>OW052182.1:64401286-67059695 GCA_932526625.1 Rhingia campestris
ACTTTGGTATAACTTACGAGCACCATTCCTGGAGTGCTCTCTATATCTTTGATTGCACACTTTTCTTGTTTCTTAAAAGTTGGTGTTCTTCCATCCTACTTAGCCTATAAAGCTCAACGGGAGCTCTCGCCTTAACAGGTTAGCCGTAGGCCTCGTTCGTGACTAGAGCTGTAGCAAACCGTATGTATTCGTTACTGAGTAACGAATATTCGATACGATTCGAAGTAACGAATCGTTACTCTCCAATAAGTTTCGTTACTTTTACAGGTTTCGTTACTCAAATCAGATTCGTTATTCTTATGTTTTTTCGATACTCGCCGTTCGGTTCGTTTGGAAATAATTTGAATTTTGTGTATACCTATACTGAATGTTGTATCTTATCCGTGCAAACAGAGAGGTACCTACCCTGTTTACATAGCACCTGATATACATTCATATATTGGATTTAATAAACACCTTAATGTTACTAAATGATCTAATATTGTTTTATTTATTCACTCTTCTCAGTTAAAAATCAAATTGAACCTTAACCACTCTTCCCGAAATGCGCTTCTAACAACACCCTGAGTACTTTAAAACGTAATTCTATCGAATGTAAGAAAGTAACGAAAGTAACGAAAGTAACGAATACTTTGTAACGGGTAGTTACTTAAAAAGTACCGAACACATACGGGTACTGATTATTTCGTTACTTTTACAGCTCTATTAAATTTCAATAAGTTTTCCGTATTAATTTCAGACGTTTTCTACTTACTTTTAACTAGTCCTTTCTCTTCGTTCCAGGATCACTTCCTTTACATCTTTTGAAAAAAAACACTTTGTTTATTACGATTTTGATCATATAGGTACATATTTTATTTCATTATTTCTTAGATACTTTTTGTGATAATAAATAATAATATTTTATCCAAAATATATAGTCATAAAATAAATAATAAATAATACTTAAAATTTCCGTGATGGCGGTTGCCCAAAGATTCATATCCCTGTATGTCATTTTCGTACTACTTCCAACAAACCTCTCCACAATACAATGAGTAAGTTCCTTCTGCATCTTACTGTTGAGGTGTCCGTTTTTTTCATAAAAGCTTAAAAGCAATTGTCCTCTTACAGTGGACTTTAAAATGCTGCTCAGATTCACTTCATTCGATTCCGAAACACGGGTATTGGAAGAATTATAAGAACTCAAGTCGTTAGATATTTTTTCCAACCATTCGAGAACCTTTTGGGTCGATGGTGGCGACTGCGTAGGTTGGTCACAAAGTAAGGGTATGTTCTAAAAAAAGCACAAATCACCATTTTTGTAACTAATACAATGAAATCACTACTTACCCCGTCTTGTCTCCACTGTCTTAAGCCGGCCATAAATTTAACTCTCTCGCCAAAAAACCCCGCGCTGTTAACATAAGCGAATAGTTTGTCTACATCTTCGGCCTGCATTTTCTCTAAAACTTCGATGGAATTCATGCCATACATTTTAAGAAAATCTAACGTTGAACCACTCAAACCCCAGGAATTATAGATTCCTTGGATTTCTTGAATGTCTGTTTCATTCCACGTTATGCATGGCACACATATAATTTCACTTTGCGTTATATTTTGCACACTGTTTAGTATTTTTTCACAGTTAACATTATTTCCCGTCATTGTGTTTCTAATTACATATCTTTAATTTGTTCACTTTGTAAAAAAACAACATCCACGAACAATAGGAGTTTTAAGAAGGAAAAACAACGTCCACACTTTCCGAAATCACAAACCAAATGCGTTTAGCGTTTGCAATGTACCGTTTTAGCATGTACATGAGAGGCAGACAATAGGAGTTTTAAGAAGGAAATCTTATTGATTTAAGAATATTTTCTTTTAAAACGGTTTAAGAATGAGACCACTTTTGTTTTAAAATAGGATCTCTTTTTGACTTAAGAAGCTTTCCCTCTTAAATTAAAAATTTAAGAAGATTTTCTTATTGCTTGCGCGATCGTGAATAAACATGTAAAGGAGATCTGAGCATTGTATATGGGGAGTTTATAGTATTATCAATTGGCGAAATTGAAGTGAGAGAAAAGATATGTTTCGTCGCCAACCCATTTAAAATCCATAAGAGTGAAAGAGATTTTTGTCGCCAAATCAGTCAAAATCGCCAATTGATATTACTATAAACTCCATATACAATGATCTGAGAGTCTCCTCCAGATTTTATAAGGAAGTCTTCTTGATTTTAAACGATTTCTTTCCTAGCTTATGAGGTTATGGGTTTGATCTTATTATTCATCCAATTTTGAATAAATATGCAAAAGAGATAAGATAGTCTCCTCAAAAGTTTATAGAGACTCCTTTTTGATTTAAAAAAAAATCCTTGTTGAGAACGTAAAGCAAAAAAAACAATAATAAGTGTTTGTCATATTGAAACGATATATTAATAAGAAACTCTAATTCTCTAGCTCAATTAAGACGATATTCTTCTGAAAGATATGAGAAAATCTCTTAAGATATTTGATAAGATTTTCTTCATTAGATTAATAAGATTTCTCTATGAAAATATCATATTAAACATTAATTTTATAGAGATTTCTAAGTAAAACAGCTCAATACGGCGATCTTATTGATTTTAGGTAGTAACATTTTTCTCTGTGTAAATAGTACCCATGCTAAATTTAAATTGTGTAAGCGCTACTACTGCAGGACCACCGTCAACGCCTAGAATGGGAAAAATTAAAAGGCAAGATGTTTGTTAATAAACAAAAGTCTATTTGAAAGCTAAAGCAGAATATTCAAGGCGATTTACGGATCCTGCAACCCAGAAACATTATATAGTACAATGGAACCCTAGCTAAAAAGTTCCAATGGGCCTGCGTACACGAGTATGCTTCAACCGTAGTCATTATGGTTACTTTCCAAACACACGGGAATATGTTCAATGGGCCTGCGCACACGAGTATGCTTCAACCGTAGTCATTATGGTTACTTTCCAAACACACGGGAATATGTTCAACCGGTTGAATTTTGTGTAATATACCAAACTTTATATGTATGTGTAATTCGAATAACACCGAACTAGCCGCCATATTTTTTTTTGAATACCACAACTGTCAGAAACGCATGCATGTGTTGGTAGATTCAACCTCTTCAACCACTTAATTTTGGGTGAAAATTTGCTCTCCAATGCCTCTCAAAATGTGCTCCCTCCTCACCCGTCCCACCAACAAACATGACGTTCAACCGGTTGAAGCAAACTCGTGTGCGTAGGCCCAATCGGTTGAATTTTGTGTAATATAACAAACTTTATATGTATGTGTACTGCCATGGTTTGTTTTCACTTTTGTTTCATTTTATTTTCCGCGATAATATACAACACAAACCATTTAATCTGAATGGTAACGATTTTTTTTTTTCGTGCATAATTTTTTTTTGTTGCAATTCTTTTTTTTATTTAATTTGATTGACACAGAATTAGCCACCGTCTTTTTTTTAAAACCAAAACACACGCATGTGCTGGTGGATTACACCTCTTCAACCATTAAATTTTGTTTGAAAAATTGCTCTCCAGTGACTCGCAAACTGTGCTCCTTCCTCACCAGTCCAACCAACAATCATGACGTTCAACCGGGTGAAGCATACTCGTGTGCGAAGGCCCAATGTCTGTATCGAGCAAAGTGGTGGACATTTTTTTCTGATGTCATATTTCATAATAATTAAACATGATTAAATAATGATAAATAAATAAATGAATGATTAAAAGAAATGATTATTACAAGAGTTACACGTCTTTAACATTGTTGATCTTATTTGGACCATTCTGTACATATAAAAGCAGTTCTTCCCACAAGCATAGTTGATCTTTTCGATTCAACTGTTACCCAAAATACTATCTAACACCAGTGAATAGTGATCAAAACTCTCGTATTGGACTTTGGAACCCTAAGTGATCTTTTGGCCGTTTCTCCCGATTAGTAACAACGTCTCGGTCTGTATTTGCTTTGCACGAGCTCAAATTCTCCGTCTTTGATTGCCATGTGATTCTGTACATTTTTTTCTCGTTTAAATCGATTAGTTTCCACTGAATTTGGTCATCGTCATCATCATCATAAACATGGTTTTGCCTTCTGAATCGTCACTTTGCAATTCACATCATAACTTTTCAAGCCCCATGGCTTTTAAACAATAAATAGAAAAACGACAACAGTCTGCTTGCTGCAGAATTTTAACTTCGGTCGAAAGTCGTCATCAATAAACACTGTGTGTGGTGGTCATAAAAATATAAAAAAGCTCTTAAACCTTAAATAGCCCCCTCATCCCTGACCAACGAGCGTGGATATAATTTAACAAACAAATCAAATGCATATGTGTGTGTTATAATGCTGAAGTAATTAAGAATACATATTTTTTTATTTGTTTGCTTTTTACGAATGTATATGTGTTACGGTATGCTGTTGAGTGTTGACTTATCCATTCGGTTGTAAAGTCATAAATTCTGTGCCATTGTTTTTATTGCGGTTGTTGGTGGTAGAATTTGGCCTTGGGATTGGACCAAACAAATACACACATTTGGTCATTCGCCCAACGTCACCCCGCAACCTATATTAGCACAAATAAATGTATTACTGTGTTGTTTTTGTTGTGGCTATTTACAACTGACATGCACAATGATTGTATTTGCAGAATCAGTACAGTGGGACCGCATGTAATGTTTTGGTAATTTGTTTTTTCTAATGCCCATTCTAAAAAATTTAAGACAAGAAGATAGCCTGTATTTGCCAAACATTTAAACAGCAATGGTCACGCTTATTAAATTATATATTTGGTAGGAAGAGAAAATATCTTTTTCCATAGTGTACGAAAACACAGCCTACACGACAACACATCTGGCAACGGACTTAGGCTAATTGACTTCACTACGGAACGAAATGCCACTATAGGCAGCACACGCTTTCCTCACCATCACCACCACACTGAGGCGGAAATACTGAGAAAAAATGGAAAGACAGCAATCACAAGAGACCGCCAGACTGCCGACAGATGCTTGCAGTCACGAATAGAGCTGTAAAAGTAACGAAATAATCAGTACCCGTATGTGTTCGGTACTTTTTAAGTAACTACCCGTTACAAAGTATTCGTTACTTTCGTTACTTTCGTTACTTTCTTACATTCGATAGAATTACGTTTTAAAGTACTCAGGGTGTTGTTAGAAGCGCATTTCGGGAAGAGTGGTTAAGGTTCAATTTGATTTTTAACTGAGAAGAGTGAATAAATAAAACAATATTAGATCATTTAGTAACATTAAGGTGTTTATTAAATCCAATATATGAATGTATATCAGGTGCTATGTAAACAGGGTAGGTACCTCTCTGTTTGCACGGATAAGATACAACATTCAGTATAGGTATACACAAAATTCAAATTATTTCCAAACGAACCGAACGGCGAGTATCGAAAAAACATAAGAATAACGAATCTGATTTGAGTAACGAAACCTGTAAAAGTAACGAAACTTATTGGAGAGTAACGATTCGTTACTTCGAATCGTATCGAATATTCGTTACTCAGTAACGAATACATACGGTTTGCTACAGCTCTAAAATTTAATGAATAACTTCTGGAAACAATATGAAAACTAATTAAAAATATGAGAAAAACTCATAGAAAAAATAGGTGAAGCTTATTAAAAGTATATGGAATTCTTCTACAAACAAAACGGAAAACTTATTGAAAGTAGGTGAAAAATTCCTAGAAACCTAAAGAAACCTTATTGAAAGTATTTGGGAGTCCATTTGAAATAATATGGAAAACAATCATTTCAATAAGTTTTCCTTTGTGTTTTAAGGGGTCTTCCACATACTTTCAATAAGTTTCTCATATACATTTATTATAAATATATATAAGATATCTTTTTAAATATATGTGATAATCTAATTAAATCAGCAAACAAGTTTTTAATAAGATTTTCTCTGTTGTCTTAATAAGGCTTTCGTCTTGACTAAAAACCATAGAGAAATCGGATTGTTTTTCTTCTGTTTTATGTAGTCGATTTTTCTCTGTGATATGATCGAACTTTATAATTCTCCGCAATGTCTTCTATGTTCTTCCGTAAGGCTTCACAATCGCATTCGGTCCATTTTCGCACGCTAGCTACTCCTCGAGTTCTTAAATTTTTCCGACGTAGGTGTCTCTCCTTCACATTTTTGAGGTATTTTTTTTATAGTCACTTTTCACAATTTTTTTAAACTTTTCGCTTTTAGTTCTATTTTTATTTTCACTAATTTCCACTTTTTTACTTTTTCGTTTTTTTTCACTTCCTCACTCCAGTTCTCATTACTTCATAATCACTGCAATGATTGAATCTCAGAGCGATCGGTCTCCGTTTATGTCAGGGCTGCTGCGATAAAATATAAAAATGTTGTTAACGAAAGTTATTTTTTGAAAAAGTAAAGTATTTATTTAGTATAAAATAATGACATTCACACATGACGTACGAGGTACTACTGGGTCATACGTACTTGCTGTTGTAGCTCAAGAAGATTCGATTTTTTTAACATTTATTATATCTATATATACAAAAATATACATAATAATAAAACTGATATCGAAATATGTATATACATATGTATATAACATTAACAATTAAATTAACAAATTAAAATTACAATCGGAAGTTAAAAAATATCTTGACCATGTGAAATCGTGGAACTAAAAAACGGAGAGATTTTTAAAAAATTCCGATTTCTGACAAAAAAATCGATGTAAAACTTCGCTTTAAATATACATCGATGAATCGACCCTTAGGGCCGGTTTGTTCACTGCCGGTTAAATAGACGTTAAGGTTACCGCAGTTTTGACTTAACCCACGATTATGAATCTGCGGTTACCGTAGAGTGTTTGACTGTTTGTTCAGTAAATTTTTCGCTTCCGTTACCTAACCGTAGACGTGCGAGAAATCATTGTTTGCAAATAACTAATTGGTATCAATTATTAAGGGGTGATGATGAAAAATAAATTTTCTCATAGCAGATTGGTATATAAAAAACATAAACAGCAAATCTTCAACTGTCAAATTTTATACAAACATTATAGGGGTAAATATTTATCCAACACCGGAAAGTCGTCGAAAACGTTGTTAACTTGGTAAATAGGACGACGTGGTAAATGAACTGTCAAAATTATTAAGGCTAATCTTTACGACAATAGGTAAAAACGGCCCCAAATTGGGCTTCGCAAAAAACTTTATATATACGAAATGTAGATATTCAGATTGTCTTAATATGTTGTTCAGGCACTTATTCAGTGGGCGGATTTTAAAAATGTTTACACTTGTTCTGCTAGGGGCAACGAAAAGCACGTATACCAAATTTCATCAATCGGATGGATGGAAAGACTGACGAACGGAAGGACTGACTGACGGACAGGCATGGCTAAATCGACTCAGCTAGCGATTCTGAGTCGAACATATACTTTGAGGTATAACTGGCTAAATTATTTCAAAGTATGGTAATCTATATGGGCTTGGAAAATAATTAATATGCCGAATACAACAACATATTAGCCGTAGATTTAGATTTCGTTATTCATTAAGCCTTGATAATTAACCAGTTTTACACCCTTAGCTGCCAAACCTATTTATTGTAATTGTTTTGCCCGAAATACATGTGCAGTGGTTTTGGATGCAGTGCAGCGAGCAAGACACACGAACAGATTTTGTTTGACATGCATGCAGTGCATTGGCTACTCACAACATTTAGTTTTTTTTTTTAAATTCTGACCTGAATAAGCAGTAATATACACATCGACCTAAAAGATCTATTGTGCTTGCCGTTAGATGTTTTTTTTAGGTTAGTAGCGCTTCTACTTTCCTAATGTAGCTGATAATACTTTCAGCCGAAGATTTCCTCAGTTCTTCGGGACTTAAAAATTCCCGGAAGAAAGATTCCCTTCTCATACCGTAAAGGGCCGGGCATTCACATATGATATGCTCGGCTGTTTCGTCTTCTTCTAGACATAGTCTGCATCCGGTGAGTCGACTAGACGCATTTTATTTAGGTGATATCGCAGACCGTGATGACCAGTTAGGTAGCCTACTAAGTTTTTGATATCGTGCCTGCGAAGATTTAGTATCTTATTGGCATCTGATTTGAAGGGTTTTGGCCTGTCTTAGGCCTGGGATGTTTCCCCAATATGAAACACATTTGTTTTGTTTTTATTTGGTCCATGTATGCCAGCTCCTACCCCTGCTACACCATGCTTCTCTGGTTGTGATCTCCGTTGAGAATCTTTTGTCGAAGCATAGTGTCTTTGGTAAGCGGTCTGTAACAGCACAGATCATGTCAAGTTCTGGAAGTTCGGATAGAAGGTCAATTCGTTTCAGGTGTTCACTAATGTTTAATTCTTCCGCTTGTCAAACTTGCTGAGCTGCGAATTGCCACTTTTTTTTTATATAAATGTGGAAGGGTGTTAGTCCTATTAAGGCTTCTATAGCCGCTGTGGGACAGGTACGCATAGCTCCGGTAAGCCGTTGTACCTTGTTTAATTTATTTATAGTTGTTTTTTGGGTGACTTTGTTCCACCATACTATTGAAGCGTATGTTATAATGGGCCTGACCATGATCGTGTAGATCCAGTGTGTGGTCTTTGGAGAGATTCCCCAGGTTTTAACATACATGCTTCGGCAAGACCAGAAAGCTTTGGTTGCTTTTTGAATTTTGTTGTTTATGTGGGAGTTCCAGCTTAGTTTTTTATCGAGGATCACTCCAAGATATTTTACTTCGTTGGAATACTCAATGTATGTACCATTAATTGAAATTTGGGTAAGATTTAATTTCCTCCTTTTTGTAAAAGGGACGATGATAGCCTTGCTGGGGTTTATAGAAAGACTTTCTTTATTACACCAGTCTATGACTATCTTAAGGGCGTTTTGCAAACGTGTTGTAACCTCGTTTGGATCTTTGCCCTTTATTATGATGACTAGGTCATCGGCGTATCCAATTATATTGAAACCTGCATTACTTAGGTCTTGAAGTAGGTTATCGATAACCAGAGACCATAGTAGGGGGGAGAGTACTCCTCCCTGAGGGCAGCCTTTAACGGCTGTTACTGATACTGAGGTCAGTGCTGATGAAGCAGTTATTTTCCGACTTTCAAGCATCGCTTTGATCCATTTGATGGTGGGGTGATCTATTCCTCTATGAGTCAAAGCATTTGATATGGAGTCATATCCAGTGTTGTCAAAAGCACCCTCTATATCTAGGAAGGCACATAAAGCTACTTCTTTGTTTTCGTATGCACTTTTTATTTGTGATGTTAAACTTAGAAGTGCTCCTTCCGTGGATTTACCTTTTTGGTAGGCGAATTGACATGGGTTCAGAGGAGTGCTTTCATTTAAGCACTCTCTAATGTGTACGTCTAGTATTCTTTCCATTGTTTTCAGAAAAAACGATGTTAAGCTTATTGGACGGTAAGATTTCGGTAGTTCTATTGGTTTGCCTGGTTTTGGGATAATAGTAAAATTGTTTTACTATTGTGTTTGGTGATGTTTATTTGAGCAATTAACAGAAATAATGGCTATCGTTGGAATTTTTTTCTTTGTGTTTTTAAATGTTAACGTAAGAAAACGTTTTGGTTGAGTAAACGAAAAGTCTTGATTTTTTGATTTGTTTCTTCTGTGTTGTGGTGCCCTTGGCTTTTGCAGTGGATATAGAAATAGAGATAACTTGAAGAACTGCATTTTACATGATTGTGTTAACTCCGATTAAAAAATGTATGTTATACATTTGCTGCATGGAGAGTTCTGCACGTTTGTTACAGGCTTTTCATAAATTGTAGTCGGAAATTCTTAGCTCTTCCAGTAAACTTTTTTTTTGTCGTTCAAACTTCAGTCGACATTTCAACAGTCGATGAAATTTATATTTGTCGACATTTTTTTTACACTTCCCTAAATAAATATGTAGTGGTTTCACTTCCCCTAAACGGTAACATGTGTTTTTTGTACCCTTAATAAGCTTAAAATAAAATTCGAGTTATGTTAGGGTATGTCCTTAGCCTGTATAAAATTCTTCTACTAAACTTATTAATTTCGAATGTTATCGAAAGTAATTAAAAAAAATGGTGGTGCCTCGTCGTCTAACACTGCCTGAAATACACTCATATAAATATTAATAAAATTGTAATTTTTAGGAAATGCACTTAATTTGCTGCTGATATCTATCCATGTTGCATTCACTATATAAAATTGTCTATTGTCAGGGTTGCCAATACCGGAGAGCTCAAAATTTGCACTAGGTATACAGTCGGATATTTATTCAAAATGCCTAGAGTACCTACAGACAAACTTCAAACTTTGAATGACTCAGTAAAAAAATATCGATTTATTAATCGCTTTTAACATAAAATGACTCAGTAAGCAGTATTTCGAAACATTCTTTATTAATGACTTCCAAATTTGAATCCTTGTGATTACTTTACCACACATTTTTATAAAAAGAGATGCGGTGTGTATTACCTATATTTATTCGAGTGTAATCCTGTCGATGCATTCAGCAACTCCTCAACCGCGCGACGATAACGTAGTTCATTTGAAATGTTGACGCATTACCCTAAGGCTAAGCGCGCTTAAACAATGCAACAGGATGTTATAAATAGGATTCTTTTGGATTTTTTCTTTGTAATGTTTTGAAAGAAAACTTGTAGCGCCACGGTGGACATAGTAGCCATGATTCCACATACGGATTCGTCAACGATTTTCCTCTGTTGACATTTTTTTGAAGATAGTGATAGAAATAGATAGAAATATGACGTTTTGTCCGGCAAAAATATGTTTTTTTTTATTCTTCAAAAAATAAAAGAATGATTATTGGGACATTCAATATGATTTCGGTTCACTATTCGATTAACTTGCATTACTTTGTATGTAAAAACCGAGTGAATTTCCAAAACCTAAAATCTCCGATATTGGTACATTCATACGCTCCGTTTGGATAGACTAAATGACGGTAGGTATGTTGCTGTAGGTGGGATAGTAACATACTAAGCGCAACGAACTTTACTCATATAAATTATATTAAATTAATCTATGACACTTTGGTACTTTAACTAACGCCGAGTTTTTGTTTTTGAAAGAAGTGTAAATGAAATATGTAGGTACAAGGCGTTTCCGCCGAAAAAAAAAAAAAAAACAGATTCATTTGACGAATGCTCTCGTTTCCCATTTAAGGTTGTTATTCATGTATGTTTGATTTAAAATGTCAGTTTCAAAAAATGAAAAGATTTTTCCTTGTATGAAGTTAAAGGTCACATAAAAATGTTATCAAATGAAGCAGAAAAATATAGATAATAATCCAGCTTCTCAAATTCATATAAACAAAACAATAATTGCCATCTGGATCGAATAATTCCGGTTATAGTTTGTCTATCTAATAAACAGAGTCAAATAGAACAATAGCAACGTCCCCATAAGAGTGCCTCCCTATCCAATGCCAAAAGATTCCACCAGAAAAAATGCGAAGTACAAAAAATAGCGTAAACATGTTCGATCCGGGCAACGGGATTGTTTGGGATATGAAAACACATGTGCGCCATCGTATTTACTTTATAAATCAAAATAAATATGTATGTGCTTAGTACACCTACCAGTGGTTCTGTGCTCCCTCTGCAATTGAGCTCGCAGAAAATCGTTGTTTATTTACACACGTTCAGCCAATGCACATGTACACATTATCATGATCCAGCACAGCAGAATGCAGAAACTGTCGATGACTTAAAAGTGCAAATCCGTACGACGATGTATCATGATACATTGTTTGTCTATCTGAAGCCTGACCTCAGCCTGGGTGTCGGCATTGTTTCAGCGGTGTCCATTAATTCAGAAATGTAAAAAATGTAAACAATGATCTTGCTGAGCTTCACCGTTATTATTGTAAGATTTACTTGCTTTATTTTGTTGTTTTTTTTTCGCGTTAATGTATGTGTATACGATATTAAAGGTTCGCACTTCGCATTGAGTAGCCAGTTTACAGTGCACGTTCGAATCTCTTAAAAAAAAAACAACAGCAAAAGAGTTGAATAGTGGGGGGATGTATGTGATACCCTATTTTAAGAACATGTAGACAAAAATTAATCAACTTTATACGGGTCCCGCCATCGTGCAAGAGTACACACGCACACATGAATGGTTGTGAGAAAGCTCAGCCAGTTGGCCCTGGGTACTAACATGCCTGTTGCTCCAACAATTTGTATATTAGTTCCCTAATATGACGCTAATGTAAAATTACTTCCACCTCGCGGAATGAAGATGTTTATGTTGAACTGAGTAACTTAAAAAAAAAAAACAAATTGTTGGCGCAACAGGCGTGTTAGTTTTTCTGATTTATGCCGACTCCCGAATCCGAACGGCTTAGTTGAGATAAGCTTTTCTTGACAATTGATACTACTCGGATAATATGTCAGATCATCATGGGCCAGTGAAAAATCATTTAGGTGTTGCTACGGCTGGGAATCGAACCCAGACTTTCGGCGCGGCAGTTCATCGCACTAACCATCGATCCACTGAGCCCACTAGTAATCTTCAAAATATAACATTATATTTTTTTAACGTAAGGCATAATAAGGTTTTATAAATTGTGTTCAATCATATCTTCCATTGAGAACTTATCATGTAAAATTTAGAGGCTCCAAGGTCATTTCGGGTGAGTACTCTGTATGTGTTCACTGATTAGTCTCTACAGCAGTTGAAATCTGACCCTGATTTTGGTCAAAAAAATCATCGACAAGGGACATTTTTGGATGAATGGATGAGTAAACAAACGTCAGTGTTGGATTTGGGACTATTCTAATCTACACATTGTAATCATCGGCCCCTACTTCTTTGAAAAGAAAACTAGAACTGCCATCAACGGCGGGTGCTTCAAAACGATGATAACTTACTTTTTGTTCGGCTAGCAATGTGCACGTTTGAGGTTTCAATAAGAAGGAGCGCCTTCTTATTGAAACCTCAAATTAGGATGCTGCTCCACTATTAGCCGCAAAATTTGCATTATTTTTTGCGTTTCATCCTGATCATAGAAGAAATATGGGCCGATGTCTTATTTGGCCATTACACCGAACCAAACAGTCTTAATGGGTGTAACCAAAGAGTATACAACTACGTAGAGTGCACATCTCATACAACGAACATTTACTATGAGGGGTACTATGTTGATACCCGACTGTTCAAATTGCCATTCCAGCATCAAGCAACAGCATAGCCGATGCATACGAGCGACGGAAATTCCCCTTCGCACCTACCGCCCGCGTCTGAAACGGTTACAACATTTTTAGCTGTGATGGGTACTCTATAGTTATATACCTCTTTGGTGTAACTAATGCTATTACCTATTAACCGTGGATTTTTGGAGGCGTTGTCACTTTCGGGATTTAAAACAGAAACTAGTCCACTTCCAAACATTCAACACGGCTGCGTTTGCTTCGAGTAAACTGCGAGCTTCTAGGTCCAGTATCGTCATTTTTGGATGACAACGCCACACCCAATCAGTTCGACGAACGTTTTTTTTTTAATTTGCGCCACAAAAAAAATTCTTTATGTTACGAGATGTAAAACAAATTTATGTTACCCTACGCGATAGAGTGAAATACAAAAAAAAAAACATAGGCATGGTGTGAATGATTGTAAACACCGAACCGGCTTCAGTAAAACAACATTTCCAATTTTGAGCGGGCTCCGTGACAGCACAATCGGTGAACGTATGTATTTTTCTCTCGTCATCCATGATGTGGCCCACTTGGGGTATGGGCTAGGGACGACGCGGCGGGCAATACTCCACAATATGAAATGGGAACCGGTTAAGGCAGTAGTGTGGGGTATATATCTAGTGTACGAGTATCTAAGTATAAAAACATGCAGACCTCATTTATTCAACGCCACAAGTGACAGAACATGGTGGAGATACACGGTGCAATTTCACTTTAATGTTGAATTTCAAAGCCGTTATGGTGTTTTATTTTTACACCTTAATAGGATTTTAGCACAACTCCGGGGTTTGTAATTAGATAGACTGATTGAAATAATGTAAGGGTGTGTGTGTGGCGAACTTTATTGATTAATCATAAAATTAAAACCTATTTTTAAGTTGACTGATGGACAATTTTAACGGATCAAACAAAATGCGACAGTGATCGTCATCTACAGACGTATCTATATTCGCATAATCAGAAAAAATCAACGCGATCACAGTTCCAATTAAGACGAACTACTTAGTAAAGACCTTATATAAGGGCTACATATTTAGATCATATTTATATCCCTAAAATCGTTTGTCAGTGTTAAACCAACAAGAGCGAATTTTAGCAGATCATGAAAAATTATTTTATTATAATCGGGACAGATTGAAAACGTAACCCATATGAATGTGTAGACATTTAAAGCACTGTATACAGTTTTCTAGCCTTATTTCTTAATAAGAGATTCGGTTCAAATTTTACTTCTACAGCTTCTATTTACTTGCTCATTTAAATGGCGCTACACTCCGGAATAAGCCTAGGCCTTAATCAACATACACCCCAAGTTATCCCGGGCCATAGCTAACTGCGTCCAGTTCTTCAAGTTGGTTGAGGTCGGTTTCTACTTGTGCGCGACATTTAAAGCAAGGTCTTCCTTTACTGTATCCGACGTCTAACTTGGAATCGGAAATTCTGCGAGTAGGACCTCCATTCGCTCTACATGCACTAGCAATCGAAAACGGCCAATGAGGAGTTTAAAACCAGGTTTCAATCACTGTCAACAGTTTGTAAATGTCATGCTTAAATAATCGTCTTCATTGCCTATCAACACAAATGGCACCAAAGAATTTTGGGATCGAATGTTACGATTACGTCGTTGTCGAACCTGATAGAGCAATCTGAAATCGATAAAAAGGTGATGGGTATCAATTTGGACGTCTTTGTTTTTTCCCAAGGATTTGTCGTAGTATGACACACTGTGGTAGAGATCCAACAAAGATTATAATTTCAAAGCGACTCTATACTTAATTTGCGAAGATCGTGTTATTTTACCTTGCAGTTACAATTTAGCACATATGTGTGGGCAATAGCCGCCTTGATTTCGCAAGTGCACGAAATCCGTCTTCCCAATATATAAGTGATAGCTTACACTCATGATAACATTTCAGATTGCTTGTAGGTATTTATAAGAAGTGCATCTCCTCAAATTATACATATAATATACACGTATGTAGCTATGAGTTTAGCTTTGGCTGCATTTTGTATTCGTAGATGCTTCCAATTTATTATAGCAACACACCCTGAGTATCTTAGGGATTCAACTCGTTCATCATCATGTCTCGCATGGAGACATGTGATTCTGTACCGTGCTGTGCAGTTGGTGCAGTTTCCTTTCGATGCACATAGCAGATATGTTCAGTGCATGTGCATATTATGCTAGCTGCACTACAGTTAGATACATCCGTAGCTGTGTGCATTTCTAATACAAAAGCTTTCGTAACACTCGGCCTGTTGTCGATTCGGTGTTTTTTTTAAGTCGGCAGGGGGTGCACTGCAGCCTTTGTAGCACATGTATTATAATAATGCGTGCACGATGTTAGTCATGTGTTTGATGAGATGGGTAACATACCAAGGAGGGTGAACAAAGAAAAATGCATGGGTGGTGTCGGCATGATGATGCAGATGGTTATAACAAAAAAAAAAGCATTCCTTCCCGCATAAGCAAAGCAGAAAATAATGGAAGAACACCGGGTGAAATGGAATACACGATGCTAAGGATGTATAAATCTATGTAAAGATTATGTGCAATGATACATATTATTTTGCTTTACTTATGTTTTAATAGTTTTCAGTATATTTCTAGCAGAGTTACCACGGGGACTCATTTTTTTTAGCTTGACTCAGGGACTCATCTTTTTAATATTTGGCTCATTTTTTGAAAGAATACAAATAAATATTTAATATAATATGATACAATCAATTTGCAAGTCCAAAGACTTTTACATCAATTTTCGAAACGAAAACTAATTTTCAAAAGGTTGCGTAGTGTTTGCTAACTTTATTATGAAACTGATGACATTTTCGGATCTTCAGCTGATTAAAACAAAACAAATCTAATAGATTTGACTTGGACACTGTTCAGACAATAAAACAAAGTTTGGACTGCAAATTGAAAACTTCTTTTATTGAAATTTATGTTTTGTTTAATTACCTTCTGAACTGTTTCCTTTTGTTTTTCTAACAATGCACTTTTTAAAACGTTTATATTTCATAATATTCTTTTATCTTTTGAAAACACATACAATTTTTTGTGATACATATTAGGGGTATTCATGCAACGTCGGAAAGTCGTCGTAAACGTTGTAAACTTGATAAAATTACGACGTGATAAATGAACTGTCCAAATTTGTATGGGAAATCTTTTCCAACAATATCGGAATTTTCTCACAGAAATTGGGTGCGTAAACTGAGATGGTAAACGTTGTAAACTTTTGAAATGCTATTTTGACATTTAATCAGTCACTTTCACGTATGCGCTAAACTGAAAAAAATCATCGAGAACGGAAAGAGAACAATAGGAACAAAATTCCATTAATAAATAAATTAGTAAAATGAGATTGAATTGAGTGTGTTACCGCATTATTTAGTGGTGCAGTTGTAGGGTCGTTCATGTAACGTAGTCGTAAAATTACAATCTTTCGAACGTAATAAAATTACAACGTTGCATGAATACCCTTATTGATATTACGTATGTGATTTATGTACAATTAGTTAGTTACTAATATTTATGAATTATTTTTTTTTTGTTTTGTTTACTAGGCGTGTTTTGATAATATTATTTTATTATTTTTATAATATTTCAAAGGGACTCATTTATTTTCAAAACGACTCATATTTTTAGCCTCTGGGACTCATAAAAAATTGACCCTGCGGTAACACTGATTTCTAGGTACACTAGCACAAAACTTTATCGACGGAAATTGGCTAGGTTGAGGTAACTTTCGCATTTACCCGCTAGTGGGTATTGTAGATCGAGTGTGGGCTGACCAGATGTTGTCTTTTAAACTAGAAAGGGTTTGTTCGATAAGTTTGTTTTTCTTATATCGTGGAACTTAAGGTATGCGCTCATACTAATAGGGATGGACTAATAGTACAATAGTAATAGTATTTTTTTAATAAAAGGTGACTTACTTTAGAAACTACAACTAAACCATTTAAACGGATAAAACAAAACTATAACGAGTGTTGTCGAATATAAAATCAATAAATAATATTTCAGTAGTCTCCAATAGTGGATCGGTATCAATACAGTAAATTCGAAGAGTTATAATCCTTCAATCCAGATAAGGAAGTGATGGAGGGACTGCCTGAAGTCATTAACTGG
Organism: Rhingia campestris; assembly: GCA_932526625.1. Classification (NCBI taxonomy): domain Eukaryota; kingdom Metazoa; phylum Arthropoda; class Insecta; order Diptera; family Syrphidae; genus Rhingia; species Rhingia campestris. The sequence goes on from OW052182.1 coordinate 64,418,649, forward strand.
CTTTGCAGAGGGCGCGAGGTGACCCATCTGAACTAAAAAAGTTTTAGTTTTTTTTTTTCTTTGTTGGCCTTACCGACTGAATCGTAGGTGGATTGTGAACATAAAATCTATCTTTCAGATAAGATGTATACCTACCTAGCCTCTTTTCCGATTTGACTCAGCCCGTTTGTATGTTTGATGTAAACGTCTGTAAAACAGCTGATTTGTGATTCATCCTAGAAACCTGAAGTAAAGTTTGTCAATATCTAATTCCTAAATATTTAGTGTTTAGTGGTCAGTTGATAGTTCTCTGGGTACAGAAAACATGTCACTGTAAATATAATTTTAAGATAAACCAGCATGTGAGTCATCTTCGTGTGTAGTTGCTAGTCTCACATGGGACGTCTTCAAGTGACGGATAGAGGTTGGGGGTTGTGCTTTGGGTTAACTACTCACTCACGGTTTAAAAAAACTCAAAAATATCTACAAATAAAAGAGTTATTCATTTTTTACACAGCAAAGAAGCTTGGGTCACCCTGTATAAGAGATATTAGAACGCAGTCATCCTATCATTCATGTGACCCGAAATTCGATGAGATAATGTATAACAAGAAAACAATCTATTACAAGAAGGGCATCAGTCTTCACTTGACCTTTGCAAATTCTGCGAACAGGTATATACATATACATTTTGAAAAGTTGCATAAAATTGGCTATGGTTGCAATATTATTTTTTTACTATTGGGCCTGCGCACACGAGTATGCTCCAACCGTAGTCATTATGGTTACTTTCCAAACACACGGGAATATGTTCAACCGGTTGAATTTTTTGTAACATAACAAACTTGATATGTATGTGTACTGCCATGGTTTGTTTTCACTTTTGTTTCATATTACTTTCCTTGATAATACACAATACAAACTATTAAAACTGAGTGATACCGATTTGTTTTGCGTGTATATTTTTTTGTTGAAATTCTTGTTTGTTTATTTTTTTATTTAATTCGATTGACACAGAATTAGCCGCCGTCATTTTTTTTTAATACCACATCTGTCAGAATCACATGCATATGTTGGTAGATTACACCTTAACAGTGACTCTCAAACTCTGCTCCTTCCTCACCAGTCCAACCAACAAACATGACGTTCAACCGGTTGAAGCATACCTACTCTGGTCACCCTTAAAGTGAGGTTCGTTTCTGAAAATGAATATAAACATCCGTTGAAATGTTTTTTTATGTATTGCGGTGTGTACCTACTTTAGCATTTTTAAATTAATATCATAATGGACAAAATACAAGTACAATGCCAAAAAGTAAAGCAATATCAAAAGTTGACCCCTTTGCTAAGAGCGATGTTATCTACCCCTCTCAATATAGAGTAAGATGAAAGGCAATATTGATATCCTTGTATGTATCTAAGTACATACATATATATCAAGATATTAACAATTTTGGACAAAGTTTTAAAAGGAAATTAAGAAATTTTATCGAAAAAGTTTAAATTGAAAGAAGATGAAAGTTTCGATAAAATAAAAAAGTCAGGTTAATGGCTGCATCAGTGGACGTCTCTGCAGTCCACTAAGACCAGCAAGTTGCGTTGATATTGCTTTATCCTGTACACCCTATATAAAAAAAAAATGGAAGGAGCTATTTGAAAGTACACAAATAAAATTGCATGTGAAAACGTTAATTTCTTTTTATCTTCAGGTCACTTCAGGTGTCTTTTATTTTCTTAAAAACTTGCTTTCAAATCATAACCAATCTTAATAGGAGACTATCGTGCGTTAATATTCATTTTAATGTATATACATGTTGTTTAAATAATACAAAATGTTTTGCTTCTAATATATATTTTTTTAATATAACAGCGTGCAATATTGAAAATATTATAATATATAAACTAACTTTTCTTTGCAGGTTTCTATTGAGGAAGAACGAATGCCGTAAAAACTAACCTTCATGATAGGGTGTCACAATGGGACATTCTACTTCAGCCACCTATTAACCTAACCTAACAAAATATATGTTCGATGAATCTTAGTTCCGAATCAAAAAAAGTTACACAATTTTTGAATTTATTCTTAACAAATTATATCGTTCAAATGTAAATCCTCGCGTTCTTTTTTTTATAAACTTTTCACAGATTAAGCGAAGCTATAAGTCTCAAGATGATGGCTTTACATATTTTAAGCCTGGTTTTTCAGTGCGAGATCATCCTAGTTTCGGGATTAAACTCGAGTTAACTCGAGAAAGTAGTTTTTTAGTCAATTTTAATCCACACTTCGACTTAATTTTAGTGAGTTAACTGGATTAACCCTGGCAGACATTTATTTTCAATTCATTTATGTAAACTTACTTACTTACTTAAGTGGCGCTACAGTCCGGAATGAACCTGGGCCTCAACCAACATGCCTCTCCAATTAGCCCGGTCCTTAGCTAACTGCCTCCAGTTGCGCACTCCAAGTTGGTTGAGGTCGGTTTCCACTTGTGCGCGCCACTTAAGGCGAGGTCTTCCTCTACTGCGTCCGACGTCTGGCTGGGAATCGAAGACTCTGCGAGCCGGAGTATTGGTGTCCATTCGTTCTACATGTCCTAGCCATCTTAAACGTCCAATGCGGAGTTTTTTGACCAGGGGCATGTCGCTGTACAGCTCGTATAGTTCTTGGTTGAATCTTCGTCTCCATAGCCCGTCAACGCAAACGGGACCGAAGATTTTTCGAAGAATTTTCCTCTCGAATCTACCAAGGATTTCTTCATCCGCTTTTGATACGGTCCATGCTTCAGGGCCGTAGAGCAGTACTGGGATGATCAGGGTCTTATATAGGATCTCCTTAGTAGTTCGAGTGAGGGCTTTACTACTAAATTGCCTTCTTAGCCCAAAGAAACAGCGGTTGGCAAGAGTAATTCTTCGTTTAATTTCTGACGAGATGTTGTTGTCAGAGTTAATAGCGGAGCCGAGGTAGACAAAGTCCCGTACTACCTCAAAGTTATATCTGTCAATGGTGACGTTCTGTCCAATTCGTCGATGTTGTGTGTCCTTTCGTGTTGACAGCATATACTTAGTCTTACCCTCATTTACTGCTAAACCCATTTTCGCCGCTTCCTTCTCTATACTAGCAAACGTGGCTATGACATCACGTTGAGTCCTACCAATGATGTCAATATCGTCAGCGTATGCTAGTAGTTGCACCGACTTTTGGAAAATTGTGCCTCTGGTGTTGGCTTTGGAGTTTTGCACAATTTTCTCAAGAATCAGATTAAAGAAGTCACATGACAGCGCATCGCCTTGCCTAAATCCTTTTTTTGGTATGGAATGTGTCGGTGAGGTCGTTTCCGACCCTGATGGAGCAGCGAGAATTCTCCATCGTCACCCTACACAAACGGACGAGTTTGGGCGGTATACCAAAACTAGACATGGCTCTGTACAGTTCGTCTCTATAAATGCTGTCATATGCGGCTTTGAAATCGATGAATAGGTGGTGGGTATCGAAAATTTGATCGGTTGTGGACTTTCCTGGCCTAAAACCACACTGATAAGGGCCAATCAGGTTGTTAGTAAACGGTTTCAGGCGTTCACATATTACGGCAGATAGGATCTTGTAGGCGATGTTGAGGAGACTTATGCCTCTGTAGTTGGCGCAGTTCAGAGGGTCTCCTTTTTTGTGGATCGGGCAAACGATGCTGAGGTTCCATTCTTCAGGCATATTTTCATCCGACCAGATTTGGCTTATGAGTTGGTGGATGTTACTTACCAAGTCATCTCCGCCGGCCTTATAGAGCTCAGCGGGAAGGCCGTCATTTCCGGCAGCCTTATTAAGCTTGAGTTTAGATATTGCTATCCTCACTTCACTCAGGTCGGGTGGATGGCAGTTTTCGCTGTCGTTGCCAATATTGAATGGTTCGTTCTGCCTGACAGCGGAATGTTGTTCGTCATCGCCGTTTAACAGTCTGCAGAAGTGGTTCTTCCATATCCTCAGCATCGACTGTGTCTCAACTACAATATTTCCTTGTTCATCTCGACAGGATTCTGTTCGAGCCTTGTATCCTTGGCTTTGACGTTTTACACTTTGGTAAAACTTGCGAACATCGTTCCTGGAGTGGCACCTCTCTATATCCTCGATCGCGCGCTTTTCTTGCTCTTTTTTCTTCTTTCTGAAAAGCCGATGTTCTTCCCTTCTTCTTTGCCTATAGAGCTCAATGGCAGCTCTCGTCTTCACCTGCAGCTTAGCCTTGTAGGCCTCGTTCTTGGCTGCGAGCATCTGTCGGCATTCCTCATCAAACCAGGGGTTTCTTGCTGGTGGGCGCGAGAAACCTAGCACATCAGTTGCGGCTGATCTAATGGCCTGTTGGCATCGTTGCCATTGCTCTTCGACATTCGATGCTGGTGGTATGGTGTTAATCGAGAGGTTAAGGGATACGCGTTGTGCGAAGGTCTTGGCGGTCTCTTGCGATTGCAGTCTTCCGACATTAAATTTTTTCACAGTATTTCTGGATTGTTGTGGCGTGGTGGATATCCGCATTCTTACCTTGGCTGCTACAAGGTAGTGATCCGAGTCGATGTTAGCTCCTCGGAATGTTCGGACATCCAAAATACTGGATGCGTGCCTCTTATCTATCGCAATGTGATCAATTTGGTTGACCGTTCGTTGATCTGGAGACCGCCATGTCCCCTTATGGATATCGAGGTGAGGAAACCGTGTACTGGCTATAGTGGCATTTCGTTCCGTAGCGAAATCAATTAGCCTAAGTCCGTTACCAGACGTGTTGTCGTGTAGGTTATGTTTTCCGACAATACTTCTAAAGATGTCTTCTCTTCCTACCTTTGCGTTAAAATCTCCCAGCACGATTTTAACATCGTACTTCGGTAGTCGCTCATAGGTTTTGTCGAGGAGCTCGTAGAAGCAATCCTTAGCTATATCATCTTTTTCTTCCGTCGGAGCGTGAGCGCATATAAGGCTTATGTTGGCGAATTTGGCCTTGATGCGGATTGTTACTATGCGTTCGCTAATGTCTTGGAAACATAAGACTTCTTGCCTAAGTCTGGCACTTATAACAAATCCGCATCCGAATAGTCGCTGTTTCTGCTCACTATAACACGGTCCGTAGTATATGTCACAGTTTTTCATCCTCTTTTTGCCCGGCCCATCCCATCGTATTTCCTGGATGGCAGTAATGTCTGCTTTGTAGCAGTTTAGGGCTTCCGCTAGTTGTTCGCCTGCACCTCTCCTGTTTAATGTTCTCACATTCCAGGTGCAGATACGAACGTCGTTGTCCTTTTATGTAAACATTTTAATAAATTTTTAGAGAAGAAATACGTGTACTATATAATCAGATTCAAATCTCAGTGACTCGAAATTATTTGAAATGTTTAGTTGAATTGCTTTAAGAAGAAAAAGACTTGTAAGATTGTGAAAAAATCATTTTCATTTGTTCGTGGTAAGGAAACAGCTGTGCTTTTTGAAGAAAAATCGATAAATCATCGGTGTTAACATATTAAATTAACACACATAGATAGTAACTAATATAATGTTGCACTGAAAAACTGCTTTATGAGTTAACTCTAAATTAAACTTAATCCAACGTTAGTTTGCTCTGGGTTAACACAGAGTTAACTATGCACTGAAAAACCGGTCCTAAAGTTCCAATATCAAGAAGCATTTTTCTCATTAAGAAAAGAAATAAAATGACATCCACTATCATTGATAGATAATGGGTTTTAGTTTGAGTGCGAACATTTTATTTGACGGAAGTACCTACAGAACCTATACATGTACACATGTGTGGTTGGGAGAAAAAGCTAGAACCTAGGTTCTATAACGAGTCTGTTGTGCCAATCATTGTTTTTTTTTTTTTTATTTTAGCTTAAAATTACTAAGCTGCTTCCGAGGGGAGTTGTGAACTTCGGATAGTTGCTATCTGTAAAAAGAATGTTTTTCGGGAATAATTTTCTTATCGGCATTTAGATGGCGCTATAATTGAAGAATTAATATCAACATAACACCCCACGTAGCTTTGGGCGCACAAGGCTTTGGGAGTTAAAGACTCTGATAGTTTTTGACATGTCCTAGCTGTCTTAGAAGTTCCATGTAGGTATAACAAATTAATGAAACGTGGGGAATATAATTTCAAGATGCAATTCCAAATCTGAAAAATAATTCGTACTGATGTTTAAAAATGTGTTAAATTCTTGAGGTTCGGTGCCTATATTACACACACAAATATTAATGCTGTGAAGCTGGCTTTCATATAATAAAAGCTTTTCTGTTTAATCCATAACCGCTGATCCCAGAATCAGATCCCATCGTGAGATATTATAATGTGATATAAATAAATGTGGTAAGGTAAACTTCTCTCACTAAGGCACTGCTCTCACGTAACTCCTCTCACTAATGCACTCACTCTCAGGCGGCAGCGGAGGAATTCCCTAGATGGAGTCAACGGTGGCGCCTTCAGCTCCAGTTTGATCGAACTGGTAGTGAAATCCCTATATGAGCTGCTTCTACATATTTGAACACCAGATCTACAGGGATTTCCAATACTGAGCCAGGGTATTGGAAAAGAGTTGGTGGCGGAGGAGCCCTCAATGGGTCAACAGCAGCGCTCATATCCCAAAATGGGCTACTGACATCGGTATTTTTTCCGGCCCGCTGTCCTAGGGTCAAAACAAGGGCCTGGCCCTCCAGGTTGTGGGTTACCCATCCACGGAAAAAAAGACTATGTTACGAAGCAACCAATAGCCTCGGAAAGGACTGATATTATTGTTGACGACCATGCTAAACGAAAAAAGGACAACGACGTTCGTATCTGCACCTGGAATGTGAGAACATTAAACAGGAGAGGTGCAGGCGAACAACTAGCGGAAGCCCTAAACTGCTACAAAGCAGACATTACTGCCATCCAGGAAATACGATGGGATGGGCCGGGCAAAAAGAGGATGAAAAACTGTGACATCTACTAGGACCGTGTTATAGTGAGCAGAAAAATCGACTATTAGGATGCGGATTTGTTATAAGTGCCAGACTTAGGCAAGAAGTCTAATGTTTTCAAGACATTAGCGAACGCATTGTAACAATCCGCATCAAGGCCAAATTCGACAACATAAGCCTTATATGCGCTCATGCTCCGACGGAGGAAAAAGATGATATAACTAAGGATTGCTTCTACGAGCTCCTCGACAAAACCTATGAGCGACTACGAAAGTACGATGTTAAAATCGTGCTGGGAGATTTTAACGCAAAGGTAGGAAGAGAAGACATCTTTAGCAGTACTGTCGGAAAATATAGCCTACACGACAACACGTCTGGTAACGGACTTAGGCTAATTGACTTCGCTACGGAACGAAATGCCACTATAGCCAGCACACGGTTTCCTCACCTAGATATCCATAAGGGGACATGGCGGTCTCCAGATCAACGAACAGTCAACCAAATTGATGACATTGCGATAGACAAGAGGCACGCATCCAGTATTTTGGATGTCCGAACATTCCGAGGGGCTAACATCGACTCGGACCACTACCTTGTTGTAGCCAAGGTAAGGATGCGGATATCCATCACGCCACAAAAAAACAGAAATACTGTGAAGAAATTAAATGTCGAAAGACTGCAATTGCCAGAGACCGCCAAGACCTTCGCGCAACGCGTATCCCTTAACCTCTCGACTCACAACACACCACCAGCATCTAATGTCGAAGAACAATGGCAACGATGCCAACAAGCCATTCGATCAGCCGCAACTGATTTGCTAGGTTTATCGCGGCCACCAGCAAGAAACCCCTGGTTTGATGTGGATTGCCGACAGATGTTCACAGCCAAGAACGAGGCCTACAAGGCTAAGCTGCAGGTGAAGACGAGAGCTGCCATTGAGCTCTATAGGCAAAGAAGAAGGGAAGAACATCGGCTTTTCAGAAAGAAGAAAAAAGATCAAGAAAAGCGCGCGATCGAGGATAAAGAGAGGTGCCACTCCAGGAACGATGTTCGCAAGTTTAACCAAAGTGTAAAACGTCAAAGCCAAGGCTACAAGGCTCGAACAGAATCCTGTCGAGATGAACAAGGAAATATCGTAGTTGAGACACAGTCGATGCTGAGGATATGGAAGAACACTTCTGCACCTGTTAAACGGCGATGACGAACAACATTCCGCTGTCAGGCAGAACGAAACATTTAATATTGGCAACGACAGCGAAATCTGCCAACCACCCGACCTAAGTGACTTGAGTTTAGCTATATCTAAACTCAAGCTTAATAAGGCCGCCGGAAATGACGGCCTTCCCGCTGAGCTTTATAAAGCTGGCGGAGATGACAACATCCACCAACTCATAAGCCAAATCTGGTCGGTTGAAAGCATGCCTGAAGAATGGAACCTCAGCATCGTTTGCCCGATCCACAAAAAAGGAGACCCTCTGAACTGCGCCAACTACAGAGGCATAAGTCTACTCTACATCGCTTACAAGATCCTATCTGCCGTAATATGTGAACGCTTGAAACCGTTTACCAACAACCTGATCGGTCAGTGTGGTTTTAGGCCAGGAAAGTCCACAATCGATCAAATTTTCACACTTCGTCAGATCCTGGAAAAAAACTCAAGAAGTCCAAATCGATACCCACCACCTATTTATCGATTTCAAAGCCGCATACGACAGCATTTATAGAGACGAACTATACAGAGCCATGTCTAGTTTTGGTATACCGCCCAAACTCGTCCGTTTGTATAGGATGACGATGGAGAATTCTCGCTGCACCATCAGGGTCGGAAACGACCTCACCGACACATTCGATACCAAAAAAGGATTTAGGCAAGGCGATGCGCTGTCATGTGACTTTTTCAATTCGATTCTTGAGAGGATTGTGCAAAACTCTACAACCAGCACCAGAGGCACAATTCTCCAAAAATCGGTGCAACTACTAGCATACGCCGACGATATTGACATCTTTGGTAGGACTCAACGTGATGTCTAGCCACGTTTGCTAGTAAAGAGACGCAAGCGGCAAAAATGGGTTTAGCAGTAAATGAAGGTAAGACTAAGTATATGCTGTCAACACGAAAGGACACACAACAGCAACGAATTGGACAGAACGTCACCATTGACAGATATAACTTTGAGGTAGTACGGGACTTTGTCTACCTCGGCTCCGCTATTAACTCTGACAACAACAATTCGTCAGAAATCAAGCGAAGAATTACTCTTGCCAACCGCTGTTTCTTCGGGCTAAGAAGGCAATTTAGTAGTAAAGCCCTCACTCGAACTACTAAGGAGATCCTATATAAGACCCTGATCATCCCAGTCCTGCTCTACGGCGCTGAAATATGGACCAATACTCCGGTACGCAGAGTTTTCGATTCCCAGCCAGACGTCGGACGCAGTAGAGGAAGACTTCGCATTAAGTGGCGCGCACAAGTAGAAACCGACCTCAACCAACTTGGAGTGCGCAACTGGAGACAGTTAGCTAAGGACCGGGCTAATTGGAGAGGCATGTTGGTTGAGGCCCAGGTTCATCCCGGACTGTAGCGCCACTTAAAACAGTTTATTATTCTTAAGTAAAAAGGAATCATCTGAGAACAGTCAAAACATCCACTCTGAAAATTCTTAGAAGGGAATTTCGTTTTTGGATTTAATTTCAGAGAAACATATGAAAAGGCTACAATCCACTGTGCAAATCGTTGTTTAGAGGTTTTAACAAAATTTCTTATCGTTTGACCAAAATCAACGTTTTGCTCTGAAACGACATGATCATGGGAGGATTTAAAAAGTATGAATTTCTGTTATGAATTCATAAACAAAGACCTTATAAAACTTTATATAGATGAGATATAGATATTGTAGATATTGAGATTTCTGCTGGGAGTAACAAAGAGTTCGTGTACTAAATTTTATCACTCTAGCTCAAAATTTAAGGCCCAGTAACTGGTGACGTACGAATGGACAAATTATAAAAAAGTCTTCCGATAACATATTTTTTTACCAATCGAAAACTCCAATATATAAGTAACATATTCAGTTAACTAAAAAAATTAGTTCATCCACGACGTGTTGATACTTTCTATGAAATTCTAGAATCTACTTTCAAAGTTGGTAACTGTCTTTTGATTTGTAATGTATATTCAATTCTCTATTTAAGTGATTTGCGCACATATCACCGGAAACGAGAAAACTTGCGCGATATATTTATTACCTACATACTCCAGCGATTAATCTCTTAACCGTTACATTTTCATAGAATCTTATTCCAAAAAGAAGCTTTACTTCAAAAATATATTTTATTTTCACAGCTTATTATGTGTACAAACGTTGCAGTATCCATAACTCATTGTTAAATGCTCATGTCCATCAAATTCTGTATCCAAAATGTCGTCAACAATTTGCATCACTTTAAATCGGAATTTTCGATTCTGTCTATTGTTCATTCTTCGAACATCTCGTAATAAGCTTTTAAAGAAGGACATGTCTGAGTCGTCTCCTTCGTCATTTGGCTTGTGACGTTTATTAGGCTGGCTATCATTACTTTTATATGACATATTGCAAGTCAAGTCATCTGGAATGTTTGGCTTAGAACTTTTCTGAAACGGTGTTGATTCGGGTTCACAATGAATGATAGGTGATGATTCTTGTAGATCGCTAGGGTGACTATCTTCAAGAAAGGCACCAGGTTTAATATCATCTTCAGATTCAGAGACTTTATTATGTTCGATGTCGCAACCATTTTTGGATTGTTTGCTGTTCTGCGGAGTTGCTGTAGGCTGTGTAATTGTTGGCATTAAAAATTGCAAGTGCGTCTTTAAATAGTATTCCCTTTTTCGACTGGATTCATTTCTTAAACTTTGAAGAAATGCTGTGCGGATATTTCTCCAACGCTCACGACATACGACAACTGAAAAGTATACCGGTTTTTATTAAAAATTAGAGAAAATATAAAATTTTAGAATTTATTTTTGAAAAAAAAAAAAAAAAAAAAATGGAGTTGAGGTATGTTTTCGTAAAAGGCCAGTCTTATAAAAGAAATGAACTACTCGACATAGTTATAAGCGAATTGTTTGTTAGGATCTGGCATTATTAAAGGCTCATTTGTCCCTTCTGGTCTCTGTGGTGGGCCTTCGTTTGAATCTCGAAAGTCCACTATTTATCATATTTAAATCTACGAACTATACAGAGCCAAGCTTAGTTTTGTTAAACTACCCAGGATGACGATGATAACAGCTCCATTAAGATCGGCTTTGGCTTCAGTAATATTGTTATGTAATGTCAAAGATTATGAATTCTATACAGATGACGCCCTGCATATAAGAAAAATTGTTCTGTGGCGGGTCGTGCTGGCACAGCCCGCCATATGTTTTTGTTCTTGTTTTTCATGTGTTTTCATGCACACCGCCCGCCCGTACCGTGAAGCTACTGAGCAAAAGTTTCCGTTTTTATGTTCTCAATGCGTCATCTGTATAGAATTCATAATCTTTGGTAATATATAAGAATAATGATAAATTCTTGAGAAGATTGTTCCAAATTTGCGAACCAATTCTAGGGGGATTATATCAGAAAAATGTGTTTATTATATGCTGTCAAAAAGAATTCACACAAGATCGAGAATAAGAGAAAACGTTGCAATAGATATCTAAAACTTTGAGGTAGTAATGTACTCTGTACGGCGGGTCTATTAAGTCTGACGCTGAATCATCAGATTTCTCTTCCTAGCACCTTTTTCTTCGGGATATGAAGTCAATTTGAAAATAAAGTACTAATCCGGACTTCACAAGGTTCGATTCACACCCAAATGGTAGAGGCATTGCAGAAAGTCTGCCTTAAATGTCGTATACAAATTTAGCCCGATCTCAACTAATCTGAAGTGCGCAACTGCAGTATGTACCGGGTTGAGTCCCATATTCACACCGGACTGTGACGGCCATAATAATACTTATATTGACAACATACCTAAACGCATACATAACGACTAATTACAATAGCATGCATGTATGGATTGCTCAAATATTGAAATGAAGAACATGAAAATGGCAAAAGGGAGTAGGGTATGTTCGCAGGCAATTTCATTCGCGGTTATCATCAGATCTTGCATTTTTTTACTCATCTTTATATTCAGTTCATTAAATAAGGTATTATGTGCATTGTGCATACATTTTAACTTACCTGATTCATTAAATTGCGTTGCAATTGCATCCCATTTTGCAATGACAAATATTTTGTTTTTGTACTTTCTTGAGGAGGGATCCCAAATGCACGGATATGCCTTTATGGATTTCACAAATTCCACATTTAATAACTGTTCTGGAGTCATAATCACACGGCTCGTATTCAATATCTCTTCAGTAGTCATTGCAGTTTTTTTTGCATGAATTAGCCAAAACACTTGCAACGTCCACGCGCTTCCACACAAAACAACACTGCACACTTCGATTGTTAATTGATATAACGATAAGATGTAACTGTAGAGAGAAACTTAATGACTATATGTATACTGGATATACAAACAAATACAGCACGCATACCATTGCGAAAGGGCAACTGTTGGTGTCGACATATTGCCGCTACAGGGTGCCTCCTTTAGAAAGTTAATTTATTTTTTAAATCTGTTTTTGTCTATTTGAAAAGCAAACATTTCATTTATTTTTTGGGGCTTACATTCGGCTTAAATATAATGAGCTGTTATTAAATTTAAAAGGAAACGCTTAGGCTTAGGAGTTAGCTTGAGAATATGTTGTTTCAGTAAATTAAAGTGAATTGGTGAGTAAACTCTAGATTAAATGATCTGGCATAGCACTGAGTTAGCTCAACACCGAAAAACCATCCTCATACAGTTCTAGGTTAGATTCCCAGCCTTAATGATTTTTTACTGGCCCTCTTCTGGCGATGATTTGACAGATTGAAAAAAAAAAACATGACTCACTTAGCAGAAGGAAGTAAACTTTTTAATCATTAAAGCTATATGGTGGGTTTACTCAAAAACGGAAGAATAGAAGCGTTCTTTGATAAGAACGCTATCATCCTTAGTGCCTGGCCACAGGTTCATCCCAACGACTTTAATTCATATGAACGCCGTGGCCACTCACAAAAACGTGTCGTTGGATTGAACTCAGCCTTTACAACAACATCCTCTAATTTTCGTGTCAGTGTCACTGATATCGATATTGAGGTCTGCACTCGGCGAAGGCAAATTTCCAAAATTTTCTAATCATTAAAGCGATATGGTGGGTTTACTCAAAAACGGAAGAATAGAGCGTTCGTTGATAAAACGCTATCATCCTTAGTGCCTGGCCACTGGTTCATCCCAACGATTTTAATTCCTATGAACGACGTGGCCACTCACAAAAACATTGGATTGAACTCAGTTTTTACACCAGGAACACAGTGATATCTGAAACATCACCCTCATATTTTCGTGTCAGTGTCACTGATATCGATATTGAGGTCTGCACTCGGCGAAGGCAAATTTCAAATGAGTTTTAATTTGTCAAAATTAATTGGTTTGGAAGTGAAACATACATGCCCACATCGAGAATTCAGTTTAAAATGGATTTCTCTTTTTGTCTCACATAAAATCTCACATAAATAAAACCAATGAACGTGTGGTCAGGCACTTAAAATACAATAAAATCCAGGCTGCAGACAACAACAGTTAAATTCTAAAATTTATAATTGAAACAAAAATAGGAAATATATACGTTAACTATTTTATCATGTTAATTGTCATGAATATCTACACGGCAAGTTTCATATGCATCTGCAATTTTGTTATAACTTAAATAGTCATACTTAAATTGCTAATAGCAATGCAATTTTATTTGAATACTCATTTACCAAACATAATCTCACAATAATAATACATTTTTAAATTTTCAGTTCCAATGTGGCAACATTTTAAAATCGGAAATGGTAGCAGCACTATTGGTACAATAATAGTATTGTGGCAACACTAAATGAGCAATGTTTTTTTGTTCGGCTTCTCTCAACACAATTCACAGTTTACCACTCACTGAAAAGAATTCACGAATCACGACTAACTTCAGTACGCGATAGCTACTAAAGGTGGTGGGAATGTATTGCACGTGAAGAACAACCAACAATTTCCGACGCGTGTGTTTTGTTTGTTGTTATTTATTGGACGTTGCTTAAGTGAGTAATAAAATAACCTTAAACATTTTACATTAGTACCTCGATAGTGTGAACGTTATAATAATAACACAGTAAATGATAAAATGTTTGTTTTTAAATTAAATAAACTGATTGCAATTATTTCGCATCATTACTTTCAATCAATGGGAGGTAGTATTGTTTTGACAGATTATGAATCGTTCTTTTTTGACAATAATGCTTCTATCATTGATATCTAATACCGGGTAACAGTAGGTTTGTTGGTATCAGTTATTAGTTGTTAAATAAACGGTTGATTTCAGATAATACGTAGGAGTGTAGGACTATTAAAACAAAATAATGTGTACATCTGATGTTAGGTTTGGGTAAATCCTAGTAATCCGGGATATTGTAATGTGTTCTTCGGGTGCCGCTGCCGATACACACACAGGTATACTTATTTGCTTGTCAAAGGAAATGCTGTAGGAAAATGCGTGTTGTTTATTTTGTCTTGTGTTTCTGTTATAGGAATAGGGTTAGAATTTAGCATTTAGGAAACGGAGAGTTGCGTAGGTATGAGTAATTTTTTGTTTGTGATTTGTCCTTGTCAGTGTGGCCAGCCTAGCAGATAACCTAGAAAAATAAAATATAAACTAAAAAGCATATCTCAGAATTAAAGCAGAATACAAGGGGACACATATTAAACTATTACATCTAATAATTAAGATATTGTTATTGTATTTTGTTTTATAATTTAGAATTTGAGTACATTGTAGTTTTTTTTCCCAAAAATATATATACCTAATCTAAGTTGATATTTTGTGCGTTTACGTATAACTCATGTAAATTTCAACCAATTTACTTGGCTTTTCTTTTAAACTATTCAGAAAAACAATGGAAAGGACATAGCCCTATTTTTCAAAATCAAAATCCGCCCACTGCCACTCCTACTTTTCAAAAAAGTGTTAAAGTTAAAAATCGAAAAATGTTGATGAAAATATTTGAGAATAATACTATGGACATTTCATCTTAAGATCATTTTAACCCACGTTCATTTTTTGCGGGGTTTTTTTTTTTTCTGGACAAAGTGGATTCTTTTTATACCCTATCCCATAGGGGTATATTAGTTTTGACATTAAGTTTGTAACATAGAGAAATAATTTCGATGGATGTACCTCAGAATCGCTAGCTGAGTCGTTCTAGCCATGACTGTCTGTCCGTCCGTCTGCCCGTCTGTGTGTCACCAATTTTTGGGCCTTAAATTTTGAGCTAGAGTGTTGAAATTTGGTATATAGACTCTCTGGCCGACGAAGCACAACAAGTGTAAACATTTTTGAAATCCGCCCACTGCCACGCCCCCTTTTCAGAAAAACGTAGTTTTTAGCCAAACCGTAAGCAATTTTGAAAAAGGGTCTGAGCAGCATATTTAGAGTATCTCAATATCTATATTTTGTCTACACAAAGTTTTTGCCACGCCCACTTTTTAGGGGCGTTTTTATTAAAAAAAAAACCTTTTCAGTCAAATATTGAAATATTTAAAAAAACGTTTGATGCAAAATCATTGGTAATATTAACATGAATATTTCGTCTATAGATCTTTTTAGTCAAGGCCCCCTAATCGGGGGGAGCCAGAACAGCTCATTCAACATTTGACCTGCCTAGAGAATATTCGAAGTAACCCAGATGAAGTGTGCAACATAAAAAAACAATCGTCGAGTGCTGAAACAATGCAAAGTTATCATAACAGAAAACTTAATGATAATGATTTCAGACAAACAATTTCCGACACTCCACGTTCATCGATGTTAAAAAAGTTGAGCTAAAAGTAAACATGCGGGTTAAAATGCTACAAGATCCATACGCTGACAAATTCTTGATACAATTGTTAGATATCGGTGATGGAAAAGTAGCTGTCCATGAAAATACTGATTGCATAAAATTGCCCACCGATTTCTACATAATCGTTGATACGCAAAATGCTCTCATCGACGGCATATTCCCCGATGTACACAGAAATGCAGGAATACCCATTTTGGCAGAAAAAATGTGGATGTTGACGATTTGATACTGCAGTTATTTCCAGGCCATGCCACTCATGCCACCCCACCTTCTACGAAATTTGAAAGTTGGATCTCCGGTTATTTGACTTCGGAATTTAAACCCACCACGGGTTCATGTGAAATGGCAAATTGGAAATTAAAAAATTAATAAACCAACGGTCAACCTTCACGTATATGCACGATATCCACGTGAAATCAAATTTCAACGGGTAATAAGTTGTGTCAACTGTCATCGTACTTGAGGTAACCGGCCCGGTACAGCTGCATCCGAAATTAGTTCCAGGAAATTCTTAGAACAGAACTGCGACAACACAACAGCAGCACACTTTCAGTTTCAAATATAATATTTAACTTTTTCTATTTTAACGATCACATTAGATCAACATAGAGAAATAATTTTGCTAGATATACCTAAACGTATATGGATCAACTCAGAAGCGCTAGCTGGGTCGTTTTAGCCATGTCTGTCCGTCCGTCACCAGTTTTTGTACCTTAAATTTTGAGCTAGAATGCTGAAATTTGGCACACGTTCTCTACGTTGCTCTCAACAGAACCAGTGTAAAAACAATTTTAATCCGCCCACTGACACCTCAACTTTTCACAAAAACGTTATAATTGGTCAAACGGTTAAGAATTTTGAAAAACCGTCGGAATAACATATTTCGTTTACATAAAGCTGTTTGCACACCCACTTTTTGGATGTTTTTATTAAAAAAAAAAAAAGTTTTCGGTCAATTTGTAAAGAAATTTGAAAAAAAAAAACTTTGCCTTAGTTGAAACGTTTTTATTATGTGACACAACATTCACAGCAGAGAGGAATTTTTTCCGTCAAAAAAAGAGTTTCCTTACTTTGCAGCTTTGTTATAAGGAGGAACTCCTTTCATAATACGACCAAAATAAAAATGGATCCAACAAATTTTAGTCTCAGCAAATTAAAAAAAATCTGCAGATTTTTTATTAGGTGAAATAAAAACCAAAGGCAAAAAGGCAAATCTTAAGAACATATTTTTAAAACAGAATCAAAACTCGCCTTATGTTTTGTTATAACTGCAGGAACTGGAGCGAAAATATTTATATGGTCACTTTCAACTCAAAGCGCATGTTAAAAAGCGTGTATTTTTCATACAAACGAAAAGAGACTTTATTAACTGTTTTAGTAATTAATGAGAAAAGAGATCACTCGTTTTTATTTTTCTATTAAATCTATATTTATTGAAATATAATTTAAAGTTAAACTAAGTTTAAAACTATAATTAATATTATGAACACAGAAACTACTTAAAAAGAAGGCAATACAATTAAGGCAACATTTTTCTTTTCGTTTAACGATAGTATATACAAAGATGCAATATTTTCTTGTTTGCATTTTTTACACTTCTATTATCAAGGAATAGATAGGTATGAATACGATATAAATTTTAATTTTGTTTCGTTATAGTATTACGTTTGAGAATACATATCATCATAAATAATGAAGCGAAAACGAACTAGTTACTTGTGGAATTACTTTACGGAATTAAACAGAGATCGCGCACAATGTGATACGTGCGGAGCTAAATTGTCCTACAAATCGAGTACATCTAATTTAAAAAAACATTTTCTAAGCAAACATCCAGCACTGTCCATACTTCATGAAACAAAGTCACCATGTCCCAAAAAGGAAGTAAGCGTAAGTAAGTTTTTAAATGTATATAAATTAATTTGACTGATGTTTATTAGTTTCTTGTTTTTAAGGAACACGTAAAATGAATTATGTGTTAGCATACATTTTAATTTAACGGTTACTTGTTAACCTATACTGTAAGAACGAATATTTACCCATTTGTTTGTTATTCCCTCGGACACATTACATAACTAATTTTGTTAAAGCATTAAGCTATGAGCACATGTACCTATTCCTGAAGTCGCAAATACTTGTGAACGCGACATCAAAACAATACCAGCAAATATTCCGCAAATAATATAAATTTGACATGCTCGCAAACCTTCAAATAAAGGTTGCAAATGGTTTCGCGCATCAATAGGTTCATTTCACTCAACGAATAATAGCGTTTTCGATTGGGATACAAAAAGCACTCTTTTTATACTCTAGAGCACTTTTTTTTACTCTAGATCTATTTTTCGTTTTCGATTGGGATACAAAAAGCACTCCTTTTTAACTCCAGAGTACTTTTAAAGGATCTGGATTCCAAGTCAGATTTACACCAACATTCACCAACACAAAAACATTTAACATCTGACTTAATATGTCAATTTGAAGTTTGCATTTCGCAGTTTGATGATTAAAAAGTGATTTTCGGGGAAAACTATAATTAGAAATTAATATATTTTTGGATAATCATGTTCTAAAATTCATAAGCTTTGTTTTGACACCAACTCGCCAATGGTTGAGTTTATAAAAAAAGCCGTAATGAGTAAGAGAAAATTTCAAATGATGGTTTACATTGATAGCTAATAGCTATAATTGCGGCCTTAAGATAAACAATAAGCTGTCAAATGGCACACTAACACATACACAAAACCAGAGTAACCTCTTATATGTTCGATTGGGACGGGTAAAATCTGAAATCTGAGAGTAAATCTAAAAATCCCAATCGAAAACGCTATAAAACTACTGACTTTATGACAGATGTCTAGAAAAAAAAACTGGTTAGTGTTTCCCAACAAACATTTTTTTTTGGAGGTTCACTGGAAGGAAAA
The DNA here is from genome assembly GCA_932526625.1 of Rhingia campestris. NCBI lineage: Eukaryota > Metazoa > Arthropoda > Insecta > Diptera > Syrphidae > Rhingia > Rhingia campestris. Next base: position 64,437,464 of record OW052182.1, read on the forward strand.
ATCATCGAAAGACATTGCAGAGGTGAAATCGTGAGTGTAAATACATTCTGCAATAGTGAGGTACTTTAATCCGATCTAAAAAAAACTTCCCGAAGACTGACTTTTGTGTGTTTTCATGGAATTGCACCTAAACGTTAGACTAATCAGCATTTTTTTTCCATTTGTATTAGGTATATGAGATATAAAATTTAAAAGAAAAGCGGCCGTTTTTCTGATTTCTATAGTTTTGTTTAAAAATGCTCTTGAGTATCTTGTATGTCCACAGGTTTGGCCCGTCTTAATCTCTTGACAATACTGTCAGTTCTTAAAAGCTGCATTATTTCTAAATTTACATGGCTGAGAACCCTAGCTCTGTGTCTTACAGCTATTGTTTTAGCTTCATCTTCAACGATTTCAATATAATGGGTGATCCATTTCGAGGTTCCCTACTTTTTTAAAGAAAAAAACACAGAAAATTCAAATTTAATGGAGAATGTTTATTATCATTTGAAAGAACATTCTTTGGCATCTATTTTTTGAAGATTATGTCTATCAAATGTTGGCCGTTGCTACGTCGCAGATGGTCCATCCGTTGAGTCCAATTTTCGATCACTCGTTCGAGCATTTCGACTGGTAACTGGCGAATGACACGCATGATGTTTTCCTCCAAGGCCTGAATCGAAGCGGGTTTGTCGGCATAAGCTTTTGACTTTACATATCCCCACAGGAAAAAGTCTAACGGTGTGATATCACACGATCTTGGTGGCCAATCGACCGGCCCAAAACGTGAAATTATGTGCTCACCGAAATGTTCTCTCAATAAGTCCATTGATTGATGCGATGTGTGGGAAGTGGCGCCGTCTTGCTGAAACCAAATGTCGCCGAGATCACGAGCTTCAATTTCAGGCATCAAATAGTCGGTTATCATGGTCCGAGTTGCTGCGAACGGCGCCGAATCGACTCTCCACGGTCTTCGTGTACACTCTCAGCTACGGCCGCTATATTTTCTTCACAGCGTGCTGGACGTGGTCTATTCGGTCGAATATTATCCAATAATGAATGTTGGGTCTCAAAATGGGTACGCTCAGTAGGCCGATTATGTTGACCATAAGTTGAGCGAAGTGCACGAAAGACATTCCTCACAGAACGTGAATTTTCATAATAAAGTTGAACAATTTGTAAACGTTGTTCACGCGTAAGTCTTTCCATTATGAAATGCCAAACAATACTAAACAAAAATAACATCACAGCATGACACGACCCACACGTGATCTGTCAAAAAAGGCTATTGAAAAAAGTATCTCTACTTGGATCACCCGTTAGTTATAGATCTCTATGTAGATAGGCGTTTTGTATGTACCACGGTGCGTTAACTGTGCTTCGTTCTTCGTAGTACTTTGTTTTGGAAGTAGTACTTTCTTTTGTAATGTATGGATCAATCCTTTGTCAAAATCTTTTGATATGTCAACAAATACTATAGAGCATACTTTTGTCTCTTCAAAAGCTTTTCAATATCAGTGATTCTATGCACTTGGTCAATTGTTGAATATTTATTCCTGAACCCAAATTAATGGTTCGAAACTAGAGATTTTTCTGCAATTTTGCAAACGTTTTACTAACATTGGTAGTATCGATATTGGCCTATATGAGGTTACTTCGCTAGGAGGTGTATTGGAATCATTATAACCTCCGCGACCTTTCATTTACTTGGCACGTATATTAATCTAAGTACATCATTTATGATCACCGCTAGATGTTTTTTTTTTGGAGAATTGTTTTAGAACTCCCCCAGCTATTAAATCAAACCGCGGGGCCTTTTTTATATTTATGCCTTCTTTTTTTCTTTTGCAAGTTAAACGTTAAACGTAACCGGCCGAATTGGTACGTCTTCTTTGCACGTTTCTTCCATTCCTTGATAGTCGTTATCTCAATACGGTTGAAAGACGCCTTAAAGATACTCAGCAAAAGCATTTGCTTTTTCTTGCCCAGTTCTCTGGTTTTCACTTTGAGCTGTTGGCTTGATCATTCTTTGTTGCCTTCCAGAGCGACTAGTCATTTGTTTAGGCTTGTAGGTATTTTTTAATGATTCATTTTTAAATTCAATTCTATTTCTGAGTTTACTATTTAGGCTGCTTAGTTTGGTTTTGTCAATTGGTCCCAACAAAAGGTAAAGTAATTATGGTAAAGGCATTTTTGTAAAAGATTTATTTGCAGGTTGATAATATTTTGATTCAACATAATCGTAATTTTGAGAACGGAATTCGCGCAATGATCAACGTTAAATGATATAAAACCATCAACTATTTCGTTATTTTTCTGAATTGATGCTAGAGCGAAGTAATTTTTTTTTTTACCAAAATTGGGCAAACTGATATTCCATTGTTCAGGTAAAGGTAAGTCGTCTGTATTTTTGTGTCTTTCTACTTCTTCTTCGGGCTATCCAAACATTTCGATGTCCAAAGAAACCCCTCTTGCTCTTTTTAAAATTGATAGGGACTCTGACAGTGATGGAGAAAGATGTAATAATTCTCGGAGATCTTCATTAACGAAGCTCTTCGTTATCCTTGAAGGAATATATGACCAGTGAGGGCCCTGCGACCACAGACAGCTATAGAATCTGTCATTTCTTAATAGTTTGTTGGTTCTGTTTCAATTGTATTATATCCAATGCTGATCAGTAACTTCCACCTGATATTGGATTTGATTCGGAACTTGTACTCCATTCGTTCTCTGAGGTTGCAGAGCAAATTCATCTGGTATATCGTGGCGGCTTTATTTCTGTGACGAAATACCTTCAGATATTGACATTATGCTTTGAGCTATTCATGATAGCGATAATAATAATTTATCGTATACCAGTATCTGGTTTAATACCTGTACAGCTCGTAAAGTTTTTTTTTCGAAGAATTTTTCGCTCAAAACGACCAAGAATTTCTTCATCCGCTTTTGATCCGGACATGCTTTGGTTCGGTAGAGCAGGACTGGGATAACATTTATATGGATTATTTCAATGGCTGATCCGAGGCAATATTAATGTGACATTTGAATAGTTTTCCCAGAACGTAATTCCACTTTTTTACTCTTTGGTCCAAAAGCGCGGATATATAATATGTGAAAAAGAGTCGCCTGGTATATATTTTTTGAATGGATATGAAATATGTTTTCTTTTTAAGATTGGAACACAATTTTACCACTTTGAAAATTATTTTATTGAAAATTAGCAACACCACAATTAAACTTAATCTTAAACCTAACATTCATCTTTCTATTAACAGGTTACTAAGCCGGAACCTTTAAGCAGCACTTACGATGAAGAACTTTTAAGTCAAACTACGTCTACAAGTAGCGTTTTGTTATACGATCAGCCAGAGTCAGATGCCGAGGATAAAATTTACAAACAAAATGATCCACCTAGTGACTCAGTGGTTTCTCATATAAAAAGCATTCCGGCATTCACTACAATTAATGCAACGCCGACATGTAACACAAGTATTAACGAAAAACTTCTTGCACTTTTTACGGATAGTCTTCTGCCCTTTCATATTCTAGAGGAACCTGGATTTCGCAATTTCATAGCAGCTCTTCATCCATTCTATGAAATTCCAAGTAGAAATGATATATCCGATGCTCTCATACCTGCAAAGTATGAGCAGTGCCTTAAGGAAACAAGGGATACCATTAAAAATGCTTTAAAGCTAACTGTTACTACAGACTGCTGGACTTCTGTAAATATGGAGCGATGCATGGCTATTAGCGTCCACTTTTTAAATGACAATTTTGAATTCGTTTCTCTTTTGCTGGAATGTATAAGCTTACCATCTAACCATACGCCCTCAAACCTCACAAAAGAGCTAGAAAGGGTTCTTACAGAATGGGATGTTAAGGAGAAAGTTATTTTAGTTATTCCCGATAAAACTGTCAACACGAATGCCGAGTTTTTAAGTGAACTAGGTTATAAACATTTTGACTGTTTTGGTTCTACAATAAATCTTGTTGTTAATGATGGTTTAGAAGATGATGATGCTGCCAGAATGATTGACAAAGTAAGAAATATTGTTAGCCACTTTAAAAGAAGTGACACAGCTACCATGAGTCTTATGCTTCACCAACAAAATCAAGGCAGGGGAAATCCATTAAAGCTTTTACAAGATGTGCCCAACCGTTGGAATTCCACATATTACATGTTAGAGAGATTTACTTTACTAGAAGAGGCAGTACAATCAACCATCGCTTTAACAAGTTTAGATGCAGCGAGTTACCCAACACAAGACGAATGGGATACACTACGACAGCTCTGCCAAATTTTTAAACCATTGGAAAAAGTAACAAGGAATATATCCTGTGAAGAGTATTTAACTGCTTCTCTTGTGATTCCTTTAGCTAATGGACTGGATTCAGTGTATAAAGGCTTTGCACATGAACCATTTGCAGATTGTGTAAAAAATGTTGTTAGGAAGCTAGTCAAATCCTTAAAAGCGAGGTTAGGCAAATTGGAGAACAATAGTGCTCTTTCATTAGTCACATATTTGGACCCACGTTTTAAAGAAATCGCATTTAAAGATAAACAAAATGCGGACCGTACACAGAAGGAAATCATTTCCCTTGTCGCGGAGAAATTTTCAGTTCAAAAAAGCCACAGCCCCAAGAACGATCCATTAGAACTCATTAACGAAAGTGATAGTGATGATGATGTATGGGCTGAATTTGAGAAAGAAGCTAGTATTTATAAGCCGCGTGGAACATCAACAAGTAAAGCCATATCGGAGGTACAGAAATTTTTGGACAGTGATAGAGTTCAGAGAAAAGAAGATCCACTAATTTGGTGGAGGGTGAATAAATGCATGTTTCCCCAGCTTGCCTCAGTTTCTCAGGAACTGCTGAGTACAATTGTCACATCCGTACCATGCAAAAGGTTATTCACAAAGGCTGGACATATAATTTCTGAAAGACGAAGTCAACTAAGCAGCTCGAAATTGAATATGCTGCTTTTTTTGAACGCTAATTTGAAGAAATAAACATTTAAAATAAATAAACAGTTATCACGAAGTTATCTACTTGTCTTTTATTTTGATTTATTTAAGGCCGCTGACCTTGGTTAGTTGAATAAATGTATTAGATCAATTGGCCCATAGGCAAAATATTTCATCTTCATAAGCATCTTGCGCAGAAACAGTCTTATTATTATAAAGTCTACGACAAACTTTATTTTTCGTTGAATGAAATTAACGAAGAAGAAAAAGCTCAATGCTTACATCGAGGTAAGTTTGTTCACACATTTTACATCTGTCAACTATGCCGATTGGCATTTTAAGTTAAGTGCGCAGTCAGCCTAATTTAAGAAAATAGAAATAAAAACATTTGAACATATTTTTTAAGAGAAGAAAATAAAATCTAATTGCATTTAATAATTTGTCAACATTCCCAGAGAACTACATTACAGGCTGATAAAGAACGGCGATGACGAGTCACCTCCCAATGTCAAGCATAACGAACCATTGAATATTGGCGACGACAGCTAACCGACCCACCCAACCAACCTATCTAAACTAAACATCCAGCAGCCTTTATGCTGGACCTTACTGCCGAGTTATATAGAGCAAGTGGATAGATAGGGTGACGCATTTCGGTGTGATTACTCTTTAGAGGATTCTGATAAACTCTTGAGGCAACACCATATTGATTTTATTTTATACTATTGGACATTCATCCAACAACCAGAGTGCGTAGAGCCCGTAATAATAAGAATATTGCTGTAGCAGCAGAAAGTATTCGTTAAGACCGTATCAAAAACTTTGTCGCCGTTCTCAACGTTTGGTCATCTGTTCTGGAACGTTGTGGCGTATTTTGACGAGTGATCTTGGTTTAAATAAATATAAAATACGGCTCGTTCAAGAACTAAATCCGATTGACTTTGGTTTACGTTTAAATATCGGTTAGTGGGCTTTGGAATAACTTCAAATTGATCCATTTTTATACCCTATCCCATAGGGGGGTATATTAGTTTTGACACATAGTTTGTAACAAAGAGAAATAATTTAGCTACATATACCTCAAAGTATATGGATCGACTCAGAATCGATAGCTGAAATGATCAATGAATTTGTATTCCCAAAAATTCAAGATATTGTTTAGCTGACTTGTGGTTTCAACAGGATGGCGCTACATGGCATACAGCTAACGAATCAATTGCTTTATTTATGGAAATGTTCGATGGAAACATCATCTCCAGAAATGGTCCCGTCAATTGGCCACCACGGGTTCTAGAAAAACATAGTTTTTGGCCAAACCGTAAGGAATTTTGAAAAAGTTTTTGAACAACATATTAAGAAAATCGCAATATCTATATTTTACCTGAAAGGTTTTTGCCACCCCCACTTTTTGGGGGAGTTGATCATTGATCATTGGATATGATAATATGAACATTTCGTCTATACATCATTTTAAACCATGCCCACCTTTTGGGGGCTTTTTCCTAAAAAAAAAAATTTTATACCCTACCCCAAGGCATATGGAATAGAAAAACCCTTGTTTTTTTACGACCCATAAAAGATTTTGATAAACTGTCCAAACAATATCTTGTGACAACGTCATTTTCTATATTTAATTACCATTAAGCCCACAATTTGGGGATATTCATTTGAAGGATGGGATGGGATAGGGTATTAAACGATCCGCACAGGGGATTGTAACCTTCTCATATGTTTATGTTTGTGTTTGCGCATTCATACGAACAAAATTTGTTTTGATAGCAGAAATTTCGGAAATCAAAGTATAAAAGAAGATTGTTTTGACACTTTATTTGATTGAAAATTGGGATACAAAGAGGACTCTTTTTTATCTAGATCACTTTTTTGCTCTAGAACAGTTTTTTCGTTTTCGATTGCGATAAAAAAAATCCCTTTTTTTTATCTAGATCACTTTTGAAAAATCTCGATTTCAAGTGAGATTTACACCTATGTACCTCTACATGCACCAAGGCAAAAACATTTGACATCTGATTTATGTCAGTTTGAAGTTTGCATCTCGCTTACTTACTTACTTAAGTGGCGCTACAGTCCGGGATGAACCTGGGCCTAAACCAACATGCCTCTCCAATTAGCCCGGTCCTTAGCTAACTGCCTCCAGTTGCGCACTCCAAGTTGGTTGAGGTCGGTTTCTACTTGTGCGCGCCACTTAAGGCGAGGTCTTCCTCTACTGCGTCCGACGTCTGGCTGGGAATCGAAGACTCTGCGAGCCGGAGTATTGGTGTCCAGTATTTCTACATGTCCTAGCCATCTTAAACGTCCAATGCGGAGTTTTTTGACTAGGGGTATGTCGCTGTACAGCTCGTATAGTTCGTGGTTGAATCTTCGTCTCCATAGCCCGTCAACGCAAACGGGACCGAAGATTTTCCGAAGAATTTTTCTCTCGAATCGACCAAGGATTTCTTCATCCGCTTTTGATACGGTCCATGCTTCAGCGCCGTAGAGCAGGACTGGGATGATCAGGGTCTTATATAGAATCTCCTTAGTAGTTCGAGTGAGGGCTTTACTACTGAATTGCCTTCTTAGCCCGAAGAAACAGCGATTGGCAAGAGTTATTCTTCGTTTGATTTCTGACAAGATGTTGAGTTAATAGCGGAGCCGTGGTAGACAAAAGGTCTGTTCCCGTACAAAATTATATTTACTGATTCTTACTGATTTTTACTGATTTTTACTTATTGCCGTTCCCGTACGCAAAAATAGGTAAAAGAGACAGCTCACGAGAGAGCAAAAAACTACCCCTCCATAAGAATCTGTAAAAAAATGTACTGCAGAAATTTCTGTTGGTAAAAATCAGTAAACTGTCAGTTGGTATCTAAAAGTGACAACTCGCTTGTTTTGACAGGTTAATTATATCATTTGTTTTTTAAAAGGCATACAAAATATATAATTTTACTGATTTTTACTTAAACGTGTTCCCGTACTTTTTGGTAATTTTGTCTCTTTCTGAGATAATTTACCCCCACTCCAAGAAATTTGAGAATTTACTAATTTTTACTGAAAAAGTACGGGAACAGACCTAAAGTCCCGTACTACCTCAAAGTTTTATCTGTCAATGGTGACGTTCTGTTCAATTCGTCGATGTTGTGTGTCCTTTCGTGTTGACAGCATATACTAAGTCTTACCCTGATGGTGCAGCGAGAATTCTCCATAGTCATCCTATACAAACGGACGAGTTTGGGCGGTATACCAAAACTAGACATGGCTCTGTATAGTTCGTCTCTATAAATGCTGTCGTATGCAGCTTTAAAATAGATAAATAGGTGCTGGGTATCGATTTGGACTTCTTGAGTTTTTTTCCAGGATCTGCCGAAGTGTGAAAATTTGATCGATTGTGGACTTTCCTGGCCTAAAACCACACTGATAAGGGCCGATCAGGTTGTTGGTAAACGGTTTCAAGCGTTCACATATTACGGCAGATAGGATCTTGTAAGCGATGTTGAGTAGACTTACGCCTCTGTAGTTGGCGCAGTTCAGAGGGTCTCCTTTTTTGTGGATCGGGCAAACGATGCTGAGGTTCCATTCTTCAGGCATGCTTTCAACCGACCAGATTTGGCTTATGAGTTGGTGGATGTTGCTTACCAAGTCATCTTCGCCAGCTTTATAAAGCTCAGCGGGAAGGCCGTCATTTCCGGCGGCCTTATTAAGCTTGAGTTTAGATATAGCTATCCTCACTTCACTTAGGTCGGGTGGTTGGCAGTTTTCGCTGTCGTTGCCAATATTGAATGGATCGTTCTGCCTGACAGCGGAATGTTATTCATCATCGCCGTTTAAGAGTCTGCAGAAGTGGTTCTTCCATATCCTCAGCATCGACTGTATCTCAACTACTATATTTCCTTGTTGATCTCGACAGGATTCTGTTCAAGCTTTGTAGCCTTGGCTTTGACGTTTTACACTTTGGTAAAACTTGCAAACATCGTTCCTGGAGTGGCACCTCTCTATATCCTCGATCGCGCGCTTTTCTTGCTCTTTTTTCTTCTTTCTGAAAAGCCGATGTTCTTCCCTTCTTCTTTGCCTATAGAGCTCAATGGCAGCTCTCGTCTTCACCTGCAGCTTAGCCTTGTAGGCCTCGTTCTTGGCTGCGAGCATCTGTCGGCATTCCTCATCAAACCAGGGGTTTCTTGCTGGTGGCCGCGAGACACCTAGCACATCAGTTGCGGCTGATCTAATGGCTTGTTGGCATCGTTGCCATTGTTCTTCGACATTAGATGCTGGTGGTGTATTGTGAGTCGAGAGGTTAAGGGATACGCGTTGAGCGAAGGTCTTGGCGGGCTTGGGGGATTGCAGTCTTTCGACATTAATTTTTTTTTTTCATACTATAACACGGTCCATAGTAGATGTCACAGTTTTTAATCCTCTTATTGCCCGGCCCATCCCATCGTATTTCCTGGATGGCAGTAATGTCTGCTTTGTAGCATTTTAGGGCTTCCGCTAGTTGTTCGCCTGCACCTCTCCTGTTTAATGTTCTCACATTCCAGGTGCAGATACGACCGTCGTTGTCCTTTTTTCGTTTAGCATGGTCGTCAACAATAATATCAGTCCTTTCCGAGGCTATTGGTTGCTTCGTAACAATATTTTTTTTCCGTGGATGGGTAGTTAACCCAAAGCACAACCCCCAACCTGGAGGGCCAGGCCCTTGTTTTGACCCTAGGACAGCGGGCCGGAAAAAATACCGATGTCAGTAGCCCATTTTGGGATATGTGCGCTGCCGTTGACCCATTGAGGGCTCCTCCGCCACCAACTCTTTTCCAATACCCTGGCTCAGTATTGGAAATCCCTACAGACCTGGTGTTCAAATATGTAGAAGCAGCTCATATAGGGATTTCACTACCAGTTCGATCAAACTGGAGCTGTAGGCGCCGCCGTTGACTTCATCTAGGGAATTCCTCCGCTGCCGCCTGAGAGTGAGTGCCTTAGTGAGAGGACACTCCTCCCCCCTCTCTCGTTTGCATCTCGCTTATTTATTGTTTTATTTAGATTTTTTTTGAAATAACATAAGTTTATTTAAAGAAAAATGGAATCATCATTAAATAAATTTTGGAATATTCTTCCTCTTCCGGTAACTAAAAGACGTTTAAGTACCAACTTAAAAGTAAGTGCAGGAAAGCGTGTTTACTATTGTCTAGCTCAGACTCATGAAACAAAAAGCAGAACATTTTCTCATGGAACACAACTCTTCTCTGTTCTTTCTGTGCAGCTCAGACTCATTAAAAAAATATAGATATTTTGTTTTATATGTTTATTAAACATATAATCCTCAATTAACGCATAAACACATTAATTTATTTATTTCACATTGGAGTGTCAAAAATAACCATAAATGTACATAAAGGGTGGCGATTTTGCTAAAATGTAGTCTCAGCGGTTCGAAAAAGTATCGGAATTCTCAGGTGTGAAATCAAGTAGATACCACTAACGGATTTTTTTTGATATCTCAGAGGATCCGTAAGTAAAACTGAACTGTTGCTTTTGGACTCCTTACTTTCAAGTTAAAAAAATGTATAACAGCTAATATAAAGAAAAATCATTAAATTATTTAATTCGGACACAATGTGTGCAGGATCACGTTGGCTAGAAACGCGAATTATTTCAGAATCGAAATAAAGGGTCAGCCAAATAATTTTTTTTTGAAAATTCTATAAAAAAAAAACTACTGAATATTTTCTCAAATTTCTTTTTTTATTTGAAAGTACAATCCTGCCGGTTAATAATGGAAAATAATTTCATTCAAATGGCTGCCTGGGCTGGCCATGCCCAGTAATGTTCAATTGTTGTGAACGACGGTGAATTGTTGTTGATGGCGCTTCACGCACACTTTCTGCCACAGCAGCAGTTCTTCGTCAAAGCTTCTTCTTTCAAAATCTGGTACTTTCGATCGTAGTCGTTCAGCTAAACACAATGCAGCACTTTTGCGTTTTGTCCATCCAAAATTTATGGCTTCCATTTGTAACGCTTATTTGACAGAGAATTATTATCTTTAATAGAAAGAATTGAGGTTTAATGACAGCATGCAGGAACAATAATAGTATACAGTCTTTTGAATCTGAAAGAACAAACGCAAATAAATGGCATTATAACAATACAAGATGCTCCAAGTACAGCTTTCTTTTTATATTTTAAGTTTATTAGTTTTTGGTGTTTCAAGACTTTTGGGTTAAACTTTAAATGATGCTGTCAACAAGAATGGACACACATCGACGAATTGTACAGCACAACATTGAGGTAGTACGGAACTTAGTATATATCGCCTCCGCTATTAACTCTGACAACATCTTATCAGAAATTAAACGTAGTACTACTCCTATCAACAGCTGTTTCTTGTGTTAAGAAGGCAATTTAGTAGTAAAGCCCTCACTCGAGCTACTAAGGAGCCTTTTACAAGACCATTCCAGTCATCGCTAGGACATGTAGAACAAATAGCCACCAATACTCCGGCTCGCAGAGTCTTCAATTCCCAGCCATTTGCCTTCATACAAATGATATGGCTGTCACATTACCGTTGTCGCGAAGTACTGTATGTGATCCGAGAGCGTCCAATGTATCCTGAAAAAGTTACCGTTTGGTTTGGATTTTGGGCTGGATTCGTCATTGGTCCATCTTTTTTTGAGAAATATTACCGTCAACTGTCAGTGCTAATGGTCGATGATTACCAACTTCTTTTGGCTTGAATTGGATGATATGGACACAAACGATATGTGGTTTCAAAAGGACGGCGCAGCATTTCATTCAGGTTACGACACATTGGAAATTCTACACGCGCGATTCGAAGACATGGTCATCTCACGTTGAGGTGATGTGCCGCTAAGATCGTGCGATTTGACCCCGTTGGACTTTTTTGTAGGGTTTTCTGATGTCGCAGATCTACGCGGATTAACCACAAACCACAGCGGCCCTCAAAGCCAATGGAAAATTGGACATTTCATCGGATCTTTAAAAATGCGGAAGGATCGGGTGTTACTGTCAATGGGGATGGCTACAGAGAAATGATCAATGAATTTTTATTGCCAAAAATTCAAGATATTGTTTAGCTGACTTGAGGTTTTAACAGGAAAGCCAATGGAAAATTGGACATTTCGGATGGGCGCCACCCAGAAAATCCGGGGCGGACATGTGAACGATGTAATATCCCATACATACTGGCATGCATCGATATGTCTTTCAAACAAATAAAAAATGTCGTTTTTATTTAAATTTAAAAATTGGAAGCGCTTAATAAAAGACCCTTAATCTAGAAAAGATGAACTAAATAATTTTTTTTTTAACAAAAATCCATATAATGGTACTTTTGAAAATGACTGCTTTCTCAAGAACGGCTGTTTTGTTTTAAATTAAAATTAGTATGTAGTGTTATATTTGTATTCTATGACTTGAACTTTGCTCCAAGTTTTTTTTTTAAATGTTGATTTTGTCAAAAAACGGCTTTTCACGATTTTAATAAGATTTAGTATCTTAGATGGATTAGATGTGTAGATGAATGCTGCGTACTCAGTTTTCTCATAAAATTGATTATAACGGTAATTCACAAATTTAATTGTATTTCGAAAATCCAATTAACCAAATTTTGTGAATTGCTTAGTGCGGTACTTAGAAACATATATGCTTCAAAAGTAATGAAAAGTAATGCAATGTTAAAACGTGGTACATATTTGAGTTGCCATTTAAAACTATGATTTACAAAGTGTTTGTTTGCTATGAAATACTTCAACGGTTATTTTTGAAATGAAGTACATCTCACGAAGGTACGAAGCTTCTCGTACAGAAAAAGATTACTTGGACTAATATGATTAATCTTATTAAGTTTGCGTTTTAAATTTTACAACAAGTTATGGTTTTATGTCAACGTTTTTCTCGAAAACGCTTTAAACCCTTTATTTAAAAACCTTATATATCTAACATTTGTGAAGCTGATTCTTTCTTTATCGTAGATATCAGAAAATAAGTGTGATCTAAAAATTACCATTTCAGAAAAATTGTAAATGTGTATCAAATCCTTTTTAAATGCCTTTAAAACTGCTTGCGAATGATGTGGTAAACTAATCAGCTGTTTGTTAATAATCCAACCCATAGTGAGTAGCAAATGGCGGCTTTTAAGTAATAGAGTCTTCGATTGAGACAAAGAGTGTTCTTTTTTTCTTCATATATCAGCTCCAATACACTTCAGTTTAAAATTTTCGTTTTGTATTCAGTAAAAAAAATTGTTTAATTATACAAATGAATTAGTGGGTTAAATCAAGTTTTTTTTTAGTCCAATTATTATTGAAGATGTTTTGTTGATAGCTTCGGCATTATTTAAGAACAAATCCCAAGGTAAAAATGACGATAGAATGAATACAAATTAATAGCGTTTTAGATTGGGATACAAAAAGCACTCTTTTTTTACTCTAGAGTACTTTTGAAGAATCTGGATTCCAAGTCAGATTTACACCAACATGCACCAACACAAAAACATTTAACATCTGACTTAATATGTCAATTTGAAGTTTGCATTTCGCAGTTTGATGATTAAAAAGTGATTTTAATCATCATAATTAGAAATTTAAATATTTTTGGATAATCATGTTCTAAAATCCATAAGCTTTGTTTTGACACCAACTCGACAATGGTTGAGTTTATAAAAAAAGCCGCAATGAGTAAAAGAAAATTTCAAATGATGGTTTACATTGATAGCTAATAGCTATAATTACAGCCTAAAGATAAACTATAAGCTGTCAAATGGCACACTAACACACACAAAAAACCAGAGTAACCTCTTTAATTCGATTGGGACGGGTAAAATCTGAAATCTGAGAGTAAATCTAAAAATCCCAATCGAAAACGCTATAAGTACCATGTTTTGAGAATTAGAAGGTAAAAAAAGGAAAACATTTTGACGCCATTTGTAATACGAATATCTATGTCACTTTCCGATATGGTCATACAAGTATATAGAGCTCGCTAAAAAGGTTTAAGCTGGATTTCCACATGTCTAGGCGATAAAAATTAAATGCCTTAGAATTAAATAATACTATCTTCAATCTGTTATCCTATCATTTGGAAGCTTTAGTGGTAAGTAGTAGTAAAAAGAAGATATGCCTAATAAAAGGACCATTCACGCACGTGATAATTATGTATGGATATTTCCTATATTCACTTTGTTTGGGTAGGGGGAACATAGTTTTTTGCTGCCGCTATCAATATTTAATCTCTGCAGAAGTTGTTAGCTACAGTCCTTCTATTGTCATCTCAGCTAGATTCCGTTTGGTTCGCGAATTCCTGGCATTGAAGTTATGTACATTTGCACATTTCATCCTTGCTTGCGGTTTTGAAATCATTTGAAAATATTAAACTAAACGATTTCTTTCAGATGGATACGCTTATAGATGATGTATACATATGTACAACTAATTTGATTGTCAAAAACAAGAATGTTATTATTTGTAAAACATAGTTTATAGATCATCAATACTCGATCATAACCTAACCCAATCCTAGTGGTATACATCATTAAACATTAACATAACACTTTTATCCGATTATAGGTATATCCAATTTGACGTCTCACTCCTACCTATACGTTTTTTATTGACGGCCCATGTTTAATCAATCAAACGCCACCGGCCACACAGATCATGACCTTTCTGCTGAAATTCAATCTGCCGATGTATTTTCCAAGCCTTGACCCGTATATAATCACCCACCGTCATCACTAAAAGCACATAAATTCACAATTTCGCTTCCCACAATGAACGAAAACTCCAGCGTCAATCGATCGCCCAGACATGACAACATTACCACTGCTCCACTTCCTCCTTGGTCCAAAAGTGCTATGGTTTCCATGTAATTCGAAACTTCAGATTCGCTCAAAACTTGTCTGCCAGCCATAAAGTCATTCGTAACATGCTTGCGTGTAACAACAGGCACAGCGACACCCAAGAGGTTGGCACCCCATGGCGGACATAGTATAGTCGCACCAAACCTGGAGCTGATATTTGCCATTTTATGGTACTGCTTTGGGGGCTCCCCCTGAGACTCATGCGCCAGTCACTTAATATGATTTCTTCGTTAGCCTTTGAGTCACATAAACAATAAAAGCAGCAAGGCAAAGAAAACAAATACTAAAACCGAGTAGAGGCTGAGAAAACGCAATAAAAGAATTATAAGAAGTGTATACAAAAAAAAAAATTGGAATTTCAATTCCATCATGTTTTTTGTTCCAATGAAGTTGTTAAATGATAGCTATAACTGGGCCCTTATTTCATAAACATGTTTATGAGGCCCAACGAATTGCAAGTCGATACTTATTATTATTTTTTCATCCCTTTTAAGTTCGTATATAATGATTATAGCATCTACCGACAGAAGCTTTTTAGAACGAAGATCAAACTTGGGATCCAATCAGACTGATACAGATGCAGTGGCTCACACTATAAAAATCGCAAATAATCGTTTTTTGGGAAACGGGTTATCTAAAATTTTTAAACATCAATTTTGTATGTATGCCATCTTTTCAATCTCTAGGTGGAACAGATTGTGAACTGCGCATTCATAAAGAGTGAATTGTAAAGCTACTAGGCTACGCGTTTTTGGAAATAAGTAATGAAAACGACGAGTTGGTCTATGTTAACAACAAACGAAGTATTGTTGACACATAGCATTGGACAAAACGTCAATTTTGAGGTAGTTAAGGAGTATACATAAGCCCTAGTGGTTATCGGACTCTAATGATTGACCCTTTGAAAACAATGTTAGTTTGGTTCGGCGAAATATAGTCATAACTCAATAGCTCAATAAATGGTAAATGAACACCCACTTTTTAACGTGGAAGCAACGCAAGTGTCAGTGTTATTCGATTTCGGTGGTAGCAAACGTACTCTAAAGGCCGCTTTGAATGTATAAATTGTGTCTCTAGCTAATTATATCTTACAAAGCAAATTCCAAACGAAGGCATTTGTTTGTATTTACAACAAAGACGTTAAAGAATAAGACAGTATGTAATTCAAACGATGATTTTGAGGACTTTGATGCAGCACTTATTGAAGGCATCCTAAGCATGCGCAATAATACGACCCCACCTACAGCTGTTATGAAAATGCAACATAGTGGACTGTGGAAATTGGTATTGGTAAATGTAAAACACTTTTTATTAGTTATTACTTAATATACTACAATATAGGGTATATCACAAGCACAACACATTCACAATGTATTGACGTTTCTTATATGTGTTTAATTTGATTTTACCCTTTTTTTATGTAACATTAAACGAAAACACAAAACCGATAAGGTTTACAAGATAAGTTTGGGTGGCTTACCACAACTTTGCATGGTACTGTATAATAGTTCGTATCTATAAATGCTGTGGTATGCGTTGTTGAGGTGATTTATGTTCAAAATGATCGGGTGTAGATCGAATCGGTGTGTGCCGATCATCACATCGATCGCTAATTGATATTCCCAATATGAACTGTCTTCTTATTCACATACAGTGGTTATCAAGTTGATTTCAGAAACATTTTGTAGCATACATGTAGGCAATTTTACATATTCCCTTTTATCGTGCACCTAAATGTATATACAGCAATCCTAGTTTTTACTATATTATTTGAAAGCATTCGTTGGCATTAATTTAAGAGGTTTGTCCCAAAAAGCAAAGTTCTTGAATCCATACGATGCTATTGTACTTGGATCTCCTGCCTGTATAAACAAACGAATATACTGTTTCACCTGTCTGGCGTTCTTGAATCAATACGATGCTCTTGTCCTTGGATTTTCTACCTCTATACCAATATGATGTCTCGCAGAGTTTTTGATTGCAAATGTTAGTACCTACTTATATGTCAACAAAACTTACATTGAACAAAAAAAGAAAACAAAAAAAAATCCAGGGGGGTCATTCCGTAACTTTGGAAACGATTATCACCCAAACGGTAGTCGTCAGTCGTAAGCGTGATCGTCATCAATTTGCTTCACGTAACTCGACACCTTTGGTCAGAGACCAAGATCTATTGGGAGATTAGATCAATTATGCATGGAAATAGCACAACTCGATGGGAAAAAACATTCGATTGAATATTTATCTAATTATCCATGTGATTTTTTTTAGCAAAACTTCCATCTTACATAAAAAAAGTTTAACAAAAAAAAAATACAAATTTTTGGCGCAACAGGCTCGTTAGTACCCAGGGCCTAGCTTTCTCACAACCATTCATGTGTGCGTGTGTACTTCTTGTAAGATGGCGGGACCTCCTGTTTTATGCCGACTGCGAACGGCTAAGTTGAGATAAGCTATTCTTGACAATTGATACTACTCGGACGATTTGTCAGATCATCACGAGAGGAGGGCCAGTGAAAAATCATTTAGGTGTTGCTACGGCTGGGAATCGAACCCAGACTTTCTGCGCGGCAGTTCATCGCACTAACCATCGCGCCACTGAGCCCTCAAAAAAAAAAAAATGTTTAACAATACGTACTAAACGCCATCAAAATGTTCACATCTGTGTATCGCATATGAATCGTTATGTTTTGATGCATGTTTGCACAAATGTTTGAAGTTTCTGAACTTGCACACATAACACAGCTTTCAATACTTGGATCTCGCAAATGAAACAACATTAGGACGGTATTTCGAAAATCACTGCGAATCGTTTTTGATGATTAACTTTTATTTGTATATTCCCAAAAAATATTGGAGTTACATTAAAGCCAATACAAGAATCAGTAAAATCTACACAGGAAAATGCAAACTACTGTAAGTGTGAAGACCATAGCTTTCAAATGTATGGGAAAATAAAAATAAAATTTTAATTTTCTCCTTGTTTCACTTTATTGAGAACAAACAAAATCGAAGACTGTCGAAATTGAAGATCGCTTTAAATATGATCCGCCGCGCCAGCATTTAATTTGTTTCAGTCATGTAATTGTTAAGGTTGAACGGGCGGACCAGCAGGGATGTCAAATCTTTATGAGTTGTCTATAAATAACCTTAATAATAAATCACTGATATAATCCAAATCAAAGTTTCAATCAGTGTTGTAAGAAATTAAATTTTGTTAATCATACGATTTTTTTTCACATCACAGAGCACTACGCTCTCAGTATCGCTTTACACAACTGGCTTTTGTTGCGCGACTTACCGATCTACCGATTTTTCAACCTTAGAGACTACTTAAATAAACAATATTTTAATTTTAAACCATTTAAGCATACTTCTTATATTGATAGTTAAGACTTACCACGAAAGCATGCCCAATTAAACAATACAAAAATAATAATAATTTATTTCATAGCAATTCTTAAGTGTTTATAATACTATATATATGAGGAACTTTAAATCGAGTTAATTTAATTTCCATCGCACAAGTTCGCCAGCAGTTCCAAAGTCTTACGTTTAAAAAGACGTTGTTTTCTTCCAGATAGACTATTTAAATCAGATATCAGACTTTTCAAGAACAACTTATTTGAGGTTTCCGCCATTTCATGGTCGTCGTGGGATTTAATATTTTCAAATGCAGATTCATCGCTGATTTCTTCAATCGATTCAGCTACGTTGGATCTGATTGATATTCTCGAACAGTTTGAGGTTTCATCTAATGATAGAACATGCAAACTTTTGTAGTGGCTGACATCAGGACTTTGAGTTTCACAATTCTCAAATACATCAATAACTTCACCTTTTATAGTCGAAGAAAGAGGTGGCGTTATAACATATCCGGCGTCTCAGTTAGTTGATACTCTTCAATAGACACCGGGATCAAGGACTTAGATTCAAAACCACATTCGCCTGTTTTCAAATCTTTTTCTTTTAATGCGTTCATTGACGAAGTGTAGTAGCTTTTTGTATAGGTTTAAGGAATTCCATGTGCTCTTTAAGATACCAAACATTACCGCTGATATATTTCATATTACCATAATCTCGTATTGATCTAACATAACAGTTTCTTAATATGGTCCATCTGTATCGACAGTGTTGTACTAAAAAATTAAAAATCAAACGAACATTCAAAAACATGTAAAAGTTAAAAAAAATAATTAAGTACATATATCAGAAGAAGTTTTAAAACCTGTGTAACTTCTAGCATATGCCGGCGATCTGACATCATTGTTTAGACCAAACGATATTGGGCACTTGGGAATACGGAAAATGAAGCGGTTAAAGTGGGTTAAGCAGTAACTGAGTTCAGGATCAAGTATATGCTGTCAACATCATATTCGACAGCCATAATGTTAGACTATATTTATCTGGTATCTAATGTGATATTAGTATTAACAACGAACATCACTTGTCACAAATTAAACAAAGAAGTGGTTATAACAACCGCTGTTAAAAATGTTCAAAACTGATTTAAAAAAGATCGTTAGAGACATTAAACAAATAATTGAGAAGACTTAAGGTTACAAATTACCTACACCATTTGTAAGGCGTGTTCAACCTGTGTTTGTTATACGGGCAATTCAATTATGTTGGTAATAATTCTCGAGTACCTACTATAATATATGTCTTAGAATGAAAATAAAATTTGGTACGAGTTTCTGAAAGAAATGTCCTATTCTATGACAAAACCAGACTTTGGAAAAATAATATTAAATGGAGATGTTTAACACTACAGCTCGATAAGGAGATTAAAGATGAAGGTAACCAAAGAGAATATTAAACTAAGTAGGTAAAGTTTTTGTTTACTTGTAGAAGACCGAAAATATTATTGCCAATTCAGCGTCTTCCAAATGTTTTTTTTTTTAGTGGTAGAGTACTTCTACATTACTGCGTTCCAAAAGACAGCTGGATTATTATGATTCAAACAAAAGCAAAAAGAGCATCGTGAATGATTACGATGCATAACACATCCAAAGGAACGCAAAAGTATTCATTACTTCAAATGCAATCTGGAACTGGCTTTCGTTTCGAAAATTTATTTAAACATATACCTCGAAAGAGCTGATTTATACGTATTGTCAGAAAAATAATTCTAGTATAATCTCGAGTAAAGGGCCAAACCCACCGAGCAACCGAAACCGAAACTTTGATTTTCTTTATTTTAAACTTTCTCTTAAAAGAGAAAGATATTGTTTTCGTGAAAATTCTCGACCTCAAGATTTTGATTGATTCTAACATTACGATGATAGCGGAACCCAAAAAAAATTGGTTTTTGGAATTCCGTCCGTCGATCCGTCTGTCCGTAATGGTCTCCCCAGCCTAAACGGCTTGACCGATTTTCTTCAAATTTCGTATTTATATCATTTTAAGCATTAATAATCAAAATGCGTACTATTTGATCTAACGCCTAACTCGCTTTGAAAGAGAAAGTTGCGTACGACCCAGTCGTGCACCCCCCACTCGTTTAAACTGGTAATTACTTCCAATTTGCTGTTTTAAATTTAAAAAAAACTTTTTTTAAAAAAAAGATATTAATTAACCACACTAACCTTATTTATTTTTATTTCTTTGTTGGTGTTGGTAGTAAAGAAACTTAAAAATATAAAATATGTTCAATAATTAATTAAGTGTTATTTTAAATATACAATTACCTACATCATTAATTTCGAAAAGCGGAAAATAGCTAACAAATGGTCATCTGTAAAAAAAAAAATCGGGCAACTGCTAGTCTTCAGAGTTTTTTCAATCTAAACATGACAACGATAAAAAACATCCTGTACAGTTCGTACTATGTAAACTATACAACAGCTATATATAAAAATTTTTAATTCGTGCAAAAAAATACCACTAGCCCGATATAGCAACAAATATATGGATGCATATATCTATACATAATGTGCAATTGTAGGTAGTATATATATATATATATATATATAGTACGTAGCTTTAATTATTACTGAACAGGTTTTCAAACTTACCGCTCCATGACATCAGTAATGAAACTTCTTGCCAAAGTTTATCTACGTCACCCTGGTGCCTTTTCTTTCTTTTCAATTCGTGCGTATAAAGTTTCGGTCTAGCTTTAACCAAATTAATAATTTTTTGAGTTTCATTAAATTTCAGAACTCTGAGATGGCCAAATGGCCAGGCGATTGAATACTTTTCTATGTTTTTCTTGGTGTGGTGAAAATGTTATTGCGAAAGTGGAACCCCCAATCACACACAGGCTCACGGTTCAGCTTTCGTTGGATTTTTTTTCCCTACATTGTGTGTTGGATCTCCTGCTCCCCTTTTGTGCGATGTTTTCGTGTTTTTTCTACTGAACCATGTGTGGCCGTGTAACTCGTTTCAAAGTATCGTATATGGATATAGCTAGCTAGGTATTACCAACGATTATGAATTCTATACAGATGACGCATTGAGAACAAAAAACAGAAACTTTTGCTCAGTAGCTTCATGGTACGGGCCAGAGATAAGGGAAGCTCTGTTTTGACACCAACTCGCCAATGATTGAATTTATAAAAAAACCGCAAGAAGTAAAAGAAAATTTCCAATGATGTTTTTCAATGATATCTATAACTGAGCCCTTAGTTCGTTGTCGTTCCATTGTTTACTTGTTCTCAAACAAAAGGAATTCTGGAATTGCTT
This sequence comes from Rhingia campestris, assembly GCA_932526625.1. Lineage (NCBI taxonomy): Eukaryota > Metazoa > Arthropoda > Insecta > Diptera > Syrphidae > Rhingia > Rhingia campestris. Next base: position 64,458,962 of record OW052182.1, read on the forward strand.
TGTTGATGTCATTGTTCGTTGTATTGTATATCTATGTTGTGTTGAAATTTAAAACATCTGGAATGTCAAATACCTATCTACATTTGGTTCCCGGCAGGTACCAATAAGTTTGTACGTAAGTAGATAGATGAAGAGCATTCTTTGGAATGAAATGCATTAAGTGCGTCAAATTTAACGCCTACTGGCTATTTCATTAGTGCTTGGCATGTAAAAAAGAACGAGTCCTTTCGCTTTGTTAAAGGTTACAATTCTAAAGTAAAAGAATTATAGTCTGTAATGCGGGTATCGTTATGTCTGAGCCCCAGACATAAGAACAATGGCCGCGTTCCGGATTTTAATTTAAACAAGTTAACTTTGCCGATGCACTGTTCTCATTGGCCAATCGACCATTTTAGTCACGTGACATTGCATTGGAGGGGAAATGACTACCGAAAAGAGTTGAAAATTTACGCATGGACATTGGCCACTCAGATATATGTGCAACTGTGTGATTGCTGGTACTGGTCTCATCCAACCGGATTTGACTTGCTAAACGATAAGTGCGAGTGTTGATAACACGACGAAAAACAGCAACACTATAAACACCCTGGTGAGAATGGCACGGAAGAATACCCGGCCTGCTGTCCCAGGCGAACCTAGATGAGCTGCTCTGACATATTCGGACAACAGGTTGTCTAGGAATTTCAAGGGTTAGTCAGGCCCCTTGAACAGAGATGGTGGCGGATGAACCGAAAGGCCAACGGCAGCGCTCAATCCCGTAGTGGATACTGATGGCCCCGTGTCCTAGGGGTATCTAATAAATTGGAACTGGCCCTCCAGGTTGGGGGTTGTGCTTTGGGTTAACTACCCACCCACAGAAAAAAAACATGGTTACGAAGCAACCAATAGCCTCGGAAAGGACGGATTTTATTGTTGACGACCCTGCTAAACGAAAAAAGGACAACGACGTTCGTATCTGCACCTGGAATGTGAGAACATTAAACAGGAGAGGTGCAGGCGAACAACTAGCGGAAGCCCTAAACTGCTACAAAGCAGACATTACTGCCATCCAGGAAATACGATGGGACGGGCCGGGCAAAAAGAGGATGAAAAACTGTGACATATACTACGGACCGTGTTATAGTGAGCAGAAACAGCGACTATTCGGATGCGGATTTGTTATAAGTGCCAGACTTAGGCAAGAAGTCTTATGTTTCCAAGACATTAGCGAACGCATAGTAACAATCCGCATCAAGGCCAAATTCGCCAACATAAGCCTTATATGCGCTCACGCTCCGACGGAAGAAAAAGATGATATAGCTAAGGATTGCTTCTACGAGCTCCTCGACAAAACCTATGAGCGACTACCGAAGTACGATGTTAAAATCGTGCTGGGAGATTTTAATGCAAAGGTAGGAAGAGAAGACATCTTTAGAAGTATTGTCGGAAAACATAGCCTACACGACAACACGTCTGGTAACGGACTTAGGCTAATTGATTTCGCTACGGAACGAAATGCCACTATAGCCAGCACACGGTTTCCTCACCTCGATATCCATAAGGGGACATGGCGGTCTCCAGATCAACGAACGGTCAACCAAATTGATCACATTGCGATAGATAAGAGGCACGCATCCAGTATTTTGGATGTCCGAACATTCCGAGGAGCTAACATCGACTCGGACCACTACCTTGTAGCAGCCAAGGTAAGAATGCGGATATCCACCACGCCACAACAATCCAGAAATACTGTGAAAAAATTTAATGTCGGAAGACTGCAATCGCAAGAGACCGCCAAGACCTTCGCACAACGCGTATCCCTTAACCTCTCGATTAACACCATACCACCAGCATCGAATGTCGAAGAGCAATGGCAACGATGCCAACAGGCCATTAGATCAGCCGCGACTGATGTGCTAGGTTTCTCGCGCCCACCAGCAAGAAACCCCTGGTTTGATGAGGAATGCCGACAGATGCTCGCAGCCAAGAACGAGGCCTACAAGGCTAAGCTGCAGGTGAAGACGAGAGCTGCCATTGAGCTCTATAGGCAAAGAAGAAGGGAAGAACATCGGCTTTTCAGCAAGAAGAAAAAAGAGCAAGAAAAGCGCGCGATCGAGGATATAGAGAGGTGCCACTCCAGGAACGATGTTCGCAAGTTTTACCAAAGTGTAAAACGTCAAAGCCAAGGATACAAGGCTCGAACAGAATCCTGTCGAGATGAACAAGGAAATATTGTAGTTGAGACACAGTCGATGCTGAGGATATGGAAGAACCACTTCTGCAGACTGTTAAACGGCGATGACGAACAACATTCCGCTGTCAGGCAGAACGAACCATTCAATATTGGCAACGACAGCGAAAACTGCCAACCACCCGACTTGAGTGAAGTGAGGATAGCAATATCTAAACTCAAGCTTAATAAGGCTGCCGGAAATGACGGCCTTCCCGCTGAGCTCTATAAGGCCGGCGGAGATGACTTGGTAAGTAACATCCACCAACTCATAAGCCAAATCTGGTCGGATGAAAATATGCCTGAAGAATGGAACCTCAGCATCGTTTGCCCGATCCACAAAAAAGGAGACCCTCTGAACTGCGCCAACTACAGAGGCATAAGTCTCCTCAACATCGCCTACAAGATCCTATCTGCCGTAATATGTGAACGCCTGAAACCGTTTACTAACAACCTGATTGGCCCTTATCAGTGTGGTTTTAGGCCAGGAAAGTCCACAACCGATCAAATTTTCGATACCCACCACCTATTCATCGATTTCAAAGCCGCATATGACAGCATTTATAGAGACGAACTGTACAGAGCCATGTCTAGTTTTGGTATACCGCCCAAACTCGTCCGTTTGTGTAGGATGACGATGGAGAATTCTCGCTGCTCCATCAGGGTCGGAAACGACCTCACCGACACATTCCATACCAAAAAAAGGATTTAGGCAAGGCGATGCGCTGTCATGTGACTTCTTTAATCTGATTCTTGAGAAAATTGTGCAAAACTCCAAAGCCAACACCAGAGGCACAATTTTCCAAAAGTCGGTGCAACTACTAGCATACGCTGACGATATTGACATCATTGGTAGGACTCAACGTGATGTCATAGCCACGTTTGCTAGTATAGAGAAGGAAGCGGCGAAAATGGGTTTAGCAGTAAATGAGGGTAAGACTAAGTATATGCTGTCAACACGAAAGGACACACAACATCGACGAATTGGACAGAACGTCACCATTGACAGATATAACTTTGAGGTAGTACGGGACTTTGTCTACCTCGGCTCCGCTATTAACTCTGACAACAACATCTCGTCAGAAATTAAACGAAGAATTACTCTTGCCAACCGCTGTTTCTTCGGGCTAAGAAGGCAATTTAGTAGTAAAGCCCTCACTCGAACTACTAAGGAGATCCTATATAAGACCCTGATCATCCCAGTCCTGCTCTACGGCGCTGAAGCATGGACCGTATCAAAAGCGGATGAAGAAATCCTTGGTAGATTCGAGAGGAAAATTCTTCGAAAAATCTTCGGTCCCGTTTGCGTTGACGGGCTATGGAGACGAAGATTCAACCAAGAACTATACGAGCTGTACAGCGACATGCCCCTGGTCAAAAAACTCCGCATTGGACGTTTAAGATGGCTAGGACATGTAGAACGAATGGACACCAATACTCCGGCTCGCAGAGTCTTCGATTCCCAGCCAGACGTCGGACGCAGTAGAGGAAGACCTCGCCTTAAGTGGCGCGCACAAGTGGAAACCGACCTCAACCAACTTGGAGTGCGCAACTGGAGGCAGTTAGCTAAGGACCGGGCTAATTGGAGAGGCATGTTGGTTGAGGCCCAGGTTCATTCCGGACTGTAGCGCCACTTAAGTAAGTAAGTAAGTGTGATTGCAGTAGCATTAATAAATTACCCAATATTATTTGTCTATTTAGGTCATTTCTTACTTCTTTGATAAAGAATAATTATTCTGAATAAGATTTTGCGTTCCACATCGCCTTAACTCATTTCTCAGTTGAAATCTAAAATCCGGAACACGGCCAATATAAACGTGTTATTCTTGCGCAATTATTTTTCTTCAGAAATATTTTTTTTGTGGGGTTCGCTGGAAGGAAAAATCATCGAAAGACATTGCAGAGGTTTTATCGCGAGGGAACCTTCTGCAATAGTGAGGGACTTTAACCCGATCTAAAAAAACCTCCCGAAGACTGACTTTTGTATGTCTTCAAGGAATCGCACCTAGTCGTTAGACTAATCAGCAATTTATTTTTCACATGTATTATATATTATAAAAATATAAAATTTAAAAGAAATTCCGACGTTGGTCGGATTTCTATGAGTTTTGTTTGAAATTGTACCTAAGTTTCAGTATTTCTTGTTTTTTTTTTCTTTTTTTTTGAAATTATATATATCTTTAGCTACATAGATCAAGGGGTTTAACCCGTCTTAATCTCCTGACTATATTGTCGGTTCTTAAAAGCTGTGCTATTTCTAAATTAACATGGCTGAGAAGCCTATCTCTGTGTCTTAGAGCTACTTTTTTAGCTTCATCTTCAACCATTTCAATATATAGATCTCTATGTAGATCGGTGTTACGTATGTACCACGGTGCGTTAACTATGCTCCGTAGTACTTTGTTTTGGAAGGTTTGTATTCTTAGTAAGTTTGTCTTGCATGTGCATGTGCTTCAGAAATATATGTAGGTACTACCTTCTACTAGTTTTGCTTTCCCCTATTCGTTTCCCCAGCCTTTCTGCTAAAAGAGTACAGCTGGTTATGTTATGTTGTGCAGATGATAGTCTGCTGAGCTGTGGAACACCTAATTGCAATATATTTCCCACTTTTTTTATACCTTTTTTCCACACAAACCCTGTATGGAGTGGGGATACGTTTTATGATTATTAATTTTTGCAAGCCTTAATAAAGGCTGCATAAATACTTATGCACTGTAAAAGCATACAACAATTTGAATTCGAATGCTTCTCACACACACCACACATTAATTCATGCGCAAACAAGAAAACATCAAAATTTTCTATAATCACTCATGACACATGCACAATCACACAGTCAAAACCATGTACTCTCATTATACACAATTACTATATTGTGCATGCAGGCTTGTGTAATGTGTGGACCCTATTGCTGAAGAGAATGTACGATGACAATATGATCCCCAGAAAAACAATCGTTCTGTATGGTGTTATACCTAATACCTTTTTTTAAGTATTTTTAAGGACATTTTTACTAAATACAATACATTTTTACAAAATACAATACCATATGTTCGTATTATTTGCTTGGGACATAATTAAATTCAAATGCTAAATAGTATAATTCTTATAAAGTGCTTACTATAATTTTAAAATGATAAAAGTCACTGCTGAGTAAATTTAAAATTAATGCTAATCAAAAAAGCTTTCCATTAATTCCAAAGCTTTTCGTTTAAAAATGCGTTGTTGTCTATCACTGAGCTTGTTGAGGTCCGGTAACATGCTAAGAAGGAACGATCTATTTGAAGTGGCTGGCAGTTCATCATTGTCGCTAGTTTTATCAGTTTCGATTAAATTTATATTTTTGACGACCTCATCTTCACTTGATTGAATCGATATCAGTGAACAAGTCGATGACTCACCCAAAGTCCATGTTGGTGAAGGGATTGTATTTGTACGTGAATTACTTATGTCTGGAATTTGGGTTTCATACATTCCAATCTCGACTTCATCTTTTACTGATTTTTTAAAGTTCCTTTGTGGGTATTCGCTAAACATTTGAAATGTTGTTGAACACTCTTGCACCTCGGTTGTTGCATGTGAATGGTCCAGTTCCGAGCTATTTCTTGTTTTAATATCTTCTTTTAGTTCTAATGAGTTTTCTGTATGATTTCGTATTGATGATTTTTGGTTATATTTCAATATTGATGAAGTTGGTACGGATTCTGTTATTGCAAAATGTATTTTTTTGTCATCTTTTAAAGAAAGATGTGAGTATCTCTTCACGAACGGTTTAAGGAAAGCCAGGTGTTCCGCAAGATACCAACTTTTAAAATTGCCTTCTCGAAATGTTCTAGTATAACAATTTCTCAAACATTTCCATTTGAAGATACATTCCTGTACTGAAAATAGTAGTAAACAAATTTACATTGATTATGTAGTAGTCAAATTTGAATGCAAATGAAGATTTTATAAAACTAATAAAAATAATAATAAGTCGGGGGGTAGTTTATTTGTAACTACCCCCCGAATCCCGCTAATGACTTTGCTATCATACAAATGATATGGCTCAATGGCTGTCAGATTGACCTTGTCGCGAAGTACTCTATTGTGAATAGACATTTAATTTGACGTTTGGGCATAATTGTCGTTCGTTGAGCATAATACGTCATTTTTGTTTACCCATCCCGTAAACAACGAAAAACAAAACTAGCTAGGTTAGTGAAAAAAAAAAAACTAACAATAAAATTGCAAAAGGAATTTGCACAAAACAAAAGCTAAAATCGTTTCCAACGCTCAGTTGATGAGTACTTGCGCGCAGAATCTTTAATCTGCTGCTAATTTAAGTATAATCGGCATGGATTGCTGTATCGTCAAAGGTTTTAGTTTGCCGTCAATATCGCTTCATACATCAAAGAAAGCTTATTTCGATAGTCAGAACTTTCGTAGGAATGTAAAACCAAATCACTTTGAAGTTGAACACATAACAGATGAGAAAGGAAAGTAGGTATACATACACTTTTTCTTCCAAATCCAATGGATCTGAAGAATTTCGTAATTTATTTATTTATTTTACTGCCGACATTTTGTTTTTCTTTTTTTTTTAATGGAAATGCAAAATTATCCTTAAACTGCTACCATTTTAATTATTAACAATAGTTTCCACAACCGAAATAATAATAAATCAAAACGAAAATGGCTCTTGTCAAACTGACAGATATCAATTGTATTTTGGTGTTATAGCCACGGTTGCCATTTGAAAATAAGATTTGTTACCAAAAATTAGGAAAAAGCGACCAAACGCAGTACAGTTACCAAAATAATTTAAATTTGAAAACGTTGTATGAAATATACCAAAAATCAAAGTTTGCCATTTTTATACCCTATCCCAAAGAGAAAACATTTAGCTACATATACCTCAAAGTATGTGAATCGACTCAGAATCACTAGCTAATAAAGCCATGTCTATCTGTCCGTCCGTCCGTTTGCATTTTGCAATTTTGAGCTAGGAGAATGAAATTTGGTATATTGTGCAGTGGAGCAAAACAAGTGTACAAATTTATGAAATCCGCCCACTGCAACGTACCCTTTTTAGATAACGTAGTTTTTGGCTAAACCGTAAGGAATTTCTAAAAAGGGTCTAACAACATATAGAATCTAAATATCTATATTTCGTCTATATAAAGTTTTTTGCCACGCCCACTTTTTGGTTGAGTTGGAGATCAGCAGAAATGTGACCACCTCTATTTGATCCTTCAAGATCGGATCGCACAAGATTGATTACCTTTATCATATTGGGTTTAGAAAATCTATACTTTTGCATAACATATTTATCTTCAAGCTCCATTGGATTAAATCTTGTTTTGTGCATTTTTGGTCTCCTACTTGTTGGCATGTATGAATTTATAATATTCACCACCAAACGAAATGTAGCTTTGGTCCATTTTTATTAAATTAGTTTCACTTTATTGAAAATTACCGGCCTAAAAATAGGCAACCTCTAAAATGCTTTTATAAATACGGGTGTTCGTCTTTAGATCATTTTAACCCATGCCCACTTTTCGGGGGCGTTTTCCTACAAAAACCGTTTGTATACCATATGCAGGAGAAAAACGTTGTTTTTTGTCGAATAATAAAATATTTTGATAAACTGTTGTAACAATATCATTTTCTATATTTCATCGCCATAAAGCCCTCATTTTGGAGATATTAATTTTAAGGATGGGATGGGATAGTGTACGATCCGCACAGCGGATGTTTGATTTTAAATTTTCATCCAGCTAGAGCGACTTTTGCTTTGTTTAAATACAAAATAATTAAAATTTTCCAGTCATCATGAGTCCATTTAGTCGTGGATAATACAGTGCAGTGTGTTTAACTATTTATGCATCGTTTATATATGGTGATGAAAGAAAATCGCACTCCATGCATTCAATTTTAGTAGAACATACTAATTAAAGCGACCATGTTAAGAAAAAAAATTAACAAGCACGATTGATTTGAGATAAATAAAAACCTTTTTTTTTGCCCAATGAAACAACAACTGTAAAAATCTGTATTTTTCCCAAAACAGATAAAAAATGATTAATTTTTAGCAAAAGAAAATACCATTTCTCTCAATCCTCAGTAGATAAACATCGAATAATAAGACAGTACCTACATCATCTTCGTCGGAAAGTCGTCGTAAAAATTTGTATGGGAAATCTTTTCCAACAATATCGGAATTTTGTCACAGGAATTGGATGCGTATACTGAGATGGTAAACGTTGTAAACTTTTGAAATGCATTTTAACATTTAATCAATCACTTTCACACATTAAACAACATTCATCAAACGTATGAGCTAAACTGAAAAAAATTATCGAAAAACGGGAAGAGAATAATAGGAATAAAATTCTATCAATAAATTAATTACTAAAATGAGATTGAATTCAATGGGTTACCGCATAATAGTGGTGCAGTTTTAGGGTCGTTCATGAAACGTCGTCGTAAAATTACAATCTTTCGCACGTAATAAAATTACGACGTTGCATGAATACCCTTTATCATTTTTTCTAATCTTCATCTCTCAAAAGACCGATTTTGATAGTTGTTATATTCATTTGGGCAAAAAAAAATTATTCTTTTTTGATCTCAGATCAACTTTGCAAATCCTTTTTTTTTCGGCAAGTTTGTCCCTCCTTGCACTCACCCTAATACAAATTATAGCACTCAGTTTGACCTGAATGATTTTCGTTTTGGTTTATAATAACGTAGGGCTAGGATTTCTATGTTAATACAATTTTTTTTGGATAAACGTAGAAGCAAACAAATAAGCTATTTTTTTTCGAATAATTAAATTTCCTTCAAAATGGATGTTGTACATAAAAATGCATTTTTTGGTTTATTGGGAATATTTTTGAAAGAAATACATATTTTTAGTTTATATTTTCGTAATTTTTAAAACACATGAAAATTAAAATGTTTACTTTGTGATAATATGATTCCAATATCATTCCCGTGCTCTTTGCTATCTTCACCTGACCCGGGATTAAGGTTTTCATGTAATAAATTCAACTTTCACGGTATTTATATGTGTCAGTGTATCTGTACACGATGTTTCGACAATCAGCCTGCAAGGAAGAGCTCTCGTGTAATGATACTCTAACTAATATAAATATCATGAAAGTTAAATTTATTACATGCTAATCTAAAATCTAAACCCCGTCTGATCAAAACAAATTGTAACTTGGAATGAGAAAGTCCGTATCAAATCAGTTGGTCAAAGGTCGATTGCGCAGAGAGATGATTTAAGAGAAATTTATGATATTTTAAAATAAATTTTAAGAGACCTGCGCAGAAGAATGGCCAACTGATTGGTACGGACTATACCCAGAAAGAAAGGTGTTTGTTTGGTCAACACGAAACATATATGCAGAGTGCATGCGATTAGAACAGGAGAAAATATATATACATATATATATAAACAAATGAATCTAGACTTGGCGGGCATTCTGATTGGGATTTCGTTCGAATAAGTGGAAACTAAAGAGTTATTAATAAAGTGGAAATTAATGATTTAAAAATAACGAGTTTTTATTCAATAAACTAAAAATACGAGAATAATTACTAGAAACATTAACATGACCGTAAGAATTGATTTCAATAAATATGTTCTCTTCAAATGAGTTATTTTTAACTTTCTCTTACAAAGACAAAGATATTGTTTTCGTGAAAATTTTCGACCTCGAGATTTTGATTGATTCTAAAATTACGATGATAGCGGTACCCAAAAAAGTGGTTTTTGGAATTCCGTCCGTCGGTCCGTCTGTCCGTAATGGTCTCCCCAGCCTAAACGGCTTGACCGATTTTCTTCAAATTTCGTATCCAAGTTTCTTTTGATCATAATTCTAGGCCATTTTTTTTGTTTGTTTTTAGCCATGTTAAAACCGGTACCTTTCATATAAAAATTACACATAACCTCAATTTTCTCGAAAACGGCTCTAACGATTTTGATTAAACTTTATATATACTATAAGCATATTAGTTCCAACAAAATTGCATACCCAGTTTTTTCGATAAAATCCATATAACGGATATTGTCATTCAGGCCATATAAAGAAAATTGTTAATTTCTCGCAAACTACTATGTCAAATTGAATGAAATTTAATATATATACTACTATTATAATTTTAAACAATTCCACATAATTAGTTGTAGCCCAACTATCACTAAACGGAATTTTCAGTTTTGGCCAATAACGAAAAATAATTATTATTCACATAGACACCGATTCCTTCGAATTTCGGAGTAAACGTTCGTATAATCACATTTCGACATTATTTATATCATTTTAAGCATTAATAATTGCTGTGAAAGAGAAAGTTGCGTACGACCCAGTCGTGCACCCACCACTCATTTTTTTGTACATACAATGCCGAAAGATAAAACCTCAGTGCCAAGTTATTTGCACAAATATGTTTCAAATAATGCAGATGTATTTAAAACAGACACAGACGTTTTATTTTGTAAAGTGTGCAACAAAAGTGTTTCTTACGAAAAAAATATCTCAGGTAGATCAACATCTTAACATTCGAAAACACACTCAACTTCGTGCACGAAACACTGAGGGTTCATCTCAACAGCTGATTGCATTTCGCAGTACAGAGAATAAATTTTGCCTAGATTTATGTGATTTCTTGCTGCCGATATTCCTTTACATAAATTAAGCAACCCTTCCTTAAGGGGTTTTCTTACGAAATAGTGTGCCAAGTGACTCAACAATAAAAAAAAAATATGTGGACACAATTTATAGTTCTCTGGTAAATGAGATAAAAAAAAATTTAAAAGATAATTTTTTTATGGGGTTTTATAGACGAAACTATAGATATAAAAGGACGTTATGTTGCAAACGTCATTGTTGGTATTTTGCAAACGAGATGTCAGTAAAAAGAAATATTTAGTTAATGTAGTTCAGCTAGAAAAAACAAACAATATGCTACCATCGCTCGCGCTTTTGATGACTCCATAAATTTACTTGGAGACATCGATAGCAGCAAAATACTTTTATTTTTGACTAATGCAGCCCCTTACATGGTAAAAGCTGCTCGTGAATTAAAGCCCTTTTATCCTAAAATGATCCATGTAACCTGTCTGGCTCACGCACTGCATCGTGTTGCAGAGGAAATAAGAAGCAAATTTAATGGTGTTGATACAGATTGGTGTCAAACGGAAAAAAATATTTCTTAAAGCACTATCACGGGTAGATATATCTAAGGAAATAAATCCCGGGATTCCTCTTTCTTTTCAACCTATAATTACGAGATGGGGGACATGGGTAACTGCAGTAGAATATTATTATTCGAAATATTTCGAACAATTTGAAGGGGTAGTCAAGGAGTTTAATGATTCTGAATCCGCTGTGCGGATTGTTGAATACCTTAACCCATCCCATTCTTAAAATTTATATCCCAAAATGTGGGCTTTGAAATATAAAAAATTACATTGTCACAACATATTAAGGGTATTCATGCAACGTCGTAATTTTATTACGTGCGAAATATTGTAATTTTACGACGACGTTTCATGAACGACCCTAAAATGCACCAATAAATAATGCAGTAGCCCACTGAATTCAATCTCATTTTAGTAAGTTATTTATTGATAAAATCTTGTTCATATTGTTCTCTTTCCGTTCTCGACAATTTTTTTCAGCTTAGCGCATACGCTTGATGTGTGAAAGTGGCTGATTAAATGTCAAAATAAGATTTCAAAAGTTTACAACGTTTACCCGAGGGGGAAGTAATCAATATTTTTGCGTGGTCCTAGACTACAGAATACACAAAAATACACGGAATACTGTATTCAATGTGTGATTACATAATGAATACTTATGAATACATGTGAATACATGGGAATACACGGGAATACATATGAATACGCGTAAATTAATTAGAATACATCAGAATACACGTGAATACAAGTGACTACACTTGAATACATTTGAATACAAATGCACACATTTGAACACACTTGCATTGAAATCTTCATTTATTAGCAATGCATGTCGGTTATCCAGTTATCAAGCCATTTATTTCATGCAGAAGATCGTTTATTAATCGTCAGCAAAACTTGATGATATGGCATATAGACAACTTAAACTATACAAATGATAACAACTTTATTATAATCTTAAGGCCCATCGCCATTATTATGCATTAGATGGGACCATTCTCACAATAGATCCAAACAACAAATCAAATTCAATCGAAATTCCCTTAGCATTTTTTTATTGAAGCACATCCTTTTTAAATTGAATCGAAGACCACTGAGTAAGCTTAAGGCGAAGAATATATCTTAACACATAATCATTTTTTTTATTTCTCTCAGAAAAATTTCGGGTCAAGATCGAATATACGTGAACCAGCTATGAGCAATTTGATTGCTCAGATGAATGACGGACTATACCATGAAACAAGTTTGCATTGATCAAATACGTTAACACATTTGAGATCGGAAACATAAACAATAATCTTGCACTATGGTTCCTAATTCATCGATTATACAAAATAACAATATGTTATAAAACTAGAAATCGTATTAAAATTCATCATTAGCTTAAATGTTGTTGTCACAGATGGGGCAGGTACATGTTGAACGTAATTAGATATGTCAACATACTCATGATTCATAATATCTAGCATCTCTAGTTGTCCAAACTCATCCCATATATACCAATGTGCTAGCACTCCCAAACCTTATACTAATCAGTCCTACGGCTACGCGCAATAAGCGGGAATATACTCGACATTTGGTTATTTTGATTTAGAAAAAAACATATAAGTCAACCACGTATTATGCAAGAAGGACGGTGCGATAATATACGAACGCACAGTTCTGACGCATTTTAACAATCCGCCTCAAGGCCAAATTTGCCAACATAAGCCTTATATGCGCTCATGCTCCGACGGAGGAAAAAGATGATATAACTAAGATGATATAACTACGAGCTCCTCGACGAGTACGATGTTAAAATCGTGCTGGGAGATTTTAACGCAAATGAAGGAAGAGAAGACATCTTTAGCAGTACGGCCTCAGTTGGAACAGTCGGAAAATATAGCCTACACGACAACACGTCTGGTAACGGACTTAGGCTAATTGATATCGCTACGGAACGAAATGCCACTATAGCCATGTCCACAAGGGGACATGGCGGTCTCAAGATCAACGAACAGTCAACCAAATTGATCACATTGCGATAGACAAGAGGCACGCATCCAGTATTTTGGATGTCCGAACATTCCGAGGGGCTAACATCGACTCGGACCACTACCTTTTTGTAGCCAAGGTAAGGATGCGGATATCCACCACGCCACAAAAAAAAACAGAAATACTGTGAAAAAATTTAATGTCGAAAGACTGCAATCGCCAGAGACCGCCAAGACTTTCATGCAACGCGTATCTCTTAACTTTTCGATTCACACCATCCTACCAGCATCGAATGTCGAAGAACAATGGCAACGATGCCAACAAGCCATTAGATCAGCCGCAACTGATGTTCTAGGTTTCTAGCGGCCACCAGCAAGAAACCCCTGGTTTGATGAGGAATACCACAGATGCTCGCAGCCAAGAACGAGGCCTACATGGCTAAGCTGCAGGTGAAGACGAGAGCTCTATAGGCAAAGAAGAGGGATCAACATCGGCTTTTCAGAAAGAAAAAAAAAGAACACGAAAAGCGCGCGATCGAGGATATAGAGAGGCGGCACTCCAGGAACGATGTTCGTAAGTTTTACCAAAGTATAAAACGTCAAAGCCAAGCTCGAACAGAATCCTGTCGAGATGAACAAGGAAATATCGTAGTTGAGACACAGTCGATGCTGGGGATATAGAAGAACCACTTCTGCAGACTGTTAAACGGCGATGACGAGCAACATTCCGGTGTCAGGTAGAACGAACCATTTAATATTGGCAACGACATCCACCAACTCATAAGCCAAATCTTGTCGGTTGAAAGCATGCCTGAAGAATGGAACCTCAGCATCGTTTGCCCGATCCACAAAAAAGGAGACCCTCTGAACTGCTCCAACTACAGAGGCATAAGTCTTCTCAATATCGCCTACAAGATCCTATCTGCCTGAAACCGTTTACCAACAACCTGATTGGCCCTTATCAGTGTGGTTTTAGGCCAGGAAAGTCCACAACCGATCAAATTTTCACACTTCGGCAGATCCTGGAAAAAAAACTCAAGAAGTCCAAATCGATACCCACCACCTATTCATCGATTTCAAAGCCGCATATGACAGCATTTATAGAGACGAACTGTACAGAGCCATGTCTAGTTTTGGTATACCGCCCAAACTCGTCCGTTTGTGTAGGATGACGATGGAGAATTCTCGGTGCTCCATCAGGGTCGGAAACGACCTCACCGACACATTCGATACCAAAAAAGGATTTAGGCAAGGCGATGCGCTGTCATGTGACTTCTTTAATCTGATTCTTGAGAGAATTGTGCAAAACTCCAAAGCCAACACCAGAGGCACAATTTTCCAAAAGTCGGTGCAACTACTAGCATACGCTGACGATATTGACATCATTGGTAGGACTCAACGTGATGTCATAGCCACGTTTGCTAGTATAGAGAAGGAAGCGGCGAAAATGGGTTTAGCAGTAAATGAGGGTAAGACTAAGTATATGCTGTCAACACGAAAGGACACACAACATCGACGAATTGGACAGAACGTCACCATTGACAGATATAGCTTTGAGGTAGTTCGGGACTTTGTCTACCTCGGCCCCGCTATTAACTCTGACAACAACATCTCTTCAGAAATCAAACGAAGAA
The DNA here is from genome assembly GCA_932526625.1 of Rhingia campestris. Lineage (NCBI taxonomy): Eukaryota > Metazoa > Arthropoda > Insecta > Diptera > Syrphidae > Rhingia > Rhingia campestris. Next base: position 64,473,971 of record OW052182.1, read on the forward strand.
TTACTCTTGCCAATCGCTGTATCTTCGGGCTAAGATCGAACTACTAAGGAGATCCTATATAAGACCCTCATTATCCCAGTTTACGGCGCTAAAGCATGGAACGTATCAAAAGCGGATGAAGAAATCCTTGGTCGATTCGAAAGAAAAATTCTTCGAAAAATCTTCGGTCCCGTTTGCGTTGACGGGCTATGGAGACGAAGATTCAACCAAGAACTATACGAGCTGTACAGCGACATGCCCCTGGTCAAAATACTCCGCATTGGACGTTTAAGATGGCTAGGACATGTAGAAAGAATGGACACCAATACTCCGACTCGCAGAGTCTTTGATTCCCAGCCAGACGTCATACGCAGTAGAGGAAGACCTCGCCTTAAGTGGCGCGCACAAGTAGAAACCGACCTCAACCAACTTGGAGTGCGCAACTGGAGGCAGTTAGCTAAGGACCGGGCTAATTGGAGAGGCATGTTGGTTGAGGCCCAGGTTCATCCCAGACTGTAGCGCCGCTTTTGTAAGTAATTAAGCACAGTTCTGACGTCATAAAAATGAATATGAGAATACGTGATTACACTAAAAATACGCTGACTACACATTGAATACGCGTGAATACTTGTGAATACACGTGAATACACTTAAATACATGCGAATACGTGTGAATACACGTAAATACATATGAATACGTGAGAATACATGCGAATACGTTTGAATACACTGTGATTCACCATGAATACGTCCAGAAAAGTTCCTTGAATACACTGATTACTTCCCCCTCGCGTTTACCATCTCAGTTTACGCACCTAATTCCTGTGAGAAAATTCCGATATTGTTAGAAAAGATTTCCCATACAAATTTTGACAGTTCATTTATCACGTCGTAATTTTATCACGTTTACAACGACTTTCCGACGTAGCATGAATACCCCTATTGTTCAGACAGTTTATCAAAACCGTTTGTGGTTCGACAAATAAACAACGCATTTATATTGCTTTTGACTTGGGATGAGGTTTTTGTAGGAAAACACCCCTAAAAAGTGGGTGTGGGTGAAAATGATCTATCGACAAAATCTTAAAATTTTCATTACGGAAGTATTTGCATCCAAAGTTTTTTCGAACTTTTTAAAATTTGGACAAAAAACGTTTTTTTTTTTTTTTCTAAAAACGCCCCAAAAGGTGGGCGTGGCAAAAAACTATGTATAGTCTTTTGGTGTTCCATTGACACCAAAAGAGATCAAATTTTAGATCAAAATCCAGATTTACCAATGGAAAACGCCATTAGTTGCAGATTTGATAAAAAAAGTGGCAGCGCCTAGTGTGATGATTTCTATCTACAAAAAAAAAAAAAAAAAAAAAAAACAAAAAAAAAACCTAACCTGCAATTATACGTAAAATACTTTCAATGTTTACCCAATACCTCACTTCATTTCATAACAGGTTGATAAATTTACTCTATCCACATTGATTTTGGTTTATTAAAACCACTTTTTGTATCACACAACAAAAAAAAAATCACGATCCAGATTTTTTTTTATTCATTTCACACACATCCAATCCTTAAAAAAAAAAATTACCTGAACATGACATCTGCGACGCAATCTCTTCCCATAGGCGATTTATCTTTTTTTTTCTTGGTTTCAACCTTTTGGTATATAGATCTGGCCTGCTTTTAACTAACAAAATAAATTCCATAACTCTCCAGCCGTCCATAATAATTATCAAATAACTGTCGGTCTATCCGAATATTAACATAACGAACTACAAAAAAAAAATACACTGAAGTAAAATAATAATGAACACTTCGTAGACGATTACTTTTTGCTCTTCTCTTCTTCTTTCGACACAGTCAAACGCGCGCAAACAAAAATATAGAACGTACAATAAACCAATTGTTTTTTTCTGTAATATGTCATATGCGATGTTTTTTTTTTCTACCAACCGTGTTGATGTTTTTTTTTTCTTGGAACGAATGTTCAGATTTACATTTATTAATCCAATTTTTTTACAAGTAGTAACCTGATTAGATTCTTCTTGATTTTATTTATTTGACTTAACTTATAAAAAATATTCTCGTTAAAAAAAATCTGCACACTGCACATGTAGGACTACAGAATTAAGTTTGTTTTTATTAATGGAATGGAGAATGGTTGCGTTCAAGAATAAATTTGTCATTAGTGTCTAGCAGCGTTGTCGAGGTGGTACAATTATACTAATAGTATCAAATGGTCCAATATGGGAATTTACCAAAGTTTTTTTAGGTTGCGTTATTTTCCATAAAAAAATTAGGTAATTCGCCGAAGAATTAACGAGCAATTAGATTAAAATTTGGCGTGGGATTTATATATATTTTTTTTAAGAAATAGAATAATGAATTGCTTCTCAGTTCAGTGTTTTGTTATTAATATAATACATATAATCTTAGAACAATAAATAAAACGCGATTTAATACAAAAATGGCTAAAACACAATCACAATCACACATTTACATGTGCGTCACAACCCTTTCTGAGAAAACCCCAGAAAACATCAACAACTTGTTTGACCAATACACACTTGGTCCAACTTTCGCTTTGACCCACGGCGCTTTGCAGTAAGGTTACGTTAAGATTTTACGTATTTCATTTTGTGGTTGAAGCTCAACGCCAGGCAAAGCTACATTGTTATAGATAACATTGATTTTATATGGTTGAAGGTGCGTCAGCCAAAGACAACGCGTTTTGTGATTGTTTTCCAGCCATAATTGAGCTGATCGAAAGGTATTTCAGAGTGATTCTTAAACAAGAATACTGAGAACTCGAGTACGATGAAACCTAAGAAGGGCACATTTTTGTTGAACTTCAAGTTATGGCAGCCATAATGAATTGAGAGTTTGAACTTTAAGCAAACATAAACAATAATAATAAATGACTTAAGACGTTAGCGCTAATATACATGGCTTAAAGTGATTATAATTACTACTCGTGTGGCCATAGCATTTTCTGAATTTACTATAAATAGAAAAAAAAAAAAAAACAAAGATAATAATCACTTTTGAGTTTTTGACTGATGACAGCGAAACTTGTACTGATTGTAATAGATTTATTACTAAACTTAATGATAATAGAATGCAAAGGCTTATTCGCAGTGGATGGTTTGTTTGTGCGGGTTATTTCTATTTACCAGATAGCATAATGTAATGCGTTTTTTTTTAAAAAAAGGTTCGTTACAAATTTATGTAACTTTAGGAATGTAAGATGGTTTTTTAATCATGAACACAAATACATAGTAAAACAGAATGTAATGTACTTAAACTGATAAATAACTAAGTTTTTTATTAAACTTTCTGAAATCTAAAAAACAAAAACATTTTGCCAGTTGTATGTTTTGTTAAAATCCGGTTAACACTTTGCTCTAATACGCTTTATATGATGACAGTTCAGATGACGACGGGTAATGAAAACGGGCAAAGGGAAATAAATAAAAAAATAATAAGCTTAGTCGATCCAGCCATGTGTGTCTGTCCGTTTTGGATAGTGAAAAAAAAAGTACTTTTCGTCAAAATTAGCCAATTCTCTATCGATATTAAGGATTGGACAGTTTTCATATTTCTTTACACAAAAGTATGCGATATATTAGGTGTGTCCCCGTAATTTTTCAGTAAATATTAAAAATTCTCAAATTTCTTGATGTTGCGTTAGTTCTCAAGGAATAAGACAAGTTTACCAAAAGGTACATAAGCACGGTTAAGTTAAAGTAAGTACCTAACATTATTCCTATCATTTGGCTTTTATAGAACAAATGAACACTTTTAAGCGATCACTGATAGTTTTCTTACCTACCAACAAATTAGTACACAACTTTCGCAGTAAATAAGTCCTAAGTTTATAGAGGGCTTCCTTATTCCCATCTCTTGTTTTTCCTAAAGCGTACAGGAACGTAAAAATTAGTAATGCATCTGCAAACGTCTTATCAGGGCGCTCTTTGACCGTAATAGATTTGCTTCATCTCACAGAAATGTTAATAAAATACATTAAACATATCCCATTTCATCCTAAATTAAATCGACACTTTTCTCTGAAAGTATGGGCTTGTCAGAGGCCAAATTTTTATAATATTAATTCCTGTAATGAATTCATGAACAAATTTCATTATCCTAGCTCGACATTTAACCCATTTACCAATATACCCCTGTGATACTTCTCAAATGAGGTAGTTTATATCGTTCGTTCGTTAGCTTGTATTAAGTTTAATAAGAGAAAAACGAAACTAAATGGCTCTCAGGCTCTCAGCTAAAAAGCAATTGACTATTTAAATTTCGTTCAACAACTCTCGGGACAATGTTTTTCTTTCATTAATTTAAGGTGCCCAAATCGGTGACGTACGGACAAACAGACATGGCTTAATCAAATCATCTAGCGATTATGAATCGATCCATATACTTCAATGCGTTAACCTACGTTTTGTATGGCACGGAAACTGATTATTATAATATTGTCTGTCGAACTCCTCCCCTGTCATCGCCTTATAATTTTATTTTTTCACCAGCCAAAAACCTACGTGTAGAAAAAACTTTTTATATTTCAATAAAAAAGTACGCGACTTCTTTCATTTATTTTGACATCCATGTTTATTCAAATTTACGCAAATTCATGAGTATAAACGCGAACGGATCTCCACAATTGTAGTTCGTCAACGAAACTTACTTACTGGAGTATCAACCAATATGCCTCTCCATTTAGCTCGATTCTTATCTAACTGCTTCAGATGCTCACTTAAAGTTGGTTTTGAACTTGTGGCCGTTTAAGACGGGAGGTGTATACTTTGCACGTAAATTGTTTTTTAACTCTATATACATACATTACCAAAAAACGCACCTATAGAAAATGAATAAAAACACGCTTTGAAAAAGAGAAAATGGTCTTGGTTTACCAAAACAAGATATAAACGACGTCTTGAGGATAATAATTATAATTTTCACACACGAAAATCGTTTGAGTATTCGCATTACATACAACTTCGAAGGTTCTTACAACCAAGGAACTAGCTGATTCTTTGGATCATACAATATTCTTTCAAGGATGAAATCAACGCAACTTTGAGAAAGCAAAATCTGAAATGACTGTACCGTCCACTGTCCAGAAGGTACATACAAAACGTACGTACGTCTTCGTCTGCTTTTCATCGAAATGTGTACATTTGACCACTCTACGGGCATAGAGGGCTTCCACACGACATTTTCTGCGACGCGACAACGCTACAAACGTCGCAAGAACGCAAACAAAATTGAATGATCTACGAAATTTGTTCCACCAAAGGAAAAAATTGTAAACCATTATCAAAGAAATGTTCTTTTATTCCTCTCATGGCTCCTCATTTTGGTGGTATATATGTGGGAAACTGCTGTAAAAGTTACTAAAGCAATGCAAAAATGGGTTTGAAGATCTGTCTACGGCACTGGTCGAAATTGAGGCGATCATGAATTCGCGCCCCATTACACCATCTTCTACAGACCCGAATGACTTCAACGCACTAACCCTCGCTCATCTCTGAAGGCACTTTCAGAAGTCCCAGATGACTCCTCAAACATCGGTTTCATTCAGAGATGGCGAAGAATAAACGTAGTCAAGAACCATTTTTGGGAACGATGGGCCAAAGAATATATCCATGAACTTCATGTCGGAAACATGGTCATAATCCATGATTACAACCAAAGAGGTATATAAATATAGAATACGCATCACAGCTAAAAATGTTGTAGCTGTTTCAGACGCGGGCGGTAAGTGCGAAGGGAAATTTTCGTCATTCGTATGCATCGGCTATGCTGTTGCTGACAGGCAATGTGCACACTGGGGTATCAATATCAGTACCCCTCATTGTAAATGTTCGTTGTATGAGATGCGAACTCTTGTAGTTGTATACTCTTTGGTACAACGTACCTCCAACGTTGGGTGCTGGGAAGAGTAATACAAATCCATCCAGGATCGGATGCGAAGATCAGAGTAGCACACGTAAGGACACCAAAGGCAACATTTCGGCGTCCTATTTGGAAGTTGGCCATAATTCCATGTTGAAAGGGCAATGTTTTCATAGGGTCTATAATGTTGGGTCACACTTATAGATAAAATTATTATCATGTTTACCATTTACTAAAAGTACTTACCATTGCTACTTTTCATTGTTATGGACGATAAAAATAATTTTTAAAATCGCAATTGAAAAAAAATTTTTTTTCAAGAAATTGATAAAAACATTTATTTAACCTTGTCTTAATGTATTAAATAAAATAATTAAACATTTTAAAATGCTTACACAATACAAAATCTAACATTATTTATTCAAAGCATAATAGGAATTTTCTCGATTATAACGTCCAGGGGGGAGATTTACCATCGGTGTAGATGCAGTACATGCTGATTTTGAATTACGTCCACCGAGTGCGGTTAAGTTCAATTCATCCTCTTCAAATAAGTTCTCCAGTAGTTCTAAGGCATTTCGCTTGAAAACTCTTTGCTTTTTGAGCGATAGCTTGTTCAAGTCTGGTAGTATGCTTTTCAAAAACAATTCATTTGCATTGTTCGCAAGTGAATCAATAACTTCTGATTGATTATTCTTAGCTGAAGATTGGCATTGAACGTTGGATGGCGTGTTGATCGTACTTGAAAAGCCCTGTACATGACTTATTTTTATTGAGGACTCGTTTTGATGATTACCATTTGTATTGTTGAACGACTCATCTAATGTTGCTGTTGGATGGATGTACATGAATGAATTATCCTGTACTTGACCGGTTTCAATAGTGGTTTCATGTTGAACTTTTCCAGTTGCTAAGTTCAAAGACTCATCTGCTGAAGATGGTACTGGTTGGATGATCAGTGGTAAATTGTCTTGTTCTGGGTTTGATTGAATTTTGGAATTATTTTGATTATTACCGGATGACTCACCCAATGTCTGGGCTGGTGATTTAAACGGGAGTGTGTCTCTCCGCTTTTTACTTATTTTATTTATGGATTCAGAAGGAACTTTATCAATCGAACTGCTATCGTCTAGTGTTCGCTTGTTGTGCGGTTGGTCCGTGTATTCATTTATGGATTCATTTTTAATTTTAGGTGATAGCTCAACAGATTTCTTTGATGGTGAATGTAATGAATTCACTGCGGATTTACGCCCAGCTTTTATTGTAGCTGACACATTTAATGACCGTTTGGTTTGGTTACGTTTAGTTGCAATTCCATTTGAAACACTGCTTACTGGATTATTTGATACTAAATTTTGTAGGCGATTTGAGTTTCTTTGTGATTTTTTAGCATCTGGAGTTTGTACTCTATACTCTTCAGTTACGATCTCATTTTTTAGGTTCGTAGGACTAGTACTCACATATATTATACGATCTGTATTTTGAGTAGTTAGATTCTTTTGAGCTGGTGTAGGAGTAACACAACTAATTGCATCACATTTTTTACAGTTTTTTGCATTAGAAGGGGAAGAGGTTAGGTAAGATTTTATAAAAGGCTTTAAAAAATCCAGCTCTTTGTGTAGATAGAATGGTTTAGACCCTTTATGCATTTTCGAAACAAATGTATTTCTCAAAAAACTCCATTTGGCCCGGGATTTAGTTACTGAAAAAATAAGCAATTTTAACGGAAATGAAATAAATGTTTTATTGTGATATCATTTTATTTTGAAAGTAGCCAAAATGATTGACGTTGTTTATGTAACAAGAAAGTTGCCAATATATTCGTGTATCGATTGATTGTGACGTTCTATCCTGAATATCATTTCATTGGAGACAGAGCAACAACACAAGAGCTGCACGAAAAAGACAAATATGATGGATAAAATAAAAATAAAATAAACCAAATCGATATATGTCTTACCACAAAAGACACATTTTAAATTAACAACGGACTTTAAACTGCAAGGATATAGTTATAGCACTCTTTTTATTCTCGTAACTGTGGGGTTGCACACTTAATTAAAAAAAAAACACGCTTGAACGCCATATAGAAAAATGAGTTTAAAGGCCTTCCCAATATAAATATTTATTGCGGCAGAAGATTTTAAATCCAAAACTAAGTTTTGAGGATGGATGCAGATTAACAAATACTAGAGGAAGAGCATTATACTCAGCGGGGAAACCTACCTACTGGCCGATAGATATGAATAAAACTCCAAATCTTGTCGACTTCTTTATAAAAAAAATATCTTGTCAAATAATATAAATGTGGAAGAAATGTCAGATTTATCAAATAATAATGGTCCAAAAATACTTAATAAGCTAACTGACTGTATGGAGCTACTTCAGATTGGAAGAAAATAGATATTCACACTAGGGAAAGCAGTGCAACTATTTACATTCAACAAGGAAAATGAAAAGAACTGGGCAAAAAACATCTAAAAAGGCAAATAATTTTGCTGAGTATCTTGAAGTCTTCTAACCTTATGAGGGATAAAGATTGTCAGTCCGCATTTCGAACAAAACATTCTTGCGAAACATGCATCAACTATGTTATAAATGATTGGAAAAGTGAAATTGATAAACCGAATGTAATAGTTGCAGTATTTATAGACTTAAAAAGAGCATTTGAAACTGTAAATCATGATAATTAAATTAAAAAAACTGAAAAAATATGGTATTAAATCAACCGAACTGAATTGGTTTAAATCCATTATAACGGGACCCAAAGGACCTTAATAAATAATACAATATCAAATAAAATCAAATTTAATGTGGGCATACCGCAGGGCACCATTTTGGGTGTTATATTATTTCAATTTTATATAAATGATATGACAAAGGTGGTCCACTGGTCAAAATTAATGCTATTTGCTGATAATGGCCTTCTTTATTATACTGGAAGTGATATAAAAACATGTGTAAATAACATAAATAATGACCTCAAAAATATAAAAACATTTACAAAATAAAGCAATGCGAATTATACTTAAGTGCAATAGATATACATAATACATCAACAAACTTTATGGTAAATACTTTAAGATGGACAAACGTAAACCAAATAATACATATTATGACAATGTTATTTATATATAAAACAAAAAACAAAAAAACATGCTTCCAACTTATTTAAGTGATAATATAAATGATCGCAGTAATAAAAAATGTTTATTAAGAAACATATCGGCCAATATCGATACTACCAATGTTGTCTAAGTTGTAATTGTGCAAAGTATAATTGAAGAATAACCGATATTCCCGAACCATCAATTTGGGTTTAGGAATAAACACTCTATAATGGATCAAGTGCATAGAATCACAAATGCTTAAGAAGAGAAAAAAGTATGCTCTACTCACATGATTTCGACAAAGTATGGCACAAAGGAATAAGTTACAAAATCAACTGCAGTATTCAAAAATTCTAGAGACTTATGTTCTACAGCAATTTTTCAGAATTAAACAAGAAACAACATACTCAACATTAAGAGAAATTAAGGCTGGTGAACCTCAAGGTAGTGTCCTAGGTCCAGTACTATATCTATTATTAACTTATTAACTAGTAATCTACCATAAAGTGATAAAATCACTCTAGCTACCTTTGCAGATGATACTGCTATACTTTCTGTAGGATACTTATCGCTAGACGTCGCTAAAAAAGTAGATCTTAGACACAGAGCTATTAAGAACTGACAATATAGTCAGGAAATTAAGACGGGTCAAACCTCTAAACCTATGTACAAAAATGGACGAAAGCTAAAAATAAAAAAAAAATGAAACTTAAGAACATTTTCAAACAAAACGTACAGAAATCCGATCAACGGCGGCTTTTCTTTTAAATTATCCCAATCCTCTCGGTCACGAACTTTACAACCTGTACAGCGACATTTAACTGGTAAAGAAAACTCCGAATCGGACATGAAATCTGTATGGAAACCAATACTCCGCACTTCAGAGTTGTTGCATCATATCAAGATGGTTGACAATGTACTTTCCTCTACCGATCTACCGTCGCCTTATATAGGGCGGACGAATAGAAACCGAGCTCAATCAACTGGACTGCAGCAGAAGTCGGTTTTTGCAGCTCAGCTGTAATACACTGAAATCTAAAACAATCTCTTATGTTTTCGTGTCTCTGGTAGCGATATTGAGGTCTGGGCTTCACGTTGGACGACTTGGTGAGCCGGAGATTGCCAGACTGTGCACACAAAAACTGAGTGGGAGAATCCCCGCTGTGGCTTCTTCATCCACCCAGTATCGCATTATTATAAAATAAGTTGGCGAAACCACCTAGGCTACAAGCAAACAAAATAAGCGCCACACGAAAAGAGTACCGAACCAGGAGAAGGGAATGAAAGGAAAATTTTGCGTTGGAAAAAAAAGAGAGCACGCAACCTCCCAGCTCAGGGAAATCAAAGAGTCTCGCGACAAGGAGAACATCCGTCAATTCTACAAGAAAACCAAAACACTGGCCTCCTCTGGCTCTATGAAATAACAATGGCAACCTAGTCACTTACACGAAGGAAATTATAGATGTATTCAGGCATCATTGTCAGTAAATGCTTAATGGGCATAATGTCGAGAGAGTGATAGGGCAAAAAACCTCCAGTCAACGAAGAATCCCAGTATTGAAGAAGTTAGTGCAGACATAAAAAAAATGAAGACCAACAAGGAAGCCGGTTCTAATGGATTACCAGCAGAACTCTTCAAATACAGAGGTATTTCTTTAGAAGTATGCAATCAACATAGTCTGGATGGATGATAGCATGGCCGAGGACTGTTATACCAGCTCCATATGAGGCAACTACAGAGGCTCATCCCTACTTAATATCACATACAGAATTCTACCCAACGTACTGTGTGAAAGTCTAAAACCTTTCTGCAAAAAGCTTATCGGCACGTACCAGTGCGGCTTTAAGTCGAGTCACACCATCTTATATATTTAACGAGGACAAGACATTGTATATACCATCAACAATTAAAGTGATGTTGACGTACAACTTTGGACAAAATTACATGTTGAAAGCAACAATTTTGAGTTAGTTAAAGAGTTCATCTACCTCGGTGTCAACATTAACCCCACGTATCACACCTTAGTAGAGATACGACAAAGACTATCCCTAGAAAACCGATGCTATTTCGGTTTAGCAAAACAAATTGGATCAAAACTCCAAAGCAGACCCTAAACCTACCAGTTATACTTTACGGCGCCGAGAACTGGACAATAAGCAGGAAAGCGTAGTAAATATTCGGAACATTCGAAAGAAATATTCTTCTTCGAATGGAGAAGATATAATTACGAACTTTATGAGCTGTACCAAGATGTGGATCAAAAGGAAAAAAAGACATAGACTCCATTGGAACGGCCACATTGAGCAAATGAACAATAATGCTCCAGCCAAAAGAACTTCGAATCCCACCCTTCAGGTTGGCGACAAGGAACACCAAACCTTCGGTTTGAGTATCAAACAATCGCAGATATCATTTTTTTTATTTGCGAAAGCTACGCATTTGGGTCTATTATTACTATCATGTTACTTAACGAGTTATTCGTATTTTTTATTAAAAAACAAACCCAGACATTTGAAATGACAACTGAAAGACTCACTACCATTCTAAACACGTAATCTAAAATGGCAACACTCACATTGAACAAACAACAAACAAGCAAAACATCGCATTACAGATGGGGCGACCATTTTTTTTTCATTTGCATTCCATACAAACAAACATTGAAAACTAAGCACTTCAACATTTAATATGCAGTTTGCTTTATGATTTATTTACTAATAAAAAATCGAATCCTATTCACGCATTGTAAAACACAAAACACTGTTTGAGTAGGTAGATGTGCACATCGAACTTAAAAACATACCGGGCCATCGCATAAGTTTCGCAACTTCATTCCAAGTTTCCTGAAAGACATTCTTGTCTCTCTCCTTCCGTGCGTAAAGAATAGGCCTGCTTTCAACTAATTTGATTAACTTTAATAAATCTTTTTCTTTCCGCGACATTGTTTTTGTTTATAATTAACATATACGTATATTGAAAGCGATTTTAAGCAATAAATTGTTTTACACGACAAGCACAGGATGTTAATCGCGCGGCAACTGCATGTAGCGTGTACATTAAAATTGTGATTGTATTGTATGTAAAATGTAGTGGAAGGAACGCACAGCACACCGACACTGCCAGTTGCTGAGTTGCCACAGCCAACTACTCTGCCAACGCCAAGCATTTATTTTTACCCTTATTTTTCAGCAGCGATGTTTTGTATAGCATATTTTGTGCAATCGACTTGGAAAAGGAGCAGGTAAGGTAGTTCTTGTCAAGTTGTTAGTGGAACATATTTGTATTTTCCTCTTATTTGAAATAAAATAATTGCAACATAAATTGGCGTTTTCGATGGGGATTTCAGAGTTTAATCACAGAAAGACGATTTTTCCCGTCCCAATCAAACATAAACGAGAGAAATTGTTCTTCTTAACTTTATCTTAAGAAGAGGTAGGTAGATATAAGGTCTGTTCCGGTACTTTTTCAGTAAAAATTAGTAAATTCTCAAATTTCTTGGTGTGGGGATAAATTATCTCAGAAAGAGACAAACTTACCAAAAAGTACGGGAACGCGTTTAAGTAAAAAACAGTAAAATTTTATATTTTTTATGCCTTTAAAGGACAAATCACCTGTCAAAACAAGCGAGTTGTCACTTTTAGATACCAACTGACAGTTTACTGATTTTTACCAACACAAATTTCTGCAGTAAATTTTTTGTACAGATTTTTATGGAGGGTTAGTTTTTTGCTCTCTCATGAGCTGTCTCTTTTACTTATTTTTGCGTACGGGAACGGCAATAAGTAAAAATCAGTAAGAATCAGTAAATATTATTTTGTACAGGAACATACCTATAGTTTTGTTTGTATTAGAGTGACATTTGACAGATTGTTTGTTTACCTTCTTTAATAGTGATTTTCAATTTGGGATTTATTCATAAATAATTGGGAAACTATCAAAAAACCATAATAAATATTCAATTGATATAAATAAACATAATTTGCACCCACTAATTTATTTTAATAATTCAACAAAATTTACTAAATTTAAAAATTTCGAACTGACGTAAGCTTGTTGCTTGTATTGGTGCAAGTAGGGCGCAGGTCAAATAAACTTAATATTTTCAACTTTCTCTTAGGTAGGTAGGTATATTATTTTGATTGATTCTGAAAATTCGCAAAAAAGGTGTTCTCACTAATGGGGTTTTCCATTGGAAAATTTAGATTTTGACCTAAAATTTGATATTTTTTGTTGCCACTGGAACACGAATTCAGATTGATTTTTTTTTTATATTTGTGTTTGTGCAATTTCGAGTCCGTGAAATTAGTGTCGTTGGAGCTGTCAATTTTCCATTAACACAAGTTGGTTTTAATTTTTGATTGCAAATATTTCATTAAGAACTGCTACCATTTTGTTGATTAACAATAGTCTTCACAACTGAAAAAAATAATAAATGAAAACGAAAATCACTCTTATCGAACTGATGGCTATCAATTGTAGGAATTGAGAAATCGAAGAAAATCGAAACTCAATCTGCTATATAATATTTGAAGATTGGTTCGCCTACTCGCAGTCAGATAACTTAAGGCCAGCTCAGAATGCATATCTGTAGCTTGTATCTTGCTTCGCTGCCAAAAGAGAGATACATTTCTTGCATGAAGTTACCCTCTATTCAACTTCAAGCTACAGATTCACGAAGATACACATTGTGTAAGCGCGTATGGGTTGCCTTGTTTTAAATTTTCACTCAGCTACAAAAGCATAACTTTTGAACGAGTTTAGATATTTTGATATATTATTAAAATAATGGCGAAACTCAAATCTACCAATTTCGCGAGTTCATAAAAAAAATTGGTATCAACTGATCATTTATTATCAATTTATTTTGTGTGAAATCAAAACATACAACGCTTTTAAAAAAACTGCAAGAATATTTGTATGAAAAAAGAATGGTTTTTATTTAAATATTTAAGTTTTAATCAATAATATATTTCTTTAAAAACTGGTTTGTTTATAGATTTGAAGTTGAAAACTGTTAACGAAAGTTAGCGAGACAATAGGAAATAAAAACTAGATTTCTTGAAAATTCTCGTCTAAATTCGGGGTAACTTGTAACAAATTTACAAATTTTGGAGAGTGACGTTCTAGTGGCTGCATTCCGTAAATTCTCTATAAAACGCAAATAGGCAAAAAGTGGCAGCTGGTTTTCTTAGTACCTGAATGTTCCAGAAATAGTCAAAGATTAAATTTCCGTTCAGTTTAGACTAAAGATTCTGAAAGGTTTCTTATGACTCAACTTAAAGTCAAAAACAGATTTCCGAAAATGTTAATTTTTTTGGACCATTATTGTAATCCAAATGGTCCTTTTTATAAGCTCAAATAAAAACGAGTGGTGGGTGCACGACTGGGTAGTACGCAACGTTCTCTTTCACAGCGAGTTGGGCGTTAGATCAAATCATAAGCATTTTATTGATGCTAAACATGATATAAGTAATGCCGAAATGTGATTATAACAGGTGGCGCAAAAGCAATCCTCCTATCAGAAAATGCTATAAATTTTGCGATTGGCCACTTATGTCAGTTCTGTTTTGACATTTGTATAGTAAACACATGCGAAGGACACGTTAATAAACAATGTTACGCTACAAGACCAAATAAAAAACATATGAGAAGGCTACAATCCACTGTGCGGATCGTTGAATACCCTATCCCATCCTATCTGTAAAACTAAAATCCCCAAAAAGTGGACATGGCTAAAAACACGATGTGGATAAAATTAAGAATATGACATGGTGACAACAAATTCTTCAGACTGCTTATAAAAAACTTTTACGGTTCTACAAAAGACAAGGTTTTCTCCTGCATATGTTAGGGGGTAGGGTATAAAAATGGTTTTTATATAAAAACGCCCCCAAAAAGTGGGCGTGGGTTAAAATGGTCTATTGACGAAATGTTCATATTTATATTACTAATGATTCTGCATCAAAATTTTTTTTAGAAAATTTTAAAATTTGACCGAAAAACGTTTTTTATTAAAAACGCCCCCAAAAAGTGGGCGTGGCAAAAAACTTTATATGAACGAAATACAGATATTCAGATTGTCTAAATATGTTGTTCAGAAAGTTTTTCAAAATTCCTTATGGTTTGGCCAAAAAATACGTTTTTCTAACAAGGGGGCGTGGCAGTGGGCGGATTTCAAAAATTTTTACACTTGTTCTGCTGGGAGCAACAAAGAGCACGTGTACCAAATTTCATCCTTCTAGCTCAAAATTTAAGGCCCAAAAACTGGTGACGGACGGACGGACGGACGGACAGACATGGCTAAATCGACTCAGCTATCGATTCTGAGTCGATCCATATACTTTGAGGTATATATAGCTAAATTATTTCTCTATGTTACAAACTATGTATCAAAACTAATATACCCCTATGGGATAGGGTATAATAATACACAAGAAGAATCAAAGTTTTTCATTTTTTTTTTAAATTACAGCCAAAATATGAGAGGCTACAATCCGCTGTGCGGCTCGTTGAATACCCTATCCCATCCCACCTTAAAATTAATATCCTCAAAATATAGGCCTCATGGCGACGAAATACAGAAAATGACATTGTCACAATATATTGCTCAGACAGTTTATTAAAATCTTTTGTGGTTCGACAAAAAACAACGTATTTCTATTGCTAATGCCTTGGGATGGGGCAATCAAATGGTTTTTGTAAGAAAACGCCCCCAAAATGTGGGCGTAGGTGAAAATGATCTATAGACAAAATGTTTATATTACCATTGCGGAAGTATTTGCATCAAAAATTTTTTCGAAAGTTTTAAAATTTGGACGAAAAGCGTTTTTTGCTAAAAACGCCCCCAAAAAGTGGGCGTGGCAAAAAACTTTGTAGTATGGACGAAATATAGATATTAGGATTGTCTAAATATGCTGCTCAGACACTTTTTTGAAATTCCTTACCGTTTGGCTTTTAACTACGTTTTTCTAAAAGGGGGCGTGGCAGTGGGCGGATTTCAAAATTTTTTACACTTGTTCTGCTTCGTCAGCCAAAGAGTCTATATACCAAATTTCAACACTCTAGCTCAAAATTTAAGGACCAAAAAATCGGTGACACACAGACGGACGGACGGACGGACAGACAGACATGGCTTAATCGACTCAGCTAGCGATTCTGAATCGATCCATATACTTTGAGGTATATGTATCGAAATTATTTCTCTATGTTACAAACTTAATGTCTAAACTAATATACCCCCCTATGGGATAGGGTATAAAAACATCGGAAGGTTATTTTTGCGCCACCTTGTACAAACGTTTACTCCGAAATTTGAAGGAATGCGGTGTCTATGTGAATAATAATGATCTTCCGTTATTGGCCAAAACTGAAAATTCCGTTTAGTGAAAGTTAGCTTAAAACTAATTATGTGGAATTTTTTTTTCAAATTGTAATAGTACATAGAATATATATTAAATTTCATTCAATATGACAAAATAGTTTACGAGAAATTAACATTTTTTTTATATGGCCTATATGACAATCCGTTATATGGATTTTCTCCAAAAAAAAAATGGGTATACAGTTTTATTGGAACTAATATGCTTAATATAAAATCAAAATCGTTAGAGCCGTTTTCGGGAAAATTGAGGTTATGTGTAATTTTTATATTGCAGGTACCGTTAATAACATGGCTAAAAGCAACAAAATGGCCTAGAATTATTACCAAAACAAACTTGGATAAGAAATTTGAAGAAAATCGGCCAAGCCGTTTTGGCTGGGGAGACCATTACGGACAGACGGACGGAATTCCAAAAACCACTTTTTTGGGTTCCGCTATCACCGTAATCAATCAAAATTTTGAGATTCGTCCGGAAAAATCGTGGCATTAAAATTAAAATGGAAGACTGCGAGGAGGTTATGGATAAAGGTAGCAATGAAATAACCATCAATTGTTGTATATTTTGCAGATTCGAAGACACAATATCGGAATCTGATTAAATTTTTTACATGCATATTAAGTTTGATAGATTCCAAACTTTCCAGATTTTCACAATAACGTTTTTTTACTGTGACTTTCCATTTAGTGACATTAGGTGAATTTTTTGCTAATCTATTAGGTTTAGAAAATAATTGACGTGTAAAAAACAACCCAAAAAAAACGTAAGTCTGTATATATTTCGTGTAGCCGGGATAGTTATCCAGTCTTATACTCTTAGGTTAAAATTAAAAAAAAAACATATGAGAAGGCTACAATCCACTGTGGTGATCGTTTAATACCCTATACCATCCCATCCTTAAAACTAATATCCCCAAAATGTGGGCCTTATGGCGATGATATATAGAAAATGCATTGTTAAAACATATTATTCAGACAGTTTATCAAAATATTATATGGTTCGACAAATAACGTTTTAATACTCTATCCCATAGGGGTATATTAGAGAAATAATTTAGCTGCATATACCTCAAAGTATATTGATCGACTCAGAATCGCTAGCTGAGTCGATTAAGCCATGTCTGTCCGTCCGTCCGTCTGTAGGTCACAGGTTTTTAGGCCTTAATTTTTTAGCTAGGTTGATGAAATTTGGTATATGTGATCGTTGTACATGCTGTTCGAACAAGTGTTAAAATTTTCAAAATCCGCCTACTGCCACGCCCACTTAAAAAAAAAAAACTTTTTTTTAGTCAAACGGTTAAGAATTTTGAAAAAGTATCTGAAGAGCATATTTAGACAATCACAATATCTATATTTCGTCTATATAAAGTTTTTTGCTATCTGAAATGTAAAAATAATATAATGAAACATCTTGAATAACTTGGTTTCGTATATTTTTTTTTTATTTTATTCAATGTTATTTACTCAATATTACATGATAATTAAAACTACTTGTGGGCTAACTAAAACTACTTACAATTACTAACTAATTAAAACTACCTAAAAATAACTTAAAATTTAGAACAGCCACAGCAAGCAATTATTTTTTGTGTGCCACCACGAATGTTTCAATTTGTTAAGTCAACTATCTTTAAATAACTTAGGCACCACAACAGGTTCTCCTGTTGTAACCTACTCCGACGGTCCCAATCGGACACACTCCTGCTGAAACGCAGGTGCTCCCCTCCGGCTTGAGCGATGGTGTCTCGGTCGTATAGGAACCGCCTATCCGTCGGAAGACGTGGTAGATTAGTGGAATCGCCGATCTATCCTGTATCAGCCCTCGACTATCCAAATATAAGAAAGCTTCAGGCGGATGCCCACCAGAGCAGCATCTAAATGTCTTCCGAAATATAGATACTGATCCTAAACAGGATAGTTTCCAATTATTGAATGTTGATTTTCAACTTCCAGTCATCACAGTATCTCTGGACTTTGGCGAAGTCCCGCTGCAAAGAGTTAGAATGAATGTAGGGGCTGTTCTGTATGCGATAAGATCGTCCGCATACGCAATTGCCTGAGTAAGACTTCCTATCATATCACTGGTATAAATGCCGAAGAGAATCGGCGAGTTTACCGCTCCCTGTTGCAGACCATTTTTATTGAAAAAATCGGTGGTAGAAGTTACATTCCAACTTTTGACAACAAACGTTCTACCAGTCAATATGTCATTAAAAATATATAGCAGTGGTTAACTTCTGCCAAGTGTGGTCAGCTTTAGATAGAGGCCCTCTAACCATACGATGTCGAAAGTCTTCTCTAAATTAAACACACCTGTGCACCCGTACACTGTTTTTTTGGCTTTGTTCCATTGCATATCAGAGACGACTTTGGAGGCATGAATACAGTAATATATCAGGTATAATATTATTGTCCTCAGACCACTTGACTAGAGCACGATTGAGAATCTTTTCGAAAACCTTACTGATACTTGGTTGGAGACCTATCAACCAGAAATTCGCCGGATTGGAGTTATCCTTTCCCTTTTTCGTGAGAGGATGAACCACCGCCATCTTCCAACGAACTGGATAATATGCATTATTCAGCGCGTTTTTGAACACTTACTTACTTACTTAAGTGGCGCTACAGTCCGGAATGAACCTGGGCCTCAACCAACATGCCTCTCCAATTAGCCCGGTCCTTAGCTAACTGCCTCCAGTTGCGCACTCCAAGTTGGTTGAGGTCGGTTTCCACTTGTGCGCGCCACTTAAGGCGAGGTCTTCCTCTACTGCGTCCGACGTCTGGCTGGGAATCGAAGACTCTGCGAGCCGGAGTATTGGTGTCCATTCGTTCTACATGTCCTAGCCATCTTAAACGTCCAATGCGGAGTTTTTTGACCAGGGGTATGTCGCTGTACAGCTCGTATAGTTCTTGGTTGAATCTTCGTCTCCATAGCCCGTCAACGCAAACGGGACCGAAGATTTTTCGAAGAATTTTCCTCTCGAATCTACCAAGGATTTCTTCATCCGCTTTTGATACGGTCCATGCTTCAGCGCCGTAGAGCAGGACTGGGATGATCAGGGTCTTATATAGGATCTCCTTAGTAGTTCGAGTGAGGGCTTTACTACTAAATTGCCTTCTTAGCCCGAAGAAACAGCGGTTGGCAAGAGTAATTCTTCGTTTAATTTCTGACGAGATGTTGTTGTCAGAGTTAATAGCGGAGCCGAGGTAGACAAAGTCCCGTACTACCTCAAAGTTATATCTGTCAATGGTGACGTTCTGTCCAATTCGTCGATGTTGTGTGTCCTTTCGTGTTGACAGCATATACTTAGTCTTACCCTCATTTACTGCTAAACCCATTTTCGCCGCTTCCTTCTCTATACTAGCAAACGTGGCTATGACATCACGTTGAGTCCTACCAATGATGTCAATATCGTCAGCGTATGCTAGTAGTTGCACCGACTTTTGGAAAATTGTGCCTCTGGTGTTGGCTTTGGAGTTTTGCACAATTCTCTCAAGAATCAGATTAAAGAAGTCACATGACAGCGCATCGCCTTGCCTAAATCCTTTTTTGGTATCGAATGTGTCGGTGAGGTCGTTTCCGACCCTGATGGAGCAGCGAGAATTCTCCATCGTCATCCTACACAAACGGACGAGTTTGGGCGGTATACCAAAACTAGACATGGCTCTGTACAGTTCGTCTCTATAAATGCTGTCATATGCGGCTTTGAAATCGATGAATAGGTGGTGGGTATCGATTTGGACTTCTTGAGTTTTTTCCAGGATCTGCCGAAGTGTGAAAATTTGATCGGTTGTGGACTTTCCTGGCCTAAAACCACACTGATAAGGGCCAATCAGGTTGTTGGTAAACGGTTTCAGGCGTTCACATATTACGGCAGATAGGATCTTGTAGGCGATGTTGAGGAGACTTATGCCTCTGTAGTTGGCGCAGTTCAGGGGGTCTCCTTTTTTGTGGATCGGGCAAACGATGCTGAGGTTCCATTCTTCAGGCATATTTTCATCCGACCAGATTTGGCTTATGAGTTGGTGGATGTTACTTACCAAGTCATCTCCGCCGGCCTTATAGAGCTCAGCGGGAAGGCCGTCATTTCCAGCAGCCTTATTAAGCTTGAGTTTAGATATTGCTATCCTCACTTCACTCAGGTCGGGTGGTTGGCAGTCTTCGCTGTCGTTGCCAATATTGAATGGTTCGTTCTGCCTGACAGCGGAATGTTGTTCGTCATCGCCGTTTAACAGTCTGCAGAAGTGGTTCTTCCATATCCTCAGCATCGACTGTGTCTCAGCTACAATATTTCCTTGTTCATCTCGACAGGATTCTGTTCGAGCCTTGTATCCTTGGCTTTGACGTTTTACACTTTGGTAAAACTTGCGAACGTCGTTCCTGGAGTGGCACCTCTCTATATCCTCGATCGCACGCTTTTCTTGCTCTTTTTTCTTCTTGCTGAAAAGTCGATGTTCTTCCCTTCTTCTTTGCCTATAGAGCTCAATGGCAGCTCTCGTCTTCACCTGCAGCTTAGCCTTGTATGCCTCGTTCTTGGCTGCGAGCATCTGTCGGCATTCCTCATCAAACCAGGGGTTTCTTGCTGGTGGGCGCGAGAAACCTAGCACATCAGTTGCGGCTGATCTAATGGCCTGTTGGCATCGTTGCCATTGCTCTTCGACATTCGATGCTGGTGGTATGGTGTTAATCGAGAGGTTAAGGGATACGCGTTGTGCGAAGGTCTTGGCGGTCTCTTGCGATTGCAGTCTTCCGACATTAAATTTTTTCACAGTATTTCTGGATTGTTGTGGCGTGGTGGATATCCGCATTCTTACCTTGGCTGCTACAAGGTAGTGATCCGAGTCGATGTTAGCTCCTCGGAATGTTCGGACATCCAAAATACTGGATGCGTGCCTCTTATCTATCGCAATGTGATCAATTTGGTTGACCGTTCGTTGATCTGGAGACCGCCATGTCCCCTTATGGATATCGAGGTGAGGAAACCGTGTGCTGGCTATAGTGGTATTTCGTTCCGTAGCGAAATCAATTAGCCTAAGTCCGTTACCAGACGTGTTGTCGTGTAGGCTATGTTTTCCGACAATACTTCTAAAGATGTCTTCTCTTCCTACCTTTGCGTTAAAATCTCCCAGCACGATTTTAACATCGTACTTCGGTAGTCGCTCATAGGTTTTGTCGAGGAGCTCGTAGAAGCAATCCTTAGCTATATCATCTTTTTCTTCCGTCGGAGCGTGAGCGCATATAAGGCTTATGTTGGCGAATTTGGCCTTGATGCGGATTGTTACTATGCGTTCGCTAATGTCTTGGAAACATAAGACTTCTTGCCTAAGTCTGGCACTTATAACAAATCCGCATCCGAATAGTCGCTGTTTCTGCTCACTATAACACGGTCCGTAGTATATGTCACAGTTTTTCATCCTCTTTTTGCCCGGCCCATCCCATCGTATTTCCTGGATGGCAGTAATGTCTGCTTTGTAGCAGTTTAGGGCTTCCGCTAGTTGTTCGCCTGCACCTCTCCTGTTTAATGTTCTCACATTCCAGGTGCAGATACGAACGTCGTTGTCCTTTTTTCGTTTAGCAGGGTCGTCAACAATAAAATCCGTCCTTTCCGAGGCTATTGGTTGCTTCGTAACAATGTTTTTTTTTCTGTGGGTGGGTAGTTAACCCAAAGCACAACCCCCAACCTGGAGGGCCAGTTCCAATTTATTAGATACCCCTAGGACACGGGGCCATCACTATCCACTACGGGATTGAGCGCTGCCGTTGGCCTTTCGGTTCATCCGCCACCATCTCTGTTCAAGGGGCCTGACTAACCCTTGAAATTCCTAGACAACCTGTTGTCCGAATATGTCAGAGCAGCTCATCTAGGTTCGCCTGGGACAGCAGGTCGGGTATTCTTCCGTGCCATTCTCACCAGGGTGTTTATAGTGTTGCTGTTTTTCGTCGTGTTATCAACACTCGCACTTATCGTTTAGCAAGTCAAATCCGGTTGGATGAGACCAGTACCCGATGGTTACCACTTGGAGGTAAAGATAAGCACATTTGATGTGTAGTCAGAGTTGCAACACTGGGCATTGCCAAGTTAACGCCAATCAGAGTCTACCCTCGTTCTACAGCACCCAACCATCGTTTTTGAACAGAGTGGCGTAAATGTCCACAGCTTCAGGGGGTAAGTGTCGCAATACAATATTGGATATACCATCGACTCCCGCTGACTTATTTTTCTTTAGGGAATCGAAGATAATCTGGAATTCCACTCGGAAGCCGAACGCACTAACCCCTAGGACACTGTACTTAATAGAGTCTTCAGTCTTATCGATAGAGGAGTCTTATCACATATATGACAAATGTTGCAAAACTTTACTCCGATACATATCACAGCCAGGCGACTATAAAATTAATCCTCATCCTCCTTTTATGTGCAAACTTGGTGACAGCTGTAATAAAAGTCTCAAGTTTTTTTTGGAATCTTGATCCTGTCCCATAGGTATTTGATGAAAATCTGCCCTATACCGCGAGAGCAGTTTTGGAATAGCAGCTGTGGTGTACAGTCGGCGTACGTTCAAAGTACAAACTCGTAGGTTTTCGCCCGTGGTTGACCCTATTTTTTTTTTGGTGATATGTAAGAGTTACAACAATTACAATATTATGATTTTTTTTTAAGTTCAGAAAAATAAAATATTAGAGATAGCCAAGTTAAGAAACTGTGTTTTTGAGACTCGCACAAACTGTATGAGGTGAAAATGATAAAACCACTAAATGCCATCAAATACAGCTAGAAACGTTTGTCAAGCTTAAAGATTTAACATTAAAACAAATGGCAAGCAAACATCCAGGCTACCAGGTGTACCTTCAACTATATTCCCACCCAGTTTCAAAGAACTTTTCATTAATTAAAGTTTCCTCATTTCCCCCAAAGGAAAACTATACCCAGCCGCCAGTTTCTCTATGTCTTCTCCTTGCAAAAAGTTTTCACCAGCCGCACACATGTGTATATACACCAACCTACTCCAGACTTAAATTCCCCTATCAAGAGAGAAAAACTATGAAAACCGAAACTCTTTCCTTTCCACGCCCCCGAAATGGAAAAGTTTCTTCGACCGACAAATAAAAAGTTGAAACATTTCAGGCCAAGTTGTGCACGGTATATGTGCGCCACCCCGCATTCATACCTCTGAAATTTTAAAGTTTTGACTTTTGCAATAAAATAGCCCTCTTAAACGTACCAATACCAACCTGTACCCTCATCTAGATGCTACAGCTAGTTCTCAGGCTATGACCCAAAAGTTTCACCCAAAACCCACTCGACGAGCATAAAGAAAAAGGATGATAATCAAGGAATTTAATGCTGCAGGCAGGATTTCAACCCAATTGAATCAATATTAATCAAATGCTCAATTGTACAAGACTGTGTGGTTGTGTGTATATTATGTATGTGAAAGTTTTGTGCGATTCATGTTTCCATTTCGCTTTAAGGGATTTTGTGGCGAAATTAAATTTATTCCACCCCAAAAGCCCGGTCGGTATAACTTAATTTTCATTTGCTCCTCTGTCTCTGCCGGAGGATAAAAGGAAAATCCCCGAGAAACTGCATAGTTAAACTTTTGGCAAATACAATTTTTGCGGGTGTGTGAACTGCGGGGGGAACTTATACACCGTTCTTCAAAAATTCAACCATAAAACATTCGGATTTCTGTGGGATAGTCTTATCTACATTAAGCATTTCTGTTAGATCCGATAACCTACCTCACTCATACTTTGAACTTGCCTCTCCGTTGGCTTTCATGTATAACATGGGCCTGGGTGGTCGACTGTGCTCCATTTTCTTATTTCCCAGGCAGTCTTTATTATTATATTACGTTCTTATGTTTTTGTTTTTTGTTCTTGCCGGCCCTTATGTATCTAACATTGAAAATGTCCTTTACTATAGATCTCTAGGTGTAGGTACATGCTTCTCTCTACAGGAAATTAAGGTTGCCAACGGAGCAGTGGGTATAACAACAACATGAGACGAAAATACGAAAAGTGGGTGACAACACTGGAAATGGAATAAAAGGAAACTGCCTGAGAACTTTTCCATGTTCGCCTTCAATTATTTTCATGTTCCCTAGATGCCGCACTGACGGGTAGGTGTGGCGGATGGAAGAATCCAAAATTAAACATTCTTTTTCTACCCGAACACCTAGTGTTAGTGTACCTACTTTGGATGGTGAATAGTTGCCTCTCTGACTAGAGCAGTCCTTCATATAAATTCAATTAATGGATAAGAATTTCCTCATCTTTGGTTTGTCTGACTAAGGATGCCCGTGATAGAGGAGGCCGGCTGGGGTCATTGTTTGATCGTGCAAGAGGACATTATGACAGAAAAGAGAAGAAAATATTACTACATTCATTCATATAAGGATTGAATTGCCTGATGTGTATTTTAGGGCAATGTCTTGCATATATGATCATTTTCAGAAGGTTCTGTTAATGTTTCCTTCATGCGGGTGGTAAACTCGATTGTGAGCTAGGTCTTAAACCTAGCTTTATGTGTGCAAATTTATTATTACATTTTACACAATGAAAAGCAGATCCTGTTTAACACCGAATCGGAACTGCAAATTTGAGATGGCAGTGTTATCTACTCTTGGATGTTTGTCCGACTTTCGCAAGAGGTGGAGCAATAGGCGAAGTGACAAAAAGATAGGTGGTGTATTTCGGGATTTGAACCATGGACCCGCCCTTAGCTAAAACCACTAAGCCAGTTGCACACAGTTCTGAAAATCATATCAAGTAGGTGACGTCAGCTGAATAATCAGTTGGTATGTTGGCAATTTCTACCCCGATGTTGAAATATAAATCTTGCAGGGTCATTGGATGATTGACATAAACTCAGGATCTTTAAAAAAAACTATAGCAAAGGGTAAAATCGGGGTAATTGCATCTTAATGTGATGTGGCCCCCGGGAAATGTTCTGAAAACAGCCATGCTCTTCCAGCGTGAGCCGTTGCTCCGTTCTGTTGCAACCAAACTTCTAACTTCTAAGGATGGTACTGATGAACGTAGTGCCACATGTAACATGTCTGGGTTGCGATCACATAACATCCCCATCATGTTCAACACATGATGGCAAACGATCAGGGAATGAAACATAGCCTTAGGGCTACGCCTATCTGATTCTATTCTAGCTTTTCCCAAAATAGCATGAATATGGCGGGATAGCGAAAGGTATGTTAATTTATTAACGTCAAAAATGCGTCCCTCGATTAGTATCGTGTCGTGATGAAAACGGAAAAAAATTAAGTAGAGCTACTTTGCATTTAGATCCACATCTGCAGATAGCAATATCGTCCAAAATCTCGCTGTTAGACATAGCCAACCATTTTATTTTGTCAATGACAGCGACAAGTACCATTTCCATTTTACTTAATCGAATAAAGGAATGCAATATAAAAACTGAAAAAAACAAGGCCACCGCTAACCTTGAACTTTAGCAGAGCGCGCCAGAAGAAGACGGCTCCCAGCTTGAGATAATCGAAGATTCCCGCGGCAAGAAAAATAACCGTCAATTCTTCAAAAAATCCAAACAATTGGTAGCTGGCTTCAGAGCGAAAAGCTCTACGAAGCAGTAGAGATAAAGAAAAAACCCTCTCACAATCAGAATCAGTCAACGAATAAATCAGCGCAAGCATAAAATTGCTGAAGAACAATGAGACCAATAAGCTAAGGCCCTTAAGGCCAATTCTAATGGATTAGCAGGGATGTTTTTTTTAATACGAAGGTGATGAGATAAGTCTGTATGCAATTATGCATGCATACTACTTTCCAGCTACTGCGATACGCATACCATATTTTAATCGCTCCGTTGTAGAGGGGCTTACGGAAATATATGAACAGAGAAACACTTTGGTCTCGTAGTTGCTGTGGTTAAAACAAATCATATTGTCAACTGAACAAGTCAATGTAGACAAAAACGTCATGAGCATGACCCGTACTCTGTGGTCCGATATTGACAAAAACAAAAAAAATCTAGTCTAGTCTCTCTAGCCGAGAGTTTGTCGGAGTATTAAACATACATATACATGGAAAGAATGGTTAAACGACTAGGAATCTTAACAAGTTCTTTCTGCAGAAGATACAGTGACGAGGGGGTCTTTATTACATCTGCTGTGCGATTGTCAAGCTCCACATAAACTCCTCCTATCCTCCATTAGAACACGCTTCTTTGAAAGCTTGGACAACTTGGCAGAGATGCCTTTATCAGACCTTTCGGGATTTATCAACAGATCCAAGTGATTTTTCACAAATAGTAAAGTGTGTTAAAAAAATGTTGGCGCATCAGTCTCGTTAGGAGTCAAGGCATAGCTTTTGTCTCATAACAATTTATGTGCGCGTGTGCACTTCCGGCACGATGTCGGTAGTTAAAATTTTATATCGAATCCGAAGTGATTTGTTGAAATAAGCTTTCCTTGACAGTACATATAAATAATCAATCTTAGGAATCAATCATAGACCGTCTGCGCAGCCTAACCATCGCGCTAATAAGCCCGTCAATCAGATTCAAGCACGAATAAATATTAAGATAAACAGTTGCTTTAGAAACTCAACGTAACTGAAAACTATTTTTGCTTAAGCAATGATATCATAGGAAAACGGTGCTGCCATTAAACGTACTAATATTTCCTGACAAAGGCAGTTGAATCCGTCCACGCTTGATAAAAAAAAACGCACCGACACGCGACGCTACGTTTAGGAAACCAAAGAACCAGCTTTCCATTGGGGACTTTTTCCCAAAAAAATTCAATGCTAGCTCAAACTAGAGAATTTTTTTACAACCTTCGTTTGGATTTTTTACCGCAATCCTTTTCATTAGAACCACGTGTTATTAACCATCAAGTTTTGAAGTTGTTTGTGACCTGGTATGCCAGCCTTTCATTTGTTTTTGGATTTAGGTTTCTTTGGCAAACTTTATGTGGTACGTCAATATACCCTTAACATTTGCCAACACTCAAAACAGGATTAAGGCTGCGATATCCTGTGTCTGTACCATGCGCCCTTATATTTATAAGGCACATTCCGAGATATTAAATATCAAAGCATACACATCACTAAAACTGTCGACTGGCATTCTTTACCAGCATTATCTGCGGCAACAGAGCATCAACTTCATCGCCATACCAACCCCCAGACCCAGAATCAAATAAAGATTCCATGGAAGCTATATACATAATCCCTACAGTTTTTTGTTGTATTTATATACATATAACTTCCCATTCCGCTTAGTAGATAAGAATGATTCAGACGGTGGTGGGTGGAGCTCGCCCTACTCTCCCCGGGTTACATTTATTGCCGGCATACCAAGTACCTAGCCCTTCAAAAGCTCTTATATCCATGCTTCCAGGCACACTCATATGCACCAACACAGATGTGTACCCAATAGAGTATGTGATTCATAGTCATCAGGATTCAGGACGTGTTTACCCGGCGCGAACACGAATACATACACAAGCTTAGACGGAATTTAAAGCACATAATGACGACGTGGCATCTCTGGAATGAGCCAAGTTCCTAGGCCCTTGGGGGAACTGTGCCTATGCGGCACCCAACAATTAACAAAGGGGTGATGTTGTTCACAACGGTTAGCATAGAGAGGATGGGTAGTTGATCTCGTTGCTACTGCTTCAAAATTCTCCACGCAACGGGGAGAATGACAAATTTAATGGCGACTTTAATTTTCGGGAAGGTCGGCGACGTAGTTTCAAATTTGGTTTCTCAGGGGCTTTAGCACGGTGTGCATGTGTGCGAGTGTTCGCTTTTGTATTGTGTTTTATTTTTTTTAACGAATTATATGTGAAGCTGTCTATCTGCTTTAATATTAGGTAGTTTGATGACAGCCGCCCTGAAAGGATACACGTGCGTCCAAAATTACATACACCCATGTGGGTGCATAACCTGACTCACGATAATGATGGAGATGCCATTTTTTTTCTTGTAACAATATCAGGGAATACAGAGATATGCAGGACTTATGGCGGTAGGATGTATCTATTCATGTGTGTTATTATATGGAAATATGAAATTTCGAGGGATTGAAGTTGATTTTAGTAGTTAAGCCCGGTGTCCTGGTTTTCATATGACGTCGTTCGTTATGTGTGCTACATTGTGTTGTAATATTAAAACGTTGCCCAGGATATTTGAAGTGCGCATTCGATTGCGGACGTTGTAGTGTTGTGTATTCATGGGGGATTTTATCAGACGAAATTATATGAATTATTAGTTCCTGCTGGCTACAGACTGAATACTTGAACAGACTTTAAAATTGTTGTACTGGATACTCCGTGGAAATATATGAATATTAAATATTTGGAAAGTGGGATGTTGCGCGAGTTGTGATTGTGTTGGACGTTTAGTGGGGGTACAAGGCAATCTGGGATACGTGGACCTCATTTTTAACAAGTAAATTGCTTCTTAGGATAGGAAGCACTTAGATTGAAAAGGAAATACTTATAAGGACCAGTTTGAACGGAAGTCTGGTGTTCTTCAAGTTAAACACTTGAGACCTTGCTATGTTTGCATATTAGTGAACGGTGTAAAATCAAGAGTAGGGTTTGCAGATTATTGAACGTTTTTTTTTTAGTATATTTTACTCTGTAGATGATAAGGAAGGAATTGTAAGGAATTGTCTATATTCTTAAAAGCTTTAAACTTAACTTAGGGAAATGTAGGTTAGGTTAGTTATAAAGGTGGCGGCTGCACACTTAGGCCAGGAAGGTCAGTTGCGATACTTTCCTTAATAAATATGACTATGTGAACCATCCGAAACATGTAAGTAGCGAAGTAAGTTACCAATATTAATGTTTCAAGTCGCCTAGGTTATCAAAGAAGAAGTCTCTGAGGGGAAGTCTTATTTTATTGGGGAGTGTATGAACATGGAATGTAATGCCGTGACCTATAATTAACACGTGATCGATACCCTGGTGATTCCCGAACTAACTAGTTGTTCGGATAGTCGCTGTAATTCTTGTGATCGTTAAATCTTTTTCGAAGATGGTTTCACTTTTGAGTGAATACACACCATTCCTTGATTTTTTCTTCTTTGAACTGGGCTTTCGTGGATTTTGTCTAGGATTCAACGCACTACCTTCGAATACACACCATTCCTTGATTTTTAACTTTTACTTACAAAGAGAAAGATATTTGTTTTCGTGAAAATTTTTGACCTCGAGATTTTGATTGATTCTAACATTACGATGATAGCGGAGTCTAAGAAAGTGGTTTTTGGAATTCCGTCCGTCGGTCCGTCTGTCCGTAATGGTCTCCCCAGCCTAAACGATTTGACCGATTTTCTTCAAACTTCGTATCCAAGCTTGTTTTGGTCATAATTCTAGGCCATTTTTTTTGTTTGCTTTTAGCCATGTTAACAACGGTACCTGCCATATTAAAATTACACATAACTTCAATTTTCTCAAAACGGCTCTAACGATTTTGATTAAACTTTATGTATACTATAACCATATTAGTTCCAACAAAACTGCATACCCAGTTTTTTTCGAGAAAACCATATAACGGATTTTGTCATATAGGCCATATCAAAAAAATTGTTAATTTCTCGCAAACCATTATGTCAAATTGAATTAAATTTAATATATATGTATACTACAATTATAGTTTGAAGCAATTCCACATAATTAGTTTTAGCCCAACTATCACTAAACGGAATTTTCAGTTTTGGCCAATAACGGAAAATCATTATTATTCACATTGACATCGATTCCTTCAAATTTCGGAGTAAACATTCGTAAAAATACATTTCGACATTATTTATATCATTTTAGCATCATAAATCAAAATGCTTATGATATGATCTAACGCCCAACTTGCTGTGAAAGAGAAAGTTGCGTACGACCCAGTCGTGCACCCACCACTCGTTTCTTCTTTGAACTGGGCTTTCGTGGATTTTGTCTAGGATACAACGCACTACCTTCGACTCAAAGTGCACAAATTACCAACAGGAATTTAAGAAATTGTTTTAGAATTGCTACTGATATTGATGTTCTTAATGTGTTACCCTCGGTGTTACCATACAAAATATACCGTCTTCATAAAATCAAAATATTGCTGTGTCGAAGAAGAAGCCAACATGCATTGTTGTGGTAGAAAGTCAAGAGTGGTCAGGTCTGCTAATCTCATCAGCTTTATAGTTTCTTGGAATACATCTATGACCTGGCTCCCAACAAAATGGTTAATACTAAACGTTTTCTGACATCGTGATAAGAGATGGTCGGCAATAGAAACTCAACATTTGCTTCAAAAACACCAACGAATGTGTTTTTGAAGCAAATGTTGAGTTTCTATTGCTCTTAGCCTCAGAACTTCATAAACTGCGTAATGTTTTCCAACAATGATGTCTAAGGGCGGTGAATATACGATAGCATAAGGCTTGTCTAACATCGTCTAACATTAAGGTTGTCTTATAGCCCGTCTAGAAGAGCTGAGAATATCGCTGCCGTATCTGAAATTTTCAGCGATTTGCTCGATTCCACTGCTCCAGACATTTTCACTAATGTTTTTTTTCGAGTAACGGATTTATGAGAACAAGCCACAATAACCATAAAACAGTGGGAGAACTAGGCTTTAGGAGTTTCGTTTGGGTCAAAGTTCATTCAATTTTATACAAATAGGGTTCACATTTTTGCGTTGAACCGATTAGCGCGTTATTAAAATCGAAATTTAATTAATGTGGACTTTATGTTTTGTTAATGGCATGCGAAATCAAAACTATTACTTGGTATACATTTATTAAAAAACATCATTATTTAAATTAATAAAAAAATTGATTTATTAAACAAATTCTAATCCAAAACGATTGCTTCTAACCGCCTTCTAGCTTCTCTGTAAGCTCTCATAATATCCTCCAAAGTCATGCCACTCATCCTTCCATCAGCTGGCCTTAACAATTCAGGATATTGTTGCGATATCCTCTGACAACGTAAAGCTAATGTACCGGTTGTCACCATACTCGTTCCATAACGATTACAGAAACCATCCTCACCGCTGTAGAACGTTTCCAAATCGAATTTCCTGCGTCCACCGATGAAAAACCGCGACAGTCTTTCCACAAGCCCTTCTTCTGCGGGCCTATGACACTGCAGCAAAGATGCATCCAAGCCCTCTTCAAGCAGGAAGCTAAAATGTGAGTAGCCCTCCACACGTTCCCTTTCCCAACTGTCCACGGAAATTACTTCAAAGTACACACGGCACAAGCTTTCCGTATTAAAATCTTCCTCGCAAAGTAGAACTATCTCCCAACAGTGGCCAAAATTGCACACACCCCCGCCATTCCTCGCCGAGCTATGGGTACATGAAGTCAAGAGGCCCTCTTCAAGGATAGTCCTTTCCGGCAAACGCACACAATACCGCACATGAATGTCGTCATATTCAAATCCTTCGGCACTTTGGATTTCAAAAAGTATGGCTATCCGGCGAGTCCGTTTCGGTGGCATTGCGAATTTTGCCGAAAGTTCATCAATGTCCTCCCATTGGGGTATATCCGGCAGTTGCAGTTCTGCGAATGGGGTGGTGGTTTTCCTTTTTTGCTTCGAAACATTCTGAATGCCGTATACGTATAAATGCCGGTAATCCGTATCGATTTCAATGAAATATGGATTCTCTTCAAATCTATTAAAGTCCGGATATATATGCAATATTTTCTGCAATGGCTGCCAGCGTAGCGATACAAGCATTGTATTTGGATTAAGGGCGGCATACACATACATTATTACGTCTTTGGGCTCTGTTTCTTTTGAAGGACTTTTATTCATAAGCTTTTCCTCATCTGGAATGAATCTATCCTCATCGACATAAGTGAATATTGGCTGCATTGGAAGTCGTAGTGAGTCGTCATCGCTAAGGATTATTTGATTGTAAGCCTTTTGTGCGTCAGTGATGCAATTACTAATATCCCGATAGAATTCAATTTCGTGGGCACTGAAGAGTTTCTCCTGCCATTTGATTGTAATTACTTTCACGTTGTCACTTTCGTCGCATGAAGCATCTTCGATTGTAGATGTTCCAGTTTTGATGTCGAACTTTGGCAGATTTAGGAGTGAATTGATGTGCCGGAATGAGAGACTTAATTGGAAATGTTCGATGCTGTCCTTGATGTGATAAACTGCCGACGCTTTTGTCGTTTTTCTGAACATTATGGTGGTCTCTTATAAACTGCACCAGTTCCAGTTGTTATTGCAAGTTATTTGTTTGCTTGACAAAAGTTGTTGTCATGGTAATTTTTCCATTAGATTTGAAATGAAGAATACGCAGGGACTTGGATTGTATCATGGGTCTAGGATTCTATAAAGCGTGTCTAGTATGAAGTTGACTTAAATGGTATTGAATTCATTGCATTATTAATTAGTGAATAGTTTTTAAATATAAAATTAATTTTCAGATTCGTTTATTTATTTAACACGCATATTTGAACCGAAAGGATTTGTACTGTATTATCGACGTATTTTCAGAGACATAAACCTAAATTTTATGCCAGTCTAACGGGATGCCTATCAAAATCAAATATTAGGGTTCCATTAAAGAAAATAATAGATGTGAACTATTTTTATAAAACATTCCTTAAGTGAGGCGAACTTACGCTTTAAGGAGCGCATTGAGATGCAGATGTTTTTTGAATCTGCTCTGTATATTGATGGAAATATGTCTTCTGTTCCATTGTTTGCTTGTTGGGTAACCATAATAATGGTAAAAACAGCTTGTTCGGGACAGTTTGGGTTGACGGTCTATATAGATGAAAATTCATTAAAGGCATGTCCGAATGGAACATCAGCAAAGGAGACCATCATCTTAACTGCGGCAAGTATTCAAGTAATTCATGTATGTACCGAATACATACGCGTTTTCATCTTGTCTTTACTTTTACTATGCATTTTAGCCAGTCGATCATTTTTGTCATTAGTGTGGGTAATAGAGACTTTAAAATTTGAACCTGCACAACAGTTCGCTAAAATGTATCCAGTCTCCAGTGGGTAATTTTTTGACATTTGGTATACGGTATACGACCTACTGAGTAATGAGAGAGATGGTATGCAGTATGTACCAGAGATCAGGTAAAGAAGAGATGGGAAACTTTCCAGGATTTTACGTTTTGTCTACAAGCTAATCCTGGAATTTTCCAGGATTTTGACAGATAAATTGATCACAACGGCCCAACCAGAAACACACATTCATTGTTTCACACACTGGCCGTGTTCCGGATTTTAGATTTCAACTGCAAAATGAGGTAAGGTGATGTGGAACGCAAAATCTTAATGAATGGCAAGGTAAATGTCAAACTATACCAACCATTATTTTGCAATTTCGTTTTTCTACATTTATAGATTTTTATTTACTTTTATCTATTCAGAATAATTATTCTTCAACAAAAAAGTAAGAAATAACCTTAATAAACCCATAATATTGGGTAATGCTACTAAAATAAAAAACATTTTTATGACAGTTCGACGCAAATTCAGCTGTTTCACTCATATCTGGGTGTCCATGTGTTAAACTTATTTTGCCAGTCATTTCCCCTCAAATGTCACATTACTAAAATAGTCGATTGACCAATGAAAGCAGTGCACCGACAAAGTTAACTTGGTAAAACTGAAATCCGGAACGCACCCACTCTTATTTGCAGCCCAGCTAATTTATGTGTCAAAACGTCACGTTAGAAATCGGGTGATAAAGGGGAAGACGTACGATAGTTCCCTATCTCTTAATTAATTAATTGATCACTGGAATACACACTTCTTCACTATTTATCATTACCAGTGTTAACATATGGCGGGAAAACAGCACATCATTTAGATTATTAAACAATAAGCAAGCAGCATATATTTTATATCAGCAAATGTTATAAAAGTTGTAAAAGAAACTAAAATTGGATTTAAAAAAAATGGTAAAAAAATGTTGATTAAATTTGCTTTGCTATATACAAAATATGGTTAACTTGAACAAAGTAGAATGGGGATCCTAAATCATGACAACAAATTATTTTACAGCCAATAATAAATAATTAGGAGTTTTTTGATGATCTCTCTAAAATCTAATCGATGTTTTCGTATTACAAGAAAATATAGAGTATTAAAATCATATCCCATTTAAAGCAATCCACAGAATTAAAAGCCAAAGTTTTTACCCCAGCAGAAATGTCAAAAATTAGCCAGTTAATAGAATTATTTAAACCCCTTTTTTAACGGACTTGACATACGACCAGTGTTGAGTTAACTCTTTAATAACCCGGAGTCAACTTATCATGAAGCAGTTTTTCAGTGCAGGATTTAATTAGAACCTATGTGTGGTGATTCAATATGGTAGCAGTGATGATTTATTGATTTTGCTGTCAAACGTTATCAAAAAGTATCGAATCTGCAACAGCTAAGTTGTAAGCTGTTTCTTTTCCATTTTCCCGAACAAATGAAAATGCCATTTTCTTCTTAAAACAGTTAAACTCAAAATTTAAAATAACTCCGAGTAGCTGAGATATGAATTTTAATATATCGAAGAATTGAAGAATTGTAGAATTGAAAAAAATTTGGTCACTTGTTATTTTTTCATCTTTCAAAAATATCGGATCATAATCCAGGGTTAACACACCAAACTTGATGGGTTTACTAAAAGTAAACTTTGGATTAAAAATAAAACTCTTCAGAAAACTCCTTGAGAGGATTCTGCAATGGAATCTAGAGGGGAATGTCTCTTTTCGAATTCTCAGCAGAGTATTTTTTTTTTTGCTGCCAATATGGAACGGTTTCAGAAGAGTTTTGTCAAATCCCTATGCTTCCGAACGCTATTTTTTACCAATCGAAAATAAAAATCTACTAAATCGGATTATTTAGTACTAAAATACCTATTTAAGAACTTGAATTAAGCTGAGATCCATGCATTGGCAATGTGCCCACGAAAACGCTATTATACCGACATTGTTCATAATCGATTACATCGGCTTCCATGTTTTATTTTATAAAGCCATACCATAATATAGATGCAGTTTTGAATCATGCATTTCAATAGACAAAACATAGAAAATTAAACGCAGTCATAAAAATAAACTTTCCGATTTATTGTATATCGGATTGTATATTTTTCCACCCTACCACACCGACATAACACATACTGCAACCGATAAAGTGAGCAGAAAGCATTACTAGTCTCCCACCCACAGATGGAGTGATCGAAAAAAATGTCAACAAAAATGTGAACGTCAAAGTGAAAGCTGTCGTCTTGGAAGTGTTTTGTTATTATTTTCTATTCTCCCTCACAGTCACAACTCGTCGGTTCGTAGCTAAGACTGCTAAGTAGTTCGTGGGGAATTTTTAATTTATTTTATTTTTCCTGTGCACAAAACCCATTTTCGTTTCCACACCAGTTCAATAGTGTTTCGACATCTTTCGTTAAATAAATAAATAAATAAAGCCTAAGATTAAAATCAAATCAATATATACAATCAATTGATTTCTTTTCTACCTGTTCCACAAGTTATTTGTTCTTTTCCCCACATACATGTGTACATGTGTATAGGGCATACCTACACACGGACAAATCCTATTGAGAACAAAAAAATTTAATCACATCAATAAGTGTTTGATTTTCCCTATATTATTGTGACCTTTTCTGAATGAAAATCAATTTGAAAACCGATCCAATACAATACACCTGTGTGAATTAGCCTGTAAGATTACCCTTAGCCAAGTTAAACGAAATTAGAAACAACAAATATGCAACGACAGCAGTCGGCTCAGCGTGATGCGGAGACGGGGAGCTTGTCGCGTCCTCAAGAAGAAGAAATTCCATTGCACGAAATCCATCAGACGCCGGAAACCGACGATAGGCGAAGGATACGACGGATTTTCGATCATGTAAGTGCACATATATGTATAGCTATTCAATTGTAGGGGAACTTTGTTAATCGATTAACCGGGACTCCGGGAGCAGCTATGTTGGCAAACAATTTTCTTTTTATTATCGGGGGTCGCTTCTTTTGTTCACAACAGAAGTGTGTATGTACTTATGCACCGTCTTGTGAAATAATTGTGGCAATCCGGCATAGGGCATGAATTGTTGCCAGTGGTGAGTGATTCACAGATCCACACCCAGTTGTTTCGATGTGAACTAGTACTTACTCCTGATAGCAATTAAAATAATGACATCGATATCGATGTGAATGTGCTGATATGTGTCATCGACACCACAAAGTTGTCGTTTTGTTTTGCCCATTTTTGGAGAAAAAAAAAACATCAATGAGTGGCATTTTTGCAAAAGTAGGTTGATGTGGCTTTTGAAACGCACTATTGGAGCTGCAAAAGATTTTGTGAATGCAATAATAGCTGGACGGGTCTATGTTTCAGATGCACAAAAGGCATCACCACTTTCGTAGCTTGGTACTAGCAATTAAGCAAAATTGTAGCTAGCGCTTGATTTGTTTTATGGTTAATGCAGACGCAGTTATGCCTCTCTATATGGTTGAGCCTTGCAAGAGCCATATATGAATTGATGTTGCATCTACAGTCTACACTATTGGGGTTAGTCAGATACATAAAAATAAGCGTTTGCTGTGTTAAGATATTGTGGTGCAAGCCAAACCAGATAACTGATAACAATTGATTTGGTTTTTTAAATAATGCAGATAACTAGTTTGATTAGATTAGATTATTTATATCCCTATGGCGCTTATAGAAGAGCACGTATAGGTAGGTACATCTGCGATGAAATCGCTGCTAGTTGTGAGACTCTCCCAAGACGTAAAAACAACGTTTTAGGGATTTAGTATCATTTAGTTCATAAGCCGATTAGGTTATTTTTTTTTTAATTCTAAATAATTTACTTAAGTAGAATGAACCTGGGCCTCAACCAAATTGTCTTTCCAATTAGCCCGGTCCTTAGCTAATTGGATCCAGTTGCGCACTTCAAGTTGGTTGAGGTCGGTTTCTAATTGAGCGCGCCACCTAAGGCGAGGTCTTCCTCTACTGCGTCCGACGTCTGGCTGGGAATCGAAGACTCTGCGAGCCGGAGTATTGGTGTCCATTCGTTCTACATGTCCTAGCCATCTTAAACGTCCAATGCAGAGTTTTTTGACCAGGGGTATCTCGCTGTACAGCTCGTATAGTTCTTGGTTGAATCTTCGTCTCCATAGCCCGTCAACGCCAACGGGACCGGAGATTTTTCGAAGAAGTTTTCTCTCGAATCGACCAACGATTTCTTCATCCGCTTTTGATATGGTCCATGCTTCAGCGCCGTAGAGTAGGACTGGAATGATCGGGGTCTTATATAGGATCTCTTTAGTAGTTCGAGTGAGGGCTTCACTACTAAATTGCCTTCTTATCCCGAAGAAACTGCGGTTGGCAAGAATAATTCGTTTACTTTCTGACGAGATGTTGTTGTCAGAGTTAATAGCAGAGCCGAGGAAGACAAAGTCCCGTACTGCAGGATCAGCCGAAATGTGACATAAAACACACTGATAAGTGCCAATCAGGTTGTTGGTAAACGGTTTCAAGCGTTCACATATTACCACATACGGCATCTTGTAGTTGGCGCAGTTTAGAGGGTTTCCTTTTTCTTTGGATCGGGCTTTGTAGATGTGGTTCCATTCTTTAGTCATACTTTTGTCTGGCCAAATTTTGGTTATGGTTCTTGGCCGTTCTTGGCCGCAAACATCTGTCGGCATTCTTAATCAAACTAAGGGTTTCTTGTTAATGGGCTTGAGAAACCTAGCTAATCAGTTGTGGCTGATCTAATGGCTTGTTCACATCGTTTCTATTATTCTTCGACATTGGATGCTGGTGGTATGGTTTTAATGGAGAGGGATACGCGTTCTGCGAAGGACTTGGCGGTCTATTACGATTGCAGTCTTTCAACATTGAATTTTTTCACCGTATTTCTCTGATTTGTTGTGGACTGGTGGACATCCGCATTCTTAACTTGGCTGCAACACGGTAGTGGTCCGAGTCGATGTTTGTCCGTCGGAATATTCGGACATCAAAAATACTGGATGCGTGCCTCTTGTCTATCGCAATGTGATCAATTTTATTAACGTTCGTGGACCTATGAAGACTTCTATGTCCCCTTTTGAATATCGAGGTGATGTAACCGTGTGCTGGCTAAGTCCGTTTTCTTTTAAAGATTATATGGACCGACTTTAAAAGGAAAAGGATCGATTTTAGAGGTGAGGACATTGTGCGATGAGTGAAGTGGCATTTAGTTCTACAGCGAAGTCTGTATTTTCCGAAAATACTGCTAAAGATGTCTTCTCTTCCTACCTTTGCGTTAAAATCTCCCAATTTAAACATCTTACTTCGGTATTTGCTCAATAATTCGTCGAGGATCTCGTAGAAGCAGTTCTTTGCTATATAATCATTTTCCTCCGTCGAAGCATTAGGGTAATAAGTGCTTGTGTTGGCGAATTTGGCCTTGATGGGGATTGTTGCAATGCATTTGCTAATGTCTTAAAAACCCTAAACTTATTGCCTAATTCTGGCACTTATAACAAATCCACATTTGTATCTAGTCGCTGTTTCTGCTTACTATATCACAGTCCGTAGTAGATGTCACAGTTTTCCATACTTTTTTCCTCTGGGCCCATTCCATACTATTTCCTAGATGGCGTAATGTATGCTTTTTCTACCAGCTTAGGGCTTCCGCTAGTTGTTCACTTGCACTTGCCTCCTGTTTAATGTTCTTGCATTCCTGGTGCAGATGCGAACGTCGTTGATCGTTTTTCGTTTAAAATGGTCGTCAACAACAAAATCAGTCCTTTCCGAGGCTCTTGGTTGCTACAAAACAAGAATTTTTATTAGAAACCCCTAGGATATGGGCCCCTTCATTATCCACTACACGGTTGAGCGCTGCCGTTAGCCTCTCAGCTCTTTCGCCACGATCTCTGTTCGAGTGGCCTGACTAAACCTTGAGATTCCTAGACGAGTTATTGTTTAGTTTGTTTACTTTGCCCATTGGGAATTCAACAGACCAAATTTCTATTTAAATGTTCTGACACAGTCCCTGCAGTCACCTTAACCTAGCATATTCTAACCACATACCTATACTTTAAATTTGGGAATTCCCCATTCAATCTCATTTATTTATCTTGAAAATGTCAAAGTACCCAAATATTCGTTATCTCTATTACCTAAGTTTTAACATTGAAGTTAAGGCTCATTACAATGTCAGAATTTGATATTTACTAATTTAATGTTTTTATTTTCTCCAG
The DNA here is from genome assembly GCA_932526625.1 of Rhingia campestris. Taxonomy (NCBI): domain Eukaryota; kingdom Metazoa; phylum Arthropoda; class Insecta; order Diptera; family Syrphidae; genus Rhingia; species Rhingia campestris. The sequence goes on from OW052182.1 coordinate 64,513,574, forward strand.
ACGTCTATTTGACTTTTTCTAATTTGCTGCCGATAAAAGTGACGTAATTGTCAAATATGTGCTAAATGCCGTTTCTTATCTCTACTCTGAGCAGAAATATTTCTTCGATAATAAGCTATCAGGTGAGGGTGTATTTATTAAAATAATACAGGAGGTGTTGTATGCGATTATATACTTAAACTTTCAAAAACCGGATATCTCAAGATAATGTTTTTTTTTTTGTTTAAACTGAAAGATAAGAAGAAAACAAAAACATTTTCCAAATGATCTGTTCATGTGGGTGGAAGGCTAATATTTAATTATGTATAGCACACTTCCATGCTTATTTTTAGCACTCACATTGACGCTTTGGAAAAAAAAATTAACAATCTGAAAAAGAAAGCTTGGAAATACACCTCACGTGACAAATGTTTGAATAAAATAAATATAAGAACGAAAATCTGGACGTGCAAAATACTTTAATCTAGCTAGATTTACCTAAAAACATTGAGCCGTTTACCCGCTCGCTCAAAGAGACTACAAAAAAGTGAAAAGGGGGGTTTCCGAAGTACCAGTACCTTTCGTTCGACCGGAAATATCATTGAAGATGTTGTGAACTGTCCATCGACATCATATAGACTACGTACCAGAGAATAACCTATTACACGTTTGTCTTTGCAGCGCATTTAAGAGAATGACTTGAAGATGTTCTTTACAATATACAGACCCTCCATCAGGTAGTCCCTGAAACCTACGCTCATCTCAACGAAGCAGTCCATTTCCGGTCAAAATACAATAGAACCGCAGAGGCCAATGCGTAACGAATACGAAAACAAAACAGAATTTTAGCTTTAGATACTACTGGTAGTCAATTCTTATGTTATCTTTTTTATGCTTCCTTGATGCCTGAGAGAATGGCACTGTATGCTTGTGAGCAAGCCGAGCAAGGCTTAACTTGATGGACAAGGGTAGTTCTTGCCCTCTTACCAAACATCCGAACTTTATGTTACCCTATGTTGGCCACGGTATAGATAAAGTTTTTTTTGATAATTCTTTTTGACTTTTTTCTGGAATCTATCTTTCTTTCATATATAGACCGACTTTTAAAGTCCATGTAGACCGACTTTAGGAGGAAAAGCATCAATTCTAGAGGTGAGGATTTTGTGGCATTTTGTTCCGCAGCAAAGTCTGTATTTTCCGAAAATACTGCTAAAGATGTCTTCTCTACCTACCTTTGCGTTAAAATCTCCCAGCACGATTTAAATATCTTACTTCGGTAGCTGGTCATTAGTTTTGTCAAGGAGCTCGTAGAAGCAGTTCTTCGCTATATCATCTTTTCCCCCTTCGAAGCGTGAGCGCATATAAGGCATATGTTGGCGAATTTGGCCTTGATGCGGATTGTTTCAATGCGTATCCTTATGTCTTAAAAACATAAATTTATATAAATAAATCTTCTTGCCTAATAACGTCATGCAGTATAGTGATTGCGAATGCAAACAGAGAGCGTGTGGTGCTAACTGTGTGGTTGTGCATGCGGCATGAGTGATTTCAATACATTTTGATATTTTCTTGTTTGCGCATGCAAGAATGTTTGGTGTGTGTGCGAAATTGCCCAGTTACGAGAACAACATCGCTCGGAGGGTACATTTTTACATTAATTATGACGAGCTGCCTCAGTCAGCGATTAACACACGAATGATTACTGCGCGGTTTGCATGAATAGTGTGTGGAGAAAGCGTGATTGCGCATGCATCCATGTGTGGTGTATTGGCGCTATAAGTCTGGCACTTATAGCAAATCCACATCCGAATAGTCGCTGTTTCTGCTTTCTATATCACAGTCTGTAGTAGATGTCACAGTTTTCCATACTCTTTTCGCCCGGCCCATCCAATCGTATATCCTGGACGGCAGTAATGTCTGAATTTTGTAGCAGCTAAGGCCTTCCACTAGTTATTCGCCTGCAGCTCTCTTTAATATTACGCGCTCATCCGGGGTAATATTTAATAACACGTTACTGTGACCGCAGTTTTGATATCTCATTCATCTTGTCAATGTCAATATCGTGAGTTTAAACTTGTTGTTGGATTGATTTATTACAGATTGTAATCTTTCGTGGTGGATCGTGTGTGTCTAATAATAAGGCTTTCTAAGTTCTTCATGGATTTTTTCTAAACACTTTGGAGTCATCAGCCACAGGAACTTCGATATCTTTTTTTAAAATCCATGTCATTCATGCTGTAGGGGTTGTAGTGGAAGATCTGTGAATGCAAACCAACGCGCCTTTCGAAATCGCTTCAAAAAGTTCCATTGTGCCCTGTCGCGGGCCGGAAATTAGATTTCACTTAATTCAGACAAACTGCGAGTGTAAATCAAGTAGAGCTTCAATCCGCACAACATTCTGTGCTTAAATATGGGTCTGCACTGAACTTTTAGATCGTTCAGTAGGCCAATTTTTTTACAATGACCATTACACCACCAGTTCAATTTGTTTTTTCTTCTACAACATATGCAGGAGAAAAACCCTGTCTTTAGTAGAAACGTAAAAGTGTTTTATAAGCAGTCTGAACAATTTTTTGTCACAATGTCATTTTCTGTATTTGATCCACATCGCGTTTTCAGCTATGTCCACTTTTTGGGGATTTTAGTTTTACAGATAGGATGGGATAGGGTATTCAACGATCCGCACAGCGGATTGTAGCCTTCTCATATGTTTTTACCATGACTTGATTTTTCGGACTTAAGGGACATTTGATTCCAACAGGACGGACCTATGGCGTACTCTTCAAGGCCATCGATGGCTGTTTTAAGAAAACATTTCCCGAAACACATTATCTCAATAAACGACGATTTGGTCCCTCGTGTTTTTGTATTATCAAAGGTAAGGTAAGGTGGTAAGGGTCATGCCAAACATATGAAATTTTCTTATTTAGTGTATGGGAAATGGAAGCTTTACCTAACGGATATGAATTTCAAAACTGAGTAAACAAATCTTTCGATGTACACTAACATTATAAAAAATAATACAAAGTTCTGATTCATAAAATAGGTTTCATTGTGTTTTGAAAAAAAAAGGAAGTTACGTTGCCGCACCCTGCATTTCTTAAATTTCGTAAATAATTTATTCTGCCATCATTGAGTATGCAGAAATGGTCCTTAAGGATCTAATTTTTAAGGCAAAAAAATAACAAATTTTTGGCGCAACAGGCCCGTTAGTACCCAGGTCCGAGCTTTCACCATTCATGTGTGCGTGTGTAATTCTTGCACGATGGCTGGACCTCCTGTTTTATGCCTATTCCGAACGGCTAAGTTGAGATAAGCTTTTCTTGACAATTGATACTACTCGGATGATTTGTTAGATCATCATGGTTCAGAGCAGAGCCCCACATCTCTGCACCTAAACTGAAAAGGAAACATAAATAAATAAATATTGAGGTCACAACGGTATAATAAGGCATTTCGAATACACATTTTGATACACGTTAATACTGTTATCAATCATGTATGTGCCAATAAGATGTTTTCAATTTGTGTATGAACGGGTACCAAATTTATTTTCTAATACATTATGTCCACAAGTTTTTACTCCAATTCTCGATTTCTAGCACCATTGTTACTTCATTTCGATATGTTTGTTCATATCGAAAGGTTTTTGTTCGAGTATTAGGTCTGTTCCATACTTTTGCAGACAAAAATATTAAATTCACGCATTCCTTTGAGTAGGGAAAATTCTTTCAGAAAGAGACACATTTACTGAAAAGTATAGGAACAGTAAATTCATTCGTTTCGTGTGGCTCTTAAAGAATCAATGGAAAAGACTTGTCACTTTCTGATACCAACATAAATTTTGCCATAGTGTTCCCTAAATTGGATTGTCCGACTCATTAATGAGATGTAGGGATTTAACTGTTTAACAAAAATTAAAATTAAAATTTGGCATTTGAAAACTAAATAAGTGCAGCTTGTCGGAATTAGTTCTTCCAGCAAGAGGCACATTTACTGAAAAGTACAAGAACAGTAAAATCATTCGTTTCGTTTTGGAGTAAGTTTTAAGTTCTTCAGGGACGCGAGCATGAGGTAAGGTTAAGTAAATAAAGTGATTGACGGCTATCCAGATTTATGCCAAAAGCGGATATGACCACAGCTTATTTTCTACGTCATGTGATGTTGTAGCAAAATACGCTTGATGACGTACTTGCAGTTAACAAAATCTCACAACCAAAGAGCATAATTGTAACTTTTGCAACAGGAGTTGTATGCTGGTATGCCCAGAGCATCCTAAGGCACTTGTACATTTTACCAAGGCAACACGTATGTGGAAGTCTCATGTAAAGTTATTTTTGAATGTTACACCTAGATTTCTTGTACAGTTAACATACTCAATATCTACCTCGTAAGTTTAATTGAGGGTAATCATGACGTGTCTTCATTAGTCCTTGAAATTATAAGACATTTGGATTAGGAGCAAGATCGTTTGTTTCTGCCAAAAAAAACAAAATTATTGCAAATCATTGTTAGCTTCACGGTCATCATTTTTATTCAGACCAAGTCGACATTCAACACATTTCAGCATTCATATATATGGACGAGTTCTTCACATATTTTGGTAACTGATTAATGTTTTTTTATTATGATAATATTGGTATGGTTCAATTATGTATGGAACAAAATATCGGCCAAATGGCCGCCGCGGCATAATTGAGGTTCTATGCCGTTAATGTGCCGAATTATCTCATTCTTTAGCTCTTGAATTGTTGCTGGCTTATCGACGTACACCTTTTCTTTCAAATAACCCCAAAGAAAGAAGTCCAACGGTGTCAAATCACATGATCTTGGCGGCCAATTGACATCGCCACAACGTGAGGTTACACGGCCATTGAATTTGTCACGCTAAAGAGCCATTGTTTCGTTAGCTGTGTGGCAAGTCGCAAGTGGCACCGTCCTGTTGAAACCAAATATCGTCCATATCCATATCTTATTCGGGCTATAAAAAGTTTGTTACCATATCACGATAGCGAATACTATTCACAGTAACTGCCTGACCGGCCTCATTTTGGAAAAAATACGGCCCGATGATACCGCCAGCCCATAAACCGCACCAGTCACTCTTTGTGGGTGCATTGGTTTTTCGACAATCACTCTTGGATTATCATTCGCCCAAATGCGGCAATTCTGCTTATTGACGAATCCACTGAGGTGAAAATGTGCCTCATCACTGAAGATGATTTTCTTTGAAAATTGATCATCCACTGTTACCATTTCTTGCCACCATTCTGACCATTGACGACGCTTGAAATGGTCAAGAGGCTTTAGTTCTTGAGTCAATTGCACCTTGCAAGCGTGTAAATGCAAGTCTTAATGCATAATGTTCATCAACGTCGAGCGTGAGAGGTGCAATTGCTGGGCACGAGTTGAGGTGGACGGCTTTTCAGCCACACTATCGCGAACAGCAGCAAAATTTTCTGTAGTACGAGCTGTACGAGCATGCACTGGTGTTTTCACATCTCCTACAGACCCGGTTTGCTTAAATTTTTGCACGATTTTTCCGATTGTACGCAGATTTGGATGATTAAATTGACCGAACAAATCACGAAGGTCACGATATGCATTTTGATTTGAACGCCCATTTTCATAATAAGCCTAAATAACCCGTTGCACGATTGTGTATCTTTCCATGGTTCAAATGGAGTTAGTCTGAAATTGAGAAATGTCAAATGAAATGCAGAAAAAAACTTGACGTTTAGGTGTGGTTGACATTCAACATCGGCCCTTAAAATTTAACCACCCGTTACAACTTTTAAAAAGCTGTTGTGCAGCTGTGCTCAGAACGAAAAACAGATCGTTCGGAACAAAGCATGTTATTGTAGAAAGATTCTCACGTATTGAATGTTTATTATCTTCTTTAACATTTTCGAATGAAAAGGTAAAATTGCTACTCATCCTTACTGCCCTTTTTGGAATAGAAATCATTTTTGACAACTTTCATGCGCAAGAAAAACGGCAGTTGTAAGAATCGAGTTGATAATGTTTTAAGTATTGCTTTTAACAAAAAGTAGGATGGATTTCATCAAATCCAATCGAATTTGATTTTGTTCCGAGAAAAAGTTTAAGCACTTCGGTTTCATCAGTAGCAGTAAAAATGAAGGTGGTTAAGCGCTGATCATTTGGGTGAAGTGAAACTGTGCGTGAGTAAGATATCGGTCAATGAGGTCAGCAGTGTATACTGTATGCAGATGTGAATTTCTTATTTAGCTCATCTCAATCAAAATTTGTATGATGTTCTCCCAAAGTGTTTGCCCAGCAGGCGTTGGGATTATTCGTAACGAGTAAAATTGGTTTTTGAATATATTTCACCCTGGCAAAGAAGATTTTTTATTGTTGTCGAAAACCATGGGCGATCTTGGTGTGTAATTTTTTATGTTTTGTAGGGGACGAGAATGTTATTAGATCACATTATCAATAGTAGACGGCATACTGAACATTATACTGTTTTAAGGTCAACTTCTTATTGGTGTGTATTAATATTTTAAAAGTCTCGAAAGCTGTAACCTGCTATAGAAAAGGGAAAACATTAAAACGTGCAATTAATAAGATCGTGGTTTGAGAACCCAGAAGCGGTTAATTGGTCGAAAAAGATAGCTTTGTTAAGATGACTGACAGATATAAATCGAGGAGTGTTCTATTATCCTTAGTCAAGTTAGTTGGAGTCGATGTATTTACTAGCAGCAGCCTTAACGCATACCCCCAACGAGATATGAATTTCTTTGAACCTCACAAATTAAATGTTCAGCAACAATTACAAATGGGAATACAAATGATAGCTCGCCTAGAACGGACAATTCAGGAAAAATGTGTATTTTTTGAGCATGCTATTAACAAGAATTTTACATTCAGCACATAAAATTTCTAAAAAGAGGCAGTTGATTTGAAAACCTGTTTGGCGACTTGTGTATTATTTTTAATAAATAGCTACAGCCCCCAAAACCTCCCAATTCTATCAGATCTGGAAAACTGATGGCCCCTGCCCTTCAGTAAATAGAAAAGTAAATTAGGTCTGGATTTAAATATATCCAAGTTTCTGATACACACACTATATCCACAACTATTTACTAAATTTGGGAAAGTATATTCTTGTCGCTTTGCTAAAGTTCCTTACGCACGGTGTCAACTTAACCGATATTATATTATATACATATAAGCATCTATCAGTCTTGATCAAATCGCTCGCAATCCCGAATTGTGTTGCCATTGTTTTACACTTAAACATATTTTTTCATGCTGATAAGGAAAATCAATATTGTTTGCTAATTATGAGCAATCGGTATTTCTTAAGAACTGCACACCTAATATATATGTAAAGGTATACCTACCAGGTATACTTATCTAATCTCAACTTTTTTTTCCGCAAATGGCAAAGAAATGCTCTTCTTTGTGTGGAAACACATTTTTTCCTATTTATACCAAATGAAACCAAAGTAACTCGAATGATTCACTTACCCAAGTATATAAGTAAAAAGAGAAAATTAATAACGACATGCTAAGTGGTAAACCGCATTCGAAAGTTACGCATAATATTGTGATGGTATACCTTCATCTGCTTAGATATTAAATTCCCTTAGATCACAATATCATTGCTAAAGGTTACTCAAGTTCAAATAAGATATCCACATGTTGTTCAGGTTCAATCATTCTTATTGACAGACTTTCCCACGTCACCCATTCATTGCTTGGCGTATTATTCAAACTCACATAAATAATTTCAACAATTACGTACCTTGAATCAGGGAGTCGGACGAACCCGGTTAATGTAACAGAAAGCAAGCAACAAAATAAAAACAATGAAAATCATTTCACTGCTGCTAAATAAACATCGGTATCGAGTACCGACATCAAACACTTTTCAATTTAAGCGAATCTCACGCCAGGGCTGCCATTCGACAGTTTTATACTACATATATCCCGTCGGGGCATATGAGTTTTAACACATTGCATATAGATACACCACACACTTAACAACAGGGTGTGTATTATGTTCCCTGTCGATTTTATTTGGTTGTCATTTTTGTGTGAATGAAATTTGTCAGAAATATCATTTGGTAATGTGGTACGCAAAATCTTGCTGAATGGTAAATGTCAAACTATGCCAACAATTTTGGAATTTCATTTTCCCATATTCATCCATGTTTATCTATTCAGAATAATTATTCTTTAGGGGTATTCATGCAACGTCGGAAAGTCGTCGTAAACCTTGTTAACGTGATAAAATTACGACGTGATAAATGAACTGTCAAAATTTGTATGGGAAATTTTTTCTAACAATTTCGGACTTTTCTCACAGGAATTGGGTGCGTAAACTGAGGTGGTAAACGTTGTAAACTTTTGAAATGCTATTTTGACATTTAATCAGTCACTTTCACACATCAAACGTATGCGCTAACCTGAAAAAAATTATCGAGAACGGAAATAGAACAATAGGAACAAAATTCTATCAATAAATAAATTACTAAAATGAGATTGAATTCAGTGGGTTACCGCATTATTTAGTGGTGCAGTTTTAGGGTCGTTCATGAAACGTTGTCGTAAAATTATAATATTTCGCACGTAATAAAATTACGACGTTGCAGGAATACCCTTTTTATAAGATAGGTAAGCAAAAAAAAAATAACATTCATGGCATGTCGAAGCAAAATCATCTGTTTCTCTATTATCTGAGTGCCCATGCGAACATGTTTACCTCATTTCGTTAGTCTTTTCCCCTCCAAAAGATCTATTGATCAATGAGAACAGAACTAATTTTGAAATCCGGGACACGGTCAATTTATAATGGAGCATCTTACGCAGAAATAATATGTCGATATTATAAAAACATTTTATTTAAATAATTGTGCAATTTAAATAAGCGGAGAAAATTACATAACTTTTTTGTGTTAATCATGTGTCGACCAAGTCAACCATTCAGAGCGTTTAATTTTGAAAATTTGCATACACCGGGAGTAACGACTGGGCGGTCGTAAGTCAACGTACGCCAGTGAGTGAGTACTGTGAGTCAGAATATTGTTAAATGCGCGGCTACCTGTTATCACACTGTGCGCGTCGTATTTGCTATAAATTCCCAAAAAAAAGATTTACATTTTCTTTCTTATATATAAAAATGAAATGTATGTTTTTTTGTTTGTTTGTGTGTACATATGAATGTTTGAAGTCTATAGGTAGCTAACACCACTCGACCGATTTTCTTGAAATGTTCATAGGAACTCACAGGGGGCGTGGCGGTTCCGACAAAGTGGTCATACGACCAATATGAATAATATAAATATAAATATTTTATATCACATATCGGGGACACTATATAAGTGAGAGTCCTGAAAATTGGTACTTGAAATAGTTAGTGTATTGAAACTTTGTGTAAGTTCATAAGCCATTAATATGAGTAGAATTACATAAAATGGGCAGGATCGAAAGAGTGGTTCATGGAAAATACTTATCAGCAAATATGTAGAGTTCTATAATAGGCATAGTCTTCAAACTTTGCACAAGTAAATTGGTTATAGTTTTGAGTTTACCGAATGGGTGGAATCCAATCAGTGGGCATGGCCCCTCCCATACAAAAACAAAATATCTGGTTCCACACTATTGAAACTTACTATGATGCTATGAATAACTAAGTTGAGTAGTACATATTTCATGTCATATAACTGGAGAGGTACTTTTTTTCAATAGCGTTGTTTTTACAATTATTATTTGCCAACTGGGCCATCTTTATGACATTTGTGTTCCGGAACAGCGCTAATACAAAAATGTGATAGAGCTCTTCGATATCATTTTCAAAATTGTCAAAATCGTCCAACTGAACGCACTATTGTAACAGCCAGAGTGCGTAGAGCTCAGAGTAGCACAGAGTATTCGTGAATACCGTGATCAATGAATTCGTCGGCGTTTTCAAAGTTTCTGCACTTCTTATGGAACGTTTTGGCGTATTTTGAACCGTGATCTATGTTTAAAAACAAAAAAAAAAAAATAAACCTCGTTCAAGACCTGAAGCCGACTGACTTGACCAAAGAGTATAAAACTACAAGAGTTTGCAACTCATACAACAAAAATTTACTATGTGGGGTACTGATATTGGTACTCCAGTGTGCACATTGCCATGCCAGCATCAAGCAACAGCATAGCCGATGCATACGAACGACGAAAATTCACCTTCGCACTTACCGCCCGCGTCTGAAACGGCTACAACATTTTTAGCTGTGATGCGTCCTCTATATAGTTCTATACCTCTTTGCTTCGACTTACGTTTTAATTTTGGTTTGTGGCCTTCAACAGCTTCAAATTGATCGAAAAATTGTTTTAAGTGATGAAGCTCATTTTTGGTTAACCGACTACGTATTAACAAAGTTTCCGTATTTGCATCGATGAACCACCAGAGGTAATCCAACAGCTACCAATGTCACCCCATCTTTGGTTCACTGTTTGGTGCGGTTTATGAGCAGGCGGCGTCATAGGACCGTATTTCTTTTTAAAATGCTTATGAAGCGCGTGTTACTGTATGACATCAGACAATCAACCATTTTCATTTTGCTCGATACAGAATTCGCTCTTTTTAGCGCGCTTTCCATTACACCACGTAATGTTTCTGTTTAGAGGCTCTGTATTTCGTCTCGAATATTCTACTCCGCTGTATAATAGTCTTTCTGATTTGTTAACATAAAATTTTTAAATATCCCTTTAAAAAAAAAGTCAGGCGCAGCTAAAAGTGGTAAAAGATGGGGCTAAAAAATTCTGAAAAATCAAACGTTCGCCAAAAATTTCACGCAGTAGGCATATAGTTTGCCTGGCAGTGTGTGCAGTTGGTCCATATTATTGGAACCACAAATAAGGATGCAGTTTTGCCATTGGTCTCAAAAAGTGGTCGTTCAATGCTCTGTAAGAAGCCTCAAAAATCGTTTCTTGTTCATGTTGCTTGTTCTGTTCGTGTTGTTGTTAAGTACACAGGGTGTCTGCAAGCCGAAACTGTGTGTCTTGTCGGGCGTTGAAATAAAACAAGTCTAAGGATGATTTCTCTAAGCTCCTCCAAACATCTGAAGTAGAGACAGATCTTCTACATGTCTTTGCTGTGCCAAAGATTGCAGCTTTTAAGTTAGGAATTCGCGTTAAAGGTGGATTTCATGTTTTTGGATTGGATTCAGCGGATGTTTCAGGGCTGAACTCCAAATATAAGAACAGTAGTCAAGACTTGGTTGTACTTAGGTTTTATACTGACTAAAAAGCGGGGTTGGTGTAAAATATCTCTTAGCTCTAAAAAGGTATCTTAGCTCTAGAGGTTACATGTTGTTGCCATTATTCAATTGTAATGCCGCATGGGATCTTCTGATTTGAGGACTGTATTCTCTATTTCATTTGAGTTTTTTGAGTCTATCATAGAGAATCTGTCTGAGGAAACTTCATTTAAAACTACTTGCAATGATCTGTCTTTAAAAAAAAAGTTTAACATCCAGCCGACTAAAAAGATTATTCATGTTTAACATTATTTGGTCTTATTTGGCCCTGTCTTCTTTGTACTACAGGTTGTCGTTTTTAAAATGTCGTTTGTCGTTGTCGTTTTTAAAATCATTTTGTTTTTCCTTTTTTTTTAGCATGACACGGATAACGACGGTTTTCTTAACATAACAGAATTAAAGCGTCTCATTTCGCAAGGGTTATGTCAGGACATTCCGGAGGCAATGGCAAGGAACATCCTTAGCCTGTCCGATCATGACCGAGACAGTCGATTAGGTTTCGAGGAATTCTACAAACTATCATTACAAAATCGCTGGATATTGAGCAGTTACATTAATAAGTACTGTAGAGCGATAATACCTCGACGACAACAAGTCCAGGGAGATCAAACAGGTGAGACTACACAAATCAGTAAAGAAGTTTTAAAATAATATTTGATTACTTGCAGATGGAGCCTACGAAAAGCAGATGTCATTCTGCCCACCACCCCTGACTATGATCATCTTCTCCATGGTTGAGATCATCATGTTTCTGATTGACGTGATATACTTCAAGTAAGTTGTTTAATATTAAACCGTCGATCTCTTTCATCGAACATTCATATTCCTTCAGAGATGACCCTAACCACCAACATAAGATTGGCGAAAGTACCAAGGGCCCTGCCGCGACGTTGTTTATTTTTAACCCATATCGTCGGTACGAAGGATGGCGTTTCGTCAGCTACATGTTTGTACACGTGGGCATTATGCATCTCTTCATGAACCTCATAATTCAGATCTTTTTGGGTGTTGCTCTCGAGTTGGTGCATCAATGGTGGCGTGTTACATTGGTATATTTAGCTGGTGTGGTAGCTGGATCCATGGGAACTTCGTTGAGCAGTCCGAGAATATTTCTTGCCGGAGCTTCAGGTGGTGTGTATGCACTTATCACAGCACATATAGCCACAATCATCATGGTGAGTGTAAAGTTTTCTTCTAAGTACTTACTCGATCTAATTGAATTTTTCCCTTCTAGAACTACTCCGAAATGGACTATGGGCTCGTGCAACTGTTCGTCTTTTCGATATTTTGCTTTACAGATCTTGGTACATCTGTCTATCGCCACCTGAATGACGAGCACGACTCAATTGGCTATATAGCTCACTTGTCGGGAGCTATCGCTGGGCTTCTTGTTGGAATAGGGGTTCTTAGAAATCTTAACGAGAGACGTTGGGAACGTATCCTTTGGTGGATTGCGGTTGTCATCTATTTCGGCCTCATGTTCGCCGGCCTTATGGTGCAAATCTTTGTTCCAAAACACTTTCCCAAGCAGGAACCATGGGCGGGAAATGTATATTAAGCGTACAGTTGAGTATTGTACAAACCAATGCAACGAATCAAAGCACAACCATTTATTTTCTTTTGTATGAATGTAAGAGATCACCACCAAAGTGTCCTTAGAGGTACAGTTCCAAGCCTGTCACTTGGACGTTTTTAAGCATTTATAAAGAAGACCACAAGAAATGTAAAATATGAATGTTAGAGTACAGCTACTGTTTGATACAGTACGATGCACATTTGCGAACATTGTTCTTGTTTCTTGTATGAACGAGCCAATTTATATTTATTACTTGTATTCTTGTACACTCTTTTGTACTCTTTTTACCAAAATTTTGAAAGTGTCTTATTTTTTATACGCCCAATTTAAGTAAGCGAGTGAAACGCAACATTTAAGTTAAGTTATATTTTTGTAAAGCAGTAAGTTAAGATGCAGTTCTGGAGGTTGACATATTTTTTTCTAAATATATACATAAGGCAATTACTTGAGTGAAAGTAACAGAAAGCTTCGGTATTTTGTTAAGTACGGTGTTCTTATGAGAGACACCATGTTTCAGAAAAACGTACAAGCTACCTATCAATCTAACTTACGATTATCACAATAATATTCAATGATTAGGTGCACTCGCTCACATCCGACTAAAGAAAACATTCTGTGTGCCAATTATATTAAGCAATCACCTTTCACAGGGATTGGGAACAATCAGAAGATCTTTGCAACGCTCTTAATAATGTTATCGCTGCATGAATGAAAGTTAAAATTTATAACCTTCCTAGAGACTGAGTAAGGAGATCGTGGTGGGAAAAGATCCAAGAGCGTCCAATGCATCCCGAAAAAGTCGGTTTAAATTTTACGCTGGCAGCGTCATCGGTTCATATTTCATTGAAAATGTTGTTGCCCAGTCCATCACTACCAATAATGAGCGCTATAGGTCGATGATAACCAACTTCTTTTGGCCTCAATTGGATGATATGGATACCAAAGACGTGTGGTTGCAACAGAATGGTGCTACGTGCCACGCAGCTCAAGCCACATTGGAAGTTCCGCACGAGTAAGTTGAGGGCATGGTCATCTCATGAGGAGGTGGTGTGAACTGTCCACCGGGATCGTGTGAATTGATCCCGTTAGACTTTATCTTGTGCGTTTTTTTAAGCTACAAACCACTCAAAGCCAACATAACCCATGCCATCAGTCAAATTCAGCCTGATTTATGGGTCAGAGTCATGGAAAATTCGATATTTTGGAAGCGTGTCACCTAGAGAAGCCGCGGCAGATATTTGAACGATGTTATATTCCATACATAATGGCATCGATTGGACTTTTAAACGAATATATCTCATACACACTTTGTTTTTTTTTTTTTAAATTAAATCTAGAAAGCTCTTAATGAAAGACCCTTCACAGTAATAAATTCGGAGCTTGTGCAACGCTGTCCCCAAAAAATGAGAAATTCTTGGCGTTCATCACTTAGAGGATACAGTAGCAAACCGGATAATGAAACTGTTAAACCACCATTATGTGACCCCAAAGCGGAAAAAATTGGTAGAATTATTTCGTTCCAACATCCTGTTGCCAGTGTATTACTAAGCCAAAGCCAACAAACTATATAAAAAAAGAAAGGAAATCTGTCTTTAGGCGTGTGTCCATACAAGACACAACTAACTCAAATTCATGATTCGCAATGTACAAATAGTAGAAAGTAAATTAACTGCAGTCAGCAGTTAAATCGGAGATGTTTCGCATTACAGCAGCATTTTATTTGGCAGTTTGGAATTGAGAATACAAACAACATATGACTGCTTCGAGTACAGCCCATATCTCTGATTGGAACATACTGCACGAGTTAGCGTCGCGCGCTCTGTTAAATATCTAAGCATTTTCAGGTTAACTTTAGGCAACTAATCTGTGTGCTAAATGCGTTCTAAAAAATCAAAATTTCCCATAATTTTCGCATGATATAAATGTGTGTTATAGTTTAAGGAGCTGTGGAAAGCATTAAAAAAATGTGTTAGAATTTGAAGTATAAACCTAGGCGTTACATTTAAATTGAGAATACCATATGTTGATATAAATTATTATGGGAAGTTTCACAGTGGAGTCCAAAGCTGTGAGATTGCTGTAGCTATCCGTGTAATCTGCTTGTAATAATATATGGATGGCATATACCAACTAATATTAATGTAATAGATTTATATCCACAAAATAGGAGACGCTCTGAACTGCACCAGCTACAGTTGCTTGCTGGTTTTTCGAGTCGTCACTGGCATTTCGGTTCGGGATTACTGCTTGTTGGAGGGTGTGAGTCCTTGACTAGTATTGTATACAAAATGCATGCCAATCTGAAGTTAAAATAAGTTTGTTCGTCTGAAAGAACATTTTTACAACCCACCCTACCTTGATATTCTTACTCGCCTGGACGATCCCTTACCATGCCTACCATTTATGGAGGCGAACTATAGCGAGCTTATTTAGTGTTGGTATAACGCAGGATGACGAAGGAGAATTCCTGCTGCTCTATCAGGGTAGAAAAAGACCTCACCGAAACAATGGGTCACTATGTGTAATCAAGGATTTAGACATTGTCGTGTGACTTCTTTAAGATAATTCTTGAGAGGATTGTGCAAAACTCCCGAGCCACCAGAGGCACAATCTTCCATAAATCTATTTAACTGCTGGCATATGCCAACGATATTGACATCATTGTCGGACTGTACGTGATATCATAGTCATGTTTGCAAGTATAGAGAAGAAAGCTAGAAAAATGGTAACCAAACTATAAATCTTTACTTCACGGCTCTGCTTAGTTGGCGTCGGAGTTGTGTTATTTATAATTGTAAATTCGTCGCCCTAGTATGTCAATATTTGAAAATTTTCGATTTTTTTTTTTTGCTATTTTGTGATTTCTTACTATTTTTCAAAATTATGAGTTTTATGAATACTTTTGTTAAGAACTAACTTTTATTCTACTTCACTTAGAGGTAACACTTTTTTGGCAAGGTGGTAAGGTGGCATACCCAGCCAAAAAAAATGTAGTAACGTTCTTCTGTCACTAGGGCGACGAATTGTAATGGATAGGAATTTTAGAGTCGATGTAAGTAATATTCGTGGGTTAAGAACAAATTTCTTTTCGGTATACGTTCACACTGCGGTCTTGCTGTTTACATTCGTAGTGATGTAGATTACCAAATTCAACAATAATACTGCCAATGTTCCAATCCGGAATTTAATTTTATATGGCTGAAATTCCATGTCCGTAGGCAAATAGTCCACTACTGTTTTTCTTATAGAGGCCCAAATATGGACAAATATCAACACCCGAAGGAAGGAATGTTGACATCTTTGCTGAGGTAAATAACTTAATCCAGCTTGTAAGTAAATGAGCCAACGCGAATTCCGAACATCCTGGACTTGTTTATGACATATCATCCTAATAAATACGTGTCGGCCACGTAGTTAAAGAACAAACTCCAAAAAGAACCGTATGGCAATACGAGGAAACCAACTGGGAAGCTCATAACGCTTTCTTTAAGAATTTTAACTGGTCCTTATGCTTCCTCGATAATGACGTGAATGCTACTGCCGATGCGATAACGAATACCATTCTTCTGGGTATGAAATCCTTTATCCCTCACCGGGTAAAAAGTATCAAACCTTAGGCAAATGGGTCGTATGACTCGAGCTCTTAGGTTGAAAGAGTTATGTTTTCGGTTATATAAGACCAATCCAACTGAGGAAAAACGACTTAAGTTCAAACGAGCCAGAAACGACTGTATAATGCCCGCATCAAGCGTGTCAAATTCTCCCACGACCGAAAGCTGAGGCAAAAAGTTCTATACCATATGTCCCAAAGGTAGTTACAACTTTTGGTCGTTTGTCAAAAACATTAAGAATTCGACCTCAATTTCCATCCCAACGCTCATTTACAATGACATTCCAGCTGTCACCTCTATAGACATAGCCAATCTGCTTGCTGCCCATTTTGCAGCCAGTTCTAAGTTACCAGATTGTGCCCACCTGCCCAGTCTCCTCCTGTACTTGAGAACGTAAAACATTCTATTTGACCAATCCACTCCCGTGCTCCTACAGTCGCAAGAGTATTATTAGATCTTAATATTCACAAATCGTCTGGTTCAGATGGTATCTCCCCATAATTCTGAAGAGGTGTTCTTCCACCCTGACAAAACCACTGCGTAAGCTTTTCTATCTGTCCTATTCATCAGGAATCTTCCCGAGTAGATGGAAAACAGCATTTGTCCAGCCCGTCCCTAAAAAAGGTTTATCTTTTTCTCTCTCCAACTACCGACCCTTCTTTCTAAGGTCATGGAAACGCTGATAAACTATCAACTTATGAATCACGAAAACTGGTGATTTGATGACATATATCACCGAAAAGTGGAACCAATCTATTCACCTCGGTGGCGAAAACAAGATCGCCGTTGCACTTCATATTTCAAAGGCATTTGACAGGGTTTGTCATCAAGCCCTTTTGTCGAAATGTGTGCTTTTGGAATCGATGGAACGATGAAATTGCTACTCACGAAATAAATGGTTGTGTTCCCCAGGACTCTGTTTTGTCTCCGACCTCTTCTCATATTCGTTCTCTAATCCACGCCCTCCATCTTCGGATGTGGAACAGAAAAGGCAAAATATGTTAAGCGCATAAAATTCAGATCTTGACAGCATAATTAAATGGGGTAAATACAATAGAGTGGAATTTAATGCTTCAAAAATACAATGCTGTCTTCTGTCATCTTAGTGAAACCGAAACCAAAATTTACAGCCATTATCCATGAATGGCACTTGCATCGCCGAAACCGAAAAACTTTCCATGCTCGGTATGTGTGTTAGTAACGACCTTCGTTGGAACGACCACGTATTCGAAATCGCTAAAAACGCAATGTTTTCCTTATTCGATGCAACAAATATTTCATATCTTCTGATCTGGCCTCAATATATAAAGCGTATATACGCCCCAAACTTGAGTTCAACGCCCACATCTGGTCAGGTGCAGCAAAAATGTCATTGTCAAATGTCAAGCGTGATATAAAACTAATAGGAGATCCAACCGTACCATACTCTATAGTCTCGCTTGAACATCGTAGGAATATCTCCTGCCGAACACTTTTTTACCGCTATTTTAACAGGAAATGCTCAATTGAAATAGCCAGCTGCATTCCGCCCCTTCAAACATTCAGCCGTAATACTCGCCATGCCTTTAGCCCTTTAGCGCGTACTAATTATAATTTTTTTTTACAACGAATTCACTTTTAAGATTAAACGAACATTTAATTTGAGCTAAAAACATTAACAATTGGGTAATAAACCCATTACTGCACCTTCTGAGTCCTTCTAAAACCATCTCAGATCTACATTTTGGCGTTAAAGCATTGACTGTGTCAAGAAATGTTCGCTCGTTTCGAGTAGAAAATTCTTCAGTTCTAATTGCGTTGAAGGGATTTGGAATATTACGACGAACTTAAAGGAATCGATGAACAGAACAGGTAGATCGAATGAACATTATGCATGCAGCATTTTCTTGTTTGTTTGTTGTTAGTGCATGCATGAATATGTGATGGAGAGTACATTTTTACATTAATAATGACATCGATATCAGTCAGGGATAAACATAGGTATGGAAGCCCGCTAAGTAAGTAAGAATGCTTACCCAAAAACGGCAATCATGGAATGTGATTTCTTGTGAATTTAGGGTTCATGATGGAATTGAAATTTTACTTCGCTATAGGAATCTTTTAAGTGGAATGAGAAATAAATCTTAATCATTGAAAAACAAAAAGTGATATTCTGCGAAAACTATATTTTTGGATAATCTTGTTTTAAAATTCATAAGATTTGTTTTGACACCAACTCGCCAATGATTGAATTTATAAAAATGCCGCAAGAAGTAAAAGAGAACTTCCAATGAGTGTTTTTAATGATAGCTATAATTGGACCCTTGCTGAGAAATGGTTTAGTGAACATTTTCAAACCGCTTTAAAATATAGCCACAGTGTAAACGGGCGTGCGCTATATCGCTACCATACGTCAACTTGTACCTGTACTGCTTATTTGGTGTGTTCAGTTATGATGAAAGTTTATTTTTTTAAGTTTTCATGAATACTCTTTATCTGCTTTGACAATGTGGGAGTAAAGGAAATCAGGGAAAAAAAGATGTGGTACCGATGCAGAACATTCCACATTCATGTTGTTCAGTTTAGGTACGAATCTCCATATTTCAACGTACGTCCGAAGATCTCCTATAAGTTTTTGTTCGCACGCGTTTGAATCCTATCTAGGCGGTACAACGTTGCTTTTGGTGCACCTGAAAAGATGTGAGCGTTGAACTCACGGTTGGAACGTATCTATTATTACTTTATGTAATATGGCCAGATAAGGCGATTTGGGAATCCTAGAAATTTTGCTGCGTCCTAAGAAGTTTGTTACTAACACACATATCGAGCATGGAAAGCCTTTCGGACTTAAGTCTCATTCATGGATTAAACGACATTAAACGACAGAAGACAAAATTGTGTTTTAGAATAATTAAATTCCAGTCTGTTGGATTTACCCCCTTTGATAATGTCGGAATTCAATGAGCCTTACAAATATTGTCGCTTGACGTCCACGTCCGTGGTAGACCTAAAAACCAATATGATAAACCCAGAGTACTCTCATCAGCAAATGAATTACAGCCGTATTTATAAAAGTATTTTAGAGGTTGCCTAACTTTAGGCAACCTTTAAGTACTGCCTAAGTGCAAAATCGGTATTTATAATCGATTTTCACATTTAGGCAACGTTGCCTAAAGGCCGCCTAACTTAAGCGCGAGCGAACCCTGCCTAAAGGCTGCCTAGAGGCTGCCTAAGGAATTTTCATTTCATTTTCATTTTGACGTTTACGAGAATTTCAATCTGGAAATTTATTTTGAGATTTTGGGTGGTGGTTTGCAATAAAGTGAAAATATTTTCATAAGAATGGAATCAAGCTTCATTTCACTTGTAAATGATTTATGTGTAGTGAATATTATGAATTCTCCAACTAGTAGGAGACCAAAAATATACAAAACGCTTACTCGATGATGGGGGCTATGCCTGCTCCAACATTCTTTTCACTCCACTGTTGAATCCTCAAACTGATTCCGAACAGCAATATAACATTGCCCATATAGCTCCATGTTCTTCCTTTAAGATATTTGTTTACAAATAACATATGCTGTCAAACCCAAAAAAAAAAAGAAAATCTGATGTAAACAAAGTACAAGAATCTTAATTTTTTATACTAGATTTGTAAATACTACTACTTTATTTGACATAAACTTCGCCTAGTTAGGCAGCAATGGAAAATCGATTATAAATAAGAATTTAAGCAACGTTGCCTAGAGGCAACCTAAATATTTAGGCATGCCTAACTAGGCAACCTCTGAGACCCCGCCTAAGGAAATCTAATAAATACGGCTGTTAGATCCCATCTGTAAAACTAATGTCACCAAAATGTGGACATGGCTTAAAACAAGATGGGGATTAAACATAGAAAATCACATTGTCACAACAAATTTTACGGTTCTACAAAAGACAAGGTTTTTCTCCTGCATATGTTATGGGGTAGTGTATAAAAATGGTGTTTATACAAAAACGCCCCCAAAAAGTGGGCGTGGCAGTGGGTGGTTTTCAAAAATGTTTACACTTGTTCTGCTGGGAGCAACAAAGAGCACGTGTACCAAATTTCATCATTCTAGCTCAAGTTTTAAGGCCCAAAAAGTGGTGACGACGGGCAGACGTACGGACAGACATGGCTAAATCGACTCAGCTATCGATTCTGAGTCGATCCATGTACTTTGAGGTATATGTAGCTAATTATATCTGTATGTTACAAACTATGTATCAAAACGAATACACCCATATGGGATAGGGTATAAAAATTAGAAAAAGAGCCTGAGACAAAAAAAGAACCTTGGGAAACATCAGCATTTATTTAGGGAGTTGCATAGTTAAACGTGTTCAAAACAAATTGAATTGAACGTTTCGAGAGATAATTTCTGATCAATAGAAGAAGTTTTTCATTGATTTTAAATGCACTCATTCTCGACAAATGCTGCCAAATCCTGTCATGCAACAATGCCAAACCCTGTCATCGTCATGTAACAATCTTGCCTTTTCCACCATAGTAGATGGGTTCCATTTCTCGGTGAGATATATCATTAAAGCACAAGTGTACCTGTTGCTGCAAAACCATACTGCCGGTCACTGAGAAATTTTCGTGTTTCGAGATATTCCATGAGCTGACGATTTATCAGCGTTTATTTACCATGGGAAAAAGAGACGTAAGTACGTACTAGAAAAAGATTCGCCTTTGATTATATCTTTAGCATATATATATGCGTAAAAGAACACATCTTCTGACCGATAGGGGACATATACTATTTGGACCAGCGGAATTGTGAATAACAAGTTCATATAAAACTCTTGCAACTGTACGAGTAATAAAGTGAATTTGTGCCATAGAATGATCTATGTTCTCGATCACAGGATGGGGCTGAGCACATTGTGGCAACGTGGAACAGACATCATCAATGGCATTATGTATGAGCGTCAGAGCTGATGGACAGGCCGAAATTATTTCATATTATTCTTAAATCTATTATTTGTAAATATGTATTTATTTTTCCAATGAATTGCCTACTCGTAGTTGATAACTCTTGTTTCATAGTTTATATGCGTTGTTCATTCTACATACACTACTGATAATTACAGATTTTTCTTTTAAACAAATCCCATGCCTAATCAACAATGTCAGCTCATTATTGTTCTAGCATCCGCAGTTTATAAAAGTTGTGGAAAATTCCACTTTCCCGTCAATATTCTGTCAGACTTAAAATCACTGTCATCGTTGGACTTTCATTTGTCAGAATATGTCATCTCATCTCAATTGATTCACTAAAAACATCTTACTATAGTTAGGTCCTGTACTATCTTTTAAGTCGTCTAAAGTATTCCTGTCGTCAATGTTTTATATAGTGCGCCAGTGATTATGTCTTATACGTCATACGAGTACATTCAATGCTTTTCGAGTGATGATAACTTGTGTCATTTTGTTGACCCCACCATCAGCTATATGATTACATTTTTTTCTGTTGCTAAATCAGAGCAACTGAAATCGTCTGGTCATGATTTCATTCTTATTAACATTCTTCCACAGCCGTCAAGCTGTGCTCAACAACAGCGTTACTAAAATAGAAATACATATTAAAGTCTATCGAACACAATGTCATTTCATCCCCTATAGTCCTTTAGTTATCATATCATGCACTCTGTACTGTTTCAACTTGCAATACCTTTATTGCTTTTTGGCTGTGGTCGCAGGACAACAGGCAATTTTGGTGCTAACACGCTATCCAAGTAGCTAATCATTCTGCAAAAGGGACGAATTCCAAAAGATGCGGGTACGAATACTGATTTCAATGAGTGGGAACAACGGGCAAGAACGATCCAAAATGCAATTAAGTACAATTAAGGGTGACTGTAGATGAGTTTGACTGGCGTGAGGCTCACGGATGCCGACTCTTCAACTCATGACCGTAACGGTTGGTTTTTTTTTTTTAATAAGGTAGGCACATTTTATTTTGGGAACTTCTGCTGGCGTCGTCTGATGAAATGCGGGTTGGAAATGCCTGTAAGTAAATGGATTTGCATTCACATACACAGAGCAATATGATAATTGATATGTTTGTTATTCTGACGCACTTTTTAAATATTTCTGATCTTGTATTCCTAATCAATCTGTCATTCCATCTGAATGTTAGTTATGGTCTGCGTTTGGTCGCGTGACCTTTCCTTGTAGGCTTCGTATCATAAAGCAACTGGAAGTGATAAAATTATAGGGGATTGCATTATCTATATAAAACTACATAGTCTCTGTATACCCTTAATGTTGATGGGAATATTTGAATTTTAAATTCCAAGGACTATAGGTAACTAATTCATTTCAGATCGTTTCATTTATGTGACGATTAGGTAAGGGCGGTGATAAAAGCTAAGGTATATTACAAACGAAATTAAAACAGAAGGGATGTTTTGGTTTTACGTGTTTTTTTTGGATGAAATTTGTCTTAAGTGCTTGAATCGTTTCCGTTGCCAATACCTTTTTATTATAATTTTTTTATCAACAAATAAAAAAAAATATCTCAAAATTTGCTTTCAATGCTGTTTGCAGACCACAATATCAATTTTTATTCACAATAATCAAGACTACTACGATTGGCTTATACAACCCTAAAACCAAAATCGGCGATCGACGTGTCACGAAAGTCTAGCGATAATCTTGTCGGTTGATGAAATTAGTATTCAAAGAGTAAGATTTCGGTTGTAGGTGTTTTTTATATATAATTTTCCCGCGCTAAGGGGATATACCCTTATAGCGTTTGAAACCGTACAAAAGACCTTGGATTAGCGGTTCTTATTCATTGAAGAAGAGTATCATATCAAAAGCACGCATTTTCAACAAAAGTTTATGCCAAACCCCGTCAAATGCCTTTGAAATATCAAGTGGAACGATATTGTTTTTGGCAGTAAGGTGGATTGATTGGTTCCACTTTTCGGTGAGATATGACGTCAAATCACCAGTGGATCTGTTGCCAAAACCATATTGTCGATCATTGAGAAGATTTCGCGATTCAAGATATTTCATAAGCTGGCGGTTCAGCATTTCCATGACCTTTGAAAGGGAAAGTGCAATTGGTCGGAAGTTCGAGAGAGATGAAGATGCGCTCTTTTGGGGATGGGCTGGATAAGAGCTCGGAAAGAGTACTGATGAATAGGACAAATCTTACGCAATAGTTTTGTCACCGTATAAGAAGACCTCTTCAGAATAATAAATGAGATACAATTCTGGACCAGCCGATTTGTGCATGTCAAGATCGATAAGTACTCTTGCGACTGTACGAGTACAAATGAGGATTGGTCCCATAGTTCTCCAGTACAGGGGGATACTGGGCAATCTGGCTACGTCGAACTGGGACTCTATTAGATAAAACGAAACGAACAGCAAGTAAACGACACACAATTAAACGATAGTCACGATAAATTGCGATTGTGTAAAACGAGAAATACTACGGACAGACAGTCGTAAGAAATTACGTGTAAAAAGTCAAAGCCAAGGATACAAGGCTGTCGAGATGAACAAGGAAATATCGTAGTTGAGACACATCCGATGCTGAGGATATGGAAGAACCACTTCTGCAGATTGTTAAACGGCGATGATGAATAACATTCCGCTGTCAGGCAGAACGAACCATTTAATATTGGCAACGACAGCGAAAACTGCCAACCACCCGACCTAAGTGAAGTGAGGAAAGCAATATCTAAACTCAAGCTTAATAAGGCCGCCGGAAATGACGGCCATCCCGCTGAGCTTTATAAAGCTGGCGGGGATGACTTGGTAAGTAACATCCACCAACTCATAAGCCAAATCTGGTCGGATGAAAGCATGCCTGAAGAATGGAACCTCAGTATCGTTTGCCCGATCCACAAAAAAGGAGACCCTCTGAACTGCGCCAACTACATAGGCATAAATCTGCTCAACATCACCTACAAGATCCTATCTGCCGTAATATGTGAACGCCTGAAACCATTTACCAACAACCTGATCGGCCCTTATCAGTGCGGTTTTAGGACAGGAAAGTCCACAATCGATCAAATTTCAGTAGATCCTGGAAAAAACCCAAGAAGTCCAAATCGATACCCACCACCTATTTATCGATTTCAAAGCCGTATTCGACAGCATTTATAGAGACGAACTAAACAGAGCCATGTCTAGTTTTGGTATACCGTCCAAACACGTCCGTTTGTGTAGGATGACGATGGAGAATTCTCGCTGCTCCATTAGGGTCGGAAACGACCTCACCGACACATTCGATACCAAAAAAGGATTTAGGCAAGGCGATGCGCTGTCATGTGACTTCTTCAATTTGATTCTTGAGAGGATTGTGCAAAACTCCCGAGCCAACACCAGAGGCACAATTTTCCAAAAATCGGTACAACTACTAGCATACGCCGACGATATTGACAGCATTGGTAGGACTCAACGTGATGTCATAGCCACGTTTTCTAGTATAGAGAAGGAAGCGGCAATAATGGGTTTAGCAGTAAATGAGGGTAAGACTAAGTATATGCTGTCAACACGAAAGGACACACAACATCGACGAATTGGACAGAACGTCACCATTGACAGATATAACCTTGTGGTAGTACGGACTTTGTCTACCTCGGCTCCGCTAATAACTCTGACAACAACTTCTCGTCAGAAATCAAACGAAGAATTACTCTTGCCAATCGCTGTTTCTTCTGGCTAAGAAGTCAATTTAGTAATAAAGCCCTTACTCGAACTACTAAGGAGATATTATATAAGACCCTGAACATCCCAGTCCTGCTCTACGTCGCTGAAGCATGGACCGTTTCAAAAGCGGATGAAGTCGATTTGATTTGAGAGAAAAAATCTTCGGTCCTGTTTGCGTTGACGGGCTATGGAGACGAAGATTCAAGCCCTGGTCAAAAATCTCCGCATTGGACGTTTATGATGGCTAGGACATGTAGAACGAATGGACACCAATACTCCGGCTCGCAGAGTCTTCGATTCCCAGCCAGACGTCGGACGCAGTAGAGGAAGACCTCGCCTTAAGTGGCGCGCACAAGTAGAAACCGACCTCAACCAACTTGGAGTGCGCAACTGTAGGCAGTTAGCTAAGGACCGGGCTAATTGCATAGGCATGTTGGTTGAGGCCCAGGTTCATTCCGGACTGTAGCGCCACTTAAGTAAGTAAGTAAGTACCGACTCTAGCATGCAATTACGCAGAGTATTTTTTAAACTACTTTTACTAACATGCAGTTCAACAAAAACCTTTTTTTTGTTGTAAATTATATTCATGCGACCAATAGCATCATGCATACCATAGTTCTGTTAGGTTGTAGGAGCCTCCCCGGGTATTAAAACCAATAGCAGCTTAAAAGATAATTCGTAGAAGATTTTGACAAACTTAATGTGGGCATTACAGTCAGATGAAGGATTGGTCTTATATAATTGAAAACATAACTATCTTTTACCCTAACAGCTTCTTTACAGCTCGAGTCATACCATCCGTTTGCCTAAGGTTTAATACTTTTTATCCAATGGGGCATAAAGGATTTCATATCCAGGAGAATGGTGTTCGTTATCGCATCAGCAGTAGCATATACGTCACATCGAGGAATCAAAGTGACCAGTTCAAATTCTTAAAGAACCGTTTAGAGGGTGTAGCTTGTTGGTTTTATGACTTGCGAATCGTTTTGTGTTGTTTATGTGACTACATATTTGGTAGTACAGTTTGCGACTCGCCTAAAAACATTTGCCTCAAATGTACAATTATATTGGCAAATTGAAGTCTGGCTCTATTACCTTTAGCGAATGTTCGCCTTTATCTATCAAAATCAATCGAACTGTAATTCTTATAGCGTTTTCGATTGGGATTTTTAGATTTACTCTCAGATTTCAGATCTTACCCGTCCCAATCGAACATTAAAGAGGTTACTCTGGTTTTGTGTGTGTGTTAGTGTTCCATTTGACAGCTTATTGTTTATCTTTAGGCCGCAATTATAGCTATTAGCTATCAATGAAAACCATCATTTGAAATTTTCTTTTACTCATTGCGACTTTTTTTATAAATTCAACCATTGGCGAGTTGGTGTCAAAACAAAGCTTTTTGTACCCCAATCGAAAACGCTATTAGTGACTTTAAACGGAACAGCGATTCTAACTATAAGGGGGCGGCCCTTGACAAATGTCTGATTATCAATTAATTGATTAAAATCACAACAACAACTTGTGTACAACAACACTATTTGGTTGGAATTATAGCTATTTCGGACATTACCAAGTGTCCTCATCAGATTCCTTCTAAAAGTGATGCTATTTGAACGTTCAGTTCTCTGTATAATTATTAAAAATTCAAAGGTGGTGTTTTTTGTCAAAAAACATTGAAGTAGAATGAGCGGTGCAGATAAAAAAATATAAAATTGAATTATTAAAAACTAACAAAATACAATATGATTTCTATATATCAAGACTTAAAAGAACAAACACAAACTTATTACCATTGTATTCAAACAATAAAACCCTTTTCTATTCTCGTAATGATAATAACATTCTACAATTCCTGACAATATGGATTTTTCAAAAAAAAATAATAATAATTCCTTGCCTCTTCTTTCTCAGCATTGTACATTTTCAAAAAAAAAAAAAATAATTCCTTGCCTCTTCTTTCTCAGCATTGTACATATTGCCTTCGTCCAAGACTTGAAATAAGTAAAGAACTTCGATCAAGGTGACGAAAATTGTAGATTATAGAAGGCATAGTTCGAATCCTTTTATTTAATTTGTTTACATTTTTTTTTAAATTCACAGCTAGTTTCCAGAAATCGAGTGAAATGAAAGTGAAACTACTTTTGTAAATCGAGTGAATTTGTTTTTGGTGTTCCACATTCCGACCGATTTCATAACTTCGAAAAGTTTTCGAAATCACTCGGTGAAATTAAAGATAGCTGATACTATCTGTCATATGGGACATTGCAAAATTATTTTTATTTTGATAAATTTGTTTTTTTTTACAAATTTTGCTTAATTTTTATAAAATAAATAATAAATTATAAAATATTGAGTGCTATTTATATTGCTGCGGTGTTGCAAGTTGAAAAACAAAAGTACGCAGAGGAAAAATAAAAAGGTGTACGATAAGACCCCTTTCTAATCCTTTCGAAATTGCAGATGCTGCGTAACTGAAACAAATAAATTTCAAATGAAAATTAAAAATTGTTATTTCATTTAGATTTATGTCATATTATCGAGTTAAGAAACATGCTTTCTAAATTTTGCTGCAAACTTTTGCGCCACACCTAAAACAATCATAGATTTTTTGTGTGTTGCAGTTCGCCTCAGTTTTGCGTTTCCTTACCGAAAGAAGCTTTCTGATATCAATTGGAAAAGTTTTGGGCCGTTGCACTGTATCAAAGATATTGAAGAGTTCCATGTCAAAACAACATTTCATTGACGAATTTCTTATTCCTGGGGTCATCGACATCGAAGGCAGGAAAGAATACTTCTCAGTTAATGCACTGATTGTGAGTAGGATCCAAAAATAGTATCTTTTCAAAAACAAAGCGTCCGCTGCAACTGGATCTCCTTTCATAAATCCTCTGACAAGATCTTTATGCCTCTCCATAAATTCAATAAATTTTGCCTCCTGGGAATTATTTTTGTGTTTACCTTTGGTAAAATACATTATCGTTTAGTATATCTATTCAAAATCTAAACAACATTACTACACTCAGATATTATTCACTTAGATTTTCAATCACGTCAGCTCATCCCGACAATTTCACCGATACTAAAATGATCGAATTAAAATCACACACAAAACGATAAAACCGAATTGTTGAACATAGAAATTCATTTTTTTTAAGTTCGAAAAATGTGAAATTGAAATCGGTAAAAGTGAAATGTGGAACCCAAAATTTCACTTTAGAACGATTTTAATTTCATTTCGAGTGAAAGTGAAACGTAGAACCTAGCTGTATATCTATAAACAACTTGACGTTTTACAAATTTTATTTTGAATTGGCAATGCTTTCAAAGGCGAATGCCGTAGTTTGCTTCCCGCAATACCACGACTAGAGATATGAGCTAAAATGTTCGCTTTGAACGTTTGACCCGCGAATCATAGTAGGGCCCTTAATCTCCTATCTTGATGGTTGAGCGTCGCGATGTGCTATCTACTTTCTAGCCGGTAGTAGCGCCACGGAAAACTTGTCAAATGAAGAATCTCAAAAACACTATTAAAACAGCGATAAGCTTCTAAAATTATTTGGAAACACATAGGTATTTAATGCTCCACTAGCGCTCCTGGGATGCCAGCACGTAAGTCGAGGATTGTTGATCGACCTGCAATTCGAAACAAAAGTTTCTTGGCAGCACGTAACTTGAAACGAGTTTGATTGTGATTTGTACTTAAAAATGTTATTGTGAATTATAATATCAAGTGTCAAATGAGTATTTTTATATTTTAAATTCGTAGATCATTTTCCAAGTACAAATAAAATATTATATTCTTTGAGTTGGAAAGTGAGGATTACACAATCGCGCTTTGTCGTGACTATCGTTTACTTCTGTAAACGATAATACTAAACTCATTAAGTTTTCAAAAAAATATAAGAAGCACATCAGTTCCACCAGTATTACAGCTTTGTACAACACCGGGGCCGTATTTTATAAAACGAATATCGTTGAAATCTCTTCGTCCTCGTTGAAATTCGATCACATAAAACGGGTATCGTTCTAGATTTTACGATACTCGTAATTTCTTACGACTGGTATTTGACAGTCGTATAGATTTCATTTTCGTTGAGACGTCATAAATATTTCTAGTTTTACACAATCGCACTTTGTCGTGCCTATTGTTTACTTGTTGCTCGTTTCGTTTTATGTAATATAGCCCTTGAGTCTCCTAGCCAGTGGTTACGGTACTAATGATTTGCAGAGTGTGGCACAATCTACAATTTTCAAAGTTCAAAGGTTTTGATGTTAGAAATTCCTCAACTGCTGCTTCCAGACCGGCGCACTATATATTTTTTTTCCTTCTTGCGCAGTTTTCACTATCCCTTTAGCTTAATCTTGATGACCACTCATAAAAATGGTCAAAATTTGAATTATGTTTGTTGTCGATTCCTGCAGACGGTACCTATTTTCTATGGAGTGATTTTTTTGTTTCAAACTTTAGGTTCAAGATTGTGTGCTGCCAAATCTGACGACACAATCGAGTATAGGTGATTGAACCAATATATGTGCTGACAATCGTCGATTGTTTCGATAAAACTAGATTTTGTCAAGTTACGTGCTGGCACCTCTGTTTAGCAGAAACATACGTGATGTTGCCTATGCCATTCCAACAATATTCCAAATTCACGACTTCCCAAAAATCGAATTGGATCGATCCCAATGATGTGCACCACCACAATTCAAATTCAATCAACAAATCTTAGTATTTTTTTTATATTTAATGATTTATTTATTCAATCAAACTCACATTTTGTTTTAAATTAATAATATAATTAAATAACTATTTCATGTAAAAATATATAATAATATAGATAAAAAATAAGTTATATAAAGAGAAAAGCGTTGTGAAAACTAACCCAAAAATAATATATTGGAAAAGAAATTAATAACATATTTAGGAAAATATAAAAAAAATTGTATTTGTATAAAAAAAATAATTTATTAAATAAAGTTTTATAAATCTAAATGAAATCAATTTGTGTTATATTTTTTATTTCTCATTTTTTATTTTCTGCGAAATCTATCCGGAAAGTATGATCAGTAGCCTCGAGTGTCAAGTTTGTTGTTAAGTGTCAAAGTGTTTGACCACACTCTAAGGCTGCCGTCTCTCCTTAAAGCTAAAATTTCAATTTTGGAAGCTGTTTTGTTTCTTTCATTTTTTTTTTTCAATTTTATTAAATTATTTTCTAATTTTTTTGTTTGTTTTCAAAATAACTAATTCGTTTGTAATAGATAGTATTCAATTTCATGTACAAATAAAAAAATGTTCTTATGAGCTAGTGGAAGAATTGACTTTTTTTTCTTAAATTTTCTCTGTAAAATGCAAAATATTACAAAAAACTTAATTTAAAAAAAATAAATGTTTAACATACAAAAAATATTTAAAAAAAAACTTTTACACACAGCACTAATGAATTTAATTATTATGTAGATATAATATTTCCTGATACAATGCAAAATTATTTCAGTGTTTTTTTTTTCATTTTGTTTAATATGCAGCATTCTCCATTCATTTAATAATTTAAATATATAATATTTATAAATAAAAAAATTAAATACGTTTGTTTTTATCAACTAAAAATCAATGTAAAAGCTACAAATATAAATTATTTATGTTTAATGCTATAAAACCATGTCTATCATTTTTTTTTCATCTTTTTTTTTACATATTTTTGTTTTTACATTTAAAAAAACTAGGAAGCCCAATTATTAAGGAGTTTTTTTTCATGTTTGTTTATATATTTTTGTCTTTTAAATATATTTATATATGTAAATAGGGTTTAAATATTAAAATAGTATATTCCTGGGGATGTCATTTTAATTTTTTTTGTGTGTAGAATTTTGCAATAAATAATTCATCTTATCACTAGATTGAAAAAGAGTTTTTTGTTTGCATATAGAACGCGATGACTTATATACCGTGGTAGATCAAAAATCTGAGAAAATGCATTATTCATAAAAAATGTCTTTTCTTCGCTTCGATTGCAGTTAACATTTTCCCTCAGACTTTGATTGAGCAGACGATAAAAATATATATATTTATATTAAAGTATAGATATGCGCTTTAAGAGTGTAATGAATAAAATGAAAAATAAATAAGTTATACCATGGATTTCTTGGTAAAATTACATTTGTATAAATCATGATTTATATAACATTGCAAAATGACTTAAATTACTACATAACTAGATAAGACAAAGAGGGAGTTGCAGGGATGTTGAAACGACACATCAACAACTGTTTTGTTGGCTCTTTTTGTCTCCTATTACGAACCATCATACAACAGCGTTTTTTCGTGTCAAGTTAAATATTTTTTTTTAGTTTTTTTTTTTTTGAATAGCGGAAGACAGCATTTCAACGGTATTGACTTGTGTTTATAACATTTTCTTCATTTATTTTTAAATATGTCACTAGGACTACCACTAATCATATGGAAAAAGACTTATATAACAATTGTATTAAATAATAATAAATTAAGAAAAAAAATAAGGCACTTTGAGAATAATAATTTGTAATATCTTGTGTCTTGAGCTATGTTATTTATTTTGTTGATATGGAAAGGGGAGGGAGTCTATAAACAATTGCTTCTTTTTATTTAAACAAAAAATTCAAATTATGCTGCATTTCAAGAATAAAACAATTACTATCTCTTTCTCGACTGATCGGATTGATAATCTTTGACAATTTGTGCTCTTGCACATACACAAGACTAATTTTTATAAAAAAAATTATATATAATGTTTATTAGTATATTTATATCACTTCCAAACAAGTTTGCATTAATAAAAATACGCGCTGTTGTTTTCGATTTGATTAATTTTTTTTGTTTTGTTTTATGTACATGTACACAGCTAATGTGTGTAGGTATTTCGTCGGAAAATGTATCTTTCAAAAAGAAATTTCAATTATAAAAAAAATGTATATAATAATATTAAAACCTTATTATGAACAGAAATAATTTAAAAAATATATATATACTTGTTGATATATAAACTAATATGTTCACTTGCGGCATTTATCGTCAATCTAATTGATTTGGTCAGTTCAAATTGTTTGTTTTTTTTTTTCGATTTTTGTTTGTATATATTCCAAAGGGTAAAACAGAAAAAATATATACTATTATTATTAATTAGATATAGTCCAATGGTAATTAATAATAGATTAAAGACAAAACAAATGGCTAATGCTTTCGATTGCGTTATTCTCCGGTTTTATGTTTTGTGTGAGTGGCGGTGTGCGCAACCAGCTTATAGAGCCAAGTTGGAGAAGGCATCCAGTGTTGAGCTTAGCCTATTGAAGACTGGAAGGCGTGCTTCTTCGCTGCTTGCCGAATTGGCAGCACTTGCATTATTATTGCCAGCATTGTCTCCTCCACCGACTATGGAGATTGGTGAGCTAGACTTGGTACCAATGTGCGATTGTGTAATCGGCTTAATGTACTGATGGCTGGCGGCGGCACTACCACCCAAAATCAACGATGGCGGTGGTGTATTCACCGGTGACATTGGACTATTTGGACTGGCTGGTGGGCTATGATTGTATGAGAAAGCTGTCTGATAGACTGAACCAGCTGGACTTATTTGGTCCACAAATGGGAAACTGCCCATCGAATTTGTTGGGCTTAGGGAGAGCGAGCCGGTTGGTGAAGCACGATCCGACCCAGTCGACATACTCAATGGGGGACTAAGTGGTAGTGGATGGTTGTTCATGTTGTTTTGTGGTAGACGACTAAATGCCGCATTGATGCGATTCTGTTGGGCGGCTTGTTGCGCATGTTGTTGAGCTTGTTGCTGTTGTTGTTGTTGAATCATTGCACGTGCCTCATCGGCATTGTGAACGAAATGGCATCGGGGACCATATGGGCAAAAGCCGACACTATGGAAGGTGCGGCAATATTCAGTTTTGTACTTTGGGTGTCTTTGCAAGTTGCGCAACTCATGATAACCATGAGCAAACTGGCACTTTTCTCCGTATTTACATTCACCGGCTTCTTCGAATGGACGACACAGCTCGGTCTTGTATCTGCAAGAAAAAAAAAATAAAAATAAGTAAAACAAATAATAAGACATCAGTTTTTTTTTTTTTTTTGAGGATAAAGTGAGAGTAAGTACAAGCTTATTTCGGGCCAAGGGAAACTGCTGGATTACGAAAGAGGAGGTTGACGGTCATAAATTTTGCAGTGAATATGCAACTCGAATTGAAGTCGTCTCCGGTTTGAAATGGCAGTGATTCGATAATACGAAGTGACATTTCACATAACGATTATATAATAAAACAGATAAATCTGTATGAATATCGAAGTGAACTAAAATAGCTACTTCAAATTTTTGATGATAGGTTATATTAAGAATTTAATTTTGAGTAAAGTAAATATAATATGTCTGATCCTGTACAAATAATTTTTTTTACTATTTTTTACGTACAACTCAATTAATTTCGTATAGAAATTAATTTTGGCAGTAAAAATTAATAAGTAAAAATAATAAACAGTGAATATGACATCCGTGGCAATATAGCAATGTTTTGTAGACACATGTTGATGGCGTTTTTATTTATAAAGAAATATGTCATCGAAAGCAATTTTCTCTTTGGAAAAGAAATTTATTTTTTGGAATCGTCAAAATGTTCGTTGAGACAGTTCTCAGATCCTTCAAAAAATATAAAACTCTAAAGTTTAGGAAGCGAGCATATTCGACGCATACGAAGGATGAAAATTCCCATCCCATACTAAAGAAACGGCTGAGTGAAGAACTTGACATAAAAGTATTTAAACGTCAAGTGACGTTGAATTCTTAAATTTCTTGGAGTTGGGGTAAATTCTATGACAGAAAAATAAATTTACGAAAAGGTTGGGGAACGGGGTAAGAGAGTAAATTGTATTTTTTGCCCTTTTATAGAAGAAACGACAAAACACACATTACAAAACAAAGGATTTGACAATTTCAGACACCAAACTGACAGTTTTCTGATTTTTACCATCAGACATTTTTATGAAGGGTATTTTGTTTGCTCTGTCAGAAACCCTTTCTTTTTTGAATATGAGTATGGCAGTAAAAATCAGTAAGAATAGGTAAATATAATATGTTACAGGAATGAATCTGTTACATTGGGGAACAATTATTTACGACTATGCAAACCCGAGCACTGTAACCTATCCCACTTTAAATCTTGACAAACTAAAGATAAATGTAGGACAACAATACCTAACGGATATCAACTTACCTCGATGTGTTAACCTGTGGCAAAGGTTCAGATTGTGTCCTTTCCAATTTGCGATGACAATTCTCAAGCAATGTGCTCACAAGCGAAACAACATTGGCAGCGCTGTTTTGCGGATGGGATACTGCACGAGTCAGTGCAGTATGGATGTAGGCTTTCTGTTCCTGTTCCTGCTGTTGTTGTTGGTGTTGTTGCTGTTGCTGTTGTTGCTGTTGTGCAGACAATACATTCAAATGATGTTGAATCAGACCAGCGGAAGCTGCAGTTGTCGAGTTTCCATTTTGAGTAGTTGAGGTCAAATTTATATTATTATTCAAAACATTTGCATTGAGAATTGATACACCATTCGATGTCAATTGATTTACTGTGATCATTGTGGTATTGTTGTTATTGTTTACTTGTGTATTTGACACCGCACTAGGAGCTGACTGATGCAAGTGAATCGATGATGATTGATTCTAGAAAACAAGAAGAAAAAACGTTAAAAATATTTCTCTTTAATTTGTATTTAATAATTGAAAAGCTAAGAGTTTACCTTCTTAAATAAAAGACATAGATACATTAATTGTAAATTGATATATAAAATAAACGATTTTAAAACAATAATCTACAACCGAAGAAAAAATATGCAATAACTAATTATTTTTTGTTGACAATTTGTCCAAATGCCTATTTTGCATATTCAAATGTAGAAACAACAAGTGTTTTTCTAAAAAAAAAAAAAAAAAAAACAGGTCTGTAGCTCTTGCAATTGGACTACATAGGAAAGCCCAATGTGTTAAGATGACAAAGGCGATGAAGGTGATTTTAACGATTTTATTTCACGAGGGATACGAGGGATTATCCTCAGCGACTGGTTTCGATCAATGTCAACATTTCAAACTAAACTATCATTTGGTATTCCCACAATCGAATCATAGAAACTTGTTTTAGGAAAACCGAAAAACTTGTTAACTAATGGAAAATTATGCTTGCTTAATTTTAATTTATGAGTAAGATGAAATGTGGTTTTATTTTATAATATTCTACGATTATGTGCTAATAATAACAAAAAAAAAATAAAATCATCCTTTACGATCAAATCACCCGGAAATGAGTATAGACTCATTTTGACGATATGAAATGACGCAATGTTGACATTTAAGTATGGTTAAGCTTTGTATTATAATAAAACCAAAACGTGGGTTCTTTCATATTTAAAAATGGTGAGTCATCAAGCGAGATTGAAGACCATCAAACAAACAAAATTAATGGTGCCTAAAACTGAACTAGTACATTTGCGTTTGATTTATAATGTCTTATCTAATCTGGATGTTCTTTAAAAAGAAACCAAAATGTATGTAATTCAAGCAGGAAAATAAATGATGTATAAGGAGAGGATATGACTAGGCTTTGTTTTTAAAAACTTACTCAGAAGTTTGAAATTTTAATTTGCAAATGTAAAGTGAATAATGATTTAATTAACAGGGACATATGGCCATTATGTCCACTATACAGTTACAGAAATGGAAATATCTAACATTAACGTCCCATACAGGGCCACAAGCCACGCTTCTCCATACATTAGTGTGTGGGATATTTCGATGGTATATTTTTTCATTAAAAAATGGAACCTTCTGGTTAACATCGTCCTTGAACGGCTAACTTAAAAACTTCTCATGACAGTGTTATACTCTTAAATGTTTGCCAGAGAAAATTTAACTTGGGACACATCCAAGACCATTACCAATTTAAAATTAAAGCAAATCAATTATATTGCTAAAAAAAATCATATGACATACTATCTGACATGACATGTTTGGTTTGGTATTCTATTTACAACGTTACCGATGTAGACTAAATTTGCTGTGCGATTAATTTGCTATAGACTGCGATTAAAGGTCAATTATTTGGGTATACCAATTAATGTCATGCTAATAATAGTGTCAAACTCGTTCAATGATATTGATAATAAGACAAACGTATCTTCATATATATCACAAATTGCTTTTTGCTGTTGATGGGATGTAATCTTTTTTTGTTTTAACTCATGTTTAGTATGGTAACTTTAGTTTTGAAAATAGTTTGACAGCTCAGCTTACATCTATCCTTCCCATGTGAAAGGTTTGTTCGAGTTGAAATACTAAATGTAATTCAATTCATAATTATGTTGAAATCCTGACTTTTGTTGTCAGGAATAACAATCGAATAACAGTAGTTGTAAGGCCGAACTATATAAATATTTGAGCTAAAACGCCGAAATTAATAATTTGGTTCAGTGTAAACGTACAATACCCACAGGTTATTTAACTTTTCTAGTTTGCTAGTTTTTATGTTTGCTAACAATTTATCACACTTGATTAAATAATACAACAGATGAATAATAGTCAGGTAGGTATAGTAAAAACAATTATGTCAATAATTGACAGTGACAATGGATTGGAATTCTCAAGCATGAAAGACAAATATCAACATAAATAGAGCAGGTCATTTGTTTATCTTATGTTATTGATAAAAGAGTGCTACAATTGTACTCCAAACACGTTCCTTAAATCCCAAATCCCATAAAACATTGAGTCTTGTCAGTTGTATAAAGGTATTTTGTGAAAACGCATTTTATTTCTAATAAACCTCTAATCAATATCAGTATTCCTCGTTCATTAAACTATTCGTTTGTGTACTATTCTATTGTTAATAAATGCAATACAAATACAACAATTAGAATTGGAAACAATTCGATAAGGTTAGTAACCAAATACGCCCCATAAATGTACGAATACAACGATTTAACAATAATTGACAACATGTCGTGGAAAAGTTTTTTTTTTTTGTCTGTAAATTGATAGAGACCTACAAACGAAATTTTAACTTTATGTAATATAAGGCGCTATTTTCATAAAAAAAAATGTCAAAAATTGAGAAATTTGTATGTGTAGACAATTATAATAGAATTAGGTGGGAACATACACACACAAACAAACATCACCACCAAACTTTTTTTCGGTGGCTGATAAGATAACGTGTGGAAATATAAAGTCGAAGTAATCTTATCTGGCTTTTTTAATAAGAAATTCAGTTCAAAACAACAACCAAGACAATTATAAAATGTTCTGTACTTTAAAATGTATAAATAGCGAGTGAAAAATAAAATAAGAACGAATCGTCTTATCAAGAATAATAACACAACACTATGAGGCGAGAGTACACACAAAGGCGAAATAAGGCACCACTTGGTGTTTGCTTACTTTTCATGGAAAGCAGATTCATAAAGTTAAATTAATTTTTTTGATTAATATTTGATTTGCAGAGAGAGACTGATTAGTCGTCTGACGGTGTGATAAGGTAATTGTTTTTTTTTTTTTTAATGAAGTATGAATCTATCACCGAGTGGATGACTGGGCAGGAATACTTGACATAAAATAGAAATGGTGATGGGTAATAAAGGTCTTTGGAGGCTATGGTAAGTGATGGTGTATATGGTAGATCAAAATGATCTTTAAAAAATAAACGATAATAGAAAATCCCATGAATCTATGAAGTCTATTGCAACTCCTCCGTTTTGTGTTGGTACAAATTTGAAAACAAATTGAATGAATAACTTAGATAATATAGGATTCTTCAAAAATTAATGTTTAAACTGACTGAAATTGTCATGTCAGGTAAATACTTACAGGATCGAAAGTTGAACTGAATCAATGAATTTCATAAAAACTATGTCTCTCAATGTTAATGCAAAAAAGAATAAAATTGTGATCACTGATCAACAGAGTACTGGATTGGCAAAACATAATAGTATTATGTTGAGATAACATATAAATTAGGATTGTTGAAAATGTGTGTCAAATTTCAAGAGATCATGTCATTATTTAGGTTTGTATTCGCTCTTGCGTAGTTTACAAATACGAATGGTATGCCTAAACAGGAAACTCAGAAGTTACCAAAGCATACCAGAAATGTGAGTCCTAGACATACCTTCTTTTAGGATTATATATAAGCTTAGCCATACTTAAACTAATCACCTGATAATAATCTATTTCATTGGCAAAATATGTATTACATAGGAAATGTGATGGTAAAAAGCTTTCAGCTATCAGCATAGCATTGCTTTTTCATCTGATACGTAAATTGATTACCGCATTTGAGATCATTTCAGCATAACTCCGATCGTAAGTTACATTTTTAGGCAAGATTACGTTTTCATGTCCAACCACCAGTCCAAACTTTGTACACGCCTTACATATGCAATCACGTTACGTCCTGCTTTACCTAACCAATTGCATTTCATTTTTGCAATTTTTTAACCTCAAATTGCAAATGTCAAGTTATCTCTCTTCTTATTCGATAAATAAATTTCCATTCGATCATCAAACATGCCATTATATTGCAGTCTCTCTTTCGCTCCTAAAAGTCTATACAACACCACAATGCCATTGTATTGCAACAACAAATACGATTCGCATTTAAACACGAAATTTACATTATTACCTCACACCATCGGTGGAAAAAAGTGTCAAGGCTTTGGTAACACACAAACAAAAAAAAAATACAAACAATAAACAAAATAGAAGAAAACACGCACGAAAAGTAGGAAATCTCCACAAATAAAAAAAGCACACACACACAAAATTGTGTTAATACCTATGATCTACTAAATCTTGGACTGAATAGAGACCCCGATTAAGGTCTATCACATAATAACTCTGTGTCGCGCTCCACAAAGTCAGTAATAGCCAAAAACCCGACATGATTACACTGCCGATGTTGTAACAGCCCCAGAGAGGTTATGCAAGTCTGTGCCCAGGTCATAATAACATAACACCATCATGAGAGACGGACGGACTCTCAACTCAAGCTCAAAGCTGCGCACGGAGAAGTCGGCGAAAAAGTAATTTACTTTCTTTTCTTCTCTTTCTTTTTCATTTTGGGTCTCTTTCTTCTCGTGTGGATCATCCGTTTCCCTTTCATTAGAAAAAACGGGTTTTAGATTTTTTTCCACCTCCTCTTCTTCGGCACCGTATTGGTACGGTATCTATGCTTCCTTTCTCTAAGAGCGAGTAAGCAGAATCTCAAAGTCTCATGCTCATCGGTATAATCTTGTTTTGGTCTATTGACAATCGCCAACCGGAGTTAAGGTGGTGAGAGATGAAGTAAGCCATTTGTAAGATTAAGAGGCACACACACGCAAAAGGTTATATAACCTGGCCTAGCCGGACTCATCATCATCGCCGTGATCATCTTGATCAACATCACTGCCGTGTCGGTGCGGCGTGTACCCAAACAAGCCGCAGCTCACCAGATAGCTAGCCGATGCGGATGTGGATTTTGTGGGTCTCGATTTGTTAAACTTGTGCGTAGATGTAGGAAGAAAAACTAAAAGGTCCAACTACAGATACGGGCCAAAATCACTTATATTTTTGCCGAGATTCAACGCTTTAGGATCATGCACGGCAGCAGTATAACCAGACGCGGATATGGAAACCGCTCCATACACGAGAGCATAACAATGACAAGTCGCTCTTGGTATTGGGGTTTGGTAACAACAATAAAAACCCGACCAGATAGAGGAGTAGAATATTGTTGTACACGGGATGATGGTGGTAGTGTTATTGCTGATCACGTCGCTTCGTTGTCAACGATGGTGGGGGGCGGAGGTGGGTGGTCGGTAAATGGGCGAGCACTGCACAGCACTCTCTTGGGGGATTACCCATGCCAGAGGTGTTGTACTGTGTAGCGACGGCGGCGTTGGCTGCTACTTCAACTCTCAACAATGAGAATACTGGTTTCTTAAATCCGTCATTGTTGGCAATGTTTCACAATCCCACTTTTTTTATATTTTTTTATGCGGTTCGTTTTTTATTACATATTTGTTTATTGTTTATTATTAAAAGCGATGCAAGCATAATACTAGTATCGCTGAGTATTATTTGCATTTTTTATCCATTTTGTTCATCTGTTAATGCTGTGCGATTTCTTGCAGTCGAACGAGTGTTTTTTTTTTTGCAAAAACATACTCACTTGAGGCAAATAAATGCAATAACATTTGTCTTGGCACTCTCAAGGTGGGCTGCCGCCGACAACGTCAACGGCTGCGGCTGCGGCAGCAACCCACGATGACGATGATGATGTGCACACAATGAAACAGGATGTCGGGTTGTGTTTATTTTTTGTCTTTCCTCATTCGCAGAAAGCATGTGATGGCGTTTGCATAGGAAATTTTTATGAGTAAATTAAAGTTACTTACTCAATGGAATGGTCATTTGTTATAAACAATGATGGCGTAAATTTTATGGGTAATTCGATTTGATAGGGAACTGTGTTACGTGTACGTTGGAAGGTACTTTCCATTTTTATTGTGATTCTTTAGGCGGTGGTGGTAAGGATGGAAAATGATTATCATCGGTTTACGTGTAGAAATGTTTAATGGGCTAACCAAGTGTCATTAGTTTATTGTTTCAACCATGCATGGGCAAACGTAGCTACCTTTACTGATATACAATTGTGTCACTTCGATTGAAAGACTTTAACCATAAATACAATGGGGTCTACATCATTTGTCACAATTTGATGTCCATTTACAAACGAACCCTACTGATCGAATTAACCGAACATCATAACCTCGAATATGCATTTACAAACAAACATACCTACCATCATCAGTGAAAAATCTTATTGACGTATGTTTTCGCGACACTTAGTGGCATGATATAAATACTGCAACTTTGTTATCATTTTCAGGGCCACTTATCCAATCCCAATAATATAGGTCAATCCCCATTATATGGTCAACATGAGTGACTTAGTTATAACCACCTTATGCTTAATGAAAGGACAAACAAAACGAACAACTCTAGCAAGCTCGTATCAAGTTAGTTGCACTAAAGATTAATAACATTCCGATGTATGGAAAAACGTTTTCGAAGAATCCTGTGACTAATAGTGTTTAATCTGTTGTCCGAACTTTCAGTACTAATTAACTCTAAATTTAACCAGATTATTTCATAAAGAATTAAACCAAGAAAGTTGCAGGGATAAGTCAGATTAAAATTGACTAAATATATGTTGAACCACGAACTATACCGAGAAATTTGACGCCATTTGTAAAATCTATGGCACTTACGATATGGTCATACATTATGACACACACCATTCTGTTAATTTTAAGAGATAACACGATGCCTTTAAACTCCACTGTTGTAAAAACCATAACAAACAATGAGTCAAAGAATAAAATTTTGCTGATGCTTGATGTCCTTGAGTTTTATTAGAATGTCGTCCTAAACTGTTACTAGAATCACAATTACGAAATGATGACTCAAAGCCAAGGCAAAAAGTACCTACGTGGGCTATTCTTTAAAAATTTCATTAATGATTTTTAGTGTAAACATTAATGCCTATGTTTAGAAATATAAGATATAGAACCCAGTATATCTGTCAACAGTTAAACCACTAACTGATAATTCAACAGTCAATATTGCTGCCAAAGTGTCATTTTGAAGTATATTAAAAAGTTGAAATACATATATGCTAAGGCAGGATTTGTTTTTTTTTTGTACGTTTACATACCAACGAATCTGATGTCAGTATAAATGTTTATACATTTGAGAAATATAGCAATATTGGCCAATCAAAATATGTAGATAATTAAAAATGTAGAAAGATTTACCCAAAGAGTCTGATTATACATATATGAAGAACAATGACACATTTATTTCAACGAAGGACTCATGAAAATGTATTCATGGGTGTGATAAAGGGCTTCTGACCGACGAATAATTTTAGGCTTACTCATAGGTATCTTACCTCTTGTGCGTCAATGAAAAATGAATAAAATTATTGGTGTCATCCAATTACCAAAATTATGTAATCGAAAGTGTTTTATCATGTTATCGGAAAGAGAACTGTCGAAACCTTCATTCTGACAGTACTAAGAGAATTTTGATTATGGATTTAAATTCATAAGTATAAACCACTAGAGATAACTTTACAATACTCTTTCGATGACATTTTCTTTGATAAAAGAATATGGGATTTCTAACATAAAGCCGTACGTCAAAACTATATTTTTGTAGTCGATTTTTATTAAAAGTACTACCATTAAAAAATTATTTTCCTGAAAGATGGTCCATAACACATCACAAAGTAGATAACAGAAAAAGAAGAAAATTACAAAAAGAGCAATGTATAACGCATGATTTGATCAAGAGTTGACATCTCTTGACATTTGAACTGTAGTTTCGAAGAAAATAGCTGCGACACTAAAAACACCAAAAGTCTTATTCAAAGAAGAACAAAAAACATAGAAAGCTCTGATTTCAATCTAAGCTACATTGTACCCTAATGATTTTTCTAGTGAATTTACAACAAAGCACATCCTTATCTTGAAGTGCAACGAATGAAACTCGAACTTTAGTTATACGATAACATACATAATGCTATCAGTTGGGATACACTTTAAATGCAATTTCAAGCACTTAACAATCTCAGTGTGTGAAGATTCATTTTGTTTTACATAGGCATCGTCAAGGGAGAAAAAGAAAACAAGAAACCTGTCGGGATGCGGTTAGGAATTGTTGTATGATGAATCAGTTTGTTTGAATTGTAGTAGATACAATCTAGTTATGCTTTGTTCTAATTTTTTATTGTATGTACCGGCGACTTATTGACGCAACTGGATCGTTTGTCACTGAGAGGGCTCAAGACAAAAAAAATATGTGACACTCGAAATGTTTTAATTGTCACCCCCGAGATAGATGAGACGTGGCAGAAATTGTGTTGTTGTTAAAGTAATGTGAAGATTTTTGATAAAAATCACGTTTGTCGAATAAGTTTTAATGAAAATGCAGACTAGAATAAGCAAAAATCGGTTACAGTGGAAATGTTATTGTTGCTTTCAGTTCTTATGGAATGTACAAGGTGGATCCAAAGTCCTCACTCGATGATCTTATGTAGTTACTTTCAAAATGTTAAAGTCGCGATAATATAAGATAAGACGACATTTTCATGAATCATAAAAATCTTCTGATAGATTGATAATTTAGCAAATAGACCCGAATATCAATGTTCGAATTACATAAGACTGCAATTGAATTTTTCGACACCTTGTACTAATTTTTCGTTACACAATAAATGCTAGTTAGGAAACATGATGAAATGACAACATTTGCATTAGCAGTACAATTTTAAGGCTGGTGTATTTGGTATGGTACAACACACGTTAACAACGTCAGCAGCAATCGAAAATTAAAAAAATCCTACCGTGAAGGTTAAAGTTGCTATTGATGTGTCAATATTTTTCAGGGATAAAAGAAAATTTATTATTTGACCTCATCTTTCGGTTTCCTTATCGGTGAGGCTCTGATTTGGGTTGAGGGGGATCATAAACGCGCAACCTACATGGGGTTTGAAAAATATAAATATACTCAATAATAACCAGTAGTAACTAAAATTGTCATAAAACCCAAAGTAAGTATTTGTTGCACAAGAAACAACAAGTAGAACAGCAAAACAAATATCCCAAGGTGGGAAACGAACCTAGTAAAATGACATTCTTAGTAAGTCAAACTAGTCTAGCCTGTGTTTATGCACAAATAAACGCCGTCGTGTAGTCATGTTTACTTGCTGGTTCATTTGTGGGTCCAGGACAAACATAAACTCAGCCAACTTACGTTAAAGCGGATTTTCCACTATCTTGAAGAAAAAAAAAAAACAAGTCCACCCAAGGGCGAAGCAACTCAATTAAATAACCTAATCAAAATCAATTTCTATGTTGCAACTTAATGATTGGAAAAAAATCTACCCACTGAGGCCTACTTTTGTGGCCTGCATAAACTATCTCCAGTCATATTAAATATCCAACTCAACCAAATTACGTATTTAAAATGCAAACAAAAAACTCATTTCCAATGACCAGAGCCAGAGTTGGAATCGATTGCACCCTAAATATGCAAACGCCGCACATTTTCTGTCAACGTGAGTGTAATTGCAGTACACCTCGTATAATGAAGCTGACATTTCGAATGCAAGATATTCAAATTTCATCACATTTCCAGTGATAGCTGCATAAATGTATGTGAACACATATTTCAATAATTTGATTTACTCATTTAAAAGTCCAATCGATTAGTCCAATGGATCAACACAACTGTTTCTGGAACGGAAGTCGAATGTATAAAGAGATTTATTTATACAAAAGAAATGCCTTGCGTCTAGGTGTGATCAATGCCGATCAATTTAGCAGATCAATACCGATTTTGCCAGGAGAAAGGAAATATTTGCACTCGTTTTTTTTTGCAATCTCATTGTGTAAGCAAACTAGAGATTTGCAAAATGGTTTCGGTTTATATAAG
This sequence comes from Rhingia campestris, assembly GCA_932526625.1. Taxonomy (NCBI): domain Eukaryota; kingdom Metazoa; phylum Arthropoda; class Insecta; order Diptera; family Syrphidae; genus Rhingia; species Rhingia campestris. The sequence continues at coordinate 64,558,261 of OW052182.1, forward strand.
AAACTCGTGTGTTATGAAGCGCGCCGACATAACATAACTCAAGTTGCTGGCTAAATGTGTAACGTCGACGACGACGACAACGACTATAGGAAAGTAAAAGGAAAAACAGCGTAGAAAACTAGTATACGGTTGAAAAACCTGTATTTTTCTTCCCACGCGGGTGCCGTGTATCTCGGCGGCGTCCCCATTCCGTGGCGTGCAGGGGGTGCCTTAAGCTGTCATTGCTTAAGCAGCGAAGCAGTAAGCCAAACCAGCCAAACGACGTAAAACATTCGGATTGCTAATAGCGATTTCATACGAAAGTTAGTAACAAGTCTTGGAGTAATTTGTCTTTCCTCACTACAGCCGTGCCATGAGATTCGACTCGTGTGGAAATAATAGCGATCACAGTCTACTAGCACAATATTCTGATAATTGTTAGTCTTTTTTTTTATTGAGTCGATAGAGTGCCCTTCGGCGTGGAATAACTTCACAATCGATATTGCGTTGTTGATATAAGAGTCTCAAAAGATAGGTACAGCCGGATGTTGTAATACTATATTTTCCACATCTGACATGTGTTTTTTTGTGTTACTGATTGGGACGCTTTCTGCATAAAAGATATACGAAATGAACAGAACAAACAGGTATCGATGATACAGATCGGTACACGTTTCAGGTAGACTATAAATTCAACAGGTACGCCTTTCCCTAGATCCCATTTAAAATCTCCTAGATATTTATCTTTGAAATTGTCAAAAGAAACCTTTCCCCTAACGCAAAAAAAAGTGTATCTGTTAAGGGATTACCAATGTATAGGTGTACCAAGAAGGGAGCAGGATCTTCTTAAAAATGTTCTTAACATGAAAAACGAGTGGAAAGATACAAACCCAACCAACACAGATACGACGCAGCGTGCGCACACACATGTGCCTTTACCAATGTAAATAATATTCCAAAACAGAACACATGATGAAGATAAGGACAAAGATGCGACGACTACCTGTGTGCTCTGTCGATTACCTAAGAGAAGAGGGAGGCTTCAGCATTATCGTTTCAAAAAGTACCTATAAAAATGTTAAGAAGAAAAACAGGTAAGAGAAAAGAACAAAAAACAAAAACAACAACAAAACCATCAAAACCAGATTTTAATAAAAAAAATAAGAACCAAGAAATAACAATAAAACACGAAAATAAATAATTTTTTTGAGGAAACCTGTTTTTGGCCTTTTTTTAATGTGTATTTCGATTGATATTTATCCATTCTACAGGGTACCACGCAATAAAAAAAATTCTAAGAGTATGTCTCATTAATTCGATTTTCAATTTGTTGCTAGTTTTTTTTTATTTCCTAGTTGTTTTGAGATTCATTTTAAAATGGGTAGATCTTCTGGTACAGGTTAGTTGTTGTTTCTATTTTTAAGCTACAAGTGTCTAATTAAACGGTTTGACAAATGCCAAATGGCGCAGTTAAAAATTATGTAAAAAAAACATTTTGTTTTTGGAATGATTATAACTTTTTATGATAGTCACGCTTCTGTGAGGGGGGTTTGTATTATTGTAGCATGTGCTTGATTGGGTGTTGTTGACTAGTTAAAATGTGTTCAACTGGTTTTCCAGCAACATTTAAGGTACCTAGTCCGTGACAAATAGATAGATTCAGTATTCTAAGTCGTGACATTTTTTAAACACACGGTGGTAAACAATGATGTGGGGAAATTAGCTACAATTATGATAATAGTCACGTTGATATACTTGAAGATGATTTATGTGGTTGTTGAGCTTGCTGCGCATGTGCTACGCAGCTTTTTAGTGTCGTCTGTGGTTTCAGACATTATATGCAATAATCCTCATAAGTATAAGTTTATAAAGGTTTGAGGTGCTAATTTTAACAATATATTGCCGCATGCGCATAAACTTATACAAATATTTAGTAACGTTCGTAACGTTCCCATCACATCTTACTCTCTAAACGCCATGCGAAATGCAAATTTTTAAAATCTCGAACATGCCTTAAAACAAATGCACATTATGTGACTTGGACTCGATTCGGAATTGCGGTAAACTTTAAGTAATGATTTTTAGCATTAGAGTTAAACAAACCGAGCATTAAAAAAATCCCCATTTTCCCAATTAATTCTGGCAAATAAAATTACTTCCACGAAATAATTATCACTTGCGACGAATTGTGCGCTTTTGTCACCATTGCACACAACCAGAATGCATCCAATGGAACCAGCGAATGTAATATTACGAAAATCATTTGAATAATGTGTCAAATTTCTCGAATAACCGCTAGATCACATAGTTTACATTAATGAACGTGTAAATAGTATATACACAAGACAAATAATGACAAACTTTGGCAAATTAAGTTCTGCACGCCTAATTTTTTTTTATTTATTCAATATTTAAAAAAAAAATCGTTTTCAACGAACTATGAACATACATGGCAAGGAAATAATATCTAAAGCATTTCCAACACGTTCAATGAAAAAGATCCTGGCAATTTATAAAAATGCTGTTTTCGCTACATTGCCTAAGCCGGCATGAATTAATTTCATAATGAAAAATCTATTAGATAAAACCAGTGCATACGAAATTTATAAAGTTAACAAGAAAAAATTAGCAGGTGCAGATCAAGCCCAAAAATGTGTTTAATGGGATAATGAAAGAATTTATATATTCGTACTAAGTGAAATAACAGATTTAATGCAATTTTTCAGTCTAAAAAAATATACAAAGCTAGATGTATCATATTGTTTAGAAATTCTACTTGCCATTTTGGTATTCATGACAACAGGTCATACTTTTTTTGCGAAAACTGTCAAAGCATAAGAGCCCAGAAGTATGACAGAAACCAACAACATTATTCTTTTTTTTCAAACACTAATATGTGTGTTTTTTTATATTTATTTTAATATTTGAGTTTAAAAAAAAACCTTAAAAGGTTTGTAGGTAAAACAATAAGTGGAAGGATCATTTTTGTTTGTCTACTTTTACAATAACATCAAACTTTGACACGTGGAATCAAACTACAATTAGTTACCAATAAGGGAGAAGGGATTTAAAAATGGTATGTTGACATAATTGCAGCATGTCCAAGATCACTGCATGTGCATATATGCAACCTTGGCAGCTCACGTGAACGTCAAATTCCACAAAACATATAACATAACAAACAACATTTCTATTTGATGTAAGAACCTGTATTTGTCCCTACAACTGCGCTTTTAAATACAAATGTTTGAATACCTTCCAATGTAGTACTGCGGAATTTAATTCGCAATTGTAATCAAAATAATCAAAACCGCAATATGACAGAAAATAAACGCGTTAAGGCAAAAATAATTGCAGGATTACCCACATCGATCGTTACTTTTTCCAAATTGCTTTGGTTAAAGTCACACCCAGTGGCTTGTTACCGTTTGTCCACTTAAAGCTACACAATAAGCAGATTAAACAGATCCATGAAACGTTATATATTTGGAAGGCAATAACAAGTTTTAAGATTGCGAACGAACGCAAAATAGATTTCAATTAGATTTAGCAAAGAACCATGATGGGGACACTTCTGTGTAACTGAAAATGCTTCATCAAAGTCTACAGCGCAAGTATGAGCGATAGGGAAATCCAACGATATACAGGTTTTAGTGATAGGATTGTGTGGTAGATTGATCGCGTTGTTATTGGTTTGGAGTTCCACAGGGGAGGCATTTTGGGTACTTATTTTGATTTATTTATTGGCAGTAAATTAAATGTGTTCTCTTGGAATATCCAAGGATATAAGAGCTTAAAACAGCATAAATCGATGTATGATTTATGAGTATGTAGGTCATCATGAGTCTGATGAGTTACGAACTGGACTATGCATAGCTGACGTTTAAAATGTTTAAATGGTGGTTAATTTCTCACATTTTTTAGCAATCACTTTGAGCAGAGGAAATGGGATAAGGCAATCGAAAGTGGGAATGAAATATTACCAGAAATATTACGTAGCAAATAAAGGATATGCAAACGTACATTTCAAGATACAATAACTTCAAATTGTTGCAATTTTGGAACAAACAAATAGTTCGCCATTAAATGCAGAATGACGATTGAAGTTCCTTAAGAGGGGCATTTCGGAGCCATGGTTTGAGGCTAGTACTTAACATTTTTTTGATAGATTCAACCTAAACAATGAGGCTATTAAAGCTGATCACAAGTCACTTGTAAGAACCGGCATCACTATCTAACCAAACAAATATTGTCTGTTATGGCGTGAGTTGTATGCTCAGCAGGAAACCCAAATAAATTTCATAAAACCGAATTAACTATCAACAGCTAATCAGAGTCCATTTTCGAAAACACCCGGATACACTCAACATGTGGCTCATTTCGCCCCCAACTCCTCATCTTTGATTATTATTGTTGTTGTGACGTATGAGGGGGACCATCCACCACTTGATGTGATCAGTTGAGTGTCACATGTGTCACATAATGTTTATCGTCACATTACCGGGCGCCTATCAAAATTTAGAAAACTTTCGATTGCTGCTCGGTTAATTGATTCTTAATTAATAGCCTATTCAGTATAAATCTGTTATGACTAAACAAACAGCAACCACATGCAAAATATTCAAATAAGACAAGCAGACTTAAAAACAACAAAACAACTCGACACAATCGCAAAATGAAAAAAAGTTATCGCTCTGAAACAGCGCAACAGCAAAAATTGTATGTGGGGGCAAATAATCGCTTGTTAAACCGGAGTTTCAATGTATCAATATTAAAGATTAATTCGAAATTATATAGTTAGATACACATGTGTATTGAGTATTCATCATATATGTAGTGTGTTTTGTTTGCTTGTTAGAACCCGGATTAAAACGCCAATTGACGTAATGACCTCTAGAGGTGGCAACAACAACAAAAAATGTTTTTTTATGTCTATCTTTGCATTTATTATTATCACGCTTTCGCGGTACCAACGACTCGTAGTACTTGCACCGGGGAGTATAAAATTTGCTGTACGATCGATGGAAAGGAAGAGGAAGTTTGTGAAATTTTCAACTGTATGCTGTGCAGGAAACTGCTCACCACTGCACATGCACATCATAGTGCAGTGTTATGTGACGAACAAGCCAACTCACTGTGAGTCACAGCGCAACTGGTACTATAACTCTGTCTACACGCAACACTGATCGTGAGATGGTGAAAGTAAATATTTTTTTCATAGATACACAGGGGGTAGGAAAAAAATCAACTGTTGCATAGATAGATACTTTTCCTTGTTGACCAAAAGATGGCGTAAGTACATACAACGACTTTTAATGGAAACATTTTGTTATTTAGTGGCGTGCGCATAGCTTTGGGCAAGAGAAGGGATTATCCCGAATATAAGAAAGATATCTTTATGTCAATTGGGTGCTGATACAACATCCATTCGATATTTTTATTACGTAACTCGGCGTTTAATTGATGTAGAAACTTGTTGTGGTAAGTATATTACACCATGCTTTTGTAAAAAAAAATATATATATACCTATATATAAGTATCTCCTTTAGCGCTGAGACGTCGCGAGTCGACGATAAATGTGTTTGTTTGCCTATCCACTTTCTCATTTGCGATAATAACAACACGATGACGACGATGTAATTAAAATCCTTCCTGGGTTGAGTGCGCGTTGTATAGTTATACTTGGGTTACCACCGCCAGCAGCTGGTACAGCAATAAGGTTAACCAAATGCCTACCACTATCCTATAGATATTTATGGTTTTTCATTTCTCTCTCTCGATTTCAATGACTTGTTGTCTTTTTTTTGCAAAAAAAATGAGTAGATACGGACTGGTTTTGGGTCGAAACTTGCCAAAGGCAAAAACCAAATCTTAGCACCAAAATAATACAAAAAACAACCTGTCAGCGATGTTATAATCTTATGGATACGGATACTACGAAAAAAAAATTATGGAAGTATAAATATACACACCATAAAATGGGTTTCATCGTGTCGTGTTAATTTGGTAAACCAATGAGTTATGCAAACAGCATTATGTATTCAAATTGGTTGGATTTAATTTGTGGAATAATAGAGAATTTACATAATAAATTTTAAGGTCTAGGCCGAGTCGATTTTTGGTTATCAACATGCTAAATAAAATCACTCAAACACACAAAATGTATCTTTGTATCTCCATGGTCAACAACACATGGCAACGAGTATACAAATTAAAAAAAAAATCAAGATGAGTGCCTGCCTGTTTGCATAAAATGCATCGATGGCAACGCATTTTGGTTTCTGGCAACCACATGCGCAACATGTGGAATAATAGCCGCACCGCATTAATGGGCATGTATTGTGTTTAGTTTAAGTCCACTTGAAAATGACAAACTGTTCAAACACATGTACGGCAAGATTATAGCCTTCCAGAAAAGGGGCGCAAATGTGACTAATTCCATCGCATTTCATAATTAAACATACTTTTTGTATATCTGTATCCTTTTCAGATAATATATGTGTGTGTGCGTTGTTGGTTTTGTTTTCTCAAAGTGTTGATATAGAAAAGTCTTGACACTGATAAGAGGGACTTAAACTATATCTCGCTCTGGGGCAATAAATTAAAAATACACAAGATTATGAACCCCACGACGATAAGGGAAGGCGCGCACAAACAAAGAACATTCACTTGGCAAACACCTACTATACTAATCCAAACGCTGTATGTTCGATATGACCGTATATGACTATCGGTTATATTCTCTGTGAAACGCTATGCGATATCGTACGATTAAGATAGAATTACGAGTTACGACGATTTATGTGATTTACTGACAGAGCTCCTTTATGCTTAAGCAATAAGAATAGCTAAACGTGATGTGGTTTAAAAAAAAAATCAACAGCAACTACTACTACAAACAAAACTTGACTCATGCAAACACAAAGCAAACTGCGAAATTCATTTGAACTTATGTACTTTAGATACTTAAACACATTAGTCAAAGTCAGCAACAAGTGCCAATTGTGCTAACTGATTCAACGAGAAGCAAGCGATTGGTGCGTGTAAATATTAGCGGATATGGCGTCAAAATCCGGGAGCAGATTAATACACTTGTAAGAAGTAGTTCTGTAAATTATTCAGTCAATCAATTTTCAGTGGCGCATTCGATTTTAGGTATAGTGGGCGATAAAGGTTGGACAGATGGATGCAGATAGAAGGTGGTAACCGTTTTTTTTTATCCCATTCAGGCGAACGGTGACTTTTGCTAGACAAGTCTAACTGTAGATCTTTGAATTTTTTCTTAGACGCTTACATAGCAGTCATGTTGAGTTCTAGACTTGTTTTGACGCCATTAGCGGGTTACAGCTCGGGCTGTCCACATCGATAGACAAGTTGAATGTGTAGATAGTAGCCAGAGATGCTTTAAATTCACAATAGGCTTACTGTAGCCAAAATATAAGTATACAGCAGAATATGATTCTTCATAATATATTATATTCATATATTATTAACAATACAAATACAAAATACACATTTACATTTCAAGGAAATACTGCAAAACAATTGAAAGATTGGCACATAAATCAAAGCGTCAGTTCAACTCAATAAAATCTCAGGACAGTACATAGGGTTCTTCAAAACACAAAGCTATATTTTTTTACACTGCGACCATGAGTAAATGGCATACGAGATTTCTAGAAAGTACTCAAAAACAATTGAAGGATTGACACATTAATCAAAACTAGCCTGACGTTTTGATTAATGTCGATTAAATTCTCAGTATCATCAGTATGTTTTTTTCAATTGTGACATGACAGTTAATGACAGGAGATTCCTAGAAAGTAATATAAAATGACAGAAAGAAACTCAAATGAAACCGTTAGTTCAGCTCAATAAAATCTTAGTACATCACAATAATTTTTAAAATATAAAATTATATTGTCTCTTCAATGCACAAAACAATCTGTTTAAATATCAAAATATATCCAGACACAAAGTACTACCAAAGTTTTGACTTAAACTCGCAGTTTTATAATTGGCAATCAAAAATATTTGACAATTAGAATGTCTGCAACATTAGAAAAATCCATATTCATATCCCATGCAAATTAATGCCATTTAAAAAATCACATTTCCCAAGGTTCTAGAAAGTATTGCACACATAAAATATTTGGCCAAGCTTAACTTATAGATATATTCATATTTGACAACCGAATGAATTTAAATCGCACATGACGTTTTACAAATTTCCATATTTAACTGGAATATGAATAACGAACTTATATTTCACAAGGTTCTAGAAAGAACACAGTGCAGATAGAATACAATTTTGATATTTGCTTAGTTGGCAAATGATTTTACGATTGTTTATATTCAACATCCATGTTATTAAAATTATTACATTTTACAGTTGAGCCTAGAGCCTAGGAAGCACCGCAAACAATTAAGCACACGAAAAAACTGAGTAAAAATACTATATATTTCAATAGAAATAAGCCCATGTGTCAGTTTTGGAAATGAGTTATTTTATAATTCAAATTTCAACGGATAGTGGCTCCATTTTACAAGTCGATGTGGTAAATGCCATTTTGAAAAACAAAAACATATTGTTCACGAATATTTGATGAGATCAACAACAGGAAACATTCGTATTAAATTAACATGTCAATAAAAACATAAAACGTATCTGATAAGCATTTCAAATACACACTGGACCCTGTCTAGGGATAATTCGATAGTAAATGTAAACACCACGAACGCATCCCAACTGAAAAATAACAATTTAATTACCAAATACATTTACATTTATGGCAACCTACAATTTGTGATGTCCTTCAAGCTAAGCGGAAAAAGGTCGTAAATCCAAATAAAAAGGTTCCAAGAACGTTCCGGTAATAACTAGATAGTCTTATGATTACAATTTGTAAATGTAAATGCTAATTGTTTTGAATAATATTTCAAACGTCACTCATTAAATAATTCCTTCGAAAAGCCATTTACAAAACACGTGGAAGTGCATCCCTGGATGGAGTATTCAAATAAATAAATACCTACTACCATGGGTTTGAGTTAACAAACAAAAATAGGTTAAGATAAGATTGTTGGGTTTACTAATTCGGATTAAATAGATTTTATGACTACGACACATGCTGAGTGGGTATCATGTTTTATCAGTTGTATTGGCAGCACTTGCGGTACATAAAGTTACTTCTTTGCTGATGTTAAATTCGTTATTAGTGAAAATGGTGAGGACATGCTTTAATATGCCGAGAGTCGTCTTTTACATATATGCCATGAACCTTTACAATTTTAACGAATGATTTTCGGATTTTATAATATGTACTTCAAACATTGACGTTTTTTAATGAGTGAATTCCTTCTCGATATTGGAGATTTGACAGTTTTAATTTTTCTTCAAACAAAAATACCCGTACCAACGCAAACCCACTGTCAAAATAATGCACTATTTTCATTAAAACAAAATATTCTCATTTCAAACCCTCCCAATTCTAAATACCAGCACTAATCCCCGTCCCCACCTACCAGTTGCATTTCTATGTCAATCTAATCCACTCCCATGTACTGCAATGCAGAGGAATGTCGGGAATAAAACGAGGGCAGGAAGTTGATTACTACACTGTGTGAAGTAGAGAGAGAACATGGAAAATCGAAAGTAATGAAAGCAGTAGTTGTGCGTAAATGCGCGATTATGCTCAATTAAGAGGCATACAATATACATATATGGGAGAAAAAAATGAAGAAAGAACGCGCACAAACTTATTCTTTCCAAATTTGGCCATTCAGTCGTGGGAACTTTCAGTTTCCTTTCAGCGATATTTTGATGGCGGTGGGAGCTTTTGACATACATAAACAGTTTTGGCGACTTGGCGTATCCTGGAACCTGTTTGTATGCAAATAAATTACATTTGCATTAAGTTTGGAGTTAGATTTTTATATTGTGAAACCACAACTTGATAGCGACTTTTCCATTGCAAAGAAAATGTAATCAAACTAACAGAACTCTTGGGAGGACTGCAAAAAATACTCTCCTTACAATTCAAACGGGCCTATATCTCAAAATCCATTTCTTTACACAAAAATATAAGCAACTCTAAAAAGTTGCCTAAGGGCACAGCAACAAAAAAAAAAACAGTGATGCCATCCTATCTCAAAATATTTGATCGGCTCTTTAGTGCTGGAGCTAGTTAATAGCAAAATTACACAAATATCGATGCAGTATGCAATTCTAAAAAAATAGTTTACTGTCAAAACAAAACAGTGATGCCACCCACTCTCAACATATTTGCTCAGCCCTTGAGTGCAAGTTAGTTACAAAATTGCACTTGTCACAGTGCGAAATGCAACACATGATCTATACACCTTTACAACAAGCAATCAAAATCGAAATCCCCACTGTCATGTGCCGTCCGTTTAAATATTAAAAAAAAAAAAAACCAAAATGCATGTAGGAAAGGAATGAGTATTCATACAAAGAGCACACCAGCAACAGTGTTGGAACAGTGGAGAACTTGAATAACCCCACAACAGCACTGGCACCAGCACAGCGCTGCTGCTTCATACTGCCACTGGCAGTGCTAGTGTGCTGCACACTGAATCTTGATTCTGTTTATTTTTTTCCCGCCAAATATATAATTATGTATGCATATTTCGTAGTTAAGCAAAAATTATACAAAAAACACACGCAATCAGAAACGATGATGAATAAAGTAAAGTGTATACCTACTTTTTTTTAATTTTTTATAATGAGAGAACAAAAAAAAACATACCTTTAGTAGAAATTCACCACACTCGTGATAAATAGATGCGTTGTTGTGCATAATAGCTGCAGACATTTTTTCAACAATCGATTTAGTCATATAGCTGGCTGAATATGCTTGCGCTGAAAATTGCGATCTTGAGACGCTTTGTTAGCCGCTTTCTGGGGCTTGTTTGCTGCTGGATATGATGCACACACGATGCGCGATGATGATGGCCAATTTAAGTGCAAATTTCCGTATTGTTATTTGCTTGTTTTTTTCTGTTTTATATATATTCACAACTTACATCAACTTTTCTAGTCACTTTGTTGCGGCGACCTCGAGATGTTTTGCTTCTGTTTGTTATAGGTATTCTTGTAGTTTCCTGATTTTCTTTTTTGTTGTTGCTTTGATGACTCGTGTGCAAATGTAAGTTTATTAAATATACACCGTATATTTATATTACATTTAATATTATGTATATTTTGTAAAATAATCGACAGATAAATTAAAATAAATTAAATTTTAAAAAAAAATAATTAAAGAAACGAGGCGGAGATGTATTAGTGAGTATATGTAACGGACACAGCAAGATTGGTCAACAAAACTCTTTGTGGAGCAGCACAGTTTGGCTGTTTGGCTCAAGCGATCGATCTCCAGCTATGACAACGACAACGACGACTACTACGGCGACAAACGAGAGCAAACGACGATCCTTTGTGGGCTCGCTATGGATAATTTCGAGATTGTGGCTGCTGCTAGCTTGTTGCTCTTTGTGCTTCTTTTGGCTTGACAACGTCGTTGTTGTTGATGATGGTTGTGGTGGTGGTGCTGGTGGTAGTGGTTGATGGTGTTACTGCTGTCTGTTGGAATTTTGATTCTTTCCCCGTTCTTGGTTAACGAACGATTTTTTTTTGTTATATTCACAGTTGGGTGGTATTATCCAAACACTTTGCTAATTTTGTAAATTAATTTTTTTTTGTAATAAATTAGAGTAGTAAGTAATTTTTGTTGAGATCTTTTTTTTTTTGTTAAGTTGTAACTTGGTATGGAGTCTACGGATTTTTGTTTTCTTTTTATCACTTGGTTTTATTTGGCAGTAAAAAAAACTATTTTCGTGGTAACACTTTTTTTAAGGGGATATGATTTTTTTATTTTTGTTTTTTTTAGGGTTATTCCTTTTTTCAAATTTGAGAACGATCGATGTAAGAATAAAGGAAATTCGCACCAAAAAGAAAATTTATAAGAAATTGTTAAAATATGTGTATTTAAAAAAAAAACAAAATTTGTATATTCCCAACTTGTCAAAATAAAAATGAAGAAAATAAGATTATATTTAAAATGTGATCACATTGACTTTATATATGCACTGAGTGGTAAGTAACCTCGCGTGCACTTCCAGCGCCGCTCGTTTTCTAACTAAATGATCGTTCGGTTCGAAACTCGTTACTCCGACTCGTTCGGTGTTGTTGTCTGTTTTGCTTTGTGGTTCGCCTTCTTCTTTCTGGTTTTTTCGGTTTGCTTTGGTGCCTGTATTCTTTTTTTTTGTCTGTTGTCTCTCTTTATACGTTGCTTTATTATTATCATGTAATTACAAAACGTAATGATGTGTGTATAGCAAGTACGCGTGTTGGTGTGTGGTGTAGGTTAACGGCCGGTCGTAGTGTTGGTGGTGGTTGTGACGGTGTATGCGAGCGCAAATGGACCCTTTGCACTGAATGCCTGATGCACTTTATGCAGGCACCAGCACAAATCGCCGCAATTTTAATTGAAGGGCTCCTGCACCAAGAGAATACATGGCAAGATATATTTGAAATGCGTTTTGGTGCTAAGGCAGGTATCTGGCATCTGGGGAGAGTATCTAGGATCGTTTTACGCACTATGTAACGGGGATGATCCTTTTTTTGTTTAGTGCTGTGGCACAACATATTTTTGTTCTCCGGTACTTGACAGCAAATCTTCTAACTGAGTGACGCTAGTGTGGGGGTAGTAAAATAGAAATCTGATTGAGTACGGGATAATTGTAAATTGGAAGAACTGTATGATGACGATGACGACGTTGTGCAGCATCGTTGCAGGGGGTGCTGATGCTGGGATTCATATATTTATTGGGTTTTTGAATTGATATTTTTGAATTGTGTGCATGGCGCCCTTTATGATGAGTGAAAACTCATATTAATCGCAATTCGCAAATAGGAGAGCCCGTATATATAGGAATTATGAATTGTTCTCACGGAGTTTTTAACAATGCTGAAGTTTACGAAATTCCCATGACAATTTTGGGAAAATTCAAGAGGTTGCAAGTTGTTGGAGCTCATCATCTCCGGACGCTGTTTCAGGGTTATAAATTCAATTCGTCTGATACATAGAAGTTTATAAACAAGGAAAAATGTGTAGGTAAGAAAGATATACATATTCCACTTGGAAAATAATACTTACTTTGTTGTCATATCTTTAATATAAACGGTCTCAAAAATGGTGAAGGCATACGTATTTCTTTATACGAAAATTATCTACCTAGTAATTTTTAGTAATTTGATAGTTTTTTTTTCGAACTTTTACTTTTTTTTTAAGAAAACGCCCCAATAAATGGACTTTCTTAATAGACGATCGATATTTATCGTTCGATGTCCATGTTTACCTGGTCGAATAGGTGTGTTTCTTTTTTTTTTTTTCATTATGCAAATTATTTATTTAATATTGACAACAAATTCAAAATATATCGAAACTAGAGTGCAAAAGATCCAGATATCGCCAAAAGCAATTAATACACTCTTTGGCGAAATATGCATTTTCAACACATGAAGGACATCTCTTAGGACTAATAAAGGGCCTTTCATTAAGCGCACTCTATATTTAAATTTAAATAAAACACTATTTGCCAGCTAGATATTATCGTAATTTTTATTTGTTTGAGGTGCCTATCTATGAAATTCCCTCCAATCGCTTGTGCAGAATTTCCAATGTGGCGTGAGCTGTGTGGCACGTAGCGCTGCCCTGTTGAAGCCATATGTCTTTGGTGCCGATATCATCCAATTCAGGCCAAAACAAGTTGGTAATCATCGACCTATAGCGCTCGCAGGTGATGGACGCTCTTGGATCTCTAGATCTCATGTGCATTGGTATCGTTAGTTAGTTAGTTAGTTGTATTTATTTAGCTATTAAGCCATTTTTGTTTAAATATTTACAATAAACATTGCATTATTTGGTTTACATTATGTTATAATAATTTATAGAATGTTTTCTTTTGTATAAAGCATTAACAATCTTTGAAAATCATTTAAGTTTGACAATAATTTTATTTCAGCTGGTAATCTGTTGAAATACTGAAATCCCATGTATTGTAGAGTGTGCTGTCCACCGGTAGTATGCATTCGTTGAATTTCTATATCTGTCCGATTTCTAAGGGTATATGTCGTCGCTTCATTTACTGTTGTCATCTTTTCTCTCAAATATTGTGGGCTTTGATTGTTTTTTATTTTGAAGACTAATACCATAGTTGCAAAGAATAATCTTTGGTTTATATTAAGCCAGTTTAGTGCATTGAGCATGAATACTATATGTGTATACCTACACATCACATCTTAAAATTATTCGCATAGCTTTATTTTGTAATTTTTGCATTCTGTTTTTTGATGTTATATCACGTCCCAAATTCGACAATTTTGTTTGTTGACGCATCCATCCATCCAGAAAAAGGCGGCATCCATTATGATGATTTTTCGATGAAAGTTAGGTTCCAGATCCCATTCAACGAACACACGTCGTTGTTTATGCCTAGGATTCTCCTGGATTCTCTCACGGTCACCTGCGATGATTTCGGTAGATCTTGCATTTCGTCAGGGGTGTTGGTTTATCGTTTACTGTGGACTCAAATTTATCCACCACACTGCGAATAATCGTCTCGGTAAGATGATTTGGCGGCCGTAAAATGGGCGAAGCGCGCGGAACGTTGTCCGAACAGAACACCAGCCTTGATAAAAGGTATGAACGCTATGTCCATCCATGGTGATTTGGCAAAACAGACTGAATAAATGACAGCCAATTTGACAGATGGAGCTTCAAAAATATGGCCGCTATCAACTGTCAAAGTTCGGAAGTCCCTATTGGAAGACCATTTAGAAGGAAAGGTAAGGAATTCTAATACACTTCTCACATTTTACACTCACTCAGTTGATAGATTTCTAATACATAGAACATAAAACAAATAAAAAGTTAAAAAAAAACACACAAAAACTAATAATATTTCTCCAGCTCAAGAGTATACGAAACATCTGTTGGCTACTTTCAATTTCGTGATTTTCGTCATCCGATTCGTCAAACCACAATTCAACACAACTTATGTTTTTAACATTCTCTTACCAAGAGAAAGATATTGTTTTCGTGAAAATTTTCGACCTCGAGATTTTGATTGATTCTAACAATACGATGATAGCGGAACCCAAAAAAGTGTTTTTTTTTTTAATTCCGTCCGTCGGTCCGTCTGTCCGTAATGGTCTCCCAGCCTAAGCGGCTTGACCGATTTCCTTCAAATTTCGTATCCAATTTTCTTTTGGTCATAATTCTATAGGCCATTTTTATACCCTATCCCATAGGGGTATATTAGTTTTGATACTTAGTTTGTAACATAGAGAAATAATTTAGCTACATATACCTCAAAGTATATGGATCGACTCAGAATCGCTAGCTGAGTCGAATTAGCCATGTCTGTCTGTCCGTCCGTCCGTCCGTCTGTCTGTTCGTCACCGATTTTTGGGCCTTAAATTTTGAGCTAGGATAATGAAATTTGGTATATAGGATCCTTGGGCGAGTCACCAGAACAAGTGTAAACATTTTTAAAATCCGCCCACTGCCACGCCCCCTTTTAGAAAAAACGTAGTTTTAAGCCAAACCGTAAGGAATTTCAAAAAAGTGTGTTTGCAACATATTTAGACAATCCTAATATCTATATTTCGTCCATACAAAGTTTTTGCCACGCCCACTTTTTGGGGGCGTTTTTTTTTATAAAAAATGTTTTTTGGTAAAATTTTAACATTTTCGAAAAAAAATTTGATGCACAATCATTGGCAGTATTAATACCAACATTTCGTCTATGGACCATTGTAGCCTTCTCATACGTTTTTGTTTGCTTTTGGCCATGTTTTTAACGGTACCTGCCATATAAAAATTACACATAACCTCAGTTTTCTCGAAAACATATAAGCATATTAGTTCCAACAAAACTGCATACCCAGTTTTTTCGAGAAAATCCATATAACGTATATTGTCATTCAGGCCATATAATTTCTCGCAAACAACTATGTCAAATTGAATGAAATTTAATACATATACTACTATTATAGTTTTAAACAATTCCACATAATTAGTTGTAGCCCAACTATCACTAAACGGAATTATCAGTTTTGGCCAATAACGAAAAATAATTATTATTCATTTCGATAGGGTTCAATAAAGGCTTTGTATTGCTGCCTTTGAAATGTTGGTCAAACTTCCGGACATTACTTATATAGCAGCACCTCTCTATATCTTCGATCACACGTTTTTCAGCTTACCTACTTCTAAAAAGCCAGCGTTCTTCACTTCTCTCAACAGGAGCTTTTTCAGCAACTCTAGCTCATTCTTAGCTGTGAGCATACGTCGACATTTCGCATCAGCCAAATTGTCCCATTGGCTGCAACAAGGAAATTGTTTCGAGTCGATAATAGACATCCAAAAAGACATCAACATTACTGGATGAGTACATTTTATATAAATGGTGGTCAATTGCATTGCTTTTTAGTTGAGATCTATGTAAGGCGACATACATATTTTATGTTGAGAAAACCGTATGTTTGTAGGTGCTAAGGATGTCCTCTCCTTCTGCCTTAGCATTGAAATCACCTTTAAAAATCTTATTTCTGCGATTTGGTAAGAAAAAGCCCTTAGCGATGTCATAAATTTTCCCCGTCGGAGATTTAGAGCATATATGGCTTATGTTGGTGTATTTGGCCTTGATGTGATCTGATCTTTTTACAAATGATCTATTTGGTTTTGTATGAAGATATCTAGTAAAAGGCATATTGAAACTTCTGTAATTCTGAAATATATGTCGAGTTGAGCTCGAAAATTCATTATATACAACGACCAATCAAAAACCAAACAGTCAGAGCAACTGCAACTGAATTCTTTTGGACCAAGCATAGTTTAGCAACAGAACTTATTTTGTTGAAGATTGAAATAAACTAAAATCTCTGTTACGAAAGTGTGGCCACACAAATCATGCTGCAGAAATTAGATAGCTATGGCACAAATAATAATCGGCCCTAGCGAGGTATCCGTCGGAGCGGAAAATTCTCTGATTTTGTACGATTCCGATGATTTTTGCTTCGAGGTATTCTTCGAAAAGCTGTTCAGAATATTTCTCCGACATTTCGTAACGCATCCCAGCGAATTGCGTTGAAGTGCGTTCAGGAGCATTTTTTGTTCAATTTTTGACAGCTAAGTGCAATTCTTTTTCCGATTTCCTCCGACATAAATTCGTCGCGGAATTTGTTTACGAAGTGAAGTGGAGTAATAGAAAAATGTATGTAATTATATAAAACTATTTATTTAAATTAATTTTCGTACTAATCGTTTGAATTTGTGTTTCCAGGGCGAGCTCAATGAAAAAAACCACCCCTGAACAGTACGAGCTTCGTCGTCGCATTTGTGTAGTATTTCTTTCCGAAGGCAAATACCTCGAATGGAATTTGAATCTCCGACGAATTATGCGTTGCGGAAAATTTTCCGCTCCGACGAATACCTCGCTAGGGCAGAATATGGGAAAAATAATAATAAGGCTAATTGAACAAAAATAATTTATTTATCAGTGGAAACCTGTCAATTCGGAGGAGAACTTATTTTGTACTTAAGCGAAATTCATACGTTTGGATATAGCCATACGAAAGATGATAGGAATGACCAAAAGGTAAAAAATATCCTTAAAAATAAACATCACCACAATGAAACATTTTTTTAGATGGAATAACATAAGAAGGATTTCAATGCACGTACATTATTGAATTCTGTTTATTTTTCTTGTCAAAAAACAAAAATGATTACCATGACCATATCGTTGCGGCTTGGAAACCTTTTTAGTCTATTTTCGACCATTTTGGGTATTTCGAACATAATTCTTGTAGACACATTTTTATCTTATCTCTTCGACCGCGTGCTTGACATGTTCTCGCTTACAATTTCAACAAAAATACGATGTTCCTCATTTTTCTCTGGTCATAGATATCCCAAGCGGATCATGCTTGATCGGATGGCGTCGCATTGGTTTCTGTTTTTTTTTATGTTCGCACATAATCTTTATCGTTTAGGGCTGGGGTCAATCGAATTGAATGTTGATAAGAGTGGTTGTTTATTTTTTTGTGGTGATGCAAATCCCTTTTCATCGTTCTTTATACAAATTTTTTATCTGGGAGGATTGTACATTTTTAGTTGCAGGAAAGTTTTAATATTTATACCTTATATATACTAAATATATATTTATAAATTGACTATTAAACTGATTATATGATCAGTCGATGTTTTGACAATCTTTTTTGTTCTCAAGAGACACTGTATAGTGCACTACATTTAGAGAGAACATGTATTTCTCTTGTGCACATATAACTAGTACTTGCTCTAATCGCCTAAAATATTGATTTTAAATTCTATTATCGCACGCTATTGAAAATCGCATGATCCAGCAATGATCAATCTCTAATGAAGCGTTTCAACCAATCGATCTTCTAATTAACTTCAAAAAATAGTCATGTCACTTTAACCCCCGTTTTACAATAAGCCCCAAAAGCAAACCCACTTCGTAATCATTCAGCGATAACAATTCCAATCAGACACTATTAGCGTATCTTTTAAGTTTTAAAATTACTTTGATAAAAATCTATTATAAGATAGCTCTAAGTTCCAGCCATCCAGGTTTAGTCATTCGGTGCTGTAAAAATGTCAGTGGTTATACAAACCGATAAAAATTGGTTCCAGGTGTTTCAATAATCTGATGTAAGATACGTAAATGAAAAAAAATATTATATATATATTAAAAAGCTTAAGATCAAGGGTTTAATTCTGATCAAGAAAATGTTGGTCACAAAGTTCTACTTTGCACTGCAAAATCTGGTGCCTTATGTTTCATTTTTGATCACAAAAAGTCATCAGTTGTTGGATTTCGCTTATCCCTCGGTCAATTATTTTTCCGCCTTGGGGGCGATCGGAATATTTTGATTATTTAATTTTTGATTTGTTGTCAAAAATGTCCTAATGTAATTGAAGCCCTTATGATGACACTTAGACCGCGTGCCAATTGCGTTAACATATTAGCTAGTGATATAATTTTTAAATTAGTGTGATGAATAAGACTTCAAATCTTGAACCTGCTCAGGAGATCGCTAAAATTTATCCAGTCCTACTGAGGATTGAGGGAGATGGAATATGGAAAGCACATTCTTGGATTATTACTCATTACTAGTGTTTACATGTGGCGAGAAAACAGCACATCGTTCCGATTATTCAACAAAAAAACAAGGAACATATATTATATATCAGAAAATGTATATAAAAGTTGTAAAATAAACTAAAATTGGGTTTTCCAAAAATGATGTTACGAAAATGTTATGATAACATTTGTTTTGCTATATTTTGTATGACAATTGGATATCTTTAATAATGAGCACACACAGGCAACAACATTATATTTACTGACAATACTAAATAATTAAGAGTTTTTTCATGATCTCTCTGAAATCTATTTGATTTGTATACCCTTTCCCAAGGGGTAGTTACAAACTATGTATCAACATAGTTTGTAACATAGAGAAATAATTTTGCTAGATATACCTTAAAATTCATATATGGATCGACTCAGAACCGCTAGCTGAGTCGATTTAGCCATGTCTGTCTGTCCGTCTGTAAAACCGTTGATCACCAGTTTCTAGGTCTTAAAGTTTGAGCTAAGATAATAAAATTTGGTATATGCGATTCTTGTACGTGCTCTTCAAACAAGTGTATTTTTTTTAAAAATCCGACCACTACCACGCCCCTTTTTTAAAAAAACGTAGCCCACTTTTGGAGGGCGTTTTTAGTAAAAAAAAACGTTTTTTGGTGTGATTTCAGAATATTCGAACAACTTTGCATGCGAAATCATTAAATATGATAATATAAATATTTCGTCTATAGATCATTTTAACCCAAGCCCACTTTTTTTCTTTTTTTTTAAACCATTTGTATACCCTACCCCATAGCATATGCAGAAGACAAGCGTTGTTTTTTGTTGAAACATTAACGATTTTGATAAACTGCCTGAGCAAAATATTGTGATAAAGCCACGCCCACTTTTTGGGAATGTTAAATTAGAGGCTGAAATGGGATAGGGTACTCACCGATTCGCACAGCGGATTGTAGCCTTCTGATATGTTTTTTTACTATAGCAAAATATAAGGAGAGGAAGTTCGTTGCAATGCTGTTGAGAAATTGTAATAGGAAGAAACATTTCCATATTTCAAAAAAAATTACCTTACTTTGCAACTTATAATAGTGATGAATTTCATTTATTATCAAAAATAACCAGCTTTACCATTTTAGCTGAAAGGAATTGAATCTCATCATATTTTAGTAGGGAATCGATTTCCACTTAATGGTTTTTCGGAGATCTCGAAGAGCTCTTTAGTGGAACATGCCGATTGTTTTTTATTTTGAGTAATACTTCTTTAGAAAACAGACTTAGAGGCTGTATAAAGATGTTCCTATTTAAAGCTTTCATAAGCTTTAAATATTTTTTGTGTTACCACCTTAATTAGTAAAGGGTGTTTTCTTAGAGGTTTGATTTTTAAACTGTCAAAACTGTTTCTAGAGATTGTCAATTGAAGATGAACAGATCCGCCAGAACAATGAGTGCCAATTGTGCCAACTAATTTGGAAAAACATGAATCGTTTAGCCAAACTTATCGTCCACTACATCAATTTTACGGTCGACATAATCGTCTGTCTGGTATTGTGGAGCGAAGTGTAGAGGAGAATTCGAATGAGCCGATTCGCCAACGTGCACAGCAATTGGAGATATGCCCACCCACTTTGTGGAAGAATTTACCCAAAGATCTTGTCTTAAAAGCTTATAAGATCCATTATATTTAAGCGTCGTAGGTTCTGTGAATGGGCCGAAAGCATGATTGAGCTTGATTCTCGTGCCGAATTTGGAGTGGAGAAAACCCAGAAGCTTTTGTCGAGACGCCCTTACAACTTTTAACACTCACTTCCGTCAATAGAGAGCGCTATAGAAACAGATTTCGGATTCTACTTTCCTCAGTTGAATGAATGGCATTAACATGGTACACGATACCATTAATTTATTGCGGGAAACATTTGTTGAGCGCATAATTTCGCGTAATGCCCAAGTCTGGTCAAGACAATATATAATGTCGAACACTAAACCATTCGTCGCAACTTTTGCCTTATTAAATGGCACTGGATAGATTTTGTACGGAACACCCCATAAAAGAAAATGCATATCTGCTCCCAAAAACCTTCATAAAAACATAAAAATCAAAACCTACTTAAAAAGAACACCCAAAAAAAGAAAGCGGTAAAGATTTCCATTCTTCTGTGAATGGAGGTAACTAGATATTTTTTTTAGTACACAAAAGCTAATTTCGTATGCAGACGAAATCGCGAAAAACCAAGGAACCTCCTGAATGAAGTGCAAGAAGAAAACCATTCCCGAATATAATTAAGAAAAGAGAAAACCACTTCATGAAGACACAATGATATAAAAGATATTCAAGACCGTGCCACAACTTATTTACTTACTTAAGCTGCACTATCCAGTGTAGGATGGGCGATGGCCTTAGCGTCAACCAACATCCAGCTCAGTTAAGGCAGGAACCGAAGAGCCTTCAGTTGCTCACTCCAAATGAAATCGATTGAGATTAGTAAATATAAAATATTAGGCATTCTCTATTTATTTGGGTCTACAATGTTAAATATTTTTGACACACTTACACCTACACCCACACGCCGATTCCGAACGGGATATTTCAAGCAACTTCTTATGATAGCTTTATACTATTGTCACTCTTAAGGCGTGGGATAGGTGTAGGGGATTGAACAAAATTAAGGAGTAGTCGTCGCTTGGGAATCCTAACTAACCTAACTAATTAAAACAAACCTCTGAGATACTGGACTTAAAGAAAAGTTCTTCTTTTTTTTTCTGAAATGCTCTGTGGATCGCTTTGAAATCGATACCTCAAATTCACATGCATTCGCTTTTTTGTATTATCAAGAGCGACAATGATCGAAAATTAAATTTTACAGTGCTTCCCAGTTTCTTCTATTTTGACTTACAATTATTATTCGAGAAATTTGATAGGTAGACCAGTTTGTATCTTTATTTCTGTTCATTGGTAATTTTGTTGTGTATATTTGACAGATAGTATTCGCCAGCAATCCGTCACATATACCTACTGCTATACCTTTCAAAAAAACCAATCGCTTTTGGGAATAAAATCTGCCATCAAAAGCAATTCATCCCGCTTTTGGGAATAAGCCCCCAGAATTGGCAAAGTTTGATTTTCTGTCAGATTAGTCGATGCTGTGTTGATATTCGTTTCATCTTCGGTTTGACAATTGTTATGTGTTCTTTTGTTATGTAACTTTAAAAATAAACGCTCTTAATTGTCGTTTAAACTATTAAAAGTTGACAATATATGTTCCGAAAAATGCAATTTGCTCAAAGAGGTCGAAAACTTTAAATTTTTAAGGTAGATTCATGTACAACTGATTGACATTGGCCAGTAGAGCTCACATAAAAAAGTCCTTCCATGAGCCTTCCACTTGAGCATTTCTTTGACATAGCAACTTCTGAACAGCAACACTTAACGTCTTCGTCTCTTTATGTCCTGATAAAGTTTTGATTTTATTACGAATAAAATTCCGCTGATCTGGCAGGTTCTGTATTTTTTTTGTATCTCCATTATCAGCTCTCAGCTTGTCCGCGCGCAGTTCGACATCCCTTAAGGCATGACGCCGCAGCTTCGAAAGCGATCTCTTTGGATTACTTAATTTGAATAAAACATTTGCGAAGAACTTTTCAGGATACAAATTAAAAACTTTGTATCATCGTTTGGTGTACATGGGCCAGAGAATCGTGCCTCTCCACGGGTCGAGTAAATAAACGTGAGTTGAAACCCACTGCCCATCAACGAAGTACATACCTGATTATAGCATATCAAAGCAGCCCGTGCATGTTTTGTGAGTTCCCAAACTGGTTCTCATCTTGAATTCTTGATTTGGATACCTTCATCCTTCTTGGGACGCGCCGGACTCAGACCAGAGAACCTTTTTTCCATTTGTTTTTGTATATAGATATGTACCCGTTGCGAGTCCAATGCCATACAAAAGAACACAAGTGCCTAATGGTCACTCGACAAATAACGTCGCGAAACCGGCTAAATTTCTGCCCTTTCTCTCGATGCCGGCGAATTGCTTTTCCAAAACGAAGACGCTTCCGCCGGCCGTCGCCGTCGAGTCGTCATCGTTGTTGCCGTAGTCGTAGCCTTTGCCGGTGCCTCTCTGCTGATGGCCATCTCTCTCTCAGTTGCGTAAAAAAATACACAAAATATCTTATGTACACATCGATACGTGGTAGATGCTGAACCAAGAAGTATACTCGTAGATGCGAAGATCAAGAGGAACAAGGGACAACAACACGTAGCTTGAACTTGAAAATAAATCAAATTAGAAACCAACAACAACAAAAAAAGAAACACATTTAGACCAATATTTTTTTTTTCGGTGGTTCCAGAGCTCTCAGCCTTCGGCCCCTTTCCCAACCGCAGAGCGCTCCCCACCACCATGGCGGCCTCTTGCTGTCCTTCAATGTGAATTTGTAGAATCATCATCAGTACGAGCACCATCCCTGACAAGTGTTCGTATTGATTTACCATACCGGGTGCTGCATGATGGTGGGGCGGGGAGCAGACGCATGGAAGAAGATCACCAGAACCGAGTTGAAGACAAATATGAACTTTTGACGGATCCATAAAGTTTAAATTAGTTTCAATTGCCGTTCATATTGGTCTACGACAGCGGCAACGAAGACGACGACGACGATGACGACCGCCCGCCCGAACGGTACAAGTGTACAAGTAAGTGTATAGATATTGTCATGGGCGCACTATACAGGCTCTGGCGCGTACACAACCATCAACGAACATAAATTGAAGCGAAAAATTGGATTTGTTTAGATAATAGATAGACACAGAGCAAGATACACACGCTGGGCAAAAATTGAGATACATTACGTCAATTGCCAATGGTCAAACCATGATGATTCTTGAAGAATTGTGTACGTATGTATTGTTGTTGTACACCCGTACAAGGGACGTGCCGAAGCTTGAGTATCATCAATTGGGGGCGAAGTGGTGTCTTTGTGTAAATTGGTGAGTGAGCTACTCACGCTCGAAGGAAGGAGGACGGAACCACAACGAGTAATTATTGGGTCTACGATGTTTACAGTTGGATTTTACACGCCATAAAAGAACAATAATTGTCAAGCTGTAAGAGGCGTTAAGAAGCTTAAGTTGGGAATGGGTTGTTACAAATGTGGTGATTTCCAATGTCAGCATCTTGTTATGTTTAAGAGCATTTAAGAGCTTTTATGGATCAGAAGCGTTTTATTCATTTTAAGTTGGTTTGAGGATATTTCAAAAAGTGTAGACAATCTTTATATTGCTGAGAGTGGCTCTTATACAGGTTGGGTCACGTGGATTCTCTGAGTCCTGTGAGGTTTTGTTTTCCTTCGTTAGTCAGCCATATTTTCATTTTCTGTTATAAACGTCTCTTAGTTGAGAGAAATCTATAACGAGCAAGCAGTACATCGAGATGCTTTAATGTCTGTTAACTCCTCACTTAAATGGCTGTATATATTTGAGAAAACAAGTCTCCTGGTAGTTCTTTCCATTGTCGTAAAAAAAATAGTATTTGTACTTAGTTCTTGTAGTCCTTGTTAGTTAAAACTGCACATAATTTATACAAACAATACCGATCTTTAACTTACCGAAACGGACTTCAACTTGGAATACAAATTTTACATATCGGTAAAAGGGACTGGAAAATCTCAAACTGCTCAATACGGCGAATATATCTTCGTCTGTACAGACGGATCTAAACCAGACAAAGGAGTTGGCCTTAGGGTTTGTTCTGCTTTGTTATACAATGAGGTCCGGGTTATTTAGCCATATAGAGAATTTGCGAAACGGAAGTCACACAACTAGCAATTTGTCTTCTATAAGCTTCGAATTTCCAATTTCAAGAAGCAATATCTTGTATTGAACTTTTTTTGTACTTGTGCGGAGAAATTCAGCTTGTTTAATAACTCTTTGAGGTAAATCCAAAAACCTTATAAAAGGTTAAATGGTATATCAATTTAAGGTTTCTATAAAGTTTCCAGTATGTGTGTACATATGACAGTTGTAAAGATGTTTTAGTAGAGCTTCCGCCGAAGCTCTATATGTTGAAGCATATTGTATATTGAGCTTGTGAATTAAGGCTTATATCAGATGTGACTAATTATTTATTTTTTTTTCAATGAGCTACCACGCAAAAGGTCTGGGTTTGATTTCCAACAACACGATTTTTTATTTTCATTTCCAAAAATATTCAGACAACCATTTCTTTGTGTAATCGCAACAAATGTACATAACAAATGAAACAAGGAAATCTTATAGAGCGGCGCTCGATGGATTCCGCAAAACGCCGGACAACTTCGGAGGAAAATCAATTGTTGACTTAACGCATTATGCCGCTGCGCGATCATGTGCGATAAATTTCATCGGAAGATCTGTTCGAAACGATCATCGGAACGGAAACCTCGGTAGTGAATTCTCAGATTTCGAACAAATAGGAAATAATTTCTTCTGAAGGGATACCTTGATATGCCTGATTGTTTGCATATGGACAGCCAAGCAGCGATCTTTGCAAAGTTTGTTCCATCGTTTGCAAGTTCTTTAACAGAAAGAGTACACCCAAAAAAATCTCCGCTGTAAATTTTACACAATGTGGCAGTCGAATTTACAATAACTTGAAAATTTGTGTGTTTAACAGCAAATGCGTTAATATTCACAATTAATTGTAAGTTTAACAGCGGTTGCTTTCATTTTGGCAATAAAATTGTTAAAATGATCACAATTTCTTGTTGTAAAATTGACACCGCGTTGTCAATTTTGGTTGCTAAATGTATAGATTTGATTTTGTAAAATCTACATCGCAGAATTGGTTAATCTACAAGCACTTTTTGTATTAATTACATTTGGCTGTAGAATTTACAATAAGTTCTATATATTTGTCTTTGTGTTTGTCAAATCTATAGAACTTATTGTCAGTCAATCTACAATCTACATTTCTAGTAGACATGAAGATAAATCAACAGCAAAAGTTACTAGGTCGAACAAAGGATGACATAATGTTGGTTCATAATAAACGATTTTAAAAACATGCCAGAACATATATACTTTGTTTGGCAGAACAGTATAATACTTTGTTTATCATTTTGGTACGACTGTGAATCAAACCCAGGCCCTAGGGTCTATGTTTCTTCCTGAACTACAAAACTGCATCACTAGCTTAATCACTAAACTCAATTTTGAAGTACAAAAATTGCCAATTTGACTGACCGTATAGAGTTCGCTTATCGGAGTCGAGCTGGCAATTTGCCCGAAGCTACATATATATGCCTAGGTCTATGTCGCTGTAGAGCATGTTAAATCTTCAACTTCAAAACTAGTTAACGCAAACGGGACGGAAATGTAGTCCCCGCCTGTCCTTGCGCGTTTCTTGTTAGTTGGCGTGAGAATTCCACTGAAATTACTGACGCCTATTTGATAAATATTTGCTTGCTAACGGTGTCAACATTAGTCACATTTGATACTACCGATGTCGAATTAACACATATTCTTCAAAGATCTCTTGTGATTGCAGCCTTTCGACATACTGCTTTCATAGTGTTTCAAGTTATTATGTCTTGGTTCTCCAGAGTCATATTCATATTCATTCAATGTTGGGATAAATGTGGTCAACATGTGATTGACCGTATATTCGTCCGGAGGTAACCAACAGTATCTAGTTTGGTAGCACAATCAATTATACATGTTCGATGCCTTTTGGTTTGTAGAATTGTTTGATTGCTGTTTACAAAAAAATACAAATTTTTGGCGCAACAGGCTCGTTAGTACCCAGGGCCTAGCTTTCTCACAACCATTCATGTGTGCGTGTGTACTTCTTGCACGATGGCGGGACCTCCTGTTTTATGCCGACTCCGAACGGCTAACTTGAGATAAGCTATTCTTGACAATTGATACTACTCGGATGATTTGTCAGTTCATCGCGAGAGGAGGGCCAGTGAAAAATCATTTAGGTGTTGCTACGGCTGCATTGCTGTTTAATGCAGTTTAATTGTATGAGGGTCAACAGAATTTGCTAAGGTGTACTTAATTTGTCTGTACCTCACCTTAGACTACAAATAATTAGAAGCTTTACCCAGAAGGTTTTAAGAGTAATGTCAAATTTGATTAACCAATTAAATTTTAGATCTACTAAGTTGACAACAACAGGACGTATTTTTATTATTTTATTCTGTCATAATTTTTTTAAGAAATATTTCTTGACTCTGCTTTGGGTTATAGGTTCGTCGCACCTAAATGACTTCTATAAAAAAGGAAGAGTCTGGTACGGTTTCACAGTCAGATCAGCCCAAGGCATTAAAACGGAGGTCAAATATTCAAAATGGTTTAAAGAAATTGAAAAATTAAAGGTTTATGATTTACATTTTATAAGCAACTGGATAGAAATACTCAGTATTTGTTCGATTTCCATTGTCTGTGGTTCTCCCTTCCAACCTTAAAATTTTAGTGTTACAAACACAACCGACTTATACAAAATAGTAATTATGTGTTAACACTTGGGGTAGTTGCTGAAAGCAAAAGCGGTCGCTGTATATAAAATTACCCTGCTACTACCATGTGGTTATACAGTAGGTAACTCGGTTAATACATTCACCAATGTAACCCCCATAACCATTAACGTGTGTTGTAACATAAATTACTAAACACCAACACTTTAATAGTTTTCATTATACTATAGGAGGATGATTCCGTTTTCACTTTCTCTGTATCGCATTTTGTTAATTTTACAAGGAAGGCCGCCCAACTAATAACTTTTTTTGATCTCCATAGAGGGGTTAAAAGCTTTAATGTTAAGATTGTGATTATTTCATTTCCTGTGCGATGCCTTTGCGTAATTATAAGGATATAAGCTTCTTTCTGATCCTTTTATTAACCAAACCTTTTATATTGTCAAAAGTGTTGGAATATATGAAAAAAACCTGGACATAAACACAAAAGATGGAGAACTATATTCGTGGTCATCGAATTGTTATTGACTTAATGGATAAGGGATCCAAAATGTTGTTAGGATTCGAGAATGGTGATGATTTTATGTTCTCCGACTTGATGTCTTCAAATAATAGTGCAGGACTTGATAGGGATTAAGGGTTGGTTGTAAAAGTGGTCTTGTAGCAATATTAATTTTGTATTACATGTATTGACTTCAGTACTTATTTAATGATTTTTTTGATTAAATAAACTACTAACTGACCGGACAGACGTTGTCATGTCTAAGATATTAAGATCGGTTAATGGAACCCACAATCGTATTCACCAATAGGCTGTTTCCCTGACGGTCATTTATCAAGATTTAGTCTAGTAACTGAATCATGTAGAAAGCTATAACAGCTGTTCCTTTCGAATATTTATCCCCGTATTTATATTCGATACTAACTTATTCAATGTGGAGTTGTAGTATTCCATTGGACGCGTCCAGAGGTGGAGGGTAGAGGAACAAACTTTAGATCGGCAGTGTACTGTATAGTCGCGCACCAAAATTAGCTTAGGGTATTAAAAATAAAAAAAAATACTTTTCCAGTTAGACTGTGTGAACTGAAAAACCTACATGAGTTGCTTTAACAGTTTAATTTATTCAAGCTCCTTGAATAGAATATTGAATATTGGCAGAGCCAAATTCACGGCCAAGACTACTAGGAGTATCTGATAAATTGGAGCTGACTTTTGAGGTGGGGCTACCCAATCAAGTACAAAAAAAAATTATATGAAGAAACCAAGAGCATGAGAAAGGAAAAAAAAAACAGCAAGACCAAAAACCTAGCGGAAACCCTAAGACATTATTGTCATTTAGTAAATATGATGGGATGGTTCCGGAAAAGGGTGAGCAACCATGGTTATTCCGATGTGTATTTGTAATAAGGGACAGAATTAGCCAACCCATACTTCGAAAACATTATCGAACGCATTGACACAATCCGCATCCAGGGAAAATGCGCCAACATAAGCCTTATATGGGCTCATCTCCGCGGCCACGTTAGCAAACAAAATTGCCGCATCTAAGGCTCGGAAAACCAGCACGACCATTTTGGACTTTTCTTGTAAGGAACCGTGAAGGACCGATGTTATGCCAACAATCCGGAAACGATTCATGCGCTCCAGCACTTTTGCTGTCAGAATGAACCCTTCAATATTGGCAACGAAGGCTACCAGCCACCCGCTCTAAATGAAGTGTGGATAGCATTATTTCAATTTCAACACTAAAGCTCGAAGTAAAGGGTGTTTTTTTTTTAAAGGAATAAAACTTCAAATTGAAAAAAAAGGAAAATTTTAATGTCCATCAATTTGGCTTTATTGGAAGGATAATTTTATGCCACTAATGTTTAAATATGATTTCGGGCATGTGGCCGCCGCTGGTTCTAGGCTAAAGGTCCAATTTTCAACCACTTTTTTTGAGCATTTGGGGCCGTATGTCAGCAATAACGCCACGAATGTTGGCTTAGAAGTCCCCTAACGTTTCTGGTTTGTTGGCGTAGACGAGCGACTTCACATATCCCCATAACAAATAATCCAATGGTGTCAAATCACACGATCTTGGTGGCCAATTAACAGGTCCATTCAGCGAAATTATGCGCTCATCGAATGTTTCCTTCAATAAATCGATTGTGACGTGCGCTGTGTGGCATGTAGCGCCGTCTTGTTGGAACCACATCTCATCCACATTCATGCCATCCAATTCGGGAACATAATAGTCGGTTATCATGGCTCTATACCGGTCTCCATTAACGGTAACTGACTCTCCAGCATCATTTCGGAAGAAGTACGGCCTAATGACTCCACCAGCCCATAGAGCACACCAAACAGTCCGTTTTTGTGGATGTAATGGCGTCTCATGTGGATTCTCTTCACTCAAAATGCGGCAATTTTGCTTGTTGACGTAGCCATTTAAACAAAAATGAGCCTCATCACTGAACAAAATTTTGCGATGAAAATCAGCATCGAGATCAATCTCATTTTCGGCTCATACACCAAAATCACGACGCTTCGACGTCTCTGCGGATGCGTATTATAACATAGAGTAAACGTAGTGCGAAAACGATCCATGGTTAACCGAATTAATTGCTCTGATGGACAATTATGTCGACCATAAAATAGACGCAGCTTGCGGTAAACTTTGCGAACTGAACCATTATTTTCGAAATAAATTTGCACGATTTGCAAGCGTTGTTCATTTGTCAACCTGTTCATGATGAAATGGCAAACCAAACTGAACATAACTGACATAAGAGTTGCCCGATTTGACCACAAAATGTCAGTTTTATCTCCATTCGAAAAACCAAGAACCAACCTCTAAAAAAACACCCTTTACCTGTCAGCACGGAAGAGTTTACTAATCAGTTTACATTGCATTATAAGGATCATTCTGTTTTTAATCTTACAAATATTTTGATTTACGGGTTGTTATGACCTCAGAAACATTTTTATTCTATTAATTGCAAAATAAAAAACTGATCGGCTAATCCGCAATTTATGACCAAAAGTCAGAATAAGGCAAAAGTAATTGGGGTTAATATTATCTTTTATAAAATGTTGCAAGCTTTTTTTATGTGTATTTGTTTGGCGACGAAGGGTTATCCAACTTCTGATTCTGGATGAATATACTTCCCCTCTTCTTGAGTGCATATGTATTATTAACATGTATAACTTTATTAAGGGTTAATTAAGGACTCATTCGATATAATTGCTGAACTATGATTTGAGTAGAGTCATAAATAGAACAATAAGAGCTGCAGTTCAGTTGCTAAACGTAAGAAATTCAGCCGTTGCGGGTGACTTCTTCATCCATAATTATGTAATATGTACCAATGAAAAGGCTAGGTTCTCCATTTGTCTTGAGCAGGATTATTCTTCTCTCCTCACTTAGGTAGTTCATTGCTGTGGTTAAGCTCTATCAGTTAAATAATATTCTTAATAAGAATATATGGAACTTTAAAAGTGTGTCATAGAAAAATTAGGTAAAAAGAAGTAGTACAGCAGTCCTTCCAGTATTTTAATAAATTTGTTTCCATCACTTGCCGGAAAAAGGTGTCCTTAATTTTTCCTCGCACAATTACCAAGAATAGAAAAACAGAAAATTATATTTTAAATACATATAAATAAATATTTAAATAAAACAAAAAACAACAACAAACTTCTTCAGAAAATATTTCGGAAAAGGCAGCAAAACATTTTCTGAAATAAATTTTGGGAAATGCCCTGGTTTTCTGGCTTTGATTTCCAAAAGCCTAGACGAGAGTAAATTTGGCTTCGAATTCATTTATCGTAGCCGACTTACCTATGTAAACTTTGGACTTTACGTAGACATTGAAGAAAACGTAATTGGCGGCCAATGAAAGGTTCAAAGGGCACTACTGCCCACCGAATTGAGTTCACAATAAAGCCTAGTTTTGTAGTTTCCTCACCTCGATATCCAAAAGGGACATGGCGGTCTCCAGATCAACGAACAGTCAAGTGATCACATTGCTGTAGACAAGAGACATTCAACTACCTTTTTGCAGCCAAGGAAGGATGCGGATATCCACCAAGCTCTATAGGCATAGAAGAAGGGAAGAACACCGGCTTTTCAGAAAGAAGAAAAAAGAGCAAGAAAAGCGCGCGATAGAGGATATAGAGATGTGCCACTCCAGGAACGATGTTCGCAAATTTTACTAAAGTGTCAAATGTCAAAGTCAAGGATACAATGCTCGACCAGAAACCTGCAGTCGATGCTGAGGATATGGAAAAACCACTTCTGCAGACTGTTCGCTGTTAGGCAGAATAAATCATTTAATATTGGCAACGGCAGCGAAAACTGCCAACCACCCCACCTAAGTCAAGTGAGGATAGGAATATCTAAACTCAAGCTCAATAAGGCCGCCGGAAACGACAGCCTTCTCGCTGAGCTTTATAGTAACATCCACCAACTCATAAGCCAAATCCGGTCGGATGAAAGTATGCCTGAAGAATGGAACCTCAGCATCGTTTGACCGATTCACAAAAAAGGAGACCCTCTGAACTGCGCCAACTACAGCGGCATAAGTCTCCTCAACATCGCATACAAGATCCTATCTGCCGTATATGCAAACGCCTGAAACCGTTTAACAACAACCTGATTGGCCCTTATCAGTGTGGTTTTAAGCCAGGAAATTAGACAACCAATCAAATTTTCACTCTTCGGCAGATCCCTGAAAAAACCCAAGAAGTCCAAATCGATACTCACCACCTATTTATCGATTTCAAAGCCGCATACGACAGCATTTATAGAGACGAACTATACAGAGCCATGTCTAGTTTTGGTATACCGCCCAAACTCGTCCGTTTGTGTAGGATGACGATGGAGAATTTTCGCTGCTCCATCAGGGTCGGAAAAGACCTCACCGACACATTTGATACTAAAAAAGGATTTAGGCAAGGCGACGCGCTGTCATGTGACTTCTTCAATTTGATTCCGAAGAGAATAGTGCAAAACTCCCAAGCCAAAATCAGAGGCACAATTTTCCAAAAATTGGTGCAACTACTAGCATACGCCGACGATATTGACATCATTGGTCGGACTCAACGAGATGTCATAGCCACGTTTGCTAGTATAGAGAAAGAAGCGGAAAAAGTGGGTTTAGCAGTAAATGTGGTTAAGATTAAGTATATGCTGTCAACACGAAAGGACACACAACATCGTCGAATTGGACAGAACGTCACCATTGACAGATATTACTTTGAGATAGTACGGGACTTTGTCTAACTTGGCTCCGCTATTAACTCTGACAACAACATCTCGTCAGTAATCAAAAGAAAGATTACTCTTGCCAACCGCTGTTTCTTCGGGCTAAGAAGGCAATTTAGTAGTAAAGCCCTCACTCGAACTACTAAGGAGATCCTATATAAGACCCTGATCATCCCAGTCCTGCTCTACGGCGCTGAAATATGGACCAATACTCCGGCACGCAGAGTTTTCGATTCCCAGCCAGACGTCGGACGCAGTAGAGGAAGACTTCGCATTAAGTGGCGCGCACAAGTAGAAACCGATCTCAACCAACTTGGAGTGCGCAACTGGAGGCAGTTAGCTAAGGACCGGGCTAATTGGAGAGGCATGTTGGTTGAGACTCAGGTTCATCCCGGACTGTAGCGCCACTTAAGCAAACAAGCAAGCATTACTTGCAATGTCTAAAGGGACCGTGAAAGAACTATCACATGGCTTTAGTCCAGGATTGGAATTCATTCCAAATAACATCATAGTGTCCATGGTCATTATCCCCAAAGCACAGTCAAGGATTAAAAACTAAGAGGTCTCTTATTATATCATAATGAAAACCATAAAAAGACTGTTGGAGGTGCCATGAAATAATTTCGAGCGAAATAAGGACAAATTGCAAAGTTATTTGAACCTCCTAAGCGGGCCAACCAGCTACTTTTGATCTAGAAAACTATATATACCCAAACATCTTCTGTTAATCAAGAAAATTGCTGATGGACTTGATATACCTAAAACGAAGCAACGGGTAAATCAACGAAGTTGAGTAAGAAGATATGACTACGAAGAGTTGAAACCCTTTGAACCCGCGAGGCTGATCACCCAGAGGTACAGTTCATCAAGAAAACGGTCGACATAGGCGTCTGACAGATTCAAAATCCTTTCATGAACTAAACATTGGGTTTCTTAAAAGGAAATGAACCCGAAATTTCAAATTCAGCTTTACTTCGGACGAACTTATAAAAATGTTTGGAAACCTCGAGTTCTTAATGTACCGTGCAACACACATGTCTATTATGATCTGTAGCAGCTACATGAAGTTACTTGTGCAATTGGTAAATAGCAAATAGGCTTACAAAAGGTTCAGTAAGAATTAGATTATTATTTTGTGATTATTTCTTGCACTTGCTCGGATCCGCCTGGAGATTTTTGGTGATGACATGGTGAATGCTAAAATTCCTATAGCATTGCTATGCTAGCACTAGGTTTCACACCTCGATAAACAAATTGAGACAAAACTTTAGTAAACAGAAGTACATTTTGGCTCAACAACAACAGTTTAGTAGTTTAGTCTCAATTGACAACAACATAAAATAAGAAAATCAACAGAGACCTACTTGGGTAAATATTTATAAAGCCCTAGTGCACAACTATCTAATCATGCACTCATATCTGAAAAGTAATCTATAAATGTCCCATTAAAATTAGAAAAAACAAACAACTTTTCATCAATCGAATGCATATTTAGGGCATCCATCCTATTGAGCAACCAATTTATAAGATTCATTTGTACTAATTGATTTCAAAGCGAAATGTTATTAGTTGGCAAATGCCTACAACAAAGATAATAAAAAAATAAAAATAAATAAAAAACAATTTACAAGCCAACGTTATGTGACCAAACACAACTCAACCGGTTGTGGAATAGGCTGTAAGGTAGTTCCAGCTCGAAGGTCTCTGCACTACGATCTTCGAGTGTGCATAACACATAGCCACATAATAGGTATCAATTACGTGAGTGTCTTCCTTGACATGACTACAGTATCTTTGGCGAAAGGTCGCTTCTTGCCTCTTACCCAGACCAATAACTATCCAAACATGGTGTACAGCACGAAGACTCCAAAGAGTTTGTGTGTACCCAACGCTGTAAACAACTTGATGACGGCTTGTTAGTTCACGGAATAAAAAATAAAAACACAAAACAACAAATTTAAAAGAAGTTAATAAAATATTAATAAAACAGTTGAATATAAAATATGTCTCATATTGAATTTACATTGTGTGCAGTCAATTAATTCAGATTCGCCAATGCAATGGGGAATTCTGGGTTGGTTCTGTTTACGACTGCAATTCGACATGTGCTACACGTATACGCTGTTCTGTTGACTGTAGCTTTATTCTGAGCCCTCTTCGTGCTCAGATAAGAGAAACTGCTGACACATGGGGACATTCTTAATAAAATGCAAAAAAAAAAACAACCTAAGAATATTCGCCTCATACAGATGTGTCTGAGAAAAAACAATACTTTTGCATTTTTGCTTGTTCTAAATAAACAAATGGTGTGAGAAGACAGAGTGTCATGAACGAGTCTAATCTTATATATAGGCAGGGATACCGTTTATATAGGCGTCTAGTTTTGCAGACATATATCAGTTAGAAGCTTCTCGTTCGGATACATGGATATATACTATGCTTGTTATGTAGGGTGTCCAAGTCTACCTATATATAGGCTGTGGAACTGTTTAATATCTGTATTTTTGAGATACTTATGAAAACATATATAGTATTCTATCGCGCACGTGGCTTTCGAACCATCTCAGACAAGGTCGTCTTTTTTATAGTAAACTTGGTCCCTTTCGACATCCTAACAAACGAGATGTGGAAAATATACAATAGAAGAATTCTGAGCCAAAACGATGCCAATGACATCAAGAGAATCAAACTGGAAGAGACGGGTGGCAAGCTAATTGGGCTTCTATAACCAAATGCCGATGCACACACAAACTGACACCAACAATCCAAGACTGGACAAGTCGAGAGCATGGAGACTGTAACTACCATATCACGCAGTTACTGTAGGTTATCGCAAGTACTTCACCGATTTGGACACCATACCTCACAATTCTGTCCAAAACATCCAGATAAGTGCCGATGAGTGTGTTGCAGAAAAGCTTAAAACACATTACGTTGGATTGGAAATATAGGTTAGGATAGGACAGGTATGTGAAATTTAGCAGGGCAATGCCTCGGTAGTTGGTGCAAAACATGGAATCACCTTCTCTGTAGATGGGATACACACAGATGATATTTCAGTCACTTTTACACTTATTTAGAAATACCTCCGTATTCGAAGAGTTCTGCTCGTAGTCCATCGCAACCGGCTGCGTTGTTGTTCTTCAGTTTTTTTAAGGCTGCTTTAATCTTCAATACTGGTAGTGGGCGTTACCTCTTCGTTGACTAGAGGTGGGCCGGTTTCTTGCCCTCTTACTCTCTGGAAATGCTGCCTGAATACATCTACAATTCCCTGCGCGTCAGTGACTAAGTTACCATTGTTATTTCTTAGAGCCTACTTTGAAGCCAGTTGCCAGCCATATGGTTCTTTTGTAGAATTTACGGATGTACGTCTTGTCGCGAGGCTCTTTGATTCAACTGAGCTGGGAGGCTGTGTGTTCTCTTGTTTTCCTACTCAGGATTTTCTTTGCTTTACCTTATCTGGTTCGATACTAAAATCGCGCGGCTCGTGTTTTGGGTTGTAGCGCCTTGGTATGTGCCTCTTCTATCACATCTTCTTGGTACTTGCAAATTACTAAGACGAAAAACATGGAATCTCTTTTTTCGATTTTCGCATTGAAGTCTGATTTTCACATCGCATTCCGGACAGGCTCCGTAGGCGTCGTCAAGGATGTCGTAAAATTCCTCCTGATAGGGTCTTCAGTCTCATCAGTAAAGGCGTGTGCACATATAAGGCTGATGTTTAAAAATGTGGCTATGATGCGGATCACGGCGAGGAGATCACTAGCCCATTTAAAGTCGATTACTCTTGACCTAAGCCGGCTTCCCAGAACGAATCTGCATCTGAATATGTGAAGCCTTGGGTGGTAGCTGTAATAAATGTCGCGTGTTATTCGTTTTTGTATTCCTGATCCTGTCCAATGTATTTCCTGAATCGCAGTAATGTCTGTAACGAGTGAAGACAGATTGACAATTTTGAGTAGCAGCCGGGGTGTACACCTTGCGTACGTTCCAGGTGGATAATTGGAAGTTGTTGTTCATGGTCGTACCGGATCTGGTTGTAATTTGAGGGGATCCGTTATCCAAGGATATTGTCGCCCTCATAACTAGATGTTTTTCACATGGTAAGAAAGTTACCCTGTAATCTGTAATGGTTGGCGGGTAAGTTAAAATTTATTAGATTACCCAAGGACACATCAGTATCCATTACAAGATTTAGCGTTGCCATTAGCCTTTCGGGTCTTCCCCCACAATTTATGTTCAAAGTCCCTGACTAACTCTTGAGATTCCTATATGAGAGTGTTTTAAAAATAAATATTTGGCATTAAGTAGCTTCTCTCTTAACTTATGTGTGCGACGTTATAATTCTTGCCACAAACAGAGGACCTGTTTAACGCCGAATCTGAATGGATAATTTGGCAAGCTTCTCATGATAGTGTTAATCTTGGATTTTTGTCAGGCTTTCGCAAGAGGTGAGACACTGAAACAAAATCGTTCACTTTCGGGATTTGAACCATTGACCTCGCGCTCAGTAGTCCAACGCACTAACCACTAGGCCACTGCACGCTAGCGTTTTTTTAATTAAATAAAAATTAATACTGCCTACCGACATGAACGTTACACTTCGAAGTATGTATGTACTATTTGTGTACACGAATTGAGTTACGGCTTAAACATATTCCAGGAAATACAATATGATTGTGAATAGCTGGGTACACCTCCTAGCTCCTGTTTGTCCTACAAAAGACAGTTGAGATAGACACCTAAATGAAATGTTGGCTGTCCAAGAATGATTTATGTAGACTTGCTGCATTGTGGCACAATATGATTTAAAAAGCAGCCAAATCTGAATACGAATTCAGCAAGTGGAACTCATGCAAAAAAAAGTTTACCAATTATTAATTAATTACGGCGCCAACCTTCTAATGGTGGCTTCGATGTCAATGTCAACGGATGGCCATCACTGCTTGATTATTGGTGATTATTTACTTTATATGATTTAGTCAGCAGTGGCAAATGTCAGTAGAATACAATTAACTCTCGCGCGCCGTTGATGGACCACGACACGACTTCTCTGTCGAGGCCAACAAATTGGAATTTCCAAAAGGTGGTCTTGTAATGGTTTGAAACTTGTGGCTTACCTACATATTAGAGTACATATTAGACAATCATGTGTGAAAATTCGTTTTGAATGAATCCACACAATTCTGTGGTTGACAAAGCAGTCAATGTCAACTTAGTATTTAAACAAAATAAGAAAACGAAAATGTTTGTGATTCAGGTATTTTTTTGTTGTATGTGTTTCTCTCTGAAGGAAAAAGTAGTGCTGTTGTTTTTATGCACAAGCAAATATATTACGTTTCAGCTTTGAAAAAAAAAGAATTTCTCTACCTCCTGAAATGGAAAGTATTTTTTCCAAATATTCCAAATAAAATTCCACTGCATCTGACGGAATTTTCCATATTGTACTTCAAAAATGCGCTTTCGAACTTACACCGGTTCTTTGCATTTTATTTTCTAAGTCATATGATCTCGAATCCAATTGATTCCCAAAAAAGGTCGGTAATGGAAAAAACAATGAACATAGATATTTCTGATTACCTAGGACCGATAGGCAATATGAGTTGAATCAAGAATCAAGAAATGTTGTCCTGGATATTTCCTATTCGGCCGTGAAACATACACTGAACTGTACTCTATCCAAAGACGTACAGTCCGCCTTATCAATCATTCTTCCCTTACTTCAAATCTGCAACCTTTGCCACAGCGAAGACTTATAGGAGTTCTGACCTAAGAGACACACAGTTTCAGCTCACAGACATGTGTCTATCTAACAACGCAGTACCAACTTTATTTTATTACAGAACAAGCAAACAATAGAACGAACTTCCAGAAGACGTATTTCCACAGTGTGTACAGTTACAATCTAAAAAAGAAACGACACCAAGGAAGAAGCTGTACGCAACACGTTGGTCACCCTAAGGACATCAGCATTGATCTACATTGACCTTCCTCCAATAAGGAAGGGTGAACACCATCATGAAGGGGTGATGAGGTGGAATAGTACTCCAGAAAAGAGGAACTTCGATTCCATTGGTCTAGGATCGATGCCCTGGATCTAGGATCTATTTCGCCTTCTACCAAAAGTTTTGTAAAAATAAGCCTTTTCGAATAAAAGACTATGGGTGAATATATAAATTCCCTACTAACAAAAAACTGTATTTTACGCGTTCATTAATGCAGATTTTCTATCAACTAACTTAGTCCAACTGCAATACCTTCTGTTTGCACATTTAATTTCGGCAGCAAAGCAAGTGCGGTTCGACAAAACATTTACACAAAATGTTTAGAAATAAACTGAATGTCACATGTAAACGAATGTCTTATACAAAACCACTGAAAACAAAAATGTAAATAATTATATGTCAAATGTCACTTTTCTATGCACACACTTAATGTCATTTTACTATCAACACAATTTTGATTTTTTGACGTTTATGAACTATGTTTAGATCAAGTTTGGCCTTCATGTTGACTGCACAAATTCTGCGTAGTGAGGGTATTCAAAAACCCATAAGAAAAGAACTTCGATTGTGCTTGCGCAATTTTTTGATGATTATGAACACAGCCTATCTATCGTAGTCATTGAGTCTGCGCATATTGCAACATTATCAACATCTTACAAACAAAAACACCCAGGAAACTACATGAGTGCTTATCGAAATGGACGTAGGCTTTCAATTGGCTTATAATGAAGCCAAGAGCACGAACAGACAACAGAACCAACGCACGTCACGTCGTTGTCCCTTTAGACAAAAGTGCTAAGCAATATGCTTTCAATTTCCAAAGCGCGTATTCGAGGCTCATGTGTGGTCAAGAATTGCGACACGATGTCGAAAAATCGCTCGAGTGTTCCGGGCTAGACATAAAATGCTGTTCATGTACCACCTTGATTGACGTCCGAACAGCACAGTGTCTAGACTTCAGTTATCAACTTGTTACATGGTAGGGTCTTTTGTATCTGAATACAGCGAGTTGCTTCAATAGCTTCTGCTCTATGCAAAGAGTCATCACATTTGAACCCGGATTTATTAAATTCTTCACCCGGATATTGGTATTCGCTTCTAACACACACACACTGTGACGCTTCCCTAGTTAATGCATAATCAGCGAGCATTTAAATTGTCCACAAATTATTTTCTGTCACTGAACGTATGTATAGATAGATCTTCAGCCATTTGACTTTTGAGATTCGGTTTCAATGATTTTTGGAAATTTGTATCCGTATAATAAATCACGTCAGACCCATCAGTACCCGTGCTTATGGCTTTGGCTTTAAAAATGTAAACGTGTTTAAACGACCAACGTTTCTTGTTTCTCCTCGTGTTGTAGATTTTTTTTGTTTATTCCTCCTTAAGGTATAGCTGTGTACTGAGCAAAGCTAGTGCGATATAAAGGCACATACACACACTGACGCGCATGTCGCCACACATATGAACATC
Source organism: Rhingia campestris (assembly GCA_932526625.1). Classification (NCBI taxonomy): domain Eukaryota; kingdom Metazoa; phylum Arthropoda; class Insecta; order Diptera; family Syrphidae; genus Rhingia; species Rhingia campestris. The sequence goes on from OW052182.1 coordinate 64,598,628, forward strand.
TGAATATTTATGGATGAATGAATGTATGATTGGAATTGGGTTTCACTTCTCGTGGTTGCTTAATAACCAGTAATTTCAAGGTAATCCAAAAGTCACTCTGAAAACGAAGCCCCCAACAATAAGAGACTGACGCGAGGAAGAAATAAAAAACAAAAAAAAAAACGATCTACAGGTAGCAGACTATTATTGTTTTTTTAATTTTTTTGAGTTGTTCATTCGTTCGTATTCTGTTCAGAAACATCATCAGAATAACAAAAATATAAAACCCCAAGTAATTCTCATCCGCATTCGGTTGGAAGAACGTTTCTGAATCCCGAAAGAGAAGACAAGACCAAGACCAAGGAAGTGATCGTGAATTCATTTCATCCAACAAGCACCAGCGGTAGAACCTTTCGTGGCTTTTAGGCTCTCGGTTTCAGTACAGAGTGAGAGCGAGATACAGTATCTGTTGTAGTGGGTACACCTACCCAGTCCGGTCGCTAATGTGTTTTATACCCCAGAGTATACTATTCTGAGGCAGACTTGTTCTTTGATGTTGTCCCAACCGGACAGGTTGGCTTGAAGTTGTAAATTAAGTTTCTTATTATAATCGTCGTCGTCGAGGTTTTGGCAATCCCGGGGTTGGGACGGGGACGATTAAGTGTTTTCATCGATCAACGAAAACAAATGTATAACGTACCACGAGCGAATATTTAATTTTTATTTTGGAATTTGACTTTGGCAAGACCGCAGACGATTGCTTGAATAGTCGAAAAGCGATGAGTAAGTGATGTTTTTGTCGCAATTAGCAAATTAATGAGGTATACCCGTGTGCGCACATTGGGTATGACCACGCGGTGAGGAACATGCGTCAATAATCCAATCGATTCAACGAAATTGAGTCAATAAGGTTGGTGTTGCTTGGTGTTGAATCTATAGACCTGGGGAGTTCAAAGCCACGTTTTTGAATTCCCTGTTAGCACGCCTTAAACTTACATGTTCGTTCAACCTTTTGCGTTAGGGGTCAACCTATTCGGGGGTTAGGGTTCAGGATATACCCGAGGTAAGGCCAATCTTAGAAGGCCTTAAATCCAGTCCGGATATACCAAGTGTAAAGCGTATACAATAAAAAAAATGCAATGAGTACAACAGAAAAATTAATTACCCAAGGTGGCACTTCACGGATTCTGGGTAAAGGCAATTATTGCAATTGTGTAACCCTTTCCGGGAAAATTCAAAAGTAACGAGGTCACCTACATCTGGGCCTCAACAAAATATATGCATCTGCAGGAGAAAAATAAAAGCTTTAAGGATAAAAGCGATGTTCTTCGAACAAGCCATAACAATGTCGAACAGCTCTGCGAAGAGCTTTGCAAAGAAATTCTCTACCTTAAGGAGTTCATTAAAAATACCCAAAACCGAGTGCGAACTGCCACGCGAGTTCCGAATACCATACGGATGAAGAAGAACTGGAAATACCGATGAAAAAGGAAAGCTGTATCTTAACTTGAAATAATAAATCGCGATAAATAGATTATTAATAAAGAGAAACAACTAAAACTACGTTTCAGAGCGCCAATTAATATGATCGGTTTTGACGACTGTAACAAGTAGCATACCTTGATAAAATCGTTACCATTATCAGGCTTCCAAGTAACTTCGCTTACAAAAATAGATGAAAAGTCTGAGTTAAAGACCCTGAAAGTTGCCGTCTAGTTCTCGGAAACTAAATGCCGATAAAATAGAATGGTATTCATTGGAGAATAAATCTAAAAGCTGTGCGCCGTCCGAACTTTTTTATGCTCCCAGTATTCGTCTCCATGTCTAACACGGAAAGTCAATTCCTGAGATATTCACTCCATTCAGGATATCCGCATTTCGAACTGACTTTCGTTTCGGAGGTTTTTTCCGAACGGATACCTCGATAGGTGTGATTATTCTAGGCGTCCGAGACGTCGTGATATTATTGAGCATATTACTTCTTCTTCGAATGCTTTTCCGATTACGCGTCAGAAATTCTATGAACCTGGTCAATCGTTGAATGTTTACTTCTGAAGCCAAACTGGTGGCCAGGGATAAGATTATTTTCTATTATAACCGACTGTAAATGCCATAGGAATATCCTCTTAAAAATTTTGTATATTACTGGAAGAAGCGAAATTGGTCTATATATTGATTTCGAGTCGCTTGACCATCGAATGGTTTAAAGGATTCGTATAAATGGACGGCAAAAACTCCCGCTTTTTCTTTATCTTCTCTTGCTCATTCTATTTATTTATTCTAATTGGATGCGCGGAGATTTTTGGGCCTTTGTAGCCTTTTAAAGTGAATAATATGACTCTTTCTTCGCTGTTAGACTTTATACGTAAGAGCTTTTCTCATGATCCTTAAAATCCATTCTTCAACAAATTGCACATCGAATTCAAATGTGATTGCGGGACGTTATTGTTGATAATAATGAATTTCAAATATATAATCCTCCAGCCAAGCAGCAAATTGTATCCCACTACTGATATATATGACTACAAGTAAAACCAAGTTGAAGGAGCATGGTCAATCCTCTAGACTCGTTTGATACCCTTTGCGTAGGTGATTTTTTTTTATTTATAGGATCATATCTTGTGGTTCTCTGAAAAATCCAGCTTTATTTACGGTATGAGTTTATATTTCGGACTTGCAAGAATGTTCTTCATAGTCTTGGATACAGTTAGACGTGAATTCAGTGTTATCGTTAGGGATTTCTGTCTTCGTTTAGTGAGCAACGAGCGATCGAGCGACGAGTCTGAGACAGATCTAGAGTTCGTTTCCTATACCCAATAGCTTGATTGATATTTCTTGTTCAATATTACAAAGTTCTCAGCAAGTTTAGACTTTAGAATTCAGGCGTGCCTAGCTTGTTCGTCAGCTTGTCTGTTAGCCAGTGCACTTTTGTGGCCAGGGATCCAACTAAGGTTAAAAGTGACTGGAGATATTCACTATAATCCGGCCGGGAAGCCACGGCATTGCAATAATTTACCGGTTGAGTGAAAAAAAATCTCTGGAACTAACGGCCCCTATTAGGAATAGCCTCTCTGTTCAGTTGTGTGTGCGAAGTTATTATTTTTGTCACTGTTATTGCGAAGTTATTATTTTTGTCACTGTTGAGTTGAGGATTGTGCTTTAAACCTAGCCATCCAAATTAAGTGGATCTGTAGTCCGTTAAAACCCTGGGCATTAAACAATTTGCATCTCTAAGTAGACTAGTCCTTAGCTAACTGCCTCACTTGTAAACTTCAAGTTATTGGAGATCGGTTTCAACTTATGCGCCCCATATAAAGCAAGGTCTTCGCCCAACGTTTTGATGGAAATCGAAGACTCTGCGAACCTTCGCTGATACATTACTCAGCCATGCTAAACTTTTTTTTTTGTTGCGCCACAAAAGATACTAGCTGCCGGGGCTTCTAGCATGTACGATTCACACAACTCAGTGCTCGATTTCAGGAATGGGTCTGCGGATTAAACCACACCCTGCACACTTCAACGACTCTCCTCGTAGAACTACTGTTAGGTATTACTACGCGTGGCGGCTTATCCATTTAAGCTATTGCTGTCCCAAAGAGGATGTCAAGAGTTTCTTGTTGCTCTCTCAGACTCTTTCCAACCATCCTAATTCCATCAGGATTATCGCGTCAAATTACTTATATGTGTCCCATATTAAGCTAGATGGTAACATGTGGTGCACAATTATCTCGGGCATTGGTGTTTCTTCGATTTTTGACTATAGTTCTCTTCGCTTCATTCGAAATCGAGGACACTGAAAAAAAAAAACATGTTGTACATCTTCTCCGACCTCTTTGCAGTTTAAGCAATCAGGAGATTCATTGAGCCGATATTTGTTTAAATATCCTCGAAAGCAGCAGTGCTATCTTGCTTAGACTTGCTAATCCATTTTACAATATTCGGTCTATGGGTCCATCTTACCTTTGAAGACTGGTTCCATTACGTCTGCTATAATCTACTGCTTCGCCGTTTTCCTCCAAACTGGATATATTTAATCAGGTGTGGATTTTGTGTATCTCCCTAGCCATGATATACCCTGGTAGCATTCGCGCTATGCAACATATAGCCTCATCTGACACCGCCGGATAAGCACAGCACACTCGCAGAGCACACGACGGTTAGCATTTTATCCTTCTTGCGTATGGCTCGTCATTGGTTAAGCCCATATGGGTGCCGCAAACATTAGGATGGACTGCACCACCCTTGGCAGAATTGGTCTTTTATTGTCTATCTATCTATTCTTGTTGACAGCAAATACTTAGGTGCCGCTTTGCCCCGACATCTGTACTTGAGTTTATTTGTATTTCTTTAAAGCTCAGAATGTGCGGAATTTCATTACCATTGTGTACCCTGGCATAGTTCCAGGATGTTCCATATTGACTCATACTTGTTGGACCGCCCAACAAACTTTCGTCAAACTTTCGTAGTACCAAATATGTGCATGACGGAGCCTATATTTAGATATGGTGTTATCTTAACTGGCTGTATGTATGCAATTAATACCAAGGGTTTTAGAGGAAAATACATTCGTCCGAAGTTGTGTTAACTTGTGCTATGTGAGAGCTAGAATGTGTTTTTTTTTCTACTACATTGCTGGTAGAAGCCGTCAACGTTAACCTGCTGATTCCTAAATGTCTGATATTACAGAACTCAATTATTATTGCATTGCATAGCCTTTGTTGGTTATAACTGAATGTCGCACACTCTGGAGAATTAAGCTCGCCTTGCAAAACGTTTTTTTTTTTTTTTCTTTTTTCATGCAAACAATTTCCCCATGCTCGTTTTGAAATAACGCGCCATTTCTCAGTATTGCCCTTACTTCAGTCATAAGAAAAGCATGAATCGCTACTGCTTGGCAACGTTAATTGCGTCGTCCGTACTTTGCCACTTAAGCCAATTTATTAGTCAAGTTGTTCACCTCACCTACACGGTACCGCTTTTAGGCGTGGTGCCTCCACATCTTGCAATCGTAATCCAATCGCAGCAACACACCTTACCCGGACATATAATTTTCGTATCAAAAAATAGATTTTGCTCCATTGGCTAAGATCCAACGTAATTCCTTCGTTACGACAGCAGCAACCCACCTGCTCAACAAAAACCGGGAGTTCGTTACACGCCAGGCAGGTTACATACAAATCATAGTTGGTACAATGTAACTTGGCAATTAGACAGTTACCAAAATGTGTCCACCACCACCCAATTGGGCTTCAATTCTGTTTGCCATTCGTTGTCCAAAACACGGATGCATTACTTGCAATAGCCTCAAGGTCCATGTAAACACAATTTCACAATTCCACTCAACGGCAGACAATTACCAGTCTCAAGACCTCTTCACTCTTGTTAATTTTGATAGATAAACTCAAGTTGCACAACTCAATTTATTTTATTATTATCGTCGTCGTAGAGGTCCCCCACCCCACGTTGAGTCACCCCAAAATCTTTGTCTTAAGTAACAAGTCACCGGAGTCTCCACTGGTCTCGACATGAACCCTACAATTATGGTCATTGTTGTTGGTCACTGGATAGATAGATAGATACACATAGATGTACATCTCCTAGTTAGATGGCATTACGTGTACGCGTTCAGCGTTATAACCATGCACGCAAATACGAGCCGACGACATCTCGCGTCGTCTGTGTGTATAATTGTGTATAGCCGCAGAAATTACAAAATAGCATACCAATCCGAGCCGACTTTTATAACTATTACAGCAACTGCAGACTGGTAACAGCAGCAGCAGATTCATTTTCATCTTCCCTGTCGTTTTTTTTAGTTCGCAAACTGAAAAAAAACGTCCACTGTTGCTGGTGTAGTAGCGTAAAGGAAAACGAAAGTTCACAACGTTCCATTGGTGCGGCGAGAGATGAGTGTTTTTTTTTTTTTGCTTTTTATGGTTTTTTTGTTCGCTTCGCCGATTTTTTTTTTGCTGTAAGACTTGTTGTCTATGTGACGTGCCGGCTTCTCCATAACAACATTAATAATAATAATAATACTATCGGACTCATGGTCAAGCTTTCTTTCATTCCATGCGATGGTGCTGCTGCCGCCGGCCATAGCACCAGCCACCAACATACGAACGTAGAAAACAAAGCGGCAGACAAAACGTACGACCATTGAATAGCAAACTGCGGGAGCAGGAATGCATAGGCTTTAGTTTGGTCTCAGGCCACAATCTAAGCCAGAGTTGCCATAAGAAGATTTTATTTTGTTGTTTTGAACAACTACATACTTTACACCAAACTACTTCACATCGAACACCGACTAGGTTTTGTTTGACGTTTAAAAAATTAAAATCATATGATATATGCAAATCATTTAATACCCTATCCTAACCTATCTACATCTATCTACATCTCTACATTAAGCATCGCCAAAAGTGCACATCCAATAAGGCTAACGAAATGTTCATAGCATGATAAGCAATTTCCGATGATTCTTACAAATCAAATGAACTCACAATGAATTGATTTGTCATTATTGACACTTCCGTTGTTAGTTTTCGATAACAAATATTTAGGAAGCACATTTTCTATCCAGGCTAATGTCATATGAATTGATTTGTCATTATTGACACTTCCGTTGTTAGTTTTCGATAACAAATATTAAGGAAGCACATTTTCTATCCAGACTAATGTTATATCATAAGATTAAAGGCTTAACTTGTTTTCGTACATTTTCATTACTTTTGTACATCAAAAACGGTCTACAAAAGTTATAAAAATAATGTCACGCCTGATTTCACAACCAAACTTAATACCGTGATAAGCTTTGGTACGTGATAGATGTACGTACAGGTTCGACCTTGTTGTTGTAGAATGGCGAAACATTTTTCCAAGTCCTTATGATGTTGAGGAGGATTTTCGAATATCACAAATGCGATTGGAAATAGTCGTAGCGTTAAATCGTCTAAAGTCAGCGGAAGTTCGTTAACCTTCAAAATCCAATTAAACACGGGCTCAAAACAACAAAATCGGCGTGGTTTCCAAATAATTTTCAGTTTTCGAAATCTTGTTAAAAAACACAGACGTCATTTTGTTGAAGGTTGTTGGAGTGAATACATAATTTAACATGTATCCGTCCGTGTGTGGAATATAGCAGAACCCAGTAGATAAGTTTCAAAATTCTAAATTTTACTTTCCTCGCACTTATTATTTATTAACGACTTTGCAGAAGACCAGATCAAATCCCTTGAACATAAAATCCCAATTAAACCCAAATCTTGATCAGACGAATTTGCTGACATTTATCATTATTCAATTCATTATTTATTGCAATGCGTTTAAACCTTAATCACAAGTCATGAATAAATCCTGTTTAGCTGGCAGCTCTGATTTGAGCGCACGAACACATCACTCCAATACACTATCGCTAATTTCAGTTAAGCGATTGTAAGTAAACAAAAAAAACAGAAAAATAAAAAAAAAAAATATGAAAGGAACAAATCGAAACCCTACAGTTGCAAACAACAACACGAAAAGACAAATACACGAAACGCCTGCAACTGGCGCACAACAAAACGACAAAACTCTTGCCGGCCTAGCGCGTTCATCTTGACTTTGCTGCTGCTACTCGGTGGCTTGCTGTTAATTTCCCGTCCAGACAATTGCGAATAGTTAGATATTACTGCACAACAGCATTTGTATCTGAGATACTCGTAGAAAAAGGAACGTAATTGATTGCTTAAACGATTGGCGATAACGAGATTTTAATATGTAAGCTGGGGGAATTCTTCTCGCGTAACCGATGTAAGTGGATTTTCTATGAAAAGTGTGCTCTACTGGGAAATTGAAACGCGTTATATGATTGTACGGGGAATCCTCTGACGTGAAAACGTATTCTAGGTACACGTAGACAGGTCTGAGTTGGGGCAGACTTAGATAAGCGTTTTTCAATGAGAGCGTTTAGAAAGCTTAGTAAATACCTGCGTTGGGTCTTACTTAGAAATTTATTTTTAACTCTAATTATGCGACATTGCGACTTATCACAGAAATACAAGTCAGAGGTTAAGAATTACGAAAAAACCTTATAGTCACACAATTAAATAAAGTACTCACATTTATCATAAATATTCGGCCCTTTTCTTTGAATTACAATCCATTGCGAAATTGTTATGCAAAATGTGCTTAAAAAAAAGATCGCCTTTTTACCACAGCCAGAGGCGCCCACTTGACCGACATCATATTCAATACATAATGTGGAAGCCTATATGATCAATCAATAAAATAAATTTTTAAATTGTATATCATTGAAAAGTTATTGAAACAAATCAACGACCTGGAGCATAAAACTCACCCTGTATAATAAGACTGTTTATAACAAACCCGCAAATTCATGCCACAGGGGACATTAGGTTCTCAAATAGCTGATTCATAATCGGAACCTTAGCATTAAAAAGCAGCCACACAAAATTGTACTAGGACTACCTCATCTGCATAAAGATATCTCAAATCAAATAATTTATATAAAGGGTGATCCAATAAGAGCTTTCTGCCTTCTTTTAAAATAATAAAATACAAACAAGTCAATGCATTGAGGAGAATCGGTATTTGAGGTGTTAGGTGTCTTCACGATTACTCGCTGCTACTGCAGCAATATTCTCATTATTATTGGCTCTACGCACTCTGGTTGTTAGATGAATGTCCAATAGTGTTCGGAATTTGGTGATGGTTTTATGAAAAGTGCGCTCAGTTGGACGATCATGACGACCAAATTGTAGTCAAAGAACTCTATAACAATTTTTAACTGAGTAATGATTTTGGAAATAAGTTTCCACAATTAGTAAGCGTTGTCCCCCACGTAGATCTATTCATGATGAAGTGGTAATGCAAACAGATTACTGAACATAAACGTCATAATAACTGTAAAAACAACGCTATTGAAAAAGTACCTCCTATTGGATCAACCGTTGTAACTGTCTGAAGGCAGAAAAATAAACACCGAACAATGAAGGCATAAATATCATATTTTATATACTGAAGGGAATTGACCAAGTCACATTGTTGACACTAGATATATGACTTTATAGCCTAGCCTTATGTAATGCTTATTATAAAAAACACGAACTATTTAACAGACTTTCTGGTAAATACGTAGCGCATGCGCAAAATTAAACTTCTCTTCAATAAACGTAGTTAATTCAGACTACAATTATCAAAGTAATATTGGAGACAGACCACAAAAATAAAAAAAATAGCTTGTCAATAGACTGTGTGATTCATTACAGAACTGACTAGTTCTGTAATGAACTGGAGGTTAGAAGGCTATAGGCTCTTCTATTTGACAAAAAAAAAACAGTGACTGTCAATGCAAACGTAATCGACTATTTTCTGAAAAAGATGTTGGTGCTCATGGCGTTTTAAGCTTCTCTTATCCTTTTTTGATAGCATACTAGAGCATCCTGAACTGAAGTACTTATTCTTTTCAAGATGTTATTACTTCAAACAGAGTGTGTCTGACAGACTTAATGTTTAAGTTAAAGTAGCATGTCGCGGGCATCGCGCGGGGTGTCACAGAGCAAAGAAATCAGAACTAAAAACATATGAGAAGGCTACAATCCGCTGTACGGATCGTTTAATACCCTATCCCATCCCATCCTTAAAACTAATATCCGCAAAATATGATCTTTATGTTCATAAAGTATTGAAAATGACGTTGTTACAACATATTGTTCCGAAGGTTTATCAAATTCTTTTAGGGTTCGACAAAAAACAACGTTTTTCTTTGCATATGCCTTGGAGTAGGGCATACAAATGGTTTTCATATAAAAAGCCCCCAAAAAGTGGGCGTGGGTTAAAATGGTATATAGACGAAATGTTCATATTAATAATGTTAATGATTCTGCATCAAAATTTTTTTCGAAAAATTTAAAATTTGACCGAAAACATTTTTTAATGGAAAACGCCCCCAAAAAGTGGGCGTGGCAAAAAACTTTATATGGACGAAATATAGATATTAATATTGTCTAAATATGTTGTTCAGAAACTTTTTTAAAATTCCTTACGGTTTGGTCAAAAACTGAGTTTTTCTTAAAAGGGGGCGTGGCAGTGGGCGGATTTAAAAAAATTTTACACTTGTTCTGTAGGCAGAGACGAGGATCCTATATACCAAATTTCATTATCCTAGCTCAAAATTTAAGGCCTAAAAATCGGTGACGTACAGACGGACGGACGGACGGACAGACAGACATGGCTTAATCGACTCAGCTAGCGATTCTGAGTCGATCCATATACTTTGAGGTATATGTAGCAAAATTATTTCTCTATGTTACAAACTAAGTATCAAAACTAATATACCCCTATGGGATAGGGCATAAACAATTTGGATGCGGTCCCGAAAGTTGCATCCGTATATGAACGCAAGGTTCTGTCGAAACGTCGTTGACCTATGACCTCAATAACAAGGTCTATATAGGGTGCGCCATCTTTAATCATCTTTTGTCAGTATATGTTAATGTTTAATGCCTTAAAAACCACAAGCGCTCCCCATCACATTTTCGATCATCTCGGGCGGTATAGCGATGATTTCGGCACGAAATTGTGCTTGAGCTTGTCAACAGCCGGACGCTAGCTATCGTTCACTTTGCATTTCAAATAACCCCACAAAACGAGATCTGGAGATCTTGGTGGTCAGTCAATGTCTCTTTTTTTGACAGCGCATGTCCAAGACATTTTTGTTGCAGAAAAAGCATTGTTTGATTTGTAGTGTTATATGGCGCGCCATCTTCTTGAAACCAGTAAGAACTTGTTCACCCATATGTGACCCGTTGATTCCTTTTGACTGTTTCGCCTTCTCTTAAGAAAAATGTCCCAATGATGATTTTGACGCAAACGCCGACCCAGCGTTTCATGGTCATGCAATGCCGTTTCATTAAAATTTGCTTCTAATAATCAGGTTCCGTGTTAAACATTCGTATTCCAAGCGACGTGGATGGTCTGTTGGCAACATTCTTGGAGTCTATTGCACTTTATACGCAAAAAAAATGCTAATCGTCCTTCGAAATGCGCCGCAAGGTTGTTCAACCGACACCAAAATGGGTTCTCGGAAACACTTACTCTTCCCAAAGAGTATAGAACAACATAGAGTACGCATCACAGCTAAAATATTTGTAACCGGTTTAGACCTGGGAGGTAAGTGCGAAGGGGGATTTTCGTCATGCGTCGTCTGAACGCTGGGGTATCAATATCAGTACCCCACATTTTCATTGTATCATATGCTTACTCTATGTAGTTCTATACTCTTTGCTATTACAGAAATAATCATTTCATTTGAATTTTTTGGACATTGAGGAGCGGGATATGGACGATAACACACTGTTTCGTGCTCAGCAAAATTCGACACCAGCCGACGAATAGTGTTGAAAGACGGTTCTTTTTGGCCACTATATTTTCGAAGATTCGACGTTGAGTGAACACGACTATTTTTAACGTACAGTTCGTTGTTTCGGTATGAAGCGATTCTCAATTGTCTTTTCAAAAAAATGTCTACTAAAGGTTGATGGATGTCAAAGTTATTCAATGTTTACACACCGACATAAAAGTTGACGCACCAAGGACTTCTCTCATGTGAAGTGAGCTTTGCTGAACACTCAACACATAACATAGAGATGAAGACTCGAACATGTCTTCGTCAGGCATAGACGTCTTGGGCCACAGAAGACTATCAATGCGCACCTATAGAATCACTATCCTGATGTTAAATAAAGATCGGTTTGAGGGATCTATGTCTTACCAATAATGAAATGAAAAAGGAATGTTTTACCAGAGAACGAATTCCTCGATAGACCGAGGAAATTCGTGTAGGAAGGTGTGGGATTAATAATGAGGTGGTATAAGGGTTGGGCGAAGTATCCCATTTGTAGGTATCAAAAATATTGCATGACCATTAAAACTAAGCCCACAGCTATTTTTGTGTCCAAAAGATAACCGCATTGGATTTGTTTTCAAATGTGAATGTTTTGCAGTCCGTAGATAGCCAATTTATGTGATGATCTTTAGGAGCCAACATTTTGTTCACTGGTCCTCCTTTTGCAAACGAATTTCACGATACCATGTATACTTCCACAAAAAGGTGTTCATGACATTTGCTTGGAAAAGATCCAACCACTTCTCATCATTCAAGTCGTGATCAAGGTTAACTGTTTTGTTTGAACTGCTCTCTGCAGGTTCTCAAACTGTGATCTCTTCTTATCCAAATACCAAAAAAAAGCAATCAAAATATATGTATCCATATATCACTTCAATTTCACATATTTAGAGTGTCGTTTTTCCTTTCTAAGATTAAAAGATTGAAACAAATCTAAATGGAAATGCATATCTTCCATAAGTTTCTTTTATTACTGAAAAATCTTCCACACTTAAACCAACTAATTTCAAACGACTGATTTACTTATCTACGTTTCGTTTGTTAAAATATCCGGCAAACGTTTGCTAACAAACATATAACAGATCATTTAAATTTAGTTGATTTTTCTTTCTGAATAAACAATCGACTTAGACAATAACAAAACCTAACCTATGACAATTTCATAATGCACCTGTCTGAATTTACATATACCTTGCCCTCAGTCCAGTTTTTACAACAATACATTAAATACGCATATAAATAGATTATCACAGATTACAACAAAAACAAGATGCTCTATCCATAATGTCAAGGTTACCGCTAATTTTATTAGAAAGCCATCGTAACCGGATGTTTATTACGCTTAATCTTTTCTTTATTTTTTTTCGTGTTAACTTTCGAATATTTTATGCAAATATACTGATCAAAGAATCATCACGAACGAACGCACTCGTATCTACATCTCAGCTGTCATAAAGTGGTAACAGTAGTCGGCATAAATATTTTGGCAATGGTAGCATTTTAAGTTTTTAAAAGCCATAATACAAAAAATAAAAATTGCTAATGGCTTTATAATGTATAAGGTCTAACTAATAATAATTCGTAATTTCTACTATCGAATTTCAACGGAACCGCGCCTTCGAGGGCGAACAATATATAACAGTTTTTTTTTAGAGGTAAAGAACTTTAAGTTGGCAGCACTATTTTAACTGGCGGCCATTTTGTCAAGTGATTTATTATACCCCAAAAACTAATATACCCCTATGGGAGGTATATATATATATATATATAAAAACTAATAGAACCCTATGGGAGGTATATTAGTTTTGATACATAGTTTGTAACATATAGAAATAATTTAGCTAGATACACCTTAAAATATATGGATCGACTCAGAATCGCTAGCTGAGTCGACATCCATGTCAATCTGACCTGCCGTCTGTAGGTCACCGGTTTTAAATTTTAGATTATAATGCCAAAATATTATCTTTCGAAAAAAGTAAATTTCATGTCAATTTAAAAAAATATCATCTTTGTTTTATTCCATTTCAAAGTTCTACGCCTCTAACAAAAACCACCTTGTATATGTCGCTGTAGATTTCGTATAGTTCTTGATTGAAACTTCGCCCCATAGCCCATCAACACAAACGGGAACGAAGATTTTTCAGGGAATTGTTTCATTTTTTCATCGATTTGGGCGATATACCAAAAATTAGTTCGTTTCTATAAATGCTGTCGTACGCGGCTTTGGAGTCGACCAATAGATGGTGGGTATAGATTTGAACTGATAGGTTTTTTTTTCAGGATCTACTGAAGAGTGACGATTTGATCAGTTGTGGACTTTCCTGGCCGATTACTTTGGCTATTGGCAAAGAGTATAGAACTACATAGAGTGCGCATCTCAAACAACGAACATTTACGATGTGGGGTACTGATATTGATACTCCAGTGTGCACATTGCCATGTCAGCATCAAGCAACAGCATAGCAGATGCCTACGAACGACGAAAATTCCCCTTCGCACTTACCGCCCGCGTCTGAAACAGCATCAACATTTTTAGCTGTGATGCGTACTCTATAGCTATATACCTCTGTGCTATTAGCTACTAGAAAGCACTGCTATACAAAATGTTATATATAAAGATGACTTAGTTCTAATGATATGCGATAATTTCCCTAAACAATGGGTCAGGGTTGAAGGTGGTGATTATTACAAGCAGCATTTATATGTGTTAGTGTATCTTTCTTTAGACCGGATGACTTAATTGCAACCCTAATCTCATACGTTTTTTGCTAACGAGTGGCCGACAAGTGGTTTGAAAGAAATTTGACATTTGGGTATTGTTTTCTCGGATAAAAGATCAAGGACAGCAAGCATTGCTGTTTACAGATGGAATAGAATCTGCGGCAAAAAATGGGGACCATCTCCCAACGTCGCATAAGATGGCCAATTTATGGGGTTACATTTTGCGTATGAAAATGGCTATGTTCTCCAAGGATATAAGGTATAAAAAATGCAGCATTTGTTGTTGCAAAGCTTTTGCAAATCAGTCTTTTATCTCATAGAGTCACCCGCCTTTCAATATTAGATGATGGTAACCCTAGATGGTGACATCTGTCAAAATAATAATGCCGACCACTGTAAATATGATTAGGCTAATGTTGCGAATCGAGTTTTCTGTCTAATTGCACTGTTATCACTTACTCTCTGAACCCCAACAAATCGAATACCCACTGCCCTATATAACCTCTTAAAGGCAGTCTACACCAAATAACAATAGTAGATACTAACAAAACACAGAGCAATAACTAAACCACATCGATTATAATTGCCGCATTTAATTTATAAAATTAAATAATTTGATTGCATTATATCCCCCATAGCGAGCCCGTGAAATAAATAAAGCCCGCTATATATGTATACATGGAAACAACAATAATAGTCCAGGGGCAACCAGTCGGCAGCCTGACATTAATAATTTGATTTTCCGGAGTGGCAACAATTCAGACTCCGGTCACCCATTGTGTTATTCAAAGTTAATAACCTTGTTTTATTATTATTTTGTTTGTATTCACCTTTTATTTTTTTTAAATGGCACCAGCTTCACATTTTTTCAGCATCAGCACGGGTTTGGTGACAGCGTGAAGCGGACGCAATTACTTAACCACGAATTCCGGATTCACGGGGAATAGGCCGCATAACATAATGTTTGTCCATTAATCTATCTCCATCCGAAGAGATTGCAATTCTTGAATGGATTTGGATATTTATGCAAGCAAAGTTTGCTTGTTTTGTGTTATTTTTTTTGCATTAATTGCGAATTCGAATTACTTAATGTGAACGAGGGGAGCGACGGCACAGAAGCATAACATGTTCGATATCTTGAATAATTTAGCATTTTTTTTTTATTTTTGTTGATTATGAAGTTTTTTTTTTTTTTTTGAATTTTGGATATTTATTTAATTTTGCAGTCAATTCATGGTGAGAGTTGGATTCGTTGTTATAAAATGAAGAATACATATAACACGAAGACTGGTGCAATATAAATTAAAATCATTCAACGATTTAACGGTCATTTCTATTTTTAAAAATTGTTTTTTTTTTAATATTGATTCGCTCAATACATATTTTAAAACACGATTTAATAAACCACCCGACTCGGACGAAGCTTCCCGGATGTCTAAAAAAGTATACAGGGACCACCGTTTTTTGCCGTGCAAGTTAAAATATGGCGGTGCGCGAATAACCACACCGTTATATTTATGTAGTTAAGTATTTTTTTTAGAGTAGTCCTTAATAAAAAGCGTTATTAAACTATAATTAAGGGATAAGGCGAATACTGGCGTATGATGCGGAATATCCACATTAATTTTATCATCCGAATCAGGTCTCGCAAGATACCTCCATTACGTTTGCGGAATGTGTATCCCTTACCTCTCGATTAACGCAAGACCACGTGCATGTCGAAGAACAATGGTGACGATGCCAACAAGCCATTGGATTAGCCGCAACTTATGAACTAAGCTTCTAGCACCCACCAACAATAAACCCTTGGTAGTATGCCTAAAGAAAAGAACCTCAAGCATAGAGGCACAAGTCTCCTCAACATCGATTACAAGATCCTATCTGCCGTTATATGTGAATGCCTAAAACTGTTTACCAACAACCTGATTGGCCCATATCGGTGTGGTTTAAGGACAGGAAAATGCACAACTGACCATATCTTCACACTTCGTTAGGTCCTGCAAAATAAACACAAGAAGTCCAAATCTTATTCATCGATTTAAAAGACGCATTCGACAGCATTTTTAGAGAGGAACTATACAGAGCCATGACTAGTTTTGGTATACCACCCAAAATCATACGTCTCTACCGGATGACGGTGGAGAATGATCGCTGTAACAATAGGGTCGGCATCGACTTCACCGAAACATTTGATTAAGCAAGGCAAAGCACTGTCATGTGACTTTTTAAAACTTCCGAGCCAACACAAGAGTCACAATCTTCCATAAATCGGTGCAAACTACTAGTATACGGCGACGATTTTGACATCATTGATAGGACACAACGCGATGTCACCGCCAGGTTTGCTTGTATAGTTAAGGAAACGGAAAAATGGGTTTATCAGTAAATGATGGTAAGATCAAGTGAAGGGTCTTCTAATAGGGACTTCCACATTTTGACAGGTAATAGCGGCCATATTGTTGAAGATACATCTGTCAAACATGCGGTCATTTATTCAGTCTGTTTTCCCAAATCACCATGGACGGACATAGCATTAACAACTCATGCAAATGATAAAATTGTTTTATCAAAATGGATGGAACGCTTCGCCCATTATACGGTCGCCATAATCGTAAATACACTGGTACACTGGTTCAGTGGTGCGATAATAAGTGCGATGAACTGCGGCGTAGAAGGTCTGGGTTCGATTCACAGCCGTAGCAACACCTATTTTCCATTGATTTTTCATTGGCCCTCCTCTCGTGATGATATGACAAATCATCCGAGTAGTATCAATTGTCAAGATAAGCTTCTTTCACCTTAGCCGTTCGGAATCGGCATAGAACAGGAGGTCCCGCCATTGTGCAAGATGTATACACACGCACACATCAATGGCTGTGAGAAAACTTCGCGCTGGGTACTAACGAGCATGTTGCGCCAAAAATTTGTTTATTTTTGTTGGTTCAGTAAACGATAAACCGACACCTGTACGCCGATGAAACGGAAGACCTGACGAATCGCGTCGCTCACAGGAACTCGGCCTTTCGCACACAGCTTGGCGAATTTTGCGTCGTGACTTGAGCCTTCACCCGTACAAAATTCGGCTGACCCAAGAGCTTGAGGTAAACGACCATAGAGAACGGCTTCGATAGGTCTTTCAAATAAATTTCGATGATATATCACCCACTTTATATGCCTTCAACGCAAAAGGACACACAACATCGACGAATTGGACAGAAAGAACATCACCATCTAGCTCAGGTCCAGCAAACTTCTGCTTTTTTGGGGCTAAGAAGACAAATAGGTAATAAAGCCCTCACCTGAACTACTAAGGATTATCTACCGCGCTGAAGCATAGACCATATGCTGAAGAATGGATCAAAAGTGGATCAAGAAATCCTTGGTTGTTTTGAGCGAAAAATTCTTTAAAAAAAACCTTCAGCCCCCGTTTGCGTTGACGGCCTATGCAGATAAAGATTTAAACAAGTATTTTAAGAGCAGTACAGCGACATAGACCTGCTCAAAAAAAACTCCACCTAAACGTTTCAGATGGCTAGACCGGCTGACTTCAGAGTCTTCAAATCCCAGACGTCGGACGCAGTAGAGGAAAATCTCACCTTAAGTGATGCGCACTAATAGATACAAGGTCCTCATATCATCTTTGATTTTTATTGATTTCTTATTCAAATGAATTGGCCGTTGATGCCAGATAGGCCATAGAGGGCTTCAAACCTTCTTTCTCCAGTACATTTAGTAGTCCAACACACTTACCCCTAGGGAACCGTTGAAGAAACTGAATGATCTTTAGACAAGATCACAGGATTCTTGTCCAGAATGTTGTCTCTAAGCTGGATACCACATTGTAGCTTTAATTATGAATGTTTTAGCGCACAAGTTACAATATTGGCAACGTCGGGGTCACTGTTGAGGAAGTTCTTGATTTATTGATTCGGCAATGTGACTTTATGGATGATTTTTCTGAAGGATCTTTGTTAACATGATAAGAAGATTCAATTGCTGTAAGTAGTGATGCAAGGCTGCATTGTCCGGCGAAAACTCCAAAAAATGTAATTCTGATCTGGACGCGTATTGACATATCCGAAAGTGATCGAAGGAAGTCACGAAATCGCCCCGATATAACCGCTCGACGATCATTGGACAGATTTCAGCTTTACACGTATGTGTGTGCCACTAATGGTAATCAGAAAACCAAATCCTACCTCGGTGTTGTATCATAAAAGCATAAAATTAAAAATGTATTGTATCAACATTTTTTTATTTTATACTTTTATGATACAAACGTTTGTGGCGCAAGTGGTAAAGGATAAAGGATGTCTTGAATAAATGACACGTTGGCTTGTTGGCTTAAATAGCTTAGCCTAACAAACTATAAGTCTCAAATGTTCAATTTCTCGAAGCAATTACTTCTATAGTGTTTCTGTAATACATACGCCCGTAAGAGGAGTTTTTTTTACATTTTTGTTTGGCAGTCGCCTGTTTAAGACATAATGCAGGTAAATCCACAGACACTTTAGAAGATGTGATGGTATAACTTCTGTCAATATTCTCTTAGGTATTCGAAGATTGTTTAATTATATACGTTAAGATCTTTGGAGATGAAGATTCAACCAAGAACTATACGAGCTGTACAGCGACATACCCCTGGTCAAAAAACTCCGCATTGGACGTTTAAGATGGCTAGGACATGAAGAACGAATGGACACCAATACTCCGGCTCGCAGTCTTCGATTCTCAGCCAGACGTCGGACGCAGTAGAGGAAGACTTCGCCTTAAATGGCGCGCACAAGTAGAAACCGACCTCAACCAACTTGGAGTACGCAACTGGAGGCAGTTAGCTAAGGACCGTTCTAATTGTAGAGGCGTGTTGGTTGAGGCCCAGGTTCATCCCGGACTGTAGCGCCACTTAAGTTAGTAAGTAAGTAAGATCTTTCCGAAGACGTCCTGCCCAGAATCATAACTTGTTTAGAGCTTCCGACTGAATAACTATAGAAGCTACAGCTACATTGCTTTTTATGTGATTAACTTGTGGGCTCGATGCACAGTCGTAGGAACACCAACAGTTATTTATCCTCTACAAATCATGTTCTCTGATTTTGCTTAATATCTGTATTAAGCTTTAAAATATTTTCGCATACGGAAGGCGAGGCATTATAGTACTATGGTGCGTGATAATGATCCATTTCGTACTTCCAAGAATACTCATTTACATAACGTGCTCGAGTGCGATTTTAATTGCGGCACGGAAGTGTTTGTCGACGGAACTAGAGTTCAGCTGATGTTATATCTATCAATCGAAATAAAAAATAAACAGAATATACGATAGGCATAGTATCCGGGTTGTCTGACAAATACTACCTATCCGGTTGAGAGGTAACAAATAAGGCTAGGGTCTGAGATTTTTGTTTGAACACATTTTATTCAGGTAAGCAAAACTATAACGGCGTGAATGCTTGCAGCTATTTGTTCGATGATCTTAAAATTTCTGAAGAATGTAAACTATTGGAAACATTCACCTTGGTAGTGAGTTTTATAGGTATGTATTGTCAGGTAAATAGTATTTTCATTAAATGAGTTTGAAATAAAAATTAAATTTATCTGGCCTCAAAGCTAGCTTCTACTTTCATTTGCTTCATTTGTGTGTTCGAAGTTTTTATTCTTGCCAAAAAAAAAAGGACTTCCTATTTAACGACGAATCCAAACGGAAAATTTGAGAAGCTTCTCATGACTTCTCAAACGTGGGTGTTGCCACTCAATGCGAATGAGCTCATTTAAAGCACTTTCACGCTTACGAATTAAATGGTTCAGCTTCAGATCGTCACGAACATACCTACTGATTAACACATTCTACGTTTCCACCATTATTGATGATCTTGCTAGGCTGGGTTTTTGGTTTTTTTAGTATTATAGCGGTGTCATCAAATCGTTTGACCCATTTGCAATGAAAAGGTATCCTTGGTGCATTATTTAAGTGGATAAAGCCTCAAATATTGAAGAATCAATAATCACCGTATTTTTTGTAAAACTCTTGCACGCAAAACGCGCGGTATGGGTTGATTTAAATTTAATGGTTTTATATAAGAATATTGTTTATTTATGTTTATTTATTTGGTTGAAAAAAGCGCAGATATCCATCTAAGTAGCGCAATAACAACCAATTGTGTAAAGCAATACTGAGGTATTGTAATAAAAAAAAATCGTCAAATATTTTGCATTTAAGGTCTATACGCAATTAACAAAGGATATAAAAAATCTCGGTACACTTCGTTACAAATTATCTTCTCCTTTAGGAATATCTAAAAAAGGGTTGAATTTTATACAGCCGCTTTTAAAGGTTCAAAATTTTGTATCCTAATCAAAATACACTTTTGCTTTTCGCTCTTGTCGTTCTGTATTAATCCTTTTTAAGCATCATTTTGGCATTCCACCATACACGAAAAACATAAATCGCCGCGCGCCAGTCACCGGCTAAACATTCATGGAATAAAGAATAATGACAGTTTGTTCGCTCATTCGTTTATAATTTTTTTTATCCAAACATTTAATTTCATATTACATCTTGCGTGCCAGTCAGGCCGGCCGAAGAGAGTGATCAATGTGTGGTTCTTTTGCCACCACACCCCACCAGCGTTCGTCAGAGCAGAGTTCGTTCTACTGCGGTTGAAATCTCAGATTTAAATGGCTTATGCATAGCCATAGCCACCACCACTACTACCACTACCGCCATCCGTCGAGAACTCAGAGCCAAGAAATGTGTGTTCTTTAACAGAAAATTTGTATTCAGAAACGAACAACCGGTACTAAGAAAATCGTAAACAAAATGTTAATGCATTTAAATTATAGAAGAAGGAATAAAAAAATATATACGACTCGGCTTTGCTGCCATGCCTACATACATATTAATGGCTTAGGGGGACATTTAAAATTCTATAATGTTATTTTGAACCCTGATGTCGATTTATTCTATCTGGGAATTAAAATTCAATGAAATCAACGCAAAACGGATAAAAGCAGGCACCACCACACCACTAAGTAGCTTCTATGAATGTTGATATGTGAGACCGTCGACGACGGACGACGGCACTGCATTGGGGGGATATAGGGACTCGAGCGAACTATTGATTATTGCGATGATCCCCTTCGTCTTCCTCCATTTGCAAATACTTCTTTTGTTTTCATTTTATCCACACGTACCTATATGTGCAAGTTGCGTCCGTATCTACCAATACATGCAGATCGA
This sequence comes from Rhingia campestris, assembly GCA_932526625.1. Classification (NCBI taxonomy): domain Eukaryota; kingdom Metazoa; phylum Arthropoda; class Insecta; order Diptera; family Syrphidae; genus Rhingia; species Rhingia campestris. Next base: position 64,619,972 of record OW052182.1, read on the forward strand.
TTTTTACGTATTTCATAACACCGACTCAAACTGTAACATCTTTCGATAGCCGTGAACGGATCGCTGTAATCATCTTCCCAACTCGTATGACCGGTTAGCCCCAAAAATAAAGTTGCGTTTACGCAACACACAACCGCGCCATACCGCCATAGGCAACGACGACGAATATATTAACATTTTATTAAAGCTGTTCAAGGCCAAGCCGAAAAGTGTTTAACACTGAGGCTCTACACACCGCTCATTCATCACGTAAATAGGTGCTCCCTATATGCAACATGAATCTTTAAGCGGCACTAGCCGCATCGGCCACTAATTTGGCACAATCGGTTGCTAAAGATGCGACTTCGTTTCATTGGGATCTATGAGGTAACGCAGACGACACATTTGCACACAATCCATCGCGATACAATAATTGGCCGGAATCCGGCGATTGGGTGGTTTTGACACATTTCTTTGTTCATCAGGCGATCCACAATCAATCGCATGCGGTTATGATCGCGTATTATGTGAATGTGACACGTCTGTGCGAATGTGTTGGTGACAGCGTGTGCAATGATCTTGTTGTGTTTTTATCAAAGAGCCAATTTTGCATATAAGCAGTAAATGTGTGCACATTTGTTAGATACTAAATGCATGGCAAAATGAATACGCAAGATCGTGATATTTGTACAAATTGTTAACCAGTTGAGTGGAAGAATGTTTCGGACTTATTTGTGGACACATATAGTCATTGTTTGATAGTTAGATGAATGTTGCAGCTGCGAAGAATGGAATGGAAATTTATTGAATGCTTTTCTGATTACAATTGGAATTTATTACATGAAAGAGGTGGGGTAGTCTGTGTGGGAGAGCAATTTACTAAGCCCACAAACATTGTGACACTTTTGGGAAGGTTCATTGTCGAAGAAGGTGGGGTTTTTTTCTTTGCAATGTACAAGGTCTTCGAAGAGTTACCTAGTTCGAAGACAAACTAATTTGGAGAGTTCACAATTTATTAAATGACAGTTGACAACTTGCAAAATGTTGGCTGAATCTATTAAGGGACTTGTTTAACAATGTCACGATGTTAGATGTATGTTTAATTAACCAGCGTCGGACTTTTAGACGTGATATGATTACCAATTTGGTAGTAGACTAATATGACTTTGTCTACAGTTATAATGTAGCAGTAAAATGATTCATAATGGTTCGGTGTTGTAAAACAAGAGTAGACACTGAGTAGCGTTAAGTTTGAACAACGCTCAGATGTTGCAGCTTTCTTTACATAAATGGATTGTGCTTATTTCACCTCCCTGTGGTAACCATCCCGCGACCACAGAAAGAAATATAGCAAGACTAAAAAAAACTTAGTCAGAATGACTGATGTGGTCAAACATCGGCCTCGTCCTACAGGTTGAAAATTCTGACAGGTCAAACTTATCAATCAAACTTATCAAAACCTATTGTTATGAAGCAACCAAAAGTCTTGAAAAGAATGATTTTACTGTTGACGATTATGGTAACTGAAAAAGGACAACGACGACCTGGTATGTTAAAATAATCAACGGAAAATGTGCAGCTGAAAAACTACCGGAATCCTTACTTAATTACTTAAGTGGCGCCACAGTCCGAAATAAACCGGGCAACCTATGCTGAGGTTCTATTCTTCCGGCACACTTCCATTCGTCATTTCGGCAGCCTTGTTAAGCTTAAGTTTAGATATTGCTTATGTGTGGTGGTTGGTAGTTTTCGCTGTCGTCGCCAATATTGAATGGTTAGTTAGCGGGACAACATATAATGTGGAATAATCCACTTGAACAATCCATCCCCCTCTCAATACTCCGTAGTAGGTAATTAGGTATACCAAATGTCAAAATTTAGACACGGATAAATTTTTCCGAGCTAAATCTTAGGTCTATATTCATCACACTAATGAAAAAAATTATCCCTGGTTATTGTTTTAACGCATTTGACACTAGACGTTAGAGAGTTGGAATGATTAGACCGAATTTAGGTTATGTTCAGCTATCACCCACTGGAGTTTGTAAATTCTAAAGAAAGTTCCCTCCGAGCAGATATACCATAATGAGGAAGGCTAACTTTATGTGACGGTTGCTCGGAAATCCCACAGTTCTATCTCAAGAAATAATCGCCACTGTAGCTGCTGCCATAAAGGATACTCCACGCGTTTCGACAAGGAATTGATCTTACTAAATGAGCAGTCACTGCACGCAATCCTCCACAAAGAATGAATTTGTTTATTTGACTTGCCGATCCACTTGGAATTTTTCCAAAGGATCCTTTGAATAGTAGGCGAGGATGAGTTTCATCAAGCTGCAATGTTGAACCCTACTTTTTATTCGTCAGTATTCGGCTGGTATGATTGCGACCAATCTAATGGTTTGTTTGTAATGTCGACATTGCTCTTCGATAAAAGATACTGGCAGTATGGTATTATTTAACATATATATATTGCAGCATTTCGTTTTGTAGCGAAGCCAATTAAAAAAAGTCCGTTGCCATGCATGGGGTAGCATAGCCTGTGTTTTATAACAAAACTGCTTAAATATTCGCTTTTAACTTTAAATATAGCAAAAAGATCTCCCCCTTCTACGGATCGTGCGCATAATAAAGCTTTTATTGGTGAATTGGGCCTTGATGCGGATTTTTACAATGCGTTCGCTGATGTCTTGTCTATCTGTTTTCCATCCACTTTTTGCACAACTCTTCCCATTGTATTTGTAGTGTGGTAGTAATGTCTGCTTTAGCAGCTTAGGGCTTCCCTTAGTTATTTGAGTGCGTTATTTCTTACAAGCGTTCGTCCCGGGTGAAGAAATGAATGTGTGTCGTTTTTTTCATTAAGCTTGGTCGTCAGCAAAATTTTCGAGTCTTAGAAATGTTTTTGTATGTCAATCAACTTTAGCTTATGTAGATTTTTACATTTTACATCTTATGAATACTTCTACTGCCATCTGGGAAAGGAAGAGATGCCGTAGTGAATAGACAAATCCTGACTGTCACCCTGTTAGGGATGAGAGAAGGTTTTAGTAGGGAAAAGTTGGGTGAAAACGCTTTGCCACCTTATTACCACCAGCTAACACTTTAACGTTCCGTTTGAGTCTCTGATATATATCTGTAATCCATTTTTACTTGAGGAAAACAAATTAACAACTACTAACTATGATAAGGAAATGAAGGGAACTATTAAGGGACGTCTTTTTGCTTAATACAAGTTTTGCGTTCGATTTATCAGTACATCACATTAAAGCACCCTCACATGCTCCATGCCATGCCAACTTTTAAACCTTATATAAATAAAAATTTTATTTAATGCTGCAAAATTTTACGCATGTGTGTTCCAAGTCCAACCATTGACAAATTAATACAATTGGGTCAACTATCTTTCGCCATTCAATCGTCAGCCTAATTAATGACCCCAATAACAGCGAGCACAGTCTTCTCCACAACAATGACGCTTTCTGATGAATCAAATCAATTGAAATCACTTCCCAGCAACACAAAAAAAAATATTTTATTGTTATTATAGGATGCGATGCATACTATATACAAGCTTGTATCTTGTATGTTTGAAAAATAAAAGAAGACCAGAAATAGTTAGCCCATTTGAATTGTTTATTTAGGATCACCGATAAACGAACCTGCTGAACCCAAGCCATCCATACCCTCGTGCGAGCAGCAGCCATCGATTCGAATGGACATGCTAAGAAATTTGCTCTCAAAGTGCTAAAATGTATAAGTGGCCATGGCCACTAGCCAGAGCCAACTAAGTATCGATGTGTTGTTTGTTTTCCAAGGAATGCTCGTCTCAGATAGGGATATAAAGGAGATACAAGAGAAGAACCAACAAAGGGAAATACATAAAAGGCTCTAAAAAGAATTTCACGACTATGCCAACATATGGCCGGTCCACCGACCGACGCACGGTGTGAAATCCTAAGGATCGAGGTCGAACTCAATACCAGTAATTTATCTCCAGATGAAATACGACGAACGAGTAAGTTTTTTTTATCTTTTATTCACGTTGCGACTGCTTGTTTGTATAGAGCGATAGTATTTGGAATCGATATGGAAACTCCGTTTTTTTTAAACCACAAAAATTAGGAAATTACTCGATTCATTCTTTAATGGTCTTGATGCCTGTTTGGCTAACGTAAGGTTTATTTTTATAAAGATTTGCTAATAAGCTAATCTAGTTATATCTGTTGTTTAGTTTGTCATCGTTGTCGCATTAGTTAACATCACGTTCTGAATGAAAGATAGCTCTCAGATCTGTGTGGACAGGCCAAGAACAGACTCTGGACAGGTACAGAAATTATCATAACTGAATAATTTAATTTGCAAATTTGACGTGTTTTTCAGCATGTTTACCATAATTTTTATTGGCTGATATTTAAGCGTACCCATACTGAGTTTATACCAGAATAACAGGAAAAAAGTACGTATGTTCGATGGACACAGATCTTGAGTTCTTAAAACCGCTAGGTTACATTAGGTGAGAAGTTCTATGTCTTGATGTTAAGAATTTGTGCGGTATGTGGTATAATAAAATAATTGCTATTGTTGACAACTTGTTGTTCGGATTTCTCCTTATACAAATGTCAAAATAATATCCAAAAATTTAGAGGAACTTTACCAAATCCGGTCTGACGTAACATGTCACTTTCCTACATTTTGTAGACGACAATCGAAATCCGTGAGTACTTTGTTAACTTTCAACAAGTTTCTTGTTCAGATGTGACACCTGTGTCAATTTATTAGCTAAAAGCGGCGGATTTAAAAATAAAATATTTTCGTTAGTCTGTCATTTTATATATGATATAAGAATTTCAAGAAGAGCATCAGTTGATAGACAGGTCAAAGTTGAAAAACATGTCGTAACCAATGTGTCCTACCAACAGACGGAGCTCCCAGAGTGTTTTCAAAGAGTACAATAACTTCTCTGGGGAATGAACGCTGGGTTATCAATTTACTTAGGGGAAAACATATTGTAATAAAGCAATCAAGAACCTAGTAGAGGATGGACGTTGGCATTCATGATAAGTCGTCTTCGTGTTTCACCGGCATGGTAATGATTGGGATTTGATTTACTAGAAGCTAAAAAACTTGGCGAGCTGGCTAAGATGTAAATTCTAAGCTAAACTCATATATGTTTATATATGATAGAACAACATAATGAATCGAGAGCTGTTGCTTTAAACATCGCCAAGGCGTCGAGTTTGACATAGATCGTAGTGTGGCAGTTTAACAGCATACTTAAGTACTTATTGAGAGTCTCTGGCGGATACAAGCCAGCCTCCCATTCTCTTTGATCCTTTACACGTTGATTCCAGTCATTCAGTTCAAGCTTCCTGGGATCTGCGATCGGTTGATCCTTAACCGGAGTCTTTTTGCCGAAGTTTCGAATATTCCCTTAGCTTGAGCATTAATTTGGTAGATGTAGCCGAGCCAATGTAGTCGACGTATTTTTTACCTTTTTCGATAACATCCACTCTTGGTACAGAACAGATCAATGATAACATATTTCTGTTGGCCCGTATTGACGTGCGATCTTCGATCCGTTAGACATTTTCCAGTGGGATATTCTGAAGTCACGGTTCTATGCCAATAAGCTGCAAACGACAGATGCTCTAAAATCAACATTACGCAGGACATTGCTCGAATTTGGCAATATCTATTCAGCAATCTTTAACCGTGCGAGGCCCCGGCCGACTTTGGACAGTGTCATATTCCATACATACTGGCACCATGGGCCTTGGCATACTGGATTCCTTATTGTCCTTCAGATTTTTGACGGCTGTGATAACTTCTTCAATACCGGGAGGGAGCTTTACCTCTTGTTGACTGAAGGTGGGTGGGTTTATTGACCTATCACCTTCCCAACCTTATAACTAATAAGCAGCCGCTTTAAATCCTGCCTGAATACATCTTAAACTCACTGCGCGTAGGTGGCTAGATTAATATTGTTGTTTCGAAGAGCCAGCGCTCTTACTTTGAAGATAGATGAATGTTGTTTGGCTTTCTTGAACAATCGACGGCTGCTATTCTTGTCACGAGAATCTTCGATTTCTGGTTGGTATTTGAGGGATCTGAGCCTGACTAACTCTTCAGATTCCTAGATGACCTGCTGTCAAAGTTCTTTACTTTGCCCATCCTAACTGAGACTATAGACAGCACCGTTGAGACTTTCACCGTTGAATTCACCTTGGAAATTCGTCCGCTGCCGTCTTAGAAAAGGAACAGGGTTGCTGGGTCAATGTGTTTGTAGCATTAGCGTGAAAATACGTCAACTCAAAGGCTTTACACAGGGGTTTACACTCTAGCCACGGTCAAGATACCTACTAGGGACCAATACATATGTTATGTTTTTTTAAAAAGCGATAAAATCATTAAATACCTAAAACCAAAGAGTATAGAACTACATAGAGTGCGCATCTCATACAACAAAAATTTACGATATGGGGTACTGACATTGATACCCCCAGTGTGCACATTGCCATGCCAGCATCAAGCAACAGCATAGCAGATGCATACGAACGACGAAAATTCCCCTTCGCACTTACCGCCCGCGTCTGAAACAGCATCAACATTTTTAGCTGTGATGCGTACTCTATAGCTATATACCTCTTTGCTAAAACATAATACCCCAAACTGAAAAAGTGAATTAATTTGAAAATCATCCTGCTCGCTTCAATTCACCTTTGATCCCCAAGCAAAATGATTGCCTTCTACGCCATTTACGCAGTAGATACACCTTCATAGATAAACCATGTCATTCCGCAATCAACAATTGATTAAACTAGCTATCTATGATCAAACATTGGTTACGTTCTAGGCAGCCCAGGTACCTGCGACGTGTGCATAAATCGTTCCCAATGCCAAATTGATTTCTCGGCATTCTCCTAATTACAATTAATTTAATGAATACTTTCGTATTTCCCAGTTTCCAATAAAACGGAAATTTATATCCCTCTGGGCAGAGTGCAACGCGTCAGTGATTTTCTGATTTAAAGCGATCTCCTCCACGCAGCACTTGCATCAACAACCCCCGAAAAAAAAGGAAACACATGAAAAGTGTATTCTTCATTGGTAAGTATTTTTTTTTTCCTGAACAAATCAAAATAAAAGAAAAGATGAAAATGCCCCTTCGAATTTTCCTCGCACACATGTCGAAATTCCCACGCATTCGAGAAAGGACGATCCGTTGCACATTGCATCTGCATGTTTTTAAAAGAAGCGGTGCTGCACCCGACCCAGACGCGATAAGAAATATTTAACAGGCTCACTGTTGCACACTTTTTTTTGTGGATCATCAACGGAATCCAACAACAACTAGGAACATATCGCCATTGAACCGAAATAATGTGTATAGGTATGGCTGTGGTGTGTGAGTTTCCCTTTTCTTTTTTTGAATCTTTTGCGTTTTACGATTTTACGAGTGTGTTTCGTTATTAAATCACCGTAGGTACTCTTTTGGGACGATCGAGAACCTTTTCTTCCCCTTTTCGTATAGGTCAGGTCACATCGACGATAATCGAAGACCCATACCCAAGCCAAACCTCAATAATGCGTCGCTTGTCAACCTCTAAGCTGATTCCTTTGATGGACAGAGATTGAATTTGGAAATCTAACTCGTTTGGGTTTTGTTGTCGGCTCAAAGGCTCCATAGAATCGCTTTGCAGACCTTCCCTTCGAGGTGATCAATCATGATTCAAAGATTTTTTTTATAAAAAAAAATTTAGGTATACCTATATGTACTACCTATATCGAGCTTGATACTCGTGCCTTGGAACTCAAATCGATATCTCGAACGTATAATCTCATGACACAGCAACAGGTTTTCTCATTTCTCAATGACAACAGCCACAGAGACAATGGTGATTAGCAGTTCTGAAAAATTGTGCAATAAACATTTTCTTATGAATAAAAATACAAATTAGACGTCTAATGTGCTGCTGCTGTTGTTGCTGATGCTCGTCAACGATCGTGTGTATAGGCATTCACCATACGCGCAGTCTTGTCGAATATGCCAATTTGACATGACGCATAAAAAAAACAAATCAGCACTATAACTCTTATTTCATGCGCACAACAAACACGACACGAACACACTCATCTTCTCGCGCGAAACAAGCTTTTTTTTTCTGTTATTGTTGGGAGTGTGTGTGTTTGTGTATACCTAAAATAACCATGTGTTTTGTATAGAATGGGACGGGAATGAGAGAAAGAGTGGAGAACGAAACAGAACAAACAGAAACAAAAAATCACAAAAAAACATGTTTCCAAATGCCACATGCAAAGATTGAATGGATAATTATACTCCAGCGAGTTTGGGTTTTACACATGACGTTACTTTATTTATGCACTACACACGTATGTAGACGCCGCTACCATCACCGCCATGCCGCTGCAGTTAGTCCTCTACTGGAGATGCAAAAATTATTTTAAAAAAAATATGAATAGGTTATCTACAGTGGTTGAGAAAAGTCCATCCAATATGATTTGCCGAATGTAGAGGTATACCCTTGAATTAAGAAAGAAGCATGTTTGCAACACGTGTAGGAGGTACCAACCAGATTGTGGCGTAGCGTCGTTTGAAACAGATTATTCTGTAGAACCATCAATAGAATTCATTTGATGGTAGGTATAGATTCGGTCTGTTGGGTAGATTGAACTATATAATAAGGGGGAGCCGGAACTGTTCCTTGTATGTTCCTTTGAACTGAGGCACAATTGTTTAGCTTATTTAAAAAAAAAATTATTAAACTCCGCTCCAAGGTAACCATTGGAGTCTCTTTTAATTTCTATTTAAATTTTTTTTTAAAATTCTAAAATTGAAAATTCACCATCAGCTATTAAAAGTATTAGGTTAGTCTTCTCAGTTTGGCCGTAAAAAAATATCCTTCAGTTGTCAGTTGTTACGCCTTGAGTTCGATTACGTTTTTGTTTGAGGTTTTTAAATTTTTTTTTCATCCCCTTTTTGTGAGTGTCGATTAGCGATAGATAATCGATATTTATCGATGAACGAATAAACGTTCGTTGTGTAATGTTTTCCTGGTCGACTAGGTGTGTTTCATACAGAAACATTTTTTTTGTAAAACGATATTTAACGATCCATTATGCAAATTAATTATGTATTTACTATTAACAACATATTCAAAATATTTACACCGAAGTTACACCGCAAAAAAAAAAAGATATTTTAATAAAATCCAGAGGGCTCATTCTGTAGCTTTGAAAACGATTATCACCCAAACGGTAGTCGTGAGCGATATCGCCATCAATTTGCTTCACGTAACTCGACTGTAGGTAGTTTTATTGGGCCTGCGCACACGAGTATGCTTCAACCGGTTGAACGTCATGTTTGATGGTTGGACGGGTGAGGAGGGAGCACAGTTTGAGAGCCAGTGGAGAGCAATTTTTCACCCAAAATTAAGTGGTTGAAGAGGTTGAATCTACCAACACATGCATGCGTTTCTGACAGTTGTGGTATTAAAAAAAAAAGACGGCGGCTAGTTCGGTGTCAATCGAATTAAATAAAAAAAATCAACAAACAAGAATTTTAACAAAAATATTCATACGCAAAACAAACCGGTGTCACTCAGTTTTAATGGTTTGTGTTGTACATTATCGCGGAAAATAAAAGTTAAAACAAACCACGGAAGTACACATACATATAAAGTTTGTTATATTACACGAAATTCAACCGGTTGAACATATTCCCGTGTGTTTGGAAAGTAACCATAATGACTACGGTTGAAGCATACTCGTGTGCGCAGGCCCATTGATGGTTTCAATCAATCAGATACTCTCAAACAGTAGTAAGTAGTTCTCAAACTATTCATTAGATGTCATATAAACTGTCATTAATGACATTTGTATTGTTTCTTGTCAACATTTTGCAAACTTAAGTAAATGTTGATATTTGATATTGACATTTACACAAAATATATGATCGAATTACAGTGATTTCTCAGGACTAATGGAAGAATAGATAAGGAAGTCCAATATACTTTTTACACTTAGTTGATAGTCTGACAATATTGGGAATTGCGTCAGAAGGAGAAATCTGTTGGCTACTTACAATATTGCGATTTTCATCATTCGAATCGTCAAACCGCAATTCAACACAACTTATGTTTTATATTTGCTAGCATCGGCTCTAGTAGTTAGTGCTATAAAATTATGTTTACATTGTGTAGTTTATTATTATTATAATAATTATAATACATAATAATATTTGCTAAAAATTTGAATAATGAAAAAAATATCGCAAAATGAACAGTCGGATCTTCTTCTACGCTACGCTCTTTTACACTTTTCATGTGTTTCCTTTTTTTCGGGGGTTGTTGATGCAAGTGCTGCGTGGAGGAGGTCGATTTAATTCAAAATATCACTGACGCGTTGCACTCTGCCCAAAGGGATATAAATTTCCGTTTTATTGGAAACTGCGAGAAATCAATTTGGCATTGGGAACGATAGTTAAATCAATTGTTGATTGCGGAATGACATGGCTTCTCTATGAATGTATCATTTAGAATAAACGTCGTGCGAAAACGTCCCCTTCTTAGCGAATTAATTGCTCTGATGGACGATTATGTTGACCGTAAAATGGACGTAGTACGCAATACGTATTTCGAACAAAACCATGATCTTCAAAATTAATTTGCAAACTTTGGAAGCGTTGTTCAGACGTCAGTCTTTTCATGTTGAAATATCAAACCTAACGAAAAATAAATCACTTAACAGTTAGTTAAAATAGTGTTGCCAATTGTAAGTTCTATACCTCTAAAAAAAATACCATTTATATGCTGTTAACAAGAAAGGATAACGAAGAATTTTTCTTGCCAACCACGGTTTATTTGGAATAAGAAGGAAATTTATTAATTTTTTTTAATTTACTAAGGATCATCCTAGTCCGTAACAAAAGCCAGTGAAGAAATATTAGGTCGTTTTGATTGATAAACTCTTCGGTCCTGTTTGTGTTTGACAGGATATGGAACATTTTACCAAAAAATCATAGGGTATATGGGATAGGGAATAATAAATTATGAATATATTCTATTTATCATGGGGCGATGCAGTATTACGTTGACTATTTTGCAATAAACAAATCAAATTAAATGCATGAGAAGGGTCAGAACTCATTTGGATAATCGAAATTCGCCCATAACCCCCCATCAGAGATGGTAAAAGGTATTTCGTTGGTTGGTAAAAGCAGAGACTACTTCTACCTATCATTGAAGTTAAGCATTATTCAAATCAGTATGAATATTTTTCGTACCCACTGTCATAGAATGCGATTTCATTAGGTTTTAATTTTTCTCCATTAACATTCAAATGAAGTAATTAACACATGTAAGTGTATGTGTACATATAATGTTTGTAATATTTATGTTTTCTTTATTAATTGTAACACGAATGTTTGCTATCATAAAAAAGATCAATTGCGTAGCATCTAAGAAAATGTCACGTTTCTAGTTTTGTTTGTATTTACGCTTGCACTCAGGTGTGGTAGGCAGGATAGCTTACTGAAATTCTTTTCTTTTTTTTATTGCGAAACACAAGTAGGTACTCTGAGTTCTGATTCTATTGTTCCATTTCATTTTCAAAATCCAAAAATGAAGACAGGGGGAAATAGCATTTATGAATTGAGTGCATATTACCTGCGCACTTGAGGATATCCGTAAAATCGTATTTCCGATCCTTGAATGATCGTTATCTCGGTGAAATTATGTTTTCAAATAAAGAGTTGGATTGTAACTACCCGTAGGGGGTACTTTCAACAAAACCTCAATAGCCCGGCGCTAATGGCTACCGGAAACACACTTCTTGTCAACCTTGACTTAACATATACAAATTGTATCTTAAATATCGACAGACTGTTACCAACCGATGTCATAACATTTCAAATTGCGTGCAGAATGTTATACACACAAAAAAAAACATTTAACTACGCAACAAGCCAGCAAACCAGTCAAACTTAAGAAATGGTTATCTGCGACGCGATATGTGGTAATGACAACGTGAAGCTTCGGAAAACAATTTTGAAATTGAAGAAAAGCCATGATAGTATCTAACACAATAGTAATATTGTTGGAGTGGAAAATCCCGAGTCTTATATTTGCCGCAACTTTATGACTCGTAGTAGTGTGTATATGCAAGTGCGCGCGCCGATACTCCGAAACGCACCGCACCGCACTGCACCGCACAGATATTTGTTTATATTTTATTTGTCTTTCCTATTAAACGAAAGGTTCGATGACTCCCTCATTGTGGAGTTACGTGCTTGAACGTTTGTGTCGTTAAATGACATAATATCCATGGAGGTGGGGGAAAGACTTTGGTTTCGCTTTTGTTTTAATTATTTACGTTAGTCAACGTTTAAATGTTTTTTTTTTGTTTTAGTTCTCTGTTCGCTTGTTGAAACAAAGTATCTGAAAGTTGTGTAAATTTGAAATTGGCTCGTACACATTTCGAGCTCAGATTATTTGCGTAAAAGATACAAATTCGTAGATACGATACGAAACAAGTGTTATTATGTATAAAATTGTTTTTGAAATATTAACAGCTGTATAGGCAGAGGCTTTCAAATATTTTTTTCCCAAATACAGTCACGATCTATAAGCCTGGTTCAGATTGGTTCAGCTGTGAAAAAAATTTAAAAAAAAATATGGAACGTGTTTTTTTGTAAATGGATATCAGTTATAAAAGTTGCGGAAGTATAAAATCTGAGAAAGATTAACCACAGCATACAAATTGCAATTTTTTTTTGTACTCAATTATAACATAAATATGTACGCTATGTGATAGACAACCACTCGCTGGTCTGAGATATCTGGTACGGAAGGACAAAAAATTGAAACTGTCCTTTCTCTAAAATCAATAATAAAATTATAATAGATGGAACTAAAACAATCCTTTAATCTTAGTATATTGACTATCAATTCGAGAGTTGAACTTGAACTTTGTTGCCTTAAGAGGGACGCAATTGAAAGCGAATATCCGTGTACGGATAGCATAATTTTCCTTTAGCGACCCCAATTATTCAAGTAACCCGAAAAAAGTGTAAATCTACTACACACTAGTTGTCAAATTTCTGTGTTAATGAATTTCGTTGATTTCTGTCAAACTTTAGTGATGGCATGATTTGAAATTTTTAGGATGGCGGATCATGAAAAACGAGTTCATAGTTCCGCAAATCGAGAGAGTCCATTCATTTTCGAGGCATCACAATTAGTTCGGATTTATTATGACAACAACATGTAACATCTATAGCCAAATTAGTAGCGTCTCAACTAAGTTATCTTTTCAGAACTAAGATATTTTGCACCAGCCCAGTTTCTTCTTTTGTATAAAACCCAGGTCTTGAATACTGTTATCATGTTTGGAGTTCGACCCCAAAACAACCACTGACTTTACTTTATTCTATCTAAAGACGAGAAGTCCGCATAATAGACGATTCTTCGCCTTTACTTGAAATCTCAAACCCCACAATAAACACTTAATTTACTGAACTCTATCCAGAGACGAGCAGTCCGCCTTATAGACGATTCATCCTTTATTTTAAATCTTCAACCTTTGGATCACTCAAGACTTGAAGGGGATCTGTCTCTTTATAACTATAACGGCATATGTACAGAAGAGCTTAGAGAAATCATCTCTAGATTGGTTGCATTCCAAGGTCCTACAAGACACGCAGTTGCAACTCATACAGTTCATCTAACAACGAAATGAACAACGCAAACTTACACTCTATAGTGGACTAGTGCTCAATATAGCCTTTAATATGCTTAATTTGCGAAAGCCTAAAGCCGTTCACCAATAAACTGATCGGCTGATTTAAGGTAAAGAAAGTCTACAACTGCACGAATTCCTATGAACATCGACAGATCCTAGAAAAAAACACCAAAATGTCCTTATCAATACCCATTACCTGTTTATCGATTTTATCGCGCAAACTCGTTCGTCTGTTAAGGATGACAATGGAGGTTGACAACGACCTTACCTATACATTCGATTCCAACAAGAGATTTAGATTTAGTGACGCCATTATCCCGCTTTATTATTCTTCTTGAGAAGAATTTGCAACACCCCGCAGAGCTGCTACAATTTCAATTAATCTGTACAACGCTAATCATACCAGCCCTGATGCATTTGACGATCCCGTTTGCAATTACCGGCTATGGAAACGAGTCAGATATTCAATTACTAACTTTAGGAACTGCATACCGATAAAGACCAGGTCAATTACCACATTGCATGTAGTGGATCCGGAAAAACGATTGAAAATGATTAACATACATAACATGTCGTGCTAAGCTAGGGGCACTGAATCCAACAGCTAAGAACCGGACTAATTGGGCATGTTGGTTGAGGCCCAATCGAAGAAGGCTTTTGACTTCCGTGTCGGACCAAATGCAGAGATTTTAAATTGTATTTAAGTATTTGGACAGAACGCATGATGTAGGGAAATAAGCTGAAACGTTTCAGCGGTCCAATCAGACATTCGCATAAAATGGGATTTATGCCCAGTTTTTCACTGCGAGATCATCCAAGTTTCGGGATTTAACTCAAATTAACTCGAGAAAGCAGTCAATTTAAATCTAGAGTTAACTTCGAGTTAACCCAGCATGTTTGCTGAGTAACCCCGGGATTAAATGATCAGATGTTTTTGACAAATGATAAAATACCAGGCAAACAAATTTTATCAATTCAATTTATGTGGACATTTAATTTGATTTTGAGAAACTATATGCAGATCTCAGCGACTTGAAATTGTTTTATATAATGAGTTTTACTGTTTTAAGAAGAAAAAGGTTTGTAAGTGTGCGACAAAGCATTTCCATTTGTTTGGGGAAAAGGAAACCAAACAGCTGACAAAGCCATAACTGAGCAAAATCGATAAATCATGAGTGCTACCAAATTAAATCACCACACACGGAGTCAAGTTTAATCCTGGACTGTGAAAATGCTTTACGAGTAACTCTAGATTTTTTTTTCACTTCGAAAAGCTCTGGCGCCCTATATTAATGCTATAGTTTGTGGAATCATAATGTTCGTCTAACGTTTAAAAAAATCCCTTTTGAAGAGGTTCCTAGGACAAGGACTTAAAATTCCTTCATTAACCTGGTTAGGGTTTAAATGGTGGTATACATTAGGTATGTGTATGCGTTTTTATGTTTCAATGTTTGGTTGGCCAGTTTAAGCAATAGAACACTATTGGATGGGTTCAATGGAATTACAATGCAATCAACTGAGATAGACAGAGACGCATTGACTTCATTTTCTCCGATTGATTTTAGGCTTTATCATCTCAATGATTGCGCAAATGCTGTATCTAGAGCTGATCCCACATATATTTTAAAAAAGCAACGTTCATGAGCCATAGTTCAATAAGCAATACAAACTTCGTAATTATTTGGACAATTTTTTTGTTCGTGTATCGTGTTTCGAAATTAAGTTTGGTTCGAGATTTTAGATATTGAGATAACGAAAGTAGATTTACGTTTTTTTATTCTATAGTGTAGTCTTTTAAGATTATGTCATGATCCCACTTTGAATAAGACTCTTTATTACATATGATAATTAATTCCAAATTAAATCTCAGTTATTCCTTTCATCAAATTCACCGCCGCGCCGTCAGTGAGTATGGAATATCAGACTAGGGGTGTGCTGCAGCAGCACATTTCAACAGTTTACAAAAAAAACAATCATTTATACGTGTCAAAGGAAGATTAAAGATGCTTTTTAACTTCCTCTGGTTACAAATTTTAATTGGAGTGGTCCCATTCTATGTGCACTCTTCACATTAAGCGCATCGAATGTATCAAATTATTTCTTTCAATTTTTTTTGTTCATTTAAAATTTCGAGGTCAGTCAAGATGTATACTTTGAAATTATTTTCGTAATGAATCAATTCGTTGCATGGACTTAGTGCACTTGGAACGCACGAAGTGAAGCAATTTGGTGTGTGATGCCGAGCTAAAGGAGAAGATCATTTCTTAAACATATGTTAGCGAGTCCCAATAAGGCATAGCAGTTGAGATCATAATATATCCAGATCATAACCTTGGGAACACGTGTGGGAAGAGCTAGTATTTAAACGATTTTTTCTAAAAGAGAAGGACTGCAATTGTAATGTCTTAAACGTTGAACCATTCATTGTAGACAATGAGGAAGGACATTTTAGTCCAGCCGCCCAACACGAAATGATGACCTATTTGCAGATAGAAGCATACTCAAGGACTATGTCTAGTAAATGGAAATTCAGTGCTACATATTTTGTTTACGGTCTGCAAGGAAGGGGCTCCCGGAACTGCACAAATTTAGGCCCTAGTTGTTCCTAGATCATATAAAAAATATAACCTTACACGATGCATAAGCGCCTTCGTGTGGAGTTGCTAATCTCCCATCGGGCGCGACCTCGGGTGGCGGATAGAAGAATCCTAGGGTTAGGCAGATCAGATGGCAAATAAAATTCACTCGTGGAGCAAAACTACCAAAGGGTAAGGTCCTTTATAAAAAAAACCTCCTCAGATGGCAGCGGAAAAATTTCGCAGATGGAGTCAACAGTCCCAGTTAGGATGGACAACGTAAACAACCTATTTGAGCTGCTCCGAAATATTCGGACAACAGGTCCTTTGAACGGAAATGGTTGCGGAAAATCTGAGAGACCAACGGCTGCACTTAGTCCCATTGAGGGTTCTAATGGACCCGTGTTCTAGGGGTATCTAATAAATTGGAGCTGGCTCTCCAGGTCGACAAAACTTATGAGCGACTACCGAAGTAGTCAGTCTCCAGATCAATGAACGGTCAATCAAATTGATAACATTGTGATAAGACAGGAGGCACGCATCCAGTATATTAGATGCCAGAATATTTTGAGGGACTAACATCGACTCGGACCACTATCTCGTTGCAGCCAAGGTAAGAATGCGGATAGCCACCACGCCACAACTAATCAGAAATACTGTGCATAAATTTAATGTCGAAAGACTGCATTTGAAAGACTGTCCTTCACAGAAAGCGTATTCCAAAACCTCACGATTAAAACTATACCACCAGCATATAATAGCGAAGAACAATGGCAACGATGTCAAAAAGCCATTAGATCAGCCGCAACTGATGTGCCAGATTTCTCGCGCCCACCAGCAAAGAAACCCTTGATTTAATAAGGAATACCGACAATTGCCTGCAGCCAAGAACGAGGTATACTGCAGCTCTCGCCTACGCAGCTGCCATTGAGCTCTATAGGGGGAAGAACGACGGCTTTTCAGAAAGAAGAAAAAAGAGCAATGATGTTCACAAATTGTACCAAAGTGTAAAACGTCAAAGCCAGGGATACAAAGCGCGATCAAATCCTGTCGATATCAAAAAGGAAAGATCGTAGCTAAGACACAGTCGATGCTGAGTATTTGAAAGAACTACTTCTGCTGACTATTAAACGGCGATGACGAACAATCTCCCGGTGTCAGGCAGAACGAACCAATCATAATATTAGCGACGATCCGACTAACAGCCACCCGCCTTAAATGAAGTGAACATAGAATACTTAAACTTAATCTTAACAAGCCTGCTGGAAATGACGGCCGGTTAGCCTGGTGAAAGTATGCCTGAAAAATGGAACCTTAATTTCGATCTCAGCGAATCGAATTTGCCTGAAACATTAAGTTTGGCTGTTTTAAGAAGGAAAATGATTCTAAGATCGTGAAAAAACAATTTTCATTTGTTTAAGGAAATGGAAACCAAATAGCTGAAAATGGAGCTGCTACAGATTTAATACATTTCGATAGCTTTTTGGCAGCAAAATCGATAAAACAATCGGTGTTACCATATATGATCAACACTTATAGGGTCAAATTTAATCCTATACTGAAAAACTGCTTCATGAGTTAACGCGAGATTCAATTCAGGGTTAGCTAAGTCTTGATAAACTTAAAGTTAACACAGCATTAAATAACTGGACCTTAATGGTGTAACATGTTGGGTAAAATCACCAAGAGATGATGATTTCAATTAAGATAGTATGTATACAAATAAATTTGAAGGTATAGTTATTCTTAAAAGAGGACTTGTGAGTTAAAAAACCTATCCGCGCGAAGCTGTGCAATGTCAAACCTTACTTACAATTTCTATTTAATTAGTCACTGAAAAAACAGTGGGACAGAAACAGCTAACAGTTGCAGGTATCTTAGATCGCATCGCGTTCGCGGATCCATGCCACCGCGAGAAAAATATTTTCCTGACCATGCTCTATACGCAAGTGCACATTCAAAAATGTCTGCGGCAACAAACACTCAACATAAACAAATTTCGTATTCATTAAGAATTTATTTTTATTTTCTTGTTTGGACTTTGGTTTTATTTTTGATTTTTGTTTGCGTACATCGTCGAACATTATCACACATTTCGCAGTCCAACTTCGAGCCGGATTTGTTTCAATTTAATTGTTTTTGTTTTGAAATAGTGAGTGCTTCGGTGCACTTATACAGGTAGTTCCTGGATTGATGACAAAGTTTACCAATAACTATCTTACATGTATATGAGTAGGTACGACGTCATTCTACTACCTAGTACAATTTGAATTAAGTAAACTTAGTCCCAGGAAGAAATGCTTTAAATTGTAAAAGGCCAAACGTAATAAAAACATAAACCTGATATAACAAACTCCATTTCTGCGCTGCATTTTTTATGATTGATACTTTACCCGCACTTAAACGTCCAATGTAACCAAGTAGCTATCACAAATATTTACTCACTTAATCTGCATGATGTACTATAAAACTGATACCTACCATGAATTCAATTTTATAGATATACGAGTATAGGTAAAATGCCTAGAGCTATATCGATACTACACATCAAATGGCTTTTTTTTTTTTAAGTTTTTAGACAAACTACAACAAGACTGACAGCTCAAATAGGCCCCGTTAAGTCATTAAAGATAACACAATTGACAACGCAATCGTATTTGACCTTTTTTCCCTCATACTTCTTGAAAGTGCCTTATCAAAGAAAAAGTCTTAACCCCATGACTCGTTGGGTGGGGGCAACATATTTAGTAACCAATGTACTCCCTATTGAAACTCGCCGAGGCCAAGTAAAAGAAAAAGTACATCCAATCGATGATGACGATCGTTGGTTAATGTATTCATGTGCCTGTAACTGCCATAAAAATAATCAAATGACCTGAAGCGATTATCTCTGTAAAAAGGTCCCCATTGGGAGTCTACGACGAAGACGACGACGACGATGAATCTGAATTAGACATATGGTCTCAATACGATGAAGGCGGAGACGAAAACGATGACAACAACCAAACAGTACTATCAAGTACTGGTATAACCACATACGGAGAAAGAAGAGATTTTGTTTGGTTTACCAACGCAAGGGAATTAATATTTCCCCACCACCAAAAGTGATTTAAAAAAAAATGAAAAAAAAAAAAATAGATAAACGAACATTATACTATCGCAACAAGAGTGTCTTCTTGGGTTAAATTGACGGATACTATTAATCTAGATGTATGATAGTTGCAGATAAGCAAATGTAATTCATTTTCCAGTTTTTTTTTCGTTCTTTCTTTCCAAGTAAAGCCAAAACCAATATCCCCGTCCAAAGAAGTCTATGTACACGTACTTTGTGGTGATCTTATTTTATTTGAACTGATAAGACTGTTTGCTTGAGAACTATACGTATACGACTTTTCCCTCTTTCATCTACCAGGCATGTTAAGACTTCTGATCCCCGATGAAACTACTGATTAGGAACCGCATGCATGAGACGGCAAGGAACGACGACGGAGGCCTCTAATCATAATATTTACAGATTGACTTTAAAAAAAAGAAGTTCAAACACTCGCGTGAGGGCAAATAAAAATGCAAAGAGATTACATTAGAAGTTTCTGTTCTGAGGCCCTATAGTTATATAGCTATCGGTGAAAATTGTCAGTATGAAATTTTGTATGCACTACGGTGGCGATAAGCATAATACACAGAACTGAAAAATTAGTTTTCGCCAATGCAACCGAAACCTTTAGCGAAAACTCATGTTTTCGTACACATTTTCTGTTTTATGAAACCTTTTAGGTTATGATTAACTTATACCCTAAGAAGTATTTGTTCCAGCGCGAGATTGAAGAAATCGAATAATAGTGCATCGCCATGTCGGAATCCGGTACAAGTTCAGATGAGCTGTTTCCAAACTGAACGTTGCATCGCATGTCCTCTAATATTAGGCGATAAAGCGGTATCAGTTTTGATGGTATCCCGAATTCCGCTATCGCTTTATAGCTCTAGGCGATGGAGGCTTTAATACGCGGGCTTGATGTCGATAAAAAGATGATGTGTTTCGACTTGAAATTCGTTGGTCTTTTCCAGGATTTGACTAAGTGTGAAAATTTGGTCTGTGGTCGATTTGCGGGGCGGAAGGCACACTGATACGTGCCGATAAGTGTGTTGCAGAAGGCTTAAGACGTTCACACAGTACGTTGGATAGTTTCTTGATGGTTTCTTGCCCTTTCACTTTCTGGACATTATGACCAATAATAAGCTCCTGGAAATGCTGCTTGAATACATCTACAATTCTAGCTGACGGTTGTTTGGCTTTTTTGTGGAATTGAAGTAAGTTCTTCTGATCGCCAAAATCTTCGATTTCCCTGAGCTGGGAGGCTGAGTGTATTCTCCATTTTCCTACTCAGGATTTTTTTTCTCCTCTTCTCCAGGTTCGGTACTCTTCCCGTAAGGTGCGTATTTTGCATAGTAGGTTGATATGTTCCTTTTCTGTTATCTGTTGCAAATATCATCATACAACGGACATCTTTTCGGGGGTGGCTGGTAGCCTTTGGTGGTTTCGCCTACATCTTCGATGGTATTGCGATAGTGTAACCACTGGGTGTTGAAATTGGTGGAGGATAAGGGCACAGCGGGATGTCTCTTACTTAGTTATTGTCTGTATACTCTGGCTCACTAAGGCGTCCAACGTAAGTGTTTTTTTTTTTGCACCATTTGTAGCTTCTTCTCGTTGCACAGTCGGGCTCTGAATTTAGTTGCGACGAGAAAATGATCAGAGTCGACGTCGTTGAGATCGCTAGGCCGCTTTGTGGATTCCAAGTCGTGGGAACGTAGTACCCACTGCTGATAAGAGTATTACATACTGCAGGGATGTGTGTAAGTCGGAACTCATATACGTGGTAAGGATGTTACCCTGACGGGACAACACCAAACCTGGAAGGTTAGTTCCAATTTATTAGATACCCCAAGAACCTATCAACTACGGAATTTAGCGCTATCGTTGGCCTTTCGGCTCATCCGACATAGATGACCTGTTGTCCGAATATTCAATTTGTCCATTCTAACTGGGATTATTGGCGCCACCGTTGACTCTTTTTTGGGAGTTCTTCCGCTGCCGCCTGAAATACAATATGTGCATTTGTGTGAACACACATCTTTCCTCCGCTCTCATCTGCTGCCGCCAAGACTTTACACAGGGATTGATACCCTATTTATCAAGGTAATAGGCACTCATCGGTGACCACGGCTAAGAGTCGGAGTTGGTAGCCATCATCGCATTGCCCCATTTAACCGTAACAGACCACAAACCTTGCAAGTCTTGAAATTCAACAGTGAAGATGAAATCGCTTTTTTGGAGCTATGTTTTTCTAGCAACAAAAATTCAATAAAACGGCCACAATTCATCAATTCAGGAGGCTGTCATTTGAGCGATATCAGTTTTTAAAATTAATGTCATAACTTTTAGAACTTCAAACAAACTCTCCGTGAAAATATAACATGACATGACATTTCCTTTTCCCAAACTTGTTAATTTTAAAGGCCTGCGCAGAATGCATATATGTAGCTTGTATCTTGCATCGCTGTCAAAAGAGAGATACATTTCTTGCATGCAGTTGCCCTCTATTCAATTTCAAGCAACAGATTCACGAAGATACACATTGTGTAAGCGGTTACGGGTTGCTTTGTTTTTAACTTCTCACTCAGATACAAGCTTCAGCTACAGATACACATTCTGGGCGCCCCTTTAGTATAGTGTTTCTTTCTTTCTGTCAGTTAAAATGTGCTCCATTTTGTTAATATTTCAAACGTATTGTGTCGCGTATTTAGTTAAAAATGTTTAATATATAAATTAAAGACGGTATTTTGAATATGTTATGTTGTATACGAAGCACAGGGTGCAATCTCTTTGACAAATAATTGAGCGTTTATGTGTCACAATTTGATCGAAAAATGGAATAGGCTTGAATCTGCATACATACAAACAACTTTAAATTGCTCTCCTGAAAATTGAAAGTAAATGTAAACTTGAGAAGTTTAGCACCTTCGTCGGTGAAATATGCTTATCATCTTACATGAAATATAATAAACAAAGTAAACACATTTTTATCAGAAAAAAAGAAACCAGAGAACATAAAGACGTCGTTTAAGTGTCAGAAAGGAAACACAGAGCTCATTGCAGATAGTGGCGTAAATGCCAAATGTGCTCTTTAAACTCTTTGATAAGGCAACTTGGTCGGTCGAAGTTGTTGATATTTAGACTTCCTTGCACAAAATTGTTTTTATTTTTTTGTATGTACAAATGTTTTTGTTTAATTTGTTTTTGTGTGTCTTGAGATATAAACATTTGATTGACGAAATAATGCAAGGCGTTTGTAGTATCACTGGCGTCATAAGGCATGCAATTTTTAAATAAAAACGTCAATAATATTTCTGACATTTTGATAGCCTTGTTGATCCCGGGAAACGAAATACTTTGGGAGGTTTTATGACGTTTAAGATGGTTTACAACATAGTACCATAAATGAATCACAGATGTAGTTGCATAGAGACATTTTGGGGGTGGGTAACTCGGCGTTTTGTATTATGCGTGTTTGTTTAATGTGCTGGAAATGCAGCTTGAAAATATACGGAATTGCATGCGTATCTGCGAAATTTGTTCTTTGATACGCAACGCGTGGGGCTACCTTAATCATTTAATTGTCGTGGATTTTTAGTCAAGGAAACATTTTGCTACTTAAACCGTATTTTAAGCTCCTGCGAAGACAGTTAGTCAAAAGTCTATCAATATTCTTGACTAGTGGATTCTCTACTTTCCAAGTCAACAATTGAAATTTTTTTCGTTGCCGTTTTTGCCTTCACAGTAGCCGGTTACGATACATCGGTTCTAAAAATTAACCTTGAAAAGCTCTTCAGTCTCGTTGTTAGGAGCGTGCACACACATTGGGCAGTATGTAAAAAAAGGTTATTCTGATGCGGATTAAATGTTTTCGATAACTAAATGGTAAGGGTCAGTTTTTTAGTAGTTTCAGGATTTATTGCTAGGTATATCAAGAGACAGGAGGTAACTCAACTAATTACTGAACTAATATTTAACAGAAAAACAGAAAAAGACAGAAAAACCATCGCTTTAAAAATTAGTCAGCTTTCCACAAAAAAAAAAAACATCATGATCTTATGCATCATATTAGCTGGTGAACAATCGTATGGTCGGATGGCCTACCATTAAACGGTATATGGATACACTAAAGAGTAATGACCAGTTTCACAATAGATGCTTCAACCTTAGTTTACATTTTAAGTTCAGATCGTTTCAGAGTTTAATATAAACTTGAGTTCAGTTGAACGTTCTTTAACTAAATTGCATGAATATAATTTGGCAGAAATGTACGTAATATCTACGTAATGTAAACAATAGGAGTATATTAGTTTTGATTTACAGTTTGAAACAGAAAAATAATTAAGCTACATAATTTAAGGTTTATGTAGCTTCGACTATAAGGATCGACTCAGAATCGCTAGCTGAGTCGATTTAGCCATTTCTGTTCGTCCGTACGTCCCAATTTTTGGGCCTTAAATTTTGAGCTAGAATGGTGAAATTTGATACAAGTAGTCTTTGGTGTTCCCAGCAGAACTGTAAATATTTTTGAAATCCCACCACTTCTGCCACTGAAAATGTAGTTTTTGACCAAACCGTAAAGAATTTTGAAAAAAACTGTTAAAGATATTAAAACAATGTTAATATCTATATTTCGTATATATAAAGATTGTTGCCACGCCTACCTTTTATGGGCGTTTTCATATAAAACTGGTTTTCGTTTAGATTATAAGGCTATTGAAAAAAAAACTTTCAACGAAAATACCTCGATAATATTGATACAAACATTTCGTCCAGATCAATTCAACCCACGCCCAATTTTTGAGGTCGATTTTTTTTTATAAAAACGATTATTACGAAATAAACGAAAATGTTATATATTATGATATAGTGTTCATAGAGGTTAATTGGCTGATGGATTCAGTACAGGAATAAATATTTTTAAAATCCGATCACGGCGAGAGTTCAAACTAGCACTTTGACCATAAGGGTAATGGCGAAAACACAACCACGCTTTGGAGCTTCGATTTTCCAATGTTACGCGCAACTACATTGACATATTCGCTAAAAAAATATCATCATATCATATTATACCCTCTCAGAACATAACACAGAAAACAACCACAAATATTTTGACAATTCACACATTTTGAACCTTCGCTTTACAGCAACGTTACGTTAAGATTTTACGTTTTTCATTTTGATATTGAAGCTCAACGCCAAGCTACATTGTGATAGGTAAAGTTGATTTCATATGATAAAACTAGCTGCGTCAGCCAACGCAACGCGGAGAATCGTAATTGTGTTTCAGCCATATAGGACAAAACTTAGTTTGGTTTCAGCAGGACTGAGCTTCAGCCGGACTCAGCAGTGGCTGAAAGAGAATGTTCATGACTTCATTGGACCACAGTCAGTCCCAATTATTCTGTTAGTTACATCTAAGGTTGATGGCTTGTCACAAAAGATATCAGAATTTTATATCAAGTCTTGTTCGAGCAGTGGCGACCACTTTGAGTAGCAAGTTAACAATATTATTTTCAATACTTAATTATATCATATTTTATAAAATGTATATCTTCTTCTTTGATATGTCCAAAAAAGGTGTAATAGTAACCCTTTGATCAGCTAAACGTGAATTTAAAAAAATTTAAAAGTTAAACAATTTAAAGTTAAGTTTTACAATATCCGCGGATTTTGAACAAAACAAAAACTGGTTTATTCTTATCACAACATTATTAAGATTAATCTCTAAAATATGGAATACCTATAAAGAGATTGAAGTTGAAGCAGGATTTGAACAAATCAAAAAAATTATTAAAGTCTTTTGCTTAGTACGCAGCTCGCGCTAAATTTTATCTCCCATACAAAAATCTCTACAGATATAAAATTTAGCGAGCAAATTTATCAGTGCAGTACGTAGCTCGCGGGATAAATTTTCATAAAGATGGGACACACAAAATATAGGTAGGGTATAACAATATTATGTGTTATACGAAAAGTGTTATACTCGGCGGATGACAGGTCTCCACTTATTTATCTCGCGAAATTAATGTGCGAGGCATTTAAATCGGCGAAATTTTAATAAAAAATAAAAACAAAATCGAAGAAAATGAAGAAGAATATTTGATGGAAGAATATTGACGCGACTGATTATCTGTTATTTACTGACATCTGCAAATGTATGACATTTCCCTGACTCATCTATATGTTGTGTACGAATTTAGCGAGCATTTATCTTTGCATTGGAGAAAAGATAAAGATAAAATTTAGCGCGAGCTGCATACTAAGCTTAACTCGTAAACTTTAACAGGTAGGTATATAAGACATCACACCTAAATGTTTGTATATTCATATAACACTTTATAAAACATAATTACTCCGCACCCTGTATTTTTCCAACAATAATGGTACTAAACACACTCATTTGCCACTTTACCACATTATCGACTGTTTTGACATCTACCCTCGAAATAACGTCATAGATTTGATTTTTTTTTTGCAAATAAAGTTTCCCAATTTTTTATTCGTGTTTATTTAACTTTTGTCTGAAGTTGCTTTGTACCTGCTGGGCAGCAGGATATCGCATTTATTTATACAAACATAGCCATGGGTGATAGAATCATTAAAATACTGATAATCGGTGAGAGTGGCGTGGGAAAATCTAGGTGCGTATGCCAAATGTGTTTGTGCTTTGGGGTAATGTTTATTTTTAAATTCCAAAATCTTTTGCAATCGTGTGTGGATGTTGTACGATTTTGGAAAAATGATAACATGTCATTTCAAAATATTTTGTTATATCATGAGACAATTGATTCATTATCATCTTTAGGTAAATGACAACGACGCATTAGTAATAATCCTCAACAGTAGCTCCCGAAAGTGTTCATTTCATTCCAGAAAACAGAAAATGTATATACACACATGTATGTACGTTTTGGTAATAATTTACGTGCGTGAGAGGCATAGGCAAATAGGTGAAGACTAACGACTAATATGCGTCAGAACTGTGACGATGTAAAAATTCCAGTGGTTTGATGAAATCGGCTTACGAACACTGTCAGGTACTGGAGTTCTATTTAGAAGCAACAATAATGACCATTTTTTTCTAAATTTAAACAATGAAACCAAGCTATTTTTGGTGTCAGAAGGGATATTCTGAAAAGATGTGAGGCTAAGCAATAGGAATCATTTCTACCATAGGATTTCTGTGATTTAATTTCTATTAAAAAAAACAGCAAATGAACAGGATCTTTGAATCGATTTGTAATCGAGTCAAAATTTGGCAGTTTGTTTGAAGACAATTTCGTTAAATGTTGATAACCATCGCATGACCAGAATTTTCTTTGTCAGATAATGAATATTCTAATACCTGTCCTTCCAATGAGACCCTAAACCATTAGAGCTGGAATAACTAGCTGGAATACTACTAGTAATAGGGCAACGGCCGAGTTTCTTATAACTATCCAAACATATTTGTTTTACGAATGATGCAACTTATATGTTAACAGCAAATGACATAATTATGCCTCGCATGGGCGTATGTCTTAGACCAATTATTATTGAACTCTGTTGTTACTCAGGCGAAACAGTCCCCACATCCATTGCATAAAGAAGTTTGTCGTACCTACCAAAACGTAGTCCTTACTATTTCATTTAGTGAAATATGGCGTCATCAGATGTATCAGATAGTGTCAGTACCTTAACTTCTCATGGCAGTGATTTTCATCAAAACATTTGTCGGCTCATCCGGTCTGCAATGGCATAGTTATCTTTTCGTGAACGTGTTTCATAAGTTGGCTTCTGGTAGAGATTAATCTCTTAGGTTTATGTATCAGCAATTCTATTCTGTTACATATGGAATAAGGTCGACGGTGCTGACGATGGCGTCTTTTCCATACCCTCACATTTTGTGTGTGACCAACAACTAATTTTTAGTCAGCCATTTTATCTGCCTTAGCACTGCAGCGTTTGCCCGATTCACAAAAAAGGAGAACACCTGAAACCGTTAACCAACAATCTGCTCGGCCCTTATCAGTTTGGTTGTATGCCAGGAAAGACCATAGCTGATTAAATCTTCACATTTCGGTTGATCATGGAAAAAACCCATGAAGTTAAAGTCTATTCCTGTTCAACGTCGCAGAGCCACAATCTTTCAAAAATCGGTGCAACTACTAACATACGCTGACGATATTGATATCATTGCTCGGACTCAACGTGATGTTACAGCCACGTTTGCTAGTAAACCAAGAAAGCCGCAAGAATGGGCTTAGCGTACAATGAGGGTAAGATTAAATATATGCTGGTGACAGTAAAAAATACACAACATCCACAAATTGGACAGAACAGCGCCATTGACATATAAGTTTGAGGTAGTACTGGGCTTTGTCTACCTCGGCTCCGCTATTAACTTTGACCACAACACCTCATCAGAAATAAAACGAAGAATTCTATTGCAAACCGCTGGCTCTATGAAATCGAATGTTATACATCTAAACTAGGTAAGTGGGTCAAAGTATTTTCCTAAGCTCATAATTGGTAACTTAGCAATCTATAGTATTCACGGTAGATGGCCATAGCCCGGCTACTGCAATATATTATCTGGCGAACAGTTGATACCAACAGGTCATGCTATATGCCAAAATCTGCCCAGACGCTACTTCTAGCGATTATCATTGAACAAATGTGTTTTCAGCCCTATTTTGTTTGTCTAATCTTTAATGATGCAAGTCTCCAACCTCGGGTGACAGTCGACAAATCAGCGTTTCAGTTTGCTGGGATATCTCTATATCCTGGAAGCCAAGAAATGTAAATTTTTAAGTGCTCTGGCACTTCAGCAGCGCCCTGAGATGATGCTTGAAGATGTTTCATGACTCTGCTCTTGAATTGTTGTAGAGTTTCATTGTTGGGATGAATTTTCTAAGCCCCTCCTAAAATCTGCCGTATGCCAAGGATTGCAGCACCTTTGAAGTTAGGGAACAATCATCTATGTTACGGAAGTCACGTCTTTGGATATATTCCAGTAAGTTCAGTGTACGTTTTTGAGATAAATTTCAAAGATTTGACTCGCGCTTGGCTATAGAATAATATTCCTATTGTCTTTCACGTTACACCTCAGCAAGGAAAAGACTTCATTAATGGCCAAAATATCCACCTTAAAATCACTGCAATGATTAAAAAGGCGCCCTTCACCCAACCCGAGTCACTTTCAGATATATGTAGACGTAAATCGAGTTGTGATTACCAAGTCCGACTCCCATTCGAGATGTATGATGAGAATGGTTGTCTAGAAGAAACACAGTTGGCAAGTGACGTAGTCAGTGTTTTCTGTTATGTTCATGTGATTCAGGATCTTTGTGTGTTGGCCAAAAAGGGTGCTCTTTGTTACGAGGTTCTCAGTCGCACTTTTGTACAACCTGCAGCCTGTTTGGCAAAGATAGGATAGCATCTAGAGCTGCATATGGAGTGGTTAATATGTGCACGTTGATGCATAGAAAGATGATCTCTGAACTTTCCCCAGAAGATTGTGTTTCTAAAGCAGTCAACCAAATGATAACACCATACAAAAGTATGGGTCTGATGTCACACCACATTTCTCCCCGTGGGGTTACAATGGCTTTGTACGCGTTCTAGAATATTGACTTTCCAGTCGAATTTTTTGTCGGATACCAGACCCATTTGCTTTGCTGACTATTGCATTTAGTTTTACAGTGTCAATGCGCGGAATCTTCTATATCCCAGAGAATAGTAAGCGATTGTTTTTTTTTTAGAGCCGGACCCAGGGAACACTTTCCGGCTTATCTGAAGAGTTATTGTTTTTTTAATAATTCTTTCATATTAGCTAAGGATAAATCTATTGCCACGTGCGTTGTCTACATTGGCAATCAATGTAAATCCTTCCCTTTCTAGAGTCACATAGATCACCATATTCCAGAGGACCAGAGCAGAGAAGACATTACATTCGCCTGTGGGCGATATAACGTCAAGATTAGTCTTGATGATTATACCTCGGAATAGCCAATTTTGATGCCTTTGCCTAGTCCGACGGAAAAGGTATTTGTCCAAGGGTGATATGACATCTTAGTAAGCAACCAGCTAATCCTAGCGTCACATTAAACATGCTGTTAGTCATTTCCGAAAAAAAATGCTTGCGATGATTTAAATGTTGATTTCCCCATTAAGTTAGAGGTGTCTCGTCTTCTCAATTATTTTTTATGTCAATATTTTTCCAATTCCAGCTTAATACGTCGCTTCGTTGACGACCAATTCGATGATAATCACGATGTTACCATTGGCGTGGATTTCAAAACCAAAGTTATGAACATCGATGGTGTCGATTTCAAACTCGCAATTTGGGACACTGCTGGCGCTGAGAGATTTCGCAGTCTAACACCGAGCTTCTATCGCAATGCAAAGTGCGCTATTTTAGTATATGACATCACGAGTCGAGAGTCCTTTCAAAAGTTAGAATCATGGCTACTCGAGTTGGAAAACTACAGCAACAACCGAACCGTACCCATTATGGTGGTGGGAAACAAAATCGACATGGAACGCACAATAACCAGAGATGAGGGTATTAAATTCGCACGAAAACATCGATCCCTATTCCTGGAAACATCTGCCAAGAGCAATGTTTCCGTTGCTGATGTTTTTGAGGAAATTGTTCGAAAGGTATGAATGCAATGTGTGTGCCAATTGGCGATTCTAAATTTGGTTTCTCTTCATTTCTAGGCGATAACGACAGAAGGCTTCGATATCAATTATGTGAATGGAATCAATGTTGCAGAGGGCGAAGAAGTCGTGGAATCGTCGTGCAGATGTTAATATCAAATCATCGTTTTGTTGATAGGGTAGTCTAATAATTAAGCAATTACTGAATTACTGTTATTTTTTGATATTTTATATAAATTATATCATAACTCTTTAGTGTATGTCTGCGCTTGTCATATACGTCAGTGCACAGACACATACACACATTGGTAATGTAACAGCATGAAATAAAAAGTATTCTCCAAACCAATCAGTTTGTATATAAGGTGTCAAAATTTACTCTTTTTTTTATCAATATACCGCTTTGTTTAGAAAATTCGAAATTATTAATAATAAATGTATTGTACTAGTGTAACGTACATATGTCGAGGTGATTGGAATTTTTATTCGGACGAGGTGTGGATTGGCGATAGTTTGTGTTGTAGCTGTGACTACATATACGTTATTCTCAACTTTGTCTCCCCGTAATATCCAGCGAATTCTGATAGCGTCTAGCCCAACGTGGAAGCGTGAGTGTTGAACAGAAAGAAAGAAATAATTTAACACTATAACGACTTGTAATGCTTACACTGGAATGTCATACATGCATATGTGGATGGTAAGTTTATTTCCGAGTGAAGTTTTCAACCCAAATGGAAGCACTGAGTACTTTACTTTTTATAAATTGTATCCAAAATAAGCACTAAGGATTAAAAAAACACGTTTAATGCGATTCTTGAGAAGATATGCCACTCATAGAATTATCTCCAGCCAACTGAACGTACTTCCGAAATGTACACTCAATATGATGAGAATAATATTTAAAACAAATGCCGACCGCTTCTTTGGAAGGCATTTTAGTAATAAGTCCATTTCTTTAATTTCTAAGGAGCTACTATACAAGACCCTGATTATCCCAGTTATAATATAATTCTCTGAAGCATGTGCCGTGTCAAAAGCGAATAAAGAACTTGATGGTCATTTTCAGTTAAAAATTCATACGGACAATGTCTTGATCATATTACCAGGAAAGTTTTTTTCCCGTGATTAGGAAAATCTAGAACTATTTGAAGACAAACATATAGAAGAGTCAAGACATCATGTATAGCTTTCATTTAAAAAAAAACATTCGATGCGGCCTACAACCAATGATGACACTTTGAATGTAAACAGACGTAGTTTCGCACAATACTTACATATGAAGCACCAGTGGCCTTCTGTGAGAAAAGGGTAAACTCAAGATCGTACAAAGAATTGCGAGTATAAGAACTGGGACCATGAGATCATGGCCTACTGATGCTCTCGCTACTCCCTGTAGACATCCACATTTAAAACATTGCAATGTGCAGCGCAAGGATACTCAAGGAATCTGCTTTCTGAACCATAAAACAGCAGGATTGGTCATCGTTCCACCGATTACATTATTCTCAAACCCTGGTTTTAAAACAACAGCAGATTAGAAAAAATGCCACCAGTGTCTAACGCATTAATTTTAGTCCAACTCATCTAACAGTGTCATATAACTCTTTTAAAGACAAAACGTTCTTTCCATTGGGAGTCGGTGCAAAATAACTATTTTATGGATATTCAGGTAGCAGAGATATAGACAGGCTGGGCTCACTTCTTTTCTGCATTATGACACTTTCATAAAACAGGCGAACACAGAAGGAGAAACCTAATCGTATGTGCTATATGAAAAGATATGTGGACACGTTAAAACTTGTCAATGAAACAACAACTAGAGTCAGTACCGGGCCAACTAAATTGGTGAGTTAATTCAGGTTTACCCCGGACTGTAGCGATACTTTAGAAGAAGAAGAAGAACCCCAGAGATAATGCAGTTGGCGTAAGCTATCGGCCTTGCAGGTTTCCGACTAGTCTGCCAATTATATTGGTCACAACATCTCAAAAATGTACAGTTAAACCAGCGTATAGGAGGTTGTTGTAATAAAATTTCATGTATAAGGATATCGGTGGACTTTAAAATACAACGCAGGATCCGAAACACAACTTTTCAATGAGATGAATACTAAGCATATGCGAAAAAGCTAAATTGAACCTCAGCAGACCAGGACGAAACTTTTTTGTCACAACTTTTAATTTGAAAGTGTATACCTGCTGCATGGTTGCGAGAAGTACAAATGTATACGATAATAGGACCAGGGAAAACAATGGGTGAGGTTATGTTTGATAGGTTATTGATGCTAAGAAGAAGCGTTAAACTCTAATAGTCCTGTATGAGGGCTTAGTAATACTCTTTTCATAAAATGTGAATTAAGTAAGATGTCATAGTTAAGATATTTTAAATTGTTACAAGACAAGCAGCAAAAGCTCATAGACAAACTCTCAATCTAACAACGGCACGCACAACAAAACTCAGTTTGTTACAGAACAAGCAAAAGATGGAATGAACTTTCAAAAGATCTCTTTCCACCAATATAAAATCCACAAGAATTCATGAGCATAGTCAATAGTCATAGTTATGGGTCTACTAGACCTGAGAAAAGGTGTTAAAAAAATGTAGTATACCATTAATGGCTATAGTAATAGTTGTTCACAATGATCCTACTTTGTTTTCCAAAAGTTCTCTTTGGAATTAATTGCAAAGTAAAACTATGCTGACCTATAAACGACAATTTATAGAATTTATTTGTGTGCTGCTAATCTCTGTCTTTCTTGGATTGGCTCAATTGACTGAGTCCAAACTACAACTGGTGACAAGAACTAAAGGCCTGCTCAGAATGCATATCTGTAGCTGGTATCTTGCATCGATGTCAAAAGACAGATACATTTCTTGCATGAAGTTGCCCTCTATTCAACTTCAAGCTACAAATTCACGAAGATACACATTGTGTACCTAAGTGCTTACGGGTTGCCTTGATTTTAACTTTTCACTCAGCTACAGATACGCATTCTAAGCAGGCCTTAAGACAAACCCATAGCCTAAAATTCAAAACTATCAGCACATATTTTTGTTTGGTTTTTGTTTACCGTGGCGCTACAAGGCATAGTCGTTAGTTCAGAGGCAACCTCACTACGTTGCTATTGTTTCTTTGGATTGCACTCTTCTTTTATAAACAAAATTCACAATATGCTGCTGCTTCGCACCTTAATTGTGGGATGCCTTGTGGCGACCTCACTGCTTAACCTTGGTTTAAACTGAGCAAATTGTTCTGCTGGTGTTCGTGTTTTAAAAGCGCTAGGTACAATCGAAACAATGCTTTAGTAGTTTGTAATAAATCCTTCTCCATAAGCGGCCACCTTTTAAAAAATAGTTCTGCGCACCCATTAACATCCGTTATAGCTGTATGATAGATGAAAGACCTTATACACCTACCACCCTCTTCACTATAGAACACATAACGCTCAATACACTTTTTGTCTTCCATTTTTAGACTGTCCACCGTGCAGGAGTTTATATTTTTTGTTGTGTTAGCAATTTTCTGTACAACACTGATGTGTGCAAAAGTACTTGGTGATGCTGATTTGAAAGCAATATACGATGGGAACACGAACAATAACGTTTTTAAGATGACTTTCATGTTAGGGGATATGAGATGTATAGGTAAAGTAGCCTATGGCTATAATCGATTGATATCACTGTCGTGGAAGTGCATATGTGGATGACGTGCGATATGTATTCCTCCTCGACAAACTATAAGAGAGTTCATTAGTGCAGATGTAGTGTGAAAAATGTTTCCTACACTTGTTTGCATCCTATCCAACTGAGGCAGCATAAAGAGTGTACATATTTTCAAATGATGCTCAAATTCCGACTAATTTGTTCAAAGCTGATGGCGTTTTCATTTTTATTTATCGCACAGAATATGTTCTTTATTTAGGTTTTCCAATGATCCTTGATCAAGGGGACTTTTCAAGTTTTAGACTATGACTGAGTTTCTGTCGTGAATAGCTAGAGTCTTAACAACTTAACTTTGTTATATTATAATGCAATTGAAACACAACTTACTTAAATATCCGTGCTTTGGTGCTAGATAGATGGATTCACACTTTGCTTTGTTGCTGGTCCTTTACGAAAAACACAGACACTTCCAGGCTTTAAAGTGGTAAGAGCAATGTAGCACCGGATTTAAATGCATTGATTAGGATTGACAATTGTTATGAACTCTATTTATCATTTACAAAAATACTGTCAAATATTCTAAAAAAAAAAAACTACCGTTATCAGGTCTATCACAAGAATGTAATGAAACAAATCCACACATTTATCTTTCAACTCATGTCTTCAATATCTTAAAATTGTTTAACACTTTGAACTCAACAATTGTTTTATCACTTTTAGTATGGCGAATATAATTAGATCTTCTCAATGTAATCCACTGTATGATTCTGATTTTAATTTCTTTTTGAACGACGAAAACAAAAACAAACCGAACAGGCAAATACTTGCAAACTTGCAATGTCTACTCCGGTCGGCGGCTGATCGTGCAGCGACATCTAGGTTTTAATTATAAGTCGATTTAAAACTTAAATTTAGAGTTGCCAAGTGTTCATATTTGGGTCATCATTTCATGCCTGAAGCTGAAACACATGTGTATATGGACACGAACAGAAATTTTTTTGACATAAAGCTTAGATCGATTTAAAATTGCTATAATATATAACATTTCAATATACAAAATTTATATATATATATATATATTTTATGGAGTAAAATTGACTGTCATTAATTTGACCACAATCCCGTGGCAATAGAGTACTTCGGGAGAGATCACTTTCAAATTCGTTGTCTCTTTCATTAAATCGTCAAAACGTTATGTAGGAAAACAGTGAGATATTTTATATGGCCGGGAATACTGTTTGTTTTTATTTTTTAGTGACAGATATACGATAATCGTAGCATCCGCCAGTATAATTAAGATTGCGAGTAAGAGCTCTCGTGAGAGAAGTTCTAATTTTCGTACTTCTCATATTTTCCTACAATATTTTTTTTTATTAGCTTTTAAAACTGATATAATTCCAATGACGTTTTTTTGTGTGTGGTCACAGCGTTGAGAAGAATGAAATTCTATGCGATTAACATTTATACATGCATAACTAGACTCTAGTTATAACTATCATTGAAACACAAAATATGATTGAGCTAAACTTTTATTTGACAAGATTGTTATAGTTATCATTAAAAAAATCTGTCAATAAACTACCACTGTGAGGGAACAACCATACAAAATATTATTGACAGATTGAAACAAACGAAAAAGTCAACACACATCATTGGAGCGAAAGTGTTTCACTTGGCTGCTTGGCTGGAATGAAAAACATTACTTCAGAAAAATAAATCATGATCATTGAAAAAATGGAATTGTATTTTCATTAAATTTTCAATAAACTTGTCTTTAAATTCATGAGCTTTGCTTTAGCATTCACTAGCTAATGATTCATTTACAAAAAAAGCCCCAAAATTATAAGAAAACTCTCGATTTATTCCGGTAAACAATTTTACTATTTAACAAAACCTGGAGTTACGATATTTGTATGCCCTATTTTTCGGGATTACATTCGAGTTAACTCGAGAAACTTGTTTTTCTGTCAATTTTAATCAAGAGTTAACCTAGCAATTTTGGTGAGTTAACCCTGTATTGAATGATCAGATGTTTTTGAAAGATGATAAAATAGCAAGCGATTAATTATTTTCACTTTTAATAATGTGAAGCTTTTATTAAATATGAAATTAAATAGAAATATTGACTAAAATTGTTTTAAAAAGAAACCTTCTGACAGCAAATTCAATAAATCATCAGAATAACCATATTTAATAACCAATTATGGAATGAAATCAAAGTTAATTAAGCCCTTAAATAACCATGCCTAAGTCTGGTGTAACGCATTGTTCGTCAAAAATCGTTTGAATGTAATTCTATCAAACAATTAAAGCAAATTATTTTTTGTAAAAAGACTATCATTATTCTACCATATCAGAGTAATTTGTCCACAAAAAATCCATCGACTAGGACGTTCATATTACAACGGAGGTTAGGATGTCATTTGAAAGCTTGATTGTTTTGGTTTTATCATATTTTAGATTCACTTGAAATAAATAAACACAATTTCCACAATCAGTAAGAATCAGTAAATATTATTTTGTACGGGAACAGACCTTATGATTGAATTTATTTATTAATTAAAAACAGAAACGTCGAAAAGTCAAAGTCTGTTGACAGGCATGGAGTTGTGTAGGCTGTATTTTCTGATAAGACTGATAAAGATATCCCCTCATCCTACTATTTTATTTTTATTTTAAATCACCTTACACGAGCCTTGATACCTTGATGCATAATCTCCAACCGAAGCTTCTTGTCTAATTTATTATTTCTAGCACTCGGGAAAGGGTCTTTCGATATCAGTAACCACTACTGGTGTCTCTTCGCCCAGTGAAAATAAAATTACCGTAGCTTAATTCCCAAGCAGCAGTCATCGGTATCTATCTTGGCAATTATTTTACTGATATCTGAAATAAGGAAGGAGTTCCTTAGTATTTACAAAAAGATTGTTTAGCCAATCATCATCAGCAAACTAGTTGTGATTTTTTTTGTGTATTTGTGTGATCGCATTATAGCAGCTTTGTCAGTAATGCTGCTGCTCTATACCACAACTTAGATTTAGCGCATTAAAAAAACCAACTGCTAATTACCTGTGACCATAAATGTTCAACTGCAACAACAAAATAAACAAGAAAGGATGGAGAGTTCTAGGTAAAATATAAAAAAATATCACGTATACGCAATACACTTCATTTATGAAATCGTATCGTATTTTTAAGCGATTAACGTATGTTGTTTTGGATTCTGGATGATTTTTTTAAGGGCCCGACAACTCTACCCCTGTCTATGCTATTTTATTGTAATATGCAGTCCATACATATAGGGTGCGTCATCTTTTATATCGGTATGTGAATATTAAATAACTTATATAAAATAAACAATATTTTTATTTAATTTGGTTTTTTTGCAATTTATTTTGATTAGTTTTTGAATACAACACTAATCAAGTTGCCGCCTCTATTGACTAAAGCACAATTCAATCACTTTTTCGTGTATCTCGGCGGTATTGCGATAATTTCGGTATTTGCCTATAGCTAGTCGTAAACTCGTAACAGGTAAACAAATAAATACTTAATACCCTCAGCTATATTTCCTTCTCAATATTCCATAATCCTTCCTTTTAAATAACCCCACAAAATAAATGCGGAAGGGTCAAATCTGGATATCTGGGTGTCCAGTTGATGTCGCCATTATTTTACAGCATACGTGCAGGAAAATTGCAGAAACTGCATTGTTTAATTTTCAGTGTGGCATGGCGCTGAGCGCACCATCTTGTTGAAACCAGTTACCGTCCAAATCTTTTTTACGGCGCGTGGTGTTTGCGCCAAAATTATCATTGGGCTATTCTTGAGAGAAGGCGAAACATTTTATGGAAATCGATATCGGTGAATGTTGGCTCATTAGGTCTGCGCACATGACTTAATTAGCCAACATCCAACGATATCGTTTCCATAAAATGTTTCGCCTTCTCGAGAAAAATAGCTTAATGATAGTTTTGGCGCAAACACCACGCAATGGTGTTTCATGAATCTCGTGTAGATTCCACGTTTCTCAAATGCGGCAGTTTTCCTTCGGCTTGCTTCCTTAAATCAGGATCAGTGTCAACCATTCAATGGAGTTTTTGGGCGTATTCCAAGCGACGTGTACTGTCTGTTGTTCATCTCAGTCAGTCAGTTAATTGGAACGTTTAGGGAGTTGGTAAACGACCACCTCCCACGACGACAACAACATTGGACCATCAAATGATGAATAGTGTTGTCAGGCGGTGCTTGTTGGCCATGAAATTTTCGACAATATGCATAATATGTAAAAAAAAAAAAAAATGGCGCACTCTGTACAACACAAGCCAACTTAGAAGTAATCTAATAAAACAATCGTCAACCAGATTAATCACGATGGGACAATCCACCCACCACATCTTTATAGATTTTAAAGTGATGGTGTGGATTGCGATGAACTATAAATTTATTCAATTAAAAAGTCATCAACTCCTGTGTACCCAGAAGACACTGAGAATCAATCGCTTATCTTTAAACAATTAACTGGATACTGGTACGCACTTACCCGCACTTGGGGAAAGCTTAAGAACATTGCAATCGAACAGGAACTGCTTTCACGTCGTAACAGGTAAACAAATAAATATTTAATGCCCTCAGCTTTATTTCCTTCTGAATATTCCATCATCCTTCCTTTCATAATCCCCCTTTACACATCGACAGCCGTTAGACTGACTCTGTATATCCATCATTATTAGGTGTTAAGAAGGGTAAGAGTAAGTATCTATATCGAGAACACAAATATGTTTTCAATGCAATGTTGTTTTTCTGTAAATGTATACCACCCGGAATGAAAGCAAGAATCACCAAAAACAGTAATCGCCATAAGAATAGGAGTATATCAAAGCTAATGCCTAATAGTTAGCAACCTTGGTGGTTGCTAAGCTCTTACTACTTAATCTACAAGTGTTGGGGCTTAATAATCCCTCTTTATATGAATTCAAAAGATACTCTGTTGTTCTAAATTTAATTCAACCCGGCAACAAATCGCATACAAAATGAATTTCCCAAATGAACTTCCATACCACCCACTATCAAGCTGGGGAAGTCTCTGTTCCTAATGCGCAAATCCAAAAACGAACAAACAATGGAGTCTTCATCACGTCAAAGCATCCTTCCTCAGGAGAATCCAAGCATCATTCACATTGCAATTACTTTCAGTCTGAGAGGAGACTTCTAAGGAATTAGAGATTGTTTCGGCGAAACCCGAGTATCCGAGAACCATTTCAAGCCAGACCCAATGAACCTGGGGAAATTCGTATAAAATCTCACGCTGCCACTGTAGCACTTCGCGAGAACGACTCTGTCTTTTGGACCATT
The DNA here is from genome assembly GCA_932526625.1 of Rhingia campestris. Lineage (NCBI taxonomy): Eukaryota > Metazoa > Arthropoda > Insecta > Diptera > Syrphidae > Rhingia > Rhingia campestris. Next base: position 64,659,042 of record OW052182.1, read on the forward strand.
GGCATTAGTTTCGGAGACAAGTCCTCTTCAGTCAAGTTGAACTATTGTACGAGTCGCAAACGTGTCGTGTCAACCGGAGGAAGTGAAGGTGTGTGTTGTGGTGTTCTCTTTTGCATTTTCTTCAACAAAAAAGATGAAAAATACAAAATCTAGTTATTTGCCGCTACGGTGAATGGAATCATCAACTTTGTATCAATTCTATATGAGTAATGTTTTTTTTGTTGGCTTTGTGTGGTAGCCACTTCAGGCTCTTCAAGAAGGAGGCAAATGGATTTCCCTTTTCGTGCACCCCGAAAGAGTGGTTTTCCTGAATCAATTGTTTAATGGAAAATCGCACGTCCTTGGCCAGATTGTTGTGCATAAATATGAAGAAAGTTTTTTTTTTTCGTTTCTAATTGCTTTTAGAGTGTTTATTATTATTTGCCAAGGATCCGAATATATTATCCTCGGATAGATGCCTGCCTGCGGCCTTTTGCAGTGCGCCTTCGAGATGGTATATTGTGCCACTCTGAGAATCTCATCACCTGTTTACTTTGTGTACGGAAAGTCCTGTGTTTGTTTTTCATAATAAAAAAATCTGCAAGCACGGCGACTTTGCAAAAAAAACAGAATACGATGCCATAATGATGGTTGGAAACCTAAGAAGCCATATTTGGGGCATCCTTTGAATGTGCCACCCCATATACAGCAGCGAATGGGTGTGTATTGAGGATATTGTGCTGGCGCCAGACAGAGTATATACAATGGATTTATTATGCGCCACTGTGGCGCCAATTTATCGCTCTATGCGAGTGGGTATCTCTATTCGCATAGATTAATGTATCTAGATACGCCATACCGCAAATATTTATGAGACAAAAAAAACAACCCAAATAACAAAGTCATTGTAAACGCATTTCAGATCGCTTGTGCTTGTGTAAATTGCAAAAAACTATGAGACATCTCTACAGCGACCAGTCCGATCAGGAAGAACTTGTTGAAAACCTATGTTCTGCCGCTGACGAAGACGACGATGATGACGAGGACGACGATGAAGATTTGGATGACGTGTTCTCAGACAGAATTCATATGGACGCGGAAACGGAAGAGTTAATCTCAATATCGTTAGTGAAATCACCAAATGACTGTGATGCCTTACTAGAGGTGGATAAAAGTGCTAGTTTTTTACTTCGCGAACATCAACAACACCAGCAGAGCTGTGATGCTGTGCAAAGGGCAAGGCGAACGTTTTGTCTACTCCTGGCTTTTGGAGTAGGCTTGATGATGACATCGTTCTCAATGCTGGTGTTGATTCCACTCTATCAGTCGCAATTTAATGTGGAATCTCCGAAAAACAACTCGCATGGAATGCTCCTGTTTGTGCAACCACTTGCTACGTTGTTTCTCATATTGGCCACAATAATCTGCTCGGCGGTCTTCAAGTGGAATATTAAGTTGCTGAAACTACCATCTATTCCGGGCAAAAAGTAAGTACCTATTGTCTGACTATATTTGCATAAATAAAACACCTAACTTAGGGTAGGTTATCTTTACCTTATCTACGAGTGGTAGACGAAATATGTAATTTGTACTCGTAGGCGGTAGGCCAATTGACATAATCATTTATCTAATGCGTTTTAAGAAGTTGGTTATGGGTAAATTTTGAAAAATTGATTTCTTATTGAGACAATTTTTGTTTTTGGAATGATATACCTACCGCATATTTGGAAACATAGATTTCGGAAGATAACTTAGAGTGAGTAGACACGTAGTAAATATTTGCGGGTAAAATGAAAATTGGAGGTTTAAAAATAAAGTAATTAATTGATACGTATTTCGGCAAATACTTTCTAGGCGTGCAAATAGTAAGCGCTAAAATTGGGACCTAGCAGGAAATATTTGGTGTTGTTTTAAATATATACTACTGTGTTTTTTATTAGCTTATGCTCGAAATAGATTAAAGGTTAGGGACGTCCTCAATATACACAGCACTGGTAGGAGTCATAACCCGCATAGTATCAATTCTTGTCATAAGTGAATCGAAATTCTAAGTAGTTGCGCACGCAGGCAATGTAGTATTACACTTACTTAAGTGGCGTTAAATTCCAAAGTGAACCTAGACCTGAAGCAAGGTGGCCTCCTTATTTTGCTTGGCCTTTAGCTAGCTGTCCCCCGGTTGTGCAATGTATTGCTTGCCATGGACACATTTTTCGCAACTATATGCAAACTATTAGAAAACACACAATGGATACTTAGCCCATGGACAAAACAATGGGGCTGTAGGTAAAAACCCCAAAGGACAAACCTAAGCTGTAAACGATGTATACCATATTTCAAACTGTCAGCTATCAATCATCATCATTATTATCATTTAAGTATTTCGGCATATTTCTAGTAAGAAGCTCAACTTGAAACTTAATACCCATGAATGGATTAAGAAAGCAGCATACATCTGTATATTCGGCCAAAATAGGAACCTAACTCACATATATATGTATCTACAGAGTGGGTGCTATGTCCTAATGGTTAGTGCCTTGGGCTACTAAGCGGGGGTCCCTGGTTTAAATAACGAAAATAACAACACCTTCGTTTTTTTACTGCCTTACCTTTTGCAAAAGTCTGACAAACATCCCAAAGGATAAAACTGTGATGTGAAAATTTCCGTTCAGATTTGGCGTTATTCTTTGTTGCAAAAATAATAAATTTGCATATACAAATGGAGGGAAAAGCTAGGTTTGAAGCCCTGGGTCCATATAAGGCTTCAAACCTATCTGTTAATGCAAGCAATTAAATTTTTTTATCTCTTGCTAAAGCCTGACAAATATTCGAGAGTATTAAACTGTCAGGAGAAGCTTATCAACTTTTTTCATTCAAAATCAGCGTCAAACGTTAAAAATTCTATGTGGCAAAAATTAGCTATATTATGGCAAGAACCGAACCGATGGCATAAAAAAGCCACAATGTACAGTTCATAAAGTTATTAGTTGAATCTTCGTTTTCATAGTCTATCAGCGCAAGTTGAAACATTTTTCGATGAAATCGACAAAGGATTTCTTCATCCGCTTTTGATTCAGTAATTGCTTCGACTCCGGCTCCGTTGAGCAGGGCTGAGATGGTCTGAGTCTTGAAAAGGATATTTTTAGTAGTTCAATTCAGGGCTTTATAACTGAATTGTCTACTTTTCCCGAAGAAACAGGGGGTGCCTAGAGTAATTCTTCATTTTATTTCTGAAGAGAAGTTGTTGTCATAGTAAACAGCGGAGCCAAATTAGACAGAGTCTCTTACTACCTCCCAGCTGTATTTGTTAATTCTGACGTTCTGTCCAATTCGCCGAAGTTTAATGTCCTTTGTTATTGTCCGAATATACTTGTTCTTGCCCTCATTTACTGCAAACCCCATTTTGGCGCTTCTTTATCTATAAAAGCAAACGTGGCTATAACATCAAGTTAAGTCAGGCCAATGATTATAATATAATCGGCGGATGCTGATGTTGGCTCGGGAGGGTTGCACAATCCTCTCAAGAATTATGTTAAAGAAGTCACACGACAATGCGCCATTTTGTCTAAATCCTTTTTTGGATCTCATCGAAACACTCGATTTTCGGTGAGGTCGCTTCTGATCCTGATTGAGCAGCGGGAATTCTCTATCGTCATCCTGCACAGATGGACGAGCTTGGGCGGTATACCAAAACTTGGCATCGCTCATTATAGTTCGTCTCTATAAATGCTGTCGGTTGCGGATTTAAAATAGATAAATAGGTTATGGTATCTGCAAAGTGTGCAGATTCGATAAGTTGTGGAGTTTCCTAGCCTAAAACCACACTGATAAGGATGAGCCAGATTTTTAGTGGACAGTTTCTCGCATTTACATATTACGGCAGATGTAATCTTGTAGCCATATTAGTTAACAAAGCATCTTCACTGGCTTTATAAAGCTCGGTAGGAAGGCCGTCTCAGCAGCCTTGTTGAGATTAAGTTTAGATATTGTTATCCTCACTTCGCCGTGTGACAGTAATCTGACAATGACATTTTTTTTCCAAGAATGTAAGAAATGACCACCCTCTTTTTTTTAGATGTTCAAATTGAATTTGGGAAGGGATGGGTTATTCAACGATTCGCACAGCGGATTGTAGCCACCCCATATTTATTTTTAATAATTTACAATTGGTTTTCCTTAATATTTCTCAATCCCTAAAAATCCATTAAAAAATATTATTTGAGATATTTTTGTACTTTTCTGATACAAGAATTATTATTCTGAATACATAAATCCCGAAATCTTTCTCATCCCGATCTTTTGATGAAGCGGATGATTTGAACCGTAGTAGTGTTGCCAAGGGTTTTTCGGCTGTTGCTCATCCAAAGTGTGTCATTTCTGAATTTTATAAATGAATTTCAGAAAAAAATATTCCTTTTACAGAATTAAAAGAGTCATTCGTGTGGATATGTTCTGTCAATTTCAGACGGCTCCAAAATGCTATTTGTTTACAAATGTTTTTTTAATGGAATTTTTTGTATATCTTTTAAAAAAACACTTAAAAAAGGTCCCTTCATCAGAGCCGCTCTGAGTTTCTTAAACTCGTTTTAAAGTTAACGTATCTTAAAAGGAATAAAATACAACAAATGTCTCATAAGAGTACTTCGTTGACAAAGTTTAGAAAACTTCCTTGAGGCAAATGGTTCAAATATTATACAATTTTTAAATTCTAAGTAGATGTAGGTACTCGTAAATACATGCCGTCTATTTGTAAGTGCCCATGAAGTGGGTTCACAAATTCTCGTGTGCACACAAGAAGTTTTGAGTAATACCTACATGAATAAAATGTTTTACTATACAAAATGCACAAACAAGAGTCTTATACGGAAAAGAAATTGAGAAATAAATTGCAAATAAGGTACAACATTCATTAGGTATGTACACGCATCTATAGGGAAAAACTCATTCATGACGAACGTGATGCTGACTCTCATGACTTAAGGGGCATGTAGTTTGCGCTTTTAATTTAGCTATTGTTTGTATAGTAAAGGAGACATGTACATTGTACAATGCCACTCAATTATGTTTGTTATTGTAGGGTGCATTAAGATGTTACAATTACATTTCAAGGTTTGTCTAGGTTGGATTAGTATATTTTGGGTTATTGACACATTTAGAAAATATATTAAGCATGTAGTAATACGCTTACGGTGACCACACGTTCTTAATATGCCGTGTTCACTGGGTGAAATTAATTCGAATGTTTTTATAAAAGGTTTAATAAAGAGAAATCCATTATTCTTCCAACAGATTAAAATATATAAGATTTCGTACTAAAAAAAATACTCCAATAGTTTTGTGATATGTTGACCCAGTTTGGGTTGACATTGGCTGAAAACGTGATTATGATACTGCTGCGGTAATTTCAATGTCAAAGACACACCACGCTCGAAGGCTAATTATTGTCGAAAATATCGATTAAATCATGGAAAACGTTGAGCCTGACCATCATGTAAGCACTGCTTTGCACAGAAAACCGTCCAATGGACCTATCACTGATGTAGAACAATACAACGAACAACATTCTTCTATACAGGCTTTTCTTATTTTCTTCGCAACACCCACCGATATAAAGCACGCAGGCTCCTTATCTCGTAAATTACTTTTCCATTTGTCTAAAAGCATTAATGGAACAAACTTATCCTCGATGCAGCGTTCTGCTGACCAATGGAAAGTCTGTCAAATAAACAAAAAAAAAATGAATACTATACAATCCATTCAATCTTTTTTTGGTTGGTAGCGCCTATCAGAAGCCACCCTGTATATGAATTTGTTAAGGTTTTCGGCACTAGTGGGACAAAATTCCAGGAATGGCAACATCCATTGTTATTGTAGATGGGTCGAAGAAGTAAAAAGTCCGTACGCGTACTCATGTGGAAGGTACAGCCCTAGTTCCCAGCACACTTAAGTGTTTGTGGTACCATTGTGATTCACTTCAGTACAGATAAGCCCATGTCGTTCCTTGTTCCCTCTCGACGAAAAATTGTAAAGTAAAGTGATCTCAGAAGCTTCTTGTATATCTTCGAAGTAGTACTTCCAGTTTCTCAAGTGACAGAAACTCTGGCAGTGAAAGAAAGATTGTGCTACTACATATGTCTTCATATTCGTCGCATTTGCTGCGATAAAAAGGATCGCGTATGTACCCATACCGAGGTGACAGTTTTGTATACAAAGGATCCCATAGAAACAGTCCTCAGTGGCACGCAGCAACGTAGGTATTAGAGTTACGCATGCATGCATGTACAAACAGCATTGAATAATCACGCTCCTACCACACATTATAAATGCAAACTGTGCAATACTCACTCGTGTGTTTATCGCTGACTGCATTCATACACGCACATTCACGAACAATCACACAGTCAACATCACTCACACACTCTAAATTTGCGTGCACAATCGTTGCAGTGTAATACCCCCCGCGTAAATAAGCCCCATGGGAATTTATTCCAAAAAAAGGAAATAGCCCACACGGGGCTTATTTCCATTTCGAAATGGAAATAAGCATTAATACCAGCGGGGGTTATTGCCTTTTGAAATTGGGACTCTATTCAAAAGTCTCAAAGAAAACCCTAAATTTTTGAAAAAATGAACATGAATGCATGCTCTGATTGGGGACATGCTGATTGTTTGTAAAGGAAACAAGCCCCGCAAGCATCCCCCACGGGGATTATTTCCATTTCAAAAAGGAAATAAGTCTTGTGTGGCTATTTCCTATTTTTTTAGTATTATACCCCATGGGGTTTATTTCTGCGGGGGTTATTACACTGCATCGTATCTATACATAGTATAAACTAAAGTCCCAAAACGTGTATGAAAGCGCTAACCTCGAGAACTGCTGAAAGGATTTCGATGTGGTTTTTACTGTTATAATACGCATTTCCCTGGAAATTCTCTATCATTTAGAGGAGCTGAGCATTCGAGGAGCATTCGAGGTCTAAGTGGCATAAATTCAAGTTTTCGTCATTAAAATTGTACCCGGCTTCGCGCAGGGTTGCTAGTATAATTTACAAAAGATTCGATATTTTGTTGGTGGCCTCATATTCCCATTACATCAACACGACCGGACTGATTTGAATTATTTTTTTTAAATGTTGAGTACGGAAAAAAACATTAAAAAGCAGCTCCTACATTCGTGATTATGATTTTGTCACTTGTTCATCAACAATAAACATTCACGGCCAGGACAAGACAACTTCTGTCGGGACAGCTAGTAAAATATAAAACGATGTTATAATCAAGAGCAAATCAACACTTGCATCTTAAAAAAATCTATGCTTTTTATTATACTATAAGTTCGTTTGGCGTTTAATCGATTGAGATACTTCAATGATAAGAGATCTGCTTGGTAAAGTACTATGGATTTAATAGGCGCCTAATCATATGATTTCTGCTCATAATGAGTCATTTTATAACATCGAACGCTCAGGAGTTTTTCCAAATAGAACCAGAACTTTCTGAGTACGATAAGTTCAGAACATATCTACTTGACGTATTCAACCCAAAAAGAAAATCGCATAACACATACAAGTACATAATATACTATACAACATTTGAATATCCAAGTATGTATGTTTTATTTAAAAGACTTCAAATCCTTTTGACATTAATTGCACTCTTATGAATAATTAGGTTTCCACCATACCGTACAGATGCAAAGTCAAAAGTACTGCCAACTTTATTCATTTGCTCTCCATCCCACCCGTCAACAACTTGTAATTTTATAATCATTAGAAGTATGTATTTGTGCATGAATATCTTCTGCTGAAAAGATGATTTTTTTTGCTCTGAACAACTTTTTTCATTGAAAGTTTTTTTAGGAAACCAAAATTGATGTTGGCCGGAACATTCAATACCGGATTATATATGTAGGCAGTCCTGAAAGTCCAATTCAAAACTGTTTCTATACCATATACAAACGAGTTTGTATACTGTAATGTATATGTGGTATTTTTACGAGTACACCATCGAGAGAAATGTTGTGCTTACAATTTTTATCCTATAAGAGCGGGGGTTTATTTACCGCAAAGGGCAACATTGCAAGGATTTAACATCTCATTTGCGTAATGCATCATGAACGGTAAATATTTTAAATTCGAGAATGCCTGGATAGGTTTATTTTTTCCTGTTGCTAATGTTACCTTGAATAGGAAGCAAGTTTCTTTTCAAATTAGTTTGTAGTTAGAAAAACAGAAAAAACATCTTTTGTTTACTGTATAATATTTGACGGTCTTTATAGCCAATAGGGTAATGTAAGTTTTGAGAAATAGTATTAAAGCAATGCCAGTTCGTTAATATAATAGTTAAATCATTAAAGGGATGGTCCTATAGCCAAAATACATATCATTCAGGGAATTTTCATTTTTAGTTATGAATGACTAAGTGATGAGGAATGAACCAACAGTTCTAAGGTATACTCTGATTTTCTATGAGAACTCGATGTTTATCATCAGTGGATGTAACTGGTTTGCCGTTTTCCAACCTCTCATGTGTCTCACTGAAAAACGTTTCTCCTCCTTGATTCTCGTCTGATTGGGTAAGTAAGCTCGGGCATTTCTCCCAGTTCTCAAAATTTTCTTAACAGTTGATCTAATTGCAAGGAAGAACATGTTGATAACCCAAGAGTTTTCCCCGATACAATGGACTCAATTATAGAAAACGCAACCTCATCTCCCTTTTAAGAGTCTTTTTCAAGCGTCACCATACGCGATCAGTAGTTAATTTAGATAATAATAAATCATTCCCATTATTATTGACACGTTTTTGATGAAGACCCAATAACTAAACACATAGTTAATAACATCTTTAAGTACAAGTCTAATTCAGACTCTGAAATTTAAAGCAAGAGACCTTGTGCTCCGTAATCGCCTTTCAGCTTGGATCTTGGATAGAAGCTAGAAGCTCGGCGGCTATGTAAAAAATAAAAACAAAATTGCCGCATCTGGCTATTTGAAAACACTCCCGTGATTGTCGGGAAACCAATGAATTCAGAGAATGCTAGTTTTGCTCAAATTTTAAAGGGGTGGTACCATTGCTCCAAGTAATTTCGGAAACGGCACTGGAAACTAGTGAACTATATCGAATTTTTGTGGGCTGAAATTGAATACATGGACATGAACGGTTTTTGATTTTTGCAGAATAGCGCACCATGCCATTAAACAATCGATATCTGTATTCTTGTTATCAACCGAATTGATAATGTCAGTTGGCTGCCACGTAGTTGTGATTGTTTGCACATCTAATAAAACAAAAGTCTAACGAAAATAATTGATTTTTATTTTTGTATTTGAAATATGTATCTGGCTGGACCACCCTGGTCCGAAAAGTGGATAGATCTTCTCTTGCCTTCACATTTGTTTACTACTACTGGGGAAATATATGCAGATTTGGTTTTGCAGATGGTGCTCTCACGGTGGGTAGGTTGAAGCCTTGAAGTAATATGTATTCAATTACACATCGAGTTTTGCAAACTACTTCTGCTTACGAAACAACCAAGATCATAGGAAGAAGAACGGATTTAATTCCTGGGCAACGAGAAATAATCTTGCTGTTATGTGCAATTCGACAGTATTTTCTCCATTCATTGACCTCGTTAAGCCCGTTTAATTTCATGTTTGTCTCCTCTATTGTTTTGCCAACTGATAGTATAGCAGTATCGTCATCATATGTAGCAACTACTGTGTCGTTAATTTGTGGTATATTACGTGTAATTAGCAGGTACAAGAGTGGTCTAATGACGCTTCCTTGCGGTTCAATTTTTTCTTTGAACTCCCAAAATTCTATTCCAAGCTTCACACGAATGAGTGTATTCTCAAGGTACGACATAAGGATTTTATATGATTGTACAGACAGAACATGTCGTATTTGTATATAAGGCCTTTATGCCGTAACAAGTCAAAAGCTTGTGAGACATCAAGAAATGGCAGCGTTTTTTGGTTATTTTTTTTCTTCTTAATCGACCTAGCTTTCAAAAGCTTTTGAAATAGCAACCTGATCGGCCCTTATCAGTGTGATTTTGGCCAGGAATGTCGACAACTGATCAAATCTTTATACTTAGGCAGATCCTGGAAAAAACAAATAAGTCTAAATCGAAACTCACCACCTTATTCACCAGTCGCAGAATCTTCTCTTCTCAGTTAGATGTGGAAGCGGGGTAATTGTAGAGTCATATTGGTTGCGACGCATATTCATTCCGGACTGTAGCGCCAATTAAGTTAGTAAGTAAAAATTAGTTACCCCTGGTGTTTTAGAATATGGAAAAGGACGTTTTTTTAAGGGAATTATAAGCTGTGTTCCGGTCTTAAATAATAAAATAAATACAAAAAGTCATATTTTTACTAGTTCACAATGAGGATATGACTAAAATGTAAAAACTCCGATCTTTAAGTGCCATAAGATATACAAAAGATGTATTTATCATTTTTTAAAACCCATAGGCTTGTAATGGGGATAACTTATAGGAAAACATAAAGATGTTTAATAATAAAAACCAATTTTAGGTTATTTTATATATCAATTTGCTTTGGATTGGCCTCGACGCTTGTGATTGTTGGATCGTACAAAAGAGTCGCATGTCATTTACAGGATCCACTCAAGGGAACAGCGTTAGCCTTCTCCCTTCTGCTGTATTTCTTCTTTTGCAAACGTTGTAAGTATATACATATACACTTTATTCCCCTTAATTGCATTAATCAAATTTGTTACCTCCATCAATAGTGATGGGATTGCAGAAAATCTTCTCAGCCACGACAAGTGTTGTTGGTCTTTTCATATCTGTGGATTATGGACTTTGTGATGAATTCCACTGCCATGGAAATGTGATTTCGTTTCAACATAAAATTCCGCATTCTGGTTGGCAGGGCCGCGCATTTTGGGCACTTCTTTACACTATCGGGATATTACTATGGTCGCTGCATATTGCACTACTCGAAGGATGTTTTGTTGACAATGTGTGTAACTTGAGTATAAAATGGGACACCCAATCTTTAACCATTCATTTTTAGGACAAATCATCATCGAAACAAACAACTTTTCTTAAGACAATATCTAAATTTGTATCTAGCTACGACGATCAAACAAGTTTGAATGACACTCAAAAGGAAAAGGAAATTGAGGATGATGCAAGCAAAAAGAATATGCATCCCATGCATGTAGCCATGTGGGTGCATATTTTCGGAACAATGTTTTCTATATTTTTTGGATTTATAGATGTTTTTCCAGTGTCAGATACTCAAGTATGTGTTGGTGTTTAATTCATTAAGACTTTGACTAATTTAAATATTTTATTTTGCAGATTAAAACATTTGCTCAGCATTTGTCCGAGACGAGACATACGTTTGAGTGTCATTTAAATATTTCATCACAAGACAATGTCATTTTAGACTATAATTCAAATTTTTCGATGCAAGCGACAATAATTAACACACATTCAATGCCACAGTATAACAATGGCGTAGCCTACGTCCATAAGGGTATAAGCATTCATCCTAATAGAACATCAAGATCATCTTCAATCGATGCGGATAAGCATCAAAACAAAATTTCACACTTGGTATGTATTAATTGGAAATATACTTGAATATATTTGAAACATTAATTGTCTGCTCCCATTATTAATTTTTTTTATTTAGCTAACTCGGTTTCAGATCAAACCCCAGTTGCTCAATAAAAATGTTAAACGTTCTTAATGTCATAAGGTGTGAGTTGGACAATTTTAGATTCTAGGTTTAGTTATGATGGCTGGAAGTGTAGCGCGCTATTGGATCATGTAGTATGAAGGGAATGCTTACTGCCTCATCATCATTGAGTAACTTCAACAGTAAAAATGCTGATGTGTAGGTCTATCGGCAGTGCCCACACCGATTATCGTACTGGTATTTTTATCTTATTCCGACTACGATGCACTTCTGGTTAGAATTAGGACATCGTCTGTCTGAATAATTGAAGTGTTTCACTATTTATCCATCTACATAGTTTGCTTTCTTGATCGCACGAATCGAGAGGCATACCTAATGGTTTTACCTATATGTTGAGGGTGGTCTACTTTCTGGCAAGATCATCATGGTCTTCTAGATCCCTGGAAGATTATTATTATTGTGGCCTGGCAATCAGAAAAGATAAACGATAAAGTACTCTGGCAATGAGTTGTAAAAGAGATGCTTTATATCACGCTACACATAACTCTTCTTTACTTGCCACGATTTTCAACTGGTAAACGCTTCAATGATTAGAACAACGAATTGATATGCTCCAGCTTAGTATCTCGGATAACATGTCTTTCTACACATCAGGGTAAGTTATGGAGCCAACACTTTTTTATCAGGGCATATATAAGCAGAGATACCTGTAAACGGTTATTCACTTTGCTCATACATTGTTGAATATATTAGAGGCAATATAAATTTTAATGAATTTGTTGGCGTTGAACGAAAAATGTATTAAAAATTCTGGTCTTGCTTGTTTGTTAAAGATGAGGAGGAGCAAGCCAATCTAAAACATCGCATCTCTTAAAGTTAAGGAGCAGTTGATTTGGGTATATGCGTGAGTTACATCTTGTTGCTATGATACAATGGAACTAACTCCGATGCGATGCAGTTGCATGTGTTCCTTTGCGTTAACAGATCTGTTTTATATCTTTGCTTGTCGAATTTTGGTCTTAATTTTATTATTGAAAGGTTTTACTGTGTTCTATTTTCTCTACAAAAATACACCAAAGTTATTGGGTTTACTCTCAAGTTGACTCGAGATTAATTCTAAAAAAGTTATCCAAGTTCGAAATGGAATGTCAGCCACCAGTAAGTTGATATGTTGTATCGTCGGTGGCACCACTTCTTCCGAGTTCATGTTGAATTTTCTAAAAACATCCTACAGAATGAGTTGCCCTTTTTCTTTTGTGTTGTAGCTAGCGTTCTATAGGTTCTAATTAAAAGAGGGAATGAAGAAAGGAGAAAATTGTTCCTAATTACAAATTTTTGGCGCAACAGGCTCGTTAGTAACCAGGGCCTAGCTTTCTCACAACCATTCATGTGTGCGTGTGTACTTCTTGCACGATGGCGGGACCTCCTGTTTCATGCCGACTTCGAACGGCTAAGTTGAGATAACAATTGATACTTCTCGGATGATTTGTCAGATTATCACGAGAGGAGGGCCAGTGAAAAATCAGTTAGGTGTTGCTACGCCTGGGAATCAAACCCAGACCTTCTGCGCAGCAGTTCATAGCACTAACCATCGCGCCACTGGAGCCCTCGCGCATGCTATTAGTTTGTTAATTCTTCTTCTTTTATAAACCTTATTACATAGCTGTATCTTATTTAGTTGGATATTTTCTTAATATTGCCTAAACTTTTTTTCGCATTGTTTATTGAACCATGAGTTTTCATCAATTCCTCTCTCTCTCTCTCTGTCTCTCTCTCTCTTTCTCTCTCTCTGTACCATGCTGAAAGAGATATTGTTTATGCACATAGATCACTTTTAAAAACGGGTACGTAGATGATATTCGTCAATTAGTTTATAGTTCTGTTCCCATAGAATATTATATCTACTGATTCTTTTACTTATTGCTGTTCCTGTATCCAATAATTGGTAAACGAGAGAGCTATTGAAAGAGGAAAAAATTAGTCCTTCACAAAAATCTGTAAAAATAATTTGCTGCAGAAATTTATGTTTTAACAAAAATCAGTAGACTACTAGTTGGTATCTGAAAGTGGCAGCTCGTTTGTTTTGACATATGTTTTATGTTAATTGGTCTTTAGAAGCCATAAAAATATATTAATTTATTGTTAAACGCGTTCCCGTATTTTTCGTAAATTTGTCTCTTTCTGAGTGAATTTACATTCATTTGAGAATTTACATTTTTTTACTATAAAATTCGGATACTTATATATGTATGGGAACAAATCCTCTAAATGTCAGTGTTCGTTTCCCACCTTGTTCATCTATAGTCTCCCTGATATGATATCAGAATTGGCAACGAGTTTGCCTATGGAATGCGTCATCATGACTTCTGCAGAACATCCAAACATGGCGTCAGCTAATTCATGGACCCTATAGCATATTGTGGTGGTATCTTTATACATAATGTTTTCCACAGCGCAGACAGAGGAAGATGAAGAAAGAAAAAGAAATAGGAAAGGTATTGGGAGGCGTTGTTCCATTGTGGTACCCGGACTAAATAATCGGAGAGCATTCATAAACGTTTTAAAAAGTGCCTTAACAGATTACCAAGCAATGTCTTTATCTGCAATTCACTTATGAAAACGTTTGAACCTCTTTCACTTTTTGAGGGCGTTGGGGGATTGTATCCTTCTCATATATTTTTGATTATTATTTCGTTGGTGTTACCTTATTTATTTATTAAATTCTCATTTCAGAATGCCTTTCTAAAGTACAAAAATACGACCTCGAATCATCTGCCTTCAAAGTCTGGCAATCATAAAACTGTTGGACAAAAAACCATTAAAGTAGACTGTAGCCATAATAGTGGTTTTTATGCTTTGTTATTAATCTGTACTTATGTGGGGTTTGTAGCGTGCCTATTTAATGTTTTAAATATTTCACAGTCTGCAGTGTTTACTGTGGCAATGGCTACAGGAACTCTTCCGTTTATTGGACTCTTTTGGTCCTTTTTCAAATTGGATACACAAAATGGCCTTAGTGAGTATATATATATACAACATTTTTAAATTGTCTTACATCATAGGCTTAATACTATTTCTTTTTTTTTTGCAGATGTATCGCTTGTCTGGTCACCGTCGGTGTCAGGAGAGCTTATTTGTTCGCTTCTCGGAACACCGATAGTGTTTTTAGGAATCGTATTCTTATTCAAGGCGCACTACAATGACGCTTTGAAGCATTCTCTTCGTGCCAGTCACCAGGTGATGGTCACATAAGGCCCATCAAAATACAGGATTATATAGGGTTGTTCTAAGAGCAGCGATGCATTCTTCTTTAGCATGAGCCTGTGAACCATTTTTTTATTATTTATTAAAAAGTATCCCCTTCCCTTACTATGTGTAACAATAAATCTTTAAAATGTATTTAGGATATAAAAAAAGAAAAAAAAAACAAATAATAGACTTTGTGAACGTTTTGTATGTTATTTAAAAAAAAATATAAATATAAAATTTTATACATGAGGAGTCCTGTTGCGTCTCATATATTTACTGATACTAAAAATAAGAAGTCCAAATACATAAATGTATTCTAAAAGTGTTATAAATGTTGAATGGTCATTGTTAAAAAAAAAAAATACTTTGTAAACTTATACCTATATGAAAATAAAGTTTGTGTTATACAAACATGTGTTTTGCGTATATATCTGCAAAGGAGAATGGATTAGAGTCTTGATGGAAAAATTACCACAAATACCACATAATATTAGCTCCATAATCCATAAAGGAAGCCAGAGATTAAAGATGGTATGAAAATGGAAAAGAACACTTTTGTCTTTGAAAAGCATTATCACACTCACTTGAACCAAGTAAGCTCTTATCAATGCCAGCAAAGTCCCTTACAAACCGCTGGTAGTAAGTCGCAAGTCCTAGGAAGCTCTATAGTCGATGTTTGTCCTTGGGGACCTGCCAATTTTTCAGCGCTTCTGGTTAAAGTTAGGCCAAAGTTGCTTGAATATTTGAAACGTTGTGCCGTTTATCCATCTGCTGTTTGCTTTCTTGATCGCAACCTGTTTGGTTTGTAATTTACGTGTAGCAAGGGGCACCGGCCACTACTGGCGGTAGAATGTCAAGGGTAGTGCCCTGTCTGGCAAGCTCATCTGCCTTGCAATTCCCTGGTATGTCTCTGTGGCCCGGCACCCAACAGAGGTGTATGGTAAAATGTTCCGCCATCTCCTTAAAAGACAGTCGGCATTCGGGGGCTGATTTCGAATTGAATGAGATGGCTTCCAGGGATTTGATTGATATGCTTATATACCTCGTGGATATTACATACCTTTCCAGCCAAGACAAGGCTTCTTTGATTGACATGATTTCAGCCTGGAAAACGCTACAATGATAGGGAAGGCGATTCGATATGCTTAGGTTATGCATCTTGGAGAAAACACACTGAAACATCTTGATGATTTGAAACACCGAAACTTCTCCGGTTGGGTATTGACTCTGAAAACTTTGAAGCTGATTCTGAATTCAGGGGGGGGGGGGGGCAGACAATTTTGATAAAATTTTTAAGCCGATTTTAAATTTCATCGACAATTGATTTAATTTTTCTTATGGAACCTACTTCACCTTTTTTTTATGGTAATAATAAATATTAAAATAATGCTCATTAAAAATGTATATTTATTGTTTTGAAAACAGAAATTGCAGTTTTCGTTTTTTTTTTTTACCAAAACGATCTATAATTTTATTATAAAACTCCGTATCTTCTTTTACTAAATTTTGTGAATGTGTTCAAAATTTTATTGACATTGGATTTATAGTTTACGAAAAAACTTCATTTGCCAATTCCGGTTCTATCTTTTCCAGATATCTATCTTTTCTAGATAGAATGTCATAAAAAATAGCATTTTGAAAGTTTTATCAAAATCGTTAGCTAGCCGTTTTCGAGAAAATAAAACTTTTTGTTTATGGTTATATGGCAGGTACCGTTATAATTAGACCTAGAGCAAAAATGAAAAAGACCCCTTAGGGAATTCGAAATGAATACTACATAAATACAATCAGACGGACGGAGTGTGCAGACACACTTTTTTCGACTTCTCTATTATCAAGTTTTTTTGTTTTTTTTTGCACGAAACCATAATTTGCCTTGTACATAGTACCTATAATCGCAAGTAAAAAAAGTGATTTCAAGTAGTATTCTTGAGATACTTTTTAACTGTTATACCGAGAACGACTCAACGCCATAAAATCTTTTGACAACCTTTTCTATAGGAAATTGAACTATTTTGCAAAGAATATTTTTTCGTATGAGTTAAACGTTTACATTTAAAGAGCTATGTGAACAAATTCTCAATATTGAATTAAAAATTAAATCCATTTTTATGACCAGTAAACAATGTTCATAGTATATAAGTAGGGGTTAAAACAATAGAACGTAGAGGTTTATCCGACCACAGTCCAGAGTCATCATCGTCATCCTGTGGAATTTGGCGAAAAAAAAGTGAAAAAATTACCAGTTAGTCGAAATTCCCTATTAAGAACTGATAAAATGTTGAAAAAAGTCCTAGTTCGAAGCCAGACAGAAGGGGGCAAGTGCCCCCCCTTTGGGCGCCTATGCTCAACTATGAAACTGATTTTTGGCTTAATTTCAATAATCAAAACATGTGTCATGTTATATTTAATATTTTTCTTTTATTGAATTGGGTAATATATGTACATACAAACTAAATTTAAAAACCATATAATTGTCCAAATTTATTCCAATTAATGCTTGCGTGTCGGTAAACGAAAGTTTTTTCTAAGCGTCTGAGCAGACATGGAGGTCATGCATTCATTATGGAAACCTCGTTTGTCGCCAATCGCAGCGTTCACCTTTGTTAAAATGTCCAGCATATGAAGTCTGCAAAGATGGATATTTAAATTTTTTTAATATTTTTAAATTATTGACACCTAATAAAATAAATCGTTGATCTAAAAACTATAGTACTATAGTACCCTGGAAGTACAGGTATTTTATTCTTTTTTTACACGACCAATCGAATTCTACAGTCCTAGATATTTTAATGCTCTGAGATAATTTGTTTACAGGTTAGAAGTCTTAAGGGTAAGTCACGCCTTTGCTCTGAGCCGGTATAGCAGGCCTTTCAACCAGGGGTTATCAAATTAGAATTGGACCAACGGGCTAGGAATTATGCTGTATGAACGGAACACTCACGGAGAACGGGTACGAGTATGCACATAAAACGTATGAACGCGTACAATATGAGCGCCACTCGTGGGAGTGTTTGTGGGCACGCTGTAAATTCCAGGACTCAAACGCTGGCTTCGTCACCTTATCCCGTCAACGGAAACGAAACGACCAAGGATTGGTTGGTTAGAGTAATTCTTTGTTTATTTTCTGACTAGATGCTATCGGAGTGAATAGCGGAGGCAAGGTAGACAAAGTCCCGTACTACCTCAAAGTTATATCTGTCAATTGTGACGTTCAGTTCAATTCGAGTTGACAGCATATACTTGGTCTTACCCTGATTTACAGCTGAACCCATTTTTGTCGCTTCTTTTCTTTACTAGCAACCGTGGCTATGACTTCACGTTGAGTCCGACCAATGATGTCAATATCATCAAGGTATGCTAGTAGTTGCACCGATTTGTAGAAGATTGTGCCTCTGGTATTGGCTCGGGAGTTCTGCAAAATCCTCTCAATTATGATATTGAAGAAGTCAAATCGTTTTTTTTTTTTGGTATCGAATGTTTTGGTGAAGTCGTTTCCGGCGCTGATGGAACAGCGAGAATTCTCCATCTTCATCCTGCACAGACGGATGATTTTAGGCGGTATATCAAAACAACGCATTCCTATGCATAGTGCTGTGCGGCTTTGAAATCTATAAATAGGTGGTGGGTATTGATTTGGACTTCTAGGCATTTTTCCAAATCTGCGAAGTGTGAAGATTTAATCAGTTGTGGACTTTCCTGGGAAAAACCACACTAATAATGGTTGGATGTTGTAGAACGAGGGTAGACTCTGATTGGCTTTAATTTGGCAATGCCTAGTAGTTGTAGCCTCGGTTAGGAATGATTTTATTGTTGACAACCCTGCTAAACGGGACTAGCAACTCCACACGGACAAGAAAAACGATTAATGGGATTCACATACACTACCATCAAGTTCATGATGGTGAACTCTGTCGGTTCCCTGCGGGATTAGATGTTAACTTTGACGGATATTATTGAAACCACTTGTAATAGTGAAGCATGAATACAATGAACTCGTGCAGCAGCTTTGCTGCTTACGTTATAGGTCTGAAAATTACCAATGCCAAGCAGGTGGCAAGAGTTGAGTGCCTTATATCTTGTCTCGTCTTAAGGTAAATCGTGCAGGGCATGGCAGAATAAGTAAAGAAATGTTGCTAAAGATATGTCGAAACAATGCTATGCTATAAGCTTTGTTGTTACTGTTTCGCTCAAATGTCAAATATGTGTTCTACATGGGTTCAACACCTGCAAAGAAAGACCGCTACTTTCTCTTTCCAAATTCATCTTAAACAAACATCCCAATTAGAAGAAAAAGAAGGATCCTTAACTCAAGATGGCAGAACATGGAGTCCATCAAGAATAACATGACGAAAAATAGAAGGGGATATATCACGAGAATTAAAGTAAATTCATAGTGGCGCGTATGCGTAGTACATGCCCTATGATCCGCATAGCCAAACAGGACATAATAAAAACATTATAGAGACATTTAAAAAAATTTATGTTTGAATGCAACTTACCTATCACCGAAAATATTAACTTTGTCACAGAGCGTTTGAATAAACCATGAGCCCTTTTGTGTATCTCGAAATGATGCGAAGCCGGGTATTGTAGACATCGGTGTAAGCATATCAAAATAATCAACGTTTTTTTTAGGTGCATCGTTTTGCAAATTATTTGCATCTCTACCTATCTGACAACTATTCCCCTGACAAGCCTGGATAATAAGCATTTTTGGCTTCTTGTACAAAGAATCAGCAGTAAGAATATCTTTAATTTGGTCAATCTTTATTGGAACACTGTCACACGCATAGACAGAACCTAAAACGAAAAAAAATATTTTTACACCCCCATTTAAAAACCTTATAATGAAATACCTTCGACACCATGCGATAATATGCATACTATGATCGAGTCGTACATTACAGAACGGTTCACAAACTCTCGAATTGTACTCAATACATCGATGTGGTTCAGATTGTCCTTTAAAATTGGTTTATACCCAAACGAACTGAATGTCTCCGCTAATCTTATTTTATCCTTGTCCGTTCCAATTCTATTGCTTAAGTTGTCTGGAATCATACTCTGTAATTTAAAAATAGTGCAGTCAAACCGATTTGATTAAAGAATTATAACTTGTGTGTACTAACCTTTAATTCAGGATTGCTTGAGACATGGAATTCTCTTTGATTGATTATCAAAATGAAACCTGCACTTTCCCTATTTATTTTATAACACGATTCCAAATGGGAATCGTCAATTGTTTCCTTAATGGTCATTGGTGGTGGTGAGTAGCGTTGTGTACTCAATATTAATGAATTATTATTAGCCACATTCGCATTAGCTTGCATTCCGCTCTTTACCAGTTCAAGTGACACCTTTTTGGAATTGTCATTTACCTCATGGTTTATGAATCTTATTGAGTACTCCAACATGGTTTTGATGTTTTTCTTTTCGTTTAGCTTACAGTAGTCGATTAAAATTGAGATATTAGTTGAATCAGTACCCGATGCATTCAATGTATTTTTAGTTATCCAGTCGAGAAGAAACACTTCCAAACAATCAAAGTTATAGAAGCGCAAGTGATTTTTAGATGATTCTGTATTTATAGCGTCGCGTACATCCAAAACAAGCTTGCCGGCTTCGACTGGCGTCAACATCTCACACATGTAGTAAAGAGCTTTCAATATGGGATTTATATGCAAACACATTTCTGGTATATGCGGCAGGAAATGTGTACGGATTTCAGAATGAAGGAAACCAAGCTTTCTTAGAACTCTATTTGCTTTGATAATAGCTAGCGCCTCTACAACGTACGGCTTCCAGTTGTTATTTATTTTAGTATAAGCTGACAAAATGTCTGAGACTGCAGCGGGAGTTGGCGATATAACCAACAATTTCTGGAGAATATATTCAGCATTTGGCTTGTTATCGGCGAAAAGGAGAAAGGCTATCGATATCTGAAAGAAACACGGTAAACAAATTAACCGATGGACAGAATGAATAGAAAAGTTGGAATGTGGAAACATTAAACAAATAGCGAATGTCATAAGCACAAGAAGTGAAATACGTCCATATACTTTAAGAAATAATAATAATTTGCATTTGCCGTTTTTTAGAAATATTAGAACACAAAACATGTTATTTTATAGGGGCATACAAATATTCAATAGCCTTCGTAATAATGTAAAATTAGAAACTAATATATAAAGATTAAAGCACTCAATAATCAACTATGTAAAAAATATGTTCACATTACTTTGGACTATTTCTATAAGCTCCTGGACAAAACTTTTGACTATCGAACAAAACGTGCTAAAAGCTTTACACGCCAACGGACTTCGACTAATTGAATTCGTTGTGGATATAAAATGTCACTCTAGCAAGCGCACGGTTTTTCCATATACCCATGAGAGGCGGTCTTTAGCCTAATAAACGTTCAATTAAATTGGCCATAGTGCAGATATCTACCAAGCCACAACAAATGCGCATTACTGTCAGAAAATGTATTGTCGAAAGACTGCAATCGGCATCAACTGAACCCCAAATAAACATGTCCTTCTAATCAGCTAAAAGCGCTAGGGCTTAGATAAAAAGTTCAGAAGTTGAGCCACAGAAAATTGATAACATGAGATTCAATGGAGCAGCCACGTAGTTGCTAAGCGATAATTCTGAGCTCAGTCGCTCAGTGCCCGATCAATTGCTTGTGCTAATACCAAAGCACAAGTGTTCATATATTTACACTGAATCAATGACGTATGGGTCATTATTGACTTATTAGTTGTATTAAACGAGGTGTGAAAATAAAGAGGGAACAGACTAATGCTGGTTTATCAATAAATGAGGACAAGATCAAGTATATGCTAACAACAATAAGGGACACACAACATGGGTGAACTGAACAGACCGTCTCAAACGTTTTTGCAACAATTTTTAGATAGGTATTAAGGGACTTGTGTCACTTATCTGAAATACGTTTTGAGCAAATAAAATTGAATGATTAAGAAGGCTAGGATGTGTAGAGGGAATGGGCACCAATACAGACGGTAGACACAGTATGGTAAGACATCGGCTTAAGTGGCGAATACAAGTATAAACCAAACTCATCCAGCTTAAACGTGCGCAGTTTAAGGCTAGGTAAGCCACAGAGGTATCTTCGATGCAGGTGAAATACCTTTTCCACTTTGGATCTCAATATACCAAATCTGATCTAGGTGTGATGATGAACAGCTGACAGAGTGACAGATACCATAACTTTACACTTTCATTTAACTGCAACCCAATGGTAAGCCTGTGTTTTGTCGGTCATATTGATATTTTTCGACAACAATATTTTCAATCCAATGCAAAACTTGATTCATTAACTAAATGGGGAAACCCCATTTTTCTCCGATTGAAATGCAAAAATCGCATTTTTTGGATCACTTTGAACCTTTACTAATTTTGTACATCGGTGATATTTGTTTCTTCAGAATAAACACATAAAACCACAATAATTGCAATGAAATGGGTTCACACATAATACCTTTTTGAAGAACCTTGAATAGTTTTGCATGTTGAACTAACCTTTTCATAGAAACATAAATCCTTTTCGACAAGATACAAGTCTTCAGCTTCTATGCTATTAATCTTTTCTAAAATGTTCTTCATTTGAAAGACTGCGAAGCATACGATAATAAATAATTACAAGAAACTGTTTTGTTTACCCGCGAACGAATGAATCAAGGATTTACAACTCTTTGCTTTATTTAGACATTTGGTCATCTGACAAGTGACAGCAAATTGACAACTGACAGCTAAAAAGGAAATGACTCACATTCCACTATTCATTTATTCTTAAAGGCCGTGTTACACCGCGTCTTCACGAACAATATTTGATTGCTTACTATCTGTCACTTTTCATAGAAAGAAATAACGATAGAATGCTATGAAATGTAGGGTGGGTATTTCCATTGCTTACTTTCTCATTCAAAAACACAAATGTCAAACAGAAACGACAGCCCATAGAATGGACTGAGCAATACATAGAAAGAAATAAGCAATCTTCATAGAATGCTACATTGCATGCTATGGGTGCATAACTGCAATAAGATATAACCAGCTTTTGCGGCTTTTTTTATAAATTCAATTATTGGAATCTTGGTGTCCAAAAATATTTTAATTTTTAATTATATCACTTTTTATATTTCACTGATCAAGATTTATTTTTGTAAAGTAATGTTTGTCGTTCCACCCAAATGAGACGAAATTTTTCAATGATTCCTGAACCTGTGGAGGTAAAATTTCAATTCCATCATGTTTTTTGTTTCAATGAAAGTTGTTTAACCGCAGCCTTACACAAGGCATAGACAGATTGGAACAAACGAAGAAGTAAATACATATTTTTTGAACGAATGTTTTTTTTGAAGTGAAACAAAAACCGACACCATTGGGGAATGAATGTGTGCGAATGAAATAAATGGTACTTTGGGAGGGGAGCACGAGAGAGAGAAGGATAGAGCATTCACGCACATCTAGACATTCTAGACCCGTTCTCGTACGTTCTCGGTAGAGAAGAGCGAGAACCGAGAGAATTATGCTAGTGCATGTGTGCGATTTCTCATCCTCAGCAGTAGTACGAAGTTTCACTTCTGTCGCGTAGCTCTCTACGCACACTTTTTTTTTATTGAATGACAAAAATTAGGCTGCAATTATAGCTATCATTGAGAACCATCATTTGAAGTTGGTGTCAAAACAGAGCATATGAATTTTCTGGGTCAAACACAAAAATGTTTCATTGGAGTGAAGGCATAGTTTTTTAGAACTATCAGGTCTATGTCGCAGCGTGCTTAATGCAAGCGCATCCACAAGTAGAGGTTGGTGTTTGTAAAAGATATGCAAATATATCATTTAGTGCAAGTATCAGTTGGATAAAACAAAAGAATACATCACTAACAAAAGCACTAACAATGTATACATAATCATATGTATTAGGGGTATTCATTCAACGTCAGAAAGTCGTCGTAAATGTTGTAAACGTGGTAAACTTAGGAAGTGGTAATTGAACTGTCAAAATATGTATGGGAAATCTTTTACAACAATATCGGAAATTTCGCACACAATTTGGACGTATAAGCTAAGTTAGTAATGTTGTAAAGGTTTGAAATGTTATTTGGCATTAAATCACTCACTTTCACAAAGCCAGCATATGCGCTCAACTGAATAAAATGTTCGAGACCTAAAAAAGAACAAAAGACAAAAAATTAATAATATGTAATTGATTCAGATTCTTTATAGAGACTTTTTAAAAACGAATTTGACATGAGGTATCTACTTATAAGTAGAGTGAGGCTATGTGTGGCTCTCTGTTTTAGTTACTTTTTGTTTCAGAATGCTGATAAAGGCTGTACTGTTTCTTTTCGATTGTTTTAAGCTATTGCTCCACATGTATCTAAAATGAAAATGAATTCAGTTTCATTCATTCATTCATTTTATTTCATTTTATTAGAGAAATCTATGTTAAAAATGTTACGTTACTCTACTAGACAATCCATTATTTTGAAAATAAATCCATTATGCCTCTCTCGTCCTCGTTCTTATTGGCAAAAAAACTGGGACAGTCGTTTTGCATAATCCTCTCTTAAAGCTAATTTTTTCACCACCAAAATCATTCGCCTTGAACAGGAACAGGTGGTGATCAATTGGTGTTAGGTCTGGACTATAAGGTGGATGCATAAGCATAAGCAGTTTAGTACCATTTTGACTAATGGAAGCAGATCTTTATCTAAGATATATTACTAAATCTGAAATCCGGAATGTAGCCAATGTTTCTGTGAGTGAAGTTAGTGTCGTTTCAGCTGTCAAATATTGAGTCACACAATTTGTTTTTATTGCTACCATTTTAATGAGAAACAATAGTTTTTCTCAACTGAAATCATAATAAATCAAAACGAAAATCACTCCTGTCAAACTGGCGGCTATCAATTATGTATTTGTGTTAGTGCAAGAAGTGGGAAATCTGCCGAAAATTACCAGCCCAATTCTCCCCCTTGTGAGGAAACAAAAGTCACAAGCTCTTGTGACTATTCTTTGTGAGGATTATTGTGACTCGATAACATTTGTCGGATTCTCCGATAATCCTCATAAGAAAAGTCACAACGAAACTCACCACAGCAAAGGTGAATATATATAAGCAACGTTTCTACAAATTGTGACTTGGCTGAGAGGTATTGTATATATATATTGCGTATACACTTGAGAACTTGAGAAGAACAAAATGTATTACAAATTCGAAGTACAAAAAGGCAAGGAAGTTGGAAGTTAAAAGCCGTCTTCGCTGCAATCGTATCAATATTATTAGTTTGTTACAAATGATGTGCTTTTGTAAAATTCTTACTTTTCATTTACGGAGGAAACTTCGTCAATAATATGCGCCATATTCATTTCAACTTCCATTTTTTACACTACTCAACAATCAAAATATCAAATCTCAAATAATTTGCTAGTTGTGACCTGCTCTGAAGGAGATCACAATTTCGATTGTTTTTGTGACTCTCACAAGTTGTGACTTTGGGGGAGAATACCAAAAAGTCACAAAATCAATTTCACCTCTTCTTGTGACTTGTGAGGTATCTGTGATGATGGGGAGAATCGGGCTATACATCTACAAAATAAATCTGAGATCAAATAAATTTGTTTGCCTAATGGAACACAACAACTGTCAAATCGGTACTTTGACAGATCTAGACCGAAATATAAGATCAATTTGTTTGCCAACATCAACCGAAGAGCAGAAAATTAATATCAAAAACTGTCTAAAGTGACATTTTAAAGAGCAACCTATGATTTAAACATAAAATTTTAGTTATGTTCTTGACTGACATTTATGTATTGAAAATGATTTAAAATATTTATTGCCAGTATATTATGATTTGATAAACGCATTTTTTGTTACCACTACCTTATCTATATACCAAAAAGACATCCCTGGTCATTCACAATCATCACATTATACCAAGAGCTCTAGTCTAATTCGATATACAATGATACAACCTCGCCACCGTGAATAGGCTTTCCCATTGTCGGTGGTGGTACTAAAAAAAAATATTGGTACCGACATTTTGGTAAACTCGGAAAATTCTCGCCAGAGACCAAACATTATTTTATAATAAATATCCTAATTGAAAACCAGTGAAAATTATCAAAAAAACAAATAAAAATGTATAAATAAACGATTGGGTGTGTTTTAGAGCCTTCAATTCACTCCTCGATGGAGAAAGTGTGTGAAATGTTCATCATGGATACCTAGTTGATGTTTTAGGGTGGATATCGAAATAGTGAAAACGTTGCTATCGTTCTTTGTGTTTTTATTACACAGTTTTTCCAAAATATTCTTATAAGATGTCCTTTTGTTCAATATCTGAAAGTGCTCTGCCATGTGAAAATTATAATCCACGGAAATAACACGATGTAAGATGTGATTTTTCTCCTTCAAAAAACGCGTACAGATTTTTTTGGATGTGAAATTTTGTTCCTAGATAAAAAAAAACATCCTGCTAAGAAAACCATTGAGTTGCGCTTAGGGGGAAGCTTTCAGACTGTTCACCTGTATTCTTAAATGGACAGGTAGGCTTTTTATTGATGATAAATAATATTTATTTGTGTTTGTGAATATATTGTATTTTGTTTACATCCCCAGATGTAATTAAGAAAAAAAAATTGTCTAGCAAGGGGTGGCATTTGCATGCTTTAAGTAAATGCATTAAAAGGACAAGTGATGTGTGTGCATCCAGTGATAGTGGGATAATTGTAGTGTATGCTTGCATGGTGTATGAAGGACTATGGCGACAGTAACGAGATTAGTCTGCTGCCGGAATTAATTTAATAATTTTTTTTTAATATTCGTGCATCGAGAAATATTTGTATTGTTCCTCGACCGCAATGACAATTTGCAACCCTGCGCTGTCTTCCTTTTCTAGTGATGCTGGTGAGTTCTAGTCGCTGAATAAGCGCGAGGTGGTAAATGTTATATCCCTAATTTTGGTAAGGGGTGAGTCATCATTCGGAGTTTTTGATGGTGATACCTTTTGGTCCTTGGGTTATAATGTACTTTACGCTTTGCAAGTAACTATGTTGTGATCGTACCTGTATTGTAGAATCACTTGACAGCAATGTAGTCAGTTTAGCAGTAAAACTAACGGAGTTCATAGAAGTTGCCCATATTCAGTCATCTGTGTTACCACAATTTGTGAATTAACTCTTACAAATAAAAATGTTAAAACAAATACCTATTTAAAATTAAGCAGGAGCAGCGGAGAAATTAGATCTTGGTTTACTAAACTGAACTGAATAGACATGTGTGCAGTTCATCACAAACCACTTTGAAGATAATTGATAGATCAATAACTATGTGCGGCTGGAAGACGAGTGCAGGACGGGGGCAAGTTCTAACATGGTTGTACCTAAAGCAGTTTGGTGGAAAATGGTTAAATTTCACTGTATATTAGATTTACTGGTTCCAACGCTATATTTCGGCTGCCAGTTAAGAACAGATGGAAAGGACGAGGGACGACATCAGGCTACCAGTTAAGAACAGGTGGAAAGGACGAGCGACGACATCAGTTAAATTGAGCCTTTTAAACCTTTTTGTGTCCTACACCTCGAAGCTTTAGGTTAACAAGAGCATTACCCGTACTGCTGGGACTTCCCAAAAAGATAATTACTGATCGTGGCAGCGCTTTTACTGTCTTTTAAGGATTTTTACAAAAACTCCTAGGGCTAACGGACTAGTCGAACAGGTTAACCAGTCAATAGTTTCAAGGATTCAGACAAGAAGATAACATCTCTTCAGTTTACACCACCGGATTCTCAACGAACTAGTTGATCTACGATTTTGATCTTCGTGATCTGTTACCGAATATTCCACAAGAAGCGTTGTTTATAAATTATATTTCATTCAATTTGATAACATAGTTCGCGAAAAATTGACAAGATTCTTTATATGGCCTAAATGCAAAAATCCGTTATATGGATTTTCTCGAAAAAAAAAACTGAATATGCAGTTTGGTTGGTACTAATATGCTGAAAGTCTTTATAAAGATAAATCAAAATCGTTGATCCGTTTTGGAGAAAATTGAGAATAGGTACCGTTAATATATTGGCTTAAAGTAAAAAATGGCTTAGAATTAGGAATTTGAAGAAAATCGATCAAGCCGTTTAGGCAGGACAAACCATTACGGACAGACGGGAGACGAAGTTACAAAAAACACTTTTTGGGTTCCGCTATAATCGTAATGTTACAATATCAATCAAAATCTCGAGGTCGAAAATATTTAAAAAAAAAAAAATTGCATTGAACATAAAACACACCCTATTATATGTTTTGTTATTTATTATTATTATTTTTATTATATTTATTTATTAAGCATAATTTGCAATTAAGAATCCATAAAACAATAAATATATACAAATTTAAACTTAACCTCATGTATTAAGAAGAAGTGCATCTAATGTAATAAGCTTTTTTTAATCGTTTTAAGTTACTTTTACTTTTCAAATTTGATGGTAGTGAGTTACACAACGCGCAACCTTTTCTAAAGTCATTTAGCAAAAGAGCCCGACTACATCACTTTATCGAATAAAATTTATTCCTACGGCAATTTTAAATAGCCAGATGGATGCGGACCTACATGAAGTGGGTTTGGATTGGTCCTCGATGCTTTGGCCTCATTCGCCGCAGATCACTTAGTGACGAATGAACGAAACTTTGCTTTACTGCGGCTGCCTCTATCCACCACCCGGGGTCGCGCCCAGTAACGGCCCAACCCCTGTCTGGGGAAGAACAGAGCACCAAGAATTGATCCTTGAGGTACACCAAGGGTCGTTTTAATACTGCCATTTCCATTTTCCATTAACTCTTGCTATTGTTATTGTTTGCCATAACTCTTATATATATTATAAGCTTTTTTTTTGCTTAAGATTTTTATTAATAAAAAATTCAATTGAGTGGATATTGACGTTCAAAATGTGTGTGTCCGTAATCAAATGTTGGGGAAGAAAAACCAGGTCTAAAGCTCAGGCTAATAAAACAAAGGGAAAACAGTTTCGTGCAGCATTTTTTCTCATGAAACACAAACCCCCGTATTAATAAATACTGATTAGCTAATCAATGACTAACTTGACAGTTCTCCTCATAAGAAATACTAGCGTAAATGTCAAAAGTTAGTCACTGATTGGCTAATCAGCGTTTATTAATAAGGGGGAAAAAGCTTTACTTTTCTTTACAGTTTAGACTCATTAAACAAAAAACGAGAAAATGATGAACAATCAAATTTGCCCTAAATAGAAATTAAAATTTTCCCTGGTTATTGCTCCAAGAATACCGCATATTATATTTGAACTAAATCCATTCAGCCGTTTAGGTACCAAATGCGTAAACAGTCCGATAGAACAGAATTGCCGGACCCATTTTTTCGGTCTTCTCCATCGTAATGCTAAGCCACGTAGACTTTTTTGGAGGGTTTCATTAAAAACAACCGTTTTTCCAATTTTGCTCAAACGACAAGGAATTTTCATAAAGTATCTGAACAAGGATGGATAGGTTTATAAACGATTCGTACAGTGGATTGTAGTCTTCCTCTATATTTATTTTGTACTTATAAGTATGTATTACATTTATAAAAGAAATATCTGGCATTAATGGCCCAAACAGGGCCTTAAACCTAGCCTAGTTTCTGCCCTAATTTGTTTATCCGAAGTTATTATTTTTGCCACAAAGAAGAGCACTTCCTGCTTAATGCCGAATCCGAAATGCAATTTAGTGAATGACAGTGTTATGACGTTTTCCATTAGTAAATCTGGATTTCGATCTAAAATTTTATCTCTTTTGGTGCCAATGGAACACGATTTCAGATTGATTTTTTTTGTCTCTGTATTGTTGAAATTTCTTGTCTGTGAAGTTAGTGTCGAAACGAGTGGTGAAGCTGTCAAGTTTCAAGTTTGTTTTTGATTTAATTTATATTTCACATTGAACTGCTACAGTTTAAATTGAATTGATTTTTTTACCAATGGAAAACGCCATTTAGCATGTTTGTCAGAATTTAGAAAGAGGTGGAGCATGGAGCAGTGAATAATACTTAGGTAGTCCAATGGACCCACTGCACTTCAAATATGGATTCCCTTAAAACTTTGTATGAGGAGATATTTTGAAATTTGAATCTAATGGTATACTTGCTTCTATAGGGGTAGTATATACAAATGGAGATGTCCAAATAAGTGATTAGGGCAATTCTGACCGTCTGCTGGTAAAGGCACGCCGATGAAGCCTAAATGAAGCCTAATTTAACATACGAGATTCGTAAAATACCCAGAGGAGTTATAAATTATAAATTTAGAGTAAGATCAAAATTACTGAAAAAAATATTAACAAGTATATTGACGGTAATTTTAGGAACGAGATTAAAAATTACAAATTCTTGCTTTAAGGCCTTTTAAAAATAAAAAGGATATTTTTTTTTACAAATTCAACTTCGTTCAACTGAAATTGTTAATAGAGGGCTTATGGGCAAGCCTTTTTAAAAGTTGCCACTGGAAATATACTAAACAACCAACATGCGTACAGGACGTTGGTACGTCCCACAATGACTGATCTGCTGACAAAAACCTACTGATCATATGTTCGCCATCTACCCTATCTAGGTTTGTAGAAATTATGGACATCCTTCCAGAAGTGCCCCTCCCAATTAAAACCAAATTATTAGAACTTTTTCAGTAATTTTGATCAAAAAGATTTCTGGTTTTGTTTTGTTGCTTTTCTGTTTTTATCCAGTTTTCAGAAAACAAATTATGTAGTTTGAGTATGGGAAGGTTTGTCGTGTTACTTTTCCACATTCAATTCGCTGTTAGTATGCATTTAAAATTTGTTGCCCTTTTAGAAGAAACGAGTGGTGAACGAATGGGTCGTACGTACTTGTTCCTTGTCCGCTTAAATATATAATTATAAGAAAAAAATGTTTAGCTAATAATAATTACTTACTTCTTACTTAATTAGATTTCCCGAAGAATTTGTCCATCCGCTTTTGATACGGTTCATGCTTCAGTGCTGAGTTTTTTATAATTTCCGCGCACTCAAGCAGTTAAGAATATCCTTTCAATATTTTTACCACATTGCGGGCTTTAGAGAAGAGAAGAGAGTTATAGGAAAGATGATGGATGTAGTGGAGACTTACTCCGTGGGTGGTGTCCGAACTAACTAACTTATAAGCGAATCACTACCGAACTTGTTAATTGCTGTAGAGCAATACTGGGTCTTATATAGGTTCTCCTAAGTAGTTCGAGTGTAGCTTTCTTAGCCCAATGAAACAGCGCAGTGCTTGTTAAGTGTTTTATTTCTGACGAGATATTGCTGTCAGAGTTAATAGCGGCGACAAGTTAAATTCACGTACTACCCAAAAGTTATATCTGTCCGATTCGTCGATACTTAGCCTTACCTTCGTTTACTGCTAAACCGCTTCCTTCTCTTTACCATTGAACGTGGCTGTGACATGACATTGAGTCCGACCAATAATGTCAATATTGTCGGCGTATGCTAGTAGTTACACAATCCTCTCACGAATGAAAATAATGAAGTCACATGACTTGCCTAAATCATTTTTGATATCTAAAGTATCGGTAAGGTCGTTGTCTAACCAGATGGAGCAGCGAGAATTCTACATCGTCATCCTGTACAAATGAACGAGTTTGCGTGGTATTCCAAAACTCTGTATAGTTCGTCTCCATTAATGCTGTCGTATGCGGCTTTGAAATCAATAAATAGGTGGTGGGTATCAATTTGAACTTCTTGTTTTGTTTTTTTCCAGGATCTGCCGTAGTCTAATGATTTAATGAGTTTTAGCAGAAACGATCTTATAGGCGTTGTTGAGAAGAATTATGTCTTTGCAGTTGGCACAGTTCAGAGGGTATCATTTTTAGTGAATCGGGCAAACGATGCAAAATTTCTTCAGGTATACTTTAATCGGACCAAATTTAGCTAATAAGTTGGTGACTGTAACGTACCAAATGATCTCCACTGGCTTTATAAAGCTCGGTGGGAAGGCCGTCCCTTCGGGCAGTATTGTTAAGCTTAAGTTTAGGTCCTAGCTATTTCTGACTTTCCGAAACGGCTAATTTGAGATAAGCTTTTCTTGACAATTGGTACGTACTACCTGAATGATTTTTCAGAAAATCACGAGAGGAGGCCCAATGAAAAAACATATAAGTGTTTCTACGGCTGGGAATCGAACCCAGACCTTTAGCGTGGCAGTTCATCGCACTAACAATTGAGCATCATTGCACCTACTAGGTAGGATATAAAAGCGTACGATAAAACTGAAAGGAGACTCAACCATAGCGAACTCCATAGTCTCGCTCGAACATCGTAGGAAATGTCTCCTGCCTTACACTCTTTCACCGCTATTATAACAACAAATGCTCAAACGAAATAGCGAAATGCATTATTGCTACTTGACTTTTTTTTTAAGTAAATGCTAATAGACCTCTGCTTAAAAAATTTGAGTTAGGTTATAGTGATTGTGAGTGGTTAGCGAGCGAATTTATTAATCGGCTGCATGCCACGTGAATCATTTATCCAATGCAGTTATAGAAACAGTTGTGCTGTATATAAAACAGAGGAGGCACGGCACATAGATGTTAGAGAAATCGGAGTACTTTTTGTATGGTAGAGCTTTCTATTAATCAAAAGCCAAACTTAAATCGATGAGAATGCGCCCCGATATGATGGCTGCAAAAAAATTGTAATGCATGAAAATCTTTGACACATCAACGTCCAAATCGACATAAACATATAAAAGGAAATGATCCAAATTTGCTGTTCATGCTGATTCAGACATTGCAAATGTGATTTCTGACAAGGTGTGGTTGTTAGATTAGAGTCGTTTATTACCTCTTAGGTTAAGCTGTACACTGCGATGATCCGCACATCAATTTTGAAATAATATTCTTGCTTTAGCTCTTGTCTATATTATATTTATTTATATCTCATTGATTTCGTTTAATGGTGTCAATATCGGGTTTTGCTTCATATAATTGAGCTAATGGCGTGGTCTCATAAGTTTTGTACAAACCTATTGGGAACTCTGTGGAACTAGGTCCAAGATGACAGCGGGTCATCTTGTGTAAATCATTTTTTGTTATTAAATAATTCAGTGCGGTCGGTGAAGACTGCCGACCTCTATAGAATATTTGAAACAAATATTTAATAATAATTAATAATCGCCGTCTTTTCCATTTCAGATTAAAATGGTTCACCGCGGTGGGTTAGAGACTGTTTCAGAAAAAAATAAAAAAGACGACTTTAACATATGCATAGCAGAGAATGCCAAAACCGCTGATGGTGAGATTTATGACGATAACAACATCGAACAACTCACACCAAAAACTAAACAACAAACTAAACGGGCAGTTAAAAAAGCATTGTCCAAAAGCACTTCACTGCCATTATCCGATCATTCCATTTCGCAGAGCGTAGTACGAGTAGAACGATCGAGGTTCATCAAAAAGAAAACCACCAAACTCAACTCCAAGGCTGATAGCAGCGCAAAGTCCACTTGTATTTCACCTGTTCGAGCAGGTCTCCGAAGTAACAGTTTGGAAAGCCATACCAGTACCACCAGCAACAATAACAATGCCAAAGGAAAAAAGAAAAAGGCTAACACCAGCAAAAAGGCAGCTGCAGCAGCAGCGGCGAATGCAAAGCCAGCACAGCCCATCGATAGTCCCTTACAAGAAACAGTCAACCCCATCAGCGATGATTCGAAAAGCTCGCAATCAAAGTTATCACCGCAACTGCCACTCACTTTCATATGCAGCGTACCACTGGACAGACTTACCGGAATACTCGAGCACTTAAAAATCGATAGAACATTAACGAAATGTATTCCGGGTGTCGAAGAAGACACGTCACTGGACGACAAACAAAATGTTGATCAAAACTCAAGTCAATGCAAAACTCTTTGCCTGTATTGTGATAAGCGAATGTCGACGGTGAAGGTACGAGCTAGACATATTGAGCGATTTCACACGATATCCAAAGAACGACGATCTAGCACTCGGAATCCTGTGGCACCCTCTCAAGACTCAAAGGACTCTGGTTGCTCACTGTCAGCAGCATGTTCATCATCTCCATCAACGCCCAAGTCATCAACCAGTCTGGTATTCAGTGGCTGCTCATTCTGTTCCAAGTCCCCAAAGCTACAAGCTGTAGCTTTAGAAACTGATCTCAATGCTCTCTTTTTTCACTTAGTAGACCTCCACTCGGATAAGTACTTTGGCTGTAAGTTATGTGCAATTAGGTTTCAGAACGCTGCCAAATTAGATGATCATATGCAGCGAACACACATTCAGTTGAAC
The DNA here is from genome assembly GCA_932526625.1 of Rhingia campestris. NCBI lineage: Eukaryota > Metazoa > Arthropoda > Insecta > Diptera > Syrphidae > Rhingia > Rhingia campestris. The sequence goes on from OW052182.1 coordinate 64,693,307, forward strand.
AGCAAAACCACTCACCCGTCAGGTGATGCCAACTCACCCGATGAAGATCGCAGTGTGAGTGAATTTGGTAAGTCAACACCGACAAAGACCCGTCGGCAAATGAAGCAGGTGAATGCAGAAAGTGGCAGAACCAATTCTGATGTCTTCTTGCCGCCAGCAAAAGCCGGCTCATCGACCTCGTCGTCGGTAAGTCGGAATGGTTCCATGTTTTCCAATGACGAACCGATTCTGTCACGACTTGGAGTCACTCAGAATAGGTTGCCTCGTGGCCGAAAGGGTATTCGCAGCCGCCGTCCGACCAATGTGGACAGTGTCAAACCCGAAACCAACCTAATTAGCGTAAAGACCCGAAGTAAAGTTGGAAGAGTCTGCACCTCGAACGAGCCGGTCGAAACAGTCTTTCGTACACCGACAAATACCCGCACTGAGCCACTATCCTGCACATTTGATGATGACTTTTACGAGAAGGTATTCGTTAATGTCAGGAATAACTTAGGCTGTCACTTGGATGGAAAGCTTGGCAAGGATTCAGGCTCGAATCGGCGGCCGCAAAGCCCACCACCACTTATCCCTGCCATACGTAGTACAGTGGTGAAAAGTCCCCAGGTAGTCGAAAGTGAAGTGCATACGGCTACAAGCCTCGCTGCGCTGACAGCATTCCCCACCTTACTCACGGCCGAGCAGTATGGTTGCGATTTTGGCTCGGCCAAGATCAAACGGCCTATTACCAAGCACTCGTGGAAATGGAAATGGGACAGTGTAAAGAAGTACAAGTACGTCAATGAAGGTGGCAAAATAGTTAAGAAAATTAAGCAGCCCATGCTTGGTTTAAGGGATTTATCCAAATTGGATATGTGGACGCAACTGACAATGCGTCAAAAGCACGAAGTTGCACGCAGACAAGCAGAGGCGACAACCAGCAGCAGTTGTTTCCTGGAACAAGAGTGCAGCCGTGAGGAGAAACAGAAACAGATCGATCAGTTAAACACAATTTTGGACAGTCGTCGACTGCCCCAAATAATCCTCGAGCAGAACGAACAAACGATTATAAAGCTTGAGATAACTGACGAAGGACTGCGATACCTAGCGGGCGAGATGTCCACTCAATATGACGGACCGAGTTCAAGCCTAGCCGCTGATCGTGTTATTCCAGCGAATTTAAATTTGATTCCTAGTCGTTCGTTGGGTGAATCTCTCCGACATACCGTGGTGCTAAGTGGAGAGTGGGCCAGGCCGCGTTGCTATGTCTGTTTCGGTTGTGGTGCCCGCTTTGATAAGCTGAAAGCGCTGGAAGAGCATAAAATGTTCCGACACCCGCACGTGTATTCGACGCATTACGAAATCGTGGGCAGAGAATTGATCGAGGGCAATCTATATAAGCATTTTTTCATCCCACTTAAAGCACTCAGTCGCCATAGAGAATACGCGCAGGGGATGCTTGTAAATAAAAAGACTGAAGACAGCGTGTCGAAATCGTCGAGTAACTCGGCCATTGAGGACGAGTCTCTAGATAGCCTTCATTCGGTGACAATTAGCTTCACGACGGTCAGCAGTAGTAAGCTCAGTGATGATTGTGACACAGACACCAAAACCGCAATTGAAAACGTCTCATCGTCATATACCGAACCGTCGACACTATCTACAAAGAACGACAGCAGTCCAACGGTAGTGAGTAGCTCATCAGTGAATTGTACAAAGTGCAATCGCAATTGCCATGGAATATTGGAACTCTATCGACACATGTTGGATTGTTCGGGTGACTATGCTTGGCTGTTGGCTAAGAAGAAGAAATACCGCTATTATGGATCTCGAAAACGGCGGCAATTCAACAAGCACAATATTTCCGCTTTAAATTTGCACAAGCGTAAGCTGAAGAGGAACAAGGATGAGCATGAGTCGGATGCGACACCGAAGAAGAAGATCGCAAACATGTCGCCATCGACACCACGACCGCGACCAAGTGACGGTGAGTTCTGTGTTTTCTGATTTTCTGAGTGTTAAGTAGTAATGAGCTGAGGCATAGAGACTTTTATTTTTTTAGAATAGATATCTAAGTTCAAAAGCAAATCTCTTAGATTTTAAAATTATAACTAACGTTTTATTCTATTTTAGCGGACTCCATAAGAAAAATGCTTGAAAACCTTCCTCCAAAGCGGGTCTGTCGAGAAATAATACCGAATGCAACAAAACCACGTGCGAGGAAATTCAAAACAACCGTTGGAAGAAAATTGCAACAAAATTCTGTGAATAAAAAATGCAAGTCATCCAATGCAACACTGACTGCGATATCGAAGAAGCTACTTCGCAATCACAAGCTCCGTGCAATTTCGGAGAAGGACAAAATCTCACGAAGTAACAAAATTTTAGAGAACAAGCGCAAATCCGCTCGTGTAAACAGCAGCGCAATATTAGTTAGCAAAACTGCCCAATCGGAGAATAGAGCAGATAAAAAGACTGAACCAGGAAAGGGAGGAATTGTGCGTAAAATCGGTGCGCAAACAAAACGATTCGTTAAGAAAATCAAAAAGCATCTATTAGGTAATAAAAAGCAAACTGAAGGGAATAATGATACCGTTGTCAATGATGTGGAAAAGACGGCTGAGAAGAAAGCCTCAAAAGTGTCGGCAGTGCGAAAGCTAACCTTCGATAAAGAACAGGATGTTGGTAATAAGAAGGAAGAAGGTGAATGCGAGGACAAGCCAAAAGACATTGAAAGCCAACAGACTTTGCCGAGTGTGGAGGTGAATCAGTCTGCAAATAAACCAGAGATACCGCCAAGTGATGAATGCAAAGAGCCAACACCAGCTATTCCCATTGATACGGAATCCGAATGGAAAAAGTCTCAGGACACAGTGGTTAGTGAGAACCCTTCATCAATGCGATCTGAAGGGTCAATGGAAAACTTGCACCAGCACCAAGGTGAGCTATCAGCAAGTACAGAAGACTTGAGAAGAGGCGCAGCGGGATTTTTACAAAACCAAGTCAGTCCAACAACTAAACGCCGAAGCAAGAAAATCAATGACTGCATCGCCATGTTAACGGGAAAGTTGCAAGAAAAATTGGGCAAACCCTTTCTTGAATGTAAAGCAACTGTCGCCAATGATGGCACTGCCCAATCCCAAGGTATTGCAGAAATTTCAAATGTGCTACCATCTAATGAGAGCAAAGACACTAAACTGCCCAAGCGAAAGGCGTTCACTCGCAGAATTGTAAAGTGTGATCCTCCTCCTGTTGAACAAAGTGCCACGTTAACTCTGCCACCACCGGCAATTGAATGTACAGTGAAATTAACTGAACCTCAAGTAATAGAACCTCAACTAACAGAACCTCAAGAGACACCAAAGGAGTCTCCCATACATCCAGTTACAAAGCCCACCTCGTTCTTAGAACCGCCGGTGAATAAAAAACCGATAATTGACCAAGCTTCTGCAAAACAGAACCCAATGGGAAATTGTCAGCCAAAAATGGAATTGCAATTGTCTAAGACACCCGCTTTAAACGAATTAATACCAGTTCCGGTAAAGAAAGCACCGCCCCCGATTGTTACAGTAGAAATAACAACTCTTCCGCCAGTCATGCTCAAAGAGCTTCCCAAAAAGTCCCTAGCGACAGAAAGAAAACAACCACCTAAACAGCAATGCGTTATAAATGCTGATACGATACGCGTGCCGTGCATAAAGCCCCCGCAATTGACCATCCCACAGTTTACACCAGCGCAGATACCCTTACCGCGAGGAATGATTTCAAGACGACGCCAAACAATTGCGGGTGCACCAAACGATTTCCTCTCTGAAATGAATTCGATTCGTTCTGCAAACAACTATAACAACCTACCCTTTGAGTTAGAGGTGCCATTAGACCTGTCAAAGAAACCCAAACGTTCGTCACCCAAGAGCAAGGCAAACCCGAAAGCCTTCCCTCCACACCATCATCCACAGATTTCGGTGAAACCAAACGCAGTTCTCATGCCTTCAATGCCATTTCATCTACCGATTCTCCCGCAAACCCAAATCATACCGATTTTGTGTGAACCTCTGCAGCAAAAAGTCCCTCAAATTCCTCTTCAAGGTCCTCCTGTAGTATTCGCCAAAGAGGTAGCTGCCAAGTCTCCAATTGTGTCGAGAAAGCGATCGAACCGGAAGCAGGAATCCTCTGCAAATATTGACGTGACTCCGCCAATGATTAATTTGATAATTGATACTCCGTCTCCGAAGAAGGTTCACAAGACACCAACTGCGGCAGCTGAAGAGAAGTTAAATTCAATTTTGGTCTCAGAGCCGCCGGCTGCCCCTGCGAAGAAAAAACAAAACTTGATTAAGGAATCAATTCTGTCACTGCCTGTAGTGGATGGTATTGGCTTGGCTAAGGTGAATGAGGCGTTGATTTCGACTGCGTGCGAGCTTGAATGTAAAGAGAAACCAAATAGAGTGGAAAAACCAGATAAGGTTGTGCAGCCAATAGCGAAGCTTCCCACTGAAGTAGAGTGCGTGCCTGTACCAATACATAATTTGATGGAGGAAGCCAAGGTTTCACCAGCACCAATGTTAATTGCAACGCCGGTGTTGCAGATAATCAAGCCTGCAACTACGCCAGCGATTGTCATTGAAGAGATTGGTACCACACAGGTGATAGAGTTAGGCAAGTCTGAAACCACGCCTAAGGTGGAGATTCATAAGGCTGTAGCCGCACCAGTTGTGGAGATTCATGAACCTGTAACCGCACCTGTGATTGAGATTCAAAAACCTGTAACTACACCTGTGGTAGAGATTCATGAACCTTTAACAGCACCTGTAGTGGAAATGATGGAGGTAGTAACAACGGTAGTGATGAAAATTGATACTCTCACATCAGCGAAGGAGATTACGAAAAAGATTGAATTAAACGAAATCAAGGACTCTAAAGAAACCACAGCCTTGGCAACGACAAACAAAAAGCCCAACCAAGCGATACTGAAAAAAGGTTCTTCAATATCCGCCAGCTCGACTCCCATGCAAACTAACAAACAGTCAGATGTCCTTGAAAAAGTTGACCAGAAATGCGAACTATCGCCTGAGTCTCAAAGATCACTTCCAACCCGTCGTAGCAGAAGGAACAAGGCCGCTGATGAGGCGGCTAAAAATTCTCATAAACCGGTTGTAAATGATGTACGGCCCGCCGCACTTAAAGAAGTCGAAGCAATCGCAGCCAGCTTTTTGAGTGAAGACGAACAGGAAAACGAAGATGTTTTACCGGTTAAAATGCTGCCAAAAACTGTAGAAGTGAAGACGACAGAAACCTCAGAAGTGAGAATATTAGCTGAGAATGATCATGAGGACCAAAATGTAGAATCGTTGAACGTACAAACACCAAATCCGGACGAGAAAGACAAGGAAGAGAACAATGTCAAGGCCACCGAAACGCCAACAGCAGAAAAAACAAAACTAGACAAAGATATCAACAATATCGAACCAACGCAATTGTCAAACGTGGAAAGACCAAATCCGATCGAAAAAAGTAAGAAGAAGAATGAGTCCCAGCCCACAGAATGGCCGAAACCGGAAAAAACAAAACTGGATGAAACAGACAAGAAGAAGAATGAAGTCAAGCCCACAAAATCGCCGAAAGCAGAGAAAGCTAAACTAGATAAAATAGACAAGCAGATGAGTGAAACCAAGGCCACCGAATCTCTCAACGTCGAAAAAGTAGACCTTGAAGAAATAGATGAGAAGAATAATGAAATCAAGCCTACAGAAATGCCGAAAACAGAAAAGGCGAAGCTTGATGATGTAAGCAAGAAGAAGAATGCAATCAAGAACATGGAATCAACGCAGGGGGAAAAAGCTAAACTAGACGAAAAAGACAAGGAAAAAAAACAAGTTGAAGTCTCCATTGTATGTGAAACCAATAAAAAGCTATCATCATCAACGGAAAAGAGTGCGATTCCGAGCACAAAGAACGAAAGCAAATATGAAGTTACTGCCCCTATCAGTCAGGACATAAGTAAAAAACCCAGAAGGCGAAGAAAAAATGAGCTTGCAGCGATTGTAGCCGATCAACTGATGGAGAGTTTCAAAGAAGTCGATAAATCCCGAATTGATGATCTGAAAAAGCTCGAAAATCTAGCGTATGAAAAGAGTGAAGATCTACTACTTACCGGAATGCGTCTGATGCCCACAACCAAGCGAAAAAATGTACTCGACCACAAAAAGGAAATCTCCGGAGAGAATGATTCAAAGGTTGCACCAACAAAAGAAGCTAAGAAGCAAAAGTCGGAACTGGCTAAGGAAAAGAAGATGGCAAAGGATGACACAGATAGAGACACGCAGAAGGTGGATGTTAAATTGAGAAATCAAAAGGAAGATGTGGAGATTACTAAAGTACCCAACAGCAAGGCTGATGGAAAACCAAATTCCTTGCCACTTGACTTTGGTAGCTATCGAACGAATTCAGTTGATAGCTGGTCACATCGAGGACCTGCTGCGTTATTGTCGCCTGAAAATGAGAAATCGCCCAACAACGATCTGATTGGTATGCATAAAAAGAGCAAGAAGAAGCAAATGAAGAAGCGTGATAAAAAGATCGAAATCGAAAACATCAATCAGTTGCGCACTGGCTTGGAGTCGTTCACCTTCAGTAAGGATGTCGTGGTCGACATAAAAGAGGACACGCCTCTACTTAATCATAGTGCGGAACAACAGTTATCCATTGTCGGGCTATTTACACCAACACAACGAAATACATCGACAGCGGACAGTGCAAAAGAACCAGAGGTATCTGCATTTGCGAGTTTGGCCAACGTAAAGACAACCTCGTCCATTCTGCGACCGAGTATTTTAGCAGCATCGCTAGATATCGCTACAAATAAGGAGAATCCCGCTCAAAGTGATCGAAAATCGTGTATATCCAGTCGAGACCCTCGTTTGAACAAGAACATACACACAGACGAGGGCGATCAAGTGGCGATTGCGCCTGAGACTTCTACGCGCTTATCAACACTTCGACAAAGAAGAAAATCACTCGCAGACGTTACAGCCCCGACACAGGCTATCCGAACGAACTCCCGGTCAACTAACAAGCGATCAGATGCCAATAGTCGGCGCGCATCGCTTGCATTTGATGACGACGACGATGACAATTACTTGACGGCAATAGCCAAGAGAGTGAATGATAAAATCATGTCAGCTGAAGACAAGGATTTCAATCTGGCCAATGATGGTTTTGAACTGGCAAGCTCGTTCCTGGACATGGACGATCCATATGGGCGTCCTTCGACATCGATGAGTGTGCGTAGTGCTCCAAATTTCAACGAAGATCGCTCGAACATGGACACAATGGATGCTACCAATACCGATCTTATCGACATGGATGTGGACGATGACATGAGTGTGTATACGACCTTTTCCCAGGACACCACACGAAGTGTCAAGGGTCGACGTCGTCGTCGTCGACGAAGTGTGTTGCTCACAAGAAAGCCCAAAAAGACAAACATTAATACAATGGAACCAACGGAGATGTTCGATTGTCTTTTGTGTAATAAGACCTTTGCCAAGGCAACTGCGCTTAATAAACATCAACTGACGATCGCTCATGTAACCAAAGTGTCCGAACAGGAATACCTAAACGCTACAAGAAAACAAGCAGTCGTCGAACAAGCCGCACCGGTGTTAGTGGCAACAGCGAAGAAACCTATTGCAAAAATTCCACCAGCAGTAGTTGCGGAAAGTCCAAAGCAAAATTTCAGCGCCATTCAAAGTATCAGACTGGAAGAGTGCATTATTCCACCAAAGCCACAAGAAATCCATGAAAAACAAATGGAAAGAGTTGCAGAGAAGCCAACCCAACCGAAAGTCCCATACATCCCGCCGAACAGCATTCTCAATCAATCGGGTATAGAGCCAATTTCCTCACCCGAGCAAAACTATGAACGCTACTCAACGAAAACATCATCAAGGCTTACACTGAATCCGGATGAGCGTTTGTTCTATGAATGCTGTAACATTTTAAAGGGCTCCGAAACGCCTCTAATCGAAAGGACATATCCAATTGTGCCGCCGACAACCTATGCCTACGATCTTCAAGTGAAGCCAGTGACCCCAAAGTCGACAAATGAGAGATACTCCTACATCAAACAATCGACCGCAGAAGCATGTGGCAAGCGGGAAGCGGGTGCCTATCCTCGACTCGATGTGAATCAATTCAGTGATATCTCATCGGATTCGAATCCAGCATGTGCTCAGCCACCTCCAATTCTACCCATTAACTACGCACAAATGCATGTGTTATCCGGTGCTAAGGATCAGGCAGTTTTGCCTAATGATGATGGCGATGGTGGTGCTCTACGTAGTAATCTACATCGAGAGAATCCAGTGCTGCAAATGGCATCGTTGTCTTCGCCAAATCCTATTGCTCCGCTGACAGCAAGAACTTTTGTAAACCAGCCCTCGCAACTAGGAGCGCATCTACATGGAATGGAGAGTGCCGCAACCATAACACAAAAACAGTGAGTAGGACATTGAAGATTTTATTTAATATATTTCTGCTATTTTGGAGTTTGCAAAAGTTGTCTGCACACAGTTAGGTGAAGTGATAATATCTATAGGGGTTATAAATATTTCCCCTTACTTACAGCCCGCCTACAAAAAAAAGTATCTACAGGACACTCGATTTCGGGTCACTTCGCCACTAGACATTTTGGCGTTCACATATTACGACGATGCTGAGATTCCATTCTTTAGGCATAGTTTTAACTGAAGTTTGGTAATGATTTGGTGTATACTTACCAAAGGACGTAATTCCCGGCAGTTTTTTAAAGAATTAACTTCAGATATTTCTATCCTCACTTCATTTAAGTTGGGTGTCCGGCAATGTTCGCTAGTTGCCAATATTAAATGGTTCGTTCTGCCTGGCCGTAGAAGATTGCTCGTCATAGCCGTTTAACAGTCTCCAGAACTGGTTCTTTTATATTTCCAGTATTGGTTGTGACTCAACTACATATTGGTAAGAATCGGTTCGGGTCGCCATGATATATCTGAACCCTATTCTCAACCAACATGCCTCTTCAATAAGACATTTGCTATTGTTGCTGGCGTTAATGTTAGTATTGGTGTTGGTCACTATTCGTAGGTTGGACCCTTTGAAGTTCAAAGCACTAACCAGGGCACCATGCTGCCTTAGGGTAGGGAATCGAGCCTTAAATTATTCCACCGGCTATTGATAGTCTATCCGTAGAAATGCCATTTACCTATATCCCAGCTACTGTATAAAACGTATTGATCATACGACATATAAATAATTGAGGCACCGTTTTTAAATACTGGCCAGAACACCAATTTTTTACATAAAAATATTCTATGGTAACTCTGCTGATCTAATTGTAACAGATTTTCCTCTTTTTGGTACTTTATTTGACATAAACGGAGTTAAACTGTGGGGAAATGTTTTATGAATAAAGACTGGAATAATACTTATTCACTGCAGAACTAAACAACCATTTGGGAGTTTACAAATTAATAAGGGCAATCAATTCCGGTGGAAGTATTTTATACTGCAGAATACCGCATGCAAACATGATGCAAGATGCTTTACTACTAAAACATAAGGTTTGCAAGCCTATTTCTTCACATCTTTTATCATAACTTGGCAATTCTTCAAACGTATACAATTTACGAAATGCAACGAGATCTTTATAATCAAAGTGGCTGCATTAATTCGATAATCGAATGATCATTCGAGATATTAAAAGCTCTTAATACTAATAGAAAAAACAAAATATGTCATTATTAAAATCGCCGCAAACGTAGCAAAAATAAAACCGATAACCGATAAGTTTATACTGTAAAACTCCAACACACACAGTAATTACATTACGATTACAAGCAAACAGATGACCTGTATTCCAGTAGTTACCTCCCACACCAATATACTCGTACAGTTCTCGATTCAAATTCAACCCCTCTAACAGTACGAAAAGCTCTCACTCATTGTGCTTCCATTTGTTCGATTCAAAATCAAATAATTCGAGATATTCAAAGGAGACATGAGATATGAATGGCGAATGAAACATACTCCATTGTCCATTCATTCGATCATGAGTATGAGATATGAATTACGAATGAAACATACAAGAAACTGAAAGGACATGAAGAAAATCACTCGAGAAGTTCAAAGAGAAAGAGAAGAGAGCACAGAGAAGTCACACTCACAACTCAAAAGACAAGAGAAAACACACAAGCACAACGTGTAAGAAAAATTTAAAACGAAATCATTCGAATGATTTTGTGTGAAGAATCGAGACATCTCGAGATATTCTCGTAATCGATTCTTTCATTCAAATGCGTCCATTACTAGTCATAAAGCTAATTATATCTCGAAAGTTCTTGCAACTTCGCCCATGAAAAACTTACATTGAGTTTGATTTTGCTATAGTGTTGTCATTGTTTGTCCAATTTTGTCGATCGTTCATATAATAACCAACTATATTATATTATAGATACATTTATGATGAATGCTGTAAAAATCTTACACTTCGAGATATTAAGCTCCATAGCATTCTGATTACATTATGCCGGCAAACATTTAAAAACAATATAAAAAGCAATGGGTCTAAATGGCTACCTTGCGGAACGGTGGATGTTACATCAATTTCGCGAGAAGTATAATCATCGATCTTTAGCATTTGCTTTCTGTTTGTTAAATAAATATAAAACCATTGAAAAATTATAACCCAACAAATTTAGTTTTGCTAAAAGGCTTTGGTGGAGTCAGGGGTCGAATTACCACATCAGTTATCGAGTGAGTGATATTCATACGTTATCGAATGATTGAGTAACTACATTGGGATGATCACATACGCGAATCATCACGTATTGAATCCACATTTACCAATTGTACTAGCAACATTCTGCTACATTGATGTTTGATGGATGACAAATGTCAAATTTATTTTTGTTCTATGAATTTAATGAAAATAAATTGGTGTACTTAAAAATTATTAAATTTTAAATGGATTGAACGAAATTGAACGAAAAACGTTTAGTGATCATTTTTCATTGCAAATGAAATTTTAATCTTCTTAAAACATATTTCATAACTTAAACTTATTACAGTTTTATTAAAATGTTCAGTATTATATAACTGATGGTTGGGTGTTGTAGAACGAGGGTAGACTCTGATTGGCGTTAACTTGGCAATGCCCAGTGTTGCAACTTTGACTACACATCAAATGTGCTTATCTTTACCTCCAAGTGGTAACCATCGGATACTGGTCTCATCCAACCGGATTTGACTTGCTAAACGATAAGTGCGAGTGTTGATAACACGACGAAAAACAGCAACACTATAAACACCCTGGTGAGAATGGATCGGATGAATACCCGGCCTGCTGTCCCAGGCGAACCTAGATGAGCTGCTCTGACATATTCGGACAACAGGTTGTCTAGGAATTTCAAGGGTTAGTCAGGCCCCTTGAACAGAGATGGTGGCGGATGAACCGAAAGGCCAACGGCAGCGCTCAATCCCGTAGTGGATACTGATGGCCCCGTGTCCTAGGGGTATCTAATAAATTGGAACTGGCCCTCCAGGTTGGGGGTTGTGCTTTGGGTTAACTACCCACCCACAGAAAAAAAACATGGTTACGAAGCAACCAATAGCCTCGGAAAGGACTGATTTTATTGTTGACGACCCTGCTAAACGAAAAAAGGACAACGACGTTCGTATCTGCACCTGGAATGTGAGAACATTAAACAGGAGAGGTGCAGGCGAACAACTAGCGGAAGCCCTAAACTGCTACAAAGCAGACATTACTGCCATCCAGGAAATACGATGGGATGGGCCGGGCAAAAAGAGGATGAAAAACTGTGACATATACTACGGACCGTGTTATAGTGAGCAAAAACAGCGACTATTCGGATGCGGATTTGTTATAAGTGCCAGACTTAGGCAAGAAGTCTTATGTTTCCAAGACATTAGCGAACGCATAGTAACAATCCGCATCAAGGCCAAATTCGCCAACATAAGCCTTATATGCGCTCACGCTCCGACGGAAGAAAAAGATGATATAGCTAAGGATTGCTTCTACGAGCTCCTCGACAAAACCTATGAGCGACTACCGAAGTACGATGTTAAAATCGTGCTGGGAGATTTTAACGCAAAGGTAGGAAGAGAAGACATCTTTAGAAGTATTGTCGGAAAACATAGCCTACACGACAACACGTCTGGTAACGGACTTAGGCTAATTGATTTCGCTACGGAACGAAATGCCACTATAGCCAGCACACGGTTTCCTCACCTCGATATCCATAACGGGACATGGCGGTCTCCAGATCAACGAACGGTCAACCAAATTGATCACATTGCGATAGATAAGAGGCACGCATCCAGTATTTTGGATGTCCGAACATTCCGAGGAGCTAACATCGACTCGGATCACTACCTTGTAGCAGCCAAGGTAAGAATGCGGATATCCACCACGCCACAACAATCCAGAAATACTGTGAAAAAATTTAATGTCGGAAGACTGCAATCGCAAGAGACCGCCAAGACCTTCGCACAACGCGTATCCCTTAACCTCTCGATCAACACCATACCACCAGCATCGAATGTCGAAGAGCAATGGCAACGATGCCAACAGGCCATTAGATCAGCCGCAACTGATGTGCTAGGTTTCTCACGCCCACCAGCAAGAAACCCCTGGTTTGATGAGGAATGCCGACAGATGCTCGCAGCCAAGAACGAGGCCTACAAGGCTAAGCTGCAGGTGAAGACGAGAGCTGCCATTGAGCTCTATAGGCAAAGAAGAAGGGAAGAACATCGGCTTTTCAGCAAGAAGAAAAAAGAGCAAGAAAAGCGCGCGATCGAGGATATAGAGAGGTGCCACTCCAGGAACGATGTTCGCAAGTTTTACCAAAGTGTAAAACGTCAAAGCCAAGGATACAAGGCTCGAACAGAATCCTGTCGAGATGAACAAGGAAATATTGTAGTTGAGACACAGTCGATGCTGAGGATATGGAAGAACCACTTCTGCAGACTGTTAAACGGCGATGACGAACAACATTCCGCTGTCAGGCAGAACGAACCATTCAATATTGGCAACGACAGCGAAAACTGCCAACCACCCGACCTGAGTGAAGTGAGGATAGCAATATCTAAACTCAAGCTTAATAAGGCTGCCGGAAATGACGGCCTTCCCGCTGAGCTCTATAAGGCCGGCGGAGATGACTTGGTAAGTAACATCCACCAACTCATAAGCCAAATCTGGTCGGATGAAAATATGCCTGAAGAATGGAACCTCAGCATCGTTTGCCCGATCCACAAAAAAGGAGACCCTCTGAACTGCGCCAACTACAGAGGCATAAGTCTCCTCAACATCGCCTACAAGATCCTATCTGCCGTAATATGTGAACGCCTGAAACCGTTTACCAACAACCTGATTGGCCCTTATCAGTGTGGTTTTAGGCCAGGAAAGTCCACAACCGATCAAATTTTCACACTTCGGCAGATCCTGGAAAAAACTCAAGAAGTCCAAATCGATACCCACCACCTATTCATCGATTTCAAAGCCGCATATGACAGCATTTATAGAGACGAACTGTACAGAGCCATGTCTAGTTTTGGTATACCGCCCAAACTCGTCCGTTTGTGTAGGATGACGATAGAGAATTCTCGCTGCTCCATCAGGGTCGGAAACGACCTCACCGACACATTCGATACCAAAAAAGGATTTAGGCAAGGCGATGCGCTGTCATGTGACTTCTTTAATCTGATTCTTGAGAGAATTGTGCAAAACTCCAAAGCCAACACCAGAGGCACAATTTTCCAAAAGTCGGTGCAACTACTAGCATACGCTGACGATATTGACATCATTGGTAGGACTCAACGTGATGTCACAGCCACGTTTGTTAGTATAGAGAAGGAAGCGGAGAAAATGGGTTTAGCAGTAAATGAGGGTAAGACTAAGTATATGCTGTCATCACGAAAGGACTCACAACATCGACGAATTGGACAGAACGTCACCATTGACAGATATAACTTTGAGGTAGTACGGGACTTTGTCTACCTCGGCTCCGCTATTAACTCTGACAACAACATCTCGTCAGAAATTAAACGAAGAATTACTCTTGCCAACCGCTGTTTCTTCGGGCTAAGAAGGCAATTTAGTAGTAAAGCCCTCACTCGAACTACTAAGGAAACCCTATATAAGACCCTGATCATCCCAGTCCTGCTCTACGGCGCTGAAGCATGGACTGTATCAAAAGCGGATGAAGAAATCCTTGGTAGATTCGAGAGGAAAATTCTTCGAAAAATCTTCGGTCCCGTTTGCGTTGACGGGCTATGGAGACGAAGATTCAACCAAGAACTATACGAGCTGTACAGCGACATGCCCCTGGTCAAAAAACTCCGCATTGGACGTTTAAGATGGCTAGGACATGTAGAACGAATGGACACCAATACTCCGGCTCGCAGAGTCTTCGATTCCCAGCCAGACGTCGGACGCAGTAGAGGAAGACCTCGCCTTAAGTGGCGCGCACAAGTGGACGACCTCAACCAACTTGGAGTGCGCAACTGGAGGCAGTTAGCTAAGGACCGGGCTAATTGGAGAGGCATGTTGGTTGAGGCCCAGGTTCATTCCGGACTGTAGCGCCACTTAAGTAAGTAAGTAGTATTATATACTAGAGACTAACTTCATCTCATGTACTTCATGTAAACCACCATTATTTAATAAATAATTATTATATATATGAATATTTATAGATATCCCATAAACTTAGCGATTATATATATAAATTAAAGTTTTTTGAAAGAATATTAAATAATTTATATAAATATTATAATTATTTATAATTTATTAATATATATACATATATATATATATATATATATGTTATTAACAGTTTTAATATAATTTTTTTTGTAATTAAATAAATAATTATCATATTTATTAATAACTAAAAATGTATTTTAATTATATATAGATAGAGTATAGATTTTGTAATTTATAAATTATATATAAATATATAAAAAAATTGTTTATAATGGAGAAAGTTAAAAAAATGCGATCATACCAAATAAACATTTTCCAATCACGTATGACCGATAACTGATATGGTAATTCAAGCTCAGTATAGAGTACATCCACATTTAATCGTTCCTCAAAGCTGTGTAATACATAATAAGTGAACAAAGTTAAATTGGTAGCACAGGACATACCTCGAATAAAATCATGTTGATTATTAGAGATTACATCTTTTAATATGAAGAAAATCGTCTCCTTAAATATGTTTTTAAACAATTTAGGCATCGCAAAAAGTTTTCTACTTTTTGTCTTAACAATTTTTATAGATTGGAATTATATCAGAATATTTCCATTCTTCTAAAAACTTTCCAGTAAATAATATAATTTTTAATGCACCAATAAAAAAATGATATTTTTAATATTACCGCTCGTACACCATCCCTGTTCTTCTTCCGAAAAGTTTATTACGCCGATATTCAATAACTCAGGATCACCTAAATAATGGTTTTTCTTTAAGTGAACACAAGATTTTTTTAATATATCAATTTAAAAAAAATCGCAAGTGCTCTTAAAATCATTTGAACTTACATTTTCAAACCCCATAAGGCCATAACCATAGGCAAACCTTAGGTATTTCGTTTTGAATTAAGGTATTCATTCCAAAATGATTTGATTTTATGCTAACCGATGACTCAAAACATACTGCCTATAAAGATACTGTTGGATGTCGTTTTTAATGGAGTGGGGCTATGAGAATCTCCAAACTTTACTTTCTCTCCCCATTAACTGATAATTTATCCGATCAGGATTGAATTGTCATAACAAGTTTGTTTTAATCTTTATTTTCTATTGTTCCATAAATATTTCTTTCCGTAAGAGTAAATCAAATCGATCTGGCAACCCTGCTCCAACGTCAATTTACATAATATGTGCCCCTACAAATAGGCAATGTAAATTTATTTTGCATCATATATGGGTGGATTTTGCTGGACTGTGTTTTCGCCATAAAAGGGTTGGCAGCACTGCGCTAATCCTGTAGCAGGTGTTCTCTACTTTTAATATTGTTGGGAGCATAAAAGAACTGCTCATATGTTACCTGCTGGCAGTGTAACACGATAAGTCTCCTTAATTAATATTGCTTTGTTTTTATTATTGTCTTGCATGGCTGCTAAGCAATAAAGTTGTGAAGGTGCCTTTTTGTCATTAAAAATAAATAAAACGTTCAATTAAAAACGTAAGTTTGAAACATTTTTAAAAATTGTGAAAGTAGTGATGTTAACTTTAATCAACTTTTTGTGAACAAAATGAAAATTCCTTAGGGCTATTTTAATTTCTAAAAAAGTGGTGTCCATATACTAATTCGTATAATCTTACTCTCTCACAGCTAGAGTAAGTGCTACATCAGGGCTAAAAGATGCCTCGAGATTCGAAAATACACCATGGCTTCGTTGTTAATAAAAATTTTAAGCCGATTGACAACTGATATTATCTACCAATAAATATTCTATATCCTGTTTTTTTTTTAACTCGAATTTATTCAACTCGTTTTATTTAACTTAACTAAACTCCAGTTTAGACATTGATATCTTTACTTTATTAAGTTCGGGTGGTTGGTAGTTTTCGCTGCCATCGTCAATATTGATTGCGAACCAATGTTCGGTAGATGATTCGTCATCGTCGTTTAAAAGTCTGCAAAAGTGGTTCTTTCATATTCTCAGCAAGTATTGTGAATAGAATGGCTTGGCTTTAAAGTTTTACATTCAAGACTTCTGAACATCATTCCTTTTTTTCTTTCTGAAGATCCACTCTTCTACCTTGGCGATTAAATCACCCAAGGATTAAATTAAGTTCATATTTCGGCAATGATCAATGATCAAGTTAGACTGAAGAATATATTAGGCTAACTGCAGCACCAACATCCCAACTAATCTAATAGCTTATTTCGTATAAAATTGTAAATGTCTAAGTTTGTCCACTACCGATATATTATAGTGTTTGGTATATGTCATGTATGGAACTAATAATTGTATTAATTCTTTTTTTAGAAACTTCATCTCACCCCTACATTCGGCGTCATCTCAAAGCTCTACGATAACCACAACTACATGCCGACTTAAAACAAAAGCTGCAATGAAAGGCTACGACAACTTGAAGGTTTCAATACCCACCATAGGACTAGACATGGAGCATGCCCTTGAACGCAGCCCACGAGCCGGTTGTAAACTAACAACACTAGCTGAGATCGCACTTGGAAATGAAACACCAATGGCAGGGCTAACTTCATTTACACCAGCCATGCAAATGCATAATGACCATAAGTCGAAATGCAAAATAAAACCCAATGATCTAGCCGAACAGTTTCCAATAATGCTCAGCCAACCTAAAGAGAATCAAATGCCGCCACAATCGAAGAGGAGAGAAAAATCCCCAGTCAAGGGATCATCTCCGATCATATCAGTTCACGACACTGAAAGCTGTATGCCAATCGTATTGAGCCCACCCAAGAAACCGGAAAGTATTATAGCTAAAGATATCTACGAATTCGATGACTCCGAAAATACACCGATATCCAAGGCCATTCAGTCCCCATTTAAAACCGCCGAAGACAACGATGGAAGCCCAAAGAAAGCCATCATAATCCCAGAGAGACCATTCAAAAACATCGGCATGGAGGAGAAAGAAGCAATTAAATTCCAGAAACCGGAAACACCAGCGATTAACGATGACAATACAACATCCACTGTGACTTACTCGGATCGTGATGATTTTGTTTATGGTTCCATCAGTGGAGGCGAGGATGACAATGACAATGATAACGACGACAACAAGGACGGTAATTTGAACTCCGGCGAAAGCAGTAACTCCAGTGCATTCACAGCAAAAACTTTTGAAAATAAATCATTAATTATGGGTCGCATTTTCAAGAACGCAAAGACGAAACCAAAAATTCCGGTCGAAAAGCCCAAACTACCAACGCCAGAGCCTCCTAAGCAAATTCCAAAGCAAGAACTTGATCGATTGTTTGACACATTACGTGGTTTAAATGAAAATCGTCAAGCGAATGCGGCCAAGGAAGAACGTCTGCTAGAAAATGCTCCAAATTCCTCCAGGAACCGAGAAGTCCAGCCGAGCAAACGGAAAACGGCAGCTCCAAAGCCTCCCAAACCCAAAACAAACACAAATAAGACTAACAAAAAGGCAGCTACTAAAGAAGAACCATCTTCGAAAGAGATTGCACAACTTCACACAGAGCTGGGAATGTCTCCCGCAGAAATTGCAGAGCTGATTGGTGAAGGCCAACGTAAGTCACAGAGAAGATGTGCCGTGAACCGACCCAAGAAACTGGTAGAGATATGGAGCTCTGATGAATTTGAAGAGTTCCTCTCAACAAAAGACATAATCGCTCTGATCGAAGAAAAGGAACAAAAAACAAAGAAAAGGCGAAAAACAAGCTCCACCGCGAGAAAAAGCCATCCCCCACCTACACCAGCAGCAAGTAATAACAACACGAAAACAGCAACCGATGAGAATGTTACTAATCATCAATCAGAAGATGAAAAAGCAACCACCTCCCCCCGGAAGACTCCCAAAATAACTCCCAAAGCTGCTACGGAGAATGCAAAAAAGGTAAAACCTGTCAAAGGAAAAAAGAAAGGACCCACTGCGACAGCAAACGTTATGGCAACGAAAGTAAAACCAACGCCCAAAGCACAAAAAGAAGTCAAATCAAGTAGGAGAAACTCCGCAGATGCTTCGAAAAGCAAGACTTCTTCCCCCTTTAAGAAGCCTAAGAACTTGTCGAAAACCACCGCCGCCGATGATTCTGAAAGCGATTTTGAGGCAGAGCTCCATCGGAAATCGAAGGGAGCTCCAATTCGAAACCGTCGCAAAACTATATCGGGAAAACTGGAAAATGATGCTGGATCATCAAGCTGCGCTAAGAAAGACTCGGGTAAGTCGAAAATTGTTTCAGAATCACCAGCGCCTCGCAAGTCCTCGACTTCAAAGCAACCACCGGCTGATAGTCAAGTGCGGCCGCAGGCTCGACGAAAAAGAATTGCATCTGAAATGCTGTACTACTGGTCGTCGTCAAGCGACGAGGAATTCGGTCGAATCGAATCGCCGCACGACGACGAAGACCACATGGACGAGAGTGAGAACTACCAACAGCACGGTTGGATTGTAGGCGATTCACACAAGAAGTTGGTTACACTTCTAGCAATAGCTAAAGGCAACAAGAAGGTCGATGATTGTGGCGTAAAGGAGACAAATTCAAAAAAGAAAAGTTAAACCCTCCTCCCCAACCACATCAGTTTTGTGCAATCTTAAGTCACTTGGCTGGCCAAGTATTTTTTCGCCTCTTTATCTATCCCCTACCCAAATATTTTATAACCCGCCTAGCCCCTCATTCACTTGTGACAATAAAACAGTCGACAGAATAGTTTAGTTATACATTTTTTTACAGCAAACAATTCGAATAGCCGCACTAACATTGAAATTTGTAAAAAAAAAAAAAAACTATTAGTAGTGTTTAAGAAAAGTCCAAAACGAAGAAGAAAAAAATTGATATTTTTTGTAGCCTATAGTGTAAAGACGCAGCAGGACGCAAGTGTAATGGTGTACATAATTTTATTTAGATTCTAATAAAGCAACTGATTGCTTGTAGCTTAAAGTAAATATATATGCAATGTTTGTTTAAATTAAACGAATAGATTAACAAAAAAAAGTCAGCAAAATAAATGGTACGCTATAAGGAAATATTCATATCTGAAGCTCCAAATAAAAGATAAATCAGAATCTAGCATGTAATTGTATTTTGTTAGAAACAACTTAGCACACAAAAACAAAAACATCCTCCTTTAGCTCCCGAACTACCATGTCCGTATGATTTAAAAATATTTACCTAGAAAAAAAAGAAGATATATCCTCCATATATATTGTAATATGTGTAAAGAAAACAAAACATTGGCTAACATTATTATAGAAAAGAAAAATATTTAATTATAAATAAGCACACTCTCTGGATTGCGCTTGTGTTGAAAATATGATGTATTCATTAATTTAGGTGTAATAGATTTTAAAGAACAAAAAAATTGATATACACTTACTATTCCGTAGTTTCAGCAACTATCCGTTTGAACAAAATAAATAAAAAAATCATCTTACATATATGTTCATAATTTAAGTATTTAATAGATGTAAAATAATATAATTAAAAACAAAAAAAAAAAACAATGAGAATGAAAATATTTCGATATGTGCATGTGTTTTTTTATTTTTTATCATTTTCTTTTTTTTTTCAGGTATGCGTAGGTTATGTTTTGATTTGTTTTCCAATTTCAAAGTTGGGAAGTGTATTTTACGTTTTTTTAAAAGAATGTAATAGCATTGGACAGAGTTCATTTGATTATACACAATGAATGAAATATAAATATTTTTATTAAATATGGACAATGTAATATCATTAAATTTATACATAAATAAATCAGACTTATGGCAAAAAAATTAAAAAAAAATAAATAACATGAAAAATTAATTTGTTTTGTTTGAATAGGTAGTTTGTCGTTTTGGGTTTGGTGTTTTCAATCAAAAATCGTCAATCTAGCTGAATAAAAGTCGATCGAGTTGATTACAATTGTGGTTAACATTTCTATACAATGAGTAACTGTAATCTAAATAAAAAATCGAGTGTGAGTTCACACTCTGCTTAATATCTCTCTCTCTCACTCTTTCCCTCTGTTTACCATCTCCATAGTGTATTCATTTCATTCGAAATGAGTTGAACTGAAATATTGCCAATAAATTCACTTAATTGGTGTTTTGATTAGTTAACAACCTTGTTCTAGCGCACAAACTCTGTTGAAGAATTCCAACTGTTTCTTACTCCGAAACTCAGTTCCCTATCCTACAAAACCGGTTTTATGTAAGTTGAAATCATCTAATTCTCTTACAATGACCAACAACCTGCGGTGTTCCCAAGCGTTCCAATATCTAAGTACAAACCGCGACTGACACCGCTTGGTTTCAGTGAGCAGGCGACAACCTTTATTTTGTTTGATCTCTTTTTCGTTACACGTTTTCGTTTCATGTAATAAAATTCACAACGTCCCAAAAGAAGTTTCACTTCAAAAAGACAATCATACAAATATCGCCATTAGTCCCTTCTGCAAGGTTTCCAGTGTGAATATATTCTCTTTTCACTGTCGATAAAACCGTCAAACATTCAAAAGGCAATCATAGTCAAAAATACAGCTATGCGACTCCTACATCAAAAATAAATACGTTATCCCACCCGAATCACATCACATACCAATCTTCATCTTGCAGCCTGTCTCGTCCAATCTGTCCTTTTCAAAGTACCGCAATATGTAGTTACACCCACAAAGGCGTTCCTGATAACTACCATCTCTTTTTCAAAATGTCTTCATATGAAAAACAGCGTCCTTCCTGAAGGCAACACTCTGATTCTAAAAATACATCTTCATTATCACTAATCACATACACATCTATCTAAAACTCAATCAAATATACCTGTTTGGATGCAAGCTTCAATTACAAACTCCAGACATTAGACACACACCTTCGCTAAAACACATTTATGACACCAAAATCAGCTGTCATTTCAACATTCAAAGGGAAAATAACCATTTTGGCCACCTTCATGTTACCAAATGTCGCATCCATATATGGAGCAACTTTCGTTTGATTTCTTACAGCAAAGGATATTGCTTTCCTGGACTCGTAATAGGGTGACGTGGTCATAGATGCACCACCCTTTTTTCAAACGATCATAACTCTTTCAAAATGAATTCTTTGTGCTCGGTTTTTTTATATCCATTCGATGAACTATTTAAGTAGATACGTACAAACTTAAATTTTTGATAGCACCTGTCTTTTTTAGGTTAGCATACATTTTTTGGAAAATGCCAAATGGTGCACTATGGTATGTACTAAATGCACCAATGGTGTGTGCACAATGCACCAGGATGGTGTTATTTGCACCACGGATTGATTTTTAGAATTAAAAACACAATTTCAATTAATATATTCAGTTTTATTAGAATGAATATAAAATATATGAGATTCTTGAAACAATTACAAAAAATTAACAAAAATAAATTATTCGAAAACAAAACAAAAAATAAATAAAGTAAAAAGACTCCATATCACAAAGAAAAAATCTAACAAAAATTAATTATTTAAACATAAAAAATCCTTAAAAACCTAAATAAAATCAACGAATGTTTAAATTGCCGAAATGTTCGGCAAATTTGTAGGAAGATTGCTGACGTTAAGTTGGTCCCAATACATCAGAATCCTCCAAGACATATTTAATATCACTTTTTTAACCAAAGCAAAGTCTGCTACTTTTGGCATACAAAAAAGCTCATTTATTTTTGATTTGAGTCGCAAAAATGAAATGAACCACTAATTCCAGCTGTTCTTGGGTTCTAATATTTTACCGACATAGTAAACATCCATTTTCTTTGCTTTAAATGTCACTAACACAAATTTGTTTAGTGAAGGCAATTCATTTATTGGTTGGTGAAGAATTTTGTTAGTTAAGATTACATGTAAATTTGTAACCATACCTTCTGGATCAGAAAGTTCAAAGCTGCTGTCGCCCGAATCAACAAATTGCTGTGAAGTATCAGTGTCACTGTCTTGAAGAACCTTGCGTTTTACAACTTTCGGCATTCGGTTGCTGTTATCCCATAAAAAATACTAGCACAATATGTTATATAGGATTTGAGAGATTCCTCCTGCTGGTCAGAAAAAAGGTTTCTATGCGTATAACTTGTTGTTAAAGAGATTGTTGAAGTTGGACAGCTCTAATTTTGATAATATCGCCGAACAGTATGATACGATAGACCAAATTCTTTTGCAGCTCCTCGGAGACACATTCCGCCATCGATTTTCATAAGTGCTTCTCTCATCTGGTCTTTCGTATGAGTTCCTTTTTTACGTTGCAAGACTGGTTTTCGTGGCATCTTAAAAAAAAAGTGTATGCTCCAAAAAATGTATTCTTCAAAAAGTCGTTTAAGTGCACGATGCACCATGGTGCATTTAGCACTATGCTTATTTGGAGCATTGTGCACCACCGTGAAATGTTTGATAAAAATTAAGATATTTCGAAAAAAACATAACTAAACTATAAGATTCTTATTTAAAAATATAAATCAATGTCCAAGTAAGCGACTTATTTATTTTAAATAAAGAAAAACTAGATTTCCGAGAAAATATTAAAAAAGTAAACTCACCACGACTTTTTTGTTTTTCACTCAAAATTTACAAATGACTTTACACACATGCGCCAATAAGTATGGACACGACCGGACTAAAGTCTAACGCAGTTAGGTACTGTAACGGATACATATAAATGACGTATACACCGATACAGTAACCGGTTTGCTGGATATAGCTGTGGTGCATTTTACACCACTGGTGCATTTATGACCACCCCACCCTAGGTCTGTTCCCGTACAAAATTTACTGATTTTTTCTTATTGCGGTTCCCGTACGCAAAAATAAGTAAAAGAGAGACCTCACGAGAGAGCAAAAAACTATCCCTCCATAAAAATCTGTAAAAAAAACATACTGCAGAAATTTCTGTTGGTAAAAAACAGTAAACTGTCAGTTGGTATCTAAAAGTGACAACTCGCTTGTTTTGACAGGTGTTTTGTGTTATTTGTTCTTTCAAAGACATACAAAGTATATAACTTTACTGTTTTTTACTTAAACGCGTTCCCGTACTTTTTGGTAACTTTGTCTCTTTCTGATATAATTTACCCATTCCAAGAAATTTGAGAATTTACTAATTTTTACTGCAAAAGTACGGGAACATACCTAATTTGATTTTGCTCACACACAATCCCACGTAGCCAAATTTTCTTATTGACAGACAACACACTTTCTTGGTGCATACCGCCATACCGGTGCACCAACGTCCTTTCTCCAACCAACATGTTAACAAGAAACCATCTCTTTTTTGCACACCAACGTACTTCTTTTGAAATATCTTGAATCACGAAAACTCCTAAATGACCGACAATACGGTTTTCGTCGCAACAGATCCACTGGTGATTTGATAACTAATCTCACCGAAAAGTGGAACTAATCTATTCACCTCAGTGGCGAAAACAAGATCGTTGCACTTGATATATCAAAGGCATTTGACAGGGCTAGGCATCAAGCACTTTTTTCAAAAATGCGTGCTTTTGGAATCGATGAAAATCTTCTTCTATGGAATAGAAACTATCTCTCAAAACGTTCAATTCAAGTTGTTTTGGACGGTTTCAAATCTGCTACTCAAGAAATAAATGCTGGAACCCTAGCTGATGACTGCACTCTCAGCGAAACCAAATTTTACAGCCATTATCCATGAATGGCACTTCACTTGCATCGCCGATGGCTACCGGTATAGATTTCCTTGACGTATGGCGCAACCAACTTTGTCGGCAACAGTAACAAAAACGTTGTCCGCTAAGGAGAGTGCCTTGTGTTCCAGATATATATCATTCCTCATGACGGAGGATGAGATAATTGGATGCATGGATGGGACACATATTGAAATAATTAGACAACGAAGACATTTATGAAACGCAATGACAAATCTATTTGCTTTGTTTGTATTGGTGGCCTATTAATTAAATAATATTATATAAATAACAATTTTCACTTACTTTCTATGTTTTTACTTACATTTTTATAGCTGAGGACGATCACTGGCAGACACAACTATATTTATGAGAGCTCAACGAACTACGAAAGTTATACGACTGCCAAAACCAGTCGTAGAAATCGTATCGTAATTCGTTACTAGTTTTATGTTATCAAATTTCAACGAGAACGAAGGGCCGAGCTCTCTTGCTACCATTCATGTGTGCGTGTGTACTTATTGCACGATGGCGGGACCTCCTGTTTTCTGCCGACTCCGAACGGCTAAGTTTTCATGATAATTGATACTACTCTGATGACTTGTCCGATCATCACGAGAGGAGGGCCATTGAAAAATGATTTAACTTTAATATATTTCCTTAAATTAGATAGGAGTGGATGTTTAGACTGTTAAAATTTGATACACGAATTCATGCTTCGCTCACAGACCGAATATTTACATTTGTTCCGCCGAATTATTTAAAAAAAAAAAACCTAATTTTTATCAAACTATAAGTAAATTTGATCTCTGAACAAAATATTCAGCCCAATTATGAATTTTCCCGGGGAATTTTTTATCGTGGATTTTTTTTCGCTAGAATTATATCCTCCTATTCTGAATCAACGGGGGATTTTTTTTTTTCATTTCGAATCCTGGAGGAGGAATATTTCATGTTTCGAAATCAACTGTTTAGGATACTATATAGGTGATTTCTGATACGAGTTCGTTTAAATGAATATTGTCACATACAGAATGAAGGTGGTGGATTAGACACCTAATCGACGAAAAGTAAGGAGGAACTTGAGGAATAGCTCCAGGTAGGTAGAAGTGGCGGTTCGGCATTCGTTTCCTTCAATGTCACTGTTGGTCACTGTGCCCTGGAACCCAGAGAAGTGTGACCCTGAAGCGTTCGCCAAGGTGGGGAAGTTCGTTCCGGCATTCCTGTACCAGTTTGGAGGATATGGTGGCCGAGTCGATGGCCTATATAGCCTTTATGAGAATAGCAATATTTTGCTTTTCCGTAGTGTCACGCCCCATTAGCGTGCAAGCCTCTCGGATAGCCAGTAGTTCCGCCTGGAATACGCTGGCAAAGTCCGGTAGGCGGTATGATACTGATAATTTCAGTGATTGAGGGTAGACTCCGGACCCCACACCACAGTTCATCTTAGATACGTCGGTGTAGACGACCGTGTCGAAATCTCTTACTATTTCGTTTCTCTTCCACTGATCTTTGGTAGGAAATCCTACGTGGAAACCATTCTTGAAGCTTAGTATAGGTGTTATGTAGCCTGTTGGAAACGTGAGTCGTGACCATGCCGTTTAGTAACGAGTCTAGGATATTACTGTGGCCATACGGGCTTGCATTCCAGCATCCTGACTCCATGAGTCTTACTGAGCTGCATAAAGCGGTATCTTTAATGTGTAGGTCGAGAGGTAAGAGATGCAATAGCACAGTAAAGGCATCCATTGGCGCCGACCTCAGTGCGCCCGTGTTGTCTATACGGGCTGCTCAGACTTTTTATATTTGTGAGGCTGTAGCCTTTACTCAATGCGTCTTTGGTTGAAGTCCCCACTTCTTACCAAAGGTTTTGCTGCAACAATAGAAGGCAACACACGCCTTCCTTACTCTATGTTCGATGCTGTGTTTCCAGTTAAGTTTTGGGTCAAGCATGATACCCAAATACCTAGCGGCGGAAGATAGTGTGAGTGGTTGGCCATTAAGACGAGGGAGGGTGAAGTCGGGTATATTAGTTTTGGTGGTGAATAGCACCAATTCCGTTTTGTTCAGGTGTACGCCGAGGACACAACTTTCAGCCCAGGTGCTAACCTTGTTTAGAGCAGCTCCCATGATTTCACTTTACTCGTTGCTGATTGAAAAAATAGAAAATAGCACGTTACAAAGTAGACAAGTTGCAGACAACATTTAGCCCACCGCCGATGTCGGTTTTCTTGTTCAGATTCATGGCTTTCTGACGATGTTGACAGTTTTTTTTTATTTTACTGGCCAAATGTTCACTAACAAATATAAAACTCGGATTTCAATCGAATTTCCCGCATAGATTGTTGGAGAATTTTTTTGGGGAAATGCTATTTCCGCTATTATTTTCTGTGATACCTGCTTTTTATACCCTATCCCATAGGGGTATATTAGTTTTGATACTTAGTTTGGATCGACTCAGAATCGCTAGCTGAGTCGATTAAGCCATGTCTGTCTGTCCGTCCGTCCGTCCGTCTATACGTCACCGATTTTTGGGCCTTAAATTTTGAGCTAGGATAATGAAATTTGGTATATGGGATCCTACCTATATAAATCCGCCCAATGCCACGCCCCTTTTAAGAAAAACTCAGTTTTTTGCCAAACCGTAAGGAATTTTAAAAAAGTTTCTGAGCAACATATTTAGACAATCTTAATATCTATTTCGTCTATATAATTTTTTTTGCCACGCATACTATTTGGGGGCGTTTTGAATAAAAAAACTGTTTTCGGTCAAATTTTAAATTTTTCGATGCAGAATCAATATGAACATTTCGTCTATGTACCATTTTAACCCACGCCCACTTTTTGGGGCGTTTTTATATAAAAACCATTTTTATACACTACACCATAACATATGCAGGAGAAAACCTTGTCTTTTGTAGAACCGTAAAAATGTTTTGTAAGCAGTCTGAAGAATTTGTTGTCACTATATCATTTTTTCTATTTTATCCATATCGTGTTTTTAGCCATGCCCTCTTTTTTGGGGATTTTAGTTTTATGGATAGGATGGGATAGGGTATTCAACGAATCGCACAGCGGATTGTAGCCTTCTCATATGTTTTATACGGAGGAAAGTGTATTGCGAAAACTGTCCCGCTGTTGTATTTTTCAGAATAGGGAAGTAGATAGAATAAGCAAATTCTCGCAGAATTTTTATTCATGATTGGACTGATTGAGAAAATGTCAATTTCTCTATTTAATCCATATAAGTTTTAACCCACGCCTACTTTTCTTGATATTAATTTTAAGGATATGATGGGATAGGATAAGGTATTAAACGATTCGAATAGCAGATTGTAGCCTTCTCATCCGTTTCGACCCTCATTTACAATGACATTCCAGCCTTCAGCTCTTTGGACAAAGCCAGATTGTGTCCAGTCTTCTCCTGTATTTAAGAACGTAGACCATTTTAGGTAAAAAATTCACTTTCTTACTCCTACAGTTGCAAAAGCTTTTTTTATCTACACATTCATAAATCCGCTGGTCCAGATGGTATATCCGCTTGCGTAAGCTTTTCTATCTGTCCTACTCACTAGAACTCTTTCCGAGTAGATGTAAACTGCATATGTTCAGCCTGTACGAAAAAGTAGAATCAATCCTTCAGGGTGCAGAGGGTATGATTGTTGCACTAGATATTTCAAGGGCATTAGACCGGGTTTATTGCGTTGGACTACTTAGCGCGGGGTCCATGCTTTAAATTCCGAAAGTGACAAAACAACAGACACTTTTACACAAAGAACTGTTCTTCAATACAAATGTTCTGCGCGTATATAAAGTCCATAAAATTGTTCATATAAATGGAAATGCTTTTCGTATGTAATATGTTTTTATTAGATAAAGAAATCGTAGAATAACTACCACATGAATGGGGCTTTTTCCCTTAATACACGCAATCCGTACTTTTGCCACTCAACACGATTTATCCATAACTCTGGTGCACTTTCTAAGCAAGACATTATCGCTGCTCCCTTCCATGCTGTCATTGCTGGATCCATGTCTTTTGTACTTGTTACAATGTCCAATTGTTCTAAAACCAAAAATAGGTTGGGTATTATACTATTTTACGCATTTGAAGAAGCAAAACAAATACAAGAACAAATGAAATGAAGACCCTGCTTCTTCATTATATTTATTAGGGTCATTTGCACGAACGCATTTATTAAACTAACCAGTTATTAGCTGCACGAAATACACCAGAAGATCGCTGTTAATAGTTAACACCATAATAAAAAAGTTCGTGCAAGTTGCCCTTAGTGACATTCAATGTATTATTTACCTGAACGATGTGAGTATGCTACATTTAATGCCATTTTATTCTGCAGCCATTTGCCAATACCAATAAATTTCAACCCTCCTCCCACAACGAGTACACATCCGTACATTTTCTTTTTCATTTCCTCATTTGCTGTCAATGCAAAAGATACAAAAAATTGCTTTTAAAATGATTAACAACAAATCTTACGGCATCGCTCTATACTGAGCAAAACTGCTTGATCGATACCAATTATTTGGCCGCCTGGCAAAACAAAGTCCTTATCATTTTTACTATCCCTATCATTGTCGAATGAATCCACGACTAATTCCTCCTCTTGGTTATCTGTCTGCACGCCTACACCATCTGCCTGTATCTGATCGAGTTGTTCACGTGCGTTTCGTCTCTATATGAAGTCGATAATTTATATACACACATTTAACTGTTTTCTAAAGATTTCCTACACTGGTTTCACGTATGTATTCCGCATCAAAACAGTCCTCTGAATCCGATTGATGAGAGGCAGAAATTTGTACTTTGGCAGCTTTATTTTTACCGGTGATGGCAAGCAACTCCGTATGAAAAAGGCTCAGCGGAGCAACTATGCACTCATCTCCGACCTGAATTGTGTACTTTAACTTGTTCTCAGCCCGTGCAATTTCAAAGGTTTTCTCTTGAGATCCACAGATATCCTAAATTAGTAAATTAATGTAAAATCACTTGTATCATCAAAGGACACGTACTAAATTGACGTGACAAAATTTCTCTTTTAGCTGCTTCAACAAAATTGTATCTTTCAAGTTGCTATCGTTGCATTCTTTATATGGAAAAGAACATTTTTCTAGAAGACTGTGAAAGACTTGTGTCACATCACCACCACCATACTCCAGTCGAACTCTAGTGCTAGGTTGAGAAATACCGTCTTCGACACAGGACACAGATGTTTTCTGATCGCCCACATCGACAACACATGCGTGGCCAAGTCCGGCTCCAAAAGTTGCTGAGACGTGATCCTAAAACAAGGAATAGAAAAAATTGCACACGTTGAGGTTGCGTTGCTATTTATATATGTATAACATACCTGAACTAAGAAGCAGCTTCCGAATTTCATACGAAAAAGCAGCAATGAAGTCAACTCTTTCAAATGATTTCGATTGTAAATATCCGAAACGACGAGAACAGCCTTATATTGATGGAGAACGCTTTGAGTAAAAATTTATAATCAAAAGTCGAAAAGATAGTTAGTAAGTAGTACCTTAAATCGATTCCCATTTTAGTCTTAAGTACATATTCCCAAATATCCTGTAAATCAGTCATAACCGAGCTCAATGAGCCGCCTAATTCATTGTGTAGATTCAATTCGCCTCGTTTGATTGGGAAGTGCAGGTTATATGCATCGTTCACATCTATGTTGATAATCTTTCAGAAAAAAATAAATAAACAGTCATTGAAAAATTTTTGAGTTTTGTATTGGTCTTCTTGGGTTAAAATATAAAAAATAACAAATGTAAATAGTACGTGTTTGTGAGTTTCTCAGATTCCTTTTTCAGTTAATATGCCTAGGGTCAAAAGCTTCATTTTTAAGCATCGTGAAAGAACTTAAGATCATAGCCACTTTTTCGCCTCTTTCTATTTGGAAAGCGATCTCACTACGGGACGGCTTATTCGTACTTTAGAATGATACTTAGATGATTCGGTTTGTAGTACTTAACAACAATTACTAATCAAACTACTTTGTGTTCACCTTGAAATTAAATATCTGATATTTACGGCCCAAACAGGGCTTTAAACCTATCTTCTCTCTTCACTTGTACAAAGAATTGGGCCTCTTGTTTACCGGGCAAATTTAAGAAGCTACTGATGAACACTGTCACTCTTGGATGTTTTTCAGATCTTCGCAAGATGTGAAGCAGTGAAAGTGTTTGTCACTATGCTATTGCACCCTATTTGGGTACACACAATTGTCCATGGGCAAATACAGGGTGTCCAGTGCCGGATTTATGTTTTTAAAAGCGAATATCTACAAAGTTGAAAATAGAGTGGGGAGAGGGTGGTGCGATTTGAATAACCAAGAGTGCGGATTAGTCAGTCACAACGCAGCACTGGTCGGGAGAGCGTCGTATCATCTCTATACAGGCGTTTTTTTTTTAAAGTGGCGATTCTTACTTGAGTGCGTGCCGATGATTTTTTTCACGTTACAATATTAGACGATTTAGCCATGGAGCAAGTGCAAATTTGATTCGGTCGTGGGTGCAAAGCTTTTGCAAAATTCTTTAGCTGAACATCAAGAACCACCGAAAACATGAAACGAAGTTTGAGTGAAAAAACGCACCTCTCAGTGCGGAAGAGATCGGCCGGTTTGAAACTCTCAAATTGTTCGCGAATTTCTAAAGAATTCCAATCTTTTAAGATTCAATTAATGCAAATACGTAAAGAAAATTACTTTAATAAGTCTATGGTAATAATCCGTTGTCTGCCGGCTATCTGAAAGAAAATATCAGCAGTGAAATTCACGACATCCAGCCGAGCCTATGGCAGCACGTGGTACAAAACACGATGGCCCGGTTCAAACAGTGTAGACTAAACAAAAAAATACGTTTCATATTTTTAGTTTCATTCGCTTTTGAAAATATAAATTTGCCACTAGACACCTTGTATGTGTATGTATGTATGTTTCCAATATCGGCCAATTCGTTCAAGGAGTTGTATGGATGTTGCTTTGGATTAAATACAAACATCGTTACGAATCACTACAAACTAACTTTGAATGTTAGAAACATTAATATGAAGGATGAAGCCAAACAACAAGTGGGATCCTCAGCTGCGACATTTCTGCCATCCAGGCAAAGTAGAATGATCTACTATGGCATTTACTTTTCTCGTGGTATAAGCGGATTCAGCAACTATTTGGATGTGAAGGCCATCAACGCAGCGGTTCAGATGAAGACTAGAGCTATTGAGTGAGTTGGGGTGACTTACATCATATTTTTAGAAATAATGACGAATTGGCAAGTAGACTGTCTACATCGTTCTCGTTTTAAATTTATATAACAACAACAAAACTAGCCTTCTTTGGACTTTGGAGACAATCATCTGCCCTTCCAAAATGTTTCTACATATTATATGACATAAATTAAATTTACCTCATCACCAATGATTGTATCGGATTTCAACTCCGTTTTTGTAACTTTTCCTAATATATCTGGGATGGATCTTCTATTGAACGCTGCAATTTGCTGTGGTGGCGTTGCATATCGTCGTCGTCCGTCCGATTGCGAACACGACTGAATTATATGAGAAACATGCAGCCGGTGTTCCTCAAATTCTGACATTGACTCTTTTGCCTATGGTTTGAATACAGTTAATAAATATTGAATTGTCTTAATACTAAACAACCAACTATTGGTGGTAAAAGGAGATCCCTGTATGCCTTTCCTTCTGGTTTTCTTTTCCTGGCAATTGCATGAATGATTCTGATGGGGTTAAAATCGGACGCCCTGCCTATTCGAAGATTAAGTGAACCAGGATGTATCACAATAATCATTTGAGCTTGAAGGTGCTGAAATAAATTGGAACGTACATATATACTTCAATATGAATTAGTTGAGAAGAAAACCTCTGGACAACTCGATTGACTGGACATTGTAATGTGATTACTCAATTGGAATACAAATACACGTGAAAATAACTTTTTACATGCAAATGTTTTTCAATTTTTAAATTGGCAGTGTTTTGTAAACAATTTTTTGACATGTCTGTTATAGATGTCAGACAAAAAAGTTACGTTTGATTTGAATTTTTTTTTTATAGCAAGCTGGGGCAGGTTTTATCGGAAGGAAATTTATGGCGTTTTCCATTGGGAAATCTTGATTTTGATCTGAAATTTGATCTTTTTGAGTGTCAATGGAACACGATTCAGATTTATTTTTTTGTATTGTTGTCATTTCGTGTCTGTGAAGTTAGCGTCGGTGTAGCTGCCAACATTAAAAACATAACAAACATTATTTTTCAATCAATTTAATAGTTCACGTATAACTTTCTTTTCTGTGTCTATGTCCATTATTAATATCTAAACCCAAAGCACTCTTGTTTTTCACAACCGAAGTAAAAAATCAAAATGAAAATCACTCTTGTCAAACTGACAGCTATCATTTGTATTGGTATTGGTAAATCTGCCGAAAAATTCAGATTTGCAAAATTGATCTCTGATCAAAAAAAAATCAATTTTTTCGCCCAATGGAACACAACAACTGTCAAAATCGGTCTTCAGATCAAAAAAAAAATTGATTTTTTTCCCAATGGAAAACGCCATTAGCTTATGCTTTATTTTTATACCCTATCCCATAGGGCTATATTACTATTAGTTTTGATACATAGTTGGTAATATAGGGAAATAATTTAGCTAGATATACCTCAAAGTATATGGATAAACTTAGAATCGCTAGCTGAGTCGATTTAGCCATGCCTGTCCATCCGTCCGTTTTTGGGCCTTCAATTTTGAGCTAGAATTATGAAATTTGGTACACGTGCTCTTTGTTGCTCCCAGCAGAACAAGTGTAAACATTTTTGAAATCCGCCCACTGCCACGGCCCCTTTTTTAGAAAAATTTAGTTTTTGGCCAAACCGTAAGGAATTTAAAAAAAATATGTAATTAGCATATGTAGAGAATCAGAATATCTATATTTTGTCTTTACAAAGTTTTTTGCAACGCCCACTTTTTTGGGGCGTTTTCTATAAAAACGTTTTTGGTACATTTTTTAAAATAATTGAAAACACTTTCGATGCAAGATCATTAATTATGATAATATGAACATTTCGTCGTTTGATCATTTAAACTCACGCCCACTTTTTGGGTGCGTTTTCCTACAAAACCATTTTTATACCCTAGCCCAAGGCATATGCAATAATAAACTATGACGTTATTTCCTAAAGGTTAATTTATGTTGAATTTTATTTAATCCAAACCTAAAGACAATTATGGTTTCATTAGGGTTTCATTCTTCTAGAAACAGGTTTGGCGTTGCCAGGGAACGAGCCAAAATATGATTCGACATCAAGAATATATAAGAAAAAAGTAAGTCACAAATTAATTGAAAAGTGACTTTTGGTTCGCTTTTGAATTTTTAACTCATTTTACTGGAGTATCCTCATTTTCACACATGTACCTACGGACGCTGCATTAGTAGTGTCAGCGGAAAATTGTTTATATCGCATACATATACGTCATGTGATATTCTAAAAACTATACTATTTTAGCTGCAAATGAAGTGGAGATGATTCCCACAAAGTTCAGTCTCACCATATTGCAGAAAATCTCTGAAGAAATCAGAATATCTATATTAAAATCGAATATCCAGTAAACAATGGAACAACAATATCACGTATTAACTATTCTAAAAGAATATGGCGGGACTTGGGAGGTAGTTTTTTTTTTAAACTTCACTAGACCGCCGCCAATTACTTTGTGAAACGCACGTGCAGAATTCTCCTTGCAGAAAAGATAGAACATACAGTTTTCAATGGAAGTGAACACATGTAAAATCTGCAAGCATTATGCAGTTCTACAAGTTGTGTCTACTTCTAAATCCACTGCAAAATTGCTCACAAATCCCCTTATTATTAATAAGAAGACGTTAACATTTAAAAATACAAAGTAAAGAGATATCCAATGACATCAAATAAATTGCACCACTGTAAGCTAAATGTTAAGACAGAAGCCACTGCGCTGCATTTATGTCTAACAAAAATTCTGCTCGTGTCTTGCATTTCGGGTATTACAATGAGTTTATGAATAAGGCTACACATTTTTTTAATATTTCATAAACATTTTATTTATTTAGTGGAATGACAAACATGACTTCAAAAAAATAAATCATGATCATTGATATACAAAAAGCTATTTTCTGCGAATGTTTCAATTCAAAATTCATAAGCTTTGTTTTAACACCAACTCGCCAATTATTCAATTTTTAAAAAAATAACTCAAAAAGTAAAAGAAAATTTCTATTTAGGCTTTTCAATGGTAGCTATAACTACACCCTAAAGCTGACTTTTTTGTGTGTGACCACTTCGTTCATGGGAATTAAAGTAGTTGGTATGAACGTGTAGCCAGGCACTAAAAAGGTACCATTTAAATGTCATGACAGATTTTCGAGTTCGCACTCCGTCCGATTTAATACATCCCTGCTATTCGAAACCATATGTTTTTGACGTTTACCTTTTTCTAAACACTTGAAAATTTTCAAAACACTTGCAATATCGCATGAGTGGGGATAGTAAACAAATTCAAAGTTAGTAAACTATCTAAAACTAAAAATGGATTTATTAAATTCAATTTTGAATTCAATGGACAAACCCCCACCAGTGAATGAAAAAGAAAGGGAACTAATCAAAAGTATAACGCAACCTTTTGTAAATTAATCGGTGAAACATAACATTCAGTCGTTTTTAGAACAAAAGGAGCACGCTGAAAAAATGAAGATCAAGGAAAAGGAAGAACTAAATCGTTTTCGCAAATACACCCAAGAAAGAATCGATCGATTTTCTAAGGACGAACGACGCTATATCGAATTTCAGCCACTTGACAAAGTCTATCGCGCCATCATGTAAGTGTGAACCTTTCAATAGATGTAGCAACCATGGGAACATGAATTGTTTTGCAGACATGAAGTTGCCGAAGTGGGTGGTCTTGTTGCCATAAGTTTTGGATTTGAAGGCCATGACAGATACTCTGTGGTGTATAAAAGAGAATTTACTCCATCAGAGGATGAAGTTCTGGCCCGGCGAAATGGTGAGCCATGGAATGAAGAAACTGCAAAGGAGTACGCAAAGAAGGTATACGGGTTAAGAAGGATTTTTTTGTTTGTCAACACGATTCATTTGTTTTATGACAGAGACAAGAACAGAAACAAATTGAAGTTGAGAGGAGGCAATCCCCAGAGAAGGTTGAACCAACATCGAACTATAAAGATAAATACGTTCATTTGATTGGACAAGAAGCTGCGTTAGAAGCTGCCCGAAAAACAGAAACAAATGAGTCGTATGGATTTGGTTAGTAAATACAATTTTTTTCTATGCATATTAGAATTATCCACCTTTTAACGGCAAAGATGACTTTGCCATCTATTACTGAAAGTAAAATATGTCTTTATGGGTCAGTTATTATTGCGTCGAACTCCTAGCTTAAAGGTCAAATCCTAGCAATATAAACAATTAGTTTTCAATGACCCTTCTTTCGCAATGATCTTAAGTCGTCATTATCATGAAATGCTTATCTTAACTCAACAGTTGATAACGCATGAGGTTCCCGTTGATTGTTTCTGGTGTATGTTTTTAAGAACATACATCGAATATCCATAACTCATTCAAGTTTCGCAGACTTTCTTTTGTAATATGTGAATGGCAAAGCTCCAATACTTACTTACTTAAGTGGCGCTACAGTCCGGAATGAACCTGGGCCTCAACCAACATGCCTCTCCAATTAGCCCGGTCCTTAGCTAACTGCCTCCAGTTGCGCACTCCAAGTTGGTTGAGGTCGGTTTCCACTTGTGCGCGCCACTTAAGGCGAGGTCTTCCTCTACTGCGTCCGACGTCTGGCTGGGAATCGAAGACTCTGCGAGCCGGAGTATTGGTGTCCATTCGTTCTACATGTCCTAGCCATCTTAAACGTCCAATGCGGAGTTTTTTGACCAGGGGCATGTCGCTGTACAGCTCGTATAGTTCTTGGTTGAATCTTCGTCTCCATAGCCCGTCAACGCAAACGGGACCGAAGATTTTTCGAAGAATTTTCCTCTCGAATCTACCAAGGATTTCTTCATCCGCTTTTGATACGGTCCATGCTTCAGCGCCGTAGAGCAGGACTGGGATGATCAGGGTCTTATATAGGATCTCCTTAGTAGTTCGAGTGAGGGCTTTACTACTAAATTGCCTTCTTAGCCCGAAGAAACAGCGGTTGGCAAGAGTAATTCTTCGTTTAATTTCTGACGAGATGTTGTT
Organism: Rhingia campestris; assembly: GCA_932526625.1. NCBI lineage: Eukaryota > Metazoa > Arthropoda > Insecta > Diptera > Syrphidae > Rhingia > Rhingia campestris. The sequence goes on from OW052182.1 coordinate 64,729,959, forward strand.
GTCAGAGTTAATAGCGGAGCCGAGGTAGACAAAGTCCCGTACTACCTCAAAGTTATATCTGTCAATGGTGACGTTCTGTCCAATTCGTCGATGTTGTGTGTCCTTTCGTGTTGACAGCATATACTTAGTCTTACCCTCATTTACTGCTAAACCCATTTTCGCCGCTTCCTTCTCTATACTAGCAAACGTGGCTATGACATCACGTTGAGTCCTACCAATGATGTCAATATCGTCAGCGTATGCTAGTAGTTGCACCGACTTTTGGAAAATTGTGCCTCTGGTGTTGGCTTTGGAGTTTTGCACAATTCTCTCAAGAATCAGATTAAAGAAGTCACATGACAGCGCATCGCCTTGCCTAAATCCTTTTTTGGTATCGAATGTGTCGGTGAGGTCGTTTCCGACCCTGATGGAGCAGCGAGAATTCTCCATCGTCATCCTACACAAACGGACGAGTTTGGGCGGTATACCAAAACTAGACATGGCTCTGTACAGTTCGTCTCTATAAATGCTGTCATATGCGGCTTTGAAATCGATGAATAGGTGGTGGGTATCGATTTGGACTTCTTGAGTTTTTTCCAGGATCTGCCGAAGTGTGAAAATTTGATCGGTTGTGGACTTTCCTGGCCTAAAACCACACTGATAAGGGCCAATCAGGTTGTTGGTAAACGGTTTCAGGCGTTCACATATTACGGCAGATAGGATCTTGTAGGCGATGTTGAGGAGACTTATGCCTCTGTAGTTGGCGCAGTTCAGGGGGTCTCCTTTTTTGTGGATCGGGCAAACGATGCTGAGGTTCCATTCTTCAGGCATATTTTCATCCGACCAGATTTGGCTTATGAGTTGGTGGATGTTACGTACCAAGTCATCTCCGCCGGCCTTATAGAGCTCAGCGGGAAGGCCGTCATTTCCGGCAGCCTTATTAAGCTTGAGTTTAGATATTGCTATCCTCACTTCACTAAGGTCGGGTGGTTGGCAGTTTTCGCTGTCGTTGCCAATATTGAATGGTTCGTTCTGCCTGACAGCGGAATGTTGTTCGTCATCGCCGTTTAACAGTCTGCAGAAGTGGTTCTTCCATATCCTCAGCATCGACTGTGTCTCAACTACAATATTTCCTTGTTCATCTCGACAGGATTCTGTTCGAGCCTTGTATCCTTGGCTTTGACGTTTTACACTTTGGTAAAACTTGCGAACGTCGTTCCTGGAGTGGCACCTCTCTATATCCTCGATCGCACGCTTTTCTTGCTCTTTTTTCTTCTTGCTGAAAAGTCGATGTTCTTCCCTTCTTCTTTGCCTATAGAGCTCAATGGCAGCTCTCGTCTTCACCTGCAGCTTAGCCTTGTAGGCCTCGTTCTTGGCTGCGAGCATCTGTCGGCATTCCTCATCAAACCAGGGGTTTCTTGCTGGTGGGCGCGAGAAACCTAGCACATCAGTTGCGGCTGATCTAATGGCCTGTTGGCATCGTTGCCATTGCTCTTCGACATTCGATGCTGGTGGTATGGTGTTAATCGAGAGGTTGAGGGATACGCGTTGTGCGAAGGTCTTAGCGGTCTCTTGCGATTGCAGTCTTCCGACATTAAATTTTTTCACAGTATTTCTGGATTGTTGTGGCGTGGTGGATATCCGCATTCTTACCTTGGCTGCTACAAGGTAGTGATCCGAGTCGATGTTAGCTCCTCGGAATGTTCGGACATCCAAAATACTGGATGCGTGCCTCTTATCTATCGCAATGTGATCAATTTGGTTGACCGTTCGTTGATCTGGAGACCGCCATGTCCCCTTATGGATATCGAGGTGAGGAAACCGTGTGCTGGCTATAGTGGCATTTCGTTCCGTAGCGAAATCAATTAGCCTAAGTCCGTTACCAGACGTGTTGTCGTGTAGGCTTTGTTTTCCGACAATACTTCTAAAGATGTCTTCTCTTCCTACCTTTGCGTTAAAATCTCCCAGCACGATTTTAACATCGTACTTCGGTAGTCGCTCATAGGTTTTGTCGAGGAGCTCGTAGAAGCAATCCTTAGCTATATCATCTTTTTCTTCCGTCGGAGCGTGAGCGCATATAAGGCTTATGTTGGCGAATTTGGCCTTGATGCGGATTGTTACTATGCGTTCGCTAATGTCTTGGAAACATAAGACTTCTTGCCTAAGTCTGGCACTAATAACAAATCCGCATCCGAATAGTCGCTGTTTCTGCTCACTATAACACGGTCCGTAGTATATGTCACAGTTTTTCATCCTCTTTTTGCCCGGCCCATCCCATCGTATTTCCTGGATGGCAGTAATGTCTGCTTTGTAGCAGTTTAGGGCTTCCGCTAGTTGTTCGCCTGCACCTCTCCTGTTTAATGTTCTCACATTCCAGGTGCAGATACGAACGTCGTTGTCCTTTTTTCGTTTAGCAGGGTCGTCAACAATAAAATCCGTCCTTTCCGAGGCTATTGGTTGCTTCGTAACAATGTTTTTTTTCTGTGGTTGGGTAGTTAACCCAAAGCACAACCCCCAACCTGGAGGGCCAGTTCCAATTTATTAGATACCCCTAGGACACGGGGCCATCAGTATCCACTACGGGATTGAGCGCTGCCGTTGGCCTTTCGGTTCATCCGCCACCATCTCTGTTCAAGGGGCCTGACTAACCCTTGAAATTCCTAGACAACCTGTTGTCCGAATATGTCAGAGCAGCTCATCTAGGTTCGCCTGGGACAGCAGGCCGGGTATTCTTCCGTGCCATTCTCACCAGGGTGTTTATAGTGTTGCTGTTTTTCGTCGTGTTATCAACACTCGCACTTATCGTTTAGCAAGTCAAATCCGGTTGGATGAGACCAGTATCCGATGGTTACCACTTGGAGGTAAAGATAAGCACATTTGATGTGTAGTCAGAGTTGCAACACTGGGCATTGCCAAGTTAACGCCAATCAGAGTCTAAGCAAAGCTCCAATGAGTGCATGATAAATGGAAGATTGTACAAGTGCTACTTTAGCCTACTTAGTCTACTTTTTCCAAAACCTCTTATATTTAAAGCAACAGCGCTGTTGCGTGCATACTACATAGTAATTTTACTCAAGCGTTCAGGAGTTTCAGAACCAAACTTAACATCCACACCGTTCATCTCTATCAAGATTACTCACCTCGATTCGTTAAAACCGATAAATGGGGTGTATCGCATATTGAACACGTTATTTTTTGCATGAACTAACGCAATGAATTCTTTGTTTTATTTTGGCAACAAGTTTAACAAGAACATGGTCGTCGACAATATTGAACAAGCTGGTGCACACATCAAACACTTAAACTATTGCAGCGGCATAAGCTTTTTACAGTCCATATAAATATATGTTCATTGATCACAATTTGTCTTTTATTTTTAGTTCCCAGCAAGAATAAAAAAGACATGCGTTCAATAGAACAAACAATGGCTGATATACAGGCGAAAAAACGAATGAAAATCGATGCAGAAAGCGAGAGTTCTAAATAAAGCCATACTTTAGTAGCCATTAATCAAATTAATACCAAATACAATTTGTTTTTATTTTTTAGAGCAATATAAATTTGGACTTATTTCAAAACTGCGCGATTGTGAGATCATATCAGGTCTTTGGTACAAAACTATTTTACAAATCTTAATCTATGTAATAAACGTATTTAACTTAATTACGGTGTAGTGTTGTTTTGATTATTGAACTTAAGATGTTACAAATATTGTCCGTTTCAAATCGATAGGCGAGAGTTCGTGTAGATTTTCTCTTTTCCAGTGATATGCCCTTTTGCCCACCCTTAAATTGAGGGCTCTTAAATGTCATTGATTAGTATATATAGTTAGAAATTTTTTAAATAGTTGCAAAATTTAAAAACCGACTGAATACATTCTATACAAAATGCATTGAGTTTGATTTTCTTATTTTTTAATGATCGTGATCAGGCAATTCCATGAAAAATTATTAATTACGGACACTCTGATCTCATCTCATTTTCTCGGGGGGTAATCTCAAAGCAAACAAAGTGGTAAGCATAATAAATATCGTGTTATTATAGGGAATGCAAAATGCGGACGACGATCGCTTATATCATCAGCGGATAAACAATCCGACAGCATAAAATGACCCCAGCACTGGGCGGATGTTTATGTTATTGTTCGACGGATGGAGTTTGGGTTTTCATAAATATCAAACGTAGCAAAAGTCGACAAATTGTACTGTACACCACGAAAAGACATGTTACTTGTTTTCACGTATCGATATAAAGATCTCTAAAGCCATGCCAGCATAAATATGACGACTTAGCTCCACTATAACAACGTGGAGACTTAAATTTGTTTGATTCATCTTCTAACCCTTTATGCAAAAAAATGTACAGTCACTGTTGTCGTCTTCAATTTAACATTTTCGGAAGAAATATCCGTAAAATAGGACCCAACGAAGGGGTATGAAATATTTTCTGTAATGACTAGCCCATTGAACCAGCGTTTAAGCGTTTCAAAACTGTGAAAATCGTTTTCCAGCACAAATAAAAGGGAATTGAGCAAGTCCAATACACTACTTATGTCTCACACCCAGTGCAATAGAAACATAGTGCAGTGTATATATACATAGTGTATTTGAACAATATTGAAAAATAAATCTAAATATCAAAAAATAAAAATATTAATTACTTCAAATAACATCGTTTCTTTAACACAAAAGGATATCAACGGGCTAGTTATGACTTTATGAGCAACCCATTTAGGCATGAAGTCTTATGCTTCGAAGACATTAGCGAAAGCATTGTAACAATTTGCATCAAGGCAAGTTCGCCAACATAAGCCTTTTCCCGAGAAATGACCGTATGGCGAAAGACTGTTTCTATGATCTCCTGGACAAAACTTATGAGAGACTAGGTAGAACATCCTACACAGCCTAAACCATACCACGTCTGACAACGGACTTGGGCTAATTGAGTTTGATCGGGGATGGGGGACGCAATATCCAGCATACGTTTTGCCAAACTCAATATTTATAAGAGCACATGCGGTATTCAGATCAATAAACAATAGATTGCTATAGACAGTACGCACGCATCCAATATTTCGGATGTCCGTACATTCCGAATAGGCAATAACTAACATAGATTCGGATAAATACCTTGTTGCAGCCAAGGTACTGTAATACAATTTAACGTCGAAAAACTAATAACAAGAGAACACCAACCGTCTTATTTATTAGATTTCCTTAGGAGGTGTCTCAGAGGCTGCCTAGTTAGGCATGTCTAACAGCTAGGTTCTACGTTCCACTTTCACTCGAAATGAAATTAAAATCGTTCTATAGTGAAATTTTAGGTTCCACATTTCACTTTTACCGATTTCAATTTCACATTTTTTGAAGTTAAAAAAAAAATGAATTTCCATGTTCCACAATTCGGTTTTATCGTTGTGTGTGTGATTTCAATTCGATCATTTTAGTATCGGTGAAATTTTTGGGATGAGCTGACGTGATTGAAAATGTAAGTGAATAATATCTGATTGTAGTAATGTTGTTGAGATTTTGAATAGTTATACTAAAAGATAATGTATTTTACCAAAGGTAAACACAAAACTAATTCCCAGGAGGAAAAATTTATTGAATTTATGGAGAGGCATAAAGATCTTGTCAGAGGATTTATGAAAAGAGATCCAGTTGCAGCGGACGCTTTGTTTTTGAAAAGATACTATTTTTGGATCCTACTCACAATCAGTGCATTAACTGAGAAGTATTCTTTCCTGCCTTCGATGTCGATGACCCCAGGAATAAGAAATTCGTCAATGTATTGTTGTTTTGATTTCCGTTTTTCTTCATCTGACATGGAATTTTTTGACCATCTTGGACAAATTTTGTTCTCCAAAACATTGAGAACTCTTCAATATCTTTGATACAGTGCAACGGCCCAAAAAACATATCTCAGAAAGCTTCTTTCGGTAAGGAAACGCAAAACTGAAGCGAACTGCAACACACAAAAATCTATGATTGTTTTAGGTGTGGCGCAAAAGTTTGCAGCAAAATTTGGAAAGCATGTTTATTAATTCGATAATATGACATAAATCTTAATGAAATGACAATTTTTAATTTTCATTTGAAATTTATTTGTTTCAATTACGCAGCATCTGCAATTTGTAAAGGATTAGAAAGGGGTCTTATCGTACACCTTTTTATTTTTCCTCTGCGTACTTTTGTTTTCCAACTTGCAACACCGCAGCAATATAAATAGCACTCAATATTTTATAATTTATTATTTATTTTATAAAAATTAAGCAAAATTTGTAAACAAACAAATTTATCAAAATAAAAATAAATTTGCAATGTCCCATATGGCAAATAGTATCAGCTATCTTTAATTATGAAATCGGTCGGAATGTGGAACACCAAAAACAAATTCACTCGATTTACAAAAGTAATTTCACTTTCATTTCACTCTATTGCTGGAACCTAGCTGTAAATATTAAAGTTGTCTATAGGCAACGTTGCTTGAATTCTCATCTATAATTGATTTTCCATTGCTGCCTTACTAATAGCGTTTTCGATTGGGATACAAAAAGCACAATTTTTTTACTCTAGAGCACTTTCGATGAATATCGTGAGATTTACACCCACATGCACCAACACAAAAACATTTCACATCTATCTTATGTCAGTTTGAAGTTTGTATTTCGTAGTTTGATTTGTGTTTTTTGTGATCAGTGAAAACTAAAATGTGATTTTCAGGGAAAACTATAATTAGAAATTAAAATACGTTTTTATAATTATGTTCTTAAATTCAAAAGATTTGTTTTGACACCAACTCGCCAAATTCAAATGATGGTTTTTAATAATAGCTATAACTGCGGCCTAAAGATAAACAATAAACTGTCAAATGGCACACTAACACACACACAAAACAAGATCAACCTATTTTATGTTCGATTGGGACGGGTAAAATCTGAAATCTCTGGGAGCAAATCTGAAAATCCACAATGGAAAACGCTATAAGCGATGGTAGTGTCAAAATACATAGTAAAATTTACAAATCTGGTATATAAAAAGAGATGTTTGTTCTTTGTTAACGTCCGATTTTTTTTTTTTGGTTGTGACAGCATGTTATTTGAAAACAAACAGCAAACAGTGCTTGTACCTGTACTCGTACTTTTTGGTATGTATGAATTTTTAATATTCACTACACGTAAATCGCTAACAAACAAAATGTGGGTAACTTGAGTCCATTTCATTTTGTATCACTTCATTGAGAATCACCGTACAAAAACTCAAAACAAAACAATTAATTCTCGTATAGGTCAAAATGAATGTTCAAATGGCAGGGTTTATTCGCGCTTAAGTTAGGCGACCTTTAGCCAACGTTGCCTAAATGTGAAAATTTATTATAGATACCGATTTTGCCCTTAGGCAGTACTTAAAGGTTTCCTAAAGTTAGGCAACCTCTAGAATGCTTTTATAGACACATCTGTAAGTTCTTTGCAGAACGCATATCCCGTAACCTCTCGATATACACCATGCCACCAATGAGAACAGAGCTTCATCTAAAATATTTTACTAAATCTGAAAACCGGAACACGGTCAATACTGTTCATAGGTTTTATCAAAGTGTAAAACGGCAAAGCCATGCACACACATTTTCTATTATCCAGGCTAATGGTGTAATCCTGAGTAATTAACAATGGTCTACGAAATCTATATAGACCAAGGTGTTGTTATATTTGACACGTAAATTGTTTTCTAAACCAATAAAGTTTAGCAAAAAACGGAACTATAGACGAAGAAAAGAACACACCTAATATACTGATTAAAAACCAATTCCGACAGCAAACTCATGTGAAACGTCGGTAATGACGATAGTGAAGGAGAATTTTTGGGTATGTACGGTGTATGTTCATCGTCTGCTACAAAACGATTACCGTTGGCGATAGCGGTAATCGTTTTGAAAATTTATTTTCGTTAATTTTTCATCGATTTGAGTGTAAATTAAAGAACCAAAGTTTTCAAATTAAACAGAACTAAAAGGTATTTTTCATTTTTTGTCAAAATTAAAATAGACATATAAAGTAAACAAACCCAGTAATCTGTCAAACACACGTGTGCTAAATTCGTAAAAACAAAATAAAATTTCACTTCACCGAAAATGAGCAAGAAAAATAAATCGAATTTAGGGAGAGCATTAATAAGGGATCGATTTGGTCAGGCAAACAGAAGGAAAGTCGACAATGATTCTATGGTAATGAATTACTAACCATTTGCTATAAAAAAAGATAGTTATCCTTCTTTGTTTAGTTACATACAACCGAAGTGCAGGACGGCTATGACTGGGGTCGTTTAAATCTCCAGTCTGTTACAGAGGAATCGTCATTTCAGGAGTTTCTCCGAACAGCTGAACTAGCTGGTACAGAATTTCAAGCGGAAAAACTGAACATTGCCTTCGTAAATCCGAAAAGCAACATTGGTCTTCTATCGAAAACTGAACAAAAAGTATTGGAGAAAAAACACTTTGACAAGAAAGAGCTATTGAAAATTCCACGGCGACCGAAATGGGATCCAACGACCACCGCTGAAGACTTACAGAAAGCCGAAAGTGATTCATTTCTCGAGTGGAGACGTGACTTGGCTCTACTGCAAGAAGATGATCAAATTCTTCTAACGCCCTACGAGAAGAATTTGGAATTCTGGAGGCAGTTGTGGCGTGTTGTTGAGAGGAGTGATGTCATTGTTCAGATTGTTGATGCCAGAAATCCATTACTTTTCCGAAGCGAAGATTTGGAGAACTATGTGAAAGAAGTTAGGGATACAAAAATGAACATGATTCTCATCAACAAATCGGATCTGCTTACCGAGAAGCAAAGAGAAACCTGGGCAAAGTATTTCGACAAAGAGAATATCAAAGTGGCTTTCTTCTCTGCGGCTCTGGCAGCCGAAGAGGATAAAGAAACAGAGAAAGAAGAACAGCCAACGGCTAACGACAACCAATCTGAAGATGAAAGTGATACTAATGAGGACAACACTGAAGGTGTCAAGAGTATGTCGGTCGATGAGTTGAAAAAAGCAACAGAAGCTGTAAGTAAGTGCTTAGACAAAACTGAAGAACAGTTACGGAAGATCGAGGAGAAAATCGGCATAGCTCAGAAGGCACCGGGTAATAGTTCAAAATTGTTGAATCGCCTTGAACTGATTGAACTGTTTAGAAATGTTTACTCTGGTCCAACGCACACTGAGAATGTCGTCACTATTGGATTGGTGGGCTACCCCAATGTGGGAAAGAGTAGTACTATCAATGCTCTGATGACGGAAAAGAAGGTGTCAGTCTCCGCGACACCCGGTAAAACCAAGCATTTCCAAACATTATATCTGGAGAAGGACATCATGCTTTGTGATTGTCCAGGCTTGGTAATGCCAAGTTTTGTGCTCACCAAAGCTGACATGATCTTGAATGGAATTCTTCCCATTGATCAGGTAAGTGCGAACGATAATAATTTAATAATCTAATCTATGATATATTTTTTTTTTAATTTCAGATGAGAGATCATGTTCCTCCAATAAATCTCGTATGTGATCGTATCCCACGGCATGTACTTGAGGACCGATATGGGATTATTATCGCCAAGCCCTTGGAGGGAGAAGATCCCAATAGACCTCCGTTTTCAGAGGAGCTGCTTTTAGCATATGGATGTAAGTGCATCGAAAATGGCATAGTTTTGTTATAATAAAACTCTTTCTTGATCATCAGACAATCGAGGATTTATGACAGCTAACGGTCAACCAGATCAGTCGCGCTCTGCACGTTATGTTCTAAAAGACTACGTAAATGGGAAATTGCTCTACTGCCATCCTCCACCTGGACTTGCAAACGAACAATTCCACAGTTTCCCTTCTCGCACGAAGAAGGAGATTGAAGAAAAGTCCCTTCCCGCTGCACAACAGCGTGCATTGCGAGTCAGTCACATCATACGAATACATATATCGCACCCACTCACGTTCCATTATTTTATTTTAGATAAATAAAAACACTTCGGCAAAGGAATTAGATGACCAGTTCTTCGTAATGAACAATACAACTGCCCATGCTAAGGGTCGTGCTAGTTTCCCACATATCGGCAATAGTGCACAAAACAATACCGGTGATCCATCAGCAGGAGTCCCAGACAAACCCTGGAGGCGACCGAAGAAGGAGAAAAGGGAGAAACTGAGGAAGAAGTTTAATCACTTAGATCAGCATTGATTCTCTCTATCCTCGTGTATTTACATATTTTTTATCATCAATTTAAACATCGACATGAATGTACAAAGCGTGCTTATTCTTTTTCTTTTATTGGTGGCATTAAAGCAGTTATCTTCGTGGATGTCGCCTTTCCGTTGTGAATTTGTTTGTGAACCATAAGTGTGCTTCTACGGTTGAACGATTTGCCACACGTATCACAGGAGAAGGGCCTTTCACCGGAATGGATTAGATGATGTCGCTTGAGTTGTTCCCCACTAGTAAACTTTTTATCACATTCCTTAAATGACAACGAAGAATTATTTCTCAGCGCTGAGAATTTTTCATGGAACACTTACCTTGCACTCGAAAGGCTTCTCACCAGTGTGACCTCTTTTGTGGGTAATCAAGTTGCTGGAATAGCGGAATTCCTTGTTGCAGATGTCACATCTGAATGGTTTTTCCCCTGTATGCGTTAACATGTGTTTCTGCAAATAATCATTTTGGTTCAGAAAAAGGATCAAGACTCTCATGACGTTTTACCTTAAATCCAGATTTTTGTGTCAATCCCTTGCCGCAAATACCGCAAAGGTAAGGTTTCTCACCCGTATGAGTGAGTATGTGAATTCTCAGTGAACTTGGTTGTCGGTATGTTTTCCCGCAGATATTGCAGCTGTTGGGGTTTAGCAAGTCGTGAGTTGTCATGTGGCCGTCGTAGGCGTTTCTAGTTTTAAACTTTTCACCACAATGGCTGCATAAGAATGGAGTTGCATCCGAATGCAACTGCATGTGATATTTGTAGGAACTGTGGTTACTCAAAATTTTACCGCAAATTTCACACCTAAATGGTGGTCCGGGGACAGTCTTCTTTCGCTGACGACGCTTCTGTGTGTTTAAAAGATTTTCTTGTCTCATTTCATGCGATAATTGCTGGACAATATCTTGTTCCCTGCCACTGCTTGTTTGACTGCACTCATCGACGACTTCTTCGTTTCTCTCAATCATCATTTGGTCGTCGTCTTTTAAGACAGCGAGTTCGTACCGGCACACATCATCTGTATCAGTTGAACTGAGTTCGATTTTGATATTATGGTCATCAATTGTGATTTCTTCGGAATGAACTTCCTCCTCCTCCTCCTCTTCTTCATCGTCCACTTCATCATCTTCCTCTCCACCCTCCTCAATGATTTCACTTTGAACTGATTGCTCATAGTAGAAAAGTGTATCTATAATATCCTCTTCCGTTTTTATATTCGTATGTTGTTCTCGGAGCGTTTCGTTGGCTTTTGCAACCGATTGTCGAAAAAGCCATGACTTGCTGACTTGGTGTACACATTTCATGCAAATAAATCGAGGCAGATCCTCATCTTCGTTGAACTGAATAAGAAAAATGTAAAATATGATGAAATTATATTGCAAATAATATTAATTTTAGTTTCATTATTCTGTTTATCTTAAAGTATGTCCCTCATTCATTTTGTAGTTATGTAGTCTGTGAGTTTATCAGTTGTAATTCTTTCAACTTTCCACCGGATATCCATCACATTTGGCGGGAGTGTCTCTGTGATCTACAACCCAGTTGTATTTTATAACGATATTTTCGAAATTGATCCGATCAAATGCATAATTCACAAAATAACCATCCAATCACCTCACCTCTATTGACGTGCAGTCGGCCAGCATAGCAGATAATGTTGTTATTTCTCCACACAGCATACCGACTTTGAAGATGGACTTAAATGAATCGGTTTCGTTTAAACACGTCCGACAAATAACTTCCATGTCGCTTTCATTCGTCATTTTGAATTTGTACAATTTGGTAAATAATAATTTGATCTAATTTTACTTTACTTGTTTGTTCACAATGCACTAGACCACTGTAACTTATGTGACAAACGTCATCTTTCTTTGGCAGGCTTGCTTCCACTTCCATAGTGTTCCTCTGGGAGAAGTTGGCCGCGTTTTCATAGGGGAGTTGTGTTTTTAAGGTTTATATCGACTGATTGATATAATTAGAGGCCGTGTGAAAATTGCGTTAGGGCCCAGTTATAGCTATCATTGAAAAACATAATTGGAAATTTTCTTTTACTTCTTGCGGTTTTTTTTATAAATTCAATTATTGGCGAGTTGGTGGCAAAACAAAGGTTATGGTATTTTAATTTTTAATTGTAGTTATCGCAGTAAATCACTTTTTATTTTTCACTGATCTCCTTAGTAAGGAGTGAGGGCTTTACTACCAAATTGCAACAGCGGCAGACAAGAAAAATTTTTCGTGTTGCTTCTGACGAGATGTCGGTGTCAGAGGTAATAGCGAAGCTGAGGTAGACGATAAGTCCCTTACTACCTCAAAGATTTTATTTGTCACTATTGAAGTTCTTCAATATATTCTTGTGGGCTAGTAATAGCATATAATCATGGAAGGTTGTGCGTGTCGAATGTTTCGGTGTGGTTTCCGATCCTGATATATATCCTATATGTGGTGGCTATGGAATTGGACTTCTTCTTTATTTTTTCAGGATCTGCTTATCTCGGAATAGCGTTTTATTCTGGTAGTAAGCAATTTCTCTATGAATAATCACTTTTTGACATGAAGTAATATTAAACTAACGAAAGCTGGAGTTACGGTAGTGCGTAAGTGTGGTATAACTTATCGTTTGTCAAAAATAATATTTTTGCCATTCTATCTCATTATTTTTAATACCATCATGTTACAATAAAATCAAAATAAACATTTTTTACAGGTAGTACCCATGGGCAACAAATACATAGCAAAATCAATGATTCCATATGGGAATTCAGAGCAGGGGTTCCCATTTACATTCCAGTTTTCCAAATTATTCCTGGAACAACTTATTAATAACAACATTTTATTACAGTAAATGAAATGAAACGGAATTCCAATGATTTCGGTGGAACGACAAACATAACATCATAAAAATAAATCATGATCAGTGAAAAATAAAAAGTGGTTTTCTGCGATAACTATAATTAGAAATGAAAATATTTTTAGGTTATCATGTTCTTAAATTCAAAAGCTTTGTTTTGACACCAACTCGCCAATGGTCGAATTTATTAAAAAAAGCTGCATTGAGTAAAAGAAAATTTCACATGATGGTTTTCAATGATAGCTATAACCGCAGCCTTAAGTTGTAGGAAAACTGCTTATTACCAGAATAAAACGCTATTTCGATGATCAATTTTCGTTATTAATAAGAGAATAATGTGTAATAGATTCCAAAATAATTATATATTTTCAACGACATCACATTGTGGTTGCGCCTTCATTTTAAAATACCGAGTCCCACAACTATTATCTCATTCCCATTTCAATTCAGAATGGTTTCTCTTAAATCAATCGTTTGTTTTTACTGAACTGACAGCTGTCAAGTTTTTGCACATAAAACACTTCTACTGCACTGAAAATAATAAAGTTTTTTAAAAGAAATAGAACGAACAATTATTTCTTATTTTTATTGTGAAATAAATTAAATAGCCGTTCATTTTTGCAGTATGGCAAATATTTCAGATCTATCGATTGCAGTAATATGTTCGTCAAACATGAATCGATCCATGGAAGCTCATGGATTTCTTGCAAAGAAAGGTTTCAAAGTTCGATCATTTGGCACTGGCGAAAGGGTAAAGCTGCCTGGCACTGCCATAGACAAACCTAACGTTTATGAATTCGGGACTCCATACGATAATATTTACAATGATCTTGTGGCAAAAGACAAACAATAGTATCCTTTAAAAAAATCAATTTTAGGTTATCCAACCCTCACAACACAATCTTTTGGGAGATTATTTTCCTTAATGTCTTTATCTAGCTATACCCAAAATGGCCTGCTTCATATGCTCGACCGAAACAGGCGAATTAAGAAATGCCCAGAACGGTTTCAAGATTGCAAAGAACAGTTTGATATAATTGTTACCGTCGAAGAACGTGTCTATGATCAGGTATGATTTTATGTCCAAATTATGTTTAAATTGTAACTGATTGTGTTAATCCAACAGGTACTGGAATGCATGGAGTCGAGGGATCCTGTTTTCAATAAACCCGTGCATGTGTTCAATGTTGATGTTGAGGATAACCACGAGGATGCACTCCTGGGAGCATTTCTTATCGCTGACATGATGAATATGGTAAATCAAAATTACCCAATACTTTTGAGCTTGTCAAAAGTAAATTTTTATAATAACATTCTAATAATAAATATGCAGCTTTTAAATGAGAGACTGTCTTCAATTCATGTCACGATACCTGTCGAATTCCATTCACACAACTTATAATAATAGACACAAACAACAATGGTCTTCTCGTAACCATTCCTTGTGTAATTATTACTTTTAATTTTATTTCTATACTAACAGATATTTTCAATTTATCATATGTATTTTGACCTATTTGGCTGAAGGGATCTACGCCTTAATAAGGTACAAGTAAGTTCATGACTTGAATACTGTTCTCATGGTATGAGTTCTGCTCCAAAATACGAACCTTTACCACCACCTTTAATTCTTATTTAAGGCTTATAGCATAATTTTGCCCTTTAGGAGCGATAATAGGACGAAAAATAAAAAAATTTATTTGCTACCAGTTATTAGGTGTGTTTCGCCAAATAATATAGAACTACATAGAGTGCCATACAACGAACATTTACTATCCGAGTTATTGATATTGATATCCCAGTGTTCACATTGGTACCACAGCATCAAACACGAGCATTGTCGACATATACGAATGACGAAAATTCCCCTTCGCTCTTACCGCCCGCGTCTGAAATGGCTACACAATTTTTAGCTATGATGCGTACTCTATGTAGTTCTATACTATTTGGTTTCGCTTACAGATCTCTTCAGAATTTTTCTTGTCTGCCTCCGCTAAGATATTTTGATTAAGTGGAACAACAATCTCAGCAGAGTTGTTTGGCAAGTAGTCAGTCATTCTCACAAGAATAAAGTCGAAGTTTTACGGATTCAATGAAGAACAAAAAAACGAACTACTTATCGGAAACGAGAGATATATTTTTTCAGAGAAATACATTATAGAGATAGATTCGTCTGATCTAAAAGATATAGTTGAAGAGCTTTTAATCGCATTTGTCTTAAGCTTTAGTATTTTTGCCGCACATTGGATGCAGCTCGTTGTCCAACTAATCCAAGTTCATGTATTTATGAATTTTTTTACTTAGTATAATTGTGCTGTTTACTACAAATGTTTTATTTCATTAAAAAAAATTTAAAATTTATATGCCAAATGCAAACAGTTGTAGTAAATACTTCTTAACCCTATAATACTAACAGTTTTAAGAGAATCCGTTAAATTATTTACACGCTCATCTGGAGGAAATGGAAGAAAAGCATTGTTTATCGCTCAACCAATTAGTATGGACCACGGCAAGCTAGTCTTCGAAACATTCAAATTTTTTGTTAAGCGATTCCTTTTTAGAATGGTTCATCATAAAAAAACCTTTTTTGACAACTCAGGACTCCAGTTTAGTATTAAGAAAATGATAGGACGCCGTCGTTTAGCGAGTAGGTATGATCATATAACCTTATTCCTTTAAACGATTTCATATTGACAGCCTAACATCCAGCTTTATATAATTTACAAAATGTTTCAACAAAGCCATTGATTCAACTTTTTACCACGCTGAAACAAACTTAAACATCCACATTTACAGGTGGAATTCTTATAATGCAACATAACGTCGGCGTCAGCTACAAATTTAGAACAATTCAAATTTTATCGTTTCGTTTTGCAATAACCCAGAACCCAATTGCGAAGGTCGACTAGCGCTCGACAATCGACATTTATCGGTAGTCGATTGTTAAGTTTCTGTATGAAGCTGTCGATGACGATAGATTTCACAATTGTTATTGTCGTTCATGTTTTCCTGGTAGAATAGGTGTATTTTATACAGAAACCTTTTTTTAATAGGTTATGCAAATTATTATCAAAATTATATATAAATATTACATATAAAACAAATTGAATTTAGAGTAAATCAATAAATAAACATCTATAACCGATTATTCATTCCTGATTAACTAATCGATGATTGTTTCAAAAAACATAATAAAATTTACAAATCTAGTACAAAAATAAAATTCTATACAAGTTTATGTTCTATGGTAGTTATAGTCGTTTTTCGGGTTGGGTACGTTTTCCCCAAGACAAAATCTCCAAACCCAAAATCACCAAAATGATATCTTCTGTCGCAAGTTCCCCAAATAGAGAATCCCCAGGGCTCTTAAAAAAACTCAAACCGCAATCGATCGTGATTTAATAAAACGACCTCCAAGCAACGTTTCTAAAATGTGAAAATCGATTGTAGATACCGATTTTGCATTTAAAAGTTAAACAACATCTAAAATTTCTTTAAAAATACGGCTGCCAGTGTTTCTCTAGTTCAAAAGAATAGAAACCAACTATTCTTCCTATTTTGTTATTTTCTTCACCTGATTAGTCAAACCTCAACTCAACATAACATGTTCGATATTTGTTTAATACATTGTTAATTGATTTAATAATTTTGAAATCATAATTATGTGAAGAGATCAAAAAATTAAAAAAAAAAAACTCAAAATCAGCTGTCATTCACGATAATCAGTTTATATTCACAATAATCAAGATCCTTTAAAATAACAAAACTATCGACATGATCACAAAAGTGGGCATATGCTTCATGAAACAATGAAACATTTTTTATTAGTCATCAAAATAAAAAGCACATATATAAAAAACATATAAGAAGGCTACAATCCGCTGTGCGGATCGTTAATTACCATATCCCATCCCAGCCTTAAAATGAATATCCTCAAATTTCAGGCTTTGTGGCGATAAAATATTGAAAATGACGTTGTCACAACATATTGTTCAGACAGTTTATCAAAATCTCTTATGGTTCGACAAAAAAACAACGATTTTCTATTGCATATGCCTTGGGATAGGGTTTACAAATGTTTTTTGTAGCGCGTGGGTCAATATGATCTAGATAAGAAATGTTTATATTATCATAACTAATGATTTTCCATCGAAAGTTTTTTTTTTTTCAAATATTTTAAAATATATATAGACGAAATATAGATAATCAGATTCTCTAAATATGTTGCCAAAAACTATGTTTTTCTAAAAAGGGGGCTTGGCAGTAGGCGGTTTTCAAAAATGTTTACACTTGTTCTGCTTCGTCGGCCAGAGAGTCCATATACTAAATTTCAACACTGTAGCTCAAAATTTAAGGCCCAAAAATCGGTGACACACAGAGGGACGGACGGACGGACAGATAGACATGGCTAGATCGACTCAGCTAGCGATTTTGAATCGATCCATATACTGTGATTGTTTATATTATCATAACCAATGATTTTCCATCGAAAGTTTTTTTTTCAAATATTTTAAAATATATATAGACGAAATATAGATAATCAGATTCTCTAAATATGTTGCCAAAAACTATGTTTTTCTAAAAAGGGGGCTTGGCAGTAGGCGGTTTTCAAAAATGTTTACACTTGTTCTGCTTCGTCGGCCAGAGAGTCCATATACTAAATTTCAACACTGTAGCTCAAAATTTAAGGCCCAAAAATCGGTGACACACAGAGGGACGGACGGACGGACAGACAGACGTGGCTAGATCGACTCAGCTAGCGATTCTGAATCGATCCATATACTGTGAGGTATATCTACCGAAATTATTTCTCTATGTTACAAACTTAAAGTCAAAACTAATATACCCCTACCGGTTAAGGTATACAAATCGTAGTAAGTGAGCATAATAAAAAAGCGTTTCCAAATCAGAAACATAAAACAAGGTTTTCAGCAAAAAGGGATATTTGTGTTTAAAAAAAACACTACTCATCCCACACACTTAGCTCAGAATCTTAACTCTGCCGCCATCGCCAGTTGGACTTCTATGAGAACACATGATTTTTTTTCTTATGATTGGCTTACAATTCCCAAGTATCTATTATACATTTCAAACTTTGTAATCATGTATAATGAATCGATTAAAAACACTTTGATTAACACTGATAAAAATGATTAGGAGTATCTACTGGCCATTTCCTATTTCGTTATATCCTCATTTATTAAACCAAAACTCAGCAAAAGACATGTTTTAAATATGTTTGCTGTCTGTGTCAACTCCTCGTCGTTTAGACCAATTGGGCATGTCCAGAACCACATTGCGGAAAACTTCAAACTTCGCAAGAAAATTCAAATTTGTGCAAGCATTGCTAGCACAAAACCACCGACAACGACTACAATACGCTATTCGTTAACATTGGTAAGCCTTTTTATGGCCCAACCTATGTTAGTAGAACTACCTCCGTCCGTGAAGCACAGCCGAGCAACACCACACCATGCTTATTGCATTTACAATAATCAATGTTTATTCACAATTTGTATTCTCTCGATTTTCTTGCATAATACCAAAATCAACCACACGATCTACAAATAACGAGTCGATGCTCGATCTACAAATAACGAGTCGATGCTCGATCGAAAATCACAAAAGAGACATGGGACTCGAGCTGGAGGCTAATTACCAAAAGCACGGCGGATCGCTTTGAAAGCGATACCTCAATTTTAAACATCTTCGCTTTTGCTTATTATCGAAAGCGAAAGCGAGTGGAAATGATTTTTCCAATTTCTTTCATTCTGACTTCAAAACTTTTATTATATTTTTTTATTATTTCTATTTTCTGTATTCTTTGGTAATATTTTTCATGTGTATATTTGCCGAATTGTATCCTTGCGTAGTCGCTTTTGGGAATATAATAATAAAAATCCGTATTTAATATCATGGTTTCCGCATTGTCCACTATTCGAAAAATCTTCTCGCCAAATTCCAAGCGGATATGAAAGTCGCAGCGGTTTAGTTTTCTTGTAAAATTAATCCTACAAGACAAAAAACTAAAATAGTATTATTAATAAATATTAATTATGGTTCGTAATAGAGGCATTTGTGGGTAATTTCGCCACAAAGTAAGAGTTTTGGTTGAGTTGAGAATACGTCTCTCTTTCATTTTTGATACATTTGTTTTGTTTTAGCGCATTTTTTTTTCTTTTTAAGCAGAATAGACTTCATAATCCAATGATGCCAAATTTCTTAAAATTAATTTTTTTTTCTTTTGTCCTGTGGTGGTGGACTTTTGCAGAGGATTTAGAAAAAGAAATAAGCTGCAGAGGATTTAGAGATAAGCTTTTCAATACAATTGATACTACTCGCACTGTAAAAGCTTATAGATCGGATTAGCATCGAAAGATAAGTCGATCTATCCTTTTCTGCCAGTTCGTCAAACCGACTTCTCTAAAAACTTTAGCAGCATTATTCATAAATTCATTATAAGCAGTGTATAAAGTTATGCACTCCTTAAAATGCCTCTAAACGCAAAAACCTTATTCATGCAACTTTTACAACGTTGAATAGAGGCTGCACTTTCTAAACGCGTCTGATGGTTGAATAGTGCCTGTATAAGGGTATATCATTTTTTTCATTTCTGTATACACAGACGGCTGAGCATCAGGGCTACCAAAGGTTCAATTGTAAGTTGAAAAATATCATCCAGGGTATTTTTGTATTTTAGCACTTGTGTTTCACTGTTTAATTTGTTCAAATGGCAAATCTTCTTTACCTGCATACTCAACATTGTAAACGATGTTATTGAATCAACATACGTTTTTTTTTTTTTACGATTAAGATTTTTGTTTAGTTAGTCATACTATATACAAATTGACTTAGAACTAAACTTATAATTAAATAATGTAATGTCGGCTCAACAACAGGGGCCCGACGGATTTCATTTGTTTAGTTAAAATTGTTTTCTTAAACAGTATAATTGTCTACTTAATCTTTTAAATGTTTTTTTTTTTTTTTTTTAAATCATTAATTTTTAAAAAAGGTGGTATTTATTTATTATTATTATTTTCTTTTAAATCAACATAAGTCATCAATCTATCTATATATATAAAAATGAAACCCGTTTTCCGTTGTCACGACATAACATGAAAACGGCTTGACCGATTTGGCTGATTTTTTTTTTGTAGTTTTCTTATACTCTGTACAAGGTTCTTACGGAAAAAAATATTGAGAAAATCTCTCAGGTCAGCTTTGAGAAAATAAATACTACTAACACTAAAATACTATTACGGACCCTAAAACGAAACAGTACCCGGGCGAAATCGGGCCGGGCAGCTAGTATGTTATAAAAATGTAGAAAATAAAATTGTCACAATGAGTTTCGCAACCATAAAAATGATGCCTTGGTAACTCTGCCGAGGTTTTTGGTAATTTATTTGACACAAACCCTGTATAACTATTATGAATGGGGAAATAAGTTATGAATAAGAAATTGTTCGACCCTGAATAGAGGCTGTATAAATACTTATGCACTGTATAACTTTACAACATTTGAGATGAGTTTAGTGAAATCTAATGAATAAGGGGGTAGAGGTATAGGCATATGATAAGTGCAATTATGGTTGACTGCAGCTTTCAAGTGTTAGAATGTCCGTTATATGCTATTGAACTATTGTATTGTATTGAATGTGTTGTATTTTTTTTTATTCCAGATGGCGAAATCCACTGATCTCGATAATGATATTGACGAGCTATTACAAGACTTCGAATTTAGGCGCAATCGTACCATTTTGCATTCGGTTTTATTTTACTGACATACACCGCGCGACCAATGCAATGGAATGTTATTATTTATCACAGCGGGGTAATTTTTTTAATATATTGTATTTCTTCATCATCACTAGAAGATTGAATAGACTATGATTGTTATAATAGCTGTATATTTTTCTATAAAGTATAATTTTTGTATGCGTGTATAAAAATTATCAACCAAATAAAAGTCATTAAATGTAATGTTTAAAAAAAAGTGAGTTTGTATGTATTGAAAATTTATAGGTATAAAAATGTTTGTCATAGAAATATGGCGTATGCGACTATTTCCTTTGAATTGTATGGGCTCAACTCATGATATGGCTTTGCGCATATTGTTCGGTCCTCCTTTACCCTCCTTTTGAAGAAAAACAATATTCTTCTTCGCAAAATTTGGAAAGCAAACCCATCTTTTTGACAAAATTGAGATGGTATGGTTAATTATGGATGATGTGAGTAAAATAAGCAACGCATATTGGCATCGTCACTTCTCTGTGCCACTGTTATCTGGACAACGATCATTACCTCAAATATTTTTGATGATCGGATAACCATTTTCGTACATCCGATCTACATATCTAGAAGTAGCATAGGATACTATAATAATACGGTTGGATCTCCTACAAAGTAGCAATGATAAATTAGAAGACATTTTTGGGTTATCTATTGTCGACGAAAAACTCATGCAACTTATCCAACTGTTCGCAGATATCTCAAGAAACCTTGGCAGATTTTTAGCGAAGAATATAGTAAGCGTTTACCCATTGGCGTGTTAATTCAACTGAAGAGAAGAATTCTGTTTTTATTAACCAACGAAATAGTTTTCAGAAAATTCAATACTCAATTTGGAATCATTGGTACCACCGAAGATGCACAACGTACCTATACTAATGTTAAAATAAATTGTTTTACCTCGCAATGCAACAAGATGCATCCTTAGCAATTTTGACTAAAGAAAAGCCAATGGACCTGAGGGGATAACCCCGTACTTTTAAAGATAATAAACAAATCAATTAATATTGTTAATTAGCTAGAGAGGAATCGATTAATAAGCGATCGTCAATATTAATCAAATAACTAGATGTTCATAAATCTGCGATGGAACAACACGGAAAATCAAGAGCTGTTGCCATAGATAACTCCAAGACTTTTGTTCGAGTTTGGCACAGAGCTATGAAATTTGATAGCCTTATTTTCCCTAAGGGTGACTTGAATATTTTCTTAACAACAACAAATCTCTAAAAAATAGTTGGGGTTGCAGTTTAACCGCTGGAGTTCCTCAAGGATCATTTCTCTCACCCTCTTTTTTGCTATATTTGATTTTTTAAAGGTTAACAATAATTTTTTCCATAAAACAATACTCTGAAAGCTACCAACACAGACGACAACCATATTTGCGCTATTGTTTGAAACCAGCAAGGATACAAACGAATACATCCTATAAATACGGGTCTACATAAGATTATATAGTGGCAAAAAGGAAGTATAGGTAAGAAGTCGAAATGGAATGTCCATGAATCTTATGGTCATCTATGTTTGTGCAGATGTATCATAACAACAACATGTTATTTGACATTTTAGAGCTAAGTGATAATTTGCACCAGCCCAGCAGATTCTTCTTTATGAAGACATTGTTCTAATGTTTGAGGTACAGCCTCAAAAAATGAACTGAACATTCTGGATTTTAAATAGGATGAGCTATCCGCCTTAAAGGCAATTCTTTGTTATTTGAAGTTCTTATCTAGGAGATCTTTCAGTTTTATACATGAACTAGAACTGCATTTGTTAGAAATAGGACAAATCGAATCTATCCTGTTTATGGATTCTAACAGTCTAACAAATTACTTTTGGCAATACAATATTAATCTAAGGGATCCGAATGATTTTACTCCATTCATGGCAAATGACTATCCAAAAGGTTTGTCCACAATATGGAGGGGAAAAATGTAGCATTAAATAATTAATTTATGGTGCTTCGATTGGAAAATATGTCAGCAAAGGAACCCCATAAAGTTGTGTGTTTGCCCCATTTTCGTTGGACCCTATTAACAACTAGCTATTAACCGGGAGGCAGAGGGATGCTATGAAAACATGTAAACTTTATTGAAAAGCTACTCAAAAATGGCCCTAAAAAATATTAGAAATGTTACAGCACGTAAGGTTTGGGAGCTTACATCACAAAACCGAACTGGATCTTTTCACTAGGAAATACAAGATTCCAAACCGCTCTACATTATCTATGCTTTAGCGTTATCTGACAAGTCAAAGTAATTTTTATTATTTTATTTCGATTCCTGAAATCACAACGTACAAAACAAACAACGGTATTATATTCTAAAATATATAGAACACTTTTAATTTATTTTTGTACAAAATGTTTGTATAAAGTACTTTTCACCAAAAAAATATATTAAATATATAATTATCTAAATATATATACAATATGTATAATTTACTTCTTCTTCCATACATATGAACCATAGTACTTAAAATTACTTTCCTCGCATTTTTTGTCTGCCTCCTTGGGACCACGTGATCCATAAACATAAGGAATTGGTTTGATGTGTTCCTTTTCGATTCGATGCAGGATTGGTGTAAAAATTCGCCACGCTTCATGCAGCTCATCGGATCGAACAAAATGCATCAACGATCCACAGAACACATCCAAAATGAGTCTTTCATATGCATCTGGCAGATAGGAATCCTTGTAGCGCGCCTCATACGTGAGGTCCATTTCGGTCTCCTCAATATCGAAAGTAATTCCCGGAGATTTTGTCATCATTTTAAAGTACAACGCCTCACCGGGCTGCACACGTATTACCAACTCATTCCGTTTTGAATTCCCCTCGAATATATCACCAGACACGTCGCGATACTGAATTCGAACTTCGGCTTTTCGCTCGTTGAGTGCCTTCCCGCAACGTAAAATAAATGGCACTCCTTCCCAGCGTTCATTCTTTATTTCCAGTACTCCCATAGCGTAGGTCGGAGTTGAGGAGTTCTTTGAGACTGTCGGATCATCGAGATATCCCAGCTTCGCATCACCTTCTCCTTTTGGATTGCCAACATATTGACCCAACACCATGTCGTCCAGTGTTAGGGAGCGAATACTTTTTAGTACTTTAACCTTTTCATTTCGAATATCGTCGGGATGGCAAGAGACTGGTTTTTCCATAGCAACTAGTGAGAGAATCTGCAAAAGATGGTTTTGCATAACATCTCGAATGATGCCGAATTCGTCAAAGTATCCACCACGACCTTGTGTCCCGAAGGGTTCTTTGAAAGTAATCAAAACCGATGCTATATTCTCGCGATTCCACGTCGAACTTAGGATCTTATTTGCAAATCGAATTGTCATCAGGTTTTGGACCATTTCTTTACCCAAATAATGGTCAATACGGTAGATCTGGTCTTCCTCAAACAGTGACGCCAAATGGTCGCTCAACGCCTTTGATGAATTCGCATCTCGACCAAAGGGTTTCTCAATGATAACCCGATTCCAGCCTCTGTAAAAAAAAGATAATCGATTGTAAGTTGTAGGGATTGGGTAGAAAAAAGAGGTTAGTGTCAAAATGTTTTATTATCATGTCTGAATACCTACTTTTTAGACATACAAATGTCCTTTATGTGAACCGTTACACTGGAAAATACAGATGGTGGCAAAGCTAGGTAGAATATCCGGTTGGCCACCGATTTGCCTTCTACTTCCTCCATGGCTTTCGTCAAAAACTCGTAGCCTGTGCGTCCGTCGTAATTTCCTGCCACGTACTGGTTTAGGGTCCAAAATTCTTCAAATCGCTTTTTTTCATTTTCTTGAACCTATAGCCATTTTATAAGGTAAATTAAAATTGTTCTTGGTTCTTATTTCCAAACTTACATTCATATAGCGTTCACATTTTCCTCGAATTTCCTTAACTGTCAGGGTCGAACGTGCATATCCACAAAACTTTGTCGATTTGGGTAGCAAATTATCCCGGAAAAGCCACCATAACGTTGGATAAATCTTTTTCTTCGCTAGATCACCCTAAATATGTTTAAAAGAAATATTCAGCAACTTACGAATAGTCTTGAGATTTAGACAAGTCTCACCGAAGCACCAAAGATGATGAATGTGTGTGGAATTTCGCCATCGAAATGTGTTCCTTCGCACACCATTGCGACAGATTTTAGCGATTTGATAATACGCGATAATGTACCTTCTTCGTTTCCTAAAAAAATATTTTTATTTATTTGATTGTGATTTATGTATTTGTAAAATTGAATATTATTGAGTGACTGTGACAAAGTCCAAAGCTAAGCCAATTGCATTGTACGGAAAATGATTGCCTCCACTACGATCCCTGTAATCACAACAAACTTTTCCAATTAGTTTAATGCTTCTATGGTGTCAGGTAACGCATTGTAATCTAATCTGCATGAAGACCATATTCACCACCATAATGCGAGCGAAAGGATCACTAAAGAATGTTTTTAACAGCTTCTCGACAAAACATATGAGCGACTGCTAAAACATGTACTGATTATTTTACCTCTAAATTAGGAAGAAGGGACATAATCGTCAGGTAACGGACTTGTGGTGAGGAACGAAACTCCGCGATTACAAGTAGATGGCTTTTTCACCGCGATATCCATAGGGCCAAGTCTCCAACTTAACAAGCGGTTCATATTTTTCATATTTCCATATACGTTATTTTTACAAAAAAAAAACGAAAAAAAACAACAAAAAGATTAAGTGTCGATAGCCTACAATCGCAAAAGGCCCTCAGACCTTTGCAGAACGCATATCCATAACCTATCGATTACCAACATGTTGCAGCAGATATGATCGCAGCCTAGATATAGATCTACAAGAGAAAGCTGCAGGTTGAGAGATCTGTATAGTGAAAATAAAAGGAGAAAACAAAGGCTTTACTGAAACAATTCATAGGTAGTGCGATACACTAACGCACAGAAGGTCTAAATTCTTTTAGTAGTAGTCATGAAATTGGTGTGACATCACCTGTTTGGATTCGAGGTAAAATTGTCGGTCCCGAAATCATACAAGGAACGATGTTAGGATTGGAAAAAAAAAAAATATATTATCGGTACCGAAATTCTCTTCTGAGAATTGTCAGAATGTAGTTTTTGATAATTCTCCATGCTTCCAATCACATATTTATTTACCAATAAAAACGCCGTAAGTCTTGTAACTGTAGGGGTGTACAACAGAAAAAACAGAGCAAGTAGATTTCATGCACCCAAGAAAAAGTTTTTCTCAAATTTGTTTTTTTTTTATTTAAAACCATTTGAGCAATTTAAATTTGAAAAACTATTTACTGAAACATCTAAAAACAAATCATAAGCATTGACATTTTATTTCATTAATGCTATGAACATTGAAAATGAAGTAATTAATAGTTGCAATTGCACTGTCCACTTATAACACTTTTTTTTAGTAACAAGGTCACACAGGTAAAGGGGCAAACGATCGAAAAATAAATTTATACTGATGTTTATCAATGCTCAATTCTTAGGTACGTAGTTTGAACTATAAACGACTTGACAACAATATTTTAAATATATTTAAATATATTTTAGGTATGTCATCGCAATTATGATTTGTAACCAACCTTAAATATAATTTGTTAACGCTTAACGTACTCTTTTCGTAATTATTAATTGACCAAAAACAATTTCAAAAACACAGCTGATCAGATGCGTATATATGTTTGCGATCGTTTGTTTTCAAATTTCAAAGATCCCGGAACTCGGTTATGTAAAAAAAATAATAAAACATGTGTCACTTCCACTACAGTTCCCTCTCAACGTATGTTTATGTACTTATATAAACCTTCTAGTATTTCCGATTAACCGCCTAGTTCGATGCTGAACAACGATGCGTCCTGAAAATTAGACCTTTTACGACCGTGAACGAATTTACGACTGAATGCTAGAATATAATATAATTTGCAAAATTAACTTTTTGCACACGATGAGTACAAATTAAAAGCATGCAACACACGTTTGCAGTAAATATAAACAAACAACAAAAAAAATTATAATAGATATTCATTTAGGTACCTTAGAATGGCAGTATGACGCAAAAGGTGTGGAAATTCATATTACCGTCACTTTTCTTCCCTACTGTGGTTATAAATACTATGGAAAATTTGAATGACTGAGCACTAAGTACGCACTTACACGGTCACACAAACATAAAGAGCGCGATGTAAGCCTCTCTTAAATGAAAAATTAAATAATATGAAAGAAATGCATGTGAAGTGATTATTCAACCTACAGTCACATTCATTATCAATTTCAAGTTGAAATGTAAATAAAAACATACGTTAATTTTTTTAGTTTTTTTTTCTGTAGAGACCTGGAGAGTATTGATTGCATTAAGCGCTATGTCATTGCAAGAATCGGGTGATCGTTGAAGTGCAATATTATGTATAGATAGATACATACAACTCTCTTGGTAAACCTTTATAATAATACATATACAAGCCGTGGGCTAAGAGTTTGCAATAGTGGTTAGTATTGTGCTGAATGAATGTCAATGTCATTTGCTTTGTGAAAGTATGCCGTCAAAACTTTGGCTAATTTATAAATGCGAATTGAGTGTAAAAGGCGTAATTTGTAAAGAAATGATGCTGTAATACTGCTCTAGGGTCTCACAGATTACAGAAGCATTATTTTGCAAGTAATCGCCTTCGCCTCAAAAGCTAAATAAAATTGAGTATTCCAATTTACTGTCACTTAGTGGTCCTACGAAAACGCGATTTTGATGTTTAAGCAAATAACAAGCTGACGATTTCTACGTTTATGATTTGTAGGCTTATGGACTAAGGAGATAATCTGCTACAAGTCGATACTCAGCTAAACATAAACATCTGCAGCTTTATTCATAAAAACAATATAAGGAGTGTTATGTACCTACGCCTTAAAATGCCTCTACACCTTAATCATAAAACTCATAGAATAGGGACTGGATAGCTAAACGCGTCTGATGTTTGCATGAAATCAAATATCTGGCATTATGGGCCACTTTTTTCATTCATTTGTGTTTACGAAGTTAAATTTTTGCCACAAAGAATGGGACTTTAATGCCAACTCCTAATGACAAATTTGAGAAGCATCTCATGAGAGTTGGTTTTTATCTTGTACGTTTGTCTGACTATCGCAAGTTGTCGAGCAGTAAAAAAACTTGGGTGTTGTTATATTCGGGATTTGAACCAGGGATTCATGCATTTGAATTTTGCCTCTATATGTCACAAATGGATAATTTTCCAATGAAACGCGTTGGTAACTCTGCTAAGCTTTGTTCACCAGTTGGAATAGCTAATTGTTACATAATTATTTGCATCTTTTTGTACTTTATTTCATATAGGTTAAGAAATGTTATATAATTAAGTATATATGCTACC
The DNA here is from genome assembly GCA_932526625.1 of Rhingia campestris. Lineage (NCBI taxonomy): Eukaryota > Metazoa > Arthropoda > Insecta > Diptera > Syrphidae > Rhingia > Rhingia campestris. The sequence goes on from OW052182.1 coordinate 64,758,205, forward strand.
GTGAATTAAGGGTGTATAACTATATACTGCCCGTCCCAGGAAATACTATGGAATGGGCAGGACAAAAGTAGGAGGAAAAACGGTGAGATGTACTATGATCCGTGTTATGTGTTTTGTTATAATATGCCAGACTTATACAGGAATTATGATATAGTGAAAGACTGTTTCTTCGAGCTCTTGAAGAAACTTTTGAGCGACTATCAAAGTTTGACATTAAAATCGTACTGGGAGATTTTGACGCAAAGGTAGGAAGAGATGACATCTCTTGTCGGTATTTTCGGAGATCACATCCTACACGTCAACACGTCAAAATAGGCTAATCGACTTCGCTGTGGAACGAAGTGCCACGATAGCCAGCACAGCGTTTCCTCACCTCGATATCCATAAGGGAACATGGCGGTCTTCCTTCGTTCGTTGAACGGTGAATCAAATTCATTGTGGTAGACAAGAGGTAGTCTATCGAACTCCAGTAGTAATACCCATTAGATCAGGCGCAACTGATGTGCACATGTAGGGGTTCCACTACAGGAAAAATATTCGTATTTTTTACCAAACAAGAAAATATCGTAGTTGAGACACAGTCCATGCATGAAAGATGAAAGTATGCCCGAAGAACCTCAGCATCATTTACCCGAACCACGAAAAGAAGATGAAAGAAGTCCAAATCGATACCCACCACAGTTCACCGATTTCAAAGCCACATACGATAGCATTTATAGAAACGAACCGTACCGTACATTCCGGACTATAGCGCCACTTAAGTAAATAAGGGTATATAAATACATATATACGGCTTTGCGATCGATGAATTGATCGTGAGTACCTATCTATATGGAATTCTTGATTATTTTTTAGGGTCTCACGAAGTATGAAAATTGGTTCAGTTGTGGACTTCTCTTGGCAAAATCCACATACTAATAGGTCCGATCAGGTTGTTTGTGAATGGTTTTAGGCGTTCACATATGACGGCTTATAAGATCTTGAGGAGACTTGTACCAAGTTTTACTCAATTTTAGCAAAAAATAATTATTACTTTGTTAATAAAAAAAATCATATTTACTGAAATCTGTCAATGAATGTCATTTGTCATGTCTGCCTCATTTCTAGGTTTGTAAAAATATAGCGAACGTTTATCTTTGGTTTGAGAAAAAAAGCGGAGAGTAGCAAAATGTATACCAAGTGTCAGGTTGAAACTTTAAATACGCTATTCAATTAAAAATGTTGGTTATTCAGGGATAAAGGTTTCGATTTATTGATCCTCCTAAAATAAATGCACGAACGGCTTATAGTTAGCCTTAAAGTACAAGATGATTTTTTTTTAACCTGACGAGTTACTTATCATTACCTCAGAAAGATTCTCCATAAAAGCTCGGGCCTCACCCACTCTATTTTTGCTGCACATTAATGATTTTTGAGTACAACTAACTATCGCATTTTAAGTTTTGCAGCTGATACCACTCTAACTCAAACAACACGCGTATTGCCGCTATTGCTGCACACCAACAGAGATGTAAAGATATATGCTCTATAAACGAAGACGTACAACAGATTATACAAAGTGGAAATGAAAACCTAGTACCTAGCTCAATTTAACTCAAAGAAAACGGAATATACAACATTTAGAAATAAAGTATAAATCCACAGTTCCGCAAATCGAAATAGAGAATACAGTCCTCAAATCAAAATGGATAATGCAGTCCTTAAATCAGAAGAATTCATGCATCTGCTAGATCAGATGTATCGTGGCAACAATATATGACATCTATTGCCAAATCAAAATAACTTAGCCTCCAAACTTAGTTACCTTTTCAGAGCTAAGGCTCTCATTCCGTAAATTATCGTTCGACGATAACATTTCACGTAAGGTCAATACCTACTCGATTTTGCTGAAATTGTTCTTTTCGTGTGGTGTTGTGTAACGATTGTGATATGAAAAGATCTGAGTTTACCTGCCTATTTTTTGAAAAAAATAAGCGTCTTTATAAGAGGGTTTGGTGTTATAGGTTATATACACAAAATCAATGTTTTTAAAAATGGTATCAAATACATGGAACATTTTGATTCTGGGAACTTTAAAAGAACTGTCCCTAATAAATAATTAACTGTATAATTTAAGTTAACACACTTAATTCATTGAATATATGTCAAGTATACGATTTAACGATTTAGTGACGAACAAACCACAACTGACATGACGTTCAAATAAGAAAATAATACATGCACGTGCAATGCACGCTATTCCTTTATAATGTTTACCTTATATTCTGTAAAGAAAATTAATAATCCAACCCGACTGTCGGTTTACCTTATTTCTGAATAGGCCAAATGTAGGTATTTCCACTTATGTACTTAATTTCAATTCGACACAATACTTTCTCCCGCAAAACACGACCTACACTGTTGTAATTGTAGTCTTGGATTTAATTTTTCTTTAATGAACACATAATACTCCATATACATTTTTGCTTAACTTCTCCGTTTATGACGTAGTATCCGAACTGCATTGACTTTCAAAACATACAGCCCAGACACACTAAGTTGCCTTTGTATTGTACACGTACATGTATTTATCGCCTGATCGTGCATTGCCCCAAGGCATAGGTTACATTAGAATGTACATGTAGTAAGGGGTGTTCGTTTGACATTGACAGCAGCCGTGTAGATAATAAATTATACATACGTACTCGATGTCATTAGGAGTTGGTTATTAAATTTAAGCAGTAACTAACAAAAAGTTTAATCATAGTTTGATTGCATTTCAGATATTATTTGTGTACACAAATAGAAAAAACAATGCCACCTATTACCTATTTCTCAATCTGTCAACGCAATTGACTTCATGGAATATTCTGAGAACGTAGCGTGCATCTTTTAATGATAGCGTAACCAAATAAGATAACAGTTCTGTTGTTTACTTACCATTTTTGTCTTTCGAGTCCATTTTTTTACACTTGTAACTCAAGTTTATGAAGAAAGAAAAGAAGATCGGCGTATGTGTAGATGTTCTTTTTAAAAGAAAACCGCTTAATCACTGTGACCCACGATAACTGGTTTTTTTACTCACGACGAAAATCTTGAGGAAATTCCGGCGACTCATAGGAACTATGCAAATTGAATGTATGGTAGCGCTGAGCAGCAATCCGCAGAATGTATTTAACTCGAGCTACACTACGACCGAAATGAAACTGATGGCGATCCACGTGAGACGTGAACGATTAATGCCTCGAAAGTTACCGTGGTAGCCGCTGAGCCAGAACTACATTTTATTTGTATTTCTTATGTTGTTGTTTTTGATTTTATTTTGTGCACTTTCCAGCTGGTTTTGACGCGGGATGATGGGCACGACTCGATGGTGATTCATAGAAACGAGTGGGAATGTAAAACGATCGTACGAGTGTATAACTAAATGCATACGTATATGTAGGTATACGTCGTCATGCTTTGACCCAAAGAGATTTGAGGCTTGTTGTCGTCTGAGCCGCGCAATAAAAGACTGTTGTCAAGATCAGATTAGCTTTAGCTTAATTGTGGCAGGTTGTTGCTAATTATGTGCAGAATTTATGTGATAGGAAAGAGCTTTTCATTCTGTTGACATACACAAATTAGGTCTCTATGGTTAGAAAGTGCATGAGAAGGCGTTAAGCCTTTTCGCATTCGAAACGTTTGCTTAATTTATTAGAAATATTAATAAGATATGCAAGTTGGTTAAGTTTTGTTTAAATCAAGAATCACTGTCACGCAAAAGCATTTTGGAATCTACACTCTACACAAGGTTACATAGTCATAGTCGGCTGTGTATTCAGGTGGCGAATAGAGGAACGATCTATTGATCTTAAGGGTATTTAAAATAACACTCTGTGACCAAAAGGTCCTAGTGGTAAGGTAACCAATTAAAAACAAAACTCACCAAACAGCAGTGGAAGAATTCCCTATAGCTTCGTTGACACACACGAGCAACAGGCAATATACAAATTTAGGGTTAACCAGGTCCCTTTAACAGGGATGATGCGAAAAGCCAACAACAGTGCTCAATACTATAGTGGATACTAATGGCTCCGTGTCCTACGAGTATTTGATGAATTGAAACTGGCTCTCCAATTTCGACGTTGTGCTTTGATTTAATCACGTAAACAAATGTAATTACGATGTAATCAATGGCCTCGAAAAGGACCGATGACAGATTTGTTAAAAAATGCTATTTACTCAAGGGTATGAAGCTTTCGACTCTCAAAAAGCAAGATTATAATAAATGGTTGTTTTTTATTTGCTCAGTTTGATTTATTTACTTTTTTATGGTACTTAGGTATGCATTTTGGCCTGTCTTCGGCAGATAAATGTGAAATAAGTGCTATTCGATAGCCAATAATTTAAAGCATAAAATATAGTAGACATGACATGAGTCTTTTGCAATCGGTTGGAGCTTGGAATACGACTTTACAGGGCAGGTCGAGTACTAAATGATATAATAAAGCATTACACATACGCAAGACTAATTTAGCTTAACCCGAATGTACCAACTTGTTCTGGTTTTGTGTGAATTAGCTTTTAAAAAGAAGACTATTTGGGCTCAATATTTTATACCAGATGCTTTTGGCACGTACAGTTTCGCTGTCATTGAGAAAAAAGCTGGGTTAGAGCATTTTGGTTGAAGAATAGTTTTATATTTGGAGGGACAAACTGTAATTTAAATCAACAGCCAAGTTGAGATTAGATCCCTAGTATCCAACAGAATAAGAGACTTCATAAACAGACAATGAACAAAGAATGGATAAACAAAATCCATTATTTTGAATAAAATTTAAGTCTTTATTTAGAATGATCCGATCTATGTCAAATATGCGCCGTTTTGTTCCAAAACATGTTGCCATTTTGAGTCGAATTTTCAACCAGCAAAATCGTTTAATCGTTTCCAATAGTGACGAACTATAAGAGGCATGTCTAGTTTTGGTATACCTCCTTAACTCGTACGTCTGTGCAGTATGACGATGGAAAATTGTCGCATCAGCTTCGGAAACGACCTCACCGAAACATTCGATACCAAAAAAGGACTTAGACAAGGCGATGCCCTGTCATGTGACTTCTTTAATCTCATTTTTGAGGGGATTGTGCAAAACTCTTGAGCCAACTAGCACCGCCGACGATATTGACATAATTGGTCCGACTTAACGTGATGTCATAGCCACGTTTGCTTGTATAGATAGAGAAGAAAGCCGCAAAAATTGGTTAGAACTGGAGAACAGCAGGTCTTGGTTATTAAAAAGGGTTATGGTATGGATATCCTTCTAATATTTTTCCGATTTTTAACGCTATTTTTTTTTTATTATTTTAACCAAAAACAAATTTATTAACCAAAAACAAATTATTCGACTAATCGATTTATACGCTTTTGTATTCATAGAAGCCTTTATTAATTGAGTACTAGAAACTATTCCAGCTTTCCGGGCTGCATATATCATAAGGTGTGTTCACATAGAATATTGTTTACTTTTACCTATAAAAACTGAGATTTACTTATTGTCGTTCCCGCACGCTTAAATTAGTAAAAGAGAAAACTACCCCGACACACTGAAAGTGAAAAGTTGTTTATTCTGACACATGTTTATGTCATTTGTTCTTTAAAAAGTAAAATAAACGAATAATTTTAATTCATATTTTTAAATTTGACACTCTTAGAAAATTTACTCCCACTCTAAGAAGAGAATTTTTTTTTTTGTTGCTGTAAGTATATATCCCGACCTTTTATTGTCCCCATGTTGTCATTTTAGAACTTATTTGGATCTAACAATTGACTAACAATCCAAATGTCAATTTAATAAGTTGCTAAAAAAATAACGTTAAACCGTTCAAATTTGAATTTTTATTTCAAAATATGGTTACAAAATAAAAACAAATCGCTGTACTCACCCTATTGTTATCCTTTATGTACCGATTGCGCAATCTCCGAAATCCTTTTCAAGCAAATAGCGACGACAAGATGTGGAAGCTAAATAGTATGTAGAAGTTTTCGTTAAAGTCCTGTCGCGCCTATGTTTCGAGTACTTCATTCCTTAACTTTTCACTCCTAGTTCTTGTTCCACATAGCAAAAGTGATAAATTAATAAAATAAACGAACATAAAAAAACTGTAAATACTTATTCACATACATTAACTAAAATCCAATGAAACAGCAACAAAGTCCTTCCGTTAAGAAAAAAACTTTTTCGTGTACACTGCCTTCACATATTTTCCACCACCCATCTCGAGTCATTTTAGGGTGAAAATTTGCGGGAGTCCACCCATCGATGTGTTCCTTTGTTTGTTGTTTGGCAAAGCACATGGTGTGCATTAACAAACTAATTACTTTCATTCCGATGAATGCATACTTTATATCCTTTTTTGGTAAAAAATACGATAAATAAAGGACGACAATGAGGATTGGAAAATCAATAAGGGAATCTGATATCTCAAGAGAAACGAGTGTGAGGACATTTTGTGCGTCTGGAACAATGCATTGTGGAAACAATACGAACAATTAACTATTAAATCCTTGGAACGCGACGGGCAACAATGTACATAGAGTGCAGTTTTATAATTATAACTAAATATTGTGTAGAGTCTTAACAAAACTGTATAGACAATAATAAAATGCATTCGAAGGATAGTGATGAGAATGAAAGTGAAGCGAAGGAGTTGCCAGTGATGGACTGGCCATTTCTTATAAAGGTAATGCGTGAATGAGTCTTCTCTTAGCAACACACTTGAATTTTGGTTTAAGGGCAGTTAATGTTGCCTCTTATTATTTTCTCTAGGTACATAGTAGATACGTATGCAGATAAAGTGGAATTTTCATTTTTAGGTCAGACCTTGAACTCACTGCAGGTTACTTTCGGTCAGAGGAATTTGGAGCAGTGAAAGTCACACCTTCTTGCAAAGGGCTTAGCACGCAATTGTATCAAACGGAATAAACAATTTATATTTAATTAGAAGCGGTGTTTTGTTAAATGTGTCTGAGAATAGATGGTGTTGTTGTTGTTAAGATTGTATGCCTCTCGGGGTTTTCGCGTTTCTATGTCGATTGCAATATAGGTACATTCTATTACGTAGGGGATGCATAAACCTAAGGCTTTATGAAATGTACATACAGCTATACCAAATAAATCTCTTGGGTCTTGGACTAATGAAAATGAAAATTTGAAAAGATATCAAAGTGAAGTAAATAGTGACTACTTTAATTCACTATTAATTATTATTAATTCAGTCATCGTGAATGATAAATTACTTACGTACATAAATACGTACATAACCAACATGCCTGTCCAATTAACACGGTTTTCAGCCTGCGGAATGGAATCCATAAAAAGGAGACCCTCCATCTGCAACAACTACAGAAGTCGTTAGTTGCTCACTTCAAGTTGGATGAGATCCTTTCTACATGTGCGCAAGATCTTCCTCCATAACTAAGTATGGCCGGGAAATGAAAACACTGCGAACCGGAGTATTGGTATCCATTCGCTCTACGTGTACTATCCATTATAAAGGCTTAATGCGGAGTTTTTTTTTTGCCAGTTCTCTGTCGCTGTATATATAGTTCAACAAGTTCTTGGTCCCTGACCTTTTTTACACTTTGGTAAAACTTACGAGCATCATCCTTGAATTGGCACCTCTCTTTGTCTTCGATCGTGCTCTTTTCTTATTTCTGGAGCCTAATTGCGGCTCTCGTCTTCATCTGCAGCTTTGCATTGTACCCTTGGTAGTTGGCTGCTTTTTTCTGGTCTACCGGAGAGAACTAACAAATTATGCTGATTTTATGGCTTGTTGACATTCGTCGCCACTGTTCTTCGATTTTAACTGGGCGTGTGGTGTAAATCAAGATGTTAGAGAATACGCTTTCTACAAAGGACCTGTCTGTCTCTTGCTTTTCAGCCTTTAGACATTAATTTTTTCACAGTACGTGGTTGATGCCGGTATTTTTGGTTCGAGTCGATGTTAGCCCCTCGGATTGTTCGGGCATTCAAAATACTACCTCATGTCTATTGCTATGTGATTAAGTTATTTGACCGTTTATTTATTTTAGGCGTGTATTGTCTTGCAGTACTTCGGTAGACGTTCACAGGTTTTGTCCAGGAGCTCATAGAAACAATCCTTCGGAATTACACTTTTTTCTTTCGTCGGAGTGTAAGCTCACATAGGTTGTTGATATTGCAATTGATGGGGCTGTTACAATGCGTTCGTCTGTCGTTATAAAAAAATGTTCACCCGAATAGTCGCTGTTTCTGCTCACTCTAACACGGATCGTAGTAGAAGTAACCGTTTGTCAATATTATTTCCCCTGCCAATCCCATCGTATTTCCTGGGTAGCAGTAATATCTGCTTTGTAGAATCTTAGGGCTTTTGCTGGTTGTTTAACTGCATATTTTCTTTTAAGTGTTCTTACATTATAGGTGCACATAAGAACATCGTTGTTCTTTTTTTGGGATGGTTTTTACTAGTATAATCATATCATTCCGAGGGTTTTTGGTTGCTTCGTTACAATAAGATTATCACATGATTGAGTGTTTAACTTAAAGCACAACACCCAACGTGGAGTTCTAGTTCCATTTTATCAGATACTCCTAGGATACGGGTCATCAATATCCACCACAGAATTGAGTACTCCCGTTAGCTTCCCGGCCCATCCAGCACCATTACTATTTGCGGTGGACTTACCCTTGAAATCCTTATATAGGCTGAGTATGTCAGAGCAGCTTATGTGGGTATCTCACTTCGTCCAGAATAAAGTAGACGCCACCGTTGATTTCATTTGGGGTTTTCATAAGCTGCCATCTGGGGAGGTTTTTTTAATTGGAAACCTTACGTCTAGCTTATTTATCCGCGAGTGTGAAATGTGCGCCATTACTTGAGCTTCGAGTAACCTTCTTTTAATAAAGAAACAAATTAAAACGTGTATGTTATTTATGAATTGTATTAAGTTTTCATTTAAGAAAATAGTAAAACAAATGAGTTAGTAACATATTATTAAACCTCATCAACGCGGGAGGTACTTAAATTTACTATTAAATAAGACCATGCTGTTGATAAAGTTATATTATGAAGTTATCACCGCACCACCTACAGATCATCCTTGATAATATCTTTCATAGTGTGTATTGTTTTAGACAGTAAACTTAGATTTAAACAGTGAGGTTCATTTTCGGGTCTCGTATTCATATACATAATTAATTATACTTTTTTTTAATCATACAGGGTATAATGGATAACCCATCGTGTTCAACGACTGCTCCAGATACGATATCAGCCCTATTATGGACTATCACTGCCGTTTTTGGAATTGTTTATGCACTACTAGGTAAGAATAACAAATAATTAGATACGAAAAATATACTTTGGAACTTTATTAAAAGATTTTAGTTGTATTAAATGTTAGTAATTTAATTTTTTACAATATGGTGAGTACTTCACCAACTTTGTTACTGAAAAGGGTCTATTAACATGAGTCAACTACGCAATTACTTTACCAATACCCCTGTCGTATTTAAAAAAAAAAGCGGACCAATCACCAATCTCACTGTCATTAAAAGTAAATCAGTAACAACACTAATGCCTATATGTTCATATTTTCCACGAATTCAAAAGAATTTACGTATTAATGGGTTGGAAATGTAATACAGATCTTTAAGAAACATAAATCTATCTAATATAGAATTCAATAGCGTAGAAAACTTTTGGCTAAAGATTGTTTCTATGAAATACGCCGACTCTAACGATATGTTCCCAAGTTTAAAAAAATTGTGTCCTATACATTTTGCCTTCTATATATAGTGGTGCCAGTGCTGAACGTGTTTTTTCGTCAATAAATTTGAATAAGAGTAGGGTATACAAATGACTTTTGTAAGAAAACTTTAATTTTTATATTAACATTACCAATGATTCTGCGTGAAACTAATTAACTATCGCAGCTATGCAATTTAATTAAAATCGTTAGTGCCGTTTTCAAAATTCAAACTTTTAAAATGAAAATTGACAAAATTTACCGGTATCTCCAAAAAGTTGAATTATATTACATGTTACATTATATATAGATAAAATATTGAAAATAATATGGCTAACTCGACTCAGCTAGTGATTCTAAAGGCTGAACTTATAATATTAGAATCGCTCCGTACGACCATGTCCGTAAATGTGCGAATAAAAGGAAATTGTAGGTATTGCTAGACTATAAAAGGTTTTCTCTCAGTTTCGTTCACTTTTGCTCACGTTCACAAAGAATTTATAAAAAAATGATTGTTTTAAGTGAATAAATAATGTTATATCGCCGACAGAAAAAACGACTGTTGATCTTACGTGATGCAAGATATATCGTCAAACGATAACCACTTTACGGAATGAGGGCCTGGATAACGCGTCTCCTGGATGATTGATTTTGTGTTGTTTTGTTTTTTTTTAATGGAATTTAAATTCATATGGACTAAGTTGTACAACTTAGTAATAATTGACAGAACAAACAAAAAGAATGTTGTACAACTTAGTAATAACTGACAGAACAAACAAAAAGAATGTTCGTCCATATGAATTTCCATCCAGGAGACGCGTTATCCAGGGCCCTCATTCCGAAAAGTGGTTATCGTTTGACGATATATCTTGCATCACGTAAGATCAATAGTCGTTTTTCTAAGTTCTGTTCTAAGTTCACCTTTATTAAACAAATCTTATTTAGAGACTCCAAAAATCACTTCATATTCGTTAATTTTGCTTATTCATATTGGCGTTTAGATCGAGATGATATTCGTCTCATATTGGAGTTGTACATAGATTCGTCCTAGTCAACCATTTGAAGGATCCTCTGGCAAAATGCCAAGCGCATCGGCTTTTAGTTTGCTTGTAATTTGAAACTCTCCTCGCATACCGCAGACAGAATAAACAATACATGCAATGCTTTCTTAATAAAAATTTCTTATGATCGGGAAACTGAAGCTTATGTGTATGAGTAAGTGTATAAAGAGCTATATCAAAACAAACTGAGAGAAGAATAGATAGAGAGCAAGAGAGCACAAAAACACACCAGCATGCTTTGGCCGTAAAATCCGTACATTTACTACAGAAAGCTCTCTCATGCTTACGCTATCGCTCTATTTTCTGAAACAAGTTTTCGCATGTTGTTCGTCGCACATTTGTTCTCTCCGCGCTTGTCCCCCTACACTTATGTGCATGCTTTAAATTCACTGCAGAGTGCTCTCTCATACTTACGCTCTCGCTCTCTTTTGCTGAAACCAGTTTTTGGTTGTTGTTTGTCCAGCGTTGTACTTCTTTTGTTGTATAGTCCGTACCAAATCAGTTGGCCAATCTACTGCGCAGGTCTCTTAAAATTTATTGTAAAATATCTTAAATTCCTCTTAAATCCTCTCTCTGCGCAATCGACCGTTGGCCAACTGATTTGGTACGGACTATACAACAGATTCCAGACATCAAGCGGAATACATACAAAATACAAATTTTTGGCGCAACAGGCTCGTTAGTACCCAGATCCGAGCTTTCTCACAACCATTCATATGTGCGTGTGTACTTCTTGCACAATGGTGGGACCTCTTGTTTTATGCCGACTCCGAACGGCTAAATTGAGATAAGCTTTTATTGTCAATTGATACTACTCGGATGATATATATGTACATATACTACGTATTACTGGGAAAGAAACAAATGTTTGTGGGATTTTTTTTTAAATTTATAATACACATAAATATTTTTTCGTAATAAATAAATTTAATAAATTTCAATTTTAAGGTTATCGATGCTTGCGTGCTGTTGGATTCCTAAGTGGTTTACTTGTAGGCGCCAATGGTATATTTATTCTGCAAGATTTGAAAATTACACTGTTGGGAAGTCCAGCAGACTCAGCTCTTGCTATAGTAGCAGGATTAATTGGAGCCGTTCTAGGCTCCGCTCATCCTATTGCATCGGCATTAGTTAGCGCCTTTGCTGGAGCTCTTTTAGCAGCTGTTGCTATGGCAGTCTGTGTAGCAACAATGCCAGACAATGAATTCGGGGTAAGTAAAGAAGTATTTAATGATTCACTTCCAACCAAATAACTCTGTTTTTGTTTAAATACTTATTGCAGAATTTATAATATAAAGTAAATGAAATTGGATTGACACTATAGGTTCTTTTATTTTTAATGCATTAACTTTTAATTTTTTTCGTCGTCGATGGAAACCTTCTAAGAGACACTATGGAATCGTCGGCTTGTGATAAATTTATTTTGAATTGTAACTAGGTGTGGCGACTTATAAAAAAAATATTTAAAAAAAGAGTACCGCTAAAAGCCCATTGCATGTCTATGCTATAAACGTTAGGCAGGTATCTTACTCTCCTGTGACAGTTCCATCTTGTTGCGCATTTAAATCGATTTGAGATTATATCGAGATAAATCAATGTTTTAAGTTCATTGAAGGCGATGCAATGACCATAACAACCGTATTTTTAATGTGTCCTTAAAAACATCATTTGATGACATCTCAGACGGTAGTCGAGACCTCATGAGCAATCGCTCAATAATCGTCTGTGATTTGACGATTATTGAAAGCAAATAAAGTGATATCGCCGACAACATTGAAATCAAGTATTTTCGCCATTATCTTCATCTTAGTTTAATGTGTTGACTGGTGGTACTACTTTCCTATAGGGAACTATTAAATCTGTAGTCAGCATAGTAGTTAATACTTTTGGCGCTTAAACCCAAAAGAGCTAGATATCTTGAAACTGGTGAAAAATTGGTTGGTGTCAGTCATAATACTCAGTGACGAAGTGCCATTTGTCAGTATATTATTATATAACATTTTTATTTAGAATTCTGTTTTTTTATATTTTCAGCCAAGAGAAATTTATGTCGCCGTCGTAGGAGGTGCAGTAATTTTCTCGGTTCTAACTTTATGTTGTGTAAAATACATAACAATATTGGCATCCAGCATAGTTGGCACAGCAATGATCGTGGCTTCCGTTGACTTCTTTATGCACGGTCTTGACACCGCAAATTGGGTAAATGATTAAGTCAACCGGAGCCAGAATAAAAATTAATTTCAAACATCTGTATTTGTATGTTATTATTTTAGATTTTAAATATGAAACCCAATCCTGCCCCACCTCCTTGTTTTGGTGGAATACTTATATGTACATGGCCAGTGGCTGCCATTATTAGTGTCATGGTGCAATGTTTCATAACCGGTTGGCGTGTTGATCATCGGAAACGTATTTATCACAGACATCCACAAGATGTTCGCTGCCGATCAAACTCTAGACCCAGAGAGACTCGAGAGGAAGCACGACAACGAAAATACCGATATCTTTACCAAGTTCGAACTGCCAGAGGTGATATCATTTCACAGGTAAGTTTATCATATATTGGAGCATATTGTTTGTTATACTTTGGTTTCATGATTTAATTTAAAAACCTTTCTAGAACTTCGTATCTGCCCTCCAAAAACGAGTACAACCTGGTACCGAAACACCATCGGAGAGATCTCTCAAAACCAGCTCAAATGAAAGGAATACTTTCAGAAGTGATCGCACCCATTTTACAAATATTCCTGACTCAGACATATGTGATAAGATCGAGATTGTACGCGATCAAGGATAATAGATACCAGCAAGCTAATCGCATCCGATTAAGTCGGGTAGTACGATCAGTACAAAGAAAAAATGTAAATTGGTATAAGGTTGGAAAATGGTTTGCAATCAATTTAGCATGTAGCGTTCCGCTTCACTATACATTTATTTTTTTAATTAACAAATATAAAAATTAATTAAAAAAATCAATACAATGAAAAACTATATATGTTATTAAGAGGTTTAATGCACATGTTTAAAACATTGCCGAAAATACACACACACATACCGTAACAAGATCCAAAACGCTGACAAAATTATATTGAAAATAATATTATTAACAATAATATTTGTATTTCTTTTCTTTAAATTACGAATTTAAACGTTAAACCGACCACTATGTTGACAACTATGTCATAATTTAATGTACCTATACTTATGTATTCCTTTGATTTTTTGCCAAAAGAACTTTTCAAGATATCTTCGTAATTCCTTGTTGCAAGCGTTTTATCAACGCATTACAACATTATGATCATATTTAAATAATACTGTAACTATGTTTGTATTGTTAAATATATACAAAATACAAAATAAAGGCAAATTGATATTATTTAAAAAAAAACACTTAAAATAAGTTATGTAGTGTCTACAAATAATTGAATAAGAATAGTCTTAGATCGAAGTGTACCGCTGTACCCCCAATCTCCACTTTTGGACTCATCATTTTATTTACAGGACCATTTGATGATTTTGTATTTTATAGACTAACATCGGAAATACAATCTGACCCCTTTAAGATCTCCTAAGAAAAGTGTAACGCGATTCCTTACTTGAACAAGTGGAATTTTTTGGAATATGTTGAAAAAAATGTGTTGGATTTATACCGTCACTCATCTCATCAATATTATAAGCTGCGGGGTAAGAAAGCGTATATTTCAACAGAAAATGTCCCCTCGTCTGATTAAAATTTTTTAACTAATGTTACGGATGAAAATCCCTGTGGGAACACGCCTATCCACTGCGATAGGCTATAATTCGATGCGGAATTGATTGAGTAAGATAGATATGCACATATTAGTTTTCGAGCATTTTGCGAGAATGAAAACTGAATGTCGAAAAGATGCAATCACAAGTGACCGCTCAGATCATTACAGAACACGTATCTTATAATTTGATTAATGTCGTACTGCCAACATGTATTAGCCATTAGGAGGATAAATTATATGTCAGGTTTTCTCTCACCCGCCCTTCAAAAAATAGCTTGGTTTGACTTAGAATGCCGAAGAATTCTGGTACTCATAGTTGCCATCCTTTTGATCATCCAAATGAGAAACTTAGGCTTAATCCGTAATCACTCACGAATCATTCACAGTTACTTGTTATAATTGCCTTAGCTAAACCACACTTTTTAAATGACTTTGAAACCCGAAAAACTTAAACCCAAACTTAAGCTCTCACTGTGAAACCGATCATTAAAAATTCAAATGTCTTCGCTAAAAATTATTTTTCTTATCATCCAAAGTTCCTTTTTTAGAGCTAAGGTCGTGTGCCAATTGCATAGCCAGTGAATAATTCTTGACCTTAGCATGGTTAATAAATACTCCAAATGTTTAACTTGCTCAGGAGGTCGCTCAAATGTATCCAACTGCTAATTTTTAACGTTTGGTATACCTATACTGAGGATTGAGAGAAATGGAAAGCACACTCATGTGGAAAAAAGCACAACGTTAAGATTATTAAACTGAAAGCAAGGAACATGTATTTTTTGCCAGAAAACGTAATGCAAGGTGTAAAATAAATTTAAATTGAGTTTTTGAAAAAAAGTATGGTTACGTAAATGTTATCATATATTTATTTCTCTGTATTTTGTACGAGACATTTCATAATCATAGCACAAATAGTACAACAACATTTTATTTACTGAAAGCATCTCAGTGGGCTTACCTTTATAAATCGTAATAACGAACAGGACAAGATATCCACTTAAATTAGCGGACTTTATTCAAAGTCGAGTTTCCCACCTTTAACACGATTCTTCCCTTATTTCATATCTCCAACCTTCAGATGATGGCATACAGTTACAGTACATAATCATAAAGCGTATGATCGGCTATTTCGCCATTACTTACATATTTAAGTCAGCAACAGTCCGGAATGAACCTAGGCAACCAATAGACAACCAACATGCCTCTCCAATCAGACCCATCCTTAGCTAACTGCCTCCGGTTGCGCACTCCATGTTGGTTAAGGTCGGTTTCTACTTGTGCGCGCCTGTTTTGTCGAGGTCTTCCCCTACTGCGTCCGACGTCTGGCTGGGTATCGAAGACTCTTCGAGCCGGAGTATTAGTGTCTATTCGTTCTACATACCCTAGCCACCTTAAATGTCCAATGCGGAGTTTTTTTTTGACATGGGGCATGTCGCTGAACAGCTCGTATAGTTCTTGGTTGAATCTTTGTCTCCATAGCCCGTTTACGCAAACGGGACTGAAGAATTTTTGAAGAATTTTCCTCTCGAATCAACCAAGGATTTCTTCGTCCATTTTTGATACTACATGCTTCAGCTCCGTAGAGCAGGACTAGGATGACCAGGGTCTTATATAGGATCTCCTTAGTATGATGGCCTTCTTAGCCCGAAGAAACAGCGGTTGGCAAGAGTAATTCTTCGTTTAATTTCTGGCGAGATGTTGTTGTCAGAGTTAATAGCGGAGCCGAGGTAGAAAAGTCCCGTACTACCTCAAATTTATATCTGTCAATGCCCAATGGTAAAGTTCTGTCCAATTCGTCGATGTTGTGTGTCCTTTCGTGTTGACAGCATATTCTTAGTCTTACCATCATTTACTGCTAAACCAATTTTTACGCTTCCTTCTCTATATGTACTAGCCAACGTGGTTATGACATCACGTTGGTCCTACCAATGATGTCAATATTGTCGGCGTATGCTAGAAGCTGGACCGATTTTTGGAAGATTGTGCCTCTGGAATCAAATTAAGAAAGTCACATGGTGAGGTGTCGGTGAGGTCGTTTCCGACCTTGATGAAATAGCGAGAATTCTCTATCGTCATTCTAAACAGACGGACGAGCTTGGGCGGTATACCAAAACTAGACATGGCACTGTATAGTTTATGTCTCTATGAATGCTGTCGTATGCGGCTTTGAAATTATATATCGATTTGGTGGGTATCGATTTGGACTTCTTGGTTTTTTTCCAGGATCTGGCGCAGTGTGAAGATTTGATCGGTTGTGAAATTTCCAGGCCTGAAATACGCAAGTTGAATTTCTTTGACATTTCATATTGTGCGGTTCGCGAGTTTTGCAATTGGCAAAATTTATTTACAAATTCGTTTTGATTGTTAATTACGGGAGCAAGTTTGAAAATTGAAACTTATTCGGCATAATGAAGCAATTATAAAGCATTTTGCCATTGAAAATCCAGACTCCTCTCTCACAGTGCAATGTAAAAATGTCAAAAAAATGTTCCACTCAGTGATGCGGATTTTAATAACTCTATCGACAAATCGAATTGATTTTTGTGCATTCCTTATACGTTATAAATAGTGTAATTGTGGGTGCAAATGTATACGTGTATTTCTTTATTTGTAGTATTGTTGTAAGTTTAATTTTTATGTAGGTTTTAATTTGTGTAGAAAATCCTTTTAATTCAACGAGTACTTCAAGTACTTGGTTTGTTTTATTGTCTTTGTTTTTCAAAGAACAAATGGATATTTTTTTTTTTTTAATAATCGACGACGCACACGTTAATTTGCACAACCAACAATAAAAGGACACACACTGAGTTCGGCAAACGGTTACGCCGGTAACTTTTTGTATGGCGATCACAATTTCTTTGTGATCGCCGTTAACAATTTTCCTACACAAAATCTTTGATTAATTTTCCACGGTTATTTATGTTTGTCTTTGAACTTACCCCTTCAAAACACTGACTCTAATTTATACTACGTTCTCACTGAGCAAAAAAGCTCATTTCGGAAATCAATTTGCAAATACGATTAAATTTCCCATACAAAATCAAATTTCCGTAATGTGATAATACCATCACATTTGTGGGAAATGTGGTTTCTAATATGAAAAAATAAGAGGTCAAACAAACGAACAAACCTTTTTTCATTGGAATGGAACAGCTAAAATGTCAAATTCGATGGGATTCATGTGACAAAAAAGGAAGGGTTGATTGTAAAAATGTAAACATTGGAAACTTTCTCCCTCTGTTTTCAAACGCCAGTTGTCAAACACAATTCGAAAACTTAGTGAGAACACTTTTTTGGTGAAATTGGAAATAATCTCATTTGAACCCCAGTGAGAACGTAGTATTAAACTACACGTTGATTTTTACAATTTTTGAGAAAATTTTATTATATAATTTAAAATTTAAACCTTGTTTTTTATAGGTTTTTAGTATTGATTATAGGTTTTTAGTATTGGAACACAATTAAACCCTCATCAATGCCACCAATTGCCAGAACCCACCTCTCTACTTTCTCTCCGTCTTCAACAACCTTGTTAGAACCCTTTTTCTAATCATTAACATAGCGCTGATTATCTCCTCTCTCAAGTGCCACATAGGAATTTCTCTCTAGCTATTGTTTATTTGTCTTGCTAGCAACGCCTATCATTGAAATTTCCTTTGAGGAAATTTGCCTTGGGATGCGCTGTCATGTTGACATTGACAACAGAAACGGGAAAGGGAGGTAAACAACACATAACAAGTAAGTTTGGTTTTGATGAATTATTAATTATATTTACAGGTGAACGTAACAATAGCCGTGCGTTGTTAATAAAATTTGTGACAAAACTTTAAGCAAAAAATTAATAAAATGTTGGGTGTTGCCGACGGGGTTGATGGTTGGTGAAGTTATGGTATATATCCTAATGAACTTTTAATGTTCCTTATGAAGATCATCGAGCAGTCCACTGTTTTAACTTTTATCTCCAGCTTACTTGATCTGTGGTGGAAACATTGATTTCATATGCCACAACTTGGTGCATTGCGCAAATCTTGGCATCCCTAACAGTAATGGCTGAAACACAATCACGCTTTGGTGCGTTGCGTTGGCTGACGCACCTAGTTCAACCATATGAAATCAATGTTACCTATCAGAATTTAGCTTTGTCTGGCGTTGAGTTTCCACCTCAAAATGAAAAACGTACAATCTTAACGTAACGTTGCTGTAAAGCGCCATGGGCAAAGCAAATGTTGGAAAAAGTGTGAATTGTCAAAATATTTGTTGTTGTTTTCTGGATTATTTTCTGAGAAGGTTGTGGAATACGATATTTTTAGCAAAGATTTTAATCATTTCCCCCCCATTTTTGTAGCAGAAGTTGAAACTGCTGAGAAAATAAATATGTCAAAGCGTGCGCAAAGCAGTTGGGCGTAACGTTGGTAAAGCGAAGCTCCAAAGCGTGTTTGTGTTTCAGCCATAAACAAAATCTTTTGCATATATTTTGGAAAAAAAAAATCAATTTTATCCCACTTCTATTGTTGAATGTTGATGTGGCAATGTGTCTCTCGCTTAAAGAAATACTACTTTAGCTTAAAACGAACAGATCCACACTTTGGCATTTGAACAACAATGCTTTCTTTCAAAACAAACTTTGTTTCCAATGTGTTTTTGTTGATATTCTAGTTTTCAGACGCAATAATAATAGTTTCCTATTAAAAATGGGGGAATTGGACCCAAATAGTTGCAGAATTTGCTTATCAATAACTCAGACAAATGAACGTCAGGATTTACACATTGAAGAAAACGGTCTCAGTGAAGTTGGTCTTCTCTTCGAACAAGTATTGAGCTTACCAGTATGTAAATTCCACTTTCCATTCCGATATAAATAAACCTTTCTTTTATAATTATAGATTTGTTTTGTGGAACCAATGCTTAAATATATATGTAACAGCTGTGATCTGCAGTTAAAGTTATTTAAGGAACTTAAAAGCAAGGCGTTGGAAACTCATCTTCTATTAAGTGATCTATATGACTTGAAAGACTTCAATATAATCGACAATTCCATATCCGATGCTGATATGAAAACAGAAATATTAGAACAATTCGAGGAAGAAGCAGAAATCGAAAATGACTGTCCAAATGTAACAATCTCGAACGAGGAGTTGATTATCCCAATTGAATTGAATAATGACACCGATGCGTCAGAGCTGTATGATACCCAGTATTTAGATGAAGACGAATATTTAGAAGAAACCGATGAAGTACAACAAGTTGAGTATATTTTTGTCGCAGAAGATGTGAAAATAGAAAGCTCTTCACCTAGTCCCAGAATTACTAAACAATACAACGATTTTCCATGCTGTAACTGCAATAAAACGTTCAAACTTAAATCGCATTTAGAGAAACATCAGTAAGTTGAGTTGCAAAATATTAAAGGGATAAATACTTTAATGATTATTTTCTAGCAAAAAAATGCATCAAAAGACGAAAAAAATAGTTTGCAATCTTTGTCCGAGAGTAATGTTTTCTGAAGAAGCATTGCAAGTTCATATGAACATACATAAGGGTCTACCCGCATATCAGTAATAATGCTTAACGGATTGTGTTTATATATACATATTCTATCAATGCAATTCCCCTTAGATGCAGTATATGCGAAAAAACGTTCAAACAGAAAGCCCATTACAACTATCACATGCTCAACCACAAGAATGAGAGAAACATCATCTGTGATATCTGCCAGAAAGGATTTATCAGCAAAGGTGATTTGAAAATACATCAGAGAGTACACACAGACGAACGTCCTTATAAATGTGATGTTTGTGGTAAGATGAAATCATTTCTGTAGACTGACTAACTGTTAATCTGTATTTTCTCCTTTAAGAGAAAACATTTCGAGCACACACCCATATGGTAAATCATCGCTATTCACATTTCGAAAAAAAGTTTGAATGCCCAGTGTGTTTTCAAAAATACGTTTCACCGAACACATTAAGAACCCATTACAAGTCAGTACACGTTGGCAACGTCACCTATGACTGTGCACTATGTGAAAAGAAATTCAAAAGAAAGCATCACCTAACCGTAAGCACCAAGGTTACTTATTTATTTTGTTTAAATTTAGTTTTTACTCTTTCAAGACTCATTACAACACGCATAAAAATGCTATGGAAATTCTTACAGTTGAAAACGATCAGTTGACTACGGAGTTTACCTAACCTAACACCTACGGAGTTCATACAACCGATGCTGTCTATAAACATGTAATATGATTTGTCATATTAAACGAATTTCTTTTACACATTTTAGCAAGTAAATGATATCTTTTGATTTTGAACTACAGAGCCAAGAGAGATTTTTATGTCATGACTTAATTGATTTTTTCCCTCTGGCACAAAACTATTTTGAGAAAAGCATCTACTTGTTAATCAATTAACCTTGGTAAGTTACCCGAAATTCGCCACAAAATGCTTGGAAAGTTGAAGTATCCACTGGTTAGTTAAAAAATGCATTTGAACATGTGGAGCTAACCATCATAAAGAGTGTGCTCTGTTCTCATTGGTCAAACCAGTCGATAGACCAATGAGAACAGAACTTCATCTAGGATATCTTATTAAATCTGAAATCCAGCAAGATGTTTTCCAGGCTGAAATCATGGCAAATAAATTCCTGGAAGCAATTCGTTCAACTCGAAATGAGCCCACGAATGCCCACTGCCTCTTAACGAGATGGCGGAGCATTTTACCATTCACCTCTTTTGGGTGCCGGACCACAGAGACATACCAGGGAATTGCAGGGCAGATAAGCTTGCCAGACAGGGCACTACCTTGACATTCTACCGCCAGTTGATATACCTAGAATGCCCCTTACTACATGTAAATTACTGATCACACAGGATGGGATCAAGAAAGCAAACCGAAGATGGATGAACGGCACAACGTGCCAAATATCCAAGCAACTCTTTCCTAGCTTTAAACAGAAGCGCTCCAGCTGCTTAACAATGCTGAACAGATCAAACATCAGTACCAAAATCGGTGTCCTCACAGGACACTGTCCTATAGGCCTACACGCAAAAAGACTAGTCCTTTTCAACAAGGACTTCTGTAGAAGCTCTCTCAGAAAAAATTAAACTTCATCTGGTAGACCACTTCGACCACAACGGACCTTTATGGAGTAATTGTGCATCGCGTACAGCCACTACAACCTAACCTACAACAAGATTCAGATTCTTTAATGAGACTGTTATAAACGAATTTGAGATTAGGTATCTACTTATAAATAGAGTGAGTAGGATATATTCTTTTAGCTATTGCTTAAATGTAACTATATTGTTCTCTCTTACGACTTTTTGTCGTGATATTGAATGACGTTTCACGATCCTTGCGCAGGGGTCATGCTTATCTTCTCTGTATCGTTCCAATTTTAGTATATGTTCTGCTATACACTATATAAAACCTATGAACCTATTAAAGATAATATCTCCATTACAAAATCGTTACTGAAGATAAAGTCAGAATGTGGCTAAACTCCCACATCATATCTACACAGGGTATCCGTGAGTGACCGAACTGTCACCGAGGAGTCTGAAAAAAAGCAATTAATTATAGAATACTAAAAAGAAATATACAAGGAAGTAGTATATACATCCAATCCTTAGCACCGTACAAATGTCAGATCAACAGCTAAAAACAAAGCAGCCGAACTCTGTACCTATTAAGTCCGATAGTGGGCTTCTTGTCTACTTTAGTCGCGGAAGTACCTCCAATTCTCATGCTTACCAGTTTTAAAAAAATATGCAGCTCAGATTTAATTCTAAAGAACTATTCCCTATTTCAATAAAATATATCACAATATTACTAAGCCGTATCTATTCGATTTCCTTAGGCGGTGTCTCAGAAGTTGCCTAGCTACGCATGCCTAAATATTTAAGTTGTCTCTGGGCAATGTTGCCTAAATTTCTTATCTATATAAAATCGATTTTCCATTGCTGCCTAACTAACGGAACGTAGTAGAATTTACAAATCTAGTATACAAAATTAGGTTTTTGTACTTTGTTTACATCAGATGTTTTTTTTATTTTTTTTATTTATTTATTTAATCTACCATATTTATATATATTTACAGATTATTTTGACCTAATACTAAGAAATTGCTTAATTTGTGAGGTGATGTCAATACTTTATCTTCTGTCAAAGACAGTGTTCCCATGTCTGTGATAGGAGAAATATAATCATTTTACAGAAAACAGATAGGTTCAAAGGATTTATAATTCTCATTAGGAAATAACTTAGTAGCATTTATTTTCTATTCTATTGTCATTATTTTTGAAGCAATTCCACATAATTAGTTTTAGCCCAACTATCACTAACCGGAATTTTCAGTTTTGGCCAATAACGGAAAATCATTATTATTCACATTGACATCGATTCCTTCGAATTTCGGAGTAAACGTTCGTATAAACACATTTCGACATAATTTATATCATTTTTAGCATCAATAATCAAAATGCGTACTATTTGATCTAACGCCCAACTCGCTGTGAAAGAGAAAGTTGCGTACGACCCAGTCGTGCACCCACCACTCGTTTTTTTATTATTTATTTATTTATTATTAGGTTCGTTTAATAGGTTTCGCCAACTCTGGTTAGAGTAAATTCCAACTCGAGTTAATTCGGTTAAAGTTTAACTCGAGTTGACACATCACTACTCTGAAATACACTATGTGTAAGTATATCCAACAAGAATTACAATGTTTGAAAACCAAGATGTTTATATTATTTTTCTATGTGATGACAATAGTAAAACTGTCATTTCATGTATTGGAGCAGGAGCTTATGTGTTCTTCTAAACACTATTGCTTTTTTTAACTGCTTGTCCTGGTCCTTCGTTTTTAAGTGTTTTTAGGGTTGTTTTCTTCATATATTCACTTCACTCCAGAATGCTGCTTAGCACTATCGGTGCTGACTCGACACGAATCTTTGTCCGTGTAGTTTTCGATGTAAGGGCACAAATATGGATATTTATAATTGATTTTAACGAATAGCCATTGTTTATTCAGTTACTGTTTCATTTATCTGCGCTGTCTTGCCTTCATCTTCAAGAATGACATTTTAGTTTACGCTCGCTCTTTTAACCGACTTTATGTTCAGTTATTAAATATCATCGCAAATGTTCACACACCTAAAACCAAGCAACCAAAATTCACATCCAAGGAAATTAGATAATCAAAAAGGATCAGTTGACTACGGAGTTCACCTAATTAAAAATAATGCGATTGTTTTAGTTTCGCATTTAACGGGTGGTTAAATTTTAAGGGCCGATGTTTATTTATTTATTTATTTATTTATTTATATATCTACCAGGTAAAACCTTTACAGATTGATTTAATAACTTAATTATACTTATTATATAATATTACATTCATGCATTAATATGATAAATAAAAATTCAACAAAATTCAATATTAATTTAAGAATATTTGGCTTTTAAAATTTCAAGTGCAATTTTTTTTAAGCAATCGCGATTTAAAGTTAAATCTAGGTCAATTGTTACTACCGAATTGTATAAATTAACGCAACGCGTAATGGTTTCAGCTGATCCATAGTTTGTCCTATGTAAAGGTGAAATAAATAAACTTGGTTCTCTTAGATACCTCAAAGGAGCATTAAAAGGTAACGAAGAAAGCAACTCTTCACAATTTACGTGGCTATTAACCACATCACTAAGGAATACTAATGATAGCATTTTTCTTCGAACAAAAAGAGTTTGGAGATTAATTAGTAAGCAACGAGATCTATATGGTGGTAACTCATCATTTCTGTTAAACCTTCGTAAGGCAAAACGAGTGAACGATTTTTGTATTCTCTCGATTCTGTTAGAGTGAACATCGTAAGCAGGATCCCAAATTACACAACAATATTCCACTAAAGAACGAACTAAAGAACAATAAAGTGCTTTTAGAGTATAAGGATCTTGAAAATCTGTGGTATTTCGTTTGATGAACGCCAACATTGAGTAAGACTTGCAAATAATGTAATCAATGTGCAGTTTAAAACTCAGTTGATTATCGAGCAGTATTCCTAAATCTTTAACTTCTGTTACACGTGTAAAAATAACATGATTCGCAGTATATTGGTATTGTAAAGGGGTTCGCGATCTATATACTGATAATACATTACATTTGGGCAGGTTAAGTTGTAATTGATTTGCCTTACACCAGCGCTCGAGAATAGATATTTCATGTTGAACCTAAACAAGTCAAGTTTTTTTCTGCATTTCATTTCATTTCTTAATTTCAGACAAACTCAATTTGAACCATGGAAAGATACACAATCGAGCAACGAGTTAAAGTTATTCAGGCTTATTATGAAAATGGGCGTTCAAATCAATTTAATCGTCCAAATGTGCGTACTATCAGAAAAATCGTGCAAAAATTTAAGCAAATAGGGTCTGTAGGAGATGTGAAAACAACAGCTCGTACTGCAGAAAATATTGCTGCTGTTCGCGATAGTGTGGCTGAAGAGCCGTCCACCTCAACTCGTCGTCGTGCATTTACACGCTTAAAAGGTGCAAATGACTAAAGAACTAAAGCCTTTGGACCATAATAAAAAGAAATGACAATAATTAACTAAATAATTTGTGTTTTATTCAAAATCAACATCGGCCCTTAAAATTTAACCACCCTTTATAATCCATGCTAATATACAAATATTGTGAGTGTCGTCGATAATCGGCTCGATATTTGTTGTTTGATTTCGGCATTGTGTAATCGACGACGTCTTGAGTATTGTGCATTTGCATGCAGGTAGCTTTTTTTCCAAACGCGCGGTGAATCGTCCGCCTGTTGTACTCTAAATTCCTCATTAGCACCACACAACTACCACAATACCACCAATACCTTCATAACAGGCTACGCAACATTGTCGGAAACCAGCCATGAAGGCTTTGGTGATGCTTCCTAAATCGTAACCCATCAAGATCACCTCCAGATGGTCTCCTTACAAACCAAGAGCTGGCACCTCTTACCTACTCAGCACAACCTGACACCGAGATTAGTGACTGTTGGCCGCACATGCGTAATTTTCTCTATAGAAACGACCATATTTTAATATAAAATGTTGTGTGTTGGTCGAGATGGGTTTTACAGCATTCACTGCAATAACCACATTCTCCGCGGATAATAATTACACGAATTAATCCAAACCCGAGGACGCGCCTGCCAACCCCATGAAATGTATTGGCATAAATGAAAGTCTCTTTGGGTACTTAAATCCTCAGTGTTAAATGTTTCATTTGGCCTAACATTTTCTTACAGTCGACTGTGTATCAGCTATGATTTTTCTTTGTTTTTTTTGATAGGATCCTGTTCGGGATTTATCTTGAGTTGCACCTCTCAGTATTCTTGACAGCACGGCAATTTTGAATGGTTGAAAATGTCGCCCTTGGTTTTTAACAACACATCAATAAAGTGATCGTTATGAAAGATCTGAACGGTCTCTTGCTGTTGCAATATATATTCTTTTTGGTTCACGGTGTTGTTTAGCGTGTGTAATTATATCTTGTGCTTTTAGGTCAAGGATATCATGTCAGCGAATATAAATATTATTAGGTTGGGAAATATTTCTCATAATATTAGCATCAATCAAAGTACGAGTGATCAACCAGTAGGCCTATGTGATAGCTTTTGAATACAAATTCAAACGAATTACAATTAAGTAATCAAAGAGCTAGTTGCTTTATTCTATCTCTGCTTTGGGAGTAAATACTACTTAATACTTATCGCTAGTCTGTGGCAGTGTGGAACAGTAAATGTAGGATGTCCTCCTCGACGAGTGGAACTCTGTATTTCCTGCATAGTTGGTGTTTACCGATATTTATAATATACATGGAGATTGTTGTACCATACGCACTGCAATTTTAATTCTAATGGCAACTCCGTAAGTCGCACACGCTTTCTACGTGGTATACGATAACATTTTTATGGGTTTGTCTCCTCACCCATTCTGCAAAAAGAATATACCTGGTTATGTATGTACAATCTGGATAATTCATTATTTTTATAAGCTAAGGAGTAAGGAAACTTTTTTTTTTACAGATGAATGTCTCTGCTTGCTGTTGAGAATGTTGTTCCACTGTAGCTAAGTAAACAAAGGAAAATTTCTGAGGGATCCGTAAGTGCTACAATCCTAATATGCATAACATGATTTGCATTTTTGAAAGCCTGATTAAGCAGTAATGCAGTGTACTGCGGTTTGGAACTCAGCCAAAACGACGTTATCAAGATTACAGTGTCTCTACTTTTCATTGATTAATTAGGTCCGTTCGGGTACTTAAAACTACTTAAAAGAGTAAATTTGAATAAACATTTATGTAAACTTCTCAAAGCCGTTCGCGTACTGAGAAAATTTCAAATTGACATATTAGGTCTGCTCCCCTACTTTTTCTGTAAAAATTAGTAAATTCTCAAATTTCTTGGAGTGGGGGTAAATTATCTCAGAAAGAGACAAAATTACCAAAAAGTACGGGAACACGTAAGTAAAAAACAGTAAAATTATATATTTTGTATGCTTTTTAAAGAACAAATGACATAAATCACCTGTCAAAAAAGCGAGTTGTCACTTTTAGATACCAACTGACAGTTTACTGATTTTTACCAACAGAAATTTCTGCAGTAAATTTTTTTACAGATTTTTATGGAGGGGTAGTTTTTTGTTCTCTCCTGAGCTGTCTCTTTTACTTATTTTTGCGTAAGGGAACGGCAATAAGTAAAAATCAGTAAATATTATTTTGTACGGGAACAGACCTAAAAGGTCAGATGTTAAATGTTTTTGTGTTGGTGCATGTTGGTGTAAATCTGACTTGGAATCCAGATTCTTCAAAAGTACTCTAGAGTAAAAAAAGAGTGCTTTTTGTATCCAATCGAAAACGCTGTTTCTTTATTTTTTTTTTAATTTTCTTCACGCAGAATTTCAGCTGGTGAGAATATGAAAATAGTCGAGAATGACAGATCAGGAGTTTGACAGGAACCAACAAAATAAATCTTCCTTTTATTCCAAATATACCAGAAAATTGTTGTTTTCTATATTTTTTGTAATATTTGCTTCCTAAATATAATCTTCGATAGTTCGAAGGTTTTATAGTTTCTTTCAACATAATTAAGAATTTGTGGTTTTTCATTTTTCTTTGCGAAAGCGTACAGGTACCTTTCGTTGAAATGACAGAATTCTCTCTTGATATTGGTGATTTGATATATTTTTTATTTTTATTTACACAGAAGTACCCGAACGGATCTATAATTATTTTCCTTCCTATTTCTATCAATTGGCCAAACATTCAACACAATTTAATGCTAATAAATGTTTAGTGTCAGTTAAAGATGATAATGATTAATGAATGGTTAAAATAACACTGATAATCTAAAAATTAAAAATTATCCGAGATTGGCTTGTATATCGACAGTGGCAAAGTCGAGATTTTACTGTCGAGCTTTCACGAGTCATATTTTCAAAATCGACTTTATTAGAGACGACATTTTGATCAGTCGGTATTTTTACCATGCGGACGGTCGATCTTTTTAAATCGGCAAATCGTACCCAACCCTTAGCAAAGTTGTTGTTGCAACGCGCGCATGGAACAGCTAGTTTGTCATACAAATTCATTTACAAAAAAAATAGTAAGGAATGATAGTCAAACAATGCTTCAACTTGAAATGTTTTTTTCCCAATAATGAGAAAATATATATTTCGTCAATTGCAAATCAACAAGACGTAACATAGCTATATCTACAATAACTTCTAGTCCATTCCATTTGTTTTTCATTCTACAAAATTTAAAAAAAAAAACTACAATCACCTTGCATTAAAATAAAAACAGCCATTAATAGAATTTAAATAAACCTTTATTTAAATATATTTTGGATAATTATTTAAACAAAAACAATAAATAATAATATTTAGTCTTAAAGTGCTGCAACATTCACTTTGCGTTGATTTCATCGACGTGAAACATTTTTTTTAAATATTATTTTTGAAATATTTTATTTTTCAACTAGAAAATAATGTTTCTTATCCCACGCGTAAACAAGAAAGCTCTACTATTGCGATTGCTGTTTGATGGATATGAAGGATTATCTGAATTTTTTGTTAAACCTAAACATTTTTGATATTTTTTATTTGACTCTTAGCAACACTAATCATTGGTAATCATTGACAATCATGAATGGTGTATTTGAGCGTATGAACCATAACCCTTACATGATGGATATTGCACCGGCAATTGGTTATTTTATATATTTTGACCCGGGGTTTATGTTAAGGAGTATAAATCTTAACTCTCCTTGTATTTATATGTGTATCTGTACACGAGAGATCTTACTCGCAGGCTGATCGTTCGAAACACTTTGCTTACGAGTTGGTCGACAACTCGAGTGTGAATTCGACTTTGGGTATGTTTTCCCTTTTATACTAGTGCATTCTGCGATTGCATGCAGTTAGAACGCACCGCCACTTGAAAGTCACACTTATACTCACAAAACTAACACCATTAAAGAAGTAATAAGTTGTATATCCCTTAATCTAAACCCTGGGTCTTAAGAGCGCTCGTTTACAGATACACTTACTCATATAAATACCAAGAGAGTTAGGTTTGATACTCCTTAAAAGGAGAGAGAGAGAGAGAGGAGACATGAGAAATTCACATTAGGTCACTATAGCAAAACGCGTGCGGGGCGACTTAATTGCAGCTAGTAATACTGTGATGTCATTCTTACGTTGCACATAAAAAAGGGTGAGATGCAATTCATCAACATCGATGAGACTTAAAACCTTCATTCACCGTTCGCATATCACCCGTTTCCGAATAATAAGTTTTTCATACTTGTGGACAAGTAACAGTAGATAACAGCATTTATAATGAATGAAATTAATATCTCTCAACGTTATGCCACTGACTGGGCATCATTCCACAGGGTAGTGGTAGATGATGCCATGATAAAATGTCATACTACCATTGGTAAGCAAGTTTTACAAGTTTTATAAAAAGTAACTAAGAATATATTTATTATGATGAACAGGTAAAACAAAATAGTGGATTCGTGGAAGGAAACAGTAGATTCAACCAGAGACCAAATTGCGATTGTTGGATGGTATATAAAAGCATTCATTTATGTCAAATAAGAAATAACCATTTTAATATTTAATTCCACAGCTACGACTGCTTGAAAGACGAAGGCTTTCATCATCAACATTTAACCACTCTGTACTGGTCAAAAATCTGGGGACTGGGGCCCACACAAAGACAGTTGAGAGTATGTGGAGACATTCTAATGCGTCGCTCTCCCAATACAGCTGAAAAAAGAAGTTCTACAGGGGGAACATGGCTTAGTACATGTTCTTAAAAAAATGTCGAGACGAAAATTCCGACCCTCTAATCGAATTTTAAAAATTTGCATGGAAAATGTACGCCGATTTTGATTTCTCGCCGTGTTCAAGAAAGGCCGAGTTCACATACTTAATTAAAGAATCTTGCGCCTTTTGTTCGCTGGCTGGGCTTCGAAGCGTTTGAAAAAAAAACAGAAATTTGGCCCTATCGTGGTATCCGTATGGAGAGTAATTTTCTACGCAACGCAAATCCAGTCAGAGACAGTATCCGTTTTCCGAAGGTGAATCAACGCATTCATTTGACCTCAGCAAAGATCAGCAACCTCTTCTGGTGTCCTTTTGGTGAAATTCCGAGCTAAATCGCGTTTCTCAAGAAGCGCTCTGCTTGTTTTTTCATTTGAATTTTGCCTAAAACACCACTTTTCGACAAAAAATAAAATTATTTTATTGCTTACATTTTGTTCACTTAAAAATATTCCCGCAACGAAAACATGTCGGAGACCATCGGAGAGAAATTGACGTGTGGCTGTCAAAAACAGATGCAAAAAGTGCCACCCATCGCAATGAAACGTAGACTGCCGATGTGCTTTGTCCGAGAAATGTTTCCAACAACTGATCGGAACGATTACCATAAAGCAAAACTCTCCGATTCGTATAAAATCGGAGAATAAATCTTTCGGAACGGATACCATGATAGGGTCGATTATCTTTAAAGACAAATCGCATTTTAGAATGAATGGCTGAAATGGCTGACCGGATGGCAACATACAGTAACTATTTCATGCGGCATTTTATCTGGCGGCGTCATTACTCCGTATTTCTTCGAAAACGATGTTGGTGAGGCATTCACCGTCAACGGCGAGCGCTTTAGATATATGATGATCACATAGGCGACATATGATCCCAGCAGTACCACTCTACGTGCCACAACGAGAACACTACAATGGATATTCCGGTTTTGAGGGTAGGGTTATCTCTTACGAACGCGATCTCGTAGGGTTTTCTGAAGTCGCAATCGAAATATGCCCTAAAAATCAACATAACCCAGGTAATTGCCGGATCTATCCGGCAGATACTTTAGAATTTGACCTCTCGTATCCGTGCCACTTTACGAAGCCGAGTGGGACATTTCAATGATGCCATATTTCAGACATAATGGCAAACATGGGATAAATAAAATATCTGCCATAAATGCCCGACACAGGGCTTCAAACTTAGCTTCTCCCTTAATTTGTGCCGGCAAAGTTATTATTTATGCCACCAAGAAGAGGATCTCCGGTTTAACACCGAAACCGAACATCAAATTAGAAAATTAATGACAGTGTTACTCTTGGATACTTGTCAGTTTTTGGCAAGAGGTGTAGCAGTAATAAAACTAAGTACGTTGGTCTAATAACCCGGGGTCTCAATTTCAAATCGTGAAAGTGATTTCATATGAGTCCCCGGTTCAAATCATGAAAGTGACAACATACTTTCAACTTTGAACCAGGGACCCCTGGCTTATTATTCCAACGTACTTACCACAAGGCCACTGCACCCAATGGGATACATGGAACTTTCAAGTCCACAGTGTGTTTTATTGTATTTCAAAATCGACCCTCCCTTAATGGAAAACCCTTGAACACGAATGTCTGTTCATCATTCTATTCATATACCAAACTGTTACATGCGTAAACACACAATTTTTTGTCACAACAAACGGTGAAAGTGGCACTGTCAAATATTTCTCTACGGTTTTTTCGTTAGAAAACTCTTTTTGCGAGACAAAAATGGTTTCACCATCTGTCCAAGCAAGTTTTTACTGTAAAAAAATTCGTAAAGCAACTATACATCTAAGACTCCCTTTATTACGACTACATTGAACTTACACATCATCAACACATCAATTGCAATTTTATTTTAAATGAAACCTCCATTGAAAATTGCAAATTTCCACTTTTGAAATATCAATTTTCAATGGAAATCATAACCAAAAAGAAAAATAAAAATATAATTATATGTGAATGTTGCAGACCTCTAAAATGTACACGTACAATTTGAATAATTCCAAAATATAAACTCCATTTAGTTTTTACTTATTTTTTGTTTACACAAATACGATGGTTTGGATATTATTACATACAAATATAGCCTTGCATTTGGCAGCATTCAAATATCATAAAATATAATTTGATTTCGGGTTTCATCATGGCATTACATATTACCATTACATTATTGACTTTCTTTTAATTTAACCACTTGTTTTGCATGAAAGAATTGAGAAAAACACAAATATTACTACAAATTCATTTTAAATATTAAAATACTTATGCGATTTGATTTCAACTTAGTTATGTGTGTGAAAGGGTGTTTTTTTTTGTCAAACCAAACGTTTTATTACGTTACAAGAAATCGCTTGCAACAGAGTATTGTCAAGCGTATACAAATAAATGGAGTTTCGTTACGATTCTAACTTAGATTACGTTTTTCTTTTTGTTTTTCTACTCATTAAATGATTTTAAGACATAATTTAGGGAAATAAAATGCTTTTTCAAGTAAAAGTTGGAAAATAAATAAATGTACGCTTATTTATTTTTAATTATTTGTATTTTTGTTTTCAGTGGTTTTTTTGTCCGGCTCGGTCATGTTAATCTCATTATCCTGCAAAAAGATATGCCAAAAATCCAAAACAAACAAATTTAGCAGGATAGTTATACACATCTTTGAAAAACAGAATGTGTTCTTTTTTTGTATGTATTTAAGCTAATAATAGGAATTGTTCCATGTACGTGCATAAACGAAACTAGGTTTAGTTATAATGATACGATATGTGTGAGCTTTGTGAGGGGGGCTTTAATAAATATGGGTTAGCTATTCATACGATTGTTGGGGACGTTGAAATTATAAATCAAGGTGTTAATTAATTGATTTTCTGGGTCAGGTAATATTTGTTTTCCAATCCATTGACTATGTTTCAATAAACAATGCAAACAAGCGAATAAGTGTTCGTTTACAAAATGAATTCCGACTGATAGAGAAAAGGGTGTCAGCGAAATATTTCTAACTGAACAACGTTGAAAATACAAATATAGATGAAACGAAGCAATTCAAATATCTCGGTCTTGTAATAGATAATAAATTATCACTTAACGAACATATTGACTATATAAAATTCGGCGTCCTAAGGAAAATTAGACAGAACATTTCTATGTGCAGTGCAGTCAAAGTATACAACGTAATAATAAAACCTCATTTTGAGTACTGTGGTAGTGTATTGTTTTGTACTCGTCACTGTCACAAAAACAGATTACAAATATTGCAAAACAAAGCAATGCGAATAGTGCTGAAGTGTGATCGATACACACACATAAACTTTATGTTAAACGCGTTAAATTGGTTAAATATTAACCAAAGACTTTTCTTGACCGCAATGCTACAAATACATAAAATAAAAACTGATAATACTACATGCAAGAGAATACTACAATAAATGATGGATCTTCCTATAACCTAAGGAATGAAGGTTACTTCGTGCTGCAGAGAGTGAGAACCGTAAGAGGACAGCGAACACTTGACTACATAGGCTTTCAAGCATTCAATAATTTGCCAAATGACATCAAACATAAACATTTTAGCATAAAACTTTAAAAATGTATATTAAAGAAATTTGCAAACGTTTATAAAGATAATGTAAAAAGAATATGTAATTGTAAAAATTGATATAAATGGCATTAATGCCAAATAAAGATTCAACTAACTAACTAACAATAAAAGCCCCATAAAACAGGTGATCAAAAAGGAGGTACTTTTTTCAATAGTTTTTTACAGTTCTTATTTGTCAATTGACTTGTTTATATGATATTTGTGTTCAGTATGCATTGCCATTTCATCATGAATCGATTTACGCCATATAAATGCTTACTAATTGTGGAAGCCTATTTCCAAAGTCAGTGCTCAGTTAAAAATTGTAATAGAGTTCTTCCACCACATTTTGGTCTTCATAATCGTCCAACTACGCACTATTCATAAAAACATCACCAAATTCCAAACCAATTTTACACTATTGGACACTCATTCAACAACCAGAATTCTTAGAGACCGTAATAATGACAATATAGTAGCAGTAGTAACGAGTATTTGGGAAAACCGTGATCAATTAATTCCTCGAAGTTCTTAAGGTATGGGCATTTCTTATGGAATGTTGTGGCGTATTTTGATTTCAAAGCGTATGGAATACAACTCGTTCAATAATTAAAGCTTACTGACTTTGCTTTACGCTTTAATTTCGGTCTGTTGGCCTTGAAACAACTTCAAATTGAACCGCTTTTTTATTAAAAAAATGTTTTTAGCGACGTTACGTTAATAGGCAAAATTGACATATTTAGACAGATGAACAGCCAGAGGGAATCCCACAGCTACCGATGCAACCCAAAAATTCACTTTTTGGTGAGTTTTATGGGCAGACGGCATCATCGGACCGTGTTTCTTCAAAAATGCGGAAGGAGCGCGTGTTACTTACTACTACAGAGCAATGATCAATGAATCTTTGTGGCCGAAAATGAAAGATATTGGTGTAGCTGACTTGGGGTTTTAAAACTATGCCGCTACATGCCAAATAGCTAAGTAATCAATCGGATTATTGAGGAAAACGTTTGATTAAAACATCAAGTCTTTTTTACGTCGCCCGAAACGATTTAAGCTTTGGAAGCCAACAAAACTTTTTGTCGACAGCTTTTGGAAGTAAAAATTGAGTAACGTTTTACACTTACATGCAAAATAGCAATATAGATTGAGGCAGTTTGCTTCTAAAAGTCTTCCATTAGTTTTCTAAAAAGATCCTGCAAGCTCATTTTCTACATGATAATTTTGTTACATGCCATCTTTTTTATAAAATGTCAGAAAAGTGGGATCGGTATACATTTTTCTTTAGGGCGAAAGCATTGTCTGCTCCAGACTCAATCGACTCAACTTTGATTGTTAGCCTAGAGTAATGTGCAGAAAACTTCTACTGAAGACTTACATCTGCAATGACTCTGAACAAAGTAATGAGGTCAACTTTACATCCAAGACAATAATTCGTGACTATGAGCCATACTGCTATAAGTAGGTGTAAATCACTTCATTATAATCGAATCGAACACGAAGCTCGTCCCACCAGTTCGATGAATTTATATCCATCACATAACTAATCTAGGCGCTTATTCAAGTAAACAAATAGCACTTTGGAAAAACTATGAAGCATGTATACATGCAGTAATGCTATTATATGGGTCAAATAAGAATGAGTGTATGAACTGAAGTGGAAAATCAATCAATGAACGACAATAAACCTTAAGCCATTTCAATGTTCTCAAACAAACAAGAAATTCAAGAAAAACAATAATTATCCCCATCTTCGTCACAGAGCTCACACATGTCGAGAATAGAAATAAAATCAACATTTTCACCTGCAAATTTGAAATTGTTTGTGTGTACCGCTCTGTATGAAACCCGACAAATTTGCAAGTGAAAAGTTAATTTTATTTTTTTTAATTATTTTTGTTGTTATACCTTTGACTTTGCATCCTCTAAGTGTTTATCTCTGGCTGACTCATACAAACTGACAAACTTATCGCGCTGAACCTTAAACGCCGCAAAGAGTTCATCGTTCTTGTTGCCCTTAAGTCTATTCTCGATGTCCTCCTTCTTGGCATGTTCTTGTCGAATCTCTTCTGTGACCCATGGCTTGTCCAACGGGTATTGATTTATTATTTCTTTGAGTGTTTTTTTCGATGGATTATCACTTTTGATCGTGGTTGTCGGTTTGATTGGTTTACCATTCCGTCTGTTCTTCATAATCCTGCCAGGTACGATCCCAGGTACGCGTCTCATGGGGGGTACATTTCGATTTCTCCTTAGCATTGGCGGTGGGATTGGAGGCATCGGACGGCCTGGACGTATACCTACCATTGTGTTGTGCATCATGGGTACTGGTGGACCATTAAAGTGATTCGGCATTGGATCGATAGGAATGGGCGGCATTGGTCCTCGCATTGGCATGGGTGGAACAGGAGGCATAGGCCTATGTGGCATATCCATACCGTTGAACTGCCGATTTCCTATGCCGAATTTTGGTCCATTTGGTCGCATGGGACCACCACGACCATGACGGCCACCACCCCAATTTGGACGATGTTGGTCCCCATGATTCCTAGTGGGCATCATTGTCCGTTGCGGTCTACCCGTATTGTGTAGCATTCGTTTGTTGGTACCTGGAATCTGGGCGGAAATTGGAGGCGTTGGGTTGTTAAAGTCCATGTAGCCTGGGTTGTCTGGAATCTGGCTGGCGTTGAACATGACGTTAAGACCATTCGGACCGTTTAATGGTGAATCTTGCTTGAACATTTTTCCAACCCGTGCTGGATTTTGCTTTCTTCCATTTGGTATGAATCCGCTTTTAGAAACCATGTTGATGGCGATTACAATTTACAAGAGCATTTAATGAAAATGATTAATCGAAAATATTGGAAATTCTGTAGGTAGAGCGATTTCCGAGAAACAATTTGCTTTTGCAGAAAAAATGTCGGCTTTGTGGCCACACAAAAGTTATTTTCGTTGTTGGAAAGAGAAAACTGTTTTATCGTATCCGTACCGTAGATGTCAGTAGTGCCAAATCTATCTTTGCTCGGGTTGTTTGTTTTGTGAAGCTACGATTAGGTTACCTATGTGAAACAATTCGAATTTATGGTGTTTTCTATTGGAAAAAAAAAATATTTTTAATATACATCAAAAGACCTATTTTGACAGGTGCTGTGTTCCATTAAGCAAGAAGATTGGTCTTGATTTTCCCTTCTTGCACGTCAATTTGACAAGAGTGATAAACTATTCGAATTACTATTGATTCGGTTGTGAAATCATAAAAACGGTAGTAGTTCTAAGTAAAATATTTGTTATCAAAAAAAAAAACTTGTGTGATGGGGAATTTGAAAGGTACAACGACAATAATTTCACGGACACGAAATTACACAAGAGCTTTTCTTTCATTAATTCGCTAAAACACATCTCAACGGTTGTATAGTTACAAATTGCATAAGTATTTATGCAGCCTTGGCCCTCATTCTTTAATACTGCGTTCTCACTGGGGTTCAAATGAGGGTTGATTGAAAAAATGTAAGCATTGGAAACTTATTATTTATACAACAGTTGATGGTACACTTATTGCTCTGTATTTGCTGCTATTATTTCGTCCAGAACCTCCTTGGAGTTTTCCATTTTAATTTCAGAGTCGATAACATTTGAATCCGGAACCGAAGTCTTTGCATATACGGCTTCCTCTGTTTTCAAACTCCAGTTGTCAAACGTAACTCGAAAACTTAGTGAGAAAACTTTTTTGGTGAAATTGGAAATAACATAAACTCTGACCCGAATGCGTAACTTAGGCTTATAATGATATATAAAATTATCCTTTCTGTCATTTTGTTTGACCCGGGGTTTAGATTTTCATGTAATAAATTCAATTTGCATGGTATTTTATATGTGTTAGTGTATTTGTACAAGAGAGCTCTTCCTTACAGGCTGGATGTTTTAAACATTTTGCTTGCAAGTTAGGTCGACAACTCCATGAATGTAAATTTGACATTTCAGTATTGCTTTCTCTTTTACATACTTGTGCATTGTGCGTTTATATTATGTCTATCGTCTGTTTGACGTACCCTTTTTTCGACGGTGGCTTTGTTTTGAATTTATTTCAAATTTCAACCCATAGGTATCAATTTTTATTTTAATTACCAATATTCTTTTCCAGTGGAATTGTCGGGTAATTTCATGACTGTAAATTCATGCATGCAGTTAGAACCCGTCTCCACTTTAAAGTTACACATTCACTCACAAAACTTACACCATTAAACCCCGGGTGAGAGTATGTGCAAGTTGCAAGTGTTGATGGGTTCTATATAACTATTGGCATGAAATCACCTGGCATTACAATATAAATGTAAGCACCGGCGGAAATTCACTAAAAGGGACAGATATACGATAATCGCAGAATGCACTAGTGTAAAAAAAAACATACTCAAAATCAAATTCACTTTCATAGCTGTTGTCGACCTACACATTAGCAAAACTCTTCTAACATTCAGCTCTTGAATAAGAGTAAAATCAGCTTTCGCATAAAACAAATCACACAAATACTCAAGAAGCCACAACATGTCCGTTCTATTTACCGCAAAAAGGTTTTATACAGAAAAAAAATTGAGAATACCTATTTCGAATCATTTTAGGATATTTTATAGATGACGAGTCAAAGATCTACAGCCGTATTTATTAGATTTCCTTAGGCGGGGTCTCAGAGGTTGCCTAGTTAGGCATGCCTAAATATTTTAAGTTGCCTCTAGGCAACGTTGCTTAAATTCTTATTTATAATCGATTTTCCATTGCTGCCTAACTAGTATAAAAAATTAAGATTCTTGTACTTTGTTTACATCAGATTTTCTTTTTTTTGGGTTTGACAGCATATGTTATTTGTAAACAAATATCTTAAAGGAAGAACATGAAGCTATATGGGCAATGTTATATTGCTGTTCGGAATCAGTTTGAGGATTCAACAGTGGAGTGAAATGAATGTTGGAGCAGGCATAGCCCCCATCATCGAGTAAGCGTTTTGTATATTTTTGGTCTCCTACTAGTTGGAGAATTCATAATATTCACTACACATAAATCATTTACAAGTGAAATGAAGCTTGATTCCATTCTTATGAAAAAACCACCACCCAAAATAAATTTCCAGATTGAAATTCTCGTAAACGTCAAAATGAAAATTCCTTAGGCAGCCTCTAGGCAGCCTTTAGGCAGGGTTCGCTCGCGCTTAAGTTAGGCGGCCTTTAGGCAACGTTGCCTAAATGTGAAAATCGATTATAAATACCGATTTTGCACTTAGGCAGTACTTAAAGGTTGCCTAAAGTTAGGCAACCTCTAAAATACTTTTATAAATACGGCTGCTAAGGTTCAACATCTTTGCAATACAAAAGAAAAATGAAGGATAATGTTCAGAGCAATTAAGTTTTCTTGAAAACCAAAAGGAATGCAGCATGTATACGACATTAAACATATGATCGTATATTCAAAATATCAATTTCATAATAGACTAGTCAAATAGGAACAAAAAGTCACGAGCAGAAGACCAAATCTAATTATAGCACCGCCTATATTTGGTAGTTCGACAGTTTTTTTAGGCTTTAATCTGAAATTTGACCTTTTTTGTTGCCAATTTTTGATTTTTCTTTTGTCTTTGCATTGATGTTATTTCGTGTCTTTGAAGTTATAGTTAGTCGGTGAAGCTGCCAAGTTTGTTGCAGAATTTTGTTCCTATCTCGATATTTTTTTTTTCAGTTTAGCGCATTGGTTTGATGCGTGAAAGTGACTGATTAAATGACAAAATAGCATTTCAAAAGTTTACAACGTTTACCAACTCAGTTTACACACCCAATTCCTGTCGGCAATTCCGATTTTGTTGGAAAAGATTTCCCATACAAAATTTGACAGTTCAATTATCACGTCGTAATTTTCGCACGTTTAACACGACTTTCCGACATTGCATGAATACCCCTAAAGAAAAGTTTATTACCATAATTGAGTGAAATACCTTCGACCCATCATGGAAACGTAGAGCTCAAGATATCATTTAAAAGCCTGAACCAAAGTATCTCAAGATTGTTGTTGAACACACCCGATTGTGTTTATTTATTTTTTTTATTGTAAATGTCAATCTTATGCTTATCGGATCGGGATGTGTGTATCTTAGGAAATTATTAATATTTCGTAAATTGTTTATGATTTACCATAGTTAACACTACAAATAGATGGAAGACTACTTTGTAAAAGAAAAAACATGCAGGGCATGTACAAAAACTGGTGCCGAAATATCTCTATTCGCAGAACAAGAGTCTCCAGATGGGACTTGTATTTCTAATATGATCGTAGAATGCACAATGTACACGGTAATATAAACATATCAGTTAAGATTTCATTTATAAGAACGCAGTACCTCCATTAGATTCTCGAAAATGATGAACTTCCTCACTTAATTTGCTGTGAATGCAACGATAAGATCAGAAATGCCTATAACTTCAAGAAGCAATACGAGGAATCGCAACAGAAACTTCTGGCTATACTGCAATCGATAAAGGAAGTATCTATTGCAGCCAATTTCGCCCCAAATATCGAAGAGAATATCCCAGAAGAAATATTTGAAGACAATAGCAATCTAAGACAGAAATCAACTCGGAACTCTTCTACTAAGAAGTATCCCTGCGATAAATGTTATCAAACGTTTTCAAAGTCTGAACAACTGAAAGTAATATTTTGCCTTCCCTGATTAAGGAGCTAAATATATGCATTTTATTTTGTAGGAACATTTGAAAGCAGA
The DNA here is from genome assembly GCA_932526625.1 of Rhingia campestris. Lineage (NCBI taxonomy): Eukaryota > Metazoa > Arthropoda > Insecta > Diptera > Syrphidae > Rhingia > Rhingia campestris. The sequence continues at coordinate 64,798,496 of OW052182.1, forward strand.
GCACAAAGCGCCTAAGCATAGCTGCACGATTTGCTCAAAAGAGTTTGTGCGATTGGGACACCTAACGAGGCACATGAACAAGCTTCATAAAATCGAAGATGTTGCAGAGGATATATTAATTAAAGACGATATTACTCAACCAAACACAAAAGAAGAGTACATTCCAGTGCATTTTGAAAACTAACCAATGTTTGAATAGTATAACTCTGCTCTTGATTCTTTTAGCGTTTTTATAAAAATAGAAAGTGAGCCCTTCGCAGTGCCCGCCACTCAGTCTGCAAATTTATCAAAAATAGAGAGTGAACCAGAAGATCTTGACTTTGATTTCGCAACGGATGATGAATATGATCCTGAGTATAATCCAGATGAAGAAAATGAATCATCAGTTAAAGGTGGGACAAAGCTTAACAGTACGGTATATAAGTGGAATACATGTTTTCTTTTTGGTAGTTGAGCAAGTAGAGATCGAAAGTAAGCTAAACTCGGATGAGAGTTCCACAGTAATAGAAACAGTAGTATCCCCCATAAAAGAAGAAAAACACAGACTGCCACTAGACTCAAACAGAAGATTCCAGTGCGACCAGTGTCACAAGGCATTTAAAAGAAAAGCCCACCTCAAGCAGCATTCACTATGCCACACAAAGGCAAAGCCATACCAATGTACAATATGTCAGAAGAAATTCGGTAGACCCGACAACCTAAAGGTGCACATGTCCAATCACGGACAAAAACAATTTCAGTGCAACTCTTGTGATCGATCGTTCGGTCAGGCATACCTGTTGAAACGGCACAAGGATCAAACCCACAGTGAAGAAAAGCCATTCTTGTGTTCGATATGTGGACAAAGGTTCGTCCGCAATGGAGACTTGGCAGTACATATGCGACGACATACTGGTGAGAAGCCATACAAATGTCAGTACTGCCATAAGGGATTTACACGGTCCACAGAAGTGTATGTGCATGAAAGGTAAATTAAAAGTCAGTATATCCACTTTAAATGAGCTCCAGGTAATTGTTGTTTCTCTTAACATAGATATCACACAGGGGAAAAGAAACACGTATGCAGCACCTGCGGGAAAGCATTCCAGCGTCCTTATAATCTGCTGGTACATGTGAGGACTCACACCGGAGAGCGACCCTATCAATGCCCACATTGCCCGAAAAACTTTGCACAGTGCAGTGACTTAAAGGCACACATTCGTCGCCACACTGGCGAGCGATACAAATGCGAACAATGCGGAATGGGCTTTATTCACGTTTTTGTTTTAAACCAACACAAGTTGTCCGTGCACGGAATTGAGGTGCAATCGCGAATAAAGCGAATTGCAAAACTCGACACCGATACTCAGTAGGAGATAATAACAGTTATTATAGTTGAATAAAGCTCGTATAAGGTAATTGTGTAACATTTTGAATTCAGGGATACAGACCGTTCTAGAACTTTAGTCGTAAAAGCCAAGAGTCAAGCAAATCATGATCCGTTCCTACAGAAAAAATCTCGGATTTCTACATATTCGTAGAATTTGAATGTACTTTTCAGATAACGTGGCGGACTAGCCGAAAGGCAAATGCCAGTCGCCAGTGCTCAATACCGTATTGTATACTGACAGACCCGTGACTTGGGTGAGTCTAGTAAATTGGAACAGTTAGTGTTTTAAGGAGCAGAATTAGCGATCCGATTTGTCATAACTTATAGACTTGGTAAAGAAATCCTAGGCTTTAAAAACATCAGCGTACGTAAAGTAACATTCCATAATAGTCAAATTCACCAACACCACACACTCCGATGAGCCCAAAAAAATCGATCATTAGCTATACATAAGGAATGGACACGCGTTCATAAATTTGGAATTGATTCAACATTTATTTCTTGGTGCCAAGATAAGAATTAAGAATAATGATAAGTATGTCTCAAGAATAAAACTACAGAGCCTAAACATGATTACAAGATCATATCAGCCGTAATATATGTGAACGCCTGAAAGTATTCACTAGCAATCTGATCAGCCCCGATTTTAAGTTCACAGACACCTAATGTAAAGTATGCTTAAAGTGAAAAGCTAGCCATTACATCTCTTATTTCATGGTGGGCCTACCCACATTATGAGAACCATAGAAAAGTGTTGGTTGACATCCAAATATTGGACACATTACATTGGTACAAATTTGCAAATCGTGTGTAAGGAACGAACTTCATCCTTGCTGAGAGCCGAGGACTATCTAACACCTCTTCTATTACAAAGCCTATCACTCCATATACCATACGTTCCCACGAAGTCGGGAAACCTAATGGGCTGCTGATCATCTTTATAAGACCTTTACAACCTAGTCCAGATTCTCAAAGTTACTCAGCACCATTACTAGCCGATCAGCATCAGCAGAGGTCGATCGCATTTCACAAATTTGTTTCTCCAAAAGTCCAAGCGGGAAATTTGATATAAATGTGAGTTTTATCTCTTTTAGTTGAATTTGAGTCTCAAATATAATTCATTTTAAATGTTTGGTCGAAAACTGTCAACGACGCTTTCATTCTGTATGGGGCACTATTAATTTTAACTCGAATTTATATTATGGCCCCTACGCACGCACGTGAAAAAATTGCCGAATGTAAATTTTTGGTATTACTGTTTGCATCACGCCTAATGACATTCGCTTCGAATTTAGAAAAAAGTTTGGGGAATCGGCATTCACTCATGAAAACTACTTTTAATTCTTTCGACAGAACTCGCAAAATGACACTTGATTCTTTAAACAGCTGATTTTGAAGTGAAAAAAATCTCCCCGTTGACTTACAATGGCCGTGTTCCGGATTTTAGATTTCCCAAGTTAACTTTGCCGATACACAGTTCTCATTGGTCAATCGACCATGTCACATGACTAAAAATGCTCGATTGACCAATGAGAGCAGTGCACCGGCAAAGTTAACTTGGTAAAATAGAAATCCGGAACGCACCCAATAAGAGGATTTGGCTGAATTCCAACAAGCAGTACTTCTGCATTACGCAGATTCCTCATCCTTGATTTGAAGTGATAAAAACAATTCGGAACAAATTTACTTTAGCACAAACGTTTAAACACAAACATGGGCTCTTCAAATGAGTTAAAACCAGATAATAAATTGATAAAATCAATTCTAATGAAAAAAAAAATTCATTAGCATTGAAAATAACAATAATGGCTGAAACACAATCATGCTTTGGAGCTTCGCTTTACCAACGTTACGCCCAACTGCTTTGCGAACGCTTTGACATATTTATTTTCTCAGCGGTTTCAACTTCTGCTACAAAAATGGGGGAATGATTAAAATCTTTGCTAAAAATATCGTATTCCACAACCTTCTCAGAAAATAATCCAGAAAACAACAACAAATATTTTGACAATTCACACTTTTTCCAACCTTTGCTTTGCCCATGGCGCTTTACAGCAACGTTACGTTAAGATTTTACGTTTTTCATTTTGAGGTGGAAACTCAACGCCAGGCAAAGCTAAATTCAGATAGGTAACATTGATTTCATATGGTTGAACTAGGTGCGTCAGCCAACGCAACGCACCAAAGCGTGATTGTGTTTCAGCCATAACAAACAATGGAAAAAAAATTGCATTGGCATTGACTTTTTTAATGCCAACGAAAAGTAGTTATTTTGAATGAAATCTATTTTCATTGAGTAATAAGGCATTTTTTATTTATTTTTTTTTTTTTTTGAAAAAAACCTCATGCAACTATAGAAGAAACACAATGTTTGTTGAGTTATTAATTAACTGTATGAACCTAGTGCAATAAAATGGAATGTGCATGGTAGCAGCAACTGAAATCGTTGCTTCCAACTACAAACTCTCCATGAAACTAGAAAACAATAATTCCATTTTCCAAACAGAGGTCTATGCATACTCTTCATTAGCATTGCAAAATAGCAAAATGGAATTACTTTCACTCAATGCTAAAGGCCTGCTCAGAATGCGTATCTGTAGCTGGTATCGGTAGCTGAGTGGAAAGTTAAAAACAAGGCGTGAATCTGTAGCTTGAAGTTGAATAGAGGGCAACTTCATGCAAGAAATGTATCTGCTTTTTGACAGCGATGCAAGATACCAGCTACAGATATGCATTCTGAGCAGGCCTTAATGCTGTTTCCAATTTCATTTGTGTAATGCATTATGGCTAAACGACAATCACACTTTGAAGCTTAGCTTTGCCGACGTGCTTTACGCATGCTTTGACATATTTACTTGTACTCCACAACCCTTTCAGAGAAAATCCCAGAAAACAACAACAATTTTTTTTGACATTACACATTTTTTCCAACCGTCACTTCACTCTTTGCACCGTGGGTGAACGGTGCAAAGCGCAACTTTACGTTAAAGGCCTGCTCAGAATGCATATCTGTAGCTGGTATCTGTAGCTGAGTGAAACGTCAAACGTGAATCTGAAGCGTGAAGTTGAACCCCATTCAACTTCAAGCTACAGATTCACGGGAGATACACATTGTGAAAGCGCTTACGGGTTGCCTTGTTTTTAACTTTCACTCAGCTACAGATACCAGCTACAGATATGCATTCTGAGCAGGCCTTAAGATTTTACGTATTTCATTTTGTGGTTTCATTTGTGGTTGAAGCTCCGGCAAAGATACATTGTGATAGATAAAATTGATTTCATATGGTTGAAATAGGTGCGTCAGCCAAACGCAACGCACCAAAGCGTGATTGTGTTCCAGCCATTACTCCCATGTCTGGTTAAAACACGCATGCAAACCCATCTATGATATGAATTCTACGAACACTTTCAAAATTAAAACTTCTGCTGTCAAGTGTCATTTTATTGAAGGATGTCTGTAAATAATTTTTTTGCATAGACGCCAAACGAAGAAAAATTTGTGAAAATTTGTAAAAAAAGATTATTTTGACTAAATTAAATGAGATAAAGTGCAAATAAAAATAGTATGATTGATATAGAGATAGATAAAGTATGTAGAGTGTGCTTGCAAAGCCATCTTGAGCTCTCGCTGCTCTTCGACGAACAAAATGCTGTCGATGGCGTCTGCCTTTCCGAAATGATTTCTGAATGTACCATGTACACGGTAAGATTTATGCTTAGAATATATCCGTTTACGTTTCTTATAACTAATGAATTAAAGGTTCGACGGCACGATGAATTCCCCCATCTTATATGCACCGAATGCATAAAGAGAGTCCAAAATGCATATCGATTTAAAAAGCAATACGAAACATCTCATCGGAAACTAATGAGGTTTCTAGATTCTGTCAACAAAGATCCAGTGGATATTAAGCCTAATGTCAATGAAAAGTCCATTCAAACGGACGAAGTTGCACTTTATCCATGCGAGAAGTGTGATGAAAAGTTCATTAACTACGACAAGTTGAAGGTAAATTTTGTAACACCAAGATAAAATAAGCCGACTAATGAACCGTTTAATAACGCAGGTGCACAGAACTCTCGCACATAAAGGCACTGGGAATCATTGTCGAATATGCCTTAAAACATTCCGCAGCATAGGATCTCTCAGAAATCATATTGCCGTGCGACATCCAGAAGAGGGCCATACAGCCGAGCATGTGTGTCGCGTCTGTGACAAGAAATTCACCCGCAAGAATCATGTCTTGCGCCACATGAGGGCTATTCATAAAATGGCAATTGTTGAGAATGAAGTTGACGAGGACAACGAAGAGGAGGATGAATCTGCTGATGAAATGTACAGTGAATATTGCTAGTAATGTTTTTTCGTAGTAAAGGATTTGTTCTTTCTTTCGAAAACTAGTAAAACGGAAGTCGTGGAAAACGAGACGCTTAATGAAACTGAGATCGACTATGGCATTATCAAGCAGGAGGCAGAAGTTATACTTTCACCGCAGTATGATGCTTCCTTTCATGAGGACCACATGAGCATTGGTGTAGATATTGCAGATACAAATCCATTTAGCAGTGACGAAGATGATCAACCCTTGTCGTCTCTGAAGTCGCTGGAAAAAGATAACTCAAATGGTAAGTTTTTATGTACTAACATATCTGGGGAGCTAAGAAAGAATGTTAAAAATGAAGTCTTTGAAAAATACCTAAATGGAACACAATCACTTACGAAAGTGGAGATTTCCTGCAATATTCTAAGACTAACATTTGTTGGAATCGTCTCTTTCTAAAGAAAACATCGTTAGTAAAAAAGCTCGCCTCTGCTGATAGTGTTGCTCCTTCCTTAAGTGGCGCTGCATTCCGGAATGAACCTGGGCCTCAACCAGCAAATCTCTTCTATTATTCCGATCCTTAACTAACTACCTCCAGTTGCGCACTCCAAGTTGGTTGAGGTCGGTTTCTACTTGTGCGCGCCACTCTACTGCGTCCGCCGTCTGACTGGGAATCGAAGACTGCTAGCCGGAGTATTGGTGTCCATTCGTTCTACATGTCCTAGCCATCTTAAACGTCCAATGCGGTTTTTTTTGACAACGGGCATGTCGCTATACAGCTCGTATAGTTCTGGGTTGAATCTTTGCCTCCATAGCCCATCAACGCAAACGGGAACTACGATTTTTCAAAGAATTTTCCTCTCGAATCGACCAAGGATTTCTTCATCCCCTTTTGACACCGTCCATGCTTTAGCGCCTTAGAGCAGGACTGGGATGATCAGGAGCTTATATAGGATCTCCTTAATAGTTTGAGTGAGGGCTTTACTACTGAATTGCCTTCTTAGCCCGAAGAAACAGCGGTTGGCAAGAGTAATTCTTCGTTTAATTTCTGACAAGATGTTGTTGTCAGAGTAAATAGCGGAGCCAATGTAGAAAAAGTCCCGTACTACCTCATAGTTATATCTGTCAATGGTAATGTTCTGTCCGATTCGTCGATGTTGTGTGTACTTTCGTGTTGACAGCATATACTTAGTCCTACTTCCTTCTCTGTACATCACGTTGAAACTTACCAATGTTGTCAATATCGTCGGCGTATGCTAGTAGTTGCACCGATTTTTGGAAAATTGTGCCTCTGGTGTTGGCTCGGGAGTTTTGCACAATCCTCTCAACAATCAAATTAAAGAAATCACATGACGCCTTGCCTTAATTCTTTTTTGGTATCGAATGTGTCGGTGAAGTCGTTTCCGACCCTGATGGAGCAGCGATAATTTTCCATCGTCATCCTACACAGACGGACGAGTTTGGGCGGTATACCAACACTGTCGTATGCGGCTTTGAAATCGATGAATAGGTGGTGAGTTTCGATTTGGACTTCCTGGGTTTTATGCATTATCTGCCAAAGTGTGAAGATTTTATCTATTGTGGAGTTTCCTGGCCTAAAACCACACTGATAGGGGCCGATCAGGTTGTTGGTAAACAGTTTCAGGTGTTCACATATTACGGCAGATAGGATCTTGTAGGCGATGTGGAGACTTATGCCTCTGTGGTTGGCGCAGTTCGAAGCGTCCCCTTTTTGTGGATCGCGGTTCCATTTTTATGCATACTTTCATCCGACCAGATATAGCTTTTAAGTTGGTGGATGTCATCTCCGCCAACTTTATAAAGCTCGGCGAGAAGGCCGTAATTTCCGTCAGCCTTATTAAGCTTGAGTTTATATATTGCTATCCTCACTTCACTTGGCAGTTTTCGCTGTTGTTGCCAATATTGAATGGTTCCTTCTGTCTGAAAGCGGAATGTTGTTCGTCATCGCCGTTTAATAGTCTGCAGAAGTGGGTCTTTCTTTACTTGATATTTAACATTTAACAATGTCAAAGCGGACACATTCGCTAATGAACTTTCAGATATAAATGTTGATGATTCGCTAATAAGTTAGCTACTTACGGGCAGAATTATTAACACAAATTTTGGTATCTCCTCCGTATGCAGATCTGTAAGATGTGGCAGCCCACATGGGCGCGTCCTGTCTCCTTTTCTTTGGAACCTAGTGGTCAACGAGCTACGAGCTTATAGAAGAGAAACCATTAATTTTGGTCGTAGGAGCTTATTTAAAAAAAAACACACACACATAAATGTCCGATATTTCAGTTAAATCGGCAGAGTAGTTTGTGCTCCAGTATCAATAGCGGAATCCAGGTCACGAATCGCAGACTCCGGACAGCAGACATTATTAAGCCCCATGGATAAGTAAAAACGATCAAATACATCTGAGCGGTTCCAAAATATGATTTTTTTTCAGCATTAAAAGGAGATGAGCGAGTCTTACTCACTATTCGCCACACACTCAGCACTAATACGATCCTTCAGCAGAAAATCTCAACGCTGTCGCCATTTGGACAATGTTGGCAACACGTCATGCATTTTTACCTGCTCTTAATGAGCATGGTTTAGGGAAACAATCGAACTCTATATTTTAATTAAACTTAATATGACGATAACGAAGATGCCCGAAAGAGTGGGTCCAGCAATTCTCTCCGTCCATCGGTCTGTGAAAGCAGCTGGATGCTAAACAGCTGTGCGGATTTATTTCATATTTTATATACGAGGTTCTTGGATCGATACCCGGAGTGGTTTTTCAAATTGGCATAGTTGATATCGTCTCTATTGTTGAAGTTACATCTGTCAAATTGGCTGTCATTTATTAAGTCTGTTTCCCAAGTCACCATGGACGGACATAGCGTTCAACATCACGTACAAATTATAAAAATGTTTTAACAAATTGGGTGTTCTGTTCGGTCAATGTTTCGCGATATTCGCCCATTTTAAGGTCGCAATAATTGTTCTAGCGAGGCGACTATTCGCAGTATGGTGGACAAATTTGAGTCCATTGGTTCAGGAAATGATAAACCAACGTCTGTACGTAGAAACACCAACATAGCCGGTGTTCGTGAGATTGTACAGGATAATCTGAGGCAGTCGATTTCGCGTCGCTCACAACTTGGCCACTTTGAGTTGTGACTTAAGCTTGCACCCGTACAAAATTCAACTGACCAAGGAGCTGAAGGTAAACGATCATAGACAAGGATGTGTGTTCGCTAAATGGAGTCTGGAACAATTTCAAACTAACCCTAATTTTCATCGAAAAATCATTTTCAGCGATTAAGACCATAAATGGGTACGTAAGCAATCAAAGTTGTCGAATTTAGGAAGATAACAATCCAAGAGCTTTCCATGCATCCCGAGTAAAGTCATTATCGCGATTAGAAGGCATGGTCATCTCACGTGACGGTGAACTGGCGAACTGGCCACCGAGATCTCGTAGACTTTTTCTTGTGCGATTTTCTCAAGTCGCAGGCCACAAACCACAGCATGCGCGTCACCCAGAGAATGCATGGCGGACCCTTGAACGATTTCATATTCCATACAAAATGGCATCAGCATCATCGATAGGCCTTTCAAACGAATATAAAATGTCGATGATAACTCACGCACACTTTGTTTTATTTAAATTTAAAGTAAGAAAGCGCTTAATGAAAGACCCTTTACCTGCGTACCCAAAAAGAAACTAAATAAGGGCTCAATGAGCTCAAATTATAAAAATCATCAATTTTTCGTGAACTACAATGCTAGCTGAATAAAATTTAAAACCAATGTTACTATTGACATTTGAAACAATGGCTTAAAATCAGATTCAGCCTAAGAGTATCTTAACTGAATTTTAAATTTCGGCCAATAACAAAAAATCACAATTTTCTGTTGCATGTACGTTTCACTAATTTCATTCAAATTCATAAGAGTTGGATAAGAGTTAAAGTCACGACATCGTGTGCAGTATTGGAGGAATCATTGGACAACTAAAATTCTGATCCTGTATTTTCCCGATCTAATATCGCCTTCTGCCAATTTGCACAAGCCTGAATGATTTTCCTATTTGACCGAACTTGACCTCTTCCTATTGGGTTGTTTAAAGCCACAATCTATGTCAGCCCTCAAGGAGAATGATCGTCAGGAAGTTCTAAAGGAAGAAATATGTGCAATAAAAATATTTCAAATAGGAATTAACAATGGCGGCGGCTTCTTAAGCGATTTGAGCTTCATTAAAACGATGACAACATAATAAAGTGACAAGAAAGTGGTTAGTGCGTTAAACTATGAGGTAGGTATCTGGTTCAAATTCCGAGAGTAACAACACCTACGATTTTTTCACTGCCCAACCCTTGTAAAAGTCGGACAAGCTTCTCAAATTTGATATTCGCAATCGACGCTAAACTGGATGTCCCAAAAGGAGAAGCTAGGTTTGAATACTGTATGGGCCATTAATTCCCTACAGAGAGAAAATATACCAGAGAAATCATCAAAGAAAACATTAAGGGAAAATGTCCAGAACGACAAACGAGAGAAATATAATTGTGGCATAGCAGGTTCGAATCCCGTACGAGTACATCGAAAACATTTCCAAATCTTAAGAATTAGTTCATATTGAAATGTACATCAATGATGTTTATATTTGTGTTGACAATAAAAACCGACTTTTAGTCAGAAAAGACTTTGTCGCAGAAGCAGTAGCACAAACTGAATACAATATTATTTAAATTTAATTCTGAAATTAGAAAAGACGTTTGCATTTAATAAATGTTATTTTTGTCTATTCAATATTTTTTAAATACAGATTGTAACGACTTCGCAGATAATCTGGATTCGAAAATGAATTTATTCGTTGGCTCAGAGTCGATCGAAGGCAACAAACTCGTATCATATTATGACTATGGGACTGATTATAACAAATCAATTGCCATTTATACGAAGCTAGCAAATGGTCGATTTCAATGCACCAATTGCTATAAATGCTTTACCAAAAGCAGTCACGCTAATCGACATTTTTTGATGCACACTCAAGAGAAAGCCCATGCATGCGATAGATGCAACAAGCGATTCGCCAGAACTGATCATCTAAAAAGACATCTTGCCTATCACAATTCAGAAAAGAATCAGGACGGGACATCATCAGGTAATACAGAACTTTATGTGACCCTAGCACAAATACGAAAACTTTTAAAAATAAAAGAGAAAAAGAATATAAATATTTTAGTCAGAAGAGACTTAATCGCTGAAGCAGTACCAATAATACAATGTTATTAAATATAGTTCTGAAATTAGAAAAGACGTTTGCATTGAATAAATGCCACTTATTTTGTCTTCTTAATATTTTTCAAATACAGATTATAACGACTTCGCAGATAATCTGGATTCGAAAATTAATTTATCCATTGTCTCAGAGTCGGTCGAAGCGGTGGAACGCAACGAAATCGTACCATCTCATGACTATGGGAATGATTATAAGAAATCAATTAATATTTATACGAAGCTAGCGAATGGAAGATTTAAATGCACCAAATGCTTTAAATGCTTTACCAAAAGCAGTCACGCTAATCGACATTTTTTGTCGCACACTCAAGAGAAATCCCATGCATGCGATATATGCAACAAGCGATTCGCTAGAACTGATCATTTAAAAAGACATATTGCCTATCACAATTCAGAAAAGCATCAGGACGGGATATCATCAGGTAATACAGAATTTTATGTGACCCTTGCACAAATACGAAAAGTTTTTTAAATAAAAGAGAAAAAAAATATATTTCTGTAAAGTAATCGAATTATATTTTGTTTGTTGCATGCCTCAGAGAAAGCGTACGCATGTACATTATGCAACAAGCGATACGGCAGAGCATATCATCTTAAAAGACACCTTACAACACATTGCAATGAGGAGGAGCAGGCACATATATCAGGTAATAAACGTTTATAGAAGGATTTCAAATATTAAAATACAGGGGTCCAAAAGTAATTTCATAATGTGATTTTGACTCAAGTTTTGCAAAAGGCGTCAATGTTTTTTTTTTTGTGTAGGTTCGATGGCAGGAAAAATCATCGAAAGACATTGCAGTGGTGTTATCGCAGGGCAGCCTTCTGCAACAGTGAGCGACTTTAAGCCGATCTAAAAAACCTCCCGAAGACTGACTTTTGTATGTCTTCAAGGAATCCTACCTAGTCGTTAGAATAATCAGCAATTTATTTTTCATTTGTATTGTAATATTTAAATAAAAATACAAAAAAAAAACGTTGTCTAGTCCGATAGTTGCCTGATATTCGTGGATTCATCAAAATAAACGCTTTATACTGTGGATCTACTAAACCATATGTACATTAAAGATGGACTGCGAGCAGCAGAGGAATAATGCGCCTTACCACTGATATATGATGAAAATTTGGACGATTTTCATTTTGATTAAATAACAGCAAACAAAGAAAAAAATAATTTTTATGACATCCATATATTATTAAAGTAACAAAAGTACAGTTTCGAAATATATGTTGAACCTTAATAATAAAAGAAATGAAGTTTGTTTAATTTTTATCTTAACGCGAGTTGATAAACAATGTTTTTCGCGTATAAATGAACAATATTGATGGTTTGCCAAAGCAAGAACACTCAACACATAATTGGCTATGTGAGAAGCGCGGATTTTCTACATCCAACACACATTGTTTGGCCTTGTGACTTATTAATAGTCCTTGCAAATGCCAAGCGAATTAGAAATTGGTGGTGCCTAAATATAATGTAATAAGGGAGTCTGAAGGGATCATTGCGATCCGTTACAGGAAAACAACTTTACATTTAAACTTGGCGTTCAAAATTGTAGCTTAAAGAACATTGCCCATGGTTCTTTTTTTTATGATCAATCGAGTACCATTGTATAGCTTAGGTTATAGTTACCAGATCCGATGGTCAAAATGTGGGACAAAGTAAAGAAATTCACCCGACAATGATATACACATATATTTTTTGTTTAAATGCGAGAAAAGTTTAATTGTATTAAAAGAGGTTCCAGAATATAAAGAAAAACACTTATTTAAAAAAGAGGAACAAAATCTTAATAACAAAAAACGAGTGGTGGGTGCACGACTGGGTCGTACGCAACTTTCTCTTTCACAGCGAGTTGGGCGTTAGATCAAATAGTGCGCATTTTGATTATTAATGCTAAAAATTATATAAAATGTCGAAATATGATTATACGAACGTTTACTCCAAAATTTGAAGGAATCGGTGTCTATGTGAAAAATAATTATTTTTCGTTATTGACCAAAACTGAAAATTCCGTTAAGTGATAGTTGGGCTAAAACTAATTATGTGGAATTGTTTAAAACTATTATAGTAGTATATATGTATATTAGATTTCATTCAATTTGACATAGTAGTTTGCGAGAAATTAACAATTTTCTTTATCTGGCCTGAATGACAATATGCAGTTTTGTTGGAACTAATATGCTTATAGTATATATAAAGTTTAATTAAAATCGTTAGAGTCGTTTTCGAGAAAATTGAGGTTATGCATAATTTTTATATGGCAGGTATCGTTAATAACATGGCTAAAAGCAAACAAAAAAAATGGCCTAGAATTATGACCAAAAGAAACTTGGATACGAAATTTGAAGAAAATCGGTCAAGCCGTTTAGGCTGGGGAGACCATTACGGACAGACGGACCGACGGACGGAATTCCAAAAACCACTTTTTTGGGTTCGGCTATCATTGTAATGTTAGAATCAATAAAAATCTCAGCGACAGCGAAAACTGCCAACCACCCGACCTGAGTGAAGTGAGGATAGCAATATCTAAACTCAAGCTTAATAAGGCTGCCGGAAATGACGGCCTTCCCGCTGAGCTTTATAAGGCCGGCGGAGATGACTTGGTAAGTAACATCCACCAACTCATAAGCCAAATCTGGTCGGATGAAAATATGCCTGAGGAATGGAACCTCAGCATCGTTTGCCCGATCCACAAAAAAGGAGACCCTCTGAACTGCGCCAACTACAGAGGCATAAGTCTCCTCAACATCGCCTACAAGATCCTATCTGCCGTAATATGTGAACGCCTGAAACCGTTTACCAACAACCTGATTGGCCCTTATCAGTGTGGTTTTAGGCCAGGTAAGTCCACAACCGATCAAATTTTCACACTTCGGCAGATCCTGGAAAAAACTCAAGAAGTCCAAATCGATTTCAAAGCCGCATATGACAGCATTTATAGAAACGAACTGTACAGAGCCATGTCTAGTTTTGGTATACCGCCCAAACTCGTCCGTTTGTGTAGTATGACGATGGAGAATTCTCGCTGCTCCATCAGGGTCGGAAACGACCTCACCGACACATTCGATACCAAAAAAGGATTTAGGCAAGGCGATGCGCTGTCATGTGACTTCTTTAATCTGATTCTTGAGAGAATTGTGCAAAACTCCAAAGCCAACACCAGAGGCCCAATTTTCCAAAAGTCGGTGCAACTACTAGCATACGCTGACGATATTGACATCATTGGTAGGACTCAACGTGATGTCATAGCCACGTTTGCTAGTATAGAGAAGGAAGCGGTGAAAATGGGTTTAGCAGTAAATGAGGGTAAGACTAAGTATATGCTGTCATCACGAAAGGACACACAACATCGACGAATTGGACAGAACGTCACCATTGACAGATATAACTTTGAGGTAGTACGGGACTTTGTCTACCTCGGCTCCGCTATTAACTCTGACAACATCTCGTCAGAAATTAAACGAAGAATTACTCTTGCCAACCGCTGTTTCTTCGGGCTAAGAAGGCAATTTAGTAGTAAAGCCCTCACTCGAACTACTAAGGAGATCCTATATAAGACCCTGATCATCCCAGTCCTGCTCTACGGCGCTGAAGCATGGACCGTATCAAAAGCGGATGAAGAAATCCTTGGTAGATTCGAGAGGAAAATTCTTCGAAAAATCTTCGGTCCCGTTTGCGTTGACGGTCTATGGAGACGAAGATTCAACCAAGAACTATACGAGCTGTACAGCGACATGCCCCTGGTCAAAAAACTCCGTATTGGACTTTTAAGATGTCTAGGACATGTAGAACGAATGGACACCAATACTCCGACTCGCAGAGTCTTCGATTCCCAGCCAGACGTCGGACGCAGTAGAGGAAGACCTCGCCTTAAGTGGCGCGCACAAGTGGAAACCGACCTCAACCAACTTGGAGTGCGCAACTGGAGGCAATTAGCTAAGGACCGGGCTAATTGGAGAGGCATGTTGGTTGAGGCCCAGGTTCGTTCCGGACTGTAGCGCCACTTAAGTAAGTAAGTAGTGATCTGAAGGAATGTGTGTTTTAAAATAGCCTAATAATATGATATCAAAAATTCAGCAATGGAGTGTAAAATTACTACACAATTCTGAAAAAAATCCGTTCTATTAATTATCGTACAAAAATGATTTTATTATATCGTTTTGAAACTATGGGGGCATGCACTTCCAAACGGTGAGAGAGCGTCTCAGATATTTCCAGATTTAATCTTAGCGTAATTAAATCAATCTGATTTTTAAAATCTGCATTTGAGTAAAATATTTGTAAAAAAAAATACAAAAAAATATATATATATTATACAATTATTCATCCTAATAGATTATTCACACATATTTTTTTGAAGAATGAATTTTTTAACTTCCTCTTACAAAGAGAAAGATATTATTTTCGTGAAAATGTTCGACCTCGAGATTTTTATTGATTCTAACATTACGATGGTAGAGGACTGGAGGAGCCCAAAAAAGTTGTTTTTATAATTCCGTCTATCGTTCTGTCACATTGGTCTTTGCAGCGTAAACGTGTCGGCTGATTTTCTTCAAACTTCATATCGGCTTCTTGGATTTAGGCCATTTAAGGAAAATTTCAAATATATCGCAAATTATTTGGTCAAATTAAATGAAATATAATATCTATGTTAGATTAGGTTAGGGAGTTCGAACCAAGTTACCATATAACTGCAGTCACAGTTGGGTCTACTGTGATTTGTTCTAATTAGAGCTCACTCATGATACCGGACTTTGTGATGAATCCTAGTAAATCCTGTCAGATATGTCTGCCTCAAGTGTAGTGTAGTCAAGGTAGTTTTTACCTATATGGTGTTGACGTAATCTGATTAGGCAATTAAAGTGATACAGGATGTGTTCTGCGGGATTCTTCGTCCTCGTTGCGTTCGTGTTTTTGACTAGACAATGTGACGTGTTTGGCATGAACATTTTGGCTTGTCTGTTACCTTCATTATTAGTCCAGTAATGATCATGAATGTTGATGCCGAACCTTTTCTGGCTAGAATATCTGCTATTTCGTTGCCTACGTGTCCACTGTGTCCTGCCACGAAGATGAGATGTACTCTGTTTGTGCTGGGCCCTCATTCCGTAAAGTGATAATCGTTTGACGATAACATTTCGACGGTACATCTTGCATCACGTAAGATCAATAGTTGTTTTTGCTGTCGGCGATATCACTTTATTTGCTTCACTTAAAACAATAATCGTCAAATCACAGACGATTATTGAGCGATTGCTCATGAGGTCTCGACTACCGTCTGAGTGATAATCGTTTTTAAAGTTACGGAATGACCCCCCTGGCTACCGATGTGAGTAGTTGTAGGCAATCCCATACTATTGTTGATGTTATCTCGTAACTTTGCAATGCTAGGAGTGCTGCTTTGCTGTCATAGAGAATATAAATGTTCTTGTTTGTTATGGATTTATTTAGATTTTCTCTAAAACATATTTCTATAGCAAAGATTTCTGCTTGAAATACGGGGTTACATTTGTCCATGCTTATGAAGATGAACGATTTTGTTTTAACACCGGAGCATACGCTCCAACTTAATTTGTTTTTTATCAATCTGTATACCATATGTCATAAGAATCGTTGGCAATTGTTGGTTTATTCTGTTCCCAATTCTGACGATTTGATAATATTACTTTAAAGTTTTGGCTGAAGCTGAATTTGGGTAGACAGATATGTCATTGTGATTCCAAGTATTTAATCTTTATTCAGTTCCATAACAATTTCAGGATGTATTAGCTTGGAGTTGTCGGCATTATTAAATATGAGTATGAAAGCATTTGTCATGGCTTCATTCTGTATCTGAAGAGGTGGAAGGTTTAGGATAACTTCCAGCGCTGCAGTGGGCATTGTTCTCATTGCGCTCGCAGTACATACACCAGCTAGTCTTTAAAGTTTGTTGAGTTTGTCTTGTGTTGACTTTTGTTTCGTATTTTGCCACCATGCGGAGCTGCATATGTGACAATTGGTCTGGTTATGGCTGTGTAAAGCCATAGCATGATTTTGGGGTTTAGACCCCAGCTTTTACCTTTGCTTTGTCTATGGTTTTTGTGAGGTGAGAGTTTCAAGTGAGCTTTTCATCCAGAGTTAGTCTCAGGAATTTGACTTCTTTTGAAAATTCTATTGTTTTACCAAGCAGAGTTGTTTTTTTTTTAGCTTATCCCGATTCCGCCTTTTCGTGAATGCAACTTTTTTGCACCGGTCAGCAACGAGGTTTAGTATCCTCTGTAGGAGTTCTAAGATTGTTTCTTCAAATCTTCCTCTGATTAGGATCTCAATGTCATGCTGAGTATGTTTAGAAGCTCATTTTCTACGATGGATCATAGTAGGGGGATAAAACACCTCCCTGTGGGCAACCTTTCGCAGCCGTAACGCTGGTTCTATCATTAGTAATGTAGCATTTATATTTATACTGTTAAGCACACTGTCTACGCATGTGTTCTTGGATGCATCTGTCTATTTGGGCATGTTCGGTGTTATCAAAAGCTCCTTCAATGTCAAAGAAGCAGCCCATAATATCTATGTTACTATTACCGTTTCTAACAGCTCCAAGTATGGTTCTTAACCGATTTTTTTTTGTTTTGACCAATAACGAAAAATAACTGTGAATAATATAACATGGGCACCGATTTCTTAAAATTGCGGAATAAACGTTCTTGATCTAACGCATAACTCGTGAAAAAGAAGGTTGACAAAATGTGCAGCGAAAACAATTCCTTTTTACATTTTGAGAAGCTTTACGTTTATTTTGCAAAGAAAATTTTTTTATACCTTTGCGTTGAGCGCAGCCAAAATTTGTGTTTGTATAATCGGCGCAGAAAACTACTTATTTGCTATCGATATTCTGGCTTCGGACAGTTATATAAAAATAGTCTAAAATTAAATAAGATGTTTCTCCAAACAAGGTAGAACATTTAATCAATTTAATTTATACCCCCTCTAGTTTTTCGAAAAGTCTGCCAACTATCAAAACATTTTATTTTCTGAGTTTAGAAGCGTCTGTACAGAACAATACAAGTAGTTTTCATTAAGCTATTTGTTAATTTTTCTAATCTTAACAATATCTTCCGATTTAATTCTTGCAAAAATAAAACTTTTGGTGGATAACCGTAGAAGAACAGCGAATCGAACGAAAACGTAAAAGCTGCTTTTGCCAAGGCTATATTCTTCCCGACATTGGGGATTTATTTTAAAAGTTATTTTGTGGCTTATTTCTACGTAAAATTGAGGTACCCAAATTCAACTATGAATTAAGTCTTTAAATTTAGGGGTTTATTTCACTCTTATAACGGGTGTTTTTTTACAGGTATATAATAATCGTCTATCAGAGCAATTGATTCGATTAAGTATGTAACGTTTTCGCACCACGTTTACTCTATATGATAATACGTCGTACAGTGCGTACGGAAAAAGTCATTGATTCTTTTTATTAAATTCATTGATTCTTATTAGTGACTTTAACTGTTGTTATTGAAATAGCGGCGATCGATTTGAATGACATCTCATCAATTTGGGAATATGCTTTCAATAAAAAATGGTATGATTGTTTCAAACTCGCGTTAATTTCGTTTGCATATGTACCGCGGGGGTAACCGGCAATGAATCTCTAAAATCACCCGACAGCAGCAGTAAAGCGCCACTGAAAACTCAGGTATTATTGTTGTGATCTTTTAATATTCTATCGAGAGCTTTAAGGACTATGGTGCATTCATTCCAAAATATTCTACTGCATTGTTGTTTATGTATACATGGAATGTGTGGTGTATTTTTTAACGTAAAATTTATGAGGACTGACTTCAGGTCATATAATATGATCTACCATTTGTCCATTCTAAAATATTAATTACAGCATTTTGAAGCTCTTTGGTTGCTATTTCGAAAGTTTCTCCTGCAGAAAGTATGACAGTATCATCTGCAAAGGTAGCTAGAGTGATTTTTTCACTTTCTGGTAGATCACTAGTATAATAATAAATAAACGATATAGTACTGGACCTAGGACCAGCCTTTCCTTCTCTTAATGTTGTGTACGTTGTTTCTTGTTTAATTCTTGAAAATCGCTGTAGAATATAAGGCTCTAGAATTTTTAAAGTTCCTTTTTAGTTTATGGATCAACCCTTTGTGCCATACTTTGCGAAAGCAGGCGTTTCACCAGCAACATTTCGCAAAAAAATTGTTCAACATTTGTAGTATCATGCTTGACACGTACCTTAACCTAAATGCCGCATTTATGGTCTGCGCTAGATGCTTTTTTAAAAATAGTTTTACAATTTTAATGTAATACGGTCCGATGATGCCGCCTATACAAAACAGTACGTTATTAGGGTTGCATTGGTAGATGTTAGATTTTGTTTATTAACGTAGCCGTTTAACCGAAAATGAGGTCCGTCCCTAACTCCCTAAACATTTGTTTTCGATAAAATATATATATATATTTGGCTTCAATTTTTGAACGAGCTGTTTTATAAGCATTTAAACCAAGATCACGCTTCAAAATACTCCACAACGTTTCATAAGAGATGCTAAAATCTTGAGAATGGCGACGAATTGATTAATCAATAATGTCCAATAATGCAAAAGTGGTTCGTAATTTGGTGATAGTTTTATGAATATGTAGTACGTTCAGTTGGACAATTATGACGATGTGGTCAAAGAACTATAACAATTTTTAACTAAGCAAACTAAAATAATTTTTCGCAGTTAGTAAGCTTTGTTCGGCGTAAGTCTGCAGCATTGTCTCATAAGACTTTTGGCTGCAAAGATTTGTCGGCACTTTTCGTCGATCTGGGGGTTTCATGTTGGCGTGGCCGGCCGTGGGGAAGAAAGCCTCCACATTGTGGGTGGCCGCGGTGTATTAGGAATATAATTTGCCTATTTAGAGGAAGGTTGTTAACGCACAACCAATATAGATGAAACAGTAAACTCGCCTATAAGTTATACCACTTTTTAAAAATGATTCTGCGACCAATTTTCACCTTTTTCCTCTTCTCTTTTTTCCTTACCTCTTCAAATGATCGCGCTGAACTAAAACCATACTGAAAGATATAAAAACCCTATAAATGTATTTATAACACGTTCGCTTATTATGAAATATTATAGTTTGTAAACATCCTCTTCATTGTTCTTCAACATTTGATGCTGGTGGTAGTAATAAAGACATTGAGGGATACGAATTTTGCAAAGATCTGGCCGGTCTCTTGTGATTACTGTCATTTGACGTTTTATTCTCCCACAGTATTTAGCAGTCGTAGTGGCGTGGCGAATATCCGTTTCCATACCTTGTCTGCAACAAGGAAATGGTCTAATTCGGTGTTGGGTTTTAAATGCTACTCAGAGCGCAAGGCCCTACTCCGTATTTCGTTCCGAAAGTCAAATCTATTCGAAATTGCTTTTGCTTTACATTGTAGAGTTTGCATGTGTATAGTCAGTCCTTTTCAAGCTCTGAACAGCAATTTTACCGTTGCCTCCAAGTGAGTTGGCAAAAAAAAACCATTCACAAATTAATTAGGTTATTTCAAATGAAAGCCAAAAAATCTGAATGGACCCTATTTTCTTTTGAGTAGTTTATAAAAAAAATAAATGGATTCTGTTGCACTTTGGATGGACGTAGAAACTAGTGAAAAATTGCGTGGGAAGAAAATTAAAATTAAATTAAAGTAAAACTCGATTGGACGTAAGGATTCATATCACCGTTAGCTATTATTTATTATTTTAGTTTTGTTCAGAACTTTCGCCTGTCGAAGGATGATTTTTGTATATGTTTTAAATTGCAAAAGAGATGAACTTGCTGCTCCTTTCAGATAATTTTAGAAGTAGATGTTACTCTAACTTTTTAGCACAAGAAGGCTATCAGCACCAAATAGGACGTTATTACTACTAAAGCCTTTTTTTTTATAAATTATTTGATGTTCGCATCCGCGGGTTTTATTTGTCCTTTTACCAAATCTGGATGTGCAGTGTGCACACATGAATTCTATCAAAATTTAGAACTGATTTTGTTTGTTTTTTAAGAAAACGTTTGTTTGAAGATTCTCTGTTAATTTACATTTTATTTGTTTATATTTTTTTTATCACTGATTTTCCTAAAAATAAACATACATATTAAGTTATTAAGAAAAAAATGTCCATTTTCGAATGCTTTTGGTATTAGGAAAAGTATTGCCATGTACCAAAATTCCGCTTTCGGATTTACTTTTCCAAAGTAACGGATGGTTAAATTTTAAGGCCCGATGTTGAATGTGAACCACACCTAAACATCAAGTTTTTTTTTCTGCATGTTATTTGACATTTCTCAATTTCAGACTAACTCAATTTGTTATTTAAATCAAAATGCATATTGTGCACTTCGTGATTTTTTCGGTCAATTTAATCGTCCAAATGTGCGTACAATCGGAAAAATCGTCCAAAAATTTGAGCTCGAACATGCACTCGTGTTTTCACATCTCCCGCAGAAAATATTGCTGCTGTTCGCGATAGTGTGGCTGAAGAGCCGTCCACCTCAACTCGTCGTCGTGCCCAACAATTTCACCTCTCACGCTCGTCGTTGATGAACATTATGCATAAAGACTTGCTTACATGGTGCAATTGACTCAAGAACTAAAGCCTCTTGACCATTTCAAGCGTCGTCAATGGTCAGAATGGTGGCAAGAAATTGCAACAGTGGATTTTCGAAGATTTCGAAGAAAATCATCTTCAGTGATGAGGCACATTTTCACCTCAGTGGATTCGTCAATAAGCAGAATTGTCTCAATTGGGCGAATGATAATCCAAGAGTGATTGTCGAAAAACCAATGCACCCACAACGATTGACTGTTTGGTGCGGTTTATAGGCTGGCGTTATCATCGGGCCGTATTTTTTCCAAAATGAGGCCGGACAGGCAGATACTGTGAATGGTGTTCGCTATCGTGAGATGATAACGAACTTTTTATGGCTGAATATGTGGTTTCAACAGGACGGTGCCACTTCCCCCACAGCTAACAAAACAATGGCTCTTTTGCGCGACAAATTCAATGGCCGTGTTATCGCAAGTGGTGGCGATGTCAATTGGCCGCCAAGATCTTGTGATTTGACACCATTGGATTTTTTTTGTTTGGGGTTATTTGAAAGAAAAGGTGTACGTTTATAAGCCAGCAACAATTTAAGAGATAATTTGGCACATTAACGACATAGAACCTTAATTATGTCTCAGCGTCATCGAAAATTTGGACCATCGGATGGAGGTGTGCCGCCGAGGTCGCGGGGGCCATTTGGCCGATATTTTGTTCCATACATAATTGAACCATACCAATATTATCATAAAAAAAAGAAAAGAAAAAAATTCCTAAATAATTTGTGTTTTATTCGTTTTTGGAAAACTATACTTTCGGATCGAAATACAGAGTAGGAACCCTGTGTTTTAACCTAAGCTAAATATAAAATTGTGGTTTCTGTGAACAGAAATTAGTCTTAATCGGTAAGCAAAATGTACAAAAAAACAAAAGGACATAGAAGAAGCTCTTGAAATATGATATTTCTAAGTTGTTATCTGCTTTCGAACACAAATTAATAAAAATATATGCAGAATTAATAAATAATATAATAATACAGTTTACTTAAATCATATAACATTTTTTGTTAACAAAGAATATCGTTTAAACAAATTTTCAGGCATACTGTATAACAATTCCCTTGCACCACCCACTTTGCAAATGTTGAAGGCAGATCATAAAGACAGAAACAAAAATTCGATTCTGCAACAAATGGGAGAACAAGTTAAGAGGCAGGATATTTTTGAAAAAACAGCCGAAAAGGAAGTGCCAACTAGTGAGCAACAAAAGACTGAAACATCAACGACAATAAAACTGAAGACGAATCAAGGTATGTTAAAAGTTACAAACTTAAACGTTTTTGCAATGATTTTAAGTATCGAGTTGCACATGAAGACGAAAAAGATATGTTGAGATGTATTGGAAGTTAGAATAGAAAATGTATGTACCTTAGCAGCTAAATTAAGGTTGGATCTAAAAATATGTTATTGTGTGAGCGTAACCATCAGCGTAACTGCACATTGTGCATTTGTTTAGTAAAAATCAATGGACTGGAGACAAAACTGTTCTTTAGAAATGTTACCTTTATACGTTTGATGAAACTGAACCAACTATCGAGACTATTTTGTAAAGAAAAGGGTTACTTTAAATTCTTATTGAATTTGTAGAGGCAACAGCTTTCTAGAAATAATTGTAATCATGTAATAATTCGAACAACCATTGGAACCATCGACTATTAATGTCTTGTTTTAGGACATTCCTAAATCAAAAAAAAAATAAAATTTTTTGGAACAGGCTCATTACTACCCAGGGCCGAGCTTTCTCACGACCATTCATGCGTGCGTGTGTACTTCTTGCACAATGGCGGGACCTCCTGTTTTATGCCGAATCTGAACGGCTAAGTTGAGATAAGCTTTTCTTGACAATTGATACTACTCGGATAATTTCTCAGATCATCACAAGAGGAGGGCCAGTGAAAAATCATTTAGGTGTTGCTACGGCTGCGAATCGAACCCAGACCTTCTAGGCTTCTACACGGCAGTTCATCGCACTAACCATCGCGCCACTGCGCCCATTCAGGACATTTCTAGATGTAGGAAAAAAGATGTAGATCGCTCTTTACTTGATAGCAAGAGAACAGACAAAAGAAAACATCATCCATGGGTTTGGTATTTATTTATTTCAAGGTTAAAAAAATTAACCAATCAATATTTTAATCTTTTCTCTTTAAAAGACAAAATGAATGGTAAAGAAAAATGTTTTAAATTGAGCTCAGTTAGATAACTATTGAACTATTTAAAATTAAGGAATCGTCAAATTGAAACAATTGTTTTAAATATAGTTAACAATGAATTTATCAGGACCTTGTTGGCATGATGGATTTAACTATCCCAATGCATTTAATTAACTACAATAAATCAGATATTCAATTGTACTTGAATTACATTTAAAATGATCTATATTGATAGATTGATTTTCAATGAAAATAATGTAGACAAAAAAAATTATTTTCATTGATATTTTCCCTAATAGTTTTATTTTAGAACGCGTGCGTGGTTTTTACAGTTATTATTTGTCAACTGGCTTGTCTATAATGACGCTTGTGTATTGTGTTCAGTATGCAAATGCAATATGCATTGCCATTTCATCATGAATAGATTTACACCGGACAACGCTTACTAATTGTGAAAAATTTAAAATTAAAATTGTTATAGAGTTCTTCACCACCACTCCAAGTTGGTTAAGGTAAGTTTCTACTTGTACGCGCCACTTAAGACGTCTACTGCGTCCGACGTCTGGCTGGGAATCGAAGACTCTGCGAGCCGGAGTATTGGTGTCCATTCGTTCTACATGTCCTAGCCATCTTAAAAGTCTAATGCGCAGTTTTTTGACCAGGGGTATGTCGCTGTACAGCTCGTATAGCTCGTGGTTAAATCTTCGTCTCCATAGCCCGTCAACGAAAACGAGACCGAAGACTTTTCAAAGAATTTTTCAAGGATTTCTTCATCCATTTTTGACACGGTGCATGCTTCAGCGCCGTAGAGCTGAACTCGAAGTCTTATATAGGATCTCCTTAATAGTTCGAATGAGGGCTTTACTACTGAATTGACTTCTTACCCCGAAGAAACAGCGATTGGCAAGAGTAAATCTTCGTTTAATTTCTGACGAGATGTTGTTGTCAGAGTTAATAGCGAAGTCGAGGTAGACAAAGTCCCGTACTACCTCAAAGTTATATCTGTCAATGGTGACGTTCTATCGAATACGTGGATGTTGTATGTACTTTCGTGTTGACAGTATATACATAGTCTTACTTCCTTCTCTATTCTAGCAAATGTGGCTATGACATCACGTTGAGTCCTACCGATGATGTCAATATTGTCGGCGTATACTAGTAGTTGCACCGATTTTTGAAAGATTGTGCCTCTGGTGTTGGCTCGGGAGTTTTGCACAATACTCTCAAAAATCACATGACAGCGCATTGCCTTGCCCAAATCCTTTTTTGGTATCAAAAGTGTCGGTGAGGTCGTTTCCGACCCTAACGGAGCAGCGTGAATTTTCCATCGTCCTCCTACACAGACGTACGAGTTTGGGCGGTACACCAAAACTAGACATCGTATAAATGCTGTCGTATGCGGTTTTGCGGTTCTTGCTGTTTTTTATTGCAGGATCCGTCGAAGTGTAAAGATTTAATCATATGTGGACTTTCCATTACTAAAATCACATTGATAAGGGCCGATCAGGTTATTGGTTAACGGTTTCAGGCGTTCACATATTAGGATCTTGTAGGCGATTTCTCGGAGAGTTATGCCTCTTTAGTTGGCGCAGTTCAGAGGGTCCCCATTTTTGTGGATCAGGAAAACGATGCTGAGTTTCCATTCTTCAGGTATTTTTTCATCCGACCTGATTTGACTTATGAGTTGGTGGATGTAACTTACTAAGTCATCCGCTGGCTTTATAAACCTAAGCGGGAAAGCCGTGATTTCCGACGGCCTTATTAAGCTTGAGTTTAGATATTGCTATCCTCACTTCACTTAGGTCGGGTGGTTGGCAGTTTTCGCTGTCTTTGTCAATATTGTATGGTTCCTTCTACCTGACAGCGGAATGTTGTTTGTTATCGCAGTTTAACTGTCTGCAGAAGTGGTTTTTCCATATTCGCAGTATCGACTGTGTCTCAACTAAGATATTTCCTTGTTCACCTCGACAGGATTCTCTTCAAAAATTGTATCGTTGGCTTTGACGTTTTACACTATAGTAACACTTGCGAACATCGTTTCTGGAGTGGCACCCCTCTATATCGTCGATCGCGCGCTTTTCTTTCTCTTTTTTTCTTCTTTTTGAAAAGCCGGTGTTCTATCCTTCTTCTTTGCCTATAGAGCTCAATGGCAGCTCTCGTCTTCACCTGTAGCTTAGTCTTGTAGGCCTCGTTCTCTGCTGTGAGCATCTGTCGGCATTCCTCATCAAACCATTTCTTGCTGGTGGCGCGAAAAAACCTAGCCATTGTTGCCTTGGTGGTCTTTTGCGATTGCAGTCTTTCGACATTAAATTTTTTCACAGTATTTCTGGTTTGTTGTGGCGTGTTGGACATGCTCATTCTTAGCTTGCCTGCAACAAGGTAGTGGTCCGATTTGATGTTTGTCCCCTCGGAACGTACGGACATCCAAAATACTATATGCGTGCCTCTTGTCTTTCGCAATTTGATCTATTTGGTTGACCGCTCGTTGATCTGGAGACCGCCATGTACCCTTATGGATATCGAGGTGAGGAAACCGTGTGCTGGCTATAGTAGCATTTCGGTCCGTAGGGAAGTCAATTAGCCTAAGTCCGTTGCCAGACGGGTTGTCGTGTAGGCTGTGTTTTCCGACAGTACTGTTAAAGATGTCTTCTCTTCCTACCTTTGCGTTAAAATCTCACAGCATAATTTTAACATCGTACTTCGGCAGCCGCTCATAGGTTTTGTCAAGGAGCTCGTAAAAGAAATGTTAAGCTATAGCGTCCTTTTCCTCCATTGGAGCCTGAGCGCATATAAGGCTTATGTTGGCGAATCTGGCCTTGATGCGAATTGTTACAATGCGTTCGCTAATGTCTTGGAAACATAAGACTTCTTGCTTATGCCTAGCATTCATAACAAATCCGCATCCGAATAGTCGCTGTTTCTGCTCACTATAACACGGTCCTAAGTAGATGTCACAGTTTTTCATTCTCTTTTTGACCGGCCCATTCCATCGTATTTCCTGGATGGTGGTAATGTCTACATTGTAGCAGTTTAGAGCTTCAGCTAATTGTTTGCCTGCACTTCTGCTGTTTAATGTTCTCACAGATCTGTCAAATCGTTTAAAAACTATTTTAGATTTAGATATTATTATAATAAAATGACAAATGTATAGTTAGGTTTATTTATTTTATTAATCTCAGCATCTACCGTAATTGTCCCCAAAGTGGAGCCGAGTTATTCTAACAACATTGTAAATTCAAATAACCCCAACATAACTACAGAATCTTACCAACTGGTAGGTGATAACAAATACAAATGCGATGTGTGCCACACTACCTTTTCAAGAAAAAGTCACGTGAGACGTCATCTCTTGTCACACAAAGAAGATAAACCGTACGCGTGTACAGTTTGCGGTAAGCGATTCGGCCGAACTGATCACCTTAAAGTACATGTAATCAAACACCACGATGAAAAACCGTTCCCATGCGATGAATGTGATCGTAAGTTTCCTACTTCATACCTGCTTAAGAGTCACAAACTGTTTAAGCACGATGAAAACAGAGCTGAGAGATCGGAAGTGTGTAAAATTTGCAATAAATTATTTTGCAATAAAAATTATCTTAAAAGGCACATGCGCCTGCACACGGAGAGAGGTTGGAAATGCAAGATCTGTCTAGCTCAGTTTGAATCGAAAGAGTCCTTAAAGGAACATGCAAAATCCCATGACAAAGAGAGACCATACTTGTGTTCAGAATGTGGTTCGCGTTTCCTTCGGAACGATTACCTGCAAGTGCATATGCGAAGACATAACGGAGAGAAGCCGTACAAATGTAAATACTGTGATAAACGTTTCCCAAGGACAACCGATTTAAATGTTCACGAGAGGTAACATTGTGTTTTGGTCGTAATTATATATATGAGATGAATTCATAAATTTTACAGATACCATACCGGAGAGAAGACGCACCTGTGTAACATATGTGGTAAGGGATTTCAGCGAGCATATAATTTGGTTGTCCATATGCGTGTTCACACCGGTGAGAGACCATATCAGTGTCCATCCTGTCCAAAGAATTTTGCCCAGTGCAATGATTTAAAGGCACACGTACGCAGGCACACTGGTGAGAGGTACAAATGCGAGATATGTGGAGCTGGATTCATCCAAGGCTACCATTTGACGCAACACAAACATACTGTTCATGGAATTCAAATGGAATCTCGTACTGGGAGAGTTACAAAAGTATCATGTAACGGAGTGAACCAAAAAGTAAGCTATGTTATATGTGGATATTATTGGCCGTGTTCCTGGTTTTAGTTTTACGAAGTTCACTTTGCCGATGCACTATTCTCATTGGTCAATCAAGCATTTTTAGTCACGTGACATGTTCGATTGCATCGGCAAAGTTAACATAGGGAATCTAAAACCCGGAACACGGCCATTATAAATGTTCATAGTTTGGGTGAAATACTTAGTTATTGGTTGTCGTATAGCTCGAACCAATTATCTCGGACAATGTATTAGAAAGAGTTCCTTGATTAAATCGAAAATATAAGTATTTTTTATTTCTAGGTTTCGCCCGAAGACATTGTACACGAAAACAAAACTGCAAAAGACATTAACTTGGAACAGTCATTAACGTGAAATAGTGTAGAATTAAGCTTGTCTTAAATTTGTATTATTAAATTAAATCTTATTTGTATAATATATGTATAAAATATACCAAACTTAATGAAGTGGATTTGTTTGCAATTAAAATGTGTTTGTCAAATGTACTTCTAAAAAATAAAATTATTTTGTTTGCCAAACAAATTACATGAATAACTTTATTTTACCAAAATCAGGGTGTAGATATAAATGAGTTCTGTTCCCGCACAATATTATTTTAACTGCAGAAATCCATTTGCATAGAAAAATTGTGGTAAGTAAACAAATTGTACTTTGAAGGCCTAGGAAAATTCGTTGGGAAATCATTTTTATTTGGACTTACCGCAATAAAAATTAAAATTTTGCAAAATATCCTCGGTTAAGTCCGTTTTAAGCTTGGACCCACAACAACGAGCGAAACGAATGAATGAGAATGAGCGGATTGAATTGGGCAAGAATAAAACGAAAGTTCTTCGCAGCTTGACTCTACTTTTTAACTAAGTTAGTACAAAGAATCGTTTATTTGATCATATAAAATTTTACTAATTATAGCGAACATTGGTATGATATGATTTGGTGCGAGGTCGAAACAACTTTTTTTTAAGGGAAATCATTTTATAAATCGGAAAGGTCGGTTTCTACTTGGTCTTTCTACAAGGTCTTCCTCTACAGCAGGCATGCCAAAATCATTTCAGTGTGCGGGCCGAATTCTTCGAAAATTACAGCCTAAAATCCTCTTGCGTTCCGCATTTACATTTTTTATACCCTATCCCACAGGGGTATATTAGTTTTGACAATAAATTTGTAACATAGATAAATAATTTCGATAGGTATATGGATCGATTCAGAAACACTAGCTGAGTCGAGCTAGCCACATCTGTCTGTCCGTCCGTCCGTGTGTCACCGATATTTGGGCCTTAAATTTTGAGCTAGAGTGTTGAAATTCGTTATAAGTGAACAAGTGTAAACATTTTACACACCCCCTTTTTAGAAAAATGTAGTTTTTGGCCAAACCGTAAGGAGTTTTTAAAAAAGTGTCTGAGCAACATATTTAGAGAATCTCAATATCTATATTTGGTCTTTATAAAGTTTTTTGCCACGGCCACTTTTTTGGTTGCGTTTTCTATGAAAAAAACGTTTTTAGCACATTTTTAAAATATTTGAAAAAAAACTTTTTATGCAAGATCATTGGTTATAATAATATGAACATTTCATTTCTGGATCATTTTAACCATCGCCCAAAACTAAAATTATAATTCAAAAACCATTTGTATACTCTACGTCTACCTCAAGGCATATGCAATAGAAAAACGTTGTTTTTTTGTCGAACCATAAAAGATTTTGATAAATTATGTTGTGACAACGTCATTTTCAATATTTTATAGCCCTAAATCACAAATTTTGGGGATATTAATTTTAAGGATGGGATGGGATAGGGTATTAAATTTATGATCCGCACAGCGGATTGTAGCCTTCTCATATGTTTTTTATTAAAAAAATCAAATTTTGTGTGGAAATCGAATATAAATATTTTATAAAGAAAACAAACAAAAAATGCGTATAAATATATTTATTAATAATATAAACGACTTTTTTTTACTAGGGGTATGTCGCTGTACAGCTCGTATAGTTGGTTCAATCATCGCTTCCATAGGACGTCAACGCAAACGGGACAGAAGATTTTTTTCGAAATTTTTTGTATCAAAACGACCAAGGATTTTTTCATCCTCTTTTGACACGGTCCATGCTTCAGCGCCGTAAAGCAGGTAGTACGAGTAAGGTCTTTACTACTGTATTGCCTTCTTAGCCCAAAGAAACAGTGGTTGGCAAGATTAATTCTTCGTTTAAATTCCGACGAGATATTGTTGTCAGAGTTAATAGCGGAGCCGAGGGAGACAAAGTCTCGTACTACCTCCCAATTACATCTATTAATGGTAACGTTCAGTCCAATTCCTCAATGTTGTGTTTCCTTTCGAGTTGACAGCATATACTTGGTATTACCCTCATTTACAACTAAACCCATTTTTGGAGCTACATTCCCTATACTAACAAACGTGGCTATGCCATCACGTTGAGTCCAACCAAGAATGTCAATATCGTCGTGCCTCTGGTTTTGGTTTGGGAGTTTTGCACAATCCAAGAATGAGAATAAAGAAGTCACTTGACAGTGCTTTCCCTTACATTACTCCTTTTT
Source organism: Rhingia campestris (assembly GCA_932526625.1). Classification (NCBI taxonomy): domain Eukaryota; kingdom Metazoa; phylum Arthropoda; class Insecta; order Diptera; family Syrphidae; genus Rhingia; species Rhingia campestris. Next base: position 64,829,097 of record OW052182.1, read on the forward strand.
GGTTGACGTATGTTTCGGTGAGGTCGTTTTCGAGCTTGATGGAGCAGCGAGAATTATCCATCTTCATCCTGCACAGACGGACGAGTTTGAGCGGTATTCCAAAACTAGACATGGCTCTGTATAGTTCGTCTTTATAAATGCTGTCGTATGATGAAAAGGTGGTCGGTATCGATTTAGGCTTCTTGGTTTTTTTTTTCCAGGAGCTGCCTAAGTGTGATGATTTGATCAAATATGGAACTTCCTATCCTAAAACCACACTACCTGATCGGTCCAGGTTGTTGGTAAACGGTTTCAGGCGTTCACATATTACAGCAGATAGGATCTTTAAGAGATGTTGAGGAGACTTATGCTTTTGTTGTTGGCACACTTCAGAGGTTCTTCTTTTAGTGGATCGGACATACGATGCTGAGGTTCCAGTCTTCAGCCATACTTTCATCCAACCAATTTTTTCTTATCAGTCATAGAACGTTATTTACCAAATCATCTTTTAACAGTGAGCAGTACATATCTGCAGTATCGACTGTGTCTCAATTACGATCTTAACTTGTTCAACTCTAAAGGAATCTGTTCGCCCCTTGTATCCCTGGCATTGAAGCTTTTGTAAAATCTACGAACATATTTCCTATGTTTTCGATCGCGCGCTTTTCTTGCCATTGCTTTCATCTTTGCGAAAAGCCGGTGTTCTTTCGTTGTTCTTTGCCCCACTAATAGCTCTGATAGCCTCGTTTTTTAGCGACCATCTGTTGGCATTCTTCACCAAACCAGCAGTTGGCTGCAACAAGGCCGTTGTCCGAGTCAATGTAAGCCCCTTGAAAGGGCCACACGTGTTGTCGTGTAAGCTGTGTTTTCCGACAATACTGCTAAAGATGTCTTCTCATCCGATCTTAGTGTTAAAATCTCCCAGCAAGGTTGAAAATATGATGCAGATATTCCAGAAATGTTGGTGTAGAGTGCTTATAGTGCTTAAAGGGTTCTAGAGGTATACCACCAGGTCCAGATGCTTTATTATTTGTTATTATTTTAGGACATGCTATCAGTTCCAACAATTTAATCCTCGATCCAAGATCTGCTATGTTGATAACCGGTAGAGCATTGCATTTAACTTTTTTTGGTCAGGGTCTGGTAATGAAGGTTTTCTTACATTTGAAGTCAAAGCACATCGGTAGTTCCCCTTATTGCCTTCATAAAATTTGAGCGATTGTCGATTAAAAAAGAAATGTAAGATTATAAGTTTGGTCCTAAAAGCAATCGGCCGTGAATATTAAAACCTAAATCCATAAGATACTTCCAAGACATACTAAGAGCATCAGTTAAAATAAGATATCTATTAATTTAGTCCCTCAAGAATTAATAAAACTAACAGTTGTTCAATTAAGTTAATATCTGTTTTTTTTATTTCTTTCATTTATCATTCCATTGAGTTTTATTTGACTTTATATACTTGTAATATTTACATAAATAGTGCAATAACGAATTTTTTAAATAAAATCTTAAATGGCTACATTAAACGTATATATTCATATATATATATAATTTTTCCTGTTCTCAATGTTTGTGTGTGTGTTCACAATTTATAATAAATATTCTCCCGGAAAAAGAGGAAAGTCAATTACAATTACATCGATTTAAACAAACAAAAAAAAAACAAAATGAAGGCTTTTAAAACAAAGCAAAATAAGTTAAATATGTAAATTCAAAACTTGTGATTTTGGTTTCATTTAAGCATTAAAATGTTGAAAAATAACAAAAATAAAACAAAACAAAGTTAATACTAATTATGTATGTTTGCAGTTACAAATATAAATACAAAACGATCAAGTATAACATTACATGTATTTTTTTGTTTTGTGTTTGTTTATAATGCTTTTTGTTGTTTGTTAATATATTTATAAAATTGCCTTACAGATACTATATACCTAGTCATGTTTATAAAGCAATGATACCGTCTTTTTCCACAAGATAAATAAACAGTAGAATATTTATGAGGTGTGATAGAAAAAAATAAAATTTAAAAAAAGTGCTGAACATCGATTATAGTATTTTGTATAAAAATCATCAAACTCATATGTTAAGTGATTTTTGTTTGTTCTGTTTGGCTACAGTAAGTGTTTTTTTTTTAATGAAATAAACAACAATAAGAGAAAGCATTTAAATATATAATACGAATTTATTTTGGTTTACATATTTTAAGTAATTTTTCGTTCAGCTCCAATCAGTTCAATATTATTTTTTTCTTTTATTCATTCATATGTTACTTGCTATGTTTTTTTTTACTCAATAATATATTATAATTTTGTTGTTGTTTGCTAATAAAGGTACATAAGCATCATTTAATTGGCTTTGATAATTATTAGTTATAATACGTTTTTTTTTTTTTTTTGTAAACAAAGATAATATCTAAATTTTTGCGCTTAGTAATAATTTTTTTTTATTTTTTCACATTTTCTACGATATAATTTCTGTATAAATCAATCGTCGATCATGTGAATATGGAATTTATATATTTCTTGGTAAATATATTTGTTTATGCCATGTGTATAATTTTGTTGTCTCAGCTGTATGTAATATTTATTATTCCATTTTATAATTTAGTTTTGCTGTTAAGCATAGCGTATCGTTTATTACAAATTTCAATTAACATTGCTTACGAAATTGTTTTTGTTTATAAATACAACATTGTTTTTTTTTTAATTCTTTTCTTTTCCATTTATGTGAAGCGTATTTTTATTCAATAATATGATTTGTTGTTATTATGTTTGACTTTATGGAATATTATTATTCGGCATAAATTTATTAAATTTATCGTATGCTTATATTTTTTGTTGATGTCATCAATTAACTAATTTTTTAATAATTATCTATTCATATAAAGACATTTGTTACATCCTGCATTATTCTTATTTTGTTTATTTATTAATTTTTTTTTATTTTATAGCAAATATCAATTTTATATCTGGCCAAATATAATATATTATGTAGAAATATATTTTGTTGTTGTGTTACAACTATACATATATATATGCATTATAGTTATTTTCTAGATTCAATATAAATAGAGTAGTTACATTTATTACACGTGTTTTATTTTTTTTACTTTTCTTATATATGTATGATGATTTGCAGCAGTACAGTAGTATACGTAAAATGCTTTAATTTTTTCCTTATAATGTTTATGTGGTTTTTATGATGAAGGACAATTGATGATTGTTTAATTTTGTGTTTTTTTAATAGCTGATTAAATATTTGTATTTTTTTAAAGAATAAATAGAAATAGTAGAGACAGTGCAGTGTATGTTGGTGTTTTTTTATATTGATTTGGTAAGCAGTTTGTTGTTAACTTTTTATTTATTTTTTGTACAGAATCTTGTTTGTATTTGTAAAAAGTTTAGCAAGCATTCATTTATTTAGATGTATTTATTTAAGTTTAAAAAATAAGCCTTGCTACAGGTTTTTGAAGCAGTTTTCATTAAATTGGTGGATTAGTCAATTGTTTTTTTAAATACACTCATTTGCCATTGTATTTTTGTAACACTATTTGTGAGTCCGTTTTGAGAGATGGGAATAAAGTAGTCTCGGTAAGAGATTTAGCTTGCTGGATTTTTGAATATTTTCATAATACGCTATGAATTTTGAGACCGTGAAAGTTTTTTATTGTTTGGTGTTGTTGGTCATATATATATTTTTTTAAGTATTAATAAAATTAATTTGATTTCTTTGCAATTCCAAAAGCCGAACATTGTTGTTAATTGCAATGGCAAAAGATATCTTAACAAAAGACATGTGAAAATTAGTATTTTATCAAAGGGATGAACACTTTTAATGTGTTTTAAAATTGCTGCTTCAATATAATGTAATGAGAGTTAGTTTTTCGTTTACATCTTATATTAGGTATTTGTTTTTCAATAAAAATTTTCAAGTTTCAATTAGCCATGAAACTACTTTAACCTTGAATTCAGAATTTTTGCATTAGGCCGATTATATAAAATGGAAATACTGAGGGCATCTTCTACTTAATTAAGTGGCGCTACTGTTCGTGAGTATCGAAGTTCCGATTCAATGTAAGCCCTGGGAATATTTCTTTCCAACGTATGTCATTATTAACACACATACCAAGAATGGAAAGCTTGTCGGTTTCGTATGAATACTGGACGTATGAATTAAGTGCGCCAACTGAATAAGTTTTTCTGCGTTAAATAGGCAGTGTCCCGGTGATATAGCATTCGTGAAGTGGTTCAAGTGGTTTCAACGCACGAAACTATTGAAAAATCCCAACAAGTCCGGATTGTTTGCGGATGTCGGAACTATAGCACGTATAAGTACCACCAAAGAGTATAGAACTACATAGAGTGCGCATCTCATGCAATGAACACTTACTATGTACTGATATTGATACCCCAGTGTTCATATTGGTACCACAGGATCAAACACGAGCATCGTCGTTGCATATTCTATCTAGTTTTATACTCTTTGGTACCACTAACTCGCACACAGTGTGCGCATTATTTGTGCGTGTCCGTACGCATTCGCAAATTCGTACACGAGTCAAATTCGTACTGGCCTAATGGCTGTAGATTTTGGTTTCGCTTTACATAAGACAGCATTTGCGTGTTCCGTATTTCAGATTAAGTAAGATATCATAGATTAATCTCTGTTCTCATTTGTGCACTTTTGACCAATGAGATCAGAACAGAGCTACATTTAAGATATCTTACCAAATTTGAAATCCGGATCACGGCTATTGTGTTTTGGAAGCATTGAATTCCACTCTGTTGGATTCACCCCTTTCGATAATGCTGTCAAGGTCGGAATTCAATGTGCTTAACATATTTTGTCGGTTAGAGTCCACTGGAACTGAAAACGATTATGAAAAGCTAAGAGTGCTGTCATCAGCGGCGAAATGTAAAAATGGGAAAGAGAGTCGGAGATAAAACTTAGCGTTGGGTACACCATCATTTATTTGGTCAGTTGCAGACTTGAAACCGTACAGAACAAATTCATTGAACGTTTCGAAAGATAATCTCTAACCCATAGAAGAATTTTTTTATCGATTCTAAATGCACGCCTTTTTTTACAAAAGTGCTTGATGTCAAAATCTTTCATATACTTTTGAAATATCAAGTGCAACAATTTTGTTGAACATGGTGGAAAACCATGGTCTATTGACTCGTTCCACTTTTCGGTGAGATATGTAATCAAATCCCCAGTGGACCATACTGCCGGACATTGAGAAGTTTTCGCGTTTCGAGATATTGAACAAGCTGACGCATATAAATCATGCGTTTCCATGAACTTGGAAAGAAATGACTTAAGTGCAATTGGACGGCAACTAGAGGGAGAAGTTTTTTTTGGACAAATGCATTTATTTGGAAAGATTCCTGATGAGGAAGGATAGATAGAAGGGATTACGCAGTAGATTTACTAGCGTAGAAGAACACTTTGTCATTTGGACCATCGGATTTTTGAATATCGATATCAAAAACAACTCTTGCAACTGTACGAGTACAGTTGTCCCATAGAATAATCTACCTTCTCAAGTACGGAGGATGACCACGAAATGCACAGCAAGCAGATTGGCTTTGTTCAAAGAGCTGACGGCTAGAATGTCATTGTGAATTAGTCTCGGAACTGATGATGAGGGCGAATTTTTTGAATTTTTGACAAATGACCAAAAGTTTTTGCTACCTCTGGGATATTGTATAATTTGTTGCCTCAAGTTTTGGTCATAGAGGATGTTGACAATCTTTAAATAACAGTCCCTTCGGACTTGTTTAAACTTTTTTTCGGTTTTTCTCTGTTGGGTGGTTAGTGTTGTACAATCGAAATCTCTCCCAACCTGATAGCTTCTTTGCAGCTTAAGACTAACCACCCTTTTGCCTTTGGTCTGATATTCTTTATTCTATTGGGAGTAAAATGCCTCACACTAAGGGTGATAATGTTTAATGTCATATCAGCAGCAGTATCTACGTTAGTCACTATCCAGGAAACATAGTGACCAGTTGAAAAAACTGTTTATGAATGGCAACATAGAAATATATGTGTAATTCCAATTTTTCTATTGTCATTCCACGCGAGTGTCATTCCCTTAATGGGCACATGTGGGAAGTCACGAGTAAGGAAATATTTCCCCTTGTTCCAAATTAAAAAAAAAAGAAGTTTCACTTAAAAAAGGCTTACGATACACAATACAATGTATGATTTGTGAAAAATCATAAAGTGAAATGCAAATTTCTATTCCACACATGGTTTGTGCTCAATTTTATACAAACATTCGAATATGGTATGCAAATCTCATTACATTACATAGCAGCGCAAACTGTAGGCTGTGCATATTTTACTTTCTTCTAATAGGAATGGCAGTGTTGGGTACAAAGCCTTAAAGGGTTTCTAAATTCTTTAATAGTGAAAACATTAAATATTAAAAATTAATTTTCTCTCAAAAGACAATACATAATCATTTTCTTACTTATTAAAATTTTGTAATCACATCAATCACTGGTTTTAGTTACGCACAAAATATCAGATCTCTTTAGATCAGATATTCTTCGATCCAATTCTAGGGATGCAGCTGTACACAAACAAGATTAAAATTCAATATTTTGTGTGTTTAAACATTATATGGCAACAAATGAGGGTTTTTCTTTTTGCAAATAATCTTTCTCTGCGGAGAAAAAACTATATTCAAACAAAAAAATAAAACACATACACTTGCTAACGTGTTAAGATTAAAAATAATTAAAATGGACTTTATAATTAACTAAGTGTGTAACTATTATAATTTATGGCATTTTGTGGCAGTCAGTCCATTTTATTTTGCATAGTTCTTTATTAATTTATTTTGCTTGCATTATATAATACAACTAAATAATAATACATTAATATACAATTAATCAAAACTAAAATAAAAAAATAATATTTATAAACAATCATATATTAAAAAAAAAACTTATAAAAATCAACAATAAATAAAGGAAACTATAAAATATTTAATGCATTGCAATTAGGCTACAGTTTAAATTAAAACAATTCTACGGTTGCTCGTTTTTTTAATTATTCTTATTTTTGCGTATATTGACTAGATAGGTAGTGTTTTTTTTTCTTTTTATTATTTATCAATTTTGAATGGGATGAGAGTTTGATTTGGGTGTAGAGTCAACAGAGATTTTTTTCTTTAGCACGTGGGTATTTACAAAATTTTGTGCGTTTTTTGAAATCGAAAATTAGTTTTTGAATAAGGTACTGCATTTGGTGAAGAAATGTTTTTTATTATCCTGCATCGGGATAAAGTATGTTTATCGAAAGATGTTCGCTTCGTTTTTGGAGGCGAAAGGAGCTGCACTAATAAAATGGACGGAATAGGGTAAGCATTTTATTATTTTGAATTAAAAATATGTAACATATATATATATATATGCGAGTTTGGAACAGAGATTAATTTAATAAATTAATGGATTATTCTGTTACAACGTAGTATATTAAAAAGCAGGCTCCTTTCAACGCTAAAAAACCTCCCCCTGGTAATGCAGTACCTTATAGGTTCGTGTTGGGTTTGCACAAAACTACAATACACAAGCTTTAACTTTGGAAGCATTAAAACACTTTAGCAAACAAAACTAAAATTTGCTCAAATATTAGAATTTCTTTTAAAACAATGCAAAGGTGAGAATGTTATGTTTGTTTTTTGTATGTTGACTAAGGACTAAGGGATGTGTGAATATAAAAATACGTTAACAATGATGCGGATTGGGGAGCGATTATTAATGATTGCTTGTTCCGATGAGGTATGAAATGATTTCACAATGAATGATTGATATGAGTGATTATTTTTTGTTTCTTAAATATCAACGGTTGTTGTTGTCATTTATTATTGTTATCGTTTACGATCACTGCAAAGTCGCGATATATCCAGATGTTATTGTTGTTCCAATTTGTTTTTGTCTGATTTTTCTTTTCTTCGAAATATTGCCAAAGCGATTTGTTACACACACACACATGTGGTTTGGTGCGAAATTATTCGAAATATCGTGTCTTTTGAATTTTTTTTTCTTTCAATTTGACCAACTGATGGTTTTACCTGTTTTTTCGGTCACAGTTTTTTGTCTCTTGGTAAAAATCAATTTTCATTTGGATATTACATAATTTTGGTTTGTGGCTTGGTTTTTTGGGCGCGTTTGGAAGAAGAAAACAAAATGCATCTATTCGATTGTTTTAAGCGTATGACTCACTCAACTGCTCGAAAAAATACTCAAAATTCGGGTCATCAACATTAAATTCTGGACTAGCCGGTGGTGGCAGAGCAACACTTCTGTATTGCTGCTGAAAGGTCGATAGTATTTCGCGGATCTTTGCAATGATCTCTTGCACTCAGGCATTTGACTCCTGGATGGCGATGAAAGAGAGAGAAAGAGACCCAGCGAATGGAAGAGAAAGAAACAAAACAGAAATTCGAATGAATAAAAGCTGCGTTAAGCAGTTGCGCTAATCACAACAAATTTGTTTGTTTTGTTTGTTTGTTGAATTAATTGTTTGAGATTTTGTTTACCTTTAAATTATCAAAGTAGTGCATGATTTGTTCGTAGTCCATGTCCAAATCATCCAGACCGAGACTCTCACCGGTGCCGATCTCACCATCGACTGTTGTCGAGAACATGGGATTGCCAACGACGGTGGCGCGTTTCACTTGGCTTCTTCTTGATTTGCCCTCGTCGTTGGGCGGTGTTACAAAGCCACCGTTATCATCAGAACTGGAATTAATTGTGCTGGTGTCGGGTAGCGATGTTGAGGGAACAAATGAAGTTGATTGTTTTTTGTGCCGTCGTTTAACTTCGGCGTTTTCATCTACAAAACCAGAGAGAAAAAGAAAAAAATAGTCAACCACGAGCTCTTTTTTGAAGCCAACTACTTACCAATTTTCAAGGCATTCAGTTGTAGTTCTTCTTCTGATGATGTTGATTGTGCAATCGCTGATTTATTAGCGTATGGACTAGCCCTAAGAGCTGCTGCATCTCGCTTTGGTGTGAGCGAATCGAACTGGAATGCATTTTTCTGCTGCTGTGCAGCACTCTCTACAAGTCTCTCAGCCATGTGCAACTCGTTCCTTTCATTTTCATCGGCTTCATTGTCTGATATCAAGTGACAGAGTTTCTTTGGTGACAAGGACTCTTCTGGAGATGTGTCGTCATCCTCCTGCTGCTGAGCTACATGGTTTTTGAGTGCCAGATTTAACTGCTCGTGGGTAAAGTTTATGTGATGATCTGGGGGCCGGTCATAGCAACGAATGAGATCGATATTGCCGTGAACCTGAGAACGGCGATTGTGTGCATGATTTGGATTTCGGTGATGTTTGTGGTGATGGCGTTTTTGAACAACAGGAATAGCAGTAATTGTTGAGTCCTAAATAGGCAAAAGGAAATATTTACTCGATCGAAACAAATTGTACGATAGGTTGCCTTACCTTTTCAGTCGTTTCATTCTCACTGTTGCTGTTCACAAGAGCGGTGACTCCAATATTACGGTGTGGTGGTACTGGTGGTCGATATTCATTCTTGCGATCGGTTATTCTTGAGTGCGGTGGTAGAGGTGGGGGAACACTATCGTCGCTATGTAAAATACTTATTAGCAAGATTTTTTAAGTAACAAATTAAAATTATATATAAAAAATAAGACGATATACCATGCGAATTTATAATGTAAGCCTAGGGTCTAATAAGGCTAATATCATTCGAAAAATACAAGATCAAACTATCTGGCGTTCTAATATAGATAAAGTGAACGATTACGCGAATCTGAAAGTACTGATTTGATGAAGACGGACTATTGTTTACCGACAAATTCTGGTTTCTGGAATGTAACGGCATTTCATGATGCTGGAAGAAAAGGTGCTCAAAATGCCAACATCTTACAACTGGATCAAGTTGGTCATAAGCAAAGTAAGATGGTAAGTTGCGCAAAATTATTGCTCTGTGTTACTCTACTTGTAAGCCCGCTCATAGTTAATACGAATTTGGAATGGGTTTGATGCTACTAATGGAACACTTGGGCCTTATATCTGGGCTACCATACGGTGATAGAATGCATATGACCTGATACCTGACAAGATTGCGGTGCGTAATGAATATAAAGAGAAGAATATGAGAAGGATCATTTTTCAACTTTGTACAACACGGCGTTGGTCTCAAGTCCGCAGAATCAGCCAAATACCGTAGCCTAATACATATGAAAAAAGGCAATCAGAAACCAATGGGGTATGCAACCACATATCACTCTGGTGGTATTGCAACAAATGCATTACATGTTGAGTTCCCTTCACATCATATGAACACGGAGTGATTGGGATTATAAATATTCAATGGCGTCAAAGATTTCTACAACCATCTGAGAGAAAGAGAACGTGCACCAAATCTAATGCCGTCTTGGAAGGCATATCTCCAAAGATAGTATCAATAAAACAAAATATTTCACTTACGTGGGCCTTCTTTCGTTTTTGTTATAAGTAGCAGAATTCACAACATCAGTGCTTATGCTGGAATCCTGGGCACTTGGGCGATTGTCAAAGGTTGATATACTATTAACAGCATCGTTTGGGTCGGAATAATTCAAGATCGGATTACTGGTGATACGAATTCGAGAGTCTGCAAAATAAAAAAGAACGATTTACTTAACAGAAACGCAATCAAAAAAACGACTTAACAAACCTCTAGGGTTTTCGAAAACTGAATCCTGGGCTACCGATGACCTGTCCATTGTTGAACGACCCAACCACACCCAATCGTGTGCATTAGTTGTAGATTCGCGTGGTTTACGTGAATCCCTCAATAAACCACCATCGTTGAAGGTGTCTTTAGGCAAGTTCTCCAGTCCCGATTCGATGGTGATTGGTCGGAATTTCGATGCGTACACCACGCACGAGATGACAAAAACGATAATTGCGAAACAAAATGCCGTCAACAGCACATACATTCCGATTTCCATTGATGTCATATCACCATGTGGACCTGGTTTATGTCGAAGCCCAGCAATGGAATTAATACTGCCACGATGTTGTCTGGCTTGTACGGTTGGTTCATAGTGATGACTGGCGTCTTTCAAAGGAATACCTACTACAAGGAAATGTAAGCGAGATACACTCAAACAATTGACAAATACAATCGCTTACCGATAATGTCAGCTAGGTCACCGCTATCGCGGAAAACCTTACGGTCTCCTCTCATGATGCCATCGTTTTGAACGGTATCTGGTTTGTTTACACTCTCGCCGGTGTTAAAGTCCACTTGGACTGAGGCCAACGCAGTGGCTAATGGGCCAGGATTTGATTTCGATTGCTTTGCCATTGGCATACTGCGTCGAAGACGACAGTCTTCGGAGAGAAGGAGCGTCACACGCAGCAGATCACCGTTTCCTTCACCGACTGCAATAACTCGAGGATGATGAGAAGCCAACATTGGAGCGAAGGCGACAACTTCTGTATCCAGACTCTCCACCAGTAGGAAGTAATCATCAACAGCAATATCCCTGCAATGAGACATATTATAGCAAACTCATTGAAGGTGTTTTTCAGTAAAATGTTTACCTCAGTGGGGTTCTGGCGCCATCAGAAAATTCTAAATCAATGTCCAAGAGACCCTCTTGATATTGAGCGGTCAGTCGTCGTGTAACCGACGTCTCAGCAATGTAACCATTTTCGATAGTGCTATCGGGATTGATAGTCAGTTGGAGTCCAGACACTACACGCACAATCAATCTTGTCAAACTGACTTTATCGCTTCCCACTCGAATCTCTTTAGCGCCAATCACTCGTCCAGTTATAGGCGAAAGGACCTACATGTTTAATTATCACTTATGTGCTCTCAATTCTTAAATAGTTCACTTACCTGCACATCAGTCCGTCCCATCGATTTACCCTGCAGAATTCGTCCCTTGAGACTGGCTATCTTGGGATCAGCCACTCTCAGCAGGGGTTGGACCAGATCCGTTACTCTGAGTCCTGTCCGGCGAGAAATCAGATAACTAATTCGTCCGGAATTCTAAAAGGCGCAACACAACAATTAATCAAATTCATTAGGATAACAACAAATTAATCTACCTGATCGGTGGCCAGGAATCTAGCGTATACCTCGACGGGGCTCTGTTGATATCGTGCACGACAAACAGCTTTATCAGATCCCAGAACATTCATGAAATCATCTCCATGCTGACTCCAGACGTATGAGCGTTTTTTACGGCGACGTGTTTGTTTTCCATGCCTGCATTTGGATCTAAATTTAATTGGCACCCAACTACTAAACAGAAGTGTATACTTACGTATAATGATGTTCGTCTGGCACTTTCCATCCCTTGATCTGGGATAATCTAAAGTCAGCGACATACACTTCGAGAGGAAACTCTGGCATCCAAACGATGAATTTTGCCAGACCAATGTATGTGCCGTACTTGACGATTATGGATGCGTTCGATGAGCCACGTATCTCAGAGCCATCAACATAAACGGAACTGCATGACGATGATACCTAAGAGGAGAGGGTGTTGCATTTTTTTTTATCATTTACATGGTTGGTCAAAGGACTATCATCACACGGGTACTCACTTTAATAACACTCTCGTCTTCGGCATGGCAAGAACTTTGCAGTGTAACATCTGCTACTTTTCCGGCCTGTGATACGATGAATACTTTCATCGCTTGGGCTACTTGACGTCCAGTAAGTACAGCCGTGTTCATTAATTCCCAATTCTATTGAAGGAGGCGTGGGTGAGAATCAATTTAGTTAATGCTTGATATAATTTGGGGTAGGAGATCTTTGCCATTTCATCTTTTTTGGTATTATAATATGATCGATCGCAGAGTACATTTTTACTTTAATAATGATTACCAGAATCAGTCAGCGATAAACACACGAATGTGTACTACATAGTTTGCATTTATATTTTGATTGTACATACATGCATGCTTAGTCTATTTGCCCTATTAGTGCGTTTTTGTAAAGGGTATTTTTTTTTAATGAAATGGAATGTGTTTGACTTTTTTCAGTATACTTTGGCAAATCACCATGGACCGACTTACACCAGAACAACGTTTACAAATTGTGGAAATTTATTTCCAAAACTCAGGCTCTGTTTGCCAAACTTATAGAACACTTCGTTAAGTTTACGGTGCGCATAATCGTCAGCTAATACGCAATACTATGGATCGATTCATGACCACATTTACTCTTTTTGAGAATATTCATCCAAATCGAGCCATCGCTGCTGTAGACGTAATTGTGACAGAGGACCCGAATTTATCGATCCAACGACGTTCTCAGCAAATCGGTCTCTGCCCGTCCAGTTGAAAAATTTTGAGAAAAGGTCTTGGCCTAAATCCATATAAGATCCAACTGGTGCAATAATTAAAGCCAGCGGACCATCATTCGCGTCGTGTGTTCGGGTGAGAATCAACTGGAAGTTGAACCAGATTTGTGTGGTCAAATCATCTTCAGCGATGAGGCTCATTTCTGGCTTGAAGTGAATGTAAACAAGAATAATTGTCGTTTTTGGAGTGAGCGCAATCCTCATGAAACTCTTGACACTCCATTACATCCCGAAATATCACTGTTTGTGCCAGTTTACGTGCTGAAGTCGTTATCGGCCCATTTGTATTTAAATCCGAGACCGGTGCCAACATTACCGTGAATGGCGAACGATGCATTCAAATGATTCGTGATTTGTTTATTCCTCATGTCATTGGAAATCATTTGGAGAAGAAATGATTCGAACAAGACAGCGCAACATGCTATACAGCGCGAGCAACCAAATTGGATCAACAGGATGGCGTTCATACGGCTCAGTTGCAGAGCCCATATGCCAGAAATTATTTTTAAACATCAAATACTATGAAATTTATGAGCTAATAAAGCCAACACCCTATAGTTTTGCTATGAGATAATTTAACCTTACTGCACAAAATTTCAAAACATGTTTACGAATATGTTTATCTGCAAATTAGTTCAGAAAAAGTGACAGACTCAGGAAACAAAAAAGTAGAACACGTTCGGACAGCTGGTTTTCTATTGAACGACAAAATTTATACTAGAATGCATCTCAGACCCACTCAGAAATCCTATTACTAATAATAAATGTTCATAAGAATAAGCAGGCCAATGACGGACTAACAACATAATATGAGCTCCTTGCTTAAATTTAAAACAAACACCTGTTGGATCATGCATTACATTTTTGACTATTAGTGACTTCGAAAATCTTATATTTGAATACGCATACTCACAAACCGTCATCCCATTCATAATAATCATACAAAACTCACCTTTGATATCGGCAAGACAGCTTGAATGTCATCCTTGTTGATCTCCAGTTTGGCAATGAGTTTTTTTCTCGTTTCTTCGGGCGTGGATCCGGTACTTTCCGGCGATGCATCCTTCAACTTTGGGCTGTCATAGACATAACTCACCGACCATACGATTTTACCGCCGTCCCAGTTCTCCTTTGTATCGTTGGCAACTTCCAGCAACCACGAAAATACTTCAAAAACCCTGAAAAGGAAAGCGAGCAATTGAAGCCCAACTCAACCTTCAGCCAGCCTTTTCAAAACTTACTTCGTACTATTTTCACTTTCAGACTCTTTACCAGTACTATCTGGATCTTGATCCTTTCGGAAGGCCGTCACTCTGGCGACGGTATGCTTTGGATTTTCCTTCTCCACCGATACGTTCCATTCATCAGACGAGGTAGTCGCGCCAAGAATTCGCATTCCAGCTTTTACACGAGCCCTCACAATGAAGACGGCAATATTCTGTTCGGTCTGTTGATGCAGGAAAACGGGCACGTGAATTTTCGACATAGGGTACAGCGGTCGCTGTGGTAAAAGAATCGTTAGCGAATCATCTGCTCGTAGATCCTTATATGGTGCCTGTGCAGCAACTAGGGGGATCTGGGCAAACGATGTTAATGGCTGAATTTGAACCTTTGGTTCGCATTGCTCAGGGTTGCGTGATGGTGGCTCAAAGACACTATACGAAACCTGGACTAAACGCTGTGGCACCTTCGGTGGAACACTACCACGTGAAGTTTTCTCCGGTGGCGGCAGTAGTGGCCACCAATTCGATGGAATAACGACCTTTTCAAGATAATTGTTGTTAATGTTTGAACACGACTATTAACATTTTCTATTCAACGACTTACCTCAGCCACGCATACACCATCTTCTCCTTCGGGCATGCAACGACCTTTCAATGGCGTTCGCGATCCCATTGAAACATGTAACAGAACGCATATCTTTTGCCTCTGCAAATGACCACCTGGATCGGCGCCAGCATGAAACAGCACCCTTAGAACCGGCGAGTCACGAGGTATTGTCGTGCGCACCAAATGCGCCGATATATCCAAGTGCAGATTTGTTTGCTGAAGTTCCATAAGTGCGACAGTAGTATTCTAATTGTGGAATACCATTTAAAAAAGATATATGTACAAAAAAAAAAGAAAAGAAAACACGCAATTTAATTAAACTGTATCCATACATGAATTCGATATGTTAACTGATCTCCTCTGCTCTTGGCAGAGTGCGGTCCATGCGAATGCGGCAGACCGACCGCACATTTGTGGGTGATACACTGATAATAGAACTTGACTTACGTTTAAATGATCTCCTTGAGTTTCCATTGCATCCGGAACGATGTAGCGAGCTGGGACCGTCTGTTTTGTTGAAAATGGCCCATAACTTGCTCTAATTGAAACAGGCTGGGTCGTCTGCACAACTGTGAATCGATCGACCGAGAGCACCGAGTCTTGGGCAACTCGTGGCCGCGCAACCGATTGCACATTTGATATCTCCGGAGTAACTGGTGGTTGTCGTGGGGAATGCTTTAGAAAAAATCCACTGTCAGTCGCTTCGAAATGAACCTCTACGGATCGACATCGGTCTGGAAATGTTAATAAGGAAAATATTTTAATTTACACCAATTAATCTAAGCATTTAAGGAAAGGAGGGGGGTTTAACTTATGGATGGTTAGACATGTGTTTTGGTATTAAGGCGAATAACCCTAGTCAGAGAAATTAAATACAAGGAAGGAGAAAATTAATTTTTATAAATGATGTGTTGCTTAAGGGAATCTAGTATCATAAGTGTCAGCGCATCAATCTAGACATGCATATCACAATTTAAAAATATAATATTATCCGCTGTATCCACACAACTCCAGAGTTGACAACAATCTACACTCACACCCAAAATGACGTTACAAATAAAAATATTTTGACACCAAAAATTGGACGCATGCCGAAAACGACGTAGAACACATGCAGCTCCTTTAAACAACTCAACCGCTTAAATTCTTAAGAAATGGTAATAACATCTAAAGAAACGTCATAAATGTCTTGAAACTTGACATAAACTCTTCTTGTAGTTTGTAACTTCCCAATTTACACGAGCGATAAATAATGACGTTATGAAAATTTTATAATTACACCATCATTTACAAGACGTCAGGATGAGAAAGAGGAAGAAGCCCGGTATGCCGCAAGCTCACTGTTTGTAATGGAAATTAGTACACAGACAAACACTTTTAGGAAGAGATCATCAATTAAGGCAGATTACACCATGATAGTAAAGACAAGCCTGGATTATACGAACAAGTAGATGGATTGTATGAGCAATTCATTTTCTTGGCGCTGACCACGTCTGTTTTTGTGATCTTTGATCATAAACCCCTGCAGTAGCGCAAAATGTCGAAAAAATTAAAAAAAAAAAAAAAAAAGACATACCGGACATCGATAATGAAAGCCATGGTCCAAACACAGTGAATTCCTTTTCCATTGAATTTGTATAGTGTTGGCAACAAAAAATAAATACATTTTGACAGCTGTCAGATTACTTACTTACTTACTTAAGTGGCGCTACAGTCCGGAATGAACCTGGGTCTCAACCAACATGCCTCTCCAATTAGCCCGGTCCTTAGCTAACTGCCTCCAGTTGCGCACTCCAAGTTGGTTGAGGTCGGTTTCCACTTGTGCGCGCCACTTAAGGCGAGGTCTTCCTCTACTGCGTCCGACGTCTGGCTGGGAATCGAAGACTCTGCGAGCCGGAGTATTGGTGTCCATTCGTTCTACATGTCCTAGCCATCTTAAACGTCCTATGCGGAGTTTTTTGACCAGGGGCATGTCGCTGTACAGCTCGTATAGTTCTTGGTTGAATCTTCGTCTCCATAGCCCGTCAACGCAAACGGGACCGAAGATTTTTCGAAGAATTTTCCTCTCGAATCTACCAAGGATTTCTTCATCCGCTTTTGATACGGTCCATGCTTCAGCGCCGTAGAGCAGGACTGGGATGATCAGGGTCTTATATAGGGTCTCCTTAGTAGTTCGAGTGAGGGCTTTACTACTAAATTGCCTTCTTAGCCCGAAGAAACAGCGGTTGGCAAGAGTAATTCTTCTTTTAATTTCTGACGAGATGTTGTTGTCAGAGCTAATAGCGGAGCCGAGGTAGACAAAGTCCCGTACTACCTCAAAGTTATATCTGTCAATGATGACGTTCTGTCCAATTCGTCGATGTTGTGAGTCCTTTCGTGATGACAGCTTAGTCTTACCCTCATTTACTGCTAAACCCATTTTCGCCACTTCCTTCTCTATACTAGCAAACGTGGCTATGACATCACGTTGAGTCCTACCAATGATGTCAATATCGTCAGCGTATGCCAGTAGTTGCACCGACTTTTGGAAAATTGTGCCTCTGGTGTTGGCTTTGGAGTTTTGCACAATTCTCTCAAGAATCAGATTAAAGAAGTCACATGACAGCGCATCGCCTTGCCTAAATCCTTTTTTGGTATCGAATGTGTCGGTGAGGTCGTTTCCGACCCTGATGGACCAGCGAGAATTCTCTATCGTCATCCTACACAAACGGACGAGTTTGGGCGGTATACCAAAACTAGACATGGCTCTGTACAGTTCGTCTCTATAAATGCTGTCATATGCGGCTTTGAAATCGATGAATAGGTGGTGGTTATCGATTTGGGCTTCTTGAGTTTTTTCCAGGATCTGCCGAAGTGTGAAAATTTGATCGGGTGTGGACTTTCCTGGCCTAAAACCACACTGATAAGGGCCAATCAGGTTGTTGGTAAACGGTTTCAGGCGTTCACATATTACGGCAGATAGGATCTTGTAGGCGATGTTGAGGAGACTTATGCCTCTGTAGTTGGCGCAGTTCAGAGGGTCTCCTTTTTTGTGGATCGGGCAAACGATGCTGAGGTTCCATTCTTCAGGCATATTTTCATCCGACCAGATTTGGCTTATGAGTTGGTGGATGTTACTTACCAAGTCATCTCCGCCGGCCTTATAGAGCTCAGCGGGAAGGCCGTCATTTCCGGCAGCCTTATTAAGCTTGAGTTTAGATATTGCTATCCTCACTTCACTCAGGTCGGGTGGTTGGCAGTTTTCGCTGTCGTTGCCAATATTGAATGGTTCGTTCTGCCTGACAGCGGAATGGTGTTCGTCATCGCCGTTTAACAGTCTGCAGAAGTGGTTCTTCCATATCCTCAGCATCGACTGTGTCTCAACTACAATATTTCCTTGTTCATCTCGACAGGATTCTGTTCGAGCCTTGTATCCTTGGCTTTGACGTTTTACACTTTGGTAAAACTTGCGAACATCGTTCCTGGAGTGGCACCTCTCTATATCCTCGATCGCGCGCTTTTCTTTCTCTTTTTTTCTTCTTGCTGAAAAGCCGATGTTCTTCCCTTCTTCTTTGCCTATAGAGCTCAATGGCAGCTCTCGTCTTCACCTGCAGCTTAGCCTTGTAGGCCTCGTTCTTGGCTGCGAGCATCTGTCGGCATTCCTCATCAAACCAGGGGTTTCTTGCTGGTGGGCGCGAGAAACCTAGCACATCAGTTGCGGCTGATCTAATGGCCTGTTGGCATCGTTGCCATTGCTCTTCGACATTCGATGCTGGTGGTATGGTGTTAATCGAGAGGTTAAGGGATACGCGTTGTGCGAAGGTCTTGGCGGTCTCTTGCGATTGCAGTCTTCCGACATTAAATTTTTTCACAGTATTTCTGGATTGTTGTGGCGTGGTGGATATCCGCATTCTTACCTTGGCTGCTACAAGGTAGTGATCCGAGTCGATGTTAGCTCCTCGGAATGTTCGGACATCCAAAATACTGGATGCGTGCCTCTTATCTATCGCAATGTGATCAATTTGGTTGACCGTTCGTTGATCTGGAGACCGCCATGTCCCCTTATGGATATCGAGGTGAGGAAACCGTGTGCTGGCTATAGTGGCATTTCGTTCCGTAGCGAAATCAATTAGCCTAAGTCCGTTACCAGACGTGTTGTCGTGTAGGCTATGTTTTCCGACAATACTTCTAAAGATGTCTTCTCTTCCTACCTTTGCGTTAAAATCTCCCAGCACGATTTTAACATCGTACTTCGGTAGTCGCTCATAGGTTTTGTCGAGGAGCTCGTAGAAGCAATCCTTAGCTATATCATCTTTTTCTTCCGTCGGAGCGTGAGCGCATATAAGGCTTATGTTGGCGAATTTGGCCTTGATAAGGATTGTTACAATGCGTTCGCTAATGTCTTGGAAACATAAGACTTCTTGCCTAAGTCTGGCACTTATAACAAATCCGCATCCGAATAGTCGCTGTTTCCGCTCACTATAACACGGTCCGTAGTATATGTCACAGTTTTTCATCCTCTTTTTGCCCGGCCCATCCCATCGTATTTCCTGGATGGCAGTAATGTCTGCTTTGTAGCAGTTTAAGGCTTCCGCTAGTTGTTCGCCTGCACCTCTCCTGTTTAATGTTCTCACATTCCAGGTGCAGATACGAACGTCGTTGTCCTTTTTCGTTTAGCAGGGTCGTCAACAATAAAATCAGTCCTTTCCGAGGCTATTGGTTGCTTCGTAACCATGATTTTTTCTGTGGGTGGGTAGTTAACCCAAAGCACAACCCCCAACCTGGAGGGCCAGTTCCAATTTATTAGATACCCCTAGGACACGGGGCCATCAGTATCCACTACGGGATTGAGCGCTGCCGTTGGCCTTTCGGTTCATCCGCCACCATCTCTGTTCAAGGGGCCTGACTAACCCTTGAAATTCCTAGACAACCTGTTGTCCGAATATGTCAGAGCAGCCCATCTAGGTTCGCCTGGGACAGCAGGCCGGGTATTCATCCGTGCCATTCTCACCAGGGTGTTTATAGTGTTGCTGTTTTTCGTCGTGTTATCAACACTCGCACTTATCGTTTAGCAAGTCAAATCCGGTTGGATGAGACCAGTACCCGATGGTTACCACTTGGAGGTAAAGATAAGCACATTTGATGTGTAGTCAGATTAGGGTTTAGTAAAAATGGAGCACTACAGAAGAAAATAGCGCGTTTCTATTTTTGAACAATATTTAAAATGAACGTTTTGCTACCACAGCTCAATCAATATCATCCTTAGCGATGAAGCTTATTGGTTTGTTAATTGTCAAAATTGACGCATGTGTTTGTCGTAAAAAATGCATCATGCAAAGCGTTTAATTTCTTCCGCAGTTGTCCGACAAAGAATAGTGGCGGAATTAAGCAAACCAACAGAAATCTTAATGTTCTACTACAAAATTAGTTTTTAGACTAGTACCCGGAACTACAAACGTCGACAATTTGAGCTAGGATAATGAAATTTGGTATATAGGATCCTTGTCCGAGGCTACAGAATAAATGTAAAAAATGTCAAAATCTTCCACTGCCCACTTTTTAAAAAAAACGTTCTTTTTCATTTAACGGTTTAGAATTAAAAAAAAAAACTTACTAAATACGCCAACTTTTTGGGGGTGTTTTTAGTAAAAAACGGCTTTTGTCCAAATTTTAATAAGTTCGAAAAAACATTTAATGCAAATACTTCCGTTATGGTTATATAAACATTTTGTACACAGATAATTTTCACCCACGCCCAATTTTTGGGGGCGTTTGCCTAAAAAAAAAAACATTTGTATACCCCACCCCAAGGCATTTGCAATAGAAATACGTTGTTTTTTTTGTCGAGCCACAAAAGATTTTGATAAACGGTCTGAACAATATGTTGTGATATTGTCATTCATTACGATAAAGTTCACATTTTGGGGATATTAATTTTAAGAATGGGATGGGATAGAGTATTAAACGATCTGCACAGCGGATTGTAGCAATAAATAAATGTTAGGTCCGGTTTTTCAGTGTGCTAAGTTAACTCTGAATGAAACCAGATAACTCAATCTATAGTAAACTCACCAAAGATTTTTGGTTATCTCATGTCTCTATTTAACTTGATGTCAATCTTGAAACATTCCCTTAATATATTATTGTTCAGTAGATCGCAAAAGGATTTCTCTGTTTGTAAAGAATAAAAGGAGGTTTAACCGAGGGAAAACATGTGGCGCCAAACGTGGCGAGAATGTGTATGATATGTGACAGTGGATCACAACCCCCAATGGTGACCATCACCCTAAATAAGCTGTCCATATGAAAAAAATGCCATCTGATTATTATATAGATGGTCGACTGCATATTTTACGTAATTTCAAACCATTCTCCACCATCACAAAGTCTTAGCTACACATTTACGTTAATCGCCAATTTGGCACACATAAACTACTCCAATAGCATCGAAAAGTATAAACATAGCTAAAGACAGCTAAACCATTTCCCATTATTTATTGCAATGTCAAGAGCAATGCAAATTCATTTGCATTTAAGCTTTATCTCAAAAAAATGTATACGCTTTAAGATACTTTCAAACGTAGGTGGTTGGTATCACTTCAGACACGAATACATTAGCATAGTTTCACAAGCAATGTTATGGATACATGTTTATTGTGCGTCACATGTATCCATAAACTATTGATTGGGCGATATTATAACCTCTTCTAGCTGAAGTATCAAATATCATGAATGAATGATTAATAAAATGTTATCTAAATCTTAAAAATTGCAGTTTAATAGAGACATTGAAAGTCCATTATGTATATCAAGTGACAATTAAGGCAGGTGAGAAAATATCTTTGCATATTTCTCCATCACTGACATATGCTGAGGAAAGAAAATAAATATCTATGCATAAATTCGATTAGAGAAAACGAGAACAGAACACTGAATAAAATATATTTGATTTCTATTTAAATTGCAAGTGGATATACAGATTGGGAATGTGTTCAAAGAATTTAGAAAAGAGACCACAATCCGGAATTAGCTATATATGGGCCAAGAAAATGATATACATTACTTGAAAATTAAATCTGATTTGTTTTAAATTTAACACTCATAACTTAAGTCGCATTCCAAAGCTCAAATTAAGTAAGATATCTTAGGTGAAGATCTGTTCTCATTTGCCAAATGTTCAAACTAATCATGCGACTTTTAAGGGAAATGTCTGGCATGACAATACTGGGCAGATATTTTTGCTTGAGCACTCAAATAACATCTAATTTTACTTGGAACTGTCATAAATTTTTTTTATTTCAGTTCAAACCATTATTACTTTGTTTTGGGATGAAAAATAATCATTCGGAATAGATTCAAACTTATTTATTATTTTTAGTTTTAGATTGAAACATAAAATTGCAAAATAACGGTTAGAAAAAATTGACGTTTATTTTACAATTAAGGTTAGATTTTGTATTACAATTCACCTTATCTTACTCAGGTGTTATTTAAGTTTGAAACGTGGCCCATGTGTAAAACATTCATTTCGCGAGAACAATAATTCGAGACATGTCATGCGCAGAGTATAACACTGTTCATGTAGCACAAGCATTTGTGGGACAAATTTACATGAAGTTAAGAAATTATATGGCAAACAGAATACTGCTTTGGGAAATTGTTTCGCTAAATTAGATCTCTTTAAACTTTTTTGCATGAGCGATAAAATTAAGGACGACCCAGACATAATTTTGTGCTACAATTTGCCATTAACAACTCAAAGCTATATGCGAATTTAAACTACCACTCATGTTTGAAATATATTATTATTATTATTATTAAGCCATCAATTGTTTTGCAATATAGGTCCGAACGTTTTTTTGGGCACCATTTTCTTGAGAACATTGTGCTTTTGCAAAATCAAATATTTCGTATACATTAAATGTTTGGAGTGCACCAGTGCAGGTTATAAAAATATGAGCTTATTTTAAGACAGAAAAAAATCAGTTTTTGAGTTGAATTCGCAAGGCCATTAAGCTCGTGCTAATGCGGAAATTAAACGTTGTGGAATGCATGTGAAATTTGACAATTCGTGATTAAATGTAATTTAATGAAATAAGAATTTTGGACATCAGACCACAGACATAATATACTTATCCCATGGGATGTATTCGATTTAAGAATGACGCACAGGGTGGGCTATTAACATTCACCTGATGTTGTTTAAAACAAAACGACATCATTTTTTTTTAAAGTTATTTGGATCTTTAACGCACTATTGTTGATGTCTACTTAAGCTTTTTTTTTAAAGGGACACCAACTAAATTTGGGCTGTGTACTGAGAATATAGGTATCATTCACAAGCCTTTACGTCCACTCAAAGTCACTGCAATCTTATCGCCGGATATGTCATCGGGTTATACGAGGATGCCATGGGTAACACGGTTACTATGACTAGTGAGCAATATAGAAACATTAATTGCTACAAGATGATAAATACGGGGCTTTTCGGTACTTTTTTTGTCACGTGTTGTTTGATTATTAGCTAAATGCATTAATGTTTGACAAGTTGGCTTAATACGGACCGACGGGCGGAATTAAAAATAATACTTTTTGAGTTCCACTATCATCATAATGTTAGAATCAATCAATGTCTTTCTTTACTTTCTCTTTGTAAGAGAAAGTTAAAATAGAGTTTCTGCAGTGATTGTAAAAATGTAAAAAACATTCGAGATTACAAACAAATCTCGAAAACTGAAAGAATGTCTGAGGGAATCATAAAAACCTCAAGTAAAATTTGAAATTTTAATTCAGAACGGCTTTAAAAAAAATCGCTTATCCATCTAAGTGTCATTCGTGAGAAAGTTCATCCAAATCATCGCATAAACAAATGACTATTTCTGACCTCAATCTTAAGCGGTTCCCCAAATGCCCAGCACTCAAATACACCAAGTCATTTGACAGGTCTTTGAAATATAATAAAAATTTCGTTTTCTCGTGTTTGGTATGTTTGGTATTCATAGACATACGATTCAGATTGCAGTGTCGTCAGCTTGTCACTACGCTATTCCCAATGGTCCTCGCGGGAGGTGCTGACACAATCTCACCCATTCGACAGCAGCCACATGCATGCATGTCATTAAACCTCGAGGGAAGAAAAAAATGCTTGAATTTAAATGATAAATGTTGCGGGTCTTTAAAGTTTTACGATTGAGCTCTTGTAAGTCTCCAGAGACGTATGTAAATCGATCTTCATACCTACATCAGAAAAATATGATTACAGAAGAAGTAGGGGGTTCGGTGGGACTAACAAACGCTGCTCTGATCAAGGCGAGCTGTCATCGGCAAATAAACGAATTCCTCAAAAAAAAAAAACAACAACATCAACAGAAAAATCATTAATCACTCCGACAAGAAATGCATCAACATTGCAGGGGACGCAACCGACATGAGAGTCTTCTGCTGCGACCGGCACCGAGGCAATGAGAAATATATCGATTAGGTTAATGTATTGCGGGAGAGGTTATTTATTTTTATATCAGTCGCTACTCCTCCACTCCTGTCGTGATGGATTTAATTTCGAGCTAAACAAAACATGTTCCTCATGTGTGCTCGGGGTAGTGATGGTCATACAAAGTTGGCGACCGGACCAGCTTTTTGCATGCAGATTCATTAACAAAATTATAATATGCACGTGAAGGGTGGCACTTGTTTTCCAATGCAATTAGATTAGTCTAAGCTTAATACACACAACAAAATACGAGTATAGGGTGGTGCAGAATTTACTTCGTAATGTGAAATAGGACAAAGATAACAAATACTTTTTGCAATTCAAATGCAAATAAAAAACTTAGGTACTTCATTCATTTCTTTTTATAAGGGTATTCATGCAACGTCGTAATTTTATTACGTGCGAAAGATTATAATTTTACGACGTCGTTTCATGAACGACCCTAAAACTACATCACCAAATAATGAATTCAATCTCATTTTAGTAATTTATTTATTGATAGAATTTTGTTTTTATTGTTGTATTTCCGTTCTCGATAATTTTTTTTAGTTAAGTGTAAGTTAACAACATTTACCACCTCAGTTTACGCACCCAATTCCTGTGAGAAAATTCCGATATTGTTAGAAAAGATTTCCCATACAAATTCTGACAGTTCATTTATCACGTCGTAATTTTATCATGGTTGGTTGGGTGCTGTAGAACGAGGGTAGACTCTGATTGGCGTTAACTTGGCAATGCCCAGTGTTGCAACTCTGACTACACATCAAATGTGCTTATCTTTACCTCCAAGTGGTAACCATCGGGTACTGGTCTCATCCAACCGGATTCGACTTGCTAAACGATAAGTGCGAGTGTTGATAACACGACGAAAAACAGCAACACTATAAACACCCTGGTGAGAATGGCACGGAAGAATACCCGGCCTGCTGTCCCAGGCGAACCTAGATGAGCTGCTCTGACATATTCGGACAACAGGTTGTCTAGGAATTTCAAGGGTTAGTCAGGCCCCTTGAACAGAGATGGTGGCGGATGAACCGAAAGGCCAACGGCAGCGCTCAATCCCGTAGTGAATACTGATGGCCCCGTGTCCTAGGGGTATCTAATAAATTGGAACTGGCCCTCCAGGTTGGGGGTTGTGCTTTGGGTTAACTACCAACCCACAGAAAAAAAACATGGTTACGAAGCAACCAATAGCCTCGGAAAGGACGGATTTTACTGTTGACGACCCTGCTAAACGAAAAAAGGACAACGACGTTCGTATCTGCACCTGGAATGTGAGAACATTAAACAGGAGAGGTGCAGGCGAACAACTAGCGGAAGCCCTAAACTGCTACAAAGCAGACATTACTGCCATCCAGGAAATACGATGGGATGGGCCGGGCAAAAAGAGGATGAAAAACTGTGACATATACTACGGACCGTGTTATAGTGAGCAGAAACAGCGACTATTCGGATGCGGATTTGTTATAAGTGCCAGACTTAGGCAAGAAGTCTTATGTTTCCAAGACATTAGCGAACGCATAGTAACAATCCGCATCAAGGCCAAATTCGCCAACATAAGCCTTATATGCGCTCACGCTCCGACGGAAGAAAAAGATGATATAGCTAAGGATTGCTTCTACGAGCTCCTCGACAAAACCTATGAGCGACTACCGAAGTACGATGTTAAAATCGTGCTGGGAGATTTTAACGCAAAGGTAGGAAGAGAAGACATCTTTAGAAGTATTGTCGGAAAACATAGCCTACACGACAACACGTCTGGTAACGGACTTAGGCTAATTGATTTCGCTACGGAACGAAATGCCACTATAGCAAGCACACGGTTTCCTCACCTCGATATCCATAAGGGGACATGGCGGTCTCCAGATCAACGAACGGTCAACCAAATTGATCACATTGCGATAGATAAGAGGCACGCATCCAGTATTTTGGATGTCCGAACATTCCGAGGAGCTAACATCGACTCGGATCACTACCTTGTAGCAACCAAGGTAAGAATGCGGATATCCACCACGCCACAACAATCCAGAAATACTGTGAAAAAATTTAATGTCGGAAGACTGCAATCGCAAGAGACCGCCAAGACCTTCGCACAACGCGTATCCCTTAACCTCTCGATTAACACCATACCACCAGCATCGAATGTCGAAGAGCAATGGCAACGATGCCAACAGGCCATTAGATCAGCCGCAACTGATGTGCTAGGTTTCTCGCGCCCACCAGCAAGAAACCCCTGGTTTGATGAGGAATGCCGACAGATGCTCGCAGCCAAGAACGAGGCCTACAAGGCTAAGCTGCAGGTGAAGACGAGAGCTGCCATTGAGCTCTATAGGCAAAGAAGAAGGGAAGAACATCGGCTTTTCAGCAAGAAGAAAAAAGAGCAAGAAAAGCGCGCGATCGAGGATATAGAGAGGTGCCACTCCAGGAACGATGTTCGCAAGTTTTACCAAAGTGTAAAACGTCAAAGCCAAGGATACAAGGCTCGAACAGAATCCTGTCGAGATGAACAAGGAAATATTATAGTTGAGACACAGTCGATGCTGAGGATATGGAAGAACCACTTCTGCAGACTGTTAAACGGCGATGACGAACAACATTCCGCTGTCAGGCAGAACGAACCATTCAATATTGGCAACGACAGCGAAAACTGCCAACCACCCGACCTGAGTGAAGTGAGGATAGCAATATCTAAACTCAAGCTTAATAAGGCTGCCGGAAATGACGGCCTTCCCGCTGAGCTCTATAAGGCCGGCGGAGATGACTTGGTAAGTAACATCCACCAACTCATAAGCCAAATCTGGTCGGATGAAAATATGCCTGAAGAATGGAACCTCAGCATCGTTTGCCCGATCCACAAAAAAGGAGACCCTCTGAACTGCGCCAACTACAGAGGCATAAGTCTCCTCAACATCGCCTACAAGATCCTATCTGCCGTAATATGTGAACGCCTGAAACCGTTTACCAACAACTTGATTGGCCCTTATCAGTGTGGTTTTAGGCCAGGAAAGTCCACAACCGATCAAATTTTCACGCTTCGGCAGATCCTGGAAAAAACTCAAGAAGTCCAAATCGATACCCACCACCTATTCATCGATTTCAAAGCCGCATATGACAGCATTTATAGAGACGAACTGTACAGAGCCATGTCTAGTTTTGGTATACCGCCCAAACTCGTCCGTTTGTGTAGGATGACGATGAAGAATTCTCGCTGCTCCATCAGGGTCGGAAATGACCTCACCGACACATTCGATACCAAAAAAGGATTTAGGCAAGGCGATGCGCTGTCATGTGACTTCTTTAATCTGATTCTTGAGAGAATTGTGCAAAACTCCAAAGCCAACACCAGAGGCACAATTTTCCAAAAGTCGGTGCAACTACTAGCATACGCTGACGATATTGACATCATTGGTAGGACTCAACGTGATGTCATAGCCACGTTTGCTAGTATAGAGAAGGAAGCGGCAAAAATGGGTTTAGCAGTAAATGAGGGTAAGACTAAGTATATGCTGTCAACACGAAAGGACACACAACATCGACGAATTGGACAGAACGTCACCATTGACAGATATAACTTTGAGGTAGTACGGGACTTTGTCTACCTCGGCTCCGCTATTAACTCTGACAACAACATCTCGTCAGAAATTAAACGAAGAATTACTCTTGCCAACCGCTGTTTCTTCGGGCTAAGAAGGCAATTTAGTAGTAAAGCCCTCACTCGAACTACTAAGGAGATCCTATATAAGACCCTGATCATCCCAGTCCTGCTCTACGGCGCTGAAGCATGGACCGTATCAAAAGCGGATGAAGAAATCCTTGGTAGATTCGAGAGGAAAATTCTTCGAAAAATCTTCGGTCCCGTTTGCGTTGACGGGCTATGGAGACGAAGATTCAACCACGAACTATACGAGCTGTACAGCGACATGCCCCTGGTCAAAAAACTCCGCATTGGACGTTTAAGATGGCTAGGACATGTAGAACGAATGGACACCAATACTCCGGCTCGCAGAGTCTTCGATTCCCAGCCAGACGTCGGACGCAGTAGAGGAAGACCTCGCCTTAAGTGGCGCGCACAAGTGGAAACCGACCTCAACCAACTTGGAGTGCGCAACTGGAGGCAGTTAGCTAAGGACCGGGCTAATTGGAGAGGCATGTTGGTTGAGGCCCAGGTTCATTCCGGACTGTAGCGCCACTTAAGTAAGTAAGTAATTTTATCATGTTTACGACGACTTTCCGACGTTGCCTGAATACCCCTTATATTTTTGCAGTAGCGAATGGTATCTACAGTCCAACGCTGATTTCGAACGAAACAATTAAATGTTCTCATGGCTCTTTCATACTTTTGGATATTTGTCTGTCATTCGCAAGAGCTGGGGCAGTAAAAACATTTAAGATGCCATTACTTTCACTCGATGAACACAAAAGTATAAATATATGACATATATATTTTGTGCCACCCTATATTATGTAAAATCGAAAAACTAATTGAATACAAACGGCTCATTACATTCTACAAATTCCGCCATTTCAATGCTCCCGGCAGAACTGACGTGTGCATGTGCATACATAAAACCAACTGCCAAAGTCAGGCGCATCCGTTTTTAAGAGAAATCCTTTCCGACATGAGATTAATCGATTTATACATATTTTATTGTCGCAATTAAAAACACGTTAATTTTGGGCGCCAATTGAAATGACAAAGTCGAAAATGAGCACAACCGCAGTGCACACATTTAAATGCACTTACGCAACATGTAAAAGGATATACGCAACGATTATTTTACATAGGCAATGAAATTGTAATATACAACCTCATTGGGATTAATTAATCGGGAAAATATACAAGCAATGATTAAACGATTATGCAAACATAATTGCTGAATGCGCGCATAAAATCCGATTCGACAATATATGCAAGCGCATACTATATATAGCTCAATTATATATTTATATTGGTTTAATTACATTTTATTGAAAGTCGTGAGATTTCAGATTTGTTTATTTAACTGTAAACACTCGCGGATGTCGATTGCATTGCCTAGTCTACTAGAAATCGGTAGCACGAGTATCTTTAATGCCTACAACTGGTTAAATTGTCAAAATCGTACGCAGGTTAATCAATCAATTTATTGGATGTATTAATTATCATATAACTAGATTGAATGTATCTCGTATGTAGGTGATATTGGGATATATGATTTCGTTTTCAGGTTGAATTATTTCCTGAACAATCTTCGGTAGTTTCAATGTAGATTTGCAGTAAAAAAAATACAAAAGGATTAATTGGCATTGATGGTTTCATTTTGATTCGGGAGGGGATTTTTTACATCGCAATAAAATGGTTGACTTACTCAGTCATCGCTGCCATAGTGTTACTCGTTTCATATGAAATCTAGATAAATAACAGGTGTAGTAAGAAGAAATCCATTCTTTTTCCAATAGATTTTTTCGATTTTGTCGACTCCGATCCGGTAATTTCGATCTCAAAGATGCACCGCGCTCTTCTTGAAAAAGTCGATGAAATCTTGGAAATCATCGAGTCTCACTTGCCTGACATGTAAGTACTGTTTCAATTGTCCAGGTGCTAAACATTGCATAAAACAAACATTTGAAAAAGGCTGGGTACAAAAGAAGGACGATGTTTGTGGCACCCAACCATGGAGCTTATTTTTGATAGTCCTTATCGGCCGAATTTCTATCTGCGAATCGCAACAAAATTGAAAATTGAGCCGGCGCAAGTGGTG
Source organism: Rhingia campestris (assembly GCA_932526625.1). Taxonomy (NCBI): domain Eukaryota; kingdom Metazoa; phylum Arthropoda; class Insecta; order Diptera; family Syrphidae; genus Rhingia; species Rhingia campestris. The sequence goes on from OW052182.1 coordinate 64,859,478, forward strand.
GCGAAGCCAGGATTGACGGCCAAGAAGGTTTTGTGGTACCTGTTTGGCGAGATTGACAGGAAATAATCTACTCTGAGTTGCTGCCCTTCAGCACCACCTGAAGTAAGCAATCGCCCAGACACGTCCAGCTTTGGCTAACAGGAAAGGAATTGTGTTCCACCAGGGTAATGCCAGACCACATACATCTATAATGACTCGACAGAAGCTCCGGGAGCTTTATTTGGGTCCGTATCATGCACCAAGTAATTACCTACTACTTGCTGGTGAAAAAATTCAAGGGAGACAGTTTTTTGTTAATAGGAACGAGAGAGTCGTGATTATTCACTGAAGAAGCTTCGATGCTGTAGAGAAGGGAGCGGCACGCTAGTGATCGCACGGCCAAACTCGTAAGACGCGCGTAGTTCTTGCCTTCTCACATAACATCCTAGCTCAACAAACATTTAGTCTCTTTCCAGAAGAAGAAAGCTAATCTATATTGAAATCAGACGGAAAATAAGGACTCCTTAAAGGAAAAGACCGTTTAAATGAACAGCGGAAAACGAAATGAATCCAATACAATTGGAAATAACCGCGAAACTAAATTAACGGGTGATTTTTTAAGAGGTTTAGAACTTTTTAAAAAAAAAACACAAAAAAGTCGAAAAAATGAATGAAATATTTGCAATTTAAATTTTAAAGATAATTTCATGCAAATGTTGACCGCGGCTGTGTCTCAGGTAGCCCATCCGCTGAGTCCAATTTTGGCATACTCTTTCACACATATCGGCCGGTATCTCACGAATGAATGCATGGATGTTGGCTTCCAGTGCGTCAATCGAAGCGGGCTTGTCCCTATAGACATTAGCCTTGACATACCCCCACAAAAAAATAATCTAATGGTGTCAAATCGCACGATCTAGGCGGCCAATTGACCGGCCCGAAACGTGAAATTAACTGTTCACCAAACTCGCCTCGCAATTGCGCCATTGTTTCGCGTGCTGTGTGGCATGTGGCACCGTCTTGTTGAAACCACATATCATGCAAGTCAAGAACTTCCATTTCGGGCAAAAAAAAGTTTGTTATCATCGCTCGGTAGCGTTCACCATTGACAGTAACGCTGCGATTCGCATCATCTTTGAAGAAATATGGCCCAATAATGCCGCCGGCCCATAAACCGCACCAAACAGTGGCTTTTTCGGGATGCATTGGTAGCTGTTGCAATGCTTCTGGCTGATCTTCACTCCAAATGCGGCAATTTTGCTTATTTACGTACCCATTCAACCAAAAATGAGCCTCATCGCTGAACACAATTTTTAGATAAAAAAGCGGATCCTCGGCCAGCTTTCCAAGAGCCCATTCACCAAAAATTCGGCGTTGTGGTAGGTCGGCTGGCTTTAGTTCTTGCACCAGCTGTATCTTAAAAGGCTTTGCGCCCAAATCCTTCCGCAAAATTTTCCACGTAGTGCTGTAACAAAGGCCTAACTGCTGGGAACGGCGCCGAATCGACATTTCGCGGTCTTCTGTCACACTAGCTGATACGGCCGCAATATTTTCTTCACTACGCACAGTACGTAAACGTGTTGGTGGTTTAATGTCCAACAAAGTAAATTTGGTGCGAAATTTGGTCACAATCTTCCGAATAGACTGCTCAGAAGGTCGAGAATGCCGATCATAAAATGGAAGCAGCGCGCGATGAACATTTCGAACCGAGCACGAATTTTGATAGTAAAATTCAATAATTTGCAAGCGTTGTTCATTTGTAAGACGATCCATGGTTAAATTGCAAACCAAACTGAAGCTGTTTGACAGTGACACAAGGTACTAAACACACGTCAGCTGTCAAAGACAGTGTTGCCAAAACCAAACCAGCTAAAAAATCACCCTTTACTTACCTGTAATAAACTTGAACTTATATATGAGGATATGGAAGAACGATGCTGAGGATATAGACTGTTAAACGGCGATGAGGAACAATCTTCCAACAATTCGCTGTCAGTCAGAACTAACCATTCTAAATCGGTAAAGACAGCGAAAACCACCAACCACCCGACTTAAGTGATGTCAGGATAACAGTATATAAACTAAAACTTAACAAGACTGCCGGAAATTATGGCCTTCCTGTCGAACTTTATGAATCCGATAGAGAACATTCACCACTCATAAGCAAAATTAGGTCGGATAAAAGAATACCTGAAGAATGAAACCTCAAAATTGCGCAACTGGAGGCAGTTATCTAAGTACCGGTTTATTGGAGTGGCATGTTGGTTTAAAATTCACATTTCAAAAAAAAACAAATTTTTAGCTCAACAGACTCGTTAGTAACCAGGGCCTAGCTAACTCACAACCATTCATGGGTTCGTGTGTAATTCTTGCACGATGGCGGGACATCCTTTTCTTCTTCTATGCTTCTAATGCCAACTTTTGTAATATCGTCTTCACTTGCAGCATTGCTACGTATACTTAATTTTTGATTCAAAAATTTATTGACATTCTTCTCACACTAGCAGTTCTTTGTTGGAAAAAAATAAGCACGAGTTGCGCCGAACTTATGGCTTGGGTTTGTTAGTTAACCATATAGTATTTCCTGGATGTAAGTAATTTCTCTAAAATTCCAGATGCTGAGATATGTACCTAGCAAGTCTCCTACATTAGCATCAACGATAATGGTTTGAAAAATTACGAAATAGTACCCAGTAGTTTCCGACGATTCTGGTTCCTTTTTTAAGAACCAACCCCAACAACAAGGCCATATATTCCATGCCAGTTATTCTGACAAGAATTTACTTACAGTGTTGCTATTCTCTTCCCGTCTTCAACACTAGCACTTTTGAGTTTAGTAAGTGAACCAGTCGACGTGTAGTCAAAGTAACAAATTGCGTCATTGCCAATTTCTCACGAAATCATGCAGAGTGGTTTGAACTTAGAATTAGGAATATTTTAGGATTTTTCTAATAATTACTCGCTAAAGCAATTGTAACTGAAAACGGTTTACTCTGCCCCAACAGAGCCTATATGTCTAAAATTGTACCATAATCCATTATACTTGAGGTCTACAGTACCATAAAAGGTGACTGACATTTGCCTACCTATAAGTAGCAACTAAAACCTCAAGACATACTTTAGTCGCATGCTTCCTTTTCTTTTCCGTTTTTTGTTGCCGTTATAGTGAAAAGTATAAACTATTTGAACATTTTTGTAAACAAAGCTTTCCATTTAACTTTGTGGTGGTTTTATGAAAGCCAACATAATACTCAACACCAATGGCCGACACACACTTGTAGTGTGTGAAACAATTCTGCTCGTATAGTAGAGCACCACTCAATGCTCACTAGAAAATCCTTCACACTCGACATTAATTGTTGTATTCGGCAGACCCAAGCGGGTGAAAGAGACAGAGAGTGGTGGCGGTAGCATGGAGGAAACATTTGCCAACCCCACTTGCAATAACTTTCAACAAGTCTATTCCATATGCTCTTCAAGCAGGCGCTACTCCAGTCTGCTTGCCCGCACATACAACCGCAACCAGTGCATTTCCATGCAAACTATGATCGTTTTGCAGGAACGCGATTGTTGCCTCACAAGCAAAATCATTTCTCATTCAGCTGAATGGGGTTTGTTTGCATGGGAAGGAAAGGGGCATAGATGACTCTTTATCAGCAAGAGGCATCAACGCATGCATGACATTTGTGTTCCGCGTCGGTGTACCATGCCAAACCAAACCGAACCAACTAAATCAAATGCGAGTGCATGGAATCCTTTCCGCCTATCTTCATATTGCCGAGAACAATTGGGACAAGTGTCGTGCCAGCAGTATGTCATAGCAATTCATAGCAGCAGGAGCAGCAGCACATTACGCATATATGAAGTCCAGAGTACATTGAACACACATGTTCAAAGAAGAGTCGTATAGTTTGCGGTGCGGTGGAATCCACTCGACACACATCAAAATATCTGTGCATCTACATGTGGCAATGGCAAATCATTGTGATTTGTTTTCGCTTCTTTCGAACCCATGCAAATCAGCTAATGGGAGAGGGTGCTGATTGAGTCATTAGATGAAAATCTACTTCACCAATCACCCCCACCTGTGCTGCACTCACCGCAGCAGAGAACACCACACAAATACACATAAAACCGTCACATCGATTTGGGATGACTGCAACGCAGCCAAAGCAATCGATATTGACACAGATGCCATTCGCCAAGAAGTGTGGCGCCAGCATAATAAATCTTTCACTTAATTTGCAACTTGTATCTTTTGTGTATCCGTTGTAACTGCACACGCATTTGGTTTTATTGCGTGCACTCATTTCCAACTTAGGTCAATCTTGTCGTCCAGATTCCAAGCCGCACCAATTGATGTAAATCTATTTCTCAACGAGGACGGAGCTGAGCTTCTCGACAAACTTTTACGTTAGTTCCAGTAAAACTATATTTTATGCATGAGTTTAATTTCCAGCTGGAGGATTATATGCCAAAAAATGAATATGAGATAATCCACTAAAAATGAGGTCATCAGATAAAAATAGCGCGCCTACTTAACATGAACGCAATCCATCCACACCTAAATCGCAAGCGATTCCTTGAAATATGGAACGAATTCGTTGGCGTTGACTGGCGCGTGGCGCCTTCGGACTTTTTGTTCTTAGAATTTGCAAGTTGGCACAACGTTTTCCTGGTGTGAATACAGTGTTCAGACTTACTTTTCGCTATACCTAGGTCTACATAAAATATTTCTTTTGTATATGAACACATAAATACACTGAGTAAAATACATTGCATGTTACGCTTCGTTTTTGAGAACAATTAGTTTTGAAATGGAGTAATTAATGTGGTGTTAGTTTAATTATACATTTATGTGCATAAATACAGACTGTGGAGGCATTTATTTTGATGCTTACGTCATCGAAAGAAAATATTTATTTGTTCGAAACCCAAATATGAAGGTGAACTTCCTCATTACATTTCTGATCAAATTAACAAATCGACAGCAAATCGAGTTTTCAAATGGCTAAATTTTTTTATTCAGAGGTTCACATTCTCAGATAGAGGGCATTATTCTATCAAACATCAGATTCCTTACTTCGAAGCTAATAATAGTTATAAATTCCCTTCACGACACATACAATATAACCAGTAGAAGGGTGAGGAGACGAATCCAACAAATTTATGTCCTAGCATTTTGCAGAATGTCGGAAAGTGAGGATGAAGAAGGAGCTAATACTAAAATTCGAAGGAGGTGTTGCAGAGATTAAAGCAACCCACTAGAATTATGTGAAAATGAGTAAGTGTAAAAAAAGAATAACATCGACAATTGTAAAATTGATTTTTTTCTTAGCTTTGTGCAGCAGTTTAGGGTCGGCAAAAAACTTATTAAATATTTTTAAGTATGTATCCCTTTAGCTATATCTTGAAGACCACTCATAAAAATGGTCAAAATTTCAATTGATTTTTTGTTTAGGTTCAATTTTGTTTTTAAATAAAATTCCTGCTATTTTTTATCGAGTAATTTTTTTTTGTTCATACGTCATGTTCAACGTTGTGTGCTACGACAAAACTCGATTGTAACAAGTTACGTGCTGGCACCCCTGGACCGTCATCACTTGATAGTTTTATTGTTTTCATCGCTCGTCAAAATCTTGCGTGAAGGAACTTTCGAAAAAAAAACCCTAACCGCTGTCTCCATTCATTTTTTACAAATTACAATTATTTTTTCATTTTTTACAAATTACAATTAGATTGAACTATTATGCGAATGCTTTTGCAGAATTATTTTAGAAAATTAAAATTATTTAACAGAAAATTTATTCAAGTTTACGACTTGATTATAACAGTTGAAAGCTTGCGGAATCGAGAATGTCAAAACTCTACGTTCAATTTACTTCAATGCTCTCATTTATGTTCCAAAATGTTTTGTTCGAAAATCCTTTCTTTTCTTAACTTTCACAAATAAGCACCTAAACTGCTACATACTTTTTTTTCTGGAAAGTATATATTGGCATAGAATGGCATATTAATTTCTGGTTCTGAGACGTGATACAACTACTACAGATATGGCTTAGCACATTTGCCATAAGCGTCGATGACGTGGATGCGCAGAACGAGGCAAAACGCGAAGACGAATCTGTTTAGTCGTATCATGATTATGAGACGAATAGTTTAAAATTTGTTGATGCATTCCAGCCTAAAAAAAAGATGTTCTCTTAGGGCCACTAACATCGACAAATTAAGCTGCCACCAGAAAATGCTTGGATAGTTAAATAAAAAAGTTGATTACTTTTTGGCTGATAAAGGGTCCTCCTTTCATGGTTTAAACTCTCTCAATCTTTTTATCCTCTTTTTATCATTGACAACACCAACTGTTCCCTGCTGGTATTTACGTCTATTCCCGTACTTTTGCAAAATTTGTGGAGGTAAATTCACTTAGAGAAGAAATATTTACAAAAAGAACAGGAATGGTTAAGCAAAAATATCTTACATTTTTAAGTTATCGCATATCAAAACAAACGATTTGACGATTTTTGTTTTCGTTAATAAGCTCCATCGTTTAGTCCTTTTTGACTACAGAAAAGGCAATAAGAAAATCAGTTAGAAAAAGCAAAAATATTAAATGCTTAATTTACAATGCTAATTTACATACTTAAGTGGGGCCACAGTTCGGAATGTGAACCTAGGCCTCAACCAGCCCACAAACAGCAATAATTAACCACCGACTCCGGAAAACAAATTTAAGAAGATTCCCATGACTTTTGTATAATCTTGGATGGTTGTAAGACACTCGCAAAAGGTGGGGCTTTGAAAAACACAAACATATGTGTTGTAACTTTCAGGATTCAAACCATATATATTTGAACCACTAGGCCACTGCACCGAAACATGTATTTTCTGAATTCATGTCTAGATTTTTACTAAAATCCTTCAAGAGCATTATATTGCATCATTATTTTGTTGAATTTAAAATTCAATTCAAATACCATTAGTCAAATATGCATAAATGTTAATACGCGTATAAACAACACTCGCTGTCATATAGACAGATAAAATTGTCTAAATAAATCAGAAAACCACGATAAAATTAATTTTACCTTGTTTTTCATTTGCAAATAACTTCACTAAAACATATACATTTAATTGTGTTTTTTTGTGTTTGGAATAATTTTTAAGGTAGGTACAGTATAAAATAAATTATTCGATTCCATTCTCTCTCTGAATACTTTTTGGTTGGTCTATAATAGTTATTTATGTTAACCAACTAAATGGTGAGGTATTTGTGTATATATTTTATTTTGGTTCATTTCCAATTAATTGGTTCGATTGAAAAAAAAAAAAAAAAAACAAAAACATTATTTTCATTTATTATCCACAGCAACTAAAAAAATATTTTTTGTTAAATACGCATATAAGGAATTTAATAAAAATTACATCAAAAAATAAATATAATATGAGCTTTTTGTGATTGCAGGAATTTAATTTAAATTTTAAATATGAGAAGAAAAGAAGATCAACACTTTTATTAAATATTTGTTCGAATGTCCTAACCTATAAAATCCGAATACATTGAAGTTGTTGTCTATAACTTCAATGCATCCAATAAATCCATTGAATACGTTGAAACCAGTGATGCCAATCATTTCCTATCATTTGCCACATTTGTTAGCTTTAATTTAAATTGTTTTTTTTTTTATAATAAAATATTTTAATATGTAACATTCAGTATTTAGGTGGTTAGTTTAATTCGTGTTAAGGGCAATTTTAATTTTAGTTGATTTTTATTAAACAAATTGCATTTACCTTTAACAATCGGATGTTACTACATTTAAGAAAAAAAAACAGAAATATCAAACATAAAAAGAGAGAGTTCAGAAATCGTGTAATATATCTGAGGCATGCCTTAGTTTATATGCCCTCCCTGGATGTAATCTTTGAACTCAACCACTAACAAAAACATCTGTCAGGTATCCACTTAATTTGGCTTTTTAAAAAGAATTAGGAAATTTCAGATCAAGGTAAAGATTGCGATCTTATTTATTTTCTATCCATTGAATTCTCTTAAATTTAGAATACATCATTTTTGGAAGCTATTTAAAGATTTCGTCAGTTTGACCGCAAAGAAAGCGATCCTTCAGCCGACAATTGGTGATGCAATGTTATAAAAAGTATGCTTATTCATAGTTGTTTGCGCTATATTAAAAGTTAAGTAGATTTAACTAATGAGGCGGAAGTGTTTTCTGTTCATAAGTTATCAGTTATTCTTTAAATGTAAACACCAATGGAATAGCTATGTAGTTTATTAAGTCTTAAAATGCAAATATGTGAAAACTTTCAACTGTAAATGAAAAGGTAAAATATTTTATCCGTTGCATCCGGCCTATACATTTATTGGTTTCTCTTCATAAGCAACAGGGGATTCTATTCAGCTGTAAAGTTTCGTTTGACTTGACTGATGGATCAAACGGGTGAGCATACTATCAAAGAAGATGAAATATCTGACAGTGCTCAGTTAAAATTATTATTTTTGTAATTTAAAGAGATTTTCTAAGTTGTTTTTGAAAACATAAACTTATTACAAATTAAATGAAACTAATTTGTTTTACAATCAAGTCAGTACTCTTGAACCGACTATCAGCTTTTGACATTTTAAATGTCGGACTACACCATCTAAAAATCCTGCTGAAAATATTCTCAGTCAGAACAAGTCAACGAGCATTGTATGTTATTAACAATAGAAAATAATAAAAATTCCTGCCTAGTAACCCTGCTGTATTTGTGTTGTTGTTAAAATAAAATATATTACAAGAGAAAATGTTGTACGAAGAAGAGTCGGTGATATAATAATAATATTATTATATTTTTAAAGGGTGATCCCATTTATATTAAAGACTAATGTTGGCAAAGATCTGCATGCATGTATGGGCGCTGATTAATCTGTGAATGAAAAACATCAGTGTAGGGAAAGTTCCTTTTACTCAACAGACCAACACATTAAAACTACACCGCGACCATTAATTTGTCTGTTTTTTGTTGGGGTTTAACTTTGGTTTTTGTGAGGTCACTGTTCATGGTTTAAACTCCGAAAGTGAACGATTTTTTTACTGCTCCACCTCTTCCAAAAGTCTTACAAACATTCAAGAGTAACACTTTCATAAAAAGCTTCTCAAAATTTGCATTTCGAATTCGGTATTAAACATAAGATCCTCTTCTTTGTGGAACAAATAAATAACTTTGCACACACAAAATAAGGAAGTAGGTTTTAGGCCTTGTATGGAACGGTAATACAATTGATTTTCTGAAGCAGAACGTTGTGCTGGACGTTAATTAGGATAACTTCGAAGTGTTTGTATGAATCATCCTGGGAAACCTAGTATGAGTTGTATAATCTCAATCCTCTCAATCTGCGTCCGACATGTTTCTCAGCACGTACGGCTCCTATTCGTTAAAACCATTGCTTTTGTGTTTGCCATATGTTTATTCTTTTTGTACTGCGCGTTTGCCTGACACACAAATCCTTTATATAAAGTAAGACGGCTTATTATTGTATCCCAAATAGCGAGCCTTACCTGCGCGAATTGACCTTGTGAGCGGTTTTACTCGTTTTTTTTTTTGTTGCGGTATAGTCCTGGCATACTTAGGATTCAAGTGGAGAGATTCCGCCTTCACTTCGTCAAGTCAAAGTTTGTACAAAGGAAAGAGGGGAACTAAATAGATATATCTACTCTATGTTACTGGACTTGGGCATATGATAAAGCGAGCCGATTTAAAAGATATCATCATCCCGGTAGGTTAGGAACACACTACTCGATTAAATATATGTGCTCTCCGTATAGCGTCGATACATTTATATCTAGAACTATGAATTCTTTGAAAACAAATCTGATAGAAGACAAAATTTGTGCAAACACCGAATTCTATGAGCTAAAAGGTACAACTGACAAACACATACTTGCCTTCCTCTCGATGTCTCATCTTTGATCTACACCATACCTCACTGACGTTGATTGATAAGTGCCGAAGCTATTTCCTATCTGATGGCACATAGGGAAGTACAACATCGTCTTGCCGTTGGAACTCCGCATACGTTGGCGGAAGTAATGTGCACATATGTTTGAATTCCCTTCATGGCTAATAATGGCCGCCCAGCAACTATTTATACATCACAATGCGATTGACAGTAGCAATTTCATGCTCTGAACACAATTTCAACATCTAGGAGCTAGTACAGAACTCCCTCAGGAGATCTAGCGCATTGTTTTTCTTTTTTTTCCATTTTGTGTTGTTGTATTGCATAATGCAAAACCATTCTGAATGGATTGCAATTTCTGTGCAAACGCCTTTTGTACAGTTGCCAAGTATTCTCCTTGAAAGAGAGAAAGTAACTTCCATTAAATGTTGCATATGTGGCGAAAGCCGAAAGAAGAATACCTGCACTGCACTGTACTCATTCACGTCCACATACAGAAAGGCTGTTCGACGTTCCATGAAGGACATTTCCGTGAAAGCAATATCAGCTCATTCACAAAGCGTCAAAGTAGCTGAAACGTAAAAGCCGAAACAATGCTGTGTGAGAGATGCTATGCTGTGCTGTGCTGGCGCAGGAATTACATCCATTTCAAGCAGACACGCGGTCTTATTTATTATTTCAGAGGAAACAAAAATATGGAAACCTCTAACAACGCTCGGCAAACGATAGCATAAGTATGCCCGCACTACAGATGAGCGACTTCCTTGTATGTGCGCACCTTAGACGAGGCGAAGAGTTCCTTCCTTTTTTGTATTACGTATACCTGTGCTGCGGAGAACTGTAGGAGCACCCGCCCGTTCTGTGCGGTGGTATTTGCACTCGACCAAAAATAAGCAATTTATTCATGCCACAAAATAACAAGTGGATGTGAATCCACCACACATGCCACACTACAAACAGAGCATACATATATCGGGTTAAAGGAGGGAGCATGTCCCGGGAAGAGACTGCTTACTTATGGCCTGACATGAAGCATCTTCTTTCCGAGGTTGTTTGCCCCTCTGTATAAACTCTTGTCTCTGTCTCTGAAGAAGAAGCGAGAGCATGCACGAGTTGTTGTTTTGCAATTTGTTTCGCTTTTGTTTTTTGCAAGTGTTGGCAGACCCTCGAACGCTATAACTTTACTAATGCACCTCTACGTGTTCTTCCTTGTTTTAGGCTTACTGCCTACCGTGCATGTGTGTTGTTGAAAATTGCTCCTGACTTATTCCCCGACAGAGTATGCACAAACACTGAAAACCATTATCCTGACTCCAACAACGAAAATATCAACTTTCTAGGATGGGCGCTGGTTCAGTTTGTCTTATCTTCTCTAGACCGTAATAACGCAATATGAACAGTGGCATTTAAAACTGTGTACACTAATGCTTTCTGCCGTGTGAACAGATAGGGGGCGATGGTGCAGACGTTGATAGTGTCTGCATCTAGATGCGCTGTTTGGCCGATGATTAACGAGCACTGGGAAGGGTCACGAACGTGCCGCACAGTTTATTAAGGGCTGCGTACATGAAATGTCATGTGAGAGGGACTTTTGATCTTTTCAGAGCGTCCTGTGGATGCAATTACAATTTCTTGTGGGAGCAAATATTGCTAGAGGTCTGCTTTAGTCTGGATAAAATATTTCTCTTAAATGCTTTTGTCCTCGAAAGAGGGTTTTAATAGAGTTTTAACTGATATGTTATAAAGAAAAATACGTTGACAAATGGAACTGATGATAAACTAGACTGACCATCTGTTATTCTCTCTTATTTGTAAAAAAAAACTGGCAGCCCATTTAGGTTCAAGAAATTGCCGGAAGCACAGGGCGTCCGATGGTATTTTGTAGAAAGAAAAATAATAATGTAGTTACGTCAAAATAATTTCCTAAACCCAGTACAACGTCAAGCATTCTAAAACGCAACATCATTATGGCACATTGCAAAACGTTTCTTGAGGCAGCTTGAGCGGATTATGACGTAACTTAATTCCACATTTACATGACAAAAATACCTAATTGCAGTGGAAAGGCAATACCAATGATGCACATTTTTGACGTTTAGTTATTCAAGTATTAGTTCCATTTTACAAAAGTTTTGGTATAGTGTTTCAACAAAAACCATTGTTTTTTCGCAGTCCAAAAAAAACTAAAACATAACTCGCAGCTCGCAAGTGAACAAAAACAAACATTTGTTTCGCATTGCACCTTTTATCATCCAATTCTATTGAGAATTGCTTAACGAAAATTTAATTTTTTCTTCATTCAATTATTTTTAAAATTTTTCTGTCATTATCGAGCGAGAATTCACTCATTTAAACGAAAAGGTACCCGTACGCTTTAGCAAAGAAACGTTGAAGTATTATGAAAGCGAGAAAGAGAAAAAAAAATGATCTCTCCACTTAATTGTTTAGCCTAAAAAACTTTCGAAGATTATTTTTATGAACTCGAATATTAAGATAAGGTCTAAAAACATAAACATATCCCTATACATTTGGAAAAACTCAAAGAATTTTTGTTTGGGCGCCATCCTTTGACCGTTTTCATGTTTTCACCAGCAGAAATTCTGCTTCAAGAAATTCTTTTATAATTCAGTACGCGTAACGTTTTGTGAAGCTTCACTATTAAGGTTACTCAAATTTCATAATGTTATTGAAAAAATTCAAACTGTAAAATCTGTCAATTATTGTTTAACATAAAACAACTCGGGATCCCTCAAAGATGTTTCTCCGCTGCCTCAGACAATATTTTTTTAAAAACTTTTTCAACAGAGGCAGGTGGAGTGTCCTAGTGGTAAGTGCAATAGATTACGTTTTTTTTTTTACTAATTTACCTCTCTGTAAAGTCTGAGAAACATCCAAAAGTAACGGATTCGGCGTTAAACACAAATGAAGGGTGAGTCTAGGTTTGAGGACCAGTATGGGCCGTTCATGACAGATATTTTTTTTTATTTTTCCTCAGCAGAGGGTAACTATTTCTATCAAACAACATGGTGTATTAGTTCATTTTGTATACAAAATTATCAGAAAAAAGGAATCATGTTCCACTACCAGATTTTTCGGAGATCTCAGATCGATCCGTAACACTCCAAATGTAAATAAATTTTTAAAAAGTTGTCAAAGCGAAATAATCTGAATTGAATTAGAACAACAAACATTTTTGCTGTCAAACTAGGCTGTCATTCAATGACAATATTCATATGTCAAAATTGAACCTTCGGTATTTGCCACCAGGAAAGTGGTAATAACTGCAACTGAATTTGTTTTGCTTTAAAAATAAAAGATTTTTTATTTATTATTTATTATTAATTTCACGGCAATGCAAAAGATGTCTAATAAACATAAAAAATAATCTGAAGGATCAGTTCCACTTCATCAGCTGGTTGACATTTATTTTATAATTTATAATATTTTTTTGGACCCTAATCGATTAAGTTCCTTTTAAGTTCCTGCCTATTCATTCTTTTTTTTTTCAAGAACTTGGGTAATAAGTTTGTTAGATATTTTCTTTAAAAATTTCCTGGTTCTGTGTCTTGTTCTTATAAACCCAAATGAAAAAGTCTGGAGCGGTGAAACACTAGAGAACACGCGATGAAGTGTTCAGTTTGGAAACAACTCATCTTAACTTAATGGAAATGATACTTGACTACTTCAAACGACCGGGCCCCAGGTCCAGGTCGATGAAACTGGAATTCATTTCAGAATATGGGAAGTTTTTTCAGAATTCGGTTAACAGAAAATATGAAAAGTTTTTTTTTTTCTTAATTAAAGGACAATGAATAGTTTTTTTTTTAAATTCTGTCCCATAAGTGCAGTTTGGAAAAATATTCAGGCCACACCCACTTTGTACAACTTGTTTGAAATACACATTTTTACAATGCTGCCCTATAAACGTCTTCTTTCTAATATAAACCCTAAAGCATAGGGTATAATTGGATTCGCACTGCGGAGTTAAGCCTTCTTATAGATTTTTTTTTCAAAACTTAATATGTGGCTCCTTTTTTGGACACTTCCTGGAAATTGTCAGAGGTAACCCTCACACAGTACAATTCACCTCTTGGGCTAAATGTTAAAAACTTAAAAGACAAATTGACGACAGCTGAGATGGAGATATTTTAAATTATTCTAAGTGTAATAAGGTCAGGTCATTAGCGTAACATTGCAGATTGTCTAAGTAGAGTAGTTCATGCGAAGCAAAAAACGAACTAAAAATAAACCAAACACCAAACACAATCAATGACAAATGGGTATCAGTATTCAATTAATTGCTCATTATATTAGCGTCATTAGTAAGTATGACCTTCCCAAATGTAATATCTTATTTCGCACGCTCAAATTAATCGGGGGTAGCGACGAGGCGCAAAGCAATACCACTCAGCGAGCAACCAATGTCATAAACCGATAAGTAAATGCCTCCCCTGGGTGCTGACATGATTGCGCTTTCATATTTTCATTATGGTCATACCCACACCATCGACATAGATAGATAGATAGATACCACAAGAGAAATGTTAGCAATGGAATCAATTTCACAGGCGATGCGTCAACAAATCAGCACTAATGTAATATCTGCTTCTCAGAGGAGTGTCAATGTCATCGTAACTTAAATCATCGATAGATGTGGTATACGATTTTTTTATTTGCAAATGACTTTGTATACTCAATCATCATAAATTAATTTAAAAAAGAATAAATTCAACATTTGCACCCAACAAAGATACGAGCTAATTAAAATCGACATTCCAAATATCCATGAACTATTTCCGGCGAATGGATTCACCATATTGCATATTATAACATTTCCTTGTTGTGGGCCGGGCAATGTTGGGGCAAATTTGGCAAACAATGCAACCAAGAGATATCGATTTCACAGATAGAAAAGACAAAATATCCACAGAAGTGCATCCATCCGTTGCAGCCCAAAAGGAGCATCGAATTTAGATGTACATGTGCCCTACATTTTGGAGAAAAATAAAAGCACAAATAAAAAAGGAAAATGTTTTTCAATTATAATTCCGCAGTTTGTGAGCCAAGAAATGCAAATAGAAAATGGGTGGCGGCATCATTTTACGCTTGGAATTTAGAACGTTCTCGTTCATATGATGGATTTCCACAACGACAGCGACAATGTTGTGAATTAATCTCAAAGCGAGTCTTACGTCATTTTTTATATGAATTATTTAAATATCTGCTAACTCAGTTCCCACACTCACACAAATTATCGTTATTATTTGTTTTTGTTTTTTTTTTATGTTCTCGTATTTGGTTTATTCAGCAAAGACACGCTCATCGAGTTACATATTTCCGTTCTAGTCCTATTAATCGATTTCTCTTTTCTTTTTGCACAGAAGTATATATTATTCGGCAAGGGAATTCGACTTGGAATTCTTATTCGCAATCCAAATGACATTGACATCGACCAGCAAAGCAAGCCGTACAAAGTTGGATGTCAATGGTGGTTTTGTCATTGAAAATGGAGATGAATCTGATTTGGAATTGGGGTCGAATGGTGAAGGGTGTACATACAAATGGATGGATTTGCTATGAGTCCATCAGTAGACGACGATTGCCAACTATTTGGTTGGTATCATCCGAACCGTTTCGGCAATAAATTCCCATCGAAGGCGAGGATTTTTTTTCTGATGATTCCAAGGAGTATGAGTGGGAAGGTCGAACAAATTCCGACACGTGAATAATTTTAAGTCCAAGTGCGAATAGAAAAATAGTTTTTCTGGCGACGCAACGAAACTTCCGATTAGTTAGTTAGTTTTATGGCTGGCCACACACTTGGGGTCACTTGCACGAGCACATTTATTCACCTAACTAATGGATATCTCAACCATCCAGGCATATTCTGATGAATTTCGGGCGGATAACTACTAGATAGTGGTTATTTCTTGGTTTCATTTTTAAATCGCTCAAAAATAAAAAAAGCTTGTTCTAATAATTGTAGGAAACACGATTTTATGTGCAAACATAATTCTTTCCACCATGGAAGGCAATGCGATTAACTAATTCGGTGTTTAACCAACGATTCTCAACAGCCGATCAAATACCAAACAGACCCGGAACGACAACGGAAAATGTAAGTTATTGTAGCCCTGGTGCTACAAAAAAAACTTGAATATGTATTCTGGCTATACAGTCAAGATATTATTATGCAGTCTCGCCTAACACTGGAAGTCATGGGATGCAGTGCAAAGTTTGGAAGAAGATCATCCGAAATTTTCTTGATATGTAACTACAAGGTTACTTAAGATTCGTGCTGTAACAGATAATAGGACAGGTGTAAGCACAGAAGGAACTATATTTAACAAATCCATCCAGATATAGGTATACGCTGACGATATCGACATCATTGGTCGAATCCACATCTCCTGCATCAGCAATTTGTATATAACAAACGTATGAGTGTACTTTTCCACAAAACGAAATAAGCAACGGTTATTTAAAGGCGTCTATAAAGAAGCCGTTCTCGCGACATTCTCACTCTTTCCCTTGAATGTATGATTTTATTTTACGTGATTTATGCGAACGTACATCTTAAATTATTCAAACCAATATTTTTGAATAATAAGTTCATTCGTGAGTCTACCCTCAGAACCAAGACGAAAAAAGAAAAGGGAAAAATATTCCTAAATCACGGCTAATAATTCTTCCGAACATCGTCATCGAATTTATATCCCCATGGCTGATAAATAATTAATTGGGTAAAAGAGATCTCTTGATAAATCACATGAATTTCTAAATATGTACAATGAATTCCCTGCTATGGGTTGACGAAGCTTAACCTTAAGGTGGTTCGTTTTTTTTTCTATTCTTGTCAAAAATAACAGACGACTCGTCGTCAATGAAAAGTTTCTTACCATAGGCTTCTACACACATCGACCTTAAGCTCAAAATTGCTGCCTTCTATTTAGATGGCTTTATGTCAACTGATATCGGAAGTGAGTTTGCAATAAATCTCCACATTCAAAACATTCTCATCGTTTGTCGAACAGAATGAGCGAGGATAACAGAGTTTATGCCTCGTTTTATGCCGTCTTGTTGAGATTTCGTTATCGCAACTAAGTACGAGTATATACTCGTTATACACAACATTATAGGCCCAATGGACATCTATCTGGTCGTTGATTAAGTTGATTTAATCCTTTTGTGTTGACCTTCATTTGATGACTGCGACTTGAGTCCCGTCCATTGAGATAAGAAGAACACATATTTTAGCACTCATTTTGTAGTCAAGTCTTATCCGAAATTGTAATAAAGTTTAATCGGTCCGAATGTGAAGGGGCGATGTTTACTCGTTTTAATATTGTTTAAGAGTTCGTTTGAATGCGAGTCGTATAATTAATGTCACATGGGTCTGCGATCAGTTTTACGTAAGAATTTATAGGGAAATGCACATTGGACATTCGGAGTTTTATGATCTCTTGAATATTATGTTACATTTGGACATTCAGCATTGGTGTGTAATGTCTTCCCCATTGTTTGATGTGCATTTGGCAAGATGAACTCTTAAAGCAAGTACTAAAATCTCTAGTAGGTACAATACGATATAGCCCCTATTACTTTTAGGAAGGCTTTATTGTCTCGTAAACAATGTATTCCCATGCAAATACTAAATGTCAATGTTTAATTCTTTAAAAAAAAAAAAACGTTTGCAACTGATACCTTGTTCAAATTACTCTTAAAGTATGGCTTTACTTCGACGTTTGCAATTCAGTCATTTTAATTCCGTAAATAACGTTTTCTTATTTATATTCATGAGAACAAATGTAGTAGAGCAAACCATGTGGGCACTTAAATGGCAAATTTAAAAGTCCCTCGCTTTAAAGGGGTATACATTTTTGTAACTATAAATAGATTTAAAATGCTGTCTCAATTGTTTTCGGCATAGGTTAAGTAACAACGGTTTTAGCCTGGGAAAATGTAAGAACAGCTTTCCTTAAGTTCAATCGGTATTCGCATCTTAAAACGAATGCACTATCCATTAATATTTTCAAAAAATGCAGAAGAGAGGAACGCCTTAAAACTCCTGAATCACACAAATGTAAGATGTGGTAAAGTGGGAGTGGAATGATCCTTTTATTGAGATTATAACTGGAACATTATTATATTTTCTGGAACAAAAGTTCATTTATCATGTTGAATTAATAATATTTTTGCAACAATAAATGAGACTCTCATGTTTAACGAAGATTTTTAACGGAAAATTCGTAAAGCTACTCATTACAGTTTTATGCTCTTGGATGTTAGTAAGACTCTTGCAAGCGGTGGGACTAAAAAAAAAAAGTTGGTGTTGATACTTTGATTTGAACAAGCCACTCCACGCTTAGTGGTCTAACGCACTTACCGCTAGTTAACTGGACCCACCGACATAGTTTCTTTCATGAATCGAAACTATTCAGATGCAAATAGGACTAAGTAGTGCAAGATATCTGAAACTTCCAGAACAGAAAAGTACAGACATTTGATACTACAAAATTTTGACAAATGTGTTCTTCTCATAAGCGTACCTAGTATCTAGTTTGAGAAGAACTCATTCGTCAATGTCAGTTTGAAAGTGCAGTTTGAAAGCAGTGCAGCTAATTTAAATAACACAGCTATAGCTTTCTTGCAAATTCCAGACAAATATCAAACAGACAACACCAATTCACAATGCTTACACAGCCACCTTAGTCCCTAACTTCCTGTCTTTAGTTTCGTATGTAAGTGAAATGTGGTTTATTTAGACTACATACTCTTGACTGTCATCAAAAGTCACGTAGTATCTTAGTGCCTTTTGGGATCCTTTGAAGATGAAATTTAATATTGACCCATGAAATGATATGCTTAAAAAAAAGCGCTTTAGAAAAGTAAGTTTCTTCGTCATGGTTTTCCGTCGGTCCATATTGGTCAAAATTTCGAGAATATAAGGTCGCAAATAATTTTATTTTTTTATAGAGAATTCGCGATTCCAATGCTAATGACAAATGAAGTAAATGTCTTTTAAACAAAAAAAAAAAAAGACAAATCTACAAATTGTTTGCACCTGCCCACCGTATTAATTTAAAGAAAGAATCATTTACTATCGTATTTTGTGAAATATTATAACAATATGTTTAATGCATACCTAAAACCATATATTGTATACTCATATAAAAATAGCTACAATGGGTGGGTAAAATGAAGTCACAAAGATCGCAGTGGATCAAATGTTCAGCTTAGTATGCTGGGGAACAATTAAAGTGAACGTTTCCTGTACTTGATGGATGTTTTAATTTATTTCGTCTAGTACGAATTCCTTCATCGGCATTTAATGGTCACCACCGCTCAAAAATCGGCCAAATTAATCTCTTCTATCCTCATGTCCACCACTCCCAATTTAACAAAACAGAAATAATCGAAAGCCTTATAATTTGCTAGTGTTGCCAATTGTGCTTGTTAATTTAAATTGTGCTCTAGTTGTATTAATACTATGGTACACTGCTGTACCACCTACATATGTGTTAGGAACCATTGTATTTGCGTGGCTTTGTACCGTGGTATACAATTCTACCGATCACAGCGCTATTCCTCCTAAGTGGTGTGTTTTAGAACTATATTTTTTCAATTGCCATTTTTCTACTTACACTACATGAAGCGTGTGTCAACATTTATATACCACCAGTGTGTCAAATGAACTTAATTGTTTTTAAACGTTAAGCGACGTTTAAAAACAATTAGCAAAACAGATTGTAAGTCAAAACTCGTTACTATCCGATCATTTCGTTTTTTTCTTACTGTGTTCGGCTTCTCTGATCATGCAAGGATGGATTGGGAACATCATACTTACATACGTAATTTGTCATTTAAGTATAGTTCACACTTACCTGTAATACAAAAGAAATATTTTAAATTAATTTATGTATAAGTTTAAATATTATATATATATATGTAGGTTTTTTTTAAAATCGAATAAAACACTCAAATTTGCATCAAATATTCAAAATTTGTATTGTAATCGATAAATAGGCCTTTGCCATTTACGTTTTAAAGACAACATCATGTAAATGTTGTCCGCGGCTCCTTTTCAAATGGTCCATTCGGAAGGTCCAATTTTATGTCACTTTTTCGAGCATTTCGGCATGTATTCCACTAATTACGCGTGTTATGTTATCCTGTAAGGCTTCAATGGTGTTCGGCTTGTCCACATAGACTAACGACTTTACATAACCCCACAAAAAATAATCAAGAGGCGTTAAATCGCATGATCTTGGCGCCCAACTCACAGGGCCATTTCGAGAGATAAGCTGCTCACCAAATTCAACATTTTCAATGTTTCACGAGCTGTGTGGCATGTGCTACCATGTTGATGAAACCAAGTGTCAACCAAGTTAAACTCAGGCAACTGGGGCAAACAAAAGTCGCGTATCATCAGGTCGATTATATATGGTCGTAACAAACAGTGCATATTTTTCACAGAGCAAGAATTTTGATAATAAATTTCAATAATTTGTAATCGTTGCTGGCAGAGTACCTATACAAAAAACTTTTCACTTTGACAATGACGTTTGGGCGCCATTACCAACCAGTGCTGCCAACCTGCAAAACTTAACTCTTAAAAAATCACCCGTTATTTGTTTAATTTTGACATCTGAATATCAAAACAATTTCCTAAGGTACCGATTGTATGTCATTTAGAGAATTAGATCTAGTATCGATGTAGATATCCATCATACCTAAGACACCGAAATCCAATGTTAGAGGATTCAGATTTCACTAAAATTACTAACATTACTTTCAAAGATCTCATCACGGGTATTTATTTGTGGATTTAGAAACAGAGAACACTTCATACCTGCAACGCATGCAGATTTTGCATGTTTTCTCAAAAATGATATTAAAGAAGTCAAATGGTAGTGCGTCTTGGTATCGAATGTGTCGGTGAGGTTATTTCCCACCCTGATGGAGCAGTGAGAATTCTGCATCGTCATCCTGCACAGACGGACCAGTTTGGGTAGTAAACCAACACTAGACATAGCTCTGCATAGTTCATCTCTATAAATGCTGTCGTATGCGGCTTTAAGGGCCGATCAGGTTATTGGTAAACGTTTACAGGCGTTCTCATATTACGTTAGATAGGATCTATAGTAGGCGATGTTGAGGAGACTTTTTGTGGATCGAGCAAACGATGCTGAGATTCAATTCTTCAGGCATACTTTCATCCGACCAAATTTAGCTTATTAGTTGGTTGAATGTTACTTACCAAATCATTTCCACCGGCTTTATAAAGCTCGACAGGAAGGTCGTCATTTTCGGCGTCAAGCTTATGTTGGGATTTTGTATTCTGTGAAGGAAGCACATGTGTTTCACACGTAAACTAAATATGAAACTGTTGTAGACAAAATTAACGATGACTATAATATGGGAGATTTGACTGATTTCATTTTTCTTCACACAAAAGTACCCGAACTGTCCGTCAACTGGCAATAAAAATAGTTAAGTTAGATGGAGCAAATCAAATAAGGAACGAGTTGTCAAATAAGGAATCTTTACTTCGGTACTTTACTTTGACGTAACTAAGGAATTAAATTTAATGCTACCAGGTACCAGCTCCAGCTTTGAATATTGATCACTATTAGCCAATTTACATTTTTTTTTCAATGTGTTGCATGGTTTCCCAAGACTACCTTTAAAAATTGAATATAATAAGACATAATTGGAAAAGTCGGGGTCGACTAAAAATCTTCTAATAAGTGGCAGGGCGATCGAAATCATAGAGTAGGGAAGTAAAAATGTAGTTGAGATGTCAAATACAAATATGGTGAATTTCTTTGCGCATTAAATATATGTAGTATAATTCAGTTTGGTTGATGAGGAGTAGAGGGTTCGACTTATTGGCTGACCAGCACAATAATTGTACTTGAGAAGGATTAGGTGTGTAACAAACATATTGCTTTTCGTTGTTTTCTAGATTTCGAAGGCCCTTTGAAATATACCCTGGAGTATTTTGTAGGAATATAGAATTAAGGGCTATCTATTCTGGGGCATGAATACAGGTAAACGCTGCGGCGTTCAAACTACAATCTATGTAGTTATATTTCAGTCGAGTGATGTTTTTTTTAGGATAAATCATCACATCTTCATTAATGCTTTGGTAAAACGTAAGTTCTCCTTAACTGAAATTCAGTACGGACTTTAAAAGTTAACGTAGAACTTTGAAAACTATACCCATAACAAGAATCAGTAAATAAGCTGTGATTATATTTTTAGAATCCTTAAATTTTATCAATAAATACAGCACCATTTCCCTCTTCAGATAGCTATCATAAAAACCACATCAACAGTGCTTTCTTAATCACAACAGGAAAAAGATACTTCTCCTGCAGTATTAAACTTCTCAGAATGATTGCTTGTGAAAAGGCTCTCATTACTTCCATTCACAATATTTATGCCGATGTGAAATGACATAGTTATTCATCTCTTTGCTCTTTCATCAAACAAAATCATCATGTAACCAGGACAATGACTTCAATGAATACCTCTAGATGCGCGCATACAGACGTATGATTGAAGTTTCTTATGCTAAAAATGCATATCGCAACTTAGCAAATATAAATGCATAAGTAAGAGATTCTTTTGGCCTCCTTTGTGAGGGAGGGCGCATTCATATTCTTGGCTGAGTGTTCACTCGAAGAATGAAATGATAATTTAATTGAATTTCAAATTAGATGACTGCGATGAAGTGTTACACTTACATAATTCATCTCGAGAGGATTTTGCTGTTCAATTTGTGATTATGCAATCCGGTTTGTTGTTTGAAGCTTCTGGAATAGTCTTTCCATCTGGACAAAAGTTGATCAGTTTCAAAGTTATTTGTGAGGTTGTTGCCAATCATGATTGAGCAACGAGAATGCCCCCGTAAAGTTTCTTCTTTTAAATGTTATTTTATGCGGCTTAAAATTGTGGTTATCGATTTGGACTTGGGTTTTATCCTTTATTTGCCAAAGATCTGTGAATATCCAACATTTGCTAGCAAATAAAAAAGTCGTAACATTCGGGGCAATAATAAAGTTAGGATAGTTTCCATGTCCAAAGTGAATGGAATGCTGCTTATGACATGGCAGGGAGTTAGTCTTTCAGATAATAAAGTTTTCTATAATATACCAAACAGATCAGAAGATGCTATAACTTTTAAAAATGGCGGCAACTGTCAGTTTTCTTTCGATATTTGGAAAGTAAATAGATGCAGAATACACGTCTTTAAGCCATGTGAACCTATACTCGTCAAGATTAAGAATATTTCGTCTGTGATTTTGGCTCGAAGACAACAAGACAAACATCTCGAAGAGACGTTAAGCAAAATAAAAAGGTATATCTGACACAATGAATGGTGAATGGTGCCTTCTGTTTCATGCCGATTCCGAACGTCAAATTTGAGAAGCTTCTCAATTACATACTATATGACAATTTCCGAAAGTGGCATAGATTTTACACATGGCGGTCAGTCAATTCAGTTTTTAACTTGAAAAAAGTCTATTCTCTCGTTACACTGATAGTAGGTTGTGTGACAAAATACCGCCAGATTTTAATCGTTTATAACTAAGAGACTAAGATTGCGGAAACAATGATTGAGCACAACAAGGATAGATAGACGTGTTCGACGCGCGGTATTTGTTTTGTATGGGACTTCATAGCATTAATATAAAATAATTTACTTAATCATTACGAATATCTAGGTTTTAAATTTTAAAATTTGTGTAGTGTGGAAAAGTGTTTACCGGAATATAATTGAAAATCGATATTAAATAGAAAATTCAATGACTTGTAAATATTTTCGGAATTATATAAAACGCTCGCATAAAAAAGAATAAAAAAGAAATTCGACTCAGAAAAGCTGAGTCGATTAAGTCATGTCTGTCTGTCCGTCCGTCTGTAGGTCACAGGTTTTTAGGCCTTAATTTTTTAGCTAGGATGATGCCACACGCTCACTTTTTAGAAAAACCTTTTTTTTTTAAGTCAAACGGTTAAAAATTTTGAAAAAGTGTTTGAAGAGCATATTGAGACATACTCAATATCTATATTTCATCCATATAAAGTTTTTTTTTGCAACGCCCACCTTTTCAGGGCGTTTTTAGTAAAAAAAAAACCTGTTTTGGTAAAATTTTCAAATATTCGAAAAAACTTTTGATGCAAAAACGTTAATAAACAAATGAACATTTGGTCCTCAGATCATTTTAACCCACGCCTACTTTTGTGGATGTTTTCCTACGAAAACAATATACAAATAGAAAAACCTTGTTATTTGTAGAACCATAAAATATATTGATTAACTGTCTGAACAATATGTTGTAACAATGCATTTTCTATATTTCATCGCCATAAGGCCCACATTTTAGGGATATTAATTTTAAGGATTGGATGGGAAACGGTATTAAACGATCCGCACAACGGATTTTAGCCTTCTTATATGTATTTTTATTGATTCGATCAACGTTGCTGTACATATTCATGATGGACGGACATTGAAACTTCTTCTCGAAAGAACTTGGGGTTTTAACCCGCATTGGGCTAGAGTGTATCTTTTAAAGAAAAATAGATTTCAGTATTTTGTTGATTTAACAGTTAAAGTAAATCTCTTTTAATACTTAGTCGTTCCGTCTTTATTTTGAATAACTGCTTTACATCTTCGACGTAAAGCGTATGTACAATGCATTTTGAATTAATGGCCATATCTAGTTTTGTTTTTGGACCTAATTTGAACCAACCCCCGACGACAAAAAGCAATAGCAAATCAGTAAACTGCATCCACCATCTTTAATTGCCTTTTTAGGTTTGGGATCAAATTCTAACTTTATTTTTGGACCTCTAAAATACATTTTTCCATCAGTACCAAACTTGTTAACTTTGTTTTCGTCCGATCGTAAGTAACAAATTAGGCATTGCTTAGCTATATGTAAGCTATATGTGGGTTAAAAACGTTTAGTTGTAACATTTTTTTCCCCACCACTGTATGATACATATTCGAAAATGTTACATTTGTGTTTTCATTTCGGCAGCAGCTGTATCTATCGAATGCGTATTCAATTCTTGTTGATTAATTAATCATTTGACTTCTCCAATAATATGATCGATCCCAGACGTTCGATTACCTCTTGTATTGTGTCAATTTGAAATTGATATCTTGAGGAGCGCATTTATTAATTTTTAATACATTTTTGGAATTGTGTTATACGTGGTCTGGATTAATTCACCATTGTGTTGCTGATTGAATAGAACAGTGATTGTGTATTTAACGATTGAAACGTGCCTTGTAAAATGAGATAACCGTTCGACATATTTACATACATCAATGTTCTTTCACAAATTGCACATAATTATGAATTCTTCAGATGTGGATTGACTTGTTTTACGAATGTATATCAACTGTTGCTATACATACATGCTGAGCAGCAATGAAATATAAAATTAGCATGGTAATGCTAACTGAATAGCAAACTTGTTGCAATCATCAATAATTGCGTAAGTAGAGTTGGTTATATTGATACTTAAAGGTACACACTACAAAAAAAAAGTCCAGGAATTAGAAATATTTTTAATTACATAAAAAATGGACAATAAACATTTTTAAGATTTACAGCCGTGTTTATTAAATTTTCTAAGTTGTCTCGGAAATTGTTTAGTTAGGCGTGTCTAAATATTTAAGTTGTCGCTTGGCAGCGTTGCTTAAATTCTTATTTTAAATCGATTTTTCACAGCTGCTTAACTAAACGATGGTTCTGCCAAAAGACGTAATATAGTTCACAAATCTAGTGTAAATAAAATTCTAGTATTTTCCGTTCTTTTTTTTGTTGTGTGGCTGTATTGCGTTTTTTTTTTTATTTTTTTATTATTATGTAAGAATGAAAACTAACAAAATATAGATGAAGCTCTGTTCTCATTCTCATTAGAGCAGAGCTTCATCTAAGATAACTTACTAAATCTAAAATTTCCTATCAGAAAATGCTATAAATTTTGCGATTGGCCCCTAATGTCAGTTCTGTTTTGACATTTGTGTAGTAAACACATGCGAAATACACGTTAATAAACAATGAACAATTAAAAGACCAAATAAAAATAATCCACAAGAAGAATCAAAGTTTTTCATTTTTTTTTAAATTACAGCCAAAAAACATCGGAAGGTTATTTTTGCGCCACCTTGTAATTAAGAAAAAATGATAATAAAGGGTGTTTTTTTAGAGGCAGAGAACTTTGAAATGGAATAAAACACAGATGATTTTTTTAAATTGACATGAAATTTACTTTATTCGAAAGATAATATTCTAGAATTATAATTTAAATATGATTTCTGCAATATGACCGCCACGGCTGGCTCGGACGTAGTATAATCTAGAGGTCCAATTTTCGATTACTTTTTCCAACCTTTGTGGCCGTATATCAGCCAAACCTAAACTAAATCGCTTGACTATAGAACTTTAAGTTCTATACCTCTAAAATAAACACCCGGTTTTTTTTTTTAGACAAATTCAGCTTTCCAACCAATGTAATGCACAAACTGAGAAGTGCTAACTGTGTGGATGATCGTTTGTCTTTAATCGTGAAATCCAATAAGGTTTTATAAGGAAATAATCCGAAATCGTTGTGGAAAATTCTCATCAGGATAGTGGGTGAAACGATATAGTGGTCTAGATCGATGGCGAGTTGATGTTTTTCGATTGAGTTGAAAACTCTCGGCCATAGTAGTAACATTCACTTCAAAGCAAGCTTCATTTCGGCCAAAACTTATTTTCAATAAACGCATCTTTTAAAATAAGTTTGCAAATTGGAGATGTGATACTGACTGACAGTCAAGATATCGAGCGGAAAAGAGTTGTCAGTGTCAGAATAACATATCGTTCAAAAATAAGCTTGTATTTGAAGGTTAGAATTTATTATAAACCAAATAAAGAGAATGTCTGATTTTTTATCATAAACTTCCGCTAAGCAATAGGGAAATTCCCAACAAATCGCGGAGTATAAAATATAGAATACCCATTTGATGTGAATCTAGTGAGAAATATGGAACGGTATATTTTGTTCGTAGGAAAAAGGAATTAAATAATTGGGTTTACATTTTTTTTTTTTCAAAACCAATTTTTTTTATAATTTATAAGCCATATTTTTATATTAATATAGTGTTGATGTATTAAAAGAACGAAATAACGTTTTTTTTTTCTTTACCACTCAACGTAATGGTACAACAGGGACTATAATCATACATTTTTTCACTTAATCAAATTGCACTAAATCAATTTTCATCAGCACCGATTAAATAGTAAAACATATGTTAGTTTCCTTTTAACACGCAATATATTTCTAGGGTTAAAAACATCTAACACTCGTGGCCCATAATCATTCTAAATTTCAGCATTATTTATAGATTCACAATATAAATTAACTACATTCGTAAAACATCAGCAAAGTGATTTTATTTAAGTTTTATTTGACAGGCGTATTTGTTATTGCTGCAGGGATGGCAAAGATTCCTCAAATGTCAAACGTAATTCACAGTCGATTAAAATTGTTGGCTAAACAGAATTCCCCCCCAAAACCAATCTAAATGACACCAATCAATTTAGAGAAAAAAAACATCACATGCTACAAATGGCTTTTGGAAAAGTTTCAAAATGTTATCATTTAACCTAAACCAATGTGACCAAACCACTAATTAATTAGTATCTAAAATGGGAAACGATTTAAACACACACAGACCCATGGGAAAGAAGAAGATTTTCCTATAAGTGCGAGGAAATTTGAAAACGATAACTCAGAAGGAAGGAATGCGATTTAGATTGGAAAAAACGATCGAAATTCTTGAATTGAATTTTAATTTTAACTTTCCCCCTTTTTTAATAGTGAACTCCACTTAAGTGGAACACTTGAGATTTTGTTTTTTTTTTTTTTTTATTCTTGGAACGTGTGAATCCAGATTGTCGTCACTTAATGAAATGTTTAATGTTTGAGATACAACGTGCGAACATAAACAAATCGTTTTCAGCAAATTTCAGTTCGTGGCGAAATGGGTTATCGAATTGGAGTGTACTTGTTTTTTTTTTAGGTTAAATGGAATGTTTATTGTCTTTGTTTACCAACATGTATCAGCGATTGAATGTGTTACGCAAATATTTAGTTGCTCAGAGGTTGAGTGGGAATTGTATCTATTACACCACAGGACAACGCTGGTCAAAGGCTCAACATAAAGTATATATTATGAGAGTGGTTGACGTACATTGTGAACGTCAATTTGACGTTGGCTTATAATCAGAGCTTTGGCGGAATAAATCACAGGGACCAGCGAGTGGCGCCACGACGTTATTATGATAAAGCACGAGGTGTTAAGTTGTGGGCAGTGTGGCCAGCAGGTTTACATAATGCGGCATGTGGAGCAATTGTTACTTTGATAAATTTATGGGATATATAAATTGGATCTTTCGTCTATCCTGATAGGCGTTAAATTGACGTCAACGGACCAATGACAGTTGCAGGCTTCAGGTGTGTTTTTTTGTAAATGTAAGGTATTTTTAATCATCATTATGAGCATATTTTTAATTGAAGAGTTAATCGAACTAAACTGTGGACTTAACTACCTGGAATATTGAAGTTAAAATTTTTTTTGTTTTCTATTGAGTATTCATTATCATTTTTTTAATTTCTGTAATCTAATGTAGTTATCATTTAATGACTAATTACAATATTTATGGTTTCCGGAGTTGTTTTCTGACTTTTTCTTTATACACATGACGTTATAGGCTAACAAGTTCAGACAAAAAATGTAAATTGAAAAATGATCAATAAAATTCAAATGGTAATTGATTACTAATTATTAATTAAATTGTTAGTGCTTATCGGCATGGCTCACTGGCACTGGCTTGATAATATAAGTGAACGTGTTTTGAATCAGATTGGCGCCACCCCTATTCATATTATACTCGCAAGTATTTTAAATTGGATAATGAGCGGTTTGCATGAGAACAGCTATAGGCCAATTACAAAGAACAGACAAACACTTATCTCAATGAAGTGAGTTTTTCCAGTTTAGAATTGCGATTGCAAAAATTAGACCCAATAGAGTACCACATTTTTCAAAGAAACTTACTATGATAAAATTCCAATCCCGAAATACAGGAGAGAAAGGTTAAGGGACGAATATTCCCACCTCTCTGATACTGTTACAGCGCCAATAATGACAGCTCAAGCCATATATCAGAAAAGTGATCTCTAATTCGTGCAGATATTAAAAGTTGGTTGCTTTGTAGTTAAAAAAAATGTCTTTGATGATCTTGTCGATTTGCAGCGTTTAGATTTTTAATATTTATTATGCTTCAAGTATCCTTTTGGGGCACGGATTGGAATTTTATTAATTAATAAGGATATCAATGATTTTTTCAAAGTTCTTCCCAATATCTGGTGTAAGTTTTTCGCCAAAAATGAATGTTGGATCAAGCTGATATCAAGGGCAAATACCTTAGAGTGTTTTAGCGTTTCAGAAAATCTCTTTAAATGCTATAGTTTGAATTTAGACGTAAATGAGGCAGAAGATCTAAATTCGTTTCCCACTAGTAGAAATATCAAACATGTTTTTCACTAGCCCTCATCTTGCGGTAATCTGATAAATCATCGGAGTAACTATTATCATGAAAAGATTCGGCATAAAGCTGGTGGTTCCTCAATCGTGCAGGAAATAATCATTCGCACATGAATGGTTGAGAGAAAACATATTGTATTTGTAACTTTATATTTTGGTCCGCCATTTTGATTAAGTATGTTTCCACTTACTTCTGTTTAACTTTTTGATAGCTATAGACTTTTTTTTATACAGATACAGTTAAAAAATTATATTTAAGCAATAAGGAATATGGGTTTAATAAAACTTTAATACAAGAAGTCAACATGTTAAATTACATGTAAGCCCAAAAATGAATTATCAATCATTTACAACAGAAAGCAACTAAGGAAAATAGATTTTAAGAAAATTAAGTTCTCCAGACTTTAAATTACTAAAACTCCTTCAAATATCAACTAAAATGTATTCATTCCCTCATTCATGTTCGAAATATGAATGCAAGCGCCCTATGTTATTTATAGAAACAACTACGAGGAGAATTCCAATTCGTCTAGTAAAAATTGGCAAAAGTCCACTAAGTGCCGACACAAATGTCAAAACAAATAATGTTTCGTGAATTTGGGTTTCAAATCATTTATGTAAGAATTCGTTAGTTGAAACAAACTAATACCACTAAATGAAATATTGGACAAATAAGTCGACAGAAATGTCAAAATAAATCATATCACAATTTGTTAAATGGAAACGCCCAAATTGAGTAACAAATTATTTATATTGTGACATTTTTGGAGGTAGAACAATTTTTTTAATATAGAAATGGAGTATTTAAGCTATATTGGATAAATAAAAAAAAACTGACAGTCACTTCTAAAAGTATAAATAAAAATCCCCGAATTGAAAATGTCACATTGAGTGTCTTTTTTGTATAAATTTATTTATTTCGTTGCATATTTCTAAATGCCAATCAAAGCGACCTCATTTTCCATAGAGATTACCATTTTGAAATCAGGTGCTTTTCACCAAATTCGTGGGTGCAATAGAATGGAATGTCCGCATTCAATCCATGCCGAAATTAATAAAACTTTAACATAAAGTGATTAAATAAAGTTCGGTAAATACGCGGCGAAAAAATTCTGCGAATTATAAACGAAAAAAACTGACTCCCCGATAGTTTCTTCAGGCACCACCCATGAAGTGAGTCATCACTACGCCCTATATTTTTCCTATTTCTCTGTTTATTTCCCTTCCCCTTAAATGTTCGCGCTGTGTAAAAAATAGACTCAAAGTTTGAAGAATGGGTGAAACAATCGAACAGACCTATATTGATTGCAATTGAATAGCTTTTTAGCAAATTTTGCTCCATTTTGAGGTAAAGTGTTAATAAATAAATAAAACGCAATATTTTAAAAAGAATAATGGTTTGAAAGGTACAAGTCGCCACTTTATGCAAATTAGTTAACATCATTAATTCTGCAGAGATTAATACAACAATTCAGGGAGACTGCAACAATTAGTAATCGTAGAAACTTGGGTATTTAATTGATTTAAAGCCTACTGCCCATGAATAACGAAAACCGTTCTTTGAAAAGATTAAGGAACAACAAGTGGATGCTGATGACCATCTTAGCGATGAGGATCGTTTCATTGTAATGGCTTTGTTAATCATCAAATTGGGGAATTTGGGTCTTGAGTCCGGAAATTATACAGGTACCTGTCAACGCGTCACGGTTTGGTTTGAATTTTAACCTGAATATCATCATTTGACTATTCATCTTTAAAAATACGGCAGATCGTTCATTGATTCTCACTTGCAAATTACGCATTGGTCGATGAACATATTCTTTGAGATTTTAGCTTTATTGGACTTGAGCTTAGCTGGAGGATAGGATAAGGTGAGTTTTGTGTCAGCGAGGTATATGTATTTGAGGTTTCGAATTGCTGCAGCTTGTCAAATGTTTTCAGGCGTGACGGAGGGGCATATTATCTTCCCTAACAATACAATTTGTTGATTTTTCAATTGCTACTTTACATTTCTTAACAATGTTTTCTATGCTACCGCTCTGGAGATTCCCGTTTTGATAATAATCTACAGACGGACTTTAAACCTTTTTGTTGAAGTTTTTTTTGCCAACAAGCCTATGATCTACCAATCTTTAAATAATTGAGACCACAATTAACGAATTCTACCGACTGGCAGTCATTTAAAATCTCGATACGCATGTGACAGCAAACCATTGAAAGCCATTTACACGATATGCCATTCCACTACTGCATACTTTATGAACTGTTGTAGATTATATTGTATAAGCTTTCTTATTGGAACTGTACCAGAATGTGGCTGCGAGTTAACTAAACTGACAGAAGAAAATCCATCCAACAAGAGGTAAGTGCCGGCCATCATTCTTTTTCGGTAAAGTAAATACGAAAAACAATCAAAATAAAAATTCCCAAAAAGTGGGTGTGATTCAAAATTTTCTTTATACAAAAAAAAACAATAAATATAGAAAATTACATTGACTAAATATTTTGTTCAGGCACTTTTTTTAAATTCCTTAGGCTCTAAACAAAGACAACGTTTTTTTTTTAAGTGGGCGTTGCAGTGAGCGGATTTTTAAAAATTTGTAACTGGTAGCTACTGGAGCCATGGTCAAAGAGTTTATATACTAAATTTCATTGTCCCAGCTCAACATTATGCATAAAATATGGGATAAAGTATAAAAATCGATTTTCTTTTTCAAAGCGCCTATTAAAGCCGATCTATTTTATTTAAAGACGAAATTTTTATACGAATATTATGGAACTATTTTCATAAAAACTTTTATCCAATTTCTTTCTTTTGACATATGTCTGCAAACTTGTTGGCGATTTGGACCCAAATGAAAAACGTATAATTAAAAACTAACCCCCTTATTAATAAACTCTGATAAGCTAATCAGTGAATAACTTTTGACATTTGCGCGAGTATTTCTTATTGGGAATACTGTCAAGTTATCCATTGATTAGCTAATCAGCGTTTATTAAGACGGGGGATCAGATTACTAAATTTTTACTCTACATCGATAAAATAAAACATGTATATATTTTTTGCTTAAAATTACTTTATTCAAAGCGTGCAATAAACAATCGACACCACATTAGCAGGTGCTGTCAAGCTACATTTTACATCGACATTTCAAGCATAAAGTCAACGATATGTCAACAGGTTACTGCAATATGCAAAACCGTTGCTATTGCAATGCAATATGCAATGCACGCGATTGATATAATAAAAACAACAACAGAAATGGATCAGTACATTAATCCTGTGAAACAATTTATTTCGCTTACAGTTTGACTAGCCAACGACTTTTCATCCTAACTAATATACCATGCAAGGCATTGGACTATTTTTAGGTACGCATTCATTTGCTTTGTTTCGCTTTTAAATTCTTCAATTAAAATTCCATTTACGATGGCCTCTCGTGTATCCATATCACGAACGCACTTCACACAAAAGCCGAAGGCGCCGACGCGTTTAGTATCTCCATATGTCCGGATCGCCTTTTGCGTCTCTTTTGACTTGTGCTGTTTGCAGCGCTGCGCTGTGTTGTCCAGCTGCGCTTACTCATTCATTGCATTTTATTTTATTAATGGCTAAGTGTAGAGGAGGATTCAATTGATAGACGGCGTGTTACACTTGATGGTATTATTGAAGAATGAACATTTTTTTAAATACAAAAAAAAAATAATAAAATACAACCACACGCAGGCAGTTGTCTTTTTAATTTGAATAATGCTTTGAAAATTCACGCTGTCTGGGAACGAATGGAAAATGTGTTTTGAAATCGTGCTGGGGACAATTTTTTGTTCTTCAATGTATAGGAGAAGCGTTATCATTTGTTTTCAGGGTTTAATTTAGTCATCTGTCGTGAATCATCTGATTTTATCATGCAACGTTGGGACACTTCAATTCGATTTTGCTGTGAGATAACTCAGTGGTGCTGTCAATAAGTTCAGCAATGACACATGACAAATGAATGCATTTGAATCACTGAGGGTGGTATAGCAAACAATGTCATATTTGTTAAGCATGACGTTTTTATTCATAACTTTTTATTTAAGAATAATAACTAAAAAATGTTTTCTATATTTACTTCGCACCAACAATTTACTTTTCTGTTATTATAAATCTATTAACATAGAGATGTGCGCATTGACATCGACAGCAACATTTATTTTGGCACTTGCTCTAAATTTAATGCTGATGTCATTTGGCTGTTAAGGTCGAAATGAAGGTGGATTTAGATTTGTCAATAGTCCAATGCGGAGTTTTCTGAACAGGTTAAAGTTGTTTGTTGAATATTTGTCCTCCATATCCCGGCAATGCAAACGTGACCCAAGATTTCTCGAATAAATATCCAAAACGGCCAAGGATTTCTTCATCCACCTTTGATATGGTTTAGGCTTTCTCTACGGCGCGAAAGATTGGGATTATTAAAGTCTTATATATGATTTCATTAGTAGTTCGAGTGAGGGATTTTGGCTTTATTACTAAATTGCTATCTTAGCCCAATGAAACAGAGATTGGTAAGAGTAAATATTCGTTTGATATTTGACAAGATGTAGATAATAAAATTCATTAACTCGGTTTATCATATTGCAATAAATTACGCATTCCTTCCACTACAAATAAAAACTTGTTATTAAAACCTCATACCACTGAAAAATAGAAAAATTCGAAAAGTACCGAAAGAACACAAGCTTGAACTTACTTCTATTTGTCAGGTGTTTCTAAGCAAACCCTACAGACATACTAATGAGTTTTCATTTAATCGAAAAACGCACGTATAATTGCGTTTTCGAACATAGTGACATGTGCGTACTGGTAAACGGCGGGAGCTTTAAGTAACAATATTCACTGAATTAAAAAAAAAAATATTTAAATATACACATTGCTAAGGAAGCCAATCATTTACTGTGGCGCACGTGGGTTTTTTGATTAGGACCGGAATCCTCGATGGTTCATAAACCACACAATTTTATTTCGGCTGTCAAGAATGAATGTGATTTGGAAACGATTATTGAATCTGAAAAGAGGGTAACAATGGTAAACGTGAAGTTTGGAGCGTGGAGGTGTGATTGGCTGCAGATGGAGGTGTTAAAAACAACTTGGCATGTATCAAGAAACTGAATCAATTTAGAATGTGTTTTTTTTATTTCTTTTTCGTTAATTATTATATCTATCTTTCTTTTTTTTGTATCAGTATATCAATGTCAAGATGGTGATATACAACACGCTATTTGCAAACTTTAGCCAAAACAAACAAATAGACGCACATTCAAAAGTCAAAATGACATTAAGTTCTATTTAAAAAAAACAACTAGTGGTGGGTGCACTACTGGGTCGTGCGCAACTTTCTCTTTCACAGAGAGTTGGGCGTTAGATCAAATGCCAAAAATGAGAGAATTTGATGATTTTCATAATTTGCTAAAATTGATATAAATAATATCGAAATGTGATTATACGAACGTCTATTCCGGAATTTGAAGGAATCGGTGTCTATGTGATATTCTGTTATTGGCCAAAACTAATTACGTGGAATTGTTGCAAACAGTAAAAAGAAAAAAGAAAAAAGAAACATGGTATGCAGATATGCTGGAACTAATATGCTTATAGTATATATAAAGGTTATTCAAAATCGTTACACCCATTTTCAAGAAAATTGAGGTTATGTATATTTTGTATATTGATGATGGCTAAAAATAAAACAAATTGATTAGAATTATGACCAAAAAAACCTGGATAAGAAGTTTGAAGAAAATCGGTCAAGCCGTTTAGGCTGGAGAGACCATTACGGACAGACGAACCGACGAATCGAAGCACGGACGTAATGTTAGAATCAATCAAAATCTCCAGGTCGATTTTTTTCACGAAAACATGTCCCTTTCTCTTTGTAAGAGAAAGTTAAAAATAAAGTTTCTTCGGTAGGATGATGACTTTTTCACAACATGTACAGGAGTTACTAATTTAAAACATCATATCGTTTAACAACTAAAGTCACAAAACTCAAAAAAATAAAGGTCGCCAACAAATTAAAAGACTCATTGTTTCGATACTCACCACTCGAGGTTAGCTAATTTGTCTAAATAATATCACCGATATATTATATTTCGCTAATGGATGTCCAACCATACCGTCTATGAATTGACAATGACTTGACATGGAAAATCACAAACGACGACAGGACGTGACATAGACTTAATTTCATTAATTTCTAGGACGTTGTGACTGGGGAGTGAATAATGGTCTATCTCTCATAGACGTGGCCTGGGGGATTGCCATAAGAAGTGTCACGGGACATGAAGGGTGGAAAAGCCAGCCTATGTCAATAACAACCGTTATATTTTGGAATTAATAGCGAATATATACATCTCAGAAACATATGGTCCGCCAATGACAGATATTTCTTTATTTTTCCCTTAAAAATTGCGAATTAACACTCATTAATTAGGACTCCAGTCATCTCTACATAATAAATAAATTAATGTTGCAGCATATAATGGTACATGTAACCATCTGGAGAGTATTTTCACTGGAGAGAAATTGGCCATTAGAGGATAACGTTTTCCAAATTTTGTAACCGCGATTTAGGCGAAAATCTAGAATAACCCTTGCAAAGACTAGGTTTGCGATGTCTTCAGAAAATTTGATCAATCCCTGAAAAGATTCAAATGATTAGGAAGAAAATTTACAAGAAACATAAGCATTGCAAACTGCTTTGTTTCCCTTAAACATTGTAGGGATGTCTCTATCTTACTTTATTTTATCGGTACTTTAACGACTTAAGCGACTTAAATTCCATCCATTCAACAATTCAGCAGCACTTTACAGCACTTTTAGTCAACTGCATTGCGGAATTATTAATACGGTAGATGATGCTTGGTTGGGTTAGAGAATTAGGCAACGTATTCGCCTCCTTTTTGATTAAAGAATTGTTGAATTAATTCTAGAATAAACGAGATTTATATGTCTTCATTGCGCCACTGTGCCCGTAGCGCAATAGGTAGTGCGATGAACTGCCATGCAGAAGGTCTGGTTTCGATTCCCAGCCGAAGAATAATTTCTTAACACAACAGACTCGTTAGGGTCTAGGGAATCAATCCAACATTTTCCTTAACTATTTAAAATTTGTTGTTGGTTTAGAGTGGTCCTTAGTATATAAAAAGTCCATTGTGATATCACCTGCAAGCTTGTTCCTTTTTATCTAGTTTTATATTTGGCTTTTTCAGAGAATTTTAGTAAATTTTAGATTGATCCTGTTACTTTTTCTCCAGTTGCGGTTATTTCTCTGCGTTTACTATGACAGTATCAACAGTTTAGTCTAAAGTAATGGTAGACATTATATCGATTTTGGCAGCTGTTATTATGTATATCCATCGAATTGGAAAAAAAAACGTTTTTGAATAACCGAATAACCTCACTTAGTCTTAAATTTCCTCAGAGTTTTTGGCATATACTTTTGCGATGCTCCATCGTGTTCGGTGTCTCTCCTAACCCTCGTAATCTTGAACAACGTAATAATCTTGAACACCGTTTTTCTTCGGCGACCAATTCTTCTATCACTACATTGCAAAGTGCTGGTTAAAAAAGTCACATTTTGACAGCTTATCCCAATTACGATCACGTTATTGGTTCTGCGTTTCGCAATCGTCTAAAAGTTAGGATTCGTCAGGATGAACCATGCAGGCAATTTTTTATCGTTGACAGTATCAAGTTTATCCAAGTGAGTTGGCATCAAAACGCAACTTTATACAGGGAACATGCCTTCCGGAAACAGTCAAAACGTGTCATTTATTTACACCATATAATATTTCACAAAACACCCATTCATTCAATAAAGGACACGCTCCCAATGCATTAATTGATCAAACCCAGAACGATATCAACCACCAGCTTAGTTAACACAACAAGCCCTGGCGGAGCACTGACAATCCATTTGATTTATCCACTGCGTCCATTTTTAATTTCGCCACGTGAATAGGTATCCGTATCACGTTTCCGACAGAGGGTACTTTTACGAGTTTCGGTGCAACTTGATCTTTTCCCACCCCTATTGCGATATATAGTAACGCGGGCGATTTCGATTAACTCAAGATGGCACCTACCTGAGATATACTCTTACACAACACATTCGGGTGCACATGGACGACCTCTAATTGTCTTGTCTTAAATTTATTGCCACCTCAACAATTTGCTGTCATCTTTTCACCGTTTTTATTTTTTTGTACACATTGAGTGACAGTTTTCAAACTCCATTTGAGGGTTGTACTACTCATTCACATCAATGCAGCGTGACCATTAGTCTCTCGACATATCGCATAACCCTGCATACACTACTGACAAAGCCACCGAAGCATTGCCTGGTTAAATGCTGAATTTCTAAAAATATCTAATCAAGTAGAAGCTACTCTCGGAGCGGTTGTTCTTCTTTCGAAATACATCACGCATGCATCAGCATCAGCAGCGCGACAACAAAGAGCTATAAAATTTCCCGCGCTCTAACCTATACACGATTTGGAGCAACCTCCTACACTTATTGCAGGCCATTAAATTGAGTTTAAAATTAAGTCAATATGTTTGTCTGGTCGTTATAAAAATGCTGCGCTGGCATTAAAACCGAAAGAACCAAAACCCATAAAATCGAGCGTATGGTTTCTTTCCGGATAGGCGATGAGATCCGCCTCTGGACATGTCGCGACAATGCGGATAGTCTTGGGAGTCACCGAATCTGCGCTACATTTGCTCATTGTATTGTTTGACAGTAAAAAACGGTTTTCTGCTGGATGCACACAAATGTCCATAATTGACAACCCCAGGGAGAAGCAATCTCGTATCGGCCCCTCCCCATGTGGACACCATGCGGTGATTCCGGGAAGCCCATATACACAAAAGCCTTTTTATCGAGCAGATAAAATGCATTGGAAAGCCATTTCCAACTGTTACCAAAACAGTTTTGAATTATTTTTTTCAAGAAGTACCCAGCACGTGTCGGCCAATGGGCACTCTTGAACGGTTTGTTTCTAAAGACTTATCGCAGGGAACGTACGCCGTTTGTCCGATGGAGCTAAGAGTTCTTGTGGTGGGATGGCGGCGTCAGAGTGTATTTGGTTAGCGGCAGGCGGGTGTTAAACCTTCGCACGTGCTAAATAACTTCCACTTCACGGTATGTGTATCCAATTGTCCCAACACCCGTGGCGCGCAGGAAATGAATAATTGATACAACTCCTTCCGTCAACATTTTTTGTGTGTTACTGTGGACAAAAGCGTGTGCATACGCAATACCACGTCGTCATTGCATCGGAAGAAAATGAAGACGACGACAATGCCATATACGACAGAGGCGGATGTCATTATGACATGCAATTGTGAGTGCGGGGGTACGTGTTTTCCTTTGAGGGGGTTGGGAGACTACGTTTTTGAACGAGAGGCTATGAAATGGAAAGGTACGTGTATTTCTTTGAGTTGCCAATTGCAAACGGTTAGCTATGACGAATGGGGTAGAGGTAACAGACAGCAATTGGTAGGAATAGCAATAACAGTTTTGCTTTCCTTTTTTGACACAAGTGGCGCTTAATTGTCGGGTTTTGACGTGCAGAGATCGTACGAGTATGTGCATACGGGGTTTAGATGAGAAGAAATTGGATACCGGATGAATGATGTGAGAAAGCTTCTAACTGTAATCCAAAAAAATGAAGATGCCACAAAAAGTCTTCAAAGAAAGTAAATGGAAAAATAAGGAAAAATAAGAAGGTTGTACCATCTTCTTGAGATTATAACCTACTGGTAAAGCAAAGGCAGAAAGATTATTGATTATTTAAGCAATATTTACGGATCGTTGAATACAATAAAAAAAAACTTGAACAAAAAAACAAAATAAAGTCATTTGACTCTAGAACGCACGCAAATTCCTTATGAGAGTATGTTTCGATAATGAGACTTCTCCTTCCTTGATAAGAGATGAAAGAGATTTAATTTAATTTAAAAAAATATCACGAATGTCATCGAAACTCCTGTCAAAGGCGTATGTCTTTATCATGTGTGACATTGAGATG
The DNA here is from genome assembly GCA_932526625.1 of Rhingia campestris. Classification (NCBI taxonomy): domain Eukaryota; kingdom Metazoa; phylum Arthropoda; class Insecta; order Diptera; family Syrphidae; genus Rhingia; species Rhingia campestris. The sequence goes on from OW052182.1 coordinate 64,899,104, forward strand.
TCCCTCTGACATCAAAATGACATTTGACAGCATGAAGTTTGAATTCAAATTTCTTCAGTAAGGTTTTCTAGAATATCTGGTAGAATTTTACTTTTTTAACGAAAACATCATTATTAATATAGGTATATAACAACATATCTGATTTGATATACTTAACTGCTACAGGCAAAGATCCTTCTAAACAACCGAGAAGTGAAGAACACCTGCCTTTCAAAATGTAGTAGAGAGAACAAAAAAAACGTGCGATATAGGATAGAGACGGGTGTCAATTCCAGGAAAAATTTTCCTAGGATTTACCAAAATGTACACCTCGGGAGGATGTGGAAAAAAATCAAAAAGTCCAAACCAATACTTGGTACTTTTCATCGATCTCAAAGATAATAGCGACAGTATTTCTAGAGACGAACTATACAGGCCATGTCTAGTTATTGTATATAAACTAAACATGACCGATGGAGAATTCACAAGGGCGACAACGATCTCCAAATTACGTCACAATAGTCAGCTAAAACTCTTCATCTCGTATCAAAAGCAAATGGAGATCCTTGATGGTTTTTAGCAAAAGATTCTCTGGAAAATGTTCAGTCCCGTGATCGTTGAACTACTGACCCACTGCACGCGAAATATGCAGCCATTAAAATGTGTCAGACCATTATTATATTGTACGGATTTTTTGTGTTTTTTGGTTATACAGAGTGGATCAACACATAATTTATAAACCTATCGAAAAAACTGTCACAGATTTAAAAAATCGCAACGAATCCAATTCGTTTTTTTGTGGTACCATTTTCAAAACATGATAAAAACAAATTTTAATGCAAAGCATTAATTATGCTTTATCCCATTCCTTATGTCTGGAAAATAGGTTCATATATAATAGGGTCCACCTTTATATATATATAAAAAAAATATGAATTTTACCTTGTGCATCTAATCGAAATAATTACTGCGCCCATCTTGAAAAGTGCTGCCAAATTGCTTAGCATGAATGACTGCTTCGTTTAATGTCAATCTTAACCCGAGTAATTTCATTTCCAAATGTCAGGTCTGGTTACATGTATTAACAATTCCCGTTAAAAAAAAAAGAATTTGTCTAGTCATGTCAATTCCAGCCATGTAGACATGTGCAACGTTGTGGGGGAAATGTGGGGTCACATATTTCTACCTTTACCGTGAAATTAATCCAATTAAGTCGAATAATACTGTCATGTGGTAATTTTTCGATTCCTTAGCCATTGGATGAAGATTATGCCACGCAAATTCAAGAAAACCGTAATCATGACCTTACTAGCCGATGAAACCATTTAAATCTCTTTCAAGGTATGTTCGCAAGAAACGAATCCACTGTTCATTGCATTCTCTTCGAAAATGCAGTCATGGATCAATGTCTTATTAAGGGTAACATACGGCGAAACACTTGATACTTGAATTAAGCTGATAAAAATGTTAACTCATGATAAGTTCCCAATTTGCACGAACAATGCTCATGCTCACGAACAAATTTGAATTTTTCAGAAATATTGATATTAAAATGAAGTTTATGAATAAAGAAACAAATTTATTTAAAGAAAATTAGCAATTGAAAACTTTAAAGAACCAGAAACACTATCAACATTTTCAGTCACCTGGCTTACGTTTTTGCCTTAACCAAGATAAAACTTTAAAATATGGCGATTTTTTCTACATATTTGACGCGAGCACAAACAAAACAGAGTCACTCAATCACAAAACTGTCAGATAATTTTTTATTTAGTACGAAATATCATTAGTAAATTAGTAAAGAATTATTAGAGAATTAGTAGTATATTCTAAACAGATTATTAATGCCATCAGTTGGAAAAATGTCAATAGTTTTCCCATAGAAAATAAAGTACTGAATGATGACATTCACTCGTATTTTCTGAAGTAAACTTTTGACAGATTGAGCACTGTGGTTAAAATAAAGTAGATTTAAAGATTTATTTTTTTTATTGTATTAAATATTTTCTACATAATATATTAGTGACCTATATCTAACAAATAAATGTTTCCCAACCAATAGATTGTTTAAATTCGACAAGATTTCTTACTTCACAGAATATATTTTTAGTTAAACGAATCTTATCTCTGTCACACCTATAAGCAATCACATCTCAATTGATTCATAGTATCCTTTCTCACGAATTTGTGTCGCTGTTGTAGAAAAAGAGGTCAAAGCAATCTGTCTTTGGTATTTTTTTGCCCCCAAACAGATTATCTATATCCTGATAATCTCTCTGACCTGGAACTTCTTAACATTTTCATGGAAGGGATGAGTAATTGAATTTCCATAGCTCTTTTGAGTTTATGTTATTGTCCGAACAATGCTAACAGGAGAAGATGTAAACAAATATGTATTTGCAATGACAGGGTTGTTATTTTAGAAATTTGAGATATTGGTTTCCTTCAGTAATGTGGTTTTGCCATTGTTGTGATCCAAGAATCGAATGGGAGGAGAAGATCAATCATGAACAGTGCCATCGACCTGTCAAAATAAATCTAAATATGAACCATAACGTTTAGGGTATCAAAGTGTCAGTGATAATTTATTTTTAAATGTTAAGCTACATTTTCACATGTTAATTTGTCAATTGACAAAAGAAAAGTTGAAAATGCTTTAAATTGACTGTCATTTTTTTCTGCCAGCCTTTTCACCGATTGGCAACGAATTTATACGACAAGTGGAAATAGTTAAATTGACAACCAAATCATTTCGTCTTTAACAGACACTGAAATGTAATTAACATTATAATGGAGTTTTGTCAATCGAAAAACATAAGAAAGAAACGACGGCAGGCAAATATAATGATACATCGAATGAAGAAATTACATATCAGCAGCAGGAACACCTGAATATCTGATGATGCCATTTTATTTTGTATATAAATGAATTTAATTAGTCCGAACATCTTGTAATAAAAAAATAAAATATGAATTCCATATCAACATTAGAAGAATCTACTTTGCCATACCCCAAAAAGATGCATTCGGTATGATGAAGGCTCACTTCAAATCTTTCTACCAAGCCAGAAGAAGGTAGAAAAATAAACTCCTAAGTAGGAACTTCTCTTTTAACTTCTCTCGTAAAAAGGTGGACATGTAAAGCAGGACCAGTGCCCTGATATGCTAGCAGATGATTACTTTGATAAATGGAACAGTATTCAAGCCATGGTCTTTGTCAGAGGAGAATGAGCTGACCTAGCGTAAAGTATCTTTTGGCTCTGAAAAAGTAACTTAGGTAAGAAGCTGGTGATTTCTCAATAGTTGTTAACATGTTCTTGCCACAACATAACCGTGATGTCTAGAAAATTCATTCATTCTACAAATGTACTCCATTTCGAGTTGTGGAACTATGTGGATATGTTTTTCCTCGAGAAAATTGTGTACTGCGTTTGGTTCGTTAATGTGAATACTCAAACTCGCTCGAACTACTAAGGAGATCCTAAACCAGACCCTGATCATCTCAGTCCTGCTCTACGGCCTGAAGCAAGGACCATATCAAAAGTTGGTTATGAAAACCTTGGTCGTTTTGAGAGAAAAATTATTCGAAAAATAATCGGTCCCGTTTGCGTTGACGTGCTTTGGAGACGAAGTTCAACTAAAAACTATTAGAGCTGTATAGCGACATACCCTTAGTGAAAAAACTCCGTAGTGAACGTCTAATATGGCTAGGACATGTAGAGCGATTGGACACCAATACTCCAGTTCGCAGAGTCTTCGATTCCCAGACAGACGTCAGTAGAGGAAGACCTCGCCATAAGTGGCGCGTACAAGTAGAAACAGAAACCGACTTTAAAGTGCGCAAATAGAGCCAGTTAGCTAAGGACCGGGTCAAATCGAAAGGCACGTTGGTTAAGCTCCTGGTTCATAGGCTGCTGACAGATGACTGGACATGTCCTTGACAGAGAAACGAAGATGCGTGAGCGGGACTGACAACGGAGATCAAGTTGTAATATTTTAAAGCGGGACACACAGGAAATGTTGATCAAGACATCTGTTGACATTAGCCCCATTGAGGCGATTAAATATTAACTCCAGGTACTGTGTATTAGTAAAATTGTTGAAATAGGCTCCTGCCGACAGACTGAACATGTACTTAACAAAGAAATGGAGTTACGTGAGCGAGACTGACTATACGGAGATGAAGTTGGAATACTTTGACGCGGGCCACTCAGGTACTGTTGATCAAGAAAACTGTTTACACAAGCTCTTTTCAGACGATTAAGCATTCCGTAAGCGGAGCAACTTCGTTGCATTCTAACGATTGTAGTTGGTCGTTTCAATTTCTTTTATATAGCTAGCTATCCATTGCCTCGGTCTTATGGGGGAAGAGAAGATTGCCTAAAATTGTTTCTAAATACTCTTTTCAAGGGTTCAACATGGGTTCTCCTAACCATGCATATATTTTATTTACAGGGTGCGTTTTCATCAGCATAACATAGAAAGGCTTATATAACATGAAGATGGCCCACTTCCATTCAACTAAGATGGCACCATATCTTCAATCTCTGGTCTTCGCGGATACTAAAATGTTGATGAAATAAAATCAATTGAATACTTAGCAAAAACTTCCTGCCGTTGCGTTGGTATTATAACTTTTCATAAGATCCGAATATTCGAAAATAAAGCAATCACATTTATTCCACACCAATTTGGTCCCCAAAAATACAATGAACACATAAATTCCTCTTCATTGACCATGGTTCGCAAACAACCCGCTCCAATCAATAAATGTCAAGCAATACATTTTTATGACAGTGGAATCTAATATACCTATCCCCTCCAAACGGCAGAAAAGACCGTCAACAGATGCTCATCTTTTCTGTAGATGGTTGGTCACCACCAAAAAGCCATGACCCGGCAATTCCTCATTAATATTTTATTCCCTGTTCCGCGTTTAATGCTTTTATCGATACTATTCCCAAAATGGCGGGTTCGTTCTCTTCACTATCTATTGCGTCTTCGATCTTGTATCGCTTATGTTAATGTTTCCATTTTATTTTTTGTTGGAAGACTTCTTCAAGTCGGAAATCATTACCGCATGCACTCGAGAGTTCAGTGACTGAAAATTATAGTCTATCCCAACCGTACTCTGTCGAGAACAGAAAAAATCAATACCATTAACACTTCCCCATACCATGCACCGTCGTCGTCGTCGTCACCGCATCCCTTGACTTTTTACGTGTGTATATGTGTATGAGGCTATAGTGTATAGTGCATAATTATATGATAGAGCACATAGGGCAAAATAAGGTCACAACAATCCACTGCGCACAAACAACTCGTATGTGACTCCTTCTTTCTTTTTTCCGCACACAAGTCATTCAAGCTGCCAGCGCTCCTTTTTTCTTCCTTTCGGACAGCAGATGAACGAATGGCGGAATTGAATAGAACAACAAAAAAAAATCTCTAAAACGAACGGGAAAAAAGTGATTCCCAGAAATTCGGTAAACGATGCTGCCCTTAAGCTGTGGTCCTTGAAAAGGACCTTTTTTGAAGCATCAACATTTTGCCTCCCTTGTATCGTCGATGTCGTTGTCGTTGCCGTGTCACTTCACCCTCATCTGCATTGTGAGAGACCTGTGCTTTGATCAAAGTATATGTGGTGGCAAAAGGCATTCTGAGTTTGAACGCAATTAGTTTTGTTGTAACATGGATGAGGGTGATGCTTTATTTTTTGTTTGTTCGTCCACATTCGAAACGTTTGAGGGTACGTGCACAGCTAATCATCTGTTGCGAGTACGAGTATCTGGCTCTCTGGAATACATAGAACACTCGGCAATTAACAAAAGGAAAACACGAAAACACACTCAACGGAGAGATCCTCTCAATGCTCCTTGTGTATTAAATTAATCGTAAATATATTAACTACACAAAAGGATACGATGTATGGTTGTGAGCTCGAACGAATGAAATGCGACCCCCTACTAGAGGCAAGATGGCTTTTGTCCGTACAGTCGAATTTGTAATGCTTAAACGGGATTACAAGGGGATTCAATAGGATTTATGCGTGAGTTTGTGTGTGCAAATGGTTTCCCTTAACGATATGAAAGCGGTTTTCGATTTGCGAATATTGAAATCGTAGCAATGCCTTTGACATGGCCTGGCCATACAGATAGGGGTTTGGATGGAAGACGTACATAGCGAACAATGTGTCATTAAAATGAGATGAATTGTGAGAGGCGCAATCAATCTGGGTTTCAAGTCAAAAGGACCATTCGCATGATAGGTATATTGCAATCGGATCGATAAACATTCTAATTACAGGGCGCTTTGTAACTATGACAGTTAAATCGAAATACCTAAAGTCTCATATAACACGAGAAGCCAATGCGGAATACCTAGAGTATTGAATTACACTAAACGGAGATTGAAGAGCTGGGAAGTTCAATTATGCAAAACAGATCCAGGTTTTAGGTATTGATGGCGCATGAATATTCAAGGCAGGTGTTTTTTTTTTTGGAAATATTTAGCTTGTAATTGCATCCCACATGCTAAAAGGGAAACAGTAATGAATATGCAAGACCACTGTGATTTAATAAAGGTTATCTATATAGGAGGTATGATCTTTATTAGCCAGAACATTAATTTATCTTTTTAAATGGCGAGCTCAGTGGCGCGACGGTTATTGTAATGAACTACAGCGCAGAAGGTCTGAGTTCGATTCCCAACCGTAACAACACCTTAATGATTTGTCACTGGCCCTCCTCTCGTGATGATCTGACAAATCATTCGAGTAGTATCAATTTTTAAGAATAGCTTATCTCAACTTAGCCGTTCGGAGTCGGCTTAAAAGAGGAGATCCCGTCATCCTGCAAGAAGTACACACGCATACATGAATGGAGAAATCTTTTCCCTGGGTACTAACGAGCCTGTTGCGCAAAAAAAAAATATTTTGTATTTCTATAAATAGAGAACGAGAAAGAATAGGAATGGCGACTCTACCTTAAACGCATTAGAAAGCCAGGTGTTCAAGAGACTACAAGGCTCAAGTGAGTATTAAGATTCTGCGACGTGCCTTTATCCTGAACCAAGCATGATATCTTAATGTTATCAAAAAGATGCGTCAACAATTCCATCCGTCTCCACCAAAACATAAACTTTTGAATGTGTGATGGATAGACCGATGAGAAGATTACTGGCTCCATTTGCCCATCTACAAGAAATCCGGAAGATTTATCTCTCACTGCAACTAACGAGACATACCCGGAAGTATTGCTGTCGGAAGTGCTGCAACAGAGACTAAATTCAGTTGCCTTAACATATTTGAACCAACTGTGATGCCCTAGGCTTGGCTTTTTCAGATTAAAAAAGGGTGTGAAATGGGGTCCTATGTATTTTGTAAGTGAAAACGAATCTTAGAAGCCGAAAAAAAATGCCGAAAATGACCTGATTGTCTGACAACAAGTAGTAATAGTAGTATAGATTCCAGAAGTAAGTATTCAAAGGGCCCATACATAAACGGAACGATTTTTCGAACAGAAATGAATTTCGGAACGAAATATAGATTAGATTCCCAGTTCTTGAAGCTCATATATGCGAAGAATGAAATTGCGCAGCTTTAAAAGAAAAAGAATTAAACGTCCGATTCCTAAATGGAGTCAAGTTAAAAATGTTTTAACGATTGTAGATATTCAATGGTATTCTGCATCGTGAAGGTTCTGTTGACATTAATTATCTGCATAACAATGTTCTTGTCTCTGTAGCAAAATGTTAATCCAAATTATTCTCTAGTAGGAAAGTCAAGGCTACTGAAGTTACCAAGTATTCACATGATGGAGTAGGTTGTGTTTATACGTTAAAATTTAATATATATATACAATCAAATTTTGGTTTGCGAGGAACGCTCCCTCTAGGCAGGGGTGAGCACAGTTTTCATGCAAATATTGTTTCCAACCGTTAAAAGTTCGACTCTACCAAACTGACATTTTCAGATTCATTTTTCCTTTTAAATTGAAACAGTGAAATACTTCCCACAAAATATTGAAATACTTTTTTTTTTTTTGTTAATACTAATGTTTTGACAAATTGTGATGTGGTAGTTACGTTATCTGTCCGGCCCCTAAATTATACTGATGATTATGAACAGGAGGTTCTGTTCGATAGAAAACCTGCATTACTGCGGATAATGCAGTTCTTTGTTACTATGGCGTTTGTAAATACACGCTTAATAACACACTTAATAATATTAATAAAATTTTCAGATTGTAGTCGGAATTTACTTACATACAGATGGTTAGTAAGATTTTATGATAGGACTCACCTGAAATTAAACAAAAAAATAAAATAATTTGTTAGCAATTTTATTTTAAGACAAATAAAAGATTGAATAAAACTATTCGATTAAGGGAATGGCTAATATACTATTCGCAACGAACCAAGAACTGAGAATTCGCATAAACAGTGAAACAAACAAATAAAATTAAATTAAGGTCACGTATTGTAAAATATAAATAGTTGTTTCTAAATTATTGTGGTGAAAATAAATTTAATTAAATTAAGACTTGTCTTCCAACGTTAAGGTCGTGCTATCATTTAACATTTAGGTTACAAACCAATGCAGTCGTTCAGGCGTTCAGTCAATAACATAAAACATTAACCCCGTTATTAAAAAACACGGAATAACGCTGTTAGCTCATATAGAAATATATTTTTTAACGACCGGATAACTTAGATAACTCACCGAATTTCGTATATTAGGAGCGAATAACTTTTTAAAAATGTGAGATGACGTTTCGCTTTTAAATTCAGACCAGCCCCAGATTATCTTGGAATTTTTATGTAAAATTGTATCAATAAAAAAAATATACAAGTCTACTCATAATACTCTCACAATCAATTCCGTCTAATCCGTCCTTCAACTTTTCAACGATTAAAAAAATTAAATAAATTGGTCAGCATCGGGAAATAACTATATATATATATATTTTGTTTTTACTTTATGAATGAGCTTGCTATCATTGTCATTTGTATGCTTTACTAAGTGTACGTAAACATGTTACAATTCGATAAGTGTGGCGCCAACTGTTGGTTCTAGTTATATGTGATGACATTCTTATCGCAAATAACGATCATTGGGGAAAGTGTCTTATCCGTCTCGTAAAGGTGCTAAGACGGGTAAGTGGCTTCTTAAAAATGTAAGCACATGTTTTGAATAAATAAAGTATGGCGGCGCCGAACTTATTTATTTATTTGAGTACCTATATCATTTCAATAAAATGTCAGACTATTTAATGACTAAATAAAATAAATTCTTCAAATATGTGAACACAAACTGAGAATTAATGTATGTGCTTTGAATTAGACGTATTGAAAGGGTGAACCAATTGACATTTATGGAATTCGACATGGCTGATCGTTATTACATCATGTCAAGTATAAACTAAGGGGGATCTCACAGTGCAAACAAATTCAAGCGAAAACTTTCATACGAAATCTGACATTTATTACAAACAAATCCATTTTTATCAGAATCATTCGGATCCGAATTTTTGAGTACGAGAGTTTCGGATGTAAATCTGTTGATAAATTCCTTCAGTAATATGATGAAAATTTCCATTCGAATATGTATGAAAATATTCGGTCTGTATAGTGCTCGGTGTCAAATCAGCTTAAGGAAATTTAGTTGGTCAACACAATCACACTTCAGAGTTTTAAATTCGCGAAATCATTAAGGGACACTTTCCTGGATAGTTTAATAACTAGCTTTGTAATATGTGTTTTAATTGCGAACCATGTAACATTTACCACTTTCGTTGAATTTGGACTTGTAAAAATACAAAAGCGAATTTTTGTGACCAAAGAGTGAACGTAGTATTTCGCATTTGTAGCATTTTTATCGATTATCTGAGAGCCAGGTGTCAAAAATCAAATTCAAATTCAGTGTTACACTTTTACACCTTCCGTAGCAATGGGGTTCGAGCATGCCTAAATTGTAAAGGTGTAACAAAATGAAAGCCAGAGTAAATTCTTGTTGCAAAAGAAAACTGTACACTTTAGCAACGACACAAGACCAAATACATCAAAATATCCTTAATATGTTGGTGCAGCACGTACACGTTAAAATTTAATACGGTAACCCATAGCGTTTGAAATGAACCACGCATATCGAAATTACAACAAAAGGATAAAACTGCAAATTTTCAGAGCATTTAATAGAGTTTTTCAAAGATCATTACAGGGAACTCATGTATTCCAGTGGAATTGCTTTAATAGTTTCATTTAAATCATAATCACGTGGATATATAAAGCGAAGGACAAGTTATATTGAGGATAGGATATATTCATTTTCAACATTGACATTGAACAATCTTTATATGTGAATTACGTTAACGGTATCGTCTGACAAAAAATAAACCTTTTGCGTTTGTCATAAGAAAAAATAAAAGGTTTTGCACAATAAGACCATTATGCCTTAGCGTATATAGCACAAATAGGCATATTATTTGTGCTATCATACGCTAAGAGACTGTTGCTTTGACAGTTTTAAAGTAAACCATATCCCATTAGGAATATCAACATATGTATGTATAAAGTGTGAATAATATAAACAGTTAAAAAAAAAAGACTGAGGGTCAATTGTAGCATATTCTAGGAAAAGTTATTTACTTAAGTTGCGCCACAGTCCGGTAGAACCTTCACTTAGACCGAACTCTAGCTAACAACCTCTAGTTGCGCCAATTAACAGTCTGCAGAAGTGGTTCGACTGTGACTCTACTAAGATATTTAATTGTTCGAACATGGCATAGGATTCTGTTGGCGCCGGGGATAAAAGCCCGGCTTTGACGTAAAACTTACAAACATGATAACTGATTTTGATCACGCGCTTTTAATGTACACTTACAAAAATTCTTAACGAATAAGTCCAATGCTGTCAAATTACATGATCCAGGAGCCCAATCAAAAATGCAAACATCTAAATTTTATAGCAAGAAAGTCATTGTTTCGTGGCTTAATGGCAACCCCATATCGCCAACAGCCATAATATCCAATTGTGAATACAAAAAAACGCGTTAACGTTATCATTCATAGTAATGGTTTTGTCGATTTCGTTTTCCAAGAAGTAAGGCCGGCCATTTTAAAAAGCGCAACAAACAGTAATATTTCGTGGATGAAAAACTTTAAATAAAACTTGGTTTTTCATCACCATTTTTGGTCATCTGCCGTCCTGCTTGTAGATGAATTGAGCTCAAAAGTATGCCTCTTCGCTGAAGGTGATATTCTTCGTTAACTTCAAATACGCTGACGTTCACACTTCCATTCCTCGGAATGTCAACACTTTAAATGGTCTGAGAGCTTCAGTTCCAGAGTTAATGTAAAGCGTACAAATTCAAACCCCTAGTCAACATTCGCAGCAACTCCGTTATATGTCCAGTTGCTTAAAGCATTGGCAAATCAAGGTCCATGAAGCGAACTACTGCTGCAATGGTTTTTATGAAACGTTACGACGCACGTAACCTTGCTGTCACATCTATCATAGATACGGTGGTCTCGTATATTTATGACCAATATTCAGGGTGGATTTTGTGATTAGTTATTCTTGAGCATTTACTTAATGACCTGATTGGAACACCGGAGCCGGTTTGCCACAAAGAAGAGGACTTCCTGCTTAACATCTAATCCGAACGACAAATTTGAGAAGCTTCTAATAACAGTGCTACTTTTGGATGTTTGTCCAACTTTTGCAAGAGGTGGAGCAGTGAAAAAACTTAGGTGTTGTCACTTTCGGGGTTTGAACCAGCGAATCCACGCTTAGTAGTTAAATGCACTAACCTTTACGTGTTGCTTGCTACTGTGCACGTGTTCATGGCCCAACTTGTAATTAAATCACGGTGAGAAATGTCAAAACAGAAACTAAAATCCACTTTGACCTATGTTTTTCATGTTCGGAATGCATAATTCCTTATTGGGACATCCTTTATGAGGTAAAGTTTGCATCGGCTCTACAAGCGATTTTCAAAAAATTTCACGATCACTATCACTTAAATGACATCAACATCAGCATCAACCACATGCTAGGGACTCGTGAATTAAAATTCCATCCCCATAAACAACAATACATTCGGTAATGGCGTGAATAAAATTCCACCGACATCAAAAGGACGCAATGATCCATAACAATTAACTGCTCCTAATAGGATAAAACACTACAATCCCACCGGGACACAGTGAACCAAATATTTGAGATCGTAAAAAAAACTCCAAACTAATGCAATGAGATGTGCAAGCATTCAGAACTGACTTGGATTTATAACAAGTGCTATTTTGTTTTTTGTCTTTCCACATTATCCTTTCTTTAGACGCAAGGACACAGCACTACCTTAGTTCTTATTTTTGCAAAGTTTTCGTATAAAATGCATTAAAGGAGACATAACATATATCCGAAACATGGTATTAGAATTAGTCCTTGAACAGCGCTCACTAACTGAAAACTTTTCCATCCCAAGTACATAACATACCCATTAAACCCGCACATAAAAGGACATTTTCAACTACATGCGTCTGCCCGTATAGCAGATGCACCTCCCACATACATTTCCTATGTGTGGGGAACTTCTTTGGCGACAATCCCATTGTTATTTCTTTCGTTTCCTTTTCTTTTCTCCAGCTCGACCAAAAAGTTTCGTGCATTTTATGTTATGCTAAGATGTAGCTTTCCTTCGTCAAGGACTTTCTCGACGAAAAAATAAAAAAAAATTGTTGTTGCTTTTCTCGAGTTGCTTCTAAGCCGTTTAGTAAACATGGAATAATTAAAGAAATGCAAGAGACCGAATATCCGCAAAGGAGATGAGAACTAATTTTCTTTTTGTTCCTTCTAGAGGCGCAGTGTGTGGTTGGGTATGTTTCGTTCGAGAGATATTCATCGTCCAGTATTGAACTATGTATGTATCACAGCTACAAGCTAAGGATTAAGGCCAATGTAGTCACGTTTTCGTTTAACATAATGTCGACGTATTACAAAAACAAAAAAAAATCATATATCCTAGTGTACATTCTGTGTTGTCATTTATGTATACACATCGCTGCATGTCCTTTGTGTATTATACTATGTATATGTGGTTGTTTACATAGATTTATGTGTTTGCAAAGATGGATCTGGAAAATAAAATTATTGCCCATACGGACATTCGGACGCATTGGGCTATGGAACATATGTTGGCATTTTTTTCTTATTGGGTGGACAGGATATTATTTTTTGGGGTCATATAAATGCACAGAGTATAGGAGCTGTACTCGGGTAATTTGGACTACACATATGGTGAACTTAATGCTGTCAAATGGGGTATGCCAGCTATATCGATGGCCTATTTCGGATGGGGATACAAATTCATTTTACGATTTCATTTTGGCAGTTCTAATTTTATGACAAAGTCAGTGAACCTATTTTGAGGGACTGGGTTTTGTATGTTTGTGTTTAAGGAATTTAAAAAAAATGATGTAGAGCTTCTGGATAAACATGAAAAAATAAAACATAACTTTAGGGTAAACCTGATCATGGAAAAGTTAAGTCACTAATATCGATGGCAGCATCGTTGATGTTAACAGTTTGGGTGGGCCTATTTGTGATGTGGTTTATCTTTAGGTCGAAGTAAGAAGTGGAAGTACGAATCCTGGAAGTTCGTTCCATTGTTTGCTTGTTCTGTAACAAAAATAACTGTAGGAATGACTAACCTCTCTGCTAAGCTATGACTAGACATCATATCCTCGAACTTACTCTAATTTTTTTTCGGTTGAATCTCAATAGCCCTATAATTTAATTCGAGATCTCAAGAAAAATACTATATTGTCCATAAGTCTGTGTTTATATATGACAATATATATGACAATCATGGAATTCGGGATCTCGATGAATATATAGGTACTGCGTGGAACAGGAGTAAACAAACAAACAAACGGTATCGGGTAACTCCCAGCGTAACATTTTTAAGGCATTTAAACGTCAGGGGCTTATTTTCAAAACAGCAGCGAATCGTTTTAATTCAAACAGTCGTTTGCCAGCGTTTACGACATAACCATCATAGGGTCGTTTTATTTAGAGAAGTGGAAACATTCGATGGCAATCGATATCAGTGATGTTGGCTTATTAAATCTGCCCACAAATGTGTAAAAAAAGGTCTGGACGGTTACTGGTTTCAAGAAGACGGTGTGCCATGCCACACTGCAAATCAAGCAATGTAGTTTCTGCAACGAAAACTTCCTAGAGATGCGCTGTCATTGGATGGCCACCCAGATCTCCAGATATATGACCTATTCGGACTTTTTTTCTGGGGTTTTTTGAAAATAAAAGTGATCGCCAGCAAGCGTGAGACCATTGACGAACTCGAAGCAAACATTAGTGCCGAAATCATTGCTATACCGATTGAGATGCTCGAAAAAGTGATGGGAAAACGCCGCAAACACGTCACTTTTTCCTAGTCCAAATAAATTGTATAGAAACAAATTAAATAAAAATGTATGTAAATGCTACAATCTGCGGTGCGAATTATTGAATACCCTATCCCATCCTTAAAATAAATGTACCTAAAAAGCGACATTGTCACCATATCAGACAGTTTATCTAAATCTTTTATGGTTCGACAAAGCACGAATTTTTTCAATTGCATATGCTATGCGGTTGGACACACAGACGGACGGACATGGCTAGATCGACTCAGCTAGCGATTCTGAGTTGATCCAAATATTTTGAGGTAAAACTATCGAAATTATTTCTCTATATGTTACAAACTAATATACCCATATAGGATTGGGTATAATATAATATCGGTTATTTTTCTTTATAGGTATTCAACATTCACATACCGACACAAAAAAGATAGCGCACCCTTTATACCAGAAAATAATGGAGTATGTTGCTTGCCAAATCATCTTCTAGGTCTTATATAGCAATGATGAATGATAGGCTGTCATTTTCGAAAGCCATGTTAAGCTTAAGTTAAGATAGTGTAAAAAAAGGACGATTTTGGTGCAAGAAAGATGCCTTTATCTCAACCACGGAAAAAGGCGATGCGACGATATTGAATTAGCTACGGATTGTATGGTTTACCCTAGAGCAGAAAACCGAGACTTCTGTTTGAGAATAAAAGAAGTACGGAATTATATAAAAATAATACAATTGATGTTTTTGTTATAATTTCAGTCGAAGTCGCAAATTCATATGACACTTGTCTCAAAAATAGTTGCCATCTCCGTATCTATATGACCATTTATGTCAAAAACATCTGCACCTTCCTAACCTTCCACAAGTTAAACATCATAAAATGTAGGTAACTGCACAACCATTGCAAGGCCCTTGTGACCTATCGTAGGGATTTGATTACACTTTGTTGGTTTTACCGAAACTAATAAATGTAACCTTGGTGACAATGCAACAAGGGAAGTCAAATTGTCCTTTGGAAATCCCAATTTTAATGACTACCTGGCCCATTGTTCATCATCATTATTTTGAAGCGTCTTCCTCTTATCCAGCAATGACACCGTTTTTAACCACACAGTATGCAAT
Source organism: Rhingia campestris (assembly GCA_932526625.1). Classification (NCBI taxonomy): domain Eukaryota; kingdom Metazoa; phylum Arthropoda; class Insecta; order Diptera; family Syrphidae; genus Rhingia; species Rhingia campestris. The sequence continues at coordinate 64,914,621 of OW052182.1, forward strand.
TTTAAAAAAAGAACTGTATGGAGTAACACATTAGCTCCAAAGAACATTCAGTCTTCAATCAAATCGCTGACATGACACACAAATAAACAAACACCACAGTGCCCCAATAAGAAGCATAAAATACTCCCGACTTATCTTCGAAAGCCTTCGGTTGAGTCACAATCTCATAAACAAACAGATATAAATATAGGCGCAAGGGTTTCAAGTCCTAAACGCAACTAAATTGTTTCGTAAAACGTAACGATCGGACGCAAAACAACAATTTTGGTCTTCCTCAGAAGCTTAACCAAACAACCATTAACATTGAAAACTACCCGTCTGGGGAATATGGTATCACATGTGCGTTCGCCTCCAACCACCACACATGCTTCACTTAGATACATTTCACACTCGATTATAATCGATGATAGTTGCGCCTTTTGTCTCTAAAATTTAATATGCTTCTCAGGAATTGACTCGCCCTCGTTTTGTTTTTTTGGGGGAGGGAGTTTTGAATTAATATCGACCACATGTTTGGCAAGTTCATATTTTATTATGAGGCTTACACCAGCACCAATCTCCACAGAGGGTGGCTGACTGGCTAGGGCCCATTAATTATGTTTTCGGAGTGAACCCATTAAAAATTTGTTGTACACGAGAGCAAGAGGAAAAAAACTACATGTGGCCACTTGAAAACCCTACAAGAACGAGTACATTGCCACTTGAATCTTTCAATACCCCGACTTGGCGAGAAGATGCATTCATCAGTTCAACAGAAAAAAAACACTTAGCTGCAGTAAAGTGCGTGTTGACGTCGTCATATAAATGTTTATACATCTTTATCAGTCGATTTACATGTGTAGTATGAGTTTTTTTTTTAGAAAAGCAAATCCGTTTTGAGATAATCAGTTACTCTGGACGACTATTACTAGCCGGTCGGGATAGAATTTTGTGAAGAAAACGGGGCCGCAGATTCAGAGTGTGATTTCAATGCAATTTCGTTCATTGTTATGATTGTGTGTGGTAGCATAGGAGTGGTGCAGGTTCCCATCAATGTCTTGTGAGCGAGTAACACAAATTACACGAATCTACTGTGGGCTGTGTTGGAAATTGATTGCGTTTCATTAATGAATTTCCGGGTATTCACTGCGACGGAGGAGTTCTTCCTGTTGCCAACAGTTGTGGGTTGTGTATGTGTGCCTAATGGAATTTACAACGCCCACGCGACATCGCTTTTTATACTGCTTCTTTGCAGTGGAAAGATTCCCATACTGCGTTTTATTTTACTGCATCTGGACAATAGCCTTTTGTGAACAATTACATGCTTGAACAGGCTGAACTGCTTTTCAAATTGTAGGTCAGTGATCTTGCGATGATCATTCCTCGTTGGTTGTCGTACTTTATATTTTTTGCATCTGAAAATCGGTATATTACAGTTTTATATAGTGGACTGTTAAAACATTACCGTCCAACCAATTGCGAAGAAACGATCACACTCGGTGTTGTTCGAAATGCTGAGAGACAGTGGAAAATAATTGTCGATGCGGCTATTTGACATCGAAGCCAGACCTGCACCTTCGCAGAAGTTCATCTCACATAGCACGGTGGTGGACCTGCTGTTTAATGTCGAATCCTAACGGCTGAGTTGAGTTAACATTTATAAGAGGCTTGAATAAACACACATAAGTACCTAAATAGGCACATTTGGCAACTCCAGCGATGGGGGATTGTTATAAATTAACGACTGAAACGCGAATCCAGGTTAATCCACGAATAGGGTTGAGATGAACCGATACGGTCCCAAAATATCATCAAGGTCGAGAAGTAGAAAGAACTTTAGAGCGCGGGCATCTCTTGACCTTCGTTACACCACATTGATCATGGTTGATCTTGCTTTGTATTGTGTACTATCGTGAGCTTCTTACTCAACTGCCAGTAGCTTACTTTTGTAATATGGTCGCACGGCAAAATAAGGAAAGCTATTCGATGAATCCAAATATATCATCATTAGCAAAGACACCTAGAATTAGTATTGCAAGACGCGATATTAAAACAAGATTATGCAAAATGAACTTATTTTTGGCAATGTTTCCCTTAATTTATTTTCCGTTTTCCCTAGCTTTATGGATATATTTTCGTTATTCTTTCATTGCCTGTGCTCCTTTTATTGTGAGCTCCGCTATCGACGTAGTATTTGGCAAACTTCAATATGAGGACTAATGCGCAGACGTTGATCTTTGGAAGGGTTGACAAAATAACTCCTCTCCTGATTATAATCAATTTGCAAGTATGTCTATGGTTCTGGTCTGACTGTGAACACACCTTTCCTAGGTACCAAAGTACATTTTAAAAATTATAATCGTTAACGATGGTATATATAAGTCTTTCTGGGTACGTACAATATCTATATATATATTTCACGATAGATATCTACCTAGAAAGTCTGATACACTATCGTCTAATTAAGCTTGGAATGAGTACCATTGTTCTCCGGACTTTCTAGAAAATTATCGTAAGAAATTTTAGACGCACTATCAGAATTTAAATATTAATAGATATTTTCCAAGTGAAAAAAACTGTTACACAAAATAAAAAACAAAATTTGTTTCATTGCTTTCAAAGTTCACGAATTTTTAAGAAAAGTTCGTACAGGTTCGAGAAAGTTTCAAAAAATGACAGCTGTAATCGGCAATGAATAATTAATAAGAACCCTACAATTTTCAACTAAAAATTTGCTCTGTGTGCCTTAAATTATAGTCTCTGATGGGTGCTGCCGCTTCTTTGAAGCTCCAACTGTTACTAACCACCAAAGTAAAATTTTGTCACACCCCTCTCGGTTTGCTCGCTGTTTTGTCAGAATAGACAACGACCAAACGAAAGAAAGGACCAGAAGAGAGGCTTTGAAGAGGAAGACTTTAGCTCTTTTTTTTATCGAAATTATATTCTTGACGGTATAAACAAGAGGATGACTTTAAGTGGAGTGGTAAATAAACATCACAAAAGATATGTTCGTTTTAATATAACTTTGATATATAATCATATTATAATGTGGTCTCATCTTAAACTAGTATATGAACTTAACTTAATAATTTAATTCTTTTAAATTTGTCGGTAAAAAAATAAATTGGAATAATCCGTTTAGTAAAATATTGTGAATGTTTACGGAAAATCCATTTAGCACGGTGTATAACGCTGGATCTGATAAGTTGTAGCTCGCCGTTTCATTCAAATTTGGTACAAGTGAGTTTATATATTACGGTTGCAAGGTCTAAGATGCTCGCCGAAAAAACAATTTGCAGGTGCATTGCAGTGGTTTTGACAGTGTTCCACTTCCAATGACTGGAAATATTCAGCACAATTTTTTTAAGCCACACTGATATGTGGTCTTAAATTCAAATTTTCGAAATTAAAAATTTTCAAAATATACCTTACTGATTATAGGACTATACTTAACTGAGTATAGGAAATACAAAATATTATATATTAGCAAAGAGGTATATAGCTATAGAGTACGCATCACAGCTAAAAATGTTGAAGCTGTTTCAGACGCGGGCGGTAAGTGCGAAGGGGAATTTTCGTCGTTCGTATGTATCTGCTATGCTGTTGCTTGATGCTGGCATGGCAATGTGCACACTGGGATATCAATATCAGTACCCCACATAGTAAATTTTCGTTGTATGAGATGCGCACTCTATGTAGTTCTATACTCTTTGATATTAGCCATTTAGTGTACAAGATTATCAAATGCTTAATTTTTTTGTGTTGCCACATCAGGGGATGCACCAGATTAACTTTCAAATTCCAATGTGTTAATGTCCGATGTCTGTATTAAGTTTCTATCTCATTACGTAATAACCAGAAGCTATTTGTTTAACCAAAGTTTTACAACAATTATGTCATCACTTTCATTCCAATTGTATACCGCCCGCCGGTCGTCTGATAGAACCTCTCGAAAGCACTCAGCGTATAAAAGTGTCCAACAATTACATTGGTATGAAATTACAATCTAGAGGCGCGTGCTATTCCGACGCAACAAAAGGGCATTCACATGTACAGGTTATGGTGAGTAGTTTACACTTTTTTTTTTTTGTAATGGCTAATAATGAACATTGTGGTATGAAGATGATTTGTGTGTTTGGTCATTACAAGTCTGGATTACGTTTCCAGATTTGTTTGTTTAACAACAGAGAATACTCTTTGACAAAGTAAAAAAAATGTTAGAATTGTAATAATCGATTACATTGTAAATCTCAAATTTGACAGGTAAATCAAATTAAAATACCAAAAGGCGTGTTTTTTGATATCAATTGACGGATGAAGGATCTTTTTATTTTGCGACTAAACTGAGAAGCTTATCACCTATATATTTTGACAGTTGTCAAATTTGTATATTAGAAATTTAAGACAGTTTAGTAAACAGAAAATAATGGAGGAATTTCATGATTGACAGATCATTTTGTGTGTGGTTGTGTTCAGAGTAGCCCCATATACAAAATATTTCTAAAAATTACTGAAAAGGGGACACAAAAATTAGTTAAAGGTAGGGATTACCACAGTTTATAATGTAAAATAAAAATTGGGACTTGGAAACAAAATAAGTTAAGCGTGTAGGAACAAGCTGGTTAATTTGTAGGGAACTTTTGAAAGTGATTATGTTAAATTAATAGGGTGGGTAATATAACATTGTGCAGTACCAATTCTGAATTTTAGAAGGTTATCCTGAGTTATGTCGTACACTGACTTAGAGAAGGCGGAGACGTGGTCATATTTCCTACGTCATAAATTTAACGTGCGATGTTTTGGAATGCAACATTAAGCTTGCGTTTCACTCGCACAAGTGGGATGAATAGAGTTTTAACTATAATTTGTTTGTTTCGTCTGCAGTTGTCTTTTTTTTTCGATGGTAGTTGAAAATCTTCCATAGACCCATAAGTACACTAATACATTTTTTATATTTGATTTCGAGTTCCTTACGTTTTATTTTCACGTGCGAATTCCAATTAAGCCTACATTCTTACATTCGACAGGTGAAATAAAATTAAAACATTAAATAAAAAGGACAAACAGGACACTCGTTGTTAAAATAATTTAGCTGAAATTTACCAAACAATAATCAGCTGTTTATTTCTTTTTAATAATACAATTTAAAAGCGAAATCTAGAATCTAGAAACCAATTTTAATTTTCGATTAAATATTGATTACCAAAAAGCACGCCATTAGTTGTGTAACAGATTATTTCAGTTTCAGATAATTCTGTGTCAAAAAATTGTATTTACAATTAAAAAAATAATTTATGTTTATACAGTAACCCTGTATTAATGAACGCTGATTAGCTGAATCAATAACTAACTTGACAGTTTTCCCCATAAGAATACTCTAGCAAATGTCAACAGTTAGTCAGTGATTAGCTAATCAGCGTTAGTACTTTGCACATCTTAAGTAATCGCACATCATTCCCAATTGTTTATACGTGTTCATTTGTTTTTTTTTATTTCCATCCACTTATTGCAGCAAGAATAAAACATAACCACTCAATAAAAAAAACACTTTACAGTGAATTTTAAAAATAACCAAGTATAACAAAAATAAAAAAAATAATCTTCAAGGTACGAATAAAAATTTAAAAAAAAAGCATAAAACATCTACCCAAAAACATAACTGAAATAAAATGGGGTTATACCGAAGAAAAGATAAATAGAGAATAAAAACTTTACTCCTTCACTCTTCCGAGTCAAATGCATCAAAGCGCCGCTCTCAACCCCTCGACTGCAATACAAGTACGTTAAGTTGCACTTAATACCCTTGAACATTCTGATGTGATGGTTGTTTTAGCACTTTTTAGTTATTAATTAGTTTTCATTTTGAATGAATTTAATTACTTTCTTTATTAACTTTTTTTTGTGGCACTGAATTTCGCCAAACTACATGGCAATTTGTTTTTTTTTTTTAATAGTAGAATTAGCATTCTGTTTATGAGCAATATGCTTTTATGAAGATGGTGGTTTATTAAATGGTTATAGCAGTCGAGAATAAACTTGTGTATGAACATTTTGAAAATTCAAATCGTTTCGTAGGTATTGCAGGGAGATACTTAAACGTGATAGGGAGGGATATGTATACATTTGTTTTAGATCTATTTTTGTAATTTGACCATCATCGAGGAGTATACTTTACATGTCATAGGATGTAAGGTAGCAAGTTTTAGCTTTGTTTAGAACAGAAATACTCTATTTTGAAGGGTTACTTTCCACTTTCATTACAATAAAGAATGAAAATACCCTCCGTCAAATAGGGAAGAGACTGCAAAGCTTTTCATGTTCGGTATGTGTATAAGTAACGACTATTGTTTAAAAGGCCACATTATTCAAGTCGATAAAACCGCAGCACAAAGGTTTCCTAATGGATGTAAGAAATATTTCACTCCTTCTGATATGGCTAAAATATATATATATGCTCTAAACTTTAGTTCAAGGCTCTCGTCCTGTAAGATGTACTAAAAACAACCTTGCTTCTACTAGGCAGAATTCAAACACGTGGGAAAAAAAAAAATAAAAAGTCGCTATGCCTTGGTCTATTTAACTCCTAACTTTCGTTCGAACATCGTAAAAATACCTTTTTTCTGATAACGCTATTTCAAAAACTAATGCTTCACTAAAAAATACGTTTGCATTGCGACCGTTTAATATTTAAAATCCATTACGTTTTTCTACTATGCTTATCTGTAGACATGAACTGAAATCTAGAGATTCGTTACTAATCTATTGAATATAAATATATTGTTCTTCTAGCTACAAAATGAAACAACATGGTTTTAGCAATATCTTCCGTATATTCAGAAATCAGTTTATACACTGGCGATTACAAGGATGAGGCCATACATTTTGTAATCAATTTTCCCTCTTTATACCTGTTTAAAATATTGTACCCGGAAACTTTTATTACCTGTAGTACAGGTACATATTTTCCCAACAACATAAATTTAAAGGATAAATAAGAAACGACCTATGGAATTTCCCAAGATCAAACAGTGAAGTACATTGCGTATATTTCGTTGCAGGAGCTCACATCAGCTATTTATTTTTTCAAAGTTTTTATTAAGAATATTTAAAAAAGGGGTTCCGGAGAGACTTTGACAGCGACAAAAAGTGTATAAATAGATGCTTATCAAGCCGACAAATTGCAAGGAGGCTTAATAGAAGTAAGCCTGTTGTAAACAGTTATCTTGCGGATCAACAACACGATGGGTAAAATCAAAAAGGACGCACGGTTAATTCTACGGCTTGCCTCAAATTCTATTCTATCAGCGACTAAAATAAGGACCAACAATGGTGTATCAGCCAGCATAGCAACGGTCCGAAGGATAATACGAAAAAGTGATACTATACAGAGAAAAATAACCCACTTCATCAACAAAGATTTGACTCAACCAGTCACACAAAATTTGTTCCAATTCACTTACCAAGTGAACATCTGGTGTATGGTCTCTCCATCCGAAAACCGAGTGGTTAGAGTAAATGCCAATACTCAAAGTTGTTCCAAACCATATTTCAAACTTATTGGATTTATATTAAAAAGTCATCTCCAGGACTTTGTAGGAAATGTAACCTCCTCCCATCTAACATCAGATATGATGACCATTGCCGCAAACAACTACAAATAATAAACTTTTCGAAAGCTTCCAAAGTTTTAATAAATAATTCATCCTCAACCCTGTGCATTGTACATACATATAGTATTCTGATCATTTGTCATTTTTCTTTGAAATTACGCTCAAGAACCAAACAGAATATAACTACTCAAGTAACACTCGTATATCTGTGAAGTTTGTGTTAACACTATAATTCTCTCAGATGGCTAGGATTGTTCATTTTTTTTTCATAACTATCTCAAATCCCCAACTCCAACTCCAAGACTAACTACTATGTGGCAATCAGTTAAATTTTTTTTTGTTGTTTTGCTTTTTTACTGCTGTCACAAGTTTTGTGCGCTATATTTCATCATAGTGTGCTGGCGGATTGTTCTATCCCTCAAACTCTGCGGCAAACGCAAAAGTTCTATTACCCTTCGGGAGAAGATTATTGCCGGAGCACATGCATTCGCAAGATGTTTTTGTACTTACCACAGAGGAGCAGAAACGATGTCCTCTTTTTTTTTCAGTATTATATAGATCTAAGGATGCATATCATCATTCCTGTTGCAAAATACCACCGCACCTTCTCTCTAATGGCGGTTGGCATAGTTTATAATTTTGTTCTTCCCAAAGACGCAGGGCATAGTACTAGAAAACAAAAAAAAGTAGAAGGAAACTTTTCCACAAACTTCAAGTTATTTGGTTCACTCGCAGAATGCTTTCCACATTCTGAAGTTCTCCTTCATCCACAACAATGTTACATAAGAAGGCTACGCCGAAAATTCCCCACCGACCCCCAAAATATGCGCATCTTCGTCCTTCATATGCATGCCCATGCATATTGCATATTCTATTATTAATAAAATGTTAGGTTATTGAACCAACACCATGCAGCATGCACGCCTTCAGGCAAACAAACAATACCCATGTGTGTGTGTAGGACACTTCATGACTTCTATAAGCCGCTTTTCATAATTCATGCCGTTTCTATTGTAAATGTGTTAAAGGCTTTTTTTGTCAAGCTCACACACACGCACAGCCGAATAAAACATAGATCCCTCCTACAACAACGTCTCCCCGAATGCGGTTAAGCAATTAAATGACAGAATATTATCTCTGGTTTTGGCAAATGTAGGTCAATTTGACGTATAGCGAACAAAGCAAACAAAAGACAAGCGACGAAGAGGATTTCCATTTGCGACTTGAGGACGGCACTGTAAATTCAACTTTGTTTTCTTCGAGACATTTTTAATATCTTTCGGAGACAAATTAAGCAAGAAAAGATTGCAAACATTCACATCAAGACCATCAGCACTGAAACTGTTTCTGAAGGCGCACTATTTTTCCTGTCACGACAATGGAGTGAATTTTGTTGTAGAGTTGACGAAGAAGAATGATAAATGGATTGAACGTTTTGATTTGAAGGAATTAGTACACCGAAACGGATGACAATATTAGAGGACTTTGAAAATATTTGATTTAAATTTTTCTTACTGATAATCGTTCTTACTGATAATCGCTTTTAGCCTTCACCTTAAATTTTGTAATTGAATGTGTAAGCATACTTCAAAAAACTAAGCTAAAAAAAATATTTGTATGAAATAGGATCTGGCAGCACTTTTATTTAAAAAAAAAAAAAACATAAAATGTGTCGATTGTTTGTATAAAAAAAGAAAGAAACGCATCCACATCATAACAATACCGTGACATTTTCTGAAAATTTATTCACTGCTTAAAAAATCCGGAATTTCTGTAAATGGGATCGAACAATAATGTTTATTATTAGGATTGTAATAATTTAGACGAGGAAGACCGATTCCAACCAACGTGAAGTGGGCAACTAGAGGTATTTAGCTAGAGATATGATGGCTCAGGACCAGGTTGCAGCATCATTTAAGTAAGTAACTAAGCAATATATTTTTAAGAATTAATATTAAAACCAGGTTTTTAAATAGTTTGTCCCATTATTTCAAGTAGGTGACTGATATGTAGTGGCTAATAAAAATGTCTTAGGAAAATAGGGGAATACTTCTTTCAGGATTTAAAAAACTTTCCGACAAATCTGTAGCCCGCACACTAAGTCATTTTCCATTGATTTTTAACTGCCACTCCTTTTGAGATAATCTCGTGGCGTTGGAAATTCCACAGTAAATTTTTAAATTCCAATATATTTTTTTCCGCGTGGTGGTTGGCGTCCGTCTGTTTATACCCTCTGCCATAGGGGTATATTAGTTTCGATACATAGTTTGTAACATAGAGAAATCATTTAGCTAGATATACCTTAAAGTATATGGATCGACTCAGAATCGCTAGCTGAGTCGACTAAGCTATTTCTGTCCGTCCGACCGTCCGTACGTCACCAGTTTTGGGCATTAAATTTTGAGCTAGAAGGATAAAATTTGGTACACGTGCTCTTTGTTGCTGCCAGCAGAACAAGTGTTTCGTCTATAGACCATTTTAACCCACGCCCACTTTTTGGGTGTATTTTATATAATAAAACATCTTTATACGCCACCCCATGACATATGCAGGAGATTTTTTTTTTTGCGTTAGCCCAGCGGTTCCCACCAAACTTAATTCTATATTAATAAAATTCGTATGTAATAATCAGATTTAATGTAATGAGTTTTGATTTAAACGCCCTTTCACCCCGAAATCTGATAAACCATCAAAAAGCTTATTTCAATCAACTAAACCATTCTAATTCGGCTCAAAAATTTATGATCTGAAGCCCTAATAGCGGGGGTCAGCCAAAATCACAATCAATCAAAGGAAGAAATGACGCAATAAGCGATCCTGTCTCGGGCTGTAAGAGCTGTAACACCGTCCTGTTGAAACCAAAATGTTTCCTTGACAATATCATTCGGAATTGACATCAACAAATCCATTGAAATTAACCGATAACTCTCTTTGTAGACGACTATGGCTCTTACATCATCATCTTCAAAGAATAACTATCCAATAATACTTTCCGCACAAATTGCAGCCCAGACAGTAACATGTTGGTTATTTGTTAATTAATGGAAGATTTTTGTTGGCATAAAACCGATAAATTTGGTTCATTGGCGGTCCCATTGGCAATGATTCCAAAAATCAACGTCGATTCGAGCCTTGTTCTAAACGAAAATGGCTTGACAATCCGTTGAATTGGTGGGTTTCGTTAAATTTTGAGGGGGGTACCCAACTGCAAGGAACTGCGATTATTCAATGGTCTGTACTGTCTCTATGTTAACATCAAACCGCCTCGGAAGACGTCGACCTTAATCACTGGCGTTATCAGGATTGGAAATACATTTTTAATGTAAATGTGTTAAGATATAATCTGATGGCGCTTCCCTAGCTCGATCATTAGTCGATCTGTAAACAAATGCCAAATTTATAGGGTGGTTCAGACCTCACGGAAATTTATTTTTTTTTCATAAATGAACTAACTACAAGATAGATTATCTGTTATAGTTCTCAATTTATTCGCGTTGGAATGAATAGTATCGCATTTAGGATGGTATGGCGGAGGAATTTGCAGATATTGAACACCAAACCACCGTCGAAAAGTAAGGAGGAACTTGACAACTTAATCGATTGGAATTACATCAAAGCATTCGCGTTGCAGTTTGGTTTCATATTCAAATGTATATCTACTTTTATAGATTTATTACATATTTTCCAATAGGTTATTGTCAGCTTTTGGACCACCGCTGCACCGGTTAGGTTTTTAGATTCATGGCTGCGTTGTTGGCCAATTTTCGACATTATCTAATATTTAAAATTAATTGCATTTTACTGCTCAAATATTAACTTCCAAAAATAAAGCTCAGATTTCCATCAAATTTGCCGCTTGAGTTGCGATCGCTTTCCGCTATTCTTTTGACGTTTGTGATAACTACCTTTCTCTGGTGTTTTTTTTTTCCGCTTTTTCATTTTATTTTAGGACAGGACGAGAGTGAACTATTTCCCGCTGTCATATTATTCAAAATTAATTAATTCCAGCGAAATTTTTATTCATAATTGTATTCATTGTACTCAATTTTGTTTGTTTTACATAATTTGTAAAAAATTGTTTTCGAGTTACGATATTTAAGTATGGTAGACGATTTTTGCGCAAACTTTTCAATGTATGAAAAAATATGAAAGCACTCGACAGTAACATTTCATTCTGTAAATTTTTTAATAGGTACATATGTGCTCAAATCACAAATTTTTGAAAAGATACGAAGTTTGTGAAACTTGAATAAAACGTCATCAGCGAGTTGGCGTCATCGAAGTAAGGCTATAAATCTTAAGTACAACAAACATGCGAGCGAAATGCGAGCCTGCGAATAAATCACTCTTAATGTATTCAAATGCAAACACAACTAATACGACATTTTTCTGACTAAACCAGCAAGATATTTAATTACTTTGTTTTACATTTCGGAACAAAAAAAAACATAAAAATGTCTTTGTTCCATGTATGAATATATGACTGCGGTCACGTTAATATAAATCTGTTACTTACTGTAGATTTGCAAAACGTTAAGAATATTTCATTTTTAAAGGATTAGTTTGAGATACACACGGTTTTATAGTGTGCAAAGCCAATCTTTGGTGTAATTGCTAAAAAGTTTCATGCCAATGACAAAAGACGCAACATGTGAAGTCTTTTCTGGAGCTTATACTCGTAGTCATAGCCTTTATAGCCTTTAGGATTACACTGACATATGTTATTGGTCAACAACAACGTTTTTAATAAGTAGGTACATATTCAAAATTAAATGGAATTCATACAATTAACTTATAAAATACCAATCTTGTATTTGTCAGAATGTAACAATGGAACAATTTCTGAAGGTTCTTTCAATTCTGAAACCTTTTTCTTTTGCCATTGAATAACACTATACATAATACTCTGCCTGTTACACCCTACTTTAGTGAAACAAACCAGCCACCGAACTTAAATTAATTAGAAATCTTAGTAAGCGTACCTCTATAAGTAGGTCCCAACTTAATAGTCCACTTAAGCGCAGGTAGTCATATTATTTTTGAGGCTCGCCGGAAGCTTCAAGTGAATTCCAACATGTCAATGAGTATTAAAAATTTTCTTCCACGTTTGACGTTAGAAAGCTACCAACATTTTGATCGATATGAAGCATAAATCAACAATGTTTTAGGTTAGGTACCTATGACACGATAAAATGATTGGAGAATGGGCGGCCAGATGCAGTGATTTTGGGTAGGTACACAATTAGTTAGGAAACTTTAGTTACTTTTAATTTTGTAGTCTTATTGCAACAACGAGAAATAGTTTATAACAAAGTTATCTATTTGAAGATTGTTTTCGTTTAACTTTGTGGATCGGATTGTCGGCTTGTGGGTTTGACTGATTGGCTTTTATGTAATTTACAGAAACAATTTCTTTACTTTATGTAGATGGTATCTGGAAGGGGTATTAGGGCAGTGCTTTCAAGTCAATTGAGGGAAATATATTTTTTTAAAGCACTACGTAATGCTCAACGAATTACACTATGTTTGAGGTGCGCATTTTTTTTCTCTTTTTAAGAATCGGTCGACAATTGGATTGCTCGTACGGCACAGACAATAACCTACGAAACAAGTATGTATGTAGTTACAGGTGCACATTACAGCAGGGGAATCTCATCAGGTCCTGTGGATTTTCAACAACAATAGAAGCACTGTGCTTAGTTGTGAAACAACTTTATAAAACTATTTATGACGCTTTGGGCGCGTGTAAATTAGAAGTAAAAAAGTTATGTCTTCGAAAATGAAGTCAAGATCGATAAAGGTTTGAGTTTGAAGCGATATATTAAGAAGTATTAGAGAGCTTTCGTTCGAAGCACTCCAAGCCCAATTATCTGTCCCGACGTTAACAGCTTTCAATTAAAGATTCTATTAAAGCAATAATGTGTCATGAACAGCATTCAATTGAGGGCTTTATAGAAGCTACAACTATTTTGTGACCAATGATATGAAACATAAAAAAGTGAAAATGTGTGCGTGTCAACATTTGAAAGGATCTTGCTTCGCGTCATAACCAATGAATTAATGTTCCATGAACAACGTCGATTGAAGGATTTATAGAACATACAACCATTTTGACGTAAAGATATAAAATATGAAAAAATGAAAATGTGTTTTCATAATCAATGGCTTTCCAAAATATGTTTTAGGTGATTTGTCCTTAAAACTAATCTGTACAGGAGGAATTGAATTCGAATCTCAGAAATAACTTATTTTATTCTATTAAATGTAATAATCCACCGATAGTGAAGAGGACCTTTTCTATTCATGCGCGCTCAATCAAGTCAATGGAGTCCAGATGCAAATGTCAACTCCCGTGACAGAACCGCCCAAAATTAGGTACCACATCGAATTTCGCTTTTTAGGTAAAATATCACAATGACAACACAAATGATAACCCAACCTAAGAACGTATGATGAATGTAACCACGCACGTCACATGTTAAAGCTTCCTAACATAATTTGCAAACGTAAAAATAATTTTGTAAACTTTAAAACATAATTACTCCTCATTACGGGAATATATTTTTAATTTACCCCAAGATCATTTTACCCTGACTATTTTCTTACACCAACAAACTATACATTCGTATCCTGTCGTCTCCCCTCTCCACGTCATTCCTCATATGCGCTATTAATTAAAGAAACATCAAATAATTGCGCATGATGTTGACGACTGACAACACTGACAACATATCTGTCACATATGTATGAACTTGCGCTGGTGGATTCTCATATGACCATGTATCTGTCACTCCTAGTGTCATCCATGAACAAAGCAAAAAATAAAAAAAAAACGTCCTCATTCATATCTCATTTTCACTAACTCACGAGATATGTCGTCTACAAGGTACAACATTCATTCATACAACGACAATACAAATAAATTATAATGAGCTGCTGTAAACTCGACATCCTTGAGAGTGTCAAATACAAACAAGCAAGCACCCATTATATTTATTCCCTCTAAGCAAACATACGAAAAACGAATACCCACGATGTACACACCGGTAGTACTCAACACTAGAAAAAGGATAAAGTTGACCTTTCACGTACACGATGTAATGTCATAAAGACACAGAGTCCTAGTCCTTATGTCGTATAAAAATATAGATGTCAGAGTAGTGCCAACTATTTTGACTAACATGTATTAAAACAAGTGCACTTAAGCCCGAGAAACACTTGAACCCTTCTTTTTTTGTGTTGGTCTTCTTTTCAAACATAGGTATGGTAGTTTCTTTATATGAATTGTCTTAGGTTTCTGGTTGAACATTTTGATTAACATTTTACGAAGAAAAGTTTTTATTTTCTAATAAGATAAATTTATGCTTGGGTCAAGTGGCATAGAGTATTTTTTTTTCTCGCAGGTTTTGTTTGCCCACTTAACATATAAAAAAGACTTGAAAGGAAGAAAATGACAAGAGAGTGCATAGACGTCGCCGTGGAATAGGTGGGAAGGTAACTGTTTATTGTAGTTGTCAAATAAAAGATTCCGACAATAAAATGAAATAAGATGAAACAAAAGAAAAGCATAGACAAAGAGGGATTTTATAGCTCAAAACTAATTTGCACAAAACGTGGTCTACTAGTTGGAGGTGTTTACTTTCTGCAGGAAAATATTGTTAAAAGTTTTGTGTTTTATGAATTATGCTTATGTGATTGCACTTTTATGAATTGATGAATTTCGTCAAATGTTGGCGATATTGTCAACAAGCCATAAGAGAGCCAACCACAATAAAAAAATCTTGTTTGATGAGCAATGCCGACAGATGATTGCACCCAAGATCGAAAGGACGCTGCAATAAAAGGCTAGAGCTTTATAGGAAACGGAGAAAGGAAAATAAGCTGCTTTTTAGTTAGTACATACCACGCGTTCAAGGATACGGCTTACGGGGAATGGCTAAGTAAAGTTATATTAAAAACTTAAATGAAAAAGCAGGGATACAATTCTGCAATTGAATCCTTTAAAAAAAAATCATTTATTATTGACAAAGAGATTGAAAACATTAATGTCCAACCGACTTCAAAGAAGCGAGGATTCCTTCCGTAGTAGGTTAAGTTTGTGGGTAAATGGGGCAGGTAATTCGTCTATCCTCATCGTACTCTGGTCAACGTAGCCCCATTGGGATGTTCATTAGGTGCTCCGTATAATGTTAACTCCCTCCTTTGTCCACAAAGCTACTCTCTTATAGCCATTGTTTTTTTTTTTCTCAAAGCTAAAAAGTTTGGTAAATAGGGTTTTCGGATAGATCCGTGAGGTAATGTGCAAAGTAAGGTTGGTGGGTTGATGCAATAAGATATATTTATCTTTCTTTATGATAATACTTGCAAAAAAGGCAGTTCACTTAATTTTAAACGAATTAGAGAATGCTTTAACTTAACTGTCAAACTTTAGACGCATTCCACATCAGTGGAACTCATTACTCCATAGCATGATTTTTTTCGGAAGCCATTGTTTCGATAAAGGTTCGAGTTTGACGCCACATATAAAGAAATATCGGTAGAGATTTCTTTCAAAGCATTTCAGAACCAATAATCTGTCCTGAAGTTAACAGCTAAACCACAATAATGTGTCATGAACTGCGTCTGATTAAAGGCTTTATAGAAGCTACAGGTATTTCGTTACGAATTATATGAAATATAAATAGATGTAAATGTGTTTCCGCCTTAAAACTTCAGTATCTGAAAGCACCATGCTTTTCGTCATAACCAATTAATTAACGTGTCAAGAAGAGCTACCTGCTTAAGGCTTTATACAGGGTGTCCAAAATAAGATCAACCAATGTTAAACACGAATAACTTCATTACTTTTTAATATACATAATTGTTTTTTTTTTTCTTTTTAAAGTAAATTAAAATTATCTATTCTTGTCAACGGTCAATTTTTCTGACGCAGCAAAAATATCGCCAAGTAAGGAAATTGTTGTATGTCAGAAAAAGTTTCCCTCTGCTGAGAATGTTGATCTACTAGATTAAAAAAATCTCTGCTGAGGAGCCGGAGGAAAATCTCTAAGGGATCCGTAAGGTAAGTGGAACACGCCTATGTGTCAGACAATGTTGGGATTCGGAACCAGGACACTTGTGCATTCCAGGGCACTGCCCGCACTGATAAACTGGCAACACAATTTTCTGAAAACCATCTTTTTCTAAAAAGAAATGAGGTGAAAGAAAGTAAGTTTCCAGTGAACAAAATGTATTTGAAATATCTCATAAAATCGTTTTTATTTATAAAATACTCTTGATAACCTGTTTTCAAATTCTATTCTATAATGACGAACTGATTTTTTTGGGGAAATGTTCCTTCCTCTGGATTCTGTAATAGCCCGATTGTTTACATTCTTTTTGGAATAAAGCTATTAAAGTCGATATAAATATATACTTCAACACGAAAAAACTAACATTTCCCAAAAAGCAAAAGGATTTACGACTATTATCGTGTTTAGTGTTTACATATGTATAAGACATGTGGCTCGATGACACATGCATTTGCGGAATATTACATCTTGACATTTCATGTCGGTTGTAAATTAAATCAAGCATTCATGCAATGATTTACAATTCATGTGATATTAATGTTAATCAAAATTAATTTTGACTGATTCCTTCTTAATTTTATTACTGACACCCCCAATGATGATGACCCTCTAAACGTCAGAACACAGCCGTCATAAAATCCATTTAATCGTTTTACAATCCCTAGATCAGTGATCAATACAGGCCTACACCTACCCATTGAAACAGAAACCAATTCAACGCAATGAAACCAGTTTCGTTGTAGACGATCACGGACCGATCAAAGCGAAGTTTCGGTGACATTGATCTTCTGTATGCATAACGTTTTCTGTTTTTATATCGATGACACTTGTATCGTATTGATATCATGTTGGTTTTATTCGAAACACTGGTGCACGGGCATTCCGATGAATGCGTGTATATCTAGAATTATCGTCTTTTGATATCATACCCCCGGTATGAATTGTTATCTTATCTGCAGAGATGTGTGTAATATGTAACGTTAATTTTTGTAACTCAGATAACTCGCTCGGCTTTTCAGTGAGCAAGTGTTGAGATGAATAAACGAGATAAATACAAAGTGGTTACTTCTCGTAATTATAACTTATCTGTGAAGTTATAACTATGTATATATTTTTGTATTTTAAGAATTCAGGTTCATACGACGTAGTGACGTGATTGAGGTCGATTTTTATGTCTTTCTCTCGAAATCAAACAGACATTTTTTCTGTTGTTCTTCTCGATTTTATTGAAGTTCATGTTTTGCCCACTTCTTTCTCCGAAACGGAACTCGTGTAGCTATAAAATTCGAATTAATTAAGAGTTAATTATATTCAAATTGTTCATCGTAGGGATTTGTGTTTAAGAATTCTTCTTTTCGACCTAAAATAGATGCTTTTATGTTAAGTGAAGTGTGTCCACGGTTTAAGGGAGGTGTGTGTTGCAGGTTTTAACTTTGAATCGGTGGAATTTAAACAAACTGTTCAATTTTTTATGCGACATCTAATCGCATTTTTAATTAACTGCACCTAATGGGTCTTTTAAGTTTAAGCGATATATTTGCAACATTGAAAAGCAAAGAATTTCGGCGTCGAAAAGTCAAAGGATTGTTTTAAAAAAATAGTCCAAATAAATTGTAAAAAAAAACATATGAGAAGGCTACAATCCGCTGTGCGGATCGTTTAATACCCTTTATGGTCATAAAGTATTGAAAATGACGTTGTTACAACATATTGTTCAGAAGGTTTATCAAATTCTTGTATGGTTCGACAAAAACAACGTTTTTCTATTGCATATGCTTGGGGTAGGGAATACTAATGGTTTTTGTAAGATAACGCCCCTAAACAGTGGGCGTGGGTTAAAATAGTCTATTGAGGAAATGTTTATATTAATACTACCAATGATTCTGCATCATCGAAAATTTAAAAATTTTACTATAAAACTTTTTTTTTTTAAACGCCCCCAAAAAGTGGGCGTGGCAAAAAACTGTATATTGACGAAATATAGATAATTCGATTCTCTCAATATGCTGCTCGGACACTTTTTTTAAAATTCTTTACGGTTTGGCCAAAAAAAAAACATTTTCCTAAAAAGGGGGCGTGTCAATGGGTGGATTTTAAAAATTTTTACACTTGTTCTGGTGACTCGGACAAGGATCCTATATACCAAATTTCATTATCCTAGCTCAAAATTAAAGGCCCAAAAATCGGTGACGAACAGACAGACGGACGGACGGACGGACAGACAGACATGGCTAATTCGACTCAGCTAGCGATTCTGAGTCGATCCATATACTTTGAGATATATGTAGCAAAATTATTTCTCTATGTTACAAACTAAGTATCAAAACTAATATACCCCTATGGGATAGGGTATAAACAAGTAAAATAAAAATACTTCATATATGCAAATCGATTGTTTTTTTAAATTATGAAATATTCGCATACCGACATAAAATATTACCCACCCTATATTTGCCCCCACAACTATTTGGACCGCCACATTTTACCGCTGTTTTCAAACTGAAAATTTGAGAAGCTTCTCATTGCAGTTTTATACTCTTGGATGATATCAGACCTTCGCTAGAGTTGTTGAGTATTAAAAAAAACGTTGGTATTGTTACTTTTGGAATTTTGATCATGGACTCAGTGCATATTAATCAAAATCACCACATCATCAGTACCTAATTAAGATTATCGCGTTAATCTGCATCAGTTTTGAGACAGTTTGGTTGATTTGCTCTGACGATGGCTATTAACAGCTCAACGGCTAAGATATGTTATCGTGTTTTGACATCAATACTAGTTAACGATCTCGAACTCGTTATTATTTATTCCTAACTCTCAACTATGATCATCAGGTTTGGGTTTTAACTGATAGAATAAAATCGAAAAATCGTGTCCAAAATGACAAAATGAGATTTCTTCGATAAGGAAGAAGATCAAAGTCGAGTAGCTGCTTCTCCAAACGGAACGTTCCATTGTTGTTTAATTGCGTTGTACCTATGTCCACAGATCGACTTCCGAGAAGTGTCATTGATGCAGTCAAATCGGGTAATCTTGGTTCGGGGCAGATATGTATATGATTATGACAGGACCAAATAAATGATCTGTACTAATCATTTCTGCAATATCCCCCAAAAGTTTTTTTAATCGATAACTAAGTACTATGGACTAACGCTTCGAAGTACTTATTCAGGATCCTAATTTTACGTTAATGTTTCATTTAAAAGGAGTTCATTGAGCGACAACAAAATGTTTATTACAAGCTTGTTAAATTGTTTAATGAAGTGCATAACTTTTCAGTTTATCTCGCCCATTTTGACAGTCCGTTGGGACTGGCTAATGTCCGACGCCAATTTTAGAAATGTCCTAACTAATGCGGCATTCATAAAATACTTAATCTGTACCGTAATTTTTGTATTTAGCATTGCGTGTCCTTCACATGTTGGCCATAGGGCAAAAGCCAAAACCGTAATAGACATAAAGCATAATTTAATATGTATATATTCGGGGAAAAAGTTTGGTTATATTTTTTTGTCGGAAATTGCTAGGGCACGGGAGATATCATTTATATTCTTCCACCCACTCTTTGGTGGGCCATTACTAAAACTAGAAATCAAATAAAAAAAACAGAATACATACAGCAAACAACGATAAAGGACACGCAATTCGTAAGCACATACACAGAAAGCGGAATGATTGTATTATCGATTGATTTTTCCCATTTCTTCTCTCCCAAAAAAAAATTTCTATAGACGATTTCGACATCGACGACAGCGATACAATGAGGACGACGACAACGACGACGCCAGCCACTTTTTGGCAGTTAATTTTACGGAGCAGAAAAAAACAACAAAATATACCAAACTGGGAAAGTGGAACACTCCCCCTAAGGAGTAGTGAAGGCAACGCGCATTAAACCAATTTAATCACATTTTGCTGGATTCTATTCCAATGCTATACGTTGGTATATGAAGGTAGATATACGGCACAAATTACCAAAAAGGACGACGACAATACGTATGGTGAATATTAAGGGCGGCTCTAGTCGGTGGTGTACACCCTACGTTGCCCTGACGTAAAAGACGGAATAATCCTCAATTATCATCTACATACCTATGTTGGGTAAAAAAAACTGACAAGGGGAACAATTTGACGGCACTCATCTAGTAGCGGACAAGCTTTATATTTTCTCGCATGTATGGTAGACCACTTTGTCCACCAAATGATACGGCGAAATCAGCACAATTGATGCTTGTCGACGGTGGGCCAAAATTGTGGGGGCTATACCACTCGTGCCTTAAATTGAAAATTTCATTACTACCAACTACCTACGTAACCTTACTTCTCTTCTCCCGATAGTCTCTCGTTCCCTAAAGTGGGTGGCTAACATTCCTTTTTTCCTCTTTCGGGTGGAGGACAGCGGAAGGTTACCGTGGCAAGTTAAAAATGAGAAAAATATACACACACATACACACACCTCCAGAGAAAGGACGAAGAGAATAAATGTTAGCTATGCTCCAAGGGCTGAGGGATATTATAATGCTCTGGCCGAAGCCGAGGGCGGGGTTATCGGTGCGGAGTGCTGGCGTTTGGCAACGACAACGACGAGAACGTAGAATCGCATTCATTTCATACATTCCACCTAACCAAGGGGGAGCAGGGCAGGAGCTTCCTAAAATTCCACCACACACACTCTCCGTGGGCTCGAGAATTTCCATTATGTCATAGTCAGAACGCGTTACACATCCGCCGCTGTGCTCTAACCGCTGGCACGTTGGTTCACTGTTTCGTTTTGCTGATGGCGATGGTGATGGTGTCTCTGCCTAGTTGCCTTTCCATTTCCACCTTTTTGCCAGCCTAAAACCTACCATCTACCATGTACGTAGTAAATCCACACGAAAGGAAAAACGAGCAGGGAAAAATCGACATTGGGAGAGAGCACACCGCCTGCGCTAGTATCGATTGTTTACCACTACTTTTGATAGTCACTTTCTTGTTGTTTGATACTTCCCGCTGTGTGGTGGATTTTTCTTCCTTTACTTAGGTGCAATGAAACTCGAAAAAAAAGGATTTACTATAGGTACTACTTACCCGAAAGAAACAGCAGCGCAAGCAGTGGTATCCAAAATAAATATTTCATCTTGTCGTCGAGTCGTTCGTTATCCTTTTGTTGGTATATCCCAGATATAAAATAAAAAGGAAAAATATCTCGTTTTCCTTGTCCTCTCTTTTGTCGTCAGCCCTATGGGTAATTTCGGGACAGGTAGAACACAGAATGCCGTGTAGAGATGGGAATTCTAGGAGAAGCAAGTGACTTTTTCGACTTGGGTTGGATTTGCCTTTTTTTCGACTTTAAGTAGAAGACACCTAGGTTTAGAAAGCACTTTGTATTGTCGCGAAAAGCGCCTGCTTCATTGGAATTTAATTCACTCTTGGAATATGTTTAACACTATTCCCGAATTTAGATTTATAAAAGAATTTCTGCGGATCTTTGCTCCGACAAATTACGTATTAAGAAACTTTGCACTAGAATGAATAGGTTGGTTGGATTTGTATCGCTTTAGCCCGGTCCGTAAAGTGAAGAAGCCATTATGACTCCTACTGGAGACACCAAGAGACAACTAACATGATCTTCTTTGCACGACACACACACACATCACAATTTTTGGAACTGATTTGATTATGATTTAATATTTTTGCCACAAACGAGAAGAACCGAGTAAACCACAAGATTGTAAAACGACTAGCTCTATCAATGGATGCACATGCAACTACTTTGTCATAAACCGCTGTGTATTGTTTTTTTTAATCAATTTTTATTCAATTTTTTTTTATTCCGAACGCATCGAGCCCGTCTCCGCAATCACTCCACAACTCAATTGAAAAATTCGAACTGCCCAAGAAAATGTTCTTGCCGTTGAGTGAAAATGATGATAGGAAAATTGCGGCGAATTGTTGTTGTCATTTGTGCAGTCTGCACCAGGGCTGCCGAAGTGAGTACTAAGGGAGTATTCGTACTCCCCAAGCATTCAATGTACTCCCGTACTCCCCTCACCTTAATTGTACTCCCCTCGAAAATGTCCAAAACTTTTTTCAAAAATTCTGTAATAATTGTCTCAGCAAAAAAAAATTAAGTGGCATGGCATCACTGATCGCATCTGATTTGTCCAAGGCTTAAATGCTCTGAATGTTTTCGTTTTGTATGAACCCTGAATCTATTGAATAAATGTTATTTTTGATTGGTTTAAGTTATTTATGTTTTGTTAAGTTTTTTTTATTCAATCAATGTATCATCTGTGTTCTTCATTTCACGTTTGAATTGTGATTAATTTGAGTGAAGTACAAATTTAAAAAAAAAAATGAATAAAGTTATACTGTTAATAATAAGATACATTTTTTTATTTGTGTACTCCCCCATAACACGAAATACTCCCCTCTAATACTCTGAAATACTCCTCTCTAAATTTACAAAACGGCAGCCCTGGTCTGCACTCTGCAGTGCAAAGCGAAGAGAGCAAGAGCGCACAAAAGTATCTATATCTACTCATTGACAAAGATGGAAAATCGGTGAATATGCGAGTGAAAAGCGACGGAAAATGTAGCACATACAAAAACAACACTTCGGTACATACACGCCACACGGGACAACAACAAGAGATGTGCTGTTTTGTTGGGTTTAGGAAAGGAGAGCAAAGAAATCAATTTCTTTCAGGCTGAACGCTGAAGTGAGTGACAATCGCTATACTCCTTTGTGGTGGTGAATATTTGTGTCCCGCTTTGACATGAAGGTCTGCAACGGAATGCAATCTGAATGTTTCACATGCACTTCGGTATTGAGCAGGTATACATGTCTCTTTCTGGTAGGTGCTACATGGAATCTGAGAGTGGGATAGTCTTATTGATTAATTAAAAGAGAAGTTCTTAAGAGAGCTTATTTCGAAGTTCGAAAATAAAATAATGGGATGTTAGTGAGTTATAGTTGGGTTTGAAGATGAATGACTTAAAGTTACACTATTACAAATTATTATTAGAGAGCAAACTAATAAAAGAGTACTTTGCGAAAACGACATTGTCAAAACTAACTAACAGCTATCAGATTTGAATAAAAGCATGAATAAATCCATGAACCATTATATTGTCGCAGCCTGTTGGTAGTCTGGAAACAAGAACTGTGTTTTATTTATATCTCTGCCCTTATTTACAAACTCATTATAAGAAGTGGGTAAAGTTATGGCTAAAACACAATCACGCTTTGGAGCTTCGCTTTACCAACGTTACGCCCAACTGCTTTGCGCACGCTTTGACATATTTATTTTCTCAGCAGTTTCAACTTCTGCTACATAAATGGGGGAAATGATTAAAATCTTTGTAAAAATATCGTATTCCACAACCTTCTCAGAAAATAATCCAGAAAACAACAACAAATATTTTGAAAATTCACACTTTTTCCAACCTTTGCTTTGCCCATGGCGCTTTACAGCAACCTTAAGATTTTACGTTTTTCATTTTGAGGTGGAAATTCAACGCCAGGCAAAGCTAAATTGGGATAGGTAACAATGATTTCATATGATTTCATATTTCAACGCACCAAAGCGTGATTGTGTTTCAGCCATTATGCCTTCTTAAAAACACCTCTAAACGCAAAAATCATATTAGATAAACTTATAAAAAAACCATGTCATGTCACTTTCTTTCTTTCCCGTTTCTAAGTTTGTAACGCTCGTACTATGGTAAACATTTGAAGAATATTCATAACCCATCAAGTGCGCGCAAAATATATAAAATAAAAGATCAAAATGGTAGATATATTGGTCTAAACGACTGCCATACATAGATTATGACATAAGTCATATGGATATATTAGTCCGTCGGGAAATACCAAGGTTGCAATTTTAAATTTTGACATTTCGAGTGGATTAATGGTGTACTTAGATGAATTTCAATTTGCTCATAAATAAATGTTTACATTGGAGATCAAGTAAGAAAAGATAGGGAACTTTCGTAAGTTTTCCCCTTTATCACCCGATTTCTTACGTGTCGTTTTGACACATAAATTACCAGGGTTGCATACAAGTGTGTATCTGATTGGGCCGGGGTGGGGAATTTATCTGTGAAAATCCTGGAAATTTTCAGGATTAGCTTGTACGCAAAACGTAAAGTCCTGGAAAGTTTCCTATCTCTTCTTTACCTCATCTCTGGTTTACATCACTTAAAAATTATAGGGGAATTAATGCAATGTCGGAAAGTCGTCGTAAAAGTTGTAAACGTGATAAAATTACGACGTGGTATTTGAACTGTCATATTGTGTATAGGAAATCTTTTCCAACAAAATCGGAATTTTTCCACAAGAATTAGATGTGTTTACTGAGATTTTAAACGTTGTAAACTTTTGAAATGATTATTATACGTCGTCGTAAAATTACAATAAGGGTATTCATGCAAAAGTGAAAAAGATTGTAATTTTACGATGACTTTTCATGAACGACACTAAAACTGCACCACTACATAATGCGGTAACCCACTGAATTGAATCTCGTTTTAGTAATTTATTTATTGATAGAAATTTGTTCCTATTGTTATTAATTTTTTTCAGTTAAGCATATACGTTTGATGTGTGAAAGTGACTGATTAAATGTCAAAATAGCATTTCAAAAGTTTACAACGTTTACCATCTCAGTTTACGCACCCAATTCCTGTGAGAAAATTCCGATATTGTTGAAAAAGATTTACCATACAAATTTTGATAGTTCATTTATCACGTCGTAATTTTATCACGTTTACAACGTGTACGACGACTTTCCTACGTTGCATGTATACCCCTAATCTTTCGCACGTAATAAAATTACGACGTTTCATGAATACCCTTAACGAAGTCATATCAATATATTTTGTTACTTATTGCTTCTGAGAAGTGTAAAAATATTTCGACTTCGAAAATCGTAAACAGCTGACTACAAACGTCAACCGCAGTAAGTTCGAAACATGTAAAAATGAGACTATTGAATGCTGGAAGAAATTTATATATTTCACCGATATGTAATTTACGGATGGTACTTAATTTAACAAACAAAGTAAATATATAACAAAAGACATTCTTTTAAGCTTTCAGGCAAAGCCAAAGTACAGGGGCTGGCAGAAAAACCTGAACCACATGAAGTAACCACTGACTATATTGGACCACCGGACAAGGAATCAAATCTTCGCCCATACGTACGGTGTATTGCGGAGAATGAAACTCCTTTGGCCTTTGAACTTCGTAATAAGCAAATAGAAGTGGAACAATGGAATCAAGACTTTTGGTCTAGGCATAACAAGCGATTCTATGATGTAAGATTTTGGTTATATTCGGTATTCCGTAGAATTTCACAAGCGTATTGTATTTGTTTCAGGAAAAAGAAGACTTCGTTAGACTTCATAAACTAGCCGGAATCGAGGAAATATCCGCTGACAAAATGAGCGAGTTCTACAAGTCGTTTTTGGATAAGAACAAGAGGCTACATGTTTTCTACAACATCTCGTGGTACTTAAAGAACTTTGACTTGTTGGTATTGTCTGGACAGGTGAATGTTCAAAAATTGTGGCGAAAAATGCGTAATTAAATATTCTTGTTAATTTAATTGAATTGAATAGTCGAATTGTAATTTCTTGGCATTTGAGGTGTAATTATTAATTGGTCACATTTAAGTTCGGACGACCCGTACTTTCTATTTTAACGAATTATGTTAGTTTACGCAAACGCAACTCTACAATGCTGGCCTTGCAACCTTAATAGCTCGTATACTGTCATGCTTGGGTGTAGCTAATATTGTCTTGCTTACTGGAGGGCGCAGAGTCTTACCTGCTTCATGTTTACAAGAAATGATTAAAATCCATATATGAGAATATTCTACTTGCTGGTCATTCATTGTTTTTGAAACGGGCAAATCGTACTTAAGAATTGAACCTCTGCATAGTTTGCCCAATCTACAACAAATGAACCCTCTGAACTGCACCAACTATAGAAGCATAATCGTACCTTATCAATGTGGTCTACAACTGATCGAATCTCCACACTTCTACAGATCCTGGAAGTCTAATGAAAGCACCAAAAGTGGGCTAAGGTAAATAAGTGTAAAACCAAGTATATGCTGTCACCACATGAGTTTTACAGACCATTCTCCTGCATCTTCCCAAGTAGAGATGAGTGGGAGAGGAACGTACTGGGCACCCAATCCATATCCATCTACACTGATGGTTCGAAAATGGATGTAGGCATGGTAGCTAGTGTTATCAGAAACACTTTAGTTTAACAGCACTCTTCGTCTCCCTGGGTATAGCAGTGTCCTCCAAGCTAAGGTATTGGCAGTTGAGGCAGACACAGTGACCTCAACGCTGGTGATAGCACCCGATGATATCACCATCTTCATTGACAGTCAGCAATCTCTGCTGTCGAAATAATATCTAAGCTCGTGAAGTCCTAAAGGTTCTTGGCGTCCAACATACTTTTAAGCTCTGCTGGGTCCCCGGACACAGAGGCATACAGAGCAACGAAATTGCTGATGAACTGGCTAGAAAAGGATCTGCCTCCAGCATTGATCAGGCAGACCAGTCTGTCAAACCGACACTATATGACCTCAAATAACGGGTTTGACAAAAACATGTGGAACTCCCTCCCCACTTGTGAAACATCAGAGAGAATGTGGCCTGAGTATGACAAAGTCAGAACCCACAAACTATTTCAAAGAAACAGGAAATCTTTTCTAACTGGACATAACTTATAGATGATAACCTTTGTAGGCTGCGGTGATGAAAATATACACGAGGATACCCTTGACAACCTTAGGAAAATACCACACACGTGGATCCCCAACAAGCATCGCAAATGGTCTATATTGATGTGAATGCGATTAGGGAAGACGCACACCGCCTACCTCATCAACCCACCAACTTACCCTATATAAAGACCCTTTTCTATAAATGGGGCTTCCGATCATAGACCAAATGTTGTCCTGAAAACGAATTACAAATTTGATGTCATGATTCGAAATTTTTTTATCGACTCTAAGGCCGTGTATGATAGATAGCACCCACCACCTGAAGCACCATCAAAATTGGTACAGGTAGTGTCACCTATCACTCCAGGTTACAATATTTTGCTGAAACAGAAAGTTCATATAGTTGGTAGGTACAACAAATCTATTCAACTAAGGGAGATGTTGACAATATCGGCATTATTGTGTTGGAGCCAGAACTCAGAATATCCGACGAATATTGAACTTTGCAACCCGATGCTATTTTGATTTGAAAAGCTGCTGCCCTTAACATTTCTAAGGCTCCCGATTGAGTTTGGCACAGGACTTTGCTAGCCAAATTGACACCTTATTTTCTCAAATAATGTGCGGATGGATGGTGAACCTTTTTAAAGACCAAGTTCTATTGAGTGGCGTTTTCTCAGATTAACCACAACCTCAATTCCCTCTAGACATGAATGATCTATTGGGGGTATTGCTGCGCACCAGAAGAGATACAAACAATGACACAATGGGGAAAGGATAACCTCGTTTAATTCTACTCAAATAAAATCCGAATTTCACAGTTCCGCAAATCGAAATGGAGAATGCAGTTGTTAAATCAGTAGGATATTATACATATAGCTAAGGCTTTGTAAATGGCTCTGTCTTGTCGACTTGCAGTACAATGAGGGTATAATCTGAAGTCCTGGGCCCTCATTCCGTAAAGTGATTACGTTTGACGATAACATTAACAACGAACCGAATATTTTTCGTTGAAGATTCAAAATAAAACATTACCCTCTGTTTGATCCTTAACCATTTGAGTGTATCAAGTGTGTTTATAGTTAATGTTAAACGAGCCCTGAAGGATCCTTATTTTGACATCCGACATTTTGTATTATTGTAGATTGTACATTGAGACCTTTTGCTCATGTATTTATTGAACCAGTTTAATTCAGTATCCTTGAATATCAGCCCTATCGAGGTATCCGTCGGATCATAAAATTCTCCGATTTTGTACGATTCGAAGGATGTTTGCTTCGAGGTATTCTTCCGAAAGCTGTTCGGAATATTTCTCCGACATTTTGTAACGCATCCCGGTGAATTGCGTAGAAGTGCGTTGGGGATCATTAATCGTTAAATTTTTGACAACTAGGCCGAATTCTATCTCCGATTTCCTCCGACACAAATTCTTCGCGGAATTTATTTACGAATTGTAGTGAAGTTATAAGTGAAGCCGTCGAATTTGTGTAGTATTTTTTTTTTTTTTTTCGTTGATACATACCTCGATTGGCATTTAAACCTCCGACGAAGGATGTGTTGTGGAAAATTGTTCACTCCGATGGATAACTCGTAAGGGCTGTGTAATTTTTATTATAATCAGTCAGATAATTTCAATCATCCAGAACTAGGTTTAATGCAGTTTCGCATGAATACTTCTCGCTAAATCCTTATTGATAGGAGTTTAGTATATTATTTCCCTTCGCACTTTGAAATTGTGTATGTATAAACAACTTTTCTAAAAATCATTAACTGGACGAAATTCGTATGCCTTTGTCGTTGCAGCTACTTTCTTAATAGTCTTCACAAACGACTTCTTCCAATTTTCGGGAAACTCACCATTTATCATAGACAGCTTATTAATCTATAATAAAACAGGTCGCAACACTTAAAATTTTTCTAAGAATTCGGAGGAAAACCGTAAGTGAGACGCCTAACATGCCCATCCAGATCTTAAATCATTACCACTACCACATCTCTAATGCCGTTTTGCTTCAATAAATACACAACATGTCTGAATGGTATAACTCGTCGCATAGTCGATTACACTGAATTCCTGAACGGCTGTCATTTGTGAAATCAAAACAAAAATACGAACTCAGACTCACTGTACTTCTGTACATGTGCACTATTTCCCACAAATAAACACAAACCGAAACCAAAGATGACCGAATATAAAATCCTAGAGCTATTTAGTGGAATCGGAGGAATGCACAGTGCCTTCAAATGTAAGAAACCCAATTATCCATAACACCACTAATTGCTTTCAAAATTCTAGATTCCGAGCTTCCTGGTGAAATTTCTGCTGCAATGGACATCAACACAGTAGCCAACGTAGTCTATGAATTCAATCATCCCCAAGTAAAGCTTTTAAATAACAACATCCAAAAGTTGACTCCAAAATTTGTTGATAAGCTTGGCGTAAATATGATTCTTATGTCACCACCGTGCCAGCCGTTTACCAGAGTTGGGAAGCAGAAAGACATTGATGACTCGAGAACAGATGCCCTTAAACATATTTGTGGTATTCTTCCTGATTGTAAGAACATTCAATTCATACTGATGGAGAACGTGATGGGATTTGACACATCCAAGGCACGGGATGTGTATTTGGAAGCTTTAAAGAAATCCGGATTTTTCTTCAGAGAGTTCATTCTTAGTCCCACACAATTTGGAGTGCCTAACACTCGTCATCGATATTACTGTTTGGCTAGGAAGACAGTATTTCCCTTCAAAGGGGATCAAATATTAAAAGAAATGCCTGAGGGTATGTACAATCTGCCATCAAAAGGCTTTCTCGTCAAGGACATTCTAGAGCCGATGAGTGCACAGTCAGTTGACCTTCTACTATCGGAAAAGGTTCTGAAAAAACGAGTTCTTTTATGTGATATCGTAAACCCGGATTCTGCGAACACGATATGCTTCACGAAGGCATACACACATTACACAGAGGGGACAGGTTCAATATTCACTCCTCAAAGCTTAGACAAAATGACACAACTGTTTGAAACAGCAAAGCATCTAGACCCATCGTCTAGTGAATATCTCCAACTTGTATCCACATTACAGTTGCGTTATTTTAGTCCTAGAGAAGTTGCGAGATTGATGAGTTTTCCAGAAACCTTTGAATTCCCGCAAGTGACAAGCCTCCGACAAAGGTATCGTCTCTTGGGTAACAGCATTAATGTGCTAGTCGTGGGTGAATTAATAAAAATTCTTTGTTCATAGCCTCATTCGAGTTGTTTTATTTTTTGAAACAAACATACAATTCTTTGGTTTGATTTTGGATTAACTAAATTAACAATAAATTACAGGGTGATACTGTGGGGATTGATACTTTACCTATCCTTCTGTAATGTGATCGCCCCATTCTCTGGCCATCATCAGTATTGTCTTTTGATTCATCCTCGGTCCAATTAAGGGATTCATCTGGGCCATGTAGCATAGGAGCCAGAAAAGCCAACATGTAGCTCCAGTTAGCATCAGTACGCACTGAATAAGTCCTCGGTTTGGTCCTTTTGGTGTCATCATTGGAAGGATAATTCCAACGCCTCCAAATACGAGGGTGAAGAACAAAATTGGAAGCACTGCTGCCCCCATGGTAGTTATTTTAAATTTAAATGAACAGAGAGATATATAGACTTGCGACGAAGAAATTATTTTGCAGCAAAGAAATCGATTTTTGTTTTTATTCCTCTTGTATTTGTATGTATACTTTGGTCGAAAACACACAAGTCCAAGTAACAGTTTGGGTGTTGCCACCTTTTTGAATATTAAAATCTTGTCGGCAAGGTAGTATACAATAACACATTAGGATTAGGGGTATTCATGCAACGTCGGAAAGTCGTCGTTAACGTTGTAAACGTGATAAAATTACGACGTGATAAATGAACGGTCAAAATATTTATGGGAAATCTTTTCCAACAATATCAGAATTTTCTCACAGGAATTGGGTGCGTAAACTGAGATGGTAAACGTTGTAAACTTTTGAAATGCTATTTTGACATTCACATTACACATCAAACGTTTGGGCATAACTGAAAAATTATCGAGAATGGAAAGATAACAATAGGAACAAATTTATATCAATAAATAAATTACTAAAATGAGATTCAATTCAGTGGGTTACCGCATTATTTAGTGGTGCAGCTTAAGGGTCGTTCATGAAAGGTAATAAAATTACGACGTTGCATGAATACCCTTATTGTTCTTGAGTGCTATTGGCGATTGGAAAAGTTTGCCCACCCTGCTATTACCTAATGTCAAGTAATAGCTCATTTTAGATGTCGATATCATGTCTTCAGTTCCAGAATGATAGAAGAAATCGTATGCTTTCTACGCTCTACTCTTCAGAATCCGGGGCATGTTTGAAAAATCTCTTACAAGTTGCTTCCCAACTGAACGTTACATCGCGTGATGTCGTGGTTTAGGCGACTCAGCTATATCAATTTTGTTGGAATCCTGAATTCCGTTACCACTTTATGGTGGTGGCAATCTCGACGCACGCGACGAACGCGACGCAGACGGTTTCGCATTGAAGTGTCAAAAATGGTGAGGATTTGAGTGGTGGTGGCAATCTCGACGCTCACGACGCGACGCGATGTGATGTCACTTGATTGACAGTTCACCATTAGCCGTCGAAGATTTTGTTTGTTTTTCAATTCTCACAGAAGAAAATTTAATTAGTTGTTAAATATTAATTCAGTACTTTTAATTTATTTTGTTTATTTATAACCTATGAAAGTAATCTCAAGATTCTCACAAACATACCATCTGACAGCTTTCAAACTGACATTCCAATGCGTCGATGCGCAAGAAAGTTGAAGTTGAATCAACTTTTCTGTGTAGCTAACGTCCATTGCGTCGCGTCGGCGTTCAGATTGCCCACTTATACATGTTCCCATAAGCTCAATGAGTTTTTGACATTTCAACGCGAAACCGTCTGCGTCGATACCGTCCGTTGCGTCGAGATTGCCTTGGGGGTTAAGCTTAGTACGCAGCTCGCGCTAAATTTTATCTATTTTTCGGTACACAACATATAGATGAGTCGGGGAAATGTCATACATTCGCAGAGGTCAGTAAATGTCAGATAATCAGTAGCGTCAATATTCTTATATCAAAATTTCGCCGATTTAAATGCATCGCACATTAATTTCGCGAGATAAATGAGTGGAGACCTGTCATCCGCCGAGTATAACACTTTTCGTATAATACATAATATTGTTACACCCTACCTACAAGTTGTGTGTCCCATATCTTTATGAAGTTAAGAATTTATCTCGCGAGCTGTGTACTGCACTGATAAATTTGCTCGCTAAATTTTATCTCTGTAGAGATTTTTGTATGGGAAATATAATTTAGCGCGAGCTGCGTACTGGGCTTTATAGAGCTCCATGAGATAGATGCAATCTTAAGCGGCCTTAAAGTCGATCAATGATAGGTCTCGACTAGACTTGGTTGATCGCCCTGACCGAAAGCCACACTGACGTGCGTGGCATTAGGTGTGTTTAAGATAGTCTTCACAAGCTAGACATTAGCAGCCTTATTCATAAATTAATTATAAGGAGTGTATAAAGTTATGCACTCTTTAAAATGCCTCTAAACGCAATAACCTTATTCATAAAACATATACAACGTTGAATAGAGGCTGCACATCCTAAATGCGTCTGTTGGTTGAATAGTGCCTGTAAAAGGGTATAGATTTTTTTTATTTCTGTATACACAGACGGCTGAGCATCAGGGTTACCAAAGGCTCAATTGTAAGTTGAATAAAATCATCCAGGTTATTTTTGTATTTTAGCAGTTGCGTTTCACTGTTTAATTTGTTCAAATGGTTCTTTACCTACAGACTCAACATTATAAACAATGTTATTGAGTCAACATAAGTCATCAATATGTTATAAAAATGTAGAAAATAATATTGTCACCATGAGTTTCGCAACCATAATAATGATCCCTTGGTAACTCTGTCGAGCTTTTTGGTAATTTATTTGACACAAACCCTGTATAACTATTACTATGGGGAAATATGTTATTAATAAGAAATCGTGCGATCCTGAATAGAGGCTGTATAAATACTTATGCACTGTATTTGAGCATTGAGGTGTGTTTTAGTGAAATCTAATGAATAAGGGGGACAGCATTTAGGATCCGTACAAAATATTATTTCAGCGAACGTCGCACGTGTGTTTCAGGCTTTAAGACTACAATATCACTGCCTTACCTACAACAAACTCATTCAACAGTTTAGTGACATGAAGGGAGTGGCTAAACGGCTAATGGCTAAATGTAAACGTCAGTCCAAATGATTAATAAATAATAATTAGGGAGTTTTATCTTGTTGTGTTTATGATTCAAATTTGATTCTTTAATAAAAATAACCATGGAACTTTGGAAGATTTGCATTGTCTCTATTATAGGAATATATTTCTGCACCGATGGTAAAGTAATTTTCTCAAATATCATACAAATCCAAAAGCAATTCTATCTTCTACAGTCCAGTTCGTTTCGGGCCTCGAGTGCTACGTTTGTTCCAATCAAACAGGAAACACTGAAAAATGCCTCAACACAATAAAGACTTGTGAGCCAGGTGAAGATGTTTGCTTCACAGAAATCCGATGGGGAAGTCAACCGTATTTCTCACAAGGTGCACTCAAGCAGTATTATGTCTCGAAGCGTTGCATGGCCAAGAACCATTGTCAGAAGATGCGAAAACGCTACATGCCATACTGTACGCATATCTGGTACGAGGATTGGTCATGTGCCGAATGCTGTCAAGGAGATAGGTGCAATTACTTTGTCATTGTGAGTTTAGAATTGAAAATTGCCTTTTTGTGTCTAATGGATTGTTGTTCTTTTCAGAGTGGGTCCTCCAAACTAACTGCTGCATCAGCACTTTCCATGGTGTTTGGATTTATCTTTGTTTTTAAGAATGTTTTGAATTAGGTGAAATACGAATCAAGCACAAATGAAAAATCTCGAATACAAACTTTTACCGTCCAAATGACACAACTTTTGTTGTTACATTATTATTGATTAACAAGTGCCTTGTAATCTCTTACATTTAGTATTAAGATAGAACACAATTTCCGTCCGTATGAATATTTTTTTACAACATGTTTCTCCAAGAAGCAAGTGCATACAAAGTTATGTTTTAAAAATTTGTACAATAAACACTTGTTCTTAGGTAATGTGTTTTTTTTTTGAATTTCCACATGCGTGGCAATATAACTCGCTAATAGGGTTGGTTGGGGAAGAGTTAATTACTATATGGTTGTGAACTTTCGCTAAAGTTATTCTAAAGTCGTGCCATATTCAGTCTACCTTAAGGCAGCTTACAATACATACCTTGTCAGAGTATTGCAATATTTTTCAGTGAGGATGCCAGAGATTTCAAATAATTATAATGCCGTTGGCAGGTATTAAAAAAAGGAGAAAGTACACGTTCAAATATATTTTATTTGTTGGTTCATTTCAGGACAATTGGGCCCATTCAAAGGCAGTCAGAATCCGTAGGTTGTTTAACTTACACTGCGAACACCGTCATCGATGTTTTGGATTGGATTTTAACTACACGACTAATGATGTAGAATTTGTATGTGTTTATGGTCTGAAAACAGCTTGTTGCTTGATTGTAATCTGAAGCTAATATTAAACTTGCAACTAATTGTGAAAATTAGAGTCTCAATCGAGAGAAATCTGGCTTTAAAATAGATCTTCTATCAATATGAAAACATAAATCTAAGAATCCCTTGTTGATTGACATAGTATTTTATAGATGCAAATCAACGAATTTTTCACCGCTGAAACTATGTGTTTTGTTGGTCGTTGAAATGCATGGTGGTTTGTGGGCATCAATATTTGGGGTTTATACAGAAGAAGAAGATGGATTGGTGTAAAACAGCAATAGCGGTAAGGAGTGTCGTTTGATGCAACTCCAAAAATTCGATTATTACATCATCAAAAGATCATTAATGTACAGCAGAAATAGATTGCGTGACATAATTGATCATTTAGGTACCTCAGCGTTTGTAGAGAATCTTTATGATCCGTCACTACTTGCAAAGATCTGTCTATAAGAAAGTCTTCTCTCCACAGTATTTAAGGAAGTATGCTGTTAATTTGGCTAGCAAAGCCCTGCTGCAAATTGGCTATTTCCCCAGAAATTAGGAAAACCCGGGGATCATAACATGGAAGAAACATAGAAAGCATTTTTTATGTACAGTAGTTGGAATTCCGTTATAAGCAGTGGCTTTTTAAAACAAAAATAATAACTTCGCACATGAAGGGAGTAGCCAGGTTTGAGACCATGTACGGTTTTTTTTTCAAATATTTAATTTTTTACTTTTTTAAAGAGTGAGGAACAAATATTTGCATACCTACCCAAAAGGATGAACTCTGTCACCGCCTCTGCAAGTATTGGCATCAATTTGACTAAAACAGAGGTCTTTCCAAGAAAGAGAACCGTAAAATTCACACAGATTACCCCTGTTAGTTATTCGGTAGTTTCATAAAACTTTTTGATGGTCTTGTATCCTTGGCATCGATATTGGACAAGTTGGGTGTTGGGTCAAGCTGCTGGTAATAACAAACATTCGAACTATTTTCCTTAGCCATCCGTTTTGTTCGAGTACATACGCAATTAGAGTTGAGTACGTTAAAATCTCCAAGTCTGATAATTTCTGCTGTTGGGTGATGAGTTAAAATAGTGTCGAAAGTTGATCGTTATTTGGAGAGCAATATATGCAGCATATGAATTTTGAAATTCTCCAGAAGACAAGTTTAAGCCATATAACGTCGTAGTTACCAGGTTCCAAATGACTCGAGATTTTTAGTTTAATCTCCATGTGCAGACTATATACAACACACATCTACTAGAATAGCAAAGAAATTGTATTACTCCCAAAACAGAAATTAACACCCAGATGCTCCAATTATTACTAGTGCTTGCAAGGGTTTATTTGTCGCACAACTAAAGTGACTTAGAATTTTAGAACGATTTCTTTCGGTTATGTAAAACTTCTCTTGTTGGTGTTATTTATACTCTTGGAAATACATAGGACTTCGAAAGGGCAGTGAAAAAAAAAATCTACGATATTGTTAATAATTAATAGCCCAAGGAAATATCCATAGAACCGCAGCTTTTGCAAACATTATCAAACTTGAAAAAGATACTGCAGCACCGGATGCTAATTTTTAAACCACAGAGGCCATTATTTTGAGTATACCGATGGTTAAAAAGACAATTAGTGGTTCTAACATCAATTAACAGTTTAATTCCGTTGTTGAAAATATGATTTCCAAGCCGGATACAAATTGCAATATGTTCGTGCATAGAGTTACAGAACACCTTTACAAGAACATCTCATTCACCTGGAAATGAATACTAAAAGCTGAAAGTACTATACACATCGAAGGAATTAACTGAATAATAATAAGAATAAGATATTGCAGATAGAAGATAATTTATAAAAAAAAGTCTTGGGGAGCACCAGCATTTATTCGCTTGTAGACTTAGAAGTCCAATACAACTTGAAATGAATGTTTTGAGAG
This sequence comes from Rhingia campestris, assembly GCA_932526625.1. Lineage (NCBI taxonomy): Eukaryota > Metazoa > Arthropoda > Insecta > Diptera > Syrphidae > Rhingia > Rhingia campestris. The sequence continues at coordinate 64,951,587 of OW052182.1, forward strand.
ATAATGTCTAAACCATAGAAGCAGATTCTAAATGTTCACATTTTCTACAAATAGGCTTTAAATTCCCAGGTGTAATTTAAAGACTTGAATTTCTCGTCGCGCTGTTCTTAGCAGATTTTACCGCGATTCATGAGAAACCATGCATAGGATCAGGAATACATAAAAGAAAAACATTCTAAATGTATTACAGCTGCTACTAAAGGCCGCACAAATAAGGATGTTGTGGAGAGCGGGCACAGTCAAATGTGATTGATTTTAAGTCGTCAGTTAACGCATGACTCTGATTCTCATTAGATCAACGTTTTGTAATATCAGCTTTATAACATCCACATGTTTTTACAAATGAGACTGAAGAACCATTTAAGAAGGAGTTTTACGATCTGTTGGGAGACACAATGTGTTGGAACTTGTAAATTTCAATTCGAAATTACAGAAGGAAAAAATATTTCAATTCCAAAATACGGATGGAAAACATTTTCAGCGGGTATGTTTGGAAACACAGCTTATACGATAATGTCTTTCGACAAATTGACATTGCACCAGCGTGTAATGCGGTTAGCAGCATTAAGTTTCCTCTTGCGCATAGATGCGAGGACATATTAGATGTACATACATTCAGGGGGCAAATGTCAACTATGATCATTTATTTATCTGAGATTGACTCTCCAAGGAGATGAAGCTAAGAATAGTATAGAAAAAGAGACTTCACATTTGTCGCAATAGGGAATCGATGATAGCTCGCTGGGCCCTCACCACTAATATCAACACCTAGTGGAGGCAGAAACGCATCATTAAAGAGTCACCCCCTAAAAGATGCCCGTGGTACGATGATGTTTGCAAGTACCAAAAATTGATGACACAAAACGCGTTCAACCCAAAACCTAAAACTACACGAGATGTGTACCAAAAAGCTAAAGAACCACAAGTTTTTGTGCATCTTCAAACCACCAACTATCAAGTCTAAATAGACGATAGAATGGTCAATGATTGTTATTTCTTTCTCGAACCAGGAGCTATATCATTGCTTAGTATGGCATATTTTCGTAAGATCCTTTTCATTGTACTCTGTGAACGTGTTAAGCTGTGTGGTTTCTGGTTTGCAATCTGCATAAACCAAATTTTTACGCTAAAAGAAATCCTGGAAAAGGCCAACGAATTTCAAGTCGAAACGCGCTGTCATGAGATTTCAGTGTAAACGCTGATGGTACAATTAAGTTTGGAACTTATTGCTATGAACAGGAAGCCTTTTGTCGGTGTGCTATCAGTTCCTATAAGTCTAAGCCAACCGCTTCAACATTCCATTTTTGGAGTTCAACCTTCGCTGCTGGTAGTGATGCATTGGAATCAAAATATGTAGCGATATACGTAATCAGAGGCATTTGTGGACGCTTTTTGCCCAGGTCTATATAGCTGTTGGTGTATTTTAGTTGCCCCATCAGATCAACCGACTTTATACATAGGTCTGTAGAAAAATCATTTCCAATAGCCTTGATACGTATTTAGATATTCACCCGTATCGAGGTATCCGTTCGGAAGAAAATTTTCTCCGATATGTTCGAAATCGGAGAATTTTCTGCCGATGTATCCGTTCCGATTAGCATTTCTTACAGATTTTCCGACAAAATTTAACACACGAGAACGCGCATCGGTAATATGCGTATAGTCAACAATTTTTCACAGATATGCGTTGAATTTCTGCCGAAGTTGTCCGACGAAGAATTGCTGCGGAATCAATCGAACGCGTTTGTATGCTTTTTTATTTTATTCCTCAACGGATACCTCGAAAGAACATTTAGTTCCAATTGATCTGACATTCATTTCGGAAATTGTTCCGAACGGATACCTCGATTGGGGAGATTGTTATTTCTTCACTTCATTTAGGTCGAGTGATTGGTAGTTTTCGCTGTCGTCGCCAGTGTTGTATGGTTCGTTCTTCTTGATTGTGGAATATTCGTCGTGATCACATTTACAGTCTACAGAAGAATATTTGCAACTGCTTTAGTGATCGCCTGCACCGTTGCGTTGCAGGATTAATTCTTGGCTGCGCACATCTATCGGCATTTTAGAAGTTAACAGTAACTTCAATGGTCTTTTACATTTGATGCAAGCGATATGGGACTCATTAAAAGTAAGGACGGTCTTTTACGATTATAACCTTTTGACATTGAGCTTACTAGCAGTACATCTATTGTTGTGGCTTTTTGGTTATCCGCATTGGTCCATGTTAATGATGGCTGTTCAAGATTTACGGTAATCCAAAATAATCTATGAATGCTACTTTTTGATCGCCAACCAGTGCAAATTTGTTGAAATTGATATCAAGCTGACATGACGGGACCCTGTTGTTTCTAACTCCTTTGTCAGATGTATTGTGGTGTAGTCGGTTCGGTGATATCTTGCCTTGGCATGTCCCTAATGACAAATCCGCATCCCAAAGGTCGGTGATTCAGCTCCCTATAACACGGATTTTAGTAAATTTCAAAGTTTTTCAACCTCTTTTAGTTGGCCCATTTTTTCGTATTTCTTCAATGGGAAGCCAGTTTTGCAACACCCACGCTAGCAATTAGCCTGTATTTAACGGTTTGGGTTTCTTACATTCCACGAGTAGTTGACTTTTATTGCTTGTCAACAATAAGTCTTCGCTAATTAAACGGAGACAAACTAGCGCTAAGTCTAATTCAAAATCTGTAACGGCAGAGTGTAAAAATTAAATTTAAATACACGCATATTTAAATCAAATTAAGCCACCTTAAGGAAATAGAAAATAGCAACTTCTCCCCAACTGAAACTGACAATTTGAACACAATCACTTTTATTTTGTCCTGTCTCACTGATAATAAACTTAAATTAGGATAATATTCGGCATGTTTTCCATAAATATTAAGTTGAATTTTATTACATAATATTATAATTTAATATAAATTATTTATATCGAACTCATGAGTAGATTATATTTGTAAGATACATAAACAGAACAAAAACTTTTAGCACAACTGAAATAGTATCCATATTTTACAAGTAGAAAAAAAAACTAAAAAAAAACTGGCGGCAACACAAAATTTTTATAATATATACAATTGTGTTTCGTTTTATTAGATTTATAAGATACGAACGGAAGAACTTCCGAATTGAACAGTTCTAAAAGAAGAAAGGAAAAGTACACCATCAAGGCAACCAATGGGACTAATAATTAAATCGTACTGCTAAAGACATCTACAAAATTAGAAAATTAAAAAATATCTTAAGTTAGTTAAAGATAAAGCATCAATTGAGGAAGAGAAAACTTTTTTGTTAAGCAAAAGACCGGCTTTAACAGTAGACAGTCTTTTGTTCTACTGTGTACGTTTACAAGTACGGAGGAGGGGGATTAACTGGGCAACCAAAAGTTCCTTTTTTTACATCAAAAAATTCAACTAAAAAAACACTGAAATTAAGAACCTATAATGGACATAGAGTGTGGTTTAAATTTAAATTATAATTCGTCCTTAAGCAAGGTGTATCGGTTCTTCGATGGGCCGAGTTTCTTGAATGTCGACTCGGGTGGTGATGTTTTATGCTCAATAGCATTAGAGTCATCACTGGGATCTGGTCCATAATGGAATTCCCTAAAAAAAACACACACTTTTAGAGAAATGCACAGTAATGAGAAGCTAGCACTCCTACCTGTGGAGCTTTCCATTGTACAAGTCTTGCAGGAATTGCTTTAGTTTTTGGGGCTTGTACATATCCTTGAAGTCGGGGAACAAATACATATGTCTGAACGAATCAATAGCTATGAGTGGTAGGTCATCTTCTGATTTTCCTAAATGATGTAGGGGATGGGCAAAACGTTTGCCATCAGCAGTGAGGAAGTTCACGTTTTCTGTTAAAGAAGAGAAAAAGTTAACAAAAATGGTTTGTGTATGTGTTGGTAATGCATACGTTTCTCCGAAAGCAGTTCACTCTCAATGATTGCCTTGTAGTCCTTAATTGAGGTCGTGTCATCCGTATTGTGGAACAAAATCAGGAATGGTAGTCCCTCCTCTGTCAGTTCTTCGGCATTTTCAAATGTTATCTCACGGACTAGAGGTACGCACTTTTCTTGTACCCAAATGTTGAGTTCATCGAAGTTGGAGAGGCCTCCCTTGTAGGTTTCATCGTTCTCATGGGATAGGGCCACGTCGGGTCTAAAAACAATGATTGGGGTTCCTGGAAAAATATGTGTTACAGAGTATTTTTGTTTAGCAGGTTATGAATATTAGTTTGAGGTAGCACACATAAAGCTATTGTTAGTTCATGGTCCGTTATTGAAGGTGGCTGTTAGTAAATTGTGTTATGTAGATTAGTATTTAATAGGGATACTGGGATTAATAAGCGTTTAGTTATATATATGGTGCAATCGTTTGTAATGTTCTATAGAACTTTGGACTTGTGTAGTTATGTACTTTTGTTTGATAACACTAGTGGTGGGTCAATGAAGGGGTTGGTATAGTTTTTTAAGTGCAAATAACAACAGAAGAATATTTAAAGTAGAGTGTTCGCAACGAACGGGAAAAGATCACAAAACGTATGCAGTCAACGGCCGCGATCAACTTAAGACAAAAAGCGAACAAAGCCTAGTTATTAGGGCGTTGGACTATTCTCGAAAATAACAACATATGCTGCAATATGAGAAAACAAAAATGGTGGACCCGAACGACTAGCGCAAACCCTAATGTGCTACAAAGCAGACATTAATGTCATCCAGGAAATATAATGGTACATTTTAAAGTGAGACGAATCAGGGACTGTTTGGATGCGGCTTTTATTATAAGCGACATATTCAGGTCTTGAAATAATAGAACGCATTGCCGAATCTGCCTACATAAGCCACGATTGGAACTAAGAGATAGAATTGGTGAGTATTCCACGAGTTCCTCGACAAAATATATAAGCGAAAACCGAAGTACGATGTTAAAAGCGTGCTGCGAGTTATTAACATAAGGGTAGGAAGAGAGGACGTGTTTAGCAGTATTGTCGCAAAACTCCGACTACACCACGTCTGACAACTTTGTGTGGAACGAAATGCCACTATAGACAGCACTTGGTTTTCTCACCCTGATATCTATAAGGGGCATGATCACATTGCGATAGACAAGAGCCAAGTATCCAGTATTTTGGATGTCCGAACATTCTGAGGTGCTAACGTCGACTTTGACCACTATCAGGCTTCAGCCAAGGTAAGAATCCGGATACCCCTTACGCCACACCTAATGAGAAATACTGTGAAAAATTTAATATCGATAGACTACAATCATAAGAGATCACCAAGTCCAAAAGACATGCGTATTCAGAAACCTCTCGATTAACACCATACCACCAGCATCTAATGTCGAAGAACAATGGCAACGATGCCAATAAACCATTACATCAGCAGCAACTGATGTGGTAAGTTTCCCTGGTTTGATAAAGAATACTGACAAGAAGCAAAATTTGATCGGATGAAAGTGTGCCTCGTGATTCCATTCTATAGTTGACGTGGTCAAAGCGAAGGTTGGAAAGTGTATTGTCAAAAAAATTGTTGTTGTTTTCTGGGTTTTTCTCTGAAAGGGTTGTAGAGTATGAGTAAATATGTCAAAGCATGCGCAAAGCACGTCGACAAAGCGAAGCTTCAAGCCAAAAATGTTTGAGCGTAAATATTTATATATTTGTGTGTTTGGTATCGTTACTCCAATTCACAATGATGTAATAGAACCAACGAAACCCCATGAACCCACCACCCAATGCAATGCACAATTACCAATAAGCATCAAATTAAAAATTACCTATGGTTTTAGGTTCCTCACCTTCTCGTTTGTAGGAAAGAGACAAGATAAATAGAGCATGCATTTTAAGTAAAAATTAGTTTTTTTTTTGTTTCTCTCTTCTCTATATACATTACTGCATTTCTCTTGATCACTTACCTGGTGGATGCATTGCTTTAGATGAATCACCAAAACCAACATGGAACTGGCAATCTTCTTTGAGGTTCGTTGCAACTCTTCGGAAAGTATTGTATTCAGGTTGATCGCGACGATCAAAATACCCAATGATGATGCGCTTCTTAGAGTCCAGATTCTCGAGATCCTTCAGCGAATGGAATTCTATAATTGGGTCTTCCAATTGTTTTTTTACAAATTCCAAAAATGCATCAGCTGATCGTTGTCCACGATATTCTCTCTTTGTCAACTGTCCGTTCCGTATCACCTTGAGGGTGGGATATTTTGTAATGTGGAAACGCGATGCAATGCTGGTCTCGCGATCACAATCTACTTTGCCAAGAACAACTCGTCCGACTTCAGGGAATGCTTCTTTTACCTTTTTGGACAAAATACAAATAAATTGGGGAGGTAAAATAATTTTATGTAAAACTTTAGTTACCTTATCAGCGGCTTCATTGAATACGGGTTGGAGGATGTTGCTAAATCTACACCATTCTGCATAGAAGTTCAGAAAGACTAACTCATTTGATGCTGCAAAGGGAAATATAAAATAAATTGTAGAGATCTTATAATGAATATAATCTGTGATTATTGGAAGATAGGTTCGTGATAAGCGACGTCAGCGAACGCATGTTCTCATCGATCAAGGCTAAACTATGATTCATCTTGATATATTCTACAACTTTAAAACAATTTAATCGTTTTGGGTAATTTTAACGCCTTTGTAGCAAAAAAGGAAATCTTTAGGAGTAATGACAAAAAACACAACGACAGCATCACTGGCAATGGCTCAACAGATAGTCAATCAAAATGCGATCGATAAAAGGCACGCATTCAGCATTTTTGATTTTATTTACTCCTATAATTTCTGGACGGATACACAGAAGAATACAGCTTTTGTAGAAATCATTGGTATAAAGAGATAGTTATGTGCTTGGTAGTGCAAAAGTATCAACCGAAAGTTTTTTTTTCTAAATTTGATGCAATCTAGTCGTTGTACCGCTGTTCTATCTAAGTTCTACTTCTACTGGTGCACTAAAAATGAGTTTACATGTGGCGGTAGGAATACCAAGTGTACTTTCGAATCAGATTGATCCATGTCTGGCAAGTTCAACAGCTTTACAATCTCCTGGCATGTCGCAATGTCCAAAATAGGTGAATGTTATATTCGAGGTTGAATTGGTAAGCACTCAATGCGCGGAGAGTATTAATGTTGAATTGTTGAAGGAGTGGAATACATTTGGCTATTTTGTTTGAGCAGTTGTTGCTATAACTTTGATAAAAGAGTGTAAGGCAGGAGACATTCCTACGATGTTTGATCGAGACTATGGAGTTCGCTATAATTGCGTCTCCTATCTAATAGGTGCAATTATGTTTTTACTGCATTGCAAGTTTGTGGCATATATACCATTTATATATCGGTTAAACATATCGCTTTGGTTTTGACGATACTCGGAATTTGTGGTCGTACCAACGAAGATCGTTAATAACACACAAAACCGAGCATGAAAAATGTTTTTGGTTTCGACGATGCAAGTGTCAATTATGGATAATGGCTGTTAAAATTAAATTCTGTTGGACTTAACCCAATTAAATATGCTGACGAGGTCGGAATTTAATTAGCTTAATCTATTTAGTAGTTTTTGTTCTACGTCCGAAGATAAAAGTCGTAGATTCGAGAACTAATACGAAAAGGTGACGGTACTGTCATCCGCAAAGGAATATATTGAATCAGAAGTTCCTGACAAGAGGTTTAAGATGGCTATGACATGCAGAGTTATACTTTCTCTCTCTGCTCGCCTTCACCAAAATTGGACCTAGCACGACCGGGATAAAATTATTTTCACTTATGAGTAAATATTTTATCTGCGCTCATCAAATCCTGCGAAAGATAATCTTCAGCAACTGCTGCCCAGCGGGAAAATGTCTGCTAAAGTATCGTCATGACGTGAGCAGTAATATCACACGTCACCAGGTGCGTTACCGAGTACTTGACAGAAGTGGAAATCGACGTGATGGATTGGACTACGATGTGTCCGTACATGAACCCCATTGAACACGAATGGGGACAGCTTGAGAGAAATGATGCAATACGCTCCAGAGACAATCAGTTGTCTTAAGTCTTGACTAATAGATGAGTGGGGTAATTTGTTCGATCAACCTATGGATGGGTGTGCAGTGCAAGCGAGGCTCTCATAGATATTAAAATAACGTCTGGCGTTATTTGTCAAGGTACTGAGTGGTATTCATGTTCACGGGATACCTTTCTAGTTAATTAAATAATTTATTAAGTGCCCGATTTGTGCGATAAATATTTTAGCAGGCATTTTTTTATCAAAATTGTTCGACTTAATGACTGTCATTCATTGCATAATCGTAAATGATTTGCTAATTATCGCCACATTTTGTTGTTGTCAATGAAAATTATTAAAATTTCGGGAATCGGGAACGTGTGCACTGTATTAGTACAAAGCCCTGAATTTATATTATGCCAAAATAAATTCCATTTCTTATGTAATTAAGCAAAAACACTTTTCAAAGGCAGTTTGGGAGAAAGTGTATAATTTGAATAAATATCCCTAGTGAATCAAAATCAGTATAAGGTCAAAAGTGAAATCGTCGAAGAATTGAATGAGTCTACCTAACTAATCATAAAATATGATGCATAAAAGGGAAAAACCATTTATATTTATTGTTTATATTTATTGTTTATAAATATGGGCAGATAAGATAAGATTTCTGAGTTCAAAAGGACTAGACAAAATCGATGATCTTGATGGCATTGTACAAAAAAGTTTGTGGTGTTGGTGGATCCTACTCCCTTACTCTCTCGAATTGAATTTACTCAATTTGCTTTTGAACATTGATTGCCACCTTAACTTGTGTACATATGCCTCGTACTCCTTTAGCAAATAATAATTATAGTTTCATTGTCAGTAAATGATAAGAACAATCTGCTTTGCAAGAGTAATAAACAAAAAGCAAATATCAATCGCTACGCTTGTTCGTAGCAGATAACTAATATCTAATAAAATGTATCTAACATCAGTTGGCTCTCTAATTAGACCACTGTCGCCACAGAAGCGTGTAATTACCGACACCGCGAACAAGGCGGTGACACGTAGAATACGCAACACGAATTATAGTAAATCAGGAATCAGTCTAATATTAATTGCTTTTTCTTACCTAGGGTCATATCAATGTTTTGGCTGTTCATTTCTACAGCCCCACTGTCGGTTGGGTTGTAGAAAACATAAAACATCTGAAAAAAAGAAAAGAAAATAATTTATTGTTAAGGATTTTCTTTTTGTTTGTGCGGCAAGCAGACATGTTTTCAAGGCATTTTCCAATAAAATTTCTACAACATTCCATAGAAATGTAAACAATTGCGACTTTTTGTTGATTGGCTAATGAACTACGTGAAAGTCGTGGCAATGATTTTTCAATTCAATTTATAGAATAAAATATTTTATTTGCCCCCCCTCCAATCATTTCGTCTGATGATAATGGAAGGAGAGACAAGTTGCCGCAAACGTTGTAGAAAAAGTGTAAAATGTATGACTCACCATAACAAGTTGGAAAAGTAGACATTTTGTACTGCTGAATAGATTCATATTAAATATAATTGTTTAGAAATTTAACACGAATTTTATTATAATTTCATGAAACAAGATAATACCGCCCTCGTCACAAGAGAATCTTCGCTTTTGACTTTTTCACACACACGACGACAGCGACGGCTTAAAATTTGATGACATTTGATGAAATGATGCCAACGTTGACATAAAAAAATAACCAGTTTTATGGAGCGACCTCTGTTAGGAGATGGCTGAAGGTGAAGTAGTTTATTGTGTAAAAAATGCATTCAGAGGGATATATTGTAACTATAAGCCCTTATGTCTATATTTTCTCAAAACAAGGTCAGTGACCGCTCAATATTATTTTTACTTATTACCGCACCCATATGTAAAAATTAGTAAAAGATAATGCTTATGAGAGAGAAAAAAAAGTACACATACACCAAAATCTGTAAAAAAAAATGTTCTGCAGAAATTTCTGTTGGTAAAGATGAGTCCCTTCGTTTAATTATGATATACTTATGGCGTTTTCCATTGGTAAAAAAATCAATCTTTTTTTTATCTAGATCTGGCAAAAGACTGATTTTAACAGTTGTTGTGTTCCATTGGACAAACATTATAAATTAAATGAAAAAAAAATCAACCTGTGTGACTTGAAACTTGAAACAGCTACACCGACACTAACTTCACAGACAAGAAATTACAACATACAGACACAAAAAAAACTAATCTGAAATCGTTTTCAATTGGCACTCAAAAAGATCAAATTTAAGAACAAAATCCAGATTTACCAATGGAAAACACCATTAGGGTACAAGACAACTTAGTAGAACCGATCTGAGTAGTAGGGTACAATTTTTCTACATTGAAGTTTATCAAATTCTGGCAGACATTTGACATTATTATGACGTATTTTTAAATAGCCGTAATTTGTGTATTTTGTTTTACATATACAAGGGGTATTAATTCTACGTTGAAAAGTCATCGCTACTTATGTGAAAAAGAATAATTATTCTAAACCTAATGTCATCATCCTTGTTCCAAATTTACTGACGTACTAATTTAGCCCAACACCTAAAAGTTTTTCACTGGCCCTCCTCACGCGATAATCTTAAAAAATTATCCAAGTAGTGTCAATGCTCAACAAAGGCTTATCTCAACTCAAAAGGATTCAGAGGAAAGGATATAAATATAAACACCACTTTAAGTTGTACCCCGATTTGGCTTATATCTAGCTAAAACTAGAGGTGATAATTCCGTTGTTCAGAATCTTGTGTATATAAAATCGTTCCCGATTTCTAGACAGCCTCTGAGGATACACACGAGGGTGTGTTTTATATTTTCTAAAGCCATTTGAAAATATGAAGGGAACAAATACTATCTGGTCCTTTACTTGAAAGCTACAAACTGCCCATTCAAACGTTTTATCAAAACTCAGTTTAGTTCCATATAGAGTTCACCAGAACGTGTTCGTTATCAGTAATTGCGCAGTCACAAAACGTGTACCACCATCTACGTTTAGCTATTATTATTTCCTTTCGACAGAGCATTGAGGTAGCTTTGTAGATCCTTGTCAAGTGTAATGAGTTTTTGCAGCAGGAAGGAAATAAAATAATACCAGTACTGTCTTTAAATTATTTTAGAAGACTTTATTTAACTAATCGATTATAATGCTTTCGGCGTCTGTCTTCCTCGAAGTTGTTATTCCTAGCCCATTCCTTAATATTACCTTGGGAGCGCAAAAGGGCGGATTTTGAGTCTACATCACGCATAACGAACGGTGAATACCCAGCGGTGTAGTCCTCATTTAATGCATTTGTTTTTGTTTTAGCCACACGGGAGGGCATTTGCCTAGGCATTGGTTGATCTTCAAACAGAATTGGATTACGCGAATGTTTACCACCATGGAATCGAGGTACACTCTGGTTCTTATATTTTGCAGTTAGTGGCCTTTTTGTGTTGATGTGGATCTGCAAACAATTCAGAAGAAAAAAAAATATAAGAAAACTGTTTCTAGGTAATCGTAAAGAAACCTACCACTTGCTGTCCATTTTCATCAAGGCTAACGGCAACTTTTTTTAAAGTTTTATTACCACAATTTGGACAGAACAGTTTGGTCATGACGCTAGTTGTTTTAAAACAGGCATAGCAACGTAGAATATAGGTGCGTACATGCCTAATCACTCGACCATTGAGTGCAGACACATTGAGGTTCATTTGCTTGAGAACATTTTGAATAGCAAAATCTGTTGACATACAGGCAACTTTTGGAATAACCTCGTCTTGAATTTTTCCCTCAAGATCTTTTTTCACTTTCTTTATATTTGATGGAGTAATCCAACCGCTGTCATCATTGTAGTCCTCTTCACCATCATTCTCGTCACCTTCCTCGTTTTCTTCACTGTTTTCATCCTCATCTTCAGATTCTTCGCCATTTTTGCCAGAATTTGTTGGTTTAAGAATGTCCAAGTTCTCTTCACCTTCAGCAGCTTCACAATTCAGTTTAGCAAAACACTTTTCCAATTCTTCCTCTGTAATTTCATCGTTCTCATTAGCTACTTCCTTATCTTCTTCCGTTGGCTTTTCTAAACTCTCAGCTGGAATATCTTCGGATTCACCATCTGATTCGCTTCCATTTTCATCGGAATCAGTTTCATCATCTTCACCGACACCCTTCTTTGGGACATAGAATCCCACTAATTTGGAATTGTCGACAAGTTCTTCTGGTTTCTCTTTTGAAGCAACTACTCTTGAGACAGATGGCTCTGTTTTGATGTGACTTATCCCAACGTACTCCTTTTCCAATTCATAAGTTAATGCGATAACTTTTAAATCAATGGCTGAAAGACTGGCATAGTCTCCGGTCTTTTTAGATAGTTCAGTGACAATTTTAAGACAATCGCTGTGAGGTTCGCGAATTTGCAAATCGAAAGGCAACACTACCAAACGACGAATCTGTCGTTTGTTTTTAACTTCTTCAATCACATCGGGAACTGTTAAAATGTTTTCAGCATATTCCTGTAATGAAAATCAATATTAATATATGATATACAGTTGGGCTTAGAATTTTTACGTGTAATTGGACAACATTAATGAATGCAGTTGTATCTGCAATCAAATATTTTATTTTTTCTTCAGCCATAATCAACCAAATCCACGTGCACCTCTTAAAAGAAAGAAAATGACAATTCATTGACAAATAAATAAATTGTAGAGCTGTCACATGTAAAAACAAAAACAAACGGTTGGGTTTTCGTAAAGTAGACGTTTACTTGGCGATAGGCATATTTTAACATATAGTTGGGCTGCGTTTCCATCTGTCGTTTTTTATTTGAAAAGTTATTTATTTGAAGATTTTTTATAACGTTGTTTTTATATGTAAATCTCTGATAATATAAGAAATAAAAAAATGCATTTTTGTCAATTTTAGAAGATATGGAAGATAAAGAAGAAGATTTAAAAAACAACAACAACACAGTTTTTGCGAATCGTTTATTCCATTTAGGAACACTTGCACGAAGTCACGAACGCATTTATTCAACTTATTTCTCAATGTGTCTATCAGTTTTCCGAAATCCCATTAACTTTTCATTATAGGTCATCGAAGTAGCTGTATATAGCTGAATGATCCACTAAGGAAGAAGGAAGAATGCACAACTTACCTACACAATGGAACCACAAGAACCTAAGATTGACCGGGTATCCGTTAACCTAACCTAATCTTGCGCCTATTATCCACTTATTTCTACCAGCCGAAGATAAATACTAGATAATACCATGCTGGAAGGAGAGCAACAGATAAAAGGATCCTTTATGAGCCTTTTGAGTCGGGGGACGGAATACTGATCAAATTAGATACTGCATTAGCATACCTGAAAGCGACAAAAGTAACTCTAACAGGTTAAATAGAGACCGATACTGGTGGCTAGACTGGGCTGAAGCCGATACTTAGGTTAAGTAAAACTAGGCCCTGACATGTGATCTCTGATCTAACGATGACTTGTTAGTCGATGGAATAGAGATCACATGACAGGGCCTAGATAGGTTTAGATAGGTTAAGTCAGTCTTGTAGGTTTTAGTTTTATATAAAAAAAAAGTTGCGACTGTCTTCTAATAGGTTTTGATTCACATTTTCCTATTTTCAAAAAAAAAAGTAGTACATAACAATAATACAATCACAAAAAAATATAAAAATTGAATTAAACAAACAAATTATATATCATGTAATGCGAACCATAATGGTCTTTTACTTTGGCAAAAGTTAAAAATGTCTAGTCTTTAAGTTTATTTAGGCTAATAATTAATATTAAAGAAATTGTGAAAAAATAAACGTTCAAAAAAAAAAATACTAGATAACTTTTTGCTGTGCTATTCACCAGAGAAATTAAATATATTCTTAAATAACTGTTAGAGGTAATTTTAAAAGTTAAAATGACGATTTTGTTATCCAATAAATCAAACCAAACATTTTTTTTTATTTAATTTAAGCCTAAACAAAAAGAGAAAGAAACATTTTCTTTGCACACCAACACGGATTTCTTAAGAGAAGGTCAATAGCCTAACGAAATTCGTGCAATCTTTCTGTTGTTGTGTGGATTAAATAATGGCAATAAAGGCGCTGCAAATGCCACAAACTTTAGTAAAGCTTTCGATTAAATATCGCACAGAATCACTCATTTTGAACTTAAAGCACCAGAGTTTTACTGTTTTATCAAAAAACCTTATTTAATTCTTTATGCTGATTTTATCCACTCCCTGCTTATTTAAAAAAAAAGTTTCATCAGCTGCAACAAATATTCTCCAATTCGCAGGCCAGGCAACGACATACTCCTTTAAGCTTCTACCACCAGTCCCTAGATCCTATTTTATCTCTAATGAGCCTCACATTACATATCGATATTTTTACATATCGATTGCCTCACTATTCTACAAATGATAGCGTTTTTCTCTTCCAACTTAACTTTCGCCGAACTAACTACGGCTATAAGGAGCCAATGACTAGAATACCATAACAAAGACATAGACATTTCGATTTAAATTCCAGAAAAACATAGTTCTGTGAAACTCCTTATGTTAAGGTTCATTTATAAGCCCCAGCTTGTAAAAAAAACATTTGGTTGATTTAAACGGCCCATACGCGGCCTTAAGTTATTATTTCTTCCACGACGAAGAGGACTTTCTGTTTACCACCGAAACCAAACCGCAAATTTGAGAACCTTAACATGACAGACTTTCGAAAGAGATGGAGCGGTGAAAAAACTTAAAATAAACTTAAAAATAAACACTTTTTTATAGATCTCTACAAGTAGATCAACAGTACAAGATGGGCTTTTCTCAGATAGATTCTTTATACGCTATAATACCCCAAGCATTTATTCTTTTAAGCACTCTTATAATCGTATTTTTATTTTTGCAAGTGACAGTACACAGATGACATGCCTATTAGCGTTTTTATTGATAATCTATTTTAACTCAACTCAAAGAAAACGTATACTGATACGATATTTGTTATCAGAAGAATCCATGCAACTTCTATATGTCACAATTGGTTTAGAATAGATGTATCATGTCAACAAAAAGTAATTTCTGTTGGCAAATAAACGGCAACAAACAAAATATACACAGAACTTAAGACAAGCAATCCGCCATATTGATGATTCTTACCTTACTTCAAATTTTCAACCTTTGACTCAGCGAAGCCTTTTAGGAGATCTGTATCTTTATTTAAGGTACTATAAAAATAGATGTTTAGAGAAGCTTAGAGATATCATCTCTAGAATGGTTAAATTCCAACGACCTACAAGACACGCAGTTACAGCTCATAAGGACAACTAACAACGACAATAACCACTTAAAACAAAAAAAAAGTTTGATACATAACAAGCAGACAATGAAACGAACTTCCAAGGATGTATTGAGAAAAAATTATAACCAAATAACAGTTACAGTAGTGATGTTTTGACGTGTATTTACTATCTGTTCATGTTAATGATGTTGCATCTGAACCACTTTATTAAAAACGTGTAACCACTCCGCTAATTTCGGAGTCGAAATTATAAACTATATATAACAATCAAATTCATATATATTAAATGACTGCATTACCAAAATTGCCTTTTTTTTATACTTGACTAAGTGACCCATGGATGGCTGGAGTAAATTTCATTTATTGACAACTAATATACCCAACATTACAATATAACAACTGAAATATATGAAAGTTACTATAATTCCAGTACATCCTGAATTCCTGATTTCTTCCTTAAGTCAATTTCAAGTGGATCTTGCCTGTCCTTTTCTGTTGTCATCTGTTAACTTAGTTTTTTTTTTGTAAACTAAACCTCACCAATGTCACTCAAGACTTGGGCATTGTTTCTTCATGGTTCAACTGTTTCACTACTTCCCATTGGCTTTTCTACTTTTCCATGTATACGTCATGTAGAACCATGCTGCTCTCCGACTTGGATAGATTTTCCTCCCCAATATCGTGGTGATGGTGATTTCATTTTCAGTCGAGCGCAAATAGTCGAAGGAAACGGTCGCCGTTGCTCGACCATCATTGGTTGTGTTATGAAAACTCAAACTACTATAAAGAATTTCCGTTTGTTTTATTTGTTGTTATGATTGTTGTTACGAAATCGCAATCGGACCACAAATACTAGTGCAGTTGTTAACCTTCACATCCAACCAAGTGCAACATTTAATGGCTTGAATAAACAGTCAGTGTTGTTAAAGTGCTACGAATATAATATGGAAGAATGTCTTCCAATGCTATAGTTTCTCTGTCATCCTTTAACTTATTATTTTTCACCCAAGGTAAATTTATTCAATAATAATGAGTACAATACACGCCTTTCATGTTCATGTATAAAACAATAAGAATAGCCATTCAGTGCAGTGAGATGGAAGTGAATTTACTTGGGGTTCGGGAAACGACGACGAGTCCTTTGGCCATAGTCTATTACGAGATAAACATTGATTTTTTCCTCTTTTTTTTTTGAAGCGAAGCCCCTAAGTTAAATTTTGTTTTGCGATTGACAGGGCGTATACGTAATATTATATGGAGATTAAAAAAATATAATTCATTCTTTTCTCGTGCATAGTTGTAAGGTTTTTAGTTTTTTTTTAATATACGCTCACATTCAACACGAGTTGTAAGGATAAACAAAAATAAGTGTTCCTGCAAGTGGGCTCTTCGAAAACCTGGATTCCTTGAACTTCTCTGCCTATGGTATTTTGTTTCGTGGTGGTGTTCTTTAGCAGTTGCTTTTGTGCAGGTTGTCAACAATTTTGCTCTCATATGATGCCAAGGACTCGTCGTTTTTCTTAGTGATGTTTGCTTACACTGAAATCTTATGACTTGACATTTTAGAACTTTATGAAGAACTTGGGTTTTTATTGCTTTTGTTTACTTATCTTCGCAGGAGTGAGTACTTGTAAATGTATTTTCAGTATCATGAAGATGCATTAACAAACAAACAAAATGCTCAAGGCTAGTGATGATTAAATCTTTAATTATGTCAATTTGGTAATGTTATGGACGTTGAGATAAGGGAACGAAAGATAAAAGCACCCTAGCTTTTTTCCTTCCTTTTTTTTTTTGCGTTATTTTCAAGCACGTATTTTGTGCCTTGAGTGTAAACAAAAATTGCTTTCTAGTGGGTAGATAATCTAAGTTCGATTTATGTTCTTACGTAACATAACATAAAAAGCCCGTGAATGACAATACTGGCATGGACAATATGCAATGTAAAGCAATGTTTGTATTAAGTGTTGAGTCAACAGTTTAGGAGAAGTTGATGTTAACTTATGAAAATATTTTCCATTGTCTTCTGTCAAACTTATTGAGTTCATGTGCTTCAGTCAAGGTCCATTGACAGCTATTCTGAATTGTTAAAAAAAAACAAGTAGAAACGAATTCCGTTACACCCTTTCTGTTTTGTTAGTGCTTTTAAAACTAAAATAAATATTTATATATCGGTTGCGTGTTTTACAGTGGTTAGTTCCTTAAACTACTGACCGAGGAGTCCTGGCCAAAAATGTAACTTCACTATATATTCTAATACTTACTATTTTTAAATCAAATATTGATTAAATAAAAGACTAATTAGTGTCCCGAAATTCGCGCAAGATTTAAATTTGCCACCATTCTTCTCCATAGCCCGTCAACGCAAACGGGACCAAGATTTTTCGATGAATTTTTCTATCGAATCGACCAAGGATTTCTTCATCCGCTTTTTATACGGTACATGCTTCAGCGCCGTAGAGCAGGACTGGGATGATGATTAGGGCCTTATATAGGATCTGCTAAGTAGTTCGAGTGAGTGCTTTACTACTAAATAGCCTTCTTAGCCAGAAGAAACAGCGGTTGGCAAGAGTAACTCTTCGTTTAATTTCTGACGATATGTTGTTTTCAGAATTAATAGCGGAGCCGAGGTAGATAAAGTCGCTTAATACCTCAATGTTATATCTGTAAATGGTGACGTTCTACCAAATATGTCGATGTCGTGTGTCCTTTCGTGTTGGCAGCATATACTTGGTCTTACCCTTATTATAATTCCGCTTCTTGTTCTATACTAGCAAATATGGCTGTGGCATTACATTGAGTCCAACCAATGATGTCAATATCGCCGGTGTACGCTAGTAGTTGCACCGAGTTATAGAGGATTGTGCCTCTGCACAGACGAACGAGCTTCGGCGGTACACCAAAACTAGACATTGCCTATATAGTCCATTGAAATCGATAGATAGGTGGCAAAAAGCGATTTGCACTTCTTGGGTATATTCTAGGATCAGCCAAAGTGTGAAGATTTGCACTTTTTCTGGAATAAAAACACCCTGTTAAAGGCCGATCTGGTTGTTGATAAACGTTATCAGGAATTCACATATTTCGGGAGATGGGGTCTTGTATGTAATGTTGGGGATACTTATGTCTCTGTAGTTCAAACCGTCCACAACAAAAAAAGAGTGTCAGCTAAGGCATGGAGGCTTTTTGTACAATGTATTATTCCATGCATAACCTTATCTTATGTTCTTTCTATTTCAATAAAGCTTTAAAAATTGTGTTTTGTTTTTAATACAAATCTTGCATACATTTTGAGGCCCCCCTAATATTTCACGTTGATATATAACTGCAAAGAAATGTGTTTATTGAAATGAAATGTCTGATGCCATAAAGTTCCGCGATCGCTTTAAAACTTCTGAATCGTAATTAACAAAAGCTGCAACATACCATCAATTTAAAAACAATTTTCATGTGCACTCAACCTATTCAGCATTATAAGCAGTTCCATGCCACTTGTATGGAAAATGGAAGTCATACGCATGTCATATATATCCTACACTACTAAAATGTCCCATCACATATATCTCGTAAATTATTTGTTCTGTCAGAAGATTGAACTCGGAGATTGACGGGTATTCTATTCAAATGTGCATGTTTGCACGGATAACAGAATGAGATGATTGTCGTTCTGATAATAAGTGGTTCTATCTAACAAACACATACAACAACAATTTGTGTAACAATTTTTAACTGAATTTATAAATTCGCACAAAACACTTAAAAGTTCACATTGTAAGTTAATTGCGGATGTTCAAATGATGACTCATTTAGAGATACTTTTTTCGAAAATTATCAATTTTATCGGGTAATCTTTGTTAATATAATTTTAACAAAATAATTCTTTACATTTATTTTTGAAAATTATTTCCGGCTAACACGAATTCGAACCTTTTGAGTGGTGTAATGCTAATCAATAATCATTCTAGTTTTCGATTCCAAAATCGTAGCTAGCATGTTGACTCTAGATTTTACGTAGCCCCATTACCGGATCATAAACCACACTAAACCATTGTTTTGCTTGGATATAATAGAATCTCCTAAACCACCAAGGCTTGTTCCTCACTCCAAAAATAGCAATTTAGCTTGTTGATGTACATTAACCCTGTGAAATGTTTTTTTAATTTTTTTAATGTAGATGGACAGGTGTCTGTGAGCTGAAACTGCGTGTCTTGTAAGTCGTTCAAAATGTATTTTAACTGGTTTTCTGTCCGTATGCGCTTAATTTGGCTTGCAATACCATGTGCCATACTTGATCGAAAACCTTGGGCTTTTTGGCCCAGATGTCCATAGATGGGTTACTTACTCAGCAGGTCTCCAGAACCCTTAGAGCCATTTCACACATACCCGGTAGCCGTCTAACCGGTACCGGCTTGCCGGTCATTGGAAATACATTCTAATGGGCGCGTTCACACCTTCAAACCGAAACCGGTTAACCATAAGAATGTATTCCCAACAACCGGCTAGCCGGTACCGGTAAGACGGCTGCCGCGTATGTGTGAAATGGCCCTTAATGTCAATTTCTTCCTTTATTTGAAATCGAAAATCTCGGTTTTATTTGCTTTTTTATACCATATCCGATAGGGGTATATTTGTTTTGATACATAGTTTGTAAAAAAAGATGGGATAGATATACCTCAGAATCGTTAGCTGAGTCGATCTATCTGCCCATCGGTCCGTCCGTCTATGCGTCAACGATTTTTGGGCCTTTGAGCTAGAGAGATGAAATTTGGTATATAGATTCTCTATATGAAGAAGCATAACAAGTATAAACATTTTCAAAATCCGCACAGTGAAGAACATATTTAGACAATCTCAATGTCTATATTTCATCCATATAAAGTTTTTAGCCACGACCACTATTTTTGTGGACGTTTTATTAAAAAACGGTTTTTGGTAAAAGTTTTAAAAAAATCGAAAAAGGTTATGATGCAAATACCTTGAAAATAATGTAATATGTATTTGGTCCATATACTATTTTAACCCACGCCCACTTTTTTGGATATTTTTCTCAATAAAAGGATTTGTATACTCTACCCCATAGCATACTTACTTACTTAAGTGGCGCTACAGTCCGGGATGAACCTGGGCCTCAACCAACATGCCTCTCCAATTAGCCCGGTCCTTAGCTAACTGCCTCCAGTTGCGCACTCCAAGTTGGTTGAGGTCGGTTTCTACTTGTGCGCGCCACTTAAGTCGAGGTCTTCCTCTACTGCGTCCCACGTCTAGCTGGGACCCCATAGCATATGCAATATAAAAACGCTGTTTTTTTGTCACAGAAAAGATTTTTATAATCAGCCCATATTATCTGAGCAATATTTAGAATGGAATGGTATAGGGTATTCGACGATTCGCACAACGGATTGTAGCCTTCTCATATGTTTTTATCTTTGAAACTATGGATATAGTAAAGCAATGGGTGTGTAGTTTGTATGTATTTCTTAATTTTTTTTGGGAATCGATTGGATTCGAGCTATTTTTCAGCACCTGGGGAAAACCCGTTAATCATGTGACATAGGAAATAATCTACAAAGAACTTATGTAAACAAGCAAAATTTCCGAACCCAGAAGCCTTTAAAAAATACAAATACAAATTTTTGAAGCAACAGACTTGTTAGTACCCAGGGCCTAGCTTTCTCACAATCATTTATGTGTGCATGTGTATTTTTTGCACAGTGACCTCCTGTTTTATGCCGACTCCGAACGTCAGATCATCGCGAGAGGAGGGCTAGTGAAAAACCGTTTAGGTGTTGCTACTGCTGAGAATCGAACGCACCCCTTCTGCGCGGCAGTTCGCACTAACCATTGCGCTACTGAGCCCATCGTGACGCCCTTACAACGATTATTTTAATATTAGCTAAAAAAAACACCTTTATAAACGAAGTACTGTATTTATTTTTGTATGAAACATTTTAAAAACACATATTTTTTAAAAAAATATGTTGCCAAAAGCTCAGAAATCGTTCAATTAAAAAAAAATGATGGTTCAAATTTAAAAATTGCAAATATTTATAAACTTGAAGTTTAAAGAATTTGTTCCCTATACCTACCCTATCCTTATATGCAAGTCAGCAGAAAATATTTACTTTTTTCCACCTTGTATTCATTAGTAATATTCATCAACATACCTAGTTCATAGCCGTAGTCCTCTGTGTTTGTATAGTGAAGCTAAAATATACTATTATGTCAACATCAGCGCACAGCATCGCTGAATGGCAGGATGACTTGTTTATTTATTCCTAACAAGAGTCAAAATTATTTCCTTTATTTATTTTTGTTGGTTTTCCTTAGCTTTTTATGTGGTTCTTTTTTTATTGGACACCATTTGTCGGCAGCGGAGAATAATTTATTCACAGAATTGTGTTCCTCTTAAAATAAAGTTCCTCCCACAATAAGCCAAATCATATTCTTTGTATCCCTAAATGTGTACAAGCTATCATAAATCTCAGAGAAAAAAAAATTTAAGTGCGGCAAAAATCCTTTTCATTTGCGTGTGCATTTTCGAGGGTACAGTTAGTGTTTCTTTCACCTAGAGTATGGTAATCCGTTTAAGTATCATTAGAACAGCAATTATTCAAAGCAAAATGCTAAAATGTTTTTAATTGTTTTAACCCAGTTAACAGATGGACCAAACATATTCTCGGCACTCTTACTTAGAAATGGTGAATCTGTTGAAGATTGTTAAAAGGTTTTGCTACTGACTCACAGGCTAATGCGGTAAATGCTCTTAGATTTGAGTGGTTTTATGTTAAGTTGGTGACGGAATAATTAAAAACGTTTATTGTTGTGGTAGAATATTATGAGACAGATTTAAGTAGTTTCATCCAAATTAATGTAAGGTCGAGCATCGCTGGCCCGGTATACCTTGAGAACCAAATAGATTCTGTTGATTAAGTTGAGAAGTTGTCAGAGTAGGAGTAATTTTGTGGACGCTTTTACTTTATTTATACTGAACTTTGTTCTTGGACTTGTTGATGAATATTAACATACTTGGTTGTGTTGGGAGAATTAAATGGTTTCAACAATGTATTGCTATTAGGTGTTGGAAGAAGCTATTTTTAAAAATTTCGCCATGAATGTAGGGTTTAAGCCTTAAGGCAATAAAAGGAAATTGTATTTTCTATTTTATATACAGTCGCCTCCCTCTAAGTCGAATTTTCACGGGAAATCAAAATCAGTTCGAGTAGGAGGGAGTTTTGGAAAAATTTGAGTTAGAGGGATAAATATTGTTTTTGCTTAAACTTTTATTGTGTTTAAAAATAAGGTTACAAAGATTAAATAAATCAAGTGAAGCTTCTTGCTTTTATTGCTCATCAATTTAGAAATATGTATCTGAAATATTATATCAAAATATTGTTCAAATAAAATAAAATTAAAAAGGCAGTGTGTGACCTCATCTGGTACACCATCTGTCATTTCAATTGCATATTGCAATATTCCAATTGCGTTTTCAATGTCATCCTTTTCCGGGATTCCAATATTATCTTTTCGGCTTCATCTGTTTTACATACACTCCTGTCATCGTTAGCATCAGCAACGTGTGCTATTGCTTCCAAAATTGAATCGTGATCAGGTACTTCTTTGGCTACGATACCGTCATCGAATTCAAACAATCCTTCCAACTCACGCCTTCAACATTATAATCAGATACTGTAAGCCTGTCCCAGATCACCTCGAATTCATTGATAACCTTGTTTAAACATCTGAGTAATTTATCATCTTCATCGTCCCATGGCTTAGCCTCAAATCGATCTTTTTGAAACAATCCCCCATTGTAAACGGAGTAACAACGGAGTTAATTTTCGGTGTGAATTGGATTTCATGAAACATAAAAACAAAACGATGACGGTGTTTTGATCCGGTTACCCATCCAAGTGACCACAACCGACGCTGGTTGATGTTGGTGATCGCGTGTTGTAGGCTTACTAGATTTGTTTAAAGTAAAACTTATTTTTGGACGGCTGTTGTTGTGGCTGTTTGATCGTGTGTAATGAACGGATGTATGAACTTGTATATCAGGCAAAACGTACGTTGGTGTGCAAAAAAAGGAATGGTTTCTTTTTGGCATGTTGGTTGGAGAAAGGACGTTGGTGCACCGGTATGCACCAAGAAAGTGTGTTGTCTGTCAATAAATAAATTTGGGTAGGTGGGAATGATGAAAATTGGTTAAGCCGTTTAGGCGGGACAGACAGAATCAAAATCTCGAGGTCGAAATTTTAACGATAAAAATACCTTTTTCTTTGTAAGAAAAATCTAAAAATAAAACGAATTTTTCTTTTTCCACACCACCTAGAGGTAAGATTGCGCATAGTAGGCCTAATCTCTTTGAATAAAAAACAAAAAAAAAATTATTTAATAAAATTAAATAAACAAGTATAACAAAAATAAATATAATTTCATCTATTAAATAACAATATTAACAAAACATTTTATTCATATCAGAAGCTGCTGCTGCTACTCTCTTCGTCTATATTTATAATGAGACTCTCTACAGCGCCTTCGGAAAAGCGTCGATTACCCACATTTTTGGCTCAACCACCTGCTCGACGTGTTGGACACACCGATGCCATTTTTCAACGTGAACGTTGTTGCTGATTGCAGTTGAAAAAAGGGCTTTTATTTCTGCCATCTTAAAGAACTTATTGTGGCTTGCCACGAATCCTTTCACTTGAGCCCAATCCAATTCGATTGGGTTAAGCTCACAGTGATAAGAAGGCAAGCGAAGCACTTTGTGTCCAGCAGCTTGGGCAATATCATTAGTGACGTAGGTTTCGTAATGGGTTTTATGACGCTTTACGATGCTCAACAACTCAGCTTTAACCATATCACCCTCGAAAGAAATATAATACAGCCAATCAGAATTCAGATCAGTGAACAGTCAGATGTGCGCTGAGTAAGACGTGTGGATTTATGACGGATGCAATAGGAGTTCTCTGGCGGGTAAACATTTTTGTGGGGGGTTTCTTTAATTTATGGTGCAACTGATTTTGAAAAAGCTTCTCCATAAGACTTGTACTGCCAATTTATTATGAACAGACTTAGATATCGGGAACGCCTCTTACGTTTGTGGGTGTAAATACAAACTGCGGTACCTACTTTAAAAAGGACAGATTTGACAGAAGAGGCTGCAAGATGAAGATAAAAATAGGTGTGTGGTCTGATTCGGGTTGGTTGACGTATTCAGATTTGATGTATGAGTTTTATAACGGTACTTTTGACTATTTTGGGAGTCTTTCCGAAAGTTGGAGCGTTCGATTTTTGTTGGATTTTGTGTTTACAATGGAAAGAGAATATCTTCACACAGGAGATCTTGTAGAAGGGACTAATGGATGATATTTGTATGATTGTCTTTGTGAAGTGAAACTTCTTTTGGGACGTTGTGAATCTGATTTAATGAAACGAAAAAGTGTAACTAAAAAGACATCAAAAGAAATATCGGTTGTCGCCTGTCACACCGATCACTAAGATATGCGAACGCTTGGGAACACCGCGTATTGTTGGTTATTGTAAGATAATGAGAATGGAACTGAGTTTCGGTGTAAGAAATATTTGAAATTCTACAATTTCAAATTGGTATTGGTAATTGGTTAACTCAATTACCAATACCAATTAAGTCAATTAACTGTCAATATGTCAGTTAAACTCACCTCGAATGAAATTAATACACTATGGAGGTGGTCAAAAGAGAGAGAGAGAAATTAAGCAGAGTACAGTTTCACTTCTACCGCGTGTGAGCTCACACTCGATTTTTTTAAAGCAGCGAGGATTTTCGATCTTATTGATAATTAAGGACTTTAACTTTTCTGAACTAGCCATGTTGGATCCCACTAGGCATGTCACTCTTTCTTTACTGTGCTTGCCTTCAAATCCTTTTTCCCCTTTGAAAGCAAAGGTACGTGTCGGCAAACCTTTAAAAAAAATCCCGTTTCATCGACATAAAAATTTCGTCCGGTTTAAACCCTATGACAACCTCTGAGAGCTTTTGTTTCCATCCATCGGCTTTTGTCTTGTCAATAGAAGCGCTTTCACCAAAAACAGCTTTGCAAAGAATGTTTATTAATACGAGTTAGGAGAGGGTAGTTCTATTTTTTTGTTTTTTTTTTTGCAAAAGAAAATTAATCGATTTAGAGGGATTGAAAATAGATCATGAATCGATAGAATGAATTTGAGTTACAGGGAGTTCGACTTAGAGGGTCTTTTTTGTATGGAAAATTAAGCGGAATGGCAAAATTAGGCAAAAAAAATCGACTTAGAGGGAAAATCGATCGAAAATCGTTAGTAAATATTATAGGAACTGCTTATATGTGCATTGTGCCAGTTTAGCACTGCCATTTGAGCTTAAGCTTGTCTAAGTCTTGCACTTATAAAAATCCACATCTGAGGAGTCGCTGTTTCGGCTCACTATAAGACGGACCATAGTCGATGTCACAATTTGTCAAAAATTGCAACTTCGAATTTTCGCGCCATCATAATACTTCATTAAAAAAAACAAAAAAAAAAACAAACAAAGAAAACAAAGATACAAAAGGATGCTTGCATTACATCGTTCATAGTAGAGAAAAAAATAAATAACATTTTCTACCGTTATCCTTTCTCTTGGCAATTTTTGTCTTGGATTTGTTGCCTTGGCCAATCTCTCAGGACTTCATCGTTATAACTAGGTCGATATAAGTCAAACCGTATCAATTTTTTTTGCAAATGCGAAATGGAATTAACTACTTATCGATTTTGTTTTACTTATTTTGCTATCGATTCACCTAGGAGGCAATTTATTAGGGCCAATGGCGTCACGCTGTGCTCTATTCATTTTGCGAACTATGCACGCAATGGCCACATTATAATGAATATGGATAGAAAATGAACCTTCCAACCACAACTCTACCGTACGTATTGTATTTTTATTTCTTTTAAAAGGGATTTAATTGAATGCTCCTAACGGAAACATGATGGACATACCTATTTATATTGTATATAATAAATAAACAATGGTCCTTGTATATGTAAGTATAGTCAGGATTCGTTTTCGCAATTTGATTTTGTTCTACAAATGTATTATATTGTTTTGAAGGAAATAGGGCATAAATAAATTAAGAGATAAATCCATTCGAAATAACTATAAGGAATAGTCACAGTTTATCTAAGTTTATTTTTTTCATTGAGTACAATAACACAAATTGAGAAAATATGAGAACAAAAGATTAGAGACCGATTTAGACAAACGCATGGCAATATACTAGGGCAAATGAATATTCAGGAATTCGAAATGTCACAAGAGTTATTGAATTGGATAATCGGAAGTATCAATTAATTTTGCCAACGACGACTGGTAAAAAAAACTACACCGCGATAATTAGAACAATGCTGTTGAAAGCGTCTTGGCATATTAAATATGGATTTTCATAACTCAACTTCACTCGTGGCTTAACTTAGCTGCAATTATACTGTACCTGTTGCGGCCAATAATTGATGCACTTCAAAAGTCTGCATCTGCATATACTTTTTTTCATTGGTCATGCGAAGAGCTATGCAATCGCAACCTTTCATGATAAATATGTCAGAAGAATTTTCTTACTAATATACCCTTTACAAACACAAGATGATATTTAAAAAAAAATGGAAAAAGACTACACTACGATCAATGCTGTCAAAAATCACATCAAAAACTAATGTTGACTTCCACCAACTTGTTTACTTATCATGCTTAAGTAACACTACAGACGAAAATGGACCTTGCCCTCCACCAATTAACCCGGAATCAAAGATCTGCGACCCTAGTTATTGGTGTCCATTTGCTCTACATGTCCTATACATGCAGAGTTTATTGTTTAGGGGTATGTCGCTATACAGCTTGTAAAGATCGTGGTTGAATCTTCGCCTTGACGGATTTGATCGGTCAAGGATTTCTTCATCCACTTTCGATACGATCCATGCTTCAGCGACTTCTTGACTTCTTCGCATACTGGTCAAAAATACGATGAAGAATTTTTTTTCGAAAGTGCCTTATATTTCTCTGT
Organism: Rhingia campestris; assembly: GCA_932526625.1. Classification (NCBI taxonomy): domain Eukaryota; kingdom Metazoa; phylum Arthropoda; class Insecta; order Diptera; family Syrphidae; genus Rhingia; species Rhingia campestris. Next base: position 64,978,960 of record OW052182.1, read on the forward strand.
TTTCCTGCTTATTGTCCAGCACTCAGTGCCGTAAATACGACTGGTAGGTACGGCAAAGTAAATGTCGGGTTAAGAGTTTTGATCGCTAAATAGAAATAGCATCGGTTTCATATAGCGTCAGTCTTCGTCGTCTCTCCATTAAGGTGTCTCCGAGGTAGATGAACTCTTTAACTAACTAAAATTGTTTGCTGTCAACAGTGATATTGTGTCGTATTCACGCCTTTCGTATTCACTTCTGCCCTACGCACTATCTGGTCTAGTACGAGATTGAAGTAATCGCGTGTCTCCTCCAGTACATGATTGGAAAAGTTCAGATGAGCTGTTTCCAAACTAAACGATGCATCGCGTGTCCTCCAGTATTAGGCAACACAGCTGTATCAGTTTGAATGGTATCCCAAAATTCACCAATTGCTTTATAAAGCTGTAGGCGATGGATGCTGCCTACGAGCCTTGTTGTCAATGCACAGATTCCAGGATTCGATTTCCCAGAGATGGGAGTCTGTGTGTTCTCTTTTTTCCCTGCACAGGATTTTCTTCTTTTAACTTCTTGCGGTTCAGTACCCTTTCGAACCTTCTTGGTCACAGCACCTTGAGGACACAGCACGCGTGGAGTCTCTCACTCAGTTGTTGTTTGTAGACTCTGGTAATTTCCGGGTCACTAAGGTGACCAACGTAGTCCATTATTTGGCCCCATTCGTAGCTTCTTCTCGTTGGAAAGTCGGGATCTGAATTTGGCAGCGATGAGAAAATGGTCAGAGTTGACGTTTGCCCCTCGCATCTATGAGAACATGGTTGATTTAGTTGGGGTTTCGATGCCACGATGTTGTGGTATCATGGAGGCTGTGATTTTCATCTATTTACGTGGTAAGTAAGTTAGCCTGAAGACACATCCTCATGACTGGAGGGCCAGTTCCAAACCCCTATGATACGGTTCCATCAGTACCACCATCTTAACAGGGCTTAACAAACCCTTGAGATACATAGATGACCTGTTGTTCGAATATATCTAATCAGCTCAAATTGTTCTTTTTGACCATCATATCCTGTTACAATATCTTCCGAAATTTACGGTTTTTAGTGGAATACCAATAAAAACGAAAATGAGTTGTTAGTGTAGGTTTCAAATGCATCACTAAAACCTTCATCATCCATTTGATATTCTTTTATTCTTTTAATGGATTTATTTTATCTTTTACTCTCTTAGTCATAATACCAAACTACACTTAACATAAAAACCCTATCGTATCTCTTATGTTTGCAGTTTTAACCGTTTTAACAACATCAATTAAGTACAACGAATACGTAACCGATAAAGGAAAAAATATTTCAATACCTTGCGACGCAAATGGATCCATCATGTGGATCAAAGAAAACGGAAACAATACAAAAGTTATTCAGGTAAGTTCCGGTTCTTGTCATTTAAAAGCACCACCTTTTTTTTAAAAAAAGAAAACCACTAAACATTTTGTTTTTATTCTTGAATAGTGCATGTGTGTAAATTTGTGTAGCAATAAACGTTCTATTACATTTCGGACTATAAATAGAACACACAACATAAAGTTCAGGGTTGTTATTCATCCTGCAACATTCAAAATTGCACAATTGCTTGTTTTAAATTTCTCCCCATAATACAGACAATATTACACTCGAGTTATGGTTTTGAAGTGATGGAATGGAAAAGCAATTTCCACTACTTAGCATGAACTTCAGCTTTGTAACTTTTAAGCGGATAGCGTATTACAACGTGTATGTAGTTATCCTCTCTGTAGCGTATGTCGGATAAAGTTTATAAAGAGAAAGATATTGTTTTCGTGAAAATTTTCGAAAACGGCTCTAACGATTTTGATTAAATTTAACATATACTGTACAGTAGGCCCTACAAACATTAGTTTCTATTGATGTAGTGCAATTTATTTATGTACATTGATCGAATTAGAATCGAAAGAAAAGTCGATCAAGCGATGCTTATGCGTCCGCTGTTCATTAGTCCGTATGTGACCAATTGTTGAGAATTAAATGAACTAAATAAAAACTTTTTTGAACCCAACAGAATAAGTCATTGAAAAAAATTCATTAAAAACTTTTAGAAAATCATAGTTTTTGGTTAAAACATAAGAACATCATTTGGATTTCCCATTGCTTGGGTGAGAACTTGTGGCGATAAATTCTCTCACTCTGGGCATGTTCTCAAGCCCGTCACTTAAAAAATCCTAAGAAAGAAGCCTTACTCACGGCTTCCTCGAAAAAATTAGGCTCCACGATATTGAGTGACACATTTACTCCGATGTGATACAAATACCATGTCTGTGATCCTGTGAAAGCGGCTTCTGCTGGCTGCAGCTTTCGGGCTGTCCAAAAAATCATGCAAGATCGATTTGTAATTATAATAAACTAACCTCTAATCGACGGCCGATTTTTTTTGTAGTAGGGTCGAGAATACTTCTGGCACGAATGTCTTCGAAGAATGTCGAAAAAAGATGTGCTCGTGTGAGTGGTCTCCGGGGTGGGATCAAACACAACATAGCCAAGCTTCGTACGAGTGCATATGGCCCATTCTTTTCAAAAATCCGTGCTTCTGTCGGCAGGCCCAAATGACAATAATAGAGCCCAATTGGAAGTATCGGAACGGCGTTGGTGTACGACTGCATTGGGACCTCTTTCAGGCGATATATTACTTAGAGCCGAATCTTGAAACTTGAGATCCGAGACACAAGCATGCCTGCTCCACTTGCCTTCATGTCAGCAGTCAACGGAGGCTCCTGAGGTTGTTTTCCCCAAATGCTTTGCTTATTATGCTGACGGTGGCAGCCTTCGAGGCCAATCTCCTTAATTAGGGTCACGTTCAAAAATAAAATTGAAGATACTGGCAAAACTCGAAACAAGAGCTTCTCATTACTGCTGGCCATCTTCTTGGTAGCTAGAACGCTACCAGCGGTGGAACATTTAGGAACGTGTTGGACTTGCGTTGCCTTGAACTGTCCTTGCATCACAGTAATCTGTTCTTGCAACGATCGAATATACATTTGGTCCGACCGAGCAGTTGGTGGATCATCGTGGCCATGGCTCCCATACTCGATATTCCACGTCAAAGTCGTGACAGCTTTGACTTGATAAGACGAAGTTGAAATTGCGGCATTAGCAGTGGGTTTTCAACTGCTCTTGATGAATGATACGGTAATTCTCAGGATCCCAGAATTGGAAATTTTGTTTGTTTGCGTGTCCGTTCGGAAGGAATTTCGACAGAGTCGTTGATGTTCAGGAGAGTGTTTACCGCGATTGGCGGTCTGTAGGTATAGTAACTGATTGACTAAAATGTCACTGCAGAGACGAATCCGCATTAGCAAATTGCGTGCATTTGCTAATGCGATGAGATTTACTTCCAAAAAATCGGTGGATTATAATCAACAAAAAAACTGCATACTCATACCTGCCGGTAATTCAGACATAACCCATGAAGTGCGTTTAACCCATTCCTATCTCCCTCTTTCTAAACGTACATTCTTTTAAAAATGCTATATATAACTGTTATATGTTTGAAATATTATTTTTTAGTTATTTACAATTTGACGTTACTTCTTTCTACTATTAATCATATCTATGTGTATTGTATATATATTGTTTTTGTTTTCTTTTAAAATTTAGACAGGTAAGATTCTAGTTCTTACAAATGTTTCGGAGGTAGATAGGGGCCTTTACATATGTTTAACCTCGGTTCAAAGTGATACCGCAGAATTCGACAAAGATGAGGATACAAGCAATAATGACACTTCCTCTTCGAGTGTCACCGAAATCCCATATTTCGATAGTACATCAATAAATACATCCAAATCAGTTCCACTATTAGATACATCCACATCGACACCAATTGTCGAGGCTCCAGATACAACATCAAATCTGACGCTGACCCACATCGAGGATGAATTCCAAGCGTACCTAAAAGCCAATCTAAGTGTACGTACAGCGCCGGGACCAGTGTCACAATTATATTTTAAGGCCTCAACAATTCTGGGCTTTCTCATCTGGAGATTTAACAAAACCAACTCTGGTGGCTATCCAGTTCGAAGTTTCACAGCTGAATTTCGAAACGTGTCATACAGTGATCTTGAATCGAATCGAAAATACGAACATGAATGGAGTCGCATGGATCCCATAAATATAGCACCGAATGTCGTAAGTATAGATTTTCGTCCTCCGTCTTAGAGGAGTTCATTTTAGCTTGCTCAAATGTATATAAATCGGATTTTTATTGTTTGTTTGTGTTAAAAAAAAACATTATAATATTTAAACATTAATCTGTGTGTCGTTGAATGTAGTTGGAAGAACAGTTGAATTGAAAATATTTAGCTAGGATATTGTTTAACTTGTTGCATTCCCGTGTTCTATATTTATGGTAGAATATAACCTTATCAGTGTTTTTATGTAGATGTAGAAAACAAATATTCATCTACAACATAATGTAGTTTTTTATACTTTTTTATTACATTCTATTAGCAATGTGCTTCGGAGGTGGCTTTAAACACATTTTCAAACTCGAAAAACATGTGTCATGTCATCACGATTTCAAAGATTTCGATATCGGAACAAAGGAACTAACCTGTTCAAACGAAATAAAAACATTAATTAAGATTATTTTCTCGAATGTCAATTACATTAAATCTCGTATTAAATGTGAAACCATAAATAAAACCTTATTCGATACATTCGATAACATTTCTGAACGGGCTGCGTGTCAGTCATTATTAAAATCATTGTGTTCTTAAATAAAAAAAAAAATTGTCAGAACCTCAAATGTTTTGTCACTACAGCGCGTGTGTCCTATTAGAATCTATTAAAACATGTATTGGGTCAACCGTTTTTACTTGCTTTTATAAGTGTGAAAATAACAACAAATCTGATAATTCTGTGTGTCTGTTAGTCCGTGTGAACAGCTGAAGACTTAACTACTGGACGCTGAAGATGCAAACAAATTTTAATAGATCAAAATTAATAAATATTGGTTATACGAGCGTTCACTCCCGCTTCTGCTGAGAAATTAGACTTACTTTTTATGTCAAACTGGATAAACTTTATAATATTCATATCATTGCTGAATAAATGTAAAATTTTAAAAATACGACACTTAAGTACCTAAACAAAAAATAAGTGATGTTCGCAATCAAAAAAAGTGTTTATAACCAATTGGTACTTTTTAAGTGGTTTAAGTGGTTCAGTACAAACCATAAGGTTTCGCAGATAAACTTTTCAATTCAATTATCAATTATCAGAATGTACTTTTTGACAATTCCCGAATGATTCCGATAACTTCTTGTGGGTGCATAGCATTGCATTATTTAAATTTATGATTTATGATATTTTTTTCTACTATAATTACCAAAAATACTACGTATGGACTAACAAAGTTTGCCACAAACAATAATATAAACTTTAGATCTTTTTGAATCGATTGCAATATCCTTATTTCTGGCGTTTTCCGATCTCTACTAACTTAAGTGCCGCTAAAGTCCGGGTTATACTCAGGCTTCATTCAACCTATGAAAAATTAAATATCTTCCAATAAAGGCACATACAAGGCCTCAAACCTAGCTTCTCCATTGATTTGTGTGTGCAATGTTATTATTGCAAATATTGTTAATTACGGCGATTCTGCGAGTCGGATTATTAATGTTCATTCACTCTATAAATCCCTGCCCAACGTCCAATGCGAAGTTTTTTTTCCAGATCTATGTTGCTGAATAGCTCGTATATTTCGTGGAGAAGAGTTTTTCGATCGAAACGACCAAGGATTTCTTTATCTGGATTTGATACTGTCAATGATTCAATGGCGCAGAACAAGACTGGGATAATCAGTTATAATTAATCTCCTTAGTGGTTTGTTTGAAGGCTTCATTGATATATTATCTGCTTAAACCGATGTAGACAACATCAATATGTTCTATCAATTTTACTGCCAAAACCACTTTAGCCAATCTATTCTCTATAATCGCAAACACAGCGATGACATCTCGTCGATTGCTAATGAGTAATGAGATTAATGGATCAGCGAGACTTCTCTATAGTCATCCTGCACATCCTGTTTGTAGACTAAACTGATAGGTGCCATTAAATATCGATTTTTTTAGTCGATATTTAGTAGACCCCTGTCATGTATCGAGTATAGTGTTGAAATTCGTTTCATCAAGAATAATTTGATCAAATTTTGCTGAACATTTGCTGTATTCTTATTACCAAGTATTTATCCCTGGCCCTCGAGGATTTTTGCATTTTGCTAAGACAAAGATTTTTTGAATTTATCTCCTCACACTTTTTAATAAAATGGTAAAGACATTTTGGCATTTCATTAAAGGAATCCATCATTCACAAAGTTCTACTTATGAGAATATTAAAGCTTTATGGAAATGGAGTTCTTCTACTTACAAATTTACAATATACAATACATTTAATCAATATAATCTAGGTATGGTATGTATTAGAATATAACAACGGACAACATAATTATAATGCTCATTCCCGTAACGTATTCTCTTTTACTAAGCAAATTATAACAAAAATTCATTATATGGAAATGATCTATTAAATAAAATTCATTTTTACTTCTTGAATAAAATATAAGGTTACTACCTACAAGTAACTCTGGTAACTTCTGATCGGAAAACTACATGAAACGACATACGTGCATTTGTTGATTTAAATCAATTTTAGCTATTACATATCTCTTATCCAGCGACAAATGGAAGTTTATCGGCTAGAACCGAACACAACATACGAATTTCGAATATGGGCAAACAATCATTTGGGAGCCGGCGAAATTGTAACCACAAATGTAACGACTCTTTCCGAAACAAAGGAGGAGGGTAAGTCTTTTGTAAAAAGTAAAATAAAAACAAAAAACATTGCAAATTAATTGTGTGATAAAGTTTACACCTAACAATAAAAGAGTATATACTCGTTTTAGCAGTAAACACAAAACAAAATTGCATGAGATTAACTACCTACAGCAGAATGCAATAAAATTAAGATGGACTGTTAAAGAAATCCCTATGGAGTTTATTTATCGATATTGTGATAAATTTTAGTGTTTTAATTTTTAGCATGGATTTTATTCGTAGACTATATTACCTACGAACGTATATAGGATTTTTCTTGATTTATATGAAATAGATGAATTTGATTTTAAAATAAATACATATTAAAATAAACACAAATATTTTAAAAACTCTTTGCAAAGGGTGTGAGAATTTTTTATTTATATAAATTTTTATATATTCGAGTTTAATATAAGTTATTTATTTCAAAAAAATAATGTTTTGTTCTTTTATAAATATAAGACTACATAATCTAATAAATGCAAATATTGACATGTTGCAGTTTCCTAAACTGACCTTTTGTAAGCCGGTGATACTTTTTGTAACTTTCTGATTTTTTTGCGATTAAATTATTTCTTTTTTACTTATTATGTTCGTACTAAAAATGTTCAACGTCCATTTTTCAGTAAATTCACATCAAGTTTGGCTTGAATTACTATCAACACATTAATGAATGGAATTCGACTTCATTCCTACTATTCATAATTCATACCGCTATTTCTCGTTCAATATGGGTTTTGAGCTCCTCTAACGTCGTCGGCTTGTTGGCATATACCAATGATTTAATGTAGCCCCATAAAAAAAGTCTATAGGCGCACGAGATTACACGATCTCTGCTGCCATTGATGGTGACCAGAGCCCAATTCGAAAACGTATGTTGCTTCATTAGATCAAGTGGCTTTAGTTCATGAGTCAGCTCAGTGAAGGCCAAGATCCTTACGCAAAATTCATTTAGATGGAATAAAAAATAATTACTTCAGAAAATAAATCATGATCAATGTCAAACAAACAACTAGTTAATAAAAAAAAATACAATTGAAAATTCAATGATTTCTTGATAATCTTGTTTTAAAATTTATAAACTTCGCAAATATCAACTCGCCAATTATTCAATTTATAAAAAATTGGTAAAAAAAAAACATTTCTAATTATATAATTATAAGCTTAACAAATAGCACTGAATGCAAGGTTTTTACAGAGTGATATAGCAATTAAATACTTTTAGTTGTATTTTTACAAAAACAAAAAAATTATAATAATAAAGTATGTTGAATCTTACATTTTGCAATGGTGAAGATGCAGGGCCATATTTTAGTGGGATTTTTCTTATAATTTTTTAGTATACTTTGAATGTATTACGTTTGTGTGCTAGCTCTGATTTTTTTTGGTTCTCATATTTGGTATTTAGTTGCTTGTAGTAGACGTTTGAATGATGGTATATACTATCATCTATAGATAGTTCTTTATGTAATAATAATAAATTTAATTTATTTAAACACTAAAATCCGTAACGGACGAACTTATAATCCCCCTTGGGAGTTTATTTCTATTCGCGGCAAGTCATGTGAGTGTCTCTTAGTCTCTCGCTAAAAAACCACAATAAATAGCGATAACTTCTCTCATATAAATATTCTGAATACAATTTGTTTGAGGATAACGAATGAAATACAATTCCCCGTTTGGTAAAGAGACCTATTATTGTCGCAATCTCTTTATAACTGATATTGATGGTAAAAAGGTTTATAATTAGACTTTTTGGAATCCTGGTATCTTTAATAAATGTTCGATTGATTTTTTTCACATTTGTCACATTTTTGAACAGAATATTGAACTACTTTTCTCTCAGTTTTTATTGTTTCTTAATCATACAAAATATGATCAAGCATAAACTCAAATGTTGCTCGTGTTTCCTTCAAACTATTTATTTGACTTTAAATCACTTTAAATTAAATGATAATAAAATGTTTCAGTAGAAAGATATAACGTATCAAATATCTGTAAAATGAAAAATGTGCGGTAACAAACTAAATGTATATTATACGAAAATAAATGTATTTCTTTATCTAACTCCAGTTAATACTCTGTTCTACTACATTTATGCAAAGTGACTACATGATGACAATACATTAGGAATTTTAATTATTAGTCGGACGCTGAGAGGGGCTATTGTAAAAAAAATTAACTTACTCGTTTGTGTTTCTCTCTTGACCCTCCCTATATCAATGTTGAGGTACACTGACATTTTTTTTATTTTGTGATTTATTCAAAATTCATTCACGCAATACAAAATATTTAAATTATTTTTTTATTATTTGTTAAATACAAGTTAAATATAGACACATTCTGTCATGTTTAATCTGTTCAACATGTTTAGCCCACCAACGACATAACAACAGTTTAGGAATCATCTATGAATGTGCTCCAATATAAATATCTCAATACAATTGAGATTCAGGATATAAACATTTTAACACAAGTACACAAGAAGCCTAAAAAGATCCGATGATTTCCTTTTATACTTGGCTTATAAAGGGTGATCCATATAAGAGCTTCTTGAATTTTTATCAATAATATTTAAAAATATTTTCATCAAAATCAAAGCGATTGATTCGTTAGCTGTATGACATGTAGCGCATCACCACAAGTCAGCTTCGCCAATATCATGAATTTTTGGCAACAAAAATTTATAAATATTCATTGACACTAACACGTGTTCCGCATTTTTAAAGATATACGGTCCGATGATGCCGCCTGCCTATTAACCGCATCAAACAATGCATTATTGGTTACATGGGTAGCTGTTGGATTACTTCTGGCTGTTGAGTGGCCCAAATACGACAATTTCTCTTATTTACGTAGCCGTTTACCAAAATTAAGCTTCACCTTGTCGAAGAACTCTATAACAATTTTTAATTGAGCATTGATTTTTAAATAGTATTCCACAATTAATAAGCGTTGTTCCGGTGTAAGTCTATTCATGATGAATTGACAATGTAAAATGAACACAAAAACGCCTATTATGAGGTGGGGGTAATGTAGTTTCCATTTTCATTGTGAAAACTCGAGTGGTTCATTGTGTAAATATGACATTTCATTAGCAGTCCATGCAATAAGTAGATAAATCAAAGTACATCAAAATCGAATTACAACATATCTTGAAATTGCCATATATTTTTGACATATCGGTTTAACAGAGTTGTAAAAGTTATATTGAATAGCCATTGCGTAGATACGATCTTTTTACAAACACTTGATACGTAAATGTGTATATAATTTAATTTACAACTTTACTTACATAAGTTTTAAATTAATTTAACTAATTATTTTTGTTCATCAATTTTAAATATATTGTTGTGTTTTATGTTGTGCCTATACTTAGTACATGTATTACTTTTCATATCTTGTTAGGTGTAAACCATTCAATCTCAAAATGCATATTCATTTATCTAACTTCATTCTAATAATTATAACCTATTAAATTTTTGTTGTATATTTCAAGATTTGATACGCCTTATACAAGCTGACTTAGATAATTTTGATCCACGTATATGGATAGTTGCCGTCAGTATAGTACTTGGAACCCTTGTGATATTAGCAATCGGATTGTGTATAGTTTTGTCAAAAGAATACTATCAATCATCACAAATGGGTACTACTACAACTACTACTTCTACTAACGACTGCAAGTTGGATGTTGTAATCGCTTGAATTTTATTTTTTGTTTGCTGTTAAAGTTAAAAATCAAAATATTTATATACATAAATTATCATATATACGCAAAAAAAACTTACTAAAAAAAGATAAAGTTCTTATTGACACGGGCAATGTTAAAAGATAGCAAAGCAAATGCTTTACATTTTCGCCTATGTGTAGATATTTAATGTTATCCTGTTTTATACATGTTGTGTTATTAATTTGTGTTTTTTTCAGTTACAAGTGTTCACATGCAAATATCATTTTTATTGTTTTTTCAGAAAAAAAATGTGTTACTGAAACAAATTAGTTAATTGTTTTGGTGGTCTTGTCATTGTCGTTTTTAAAGTGTATTTTGTTTTAAATAATAAAAAAAAAGTAATTAAATGTACATACAAATATATTATATAGAGATGAAAACCTTAAACAAAGTATTACCGCTTATAGTTCTTACTAAGCAAAAAATAACATTTTAAAACAATAAAATTAAATATAAATAGATGAATACTTAAATGTAAGGCTTAATACTTCATAGAGCACATAGAAATAAATAATAAAACAATTGTAGTCGTAGAAAACACTTGAACATATAACTAATCACATCCAATGTGCTTTTTTCTCTTTTTTTCTTTCATTTACTATGTGCAATTTCGCAACTATGCGATATCTTGCGCGCATGCTCTCCAAGCAGACTTCGAGGATGGTTGGGATAGTATAGAATTGATCCCTAATATTATATTAAATCCAGGATTCTGCGAATCGGATGACCAGGATGCGCCATATACCCGAACGATTATATTTGGCGAAGACGATGAAAGCGACGGCTACGATGATGAATCCGACGATGAACCGCCGATGGAACGATTTAAACGAAAAGTTTCGATATTTTTTACCGGACCCACCATCAAACGTATTTGAGAGTACAAACAAAATGTGAATTATTATTTTTACTGCGTTTATTGTAATACGCATTGTAATTATTTTTTTTATGCAAAATTATAAAGCGCAAGCGAAGTGCTCGTTAGAAAAACAAAAGTAACAAACAAAAAACAAATTGTTTAATTCTGTGATTAAATTATTAATATAACATATAAATTATATTTAATTAATGCTAAATTCCAAAATATAAAACTGTTGTATTTGACATGTTAAACAGGAAAGATTATCCACTAAATTAAGTTAATTGACTTTTAAATACTCTATGTACGTTGTTTTGTTAGTTTGGAGAAGAGTGTGGGTTAAATGCCACAAAAAATATTTTTTTGTGCACCTACAAATAAAGCAAATGAAAGGCTTAAGTACATAGAATGAAGATGGAAAGAAAGAAATATAATAATTTTAAGTATGGTTTGTTAATATAAGTTTTGCAATTTCTAGCTTACCGTATCTGAACGCATTTATAAAATCAGATAATACATCGTGTGACTAACGAGATCAGCATTAAACCACGCCTTTAAACTCAAGATATACCATAAATACATATTTATCTAGTTGAACTAAAATGATATGCCTTTCACTCGAAACCATGCTTTCGCTAATACATATAAAAAATTCAACGAAAACATGAAACGTCAAAAGAAATCAATTCGGTGTGAAAGCGTAAAGACGTTTTTGTAAACTTTTCGTCGAAAACTCAGTTTTTGGTTGGGTGTGAAAACTAATTTGTAATCTAACTTATCATTTTAAATTTACCTTGTTCCGGATTTCAGATTAAAACTGAAAAATAATGTAATGTGATGTGAAACGCAAAATCTTACTTAATGGTTAAGGTAAATGACAAACTTTGCCAATCCTTATTTTCTAATTGCATTTTCCCATATTTATAGATTTTCATTAACTTTTATCTATTCAGAATAATTATTCTTTATCAAAAAAGTAAGTAAATAACTTAAAAGAACCTCTAATGTCAGGTAATATTACTAATCTCAAAAACACTTTAATGACTGATCGAACAAAATCAGCTGTTACGCTCATATCTGAATGCTCATGCGAACATTTCAAACTTGTTTCGTCAGTCATTTCCCCTCCAATGTCACGTTACTAAAATGGTCGATTGACCAATAAGTGCAGAGCTTAACTTAACTTCTGAAACCAGGAACATGGGCATTGTATTTATTTGATCCAATCATTTTTTTTATAGACACTTCACAGACAGTAACTGTCAATTAAATTGTCTGTGTTCAGTGAGAACGGTGAAATGAAATTTCCAAATTTTGTCTCAAATGTTGAAAGGTTTAAAGGTACTGTAAGTCCACCTTTCAATGGAAATGTCGCATGACTTTTTCTTCATGTTAAATAAAATCGAGCACATCCTATATTGATCGGACATCCAGTCGTTCGGTATATATTGATGAGAACTAATAACTTCTGTCAATTAAAAAACACTTATTTAATGAGTACTATATGTGAAATAACTACTCTGGTTAGTACGTTGGACTAGTAAGCAGGGGGCCCCTGTTACAAATCACGAAAAGGATAACACTTAAGTTATTTTAACTGCTCCACCTCTCGCGAACGTTTGAAAAACATCCAAAAGTAACTCTGTCATGAGAAGCTTCTCAAATTTGCCGTTCAAATTTAGCATTAAACACACAAATGAAGAGAAAAACTAGATTTTGATCCTTGTATGGGCCGTTAATGCCACTTTAACTTTTTCTTTTTATAAACAGCCAACAAGCCAAAAACCAAGTCTGAATTTGGCCACTTATATGATGACTTGTCAGAGAGATAAATTGAAACGTTTTTATTAAATTGGTAACCATTAAAAGAGCCTCATATGTTTACTCTCATTTAATTTTAAAAAAAACTAAAACTCATTGGAGCTAGAATGATCATTGGTTAAAGAGTAAACAAGCCGGGCCTAAGAGTGCAATCGAGTATCGGCTTAGCTTCTTTTAACTATCCACACTTATTTGTTATAGGAATGATGATGATATTTAATCAGGAAATGCAATACGCTGATTTTGATGTTAAATTTGCAAATCGATCGAATTTTCCTAAGAAGACGTCAATTTTGAAATTGACGTCTTCTCCATCTCCTCACCTTTTGTATGTGACTGACTAACTAACTTTTAGTCAACCGCTTCTTTAATCTGTCAGATGGATCTGAAATTGCAATAGAACAAATCTAGATATGGTTCGACCAAATAATTATTTTTTTCTAAGAGTTGGTGTTTTGAAAATGAGAATGGGAATGAATTGTTTCCCTTTTTTTTCAATGAAATGAGTTATGCCACATTATTTAAGAGAAACTTCATTTCCCGTTTTTTTTTTATATGCAGTATACACATAATTTTAAACACGTAAACAAAATAAAGTTCTGCACAACAAATGCACAAACGCTTATAACATCATTCACAAAAATATGTACAAATAACTACCTAGGTTGTGTAAATAATTTGTGCTTATATATTTAAAAAAAAAATAAAATGCACTCTTATATTTAAAAGTCAATTGGAATCAAATCAGTATTTATGTTGAGTGAACATATACAAACGAATTAAATATTTATATACGCAATTGAAAACAGTAATTATTCACTGCCAATCATTTTCTTTTTCTTATAAAGTTTGGCAATTAATGAAACAAACAAATTTAAAAAATATATGCATATAGAAGTGATTGTTTTTCAATTTACTTTTTACGTATTTAACTCTATTGTTAATGTATAACATTGGGCAGACTTATTTTTTTTGAAAAGCAAACAGAGAATTCTATTATTATTGTTACTGTGATATGCATTTCTATATTCACAAATGAAATCGAAAGTTAGGCTAATTTATTAAAACTATACTGTTGAAACGAAGAATGGAAATTGGTACTATTGTATATGCATTTGAAATTTTTATTTACTTTAACGTTCAATTTGTTCGCTGACTAATTTGAAAATTGCCTTTGTTTAATCCAATTATGCTGAATAGCAGATTTAAAACAAAAATTACACATCAAAATGTCCGTTACTAAATTCTGTACAGATTGTATCAATTTTGCAAACTTCAAATTCATGTAAAAGTTGGACTGAAAAAGCAATAATTATCTAAAAAAATGTTTCTAAATCTTAAAAGAATTTCTTAATTTCTAATTTTTTTAATTTTAATTTAAAAGGTGCTAGAGTACAATTGCATATGTAAATGCAAATAAAAACCCACTCGTATTTAGTTAAGGTTTATATAAATTATCCCATCAGGCCTTAATAATATAAGAATAGTCAAAATAATAAAGCAGTCAATGATATTTTGTAAATACATACTCGGGTGTATTATATTCTTCATCATGAAGTCTTAGTAAATGATTTGCTCTAATTTACTTTCAAACAGCTGGTATTTCCAACTAAACTATGCTAATAGCAATATTTTTTTATTTAATAGCTTTTATTCGTTGTTTCAAACAACTCAATGACTTTATAAATATTTCACTTTACATGGGTAGAAAGTACCTATACTTAACTGCATCACGAGTAGTTCCTTAAGCCAAAGATTTTTTATGACACAAATGAAAATTTAAAAGAATATGTAGTATGTAGAGAAATATGCACAATAGCATCACACATTGTACGAATAAAAAATGTTAAAAGCTATGCTTCTAACCTGTGATGAGTTATTTACTCTATACTTCTATCTACACATGCAATGTTAAATAAAAATAAAAACAACAACAACAAAAAAGTAATGCAATAATATATGCGGCAGCAAGAACTAACATTCATGAATATACACACAATTTGCTTCCATAAAATATTAATCAAATTACATAAAAGAAATGGCTATAAATAAATATAAAATAAAATGATAAAAATGAGGAAAAGGTACCTTAATATTGTTAATAGTTGCAAATAAATAATAAACATACAACCATAAAAATATGCTGTTTGATACAATGTATTAACAAAAATATATATAATATTAAAAAATAGTAATAAACAATTTTGAAGTAATTAATAAAGACTGTAGTTAATTTTTTTAACAAATCAAAATTATATATATATAGATTGCAATTTAAGCATTTCCATCAGTTAAAACAGAAATATAAATAAATTAATGACTAGTATTAAAAACAAAATACATGTGATTATTATAATCGATTTTGTTAGCTTTCGAGTAAGTTTTAATTTTTAAATTTAGGACAAATATTTTATTATACTTATATTTATATAGGTAACTCACTTATCGTTGATATCAACTAGAGCAACACAAACTATTTTAAATCATTTTTAAATTATTAAATATTTTGAAATTGTTTTTCTTTCAACAATATATTCCATGCTTTCTAGGCTTTTCGTGTAAATTGCGTTAAAAAAAAACGATTATTTCAAAAAAGGGAAAATAAATTTATACAAAAACCAAAATAATACGTTTTTTATTTTTTTTAAATAAAATATGTTGGCAGTCATAATCAGTGCTTTGGTGTTATCCATTCGCTCTATATTTTCTTATATCTGAAACTTTCATTCTCGGCGGTGTAAAGCTTTGATTAATGTACGATGTACGTGATTGATGAATGTTGCACTCAAAATTTCTTTATTCTCTTTTGATTTCTTTATTCTCTTGTGATACTGTCTGCGTGAAGGAGCAAGTTCTTACATAAGTTCTTTTTGATAGCTCGAGTTAGGACTTTACTCCTCAATTACATTCATAAACCAAAGTATGAAATGTGTTATCGGACAAGTTCATCTGATTTGTTAACACCTATGGACCTGTAAGACAGGCAGTTTTGACGAGTGCTACTTGGGTGATTAGCATTTAAAAAATAGTTTTCCATAGCCTTTAACTAACTTCACAATTTTATATCCCAGATATTTACAATATTATTGGCAAGCGATTCTGAATTTATAAAGGTGCAGATGTAAACAAAACTCATGGCTGTCTCAAGGTTATACAGCTGTCCAATGCTACATTCAGTAATTTTTATCGATTTATCGATATTTTTGTTTCCAACAACTTGTCCAATTTAACGACAAATAATATCTTACTGGCAATATTGAAGATGTTTTTTTTGCTATGTAATAGAAGTATTTCAGATGGTCTCCGTCCTTGTGAATCAGGCTTATCTTAACAAATTCAACTGAAAAGTTGAACTTTAATTTGGATGTGCCGGTTATGTGTTTTGCTCAACCCCCTGCTTTTGGTTCATTTTAAACCGCGTGTAGATCCAAAACTACTACTTTTTATTTATTTTGTTTAATATGTCTTATATTAAGATGTTTTTTTTTTTTGTAACAAAACTTGTTTTTACATTTTTTTATTTTCAACATTTTTATTTTTTAATACATGTAAGCTTACTTTTTTAAATTTAACGAGGGCAACACAATCAAAACAAAATCAGGCAAAAATTGTATTTACTTTGATAATGGATTGTCTTAAAGATTGACTATGACCATAGGAAGAGAAGATTTTAGCAGAAATAATCAACTTCATTAATTAGTTTTAAATCTGTGAGACATGTCTGGTGAAATTTTTACATGAGAAAATACTTTGCTAACGAGTACTTCGGGTGGGATACCACATAAATATTAAGCATCGCTTGTATTCACAGGAAGTGAAGAGTGCTCTTGCTAATTGATTTACTTCCTTTAAATATTGTGCATCTATAAAGAAAAACATATGACAAGGCTAGAATCCGCTGTGCCCATCGTTAAATACCCTATCCCATTCCATCTTTAATGAGTGACATGCAGACAGACGGACGGACCGACAGTCATAAATCAACTCAGCTATCGACTCGTGAGTCGATCCATATACAACATATATTAGCCTATTTAAATATTAACTATGGTTCGGCGTATACGTAACATTTATAATAAATCTGTTTAATTAAAACACTGAGCTATACAGAAAAGTACAGCTTTTGTGTTCCATGGGAAAATATGTTTTGCGAAAGGGTTCTGCTTTTTCTTTTATGAATCTGAGTTTGACAATATATAGAACACGTTTTTTTACACCTACTTTAGAGTAGGAACACTTAAGTTTTAAATATCAATGTCTAGTCGTCGGTTTTGCTGTATCGATTGTTATTATATGTTAATAAAAAAAAGCATTTAAAAGCTTTCGGATTTGCAATATTTACACCTAAGAAAAAGAAAGTCCTTACCAGCAATAACATTACAAAATGCTGGAGATATATTACAAAACGGTATGTAAATCACAAATTATGCCTATTGAAAAATACGTTACTGTCGGCTCTAATGATTTTGATTAAATATTAGTTTATTAGTTCCAACAAAACAGCATACCCAGTTTTTTTTCAAGAAATTCCATATAACAGATTTTTGGATATACGTCAAATAAGGAAAATTGTCAATTTCTCGCAAACTATTTGGTCAAATTAAATGAGTTTTAATATATATACTACTATTACTGTTTGAAACAATTCTACATAATATGTTTTGACCCAATTATTCCTTAAAGAAATTTTCAGTTTTGGCCCAATAACTGAACATCATTCACATAAACACTGATTTCTTCAAATTCCGGAATTAAAGTTCTTACAATCATAGTTCCTTACAACGTTTTTCTTTATGTTTTCACATCAGTGACCAATAAATGTAAGGGTTTTTATTTAGCCTAACTATAGGTTATTTTTGCCGCTTCCTTCTCTAGCAAACGTGGCTATGACATCACGTTGAGTCCTTCCAATGATGTCAATATCGTCGGCGTATGCTAGTAGTTGCACCGATTTTTGGAAAATTGTGCCTATGGTGTGGGCTCGGAAGTTTTCCACAATCCTTGCCTTAATCCTTTTTTGATGTCGAATGTGTCAGTGAGGTCGTTTCCGAACCTGATGGAGCAGCGAAAATTCTCCATCGTCACCCTGCACAGAAGGGGATGACTTTGGACGGCATACCAAAATTAGACATGGCTCTCTATAGTTTGTCTCTATATATGCTGTCATATGCGGCTTTGAAATCGATAAATAGGTGGTGGGTATCAATTTGAACTTCTTGGGTTTTTTCCATAATCTGGCGAAGTGTGAAAGTTTGATCGGTTGTGGACTTTCCTGGCCTAAAACGACACTGATAAGGACCGATCAGGTTATTGGTAAACGGTTTCAGGCGTTTACATATTACGGCAGATAGGATCTTGTAGGCGATGTTGAGGTGACTTATGCCTTTGTAGTTGATGCAGTTCAGAGGGTCTCCTTTTTTGCGGATCGGGCAAACGATGCAGAGGTTCCATTCTTCAGGCATACTTTCATCTGACCAGATTTGGCTTATGAGTTGGTGGATGTTACTTCTCAACTTAACACGATGGCGTTAATCGAGAGGTGAAGGGAAACGCGTTGCGCGAAGACCTTGGCGGTCTCTTGCGATTGTAGTATTTAGACATTAAATTTTTTATAGTATTTCTGATTTGTTGTGACGTGGTGGGTATCCGCATTCTTACCTTGGCTGCAGCAAGGTAGTGGTCCGAGTCGATGATAGCCCGTCGGAATGTTCGGACATCCAAAATACTGGATGCGTGTTTCTTGTCTATTCCAATGTTATCAATTTGGTTGGCCGTTCGTTGATCTGGAGACCGCCATGTGCCCTTATGGATATCGTGGTGAGGAAACCGTGTGCTGCCTATAGTGGCATTTCGTTCCGTAGCAATGTCTATTAGTCTAAGTCCGCTGCCAGACGTGTTGTCGTTTAGGCTGTGTTTTCCGACAATACTGCTAAAGATGTCTTCTCTTCCGATCTTTAAAATCTCTCGTGCCCGATTTTAACATCGCACTTATAGGTTTTGTACTCATAGGCAGGGGTTCCCAAAGTGTGCGCCGTAGAAAGTTAAGAGGGGCGCCGCGCACTGAGTAAGATAGATTAAAAGATAATAATTATATTAAAGATAAAATAGTATTTATTTCTTGTATACAATGTCTTATTGAATAGCACAGGATTTTAAGTTCAATCCCCGGTAAGTAAAAAAAGTTGTTTCGCTTAATATACAGAAAACTGAAGGGTTCAATTAGCGCCACTATTATAAGGAATCTGATGAGGACACTTGGTAATGTCCGATATAGCTATAATTCTAACCAAATAGTGTTGTTATTGCAATTTCAATCATTCAATCAAAAAAAAATCCACCGCTCTGAATGCACTAGAATCAGGCCTATCGCGAATAAATTTTCCCGGGAATTTTTCCCTTATTAGCAATGTAAATCATATTGCTGAATGGGAACAATTTCCCGGGAAATTTTATTCACGATAGGACTGAATGTGTCATTGGTGCAGTAAACTATATAAAAACTAGGCCGCTAAAGGGCAGACTTTTCAAAAAACTATGCATAGATATATGAGCTGAACTTACGGCGCTGCTGTATTAGTATAATTTACGATGGCTTTCATGTGGAAATGTTTTATTTCGTGTGTTCGAATAACATGAAGAAATTCGTACGTTTTTACAAAAGAAGAAGAAGATTTGTGAGATATATTTGAGAAATTTAAAAAAAAATTTATCTTTGCAAGGCAACAATACGCACATTCTAAAACTATTGGAGAAAATAGCGTCGTTTAGAAAGAAATTGTTGTCGTGGATATAAACGATGAATGAAGGTGGCAGTCAAGTTTGCTTCTCGCGATTCTATAAATATGCCGCATTTAATGAACTGGTTGTCTTACAAGACCTGATGGCCCTTTTCACGAAACACCTTTCGAAACTCAGTGAATATTTTTCAAAATACTTTGCAGAAAAGTTTGCGTGGATCGAAGATCCATTTTATGCACAAGCTCCACCATAATTCACATCACAAGAGGAAGAGATTATCATTGAACTCTCTTGCGACAGCAGTCTTTAAACTAATTTCACCAGTTCCGGTTCGGGGGAGTTTTGGTTATCAATTCAAAATAAATATCCAAATTTAACTTCAAAAGCTTTAAGAATTTTTATTCCGCTTGCAACATCATATTTGTGTAAAGCTGAATTTTCAGCTGTACCTAGCTGTAATCAAGAGTAAATATCGATCAAAAATCAATGTGGAGCAAGAAATGAGAGTAGCAGTTTCAAACCATATTTCCCGCTTTAAAAAACTGTGTGGAGATCACCAGGCTCACCCGTCACATTTGACTGAGTAGCTAATGTATTTTATTTTTGATTTTCTGAAGTCTCTCTTGTTGTTGTCTTTATCAACTCTGAATTCTTATAAATATCATAAAAATTAAGTTTCATGTTTTGGATGTGTTTATTGTTGTACCTGTCTATCTATTATTTCATTCGACTGTTTTTTTTTCGAATAGCTACGGTAGGGCATCGTGAGAAAATACTAAACTTATAGGTGCGCCGCGGGCAGAAAAAGATTGGGAACCACTGGTATACGATATTATTGTTTCATATATTTCTTTGTTTTTCTGACCTTGTTCGTTCACTGTATTATGTTCATTGGTGTTTGTGGAGCATGAGCAATTAAATTGATGCTGTTTTGGATGCAAGAATTTTTGAGGTGAGTTCATTTAAATTCTTTGTAAAAACATCATCTATCAATTTGGTCACTCTAGTTTGATCAGTTTAGCAAAACTTAGATTAAAATTGTTTACCATTGAGCAACAATCATATCACCATGTCAAACTTTTGCTTTCTCCTAGCAATTGATATTGCCCACTTGGTACACAATCTGCAGAATTGGTTACTGCAAATTCTTGTATAGGATCTGCTTAGCAGTTCGAGTTAGGGATATTAAATAAAATGACCTTTTTAGCCCGATGAAACATTGGTTGGTAAGACTTGCATCACTGCTCAGCCCATCATGGGTTTTTATTTAGTTTGCTATAGGGTATGCCGTTCAGTTATGTGACCCTGTTACCCGTTGGAAATATATAATAACAAAATATACTTACACATTTTTGACATAGAACATGAAAATTAAAAAAATAAGTCCATATGTTGTTGATGACTTAAAAGTGCTCTAACATAATTTATTTGCTTTAATCTTATACCTTATTGCTATTGCTACGAAATATTTTTCTTTTTATGATTTTTAATGTACAAAATTACGCGTCCTGACATTTCTAAAAATAATTTCATTAATCACATCACTTAAGACAGACAGAAGTGTTAACTAAAGTAAAGCTTACAAAAAATAACGCATAAAAATAAAATGTTTAGAATGAGAGCAAATGGAAAACAACTTAGTCTATGTCAGAAATCATTTGAAAGATATGCTTGAATATAAAATTATATTCAAAAGTCTTTTTTTTTCTTTTTTCTTAGGTTGTTATAAATACTCTATTATAATGATGAATAGTCCTAGAAAGGCGGCATAATACGTTTATTGCTGCATCTAATTATATTAGATTCTACATGTATTTTTCGGGCATTTTGTTATGCTTTAAGTTGAGTTGAACACTTTGTGAAAACATTTTAATTATACCGTAGTACTTATTGGAGAACACTTTTAAAAAGCTAGGCACATTTTTGCTGGCTAATTCGGAACAGAATTGCGGATACTTTCGATAGGCTGGTTGCATTTCATCCCATATTGTTAATATATCACATTCATTACTAAAAAGAAAGAAATTGTTACATATCGAGCATCATATTTTGATCGACGGTATAAACATACTTAGCAGAGTTGGAGCAGTCACTGAAAGAGAGAATTAAATACTGAATTTTAAGCTGCGAGCACTGGTTATAGATTTCAGACGATTGCTGTCTGCTGAATACTGAGTAAATGCTTTCCGTACGTTCGCTGAAATTAGGGAAATAATTTAATTAAAAATGTGTCAGTAAAAACTCGACGTGTGACAAACATCTAAAAGTATAAAACTGTAATGTAATGCTTCTCAAATTCGCCGTTCGGAATAGATGTTAAACTGGGGGCACATTCTTTGTTGCAAACATTTAATTTCGCACATGTAGAAGCTAGGTTCGAGGTACGTTATGGGTCATATATATCAAATATATTATTTTTATGCACACCGAGCTGAACACATTCTCACATCATTAATAGACTCCAGAAAACTAGGAACTGAAATGATCTTGCAGGACCCAGAACAGAAGAGCATTCATTCAGGAAAGAATGAGTCACTCGCCTACACATTTGGAAGAAACCAACTATGAACATATTTTTACGCAGTAATGACTTTGCTATTATCCGGGATGTATTTAGTCCAGTTCGACATGTACATACTCGTGTTATTTTTCATTTGATTTCGAGATATCGGTGCTATTTTATTTATCGTACACAAGCTTACATGTATCCTCTTTGTGGGACAAGATGTGAAACGTGTGCTAGTTAGACGAGTGGTCCGTCCTCGACTGGGTCGTACGTAACTTTTTCTTTCACTGTGAGATAAGTGTAATATGAAATACCAAGCACGCGAGAAAACAAGATTTAAAGAAAAATGGTTAAAATAGACAAGATATGAAGTCCGTTAAAAAAAAAAGAGATTTGGCTGCAGACATCAATTGGCATATAACTTTTCCATAAAATAAACCCATCAAAACAGCCCGCCTTAAATTTGGTAAAGGTAAAGAGGAGCGATTCATTCAGTTGCAGCAAAGTTAGAAGCGAATTTAGTGCATTCACTTCAACCACATTCACCGCAACAACTAACTCGGCAGATGTCATGAACAGTCGATGCCAAGCTAACGAGACAACAATTATTAGACCCAACGACTATGAAAGGTTTCCTTCGAACAAAGTTTTCCCAACTGAAAAAAAACTTGCTATCCGAAAAGGGAAGACAAATAAGAACTGAAGTGGCGGTCCAGCTCAAAAATATTTTAAATAAACTTTGAAAGATGAGCAAATACGCCATTTGTGTTTTATTTACAATTGGGGCTTTGATGGTAGTTCTGGCCACAGTTCTTACAAGTTGGTCTGTTGGAATAGATGCTGATGATTCAAGCGTTTTCATATGTAGTACCCCTCCAATTGGTTCGTGACAGCTCGGAACAAACACATAATATGGTCAAATCTCAGATCTGTCATTCAATCATACTTGAATATACCAAAGAATCGGCATAAGTTTTGTCATCTGAAAAGCTAAGAATTGATACTTAAATTCAGAACGTTTACCATTCAATAGTGAACATTGAGGAAAAAGTTGAAGTGGCACATAAACTCGTATTTACAATGGTGGTCGGAAAGGTATGTAACGCTTTGACAGATACCGTCCCCTCCAACCGTTTTTATATCTGTGGTGCAAATTGCAAAGACTTCAATAACATCGAAAAACTACTGTTGAAGCAGAAGCGGACAATACCAGTCCGTTGCAGTTTAGATTGCCGATGCTGCACTGTTGGATTCGAGTTTTAGAGTGCCTTTTGCTTGTGGGCAATAAGCTTCGAGTAAAAATATGGCAAGTTTGTAAGGAGGGATCAAATAATGCTCGAAACATTCCGAGATCTAAGAACATAATTCAAATGATGTTTTCGATCTAATCATTGCCCTAAGTAGTTTTTTGTTCTAAGAACTCCAAATCCAACGTTAGCGATGGAAGTGAGAGTGATTGTTTATCAGATGAATCTTAATTTAAGTTTTCTTTTGCATGTATTTATTATTATGTAAATCAATTTAAAAAAAATTTACCTTATTTGGTGCATATCCAAATGTGCATGATTAACCACCGGCCGCTTTGTCGTCAAATGAACTGTTCCAATTATATCTACTGGACCTAACACCAAAGTAAAAGAATAATAACAACCTTCCAAACCAATGATTTTGTTCGTTAACTCACCACCAAATACGGCGTTCTTTTCGGTATTAATATTTATCCACTCTAACATGTTTTCTAATTCATCAGTGTGTGCTTTGGACGGCAAATATTCATCATATACGTTCTGAAAGAGAAAAAAAATAAGATGAATTTAGCACACAACTAGATTGCTAGTACTTACCACAACCCCGGGATCAACAATGCTTGTGAGAAAAACAGCAAGCGATATAGACAAAAATAAATTACTATGTTTACCACTACGCAACTTTGAGTAAAGCGTTGGTGCCAATACACAACCCTGAGTATAGCAAAGGAAGAATAGTTTCTTAATACTAAAGCCAATGAATGCAAAGACGACCAACTGCGCCAAACTGTACAAATAGTGATAGCTAAAGGTTCCACTCGATTTTGGATCCAATTTTGGCTTCGTTTTGACTTCTTTAGAGCTGTCTGTGCTTAATGTTTGTGGAACTTCGGTATCTTCCTGACTTGTATTAACGGACGGTTGATCATCAGCACTCTCATTACTAGCATCAGCGTTTGGCACTTCATTCTTGCGATCCTTGTGTAGATTGATTTGTTTTTTAAGGCATTTGATTTCATTTAAGAACGACTCATGCTCATCGACAACATTGCGTTTCATTTTGCTTCGTTCTTCTTTGTATTTCTGGAATTCATAGTCACATTGTTCCAGCAGTGTCAGGCATTCGTTGAGCGCTTTTTCAGTCTTCTCATTGGACATGTCCTTCATCGAAATGTGATTTTCTTCTAGGAAGTCCTCCAAAACATATTTCTTTGCACGTTCAACGTAGTCTGTGTTCTCTGACTTTGGTGATTGAATGCGCCATTTGCGAAGGAATTTCGCCAGCAAGACTACTCCGTACAGACAGTACGGCTTGGCAAAAAGTATTTTAATAACCTCCCAAACATCGTACAGATCTACTTCAGCGTAGTCCGAATTGCATGCGAGTAGGCATGTCGTGAAATTTGTACGCCGTTGCAGTGTCCACTGTAGTACTAAATCGCGATACACGGAAAATGGATTATCGGTAGAGCTTGCGTAGCCAGATTTTTCCAACAAATCAATGATTGTTCCTTGCGAACTAATCGCCAGTAGAATGCCCAATGTGATGCTTTTTATAAAGTTATCCGATCGTGACTGCGACTTGTATATGCGCACTAAACTGATGAAGAATAGTGCAAAAGCTGGACCATTCTGCCAGGCGAAGAAGTACTTTTTATTCTCATACGTGATGTAGTAGGCGATAATGTTGGAAAGGAATTGAGATATGGTGTAGTCGATTGAAAAACGACTCGACACTAGTCCCAGACTCCACGGTGTGATCATTATGAGTATTTGTGTTGCGTAGATTACTGAAGAAAATTGCCAACAAAGCAGTGAGGCGGTCGTCAGCACGGTGAGTTTGGTAATCTATTTAGAGGTGATTATTTTAATTAGAACAAAACCCACAACGCATATTTGAAATACTTACCATAATAGGATTGAAGTGATGTTTGTCGGTTTTCTTCATTCGTGAAGCCTTGTCTATGCACAGGCACAAGTAGAACATTTGCCAGAAAATGAGAGGAAAGGCGAAGTTCTCTCTCGCAATTGGACGATCGTAGATTTTTGAAACATTCTTATGAAATATTATATACGAGATAACAGCATAAATACCGCCGAAAAGATTTTCACTGAAAAAAAAACGGAAATTAGCATATTTGATTCAATTTATTTCAATTAATGAAAATGACCAACAGTGGTTCATTGCTCTTTATGTAGACTGTGACCTTGAACTCTGTTTCTTTCACTTCACAAACCTACCTCAAAAACGAAGCGTACATATAGATTATGAAAACAGTGAATCCCCCAAACATCCATACAAACTCCAAATAAAAATGAAAAGGTTCTCCAAGACCATCACATGTAATAACTGATTCGGATAGAATATTCACATCATCTGTCTTCCAACACGATATAATCGGTATATTAAAATTTCTGCTTACAGTTCTAAACTTATGATACAAGTACCTGGAATAAAATGAGTGTTTGTGATCAGTGAAAGGATGTCTTTAAATGAAACAATCTTACCCTATCACAATTTCTGGTAGTACATGAAAACGATGAACAACATTTACACTGTGAGGATATTCAATCGTGGTAACATTTAAAAGCTTCTCATAGCCCCGGCTGAAGTCAGCCTCCTCCACAATGGTCTTGTAAAAAGAATAATAAAGGGCATCCTCTTTTCGCAATAAGGCTTCGCGCTCCAGATTTGACAATTGTCCAAAATTGTTGCGAGTTTCGAATATAGATCGTACATGGTAGACATATAGGAAAAAGCAGCCAACAGCTGGAGAAGAAAAGAGAGTTCATTTATCCATTTAGCAATAAATGAGTGGTTGTGTTACCGATAAAAGCATGAGATATAATCAGTAGTAAATAGTGTTTTTGCTTCATAATTGGTTTTCTTTAAACTATTTGCATTCTAGATATAGTTAGTTTGATTATTTACTTTTATAAACGTTAAATATACAAAGAAACATAAAAGCCGACTTATTTTATTTTATGTTAAAACGAAAATAGGAGTTATGTGTCAGGAAACAGCTGACATTAGACCAACTGTCAGAGCGTTTGAATGGGTTTCCAAGGCGATTTGCAAATCACAATGGGCACTGTTGCTACTAATGATGGCAAAAAACGAGTCTATTCACATTTTCGCTAATTTGCGCGAATAAACTATTGATAGTTTTAGATTCAAATTTCGAACACCACATTAATAAATGGGATATATTGAATTATCATAAGCTATACAGAAAATTACAGGAAAGAACATAAAAGTACAGCTTTTTTGCACGAATGTGTTCTTCTTTTGTTTCATGAGCTTGAGCTCATATTTTTCTGCATCTACTTCAAAAACGGAACACATACTTTTTAAACGTCAATGTTTAGTTGTCATTTTCTGTTTCGCTAATATTTTATTATTATTAAAATGTTTAGCATATAGCTTTACATATAAAAATGTAAGCACAAGGCCAAATTTCAAACGAGGATTTTTGCAAAATGAAATAGTTTAAAAGTAAAATAATGCGATACCCATCCCGAGAATTTTATTTGATTATCCCCTTCTCTTTTTGGTTGAGCTTAGTACGCTGCTCGAGCGAAACTAAATTTTAGCTGCTATCCATTATTCTTCTCCAAACACTAGCTAAAATCCTCGCTAAATTTTGACATAGAGTGCTTTGTGGATAAAAGTCACAACAAACAGCCGTTCTTTGAAAAATAAGTTTCTTCTAAAATTCCATCAGTCGAATCAAAAATATAAATTCTATACAAATATGGATACGAACGAGATTGAAGAAGAAATAATATGTGTCAAAATTTATCTTGAGAAAATATACCGAACCATTAATGTGAAAGGACTCACAACATCGACGAATTGGACAGAACGCCACCATTGACAGATATAACTTTGAGGTAGTACGGGACTTTGTCTACCTCGGCTCCGCTATTAACTCTGACAACAACATCTCGTCAGAAATTAAACGAAGAATAACTCTTGCCAACCGCTGTTTCTTCGGGCTAAGAAGGCAATTTAGTAGTAAAGCCCTCACTCGAACTACTAAGGAGATCCTATATAAGACCCTGATCATCCCAGTCCTGCTCTACGGCGCTGAAGCATGGACCATATCAAAAGCGGATGAAGAAATCCTTGGTAGATTCGAGAGGAAAATTCTTCGAAAAATCTTCGGTCCCGTTTGCGTTGACGGGCTATGGAGAAGAAGATTCAACCAAGAACTATACGAGCTGTACAGCGACATGCCCCTGGTCAAAAAACTCCGCATTGGACGTTTAAGATGGCTAGGACATGTAGAACGAATGGACACCAATACTCCGGCTCGCAGAGTCTTCGATTCCCAGCCAGACGTCGGACGCAGTAGAGGAAGACCTCGCCTTAAGTGGCGCGCACAAGTGGAAACCGACCTCAACCAACTTGGAGTGCGCAACTGGAGGCAGTTAGCTAAGGACCGGGCTAATTGGAGAGGCATGTTGGTTGAGGCCCAGGTTCATTCCGGACTGTAGCGCCACTTAAGTAAGTAAGTATTAATGTGACAGATACATCCAGTACAGTCCTTATGGATTCGCTTAAATTTAGCTCAGCTAATTTTTGGAGAGAATTTTGTATGGGGTCTAAAATTTAGCTAGAGCAGCGTACTATGAGCTTTCAATGAAATCGATACCTACCTACCTACCGCAATAAACGTCTAGCCCGGCACACGAGGCGATGGATGCTAAACTGCTAAGGCTAACATAAGCGGCCGTAAAGCCGATGAAAGGGTGATGTCGTTTATCGTCATGAAAATTGTTAGTCGTTTTCAGGATTCGATTTAGTGTGAAACTCTGTTCTTTCACACTGGTACGTGCCGATAAGTGTGATGCAGAATGGTTTAAGGCGTTGATTATGATCTTTTAATGGAACATTGACCAGTCCAAGCTTTCATACGTCCGGGCTTTATTGATGGTTTGATGCATACACGCTTCTATGGTACCATCTCCGCATTTGACAAGTTTCCTGGTTATCCACCGGAACCGACTACCTAACACCTAACTAACACCTTCAATACCGGGAGGGTACATTACCACTTCGTTGACTGGACGTGCGGGTCGGTTTCTTGTCCCACAAATCTCTCGATATTATGGCAATTAGCCAGCCGGCTGAAAATGCTGCCTGAATCTACAATTCCCTGCAAGTAAGTGACTAAATTGTAGTTGATGTTTTTCGCTTTCGGAATTCAGAATAAAATTCACTCGAAGAACCACTAGCATAAACAAGTTTGAGGGCTATCATATGGTTGCTTATGATCACCTATATTTGACAGTTGACCAATATACTTTCAGTATCGTTCTGAATTTTGTATTCAGTGTGAAATAGTAGTACGTGGGTTCAGTACTACTGGAGCGAGGGTTCCCTGCGGTTCGAGTCCAGAAAGTGGCAACATCTAAGTTTTTTCACTGCTCCCCCCCTTTGCGAAAGTCAGGCAAATATTCAAAAGTAACACTTAATAACACTCATGGGAAGCTTCTCAAATATGCCGTTTGGATTCTACGTTAAATATGAGGACCTCTTTTCTTTGGGACGCTAGCCTTGAAACCATAAATGGACCGTTAATGGCAGATATTTCATATTTGAAAACAATTCATAAAACTGGATTTCTAGATACACAGACTGCAGCTGAGCATCGTTTCAATTGTAAGTTGAAAAAAAATCCTCCAGGGTATTTTTGTAATTCAGCAGTTCTATTTACGGTTTAATTTATTCAAATGGTAATTCTTCTTTACCTACAGTCTCAACATTTTAAAAAATGTTATCGAGTCAACATAAGTCAATAAAATTTTATAAAAGTGTTGAAAACAAAAACAAATCTCAAAGTTAAAACACAAATAAAAAAGAAAAACATCAAACAAACTGCCAAACAAAACCGAATCACACTCTCGTTTATGATATATTGGGATAGGAAGAATCATAAATTTGAAATCAATTCTAAAAACTCCAATTGAAAACGCTATATTGGACAGAAAAAGCCGATGGAATAGACTCAGGCCGTGTCAATTGCGTTAAAAAAAAGGTGTTAAATTTTATCCACTGGCTTATTTTTGACATGCTGTGGTAAACAAAATTTGGGGTTTTGCTGTGTCAATTGGATTAAATGGGATATTATTTAAATACTATTTTAAATAATTTCCCAAAAGATTTGCAACAAAATTCCTTTCTATATATTTTTTTGTAATAAAAAAATTACCCAATAGACTTTAGAGATATCATACAAAAAACCTTAATTATTTATTATTGACATTAAAACATTATTGTTGTACGACTTGTGTTTATTATTATGGATATCCATTTTACTTCGTTCAAATTACACACATTTCGCATACAAAATATACCGAAACAAATGTAGTCATAACATTTTTGTAACCATCCTTTTTTAAAAACCCAATTTTAGTATATGTTAAAACTTTGTTTGCATTTTCTGATATGAAATACACATTCTTTGCTTTTTATTAAAATCTGAATGCTGTGCTATTTTCCAACATATGTGAACACTGGTGTGCTTTCCATCACTCTCACTCCTCAGTAGGTATACCAAATGTCAAAAATTAGCTACTGGATAAATTTTAGCAATTTTAATGCAATTGGCACACGGCCTCAATTTTAATTTTTTCCAATATGCGTTCTGAATGATGTCATCTGCACTATGCTATGATTACTTGAATTGTACAAAACGATGGCAACTCTATGTTAGCTATGTCATTCTGAGTTCTGACGTCTATTCATTTTAAAGAAGGTTCACCAAAAATGGCTTGGGTAACCAAAATATTTATCTCTGAATTGAGAATTTTCTTAATAAAACCAATTTCCTTTCAGTTTTCTAGGCTCCACATAATCCTATTGTTTGCGGTTGTTCTCATATCTAAATCCAATGCCTACGACAAAGAGATGACAGTCAGCGTAGATGCGGGCAAGCTAGACTGTTTCTATCATAACGTAAAGACCGGGGAGGTTATCGACATCGAGTATCAAGTAATCGACGGAGGTCATGGCGATTTGGATATAAGCTTCTCTCTCTCAGAGCCTATTGGTTTGATAATCGTGTCCGATTATAAAAAGTCAGAAAACATTCATCGCTACGAAGTGAAAAAGGACGGAGACTATCGGTTTTGCTTTGACAACACCTTCAGTACGTTCAATCGAAAGACGATATTTTTCGAACTGATAGTAGAAAAAGAAGGCGAAACCAACCAAGATGATGCTTCCTGGAATGATATTCTTGAGGGTCTTTCCCCAGAAGAATTCTACGAAATGAAGGTTCAAGACATCATGGACTACGTTGGTCGCATTCGTATGCATATTGTCAAAGCTCGCCAACTGCAAGATATGTTACGATCCAATGAAGCCAGGGACAGAAATATCGCCGAGGAGAACTATTTTAAAGTTAACGTGTGGTCGTTTTTCCAAATATGCGCCATGGTTCTGGTTGGAGGTCTGCAGGTTTTCATGGTGAGAAGCATCTTTGAGACTGACTCGAAACTAAAGTCGTTTTGGAAGAAAGTGGGTCTATAACCGACTTCTTTCGAACCGCTGAACAAAAATAAACCATAATTTTGTTTCTCAATTACCAAAGAATCATCATTTATCACCACAATCTCTTGTTGCCATAGTGTTTTATTAAGTTTAAATTACGAGTTTTACGATGAAAAATTTTATTCAGTTCTCGAATAATAAAAGAAAATAAAAAAAACATGTTGAATTACTTTTTCTTTCTTGTTATAGAGACGCCTGGTTCTTTGTGTGTACTGCGTGGGAATCGCTTAATCTTCCTGCGCTTTGGCTTGCCGACTTCAACGCTGGTTGGCAGAATGTTACGCTGTTGAAAGTTCTTGAAACGGTCCACCAGTAGACTGCTTTCTGTCTTAACATTTCGCAAATTGCCAGCAATGTCTTCGGGCATATTCACATCTAGATCAGGTTCTTGGAACTTCAAACGTCCGAGGCGTTTGGTTTCGAATTTCTTCTTTTCAGCCACTTGTTTGCGGTGTTTTTTCAGTTTGTTGAGCTCTTCGGCTTCCTCGTCGACTTCGGCTACAATTTTTTTTATTCTGGAAAAAAAGGAAAAGAAAATAATAAGCGGATATGTTAATTGAGGGTTGGGAAATTTGCGTTCGTTGCGGTGAAGATAAGTGTAACTGACTATATAAGACGATGCTATACGAGACTGACATGATTTCAAATTGGTTTAGTGGAATGGTCTCGGGAACCATTTAAGTTTTAATCAGCTAATCATAAATTTACATGGCGATTGGAATACTAAGTTTAGTTTCGGATAAGATTGATCCATGTCTAGCAAGCTCATCCGCCTTACAATTTTCTATGTGCAAAATATATGAATATTACACTGCTCTGTCACGGTACTACTACTTTTGAGTTTGATAAGACTGATTCCAGTGATTTGATAGCCATTTGTCTGTCTGAGATGCTTATATCATCGTTTGAAGATATTACAAGAAGAATGTGAAATGCTCTACCAAACACTGTTTTCCCTTCGCATAACAGTTTAAAATCACCTAACCCTATTAGACACCGGTACCTCCTTTCTTCTTGTCTCACAATTTCCTGGTATGACGCATATAAAGGGTTTTAATAACCCCTTGATTGCGCTCAAATTCTATAAAAGTTGACGATGACATGTGGTTGCAACAAGTCGGGGTTACGTGACACGGATTACAGGCATCCCATGATGGACATTCTGAGGGCATGGTTATCTCGTGTGGCGGCGAGTAACAGTCAACCGAGATCGTGCGATTTACCGACTTAAAACTCCTTCTGTTGGAGATTTTTTTAAGTCGCAGAGATCTATGTAAATAAACCGCGAACTATTTTAAAAAATTATCAAGAAAGAGCTGCATAGAGACATAGAACACATTAGACGTTTAAGATAGGTAGAATATATACCCCGATTGAACACCAATACTCCAGCTCACAGTCTGACTCACACACAAGTGGAAGTTGATCTCAATCAATTTGAAGTGCACAACTGGAGATAGTTAAGAACCGGGCTAGCTATAGTGTCACATTGGTAGCAATAAACATTCTTTGTGGTAAAAATACACCTGATAACATAAACCAATGCAGAGCTGGAAAGTCTGGATGCACCGGATTGCGACAAGATTATGCGATTTCTTCAATCTCATGCTGGAACATAGAGTGCATAGGACATGTTAATATGGAAGGCACTATCATCTACAAATTCGTCCAGCTACGGGGGTACGCAGACGATATCGATATCATTATCGTAGATCTCGCTCGCCCACTTCGAGGTAATGAACAATAATGCTTCAGACAAGATTATCATCGAAACCCAGCCTTGTTTGAGGCGAGAAGGAATACAGAATTTCGGCAAAGAATACCAAAACTCTAGTTTGATGATAATTGCCGATGCCAGAGCGCTCAGACGCTTTTGACGCTTTTAGGCCGAAAGGCATTAGTTTTTTAAGTTGTTATTGTTTAATTTAGGATATCCGCAGAGGATAAGTACGTTAGTTAAGTTAGTAGATAAATAGGCTAGTTTTTATTAATTTTTGTCTAGCATGTAAGTTAGTTATAAGATAAAGAAAAATAAAATGAATTTAAAAAAAAAAAAAAAAAAAAAAGCGCTCAGACGCTTTTCACTTTTCATCAAACTCTTTCTATGGTAAGAATTAGCTGATAACAACCAGATTCCGAAGTTGGACACCTACTTTTAGGGTCCCGCTGATAACAACCAGATTCCGAAGTTGGACACCTACTTTTAGGGTCCCACAGGTGACAAATCTTAGGAAGATAAGATGCCGAGACCTATGTTAATAATTCCCGTGTTAGTATCTGATTTATCCCTAGTTTGGGATAAAAACAACTTCTACGGGCGGACGTCTTAGAGTGACAACTAGTCATAGTGGGTAGTAGCCAAGATACTAAGATGTTAAAATTATATTTGAGCTCCGAAAGTATGATGCCATTAGGTCTAAAGAATTTGAATGATTGAAATATCGAATAGCCTAGGGAGTTTTTTTTTATAAAGGATTAGATGATCTACCAACAAAGTGAGTAATTGATCCCATGCTTTAGATAGATATGGTTGGATTTTAAAGAATCTGTAGAGCTCTACAACTCTTTCAATGTAACCACACAATTTGCGCAAGGATTCTTTTGTCAATCGCTGTAATAAAAGCCTCTAGCCGCAGGTTAAATAACTGGATAATTCTCAACTAAACTATTCATACCTGTGCAAATCAATTCGCTGTTGCTTCAACTCCTTCTTTTTGAGCATTTCATTCGTCAGCACTTTCTGTTCCTTTTGTTTGCGTCTCTGTTGCTTGGATTTTTTCTTATTTTCAACCGGTGGATTAATGGCCTTGTATGGTATATTGTCCTCACCCTGCTTTGATCCATCATTATCTTCTTCTTCTTCGCCTCCATCCTCCACAGCCAAACCAGATGACATTTCTTTACGATGAAGTTCGTCACGTTGTTCTGGCGTAACCTTAGAAAACATTTCAGTTGTAACACGTTTCAAATGCTTCTCCACCTTGATGATGCCCTTTTCCTTTTCAACAACGCTACTAATGAGATCCTGATGTGCTTTCAGCGAAGGATTATAACTCATGCCAGGGTGGGGAGCTTGAAATGATCTGCAAAATGAATCAAATGAAATTTTGTTTACAAAAAATAGATATATTCACGAACTTGGTTTTGATAGTTTTGTGTCTTATGCTGTCGTGTACTTTAATAGACGCCTTGCCAATATTTCGGAGAGTGTAAAGGGCGAGATCTTTACTAATCCAAGTATCTGTAAGTCCTGGGGCTCGTTCACGGACGTCTTCTTCCTGCCAGATGTCCTTTGTGAAATCTTTAACTGTACGACTTTTGGACAATTTCTTGGAGAGCTTTTCATTGTACTTTAACCGATCCTTGTTTGCTTGGATGTGCCTTTGCGTTTTGGGGTGTAAGATTTCCTCTTCAATATTCCGGCCACTGCGCTTTGGCTTAACATGGTTTCTACAAAATAAAAAAAAAGCCTCCAAGTTAATACCAACAATATGACGATGTTTTCCTTTGATTTACCTTTTCACTATAGGATCTTGGACTTTAGAGGTGTTCTCAAGCGCTGATAAGCTTCTTAACGGTTTCAATGCGTTTGCTTTGCGCTTTTGTTTCTGTGAAAGGACCACTCTTTTATTTGGGGTCGCATCAATTTTAAAAAGCTCTTCATCCTTTTTTTCTGAAAATTTTCTATGTAAATGGAAGAAATGGTGTCAGGTTGTTTTTCGCCGGGAGTTTCACGTTTGTACATACCCAATACGTTCCTCTTGGCGCTGTTCTTCTAGGAAATCTTCTACATCCTTTACATCTGTATGTTTTCGCCAGGCTGCTTTATTCTTCTTAGAAACACGTTTTTTCTTAATCGTAGCCATAACAACCAATTTAATGTACAAAAGTTTTTGTAAATTCACTTGGTTTTTGTCACACACGTGCACTGGTGCTGTCAAAACACAAGGTACACTAATGAATGAAATCAATGAAACCACCAAATGTCAAAAACATAAGAACAGGTACTATGAAAGGTTGATGTGATTTTAGGTTTGTTTGCACGTAGGTTTAGTTCTGGCAAACATCTCCTAGCCAACTTAAACCAAGATGCGGAGTTTTTGTTACGAGATCTCTGTCGCGGTTTTACTTTTAAATTTCTTGATCTTGAATCTCCATAGCCCGTCATCGCAAACGGGATCGTTAGTTTTATTTCTGACCAGATGTTCTTGATAAATAGGGGCAGCCGAGATAGACAAAGTTGTATCTGCCAATGGTGACGTGTTGGCCAGTTCATCGATGTTGTGTGCCTTTTCATGTTGACAGCAAACTAACATTCAGATACTGCTGATAGCTAAATTGAGTACACAAAGCAAAACCTCAATAATTCGGATTAACGTACAAATACAAATTTTATTTGCGCTTTCGGCTTGTCTTGATTCTGACTTCTGAGATTTCATTACTCAGCTACAGCTTCGTTTTAAGCACTTCCCAACAGTGGTGCTTTCGCATTTCTTGTGCCAAAAATAAAACACCCGTATCCCCATACCGAAGCTATACATTAGTAAACCAATATAAAAGATGTTTTTCTAGTCGCAGAAGGCATTAACAAAATGGAGCATATAATGTACTGTAATTTGTAATGACACTCGACAGTTATTACATCTCACGTGTCACGACACATAATAAAATGACGTCGCTTTACGTTTCTCTACCAATGTATAAAAAAAATAAAATTACTCGCAGCAGAGCACGCTCTATTAGTTCAGACTCTGTCCAGAGCTCTACTCTAAACTAAAGAGGAAAAACGCAAATTTTCTGAAAAAGCATTTAACATGCATATATTTTAGTTTTGGAGAAACCAATTGCTAGGCTTTTAATACAAATGGTACTAGTTTCCCTCGAGTTGAGAGAAATAATCACAAAAATAACTATAATACGATGCAATTACTGTTTTCGTTCCTTTTTCCTTATGGCGTTTTCCATTGGGAAATCTTGATTTTGATCTGAATTTTGATCTTTTTGAGTGTCAATGGAACACGATTCAGATTTTTTTTTTGTCATTGTATTGGTGTCATTGAAGTTAGCGTCGGTGTAGCTGCCAACATTAAAAACATAGCAAACATTTGAAAATACAGAAATCATCTTCATTTAATTCATTCAATCAATTTAATAGTTCACGTATAACTTTCTTTTCTGTGGTATATCCATTACATCACAACCGAAGTAAAAAATCAAAATGAAAATCACTCTTGTCAAACTGACAGCTATCATTTGTATTGGTATTGGTAAATCTAAAAAAATCAATTTTTTCGCCCAATGGAACACAACAACTGTCAATGGAAAACGCCATTAGAACAACTAAATAGAAGTTGACATGATAACATGATAATTTAAGTTCAATTTTTATATAGAGTGTTATACTACGTTCTCACTGGGGGTCAAATGAGATTATTTCCAATTTCACCAAAAAAGGTGTTCTCACTAAGTTTTCGAATTACGTTTGACAACTGGCGTTTGAAAACAGAGGAAGCGGGATATGCAGAAACTTCGGTTCCGAATTCAAATGTTGTCGACTCTGAAATTAAAATGGAAAACTGCAAGGAGGTTCTGGACGAAATTATAGCAGCAAATACAGAGCAATAAATGTACCATCAATTGTTGTATAAATAACAAACTGAAAAAATACATATTTCGGGAGAAAGTTTCCAATGTTTACATTTTTACAATCAACCCTCCCTTTTTTGTCACATGAATCCCATCCAATTTGAAATTTTAGCTGTTCCATTCCAATGAAAAAAGGTTTGTTCGTTTGTTTGACCTCTTATTTTTTCATATTAGAAACCACATTTCCCACAAATTTGATGGTATTATCACATTACGGAAATTTGATTTTGTATGGGAAATTTAATCGTATTTGCAAATTAATTTCCGAAATGAGCTTTTTTGCTCAGTGAGAACGTAGTATTAGGGCCCAGTTATAGTTATCATTGAACAACTTCATTGGAACACAAAACATGATGGAATCGAACTTTTACCTC
Organism: Rhingia campestris; assembly: GCA_932526625.1. NCBI lineage: Eukaryota > Metazoa > Arthropoda > Insecta > Diptera > Syrphidae > Rhingia > Rhingia campestris. The sequence continues at coordinate 65,016,308 of OW052182.1, forward strand.
CATAGCTCCTTATAGGAATCGTAGGCATATTCCGTTTTATTTCGGTGGAACGACAAACATTACTTCATAGAAATAAATCATGATCAGTGAAAAATAAAAAGTAATTTTCGGCGATAACTACAATTCAAAATTAAAATATGTTTGGATAATCATGTTCTTAAATTCATAAGCTTTGTTTTGACACCAACTCGCCAATGATTGAATTTAAAAAAAAACCGCAAGAAGTAAAAGAAAATTTCCAATTATGTTTTTCAATGATAGCTATAACTGGCCCCCTAACATTTCAAATAATAAATGAAAACAGTAATACTACGTTCTCACTGAGCAAAAAAGCTCATTTCGGAAATTAATTTGCAAATACGATTAAATTTCCATACAAAATCAAATTTCCGTAATGTGATAATACCATCACATTTGTGGGAAATGTGGTTTCTAATATGAAAAAATAAGAGGTCAAACAAACGAACAAACCTTTTTTCATTGGAATGGAACAGCTAAAATGTCAAATTCGATGGGATTCATGTGACAAAAAAGGAAGGGTTGATTGTAAAAATGTAAACATTGGAAACTTTCTCCCTCTGTTTTCAAACGCCAGTTGTCAAACGCAATTCGAAAACTTAAGGCCTGCTCAGAATGCATATCTGTAGCTGGTATCTGTAGCTGAGTGAAAGTTAAAAACAAGGCAACCCGTAAGCGCTTTCACAATGTGTATCTCCCGTGAATCTGTAGCTTGAAGTTGAATGGGGTTCAACTTCACGCTTCAGATTCACGTTTGACGTTTCACTCAGCTACCTTGCCTTGTTTTTAACTTTCACTCAGCTTCAGATACCAGCTACAGATATGCATTCTGAGCAGGCCTTTAGTGAGAACACTTTTTTGGTGAAATTGGAAATAATCTCATTTGAACCCCAGTGAGAACGTAGTATAAATTTGCCCTCTATGAACATGTTTTTTTTTTTAAATAAAGTCTACGAACACTGACGGGAAATTCTCTTCTCGTGCACTAGATTTGAATTTTTAAACAAACAAACCTCCAATTACACGACAGGCATTTTAAGGTTATCAGCTGTCTGTCATCTACAAAAGAAATCCAGAGTTTTATTGTTGTAGTGGCTCTTCACTTCAGACGGTTCGTGAATACATTTTCGTGTCACGGCCAGGTCATCGAATAGTTTAAAACCCGTTGGGACGTGGCACGCGGATTAAATCAAAACTCGTGCCGGTCAATAAACGTGTTAGCATAATAAATCTACTACTGATTGGCATTCAGTGAGGAAGTAAAATGTTTTCGGTTAAGTTGATTTTTTGTTTTTTCGTGTTGCTGCCCGCCGTGTGTCTGGGTCTACTTGATGGTCTGTACTGTGGGAAACAGGACTGTTACGATGTTCTCGGGGTTACAAGAGAATCTACGAAGCAAGAAATAGCCAAATCATATCGATCTTTGGCGCGCAAATACCATCCGGATTTACATCGTGGCACAGAGGCGAAAAAGACTGCTGAAGAACAGTTTAAATTAGTTGCAACCGCCTATGAGATTCTCAAAGATGACGAGTCCAGAACAGACTACGACTACATGTTGGACAACCCCAACGAATACTATGCTCATTACTATCGATACTATAGGCGACGTGTCGCTCCTAAAGTTGATGTTCGTGTTGTAATCATCGTCTCGCTGACTGTAATATCGGTTATCCAGTACTACTCGGGTTGGCAGCGTTATGACTCAGCTATTAAGTATTTTGCCACAGTGCCGAAGTACCGCAACAAAGCGCTGGAAATGGCCAAAGATGAAATCAGCGAGAAGATCAACAAAAAAGGCAGAAACCGCTTGCCAAAGAGTGACCAAAAGGAGGAGCTAGAGAAAATCATTCGCAAAGTGATCGAGGAAAAGATGGACGTTAAAGGTGGATACGCTAAGCCATCTATTGTCGATGTGCTCTGGATTCAGCTGCTCATACTGCCTTACACCGTATTTAAGTATGCCATTTGGTACGCGAATTGGACCTGGAAGTTTACGATTTTGAAACAGCCCTACGGCGATGAAGAGAAACTCTACATTATCCGGCGCAACATGGGCATGGGACAGAACCAGTTCTTATCGCTCGAGGATAAACAAATCCAAGAGTTCTTGGAACTGGAACTATGGATAAAGGATAATTTTGTCGCATGGAAAGAGGAGCAAGACGAAGAAATGAAAAAGTCACTGGCTGAGAACGCCAGGTACAAATCATACCGGCGCTACATGAAGAAGCATGGTCCATCGCGGCTGACATTCGAAGACTAATTTTAATCAATTTCGATATTCATGTACTTTCATACTTTTTAAAGTTATTTATTTCTATTTCTACGTATATGCATAATGAACTAGTAGTTATTCCCCTTTCCATACCTATAATCTTATTATTGAAGACAAGAATCAAGTTTTATTGATTTTCTGCGTATGAACCATACGGAGGCAACTTAATTTCGTTTTAACTCCCTAATTCTACTTAAACTAATTTGTAAATAAATAACTAATAAATATGCTCAATTATTGTAATACATATATACTTTTGTACGAATGAACCAAATGCAAATGTATCGTTATTTCCACGCGGTAAAGGTGAGTGGGTCTTATGCGAGATTTCAGATTATCTGCGTTTGATAAGGGTGACCTATGGAGTTGGTGTATTTTGGAAGGCCGCTGTCGCTATGTCGTATTGGTGATAAAGAAATTATCGTTTTGCAGGCATTGTGGCATGTACAATAATTTTGTTTTTTTTTGAATTTATATACGATGGTACTGAGATACATTTACGCGATACCAACAAGCATGCGGTAAATTGTGATCGGATTGAAACTAATTTAAAAGTATTGCTTTGAGATGGAGATGGACATCTATTAAATAGGATGTATATGAAGTAACAATGAAACAAATGCGTACTGGTAACAAATTTCGTTCAATGTTTTGCGGAGGTAATGGAATTAAAGTGTTTTATAGTGTTACATAAGTGGGTATACTGGACAAAAAAGGCTAGAGCATGGATATTTATTGAATATCAAAACCCGATGATGTATAGACTGTTTCAGATTACGACCTATGGCAAGATGTTGTTGAATCGGGTCTTGCATTGGTTAGACTCTGACTGCTAAATTGATATTTCGAGCTATGGAATCGGGGAATATCGAGAAGGCTCATGGTCAGTATCGTGACAATTTACTCTTCAAAAGAAATATACTGTCATCGATGAATTAGTAGATGAAATCTTAGGAAGCAATCAACCAACGGCATTCAAAAGATCGCATTTTGTGTACGCACGATTATAAATAAATAAATAAAAGAAGCGCAACGATGCCATATGCATAGCGGAGACCCTAAGCAGGCATACACACCACATTCTCTGTAGCTGTCGATCTGATCTGTTCGCTGATCAATTCACGAAAAAAAATAAGATAAATACGAGAAACCAATTGTATGGTAAAGGACGGATTTTATTATGAAAGCAAATGTTAACCGAAAAAAAGACCAACGAGGAAAACATCTGCTGGTTGAATATAAGGACAATAGGTCTATTCCTGAACAGTATTATTTTTGCTGATTTTTACTGGGGAAATTTATTTGCATACAAAATTTGTGTACTGCAACGGTAACAAATTATTTTTACGGGAACAGACCTAACAGGCGCTAGCAGACAAATTTAGGGTAGAGAAATACAATAAGATAACCCGGATTAAACAGAGAGTTCCAGTCAGAGTCAATTAAATAGAACTGTTCCCAATATGTAAAAATTATTCAAAACATAAGCAGAACATTTAAATTCCAATCTGTAATAAGAAGGATCCAAAAATGTTAAGTTGAAGTTTGATTATAGACACGTTTCAAATTATCGGTTCGAAATTGTGCGCATTTCTAAATAAATCTATCAGAACTAATGCAATGAGGCGGTTGTAATACCGATTGCAAAAGTAATTAACACTAAATAACCATCTGACCTTCGTCCGTTGAATACGTTGCCTAATGAGGCTAAAATATTGGAAAGAGTGATGCAATTTTAACTTCAAAAATATGTGGAAGAAAATGGATTGTTTGTAAAATGTTATGGGTTAAGATGCAGCCATAGTTGTGAACCTTACGAAACCTGATTATTGCACATCGGAAGAATGAAGTTCATAAACAAATTTTTTTTTCAGTCGTATTTAAATGGACAATGGCAAAGCACAAGAGTAGAAGATGTAATTTCTAAAGCAATAAACATTACTTTGGGAGTACCACAAGGATCAGTTTTAGGAGCCCTGCTATTCATTATTTATGTTAATGAAATGCAAAAAGTAAAAAAGTATCGATACAGTTAATTGCAGGTAACAGACAGAGGGTATAGAAATTATCTAAATAGTCTATATAAATGATTTCAAATGAATAAATTGAATTTAAATACAAGTAAGACCAAATGTTTTTTCGTAAATGGGCAATCGGAATCCACTTTGGGCCAGTCAATTAAACTACGATGAATTGTTAATGATAAGTAAGACTTAAGTATATAGTTTAAGTTAGTTTTAAATATATAAATATATAAATAAAAAATAAAATAATGGATTTCAAAGTAAAAAGTATACGCAGACGACATCGACTCCATTGTTCGCTTACGTCGTGGCTTTGTAGAAACTTTTTTTTTAAACATTTTTATTTTAATTCAGCTTAGAACTACTTACATGCTAGGGAAATATTCATGAAAAACTAGCCTACTAATCAACTTCTTAACCTAAGCCTACATAATAACTTAATACTAATGCCTTTCGGCCTATTATCTAGTTCTTATCTATTATTCAAATTTTCTATATTTTTATTTTTCAAACCCAAAACAACGTCTTTGTAGAAGCCTTTGTGGCAATTGATGAACAGAGAAAACGCGAATGTGTTGTAGTCAACAAGTACAATAGTGTTTACCAAACTCTCCAAGAACAAACATTTTAAATGCTTGAAAGGGTATTGTTTGTGGAGGTGTCACCAATAGCATTAAACAAAACTTTTTAGGGAAAAAACTTGCAAAATTGATTTATTTTTTGTAGCATTTCTGTGGATGGAACTTCCATAACCATTCTAATCAAGAATCGCTCTGAGATTTCCGTTAGTGGAACGGATTTATGAAAGGAATTCTCTTTTATTTTGTGATGCGAATTAAGCTAGAAAAAAATCACTTAAACAAAATACCGATCTATAGTTATAATTAGTACCCCCGGCTATAAAATTCGATTTAAAACTTAAACGAGTGGTGGGTGCACGTCTGGGTCGTACGCAACTTTCTCTTTCACAGCGAGTTGGGCGTTTGATCAAATAGTAAGTATGCATTTAGATTATTGATGCTAAAAATGATATAAATAATGTCGAAATGTGTTTATACGAACGTTTACTCTGAAATTTGAAGGAATCGGTGTCTATGTGAATAATAATGATTTTCCGTTATTGGCCAAAACTGAAAATTCCGTTTAGTGATAGTTGGGCTAAAACTAATTATGTGGAATTGTTTCAAACTATAATAGTAGTGTATATATTAAATTTCATTCAATTTGACATAATAGTTTGCGAGAAATTAACAATTTTCTTTATATGGCCTAGATGACAAAATCCGTTATATGGATTTTCTCGAAAAAACTGGGTATGCAGTTTTGTTGGAACTAATATGCTTATAGTATATATAAAGTTTAATCAAAATCGTTAGAGCCGTTTTCTAGAAAAATTGAGATTATGTGTAATCCAAACCCAAACCACTTTTTTGGGTTCCGCTATCATCGTAATGTTAGAATCAGACCTTTTTTGCGCCCACTTTTAGGCCCTTAATGGATGGTCCAACACAAAATGAAAACATTTGGCGTGTTCGACTCATGGATCACTCAGCAGATGGGAACTTTTTCTGTTAAAAACATTTTGTAGCAAACTTTAAAATTAGTCTTTGGTACAATATTTAGCAGAGTTTGTTTTTAGAGAGCTCAACACAGCGATGCCAATATAATTTTCTGGAAGACTAGGGTATTCTTTTTTTTTTAATTTCAGATATACATACCAACTCGTTGATAGAAGTTGGAGAAAGAAATGTTAATATAACATCGTAATAAAATAATCACTAGATTATACCAAAGAGTAAAGAACTACATAGAGTGCGCATCTCATACAACGAATTTACTATGTGGGGTACTGATATTGATACCCCAGTGTTCACATTGGTACCAAAGCATCAAACACGAGCATGGTCGACGCATACGAAAGATGAAAATTCCCCTTCGCATTTACCGCCCGCGTCTGAAAAGGATACACAATTTTTAGCTGGGATGCGTACTCTATGTAAAGAAGGGTGGTAGTTTAAAAACTCGCACACTGCTGTTAGCACGCACCGACGTGACGGTCCTTGTAAACAATTTAGACCTACCCGCGGAAAAAACAGTTTACCTCTACTGGGAATGCTACTGCAATTTGTCAATCTCTAGGAACATACTATCCAGAGGATACGCCACCACAATTTATTATGAAACGAATTCGGACCGAGATTTATAAAGTGTCAAATGACAAGAATTTCCTATTTTAATGTCAACCTCTAGGTACATACGAGCTGGTGAATATCCCACAAAAATCGAATGTGAAACGGTGGTTTAGACCGGAACACAGCATAAATACCGGGACGAGAAAAGGCTGGAGCACCACGGTCATTTTACTACGCGACGATGAAATAGCACAGTCTTTAAAATATGACTGTCTGGTACGAATCACCAGCTGTGCATATCATACGACAAATATGCAAAGGGTCAACAGAGCAAGTTTGAGGCAGTAATCAAATACAATTCATTAAGTGAGGCTCCATACTTCCAGTTAAGCATTCATACCTTGCATATCGACTTACAATTCAATAGTAGAGCGGAACTTGTAACAATACTTATCCAGAGCAGATATCAGACACAATTTACTAGTCATACAGAGCGATTCAATACAACATTACTGCAGCACAAGTGCAATGGTCGTTCATTTCGTTGGCTTCTACATTTGAGGAGGCATCTCCAATTTTATTCGTCCATTCACTAAAAATACATGAAACTGTATAAAGAGTCAATGCAGTGTAGTTTCATGCTTACATTTATTTTACAATATCTCTATGGTCTAAAAATTGTACAACAGTTCTTAAAGATGATACGATACGCTTAATTATTGTTACGTATACCAAGTCAACTGGATCTTTAATCTATAAAGTTACCTTTCGTAATCCACTTAATTTATTCTATCCTTACGCTAATAAAAAAAATCAGACTGGAATAGCACGCTCATCAGACAGCATAATCGTCCTGGAGTAATATACCTGTGCCTTCCACTTTTGGTTTAAATCCATTCGGTTGTAGTACAACATATCTGTTTATTGTCGTCTTTGTTTCTTCGTATGGATCGACGGCATTTGCTGCAACTTCTGTTGTCTCGTAGCGATCCTCATTCGCTCCGCCACTCGTAACGTGATGTGCCATATGGTTTTCAAGGTACGACTTTTTCGTGAAACCCCTTCCGCACTCATTGCATGTGTACTTTTTCTCACCAGTATGAGTGCGTAAGTGAACGGTTAAGACATGGGCATAGGCGAAACTCTTGCCACACGTTGGACATACGTATGGCCTTTCACCTGTGTGCGTTCGTTCATGCTTGATTCGACTTCCAAAATCTGAAAAACGACGATCGCAGTACTGGCACTCGTACGGCTTTTGACCGGTGTGTACCCGCATATGACGGCGCAGCTCAACGGCTGAGACAAACGCTTTCTCGCAGAAATCACAATTAAATGGCCTTTCGTTTCTGTGACGCCTCATGTGACTATTAAGCGCATGCTGATATTTATAGCTGTTTCCACAAATGTCACAAATTTTCTGGGGCTTATCTTCAACTTTGGGTTTTGTTATTTGCATCTCTATAACTTCCCCGGGTTCTGGTGATGTGGGTTCAACTTTAGGCAATCGGTCAAAGACCTTTTTGGGCCGGCCTCTACCGCGTTTGGGAGTATTCAGCGATGATTGGTTCTTTTTGTTGTATTTTCGTACTGGCACTGACGGTGGCTTCATGTCGGTTAGTTCGGGAATGAGTTCGAGTTTTTCTTCTATTTCGTTCTCAATTGGCTTTTCCAAGGCCTCTGTTTCTTCTTCATCAATAGCATCGTGTTCATCTTCCAACACTTCCAAATTGTCCAAACAGTCAGAAACATCGAACTGGTCACTTTCATACGATGTTTTGCATTCTGGGTCGTCTTCATTCTTTATTGTATTTTCAGCAAGTTCGTGATTTAGGATTGCATATTTCTCCGACGCCGATTGAACTTTCTTAATGTTAATGCCAGCTGGAACTTTGATGCGTAGCCCACTCACTTGCAGTTCACGATTGTCGTTGTTTAGAATTGACTTAATGATAGAATGGGATTGTTCACAGTTTTGTCGAAATCTAAAAGCCACATTTAGGTCTTCTAGACATTGAATACAGATGCTATCCGGTTGGTTTTCGCCTTTTTTTAATATGTAGTCAGAGCATTTGATTATTTTGTCAGCGATTGAGATGTCCGAACCATTTTCGTTTTGGAAGACGCAACAATTTCCGCCCTTTTGTAAACAGACCAAACAAACATCATTCCAATCCAAAACACAGGTCATTTTAGGGATTTTTTTTAAAGCAATTGCGAGGTTGTAGAATTATAACACACAAATATTAACAAAAAGTAAAAAATAAACGCTTTGAAACAATTTTTTTGACAGCAGTAAAAAATTAAACAAAGTATCTGTTAGGCTGGCATCACATGTTGTTGGAGAGATGTTCGATTTAGAAAATTTTGCGTGGGTTTTGTTATCATATATGAGAGGTACTTTACAGTACTAGATTTTGTTTTAGATTAGGGCTTAGTTATATATATCATTGAACAACTTCATTGGAACACAAAATGATGATGGAATTGAAATTTTACCCCCATAGCTGCTTATAGGAATCGTAGGAAAATTCCGTTTTATTTCGGTGGAACGACAAACATTATCTACTTCACAAATGTTATAACGGTTTGACGGACTATGGAGATGATTTAATCAAGAGCAATACTAGTAGTTCAGCGACAAAGAAAAAACTCCACATCGGACTCTCGCATGTCTTCTATTCCCAGCCAGTCGTCGGGCGCAACATGCCTTAACTACTGTAAACGAAACTAGTTAATGAACATTTGCAAGAAGAAAAAATTAATTAAAAACATCGAAGAGAGGTTAATGCTCAATTTTATTCTACAAACAGTTATTTATAAATTGGGGGATTTCTATCTTTCAAGTTTCGAAGCATTGTTTAATCAAATTATAAGTGCTTTTACAGAAATACAACAGAATTAAGGCCTGTCCAGAATGTATATCTGTAGCTTGTATCTTGCATCGCTGTCAAAAGAGAGATACATTTCTTGCATGCAGTTGCCCTCTATTTAACTTCAAGCAACAGGTTCAAGAAGACAAACATTAGGGGTATTCATGCAACGTCGTAAAGTCGTCATAAACGTTGTAAACGTGATAAATGAACTGTTTAAATTTGTATGGGACATTTTACAACAATATCGGAATTTTCTCACAGGACTTGGTAAACGTTGTAAACTTTTGAAATTCTAATTTGACACTTAATCACTTTCACACATCAAACGTATGCTCTAAACTGAAAAAAATTATCGAGAACGGAAAGAGAACAATAGGAACAAATTTCTATCATTAAATAAATTACTACAATGAGATTGAATGCAGTGTGTTACCGTATTATTTAGTGGTGCAGTTTTCGGGTCGTTCATGAAACGTCTTCGTAAAATTACAATCTTTCGCACGTAGTAAAATTACGTCGTTGCTCATGAAACCCTTATTGTGTAAAGGCCTTCCCAGGAAACATATCTGATACACTTCTTGTAAACTTAAAACAAACACACCTGTCATTCTGTCAACATAAAATTTTTCACCCTCCTGTCACTAAATTTGCACTATGCCAACTAAACTGCAGAAAATATCATATTTGCTCCATTCATGAATTTTCTTTCTTAAATTCATTAAAAAGAGTTCTGTGTTCCGATGGCTTTTTCGAATAACAACATTCTAGAAGCTATGCTTGGTAAGTCTTTCACCCTGTAAACTCACTAATTCAATATATTTGTTTTCTAATGAATCACTTTCTTTTTTGTTCAACCAGATCGGGCGACAAATTCAACCGACGAAAATGTCGATGAACTTGCCGTACAAATATTTTGTGTGACGGTCCGCAACGATCCAAACCTGATCCATAAAGCGACTGTTTTGCTTGTTTCAAAAATTCAATCTTCTAATGTAACACAATCCATTCGAGCTCTTGCGGTTAGTATATTCGATTACAGTGTAAGTGGGTGCCGACATTAATTTGATATTCTATTAAAGCTTTTAGAGGAATGTATGGCCAAATGTGGGAGCAACTTTCAAGATGAGATTTCAAAGTTTCGGTTTCTAAACGATTTGATACGCCTCGTATCGAAGAAGTATCAAGGTGATAAAACACCGGCAGCTATTCGTGAAAAGATTATGGATTGTCTTTTATTATGGACAACTGAGTATCCAGACAAAATAAAAATTCGTGAAGCTTACGATTTGTTGCGTAAGGAAGGTAATGACCATACACCTTCAATAAATACCGTTAAAAGGGACAATATAATGGGCCCAGACGAAGAAAAGTTCTGTAAACTGCTGCAAAGTAAAAATGCTGAAGATTTGAAGCGAGCCAATCTCTTGATACAGGCGAGAGTTAACCAGGTGGGGTTTCCCTTTTTCCATTAAAAATTTACAATCGATGTGATTTGATAATTATATGTAGGATGCAAGACGAGTGGAATTATTAAGCCGACATAAAACCGAACTCGAAGAAATCCAAAACACTGCTTCGCTGTTAAGCCAAATGCTTGATTCTTATGAGGAAAGCAAAGATGCCGGAGACTCTGTCAGCCTTATTAAGGAACTGTATGAATCGTGTGAAAATTATTTACCTATCATGGAACGATTGCCTGAACTAATTGATAACACAAATGAAGACCTTATTGGTGAGTCAAATTATATTTACAGTCGGTACCATTGTTTCCTATTTTTCATTGTTCAATTATGCGAAATTGGAAAGTCCGATTGTTTATAAAAAAAATCGATTTGAAAAATAACATATCGACGTAAAGAAGTGATTACGCCACACAATTTTGGTTATCAGCACATTTGACAAAGTGTAAGCGATAAAATTCCCGAAACCACTCATTATCGCCGTTCTTAAAGTATACAAACTTATTGTAAAATACAGGTGAATTTGTCAGTCATAATTAAACAGAAGCCCATGACCATGAGTGAAATAATAAACACCATGGACATGCATCGATGTGTTTTGAACACACATTTTCTTATTAAAAGAGTTTTGTCCACACGTGGTTAAATTTAACCGAATGTTATTAAAATTTGATTTAAGCTGAATTAACCACTGAAGGGGCGCACTGGACTAGCGGTTCAAATGCCGGAAGTACCAACAACTAAGTTTTTTTCACTGCTCCACCTCTTGCGAAAGTCTGACAAACATCCAAGAGTAACTGTTATGAGATTCTTCTTAAATTTGCCGTTCTTCAAAAAAATAAAAATTATAGGAAAAATAACATATTTGCACACACAAATAAAGAGAGAAGCTAGGTTTGCGTTCCGGCATGGGCCGTTAATATCAGATATTTCATTTTAATCACTGTTTTAAGTTAACAAGTGGTGAACAGACCGGCCCCATCTCCACTATGTATGTAACACGAAACAACGCCACCACGTTTCCAATAACAAAACAACATCCATGGGTCAACATTTTCGAAGACTTTGCAGGTCGACCATGATACAACTACTACAGATATGGCTTTGTGCAGGTACCACGAGATGCGCAGAACTAGACAAGAATAAAAACGCGAAGACGATATTTGTTTAGTTGTATCATTCAGGTCGACAAACTTCATACATGTTTTAATTGTGTGACTGAACACGATAGCCAACCAAGTTGTATTAGCGAATTAATGCGATCTTCGAATTATGTTCATAGCACATCCAAAGATGAAAAGCGTAGATTCAAGATAAGAGCTCGAAGAAAAGCTGAGGGTGCTGTCATTAGCAATGGAATTACATGTAGCAGAGAACAGGCCATTAAAAAATCTTCGGTAGGATTTCTTTTAAATTACAAAAAACTTAACTCTCTAATAGCCTCTATACAGCTCGATTCATAATCGGCCCTATAGAGATATCTGTCGGAGCGGAAAATTCTTCGATTCTGTACCAATCGGAGGATTTCTGCTTCTGAAAAGCTGTTTGGAATATTTCTCCGACATGTTGTAACGCATCCCGGCGAATTGCGTTCAGGTGCAATTTTTGATTCTAAGTGCCATTCTTTTTCCGATTTCCTCCGACACAAATTCTAAGCGGAATTTATTTACGAATTGTAGTGAAGTGAACCCGTCGCGTCTGTATAGTATTTTTTTCGATGACACATACCTCGAATGGAATTTGAGCCTCCGACGAAGTATGCGTTGTGGAAATTGTCCGCTCCGACGGATACCTCGAGAGGGCTGAATACCTGCGTGCCTTTTAATACTTTCTTTGTTTATAAATCTCGTTACTAGGTCAAGATAAAGGATTTAATACCCAGGAGAATGGGGTTCGTTATCGCATCAGCAGTACCATCGACGTCACTATCGCGGAAGCATAGTGACCAGTTAAAAATTCTTATAGAAACCGTTCAGAGCTTCTTAGTTTGCTTTCTCGTATGGCCATGCGGTTTTTAGGAATTTATTCGTTAACTCTGTCGTTGGAGTACGAGAAATTAGCCTCGATACAGAAGTCGGACAAACCTACAGGCTATAGAAAAATCCTCCACAATGCGGACCCCACCTGCGTAAAATTTTGTTTCTCCTTCTATGAGGTGCTATTCTGAAGAATGTTGCGTCCTAGTTCAATTAATTTTGTCTTACCTCCCTCTTACCTCCCCAAATGGGAGAAGAACAAACCCACAAAAATAAATCTTTAAAATAAAAGGATGGATCAATAATGAATGAGAATCCGGCTTCTTGACCATAGCAGTGTGAGATGTTGCATGGACAGCCAAGCAGCCTTAAAGGTTGCATGCCACTCAAATAAAATCCAAGCTTGTTCGACTATTCTCACTGCTCACAGCATTAGACCAATTTCTTTTCGGTTCCTGTTCACAGGTAATCACCAACAAGTCATGAACAGACACTCCAAACGTTCGCACCTAGACTATGCAATGAGAAGATTATATAATTCGGATAAAACCCAATATCAGGTAAACGTCACTGACGCCCTGTGACTGCTATTGAAAAACTTCGCTGTCTTAGTTGGTACGGGTCTTCAACAGTCATAACTTCATAAGAAAAAACACAATAAAACTAAATCTCTAGGATGACGACATCACTTGGTATTGCACTTTACTTTCCACTGCCCGAGTATTTTTCTACCTTTACCTTCTATGAAGATATCAATAGTGTTAAACAAAACCCTACCTCCTTCTGAAGTTTTTACAAGAACTTTACTATTTGACTTAACCTAACACAACAAAAGGATTACCTGGTTCAAAACAGGATCCAAATTATATATTTCCTCCAATTCTCGGTACTAAACCTTCGTGCTTTGGCTTGAATTGAAAAGAAGCCTTTATTGCTAGCGTTTTGGAGCTGCTTATTCCAATGCTTTTCATTTCTTTTACAACAGCGCATTTCTGAGTTACTGCTATGCTCCTATATTATTTGAAACTATTCCCTTTGCTATATGATAACCATTGAACAACATCCAGAAAGCGTCTTAATAGGCATGTACGATACCAAAGAAGGAGCTACACATAGGTATATGTGAAACCCGCAATAAATAACTTGTGATATTCATTTCGGGTTTCTCAGGTCTTTGTTAACCTGAGTTTTATAAGAAATGACAAATACCATCTGCCTCATTAACCTACCAACCTAACCAAAACCTATATCTTTGATTAAGCTTTCAATGTCACCGTGCTCCTTTGAATTGGGAACAGTTTTTTTTTTTAACTCCAAAACAGTGATTAAGCTATATATAGACAAGTGTACAAAACTAACTTGCGCATTCTGAACTCTTCAAGATCAACTGCACTCATGTTGTTTTAGAAGAACCAATCGATTCAGATGTTCTTGACCAATCAATAGTTCTGCCGCAATGTAAACTTGTCTGGAGTTGAGGCCAGGAATACCCTATAAAGTGTGTGTGATGGTACATACAAAAAAAAAAAAAAAAATTTGCACTCACATCTCTGTTTAGTTGACTTCTTTGTCACGCAAAAATTACGTAACTGAAAACCTAATAACAGCTTTTTCTTTTCGAAAGTAAACACCTTGGAAATCAACGATCAGCTGCAAGCAGTTATAGATCGATATAAGAGCGTTATATTGTCTAACACCTCACCAAATTCAGTTGCTTCGCAAATATTACCCATAAAACCGACAATCCAACCAGCATCACCAACATCATCATCTACTACGAGTACAAACACATCAGATCTTCTATCGGACCTGCTTGCTCAACCGATCAAATTAACTGTAAGCAATCCACCTCAAGGGCTTAACACACTCGACGAATTGAGTGAAATATTTGGTAAATACGACGATACCACATCAACAATACATCGATCCGTGTTTGACAGTATTGATCTACTCGAACCCATCACAATTACTCCACCCGAGCAGAAAAACTCGGAAAAAACTGAAAAAATTCCTGAAGTCAAATACGACTCCAGTAGACTGAAAGACATCGATATCCTCAGCGAGGAATTGCTAAAAGAAAACTTACAAACTGTCGAAAGGATTATGAGCTTTAAAAAGTAAGTACGTACAAAATGTTTGTATCTGTTATAAATGCTTTTGTTTTTTATAGAGAACCGGAAAGAACCACCCTCAACGAGCTGGCGAAAGAGAAAATCCTTTCCAATTCGATGAAACCGATTCCAAAATCGGCAAAAATTGCGAGGGATACACCTCTCTTCGATACAAGTGATGTTCTTATTAAAACGAATATAAAAGAAATCGATAACAATGTCATCGAAAACCAATCGAAAGAAAAAGTCCTTTCGGAGGACTTACAACCTGAGAAATCGGATAAAATCGTTGAGAAAGAGGAAAGCCTCCCAGTGGTACATTTGGCAGATATCAATGTTGATCTGGATGATGTAAGTCCTACAACAGAAAAACTCCTCTTCGATGATGATATTAAAATAACGCTCAACTTTACATCGAACCGGCCAAGTCCTAATGTATCGGTTATTGTAGTATCGGTAACTAATCAAAGTAAATTACCTGTGACCAGTTTTCAGCTCGACGCAAGCGTTCGAAAGGTAAGGATGTAAAGCAGAGTCAGAGTCGCTTATTCACAGTTTTATTTTTTTAGCCAAGTAAAGTCAGGCTTCTACCGCCGACAGGAGATTGTATGCCTGCAGTAAAACCATTCAGACCGGCGACACCCATCAATCAAGTTATGTTGCTTTTGAATCCAACTAAGGCTGATGTAGATGTAACCTGTATTGTTGGCTACAAGCTGGGCGATGATCCCGATCCAATAAAAGAGTCTCTGGTTGCAAAGAACATCGCTTACGTCGGGTGAAACCTTGTTATTCCATTTCGAACATTTAGTGATAAAGCGTTTTATTTTCGTTTATAAGATACATATACTTAATAATAAAAAGCATGGCTTATAGCTTTTGTGCTTTACTCAGAAGGAAAATGAATTATTGGAGAGAGTATTTTCATGTTCATTAGGTTTGAAGACCCGGATGTCAAGGCGCATTGGTGGTAAGCGATTTTACATTTGAAACTATGTAAACTGAGAACGGTGGAGACCTACGTTTAAATATTTTGGGTGTGTGTTACGCCTATCAATGTGAAATGCTAGGATCACTAACTTAAATGGAACATGTGAACATATGTGAGCTTGTGAGTACTTGTGAGTACTACTCTACGAATTTCGTAGAGACAATTTTATTAGGTGTAGAAAAAAATGCATAATTTTTCAAGAAATTGAAGGCTTTATTTAGCATGAAATGGTCCGTACATGCAAAAGCTTACCAGCGAGCGCAGCATGCTAACAGCAAATCAAATCTCAGATGGAGTTTTGGCACGACGTGTCAAATAACTAAACAAATTTGGCTAAAACTGGATTTAAGAAGACCCAAGAGACTGATTTCGGTCACTAGACAATACATTTGCGCCACCACAGGTGTCATCACTGGACACAGTCAAATAGGATGGCACGTAGAAAGGCTAGACCTTCACTCAAACGACTACTGCAGAAGCTGCATGGACGAAGAAGAAGAAGAAATAATACTTCTTTGCATCTGCTCGGCCCTATCAAAGAAAAGGGAGCTTAATCTTGGAGCTTACTACGTTCAAAATCTCGGCGATTTTTATTTATTTGAGCTTAGTACAAGCTGAACTTAAGACTTAATTAACCTAACTAAATTTATTTTTAGGAAAATATTCCCTGCTAGAAGCTGAAATAGAATGTCGGCTATTCCACGACGCTTTTGAAGTGATTGAAGATTTATTAATTTCAACCGATCCTTGTAGAGCAAAACGGATGAATCTGCGTTGGACACTCTCAATACGCAAGGAATGGGTATTGTGATAAGGCGACCATACTTGGCTAGCATACTCAAGGATAGGTCTAACAAATGTGAAAAGGGAGATTTTGTGACGTAAGGGTTCGAGAATTTCTTAGACCAGCGTTTTACAAACCCAAGTGCGGAGTTGGCTCTGCTGATGATATTATCAATATGAAAGCAAAAGTTAAGATCTCTGTCACAGATAACACTCAGATCACGCATGAAAAGCACATTAGGTACGGGCTCACCAAATATTAAGTAGGATCTTCCGACTGGCATCTGGTTGAAAAGATGTTTAAATCTATTTGAAGTGGGTAAGAGTCAGAGGAGGAGGAAATGTGCCTAAAAATGTTCATGTCATCCGCAAAAACAGATAAATATGAGTTTTCAATGATACAGTCAATGTCATTGATAGACAAAATAAATATCAACGGACCAAGATGGCTACCTTGAGGCACTCCGGAAGTGAAAAGTCTCCTCCGTTCCATTAACAGCAGAGAATGGTCTTTTCAAAGGTAACAAGGAGAATGAACGTGGTATCACAATGGGCCAAAAACTGCTCTAAATGTGCTGGCGAAATCGCTGGCAGCCACTTTAACCTAACCTAGAATGGTCCGACTTGGTGAAATATGCCGTTGTTTCTTTTTTAAGTTGTTGCCATGTTGACAATAATTTCATTATACCACTCTTATGCCCTCGTCCCTATTGGCAAAAAACTGGGAAAGTCGTTCTTCATAAGCAAAATTGTTCGCTATGGGCAGAAGTTTTTGGACAGAGGTGGTTATCGCTTGGTACCAGGTCCGGACTATTCCCAGGGTAGGGGCTCATAGCAGATCCTGATCATTTTCACTTGAGGTTGTTGTAAGTGATCTGCTTTTCCTCATGATCCATCAGCCACTATCACCAGTCACCACATTTGTGAAATGTTTAACTTCTGGTCAAACAGTGCTTACACGACTCGACGATTTCGAGGATTTTATCGACAATTGGCCGCCCGGACCGTGGTGCATCTTTGAAGTCGAAATTATCGAAACGGAATCGACGAAACCAAAATTACGCGTGAATGGCTTTTACAGAATCAAGACGATAGACACTATTTACATTTTCAGCCGCCTAGATGCCCTATGCTGACACCAATACCAGGGATTGATAAAATGAATTTTGGTTATACAGCTATCACTGGTATGATCTCGTTCACGTCAATCCACACGGAATGTAACTTGTAGGGACTCACCCCCCGATCGCAAGAGACCGTTTATACCAATCTTACGATGACCAACATATTAGGATCAATGATGGCCAATAGCGACTCATTCAAAAAAGGCTACAACGCAGCGATTCATGTGAAGACGGGTGTTACTAAGAGAGCGGAGCTTTAGAAACAAGTAAAGGAAAGTACAACAGTTTTTCAAAAAACAGGAAGAAGTAACAAGTTAGACGCTAAGTGGGACGGTGATTAATGTGACAAGCGGACAGCAGATGGTTGTATATCGCTCATGCTCGTCCGTCTAAGGAGTATGACGATTGAGATTTCTCGATTTTTCATCAAGTTCCGCAATAAGCTCGCTGAAACATTTATTAAGATGAAGGGCTGCCTTGTTTTTTTTTTTTAAACATTATATATAGGTATGGAAGAGTTGTGCCAAATTAATGAAGAACCATAGCGCCAATTTCCAGCAAGCCATAAATGCAGCGGCTTGCTGGAATATGAAATCTTTCAAGTTTGGCGCTATGGTTTCATGAATTTGGCACAACTCTTTATAGGAAATTTGCCTGCCCCCCGAATCAGAATGGCCAGACCATTCTTAAACTCTGATGTTGACTACGCTGGGCCCATTGAACTGGAATCGGTGTGAATTGTGGGAAATGAAAGGTTCACCTTCAAAGAACTTACCACCCTTTTAGCACAAATAGAAACGTACATCCGGAAGGCTCTCATGTTATCACTCCAACCTACTTTTTGATCGTCTACAATGTACCACAGAATTTTAAAAATGAATTACCTCGACCGGTGATAAGCAGCAGATTCAAATTAAGTGAGCAGTGATTATCTCTTACTCTCTTACGGTTGCAGCAACGCCCGAAATGGAAGGAAATAACCACCTTCTCAGCGGCTAGGATTGAAGAAACACAGCCCGGAAATGACGATTAAATCAGCGTGGTTAAGTTGAAAACCAAATCGGAAAAAAATGAATTGACCTTTCACGAAGACCAGAAGCCGCTGACTTTGTCGCAAACAGAATCATGGATGATAAGACTCTAAAACGATGCGAGTGTTGAAATGCTAACAATGCATTCCTCTATAATGTAATCTTCATAGATCTGTAGCGCCTGTTTCACAAAAAAGTAGAGGTATATTTTGGTCCTACAGTGAACCAGTTCATGAGTCTGAATGGTCAAAAAACAAACATTTTAACTTCACACAATCAACTCATTCGAAAACTCTAATATCTTAGAAGAATCTTAGCTAGCTAGGTAGTCCAAAGTCTGCCAATATTAATGAGAACAAAAATGCTTGAGTAGATACAGCCGATACTACACCATACCTGATGTTTCACAAATAGTCTAGGGAATTAAAAAAAAAAAAACCTTGCAGATAGAAATAATATAAAACATGTTTTTATTAAATGACATTTTTTTTATATTATGTTTAGATTAGGTTGCTCTACCTACTCGGTTATGATTTCGTCTTTGAATGATAAAGCGGTTATAGCTTTGGTATGGCCAATGTACTTTCTTTCGGGACTTTTCGTTTCCAATTTCCAAAGTCGCGCAATACCATCGGATGAGGCGGTGAACAGATACTTGGAGTCGGCACTAAATTCGGCATCCCATATCCAGTAGTTCTCAACGGAGAGTTCTTGCCACATTTGAAAGTCATCTGCCTTCCAAATGCGTGCCGTTCCATCGCCGGATGTGGTGACAAGAAGACTTGAATCGGGACTAAACTTACAACGAAGGACGTATCGTTTGTGTGCGCAGATTTTCTGTTTCGCTTGTAACGTACTTAGTTTTTGATTACTCGATGAGGATAGAGTCCATATGTAGCAGTTGCCTTTGTTATTGACTGCCGCCAGATACATGCCATTAGGACTTATGGCAATATCCTGAATAGAAGCGTCTACCTCAGGCACTAGCTGATCGTGATTTTCAGACTTAACATCCCATAGGAAAACTCCACCGCTTTGCGAACCGACAGCGATTTCAACTTGATTGGGATGCAAGCAGGCTGCGTTTATCGGCGCTTGGCAATCGAAGACACGCGAGCATGAAGGCGTATTGTGACCGTACGACATGTCCATGTCCCAAATGCGCACACGACAATCCTCGCCGGCGGTGAACATCCACTTGAAGTCCTCCTGAAAGCCAAGGCGAGTCACATTTTTCTGTGCACCATCGAAGGCTATTATGGGATTATGGAAGTTTGAGGCCATGTCGTACATACGTACGCATTGGTAGCCACATGCTGCTACCATGCACTTGTCCGGCGAGAATTCTAAAGCATTAACTTGCTGTGTGATGAGAGTTGAGTAAGAAAAGAAAATCTTTAATTTTCAAAAGCAAATAGGTACCTTACCGAGGATTCGTGAAATTGAATTGTCCGAATGCAATTCCCCGTGTGGGCTTGCCAGAGCCTTATTGTATGGTCATAGCCACCAGTGGCTAAAATTAGTTGATCTCCGGTTGCTTCCATAATTTTGAATGTTTATTCCATGGTGAAAGGCTGAATTTCAGGGAAATTTTTAAAATAATAGATGTAGCTAGATGCAAGCTAGCTTATACTTTTTTCCCATTTGACAGCTGTTGAAGTTCTGCTTGTGTGTTTGACATTTCACGATTTTGTTTATTTCGTACGGCGTAGTCATGTTCACAATTAGATCGAAAATCGAAATGGCCGACGATGTCAACATTGTGAAGCAGTCGTAATTGTAATAGATTTTTATATGTAATAAAATAAAAAAAAAACAAAAATGCAAAACGATTACAATTGACGACTGAAGGCTAGCATTTTGGTATACATTGTAATATTCCTTTTTTCTCTACTAGTCGCAAAAGTGGCGCTATTCGTATGGAAAAATAGCGCCAAATGGAAATGACATTTTTATATTAAAATGTTAATTTAATCGCACAGCATTTCATATATTTAAAAAGTCCATTAATTATTCCATTAAATACCATATCAACTTGTATATTGCCTAATAGTAAAATGTTTGGAAATACGCGTTTGGATTTTCGTCTTAAACACAGTTTTCTTATGGTAATCCTGTATAAATGAAAATTTCCCTTAATTCTATAGCACTTAGGATATTCTTTTTTCCACATGTAGAGGCGCTTTTCAAACTTTTCCACACGTCAATAAACTTATGATTCGGGTTGATATGCGCTATGGTTGTGAAAAATGTAGCTATGTATGAAAGACACAGTGTTTTTAATCATAAGTGAAAGTTGGAATAGAACTTCGATGCAACAATCTTATGCACATAATTATAACTGACAGCTCACTTCGGGGTTGATATGCGCTATAGTGGCGAAAAATGTAACTATGTATGCAAGAACTAAGGGTATTCATGCAACGTCGTAATTTTATTACGTACGACGACGTTGCATGAACGACCCTAAAACTGTACAACTAAAGAATGCGGTAACCCACTGAATTCAATCTCATTTTAGTTAATTATTTATTCATAGAATTTCGTTCCTATTGCCCTCTTTCCGTTCTTGATAATTTTTTACGTTTGATGTGTGAAAGTGACTGACTATATGTCAAAATAGCATTTCAAAAGTTTACAACGTTTACCATCTCAGTTTATGCACCCAATTCCTGTGAGAAAATTCCAATATTGTTGGAAATGATTTCCCATACAAATTTTCACAGTTTATTTATCACGTCGTAATTTTATCTCGTTTACAACGTTTACGACGACTTTCCGACATCGCATGAATACCCCTACTGAGTTTTTGAACATAAGTGAAAGTGGGAATCGAACTTCGATGGACCAATCTTACAGCTGAAAGCTCACTTATTTTTTAAAATAATAAGTCATCATACAGTGTTTTACACAGATTAACTTTTTGATTTTGGAACTGATTAATTATGCATAGTTCATTGGGGCTATGGACACGAATATGCTTCAACCTAGGTCATTACCTTTACACCGTCGTCGGGACTAAGGCCGTGTGCCAATTGCGTTAAAAAAGGGGTTAAATATTATGGTGGAGGCAATCTCGACGCACGCGACGAACGCGACGCAGACGGTTTCGCATTGAAGTGTCAAAAATGGTGAGGATTTGAGTGGTGGTGGCAATCTCGACGCTCACGACGCGACGCGTTGCGATGTCACTTGATTGACAGTTCACCATTAGCCGTCGAAGATTTTGTTTGTTTTTCAATTCTCACAGAAGAAAATATAATTAGTTGTTAGTCACACAACACAATTATTAATTCAGTACTTTTAATTTATTTTGTTTATTTATAACCAATGAAAGTAATCTAAAGATTCTCACAGACATACCATCTGACAGCTTTCAAACTGACATTCCAATGCGTCGATGCGCAAGAAAGTTGAAGTTGAATCAACTTTTCTGTGTAGCTAACGTCCATTGCGTCGCGTCGGCGTTCAGATTGCCCACTTATACATGTTCCCATAAGCTCGATGAGTTTTTGACATTTCAACGCGAAACCGTCTGCGTCGATACCGTCCGTTGCGTCGAGATTGCCTTGGGGGTTATCATCCGGCTAATTTTTGACATTATGCTGGGGTAAAAAAAAATTGGCTTTTTGCTGTGTCAGTTGGATTAGATGAGATATTATTTAAATACTATTTTCAATAATTCCCCAAAAGAATTGGAACAAAATTCCTTTCTATATATTTTCTTGTAATACAAAAAAAAACGAATAGAATTCAGAGAAATCATACAAAAAACCTTAATTATTTATTATTATCATTAAAACATAATTGTTGTACAATTTGTGTTAATGATTCAGGATATCCATTTAACTTTCTTCAAGTCAAACATATTTTCGCATACAAAATATACCGAAATAACCCAATCAAAACCCAATTTTAGTTTATGTTTCAATTATGTTAACATTTTCTGATATGAAATACACATTCTTTGCTTTTTATTAAGATCTAAATGATGTGCTATTTTCCCACACATGTGAACACGGATGTGCTTTCCATCACTCTCACTCCCCAGTAGGTATACCAAATGTCAAAAATTAGCCACTGGTTAAATTTTAGCGAGCTGTTGAGCAGGTTAAAATTTTGAAGTTTCTATTCACCTCACTTATGTCAAAAATTATCCACTGGCTACAATTTTAACGCAATTGACACACGGCCTAAGCCTACATTTTCAGCCTTATTCATAAACTCATTATAAAGAATGCATAAAGTTAAGCACTGCCTAAAATGTCTCTAAACGCAATAACCATATTCATAAAACTTATACAACCTTGAATGGAGGCTGCATATCCTAAACACGTCTAATGGTGTAATAATGTATAAGGGTATTTTTTTATTTCTGTATACACAGACGGCTGAGAATCAGGGTAAGGTTCAATAGCTTGTTATGTTTCACGGTTTAATTTATTGAAATGGTAATTCTTTTTTACCAACAGTTGTTAACTATACAACTATAACTATACAACTGTTGAGATGTGTAAAAGATGTGAGTAAATTCTAATGAATAAGGGGGTTAGTGTTATCGGTGTTGACGATAACATTTCGACGGTACATTTTGCATCACGTAGATCAATAGTCGTTTTTGCTGTCAGCGATATAATTTTATTTGCTTCACTTAACACAATATTCGTAAAATAAAAGACGATTATTGAGCAATTGCTCATGAGGTATCGACTACCGTCCAAGTGCTAATCGTTTTTAAAGTTACTGACTGACCCAATGGATTACAATTTTATTTTTTTATTTGTTGAAATTCTTTTTTGTTTTTTTTTATTTAATTCGTTTAACGCAGAATGAGTCGCCGTCACAACTGTCAGAAACACATGCATTACTCATTTTCAATCACATAATTTTGGTTGGACAAATGCACAAAATATCCTCTCTTCTCAACCTTTCAGCCATCAACAAACAACAAACAACTGGTTGATACAGGCTTAGTTTCGAGTCGATTTACGAAAAAATTAAATAATTTTGGGTCCATGTTGCAAAGTTTCTCTTAGTAAAAATTCTCGATCTAGGGTAATGGTCCCAAAAATCTGCAACTCTGGGCAAGCCCTCACCAAGCCTGAAGCAAGAGCGATTTGCTGGCTCTTAAACAAAATGAAAAAGTCAACATAAGAAACAAATTATATTCAGCAAATATGAATTTTATTTAACCATAAAACAATTTTAAATCAAAAAAATGTTAAAAATAAATAGTCATTGAGTTGTAGGGAGGGTTGGAAAACTGCTCTCCAGAAAAGTATGCAAATATCAAAATATTTTGGTCTTTGAGAATCGAATTAGTGTCAATTAAAGAATGAAACCCAAGCGGAAACGAAATGGGAATTGTGTTTTTTAAAGACCGACTTTACAACTGTCAAACTGTGTCAATTTGAAGACAAGTGAATACCTAGGATGCTGCTATTGCTTTCAAAGAGGACGGCCACACTGCATCCATCGAGGCTTACTCGATCTGGTAGAACCAAGTATCAACATCAGTACCCCTCATAGTAAATTTTCGTTGTATGTGATGCGTACTCTTGTAGTTGTATACTCTTTGGTAGAACATAACAGCTGCATTGCGTAGATATGTATATTAACGAAGATATAGAAGAAATAAACCATGACTGAAGAATGCAATGGAGTTCTAAAGATACAGCACCAGAAACTCTCAGGAAATAAGTTAAACAAAGATCATAAGAAGTCCAGTTCCATTAACCGTTCTTTTTGCAAACATGTTTTTTTTTTATAAGTGAAGCAACAATCAATTTTTTATTTTATTTTTATATTTTTTGAAACAACAATCTCATGGCATTTTCGAGTGGTCAAAAAATATTTTTTGGAAGCGTTACTCTCTTTTAAATTGCTTCCGATAACATATTTTATGACAAATGGAGAACGACATCGCAAATGCATAATTTATTGTCAAACTGTCGAAACTCATCACCTCATTCATCGACTTCACTCATCGAAGTCACTATTTTCAACAGATCCGTCCAGCTGCTGGGCTATGCGGACGATATTGACATCATCGGTCGCTCCTAACGTGCCGTGACAAAAGCGTTCACGGCGATTGAAGAACAGGCGAAATTCGTTGGCCTTGAAGCAAATGAGGACAAGACTAAGTACATGCTATCAACAAACAAACAAGCACCTAGGACAAAACGTCACTATTGATAGCAGCAATTTTGATGTAGTTAAGGAGTTTACCTACCTCGGAGTAAACATAAACTCCACGAATGACACCCTAGTGGAGATCCGTCGAAGAATAACCTTAGGAAACCGTTGCTTCTTCGGTTTGGCGAAACAACTGGGTTCAAAACTCCTAACTCGAAAGACGAAATGTGTGCTCTACAAAACCCTTATCCTGCCAGTTCGGATTTATGGTGCCGAGTGCTGGACGATAAGCAAGAAGGGAGAGCTGATACTGGGCTCCTTCGAAAGAAGGCAAGGAAGACCGAAACATTGCAGATGCCAGAGCGCTTGGTCTAGACAACTGGAAGAAGCGAGCCAGGGATCGTAGAGGATGGAAGGCTGCAGTGTCTCAGGCAGAGACTCTTCACGGGTCGGGAGCCCGATATGTAATTAAGTATTGATGTAAGTCTAAAAAAATTAATCCGCTGGAGTAAAAAAAAAAACAGATGTAATTGGTGTATTTGCTACGTTCATATGAAAAATTATTCGATGAATATTTGGTCCTGTGGGAATGAAGAAGAATATACACCCGGATCACATTTATTGAATAATCGAGAATGTTTTAGCCAAGAGGATCTTCGAATCCCAGATCCATTGTTCGAGAGGACAAATAAATCGAACTTTCCGCTAAGGGATTAAGCGATACTGAATACCTATATAACTATATAACTATAAGTGGCACATTTAGAATTGAAGAGGATTGACTGCCTGAAAGTCTCTATCTCAATTGGTCAGGAACCAGCTTTTAAAAGAAAGTCGACAAGTTTTTTTTGTCAACGTTTTGCGTTAGACTAACAAATGTTTATAGTGAAGTTTCACCTAGAACATTTGTAGATCATTGTTGTCTTTGATTCTTAAGCATTCCTGTCTCGATAAGGCTGCTAAATAATGTCTTGTCGAAATAATAATAAATCAAAACAAAAATCACTCTTGTCAAACTGATGGCTATCAATTGTATTGGTGTTAGTGCCGACAAATCCAGATCTTCCAAATTAAAAATGTGACATATAGGTTACGTAAATATATTACACAATATCCGATGAATGACCGCTTTGTGACTGATGACACTAATTGGTCCTTTCATACGAATGAACTCTCCTCTCGTTCGCTGTGTGACATGTAAAAACCTCATGACTTTGGGATCTATTTTAGCAAATTGAGACCAGAAGAAGTTCTTTACAATCGCATTTGGTAGTGATCGCATTGTCAGCGGCAGTCTCGAAGAGCTCAAAGTCGATGTATGGGATGTTGATGAACCACTTTATTCTGGTAAAGATTACAGCTATATATGTCATGAAGGGAATTCATTTTTATTATAAGCTGAATGTAAGAAAACTCTTTGTTTTTGAAAAAGTTCCCTGCTGAGAATGTTGTTCAACCTAATTGTCCACTGAATGATCGATTTTTTTGCGTCCAAACTAAGCTTACCGTTACCACCTACATATATACTTTTTAAATTGATTAATTTGCAATTTAGGAGAATTTAGTGAACATAAATATCGCAATATTTGCTTTGGAACGGAAAGATGCTGGGTTGGGTGCGCAGACAAATTTCTCCAAGTTTCAACTTCGGCAGCGGAAAAAAATGTCTGAGAGATTCGTACTGCTGGCAAACAACAATGCAGTATGACCTACATAAAAAAATGTTTCTTGATTCAAAATAGCCGGTATTAATGGGCCACCCGATAGAAAACAACATAACTAAAGAACATGTTTTTTGTAGAGTTAAAACTGCGAGAAAAAAGTCCGATCATAAAAAACATTTTCTTTACAAACATCTATTGCCATTATTTCATATGATCAAATTGCGTGGGTAAAATGAAACTATCTTGGTGACATTAATTGACTAACCCCCAATTGTGTAAACCCCACATTTCATATCGAAAGAATAATGACCAAATATTACTACGGCTTGACCATTAATAACACTCGATTGTTAAGCTAATAATAAAGCGACTTCCGCGTTCCCGCATCCCGCATTCGTATTCATTAATTTTGCATAATCCGGCACCTGCTACTTTGACGCCGTTTAACTCCCACACAGCTGCGCTGTTTTTGTTGTTGCCGTCGTCGTCGTAGTTTGCAAACGCTTTTCTCACGATGGCGCATAGGCGTTGTAATAATTATTATTATCGCTTAAAGTGGTAAATGCGATTATATTCCCAAGATCTGCATAATCTGTCTGGCGCTAAATGAGAAAGAAAAAAACCCGCTTAAGTATAGCCGTAGTATAGATTATCTTTTTTTTTGCTTCCATCTTCAATTTGTTAATCGTGCACACAAATTTATTCGAGCGTCAGAGTGGCGCGCTGCATGCACGCAATTGAAATCGCAATTGTCAAACACTTGGAGGCATCTTTGGTCCGCGATCATAAACTCTTCCTCTGTCAACGAGATAAGATGTACTTTAGCCATGCGCATCTATCCGAGCGCTAATTTATAGTCATTTGAACTCATTACCACAATCGTTTTTTACCATCAAAATGTCAATATTCAATTGGACCACTTGTCATTGGGTAATAGCGCGACACTGCGCGACACTGGCCACAGACACGACATGCCGTATCAAAGAAAGATTGATCTTCGGTTGTTGTTGGCGATGGCGAGTGAGTACGAAATTGAAAATAAATTTGAAATAGATGGACGTACTAGATCGATACAAATCGAAATGCAAAAGCACAGAACCTGGCGCTCGCTCTGGCACTGTCGCCATTTGCTTAGCGTTAGCATACATTATTTCAGTCAGCCGAACACTATAATGACAAGTGAATTTCGTACAATCGGTCAACGTTGGACAGGGCAGAAGTAGAGTACTGCCGGCACATCGATAGTGTTATATACGAACAGCGAGCACCATAGACCAGTACGACTATGAATACCGGTATATCAGTGCTTCAGTTATTAACCAATCAATCGACAATCGAGCAACTAGAAGTAGTTTACTTCGGTTTTACTTGATTAATCGAACCGTAGTTGTCAGCTCAGTCCAGCATTCTGCACATTCGAATGAGCACTAGACACAGTCAGTTGCGGGCAATTCATCTTGATTTTTGATTTCTTTCGGTCAACTCGTGCAATGAATAAGCAATTACGTTCATTAAGATATTTTGCAATAAGTTGATAAAATTGAAGTAAGTCGAGAGACAATAACCCGATAAGCAGAATTGCAGGGAAGAAAAAAACTCAAAACCAAGTACACTCTATCTATGGCAAATTAGATGAATCAAGGCGATTGACGAGGTGGCGAGAGGGTAACTAGCCACAGTGCGTATAAGCCTCGTATATGCAAATCATGTGGAATGCTTCAATTTAGTAGTACTGTTGAATTAAATGGAGCTCTGCTTTTCACTGATTGCAAGCAAGACGTAGGCTCTGTAAATTGATTACACACTGACTTCTGCATGTACTTGACGGAGCGGCGCGCCATTAAGCCGACATGGTAAAGTCGTCAAGACGCTTCCATTATGCGACTTAGACAATCAGTCATAATGCTTCAATTTATTGATGGGTCGATTAAGGGCGAATGTATCTCTCTATCATTGTATGTATGAATTTCTATTCAACATGGATTATATGTAAAGTAGATACAATTGCATGATGTATATGTAGGGGCACTCTACTCTTTTTAAAATATCTGTTTTTATTTAAGTTTTGGTTACGTTTTGCTTTAAGGACTGGTCAATAATAATAAAATCCACTATTCTTTCACCACTTTATAGAGATGACAGTTGCGTTTCAGCCAAAATACACGTCCTGGAATGTGAAATCGTATGGCGAAATGCTTCGCATTTGTGCTAAAATGACACGTTTCGGTTTGGTGAAAATGTATTATAACCAAGAAGTTCCGTACTGATATAAAATGGATCTGTAGTTGTATTCTTTAGATATGTATTATTTCTTACAAAGCTTAGGAGCTATACGATGCGTTTATAAGACAGTACGCCTAGAGCGCCAAGGGCGTAAGCTGGCACTGGAATAGAATGTTCTTTTCTTCTTCCTCACCCATGAAGCTCCTGGAAAAGTTATTGTCAACTAGTCTTCAGCAAAACTAGATTTGTCTGCATATCTGATTGCAGCGGTCTTAAAAAAATTGGCAGCTTCTACTGCGATCTGTGATCTACAAGATCACATAAATAACGCTACCTTAATAAATTGCAAACTTTATTTTTGGGTACCACGCAGGCATATATGAGCTTCGCGACTCAACCAAGCGTCAACAGCTCACATAAAACTAACTTAACTTATAAGTGCTAGTGTTGCCACAAAAATAAAATTAGCAACACTGTAAGTGAGGAAAGCGAGGTCAGAATAGTTGCCGTGCCCTGCATTCGTCAGGTCAAAACATTGCCCTCGTCTTCCATGTCAAGGAGTTATACCTTAGGTTAACTATTCAAAAGAAAAGAAGTAACCAACACCCTCAGAAAGAAGTTAATTTTGCTGTTGACGATTATACTAAGCGGAAGAAGGACACCGACGTTGGTGTCAATATTTAAACTTAGGTTTAACAAAGTGATATATTGCCATGTGAATTCTTTAACATCATTCTTAAGGGGATTGTGCAAAACTTCCATTGGCCGGACTCAAGAATTTTCACTGCTGCCACGTTTGCTAGTACAGAGAAGGAAGCGGCGAAACTGTGCTTAAAAGTAAATGAGGTTAAGAACAAATTATGCTATCAAAATTTTAATCAGTTTCACCCACTTGTGAAGTGGGTTCACAAGCCTAGTGGATTTTTTTCTATGAAGTGATTTTCAAAATGTCGCCACGAATCATTTTGAAGTGTGATGATATATTTCATAGTTTCAAAAAGTTGTAGTGCGATTCATTCAAATTACCTAGATGTTTCCAACATCGCCTGTTGATTGGAATTTCATCAAAATTGAGCTCACAAAGTTTGATATCGACGCGACGCGACGGATCCGCTGAGTAAAGATTTTTTGAACATTCTCAGAAGAGTGGAACTTTTTCCGTCAAATTACAAGTCACTTACTTCGCAGCTGATAATAATGATTAATTACCTTCTTGATACAAATAAAATAGCCGCTGTACCTTTTTAGCAGAAAGAGTGGGCAGATGAATTCAACAAATGAAAGTCCCTCTTTTTCAAGTGAGTAATCCTAGTTCAATTTACGGAGATCTTGGATGGTTCTGTAAGTGGAACATGTCTTAAGAGAATCTGTGAATACGATTATTTATTGTCCCACTGCGGACTTGTATAGACTTAACGTGTTTGGAACTCAAATAAATGATTTCACAGTTCACTTAGTTCGATCACTATGTACATCTGCTCACTCAGTCAATCACTGTGGAAAAGCGGATCTCAGCTTTAAATACATAACCTAATCGACAAACCTATGATTGGAACTTTAACGCTGCTATCTATTCTGAATCGGAATTAGGTGACAATAGAATGTTCTCATATCCTGTCTCAATAGACAAAGTGTAGTTGTTGTGCACCCAAACATCACATATCTCTACACAGATACGTACGAATATGCACTTATCCATACATATGAACGGATTATATAAACCAAGCAGCGCAGCACACTGAGTAATTCCACACTCAATGATTGCAATAGTTAGCCAAGTCCGTACCACGCCACACCCTCTCCCTGGACAAGTCATCAATAAATTATAATTCATCAGGTGTCGTCATTGCGCGCATTTTCCGATCTCTGAACTAATTAAGTTCTTATTCACCGCGAGATAGAGTTTCCATTGAATTTCAAGTATCCGCGTCAATCGCGTTTGCGTACACTCATATATTCGTTTCGTACGCCCCAGCAGCCAGTACTATTTTCAAAAATAATTATTTCACACCGTAACGAAAAATGCGATGCATAAAGTGACGGGCGGAATTCCTAATGTCGAAATCTGCATAACAGACGGGCATTTTTTCACGAGAGACTCCCTGTCGCCAGAGATCGGTCCGGTGCTTTTCTAAATGGGGCGTACTGCAGCTTTTGCCATCTGTATGTTTGCGTTTGTATGTGTTTGTAATTTTTTCTTTTATCTTTTCGTTTGAATCGCGTCTTACGTCGCGTTTGCATCTCGCATCCGCATGCTGTGTTCGGCGCGAATGTGCTCCGCTTATAATAAGCTTTGTCGCCACCGATTGTGTTAGCTTATAATATCTATTGGCATACAAAATGTGTTCCTATTACGCTTCAATTAATTTACTGAATGATTTATATCTAGATTGTACATCTGAACGCAGCCCTAGCACAAGGCTGATATTTTAATTATTTCACTTTGCCAACTCACACGTTTGCAAGTCGGCTATAAACGGGTCGATATAGATGTAGGTACACATAGCTTGGGGCTGTAACGTTGCAGTTAACTTAATCGATATTGGCTTACGTGTGTTTCAATGTAATTGTCACACTAAATTGAACAGTTTGTCTCTTAATGGATTTCGAACTTTAGATGAAATCATCGATTGCCATTGATTGGAGTCAAAAACGAATTGTTGTCTTCGGGGGCTACAAAGTAGCAAAGACTGCATAGTTGAGATCACTTGTCTGATCGAGTTACTTAGGGATTTAAAGTAGGTACATTCAAGTTGACAGCTATTGGTCAGTCGAAACGCGGATGTAAGCGTCTATAGAAGCATTATTAGTAGCAGCATACTCAGCCTTGTCAATCGATCACCTACAGATCTGAAGTCTTATATATGCCTATAAGGGTAATGGAAATTTAAGACTTAGACGAATACCTGGAATGTTGTAGACTGAAACATTTTGAAGGGGAATTGCAAAGTTGATATTTATAAGATGTGATATTTACTCAGAGTTTTATAGAAACTGTACATTCGGAATTTGACAGAATGGGGAATCACTAAACTTATACACAATAAAAGCCATTGATCGTTCAGCTCAGGGCATTTTCTTTGTCTTGAAATTTGGGATTACTGCATTATTTCGACTTCTATGTGAAGGCGAGGATGTACCTTAGTGATCAGGAGATAAAGTTTAAAGCACATCTTAAAAAAAGTCAGTCGCCTGATCATAATGTTACCCACTCCACAGGGATAACAACTTGTAGTTAACCCAATGTAGTAAGTAATTTTGTTAATAAGGTAAGCATTCGTGGGCTGTTAATTGATCCGCGAAGATTGTAAATGGTTTTCCAAAAGGGGCGGTTCGATGTTGGCTATGCTAACAAGCAAATTGGGACGAATCCAACATACACGAGGCTGAAAAGAATGTATTTACAAACATTTATTATTTGGTACTGATTTTGCGCCGGATTGATCTGCACTTGATCTATGTAAGGCTATCACTGTCAACAACAAGCTCTACAAATCAATGATACACAAGTTTTTTTGGGCCGTTTCTGCAGGACGGTGGTATGTAGCTAGCACACAGCGATCATCACAATGGATATTCTGCTTGAGGGTTGTTTTAAAGTCGCAGGTCTATTCCAAAAAAGTGTAAAAAAGCCTCCTATACAAATGTAAAAATGCAATCGGGCAGAAATGGGGTATGTTAACCCATGCTCTTGTATGGTGTGTGAGTCTGTTGGACGGGTCTAGAAACAACCCTCAACTACAACCTTCTAGAAATAGTTTAAAGATCATTTTGCATGTGCATTAACTCCCCTCCTACATCTATTGCCTTTAGACATTTTTAGCAAACAGACTGCAATATGTGCAGTGACGAAGAAGAGAGCTGCGTTACAATAGATATCCTCTCAAGGTAAACCTACCAAAAAATACCACTCAAATCAAGACCCAACTCAGTTTTATGCATAACTTCAAGTCGACCATTCCCAGTCGCCTCGAATTTTTGTAGATTGTAGATAACACCTCGATTTACATTTACACGTATGGGTAAGGGTCTACAACAAAATTTGGAATGAGAGGAGGTGTTTTCCCTAGGATGATTAATTTAAGCATATCTTTTTGCCTTCCCGACCACTGAAGGCCGATATCATGGCAATTAAAGAAGCCTTGTCCTAGCTGAGGCGTAATCGACTACCCACGAAGAATACTACCATCCTAATATTACAAATCCTTGGGATCCATCTTATTCACATCGAAATCAGCCCACGAATGCCGACTATCTCTTAACGAGATCTCAGAAAACTTTACCTTAATAAGAACTACCCTCAACCAACTTAAAGTGCGTTACTTGGGACCAGAATCATTGGAGAAGCATGTTGGTTGAGGCCTAGGTTGAACCCAGATGTACAGCCACTTAAGTAAGTAAGTAAGTGCCTGCACTCAATCATCAATGAGAGTTCATAACATTTTTCAAAAGCTTAATTTTTAAGTTTAATAGCATGGACACAAATGTTACGTATACGACACCGTCAAACTCAATCAAAATTTCTAAAGATTTTGAGAAAATCAACGTTTAAAAAAACTTGGAGCAAAAAGTACCGTTATTCAACTGTTTTTGAAAAATTTAGGAATTCCGTCATATTCGGGAAATCTATATTACACTACAATTCAATTTTAATTTTAATTAATGCAGTCATTCTTAAGAAATTATTCATTTTCAAAAGTACCGTTGTGTGCATAGATACTTATATACTCTACATCGAGATAATCGTGATAATCAACTCGGCCGAGTAGTTCAGGCTCCAGTATCAATGAGAGAATTCAGATCACATACTCCAGACTCTAAACTCCGGACGGCATTCATATTTTTTTTAAAAACTCCTTTTCTTGACTCGGGCTACCTCAAAACATAAGAATTTGTAAAAATATCAACTTCGAATATTCGCACCTTAACTTACTTACTTTACTTAAGTGGCGCTACAGTCCGGAATGAACCTGGGCCTCAACCAACATGCCTCTCCAATTAGCCCGGTCCTTAGCTAACTGCCTCCAGTTGCGCACTCCAAGTTGGTTGAGGTCGGTTTCCACTTGTGCGCGCCACTTAAGGCGAGGTCTTCCTCTACTGCGTCCGACGTCTGGCTGGGAATCGAAGACTCTGCGAGCCGGAGTATTGGTGTCCATTCGTTCTACATGTCCTAGCCATCTTAAACGTCCAATGCGGAGTTTTTTGACCAGGGGCATGTCGCTGTACAGCTCGTATAGTTCTTGGTTGAATCTTCGTCTCCATAGCCCGTCAACGCAAACGGGACCGAAGATTTTTCGAAGAATTTTCCTCTCGAATCTACCAAGGATTTCTTCATCCGCTTTTGATACGGTCCATGCTTCAGCGCCGTAGAGCAGGACTGGGATGATCAGGGTCTTATATAGGGTTTCCTTAGTAGTTCGAGTGAGGGCTTTACTACTAAATTGCCTTCTTAGCCCGAAGAAACAGCGGTTGGCAAGAGTAATTCTTCGTTTAATTTCTGACGAGATGTTGTTGTCAGAGCTAATAGCGGAGCCGAGGTAGACAAAGTCCCGTACTACCTCAAAGTTATATCTGTCAATGGTGACGTTCTGTCCAATTCGTCGATGTTGTGAGTCCTTTCGTGATGACAGCATATACTTAGTCTTACCCTC
The DNA here is from genome assembly GCA_932526625.1 of Rhingia campestris. Taxonomy (NCBI): domain Eukaryota; kingdom Metazoa; phylum Arthropoda; class Insecta; order Diptera; family Syrphidae; genus Rhingia; species Rhingia campestris. The sequence goes on from OW052182.1 coordinate 65,050,785, forward strand.
ATTTACTGCTAAACCCATTTTCGCCGCTTCCTTCTCTATACTAGCAAACGTGGCTATGACATCACGTTGAGTCCTGCCAATGATGTCAATATCGTCAGCGTATGCTAGTAGTTGCACCGACTTTTGGAAAATTGTGCCTCTGGTGTTGGCTTTGGAGTTTTGCACAATTCTCTCAAGAATCAGATTAAAGAAGTCACATGACAGCGCATCGCCTTGCCTAAATCCTTTTTTGGTATCGAATGTGTCGGTGAGGTCGTTTCCGACCCTGATGGAGCAGCGAGAATTCTCCATCGTCATCCTACACAAACGGACGAGTTTGGGCGGTATACCAAAACTAGACATGGCTCTATACAGTTCGTCTCTATAAATGCTGTCATATGCGGCTTTGAAATCGATGAATAGGTGGTGGGTATCGATTTGGACTTCTTGAGTTTTTTCCAGGATCTGCCGAAGTGTGAAAATTTGATCGGTTGTGGACTTTCCTGGCCTAAAACCACACTGATAAGGGCCAATCAGGTTGTTGGTAAACGGTTTCAGGCGTTCACATATTACGGCAGATAGGATCTTGTAGGCGATGTTGAGGAGACTTATGCCTCTGTAGTTGGCGCAGTTCAGAGGGTCTCCTTGCACCTTAACAAGGAAATAAAAAAACAAGAAGCTAGGTTGATGACTTGTATGGCCGGTTATGCATGATATTTAAATTAGGGCTTATGAATACCCTTTACATGTGTAAAGAAACCAGTTTCCAATGTTCATTGGATTCAAATCATACAGATGAAGTTATAAGGTGGTGCAAAAGTCATCACCCTATCTGAAGATGCTATCATTTTTGCAGGTAGCTGCAAACGTCATTTCTACTTTGACATTTTTGAAATACACAGATACAAAATACACGTCAACAAGACATAAATGGCGTGACAACTTTTGCGTTAACTTTACTTGCAGCCTTAGAGATAACAACAGTAGATGGCGACGCTGATGATTGGGTGTTAAAGAAAGATTGTAGACCATTATGATGACCAGCATTTTCTCCCTGTTGTAACTACCTGATAATGGTCTCAACCAATTGTGAAACACGGAAAGAAAATTAGCAGCACTGTAATGTTTTATCAAAATGAATAACCAAACCTGATGTTCTAGGCTCAAAAGAAGGTTAGGGTTTGTAATTCACACAAATATATTTTTGCAAAGCAATCAACGCCCTCTAAAATTATTAATGACCATGCTAAATGAAAAATTATATTCTGGTTGGGACCTGGAATATTACAACGCTTTAGTATGCAGCTGAACAACTAGCACATTTTTTTTGACTAGGGGTATGTCGCTGCACAGTTTGTATAGTTCGTGGTTGAATCTTCGTCTCAATGGCCCGTTAACGCGAACCGGACCAAATATTTTTCGAAGAATTGTTCTCTGAAAATGATCAAGGATTTCTTCATCTTCTTTCGATGCGGTCCATTATTCAGCGCCGTAGAGCAGAAATGAATAGTAGCCCTAAGCCCCAAAAAGGGGTTTGTAAGAGTAATTTTTCGTTTTTTCAACGATAATGTTTTTGTCAGAATTAAAAGCGTCAATACAAAGTACCATACTACCTCAAAGTTATATCTGTCAATACTGACGTTCTGTCCAATTAGTCGATGTTGAGTGTTGGCAGCATATACATGGTCTTACCATCATTTACTAGCAAACGTGGTTGTGACATCATTTTGAGTCCAACCAATGAAGTCAATATTGTCAATGTATGCTAGTATTTAGTTGCACAGATTGTGCATTTATCAGTTGTGGACTTTGCTGGCCTAAAACCACACTGACAAGAGCATATTAGGTTATTGGTAAACGATTTCAGGCTTTCATATAGTACGCAGATAGAATCTTGTAGGCGATGTTAAGGCGACTTATGTCTGTATTTTGCGAAGTTCAGAGGATCTTATTTTTGTACATCGGGTAAACGATGCCGAGCTTCCTTTCTTTAGGCATACTTCCAACCAACCAAATTTAGCTTATAAGTTAGTGAATATTACTTACCAAATCATCTCCACCTGCTTTATAAAGCTCGGCGGGAAGGCCGTCATTCCCAGCCATGTTAAGCTTAAGTTTAGATATTACTATCCTCACTTCATTTAGGTTTTCGCTGTCGTTGCTAATATTGAATGCTTCGTTCTGCCTGGTAGCGGAATGTTGTTTGTCATCGCCGTTTAACAGTCTCCAGAAGTGGTTCTTCCATATCCTTAGCATCGACTGTGTCTCAACTACGATATTTCCTTGTTCATCTCGACAGGATTCTGTCTGAGCCTTGTATCCTTGGCTTCGACGTTCTACACTTTGGTAAAACTATATTCTATATATTCTCGATCGCGCGCTTTTCTTTCTCTTTTTTCTGCTCTCCGAAAATATTGTGTTCTTCCCCCCTTTTTGCCTATAGAGCTCAATGGCAGCAGTTTGTCATCGCCGTTTAACAGTCTGCAGAAGTGGTTCTTTCATATCCTCAACATCGACTGTGTCTCAACTACGATATTTCCTTGTTCATCTCGACAGGATTCTCTTGTGCCTTGTATCCTTGGCTTTGACGTTTTACACTTTGGTAAAACGATATTCTCTATATTCTCGATCGCGCGCTTTTCTTTTAATTTTTGTCTGTGTTCTTTCCTCCTTCTTTGCCTATAAATCTCAATGGCAGCTCTCGTCTACACCTGCATTTTAAACTTGTAAAGCTCGTTCTTCTCTGCGAGTATCTGTCGTCACTCTTCATCAAACCAAGGGTTTCTTGCTGAAACTGCAACTGCTTAAGTTATCTTTTTTTCTTACCTTTGCGTTTAAACCAGCTTACGATCTTAAAATCGTATTTTGGTAGTCTCTCATTAGTTTTGTCGAGAGGATCGTAGAAACAATGTTTTGCAATATCATATTTTTCCACCGTCGGAGCGTGAGCGCATATAATGCTAATATTGCTCAATTTGGCATTGGTTCGTATTGTTACATGATCTTAAGAGCATTAGACTACTTGCGTAAGTCTGGCACGTATAACAAATCCACATCCGAATAGTCACTGTTGCCGTTAACTAGAACAAGGTCCGTATTAGATAGATAGATAGATTGATTTTATTTCGTTAAATATATATATTTGGTTTGTTACCACACAAATTACAGTTATTTGATAAGATATATCTTTCTACTGAAACATTATTTATTCAATTGAAAATATAATGGAGACAAAAATAGATAGGTCCGTATTAAATGTTAGAGGTTTACATCTTCTTTTTTGCCCCATCCCATCGTATTTCCTGGATTTCTCTAGTTGTTCTCATATTCCAGGTGCAGATACGAACGTCGTGCGTTTTTGATTTAGCATGGTCGTCAACAATAAAATCAGTGCTTTTCCAGACTTTTTTCTGCTCACTCACGGAGAGCGGGAACAACTCCCAACCTGGAGGTCATCTCTAATTTGTTAGATACCCCTAGAACACGGGCCCCTCATTATCAGTATAGGTGGAAAAGACATACTCTTTATTGTACTTAAAGTTTAACCTACTCACTGTTTTCAAAATCTTTGTGGTTTACTCAACATGAATGTTTGAAGCTAACTTAAACTGCAAGTTGCTGGCCACTTTAACCAAACCTAAACATATATGCGCGCATGAATTAAAAAAAAACGCCAATTATTTCCAATTGTATTCACAATCGTACACATATTTAAGTTAACATCTCTTATTATGTTCAATAGAAAATAAATTGTTTTGTACACCAATACGACATACCCTATGATGCGACATTTTCTCCACTTTGATTACGACTTGTTACCCCTTTATTATAAAACGTAGATCTATCTCCCCACCCACATTGTATCTCGCTGCGTTCACCTTTAATTATAAAGGAGGAGCCTGCATCTTGTTGCTTGTTAGCTCGCAGTGATATACGCAACAATTAGCAGCAATAACGATACAAAGTTGCACACTGTTTAGCTATTCACTTATTTGCAACGAGCAACAGCAAGATCATAATCAACAAACGCTTACATTGGTCACACCTCCGTTCAGATAGAGGTTTAAATATAATTATTTTGTTTTTCATTTTTTTTATATTTTATATAAAATTCACTTTCACATAAGCAATCTACGCGTATCCGGCAAGGTCGAGAAATTACAAACCTAGAGCGGCTATGAGAGTGAGAGATAATGAAGAGGGGAATGAATGCTGATTGTACAACTTATGAAGTTTTTTTTTTGTTAGAAAACAAAGCAATATTTAAGTAAAAATAGATTTTACTACGTTATTTTGTTTATGATTAATTTGCAACAATATAATAAACAAGCGAACGTTAGCTGCATTAACAATGAGTTATGAACGAAAACGTGTACGAAAATGTGCCATGTAAGTAGCTTGAGCATCGAGGATACCTCTAAATACTGTGTTTTCGGATGAAAATGATTGTGTTAATTAATTCGCCGACAAGTCGTAATTGTACAGTTAACAAGGCTTGGTATTTGGTGAAGGGTTATCTTAAATATCAAATCAACATCTTTGCAGATTGTTAATAACATCGGACTAGACGTATCATAAGTTAAATCTGATGGTCCATTTTTCACATCTTACCTTCACATTTTAGCGTAATTTGAAGAACGGAATACAGATAGAAACGGCCTTTCCAAAAAGGTTGCCAGTCAACAAACCCAAAATGTATGTTCTATTCGTAAGATTTGTTTCCTTTTTACTTACTTAAGAGCTCCAGGTTGAATCTGGGCAAACAAAAAGGCAGGTTAGTAGCTAACATACCTCAGTTGCATACTTCAAGTTGGTAAAGGTTGGTTTCTTCTTGATCGTGCTTGTACAGGCGAGGTCTACCTTAACCGCAATCTGAATGCAAAACTCTATGGGCCGATGAATTGGGTCGTTTTAGAATAAAAATTGTATGATCATGATCTTATGAAAGATATCGTTTGGGTTTTTTAATTAAGAATTTTCTTAGCCCGAAAAAGGCAGAGGGCGTTATAATATAAGAGCATATCTGAATTACTTCCTCAATGTTTTAATTATCGACCTTTTTAATTCGTTAATATTACGTGCTTTGCTAGGGAGTGGACTTAGGTCATGAATAATCGACATAAAGCCAGTTAATGATGGCCTGGCTGTGATCCGCATCAGAGAAACGTTTTGCAACATCAGCAAACGCGCCCCTACCGATGAGACTGAAGACCATATCAAAGAGGAATTTTACGAACTAATAGACGGAGCCCTTGGAGCCTACCAGGAATACAACGTGATAATCTTACTAGGGACTCCAATGCGAAAATCCGTAAGGAAGACATCTTAGGTGGGTTAGTTGGAAACGACACGAAATGACAACATATAATGGTTTCCTTCTAACAGACTTCGCAGCAGCACTAGCCCACCCACTACTTCGAATCCACAAACCAACCTGTTGATCTCCAGATCGTCGAAATGCCAACCAAATTAACTATGTGCTCGTAGATGCGAGACACGTTTCCAACATTCTGGATGTACACACATTCAGAGGGGCAAACATCGGCTCAGACCATTTTCTCATCTCAGCCGAATTCAAAGCGCGACTGTCCAACGAAAGAAGCTGCGAATGGTGCAAAAAAAAAAGACTTCACGTTGCAAACTTTAGTGAACCGGAGATCGCCAGAGTCTACAAACAAAAACTGAGTGTGAGGCTCCCCACCCCCGAAAAGATGTCCGTGGTATGATAATATTTGCAAGTACCAAAAAGAGATGAGAGAAGGCGCTAGAGTACCGAACCAGAAGAAGGGAAGAGAAAAAAGTCCTGCGTAGGAACAAAAAGAGAACACGCAGTCTCCCAGCTCAGGGAGATCCGTCAATTCTACAAAGAATTATACGAAATAACAATGGCAACTTAATCACTGACGCGCAGGGAATTGTAGATGTATTCAGGCAGCATTTCTTCTGGTTAATGGGCATATGAAGACAGTCAACGAATTGGTAATGATCTTTTCATGTATTGAAGAAGATAGAGCAGCTATAAAAATGTTCCAACAAATTTTCATAACAAAGCAAATCCTGTAAGAGACCAATGAATTTCAAGTCGAAACATACCATCTTTTCATTGACTTCAAGGCCGCCTATGATAGCATTGATCGCCTAGCTCCTATAAAGCTCGTACTCAGGTACTTGTTTTTTTTCCACAACCATTTATGTGTACGTGTGTACTTATTGCACAATGACTGGACCTTCTATATTATGTCGAATCCGAACGGCTAAGTTGAGATAAGCTTTTCTTGACAATTAATATTACTCGGATGATTTGTCAGATCACCACGAGAGGAGGGCCACTGAACGAAACCAGACCTTCTGCGTTGCAGTTCATCGTACTAACCATCGCGTCACTTAGCTTGATCGTAAATGCCAGAGTTATTTAGCATGTTAAGTGGCAGCTTACACTACTATACCTAAGACAAGATGCCACTCAGCCCTTCTAACCGCTGTTATACAAATTCTTAATAGCATGTAATTTGTTTTCTCGATACTAATTGGTATAGAAAACGTCAGCTTCTAATCAATGGTGATAAGCTAATAAGGCTTTAACAAAATATTCATCTTTAAACGCATCATTAGACATCAAAATACATTGTGCAAGTAGTTTCACCCTTAAGTCCAAGCGAAAATATGAAATAGAACTGTCAGTGGCAATTAATTTCCGTGTGACCTATCCTGACCTACATTCAAAACAATCCTCTAACACAATATCAATTTATGTTCTAACCATGTAATTAATTTGTATGGAAGCCATTAATCAATAAATCATGTTCATATCACTTCCACCACAAATAGGCGAGTATACCACACCGAAACATGGAGTCATCACCATAATTCATTCAGAGTCTATAAATACACCGCTGATGTGGTTCATTCTTTAAAATTAAACAATTTTCCGGTAGCGCTCACTAGATACTGTATCATAACGTTCATGTAACCCGCTTACAAGCGTATTTCTGTAAATAATATTTGATTGCCGCCAATCGAGTATATTTTTAGAAAAAAAGGCAAAATAATAATTTCCTTTCGCTCTTCAAAACGGCTACTTCATGTAGCTATTCCAATATTGATTCAAAAATCGAATATTTACATTAACTGGGAAATCATGTGCCGAGTCGATCGTTGCGTCACTCGAAGTGTATACCGTGTGTTGTGCTCAATTAAACCGACAGATATGATTCATCGGGAAGATGAGATTTTCGTCACGTGTGCTCGATGTTCGTATATATATTCCTTTTGGAAATAATTATTTGAATATAAAGTCATTGGTCAAAAGCTAAAAAAAAATACAGAATACAAAATCTTTTGTCAATTTAATTATAGACGATGGTCGTTAGTGATGCCAAGTTACAGAAAATAAAAATGTTAAAATTTAAATGAAACTAATTGAAAGAAAAAAAAAATGCTGGCGGTCACAGAATACCCTATTTCAATATAAATCTTTATCTTGCCTATTAACAGAAGATTGTCCGGTTGGCAATGACTCCTGAATTTGTGATAAACAAAAAATTGTACATCAGTTTTTTGTTTGTTTTGACGTCTGCAAAAGTAGTTTGTCAAAAACTATAAAAACATAAAGAATGCATGTTGACACCAGAATGTAGCACATGCACATGTAGCCGAACAACCACAGGGTACGCCATCATTTAAGTAGGTGTGTAAACATTGTAGTAGACATGTTTTTAAAACTTTAATTCAGTAGCCATGAATCGTTCATAGCAAAACAACTCGTCGAAATAGTGACGCTGTTCATTTACAATCCTAAAAATATTTTGGCAAACAAGCACCGACAACACTATTCGTCGTTTGGTGTCAATTTTTGTTGAGACAGTGGGAGATCATAGAACCCCCAAGACGGTCCAATGAACTGGTTGAAGCGGTAAGATAGAGTGTTGCCGAGAACCAACATGGCCCGTATCTTTTACCGCGCTCAGCATTTTAACGTCTATGTCGCTTGGAATACGGGCAAACAGTTGTTGGAATGGTTGACACTGAACCTGATTGTTGGAAGCCAAGTAATAAGCAAAATTTTCACATTTGGGGAACGAAAAATCTTACGAGATCCATGAAAAACCATAAAATGACCAAAAAGTGACTGTTTGGGACAACGATTTACGCCAAAACCATCATACAAAAAACACAGCAAAAAGAGCACATTTTCTTTGGTTACTTGGGTTACTGGTGGCCACATAACTGATGTTGCATTCAAAAACCAGTTAAAACAAAATGGGTAAATTGCCTATGGAAATCAGTTGTATTCACATACGGACATATACGAGATAACAATCTTAAGATTTAAGCTGCTACAAAGCTGTCTGGGTAATATAATGTGAAGGACCAGCCCGGGCATTGGGTGGATCGATGCATTTAATACGGTCCGTGTGTTTTGAGCAGGATCAGCGACTATTTTGACTGGAATTTGTAATTAACGACAGACTAAAGGACTTAGCCACCTTAGCAACTTGTTTCGATGACGTCTGCAAAAGTATTATGAAAATCCGAATCAAGACCAAATGTTTAAGTGCAACTATAGTATTATATAATATTAGCTCACGTTCCGAGTGTTCCAACTGAGGAGCTTCTCTTCAAAAACCATAAAAGGCTGCCGATGTACTACGTTTAGATTGATAGAGTAGGGATGTTGACTTAAGCAAAGATTATGAATTCTATACAGATTACGCATTGAGAACAAAAAATAGAAACAATTTTTCTTATATGGAGTGCGTCATCTGTATAGAATTTATAATCTTTGACTTAAGTTAATTGACTTTGGTGTGGAACAAAATGTTTGAATAGCCAATACATGCTTTCCCGACTTTTATATCCAAATAGAGGAGGTCTACGGATTACATTTTGCAGAATTTAGCTAAGCAAAGATTTGTTGGTCTCCTACAAGTAACTATTATAACAAATAATATTAAGGCAGATCATTCCTAGATGTAAGGCATTTATATACGACTAGAAAACTATATGGTGCTACACTAGCGAAATATATAAATTTGCTACAAAGCAGACAGAGCCGGACAAAGAAACTGATAAAAATGTGACATTTACTACCCTCCATATCATAGTGAGCAGAATCAGCGTCTTTTTGTATGCAAATCATAAGCTACAGACTAAGGCAAGCATCCTCATTCTTCAAAGACATCAATGACATTATTAAGGATTATTTCTACAGGCTTCTCTGCAAAACGACTACCAAAGTGTGATGATAAAATCGTGGTCGGTGAAAGTAGGAAAAGAGGACTTCTCTAGCAGTATTGTTGGCGTACAAACTAAACCTATGTAGCACCACGCCTGCGAAAGAACATTTGTAAACTACCACAATAGCAAGCACACGTTTTCATTACCTTCTAAGAAGACGCAAGGTAATTAGTAAATTTTACCGTTAGTCAAGAAGCAAAAATTCAGTATTTTAGATGTTCGAACATTCCTAACATTCAGACTTAGTCGAAAGATAGCAATACCGCCAATGTGAATCTAATGTTGAAGACCAATGACAACGCTTTCAAAAAGAAATAAGAAACCTCTGTTATTAAGGAGCAACCGACGGATTACTCGTTGCCCGAAAATAGTTTAGACAGACCTGTTGGTCGAGGCCGTGGTTTACCTGTAGCAATACTCCTAAAGTTTTGTTGCCTACCCCGGTCATTATCCATCATGCCTGGAAACAGTGAAAGGCTTGATTTGGCGATCGCCTCCTACATAAACCGCGAGTGTGAAAAGAGAAATGTTTGGACTTTCTCGACCCATAAAGATCACCTCAGAATATAGACGCAGTGAGAGCCTTAATCCCCATGTGATTCTGTGTGCAAACATGTGTATGCCTTTGATGAATTGGACTTTGGGAAAAAGGTTCCAACAAGGGCCACACTTCAAAGGGATCGATGGATGTTTTGTAAGAACACTTCACTTTATTGCGTTGTCCTCGTTTAACTGGAAGTCGGAATTGAAAGTTAGCAGTCTTCTTTGATGTTAAAGTTTTCCTTCAACAGTCATTCTCTCGACACTGAAATGAAATATCTAGCACTTACGGCCCATACAGTTCTAAATTCTCCCTTCATTTTTGTGTGCAAAGTTATTATTTTTGCCACAACGAAAAATACCTCTTGCATAACGCCTAATGTGAATTTGAGAAGCTTGTCATGACAGTGTTACTCTTGGATGTTTGTCAGAATTTCGCAAGGGGTCGAGCAATGAAAAAAAAAAAAACGTAGATGTTGTCAGTTTCGGGATTTGAGGCAGGAACCCCGTGCTTATTAGTCCAACGGACTTACCACTAGGCCACTGCCTCAAAAAAATTGTTAGCGCAACAGACTTGTTACTACTCAGGCCCAGCTTTTTCTCGCAACCATTCATGTGTGCCTTTGTAGATACTTCTTACACCATGGCAAGACCTCCTGTTTTCTGCACAATCCGAACGGTTGAGATAACCTTTTATTGGGAGAGGACGGCCAGTGAACAAACGTTTAGGAGTGATTTTTTCTGAGAGTCGAGCCCACGCCTTCTGCTCGGCAGTTCCCCGAACTTACCATCGCGCCACTGAGCCCGTCAATATCTACAATTTCTTGCTCATCATTTCATATACCCTCAGTGAAATATACTTGTGAAATTGGCGGATGCTTTTGATGTCGAGGACTCTTCACTTACCATGATACATCTCGTATCTATAGCACATTGTCGATTACAAAACTCGTTATAAGTGTTTTTGGAGAACAAATGTTTATCATATGGATACTAATAGATAGAATCTTCAATATTTCCTTTTTAGCTTCATACTGTGAGTTTACCACTTCTATTTTGGTCAATAAAAACACTTCCGCCTTTTTGACATTTAAAAATTGTATTTCTCTTCCAACATTCGCATTTGTCGTATACGCGAACATATTTTCGAAGTTCTGATATTCGTGGCAGTCGTCTAAAATGCGAGATAATCGATCAATGTCCAATACAGGCAGTGATTTTGTAGTCATTTGAAAACTGAAATGAAAATGCAATATATACAATGTTAGCAATATTAAGAGAATAGTTGTTTATCTGCCAAAATTGAATTTAAATTCAACATAATATTCATATTTAGGTGTCCCTCGCAATAGCTATAACTCAGACCACCTAATTACTTCCCTTTACGCAAATGTATAATTTCCGTCACGACGTAATTCGAATTACAAAAAGTATCTGAAACTAAGAGATTGATTGTTTGTTGTGCAATAGAAATGTGTTGAACCACCAAATTGAAGAAATACTAAACGACTCAACAGGATTTGGATAAACGTTCTAAGATATTTTAAAAAGGTTGTTCAGTATATTTAGATTATTGATTAAAAGTGGGTGTGAAGTTTTAAAACTAGTATCGGCACTATTATAAGATACGAATATTAATGGCATGCATACGATTTTTTTTAAATGAGTAATAGGTTTGACAATACAATTGACAAAAAAAGAAAATCCTGTATTGTAAATAGATTCGAACACCTGAACACTCGATCCCGCGACATCGAATTGGACTCGGGGCTTCATATTTGTACTTGTGCCTTCCGGGTATAATAAATATAGTTGTGGAATATATAACCGCTTCTAATATTGAATTATCTCTTGCGGGAACTTGTCCCTGAACATCCAAGGACATCAACCAAAGAGTACAGATTTGGAACATACGAATACTGTAACGCTCGCTTCGCAAAAACATTAATCTGCCCTAGTTCGACACAAACAAGTATTAAGAAAATGCGATGAATTTAATCAAAAATGCAGATTGTCTGAAGAAAAATTTCGACCACGAATAATAAGACGCATCCTGACAAATTTGCGATAGAACACACTTTGCTGTAGGTGCGCATAGGTGTCACCATAAATTCAACTGAAGTGGTATACTAACTGTTATTAACGCGAGGATTTGTCTACTTTGCCCCTTATCACGGTTATTGTCTCCGTTGAAAACGTAGCCATTGGGGCTGATCTTGGGAAAAATTCATTCAAGTCAATGCGAAAGATTTCTAATTAAGAATAGATGTCGTTAGTTCTCCATTTAGTCATCTACGGTGTAAACACTAAACACTACAAAAAACCCTCTCTTGAACTACTACGGAGATCATATACAAGACTAAGGAGATCCTATAAAGGACCCTGACAGCCATAATTTTTGCACCAACCGATTTGATTTTTGACCAATCTTCTTTGGACCTAGATTGCTTTTAGGCCAACAATTCAAAATACCGTAATAAACATTTTCTTTTTATCCTAAACTGATCCATTTTCCAACTTCAAATAAACTTTCCGTGAAAACATATCATAATTTCTTTTCTAACAAAATGGCATCCAATTGACATTATTACATAACATAACCTTTGTCCCACCTCGTAGTTGTCACAAGCGTGAAGCTCCCAAAAATGTTTTGGTGCCTAATTGTGTTGGGAATAACACTCTCATAATCATAATGATTTCAGCTAGAGGGCCCTTATAGCACAACCATTCAGTCATGAGGTTTTTCCAAGAATGGGTCTGAGGAATTTCCATCAAACCTTTTGGTGATTGAATACTACTACTGCACTTAGCTTGGTATGCGACCTTAACCACAATCGGGGTACAATAAACTAATTTCTTTCATTACCACAACGGTTTTTTTTAAACTCAATCAAACTTTCCACATTCATCTCATTCTTCATATTTTCTCTTATGCCACGAATCTGGAAAATCCGATTCAGAAGTGATAATTTCAAATCCTTTTCACTTCACCCCCAGTGATATACATATTTGCTCACCCTCTTGTATGTGATGAATCCTTGCGCCTTTGCCATACAATAGCGGACCAGAATAGCTCAATAAATATTTAATAAAATGCACAATGCGATACATGTCATTGTGAGGGGTAATAGGGCGAGTATCCTCGCCCTCGCAACGACAATCACGAAGACATTTTAAGAAGAACTACAGACATTAATGTTTGGCGCATATGCTCACTTCATTTGTGGGAAAATCCCGGTATAAACTCAAGTCGAACTCATCAGCCGACAGCAGGTTCATAAAAACACGGTTATGTGCGCTCGCGCACTTTACATAATAAAAACACGAGCATGTTGTACGTATAAATTGGCTTCTTGCTGTGTATTGGCGACGAGGCGGCTACCTGTGGTGGGACAAGTTTTATGGACTTGTGGGCCTACCGTGTACCTTTGCAAAAACTACCTTGATGTCACAGGTGAATTTTGGAAAACACAGAATTTTCACGGACATTTGGGGGAAACCCAACATTTATAAACACAACATATGGCGATGTAATTATGTGCTGCGCTGTCAAAGACATCGATTGGGAATTCCGTGTTTTTGAATATCATTTCTGGAGAAAATGTGCCATACCGTTGACGGGGTGTGATGAGATTGCTTTGGAACGTTTATTAAACAATAATGAATGTAATAATTTTTTTTACAACAGTCAAGTTGCACTTAGTAAATGCTATAAATCTGGGGATGAAGTTTGGAATAGCATCAGAGAACATGTAACTCAATTCGTACGTGACATTGAATTGTCTAAAATGGATGTGAATATTTTTTTACAGAAGGTTTTAGAAATCGGTGCCTTTTATGCAACATTTTTGAAAAAGGAAACGCAACTAAATTCACACGTAACGTGGTTTCCTTTGTTGGATGCAAGGGAAATTCAATATTTGTTTGAATGATACTCAGGAGATTGAATGCTTGAATGACGGAATTCTATACGGGCAGTTTTAAGTAAATTCCATATGTGAGAAAAAAGATTATGCCAACGGCTGCTATAAATAAATAAACTTTATATAATACCTGCCCTTACAGGGCTTTAAAACTAGCTATTTCTTTTGTATGGGAAACTTTATTTTTGGGTCAGCGTCAATATCTTAAGCATTTTTTAGCGATTTGTCACTAAGCTATATTTGTTCGTAACAAATGATAACTTAACAGCTATTTATGTTCTCACTGGCTCTACAGTCAAGGATGAATACGTTATACCAACATCCCTCTAATCCCGAAGTAAGCTGTGTAACGTGGAATGATATGTGGCCTAGGTTTTTTTGTTTATAAAATAGAAGCTGGTCCTCCAGGGCCGGGGTTGTGCATAAGGTTAACTACTTACTCATGGAAAATAATGGTTAAGAAATAACTAACAGTCTCTAAAGGACTGATTTTATTGTTGACGACTGCATCTGGAATGTACCATTAAGTAATACGGGGCAGATAAACAAGTAGCGGGCTTACATCGAATCTGACCATGCCAAGGTAAGAATGTGGATATATATCAACTAAAAAGTTTTAATATTGAAAGGCAGGAATCGCAAGAGACAGCGAAATCCTTTGCAGAACGCATATCACATAACTTCTAGATTACCACCAGCATCTAATGTCGAATAATAATGGCGACGATGTCAGCAAGCCATTAGATCAAACGCAACTGAAGTGCTAGGTTTCTTCAAGAAATCGCTAGTTTCTCGAAGAATGTCGACGGAACTGCCTTTGTGCCTTATAAGTAGAGAAAAAGGCTTTTAAGAAAGAAGAAAAAAGTGTAATAAGAGCGTACGATCTAGGCGAACAGACTCCTGTCGGAAAGAACAAGGAAATATCGCAATTCCGACATAATCGATGCTGAGAATATGGAAGAGCCACATCAGCAGTTTGTTGAACGGCGTTGACGAACAATCTTTCGCTGTCAGGTAGAACGGTCGACAACGAAAACTATATCAACTATGAGGATAGCAAGAGTCAATAATCATCTCACTGCGCTACAGGAACGTTTTAGGTTTGCCTCACCTGAGAAAAGTTTATTGACAAACAACAAAATAGAAAGGGCAAACGGACTAACCGTTTGCCCAATCCAAAAAAAGGGAGACCCTCTGAACTGCACCAACTACAGAGGAATTAAGTCTCCTCAACATCGCGTACAAGATCCTATCTGCCGTAATATGTTAACGCCTGAAAGTGTTTAGCAACATACTGACGGTGGTTTGAGCCTAGGAAAGTCCACAAATAATTAAATCTTTACACTTCGGCAGATTCTAGAAAAAACCCAAGAAGTCCAAATCGATATCTACCATCTATTCATAGATTTTAAAGCCGCATACGACAACATTTACAGGCTATGTTTAGTTTTGGTAGGTATACTGCCAAAACGCATCCGTCTGTGCAGGGTGACGATAGAGAATTATGGCTGCTCCATTAAAGTCGGAAATGACCTCACCGACAAAAAATGTAGGCAAGGCGACGACTGTGACTTCTTTAACATTTTCTTGAGGGGATTGTGCAGAACTCCCCAGCCAACACGAGAGCAAAATCTTTTATAATAAAATAAATATACGCCATTCCCGACCCATAGAGGGCTATAAAGTATAGCCTGTGGAAAGACATATTTTTGTGCTCATAAGCAAATAACCCAAAACAAAATCGGCCAACATTTTTTTTCTGCCTGTTTAATAACCTTAAATCGCTCAAAAAAATGTTTCGAATCGTCCAAAAAACGTTTGGGATTTCCTACATTTTTGGCGAATTTTGGGTAATTTGACACTCTGTTTTATATTTTTGCTTAACCGCTTAGCAGCTATATTTACTTTCATCTAAATAAATAAGTGGTTAAATAAGTGGCTCCATGAAGAACACGGACCTAAACCAATATTCCTTTCCAATTAGCCGGTCATTAGCTAGCTGGAAGTTGGCTTCGTTTCTGCTTATGCGCGACACTTAAGATGAAGTTTTCTTTTATTGAGGTACCATTTGGCTGGGAATCGAAGTATCTGAGGGCTCTCTATTGCTGTCCATTCGTTCTACTTTTCTATCTCAAACGTCTAATGGAAAGATTATTTTGGCTAGGTGTCAGTTTTACATGTAGTAAAGCTTGTGGTTGAATCATTTTCTCAATAGTCCATCATCTGCCTTAATAGGGTAACCGTTAGCTTCATTACTAAATTGATTTTAGTTCTGAAAAAAACTGCGTTTGGTAAGAGTAATCCTTCATTTGATTTCTAAAGAGGTGTTATTGTCTGATGAATAGCGGATCTGAAGTTTCTAACACATAGTGATAGCTATCGACTGTGTTGTAATTAGTCGATGTTGTGTGACCCAGTCTTTACGCCAACATATAGCTGATCTATCCCTCGTTTACTGATGCAAAGATTCAATTATCGCCAAGATTTAATCTGTGGATGTCTTCGGTGATCTAAAACCGATCAGGGTGTAAGTGAATGTTTTCAAGCTTTTTTATATTACAGCAGATAGAATTTCTTATATTCAAAAGATCTCTTTTTTTGTAAATGATGCCAAACAACATTTTAAACATGGAATACGATAGGGTATTAAACCATTCGCACATCGGATTCCCTTTTATGATTGCGTTACATCAAGAAAATTTTTTTTTTTTAAATATGTGCTTCCTTATCGGTGTATTTGACCTTTTTCATTCTTTTAGACCTTTTAATTAATATTCTTAAGATCCAAGGTTCAATCTTTTTTAATGGGTCCACTCAGGATAAGTGGATCATAACATGATCGTCTTTCCGTTAGTTACCTGCTTGTAAGCCTTAACTTTTGAGCTAGATTGATAAGGTTTTGTATACGAGCTTTTATTGAACCTACCAGAACTAGTCTAGAAATAAAAAAATGTGAAGTATACCGACATATGTATTGAATATATATAACGAAATTCGATGAAATTTTTGAACAACATGGTAAGACCGTACAGTTCAAAATTTGAAGAGAAATCACTTTGAAGAACAATTTATAAAAAAAACATATGAGAAGGCTACAATCCGCTGTGCGGATCGTTTAATACCCTATCCCATCCCATTCTTAAAATTAATATCCCCAAAATGTGGTTTTTATGGCCATAAGGTATTGAAAATGACGTTGTCACAACATATTGTTCAGACGGTTTATCAAAATAAATGCCTGCATATGCCTTGGGGTAGGACATACAAATTGTTTTTGTAGGAAAACGCCCCTAAAAAGTGGCTGTGGGTTAAAATGGTCACAGGACGAAATGTTCATATTAACTTTATTAAAGTTTTTGCATTAAAAGAATTATTGAAAATTTTACCGAAAAGGATTTTTTTTACTAACAACGCCCCCAAAAAGTGGGCGTGGCAAAAAATTGAAACTTGACAAAATATAGATATTACGATTCTCTAAATATGCTCCTCAGATACTTTTTTAAAGTTCCTTACGGTTTGGCTAAAAACTACGTTTTTTTAAAAAGGGGACGTGGCAGTGGGCGGACTTCAAAAATTTGTACACTTGTTCTGCTGGGAGCAACAAAGAGCACGTGTACCAAATTTCATCATTCTAGCTCAAAATTTAAGGTCCAAAAACTGATGACATATGGACGGACGGACGGACAGACGGACAGACATGGCTAAATCGACTCAGCTATCGATTCTGAGTCTATTGATCGACTTTGAGGTATATATAGCTTAATTATTTCTCTATGTTACAAACAATGTATCAATACTAATATACCCCGGATTGTAGTCTTCACATATATATTTTTAAACAGATTTGATAGCCTTACTATATAGTCAATATTAGACATTTGACAGTTATTTAACATTTTTGAAGATCATTTACAAGCTTTGTGATTATTAATTGGTTTTAATAGACATTGGCAATTACAATCCGGGATAGACACTAATTGTATCATAGAAATTTGAAAATATATTTGTCTCAATTGAGAATACAAATTAATCGATCAATGTCCACTAAGATAGATGTACCACCGACATTGATTATTCACAGTCAAGCGCTTGGCTCATCTATTGTTTGAGTAAAATTTGCAAAAGATAAGCCCATCGAAAAATTAAAATATCGACTTCAAAAATTGTTTAAGCAATAACTACGTTTCCTTTTACATCCACTACATCAACTATGCAAAAGCCGGGGCTGTAGTCATTGTTTGTCAAAAAAAGGAAAAGGGGGGTTAGGGCAGGTTTTAAAAATATTTACACTTTGTAGCATTCTCATATAGTTTTAAAAACGTTTGATAGCCTTATTCTACTAGACATTTGTCGCACATGAAGTGGAATCATGAACAAAAAGCGTATATACCAAATTTAATTAGCCAAGCTCAGCAATTTCAGACGGACTAATATATCCATATGGCATTAGGGCCTATCCAATGGTATTAACATATTTTTCAAATGCACCCACATACTTTTACTGATTCATACTGAAACTGCATTTGCGTTACTTAAAATTGTCTGCAGTTAAAATCACAAAATTGTATATTGTAAAGAAAAAGTCTATAACATGTCCTAACAGCACATCATCAAATCATGTCAACTATGCTCATAAGGAAGTCAAGAGTTCTAATATTTATTTAATCCTGGAATACCATGACTAACTCTTCGCACGTAGGGCATTTTAATAGGCTCACCAACCGCGATTTGCATAAAAATCTCATTGCACTTGATCATTATCTGTGGCTGCAGGCAAATAACCTCTCATTGGAAAACGTAAACAAACAGTCATAGGTGTTTCCAAAAGAATATCATGACGATATTGGAAAATTACTGTTAGATAAATGCTTTAATGTGACGTGGATGTGTCTACTGACGCAATTGCATAACAAGACTTAATAGTATTTTCATGTCCAACATAAGATGCGGCGGTTGATAATAAATTTACTGTGAAAATTTTATAGCCGATTGATCTTTCGAGAAGTTTATTCTCTGAGAAAAGTTAAGCTTGAGTGTATAGATATATAAATTTTTTGTATTAAATTTCAAATTAAATACTTTGCTACTTACTACGTTAATACTATCACAGTGGTTTTTTTTTGTGGAGCTTCGCTGGAAGAAAAAATCATTGAATGACATTGCACAGGTAACTTTCTGCAATAGTGACGGTCTTTAACTCGATCTAAAAATAAAATAAAAATTTTCAAAATCTACACCAAAAGTCCAAATAGATCCAATCCAAATAAAAAACAGCATTAACACCAACATCTTCAAAGAACTGGAGATGTTCTGGTCCTGTGAGAAACACACGTCTTAAATGCCCTGACTACGAAATGCATCCATAACTCGCATGATGCAGGTAGAAAGGCCGAACCAACTTGTAAAGGAAGCAATACACATTTCTAATGTGAAGACTCTGTTGAGCCAGTAGTTTCAGAATAGTGTCAACGATTACTGGAAACAACGTGCTGAAAGCATTATAAAATCAGACAGCAGGAACATGTTTCTAAATATAAGTAAGTTTAAACAACATAACATTATCAAAATTCCAAAACTGAAGATACCACTGTCTTCTCAGATGGTTCTTTCACAGATAAGGATTAATATCTCAAGTTATCCCATCATGAACAACCACTATGTTATACATGTTGAAGCAGACAAGCTCAAAATAATTGGCTTTCATTTTGAGGCCGTTCACTCTAAGAAACTTCGCAGCTGCAAATCGGTCGAAGTAGGAGATGAACTGAGGAGATTTCACAATAGAGAGATTCCTACTTTACTGACATTTTTGGATAACGTTCCAAACATCGTACTTAAGCATATACCAATTTACATCATACGGCAATGCTGTATGTTGTATTTTTAACAATCTTGTAAATAACTACTACTTCCCGAGTTGCTGGGAAAATATCAAAGGTGTTTCCAATAAAGGTTCGAAATCACACGGCAATGCATGCTATTATGAAACTGATTTCGGATGCTAACTGGAATCTTAACGACAAAAGATGTACAGCAGCCAGTCTGGTAGATATGGAAAAAGCCTTTCACACGGTTTGGATCGACGGATTAATTTATAAACTTATATGAATTTTCTTCTCATCTTGCATCCATGATACACAGAAAGAAATTTGTCAAAACATATAGAGAATACTCGACAGCTGAAGTTTTTAAGGTCACTAATAGTCTTCTGCAAGGAACAGTAACTGCTCCACAGCTTTTAATATATACACATTTCGGATATAATTAGGGAACTCGATGATTCTATACACTGTATGCAAGCGGCTCAACAATTGTAGACTTCACTCAATTTCAAAGCAAGTTTGATAGATTTTAAGGTTTCTGCTCCGAATAGAAACTTAAAATCAAATATACGAAATGTGAAACCATACTGTTCCGCACCGCAATAAGACATGGTAATTCAGATTTGAGACGCAACTGGAGAAATAACAAGTTCAAATGGTCTTCAGATCGAGTCAAAAAATGTTGTGAAATATATTGGTGTTCATTTGGACAAGTTTTTGTATTATAATGAGCACCTAAATATTCTTTTTATTTCAGCTATTTTCAGCTTTTTTATTCCAGCTATCTTAGATCCGATGTGAAGATCATTTATTACCAAGCCTTCGTTCGTCCAATTCTGACTTATGCGAGCGAGGAAAAGCTCCGAGTGTTCGAGCGCAAATGTCTTAGAGCCCGCATGCAGATGTATAAAAGTGCAGTTTCCGACTTTAGGCACTACGACTCAGACAAAAGACTTCTGAATTCTTCCGGTATGTCTAGAATTGACAATGTCATACTGGACCTTGTAAAGAATTACCTTGCTCGTCCGGCAAGTGTTAGCGAAAACGAATTAATCTCTGGATTATTCTATCTGAACCCTGGGTACTTCAGAAATGCCTTAGAAAGTGGATACATTCCCCCGGAAACATTCCTGTTTCTGGATGCATATGGCTCAACGAACTCAACGAACGTGCCAATCATATACCATGCTGCAAGGAGAGCAACAGATAAAAGGATCATTTACAAGCCTTTTGAGTCGGAGGGTGGGAATACTGATCGAATGAGATACTGCATAAGCATACCTGAATGCGATAAAAGTAACACTAACAGGTTGAATAGAGACAAATGCTGATGGCTAGACTGGGCTGAAGCCGAAACTTATGGTTAAGTAAAGCTAGGCCCTGACATGTGATTATTGATCTAATGATAACTGAGAAAAGTAAGCGTTGTGCTTACTTTCTGCTTGCTACCCGATGGAATAAAGATCACATTACAGAGCCTAGACAGGTCAAGTTAGTCTCGCAAATTTTAGTTTTATATAATTAAAAAAAGTTGCGACGGAATAAAGATCACATGACAGGGCCTAGATAGGTTTAGATAGGTCAAATTAGTCTTGTAAGTTATAGTTTTATACAAATTTAAAAAAATGCGACTGTCTTCTAATAGGTTTTTATTCACATTTTCCTATTTACAAATAAAAAATACAAATATTCAATAGCAAAATATATGCCTAGTTAAAAAAAAAATTAAAAAAAAAACATGTATTGCGAAACATAATGGTCATTTACTTTGTCAACAGTTCATATGTATAGTTTTTAAGATTATGTATGCTATTAATATTTTATTAAGATATTTGCGAATAAATAAACGTTCAAAAAACACACACATATTTCTTATATTCATAATAACTTTGTAAATAGCTTAGATCTATTTCTCACTTCATGTCCAGACAACTACAACGTCTCAATCTCTGCTCTATTAGGAAACTCAGATCACACTTTAATAACAAGGATCTATACACAAATAATATCGATGTCAACGATACAAAACCATACACGATTTTTTTTTTTGAAACTAACGAACAACTTACTAGGATAATCTGCGTGACATTTACGGTTCTTTTTCTTGGGAAGACCATTGTGTTAGGCAAATTGATGTCAATACTTGTGTAGAAGCAGTAACAGAAATCATTTTTCTGGGTATGGAAATATTCGTTACTCACTCTAAGAAAAAAGCACGCTAAGTAACTATGGTTCAATGAACAATGCGAACAAGTTATTATAGTCGAAAAAAAAGAAAGCGTTTATACAATGGTTGGCGGATCCATCTGAAGAAAAAGGATTAGTTTCAATCAACCAGCAAAACCTAGCCAATTAAACAACATAAGCCACAAAGAATATCTAATACGATGGAGTAACTAACAAACTTCTGAAATGTCCCGGAGACTCACGGACATTTTGGTCAATTGCAAAAGTATTTGGTAATAACTTCATTATATAACTTACTCAGAACTGATGGATCGATAGCTACAACTTAAAAGAAAAAGACCAACTTATTCGCTGGATCACCTACCGGGGATTACTTACGTAAGTGGCGCTACAGTCCAGAATGAACCTGGGCATCAATCAGCAATTCTCTCTAATTAGCCCAGTCCTTAGCTAACTGCATCCAGTTGCGGACTGCACAACCCGGAGTTTTTTTTTTTTTTTTTGACAAATTCCTGTACTACCTCAAACGTTTCGTCCAATTCGTCGATGTCGTGTGTGACCTAAATCCTTTTTTGTTATCGACCGTTGTAGACCCTGATGGAGCAGCGAGAATTCTGCATGATAATCCTGTACAGAAGGTATTTGGGCGGTATACCATAACTAGACATGACTTTGTATAGTTTGTATCTAAATGCTGCTGTGGCTTAAAACTCGATGAACAGGTGGTGGGTATACGAAACGGTCATAGAAAATTTCAATAAAAGAGTACGTACTCAATTAAAATTGAACTTTGTTGAATTTATCAATTAAGCATATTGGGATTTTAAAATTTCAAGTGCAATTCGTTTTAAACAATCGCAATTTAAGTTAAATTTAGGTCAATGGTTACTACCGAATTGTATAAATTAACGCAACGCGTGATGATTCTACATGATCCATAGTTTGTCCTATGTAAAGATGGAATAAATAAATTTGGTTCTCTTAGATACCTTAAGAATAATTAAAATAAAGAAGAAAGCCAGCTCATCAAAATTTAATAGGTTATTAACCACATCGCTTAAGAATACTAATGCTAGCATTTTTCTTCGAACAAAAAGAGTTTGGAGATTAATTAATAAACAACGTGACATATATGGTGGTAACTCGTTATTTCTGTTAAACCTTCGTAAAACAAAACGAGTACAAGATTTATGTATTCTCTCGATTCTGGCAGAGTCAATATCGTAAGCAGGATCCCAAATTACACAGCAATATTCCAATAAGGAACGAACTAACGAACAATATATTGCTTTTAAAGTATAATTATAATGAAAGACTGTGGTATTTTGTTTGATGAACGCTAACATTGAATATGACTTACTAATAATGTAATCAATGCGCCGATTAAAACTCAATTGATTATCGAGCAGTATTCCTAAATTTTTAACGTCTGGTTCACTGGTAAACGTAATACCATTCGCAGTGTATTGGTATTGTAAGGGTATCCGCGATCTATTCACTGATAATACTTTACATTTGGGCAGATTAAGTTGTAATTCATTTGCTTTACACCAGCGCTCGAGAATAAATATTTCATTTTCGAAAAGAAGACAATCACTATTATCAGATATCTTCATAAATATCTTAATATCATCAGCGTATAAAAGACATTTGCTGATTGATAGAAGTGATGGAACTTCTTTAACAAACAAAGTAAACAATATTGGTCTAAGGTGGCTACCCTGTGGTACTCCAGAAGTCGCAGTAAATACATTTGAGTAGAAGTTATCAATTTTAACCATCAATTTTCTATCTGCTAAATATGAGTTTAACCACTGAAATATTTTAGATAAATGTTGCCAATTTTTGTTTTAGAATATCATGGTTAATTATGTCAAATGCCTTTGAGAAATCATTGTACAAGAAATCCACTTGTGTACCACCTTCGATTGTGTCAAGGCAAAATTTCGTAAAGATGGTTAAATTTCTCGTTGTTGATCTACCCTTAACGAAACCATGCTGGATTGGAGATATATGCTGCTTGATATCACTATAAAATATTTCTTTAACTATTTTTTCTAAAAGTTTAGGGAATGTAAGGTGTCTATACCTGGGCTTTTATTATCGTCGACATTTAACAATGCTTCCTAAATATCATTTTTCGATATTTCTAAATGTCCAATATCAGTAATTTGGTTAACATTATTGAATTTAACTGGGTTTGAAATATTGGACTAATAAAAAATTAAGGTTTCGAATTAAAAATCTGTATTTTCTATCAAAATTAAATTTTTCGTGAATTAGGAGACACCCTTTACAATCTACAACAATTCAAAAGCATGATCTCAAAGTGCTTCAGGAACGTTATAGGTTTACCTCAGCTGAGAAAAGTTTATAAAATAATAACACATCGGCAGCTCTAATACTTGTTATAATTCTAGGTCTATCGCTTGTACTCAAAATATATTTTGGAAAGTATTGTAAATGATAAATTACTAAGTCGGAATTCGAATACATAAGTATATAACTGCAATAGGTGCAAAGTATTTCCCAGCTAATGCACGTATTTATCCCTATAAGAATTGTATGAATACTCAATATCCTCGTTAAATGAAAGATTCCAGCATAATTCACTGAAACGAATGGCACACAAATTCAACCTTTCACCTGTGAATACAAAATCATAACAAATCCCAATCAAGGCAGTGCAACCAGGCACTGGCTATTTCCCAAAGTGTTTATGTGTACCAAATGAAGCGACTGCACCAGATGCTAAAAAGAATGTGGGAAAACCCACAGATATAGAATGCACCCACGAAATGCATATTCACACGTCGCTGTGCACACAAAAGGACTGTAATGCGGATTAAATAAATCGGATTCGGAGAAAACGCACAAACTAACCTGTAGCAAGGAGTGATACTTGCGCGTGTATTTTTGCACACAGTTGTGTTTTATCCTTCGCTTATGGGTTTAAGTACCTTTTTTGTGTTGTTCATCTTGAAGTAAGTCGGTGTTGTTGTTTTTTTTGTATCCGTTATTTGTTATAGATAATTGTGATATATTGTGGACAAACATACAAAACACAGACACACATGAGCTGTTCATGGGAATACACTCTTTTAATGAGAAGTGGTTCTTATATTCGAGTAAGTTTACTTTAGGACTTTTGACGGCTCTTATATCATGTTGAACATTTCTAAACAAATATTTAAAATAATTAAAATCAATAAGTTATCGATTGTGTCGCTGGCCGCACATCTAACGATACCTGATGATGCATTAATTGGCTTGAATCGGCCGCTTAGGAAGCCATTAGTTCGCAAACAGCTAATAAATGCAAATTTATGGTCGAAGATTGTTCGAACGCCCAATTTTCGAACTGGCATATTGGACAGGCCATGAGAAATGCACTTATATTCATGCGGTGTAGACTGCTGACTGCTATATGGCTGCTTGTGGAAAGGAATGAATTTGAAAAAATAAACATTTTTGATAAATAAATTAAATGCCCAATAAGATCAATATGCATACAATGGAAATGGAATAAATAACTTAACAATTAAATGCGATTTAAAATTCAAGGGGCTACGAATTTGAAGCATGTGTCAGGCTGGATGGTGAGCAATTAATTGTAAAATATATATAGACTGGTATGCTCCAAATAGGGAACAATTTCTGTTTTACAAAGCATTAGATACTGTCTAACTTACTTAGTGGCTAAACAGGCTGGACTGAATCTATCAACTAACATTCATCTCAAGGTAGCCTGGGCTTTAGCTGTGTCCATTTGCCTTGCTTGTCCGAGCCATCGTCTAAATGGGTAGTTTGTGCGTTGGGCACTAAAAACTATGCGCGGGAAAAGTAACAAAACTCACATTTATTTAATGCTCCACCTCTTTCGAAAGTCTGACAAATATCTAAGAGTTACACCTTCAGGAAAATCTAAAATTTGCAATTCGTATTCGGCGTAAACAGGAGGTCCATTTTGTTGCGGCAAAATATAACTTCGCACGCACAAATGATTAAGACCTTGCATGGGCCGTTTATATGTAATATATATTTAATTGTTACTCTTTTCTGTATTTCGTTCCGAAAGTAATTTCTCTTCGAAAGTGGTTCGATACGTTTTTTTCAACGGATGACTTAACCTTGTTTCCTTGCAAAACCCAAATTGCTCCTGGAATTTTGCAAAAAAAGATTGAAATATTCAAAGAAGACAACTTATTTATTGCTTGTTTTTCTCTGATAAGACTGATTTTGATCTAAACGGCTTTGTAAACAAGCAAAATTGGCTTATATGGAGTGACTCTATTCCAGAAATGCTCAATGAGAGAGAACTGCACCCAGAGCGAGTCATTGTCTGGTGTGCAGTTTCATCAAGGTTTTTGTTGGGCCATATTTCATCGAAGAAAACGGTGCAACAGACCGTTGTTTAAAGATATTGATGGTGTTTTTTACCCAGGACTGCGCCGAAGACGTATTCTTTTCAGCAGCACACATAGCCAGATCGGCTATGGTGGCGCTTCAACGGAAATCCCGAAACAAATTAATATCCAGAAACTTGACGTTTCGCTGACCCAACGGACACCTGACCTGACTGCACCATATTTTTTTATAGGCTTATGTCAAGCAAGAAATTCGACTGAATTGAAGCAGCCGATAAAGCGATCCCGACTTCAACTCTTCAGGCCGCAATGAATAATTTTCCGGTCAGGTATCAAATATGCGTGAATGAACGTGAACGCAAAAACAATTAGATATATAATATAAAATTAAATTTGTATGGAAAAAATAAAAATAAATGAAATACATTAAATAAAAAAAGTTATTTGAATTTCTTAATGTAGCACGAATCGCGGGCCACCCTGTATCTTACCTAGTTACAGCAATAAGGACTTTGTCGCAGCAAATTATAAAACCTGGTTTCGGCATATCTTGGCCAAACCTGAGGAATTTGGTTTTGGAAGGTTAGAGGCGCAAAACTATCATTATCATTGGATCTACTGCCAACACATATTATGCAGTACGGGGCAGTTCCAACAGGAAAGGTGAGTTACTTTTTGAGTAAAATAATATATCTTGCATTAACGGCCCTTACAGGGACGTAGACCTCACTTCTCCCTTCATTTGTGTTTGTGAAGTTATTAGTTTTGCCACAATGAAGTGTTTATCGCCGAATCCGAATGGCAAATCCGAGAAGCTTTCGCAAGAGATGGAGCAGTGAAAAAAACGTATGTGTTGTCACTTCCGGGATTTGGACCAGTTACCTTGTGCTAAGTAGACTAGTTGCCAGGCATTAACCACTAGCGTACTCCACCCACTACGTGGTCCTGGCCAGTACTTATGATCGAATAATGTTCGTAAGATTTACCATACAAGATAGACGAACTAAATTATGTTGATACGAACAAGGAAAGGCCATAGTTGAGACACATCCGATGCTGAGGATATAAAAGAACCAATTCTGCACTGTTACACGGCAGTGACCAACAATCTCCCGCTGTCAGGCAGAACGAACCATTTAATATTGGAAACGATAGCAATATCTAAACTTAAGCTTAACAAGGCTTAGCAAGGCCGAAAATGACGGCCTTCTCGGCGAGCTTTATAAAATCACATTCACCATAACTCATAAGCAAAATTTGGTCGAATGAAAGTATGCCTGAAGATTTGAATCTCAGCATTGTTTGCCAGATCCCCAAAAAAAGAGATCTTCTAAACTGCGCCAACTATAGTGATATAGTGATACAAGATCCTATCTGACATAAGCCTACAAGTTCCTCTCTGCCGCAATATGCAAACCTCTGAAACCATTTACCAACAACCTAATCGTGTTGGCCTAAAACCTTATCAAAGTGGTTTAATGCCAGGAAAGTCCTCAAATGATCAAATGTTCATACTTCGGCAATTCCTAAAAAAAAGAAGTCCAAATCGTTACCCACCACCTATTCATCGGTTTTAAAGCCGCATACGACAGTATTTATATAGACGAACTATACAGAGCCATGTCTTGTTTTGGCATAGCGCCCAAAGTCGTCCGACTGTGCAGGATGTTGTATAATTCATCATTAGTTTAGATTTTAGATGGAGCAAAAATAAAACATTACAGGTTCAATAAAAAAATGCGTATACGTACTACGAATTTTGACGTTTAGTTTTAGGTTCATACTCCATGAAAAGGAGATTTTCAATGTAGTGGAGACGCACTCCATGACTGGTTTTTGGTTCGTTTTTAATTTGAAGAATGTTAAACAAAAGTTTATTTTGGCTGGGAACGCACAACCTTTCACTCAAATGACGAACACATTGACACTACACCGCGGCCACCTACAACTTTGATTCTGTGAACTGCTTTCAAATAATTTTATGATCTGTGATGACCTCTGCAAGCGGGCGCTAAGGATACTGGGAAGAAAAAATTAAGGAGACATCGATATACATTGCCTTAAAATGATTGTAAGCTATAAGCGGTATCGCCCATGATGCTTGCTTGATTCTTCTTCAGACCGCAAGCAATCCATCAAACCAAACATCACCGACTATCATGTCCTCTAACTGAGTGGCTATGCTGTCTGCTTATTCGATACTTCACTAAACGCGTCATGTAATCGGTTTCACATTGCTTATTCAGTGCGGGCGTACGACCTTACTTATCAGAATGAGTTAGCGCCAAACCGTCGCGTCTGTGGTGTGGGTTTCCCAAGTATGGAGAAACCCTACAATTTATTAGTTATCACCGATTGGATGGATTTGCTGCAGCAATTTCAAACATAGCCTCCACTCTTACCCAAAAAATCCGCCTCTTTCTCTGAATAACCATTTCTTGAGTTTTATTTTTATCCCTCTGCTCATAGTCATACCCCTATCAAGACCATATCCATGCAGATCGCGCCGGCCAAAACGTCAAAACCCTTTTTCCTTACAAATTGAGTAATGCGCCCGTGTGTACTACAAAGAAACAGAAATTCCATCATGGTGCTGGTAACGACGAAGAATGCTTGTTAATACATGGAATGCTCATGTTCTACAATTGGCATTGTGATAACATATGATCGGACAGACAGTATTGTCAATTACTACATAACTGCTCGTGTGTGAGCGCCTTTTCCTCTTGTTCCGCTCAGTGTACTGGTGGAATTTCGAACCGGCAGTGGCGACTTGGGGAAAGTATGCAGCGTCTCCCCTAATTGCAGAAATTGCCATAACTTAGGGTACCTTACACACGTTCTATTCGCATTTTCTCTCATTCCTTTGCACGCGCTGTGCTCTATCTCGCTCTCTATATGTGTATCTGTGTGTTTGTGAGTTTGTGATCTATCAGCTACTTCATCAGTTCATCTCCATCAAAAAGATATTCGACGCGAAGCTGCGAGTGCATATGATGCTACTACTGCCTGCCTGCACACAGCGAAGCCAACTCTCCTATATAGTGGTACTACAACTCTATATACAAGCAGTTTTGCCTGCCGCAGCAGAGAAGAGAGATCACGGTAATTGTGATCCAATATGAGTAATGATATAAATGTTCGTTTCCAATGTTTGTCATTTTGGATCGACGCGTCTCGCGCTGTTCAGTGTTCGCGTCTATTTCTGAGATATACCTACTCCTCTCGTACTATAACTACACCTATTATACCGAGAGTATCTATTCTAGTTATCTATCTATCTGGTGGTGTGTCGCGCCGCCATTCAAAGTTTTTCCTTTTTGTTGTTGTTGTTTGTCTACATAATAATCCCACAGTTTTCTCGACGGTTTGAAGCTGTCTTGCTTTATTATTTAAACATGTAGGTACATAATAGAAGATTGTCTTTTTTTTTGTTTCAAATATACAATTGCCGTCACATTGCGCGCACAGCTCGAAAACCGAATCATCATCGAACTAGTCCCCATTTTTCATAGTCGTCTCCATCGTCGTCGTTGTCGCCACTATAGATGTTGTTGTTGGTTTTCGTTATTTTTTTTTTGTATCTGCGTTGCCGTGTGCCATTCATAGTACGTTGCGCGATTGCAAACACAACCGCCACCACTTGGCCGCTGCTGCTGTTGTTGTTGTCGTCGTCGTCATTGCTGACTGTTTTAGTCGATTTTTAGATCGCCACCCGACCGATTTTCTTTTTAGCCTACCCACTCGATTCAGTTCGCCAAAGACTGTCAACGTCGAGCGTTGAGATTCCAATAGCTCAAGCAGAGCAAAGCAAAAGCACAATAAAAACGTATAAAATATATTTAGTATTCACCTATACGAGAGCGCTTCGTTTCGCGACGTTGATCAGCACCACTACCGTCGCCGCCGTCGCAATTGTGGAAAACAAATTACAAATAACAGCAAACCGTTCTTTTTTGTTCGTTCTTTTTTTCGCTGTTAAAAATAAATACAAAAATTTAAGAATAGATACATACGCGCCAGACGTTTCAAATCGACCGCGGTGCTGCTGTATAGTAAAATATCTGCTCGCGTCGAGGCAGTCGTCCCGTGTTGACATCGCTGCGACCGCCACCTCTACACCGCCTTTGCTTCGCCTCCGCGGTCACCGCCACCGTCACCATCACCTTCGTCCGTCTTCATCGCAGCACCGCACCGCGACGCGTCGTTCTACCGATCGTCATCGACGACATCTAGGATCAATCAATATTACATACGCGTACAAGCACTTGTGTGTAGATATAGATACTCGGCCAGTGTCAGTGCAGTGCAGATTTGTTGATACATTTTCTTGACTTTTACTGTCCCCTTCGTTTTGCTGACCCTTTTGCCTTACCCGCCTTCACCATATTGATGGTCAGAATCCGCGTGTGATTTTTTTCGAAATAAAGTTCATGTGCAAGTAATTAGCAAGCGTGTTGTACTACCCCCCACATGTGATGGATCCTGCAACATGCTGGTCGTTTCTAGAGGCGACGAAAACAAAAATATCTACACCGACCACCGACACAGGTTGAAATTTTTTTTTTATTTGATTTCCCCTTAGATATCTCTCTTTCGGAATTCCCTTATCAGAGCAGTTCGGATGAGATATGCGCTCGGCTAAGGTGTACCCTATCATGTAGCGTAACTTATCAGTAAAACAATAATAGCAATCATAAAAGTGTAGCCCCCGAACTGATAAATAAACAAAAAAACATACTCAGATACTTATACACTGCTTGAAAAATAGTGGAAAAGTGTTTTCGGTTTTTATTTTAGATTACGTAGATCTGAGTATTTATTTTGTTGGTTGTGTTTCTAGGAATTACCTATTTTTGGATTCTGCACCTTTGGATGCAATCCCAGTTTAACTGTGGTAATCCATACTCACACTCACCTCGTGTATCTATGTAACCAACGAGTGGATACATAATTATCGCTGGTTGATAAAACGATCAATAATCACCACCACCACAAAGTGAAATATTATACACCGCAGTAATGCTAGTGCAGTAGCGCACGGTCTTGAAAGGGGCTGGGATGGGAGAGGGCAACAAACGTACTCGTTCCTATATATATATGCATCGTATGCCATTGTGCACATGATTTCACCGAATACTGTTTGTGCCAGTTGCTTTGGATGAACGACTGATCGTACGTGTCTCCAAATGAATTACTACATTTGGTATTTCCAAAAAAGAAAACAACAAAACAAAACGTAACGACTTTACTACCAAATTCGCGTATCTCAAGAATGAAATGGCAACAAAAATAAAATTAACTAAAACACCCACAAAAAGATAATACCCTCCACCACTACATAGGTGGGTGCGCACTAGTATTTCTATGGCTAGGGTATGTATATATTTTTGTTATTGATTGAGGCAGGTCGGCGCGGCGGCAGCCACCATCCAGCACACTCTCCGCTCGGTGTGGTGTCAATGGTGGTGAGCATATAATTCACGCGCTGATCGCGAGCCGACAATTGTCGGTGGCTAAACTAGATACAATCATCGTCAAAGCCCTAAAATAGCTTAACAAAGCATAAACCGCAAACAAGAACAAAAACAAAATAACAAAAAAAAACAAGAAAATAATAACTCAATGAAATAAACCAGAAAGATGTAAATTTTAGATTTTTATTTTGGAGGGGAGGACGTTTGTGTTGTTTCAGTTAATTTTTGCCGCACCCGGTTTGCCGCTGTCCGACACGGGCGCCGCTGGCTGATTGTATTCGTAACAAATTTGTTTCAAACGAATAAACACACCAAACTAGATGGTGTTCTGTATACAAATAAAAAAAAACTATATGTATCTAGATACATTCGATTTGATTTATTAAGTCAACCGTGTAAATCGGTTGTGCGCCCGATTGAGTGCATTCCGTCCGCATATGCATGTCCACTATTCGACTGTAAAGGCACACATACACAAATTAGTTGCATGAGGACTGGGGAGAGGTGCAATTATTGCGTTACCAAATTTGTTCGATCACGGTCAGTCACCAGAGGAAAATGTAACCAGTTTTGTAGTTTTAATGTGCGGATGTGATTGGCAATGCTATGTACTGGACAATGGAAAAGTGGTCAGGGTTGGTACTGAGTGGGTTATTTGTATTTTGGAAGTTTTTATACCCTATACAGGAGGGTGACATTTTTTATACGAACTCTTTGTTGCTCATATGAGAAAAAGTTACCAATTTTTCAAAATCGCTACCACACCCACTTTCAGAAAGACCACAGTTTTGGCAAACGTATAAGAAGATTTGAACAAGTATCTGAATATAAAAATATTTTTTATAATTGTCTACATTTTATCCTTAAGCCACGCCCACTTTTTGGTTGCGTTTTCTTAAAAAACGAATAATATGTAAAATGTACATTTTGTCCATGAGACACACCCACTTTTTAATGTTTTAAGAATTCCGAGAGAAGTTTACCTAAGTATTATATTTGAAAACATCTATAGGTTCTATAGAAAAAGACATATATACCACGCCCATTTTTAGGGGACGTTAACAAAAATGTTTTTTTTATAAAAAGATGTACGAAATTTTGATTATTAAGACCATGCTGTACTCTAAGGCCCAGTTTTTTTTAGTGCTAATTTAACTCTGAGTCAAACCAGAGACAACTGCTTTTTGGGGCAATAAATTTAACTCAATGAGTCGTGATTCAATATGGTAACACTGATGATTTATCGATTTTGCAGTCAAAAAGTTATCGAAATGTGTCAAATCTTGTGAGTGCAGTGGCAATTTGGTGTAAATCTAACTTCTTCTAAATTGATGTGCCCTATCACAATCAAAAGCATAAATAACCAAAAAAAGTATATATATATATATATATATAAGTAAGCAAGAAGGAAAACGATAGTCTTGAAGCATTTAAACGTATTATAGTATGCAGTTTCAACGATAATCGTTTTAGCAATAAATTCGAGATCTTTAAAAGTGCAATGGTACGTTATGACAAGCCTCGTATGTCAATTCAGAGAAATGGATACTATATTCCAAACGGTTCCGTTCCAAGATTAACAAACATTGGCTTCACGTTCTGTAAAAAGACGGCTTTTAAATAGTTTGAGGAAGATCTTCATATACAGGAGCTTTCATTAACCTCATGGATTTTGTTATACTTACTTAAATTTGGAGCGATGAACGACATATTTCAATTCCAACGTTAAGCTTAAATGGTTGTCACTTCCTAAGCAACTTATGAAATCCTGTCCAACCGTTACTCTAAGGCCCGGTTTTTCAGTGCTTAGTTAGCTCGAGCTAATTCACGAAGCAGTTTTTCAGTGCAGGTTTAATTTGTCTCCGCGTATGGAGATTTGATTTCGTAGCACTCATGCTTTATCGATTTTGCTGCCAAAAAGTTATCGAAATGATCATTTAATCCCAGAGTTAACTCACCAAACTTGCTGGGTTAACTCAAAGTTAACTCTGGATTTAAATTGACTGAAAAAATACTTTCTCGAGTCAACATAAGTATAATCTCGAAACTAGGATGATCTCGCACTGAAAAACCGGGCCTAACTAAATGCGTATGCATAAAACCGTATACAAATGTAGTTAATTGAACTTGCCATAGACATACACATAAAAATTATTTTTCTTTTGGTGTTTCAAAATCCTGAATCGGCTTTGAACCGCAATAACTAATGTTGACATCTGGGGTGAAATCAGTTAAAGTAATTTGTGATATTGATAAGTAACAGTCACAATACAAACCACATAATCGATCTGTGTAAGGTAATTGTAATGTGTACCAATCACATTTTTGTGACTTTTAAATAAATAGCCATGTACAGAAACAAGTTAAAAAATGTAAGACTCATCTTTGTGGGTTGTGTCTACTACTTATCACAAAACACCTTTGTAAATTCTACTACAGTTCGTAATCATGTTTTGGCACATACATGGTGTTCCTGAAAAACTTTTTGTTAATTGTTCAACTGTTTTAAGTAAATTGTTTGGCTTATTTTTTATTTCTTATTTGGCGTGTCAGTGCTGCCAAGTGTGATGTGTTTCAGTTTTGAAATATCTGGCATCATACTACATAAATACTTCTGGTAAATGGTTAGTTTTAGTTGAAGTGTTGTCGGAATACCCGAAGTGTACTTGCGACATTAAGATTAGATGCAATGAAATGTAGATTGCATTCAGTCTAAGCACCTCACTACAGATTAGAAAATATTTATAAGAACTTGGTAAATGGAATAATCGATTTATTTTTTATGTTTTTTTTTTGTTATGAAAGTCTAGCGGTCAAGGTCGTTTGTCTGAAAAGTAAGCCAATCAAAAAAAATGTATTTGTAAGCACTGCCCATATATAATCACGAAGGTACTCCCGTCCAACTCTGCATCTGCACAAAAAAAAAAAACTATTGATAAAATCTCTATGATTCAATACTTTTGAGGACGTCTAACAACTGGCAAGAATTTAAAATACGTACAAGACTTATTTAACATATTATTATACTCAACACATGTAAATAATTTTTGCACCACTTAAGCACAGTAACAAAAATTAATTAAATCGTTTCCATACTTACCTCTATAGATAGATTTCGCAAAAAAAAAAACCACCTTCAAACATCTATTCCGAGATAAAACCGCAACACTAAGATCGACCTAAGTCCACAGTGATAGTTTCGTTTTCTCTATTTAAGTCACGTTTCCAAAACTAAATTATCGCAACAACATAAAAGAATTTCATTTCAAGTAAAACTATCAAATTCGTGAAGTTGTACGAGTTTAGATGCGGCGATAAAACGAATATGGGATCACATTTAAGAGACACAAATAAAATAGAAGCCGTCGAAAGATTTGTTGACAATTTATCACAATTCGCATGGAATTTTTCGGACCAAGTTAGACGAAATTTGACAACTTTATTTGTTTTATTTGCATTTTTGTATGTTGTGATTTTTTTTTCAGAAGAGAATCCTTTGATCTATTTTAATATTGCTTTGATTTGTAAGAATAGTAAGAACTCTGTCTATCTTCTATAAACTAATTGTATATGCAAGAGCTTCGTGAGAGACATAACGACAGACGCACAGAACAAACCGCTGATGGACCTGTATAAAAACTGGAAAATTAACTTTTTATAAATTTCTTAAGAACTCATTTTATCCCCTGGTGTTGCTTTGAAGCTAAGAAATGTTCAAATTAGTCCATCAAATCATCTCCAGAAACTTGTTAAACCATCTTCAGTGTGATGCCATTGCCGTATTATAGAGTATGTGCTGTACGCATTAATAGTAACGTTATATTGTAAAATATATATTGGTAATGAGATAATCAAACAAAAAAAAAAACAAATAAAAATTATAGACTTGACAATCCAATTAAATGCGAATTGTTGTTATTGAACACCATCTACCCCTGCAGATTTGTTGGTTTTGAATGTTCGTAAAGGTTTCTTGCTAAAAGTTGTGGTGCATAATAAAAAATTCTACATTCTGACCTTTTGCCAAGTTTGTTGTTAAAATTACGTAGATCAGCGTTAACTGTGCAGGGTGATATTTTGATCACGTCTAGATTGGTAAGACGTATTCCCACCATCAAACTGTAACTCAGCTTTTCACTTGTTATAAGCTGTACTATTACTATGTCGTTGCCAATACCAATCTGTCAAACATGAGTCCTTCAGAGAATAAGTGCAGTGCAGAACTGTCAAATTTTTCATTTGTTGATATTTCCAATTTATGGAAATTGCAAAGAAAAATCGATCTATTCCAATTGTACTGTTTTGTTTTCTCATTAACCAACGCAAATTTATCTGGAATTAGAGAATATTTCTGTAGTCTGTAGATTTTAGTATTGAATAGGTAATCGGCTTCTTTAGAAATAATTGCAATTCAAAAGTAGGTAGGTACCATTGCAACTGTCAATTGCCATAGGCATTTTGAAATGTGAAAGTTGAAACGTGCTAGGTTTAAACTAAGAGTAATTTGTGGATGATGAAAACGGTTGTCAGCCAACATGGCTGTGTCGAATTGAAAGTCATGTGCCCATGTGAGATGAGTTGACATGCGGACAGTTTTGACTATGGGAACTAGAATCAGTACAGGTAAAGGTAATTGTTTTCTTTGGAAATTGATGAAGATGGGACATTGAACGTAACGATTGCTCCGGAAATTGAGCAGTCATGAAAATGATGATAGGTGTGTTTTTTTTGAAAAGTCAGTATTCCGTCGATTCACAATTTAAAAGTGATAATGAAAAAAAGACCAAAAGTAGAAATGGTTAGTAAGTTTAAGAACGGTGTCACCTGGTCATCAAATCCATTAAATATCGACCAAGTCGCTTGTGTCATTATACCCAATCAGAAAGTGTCATTGATTTTAAAATGGCGTTGAATGTCAACTCGCTTTTGATATTTGTGAGGAGAAAAATCTCTGAGGGATCCGTATATGGACCACGCCTGTTGTGTGAATGAACAATAGAATTCTGTATTTCTAAATGACGTAGAAAAATTGTCACGATGTTTTTAAAGAATAATTTGTCTGTGATTTTGGCGCAAAGTACAAAGGTGCACGTTTTCTAAATCAACCAACTCAAGGTGGGGTTTAACGCACGACTCTTAGTGAAGGGAACAATACCGGGCCTAACAGGTCCTTTATTTCTCGATATCTAAGCCGAGAATATCGTTGCTGCGACTCATTGTAGAACCTCCGTCGGCATTGCCCAAACGCCGAGCAACGCCACTTCAATCGACACGTTGACGTCTTCAATTTCAATTTAGTGTGTTGAATATCCAATGTTTGTCAATTTCATCAGCAGTCAATATAGCTTTGGCACCAGCATGTCTGATTGTAATCCACTTGACTCATAAGGCCGATAGAAAAGCGACCGAATTATTGCTGTGACAAACGAATACGAGTTTGACATAAATAACCTGGGTGTTTGTTACAATCAATGGAAATTGCATTTTAAATTAGTTGGATATGTGCCGAGAATGTGTCCTTGTCACATTTGGGCTGCTTAACCCCATTTCAATTTCTATAATTGAAGGTTACAATCCCTTTAATTATTTTTCAGAGTCTCAAATGTCTTAATTTCATAAATTCTTAATAAGTACAAAAATTGAAAAATTCAACGTTTTTGTTGTAGATGTTTTTCTTCCACGCACATTATCCTTGAACTATTTTCGTATAAACTGCATCGCACAGAGTTGCCAAGTTTTCAAAAATTTTATTAATTTTTAGTTGTACAATTTTGTAAAAAAAAATGTACCGATCTGGTTTGTTTCTCTGAATTGTTTAATGAGCGAAATGCAACTGGATATTTTATTTGAGCATTGGCTGTTAAAGTAGCAATCAAACAAAGTAAGACAGAAGTTATTTTGACGATGTTCCCCAACGAAACTAAAGACTTCGCTATTCTTATGTCTCCTATTATTTTTTTCCCACGCGTTTGAATTCTATCTACGGTAAGGCTTTGTAGCACACTTCCGAAAGATTTTTAAGTTTTATGAAACTTAAGTAGAATCGTTATAGCACATACAATTGAGATAGAATTAACGTATTCGGGGATACTTGAATGAAATTATATTTTCCCCGATTAGAGCCCTTTTTTTTATTACAAAGCCGGATTATTAAACAACAATCATAAGCTTATGGGCAAAATCAATCTGAGTAATCTGAGTACGTTTTCACCGAACCCTCGTCATTAAATTCAAAATTTGAAAATAGTGTCATTTTACTTTTTAATTTTTTTTTGTTTTCGGTTTTGACTAGATATTTTAACCTAGTAACCTAGAGAAATTTAGTTTATAGACGGGAGGCAGTCTTCTTTATCGGGAAAAATAGTAAAATTGTAGTTAACTGTAAATTGAGGTTCAGCCAAACTCAGCGTTCTGGAATGTGAAATTGAATGGCGGAATGTATACCATTTCGGCATTTCGACTGGAATCACGAATTTCGTGAAATGACGCGTACAAACATACTAGGGGTATTCATGCAACGTCGGAAAGTCGTCGTAAACGTTGTAAACGTGATAAAATTACGACGTGATAAATGAACTGTCAAAATTTGTATGGGAAATCTTTTCCAACAATATCGGAATTTTCTCACAGGAATTGGGTGCGTAAACTGAGATGGTAAACGTTGTAAACTTTTGAAATGCTATTTAGACATTTAATCAGTCACTTTCACACATCAAACGTTTGCGCTAAACTGAAAAAAATTATCGAGAACGGAAGGAAAACAATAGAAACAAAATTCTATCAATAAATAAATTACTAAAATGAGATTGAATTCAGTAAGTTACCGTATTATTTAGTGGTGCAGTTTTAGGGTCGTTCATTAATCGTCGTCGTATAATTATAATCTTTCTCACGTAGTAAAATTACGACGTTGCATGAATACCCTTACTATTAGAAGACCTAGATATAGCTGAATAGTTTAGCACATACTCGTATTAAACTCATACTTACTATCTACTGGTATATGCAATATCATCCACACTATTTCCCCACTTCCTGTTTTTCATTATAAAAATTTACAATGGACCTTTTCAATTTGCAACGCTTACCAATAAGCTTAAGAACTGAATCATGATGACTCTCCATACATAATTTGAACAAAGCTCAACGCTTTAGTTATCAATTTTACTCTTTTCTTTTATAAAGTATTGTGTCCCGAAATTCAAACATGTGCATTTGTTAAAGAGTGTCGAGTTTTTAAATTAAAAAGACAGACTTTTTGCATTTTTAATGGCACTGCATTAGTTAGACGGGCACAGCGGCGCAATGGTTAGTGCGATCAACTGCCGCGCACAAGGTCTGGGTTCGATTCTCTTCTCGTGATGATCTGATAAATCATCCGAGTAGTATCAATTGTCAAGAAAAGCTAATCTCAACTTAGCCGTTCGCCGTCGGCATTAAAACAGGAGCTCCCGACATCGTGCAAGAAGTACACTAGCACACGTGAATGGTTGTGAGAAAGCTAGGCTCTTCGTTCTAACGAGCCTTTTGTGCCAAATATTTGTATATTTTTATTTGGATTAGTACATACCAATAAGATAAATTCGCCATGCAAGCTTAAACAACAAAAATTAACTCCAGTCTTGTCTTGACTTAAACAACTCACTCACCAATATCTAAAAATATTCTACGGAAAGAGATATCAGATCGTAGTACTATCTATTTTGAGAATTCGTCGCTACGCAACAACAATAAAATAAAGCATTAATTCTCTTGTCAACGTGACGTATGCTGCGTCAAGTGTTATCATCCAAATGATTTGCACATTTATTTTTATGGATGCCAGCTGCAAAATGCTAAACCCATGATATCGCAAAGATATGAGAACATAATCTTCTGAATCGAAACATCGGGCAAAGTAATGAAATAACTATCATACATTTCAACATGTGATCAAAAAAATCCGAAGGAAGATAGTTCAAAAACTGAATAAAAAGCTTAATTTTACATTTTTATTGAGAGTCTAATAGAATATATTTATTTCGTAATAGAGTAGTATGTGAGATTAAATGTTGTCTTGCCGTTCCGTTACAAAATATTATACATATACTGGTAAGATAAACTACAAACACCCACTTAAGCAACAAAAACCAAATGGATATTTCTAGATTTATACAAACAGTTGTTTGTGAAAATGACACTTTCCACATTCGGGTTTTGTACCGTTACCGTTGTCTCAAAGACTCAAAGGCACGATTTTTTGTCAAGCGTTTTGTTTTGACGCTGCATTGTTTTAAAAATCTAGTACAGGGTGAATAATCTTTTATGTTGTTATGTTAACGTAAACATTAAAAAAAGTTGACATTAATTATTATCAACCGATTGAGTAGATATGTTTTTGAAACATTAATTAAGTACAATTTTAACAATTCATCACTGCACACCGAAACAATGCGATGCAATAGTGACGCTATTCATAGAAAATAGTGGGTCAATGGTGCAAATCGTCAAAAGTATCATGACCAACAAGCACCGTTTGACACTATTCATCGTTTAGGGTGAAATTTGTTGAGCACGGGACAGTGGATGATCTGTAGCCGTGAACAAGCAAAATTGCCGCATTTGGGGAACCTAAAATCTAAACGTGATTTATGGAACACTATTGCATACCCAAAATGTGACAGCTTGGGCAGGCGTTTGCGCCAAAACTATCATTGAGTCAATTATTTAAGAAAATCATCAGTGACTCATTACATCTGTCCTAAAATGTGTGAAAAAGGTCTGGACAGTTTCTTGTTTAAACAAGACAGTGCGCAATACCGAACTGCTAGTCAAACAATGCAGTTTCTGCAACGAAAATTACTACGACATAGTCTGTTAAAAACTGGCGACTTTGACTGACCATCCAGATCTCTAGATTTGACCCCTCCCGACTTGTTTGTGTGGGGTTATTTGAAAAGTTAAGTAAACGCCGACAAGCCTCAGACATTTGTAGGACAAACATTAAACAGGGTTTAGTTTTTTATTAAGGAATCATTTAGGTGTTGCTAAAGCTTTGAATCGAACTCAGACCTTGTGCGCTTCAGTTAATCGCAATAACCATCGCTCTACTGGTCCCAAAAACTAGTCCAAACAAATTGAAAAAAAAAAAACAAATAAAAATACGTCGTATAGATTTATAGAAATTGGTTTTTTTTATGTCTCACGCTATAATTTTATCGACCTTCAACAATACATCATTTGCTATTTATGTAAAGGCCGCTTATGCCAAAAGTAAGCCCGTACCAATATTCAAGCGTTTTGCACTGCTTCATCATATTTTGGAAGTACAAAATACTCAGTCCTTACTTTGATCATTCAGCTTACGATATTCCGTACTATAAATTCAATGCGTACGACTTCAAGCTGCCTCCAGTTATTTCTATCTTTAATACCTACGGTGTTTTTATTTCAGGTTATATATAATTCCTATAACAGGAAATGGTTATATATGCTGTAAACTTAAAATCTTGCCATGTTCTACGATATACTATTACCACTGGTAAACATCCCTCAGCCTTAAAGTGGAGTTGATAGCAAATTGTATGATGCCTATTATAGGAAAGTTTGAAGCGTAACTGTATTAGAAGTTCTCAGTACATCAGTTATGCTTAATCAAGCCATTTTATTAATTTCATTTTCCCGCCTATATATTGGCCCAATACAGATATAAGTTATTTAGGTTAGTTTAACGGATCGTAATACAGTATAACATATGCACTTCCTTTACTCCTTTACTCAACAATATCCAATATCTAATATCTAATTACGATATCCTAAAAAAATTAAATACTACTCGAATGATTTGTCAGATCATGGTGAGAATTGATTGTACTGCAATTCTTAAGATCTGGCTCAAAAAAATATTTTTTAAATGCAAACGTCGCTCTGATTAAGTTGTCTGCAGATCACGACACGAATACCGGTAGGCAGTCTTCTTCATATCTGTCCTTCTTCTGCTCCTCCCCTCTACTATAGCTATTTCAGGTTATAAGAGGCTTTTCTCACTCGGCACCCTTTTTTTGTGTCATTGTCTTTATCACACCGCAGTATCTTTTTTCATTGGTGGTTCGTAGTGCAATATGTGGTCTCATCTACCTGGCGCTGATTATACCCTTTTACCTACACGATTATGGGTTTGCTATGATATCCTTTCCTCTAAGGAAAAGTGATAGATATAGCCGTACGGTACCACACACAAAATGTCGACTGGAATGAATTGGATGACCGCTACAAATTCAAAAACTGGATTTCAAAAGAACGACAAAAGTAAGAATGTATGCATAAGCTCAAGTTCATTAACTTCAATCTAAAATATACAGAAAACCAAATATTTTTTTCCAAGTTGAAGAATGATATTTTTTTAATAAATATGATATTTTTTAATAAAAATAAATATTTTGAGTTCGCGACATTATAACAAATTCGCAATACTGCCATTACAACTTAGGGACCAGTTACAGCTATTATTGAGAAGCAGAATCGGAACACAAAGCATAATGGAACTGAAATTCTACTGGAGAGTTGGTTATAGCAATCGTTGGACAATTCTGTCATTAAAATCATGCATTGGGGATGAACAATCATTGAGGTTATGGTGACTAGTATCAGATTAGAACAAATATAGAAGTTGACACACATCATCACTGTGGGTGCAGTGGCCTAGTGGTTAGTGCGTTAGAATACTAAGCACGGAGTCCCTGGTTCAAATCCCGAAAGTGACAAAACACCTAAGAACTGCCCTCTTACAAAAGTAAGTAGAAAGTTAAAGAAAATTTTAATTTTAGATAGAACTGGATCTAAAGAAGCCACGAGTTACTATAATTGAAAACCATGATTGAAAGCATTAATTTACTTTTGTGGAGTTTTAGTAAACTGAATGATTGGAAGTTATTTTTAAAACTAATTTCTCCAAACATATTTTAATTTTTATTTAAAACGTTTACTTAAAATCTGTTTTCAATTATCATGATTCATTTTTCTGAAGAAATCATTGTCATTCCATCCAAGTGAAACGCATTCGTTCCAATGATGTGTGTTCACTTCTTCGCTTGTTCCAATATGTCATTATTCTTTTCTATGATCGTTCCTTTTTCCAGCCGTGCAAAATCTCTAACGGATCTGTTAGTGCACCTCTCCTTATAATCAGTTATTTATTTTATTTTCATTGTGGCTTGTCGGCCTCGTCATAGTACATCTCATTACAAACTAGCTGATGAACTACAGTTTCAGTAGAAACTAAGGACTTCGAGTGATGATACCGTAGCTAATATAACACAATTCCGGCTACATTACTCTGATTTTGTCCAACGATTTTATCCAACCATTTGTATAAAGCTTCTAAAGGATTTTTTTTAAATAACTCTATGGTTCGAAATATTAATATGACTTCAACGACGAACAATTATTTGGACCTTAATTGCGTATTTTGGGGCTTCCACTTCGTGACTTACAAAGGTGCGTTCTACGGCCTTTCCGAGACTAGAATCGTTAATGTCTTATCCGTATATATAGTGCAACAAAAACTAATCAAGCGGTTCCAAATCACAAGATATTGGAGTTTAGGTCACAGTTCGTTATAATAAGATAATATTGCTATATTGCTAACATGATAATCATACTGAAGTAACATTTACTGACTTTATAATATCCGGCACCATTCTATTGGAACCAAATTTACTTTCTTATGTGATACATGTTGGGTTTTTGTTCATTTCATGCGCAATAATACATGTTTAAGCCATTTCAGATCTCTTCTTGGAATCCACTCGCATTCATAAATTATCGATTGCCATAAATATCTTTTCAAATCAGCCGTTCGGTTCGGCATAAAACTGCAGATCCCAACATTGTACAAGACATACGTGCAAATATTCGTTTTTTATTTGTGAGCGCCTCTTAACGCGATGACTTCCTCGACTTTGTAGTATGTTGGCCATCTGTCTAGGAATTGAATACTCTGGGAATGGACAAAGGTCTATATCGAAATAGCTTATAAGGTTTATCGTAGCATCTTAGCTATCAAACCCCAACAACGTAAATGGGCCTGAAGATTTTCGTCTCAAGGAATTCTTAATTCACTTTTGTTAATATCCTTGCCTTTGCACTGTAAAATGTGCTTAGAAGCTCAAGCCCTGGGATTTATTATCCAATTTTCTTCTTTGCCAGAAGAAAATCTATTATCAAGAGTAACTCTTTGTTTTAAAATTCGGAACTTTTGACAAGAACTTGTTCTCAAGATTCAAAATCGTAAATACACGATGTAAGACCAACGGGAAAGCCGACTTCGAAATGTCAGTTATCCAGCTAAAACTACATGTCCTCCAATCGCATTTCATTCAATTCAGGAATACAAAATACATTGATCATGACACGATACAGTGAGCGATTGGACTGCGTCGTTATTAAGGAATACTCCTTCGGCTGGAACTACATGTCCTCCAGTCTCAATTCATCCAATTAAGGAACACAAAAAACATTGATCATTGGTCTGTAGGATCACAGTGACTGATTGGATTGCGCCGTTCTTGAATCAGCTTGAATCGAACTCTATGCAGTGACTTTAATTGAATGTAAAGGCTATTTGCGAATGAGGAATTGAATTTTTGACGAAAAATTGTCCGTTTCATTGTTAATATTAAGGGTACGCGTAGACGCGATTCACTGTACCTGGCTACCCGTGGGAGTGAAGGTCATGTCGAACCAGACATGTAGATCATTTGTTAACC
This sequence comes from Rhingia campestris, assembly GCA_932526625.1. NCBI lineage: Eukaryota > Metazoa > Arthropoda > Insecta > Diptera > Syrphidae > Rhingia > Rhingia campestris. The sequence continues at coordinate 65,095,063 of OW052182.1, forward strand.
ATTTCATTTTGGCAAAAATTCTCATTTGGTATTTGCATTCATTGAGTAAAGACCACAATATGAGAGCAGCATTCTTTTCAATACTGGTTTTCATGGGAATAAAAGTCATATAGAGAATATCATCAATTCTTTTCACAAAATGCCCAGCAGAGAAGTGCATTGGATGCCCAATTATATTTAACTCCGGCTGGTCGATATTGAAATGAAACCTCAACGACATCGACAACAGCGTTATTATCTTCCGAACGAGAAGTAAACGTCATACCAGAGCTTGTTCGTTCCCGTCTTGTTTCTTGTCTCTAAGGGCGCGGTCCGCGCAAGTGCGCTAGTAGACAAATCGTGGACGATTGTTAACGCTAGTTTAATGAAATTACAAGCGTGGACTAGCGCGGACTAGCTCGAGCGTAATATCGTATATTTCGGTAAGGACGTTGGCGACCTTGATAGAATTTTACATCGTTATCCTAGACATATGAACGAGTTTGGTAGGCTTTCAAATCGATGAATAAGTGGCGGTTGTCGAATATGACCTTCTTGGACTTTTTAAAAACGTACATGTTGCTAATACGATTACAGGATTTAACATTTAATGCACATCTTCTAGGTCATTTTGACAAGACTTATATACGTCTAAAATTATGGCCATTCATTAAGCAAACCATACTCGAGTTACAGGATACCTAGTGTTTTGTTGACGACATTTATAAATGGATTCAACAATTTATTTTTTGAACTGTCATATTACATTTTTTAAAGTTCCAATACTAAGTGGTTATTGCGAAGAACTGTCTGTTACCTTCCTCCTTCCACCATGATCGGACAAATAATTTACAGACAATAAGTTTTATTTAAAAGTTCCCAACTCAGGTGTTCTGACGGCAAAAAGCTGTAGTTTTCGAACTCATGTGCCTTTTGTCAACTTACATCCTTCCGTGTTGAGTTAAAATATATGTATAGATAGAAAAACGTCTGAAAACATGATGAATTACCCTGCTTTAGCGTTCAGATTTAATGATCATAGAAACATATCATTGGAAATTTTTTTTTTAATTAAATAAAAAAAATTAACGGACAATTTATTGCTGTTAATTATTGTTATGAAAATGAAGCTATGAAGATTCAACAACATAGTTCTTAAAAAAATATCCTACTATGATTTCAATCCGCTTATAAAATAGGTTCAATGATAAACTTATCATCGAAAACAAATGTTATATTACATCAAAATCCGTTTTTTTTAATAAAAATGTTTTATAATGCATTCATTTTCATTCGTTGGTTAAATTCTCTTAAAATTCAAATACAAAATTACCAATGATGCGTTTCAATGATAAGTGTAGCCTTAGAGAACAGTCATTTTACTTTTTATTTACATATACACTCGATTAGTTTAACCCAAAGAGCGTATCTGCGTAATTTTCATTGACGAAATATATAAATTGCGCACATGGTTATCAACACCACTGGGTGCAACATTTTTTAAGAGCTCATTTATTTTTGGTCTTTCCCAAGCTTGGGAGACTCTTCACTGACCGAACAAAAGCGAATGCTTAACGCATTTCTGGCATGTGTTGGGGAGATTCCAAAATCATTGTCACAATCTTAACGTCAATCGTGTAAAATGGATTAAAGAGGCGAAAAATGATAACAGTTTTAAAAACAAACACACGAAATGTCTTCCTAGTAAGTTATTTAATGCTTAAGTTGAATCTTCAAACAGATGTCGTATAAGCAATAGCTTTTAGGTTGGTACTCAGTGTAAAATAAATAATACAAACAAAACGTCCAAACGTCTTCCGATCTTATTTTCTTATACAAGCCCTAGTATGGAATCAACATCTCAAAACCTTGACATGAACTTATTCATTTACCCTTAAAAAACTGGAATAGACTAGAGAACTGGTGAATGGTTATCCGAGCAACAAGACAGTATTGGATCCTACTTCGTTGTATGTTTTTTGTATAAAAACAAAATAACGGGCAATATGCCATCGAAAGATTTCGAAAGCTTTATGTCAGCAAATACAATTACTCAGTGCTGCGATATTTAATCACCACTTACATGTTAAAATTAAACCTGCACTGACATGTGTCATGAGTTAGCTCAAGAGTATGCAATAAGTATCCAAAGGTACTTATATTACAAATATAAGATTTATTCGAGTTTCTCCAGATACAACTGCCTTATTTTATAAGGAATATTTCTATATTTCTATACTAAAATACAGGTGAACGAACATGCCATTCACTGTTTAACAAGCCCAACAAAATTTCAGGAATATGACAATTTTATGCATTAGCATTTGATGTGGACTTGCTTAGAATTCGATCAATAAAAAATTGTTCTTACGAAAGATGAATATTCACATTCTAGCTAATAATAAGTTCTACGGAGCGTATTCAGAAATAATTTACTTTAATTTAGTTGTGATTTTCTAGACCATAGTTTTTACTAAGTAAGTAATATAAACTCAGCAGGTGTGTTTTGTTAAACTCAAGTTTACATTTTGTCCTACTACAATTATTCTTGCAATGATAGCTGACAAATGTACAATAGTGAAGAAAATGTGCAATGTTCTTTGATTTTAATGGTGGGAGGGGTTACTTGCAGAAGTCGACAGGGAAAGTGCGTTACTCTGTTATTATATTTCTGTTCCTCAAGTAAATAACTTATATTTTTGGAGTTTCTGACGTTTGTCAGTGGCAAACAAACCTAAACATACGTTCTGCCATGTTTAATAAATAATATAATCTCAGGTTTACTCTAGCAAAGGCGAGAGGTAGCAAGAGCTTGCGAAATTATATGAATATGCGCCATTGTGTCCAAATGGTAATTCAAAAGCTACATTTTCAAAGTAAATAGTTTAAATGACCAAAAAAGCAAAAATAAAATGATGCATTTTCATGATTGCTATAACTAACCCCTAAAACACACGTAGAAACATTAAAAGAAAATTAAATTTAATTTAATTTAAATTAAACGTGAAACTATTTTTTTGACATTTCAAATGGGCTTTTTATGTGAACTTAAAAAATACATTCTGACAAACTAAAGCTGTCTTATTTTTTTTTTAATTATGTATCACATTCTGCATTTTTATTAAAACAAACAATTCATGATCAGACCGAAGCAATCAATCTGCATACTTTTTTACTCAGGTATATACATTCATAAAAATGTAACAGTTATTTGCGATAGTTTTTATGCCTTCTGTTGTCTTCTTTTTCCGTGGTAATTGTCAGGGAAAACCCGTGATTTCACGATCACGGGATTTCCCAGACAGGTAATTTTTACATCATTTTATTTGGTTGACAAGTGAACAACCCTTAATTTAATAGGCGCGATGACATTTGATGCCATAAGACAAGGCTTTTGATTGCACAATGCATTTGTGAAGGAAATTTAATTGATTTGGATCTGGAGGTGATGAGTTGATGGGCAAATATGACTTAATTTTGGATGTAATAATGACATAGTCGTTTCAAGCTGTTTGCGACTTATTATTTAATGCGAATTCATAATAGACTTGATGAGACTTTTTTAAAATACTTTTTCATAATGGGTAAAATTAAATTTTAAATTGTAAAATTAAAAGTAAATCGTCGCCAAAAATTAAATAAAGTACATACTGATGAATTTTTTTCCAAAAGTAAATACAATTGATAACCAGTTTTTTTTTACATATTTATGTCTATGTATTCAATAAGATCAATGAAAACAAGCAAGGATTGACTGAGCTATTGCAAAACTCAATAAATTACTAATGGATGTCATTCATTAAGAAAGCGATAAAACGTTTTCACCTATGCAAATTCTTTGTTTCTAGTAAACGTTAAATTGTCAATGCGAATATACATTTTTTTTTATTTAACTACATAAATATTCCGTTTAGTTCTTAGAAAAGCGTTTTGTTTTAATTGCAACTTCAGACTCAAGTATTCATGTCAAATTTGAATTACTCCAATCATAGAAGATCCTACTACTTAGAGTAAATTAAATTTTTAATATTTTGAAGGAAATTAAATTTCCTCAATTCTTAAAAAAAAAGAAACATATTTTTTTTACTTTTAGTTCGTTTTAAATATTTAATTTAGCAATAACTTACAACTAACAAAGTAAAATACCCTGACTTTACATTTTTGTTGACATTTACTGAACATATTCTAAAAACACATCACATGATGAGATGTACTTAAGTTGAGGTTACTACTGTACAACAATATAAGTTTGAGCTGCTCAAAATAGAAGATTACTTCATTCTACCTTTCTGCAAGACGCCCTGTATGGGCCCTCCTTTTGTCACATATCATTCATTGAGAACCATAATTGTAAATTTTATTAAGCTTTTTATAGTATTATGGTGTTAAAAGGAAGCTTCTTAAACTTAAACTTATTCACAATATCTGCGTTCAACTTTGTTGGTGTTTCAAAATGTCATTATCTGATTTTAATGATAGGATGCAAAATTTAACATATTTTAAATCTGTATCAATAATTCGAAAAAATAAAATAAACGCCACAAATCAAAGAAAAGTCTTTAAATATAGTCAATATTAAAATTATGACATTACTTTAGTAAAAAAAAGTCGGAACAGAAAAGTACAGATATATCAAATTCTGAAATATATATGGCATTTTTATATACTGTAATTTGTATATCATTTGTTTGTTTGTTGAATACATTTTTAGTATTAAGGAGCTTTGTAACGCCACGGTTGGACATGATTGAAACTTAATTCTTATGTGTCAAAATTCCTTACATTTTAATAATAACAAAATACAATCGAATCGAACCAACTAACAACTATAGACATTGACATTTAAAACTTAGGTATACCTACCCAAAAGTATGTCAAGGGCACGTTTTCTAAATTGTTTTCACGGCCATGAAACAAAAAGGAGAACACTTACGTACAGCTTATTTTTTCGTGAAAATAATGTTTTTTTCTGTAATTCAGACTCATTAAACGATGCTAATGTTTGTTCGGTTTTTTAGTTCTTCCAACCTCTGTCATTAATTGTTTATCAATATCGTTGTTCCACATTTTCTGGTTTTAATGACGAAATACAATATTAAATTGTTTATAAGTCTGTATCCTATATTCAAAATAAAAACCACGTGCAAAAGTCTTCAAATATTGTCATTAAATTAATAAAACTTTGACATTTATATTTTTTTTTTTTCATTTTCATTGATGACAGATGATATTCAGATAATATATATATATAATAAATATATATTAAAATATTAGATCGACTTGAAAAAAATTAAGAGATCTTAAGGCAGTTTACATAAATCAAACTTATAACTTAATCCGTATTAGGTAGAATATTTCTATGTTTAGATTAAAAACTCTAAAAGTTATTTCTTATATCCATTGATGACATTTTAGTTGTTATTAGAACTTTATATATTTAGATATTAACTTTTACAGAAACATCCTACTTTTACCCGCTTTTTAATATATTATTTTTTACTATGGAGAAGATATTTGGACCGAAAAAATGAGGAAAGATCCTCAATATTATGTGTTCATGTTCCCTCATTTCCAATAAAAAAAATAAATCTATTTAGCTTATGTCCTATCTTAATCTAGACGACCTGGCTAGCAAAAGCTCACATGGGCAACTCGTATATGTCAAAAGTCACAAAAGTTTACTAATGATTAGCCATCGAATATGGATTATAGGGATAACAGCCATGTTTCCACTTGTCGATTTGCTATCGACGAAAGCCGGGTTGGGGCATAATATTATATATTTCGGGATTCTGTCCGATTACCGTAAAATTGACTTTTATTAAAATTAATATCAGCCATTGTCATTGATTGACAATGAATTTCCATGACCAATAGAAAATTCCTAAATAGACAAACAAAACGTCACTTAGTCTTTAACTAACAAAAATCGCACTTATTGTTTTCGCAACAGGTTTGTAAGGGCCCAGTGCCAACATTTTTATCAAAGGCATTAATGATCACATGAGTACTTCTTTATGCCGCATCCGAATAGATAACCTTTTCAAAATCTGTCAGATCATTTCGTGTACAATTACCTCTGAAAATTTATTGGCATTGAGTTGGATTTTTGGTCAACAGAAATGCATAGAACAGTACATAACGCATATGTATATATATGTATACATATTTCTTCTAGCAAAGCACCATATCATCATAATAGTTTTTTTTTTTTTTTAGGGTGGAGACTAACCCATGATAATTAAAAATAGTTACAATGACATATCAGCCGCAAAAACTTCCTTACCTCTGATAATAAACGAGTTCCACTTACGACTCCTTGAGAGAATTTCCCCCGGAGCCATCCGATGATTATGATCCTTTCATTAAATGAAAAAATCAACCACCGTTGAGCTGGTGAATCCAATAATTTTAAATCTCCGTGAGGAATCACGTTGAAGTTGAACTTACTGATTTTTCAAAGAGCTCAGAGGGATCCGTATTCCGTACGTGGTTGCCGAATCAGATTTTTCTATCAGATGCTTGTTTCCGTGGTTTGTTGCCATTTACAACTGAAAGCTCAAATGATAATAGCAGTTTTTTGTCTATTAACTGTCAATATCCCCGTTTTGAAACTCAAATTTAGTAAGATATCTTAGATAAAACTTTATTCCCATTAGTAAATTGATTTGTTTAATCTGGGATATCTTCCTAAATGAGCTGGCAATAGTTGTGGTTAAAGATAGGCGGAAACCCAGCATGGAAACGTTAAAGTTCTAGGTTCAATATCATTCTGAAGGATTTTAAACTCACTTTGGCCTGCGGATTTAAGAGCCCTTTCCGTTGTTATAGGTTCTAAAAGTTAATTTATCAATAACTTTTTATCAAAAAATGAAAACTCTGACACTTTTTTTATTTGTGCGTGCGGAGTAACATTTTTGCCACCTGTCTAACGCTGTTTAACGCTGCCTTTGAACGGAAAATTGAAAAAGCTTCGCATTTCATCCTGTCTTATACTTTTGGATGTTTCTTAGAATTTTTCAAGAGTTGAGGCAGCGAAAAAACTTAGGTGTTGCTATTTCGGGATGTGTACTAGGGCCCCGCGGTTAGTAGGTAATCCAATGCTTTAACCACTAGGTCACTGCACCTAATGTTAACCGTGTGAAAATTCTTAGGGAAGACACATCGTAATAAATATATCTACTTAGCAAGTGGAAGTGTAAGGGCTTAAAAGTTGGATATATTACAAGTTGATGGTTTATGGCTCCTTCAAATTTGATCAAATAAAATAACACTTTCCAAGCAGTCTATTTCAAATGCCAAAATGATGAACTCAACATCCAAAATCTGTCAATGCAACTGTGTTACTGCACACTTTCATTTGTCATCTTTGAGATGACAGTTTTTTTTAAGAACCCACGAAAATCGAGCCGACAGGAAATGGCGTTCACAGATTGTGAAACCACAATTCGGCGCGCTGGCTGTAAACAAGTTTAAGCCGTTTGTTTTTTTTTTTTTTTTCGTTTATTTGTATGGTTCGCCCACAAAAACGATAAAGGCCCACACTCAGCCCCAATACGCCCATCGGCAGTGCGCTGCGACTGCAGCCGAATACAATTGCGCGCTTATAGCAAGGCACGCATACGCAAACGAAATAATTGCAATTATCGTCGCGTAATAAAGTATATTCGAAAATCATTCCAGAGCGAATTTGCGTCCTCTGCTTGTGGGCTTGCTGTGTGCAAAGCAAATGCTTGCGACAGCAGAATACGCACATTTATTTCGTACGCGCCATCCGATCTATCTTATGTCAAAGTGCTCTCTTCTCCTCCTTTCTGCATATATGCGAGCGATCGCTTGCGCCCACCCCCCCAATCAACAACTCCGACAAAACGCTCGCGCCCTACGCACACAGGCAGTCATCACACATCATGTGTGTTGGGAAAACAATTGAAGAAAAATATTATACGCGGTGTGCAATCAAATGGTATTGTGCATTCACGCAAATATTCCGCATAAAATCTACGTATACACATCTGTGTACGTAAAAATGCGACCACCACGAGTATCTGTGTGAATATTGAGCGCGCGCGAGCGAGTAGGTAGCCACATGCGCACAATATTCGTAGCGCAACAGCATAGCGATATATTTTACATGGTGTATAGAGTCCGCAATTGCTATTGCGCCCGCTGCTGCTGCTGCCGCTTACAATCGTCGTAGTCGTCGTCTCCGTCGTCGTCGTAGCTCGGGTGTGTTTCATTCGTGTGCTTTATGTGTGGTGTGCTCTCTTTCTCTACCTGCTGTCACTGTATTGGTATGCGCATCTGAGAGCACTCCGATCTCCGATCTGACTCTGTGGGCTATAGAAAAAGAGTTTTCATCAGTTTTTCGTTTATTTATTCAACGACCGATCCCGCGTGTGGACACTATTTTCCAAACGCTGTTCTAAGCCCTCAACTTACCACACAATTCCAAAGAAAATAATATAACAAACAAATAAATACAACAAAATTGTTTTGTATCTTTTTTTGCCGCATCGTACTTTAAATTGTTGCACTGCACAGTAAAATCAGTTAGTTTGCCAATCGATCTGGTTACTACAAGACTTCAAGTACAAATTCTCTCCCGTATCTATTATAATTTTTTGTATTTTTATTTAACTTTAAATCGTGTTTAATGTTTTTTTTCCATAAAAACTGATCACAGAAAATATGGTCACCACTTTAAATAAAAAATAAAAAAAATCCTCTTAATGTGAACAAATGTGTGATTACCTTACCAAATTTAGAATATACGTGTTTATTGAAAAAAAGAAGTGAAATAGTGTGCTATTAAAAATTATTAAAAAAAAATAAATCAATCCAAAGGAATATAAATTCCTAACAACAACAAAAAAAGTGATAAATTGTTTAAACAACAACAAGTTAAAGTAAAAAAAATAATAATTTATAATCGTAAGCAAAGGAGACTACTAATATGGCAGTGCTGCTAAGTTTATTGGGGACATTCAAAGTGCTTCTACTTTTGAGTGTCTTCCTAGTTACCATTAGTGCCCGCCGACATTCGCCACTACTCGTCGAAGATCCGGAAGCCAGACGTCCAAATCGGCAAGGAGGTAAGTGCAATTTTAAATAATTTATTTTTATATTTATGTTGGGTCATATATTAAAGCTGGCTATTTACAACACCATGTTAACTTAAGGGAGTGATGTTTAGGACGATGTACGGCCAATGTGTGTCTGCAATAATCTGTTTTGGGAGCTTAATTCGAAATTTACGATCGACATGCGGCGTGATCGTATCTCTACGTGTTGTTGGATTTATTAGGCACGACGGTTGAATTGTGATTTTCAAAGTCCCATCGATTGTAGATCGGCAGCAAGAATTTTTAAGAATTTAAAACAAATCATTTTGGCAAGATCACTTTTGTTCTATGTGGAATATTTTTTCACAATTTATAGTTGTAAGATCGAAGAAATTCAAATTGACACTTGACAGGATGAATTTTGTATTATGTAAAATATGTTTTCTAAAATCAAGAGTTTTGATGAATTCAAGTCGATCTTCAAGACCAGTTTTATTCTATTTGAATATTTCTTTAACAATTTTGAGCCAAAAATGTTGAATAAATTTTAATCGACAAGATACATTTATCTTGTTAATATTAATATCAGTTTTATTCTATTTGAAGTAAGTTTTCAACAATTTCTATGAATATCGATCATCTTGACAAGATCAATTTTGTCCTATTATTGTCGAAAACCAAATAAGAATCTCTCTAGGCAAGATCAACTTCGTTTACCAACGCAAACCATTTATTTCAAAGCTAACTTCTCTTCAAACCACTATGCAATCCTTAATTTGGACATACAATCCCCCTATGAATTCCGTTTGATTGATTCTATTCCCTGTTACATTTTTTATTGTTTCCCTGAACCGCTAGAACACGACCAAAATCCCGGTGCTCATACATTTTTTTTATTTTCAGACAAGATGGTCTTATGGATAAGAGTAATGAATTTCGTTAAGGGATCGGTACATTTTTTTATCTGTCGCCGAATCCGATTAGTTTTTTTTGAAAAAAAAAAAAGAAGAAAAAACAAATATAAGCCAAAGGGATGAACACAAAAGTAAATGATAGTAATTTACGGATAAAAAGGACTTTGGATGTTTCTTGTCCAGACGTTGTTATCTGGTACGGATTTGTCTCCAGAGATTTCTTTGAAAATAAAAACCGATCGAGAGATGTCCTTAAAAGATATCATCTCTTGACAGATGGTGTCTAGTGTGAATGCTGTATTTAACAGAAAGATTTTGCATTGGCATGGTTGTTTCAGTTTTTGGTAACATTGATAATTGATCGGTAAAAATGATGTTATGCTGTCAAAGACGGTTTTCGATTCCAATAGTCATTAGTAGTCATTTTGACATTTGGCAACTGCTTCAACATTTTCAAATCCAACCCTTGTGCACATTCCATACTACACCCCAGTCAAGCGAAAAAAAACAGTCCATCCCAAAACAAATTGTTTACACGAACATTTGCGTATGCTCACCCCCCTTTCGTAGCTGTCTCTGTTTATGATCAGACAAAGTTTTATTATTATGGTTTTATTGCCCTTCCGCCCCGATTTACTTGTCATTACACATCATAATATATCATCCCTAATCGACACGGTGGCAAATGAATGGAAATCCCATCGCGCACACACACACCATATGTCGATCCGGAAAAATGGGAATTCCCATCCGAATTCTGTTCTCATTTACGGGATGATGCGATATGAGGAAATGCATCTATCACGGAATTTTTTATACCTGTTTGGTCGAACATTTTTCATAATTTTTCGAATTTTTCATTCTGGTGTTTCCCAACAGACAGGTAGTCTGTAGTAGTCCAAAAAAGAAGTTAGACCAACATAGGGAAAGAAGATGAAAACATAGAACGGACTAATGTGATCATGGGCTTTGTAATGTAATAGAAAACATAGAAAACCAAACAAAAAACGACGGGGTGCTAGTAGTTGGTGGTGCCAATTTGTCTACCTGGTCGGTCTCCGGTGTATGCCTTCAACCTTAAGCTCTTTAAGATTGAATTTAGTGCAATAAGGCTCTTCCATCAGTACATTTTTGTGTGTTAGTTTTTTTCCTTTTTGGTAAACATTTTGGAATTCTTTCGTGTTCTCATACGCATCCGAATGATATTAATGAAACACGGGTGCATTATCCCATAATGAATAGCCGAACACATTGAACTAGGGTATCAGTGGCGCGGCGGTATTCCTTCATTGTTGTGTGTATCAATGGTACCGCAGATGTATGGGGATGCAAAGATAACAAACACAAATGTGTTGTAGAATGGATAAACATTAATTTGGCTTAGGAATTTAAGGAAATTATGATTTTCTTTCTAACTACACCACCAGGTGGTCGTTTCTTGAATCCTGTCATTCTATTGTTCCCCCTACCCGTTGGGTTGTATGGGTATTTCATTCTTAAAAAAAAAACTACACAGATACTTTGTATCTTTTTTTTATTGAATGAGCCGCGTATATGCAAATTAAAAAGTAATAAATGTGTGTGCGTTAAGTCATACTATAAATTTCCAATCTCAGATAAAAAAAAACATGAAACCGGCTAAAATGAGACTCAACACGAGACTCTGTGGGCATGATGCACGGTCTTCGTCTGCCCACACGTGACAATGTGGGCGAATACTACGCCAAAATTGAAAGACTTTTTTTTCGTCGGTTTGTCGTCTTTTAGTGAATGTGAATGAACGTGCAGAGTCTTGGAAATTATACACCTTTTGCTACCATCTGTATCTATGTATCTTTTGGTGTCTGTCGATCTTCAGTATATTCCATTAAAACATGTATGGGCCGGTTCCCATTCATGAGTGTCTCGCGAGTTAGACATTTAATTAATGGTAAGCAACATCCATAGAATTAATGTCGTCATAAGTTTCTGTCTTTCATTTAGTTAGTCCGGCTCTCAAGAAAGACTGCCTTTATTGTAGCAAGTTGGATTTTTTTTCGAGAGAATCACTGTTGGCGCATTCTTTAGGGGGTTTCATGAATCTCGTGGGTGTTTCCATTCAGTCTTTTGTGCAGCCTATTAAAAAGGCAAATCTTAGACCATAACATGGCCGATCTGAACAAATAAACGTGGGATTGTTATATGGCATTAACACATGCACTTTCTTGTGACTTTTTTCCTTTCACATTCAGCTTTAATGTGCCAAAAAAACCGCATTAGACTAGGTCAATGCTCTTTACCTTTCTTTCCATGGCAACAGATTTTGCTTACATACCAACGAAACATATTGTTTGTAACCAGGAATTCAGTCAGCAAATTTAGTATTCCACAGAGGGATCCGCCTCGAAGTGAAAACCAAACACGAAAAAATGTAAATTAATTCTCAGGCTCTCTATTGTTGATGTAGACTTGTCATGGCATCATAGTCGTTTAGCATCATGTTCAAAATGTGGATCGATAGCGATCAGTAGTTGATTGTATACATTTTAAATTACTCCAACTTGTTCGTTACACATAAATACACTGCAATAGTGAATTTCAATTAAAACCCGGTCTACATTGAACAGGGGGATGAAGATAGCACAAAATGAATAAAACTTTTTTTTTTCAAAGCAAGTTATATGTTAGATATACACAAACATCGCAAAATTGCATGACGCACTCCTGGCAAAGTATTTAGTCATGTGAAGATTGGAAGCGAAAAAAAACCGAAAAGAACAGGGACAAAATAAAATAAAACACTCTTGGCAAAGTCGAAGACGAGTACGAGGCGTTTGGTACTTTGATCTAAATGTTGTGTATATCGCAATTTGTTTATTCAGCAGACGGAACGGCACATTTAAAAAATAGATACGTGATGGTACGTCGGTGTGCGAGAGATTTTACGAGGAAGTAATGCTTCAGTTCCGGTAGTCTGGTTGTAAAACAGCACCCACCTCGTTCGCCACTTGGCAGAGGTGAAGTTTTGAAAATAATAACGACGCCTGAAAATGTCTGGATTTTTGTTTATTTTTGTGGTCATCAAAAATTCCCATTACGCAATTGGTTTTATATCGTTTATTTGACAGGACTTAGGAACACCTTTTGAAAAATCTCTATTAATTCGGATTTGGTAGCACTCTTTAGTGCCATTACAGCGAATAGACATACTCCTTACATTCCAATTCGGCGACCAATCAATATCTTAATTCGCCACATTCTGTCATGTCAAAAAATTGCATCCACCACATATTTCAATATAAAATCGAATCTCGTGATTTACTCACAAATAAAAAAATAGAAAAACTTGCATACATTTTCACACCTTGCAGCATGTGCAGCAGAATAGAACCAAAATAGAAAACAAAACGAAAACAAAATGCCAGGAGTCACTTCGAATGCATTTATAATCGCGTTGTCTCTTCGGGCAATTCGTCATTTCCGTCGATCGTGTACATACATCGGCGATCGTTTTTCGCCAAAAATACATTCAATTACCTGAAAAGGATAAATATATATTCAAATGGTTGAATGCTGAATTTACTCGCTTGTCGACGAGCCCCCTTTTTGACCGCTACTGATTGCAACTGCCATTTCGAATGATCGCCACAACTTGGCCAATAAATTAGTTCGCGTGAAGTATGAGTAATTCGCTTGCTCAATAATTGTAATCACGTGCTTGGCTAGAAGTACATATGTTACATATATGTATATATATTTTGAGGATGTTATTTTATTTTTTCTATTTGTCTCCTTTTCCAAAATATAATCAATTTGTTGTTATCTCGTATCAAAGTGTACGTGTTTTTTAGTGTGTGCCGCCAATATGTCTTGTTGATTTTTTCAATAGCAATCATAAATCAAGAAAAAATGAATTTCGAGTTCTAATATAAAGATTTTTATCCAAGTTTTTTTCCCTTTGTCAAAGCGCCACATATCGTTTCATTTAGATTTTTTTTTATATTTTCTCTCTGAAGGAGGACATGCACTATCGCCGTCGTTGTTCGAAATCATTTGTAAATATTTGTTCGTTTGAAAGTGATGTTTGAAGTAAATCTTAGAAGGCATGATATATGACTTGTTAGTCGATTGACAGTTCAACACTCTTGGCTGTCAAATTTACTTCAGTAAATAATGGAGGAAAACAACGTTTTCAAATTTGTTTGTCTAGTGCGCAAGAAAGACGCGCTATTAATGCCGACGGTTTTACTGCACTGCAATGGGTACTAAAAGTGCTGCATTATTATTTTGATTTTATCGGGAAATATTCATCGTTCAAGTACTGACGTAAATTAAAAAAAAAGAAATCTACTAAACTTAAACCTTTTTTTTGAAAAATTTTATTGGACTATAACTACCCACAGAAAAATGGAAATAAATTTGTTCAAGTATTTCCAGCGTCATATCTGTCATCTGGCTATTGAACGTTCGCCGAAAAGTAGGTGAATTGCCCCGACATTCGACATGGATTTCCTCAATGAAAAAAAAACCTCATATACTGACCGAACGATAATTGATTCAGATTCGTTATTGATATTGCGTCTCGAGGGTGTATGACGGCCACGGCATGGGCAATGAGCAAGAGTATAAGAGTATGCATATACACACACTTGTAGTGTGTGATTATTTTCATAAATTTTTATTATTATTTTCTCCCCCGTTATGGGCTGCTTTTGTTTGTTTTCAAAATACCAAATACCGAAATTAAGCAAAACGATGAAGGGAGTGAGTCAAAGTGTTTAAAAATAAATTCATTTCCAAAAAAACAAAATTTCGTGTTTGGTCCAATTTAAGTGGGAAATTTGATTTCGATTTAAACAATTATAATATGTAACTTGGCAGCACTGTTAGTTGTGTGAACTGACGTTTGTTGTCTTAAACCTCGGTTTACAATGGTGTCATATTTTTTTAGTGTATCTTTAAATTAGAATGGACATCATTTCAATGACAGCTGTCAAAATTCATTCCGACATAACAAACCGCCGTCCAAAATAGAACCAAGATTACTTTTTTTTTTACTATTTTGGAAAATGACTGCAGGAACTACGCAAAAAACTTCAAGTACATTTTTGTTTGCATAATTTACTCCGACGAGGTTTATTTTTCATGCATTTATGTGCATCGCAGACACCAAACACATTCCAGACAAAGTTGTTAGATACTTTGGTAAACCTCAAAGCGTATAAAAAATGAACAAAATCCTTTCCCTGGTCGTGTGCGTCGTGTGTTCATTTCGTTGATATTACCCTATTAATATTATTGAGGCGACAATATTTTTTCGTTAAAAATTCTATTTGGATGTGTGTTCGTTTGTGTGTGCTACACATCAAGTGTGTACCACAAATAACCTAGAATACGTTGCACGTTCACAGAATGGGGAGTGCAATGCACTTATAAATGTGCAATTTTTAACTTTATGTGGTTGGCCAGACAGCCAGGACGGATATTTGCGCCCGTAACTTACTCTATTTTTGCGCGCACATTTTGATGCGAAACGACGACGACAACGACGCGGCAGATTCAAAAAAAATGATTGTGATGATGGCGGCAAACTCGGGGCGCTGCAAATTCCCAATGAAAATTCAAAAAGTGTATATCTTCTTGAAAAAAATAGCCCACTTTGAACGCACATTTTTTTCTGCCATACTAGATACTAGCTCAAGAGCTGGAGGCTTCAATTATTCCAATGCAAATACGTGTGCACCCAAAACCAATTTAGACAATTTAAAGCTATCTATCGTGGCATGTGGGTGGGCGATGTGCCGCGTCTCTATTCAAAGTGTGTCTAGACATTGTGATGCGCATAACAACAAAAAAAATCTTGTCTATTTTTTTTAAATCAAAATGACAACATGACATTTAGATGACAGGCAACGGATCTTACCAGTGATATCAGGGTATACTTTAATTTTGGGGGCATAGATATCTATTGGGTATTAATTGAAAGTGTCAGATTACAACCACACAAACATTCCATCAATGTGCGACTTAAGGGAAAATTCGTCAAAAAAGAACGACAAAAAAACGCATTTAGCGGTAACCTCAAACCAGCCAGAAAGGTATCAAACGATAAACAAGGAGTGCGAAAAATAACACCGAAAACAGACGTACGGACGGACGGACGGACGGATGGACAGACTTTACGGGTATACGAAAAACGGACGTGCAAACAAAGGAGAAACGAAAAGAAGATATTTATCGAAATTCTCATTCGAAGAGGTGTTCCCTTTGATAATAAACGGCTGCATATATTGTAGTTGGCAGTTTCTCTTTGGGGAACAAATAATACGAGTGTTTCCTCACGTTGTTGTTGTATTATTTTCTTTACAAATTTTTGTATACGAACTTCATGTATGTACATATGTGTAGATTTGTATGGATGCGTTGTCAGTTTTTTTGTATGTTCGGCCACTTCTTTTATTTATTTCCGGCTGATGGCGTTAAACCGCATTGCAAGTTGACTGCCGCAACCAGCACACACTCGTCCTGGTGAGCTGGACTGTGCTGTGTTGCTGTTGCTGCTTCCCGGCAATTGTGTGAACATGAGAAGATGGCCAGTATTAAGCTACATAGAGATCCACGTGACAAGAGCATGGAGGCATCGAGCATAAAAGATCAATGTTACTCTTGTTGGGGTTGATGATGGCGGCGGCGGTTCCATGAAAGTATCTCCATTTGAATGGTTTGTCTTGTCTTGTTTGTGCTGTGCGGTGTGATGCAATGGCTTGTTAAAGGGAATGTACTTACATAGCTTTAAAAGTGCAATTTTTCGTTCGATGTTTTTTTTTGTAAACAAAAAGGATTTTTGTTTGTTTGAAAGTTCTTGCAGGGCAATGAGGAGTAAAAAGTAGGTTTCGGACTGCACTCTATGCTTATAGTTTACTTATGAAGTTAATAACGTTTACAATTTTTGAATAGGCAATTATTTTTTTTTAAAATGCGATATGGTTTAACATTTACTCAAGAGATGGTGCTGCTATATACATAGTTTTCTTTAACCCATTGTTGTGCATTACATCTTGAAAATATTTTTCGCATGAACTTGAGGTTCAACGGTTTTGCGGCAGAGATCGTGTTTCTTTAAATTGAGATAAAGCTTGTAATTTGCTCAATAGATGGTACTATCGAATATATAGTTGTTCACAGAATGTCGGATACTGTACTAGCACCAATGATCACATGGTCATATGATCACATCTGGAGATCGCAAGGATTCGTGGATTCGAAGTTAAGGAAGTCGAAGTTAGGAAAGTAGGTACATACAAACATTTATTTTTTCCATAAATTTGAAGTTTACGATGATGTGATGTAGTATTCATTAAATTATATCATTGCTATTAAAGTTTATTATTTTATTGGATATGATATGATGTCTTCTTCAGAGATAGCACTACTACATACCTAGATTTTCTATAGCGTTTGCTAAATATCGTTGTAATTTTCTTTCTCATTGTAGGTTTCATAACCTTCATCTGATGGCTTTACGGTTTGTTGCCATCAACTCAATAGATGGCGCTGCTATAAACCCACATCTTGTTTTATCTACTGTAAGATCATATTGCATACTCATCTTTCACTTCAAACCACGCAACATTTACATCTTGTCGTGATATATTTGCCACTTCAGTTTGATATTCCATTTATAGCAAATGGAGGCTAAATCAGAGTCATTAAAATCTCATTCATTCATAACGGAAATATAAACATTACATTCACGTCTTAGCCTACGTATTTTTTATTTTTTTTGTTAGTTTTTCCTTAAAAACACCACTGATTAATGAAATCTCTAATACAGCACGCGTAGGATGTGTGCTCATCTAGACATCTACCCAGTCAAGTGGGTTCCAGTATAGGTTAACCTGTAACCGGCGCGTAGTACGTAATTTTTTTTTGTTTATGTCCGAAATACGCTTATGAGTGGGTATGCGCAATTTCCAAAGCAAACAGTATTTTCTAGGATTAACTCGAAACTACCTACTCCACGTATAAATATCCGGTTTTGTAACTAGTTTAACTAACCCACCTAATCAAATCCAAAAAAAAAGAAAATCTTTTATTTTTTTGTACAAGGAAACAACAAAACAAATTTTTGCAAACATGCGAATGTATCTACTGGCGCCACATGTCATGTCGCAACGAATTCATTTACCTTTAAATGTTGACATCGTATCTGCAATTAGATTACAGCAGCACTCTATAAATTTAATTAAAACCAAGTTTACAACATCGAACCATACAAACACAAACTTTTGTAGCACGTTATTAGCGACAAGTTTAGCTATTACCAATTTTAGCGACGAAAAAATGTTTTTTTTGTATTTATTTTTTATTGGGCGCGCATTGGGTAGCAAAAATATTTTTATTTCATTTTTGTAAATTTATGTTTTTTTCTTTATATATACATTTTAATTGGAAACCATAAACCAATAACATTTATACAAGAAACTTCCCCCTCCTGTCAAAAAGAATTAATCTACAAGCCTTCACGATCAAAAATTCCAACTGTCAAGTTAAATAAAAGAAAATTATAATACGTGTCTGCGTACTTTATGGCGCCAGAAGCTTATTTGTTTATCGCGAATATACGAACTTGTACTTATGCCAACTTTCTGATAGCATCTTAATGATATACCTATATAGGTGTGTTTTTTCTGGTTTCTGTGTCATTTTACAAGTCGAAAGCTTTGAAATGGGCAACCGGCAAAAAAATTAAGAAAACAGACTATAGTGTTACACTGTTACCCCCTTTATGGGTGAACTGTAACCATAACACTTCTTGGCAACGACATTGCCAGACTACACTAACAAGGTGTGCCCAATTGTGGATGCACATGATTCGTATTTTTTTTTTTGATTTTTATACGTCTGTAATTTGCGTTCCAAATATTTTTTCGATTCGAAATTTTTAAATAAACACAAAATCCATTCAGACTGTAGAATATACGGTGTATGTACGCCAATTAAAAGCGCACTGATCGACGTCTGCAAAGTATTTGAAGCACTTTACGGTTTTGCATGGCCGGCGCGGGGGTGGCGCGATAACTTGACGGGCGTCTATCGAGGGCACATCACTGCGCCATATCAACAAAACCAACGAGAAAAGAGTTCACTACACTCGTTAGTTGCACAAAACTTAATCAAAATACAAACTGATTTTTCAATTAGTTTTGGATGCGCGTTGGCATTGCAAGTGCGAAATACCTCATTTTGCCATCAAAACATACGCGAATTGATTCCTCCAATATGTGTATAGTGTGAATGGATAGCGAATGTTTTGAGAGCTGTTTCGTTTTGATTTCGCTTTAGTAAAATGAAACGAAACGCTTTTCCGCACATATGAATGGCGCCAGACTTAATTTTTTTCACACCCACATTTTGTTGCAATTTTATTTTAATTTGTTTGCTTTTTGTTTTGTTTCATTTTTTTTTGCTGCGCTGTTCTCTTAAAATCAGCGTAAGTGAGAACGACGAGTGAGAGCTTTTTGTGTTTTGTTTTGTCTCTTTTGTTCTGAATTTAAATACACACTGTACTTGTAAATCTAACCTAAAAAAAAAACAAAAATAATATAAATAATCTGAGCGTTATTGAGGTCACCGACCGTGTTTACTAGTTTACTACATGTTGGCTACATGACTTTATCAGAGCAAGCACACACCACAAGCACCACCGCACCGGTGTGTATGGGGATGACGGATTGTGTGGAAAAGGTGTTTCGAGATTATTTCTGGAAGCTTGAAGTATTTTTTTTTTGTTTTTTGATTAGTCATATAAACACGTCGATGGGAAGGTGGGATGTAAGAACAAATTGTATTTAAATAAATACTTCAATTAGAATATCCAGCTGAGTATGATGAGGCATTCGGTCTTAAATTGGACTCGCGTGTAAACAACATTTAGAGCATGCCTTTATCTGGGGATGTAGGGTATGAGTTCTGCTTTTGCAGGTCAGTATTCAGGTTACATATCAACGGGGTAACAATCTTGTAAGTTTTTTTTTGACAGCTTGAACAAATGTCAAAAGTGGTGTATTGGTTATGTGTGCCGTTTTGGAAACTGTCTGCATTTCGATTTCATAATATAACATGTATGACGTTTAGGATGACAGTTGACATGTATTGAAATCAATCCTTTATTTTCCGATAATTGCTTATGCAATACAAAGTGACTGTTGTCACCTGGTTTAGAAGTAATAACCGCGTGTTTTAACTAAATGGAATATTCTTTCGTTTTATTTATCGAATTCTTTTGACATTATTGTGAAATTTAATGAATTCTATATAGCTTGCTTATGTAACACAAAATGGCATTTGATATAGTTTATTTAAACTCACGGAATTCTTCAAAATCATTTGAACTCATTTTTGACGTATGATAGATGGAAAATGTCAATTTAATCATTCGTTTTTGACTATCATTCATTAAACGTAATGGCAAATGTCAATGAGATAAGAAGTTTGAATATAGGATATGTTTTGAGTTGGGTAAAGTGGTTAAGTAGTAAGTGCTTTGGTCTACTATTCGCGGGGTCCCTGGTTCAAATCATAATAGTAACAACACCTAAGTTACTTCAACTTTGCACCTCTTGCAAAAGACCGACAATCTAATCATCCTATGTCTATATCGTAGATTTTGTTTCGTTGGGAAAATTGACACCTTAACGGTCTTAAATCTTAAGTATGACATCTATCACATCTATGCTGATTAAATTTGATAATTTCTTTCAATGAATCTTTATAGCAATAACATCTTAAGAAAGATTCAGTAAAACTCATATTAAACAGAAACAGTCATATTTTGTTGAATCTGTCAGCTTACTAATGACACTAAGCAAATGTCGATTTTTTTTTTAAATATTTTTCAATGAGTAGGTATGCTAACAATAACATTTTAACTTTTGTTTTGTTACAAATCGCCCAACAACGAGGCACTATTGTTATTTTTTTTATTATCTTATCAGGACTAAAGTATAGTTCGACAAACATTAATTGGAACTGTGTTTTTTTTACTAAATCAAAATATTATCTCCAATTAAGTGCCATATCCACAATAAAATACTTACCCACATGTTTCTTTTACATATAGAAAATGCAAGGATAAAAAATATTCCAAAATGAGATCATTTCAAAATAATTGAAATGTCAAACTAAGTGGCTAGTTTGACAATTAAATTAAAAAAAAAAAAAACAAAAATGACAATGAACATTACAAACACATTAACACATCTCATATTGCAGATACGTCTATTATCTGCAATTTTGTACTTTTGTTAAGCGGCTTATACATAGTTATCCATGAGTATCCGATATTTCTGCTTGATTGGATTCGTATAAAAAAAAGAAGAGAAATGATAAACTACGTCTCCCCAAGCTCTAGGAATAATTCAATTAAAATTGATACATTTTTTCCCTTTTTTCCTCTTTTTAAATCCATCAATTAATGTTCAATATCGTTAAAGTGTAGTCAATTAAAATGATTGTTGCTGTTGTTTTTTTTTTACTCGTTTTTATCAAACAATTGAATTGATTTACTGGCGCCACCTATTTTTAAGTAGAAGTGAGGGATTTTTTTTTGTTTTTCTATTGAATAGGTAGTTATGAATGAGTATGAATGTAGATATGAGAACTTTGTTTTTGTGCCATTTGCCCCTGAGACGGTGAGAGGAACATGCAATCGTTATAATCTAGTTCAATGACCACAATGGATATTTTGCTTTCTATCGCGTATCTTATCATAACATTTAATGTCAGAATTTTGTACTAAAAATACCTTAAACCACTTAATACTATTTATTTATAAATAATTTTAATTTTTCGTTTTCGTCTTTTTCAGCTGAATGTCAATTTGGAAAAACTCTACACGAACTTGGATCAACATGGTGGGCCGATTTGGGCCCACCCTTTGGCGTTATGTACTGCATTAAATGCGAATGCGTAGCGGTAAGTAATTTGAGAAGAATTTTTATTGAATCACAACAATCGTGTTGTATATTTTCCTTTTCTATTTCATTTCTCACGTCTGCAGACAAATATAAATTAGACAAACATATATTTGCATTTTTAGAAATGCGTCAGTTGCTTGGCATGTTTTTTTTACTTTTTGTTCAATTCATTTATAGATGCAGCTATAAAATTTTATCTAGACGATATTTCACTTTTATTTCTATAAGAATCCCAAAATTGATCTAAAAAAATAATGTTATGACATCTCATGCTAGAAAAAAAGAGATTTAAAAAAAAAAAACATTATCTCGTAAGACTATAAAAAATAAGCGTGCCAAAAAACAAGCACAAGAAAGAAGAAAAGTAAGAAAATGAAACTCATCAACAAACATAATAAAAATATTAAAACTGAATTATGTCCCTGGAAGCAATGATTAATGCTAGAAAATGGCAAGATATATATATTAAAAAATTAAATCTATTATATTTCAAATAAATATATATATATCCTTGGTTGTGAGTTGTCTTCCAGACACATGAAATGTTTGTATAATATACATCTTGTGTGGATGTTCATGTACGAATGTTGTTTTTTCATAAACATTTCTCTTTTTTTTTATAAAAGAAAACCACAAAATGACAAATAAAAATGTCTTTCGTCGGGCAGCTATATCAATTAAAGCGAACAAAATTTGTTTGCTACTACATCCTCGTTGCTGGTTTGGTTGGAGGGAATGCTGTTTAGTATGCGTGGCACATTTCAATTTAATCTAGATTGTGGATCTCTTAAATTATGATGCGTTACTCATCGACCTTCTAATTGGATAAAGTCAACACGGCTTGATTAGAATTTGGAATTTAACTTTGGGATTGTGTGTGGCTTGAGAACAAGTGGAATTATTTTTTGTTTCTTTCATTTTGGGGGCATACAATTACTAAATAATGACATGTTACAGAATAATGTCATTGGGCTGGCGGTGTTTATAATGCAGTAAATGATAAACTCGCACATGCCAACCAAAATTGTTGTCATAATACCATTTCCTAAAAGTATGCAATTAAAATAAACCGCCACGTTACATGAAACGTTATAAACACCCCAACAAACAAGCAAATATCAACCAAAAACGTTGTCATAACACCATTTCCATAAAAAACACTTTTAATGATAAATAAAAAATCTCTCCCAACTCGTGTTGGCATTTATTTTTAGCAATCAATCTCGTTATTCAAGACTATCGGTGGCAGATAAATGTTTACTAAAAACCAATAATCAACATATACGAGCATAAACGATCCGCTTGGATTTAGCCTTTTTTTTTGTAGGCAAATTGATATCTTTCGTCATGTTGCCCATACCACAGCGGTCTCTCTGTCACTATACACCTCATTCAATAGCACTGATCAATCCAATCCATTCTGCAGTCACTGACAGCATAAACTAAACTAAAAAAAAAAAAAACAACTTCATACTGCGAAAAAAACTGCCACCACGCGATAAATGATATGATTACACTGGCGCCGGTAATTCGTGTAAAAAGACTATTAATTAAAGTCTGCGATATTTAGCAATAAAAAAATACATATCTAGCTGCGTGTTTGTCGTAATAAAGTATCTTGACATGATTATGAATATTTTATGACAGTAATTTGAATTTCACAGGCAATGAGAAATGAAATAAATATTTTGTTGTATTTTGATTTTAATTAGCTACTTATTCAGGAATTTATTTTATTATAACGATTTTGTTTTTAAATATTTGTTTTTATAGGTACCAAAAAAACGAAGAATCGTCGCACGAGTACAATGCAGAAATATCAAAAATGAATGCCCACCGGCAAATTGTGATGATCCGATTTTGTTGCCGGGCAAATGTTGTAAAACATGCCCCGGAGAAACTACTGGTGAGTTGAGAAACTTTATAGAAAAATTATTTTTTTTAATTAGCTAATTAGTTATACTAGAGCCTTGACAAGCATTTATGTTTTTTTCTATCTTTCATCTTAAAAAAAAAATAGAAATATATTTATATATTCCAATCGCGCGAAAATATGATTAATTAAAAATGTCCCATGTATAATGTTCGCACATTCAAATTAATTTTTATTTTAAACTTTTAAAACATAATTTTTTGTGTCCGTTTTTTTTTGTATTTTCTGAAAATAACTAAATGATTAGACAAAAATGGAATTCGGGTTGTCACGGCTTTAAGTATCCATAAATTTGTACACGCATATGTGTGCATTAGTTGTGAAAGGATATATATAAATATTTTTTGTTTGTTAATTTATATTTAATATTTCATGTTTTTTTTATCTGACTCTGAAAACAAATTCATAAATTTATTTCGCGTTCAAAAATGATTATTTTATATTTTATTTTCATAATTAGTATGAAGAAAAAAATAGAAAAAAAAACTTTTTTTTTTCTTTATGAAGACGAAAATAATTTTTCGTAAAGTATACTTTATCGTAAAGGAGGGGAGAGGAACATTTTTCTCTATAGTCATCAGATCGCAGGGTAGTGGTTTCGAGCGTATTAACTCGTGACAAGAAAATTCTTAACTGCTTAGGCAGTTAGTCTTATAGTGAGTCAGTTATCAAGAGCTTTATGTGATCTTTTTCGAGAGATGTTTGTCCAATAACGTATTGCGGACATTGGTCTGCCGTAAATCATAAAAAAATATAACATTTTTGAATGAGGCAATATAAAAGTGTATTGGGCCAGACATTGTCTATAAATTATATTGAAAATTTCTCTGATAAGTCATGCGTGATAAACATCACGTTCAACTTGACTGATTTAAGCATGGCAAACCTGTAGGAGTACCTTTATTTATACAGAATCATGTGGCGAGACTTTTTGGAGACCATCAATGTAGGAAAACGAAGGACATACAAGGATGATGATATTAAGTATTTTTTTGGTTGACGTTTTTTTTTTTTTGTTTTTGCGGTAGCCCTCTGGCTTTGGGGTAATGTGTGATGTATCTCACTTGAGGTTGTCTATTCTGGACCATTGCCAGCCAGCCGTCCGGATGAATATGTGTGTTTATTTATTTTTATCGGTTGATTTAACTTGACTGATTTTACATCATCGGTCGTGACATTTGTTTTGATTCACCCCTTCTCGTCTGAAGGCGTTGTGTTCGTTTTCGTGTTCGTTTTCTTTTCTTTTTCGTCATTGTCACTTTATAATTTATATGAAAGTCACTTGCATGATCGAACAAATCATCCGTGTAGTAGTAGTAACTCAGCCGTACTGAGGTCCTGCCATCGTGTAAGAAGTACACACTAACACAAAATTGATTCCGAGACCTGGTTACTACCGACCCGGCTGCCTCAAATTTATAAATTGTAAATTGCATCGTATTTCCACTTGTTTCTGTGACAATAAACCCCCAAAATCGAACTCGAAATCTTGTCATTCCACTGAAAAGATACTAGTCTCCCATAGTCAATGACCAGATCGTTGCCACACATCAAGCGCAATACCATTTCTAATGACCAATTCCAGCGGTAGACCTCACTGCTAGTGGCATTTTATGGAAATGGATAAATTCCAAGACTTAGAAGGATTCGATATACAAACCAGGATGCTCAAGAGACATACACGCAAAAATAGAAAAAAAAGACTAATGCTTCGTGATTCTGTTTACCATAAGACATGCCTACCTTGGAGATATTTATACTATTACTTATCTAAACGGAATTAAATATCTTGTCTATAGGTTAGGCGAAGAAGAATAAATATACAAAAAGATAAAAACAAAAAAAACTTGCATATGCCCAAAACGAAACCAGTACCAGTACATCCAGTGCTATCTCCCAGATACACAGATACACTTTAGCCAGAGAATGTGCCTGCTGGTTGCTGTACAGCCTACCTATTTTAAACGATGCCAAATAAGTAGATTTTGTGTAAAGAAAACCAAAGCAAAAAGCACTCACTCACATATAGTACTCTAGATATGGTTTGACAAAATAATGACCAACATCGTCGCCATCCTCGACAACCACTAACCACTGACCAATGCTGAGATGCTGAGATGCTGGTAGTTGGCTGCTTTTGCTGTTGATGATGACAACGACTATACGACAGCGACAACAACGACGACGACAAACCAGGCTTAAAGCCATCTCCCCATATCGATATGTATGATTACTTACAGCACTGACTGCGTGCGCAATTTTCACTTTTTATGAACAACTCGTTTCCATAATAGTAGGTAAAATTTTTAAAACAAGTTCGATCATCATCGTCATATTATGCTAGTTAACAAATGTGCGTATAGCGCAAACTCCTTTCGCCGGGATCTGCCGTCATCGCGCGCGCGCCGCCGCCGGCCGCCATCGTCTCTCTGGAGTTGGAGGGTAACAACTTGCTGGTCTTGCCATCAACTCGGTTGTCAATGCCCAAACTCATTTAATGTTATCGTCATCTTCATCATCATTATCATCTTTTATTAATAATTTAACGTGCGGATCGTTCCACCAACGAACAGAGAAAAAAAGAAAACCCACACGATCAAACGTTAAATAATATGGTCGCTGACTGTGTCTCCTGTCGTTGGCCATTCATTTCATGATTGTAATTCAATTTCATTTTATTTCACCACCAAGTGCGGCGATTTTATGTGTGAAGATACGCGGCGCACAGTCCTAACCTATGCACCCAAATAAAAACGTCAGAAAAAAAACACCAACATTTAATTGGATCCTCAAGGTGTGTGTGGTGATGATCATCATCATCAGTTGATCTAGGTGTACAATAAAGCGGTATATTTAAATTATGTATACCAAGTATCTTGGGACCTTTTTAATCCACAAAAAAAAATTAACAACAACATCAAGTGGAATTTAACCTTTTTCTGATGACTCTCCTGATAATTATCAAAATTCCTGAGATTTTCTTTATCTCTTACAATCAAATAAAGTCGAATACAAAAATAATAAAAAAAAAAATGTCTCGATATGGTCACACAAAGGTTGAGAGTGTCGGCTCTGATGTGACCTACGAACACTCGAACCATTCTATGCCAGCGAAACAAACGCATTCCAACCTCCTGATTCAAATTCTCCACACTTCGTCGTCTTCCGATCTCATTTATCTTCTTGAAAAGAAGAAAGAAACACTCACTTTATTCATTCATCTCCTCCGCCTCCTCCTCCTCATCATCGTCGACGAGGTCCTCCTGTAACACAGAAAAAGACAAAAAAAAAGAACGGCCAACCCAAAACGTAACTACCAAACTATAAACATACTCGTATATATATAAAAAAAAACGATGGAATTCCAAATCCATAAAAATAAAATGGGAACCAAAAGACGGGATCGCGTCGTCGTCGGCACACCACACACAAAAAAATGTACACCAAACAGAAAAAGTGAGATCAGGCGATAAGATCTGCCACCACCACCGCAGCATTGCTGCAACGACCGGTATGGTCCTTCCCTGGGTAGAGACGAAACACAAAAAAAGTGTACACCGACCATAGGTATACAAGGTGTCAGATTTGTCGCCCTTCATTATAACACCACAAAATAATTCTCAATCTTGCCCCTACTACTACTCCTCCGCCGATCTTCTGGCTTCGCTCCATCTGCACACACAAGCAGACGCGGGCACATGCAATCATCGTTTTTCATCTGAAAACTTTGGCAGGCAGGCAGGCACAACCTCACTCGAGCGAGCCTTTTTCATCGTTCGTATAACGCGGATGCCCATGGCTCTCTTCTGGTGTGAAGGTTTAACTCCGAATGGGCGTCATTGGCTCTTCGTTATGCACAAGCACTCGCATTGCTCTTTCGCTGAATGTATAATATTTCTAGCAATCGATGATTTTACGAAAACCTCTCACATTTAAGGCATAAAGCAGCCTTGCCGCCGTCGTCGTCGTCGTCATCGTCATCATCGTCATCGTTGTAGTCTTCTTTTGTCGAAGGTTTTTTTTATACCCACACCCTTGAGCTGGATTGGCCAAAAGCAAGCAAGACTCATGCCCTGCCCATGGTAAAACCTTATTTATCCGTCCATTCATCGTTCCGTCGCGAATGACCTCGAGGTGTATATGGGTTTTGCTTCACTTAATGGCAAGTAATTTAGCAGATTTTAGCGCCGTGGAATTGTTCCGTCTCCACGGTTAGGTTTGAGATACTCGTTTGTTATATCGATCCCACGTCCATTCAGAGTCAGATTAGTTAGTGTAGTTTAGGGATATAGTAGGTAGAGGTGGGTTTTAGCTGCTGGAAGAAACGTCAAAAGTTCAATGAGATCTTTTTAGCGCAGTAACATTCCTCAAACGTTTTTTGTTTTCTTTTGGTTTGCGGTCAGACCAACAGACCAATCGACACTTAGTTTATTTTTCATCGGCTATTCGGTTATGGTAGGGTTGCCAATAAAAATCGATTTTGAAATATTTCACAAAAAAAAAAGATTGGAGCCTCATGTTGGGCGCCAGTCAAATGTGTAAATGTTCTCTTAAATAATGACATGGATTTATTAGCATATCAATTCTTTTTATTCCTATGTCTACTTTAAATGGCGGTGTTCTCCAATTAAAGGTTTTTCTATGTGATTATAATGTTAACAAACATTTTTGAAATCCATGCGTTTCGTTTACCTATATCAATTTTAAATGACATTCATGGCTTTAGATATGTGCATTCCCACGTGGGGAGCCAGTTAACAATTTATATTTTAAATGAAGACCCATTAACTGTAAATTTAGGAAAGTCTCCACATAGCCTTCAAACGGGTAAACCACCTAAAAAAATAACCCAGTCAACTAAAACCTCAACTAAATGTATCTAAAGAAATACTAAACGTATCTGAAGTACATTGCTTTTGGTAACCCCGTATTTTTTAGTTGAAAATGTATCCATAAAACCCATTTCCTCTCTTTCAAATTAACGGCAACCCTGATTTACGATCTCGTCGACCTTTTGGGTTTAGAAAACCAACAAAAAAGGACTAAAAAACAAAACGAAAAAGGAAACGAATAAAGCGTTAAATTTAAGATACTATTCAATTTCATGATGATGTTCATCCATTGATGTCGATCGGATTTTGTCGTGTTTTGAACGGTATTTCCTAGAAATTTCATTAAGAAACCAAAATCCGAATACTCAAAATAATTCTACCTACCTAAACCAACCCACTACATGAATGGCGGAGAGGTGCGGTGCTTTTGTGAATTTTTGTTTGGGTCCTTTCAATTCTCACCTCATTCACATTCCTTTTTGTATTGTGTGCTCATGTTAAATGTATTTTTTTTGTTTTATCTTTTTTCAGATCCGGAAATAGCCCAAGATGTCCCAGTCCCTGTAAATAATGAGGAGGAGGAGCGCAACATGAAACGTAAGTATTAAAAAAAACCACACCTACTTATTTGCATTGTAAGCTAACCCAATAATTCCTTTTTCTTTTTTGTAGACTTTGCTGCACTTTTAACTGGAAGGACATCTTACTTCCTGAAGGGAGAAGAAATGAAATCAATGTACTCTACACACAATCCACAGAATGTGGTGGCTACCGGTCGTTTTCTGTTCCACAAGAAGAATCTTTACTATTCATTCTACGTCTCAAGCAAAATCACCAGACCACGTGCCATTCAATTTGTAGACGACTCTGGTACCATACTTGAGGAGCACAATCTAACGACACCATTAAACGGACCGTTGAGTGTTTATCAGAACACGACAGGCAAGATTTGTGGCGTTTGGCGTCGTGTACCGCGTGACTACAAGCGCCTGTTGCGCGACGAGCGTCTGCATGTGGTATTGCTGTGGGGCAGCAAGTACCAGGCTGAATTGGCATTAGCGGGAAAAGTTGCCAAGTATACAGCACTTCAAACAGAGTTATTTAGTACGTTGATGGAACCGGCGCCAGGAACTAAATCAGATCAAATGGCCGGAGCAGGTGGTACGGCGATTGTTTCGACCAGCAGCGGAGTTGCGTCATCGGTTCACTTGACTCTGGTTTTCAATGGTGTATTCAGTCCGGAGGAGTATGTCGATGTGCCGGTTAGCATTCGCATTGAGTCGGCCGAACGGAAGGAGATGATTTTGGATGAGGTACAGAAGGTGCGCAAACCATCGCCTGAGGTTAATGTTTTGGAGATCTCGTCGCCAATATCGATTCAGAATTTGCGTTTGTTGAGCCGTGGCAAGCTGATGTTGACAGTTGAGTCAAAGAAGTACCCGAACTTGAAGATTCAGGGACAGATTGTTACTCGTGCCACTTGTGAGCTGTTCCAGACTTTATTGGCGCCGCATAACTATGAGTCCAAGGCGAAGGCAAGCGGTTTGGCATGGGTTTACATGAACACCGATGGAACAATGGCTTACAATATCCTTACCGATCATCTGAATGCAAAGGAACGCCCAGAGATCAGTTTGGTAGAGGATATTGGCAAGAGGAAGACCGTTTTAGAGGATTTGACACAATCGTTTAACTTCGACCAGGCCATCGGAACTATTGACAAAATCAGTCCGAAAATCATCGAATCGTTGTATGGTGGAGATTTGGGAGTTAACATTGCTATTGAAAGTGAACCAAATCTCATCCGCGGCCGTTTGACCCCAAGGCCAGTTGCCGATGCTCGCGATTCAGCTGAACCAATTCTATTGAAACGACAGGATGCCTCTAGCCCAGCTCATCTGATGGGCATGGCATGGATCGCCATTGACAACGATTGCAATCTACACTACGAGGTGACAGTGAATGGATTCTTTAGCAATCAGCAGGAGTTCCAAATCTACCTCGAAGAGAAACCAATTGAGGCAATTGGAGCACCGATTACCCGCAAAATGTTGGAAGAATTCAGCGGACCCTACATGGAGGGATACGTTCTGGGCATGGCAGCAAATGAGCTTATCAAATTGGAAACAAGTGTGTGCTACCTGGAAGTCTATTCAAAGGACCGACAAGAACTCCTGCTGCGTGGTAAACTCAAATCGACCAAGGTGCCAAGTCATTGTTTCCCCTCGTACACGGACAACAATGTTCCGAGCGTTATTGTTCCAGGCGATCACAATGGACCGATTAATCCGGAAACGGATACAAAATGCTATCATTCAGGACGATTCTACGACGAGTCTGAACAATGGCGCAGTTCACAGGAAACATGCACAATGTGTGCCTGCCAGCATGGACGTGTCACCTGCGATGCCATAAAATGCCCGACTTTGAAATGCCGCCAGGGTGAAGAGTTGATCCTACGTGACGGTGAATGCTGCCCGACTTGCATTTCTCCGAACATTGTTTTGCAAACGAACAACTCTGCGGAACGTGGGTGTCGCTTAGGTGATCAATTTCATCTGGCTGGAGCAACATGGCATCCGTATTTGCCACCAAATGGCTTTGACACATGCGCAACTTGTACCTGTGATCCACTGACTCTGGAAATTCGCTGTCCCCGTTTGGCCTGTCCAGCGCTGACATGTCCTGAGAAATTGGCATACCGTCCCAACAAGAAGGCCTGTTGCAAGGTTTGCCCTGAAGGTAAATCCACCCAACATGGCGACAAGTCGGGACCGATCAATCCGAATGTCCTGCAAGATCAAGCATCACCGCGTGCTACCGTCAAATCGACCGAAGATATTCTATCGAACGGTGGTTGCAAAGTAGGCGCCTCATTGCATGAAAACGGTCAGGAATGGCATCCAGTTGTGGTGTCATATGGCGAGCAGAAATGCATCAAATGTCGTTGCAAGGTAAGTTCAAATTATAAAACTATTTCACACATCAACAGCGTATTAATGTTTTTTTTTTTTTCTTTTTTCTAGGATTCATATGTGTCCTGTCAGAGACGATGCACGCGCGCAGCGTGCAACAACCGAGTTTCATCGAAGAGAAAAGCATTCGGCGGATCAGACAACGACGAATGCTGCTCATCACAGTGCCGTCGCTCAAGACGACACCAACAACACAGGCGGACGCACAGAGACCGAGGAGACGAAAAAGCCTCCAAAGCCTCCATCTCAAGCCGCAGCTGAAGAGCCACAAGCAGCCGCGCATACATATCATTTAATATATTCAACACACTTAATTATATTTATACATATAATGCACCACTATAGTCGCACGCGAAATACGCACCTACATACAGTTAAATCAAGAAAAAAAAAACAGAACTTAAAAAATGATATAAAAAAAAGTTTTAAAAAAATATAATTTATTAGAAAAGGACTAGAAAACGCGCGTTGGACTGTGCGGAGGAGGTATATGCAAGAGAATCACACAAAAAATTCCAAAACCTTTTCTCCCAAAAAAGAAGAAAGAAAAACAACAAAAATATTTTGTAATTGAATCTACGTCAATACTGATACAGAAGATAAACCGAATCATTGAGGCAAACCATTGAGATACACATCCCATATGCAAACACCAGCGTTGACTGGGGGGAGGGGGAGTACAAAAGGCTTTTGATTTTCACACGAATATTTTTTTTGTTTTCGTTTTGTACTATATACTTAAATAATACATAAAGGATACATAGACCATGTATATAGGAGAAAATTGAGAGAGATTTTCAAAAAATCACAAAAAAAAAAAACACTCAAGGAGCGTTAGCAAGGCGCCATGTAAAGGTAATGTCAGCACCAAACGGACCATGCAAGGGGTAGCTTTTCGGTTGGATAAAAACTACGCACACTTGTGGTTGATGGTGGATGGTGTGCAGCGCCTGTGCTCCTTGACAAATAAGAATATTGTCAAATTACTAGCTTTTTTGATTAATTTTGTTTTATTTAGTTTTTTTTTGAATACATATTTTCGTATGTAGTCATTGGCTGAAGTCAGTCAACCAAATGAATTTTTATGGAATTGTTTGTTTTTTTTTTAAATGTACATTTTCGGACATGAAGATAATGAAAATAAAAAAAAACACCAACAACAAGAAAGATGCAAACAAAATCTAACTGACAATGAATACTTTTTTTTAGTTTTTAGTAAGTGTATTTTGTATTATAGAAAGGAACTTTATTATTTATTTATAATTAAAAGTAATACACACAACAAACAAAACAACTGATTTAAAAAAAAAAAACTCTTAGACTTAATTATTAGTTATTATTATTATTATTATATTTCTTTATTTAATTTTATTTTGAGTTATTTTTTTAGTAATGAATATGCATAAATATCTATAACCATTATTTGTATTATTTCGGCTTAGAGTTTAAGAATAACGATGGAGCTTTATTAAATCTAATTAACCACAACAGACTATTTCAAAATTTGCAAAAAAAAATCAAATAAAATAAAATGAATAAAAAATATAATGTAAATGTGATTATTTTGAAATAACATAAAAATATACAAAAAGCTTAATACGCAAAAAATCATTAAAATCTTGTGTTTTTTTTTTTTTTGAATGGTGAGAATTTTTAAAGGACTTGAAATTAGGTCAACGGGTGGTGTGGTTTGAAAATAATGGTAATGGTCGGTTTGAAACAACAAACAACTTTGTATATCATGATACATGTGTCTCAAAAAAATATTCAAGGTATAACACAAGGTGACGAATTAACGAATATTCGGTAAGTTTGATTTGTACTAATAGGTTCCATTTATCCATATATGTATTATCCTCCGAAATAATAGCGTACAAACTAAAAATGACAAAACATGCCGATAGTCAAATTCGAGGCGATGTCATTAAATACATGAAAACATAAAGGGCCGCGTATATACGTATATGTAGCTGGGGTCATATTTTATAAAACGAATATCGTTGTAATCAATTCGTTCTCGTTGAAATTCGATTACATAAAACGAGTATCGTTCTTGATTTTACAATACTCGACTTTTCTTACGACTGGCATTGGGTAGTAGTATAGCTTTCGTTTCTGTCGTGACATCGTTTACTTCAGTTCGTTTCATGTAATAGAGCCCCTGATGCTTGTAGCTGAGTAAAAAGTTAAATACAAGGCAACCTGTAAGCGCTTACACAATGTGTATCTTCGTAAATCTGTAGCTTGAAATTGAATAGAGGGCAACTTTATGCAAGAAATGTATCTCTCTTTTGACAGCGATGCAAGATACAAGCTACAGATATGCAATCTGGGCAGGCCTTTTTTGAAGCAAGACCAATCCAAATTCCTCTATAGGACTGTCAAAATTGATTGTAGTAAACAAAATTTTAAAATTAAGTAAAAAATGTTCTTTCATTGCGATTTTTCTTGGGTAGTGGAGATGATTCCGAAGAGAAAGAAACATGATTGTCAAGAAGACGAATTAGAGATATTTCAGACCACCACCAATTCACCGTAAGTAATAATTTACCCATACGACAATACCTAATGTCTTATTACAATTTATTCTAAATATATTTCACAATAGATTTATTGCGGGAGGAGATTTCAATACTAAAATAAATAAGTATAAGTCTAATGAATACTAGAGGAAGATCTTTACTTGAAAGAATTAAAGAATGAGGCAGTAAATATCATTTGGCGAGAAAACCTACCTACTGGCCAACAGATAGGAATAAAACCCCAGATCTTGTCGACTTCTTTATAACAAAAAATATCTCCTCAAATATTATAAATGTGGAAGTGGGGCCAGACCTTCAGTCAGATAACTCTTCAATACTTCTCACGCTTGGCAATAAAATAATAATGAAGGAACAAAGTCAAGTCAAGTCAGTTCATATACATTTTACGTTAAAAAATGTACCACACATTCCAGTATACATAAACAGTAATGTAGTGTAATATTCAAATACAGCTAAATAATGGATGACTCTAGACGCCAAACTGCGCGGGAAAGCACATGTAAAGAAAAATAGAGATGAATTAAACATCCGCTACAGTAAAATGTATTGGCTTATTGGGAGATATTCATCCCTTTCCAATTACAATAAATTATTGCTATATAAGTAAATTATTAAACCAGTATAGACCTATGAGCTCCAGTTGTGGGCATGCACATGCAAGACAAGCTTACAGAATACAAGCCTTCCAAAACAAAGTACTACGGAGCATAGTTAACGCACCATGGTACATACGTAACACCGATCTGCATAGAGATCTATATATTGAAATGGTTGAAGATGAAGCTAAAAAAAGTAGCTTTAAGGCACAGAGATAAGATTCTCAACCATTTAGAAATATCACAGCTTTTAAGAACCGGCAGTAAATTAAGACGCGTTAAACCTCTGGCTGGATCTATGTAGCTAAAGATATAAAAACAAAATACATTTCCAAACACAACGGCGGTATTTCTTCAACATTTTATATTTTTATAAAATATAAAACATATGAAAAATAAATTGCTGATTAGTCTAACGACTAGGTGCGATTCCTTGAAGACATGTAAAAGTCAGTCTTCGGGAGGTTTTTTAGATCGGGTTAAAGTCCCTCACTATTGCAGAAGGTTCTCTCGCGATAAAACCTCTGCAATGTCTTTCGATGATTTTACCTTCCAGCGAACGTCCACAAAAAAAAAATATTTTAGTTTTTTAGTTTTTAAAAAAAAAACTATTTCGACTCAACAAAGAAGCGTTTATAAAGGGTGGTTAAATTTTAAGGGCCGATGTTGATTTTGAATAAAACACAAATTATTTAGGAAATTATTTTCATTTCTTTTTATTATGATAATATTGCTATGGTTCAATTATGTATGGAACAAAATATCGGCCAAATGGCCGCCGCGACCTCGGCGGCACTCCACCATCCGATGGTCCAAATTTTCGATGACGCTGAGGCATAATTGAGGTTCTATACCGTTAATATGCCGAATTATCTCATCCTTTACCTCTTGAATTGTTGCTGGCTTATCGACGTACTTTTTTTCTTTCAAATAACCCCAAAGAAAGAAGTCCAACGGTGTCAAATCCCATGATCTTGGCGGCCCATTGACATCGCCACCACGTGAGATAACGCGGCCATTCAATTTGTCGCGCTAAAGAGCCATTGTTTCGTTAGCTGTGTGGCAATTGGCACCGTCATGTTGAAACCACATATCGTCCACATCCATAACTTCCAATTTGGGCCATAAAAAGTTCGTTATCATCTCACGATAGCGAAAACCATTCACAGTAACTGCCTGACCGGTCTCATTTTGGAAAAAAATACGGCCCGATGATGGCGCCACCCAATAAACTGCACCAAACAGTCACTCTTTGTGGGTGCATTAGTTTTTCGACAATCACTCTTGGATTATCTATCGCCCAAATGCGGCAATTCTGCTTATTGACAAATCCACATAGGTGAAAATGTACCTCATCACTGAAGATGATTTTCTTCGAAAATTGATCATCCACTGTTACCATTTCTTGCCACCATTCTGACCATTGACGACTCTTGAAATGGTCAAGAGGCTTTAGTTTTTGAGTCAGTTGCACTTTTTAAGCTTGTAAATGTAAGTCTTTATGCATAATGTTCATCAATGACGAGCATGAGCGGTGCAATTGTTGGGACGAGTTGAGGTGGACCTTCAGCCACACTATCGCGAACAGCAGCAATATTTTCTGCAGTACGAGCTGTACGAGCATGCACTGGTGTTTTCACATCTCCTACAGACCCGGTTTGCTCAAATTTTTGCACGATTTTTCCGATTGTACGCACATTTGGACGATTAAATTGACCGAAAAAATCACGAAGTGCACAATATGCATTTTGATTTGAACGCCCATTTTCACAATAAGCCCTAATAACTTAAACGCGTTGCTCGATTGTGAATCTTTCCATGGTCCAAATTAAGTTAGTCTGAAATTGAGAAATGTCAAATGAAATGCGGAAAAAAACTCGACGTTGAGGTGTGGTTCACATTCAAGATCGCCCTTAAAATTTAACCACCCGTTATATTTAATGGGTAGTATTGATTCGTGTGATTGATAATGAAATTGTGTGCGACTCTTAGCTGACATATAAATGTAAATTTTCACTCACCATTTTCTATTTTATTTTACCCTAGATTTTTACAGCTGGGGACAATTACTGGCAGACACAACAATATTTATGACTGCAAATTTGTGTCAATCCAAAGAAATTACGAGAATCGTAAGACCTAAAACGACACTAGTTTTACGTAATCATATTTCAACGATAACGAAGTGATTTCAACGATATTTAATTTACCAAATATGGGCCTCGACACTCTGCCTCCACTTTGCGACCATCCGGGGATGGTACCATGACTGTGCACTAAAGCCCAGTGCTCTACTTTAAAGTTGTTAAAACTAAATGAAAAGAGTAGAACGACGTGCCTTTCTGTTAGAAAGCTTATCAGAAAAGGTGCAGCCTAACTGCTGCAAAGCACACAGTAGAACCATCCGGAAAATACGACTGGATGGGTGGAAAAAAAATTGGAGGGATACTTGTGGCATTAACTACGATCCGTGTTATAGTGAGCAGAACCAGTTATTATTCGGAAGAGAAATTGTCGTAGCTGACAGACTTAGATAAAAAGTATTATGTTTCGAGAACATCCTCATAAGCTTTATATGCGATTACGATCCTTACTTACGATTACGATCCGTCAGAGTAAAAATGACATTTAAAATGACTGGTTTTAAAGAGCACCTGGACAAAAGTTATGAGCTACTTTTAAAATACGAAGATAAATCATGCCGTGTGATTTCAACGTTGTGATAGAAAAAAAAAGACATCTTTAAAGTTATTGTCGGAAAATCAGCTTTACATCCTCATCGGCCCAAGGCACGTTCTTGTTCTTCATAAGTGGCGCTACTATCCGGAATGAAAATGGGCCGCAATCAACGTTCCTCTCGAATTAGTCAAGTTGGTACTACCTCAAAGTTATATCTGTCAATGGTAATAATCTGTCCAATTCGTTGATGTTGCTTACTGCTTGACCCACTTTTGCCGCTTCCACCTCATTACCAGCGAAGGTGGCTATGACATCAGGTTGCACCGATTTATGGACGAGTTTGCCTCTGCTGTTGGGTCACAAGGACTGTCAAGATGTCTTCCCTGTGTCTGCTTTAAAATCTCCCAAAACGATTTTAATTTTTGTCAAGGATCTCGTAAAAGCAGTATTTCGCTGTCTTTCAACATTTTCCTCCATCGGAGCGTGACCGCATATAAGGCTTATGTTGGCGAATTTGGCATTGATGCGGATATTGTAACAATCGTTTGCTTATGTCTTCAAAGCATATGACTTCTTGCCTAAGTCTGGAACTTATAGCAATTTCACATCCGAATAGTCGCTGTTTCTGCTCACTATATAAAAAGACCCGTGGTAGATTCAGTGGGTAGTTAACCCAAAATACAACCACCAATATGGACCGCCAGATCCAAATTATTAGATACCACTATGATACGGGGCTTTGTCCACCATAACTGGGGCTGTAGCGCCACATTTGACTCCATCTTGGGAATTTTTCCGCCACCTTCTGGGGAGGTTTTTTGATAAAATAGCTAACTTTGGTCTTGGACTGGTATTTTATTTCACAGCCACCCCGCATATCTGCAGAGGATTTCTCTGTCCGCCACCCGAGGACGCGTCCGATGGGAGACTAGCAACTCCACACGGACCCTGAGCACTTAGCTTCCAGTTTTTCAGCCCAAGTGCTCTGGCAATCGCTTGATCCTGAACCGAATGTTCGGTATTTTTTATCGCATGGAACCTGAAGAGGAGTATTCGAAGATTCTCTTGGCTCGACGATGTAGCACAATTACTGGTCATAAAGTTGAATCTCCTCCTCCATACGTTCCAGTGCGAGATTGAAGAAATCGCATGATAGAGTTCTTGTCGGAATCCAGTACATGTTTGGAAATGTTCAGATGAGCTGTACCCAAACTGAACGTTGCATCGCGAGTCCGCTAGTGTTAGGCGACACAGCTGTATCTGTTTTGATGGTTTCCCTTATTCCGCCATCCGTTTATATGGTCGATCGGCCAGGCCGGAAGTTACTCTGGTACGTAACGATAAGTGTATTGCAGAAAGGCTTAAGACGTTCACAGAGTACATTGGATATAGGATCTTATATGCGATATTTAGCAGGGATATGCCTAGGCTGTTGGTTCAATACATGGGATTGCCTTTTCAGCTGATACAGCTGATATTCCAGTCTTCAGACATGCCATCATCCATTCAGACTTTTTTGATGGCTTGGTGTATGTACACTTCCATGACAATACCTCACTATTTAAAGAGCTTTGCTGGTAATGCATAAGAACTGGCTCCCTCGTTGTTCTTCAGTTTTTTATCACTGCACGATAATCCTCAATATCCTTTCTCGTTCTATACTCTTCCCGCAATGCGTGTACAATTATAAGACCGATGTTCCGAAACATTGCTCTGATACGGATCACAGTCGGGCGATCAATGAAGAGATTCCGGGAGCAGTGGAATACTATGTAACAACACCTAAGTTCAGCTTTTGCGGAAGTCTAACAAAAACCAAGTGTCATGAAAATTTTCTTAAATTTGCGGTTCGGAGTCGGTGTTAAACACAGGAGGTCCTCGTCTTTGTGGCAATATAACTTTGCGTACATAAATAAGTGAGTATCTAGGTTTGAGCCGCTGTATGGGACATTAATTGCAGATATTAACTTTGATTTACTTCTTCCTTTAGAGGGATTATTTCGCTATGCTCTCATGAACATCTCACTTAAAAGAACGTCGAAAGATGTTATACAAGCCTCCACTGAGCAAAATTATGGAGATCCTATCGTAAGGCATCATTCTTTATAGGACTATAATTAACATTGCGATTGAAAAATGAGATTTTGTTTTTAAAATTAGAACACAAGCGCCGTTCAGTCGCACAATATAAAGTCAAATGTATCGAAACAAAAGACGAATCCCCACCCATCACTCACAAGACCAACATTCCAAGAAAATTATATAAATTTGTCAACTGATTAGATACTTGGGTATCCTTGCGGTCCTTGGAGTCAGTCGATCACACCTAAACAATAACATTTGTTTATATGCAAATAGAAAGGAAAATCTCCCCTTCAATCTCAAGGCGACGATTTTTTGGACTGTCAAAGTCGCACCTCTTTCCTTGTTCTTACGGCTGCGCGCGGCAGCGCACTGTAATACAAACAGTTCCTAAGTTGTTGACTCTTTTTTGTCAACAGTTTCCACTAATTTCAAATACACCATTCACACCCACACCCTGAATCGTGTCATTCCGTCTGTCCAGATTCAGTCGATTAACATTTTTATGTTGAAATAATTACACCTGAGAAACATCGTGTCGACCCGCGTCGATGGCACGACAGCATGAACCTCGGCTCTGACTCCGACTCTGACTCTGACTATGGCGGCAGCCAGCAATAGCGCATATTTCACAAACCTACCAACTGGCAATAGATATACTTGCACATATAGACGCATATGCATGCCTGTATGGTAATTCTCTTGTCCTGGCGCAATATTTATGATTTCAATGGATATCTGCGGCCAATCAACAACATTCCATTTGGCGCAGAGCACCGGGGTCTACGAGACAAGACTTCACTACTATTTCCAGTGATGTGATATCATTCAGCGGGATGTCGGGAGAAAAGAGTGTAATTTAACAACGTTTTGTCGAAGACTCAATTTGGACCCGCAGTCAACATGTAACTTGTTCGTAACTCGATGTCACCTGGAGGAAGGTGTCTGGTAAAGGCTAATTACTTGCACTTTGGTTATGGCTTGACTTAGTAGCTGTGGATCAGCGTGTTCAAGTGTTAATTTACTGCGCGCAAACTCAATGAATATTTTAAAGGTAATGAGGTGACAATTAGCATACTATTAGCACACTATTTTCAATTAAGACACATACTCGTACAACTCTGCGCTCGACAACCGACAACTGGCGGTGTTTATAAATATTTACGAGGATGCAGAATGCATATCTCTTAATTAAAAGACATAAAAAGGAACTAATAGTGCGTGCTTTTGCGTAGTAAGATTTTATTGTCATCATAACAGTCTCGATTGCGAGAAGGTGTTTTGTGTGCAATTTATTTTATATCCCAAGTGTCTAATCTGACGTTAGATTGCACAATTAATGTCGGAAATTGTCCGCGACATTGATTCATGTTCGTGGTGATGGCATTAATCTGATTTAAGCGGGAAGGAATTGCGATCACAGAACAATTGCTTGGCGTGAACTAATAACAGAGGAAAGAGGGCTCACTATTAAGGGATAATGAAACCTTGGGTAGTGTACTTTGTATGATCGATCGATACGACAGCTTTTCACCACCGTATTATAACGAGATTCAATTCTATAAATACCCAAACCATTTGCAATGGTCGGACGTTCGGAATATCTGTAAAGAAGTCAACTTTTGATAGGCAGTTGTTGGGAACGTTGTAAAGTAAAGTCTTGTTATAGCGGATATCTTCTCCGAATCTTCAGAGAAAATGCAGTTTACAGTACATACCTACGGACAACAGTTAATCATGACATCAGTTGAACTTATTATTTTATCGCCGAAATCGAAAAGAGATGAGGTCTCTTAGAACAAGTGTGAAGTGGACAGCTGCAACACTTTAAAAAAAAAAACTGGTCAGGGTGATTGGCACAGCTCTGCTGTCCTCAGGTCATGGCCCTCCAGGTTTAGGGTAGTTGGGTTAACTACCTAATCACGAAATACCATATTTATTACTAAGCTACGATGCAACCAAAAGCCTCGGTAAGGACTGAGTTTATTGTTGACAACTATCGGAAATGGAAAAAATGTCAACGACGTTCTTATCTGCACCTGGAATGTTAGAGCAACCTCCAGGTTGGGTGTTGTGCCGTCAGAGTAACTTCCTAACCATTTACAAATTACACTTTTTTTATAACTACATATGTTACGTCGGCTACGTTACTGAGGTAGTGAATGTAGTTAACGTAGCAAATTATAGTACATTTAGTGGAATCTGTCTGGGTTGCCTGATTCAATAAAATGCGGTGAATATTAAACTTATTAAACAAAATAAAAGATAAAAATAAAAAAATAAATACCTTACTTAGCATGAGAAAGGAAAGTATATACATGTTGGAACTATATGTTCAGTTTACTTACTTTTTTAAGTGGCGTTACAGTCCGGAATGAACCTGGGCCTGCCTCCAGTTGTGCACTCCAAGTTGGTTGAGGTCAGTTTCTACTTGTGCGCGCCACTTAAGGCGAGGTCTTCCTCTACTGCGTCCGATGTCTGGTTGGGAATCGAAGACTCTGCGAGCCGGAGTATTGTTGTCGAATCGTTGTGTGTGAAAATTTGATAGATTGTGCACTTTCCTGGCCTAAAACCACACTGATAAGGGCTGATCAGATTGTTGGTAAACGGTTTCAGACGTTGACATATTACGATCTTGGAGGCGATGCTGAGGAGACTTATGCCTCTATAGTTCGCGCAGTTCTGAGGGTCTCCTTTTTTGTGGATGCTGAGGTTCCATTCTTCAGGCATACTTTCATCTGACCAGATTTGGCTTATGAGTTCGTGGATGTTACTTACCAAGTCATCTCCGCCGGCTTTATAAAGTTCAGCGGAAAGGCCGTCATTTCAACGT
This sequence comes from Rhingia campestris, assembly GCA_932526625.1. Taxonomy (NCBI): domain Eukaryota; kingdom Metazoa; phylum Arthropoda; class Insecta; order Diptera; family Syrphidae; genus Rhingia; species Rhingia campestris. The sequence goes on from OW052182.1 coordinate 65,137,451, forward strand.
CTGAAACCTCGTTATTGGCATTCCTCATCGAACCATTTGAAAGTAGTAGATTTCATTAATTTTTGAAATAGAAATTATGAATTATCCATGTCAATGTACTTTTTTTTTTTTGACTTACAATACTTATATGCCATATATCACATCTGCTATCAATTAGCAGCACAATGCCTTACTATCGCAAAATCGCAACAAACGTTGTATTTATCATCTTATCCATTAAATCTCTGACCTAGTGATCTATAGCCAAGTAGTAAAGACATTCCGTTCCGTGTTGTGTACAATTGTGCTCCTACATGAACATGAACAACTCTCAGCTTTACATAATTGTTATCTGAAAATCTTAAGCCAATCCAGGCGGTGAGTTCATAGTCAGTGTCAGTGTCATGCTCAAGCTCATATACGACCATCGGCATCGGCGTTTACATCAATAGCTGCCCGATGCAGATATCAACATTTGACGTCTTCTCGAATAGAATGTGTCAATTGGATTTCCATGTCCAACATATCTTTGTGCATACAACAACAATAAATCACTGAGCCGATTTATATTCATTTAAGAAAATCTAAGAAAATAAATGAGATCATTTAGCGAAGCACGTTTTTAATTTGTAGCAGTTGTGTGTTTCGCCAATATCGCAGTTAGGTAACGTATAACAATAATAATTACTAATGGCAGCTATTCATAACATTCTAGATACGAGTAGTATCTCCTGTATTCTCCATTGGAATCGTGGTTTCGATTGAAATGTATTCAACAATTTGTCACTATTGGGCGTGCATTAGAGCTTGTAATGGCGCGATTTACACATTTGAAAAATTCATAAGTGTTTTTTTTATAATATCATGCGTATTACGTCATTCTACTAGCATTTACGATTACTACGTTTTTAAATACGTTCTTCCAAATGACATTGACTTTTGTGATTAGATACGGATGGATAATTTGTACTTAACTTGGTGTGGACAAAGAGATAACACTTATGACGTGGAAGGGTGAATCTCATTATGACCAATTTCTTAACATGAGAGTGTGTTTACTACGTTAATGAGTATTAGTAACATTTTTGAAGCAAGGGTTCTGGAATTCTTGCCATGGATTTTTTGTTAGTTTTGGGTTTTTGGAATGTTTCAAGAATAGAACATACATGTACTAGATGGTTTATGACTATTATAACGCAAGGTCAAAGTATTTGTTCTCAATAATATGCACGAGTGTCCTTAAAAGATTTGAGATTTCCAAGATGGAAATAATAAAAATACATTTTCATTTAGCTTTTATGAGCCAAAATTGTACACCAACCGAACCCCTAAAAAATATCTCAGGGACTTGCTGGGAAAAGAACAGAAAAACAAAAATAATATATTCATCTCAACGCGGGCCGTTTTCGTTTCCCAATTATCGTGGGTCAAACAACAACAAAAATCAACCAACATAGAAAATTGATGGTGGACCTTAAAAGAAACATATGAGAAGGCTGCAATCTGCGGTGCGAATCGTTTAATACCCTATTTTATCCCATCCTTAAAATAAATTTGCCCTAAAAGGGCCTGAATTGTGATACAATATAGAACACATCTGCTTAGAAAGTTTTATCTTTTATGTTTCGACAAAAAACGATGTTTTTCTATGCAGCATATATGCTTTGAGAAAGGCTTTACAAAAAAAAATGCCTAAAAAAATTGAATATAGAGAATATATTGAGAATCTCTAAATATCAAGCTTAGACGAAACACAATGTTTTTTCTGAAAAGTAGATTTTGCTGTGAAAATTGTTACCCTTGTTCTGCTTTGTCTATATATCAAATTTCATCATTCTAGCTGAAGATGTAAGGCCCAAAAAATTTGTGACACACAGACGGATTGACGGACAGACAGACATGGCTTAATCCACTGAGCTAGCGATTTTGAGTACTTCCATGTACGTTAAGGCATATCTATCTAAATTATTTCTCTATGTTATAAATTTATGGTCAAAACTTATATACCCCTATGGGATAGGGAATAAACAACAAACCCTGAATATCAATGACTTTAACACCAGTGGTGCTATAAACAAAGATACTAATTCCACTCGGCCTTTAGCTAGAAGATGCCATTAGCGTATGCTTATCTGCTTATAGCATGAAAGGAAAAAACCAAAACACCCAAACACAAGGCTACCCAATGTTCTTAGGTCAGCCTACATATCCTACACAATTCTGGCAAAAAGCCGGAAAAGGATAGGGATCAATCAGAATGAACTTAGGCTGAAAGATCGCATTAGTGTCTGTTCTACTATATCGAATAAGAGCCCTGAAGCATTCGGTTTCGGAACCTATGCTCCTATTAGAGAGTCAATTACCAGAAACTTAAACGACAACCTTGAACCTAATGCTCTCAGATCAGCATTTCGTATCCTGGATCCTATTGGTATAGTTGAAAGAGATTTAAACTGAAAGATGTCACAACCTGTATTATATCGAATGAGCGCGCAAAACTCCCCAGTAGCTCTGCTCATATAGTAGTAAGAAAACTTCCTGAACACAAAAATTCACTAACTCCAAATACGAAAGGCAATCTAATGTTCTTTAGCCAGCATACTCATCCTGGATCATCTTTGTAAGAAGGTGAAAAATAATAGGATGCAGGAAAGGGTCATAATCTGAAAGATGACATTAGTGTCTACTCTGCTATACCGGATGATCGTGCTGAAGCCTTCGGTACCTCTGCTCATAGCAAAGATATAACTACCAGTATCTCCAAATAAGCTAACTCCAAGAACTCAAGGCTACCCAACTTTCTCTGGTCAAACTTACGCATCCTTGACATGAGTGAAAAGGATAGGAGCCAAGCTGGAATAAACCGTTATCTTGGGCTACTGCAACACTGCAAAGGCCCAAATTAAAAACTAATATAAAAGTCGCAAGCATTAAAGCTAACCCTTTAGTCACTTGCGGAATGGTAAGTTCTAGGTTTCAACTGAAACTGTATATAAAAGCCCGCGCGCAAGTCTCTCGAAATGTTTAACACCTCTAAAAAAAAGCAAAGAGTGTGCAAACTATCCGTTCGGGCTTCTCTGAAATGTTAAAAAAACAGTTTTGTGGCCGGATTTTTGGACATGATGTCAACGGGAAATTTACTTAGGAAAGGTAGTTCATTCAGGGTCGCAAGCATTAAAGCTAACCCTTTAGTCACTTGCGGAATGATAAGTTCTAGGTTTCAACTGAAACTGTATATAAAAGCCCGCGCGCAAGTCTCTCGAAATGTTTAACACCTCTAAAAAAAAAAGCAAAGAGTGTGCAAACTATCCGTTCGGGCTTCTCTGAAATGTTAAAAAAACAGTTTTGTGGCCGGATTTTTGGACATGATGTCAACGGGAAATTTACTTAGGAAAGGTAGTTCATTCAGGGTGAACCTTTGAAACAGCTCTATGAGCGAGATCTCGAATCTGAGTGCAATTGCCACAAATTTAAAATGATTCTCGCTGGTACAGTAAATCCCATAAACTGGAAGCCTGTAGAGACCAAATGAGATGAAATTATGAAATTATCTAACATAACATTATATATTTTTATTTTTTGCCACAAAGAATAGGAGCTGCCTACCCCGAATAGCCAATTTGAGAAGCGTTCTTTCGCAAGACGTTATGATAATATCGAGCGTAAGTAATCCAACCCACAAAATATTATGCCACTGTACCCACAACGAAGACTAAACCTCGTTCAATATTATCAAGATGCGCATTGATAGACTTGGCAAAATCTATCTTGGAGCCAAGTTCCAGGTATCTAACAGGGACAATATTCCCCACTGAGCTTAAACTAGATTCTTCGCGCCACATGAATCTTTCATGCGCAATTATTCACAGGGTACTAAAATAAAATCCCGATTTCCTGAGTGTAGATTATGGAAGATATTGAAAATTAACGTCTGCCAAGCGAAGCATCATTCTGTTCATAACGCAAAACTACAATTAAATGCTTCTTTGAGTCCATTAAGATCATTTTTTTACCCTATGTTTGGGTTCTAATTGAAAAGGAAATTAAAAATGGAGCCAAACGTTTTTGGTAGCGCGTTGCATTACTTCTAAACAAAGTTGTTAACCAAAAATGAAGAGCAATTTAGTAGGGAAGTTGTGATAAGAAATTTAAGCTTCTTTGGACTTACTTACTTACTTACTTAAGTGGCGCTACAGTCCGGAATGAACCTGGGCCTCAACCAACATGCCTCTCCAATTAGCCCGGTCCTTAGCTAACTGCCTCCAGTTGCGCACTCCAAGTTGGTTGAGGTCGGTTTCCACTTGTGCGCGCCACTTAAGGCGAGGTCTTCCTCTACTGCGTCCGACGTCTGGCTGGGAATCGAAGACTCTGCGAGCCGGAGTATTGGTGTCCATTCGTTCTACATGTCCTAGCCATCTTAAACGTCCAATGCGGAGTTTTTTGACCAGGGGCATGTCGCTGTACAGCTCGTATAGTTCTTGGTTGAATCTTCGTCTCCATAGCCCGTCAACGCAAACGGGACCGAAGATTTTTCGAAGAATTTTCCTCTCGAATCTACCAAGGATTTCTTCATCCGCTTTTGATACGGTCCATGCTTCAGCGCCGTAGAGCAGGACTGGGATGATCAGGGTCTTATATAGGGTTTCCTTAGTAGTTCGAGTGAGGGCTTTACTACTAAATTGCCTTCTTAGCCCGAAGAAACAGCGGTTGGCAAGAGTAATTCTTCGTTTAATTTCTGACGAGATGTTGTTGTCAGAGTTAATAGCGGAGCCGAGGTAGACAAAGTCCCGTACTACCTCAAAGTTATATCTGTCAATGGTGACGTTCTGTCCAATTCGTCGATGTTGTGAGTCCTTTCGTGATGACAGCATATACTTAGTCTTACCCTCATTTACTGCTAAACCCATTTTCGCCGCTTCCTTCTCTATACTAGCAAACGTGGCTATGACATCACGTTGAGTCCTGCCAATGATGTCAATATCGTCAGCGTATGCTAGTAGTTGCACCGACTTTTGGAAAATTGTGCCTCTGGTGTTGGCTTTGGAGTTTTGCACAATTCTCTCAAGAATCAGATTAAAGAAGTCACATGACAGCGCATCGCCTTGCCTAAATCCTTTTTTGGTATCGAATGTGTCGGTGAGGTCGTTTCCGACCCTGATGGAGCAGCGAAAATTCTCCATCGTCATCCTACACAAACGGACGAGTTTGGGCGGTATACCAAAACTAGACATGGCTCTATACAGTTCGTCTCTATAAATGCTGTCATATGCGGCTTTGAAATCGATGAATAGGTGGTGGGTATCGATTTGGACTTCTTGAGTTTTTTCCAGGATCTGCCGAAGTGTGAAAATTTGATCGGTTGTGGACTTTCCTGGCCTAAAACCACACTGATAAGGGCCAATCAGGTTGTTGGTAAACGGTTTCAGGCGTTCACATATTACGGCAGATAGGATCTTGTAGGCGATGTTGAGGAGACTTATGCCTCTGTAGTTGGCGCAGTTCAGAGGGTCTCCTTTTTTGTGGATCGGGCAAACGATGCTGAGGTTCCATTCTTCAGGCATATTTTCATCCGACCAGATTTGGCTTATGAGTTGGTGGATGTTACTTACCAAGTCATCTCCGCCGGCCTTATAGAGCTCAGCGGGAAGGCCGTCATTTCCGGCAGCCTTATTAAGCTTGAGTTTAGATATTGCTATCCTCACTTCACTCAGGTCGGGTGGTTGGCAGTTTTCGCTGTCGTTGCCAATATTGAATGGTTCGTTCTGCCTGACAGCGGAATGTTGTTCGTCATCGCCGTTTAACAGTCTGCAGAAGTGGTTCTTCCATATCCTCAGCATCGACTGTGTCTCAACTACAATATTTCCTTGTTCATCTCGACAGGATTCTGTTCGAGCCTTGTATCCTTGGCTTTGACGTTTTACACTTTGGTAAAACTTGCGAACATCGTTCCTGGAGTGGCACCTCTCTATATCCTCGATCGCGCGCTTTTCTTGCTCTTTTTTCTTCTTGCTGAAAAGCCGATGTTCTTCCCTTCTTCTTTGCCTATAGAGCTCAATGGCAGCTCTCGTCTTCACCTGCAGCTTAGCCTTGTAGGCCTCGTTCTTGGCTGCGAGCATCTGTCGGCATTCCTCATCAAACCAGGGGTTTCTTGCTGGTGGGCGCGAGAAACCTAGCACTTCAGTTGCGGCTGATCTAATGGCCTGTTGGCATCGTTGCCATTGCTCTTCGACATTCGATGCTGGTGGTATGGTGTTAATCGAGAGGTTAAGGGATACGCGTTGTGCGAAGGTCTTGGCGGTCTCTTGCGATTGCAGTCTTCCGACATTAAATTTTTTCACAGTATTTCTGGATTGTTGTGGCGTGGTGGATATCCGCATTCTTACCTTGGCTGCTACAAGGTAGTGATCCGAGTCGATGTTAGCTCCTCGGAATGTTCGGACATCCAAAATACTGGATGCGTGCCTCTTATCTATCGCAATGTGATCAATTTGGTTGACCGTTCGTTGATCTGGAGACCGCCATGTCCCCTTATGGATATCGAGGTGAGGAAACCGTGTGCTGGCTATAGTGGCATTTCGTTCCGTAGCGAAATCAATTAGCCTAAGTCCGTTACCAGACGTGTTGTCGTGTAGGCTATGTTTTCCGACAATACTTCTAAAGATGTCTTCTCTTCCTACCTTTGCGTTAAAATCTCCCAGCACGATTTTAACATCGTACTTCGGTAGTCGCTCATAGGTTTTGTCGAGGAGCTCGTAGAAGCAATCCTTAGCTATATCATCTTTTTCTTCCGTCGGAGCGTGAGCGCATATAAGGCTTATGTTGGCGAATTTGGCCTTGATGCGGATTGTTACTATGCGTTCGCTAATGTCTTGGAAACATAAGACTTCTTGCCTAAGTCTGGCACTTATAACAAATCCGCATCCGAATAGTCGCTGTTTCTGCTCACTATAACACGGTCCGTAGTATATGTCACAGTTTTTCATCCTCTTTTTGCCCGGCCCATCCCATCGTATTTCCTGGATGGCAGTAATGTCTGCTTTGTAGCAGTTTAGGGCTTCCGCTAGTTGTTCGCCTGCACCTCTCCTGTTTAATGTTCTCACATTCCAGGTGCAGATACGAACGTCGTTGTCCTTTTTTCGTTTAGCAGGGTCGTCAACAATAAAATCAGTCCTTTCCGAGGCTATTGGTTGCTTCGTAACAATAGTTTTTTCCGTGGATGGGTAGTTAACCCAAAGCACAACCCCCAACCTGGAGGGCCAGTTCCAATTTATTAGATACCCCTAGGACACGGGGCCATCAGTATCCACTACGGGATTGAGCGCTGCCGTTGGCCTTTCGGTTCATCCGCCACCATCTCTGTTCAAGGGGCCTGACTAACCCTTGAAATTCCTAGACAACCTGTTGTCCGAATATGTCAGAGCAGCTCATCTAGGTTCGCCTGGGACAGCAGGCCGGGTATTCATCCGTGCCATTCTCACCAGGGCGTTTATAGTGTTGCTGTTTTTCGTCGTGTTATCAACACTCGCACTTATCGTTTAGCAAGTCAAATCCGGTTGGATGAGACCAGTATCCGATGGTTACCACTTGGAGGTAAAGATAAGCACATTTGATGTGTAGTCAAAGTTGCAACACTGGGCATTGCCAAGTTAACGCCAATCAGAGTCTACCCTCGTTCTACAACACCCAACCATCAAGCTTCTTTGGACTCCTATTTGAATTTCTATGGTCTGGGAAGAACAAAGTTTTTTTTTAAGATTTAAATACCTAGTTCTATTTTCAAACAACCGTATAGTTAAGGAAATATTTAGTACAATTTTTTTGTTACAAAAAAAATCTGCTAGGTGGCGGTTTGCATCAATTGACATTAAACGACATAAAAATACTGGGTTGTAATTTTCGGTAAACTGTCATCAGAGAATTAAACCTGCATTAATGTATGTGAGATTGAAAAATAACTTGCGATATTACAAGAAAGCGCCATCTATGTAATTTCTTGTACCGCAAGTACTGTTATAATTTTGTAATTTGCAATTTTCGGTAATTAGTCATCAGAGAATTAAACCTGCATTAGTGTATGTGAAACTGTAAAAAAAAACTTACAATATTACAAGAAAATGCCATCTATGTAATTTTCTGTACTGCAAGTAGGTATGTATCATCGTGATTACTATGGTTTGAATATATGACCTAAGAAACATCGATACATCGATCATTCGACCGGACATACAAACTCAGGGACAATACGAACTAATTTTTATCACATCCAATACGTTTTTTTTAATGAAACCAATAAAAATCTTTGACCTCAACCGAAGAGTAAAAACCTAAAAAAAAAAAAAAGTTTCTGTATAAATGAATTTATAAATAAGGGAACGTACTCAGTAAGTCTGTTACATTATTGGCAACTATCGTTTAGAAAAATCTTGTATATATTTGTTGTCCTGGATGCATTTTAATATGGGGTTGTTGAATTAGGTAACACTTTCGGTATAATAAAGGTTTTACACCCAACCGAAAACTTAGTTTTCAAAAGCTATTTCACACTTTAACACCGAACATCGATCAGTTTTCATACTTTCTATATTTACTAGTCGCTAAACATTAACCTCATTATTAACGCTTATTAGCTAATCTGTGACTAACTTTTGACCGAGTATTTCTTTGTTAATCAGCATTTATTAATACGGTTGTAAACATTCAAGGAATAAGGGTAAGGGTATAAGCAGGCCAGCAAGCTTGACTCTTCTTCAGTGCATTAACAACCCATCAAACCTATTCTTGGGGCTTTTTTTTTACAGATGATACGTTATCATAGAGCACATACTCTGTTACTCTGAATTCATTGGAAAAGTTGTATGACTGTGTGACATTTATTTTAACATCTTATGTTAGCATATTTAAGCCCGATTTTTCCGTGCTGACTTAACCTACAGTCAGGTAACCCTGGATTAAATTTTATCTAGAATAAACGCATGAAGCAGTTTTTCATTGCATTTTTATTTAATTTGGTGATTCAATATGATTAACACTACTGACTTATCGATTTTTCCTGTCAACATTTTGTAGATATGTATCATTTTTTTAACAGATCATTTGTCATAACAACAACAAAATTAATCAAGCATTTTTCTTCTTTAAACAGTTAAATTCAATATTTCAAACTATTAAGAATCGATTTAGATCTGAAAATGAATATATTGTAAAAGTATTAATTTTCTAAAAAAAAAAATTTAATATATGCACATAAACAGAATTAAAAATAATTATTCCCTTGCTATTTTATCCTATCTGTCAAAGACTTGTGTTCACTTTATCCAGGGTTAACTTACCAAACTTACTGGGTTAACTTTAAAATAATTTTGGATACAAATTGACTAAAAAAAAGTTTCTCGGGTTAACTTAAGGTCACATGCACGAACATATTAATTCAACTAACCAGTTGTGGGTTTTGGGTTGTTAATACTAATTGAGTAATTACGTTTGTCCATTCACTAACATTGCAGATTTATATACATACATTTTCCTCTATTTCTATGCCAACTCCTATTCTAGCAGTGTCGCTTGTTTCTGGAATATCTCGTGTAAATAGCAGGTACAAGAGCAGTCCAAGAATGATTCCTTGAGATACACCTGCCATTATTTCTTTTAATATTGAATATCCGTTTTTATTTTTCTTTTCTTAATTTGAATTGAATTTAAGGCCAATAAATCGACTAAGCAAATTTTCTTTTCTTCGAAAGCTTTTTCAATTACATAAGTACATAACGGGTGATTTTTTAAGAGGTTTAGAACTTTTTTTAAAAAAAAAACACAAAAAATTCGAAAAAAATGAATGAAATATTTATTTGAATCGATAGTTTGAACCTTGCAATTTAATGTTTAAAGATAATTTCATGCAAATGTTGACCGCGGCTGCGTCTCAGGTAGCCCATCCGCTGAGTCCAATTTTGGCATACTCTTTCACACATATCGGCCGGTATCTCACGAATGAATGCATGGATGTTGGCTTCCAGTGCGTCAATCGAAGCGGGCTTGTCCCTTTAGACATTAGCCTTGACATACCCCCACAAAAAATAATCTAATGGTGTCAAATCGCACGATCTAGGCGGCCAATTGACCGGCCCGAAACGTGAAATTAACTGTTCACCAAACTCGCCTCGCAATTGCGCCATTGTTTCGCGTGCTGTGTGGCATGTGGCACCGTCTTGTTGAAACCACATATCATGCAAGTCAAGAACTTCCATTTCGGGCAAAAAAAAGTTTGTTATCATCGCTCGGTAGCGTTCACCATTGACAGTAACGCTGCGATTCGCATCATCTTTGAAGAAATACTAGCTGATACGGCCGCAATATTTTCTTCACTACGCACAGTACGTAAACGTGTTGGTGGTTTAATGTCCAACAAAGTAAATTTGGTGCGAAATTTGGTCACAATCTTCCGAATAGACTGCTCAGAAGGTCGAGAATGCCGATCATAAAATGGAAGCAGCGCGCGATGAACATTTCGAACCGAGCACGAATTTTGATAGTAAAATTCAATAATTTGCAAGCGTTGTTCATTTGTAAGACGATCCATGGTTAAATTGCAAACCAAACTGAAGCTGTTTGACAGTGACACAAGGTACTAAACACACGTCAGCTGTCAAAACCAGTGTTGCCAAAACCAAACCAGCTAAAAAATCACCCGTTAATTGAATGTATTTTTGATGTCGAATGCTAACTTTTAAAACCAAATTTATGGTTTTTGATCAATTAAAGCCCAAGCTTTTGAGTTATCCTAATTGGTGGCACAGTGTTTTTTTTTTGCCTTTTTATGACTCTGATTGCTTTCAGAAAGAGTAATTCGATTAATTTCCAGCGGTTAGGCCTTACAGAAATGTTTCTTTTGCATTGTTTTTAAAAAAATTTTAAATGAATATGATGCTATGTTACTCAACCGGAGTATAATCAGAGAAAAGTTCAAAGCATGCTCAAACTTTGATCCTAATGGCCACCTCCGGTATTTTCGTAACATCAGTCGGCTGAAAAAAAAATACAAATTTTTCTTCTTGCGGGACCTCCTGTTTTGTGCCGACTCCGAACGGCTAAATTATGTATTAACTTTTCTTGACAATTGATGCTACTCGGATGATTTGTCAGATCATCACGAGAGGAGGGCCAGTGAAAAATCATTTTAGCTGTTGCTACGGCTGGGAATTGAACACAGACCTCCTGCACGTCAGTTCATCGCACTAACCATCGCGCCTCTGAGCCCGACATCAGTCGTCAAGTAAGTTAGGTTTCCCTTTGAATAAAATTTGGTATTATACTTTCTGCCGAGGCCCACATCGTCAAGCATTCACCATTCTGTGATATGCATTTAGATCCCCAGAATTTATGTTTTGCATAAAAGACCCCACCGATAAAAATCAGTTCCAAGTTAATTAATCAATTTTTTTAAAGTCTATATTATCAACCTGTCTATCATATTTTATTCTCTTACGATCTATTTAATACAAACCATTTGAAAAATGAAACAAAAAGTTACAAGGAATAGCTTTAAATGTTCGAATTATTACTTACTTTTTGTATATGTACTTATTTCGACAATTTTCCTGATGTAACAATTCTATTTATTTTTTATTTAAAACAGTTGTTCAATGTGATATAGATACGAATGCTTGGCAATACTATTAACAAAACAACTACAAACCAAAGAGAACTAGCAGACACTACTATACTAATAAATAGCATAGCACTTTAGCAGGCTAGCGCTCTCTTCAGCAATTCAGCAATTCAGCACATTATAATTCAATCGGAAACCATATAAGAGAAGAAATTAAAACGACAAAAACAACACTAACGACTAACCATGTGCCCGCCGGCCGGTGAGTATGCCGTTGCGTGATGTATCTACGCATTCAATTGCTATATTATTTGACGTCGATTTATTTTTACACAGATACAAGGGCATGAGTTGCCAGGGGTTATTTTTAATCGATTATGAAAACAATTGTGTGTACTTTTTATTATGGATGGGTAATTATTTTTTAAACAATGTAATGTCTAATAACTTAGTAAGTATATTCAATTTCTTAAGCGTTGCAAGACATGAAATGTATTGAAAAGGCTATTAATGATAATTATATGACAGTGACAGCAAAAATATGAAACGTCATTCAATGCAATTTTTATTAATTGCAACTAGAGTAAATTGCTTTGCATTATTAGGAACCAGTGGTATTTTGTAACAGTAATCCACTTTCCACTGTAAGTTAAATTCTTTGAGAAAATCAAATTTTCTGAGAAAACCTCTTTCTTTATTGAATTCTATATATTCGAACTGAGCTTAAACTACTGAAGGTCTATTTTATATGAAATCTTAATGCAGAGTAGTCCCCTTCATTGGAATTGGGTATGTAGCCAATTCTTTGGTGCCTTTGACTTCCCAATTGGCATAACACCAATAAGCTTATCGGCAATCCTGAAAGCTTTGGAACATCTGTTCGTAACATATAGGCAACAGGATTGACTTTACTTTGATATCTATGCATTAGTATCTGCATGTTTAATATAGAGAAAAACAATAGGTATAGTTTTAACCACTATAATACGAGCACAGTTGAAAAGTATTTGTGGAGTAAAAAGCGCCTGGTTAGTTAAAATAAATCCAAAAGCAAATTATACTGGGTGAAAGTCCACATAAAACATAATTATTTCTTTTAACAAGTAGCTAGTCAATTTATTACATTGACTAGTTCCTTATCCAAAAGTGATGCAAGCTACGAGAACGTAAAGCTTTACTTAAAGCTTTTATTTAGTATTTTAAAACGAAATATCTGACATTAAAGGCTCATATACAGGGCCTTCATCATTTGTGTGTGCGAATTATTATTTTTGCCATAAAAAATCAATTTATTTATCGAGCAAATTTTGTTTATCAAAGAGAGCACACAAAAGATGAAATTTACTTTGGATGGACAAAGAAATTAGAATAGCATGATTTGAGAAAAAACGAAATGAAAAATCGATCGAAACCTCTAAATAAATTTTTCAGTCACAAACTGAAAAGTCCCATAAGAACATTTCAGTATTGTCTTTTCCAGTTGTAGTTAGTCATAGTAACAGTAATATCCTGTCAATTTCAATCCGCCTATCGTCCACAGTTAAGATTTTATTGCAAATGCCGGAGATACAATAAACTGTATCTCACTAACTTTTCTTCGATTTAAAAATAAATAAAATTGAGTTTTTAATTAGAATATATAGATGTTACTTGTGAATTGTGATTATGTCTACAATGCAACTACATATTCAAGAAGAAAGTAACCAAATACGATGGCAACCCTGGTTCACTATAAAAAAAAAAACCTACACGACCTCTAGTAAAGTAGTGTGCAATCATTTGGAATTGTATGCGGCAACACATGTTCGGAAACTCAACATGTGTGGCTATAATCCCGACGCACACATTTGTAGAACGATCAATTCGTTTATTTTTTTTATTATTATTTAGGCGTAGCACTTAGTTTCTTCGGTTCTTCTGAATTTGACGGGTTTTCGTGATTCTCGATATATTTTTGTTTAGAATTATTCGCTTCTTTATCGAAATTCAAGAGCAAAAACGAATTAAAAAAAAGATATTCCTACGTATCCATAGTGTATGCCAAAATGTTATCTTGAAATCGAATTCGTAATCGGTTTTCACGTTTTCCAACACGTTGAGAGGTGAAAATCGTTTGTAATTTCTCATTGAGAAAAATACCAAAGTGAAATATAATTGGTTCAAGTGAAGGTAAGCAAGGGGCGAGTAGTGCGGGGTTTACCTCAATATCAACAGATTGCGACATCAGCGCAAATCGGCAATTCGCGTTTAGCTTCCTTTGATAATGAAAAAGATACATTTCATTTGACTGTCAATTTTTTTTTGTATAATGAATGACAAAAAGCATGTTTTTCTTATTTATTTGTGTTGTGTAAAAATTAAGAATATGTAGGTACACCTGAGAAAATGACTTATTGCAAAATTGATTCCCAGTGTTGTGCTGATTAGTGATAAAGTGTAACTGATGAATGTCATCGGGACGTTATAATGGAAATGTGTCAATTCTACTGATTCTCTTGCATTTGCTTGCGAGATCTCTTCATTAATTCCTGGTAACAAACTGTTTATTTGTGGTTAGTTGTCGGGAAGCCTTACGAAATACATGAACGAAGTGCTTGTAAGTCTAATTGACATGTTGTGTAAGATGCCATGTACGTTTATAAACTACCTATGTACCTACAACCTGAAATTGTGGAATACGATACTTTGATAAGACTTGGATTAGATACTTTGATTTGCGGTGAGATACAAAGTAGGTATTAATATGACACTAGGTATTGACTATTGGCTGCTGATGGAATATGTTGCAACCGCAAAGGATGCCTTTTGTTTGGTGTAACACAGGATTTAGATACAATTTCATTCAGCTGGGAAATTGAAAAGAGCAGGAAACTACACAATTACCTGCATAAACTTTATCCCCCGTATTAATAAGATGTCCTACTTCACGGATAATCTGTGCAGTGGACAAACTAGTCTGGTAAAAAACAATATAACAGTATAATGTTTTTATTATAAAGTTGTTTCGGGAATATTAAAAAAAAACCGTGGAAGTGGGAACCCTGGTCTGAATACCCTTACAAAATTACAGTACAGTTGCTCCTATGTGTTTGTTCTCTCAGTACTCAGTGCTGAGTTAACCCATAGTTAACTAACACAGGAATAAATTTAATCTCGAGTTAGGTAGGTAACTCATGAATTTTCAGTTTAGGATTAAATTTGACTCCTTGTCACTTGTGTGTGATGATTCAGTTTGGTAACACTGATGATTTATCGATTTATTGTCAAAATGTATCGATTCTGCAACAGCTCAGTTGTCAACTGTTTGGTTCCCTTTTCCCCAAAAAAATGGAAATGGTTTTGTCGTAATCTTAGAAGTAGGTTAGGTACATAGTATTATTATTTTATCATATGATAATTCAATCGCAGGGTTAACTCACCACCTGGGTTAACTCGAAGTTAATTCTGGATTTAAATTGACTGAAAACTACTTTCTCGAGTTAAATCGAGTTTAATCCCGAAACTAGGATGATCTCGCCCTGAAATACCGGTCCAAGAAACTATTAAACTATTTTGATTGAGTGGAACTCAGAATTAGTAAGACATCTTAGATGAAGCTCTGTTCTCATTGGTCAAAAGACCATTTTAGTCAAATTACATTTAAGGTAAATGACGAAACAAGTTTAAACATATGATTTTGTTTCGACCTATCATGATTTTTGGTTCTAGTAAAAATAACCGGTTTTGTAGGATTATTTAATTTGTTTTTCACTTTTCTGTTATACATACTAAATATTTAGATAGATATTTAGATTTTGCGTTCCAAATCACTTAAACTTAGGTTTAATATGAGTTCCGGAACGTAGCAAATGAAAATCAAACAATTTATGACACACTTAGGTCCACTTTTTCAGTGATCGGTTAACTTAGCCCAGAGTCAACTTTCCATGGATTAAATTTAATCTAGATTGCATACAGGATAGAATTTGACTTCATAAAAGGTAATTCAATATGCTCACACTAATGATTTATCGATTTTGCTATTAAAAAGTGTTCTCGAAATGA
The DNA here is from genome assembly GCA_932526625.1 of Rhingia campestris. Lineage (NCBI taxonomy): Eukaryota > Metazoa > Arthropoda > Insecta > Diptera > Syrphidae > Rhingia > Rhingia campestris. The sequence goes on from OW052182.1 coordinate 65,153,079, forward strand.
CTCAAATGTGCAACAGCCTAGTTATCACCTGTTTGATTTCATTTTTCCCTAAATAAATAAAAATAGTTTAAAACTGTTAAAATTAGATTTTTAAATTAGTGTAACAACTTTTTCTGCAGGAGTGAAACATAAGTGGAACACACATTAAAATCGATGCTGCAGTCAGCGTTCCTTGACCATGCTACAATAGATGTTTCTGTGTACCGTACTGTGTTGGGTACCGTACTAATACTTCAAGGCCGTTACGTACTACTTTATTTTTAAATTTCATAAAAATCTGTGTAATTTCAATTATTTATCAATTTCTAACATCCAACGGGTTCAGTGGTGCGATATTTTTACCATAAGCTGCCGCTCGAAAGGTTTCGGTTCGATTCGCACCCTTCGCAATATCTAAAATGTCATATCACTGGGCCTCCTATCGCGATGATCTGAAAAATTGTCCGAGTAGTGTCAATTGCCAACAAAAGCTTATCTCAACTTAGCCTTTCGAATATTGCATAAAACAGGTTGTGAGAAAAAAGCAAGGCCCTGGGTACTAACGAGGCTGTTCGCCTGTTCCACCAATAATATACTTTTAAATAATCATGGATTCTTATAGAGCGGAATAATAAGGCGTGGTTTTTTAGAGGTATGTTTTTAAAGTTGTATGGTAAGTACTTTTTGCCATTTTACGATGAATAGTTCAACGCCAGAACAACGCAAGCAAATTGTGCAAACTTATTTCGAAAACCATGGTTTGGTTTGGAAAAATTATCGTTCGCTACGTCTATTTTAAGGTCGACATAATCGTCCATCTGAGCAAGTTATTTGGAACTCGATGAATCGTTTTCGCACCACGTGCAGTGCATAATACGCATCCGCAAAGATGACAAACAGTGCGAACAGAAGAAATTATTGCCGTTATGGAGCGCAGTTTTGAGGAAAATCCAGATAAGTCGATTCATTCGCCTTCGCTTACAAGAACTCGGTCTTTTGTAGACCAAACTTGGCGAAATTTGCGTCGTGACTTGAGCATGCACCCGTAAAAAATTCAACTGACCCAGGAACTAAAGTTAAACGACCATATACAACGATGTGTGTTCCCTGAATGGTCTCTAGAGCAGTTGGTAACTGACCTAATGGGTACGTCAACAAACAAAATTGTTAAATTCAGGACGAATCAATTCACAAAAGATCCAAGAGCGTCCCATGCATCGTGCAATTTGACCGCGTTAGACTTTTTCTTGTGGGGTTTTCTGAACTATCAGGTATGCGAATAAGCCACAAACCGCAGGGGCACTCAAAGCCAAAGACCTATAGTCCTTCATATCTTAACAAGATGTGCCCATTCAAACGTTACGTTGTAAGGCGATCAATCTGACAGTTAAAATCCTATCAACACGCGTGGGGATCGTTTGCATTTTTCACAAATCGATTTCTGATTTACGTGGCTTCTGCAGAGCAGATTGGGTTAAGGCCAATACATATTTTGATGATTAAACAAAATTCAATGTTAGACTAAAATTATAAATACAAATGTTTATGTTTACGCGATCATCCAGTTTATCCGCTAACCAAATTGAGTTCAATTACGCCATAGGAACGAGGAATTTCGGAGCGCTTATTAACTCTACTTAAATTAGCAATAGACATCGATAAATGAACCGTCATTTTGTTTGTATGTAAGACCCATTGTGTGCTTGGTTCAAGGAAGTGTTCACATCAAACGCAGACAATTTTCTCTACTTCAAAAAAGTCTACCACTGCCTACCGTTCTGCATAATTTATTCATGTTATATTATTTTTGTAAAGCAAAACTTTGCCGTCTTGTGATGAATGAAACTCTTTCATTCATCTACGACCGGAGTAGGTAAAGTACAAAAAGCAAACCTCCACATATCCATACGTGTTCCCCTTCATTTAAAAGGCAATTTTGAGATAGCTTACGGGGCTGCCGCAGCCGTCGCGTCAGATGCATTACGTCTCGCCACTTGAAAAGCGGCTGCCTATAGCCTGTAGCCTCTGTAGGTAGTATTAAGTTATCAGTCTCCAAATTACGTCGTCGTATATCCGACTGAAAAAAATAATTTCATTCATATTTGCATTTATTTGTTTGTCGGTCTTTACTTTAGGTACGTTTGATTGAAAAAGTGCACCGCCCACGCTCCTTCAATTTATTTCGTCTGCTAAGCTATGCTGTGGTTTAATTGCGAGCGTTCTCCCCTACACATTATGGATAATAAATACGTTCCAATCTGAGAGGCAAATTGAGCTATCATTTGTTGGTATGGGCGTTTTAATTAGGTTAGCAAAATGATTTGCGTCTTTTTATTTGTCTGCGTAAGTATTTAAGTGGTGAACAAAATAGACGCTTCTGAGATATTTATGATGCATAGCTATGCAGAGAAGTTATATATATATACATTTTGGATATGTACTTAGGTAACAAAATTGAGGGAGATTGGAAATTTGATTAGGAATGATATCTATATCTATACTCGTGACTTATTTATTGTTTTTATATATTGTTCTAGTAATAACATGCGTACATTCAAGTATGAATCAACTGCAAAACAATTGTGTTAATAGTAGTGAATCATTGTCGTAGTAATTCACGAACAATTTTAGGAATTCAAATGCTAACTCTCTTTGCATAAACTTTTTATAAATTAATTTGCAATGAGTTCTTAATAATAAAAATTCCGATACGACTGGAGCAAACTTCCCCAGATATTAAGAAGTTTGTTTGCCTTTGACGATAAGGTTTGTATATATCCATTCAAATCAATTAATCACCGTTTCATTGTAATAAAATGAAATTTAGATATAATAAAAATTCTCAACTTGATTAGTTATAAAAAAAGTCAATAAATAAGAAAATAGTCAGTGTAAGAATATTGACACTTTTGAAAACCATTCCGTAACTTTGAAAACGATTTTCACTAAGACGTTAGTCGAGACCTCATGAGCAATGGCTCCATAATTGTCTGTGATTTGACGATTATTGTTCTAAGTGAAACGAATAAAGTGATATCGCCGACAGCAAAAACGACTATTTAGGTGATGCAAGATGTACCGTCGAAATGTTACCCTCAATGGATAATCACTTTACGGAATGAGGGCCCAGATTTTGCAGTAATAATTTTGAAAATCTTAGGCCGTGTGCCACTTGCGTTAAAATGGGACTTAAATTTTATCCACTGGCTATTTTTTTTACATTTCTGGAGGGTTAACAAAAGTTGACTTTTTGCTGTGTTAATTGGCGTGCTATATTATTTCATCACAATAGAATTGAAACAAAATTGCGTTCTTTATATTTTCTTGTAATAAAATAGTTCATGAAAAAACCCAACACTGTAAATGAGGCATAATATGCGAGTGTTATTTCCATCTATCTCAATCCTCAGTTTGCAAAGTAAAGGGAAATTAGCCACTGTAAAAATTTAAGTTAAATATTTGAAGTCTATATTAACCACACTAATGTCAAAAATTATTCACTGGCTAACATTTTAACGGAATTGGCACACGACTTTAAATTCCTTGGATTAGGGGTAAATTCTGTAAAAAAAAGATAATTAATTTACTGAAAAGTAAAATACAGTAACATCATTCCTTTCATTTGAGTTTTAAAGAAATGACAAATGACAATTGACGTGTCAAAACAAACGACTTCTTACCAAGAGCCTTTTCTACAAAGACAAATTTTTGGCGCAAGAGGTTCGTTAGTACCCAAGGCCGAGCTTTCTCACAACCATCCATGTGTGCGCGTGATTACTTCTTGCACGACGGCGGGACCTCCTGTTTTATGCCGAATATTGACAATTGATATTACTCGGATGATTTGTCTGATAATCACGAGATGAGGACCAGTGAAAAATCATTAAATTGTTGCTACTGGGAATCGAGCGCAGACCTTCTACGCGGCAGTTCATCGCACTAGCCATCGCGCCTCTGAGCCCGTCTGCAGTAAATTATTTTACAGATTAAATTTTTATGGAGTCGTAGTTTTTTCCTGTCTTATTAGCTATATATTTTACTTGTTTTTGCGTACGGGAACGGCCATAAGTAAAATTCAATAAAAAATTGTAATATAGAAAATTTGAAATTAAGATGGTAAACTTCTAAATCGTTAAGCGTTAACCAGAATGTTGATCTCTAGGTTGTATCGTTTATCACTGTCAATAGAGAGATTCGTCCTTTCTTGTTAACAAATAAACTTGTTCTTGTCATCGATTACTTGGACACGTATACTTGTTCTTGTTCTTCTTTTCTATTCCCGCAAAGGTTTGCATCGCCAGAGCTGTTGCCACGGATATATCCAAGGCTTTCGATCGAATTTGGCAGAGGGCTTAGCTAGGTAAATTAAAATAATATTGACTTCCTCAATAACTGTACGGCTGGATAGATAGTTTTCTTAATGACCGATCTCTGCAAGTAATTGTGGATGACGTTTCCGCAGACAGATTTTTTATAAACCTCAAGGGTCGAATCTATCAACCACACTATTGCTGTTGCACATTAATGATCTTTTTAGGCCAACTAATAATCGCACCATCCCAGCGTCTACTTTTCTATAAGCCCCAAGTACATCTAGGTCTTGAATACTGTTCTCATGTTTGGAGCTGGGCTCCGGCAGCTCCCAGACACACTGGCCATTTAACAACAACAATTAAAAAAATATTTTTGAAACAGAACAAGCAAGCAATGACATGAACTTCCAGGAGGCATTTTTCCACCCAGATACAATCTATAACAGTTAAAGAGCTGAGTTAATAAACATCTGCAGGCATAATCTCAGGACCCTCCTGGGGCTCTATTAAATAAAACGAAACGATCGGCAAGTAAACGATAGTGACGACAAAGTGCGATTGTGTAAAACGAGAAATACTTATGACAGCTCAACGAAAACGAAAGCTATAAGACTGCCAAATGCCAGTCGTGAGAAATTACGAGTATCGTAAAACCTAGAACGATACTAGATTTACGTAATTGAATTTCAACGAGAATGAAGTGATTTCAACGATATTCGTTTTATAAAATATGGCCCCTGGAGCCTGTAACGCTCGCCTCACTTGAGTTTATAAAAAAATGGACGAGTTTGGGCGCCGAACTCACAATAATAGGAACCCAACGGATTGCTAGTTGACATTTTCTGGCTTTTACATATTACGGCAGATAGGACCTTGTTATACGATGCTGAGGTTTCATTCTTTATGCATATTTTTATCTGACCAAATTTTGCTAATTAGTTTTTGTATGTTGCTTACCATGTAATCTGTGTCCCCAGTTTTATATTGGTTGGCAGGGCTCTCTTTTTTAACGTAACTTGAGATATTGTATCTTGACTTGACTAGAAATATTCACTGTTTTCACCAATATTAAATGTTTTGTTAAACTCTGAGAGCAAGAGGTTGTTCGTCATCGTCGTTTGAAAGCCTGCAGATATTATTTTCCCTTCGTTTTACTAGATAATATTTCGTCTTTCTGAAAGAATGAATGTCATCTTTTGTAGCAGCTCTAGTCTTCCTCTTCAGCGTTGCCTTGTGGCAGCGAGTATTCGTAGGCACAGTTCGTCAACCAGTTTTTTTTTAACCCCAGCACATCAGTTGTGGCCGATCTTATGACATGTTAAGTTTTTGGTATCGTGGCTCAATGTCTTTTACATAAGATATGCTGGTATGGAATTTTGGAATAAAACAAACTTAGCCGATCTAGTCGAGTCTTGGTTGAACCTATCAGTACAAGTGATAATGTTTTAAAAAATCTAACCGTTATCACGTCTAGTTTCAGATAAACAGTTTTTTTTTTTATGAAAAATAAGAAATCCTTGGAATTTAAGTTTTAATTTTGTTCATATCTTTTTAAAATACGGGTTTAAATTAACGCCGTAATTGGAAACACAAAAAACGATTACTAATTAATTTTTAATGATAATGTTTAAGACATTTTTGAAGAAGTTCGACAATCAGTCATAAAATGCTAGTACATAATAATATTTCGTCTGAAAAACATTTGATGCCTACTTTTCCCACTTTTCAAGACACACACTTTTTTTTACACTAATCTAATTATTGACACATTTTTAAAAATATTACACCAAAATGGGAACATGGGTGTTCCTAATTTATTTATTTTTGAAAACATCGGGTTGTAGCCTCATATGTATTCTAGGGTGATTGAAACCAATGTGTCCTTCTTTTTTTCAGCTATTACCGGACTCAATGTTGCAACAAACAATGTCTAAACGGAAAACCCTTATATTCGCCTGCTTTGGCATAGCCATTGGTCTTTGCATAGGTACGGTATTAAAAAATTATCGCGCCTTGGAAATAGTGAAAAGATGCAATCTGAAACCTGGAAACCCAAACTCACCTTTGGAGATAATTGGCATGAAACCCGAAGATACAATCTATAATTCCCAAAAGAATCTCGTCTTTGTGGGAGTTATGACGGCGAAAAATTTTATCGAAGGACGAGCGAAAGCTGTTTACGACACCTGGGGCAAGGAGGTGCCAGGACACATAGCCTTTTTCAGTGCAGAGGGTTCATATTCCGAGGACTTGCCAGTGATTGGATTGAAAAACGTCGATGATCGTTATCCACCTCAGAAGAAGTCATTCATGATGCTTTACTACATGTACGAGCATTTCATCGATAAATTCGAATGGTTTATTCGAGCCGATGATGACGTATACATGGACCCAGTTAAGCTGGAACGGTTTTTACGATCTATTGACAGCTCCAAGCCACAGTTTATAGGTATGATAGGAAAATTTGAATGTTCATATGGTCTTCAATGATATCAATGTAGGTCAAGCCGGAAAAGGTAACAGCGAGGAGTTTGGATTGCTCTCTCTAGAGTTCGATGAAAACTTTTGCATGGGTGGGCCAGGAGTGATATTGAGTAGTGAAACTTTGCGAAGAGGTATATACGTTACATTCCTGTTTTAATTTTAATGAAAATGCTAATTGGTGTTTACAGTTGCTCCACACATACCAACATGTTTGAAGAACCTCTACAGCACACATGAGGATGTGGAAATTGGCCGCTGCGTTCAAAAATTTGCTGGCATTCCTTGTACATGGAATTATGAGGTTTTAGTAAGAATGTCTTCAATCGATTGCATGTGCTTATGTTATAACTTTTCAGATGCAATACATTTTGAGGCATAATTCCAGTGGGAAAAATGCATTCACGGGAACTTTGAAGCGTAAGGAAATTCATAACGCCATTTCATTGCATCCAATTAAACAAGGGCCTCTTATGTATCGATTACATTCATATATTCAGGTGATTAATATTTTAAAATTTAGTGTTGGGTAGTCTTAAAATGTTATATTTTTGTAGGGCTTGAAAGCTGAAGAAATACGCCAAGAATCGCTACTTTTGCATCGCGATATTGCGCGGATGGCTAAGTTGTTGGAGATTTCAAATGAAAGTAAATTTCTTGTTCCTGGTATTTCGTTGATTCCAGAGATTGAGAATGGAAACCGATACTTTGAAGATCACAATATTTTGGGTAAGTATTGACAAACTTAATTGTAAGTGTAAAATCTATTAAATCTTTTGAAATATTGATGTAAACTTTTGCAATAGCACACGAGTATAACATTCGCCATTAAATGTTACCGCTTAAAAGGTATTTTTTCTGTCATTCAAAATGGCGAAAAATGATTGTTATTCTTTGTCTCATCTAAAGAAATTTCTATGCAAACTTTGTCTGATAAACACATAAACGAAAAATGCCCTCACTTGACAGCACATAATAGGTGTGTTCCCGTAAATTTGCAGTCAAAATAACACTCAAATTATTTAGATTAAAAAAAATTGTCTCAGACCTAGGAGAACATTTTTAAAAACTACGGGAACGCGGTTAAAAAACTTTTCGTATGTCCTTTAGTACTTACTTACTTACTTAAGTGGCGCTACAGTCCGGAATGAACCTGGGCCTCAACCAACATGCCTCTCCAATTAGCCCGGTCCTTAGCTAACTGCCTCCAGTTGCGCACTCCAAGTTGGTTGAGGTCGGTTTCCACTTGTGCGCGCCACTTAAGGCGAGGTCTTCCTCTACTGCGTCCGACGTCTGGCTGGGAATCGAAGACTCTGCGAGCCGGAGTATTGGTGTCCATTCGTTCTACATGTCCTAGCCATCTTAAACGTCCAATGCGGAGTTTTTTGACCAGGGGCATGTCGCTGTACAGCTCGTATAGTTCTTGGTTGAATCTTCGTCTCCATAGCCCGTCAACGCAAACGGGACCGAAGATTTTTCGAAGAATTTTCCTCTCGAATCTACCAAGGATTTCTTCATCCGCTTTTGATACGGTCCATGCTTCAGCGCCGTAGAGCAGGACTGGGATGATCAGGGTCTTATATAGGGTCTCCTTAGTAGTTCGAGTGAGGGCTTTACTACTAAATTGCCTTCTTAGCCCGAAGAAACAGCGGTTGGCAAGAGTAATTCTTCGTTTAATTTCTGACGAGATGTTGTTGTCAGAGCTAATAGCGGAGCCGAGGTAGACAAAGTCCCGTACTACCTCAAAGTTATATCTGTCAATGGTGACGTTCTGTCCAATTCGTCGATGTTGTGAGTCCTTTCGTGATGACAGCATATACTTAGTCTTACCCTCATTTACTGCTAAACCCATTTTCGCCGCTTCCTTCTCTATACTAGCAAACGTGGCTATGACATCACGTTGAGTCCTACCAATGATGTCAATATCGTCAGCGTATGCTAGTAGTTGCACCGACTTTTGGAAAATTGTGCCTCTGGTGTTGGCTTTGGAGTTTTGCACAATTCTCTCAAGAATCAGATTAAAGAAGTCACATGACAGCGCATCGCCTTGCCTAAATCCTTTTTTGGTATCGAATGTGTCGGTGAGGTCGTTTCCGACCCTGATGGAGCAGCGAGAATTCTCTATCGTCATCCTACACAAACGGACGAGTTTGGGCGGTATACCAAAACTAGACATGGCTCTGTACAGTTCGTCTCTATAAATGCTGTCATATGCGGCTTTGAAATCGATGAATAGGTGGTGGGTATCGATTTGGACTTCTTGAGTTTTTTCCAGGATCTGCCGAAGTGTGAAAATTTGATCGGTTGTGGACTTTCCTGGCCTAAAACCACACTGATAAGGGCCAATCAGGTTGTTGGTAAACGGTTTCAGGCGTTCACATATTACGGCAGATAGGATCTTGTAGGCGATGTTGAGGAGACTTATGCCTCTGTAGTTGGCGCAGTTCAGAGGGTCTCCTTTTTTGTGGATCGGGCAAACGATGCTGAGGTTCCATTCTTCAGGCATATTTTCATCCGACCAGATTTGGCTTATGAGTTGGTGGATGTTACTTACCAAGTCATCTCCGCCGGCCTTATAGAGCTCAGCGGGAAGGCCGTCATTTCCGGCAGCCTTATTAAGCTTGAGTTTAGATATTGCTATCCTCACTTCACTCAGGTCGGGTGGTTGGCAGTTTTCGCTGTCGTTGCCAATATTGAATGGTTCGTTCTGCCTGACAGCGGAATGTTGTTCGTCATCGCCGTTTAACAGTCTGCAGAAGTGGTTCTTCCATATCCTCAGCATCGACTGTGTCTCAACTACAATATTTCCTTGTTCATCTCGACAGGATTCTGTTCGAGCCTTGTATCCTTGGCTTTGACGTTTTACACTTTGGTAAAACTTGCGAACATCGTTCCTGGAGTGGCACCTCTCTATATCCTCGATCGCGCGCTTTTCTTGCTCTTTTTTCTTCTTGCTGAAAAGCCGATGTTCTTCCCTTCTTCTTTGCCTATAGAGCTCAATGGCAGCTCTCGTCTTCACCTGCAGCTTAGCCTTGTAGGCCTCGTTCTTGGCTGCGAGCATCTGTCGGCATTCCTCATCAAACCAGGGGTTTCTTGCTGGTGGGCGTGAGAAACCTAGCACATCAGTTGCGGCTGATCTAATGGCCTGTTGGCATCGTTGCCATTGCTCTTCGACATTCGATGCTGGTGGTATGGTGTTGATCGAGAGGTTAAGGGATACGCGTTGTGCGAAGGTCTTGGCGGTCTCTTGCGATTGCAGTCTTCCGACATTAAATTTTTTCACAGTATTTCTGGATTGTTGTGGCGTGGTGGATATCCGCATTCTTACCTTGGCTGCTACAAGGTAGTGATCCGAGTCGATGTTAGCTCCTCGGAATGTTCGGACATCCAAAATACTGGATGCGTGCCTCTTATCTATCGCAATGTGATCAATTTGGTTGACCGTTCGTTGATCTGGAGACCGCCATGTCCCCTTATGGATATCGAGGTGAGGAAACCGTGTGCTGGCTATAGTGGCATTTCGTTCCGTAGCGAAATCAATTAGCCTAAGTCCGTTACCAGACGTGTTGTCGTGTAGGCTATGTTTTCCGACAATATTTCTAAAGATGTCTTCTCTTCCTACCTTTGCGTTAAAATCTCCCAGCACGATTTTAACATCGTACTTCGGTAGTCGCTCATAGGTTTTGTCGAGGAGCTCGTAGAAGCAATCCTTAGCTATATCATCTTTTTCTTCCGTCGGAGCGTGAGCGCATATAAGGCTTATGTTGGCGAATTTGGCCTTGATGCGGATTGTTACTATGCGTTCGCTAATGTCTTGGAAACATAAGACTTCTTGCCTAAGTCTGGCACTTATAACAAATCCGCATCCGAATAGTCGCTGTTTCTGCTCACTATAACACGGTCCGTAGTATATGTCACAGTTTTTCATCCTCTTTTTGCCCGGCCCATCCCATCGTATTTCCTGGATGGCAGTAATGTCTGCTTTGTAGCAGTTTAGGGCTTCCGCTAGTTGTTCGCCTGCACCTCTCCTGTTTAATGTTCTCACATTCCAGGTGCAGATACGAACGTCGTTGTCCTTTTTTCGTTTAGCAGGGTCGTCAACAATAAAATCAGTCCTTTCCGAGGCTATTGGTTGCTTCGTAACCATGTTTTTTTCTGTGGGTGGGTAGTTAACCCAAAGCACAACCCCCAACCTGGAGGGCCAGTTCCAATTTATTAGATACCCCTAGGACACGGGGCCATCAGTATCCACTACGGGATTGAGCGCTGCCGTTGGCCTTTCGGTTCATCCGCCACCATCTCTGTTCAAGGGGCCTGACTAACCCTTGAAATTCCTAGACAACCTGTTGTCCGAATATGTCAGAGCAGCTCATCTAGGTTCGCCTGGGACAGCAGGCCGGGTATTCATCCGTGCCATTCTCACCAGGGTGTTTATAGTGTTGCTGTTTTTCGTCGTGTTATCAACACTCGCGCTTATCGTTTAGCAAGTCAAATCCGGTTGGATGAGACCAGTATCCGATGGTTACCACTTGGAGGTAAAGATAAGCACATTTGATGTGTAGTCAAAGTTGCAACACTGGGCATTGCCAAGTTAACGCCAATCAGAGTCTACCCTCGTTCTACAACACCCAACCATCATCCATCCTTTAGTAATGAATGATAATTTCCTTTCATGAAACAATACAAAATAACCTGTTGTGACTTTTTAGCAGATGGGTAAAGAGATGAGTAGAATTATAGTTACATAATTTCAGTTTTCGGTTCTAAAGGTGAGGAACCATGTTCCACTAAGAAAAATATTTTTAAAGAAATCACGAAGGGATCATTATGTATAACTGAGCGAATGACAAGGCGTTTGGTGTTTTGACGTGGAATTGTTTAGGCATGAAGTCTTAGGCATTTTAGAGTAACAATGGGGATGCTAGTTGTGTTCGTATTTCTTTTTGATTTGTTAAATACGAAGACACGGATGGAATGCTGGTAATTTTTGAAAAGTAATTTTTCTATATAATTGGAAAGTATTATTGGTTGGTTAGATTTTACTAGAGCTTGACTAGTTAAAAAAAATATACACTGACTGGTTTTCCTAATTAGAAACTCCTCCTGAGAACACCTGCAGGTGAAATCTGGAACGAAATACGATAAATTTGACACCGCTGATTAACGCTAAACATTGATAAATCCTTCTTTTTTAACAGGCATAAGTCCCGATCTGAATAAATTCACGCCAACTTCCACGGAAGACCTAATGGAATGGTCATTTATTGCTAGAAGTCTCTATTCGACAGACCATTCCAATCCGAAACACAAAATCGATTCGGCGACCCGCGAAGGCTTAGAGGATGTAATAAACGAGGTCATGGAAAACATCAACAACTACTCACGTCAAAGAGGTCGAGTTATTGAGTTTCGCGAGCTACTCTACGGCTACTCACGCCTGAACACTCTGCATGGTCAAGATCTAATCCTAGATCTTCTATTAATATACAAAAAGTATAGAGGCAAGAAGATGACAGTACCTGTACGCCGTCATCTGTACGTCCAAAGATCATTCACTGGAACCTTTGTTAAGGAGTTTGAAGAGGACTTCTACAACGTTACCTTACAAAAAAGTAAGTCAAATCAAAGAATGTTAATTTGAACATCAACTCATACAACTTAACATTTCAGGCCTTTTGAAGAACATCCTCCATACGGGAATGGAAAAGCTCACCAACTCATTTACCATCCCCGGACTGAGCGATACCAATACTCAACTCGTCAACAAGTCAAAGATCGTATTTGTGTTGCCCATAGCTGGAAGGTACAATACCTTCAAACGCTTTATAGAGAATTATGAGGACGTAGCCATCAAGCAGGATAAAAACTGCGACCTAGTAATCGTGATTTTTGGTAATCAAACTTCAGTCCGCGAACATTTAAAGCTCATCAGGGAGATGCGACAAAGAAATGTCTACCAGCAAATACACTACATCCATCGCAACGAAGACTTCTCACGAGGTATAGCATTGGACTCGGCAGCTAGATCATCGTTTATTCGTGACGAGGACATTATTCTCTTCATCGATGTTGACATGGTATTCAAATTGGAAACACTTCAACGGATTCGCATAAACACCATTCAAGGGAAACAAGTCTATCTTCCTATTGTCTTCAGTCAATACGATCCGAAACGACGCTTTTCCCCGCAAATGCTTGCAAGCGAAATCAACAACGACTCCGGGTACTTCCGACAATTTGGCTTTGGTATTTGTTCCATTTACAAAGCGGATATCTTGGACCCGGATATAAATGGATTCGATAGGGACATCACCGGATGGGGGCTGGAAGATGTCAAGTTTTTGGAGAAAATCGTCAAAGTGGGTAATCGCCAGGGATCGTTCTTAGTGAACACGGCAGATGTGCCCAGCGGATACAATGAGGATGCAGAGAAATACCGACGTCTAAGCATATTCCGTGCTCCAGATCCATCACTGGTGCATGTGCATCACGACATTGTGTGCGACGTTAATTTGGAGTTGCAGCAATATAACATGTGCCTTGGCACCAAAGCTAATACACTTGGCAGCACAAAATTAATGGAACAGCTATTTTTAAGTAGCAAGGATAATATAGACTTTATTGTGGATTATAATAGGAAAAAGGAGGAGAGATAGTTGGCGGATGCCTCCGGCAGGCATTTGGGTTCGACAAAAAGTATTATTTTGTTAGGTGTTGTGTTCGTAAAAATTGTTTTACAGTTAGTTCTTGGGGAGGACTCTTTACTCTTTGACGGCAAACTGATTTAATCCTCGCGTGTATTAAGTAATTATTTTCATATGATAAGTATAAGTAACAATTTTGATAATGTGGCAGCTCGTTTCTTTTTAGATTTACTTTATGATATTGTTGTACATTAAAGTTTTTTTTTTAATTATTTTATAAAAAATAAAGTAAAGGCCTTGAAGTATGAAAGAGTAATTTTGTTTAATTTAAGAGTACATTGTGTCTGACTACTCATTGAATTAGGGGTTTTTTGGTACATCAGGATTCTCCAAGTTAACCGGTTTTTTTCATAGTGTACTTTGAGAAATATTGCGGGTAAAATTGGATCCACAAAAAAAGAGACCCTCCTCAACATCGCCAACAAGATTCCATTTGCCGTAGTACCTATATGAATGCCAAAAACCGTTCAATAACAACCAGATCGTCCCTTATCAATATGGTCTTAGGCCAAGAAAGTCCACAACTGATCAAATCTTTATGCCAACAAATAGCTTTAGTCTATATAAATTTCGTAAAGAATGAATAGAAAATTTGGTACCAAACCTATTGATTTCAATTGTTCTCGAAAGGGCTCAGTGGCGCGATGGTTAGTGCGATGCAGCCGTAGCAACACCTAAATGATTTTTCACTGGCCCTCCTCTCGTGATGATCTGACAAATCATCCGAGTAGTATCAATTGTCAAGAATAGCTTATCTCAACTTAGCCGTTCGGAGTCGGCATAAAACAGGAGGTCCCGCCGTCGCGCAAGAAGAAGTACACACGCACACATGAATGGTTGTGAGAAAGCTAGGCCCTGGGTACTAACGAGCCTGTTGCGCCAAAAATTCGTATTCGTACATCACTTTTGAAAAATCTCGTTTTTAACGGCTTTTCCATTGGGAAAAATATCTGTTTTTTTATCTGAAGCTGTCAAAAGACCGATTTTGACAGTTGTTGTGTTCCATTGGGCAAACAAATTGATTTTTTTTTGATCTTAGATCAATTTTGCAAATCTGTAATTTTCGGCAGACTAGAGTGATTTTCATTTTGATTTATTACTTTAGTTGTGAAAAACAAGAGTGCTTTGCGTTTGGATTTATTAATGGATATAGACACAGAAAATAAAGTTATACGTGAACTATTAAATCTTCGGAAAAAGATGAAGATAATTTATGTATTTTCAAATTTTTGTTATGTTTGGCGTTGACGGCTACACCGACGCTAAATTACACACAAAATGACACCAATTCAATGACAAAAAAAAAAAATCTGAATCGTGTTCCACTGACACTCAAAAAGATCAAATTTCAGATCAAAATCTAGATTTCCCAATGGAAAACGCCATTAAGTAATATCAAAGAGTATACAACTACAAAAGTGCGCATCTCATACAAAGAAATTTGATGTGAATTGGCAACTAGTTTGCTGAGTCATACCAAAGAGTATACAACTACAAGAGTGCGCATCTCATACAACGAAAATTTACTATGAGGGGTACTGTTGTTGATACCCCAGTCTGCACATTGTCATGCCAGCATCAAGCAACAGCATAGCGTCTGAAACTACTGCAACATTTTTAGTTGTGATGCGTACTCTATAGCTATATACCTCAAATGGGATGACCCACACGACGCTACTGGTTGAAAACTCGAATCAAAAAAAAAAAACAATTTGTGACCAGTCTTCTGTTGATTTGCATGATTTTTATTTTTAATACTATTTTTAAAATGATGATGGTTTCATGAGTCTTCCAAAGACGATTCCATGGCGAAACTCAACGAACTAGAGTTTTTGATTGGTGATGAGTTTTTTTTTTGTGTGGAGTCAAGTCACCGCATGAGTCCGTTACTGGTCTGTAACCCGAGTTGCCAACCGGTTTAGTTTTTTTTTTTAGTTGCTCCATGTGCATTGGGCGTTAACGCGATCCTCCGCGCCTGTAGTAATTAACTTCCTGGAGTCGGTAATTTCAATCCAAATGTAGTTTTGGTACAATCTTGACGACACACTTCCGATCAGATGCACCATGATGAGGCAAGTTGTCTTTTATTTGGATGCAGAAATCAGCATCTGGTTATCTTCAGACAGTCACTGCAGATAAATCTAAACTAAGATTTAAATTACATGCCGATCCGCATGCAATAGAGTACTTCGCGACAATGTTTTCGGCATGCTAACTTTTAAAGAAACTTCCTTTTTTTGTTAAATTATTAAGAATTTTGAAAAGTGTCTCTTAAGCATCTCTCTCAGTACACATATAGTTGTCACGTTTTGGGAATAAAAATATCTTGGCAAAGGCATTTTTTCAGCTAGTTGCTCAATAGGTGACCATTTGATACTTGTTACCCACTGCTTGCCCAAGCCCTAATGCCTTACCCAAGAGAATCTTCGAATCTGAGCCCCTAGGTTCGAGACTAAATGGACTAAAAATGCCAATAATTTTCTACCACGATGAAAGATAATAGAATACTGCATTTTTTAAGGCATAGACTCTCGACAAAGCAAGGCGCCAGACCTTATATTTGACCCTTTGGACAAATCCTTTAATTATTATGATATCATGCGAAACGTTCTAAGTAGGTTTATTATTTGTTTCCTTCCTAATTCAATTTGATCCTAAATTTCTAAACCAATGTGAGGTTGAAGAACAGGATAGTCCAATTCAATGTCCTGCGTAAAAAAAAAACCTTGTTTCGTATAAAAATTAACGTTTATTTAAACAAAAAAATGACCACACTCATGCTTCCTAAAACGGCATGGATAAAATACCTGAATTCCAGCTTCAGTTCGATTGCCTTAATGGGTAGCCTACATGAACTCTACTGGTTCGATGTCGAGTAGTCCCAATGCTATGTTGAATATCTCACGAACCGCTCTGAGGAGGTAAATTCTCGCATAAACATATGGCATCAAATGAGCTCTCGTCTCCTAGAAGAAAATACAAAAAAAATATTACCTCCAATCTAATTTGAATGAGTGAATTCGAATGGAATATAAATACCGTTAATATACGAATGCGACGATAGTACACACTGAACGTTGATACCAATCCATCCAGGTACTTAATCAGAAAGTGAACTCCACATGACCCTGAGTCGAAATTTCCAATGCACCGAGTAATAAGATGCGGGAAAGCAAATATGTAACCATACACCAATTCCCATTCTTCCTGCAAAGAAAATGAACAATATAAAACTTTTATTTCAAGACGACATATGCATTCCATACCTCATTTGTCAGAAGACTAACATCAATGTCCGATAATGGTGGCAATTTGTCATAATTGCCATTCTGAACTCTTTCATCGAAACTCCGAAGGAGTGTTTCAAGGCGTGCTGAGTTGTAAAGTATAAATGAAGCCCCTAAAATAAAATATCAACATCAACTGTATATGAAGCAATGGCAAACGATGTAGAAGCTACCTTTGGTACTACCTTGACCGCTTCTGATCATATTAACAGGACTAGAAGGCTTCACTTCTAATAAATCAACAGTCACAGCGGCTTGTCCAAGACGCACGAAGAGGTCACAAAATTTTTTATCGTCCTTAACGCGGACTCCATACTTGTGCATTGCCATTAGACGCATGTCGGTGGATCGTAGTCTGGAAATCAATGGCAAAACGTTATTATTCTTGAAGATGTGGAGTTCTTGAATAGGTACGAGAATTGGATACATTTCGTCGAGGAATAGTTTATAATGTTTGCACTTTATAGGTTTGGGTAGGCTGTGGTAGATCATAGTATGTTCTTTGTAATAAGCCATGGATTTTTCTGCGACGCGAGCATCTTACATAGCGTAGGAATCGATCGATGCTTGAATTAGAAAGTTTGCAAAGACTATTAAACAGACTCTATGTTGGGTTTTATTATCTTTGTGTGTCGTTTCAATTTTTTTCAAGAAGGGATTGAGATTTAAGAAGTCACATGATGGTGCGTCGACTTGCCTACCAAAACAAGTCATGCATCGGTCTGTATAGTTCTCTAAAAATGCTGTCGTATGCGGCTTTTAAATCGATGAATAGATGATGGGTATCGGTTTGGACATCTTAAATTTTTTTTTCAGGAACTGCCAAATTGTTATGATTTAATCCTGTCCTTAAACCACACTGATAAGCAACGATCAGGTTGTTTTCAGGCGTTCACATATTACGGCAGATAGGATCTTGCAGGGGATGTTGAAGAGACTTACGCTTCATGTGGCGCGCATTAATAGCACCCGAATACAACTAACTCAATGACCGCACCTAAAGTTATTTAGCTAACACAGATCTAACTAAACAGTTGATATTTTTGTTGGTTAAGGCCCAGGTTCACCTTAAACGTTAGCGCCATTTACGTAATGCTCTAATTTGTTAAACCACAGAGAAACCATTTTTTTTAAAAGACCTTAACTTAATTATATTCCCTTTCCCTGATTATGCGACCACAATTATTTACTTTTTACTTACCTTACATATTCATTTGGAGATATTCGCGCTAGCTTTCCATCCTGTGAATCCAAGACAGTCCCACATTTCAACTCAGTCACTAATGGATCCTCAAGACAATCTCTACTTTTGGTAACCACACTGACGACACTAACGGTCTTCATGATTCCTTCACCATCATTTCCATCGACAATTTTCCAATTAGAAAAATTCAAAAGTTTCTTCAGTGTGTTGTGCACTAATCTCGCACGAAATTCAGATAAAACTTCCTCTTCGGAACATCTGTAGTCAGCAATGTGAATCATCTTTTTCGGATCTTTCGATTGCATGCCATAATCCTTGGTAATGAGAATTTTATTCAATAGACTTTCGGTGACATTTTTTCTGCTTAAAAACAAAGCACAGCGATCTTTGATTATTTTAACTTGGCCCAAAGGAAAAACCCAATTCTGACCACATTTCAGAAGGCTTTGCAATGAATCCTTATCCGACTCTGATTTTAGGTTAAAGATGTTGTCCTCACATTTTAATGCCAAATGGAAATAATTTCTCCATATATCTGGATTCAACGGAAAAGTGATATCGCCAAGTAGAGATAGTTTGGAGTTATGTACTTTGATCAAACTTGTTGCGTCCCTTTTTGATGCAGAGTCAAGAAAATAATTGTAGATCTGTTCGACCATATATTGCGTTGGATTATCCATCGTATTTGTCAATATTATAGACTCTGCAGTAATCTAAGTGTAAAAAAAAGTAAACTACAATTACATTTATTAAATGAATTGTTTGTTTTACCTAATTCGCAGTGTTTGGGAAGATGAAAAGCACTTTCATTTATTTTTGTTTACGTTTATGAGACACGGCGGAGGTAGCGGCGAATACTGTCAAAGTGTCAAGTCAATGAACATCTGCGAAGAAAAGAGTTCAGTCGGTTATATAATTAAACGAATGGTTGCTACAAATTACAGGGTGCGTGTGAAATGGAATGTTTTCCATTGGTAATAACCGATATAATAACCAACGGAACAACAAAATCGCTTCTGATCAATTTTGACAGTCTATTCGTGAACTCCTAAACATAGTTGAAGCAAGAGCAATATGGATGCAGTTTTACAAAATAGACTACTTCGCGAAGCTATCCATCTCACAAAAGCTTGTGAATTAAAAAAATGTTTTATAGAAATATGTTGTCGTAAACGTTGTAATCGTGGTAAACTTACGCCGTGAAATTTTTTTCTTTAGCTTGTTGCGGCTTTTTTTTAAATTGCATTATTGGCGAGTTGTTGTCAAAACAAAGCTTATGAATTTAAGAACATGATTATCCAAACGTATTTTAACTTTAGATTGTAGTTATCGCAGAAAATCACTTTTTATTTTTCACTACATTGGAACACAAATCATGATGGAATTGAAATTTTACCTCCATAGCTACTTATAGGAATTGTAGGAAAATTTCGTTTCATTTCGGTTGAACGACAAACATTACTTCACAAAAATAAATCCTGATCAATAAAAATAAAATGTGATTTTCTGCGATAACTACAATTAAAAAATAAAATATGTTTGGATAATCATGTTCTAAAATTCATAAGCTTTGTTATGACACCAACTCGCCCATGATTGAATTTATAAAAAAAAACCGCAAGAAGTAAAAGAAAATTTCCAATGATGTTTTTCAATGATAGCTATAACTGGACCCTAAAACTATTATGACACTTAAGCCGTCACATCCACAAAGAGAACAAAAGGAAAATATTATTAAAATTATATTGACTTGAATTGTTTACCGCACATCATTGAGATTAAGGGTTATTTATGCAACGTTCGTCGTAAACTTACAATTGTAAACTGCATTCACACCGAACCGAAAACTGAGTTTTCGCAAAAACACCTGAAACCTTAATCGAAAACCGAGTTTTCCCATACATTGTCAGTTCTCAAAACCTAGTAGGTTACGACGTAACCTTCTAATAATCACTTCTCAGACGTCATCTCGTTGCAGGTTGTTGGAAAGAACACACCTTTTCATACATTCTACACGTGTTCCACACGTACCACAAAACCTCGCACAAAACGGCTGATGAACTCGCTGTCAAAACAAATGTTTTTTTTTTCAGAAATTTACACACCAGATGAAATAAAAACAAAACAAGCGGCGGGCTTGAGAGGCAAAAACTGTTGTCAAAATCTTTAGATTTGTTTCATTTTGAACTTCAAATGCTAATATTAGTTTGATTACATTAGAATTCATTTATTATTCAATTACAATATTTTCACACACAAATGTTGCAGCTAGTATCACAATTCACAGCTGATTGAAATGTCAAACGAAACCTGGTCAGAGTCGGTGTGAAAGCATCCAGTGGTTTAAGTAAACTTTTTGCAAAAAACTCAGTTTATGATTCGGTGTGTAAGGGACTATTACGAATTCGCATGAACATCCCTAAGAGCTAAGTATTCACATACTCCCCTATTAAAAAAATTATCGAAAAGCGTTTTATTTTCCATTTTCCTTTTAATAATCACTTGTTGAGTTGGAGTAACAGTGGACTTATAAGACCTGGAGCACGGTAGTTTAAGTGTGGTGTAACTTATCGTTTATCCAAAATCGTTGGCCAAGCATTCTATCTCACAGCAAAATCAAAACAATAGTGAAACACCCGTTGAATCAACAAAGTAAATATCCATTTAAACAAACACACCCAGACAGCTCAGTTGATTTGAGCATTTTGACTTTTGAGTGTTTTCGTTTTTAATCTTCCTCTCCATGTCTATCCGCAACCCTCTCTCCTTGTAAGTTGTTTATTGGCCTTTCTTAAGTAATTTTGATTCAATTCTTTATTTTGGTTTCAATTGTCCATCGAATAGTAATTCAACAAGATGTCGTGTACCTATGCCGATGGTTTGTCCGCGTACGAAAACAAAGGAGTGCTTGGCATAGCTGAGGTGATTATATTTCGCTAGCTAATTAATTTCCTTATAAAGATACTGAACTCATCCAAACAATAGAAATTCGATACAGAGGAGGAAGTGGATGAAAAATGTGAGAAGCTAGCCAAACTGATTAAAGCCTCCAAGCATGTAGTTGTCCACACTGGAGCAGGTATAAGTACCTCTGCAGGAATACCTGATTTTCGGTAAGCCCAAGGTTTAATATTTCACTTTGAATGTTCACTGAATTTTAAAACAACAGCGGTCCCAATGGAGTATGGACACTGGAGAAGAAGGGCGAAAAACCCTCAATCAACATATCATTCAATGACGCAGTTCCGACGAAAACACACATGGCCCTCAAGGTGTTAATTGAGCGCGGCTACGTCCACTATGTAATTAGCCAGAACATTGATGGGCTTCACATGAAATCTGGTTTGGACAGGAAATATATAGCGGAACTTCATGGCAATATGTTTGTGGAGCAGTGCTTTAAATGTCGGAGGTGAATTTATATCGAAATCTTGTTAAAATTTAAAATCCAAAATTTTCTTAGACAATACGTGAGGGAAACAGCCGCTGAGACAGTTGGTCAAAAGCCATGTGGCGGAGTATGCAGGGGTGGCGCAAATGCTCGTCCATGTCGTGGCGGCACATTGTTAGACAATGTTCTTGATTGGGAACACGATCTCCCAGCCCGAGATCTAGACATGTCAATCATGCATTCCACGTAAGTAAATGACAAAGCATTTATTGCCAATGACTTGTTAAAATTTCTTTCCCCATCTTAGTGTAGCAGATTTGAACATAACGCTGGGAACCACCTTGCAAATCGTACCCAGTGGCAACTTGCCACTGAAAAACAAGAAATTCTCCGGAAAGCTAGTCATCTGTAACTTACAACCCACAAAGCATGTATGTTTGTATTTAGAAATTATCAGTGAACCGCTAACTTTATGCGTAACCACGTGATAGGACAAAAAAGCCGATCTCATCATCTCTACATATGTTGACGATATTCTGACCAAGGTTTGCAAACGTCTTGGTTTGGAAATCCCTGAATACACAAAAGAGACTGATTCTAATAGAGTGACGTCGGGTGCAGAGTGGACACTACCATTGGAGCTGACCAAGGAAATGGAATTGGTCTACAATCAGAAGTTGAAAGAGTGCTCCAAAAAGAGGAAGTCCACAGGTTGTACCATACAAAAGAAAAGTCCAACGAAACTGAAAAAAACCGAAAAAAGTCTCGTAGAGAAACCGGAAGTGAAGGATGAAACCGAATGACGTCATCCACACAGACGATCTTAAGTTGAAATATTTTCTTTACCTCAATTAAATTGCATTTTGTTTTCATATTCATAAGTATAAAATAGGAAGGAAATACATAACTTGATAGAAGCAAGGTCAATGTTACTTGTTTTTGACTAGTGAAAATAAACAGAATCTTATTTAGATTTTTCTATAATTCGTAGATGGGTATGTGATCTTTGTTTTCATGTAATTGAATTATTTCCATAGGTGTAGCGCTGATAGGACATGGGAGTACGTTGGCGCGCGATAAGCTGTTGTCGCTGGTCAAAACCGTTCGTGGGCGCTCGTACAGGTGTTTTTTTTTTTACTAATTGCTTACCAACAGCAAAAAAAAATCAAATTAAAAAAAAAAAACAACTTGGAATTGTATGATTGATAGGACATGTAGATCGAATGGACACCGATACCTCGGCTTTTAGTCTACGAATCCCAGCCAGACTCAAGTGTGCAACAGAATGCAGTTAGCTAAGCACCTAATTGGAGAGGTATGGTGGCTAAGCCCTGGTTCATTCTGGACTGTAGCTCCACTTAAGTAAGTAAGTAACTACTTCTTTATAACAACTTTGGAAAGGATCATACGTTTATCTACTCCAAAAATATACAAAACCCTTTGTTACATCACAACCTACTTTTAGCAAAACTAAAATCGTTGGTTTTACATTGCCCAACTGCCAACTGATTTCATAATTAGTTGACAATCTTCTCTCGAACTTGATGTAACATCCGGTGTCTCCCAAGGCCGGATGACCCACTGCTTTTCATTATTTTAATTTATTTTCACTATAACATGAAATTTTGCAAGGTCCTTTGAGGTTCACGATGGCGATGACGTATTTCGTTGACATTCTGATTTCATCATAAATGAAACAACGTCCAGAAAGAATAAATGCGAAAGGCCAACCTAAGACTGAATTTGAAAAAGTTTTACTTCCTTAATAAAGGGTAGAATATTTAGGATATAATATCAAAGAAGGAGTATGCAAACCAATCGACAAAACGCGTTTCTGAATTTCCGACTGCTTCAAATATGAATCAGATAAGAGAGTTCTGGGTTTGAAAAGTTATTTCCGTCAGCTAATTAAAAATGTTGCGACAATTGCGAAACAACCTACCTAGTAAACGAAAAATGAATAGTGGAAGTGGACGAATAGTCCAGAGATAAGGTGCGATTTTTGCAAAGAACATAGAGTGCCCATCTCAAACAACGAAAATTTACTATTTGGGGTACTGATATCGATACCCCAGTGTTCACATTGGAACCACAGCATCAAACTCGAGCATAGTCGACAACGACTTAAATTCCCCTTCGCACTTAACACCAGCTTCTGAAAAGGCTACACCGTTTTTAGCTGTGATGCGTACTCTATGTAGTTCTACACTCTTTGGTTTTTTGCTAATCTATATGTAAAATACACCTTAGTCTATATAAATTTCGTGAAGCCTTGGGGTCATTCCGTAACTTTGAAGAAGATTATCACACTCTGACGGTAGTCGAGACCTCATGAGCAGTCGCTCAATAATCCTCTGTGATTTGACGATTATTGTTTTAAGTAAAGCATATAAAGTTATATCGCCGACAGCAAAAACTACTATTGGTCTTACGGGATGCAAGATGTACCGTCGAAATGTTATCGTCAAACAATAATCACTTTACGGAATAAAGCCCTGGATAATTTTCTTGGAGTGGGGGTAAATTATCTCAGAAAGAGACAAAATTACCAAAAAGTACGGGAACGCGTTTAAGTAAAAAACAGTAAAATTATATATTTTGTATGCCTTTTAAAGAACGAATGACATAAATCACCTGTCAAAACAAGCAAGTTGTGACTTTTAGATACCAACGGACAGTTTACTGATTTTTACCAACAGAAATTTCTGCAGTAATTTTTTTTTACAGATTTTTATGGAGGGTAGTTTTTTGGTCTCTCGTGAGCTGTCTCTTTTACATATTTTTGCGTACGGGAACGGCAACAAGTAAAAATCAGTAAATTATTTTGTACGGGAACAGACCTATATTTTGTATGCCTTTTAAAGAACAAATGACATAAATCGCCAAGCGAGTTGTCACTTTTAGATACCAACTGACAGTTTACTGATTTTTACCAACAGAAATTTCTGCAGTAAATTTTTTTTTACAGATTTTTATGGAGGGGTAGTTTTTTGCTCTCTCGTGAACTGTCTCTTTTACTTATTTTTGCGTACGGGAACGGCAATAAGTAAATATTATTTTGTACGGGAACAGACCTATTATTTTGTACGGGAACATACCTATTCTTTACATCCAAGGAGTTTGACAGCAACTAACAAAATAATTCTTACTGTTATTCCAAATATACACGGAAATGTCTAGGTTTTGTAGATTTATTGAAATATTTGAGTTCCTAAAAATAATCTTTAATGTTTTTATTTGCAAAATAAATTATAGCGTTTTCGATTGGGATACAAAAAGGATTCTTTTTATACTCTAGAGCACTTTTTATACTCTAGAGCACTTTTTTTTTTACTCTAGATCTATTTTTTCGTTTTCGATTGGGAAACAAAAAGCACTCTTTTTTTTACTCTAGAGTACTTTTGAAGTATCTGGATTCCTAGTCAGATTTACACCAACATGCACCAACACAAAAACATTTAACATCTGACTTAATATGTCAATTTGAAGTTTGCATTTCGCAGTTTGATGATTAAAAAGTGATTTTCGGGGAAAACTATAATTAGAAATTAAAATATTTTTGGATAATCATGTTCTAAAATTCATACGCTTTGTTTTGACACCAACTCGCCAATGGTTGAGTTTATAAAAAAACCGCAATGAGTAAAAGAAAATTTCAAATGATGGTTTACATTGATAGCTAATAGCTATAATTGCGGCCCAAAGATAAACAATAAGCTGTCAAATGGCACACTACCACACACAGAAAACCAGAGTAACCTCTTTAATGTTCGATTGGGACGGGTAAAATCTGAAATCTGAGAGTAAATCTAAAAATCCCAATCGAAAACGCTATTAAATGAGGAATGATTTTGCTTGTCGTCTCTTTCAACATACAATACTTTGACGTATTTTGAATTGAAATAATTCTTTCTTGATATTGGAGATTTGATATTTTTCTTTACACAAAAGTACTCGAATGGACCTTAGCCTGTTGATAATGGCTAACGAATTTCGTTGTAAACTTTTGAAATGCTCTTTTGACATTTAATCAGTCACTTTCACAAATCAAACGTATACGCTAAACTGAAAAAAATATCGAGAACGGAAAGAGAACAATAGGAACAAAATTCTATCAATAAATAAATTACTAAAATGAGATTGAATTCATTGGGTTACCGCATTATTTAGTGGTGCAGTTTTAGGGTCGTTCATGAAAAGTCGTCGTAAAATTATAATGTTTCTCACGTTGCATGAATACCCATAATAGTTTTTCACAACCGAAATAATAATAAATCAAAACGAAAATCACTCTTATCAAACCGACAGCTATCAATTGTAGGTATTAGTGTACAAGGAGGGGTAAATCTGCCGAAAAATCCAGATTTGCAAAATTGATCTCACATAAAAAAAAATAAATGATTTTTTTGGCCAATGGAACACAACAACAACAAAATACCGATTTTGACAGATCTAGATAAAAAATGATGGATTTTTTTACTAATAGAAAACGACATTACTCAGGTAATAGTGAAACGTCAGATTTTACTTCGACATGTAATGAATGCTCTTGATTTCTGTAAAATTACCTGAATTATAGGTTTATTTCTTCTGATACACTTATTGTTCAAAATAGATAAAATATTAAAATTAAAATAAAAATAAGGGTTGGCATATTAGAGATTGACCTGACTTTGACTTTGCATTCCACATCACCTTATCTTACAACTTAGATGCAATCTGAAATTCGGCTTATGTTTATATAGGGCTCAGGCGTTGCTAAAAATGATTTGGCAAACATCCAATTCTAAATTACTTTTTGTGTCAACTCGACAGAAAAGCTCAATACAAATCTAAAGCATCTCTTAATCGTGTTCTAGACTGTGAGGATTCCTCCTCATCGGATTTATGTATTTGAAAAATATCGCTGGAATTTCAATGAAATAATTTTCACAAAAATATTGGAATTTGCTTAGATTTTTGAAAATCAGAATTGAAGTTGTTTTCGGTTGGCAACAGTTTTTTTTCATGACTGTCGCTTAATTCATTATCGTTGACTTACCAATCGTTTCGTCCAAAACAGTAAAAACAAATAAAAAAGTGATTAAATTGTATGTTGATTAATTGTTTTATATTTCTACACCATAATGAATTTCCCTAAAATTAACATTTTTGTTTTGTTTTTCTTTTTTTTTCGTTCATGGCAGTAAATACAATTATTTATTATACTTAGATTTAGATTTATAACTGTATAATATGAAATGATTAATATTTGAGATGATCTTACTTACAACAATTGAATTGCAATATCATTAAATCTGTTTTTTTGTTTCTCAGTTTTACTCTAAATACTATTCTATATATATTTATGTATATAAAAAAGAAAAACTATTTTGTTTTGTTAAATTATGTCTGTATATATATATATAATATGTAAACAATTTCTTTGCGATAAAAATTCTGACTTTTAATCTCAATTAAATTATTATAAACATATGTCTAGGCTTTAATATTAATCTAAGTAAATTATCTAACAACTAGAGTCATTGTTAAAAATTGTTTTGTAAATTAGTTTTCTATTTTTGTTTCTGATATATAGGTACATATATATATATA
Source organism: Rhingia campestris (assembly GCA_932526625.1). NCBI lineage: Eukaryota > Metazoa > Arthropoda > Insecta > Diptera > Syrphidae > Rhingia > Rhingia campestris. The sequence continues at coordinate 65,180,033 of OW052182.1, forward strand.
TACTTTGATTGATTGATAGAGAGAAAAAGATTGTATTGAATCTACAAAGGGTTTTAAAAAAGTAAAATTGGTGACTTTGTTTTTTAACGATCTACTACATCCTATGTTCCAAAAAAAAATATCAAAAGGGAAGAGATAATGATTGTTCTCACATTGTGTGTCCACAAAAATACAATATTTAATTTAAATTCATTTAAATAAATAACAAATTTGCCTAATTCGCTCGTGTCCAGGGTTTTACCTAAAATAATTAATTTAAATCACATAAAATGTTTTGGAATCTTTTTTTTATCTCTGGGTATAGAATAAACTTCTCTACGTATATGTATGTACAGAACTTTTTTTTTGTTAATTTCGTTTGGTTTTGCCCTAAATGGGGTAGGTAAGATATATAAATCGTTTGGTGCTTTCGATTTTCATTTTATAAATGCACTTGGAATTTTCTAGGTTTTTGCTTTGTCAGACAAATTGAATGCACAGGAGTGGTGTTTGCATGTAAAAACGTTTGTTTAACACAATCGAGAGTAGATTCAATTGTTTTTTTTGTTGGTTATTTTTTTCCTAAATAAATATTAAAATAGATAAATTAAACATGTGTATTTTTTGTGTTTGTATACATCTAAATGCAAAAATTAAAAATTAACAAATTTGCTGTTTTATTAATAATAACCAACGAATATTATTTTTTGGGACAGGGGGGAGGGTGGTTCCTTTTGTTTTTTGAAAAACAATACTGAGATAAGATTTTCACTTTATACACTTTTACACTTGGTGTTGTGAGCGCTTTACTTTCAGGTCCAGCTTAAAAGTAGACACACCTCGCACATGGTTTTGGATAAAGTGCAATCGAAATGGGGGCACTAATACTCTGGCGGGCGCGCAACGACTTTGGGCTAATTCTTACACACCGATTGAGTGTTGTTTATATTGCTATTGTATTTAGTCTTAACTAGGATTATTTTCTGATTCAGACTTGGTACGGAGGTAGAGAGGATATTGCCACTGCCACCGGGGCCGTTAAGAATGATGTTCGTTGGGGTTTTGCTGAGGTGGCTGGGTGATGCGCTCGTACACGATGTTGATGGGATGGCAATAATGTTGGGTGATGCAGACGATGTGGATGCGGATGTTGTAATGATGGCTCCCTCGGGGGGTTGACTATATATTGCACGCATTTTTTGTGTTCCAACCCCGCCGGTAACAAGTTGGGCTAGTTTCATTGCATTGCGATTCTGAAATGGGAATAGGGGAAATTAGAATTAGACAGTGTTAGGTTAACGGGGGATCGCTTGGATAGGGTTTACTGTAAGGCTTTTATAAGACTGTTGAAGTTGCGAGAATGTTTAAAGGGGTATATAGCTCGGAGCAACTTGAATGTCTTAAGTAATGTTTACTGAAGGATTGTATGTAAATCCGAATAAACCAGTGGAGAAAATATGAAGGAACACCTGTTTATAGGACAACACATTAAAGTATACAGCTTTAATTTTCACTCGAAGTAAGCTTGCCCACTTTGTCTTAAGACAAAGAAATCTCATCGCAAGTCCGATGAAACTAAACAATTATCGTTTCCTTTCAAATAAAAGAGCTGGCTGAGTAGTAAAACTATAGCTACTAAGGGGTTTAAGATATAAAACACTTTACATTCTTAAACTACAAAAAGTAATCATTTCCGTTTATAGCAACCGATTTAGAGAAGATTCAAAATAGGAGCGGTATTAACTTTAGTTGGGTAATGTACATATAACAAATGAATTATTAAATGAAAGCAGATCTCAACAAATATGCTTAGGAATGAGCAAACTTGGGGGCATATTGCTTTAATCCTGTAACCTATACAGTGGGTTATTTTGAGAGGCAAAATCTTACTCAAAATGTAAGGCTGGGTTCATCAGCTGATATTAAAATGAATTAAGAATAAATCTTGTTCCTTAGGCTTTTTTTTAATGTAATTGGAACGCGTTAAAAGGATTATGAACACCCTTATAGTATTTGAGCACAGCGCAAGCGTAAGGAAATTGAGGAGAAGAAAAGGGGATATACGTAGTACAATATTTATTCATTTCTGAAAATTGTAATGGCGAGGAAAAACTGAGTTGTGTCAAGACTTCCACATTCGTGTTTTTCGGTTTAGGAATGAATATCCATATTTCATAGCACGCCCGAATATAGGCTTCATGCTAAATTAATTAGCATTCATGGCACGATGAGTATTAATGTTTGAAGGAGTAGAAGCGGAGTCCATCTGGCTATTTCGTTTGGGTATTTATTTTAATAGCGGTAAAAAAGTAACGCAGGAGACATTGCTATGATGTTCAAGCAGGACTATGGAGTTCGCTATGGTTGCATCTCCCATCAGTTTTATCGCACGCTTTTGTAACCTATTTAGTAGGTGCAATGATGGTTTCGCTGCTACTGGCTATATGTGGGTGTTGAACTCAAGTTTGAGGCGTAAAATAGTAACGCAGGAGACATTGCTATGATGTTCAGGCAGGACTATGGGGTTCGCTATTGTTGCGTCTCCCATCAGTTTTATCGCACGCTTTTGTAACCTATCTAGTAGGTGCAATGATGGTTTCGCTGCTTCTGGCTATATGTGGGTTTTGAACTCAAGTTTGAGGCGTAAAATAGTAACGCAGGAGACATTGCTATGATGTTCAAGCAGGACTATGGAGTTCGCTATGGTTGCATCTCCCATCAGTTTTATCGCACGCTTTTGTAACTTATCTAGTAGGTGCAATGATGGTTTCGCTGCTTCTGGCTATATGTGGGTTTTGAACTCAAGTTTGAGGCGTAAAATAGTAACGCAGGAGACATTGCTATGATGTTCAGGCAGGGCTATGGAGTTCGCTATTGTTGCGTCTCCCATCAGTTTTATCGCACGCTTTTGTAACCTATCTAGTAGGTGCAATGATGGTTTCGCTGCTACTGGCTATATGTGGGTGTTGAACTCAAGTTTGAGGCGTAAATACGCTTTATATTTTGAATCCAGATTAGAATGGGTGAAATATTTATTTCATCGGTTAAGGGAACCTAAACATTTCGCTGCGTTTTTTTAGAAAATTCGAATATGTAGTCACTCCAACGAAGGCGTTTCTAACACACATACTGAGCATGGAAAGTTTTTCGGTTTCGAGTATGCAAGTGCCATCCATGGATGAAGGCTGTAGATTTTGGTTTCGCTTTGCTGTCAGAAGACAACATTCCGTTTTGGAAGCATTAAATTCCATTCTATTGGACGTACCCCATTTAATTAGCATGACTCACAGTGCGACCACTTAACAATGGCAGTCGTTTTTCTAGTTTTGGAATAAAGACAACTTCGATCTTACTCATAGGCTTACACATATGCAGTGATTCTGCAAACAGTGCAGGAAGCAAGATGCGAGCAGAATTTTGGTTTGACATAGGTATATATGCAATGCAGTGGGTCCTGTCATACTGATACTTTTAATTTGCTTTAACATTTATTTATGAAAAAAAACGTCAAAAGCCAATGATGCAAATTTTTTTTAAAAAATGATTTTTTAGTTTGTGTCGTGGTGGCCTTGACTTTTGCAGTCAATTTAGAAATAGAAACATCGCGCAGTCGTAGATGCAGATTATAATTATACGTGTGTATAATCCCATTGAAAACTGTGTGTATGATTTCTGCACGTGTGTTTCAGGCTTAATTCAGTTAACTCTGAAACTCTGAAGTAATTTTTTTCATATAAGATGAAACCTACATCAGATGTTTTATAATGAAAGGCTCTGGGAAGTGATCTGAATTTCTTCTCAGTCACATATGAGGGTAGTAGGGCTTAGCAGAATTCTGAGAATAGAAACCTGCGTTCAATCATCCCGTTTTCTATTGTTTTATTTGAAACAAAAATTGCCAATTTTATGAGTCTTCCTAAACTCAAGAGACTGGGATAGAAATATTGCCTTAGTTCTTATTGAAGTTCCTTACCGGGAATATGACATTCTTAAAACACGTTAACGTTCTAGGTTTTAAGTGCTCGAATGATGACAAACAACCTTAAGGTAATACTGCTAATGTGTTTTGACAACCTGTTAGCCTGAGTAACTTGTTTCAGGTGGCACCTCATCAAAGTACCTGACCTTTATAAAGAATGACAAACTGGTAGTTAGGTCTTCATTATGACGCATAACAGCACTGAAGACAAGGAATGTTTTAGTGTTTATAGGAATGCCTTCAACTGCTCACTTGGATATAGATTAGGGAATGGTGTTATCACAACCAGTCGAATTCGTGTTGACACAGTTTTTCCATAATCCGATTAATTTTTAGAATTAAGTCAACTCTGTATCACACTATCAACCAAGCTAGGTTTAAAGAAAAAAATACTTACACTCTGCGCCTTAGCCCGATTCTGTAGCAGTTTGTTGGCCACTTCATTCCCCGTCAACAAAAGATTTTGCGGCGTTCCTTGTATCTGCACCCCACTCGCTAGGTACATTGTTTGCACTGGAATCGCCATGATTTTCTTTTCATTGTCATCCTGCTGTTCAATTAAAAAAAATAAATCGTTATATGTGATTGACGGATTAGCATTCTGTCTAAAAACTCACCATTGGACTAACTGACTTCCTGTCCTGTAGATTCTCATCAAAACCAGAGTCTGATGAGTTATCACTAAATTTCGTCGCCACCGACTGGCCCGTCGTGCATGCAGGCAGCATGTCCATAGCAAGTTTCTTGGCTTTATCCTGCGAAATTGTCGCAACTGGCTTGATCAGGAACGATTTATCAACAGTCTTTACCATGTGTTTGACATCAGACAGCTCGGATGGCTTCAGTCGTATCGTGCTGAATTTCTCCAAGGAATGTTTTACAATTTTTCCAGTATCTGTCTTGACCTTATGCACGAATGAGTTGGATTTACTGCATGGTTTGTGCATGCTGTGCTGCTGTTCAAATGGCGCTGGCACCTTTACCGTGGTCGATTGAAGGTGGGCCATGTTATTGTGTAGACCAATGTCGACAGGATTCAGTTTAGCGATTTTCACTGCGGACGAGGTAGGAATTGTGGTGGGAAGAACTTTGATATCTAGTACAAAATCAGTCTTGGGGGGGTTGTTGTTTATTTGCTTCATGTCGCCGAGGGGGAAACTCTCCGACTGACGCTTGAAGAACAAATGATGCTTCTTCATCGCTGTTGTGGGGTTGCGAGGCGTCGTCGTTGGCAACTGATAGGGAGCGGACTTAATGCTATTATATTGCTGCAGAACACTGGGGTGTGTTGGTATGGGTATGGGTTGGGGTGCTGCTATTACTGTCGTCTTTTCAATAATCTCTTTCGGCTTTCGCCTATGGTCTACACATGGTAGGTAATTTTGCACGTCCATGATGATAGCACCGAGTTGTTTATTTTCAAATACAAACCCACAACAGGATTTCCTCTTGGTCCACAAGTTTTCGTCAAAGAATTGTACGCTGTCGACGTTGGTTTTGCGAAACTTCTTCGGCGGTAGACATTTCCGTCTACTACACCCTCTGCGACTGATTGCTTGACGCATTTTCAAACTTGCTGACTCGATTGGTGTTGGGGAATATTGCACATCGTCACAGTCACTGTCTAGAGATTCGGGTGTCAGCGGCAATGATTGCGATTCCCATGGCTTACTGGACATTGTTGTGAGCTGAGATTTTGTCTTATCCTTGCCGGTCTTCTTTTTGTTCTTTTTGAAGATTTTCGAGAACTTTTCTGGAATAAGAGATTTCTGATTGTTGGTGCGATCGGATACATTGCTCGAGTGTTGAATGGATTCTTCTTTGAGTTTCTTGAATTTTGTCATGGACTTCATTCCTGGTCCAGCGCGGGCATCAACAACCTACAAAGATGGATGCAAGTGTGATGTCAGTTATGCCATCTAGTTGGATATTGGTAGGTTAGTTTGTACTTACATGTCCCCAATGACGATTACTACCTGTGGGTAGACGTTTGTACCTCTTGACTAATAGTACACATGCATTGCAAATTTCCCCGTGACGCGGTTGCTTCAAGTCAAAACATCTTATCGAGTCTTCTTCGTATTTCTTCGAGTCTGTAAATCTGGAACTAAATGGAGAGGAAGGTTTATCATGAGATATTGTCAAGCATGACGGATTAGCAATATTTACCTGCTAGATTTGGCTCTGCAGATGCAACAGCCTTCGGCTGAGCGGTAAACTCTAGGCTTATGAAATGAAAACATTTCGAAAAATGGTTTTAGTTTTTTTTTTGTTAACTAGTATTGCTTTTATTATATTTGTGCTGCGCTTCTTTGAGAATTTTTAGTGATGATTGGTGTGGATAATGTCTTTCAACTCATCTGTTCTGCAACATTTCCAAAATGTGTCTTTTAACTGAAAGGAATAAACAATTTTTAAATGTTAGTCGCGTTGCTATTTGAGGGTCATTAAAGAGATGTTTCAGTAAAAAAAACCTAGTTCAGGATGGTGAGAGGCACACACAGCTATGACTGAGACAAAGAAAGGTAAGGTAGGTAAATAGAAGTAGCGGTTCGGCTTGAACCCAAGTAGCACTTATGTGCCTTTTTGTTACCACGACTCGTGTGCCCTTTATTATGATTGTTGTTGTGGATGTGATACAGACGGTCTCTAGATCCAGCCTGTGAGGTTTAGAAAACGGATAAGATCTTCAATCCTTTTACCCGAGATGTCGCTAAGGTTGTCGAAAAATGGTTGGTCTAACGCACGCAATCTGGCTTTTTCTAGTGCCGGACATTTGCAGATTTCTCTCTCATTTGTGTTCCCGCAACTGCGGCATTGAGGGTTGTATGGGATCCCTAGTTTGGCCTCCAATTGGCCAGTGCCCCGTGACAATCGCCGTAATTCTTGCGATATCTGGGCGGGTTCTATTTAGTAGATCGTTTGTTCTGTTTTTGTCGTAGGAGGGCCATATTGTCTCGATATGACGCAATAAACCTTCTCCATTTGGAGTCGGCCTTTTTCGGGAAGTACGAGTGTATTTGTCCCTTAACCGCACCTAGCGGGATTCGGACCCTTGCCGCAAGTAAGCCGTGAAGAGCTGAGCCTTGTCTGGCCAGCTCATCTGCACGCTCCTTTCCTTCAATGTCACTGTGCCCTCGAACTCAGAGAAGTGTGACCCTGAAGCCTTCGCCAAGGTGGGCCAGTTCGTTCCGGCATTCCTGTAAAAGTTTGGAGGATATGGTAGCCGAGTTTAAAGGTAACGGCTACAGGATAAAATTATATCAAATGCGAACAAAAACGACAAATGCAAACGGACTTCACTCTAGAACTGATGTTTTAAGAACCTGACTAAGCTTAGTCTGCTTTTCTTTTGGATGGATTTGTGTAATCCAGGAGTTTTTTGACAGAATTTTTAAGGTTCTCTGGATCATTAGTATTAACTTGCCGCGAAAAATAATTGGAAATTGACAGCTACAGTTCGTACAAAATAGAGTCGTGGACTGTGAACAGAAGTAGTTCAGACACTGGACATCCAATAACAAGCTGTGGAAATGTTAATGTTGAAGCAATGCATATCAGAGAAGCTTAGCTACCAAATTGTTGGATTTGCAAAAAAGGTATCTTACAAAATTTGAATTTTAAAACGCGTGCATCAAGCGAAATCTCCGTAAGTTGATATGCATCATGTGGGGAGCCCATCATTATTATAAGCTGCCAAGTAAGGAAACGGTTTTATTTTTAGACAGAATAAGTTCCCCTCACCAGAGGGGCAGCAGCAAAGAAGCTCTGAGGAATCCGTAAGTGGAACAGGCCTATTGTCAGCGTCCCTCTCTCTCTGAAGGGCATGCACTACCTACCAGTTGTGTAGAACTAACTTTTGAAGGCACCATTTTGCTGATAACGTTTTATTGTAGGTTGGTAGGTAGGTATGTTGCGAATTTTTCTAATTTTATTTGGTTAGCATTTCTAAATATTTATTAAAGTTTTTCTGTTTTATACTGGCATATAACGATTATCTATCTACCTTCATTCGAAAGCATTCTTATTAGAACCTCCATATTGTCTGTATTAAGAACAGAATTACTTATAGAAGAAATCGCATAAAATAACGCGAAACAAAACCCATTGTTAGCATATTAAAAAGTCTCACTTGATTTATTAAAATTCATTACGGTTATAGTTTTTGATGTTACACCATTTGCTATAATGGCATCAAAGTTAATCAGTTTTTGTTTTCCAATTTAGTAGGTAAGTAGGTATCTACTAATGTGTCCTTAGTTTATTTAAAAAGAAAATTCTGACTAAAACTGTTTACCTACCTACACGCTTGTCGATTTTTTTCGGTAGTTTACAACCAACCCACCATTAAATTAAGATGACCATGGATAATTATAGATCTAACAGTGCAAATCCAAATTTATACGAACAGCTGATTATTCCAGTTCTATACCTAAGCAAAGATGGCGGATAAACGACAATGACGGCGAAAACATGGACGAATGTGCATTACAGTACAGTGCATTAAAACTAAAAGGAAATGAAAAATGAAAGAAAGGATGCATTATCAGCGCTTTATCCTTTACCATGATTGACATGACCTAAATAGTTTATGAAAGCCTTCTAAAGAATCGCTTCTTTCAAAGTTTAATTGAGTTTAAAGCTAAACATTGCAGTTACCCTTTGAAAACGTTTACAAAACTGAGTAGGAGGTTGCTCATGTTCTTTTTTTTATCGCAATCAATGGGAAAGTCGCGGCGAATTGAAGTTCACATTTTCATTGGCGAAGGATAAAAAAGTACCAGAGGGCGAGAGATCATTCATAGGAAAACAAACAAAAAAAAAACATTTTGTATGTACCCATAGAAATCTTCTGGCTCTTCTACTTCGGCTTTAGGAATTGCAGAGCAAGTCTTGGAAAACCGAGTATTAGGTGTTTTGAAAACAAACCAAATTAGCCCTCAAAAATATGCGATATAAAAATCTATTAAGACATATGACTTGCCAGACTGTCTGGACAGACAGACAAAGGGAATCGCGAAAACAATTAAATTTCTTAATTCAAACTCAATTGCCGATTGGTTTCGCCATTTTTTTTCGGATGAAGGCACACTTTCAATCCAACACACATTCCACTTTTGCCCCAACACCACTTGGCACAATTAAACTGTATCGAGTACCTACATATATGTATCACCATCTGCATCATAATGCGCGAATATTTCCGAATCTACCATTTTGTCACGAATTGCTGCAAGACAACAAAACTTGTAAACAATTTTCAAAAGACAGAGAAATAATAATCAACAATTTTTTGTCACTTTGCATATATTCTGAGACACAGGGGGAGCAACAAAATAAAAATAACGTCTCAATCAATCGCGCACAGCAAGTAACATTTTTCACTTTTTTTTTGTTAAACAACTACAAACAGGTATTTCTTCTTTTTGTTTTCACTTCACAGAAGATGAAGAAAAAATAAAAGAATTTGTAAACCCGCCATTACCTTCTTCTTCTTCTTGAAAATTTGATCACTTCTCCAAAATGCACCCAAAGACACGCCAAATAACACACAACCAAACCAACTACGCGACTCCACACACAATTTAATTAATCGGAAACAGTGCACAAGAAACAGAATCTTTAAAGAAAATACACGAGTACTTTATTGTTTTGTTTTATTTGCTCTCATTCGCGCTGTTAAATCAAGGAGAGAAACTTTTATCGTTTATGCAAAATCAGTGCGGCACGGTCTCTGCAATGGCGGGCGGCACGGCAACACAACCAAGTCGGACGAATTCAATTCGAAAATGGACAACATTTAAGAAATTAAACCAAAAGAAACGAAAATGACATAAACACACACACATAGACATTAAACGAGAGCCAAACAAATCCGAATACAACTACCAAAGCAAAGAGGCCGACAATAAAAGGGAATGGAAGAACAACTGTCAAAGCAGAGGGTGCGATTAGCAGCTGGCCGCAGAAACAGAGGACATGCGCAAAAGGAAAATACGAAAAATATTGTTTGACAACAAAACAAGAATCCCCATTTAGCTACGCGTGTACATATACGTATGTATGCAGCGATGTATTTGTTTTTTAGTGTATGGGGGTAGGGTTTGATGTTTTTTGGGGCGAATTGGGAAAGTTGTTTTCTTCGCCGCCTTGTCTACGTGATTAGATGAACGATGGAAAACCAAGAAAAGGCGCAAAGCACTAACAACAAAAGATGTAAATATATGTATTATCTGTAACTCTGCTCGATAGATAGTCAAATGTCAATTCAAAACGGTGGAAAATTGTCGCAGCGACAAATGTAGAACGCAAAATTGTAAACAGGTCATTGATCTGACGTCACAACCGTGTGTGGATGGATGTTATTCTTGTTATTGTCGCCTTCGTCTTGCATGTCCATTCGCGTTCTGTTTCAATAATAAACAGCTCCCCCTCCCACCGCTACAACCCCTTCGTGAAATGAAAAACCCGAACAACGACAACGACGGACTTTTGCACTCAGTGTGAAGGATGTGTACAAAATTTTCACAACTGTACCTGCGCAAAGACAACACACAATTATTAACGAAACTTTCAAAACAAAATCAAATGTATGTACACTTGCGGACGGCGGTTGTGTGTAGCCGCGGTTTAGATCGCTTTTATTTATGTACACTAGCGTTCCTTATCGATGCAATATTCTGCGGTGTGCCCCAAATAATTTGTCAGCCATCATGCGTTCGCTTCGAATCAAAATTGTATCACCCGAAATTATTTATACACACTTTTTTCTTTTCGTTTTTGTCAAGAATACATTGCCATAAGATGACAAAAAACTTTAGACAGTGGCAATATGTGTGGTTGCGTACGGAGATGGCCTTGTATAGCGAAACAAAAACACTCTTTCGTACAATGCCTATACAATGACCATGGGGACGGAAGCTCAACCGCAAAAAGAAAGTAAACTACTATCGATGATGTTACACCGAAATTAAGTAATGCCACAAGTGGCACAGTTAACAAAAATGCTGTTGCATACCAAACAGGGCCTCATACCAACAAATTACATATTAAATTCCCTCTCCCATACAAAGCAACAAATTCAGATGTATCCCCAGGTACATGCTTGATTTTTATTCAAAAAAAATACTTAATACAAATCACTTAAACCACCATCAGCCTTAATTTTAACCAAAAAAAATCAGCAAATGGCAATGGAATTTTGTTTGAAATTCTGCCCTCTTGGCATTGACGCTAGCTTTTCAGTTCGAATTTAGCCCACTCACAATTATCTGACACTTGTCAATCGCAAACAAATTGTTATCGTTTATCTTATGGGAGTATTTTCACAGATTCAATTCTCCATTCAACGAATATATATGTAGAAAAAATAAGCAAAATTTAGCACTTCTAGAACGAACACTCACCAATTTCACTTCAACTGGAATGGAAATCACACGAAACAAAAATGGCCGTCTTCGTGGTACGTTGTCGTATCGGCGAACAAGCAGGTATATGACAGAGATGAGTATACCAATTATTACTCACACAGAGCGATAAAACGAGACGAATGTATTTCTCCAGCAACGGCGATGGTTTAGTTGATCAATTTGCCGAGGTCGTTGTGGATGAAAATGCAATTTTTCACGTTAATATCTGCACAACTTGGAGCGGTGAATTCCGTTGGAAATGATTGAATCTGCTTTAATGATTAATTGTTAATTGATTTTAATGGATATTGTTAACTTTATCTTCCACTCTTATGGTAAATGCTGTGGCAAAAAATGGAATGACACCTTTCCAGCTGATGTACACAAATCGAAAGGCGAACCGACGTCCGATATGGCGAATTTAAATTTGTTGACTAGACTGCGGCGAAGTAAACAATAAACTTTGAACGCACCCTAATGTCGGATTTGTCGTTCGAAAGAGGTGGGCAAATAAACGAATGCGTTCAGGGAGATTACGATTTCTTACTTGGAATATAGGTGGCGCATAACTTGAGCTTGACTAATGAGGGCACTTTATTCCCCTCTACAAGTCACAAAAATAACGTTATTCGTATAGAAAAAATCCAACAGTTAATCATATTTTCTTAAAATATTAACTAAATCGTACTCCATTTAATATTGGGTGCCGTGGCCTTGTGTTTTGTGCGTTGGACGAAAAGGGTTGCTTACTGAAAGCATGAATCGTATGCATTCCTCTTTATTGTCGGAGGAGAATAATTGTGTTACGCACTTAAGGCAACGCAACAATTTCAATTTATAACAGAGTTCAATACACTCTTTCGGTGCCTACAGCTTTAATCTGCTGAAAATTAATTGGTAACTTATGGTGATTGATTGACATCGTTTTCCCTGTTGCTTTTATACATTAAAAACAATTTAGAGTTGAATAATTTTATCGGTCGGATAATAAACTACCCCTTATTTTCTTTGTGCGTTTTTATACCCTATCCCATAGGGGTATATTAGTTTTGATACTTAGTTTGTAACATAGAGAAATAATTTAGCTACATATACCTCAAAGTATATGCATCGACTCAGAATCGCTAGCTGAGTCGAATTAGCCATGTCTGTCTGTCCGTCCGTCCGTCTGTTTGTTCGTCACCGATTTTTGGGCCTTAAATTTTGAGCTAGGATAATGAAATTTGGTATATAGGATCCTCGTCCATGCCACCAGAACAAGTGTAAACATTTTTGAAATCCTCTTACTGCCACGCCCCCTTTTTAGGAAAACGTATTTTTTGGCCAAACCGTAAGGAATTTTAAAAAAGTGTTTGAGCAGCATATTTAGCGAATCGTAATATCTATATTTCGTCAATATAACGTTTTTGCCACGTCCACCTTTTGGGGGCGTTTTTTTATAAAAAAACGTTTTCTGGTCAAGTTTTAAAATTTTCAAAAAAAATTTTGATGCACAATTATTGGTAGTATTAATATGAACATTTCGTCCATAAACCATTTTAACCCACGCCCACTTTTTGGGGGCGTTTTTTACAAAAAAACATTTGTATGCCCTACCCCAAGGCATATGCAATAGAAAAACGTTGTTTTTCGTCGAACCATAAAAGAATTTGATAAACCTTCTGAACAATATGTTGTGACAACGCCATTTTCAATACTTTATGACCATAAAGACCACATTTTGGGGATATTAATTTTAAGGATGGGATGGGATAGGATATTAAACGATCCGCACAGCGGATTGTAGCCTTCTCATATGTTTATTCATAACTTTTTCATTGGTAACCCTAAAACTGATGTGCTAGGTTTTTCGCGGCCACCAGCAAGAAACAATTGGTTTGATGAGGAATGCCGACAGATGCTTCCAGCCAAGAACGAGGCCTACAAGGCTAAGCTGCAGGTAAAGACGAGAGCTGCCAGTGAGCTCTATAGGCATAGAAGAAGGGAAGAACACCGGCTTTTCAGAAAGAAGAAAAAAGTGGCAAGAAAAGCGCGCGATCGAAGATATAGAGAGGTTCCACTCCAGGAACGATGTTCGCAAGTTTTACCAAAGTGTAAAACGCCAATGTCAAGGATACAAGGCTCGAACAGAATACTGTCGAGGTGAACATGGAAATATCGTAGTTGAGACACAGTCGATGCTGAGGATATGGAAGAACCACTTCTGCAGACTATTAAACGGCGACGACGAACATCATTCCGCTGTCAGGCAGAACGAACCATTTAATATTGGTAACGGAAGCTAAAACTGCAAACCACCCGACCTAAGTGAAGTGAGGATAGCAATATCTAAACTCAAGCTTAATAAGGCCGGCCGTGATTTCCGGCGGCCTTATTAAGCTTGAGTTCCCGCTTAGCTTTATAAAGCTGGCGAAGATGACTTGGTAAGTAACATCCACTAACTCATAAGCCAAATCTGGTCAGATGAGAGTATGCCTGAAGAATGGAACCTCAGCATCGTTTGCCTGATCCACAAAAAAGGACACTCTGAACTTCGCCAACTACAGAGGCATAAGTCTCCTCAACATCGCCTACAAGATCCTATCTGCCGTAATATGTGAACGCCTGAAACCGTTTGACAAAAACAGCTCTTATCATGGTGGTTTTAGGCCAGGAAAGTCCACAACCGATCAAATTTTCACATATTCGGCAGATCCTGGAAAAAACCCAAGAAGTTCAAAGCCGCATATGACAGCATTTATAGAGACGAACTATACAGAACCATTTCTAGTTTTGGTATACCGCCCAAACTCATCCGTTTGTGTAGAAGAATTTTCGATGCACCAGAGGCACAAATTTCCAAAAATCGGTGCAACTATTAGCATACGTCGACGATATAGACATCATTGGTAGGACTCAATGTGATGTAATAGCCAAGTTTTCTAGTATAGAAAAGGAAGCGGCAAAAATTTTGCAGTAAATGAAGGTAAGACTAAGTATATGCTGTCAACACGAAAGGACACACAACATCGACGAATTGGACATAATGTCACCATTGACAGATATAACGGGACTTTGTCTACCTCGGCTTTGCTATAAACTCTGACAACAACGAAGAATTACTCTTGCCAACAGCTGTTTCTTCGGGCTAAGAAGGTTATTTAGTAGAACTACTAAAGAGAAAGAAGAAATCCTTGGTCGATGCGAGAGAAAAATTCTTCGAAAAATCGTTGGTCCCATAACGGGCTATGGAGAAGAAGAATCAACCACGAACTAAACGAGCTGTACAGCGAAATACCTCTGTTCAAAAAAAAAAAACTTCGCATTGGACGTTTAAGATGGGTAGGACATGTAGAACGAATGGACACCAATACTCCGGTTCGCAGAGTCTTCGGACCCAGTAGAGGAACACCTCGCCTTAAATGGCGTGCACAAGTAGAAACCGACCTCAACCAACTTGGAGCAAGCAACTGGAGGCAGTTAGCTAAGGACCAGGCTAATTGGAGAGGCATGTTGGTTGAGAGCCCAGGTTCATCCCGGAATGTAGCGCCACTTAAGTAAGTAAGTATTATTAACAACGTTTACCCAGTTGGCTATTTATAAGCCGGATATAAAAGTACCCTTAATATTCTGTGCGCGTTTTGGTATCCCTAAAACTCTAACACCGATATATAGGACTACTCGACCATCAGACGGGACTACCTTATTCAGCCTCGATAGTTGTATAAGTCTTTATATACCTGTTCTAAACAATAATGGCGCTATTAATACGGAGAAAATGGAAGCAATTTAAACCCAAATTTTCTTATTGAAATCTTTATTAAATGACACTCAATTGGATATATTTCGAAAGGTTATTATTTAAATAATAAAATATTTTTTCTAGCTTAATATTGTAAAAATCCTAAATTTTTTTTGAAAATCAGGTTTGCATTTTTGTCTTTAACTTTGTTTTCTTATTGAAATCCTGTATCAACTCCATAAAGGTGGGCAATTTCATAAAAAAGTGCTTAAAGTGAAAAAAATAATGGTATTATAACTTTCTTAAAGCCAATCTTTGTTCTATTAGCTAACGTAACATCCCATAATTCGAGAAAAGTTTGCTTGTTGTTTGTTTTTTAATTCGTTGCTCTAAGTAATTCGTAATCAAAGAATTTTTCAGTTTTTGAAACTTAATCTTTATAATTGATAAGGCTGTTTAAAATAATGGCCTTCTTCCCGAGCTATTAAAAGCCGCGGAAGATAATTTGACGGACTATGGAGACGAAGAATCCACGAGTCTAGTTTCGGTATATACCACCCGAACACGTCCGTCTGTGTGGGATGAAAGTATTGTTCAAAACTCCCAAGCCTCAAAACTAGAGGTACAACGTAAGGTCAGTACCACAATTTCTAGTATAGCTAAAGAAGCGGCAAAATGATTTTAGCACTAGATGCAGGATAGACCAAGTATATGCGGCCAACGCGAAATGACACAAAACATCGAAGATTGAACATAACGTCACCATTGACAGATATAATGGTAGTACCTACGGAACTTTGTTACCTCGACTTCGCTATTAACTCTGACAATAATATCTCGTCAGAAAAAAAAAACCAAGAATTACTAGTGCCAACCGCTGTTTCTTGGGGCTATTTAGTAGTTAAACCCTCATTCGAACTCTAAGGAGATTCTATACAAGACCCTGATTATTTCAGTCCTATTCTACCTCGCTGAAACTGAATCGTATCAAAAGCGGGTGAAGAAATTAAATTTAATTAAAGGTCGCGAAAAGTTCTTCGAAACCGAGACCAAGATTCTACCACGAACTATACGAGCTGTACAGTCACATACCACTCGTCAAAAACTACGCATTGATGTTTAAGTTGGCTAGGACATGTAATGCGAATGGACACCAATACTCCGCAGACTCGCAGAGTCTTCGATTCCCAGCCAGACGTCGGACGCAGTAGAGGAACCCATCACATTAGGTTGCGCGCACAGGTAGAAACAGACTTCAACAAACTTGAAGTGTGCGAGGCAGTAAGCTAACTACCGGCCTAATTGGAGAGGCAGGTTCAATTTTGTCTGTAGCGACACTTATGTAAGTAACCAAGGGAAATTGTGCAAAACTCCTGAGATATATACCTGGATATCTAAAAAATATATGTTGGTTCACAGAATGAGAAGGATCGACCAAGCAAAGATGTTTAATCATAGTTGTCTTTTGGGATGAAGGCCCAGAAACGTTTTGCTGTTTAAGTGCCATAAAATTGAAAGTGCTTTATTCTTCATCTTACAATACCAAATACGAGCAATAAGCTCCAAAACCTGCCCAAGCAGTAAATTCGCAACACATGTATCCTTTATCACAATTTCTAGGTGTAACGAACTCCCTTGCCCACATTTAACCATTCGGTCAACCAAAATGAGGCAATCACTGAGTTTGACACAAACTGTCACGATTGCATAGACATAAAATAGCTGGTCCTTATCTCTCTGGTCACATCAACAGTGTGCTTTTATTTGTTATTAAAATATCTATAACAACAAAAAACCCTTCTGAGTATACTCTTCATTAACCATGACGAGAACTTGCCCTTGGGACCGGAACCTGTTTCATCGAAATGACAATCATTTGTATCTCTCTGGACGAACTTTAACTTCACATTTTCGTTACCAAAGCCAACCGAAAACTAGCATATCTCCTTTTATGTTTACACTGTTGGTCATTGTCATTGCTCTTCCATGGAAGTTTACGACAGAAAATCTCCCTTTTATGCTAATACTTGCGTATAGGGCTGGGAATATGGGCTGCAGCATAAACGTATGTGAGCGTCCCATTGGACACAAACACCTCGGGCATGGGCCGCATCATTACATGTGCTCGGCTACCGGAATCCTTTCTGCCCACATAATGATCCATTAGGGGGTGGTAAAGTTGTTATTAAAAGCAACTGAGAAAGCCTCTCGGCAGCGGACGCCAGTACAACATAAAAGCATTGACCGCAACAACAACGGTCCAATTGGGATGCGTGTTTTTCGCTGAATAAAATTTGATATTTTATTCTGTGGCATCGGGAAAGCAATCCTGCGAAATGAAATGGACAAAGCGCCTCTGGGAACGGAAGGCCCGTTGTTGGCAGTTCGCTGCTAATACCTTGGACATAGTACATGACATCGGTTCGACCCTTTTAATAATACGACCACCACCAATATGAACAGAGAAAAAATAATAAAAAAATAAAATAAAAAGGAAGCTTGTACAAATGTTTATCCCTTATGGGATTTTTTATTTCACTCGCAATGACTATTCGGGGACATACGGAGGTTATTTTTTGTGGACATGGTTGTGATTTTTTTTAAGTTGTTCCAATGTAATGGCCTTTGGTATTAAGGTACAATATCAGGTAATTGATGCATAAAAGTGCTATTAATCTTGAATAATTGGTCGTTGTGGGTCCTACTGCGTCTTACAGCGGCAAATATTGGAAGAAGCTTCTGTGAATGTTGTTACGATACATTTACTTTACGGTAATGAATGCCCTAAAGATGAATCGGATTTAAACCTTTTTTTTCAGATTCCTTTTGTCGTCTGCTTTTGGGATAATGGTTTGGCAATATATAACGTGGAGCTTGATTGGCTTCTTATTACTTATTATTTGGAAAACATGACAAATTAAAAGTGAGTGAAGCAATTTGGATGTGTTAAGCCCTCAAAAACAGGATTACGATGAAAGACGAAGCTTGACAAGGTAAACGTAAACTTTGTCAGGCCACCTATACCTACTAGTAAAAGGCATTCCTCGGTGTCAGCATAATATCAGGATGGTCACATACCAAATACCCTGGCTTAGAACTCCATACACTACTCGGACCTATAATTACTAGGTTTCAAATGTTGATGTTGAAGTTCATTAGGTTTGGTCGTAGAGGTTTAAACAGCTGCTATTAGATTTACAGCAAATAATGATTATATGTACTTCATTCTGTTACCAACTGCTTGTTAAATTTTTCCGCGAGCTACTCATTTAGGTTAGGTAAAGGTGTTTGAACGACTATAGCGCGCTAATACCAACCACATTGAGGTTAGGGTAATTCCCACATCAGCACACGAATTTAATAAATTAAATTGATCACATTGCGTTAGACAAGAGGCAAGCATTCAGTATTTTGGATGTCCGAACATTCCGAGGGGCTATCATATATTCGGACCACTACTTCTCCAAAGTAAGAATGGGACATTCACCACGTCACAACAAATACGAAATCAATATAATTGATCACATTGCGTTACACAAGAGGCAAGAATTCAGTATTTTGAGTGTCCGAACATTCCGAGGCGCTATCATAGACTCGGACCACTACTTTTCCAAAGTAAGAATGCGGTCATTCACCACGCCACAACAAATACGAAAAACTGTGCAAAAACGGATTGACAGAGCGAAGTTTTATAGTATGAGAAGGCAGCTGTTAAAAATGGGTTTAACTCAAAATGAGATTAAGATATTCCCTGCCAAGAAGTTGAAACACACAGCCACGACAGCTACATCTTTTTACGTATTAAGGTACATTGTCTACCTCGGTTCCGTTATTAACTCTGACAACGACATTTAACCAGGTGTCAAACGAAAAATTACTTTTTCCAACCGATGTTTTTTCGGACAAAGAAGGCAATTTAGTAACAAAGCCCGCATTCGAGCTACCTAAGAGATTATATATGAGACCCGTATCTTCCCAGTTCTGCTCTACTGCGCTAAAGAATGGACCGCATCAAAAGCGTATAATGAAATCCTTGGTCGTTTTGAGCGAAATATTCTTCGCAGAATCATCAGACCCATTTATGTTGACAGGCTGTAGAGTCAAAGATTCCACCAATAGCTTTACTAGCTATACAGTGACATAGACGTGGTCCAAACTCGATACTGAAAATTCAAGATGGCTTGTATTTAGACATATGTAGTGAGAAAAGACACCAATACAAAGTCACATAGTCTTTGATTCCCAGCCACCTGTACTGAGTTGGCTGGTGGTGTTGTCAGTGTTTTTTGTGATGATCAGGTAATCTTTGTGTGTCCACCCTGAAAAGTTTCCATTACTATGTGACTCTTGTCTTACAGTCTAAGGGCACTAGATATAGGATAGCAACTATGGTTGTGAAGAGGTTGGTTCTTAGAATTGCGCTAATGCATATGGATGCTGGTTAAATAACTTTCTCCAGGAGGTAGCCGTTTGTTGGTTTATCTAGAGCCGTCCACCAGATGTATAATTTTCCAATTTCAGATATTGCCACGTCAAATGCATAGGCAATCATTTTGCAACTCTAAAAGACCCAGTGAAGTTTTTCTTTCGTAATTATATTGTTCGGCCTATGTGAACGCTTTTGATAGGAGAAGAAATCGATGTCATGACAATCTGTCACTGTCGATTTGCTTGTGTGAGCCCAATAGAGTTACCTTAAGTTAACCTCGTGTTTGTTTTTTATCCATAATTTATCAAGCCATCATTTCCTTAAGCAGCCTAGAATTCGCAACCACATCTTCGATATATGGAATGGGTGTTTTAAACATGCTTGTTTCAGACCCTATAGTTCCTCCGATCACTACCAGAAAAGTGAGTATTCAGGGGAAGAATAGATTTAGAGACCTGTGCCTTAATTGAAGGCCTCTGAGACGTTTTCTAAGTTACCATAGACGACAGAGAAGGAAACAGATGCTGGAGTCTTTTCCGAATCACTGACACTGACATTGCTGTGTCTTTCAAGTTGGCCTATATAAGGAAATGGAAGAAGCCATCTGCATCGACAGTTGAGCTGCACATAAAGCTATCACTTTCAAACTAATAAATGCGATCCAATTGACTCTTGGCACTGAGGGCTACAAGTCACGTCTGGGTACTTTTTTGCTTGGGTTCCCGGATAGTTGGAGTAGAAGGGCACGAAAACCCAAATGCTTTAAGCGTAGCGACAAGTGCCTTTAACACCCCTATTATTTTTATTGATGGTGTCACGATAAGATTAACAGAGGAACAATTAGGTTCAATAGTTGCTGAGTAACTCATAGTTTATAACCTGGGATTGCCAACAAAATACCAAAGTCTCTTTGATAGGAGGCAAATAAGGGTGCAGAAAGACGCATGGAAAAAAGGCGAGGAGTCTTCACAAATGACTTCAGCAGTAGCGGAGGAAATAAAAAGGAGATGGAGTCTGACATTACCTGGATAACAACCCATTTTTACAGGAATACTTACCTGCATAGGAACATGACACCATCTGCACTAATAACCAGATCTGCAGGTAATACTTATCCAATATTACTGCAGCGCGAAAAAAAGACCAGACTATGGCAGGAACACAAGTGACACACTTCCTTCCTTCTTTAAGTCGCGCTACAGTCCGGGATGAACCTGGGCCTCAACCAACATGCCTCTCCAATTAGCCCGGTCCTTAGCTAACTGCCTCCAGTTGCGCACTACAAGTTGGTTGAGGTCGGTTTCTACTTGTGCGCGCCACTTAAGGCGAGGTCTTCCTCTACTGCGTCCGACGTCTGGCTGGGAATCGAAGACCCTACGAAGATGCTGTCGTATGCGGCTTTGAAATCTATAAATAGGTGGTGGGTATGATTTGGACTTCTTGGGTTTTTTCCAAGATCTGCCGAAGTGTGAAAATTTGATCGATTGTGGACTTTCCTGGCCTAAAACCACACTGATAAGGGCCGATCAGGTTGTTGGTAAACGGTTTCAGGCGTTCACATATTACGGCAGATAGGATCTTGTAGGCGATGTTGAGTAGACTTATGCCTCTGTAGTTGGCGCAGTTCAGAGGGTCTCCTTTTTGTGGATCGGGCAAACGGTGCTGAAGTTTCATTCTTCAGGCATGTTTTCAACCGACCAGATTTGGCTTATGAGTTGGTGGATGTTGCTTACCAAGTCATCTCCGCCAGCTTTATAAAGCTCAGCGTCATTTCCGGCGGCCTTATTAAGCTTGAGTTTAGATATAGCTATCCTCACTTCACTTATGTCGGGTGGTTGGCAGTTTTCGCTGTCGTTGCCAATATTAAATGGTTCGTTCTGCCTGACAGCGGAATGTTGTTCGTCATCGCCGTTTAACAGTCTGCAGAAGTGGTTCTTTCATATCCTCAGCATCGACTGTGTCTCAACTACGATATTTCCTTGTTCATCTCGACAGGATTCTGTTCGAGCCTTGTATCCTTGGCTTTGACGTTTTATACTTTGGGAAAATTTGCGAACATCGGTTCTGGAGTGGCACCTCTCTATTTCCTCGATCGCGCGATTTTCTTGCTCTTCTTCCTTCTTTCTGAAAAGCCGATGTACTTCCCTTCTTCTTTGCCTATAGAGCTCAATGGCAACTCTCGTCTTCACCTGCAGCTTAGCCTTGTAGGCCTCGTTCTTGGCTGCGACCATCTGTCGGAATTCCTCATCAAACCAGGGGTTTCTTGCTGGTGGCCGCGAGAAACCTAGCCCATTAGTTGCGGCTGATCTAATGGCTTGTTGGCATCGTTGCCATTGTTCTTCGACATTAGATGCTGGTGGTGTGTTGTGAGAAGAGTGGTTAAGGGATACGCGTTGCGCGGAGGTCTTGGCGGTCTCTGGCGAATGCAGTCTTTCGACATTATTTTTTTTCATAGTATTTCTGTTTTTTTTGTGGCGTGGTGGATCCTTAATTGGCTACAACAAGGTAGTGGTCCGAGTCGATGTTAGCTCCTCGGAATGTTCGGACATCCAAAATACAGGATGCGTGCCTCTTGTCTATCGCAATGTGATCAATTTGGTTGACTGTTCGTTGATCTGGAGACCGCCATGTCCCCTTATGGATATCGAGGTGAGGAAACCGTGTGCTGGCTATAGTGGCATTTCGTTCCGTAGCGAAGTCAATTAGCCTAAGTCCGTTAGCAGCCGTGTTGTCGTTTAGGCTATATTTTCCGACAGATGTCTTCTCTTCCTACCTTTGCGTTAAAATCTCACAGCACGATTTTTACATCGTACTTTGGTAGTCGCTCATAGGTTTTGTCGAGGAGCTCGTAGAAGCAATCCTTAGTTATATCATCTTTTTCCTCCGTCGGAGCATGAGCGCATATAAGGCTTATGTTGGCGAATTTGGCCTTGATGCGGATTGTTACAATGCGTTCGCTAATGTCTTGAAAACATAAGACTTCTTGCCATAGTCTGGCACTTATAACAAATCCGTATCAATAACGTATCCGTATCCGTATAACACGGTCCATAGTAGATGTCACAGTTTTTCATCCTCTTTTTGCCCGGCCCATCCCATCGTATTTCCTGGATGGCAGTAATGTCTGCTTTGTATCAGTTTAGGGCTTCAGCTAGTTGTTGGCCTGCACCTCTCCTGTTTAATGTTCTCACATTCCAGGTGCAGATACGAACGTCGTTGTCCTTTTTTTCGTGACACATTTAACATCATAAAACTGTATCGGAGGTGAACATGCTGTTCTGTGGGTTACCATGACTGGTGATCAGCGTTGTCGTAAAAGTATCTAACGGAAGAATACAAAGAGCATAAGAGCAGCAGTTAAGTGTTAGGGTAATGATCATTTAATTCAAGTCAGAAACCCGTTAATGAGGGTGCAAGGAGTAAAAAGGTAACAACTCGGAACCTATGCTGATAAGACGCAGAATAAAAAATGTGAACATTAGGAAAGCCATTGGTCCTGTAAGCGGGACGGATGACCAACAAAGCACTGATTTCTGCGATGGAATGGAAATCGAGAGTTGTTGCCTTGGATTTTTTTTTAAACAATAGAGTGAACTACCAGGAGATTTATGTCAAAAAATGTATGATCTCCGGGATTTCAAGTGCAGAGCTAACAACTATCTACCAGAATCTCGCGGGGCTGCTCTAGAGTTCAAGGTTCGACTCACTTCATTATAAACTTTTCTCGGGTGAGGCGAACGCGCCAGTAGAGCCAATAAATGATGCTTGCAGATGTTTATTGGTGAAACCACGTATCTGAAAGTTCGTTTTATTGTTTGCTTGTTCTGTACCAGTTCAATGTTTCGTTGGACATTTTACTTATGTTGAAAATCTAGTTGTCTACTGCGATTAGAGTTTCACAAGACTTTTATTGAAGCAAAATTGTTAATAAGAGTCTGGCCTGGTCAACCCATAATGTCGTTCCATCTAATGTAAAGTAACTCCAAATCCGTCGTCTATTAAATTTCCCATTCGATTAGTCTACTCACAAATCACAATATATTGCATTTCCGTTTCATTGAATACGCAATTTTGATGTTAACAAACCATGACCAATACAGCTTTGCATCTAATAATCACTTCTGATGCTGGCGGGAAGTGCTGTAGGTGTCCTTTGCCAATACAGCTGAATGTGCATTATTAGTCCGTTGAAATCACAATATTAGATTTTAGACTATGGTACGTAAAGTACAGACCGTTTTCTAATTAATAATTTCCCATCTCATTCGGATTAAGATACACTCATGTGTAACGTATATATTTTCGAATTATGATGCTAATTACGTGCACTATCTAAACACCTACATGTGCCATATGGTACGAGGCCAGCCATAGTCCTGGTGGTCCTGGGTATAATTAAAAACTTTCATTTTGCACATTTTGCATGCATTATTTTTGACGATAAATCATACACAAAACGACGTTGGTCGGCCTAATGAGTTATTGTGTATCGCGAGGCTAACGCAGGTGGCCACAATTGAAAACTTTATCTGACAAAAGCACATTTTTGAAACAAACTGTTTCGTGTTTCGAGTTTAATTTTAATTTCAACTAGCTGCAGTGGTTTTTTTATTTGTTAGACAACATTTGGTTTTGACAGTTGACATAAAAAAGAGTGCACGCAATCAATCACCTCAAAATTTAATTAATTTTTCTGACATTTTGACCGTATATGAACCTAAAGGTGGCGTTGTAAATTTATAGATCCTTCAGCAAGGAGCTGATTAATTCTCGTGTGGATTTAATTTCCATTTGCATACCAACATACATATTCGTGTGGGTATATGATTTCATCACAGGAAAACCAAGAAGATACAACCCTATGTTGAAAATTGCTGATATCAGCTATGTTGGCAAAATATCGTAATATGAAAATTTCTACTTGATTGAGCGATAAAATTTGCGATGAAAAATATTTTCGTATTTACTTGATGGATAATTTTATTTATGACGAAATTGAAATGTAAGAATTTTAGTATAAGATATCGAAGAGATGCAGTAATAGTAGGAGCATCCTTAGACAGGATTAAAGTTCAAAGTTTGATGGTTGAAATGTGTGAACAATATTGAAGCTCCTTGAACTAATAAACGTTGTTGCTTTTATGGGTAATGAGCACGTTTCCAGAATAAGCCTGTTGAAATTGACTATCTATGGGAACTAATAACAGATAAAATAATAACAGATCCAAGACAACTTCCAGAAAAATATATTATAGATATGGTCGAATTCGCAAAAGGAATGAAATACAATCATAAATGCTGTCACAATATAATACGATTCAAACACTTGCGTTAACCTAGATGCCGAATTAGAGCGATGATATTATTTGTTTATTTATTTAAGTCTACCATTGTTATTACAACTTACAGACTATATAATTATATAAAAAACTCTTCAAGTAAGAGAAAAAATATATTTTTACAAAATTTATAATAAAATAATAAATTAAAAATCCTGAATAAAAATCTCAATTTATTGTTAAGAAAAAAAAAAACTCTTCAAGTGAAGAGAAAAAAATTAATAAAATTCTTATTTGAAAAAAAAAAATTCAAAAATAATAAAATGTAATTCGAAAAAAAAAACTTCCACCAAATGTGGAAGAAAAAATTAAAAAAATTACCCTAATGGAAAAACTTGTGCTTTTAATAATTACATTCGTAAGTTATTCTAAGCAAAAGTAAAAAAACCTTATGAGCAATTATAACAATTCATTTAGTCTTTTTTTAAATGCAATTCTGTTGATCGTAATGTCAATACTGGAATCAACGGTATTGCATATTGAATTAAAACTCCTAATACACCTTGTTAAAGGCTCATTCCTTCCATAGCTTGTTGATAAAATAAGCCATGCGTACGTAACGGTATACCCGGAACGTAAAAAGAGAGATTGGACAGTAGAAACGTTGAGTTTATTCTTCCTAAAGCGATGTCTTTTATAAATGTTATTTCCTGAATATGTCTTCTCATATCTAAGGACATTAAATTTATTTTCCGACATCTTTCTTCATAACTGGGCATTTCTACTGACCCATTAAAGTGACGAAGCAATATCTTGAAAAAGACTTTTGTATACGTTCAATACGATTTATATGCACCTGATAAGCTGGTGACCAAATAATAGAACAGTATTCTAAAAGAGATCTTACTACAGAACAATGCAAGGTTTTAAGAGTTTGTATGTCTGAAAAATCCTTGCTGTTCCTTTTAATAAACCCAAGAAGGAAATTTGCTTTAGATATGTTGGTTTACTGCTTGTATGGTTTTGCCTTCTTCAAAACGTGGTTCAAAAACTCAAATTATTATAAAAGACTAGATCCCGCTACGATCTCACTTCGCGTTTGATGTGAATGGAAGACAGTTTCGGCCATTCCCTAATCCGCTGACATTCACGCAGATTTCGAGTGGTTCGTTTAGAGCCTTAACACACTTAGTTTTCGATCCACGCGATCTCTACAAAATTCATCATCTACAAGATGCATATGCCAAAATAGATTTTCTTTTTCTTTTAAAAGCTTTATGAGTTCTAGCCTCATTTTCTGGTCGCATCTTTTTATATATTTTATTGGTGGTTAGACAATTCTGCTTGGAGATATCCAGTATTTTTCTTTTTCACTCATAATCAAGTTCTATAACAAAATGTTCCAAATAAGGAAGTTTACTAACGACAGGCGATGAATTTCTTTATGAAATCAACGGCAGTGCAAGCGTTTACACTTACTAGGAAATGTATTTTAAATTAATTAAACCTGCAGCTGGTTTTCTTAGAAAATGTTTCGGAAATAGCCAAAGATTAAATTTCCGCTGAGTTTGGACTAAATATTCTTTTTGAGTTATTACTCAACTCAAAGTAATAAAAACTGGGTCAACAATTTTAAAACCTCCAATATTTTCTAATCCAGCAAATAAATTAGTTTTAGATTTTAAGCACACGCGAAACATGATTTGTGCAACTGTTTTTAAAAAGTTGGCCCATTGTACCCCGCCAAAACCAAAATTGAAAACAAAATGAGCTACAGTAGAGATAAAAGTGCAGTTCCATGCTATATTTAATTGTTTCAGCTGTTTACCCATTTCTAATTACAACACCTAAACCTGCAGCAGACAGTTTAATTTTCGCAATACACCTCACACCACACAAATGTGTGCAGTGCATAGAAGAAAACTCCTTGTGCCAAAACATACCTCAGATAGATTTCTATTCTAGTGAGACCTGAAGAGGCCTTATCATTTGGCATACAAAATACTGTAAACAAGCACACAGACCTTGTACACAAAATAATGAGTTAGCTCGCACGAAATTGGGGTGGAATTGATTTAAAGTCCTTTTCGCGTTGATTGCAATTACGGATAACTTCACTCCACACACCAGGACATCGCGCACCGACTGTATGGCTCTCAATTATATAGGCTTTTGCACACTTCCAGAAGTCAGGTCAATTTGGCTGGAATTCCCTGTATTCGTAGTCGTTCCGTCCATCGTCATTGCACGCTCCTGTGAATCAAGGCAAACCACTATTGCGCGCCGCGCCGTTCGGTGACACTATCTAAATATCTGCAAAATAGTCCATTCACTGGGGTGAAGTAACAGAAAAACGATCCTAAATTAGCATACAGCTATGTCGATGTCGATGTTGTCACTATGTATCGATTGGCATAAAATTCCAATCGGGTATGTAATCTGCGATACGGATTCATGTAACTATATATATATATATTTTGTGTTGGTTATCCTCTGTTTGTCTGTTGGCACATCGAACATTAACATGGAAATGACGACATAAAAGGGATGTAACTGCGATTTGAATAGAATTTAAATTCGGTATTTTGATTTCGCTTACGAAAGAAAGCGGATTTTCAGATGGATGTTTGAAGAAGGCATTTTCCGAGGGGAGATGTTAGATTGAATGGATTAATGTAACGAAATTGAAGTATAATGAGATTTGGCAAAAATAAACACGGACAAATTAGATTCGTAATTATGGATCTGTTCTTTTACAGGGTTAAACAATTTATAAAGAAATTCAGTCGGAGATACCTATACTCAACATAGATCAAGGGCTCATAGTAGACCATAAATTACATGATAGCGGAAAATAAAAAAGCTTGCCATAAAACTCATCATAATGTTCGTTCAAAAGGTTTTAAAGAGAACAACCGATTTCCATATATGAGGTATTTTTTAATTAATTTGGTTCTTTAAAATTCCTTGTCAAAAAAATACAACAAAAATAATTTCGTAGAGGTCGAATCTGTAGTTCTGGGTGGCCAAGAAATGTCACTATTTGTTGATTATAGATTCGAGCTACTGTTTCGCCGTTTTTCAAGCGAAGTGGACGGCAATATTCCTTGCAAATGCAAATCATCCTTCGAAATGCTCCGCAAGGTGGTTCTATTGACGCCAAAATCCTAAGCGCGGTTCTTGGCAACAATCTCTCCTACCGTTTCAACCAGTTCACTGGAACATCAGTGGCTTTGATGAACGGAATGTCTATAATCTCCCACTGTCCCGTGCTTAACAAAATTCGACACCAAACGACGAATAGTATTGTCAAATTGGGCTAATTGAGTCAACAAAACTATTTTCAATGTACAGAGTAACTATTTAGACGCATAATTTTGGTGTGAAGCGATTAATGGTTAAAATAGTACTGACGGTTCGTTGAGTAGAGTGTCATATACACGGTCACACTAAGATTCATGTAATCCCATTGTGATACCTTGGATATTACGTCCTTCCACTTTTCTTAATGGGTCATTCAGCTATATCCTGCCATCTAAATATCCTCAGAGACCCGTAAAAAGAAGTTAATGAGCTTTTGGAAAGCCCTTTGATATTTTGGAAGTAGAAGTTTCGAAGTGTTCTATTCCTCAAGTCACATAGATTTGGACAGTTACAGAGAAGGTGATAACTGTCCTCGTCCATGTATTCCTTACGGTAGCCTCAGCATATGCCCCCACATATGTCATCCTTGAGATTTAGTTCCATTGTGTGGTTTCTTATGGGGTTATGATAAGTGAGTGCCCCAATCAGCTTAGAGAGTGATGATTCTTGATGACCTTTCGAATTACCATTTCTTAACAGTTCGTCCCTGCGACCAGGAACTCGGCAGAGTTTGACATTATGCTATGAGCAAAGAGCTCTGAGCACTTCGCGACAGCGTCAAAATGTCTTGGCTGTCTATAAATATGGTAATATTATCGTTTTGCATTGCCATCATTGACACCTTGCGGCATCTTCCACAATTCTCAGGGCTATTACCTATTACCTCGCATGCATCCAACATCCTGGATGTACACATATCAGGGGGAAAATGTCGACTGTGACCATTCAGAGACGTAGCCAAATTTTAAGCTTGATTTCCCAACGATAAGAAGGTACAAATTATTAGAAAAGCGACTTCTCGTTTATCGGAGATTGACAGCATCTTCAAGGAACAACCTCGACCAATATTAACACCCAGTGGATGAAATATCGATCTGATGGATTATCAGCAGGACTCCTCAAATACGGAGGATGCACATCCACCAACCAATGAACAAAGTCAGGATGAATGAAAGAATGTCCGATGACTGAAATATCAGCTCCATATGGCGCATCTAGAAGAAAGGCGATTCTATATTTTACACCAACTTCCAAAGCATATCCCTTACGAATATGGCATATGAGATCCTATCCAATCAAGGATCAAATAGAAAGAAAGTCGGTAGCCCGTCAAATAAGTAAAATTATATTGTATCTCCTGGACATGCCAGAAGTTTGTTTGTCCATTTTCTTTGTCATCATATTCCATCGATTATTTTCTCTGGGATATTAGGACGTAGTCACGGCAGCAAGATTTGTTTCTTCTTTAGTCGAATTTGTTTGTGTTTCTGTAAAGAACCGAATGTGTGGCCTTTCTCTTAGGAGGTCCATAGGAGGTCTTTTCCCCGTATGTTCGAATACGTCAGGTATACGTTAACTAAAAACTCCTCCTTCGTGTTCTGACCCCACCCATTCAGGATAATCATATGAACCTTCGGAATCACACTGTTTCTCGGAATTACTCTTCCTCTATTTTCCTTGTTTTAAAAATATGTTTATGTTAGGTGCAGATTTGGTTCCACCTTTACTTACTAGCCAGCATCTTTTCGGCTACCTTGTCTGGTGTGATGATAGTAGCTTACTCTACGCATAACCTAGCTAAACCAGATTATGCGATATCGATCTTTTGTCGTTATCACCGTGGCGATATCATCTGCATACCCCACCATGAGGGTATCTAGCGGCATCTTTATTGTATGTATGCAATAATACGATACGGTCAGGACTCAAAATTAAAACTTGCTCTGCTCTGACGGTTATTTGTATTTATCGTTGGCCTCTGTAGTCTTATAAACCAGCTCCCGTTCCTTGAGGTAGTCTTTCACCATTCTCAAGAGATAGATTGGAATGTTGAATGTATTTTCGAGCGCATTTATAACATGACACTCCATCTAGCTGAGTTAAAGGCGTTTCTGACTTTCAGAGTTTCCATCAATACGATCTTCCTTGCTTCCCCGTTATGGGCGATTTGGGTAGCCTTTACTACTACTTCAATCACTCCAATCGTAAAGCTCCAAACATCCGCATGACAATTGTATCGCTGTTGATGTCTCTGCGGGGATCCTTCCAGATCTGCTTTTGCTCGAATTTATGGCTTCTTGAGCTCGGATCTTTTCCTCCATAGACTCAGTAAGTCTTATCCTTCCACTGGTGTAAGCAACTACTGCAAATCCTCAATCAACAAGTACTCTGCGGCCTTGTTCAATTAGCACCGTTCTTTCGTGGCATCGAGGCGTAACATGCGAGTCGTGTTAGTTGCATTGTGGTTTCGCCTTTTGTTTCCGCAGATCCCTTTTCCATCTTTAATGGAGATGAGAAACTCTTCAACGATTAAGGGCTCGTAGGTTACCTTTTATATCAATGACGATGTATTAATGGACGCTGCCTGTATAATTTAGGCTCCACTAGTTATCTACTCTTAAATACAGATTTAGTACGTATACGACCCAGTCACTTAATTTATTTTCCGAACATAATCCAAAACATCCAAAACTCACGTTGCAAGCTGTTTTTTTTTTGTGTCGACTGTCAAAATAATTCACTTGGCAAAAGTAAATTTCAGCTCGTACTGCTATTTTTACCTCGTCTTCCTTGACTTTTGCTGTGATTACATTGAACGTTGAAGTGCACAGCAATGCACAACATGTACTCTGGCATCGAACTGGACGGTTCACTATGCGCCCAGCCGTGTGCATTTTTATTCAGCCTTTACCTAGTGAACATTGGCCGGCGCTATTTGGTAATGATAAACATATTTTGGCGGCAGTCCAACAGAAATAAAGTGCAGCGTCTAATAACAAACTGCGGACAGGTTCGTTCTGTCGCGCTGATGATAAGAAAAACAAATAAAATGGCAAACACCATAAGATAGCACGGATATGGTGTACAAATGTATAGATGTACTGCAATATCGTGCCACAGATACATGAACAACTTGTGTGCATAGATGCAGATACAATTTATAGGAGCATTTTGCTTCTGCTAGAGAGGATGCAGTCATAATTTTTCTGCGCGCTGCTCTGGAGCAATTGACACTGTATTCAAAAGCGGGCAAACGTTCTGGTTCTGTGCGGTGCTGTTCTGCAATTGAACTCAAGGATAACTTTGTGGGACTGTGGGTTGAATTAATTAATGACACGGGAAAAAATAAATGCAAGAGCTGCATCGCTTGTGTTCTTCTTGGCTTTTCCTCCATTGAAACAGTGTACACCACTAGTTGGCGCGCTGTGGCATTGCATTTGCGAATATGCCCCTACAGATATATACGATGACGATGTTTTGAATGAAAGCACGATGCATTGTCCTGATGTCAATACTCCACACTAGGTGGGTGGTGAAATGTATTTAGTTAAAGGTGCGTTTTAGGCGGTGTATGGTTTTAATTTATAGAAGCTGAATAAATTTCATGAGATTTTAATTGATTTTACTGAGATTTGTGTGGTGGATACAACAAAATGTTTATTCAATTTAATTTGGTTAATAGGGACACTTACTTAAAAAAATGTGTAGTTTGGAATGCCATCGGAATCATTATATAAACCCTCGACAAGGCGGACAAAACATATTTAGATGCAGGTACAGTACGAACTTGGTGAATAAATTAAATAAAATATGATGAAACATCATGTGCCTGTCTATCTCCAGGCAAAATTAATGGAAAGACAAAAGATTGCTATTTGAGAAGATATAAAATAAAATTTACTGTCCCTTTTTACTTCTTATTATGCTGCTACTCGGCTTAAAGATGCATGCCTCCTCAGGCATATATAGCTACCCCCTTCACGTGGGTTTATATGCAATTTCACACTTCTAAAGGTAAGTCAAAGAATTGCATATCAGAGTAGGGCTTTATACTATTCAATTGCCTTTTTAGCCTAAGAAAACAGCAACTGGCAATAGTATTCTCCGTTTGATTTCTGAGTAGCTAGAACGTGGATTTAATCTTATTTTCTCTATGTTTATCAGCTAAGGGATTGTTGACGAACAACTTTAACGACAACGACGTAACTGTATCTTCATCTGAAATGGAATGAACAAACAGATATATTGATGTTGAAGGACATTACTACGAACCAAGAAATATGATGGAAAACGGGTTAAATTGAGGATGGAAAACTGGTACATTATCAGCGACTATTTGGATTCATATTTGTCATAAATGACAGGCTTAGGTGAGAAGTCTTATAATTAACCAACATAAGCCTGAAATGCGTTCAAGCTCCGATGGAAAAAAACTGAGATTGCTAATGATTGTTTTAGCGAAATCTTGGACAAAATGTATAACCGCTTTCCGAAGTGCTGGGAGTTTTTAACGTCAAAAGACATCTTTAGCAGTATTGTCGGAAAATACAGACTATACAACATCTTCGCTGCGGAACGAAAACAGAACCTGAGCATAGTTTGGTCGATCTAAAAAAAGTGTCCGTTTAGCTCGTTAAATAAAGGGGCAAACGTCTCCTTAAAATTGCTCATAAGATCTGAAATCGTTCTACCAATGACCTGATCGATCCCAATCATTATGGTTTTAGTCCAGGAAATTCCACATCTGATAAAATTTTCACATTTCGACAGATACTGAAGATAGCAAAGAACTCCAAAGTAATACCCGGCAGAGTCTTGTCTAGTTTTGCTATACTACCCAAACTCGTCCGTTTATGCAGAATGACGATGGAGCTTCTACATCGCTTTTACATCAAGGTTGCCAAATGCCTTACAGTAACATTTAATACAAAAAAATATTTAAACAAGATGACGCATTCACTTGAAACTTCTTTAACAAAAATTTTCATGGGAATGTGCAAAACTCAGAGGCCACCACTTGATGCACAACCTTTCATACATCTGCGCACCTACTAGCATAAGTATGTCGACGATATTAACATCATTTGTTGGGCACAACGAAATGAAACAGCCAAGAAAAGGAAGCAGCAAAATGGGCTTAAATTAAAATGAGTTTACACTAATACAAATGCTGTCAATGACTTTTTCTACCCCGGCTCCGCTTTTAACTTTGATGAAGACACCTTGACAGAAATCAAACATACAATTACATACTCATGCTAACCATTACTTCTTCAGGCTAAAAAGTAATAAAGCCTACATTCAAACTTTAAACGAGATAAATTATCATCCCAGAAAACCTTGGTCGTCTTAAAGGAATAATTCTTCGGAAATGGAGACAAAGTTTGAATCACGATCTTTACGAGTTTTATAGCAAGAGCTTCTCAAACAATATCAGATGGACGTTTGGATGGACCGATACTCAGTCTCATAGAGTTTTAGATCCTAAGTCAGACGTTAGATGCATTACTAACGCGTATAAGTACGAACTTAACTCAACCAACTTCAAGTGCGCAATTGGAACAGGTGAAATACTGTATGCTCATTACTTTAAAAATTCTGGAGTAAGGTACCTGCGTGCCGTTGGTGTTGGCATGCAATCCACTCCAGATTCATGTTGAATAGCCAGGACGCTTTCCGGAGTAGAGTAGAACGGTTCTACAAAGATAACGGGATATGATCCCAAATCTGTTTTTTTTTAAATCCTGAATACTACAATCCCGAAATCCGAATGCCAAAATTTCGAAAATTATCACGACTTCAGTACTTTTTTAGTATTAGCAAAGAGTATACAACTACAAGAGTGCGCATCCATACAAGGAAAATTTACTATGTGGGGTACTGATGTTGATACCCCAGTGTTCCTGTTCACATTGCTACCCCAGCACCAAACAACAGCATAGCCGAAGCATACGAACGACGGAAATTCCCCTTTGCACTTATCGATCGCGTCTGATACGACTACAACATTTTTAGCTGTGATGTGTACTCTTGTAGTTCTTTACCTCTCTGGTATTAGGTAACAACTTATTAGAAATGTTCCTTCTTGCTGATTCTCACTTTTTTGAAGGGTTCTAAATGTTATTATTTTATTGTTTTTTTTTTTTGCGTTTCACATGAAAATCGTTGCACATGAAAACAGAAATTCGTGTGAATTTGCCATACATTTCACATACATTTCAATCAATTTTTAAGTGGATTATTTCTCCTAATTCCCTTTGCCGTTTAAAGTCAAACTTCATTGAATCTTTTCAAAATTGTTGAATTGTTTTTAGTGATTTATTTTTGGTAGTAAATAGTTTATATATTGCAAATGAAAACACCGAACCCCTTTATGTTGTAAACTCTAACAACGGGGATTTAAAAGTGTCCATCGATGGCTATCTGTATCAAAAGAAAAAATAGACAAAAGAACTAATCTGTTGGTTCTGTGATAAACAAAAACAATAAAAATGTGAAAGCCGTGAAACAACACGTATGTACCTGATAATTGGAAGACAACATTGAAGACCTCTGGCTTTCTTTTTAAAACTCTCTGGCGCCATTAACCAGCAAAATTTCAAAATTTGAGGAACGGGAAATCCAAACGAGTTCCACAAAAAACTATTGCGTGACCAAAAACTGACTGTTTGGGCCGGCGTTAACGCCAAAACTATCATTGGGTCATTTTTCTTCAGAGAAGGTTTCAAAATAAATCTTCATCGATGGCAACGTGTGATGTTGAAAAAAGGCGACATAGAATGACCACAAAGATCTCCAGATTTGACACCTACAGACTACTTTTTGCGGGGTTATTTAAAAAGTCTCAGACCATTGACGAGCTCAATGCAAACATTCTTATGTTTAATAGCTATAACGCTCTAGATGCTCGAAAAAGTGATAGAAAATGCGTCGAGAAGGGAACATTTTCCAAGACCTTGCGATTGCGACAAACATCTGTATGTTTATTAATTATTACATGCCAATATAATAGATGGCGCACCCTATATAAAATATCCAATTGATACTTTTATCAATATGACATTCTAACTATTCAGTGATTAATGCATACTGGACTTATTCAACATTCCTTGCACTACATATGTAAAGGGTATAAGCGATTATTGGTTAAAATCGAATACTGCATTTATAGCCTTTAAACCATCTTTTCACATTTTTAAAAGGCGATTAAGTGCATATGCTATTTTAATCAACGGTATTCCTGAGACACCACCTGCTGAATTGACCAGCTAGTATAGGTTTGTAAAAACAAAAGAATTGCAATTTATAAAAAGTATTATATCTTAATTGCTTCTGTAGGTCATAATTTTTTTGTTTTTGTTTTAGATCATATATGTGCATTGTCCTCTTAATTGTATTAAAAATACATTATCCGATCTTTTAATTTTGAATATCTATTGTTCAACGTGCCACTACGTTGTTACAGAAACTATTAAATCAATGCCGTGATTTTACAATCACTGCTAACATCTTCAGTTTTATTATTCCCGTAACAATGCCAACAATTGTGTATCTGTATACGATCTAATTAATTAAACAAACGACTGAATTCATTGCACCATCATCGAAAACCTCCTGGTTTAATGACTGGGTATATAAATCACTACAATTTCCTTAGTAAAGCATCACATAAGTAAGTTTCGAGCAAACATCAACACAATGAATAAAGTGATAATATTTGCAGCAGTCGTCATTGGATTCGTCTTCACGATTGTAAGCATCAGAAACTAAAAATAAAAAAATATTTCTAAACATCATTCCTATAGAATGCACCAGTTGCAGCGGACACATTTCCGCAGACCGTAAATCAAAATCTCCCAATCGATGGTTTTCTAGCCGAAAGTCATCCGAGATTTTCCCGTGCATTGCAAATTCAAAGTCAAAGAAATTGCAATGGCGCAGGAGAAGGAGAGGGGCAGCAGGAAGGACCAGTACTTAGAAGACTTAGGAAGCTAGCTGGAAGATTGGGACAAACTGAAAGTCAAGGACAAGGAAATAATCAAAATGATAATAATAATAAATAAATTTTCAAAATATGAGTAAGATAAATTAAATAACCAACATACAATGGCTAAAATGTTATTAGCTGGTGGAAGCATCCAATGGATCGTATTAAATAAAACTGACATCGCTAAAATATAAAGCAACGGTTGCAATATTTATAAACAAATTGTAAGATTAAATTTATTTTGTTAGGTCTTGTTGGTTTTGAGCGTTTGCACCAGAGATACACATTTCTCCAAATCAGATTTTACTTTTATGTAGTTTGTATAAATTTTGTTTTAATACCCTATCGCTATCACATATCCCAAAAAAAAAAACTTTTTGTATACAATATTCTACAGCAAATGTCATATGCCATTTAGTCTGTCCAAAATATAGGTTTCGTAAAGCAGTTGTTACTACATATCGGGAGTTTGGCAGATGGGTTACTCAAGAATTGGAACCGAAAGCCATAATGAAACATCCTTCAAACAAACAATTCGGGGTGCAAGTTTCTTACTAATTCGCATATCCGGAGGACTATAACGTAGAATAAAAATCGAGAAAAACTAAAGCCAAAAATAATACTAATAGTAAATCTAACGCCTTCAAAGAGAAAGGTTACATATTCTGGTTCTTATGGAAACAAAAAAAAATATCAATCATATCGCTGTCGAGAATACGAATACGAACTGCATCGACATCTCCCTTTAAAGAGTAATCTATGTACATATACATAGATTGATCTAGCATACCAGAAAGAGAGAAATCGATGGAACTTCGTACCTGTCTTAATTCCGTCTTTGATTCTATTAAAAAACAAGTTTTAACTAGTCATGGTTCAATAAATGTTGCGAACAAGTAGTAGCGTGATAACGAAAAATCAAAATTAGGAGTTAGTAGCCGTTTTAGTCACTCTATATTAATTTCCATTATCAAAAGCGATGGATCTGTAAACGGCAGAGAACAATAAGCTTTAAGGTACACTCACTTTCGAACTCGGCAATAAGCTCATCTTGAACAATTTGGACTGCGGAAAAGCCACAGGACCTATGTAAGGTTTCCCTTATTGTAAGAAATGTGCACATGAAGTTGATCCTGTTCTTTGAACGATATTTTCTATGTCGTACGATTAGGTTTTACCACGGATTCCCACGATTCCCAAAAAGAAAAATTGCATGCCTCAGAACTACTGAACTATCCATTCTTTCAGAAGTAATGGGAAAACAATTTACAAAGAAATTACCTTAAAGAGAAAAGAATTATAAGCGATCAACGCTCAACTGTTTACTCGTACAAAACCGTGGTATAAGGACCACCGTCTTTGTTGAGGATCAAGATCCATCTAACACCTCTTGTATTCGAAGATGCACCACAGTTTAGAGTACCATATATTTAAACGATTTTGAGTATCCACAGAAAATCTATATACTCCCACTACGGAACTTTCTTCTTAAACATGAAGAGTCAAAATGTCCGCTGACTACTCAAGACTCAGGGGATCCTAGCAATGAAATAAGACATTTGGGTTTGCTCAGGATGGACATTACAGCTTTCACTGCTATAACCTCATTAATCGTGATATCAATTCGACGATTTCTCGAGTAATTGCATTATACCTCATTCAACAACCGGAGAAGCACTTGGTAGAGAACACGCCGCATTTTATACGGGAGCATACTTGGCGTAAAATTCTCCAAGTAGAAGTCGCAGCTAATCCATAAAATATTCTTTTTTTTCCAAATGTAACGTTAATGTAAGGGTTCAAATCCCTATCTATGGGAGTGTATCCATATAAGAGGCTGATACTACTACAACTCTAATATATCTAAGCTGTCATTGAAACTTGACCTAAGCAAGATTGTTGCATCCTGAATCTGTTATGTACCCCAGTTCTGAATTCCTGATATTAATCATCGCATTTCCTTTATCACTGATAGATACAGAATACATATTGTAATTATGCGTAAATTTCATGTGCATACTCCAAGGTCTTTTGGGTTTAGGTTTTAGGGGAGGAAAGTCATAGCCATTTTTAGTTTTGTTATACCGCTCTTTTTTCTTGTGGGGTTTTTGAAGTCGTCTATGCGAATAAGCTACAAACCACAAAGATAACATAACCAATGCGATCGGTCAAATGCAGACGGATTTATGCGCAAAAATCATCAAAAAATTGTTATTAGACCTTTCAAGCGAAAAAAAAGATTTGATGATATCTCACACAAACATTGTTTTATTTAAATTGAAATATGGAAAGCGCTTTATGAATACCCCGGCCCCTTCGATTGGCCTCCAAATGTTACAAGCAGTAGAATAAGTTGTCGCCTTAAAGTGGCGGTCAAAGTAAAATAAACGACTTCGAATTCGAATAAAATTCGAATTCGACCCACTCGTTAGGGTTACTTAAGGAAAAAAGAAATCACTACATTTTTATTGAATGGACCTTTCTATCTTTGAAAATATCTTATGTGTGAATATGTCAGAGCAGTACACATATAAGATTCCCACTTAGAAAAATCTGTAACTGACTGTTAATGCCACCGTTGACTCTATCTAGGGAATTCGTCCCCAAAGCTTCTGAAAAAAAGAGATGGTATTCCTCACCTCTAACTCTTTCATTCCTACATTAGCACATAGTTTATATAAAAAGAAGACAATCTCCTTTAGCCTTCTCCAGCCCATTCATCTTCATCCATTTGTTAATTTGAATCAAGTCCCGCTTCCTTTCACTGCGCTGCGCGTGTTCCCTCTCACCAACAACATCCCTGTTAATAGCGCATAAATCATTTCGCGTTCACTTATTTTAATATCGCCGGCCGTTTAATCAAAACGCGCACAGCAAGTTAAATTTAATGAATTGCTGTGCAAAATTGCATCTCACACCGACAACGTGTGTATCTGCGGTTCTAAAAACAACGCCCCAAAGCCAGTCATTTGAACAGCCAACGCATGCAATCAAGGTCCAGCATTAGCGTCATTACGAAGTAATTTAACACCATCACATTACGGCTATTTTATTGCAATTATAGGGGCAGATTGGTCCTACTGCAATCTCCACC
Source organism: Rhingia campestris (assembly GCA_932526625.1). NCBI lineage: Eukaryota > Metazoa > Arthropoda > Insecta > Diptera > Syrphidae > Rhingia > Rhingia campestris. Next base: position 65,219,054 of record OW052182.1, read on the forward strand.
GATGAGTGGCTACCGTGCGCTGCTGATGCACGGACCACGGATTGCATTTTGAAATGGACATGCATTGCCTGCAGAAAGCACCGGCCATACATGTAGTCATGCATACAGAATTCCGCGGTTTGGCTGCTGGCAACGAGATTTGCCAACTCACATTCGCACTCACCGCCTAGCGCAGAGGCAACAGGTGTGTCCTCGCGCTGTTGTTCTCATATCCCATTCACCATATGTTGGCAAATGTAGACATTTCCACCGAACATGGCAACCAATTAATTTTTTTATTTTTTTCTCCTCCATGATTCGTTTTTTTTTGTTATTTTCTGTCGATTGTTGGGACGATTTATCCTGGCAATTAAATTTTTAATCTGCGAATGGAAAAACAAAATTTGTTCCCAAAGTGGCTTGACTTTGAGGACATTTGCGATAAGTAATTGTGATTCACTCACTATGGTGTCCTTTTTGTCTGGGAGATATATCCTTTAACGAATTTAATATTTCACTGTGCTTAGCAGACCAAAGGGTAAAAACAAACATACTAGGAGCACTGGAAATATATGAAGTAAATATTTGCCAAAGCTGACAGACTGTGTGGAACGTTTTTTTGTTAGTATACATTTGGTACTTGGAAATGTACAAGTCAAGTTACGTGTATGACAGACAAAAGGACAAACAAACGGGATGCACATCACGTAGAAGAATATCGTCTCGGGAGGAATCACTAATAACAAACCGGAGGAATGTACTGTTTATTGTGTTGTTTGAGTCAACACAGGATTCTCAAAGAGTGAGCAACTAGACGAAGGACTCGTAAATAGGAAAGAAAAGTTTGCAGCTCTTTTAATGAAGGTAATTGCATAGGTTGAACCGGAGATTGCAGACTTTAATCAGTAAATGGGTAGAAGTGTGTCGTTCATCGTTGGCATATAGGTTAGGTTAGGTCGGAGTGAGCAGTTTAGTTTCTCCTGGTCATTTTAATTTAAATAGAAAATAATTAATCGATTTCAAAATTGAACAACCTTTATTTGGTTCATGAATTCTAAAAAAAATAAATTTAGATCTGGTTAAGACATGCTTTATCAGCCCTAAATTTTTATGCTGATGGGAGTTCGATCTAGTGGCAAGGCAGGAATAGAGAAACCAATTTAAAGATTTTGTAAGTAATAAAAAGACATGCGTATAGAGGAACATCCATTAGGCGTATTCCACTTACGGATACTTTCGAGATCTCCGTAAGTTAAACACGATTCCTCACTTAGCAAAGCGGAGATTTTCTGCTGTATGCTGAGACTTAATGTATTGTTCCACTAAATAAAAAATCTCAGCTTAGGCAGCGGAGGAAAAGTCTAAAGCGGCCCTTACACCGTCAATCAATTGAAATCATGCATCGTGTATGTGTGGATCGACGCCACCCCTTACACAGTTCAATCGATTGACGTGAAATTTTTTATTTTTTGCGAGTTTTTGTGGTGTACGGATGTGCGATGAGTGCGATGAGTGCTCGGTCTTCATCGTCCTTCACTTTTCCGCTAGCGCCAGTTATGTTTTCTCTTCCGCGACACAAAACACAATCAAGTAATTACAAATGCAAAATCAAACTTGCTTTGATTTTCGTCAATCGGACTTCACCAAATGTGTGTGACTCATACATATAAATTTTCACAAACACATGTTAGTACTTGATGTCAATTGATTGACCGTGTAAGGGCCTCATTAGGGATGCGAAAGTGGAACACACTTATTTTGTCAAGAACGAATGGAGGTGCTTTTATGTCTGCTACTTCTTAATCTATTCATTCAGCAATCGGCAGCTTAATGCTCCTTGAGGACCATCCAAACAAACTGCTGTATCTGCTGTAGACAAAATCTCTTACTACCTAACTTTTTGATGGTGAAGTTTAGCGATGTTGTTTGTCCTTTCTCGTTGACAGCATGTACTTGGCCTTGTTTTCATTTACTAGCCGCTTACTTCTCTAACCTCGAAAACGTGGTGTTAATATCTCATTTTTTCCGACCTAAGATATCAATATTGTCAGCATAAACTGGAAACGGGTGATCCAAGTAGAGATCCTTTTTTCAATAGCCTTTTTTGACAGATCACGTGTGAGTCGTCTCATGCTGTCATGTTATTTTTGTTTAGTATTGTTTGGCATTTCATAATGGAAAGACTTACGCGTGAACAACGTTTACAAATTGTTCAACTTTATTATGAAAATTCACGTTCTGTGAGTAATGTGTTTCGTGCACTTCGCTCAACTTATGGTCAACATAATCGGCCTACTGAGCGTACTATTCGCAACACCATCACCCATTTTGAGACCCAGCATTCATTATTGGATAATATTCGACCGAATAGACCACGTCCAGTACGCTGTGAAGAAAATATAGCGGCCGTAGCTGAGAGTATGTAAATTATGCCGGTGCGAACGTAACCGTCAATGGCGACCGTTATCGTGCCATGATAACCGACTATTTGATGCCTGAAATTGAAGCTCGTGATCTTGGCAACATTTGGTTTCAGCAAGACGGCGCCACTTCCCACACATCGCATCAATCAATGGACTTATTGAGAGAACATTTCGGTGAGCACATAATTTCACGTTTTGGGCCGGTCGATTGGCCACCAAGACCGTGTGATATCACACCGTTAGACTTTTTCCTGTGGGGATATGTAAAGTCAAAAGCTTATGCCGACAAACCCGCTTCGATTCAGGCCTTGGAGGAAAACATCACGCGTGTCATTCGCCAGTTACCAGTCGAAATGCTCGAACGAGTGATCGAAAATTGGACTCAACGGATGGACCATCTTCGACGTAGCAACGGCCAACATTTGATAGACATAATCTTCAAAAAATAAATAATACGCCCAGGCTTTAGATAATCTCCTTTTGGTAGATGAGTTTAACGATGCTGAACATATTTATCCAACCAAATTTTTCCACTGAACTGTTGTGTTCTCCTTACCAGGTAATTTCTATCAATTTTATATAGCATAGCGAAAATCGCCATTTCGTCAATCTCCACAGGATTCGTTTCAGGCCTTGTATCCCTGGCTGTAACGCTTAAAAACATTCGGAGTGGCACCTTTTCTTGTGCTTTTTTCGTCTTTCTGAAAAGCAGGTATATATTTCAGCGTGCTTATGAGTTGCTCTTAAAAGTGTGATGAGACCAGTGTCCGATGGTTACTGGAAGGTAAAATAAGTAAGTTGTATGTTTTGACATAGTTATAATAACTATACATTTCTTAACAAAATAGGGACATTACTTCGGTGGAGATATTCACTAGGTACAATCTTTCTGATATTGACCTTTGTGGGCTGTGTCACTATGTATCGACACGTGTGTCAATTTCAAGCAATTACGGAACTATCCGAATTTTGTTTTCTATTTTTGCATTCTCGCATTAACACGGTTTTAATAATGTCGAATGAACATCAAGATAAAGCTCGGTTAATATCCCTCTTTGAGGTCATTGAACGCAGAATAATAGTTACCACCCTTAACACCTATTTTCATATACGAAATTCAAAATCGCTGAGATACTGTCATGTTCGCTTACAAAGTCAAGTCCAATTTTATTCCAACATTTCGCTGTCACTAGCAATCGCTATTGTTATCCAATTTCATCGCTCTTCTATGGCAGTTGGAGAGCCAGTACTCAATTACACACCAACACTGATAACAATAACTACGTTGAAGCTGCCATCCAAGAACTCAACACTCATTGTGACAATTCAATTCGGTCTCATTTCTGCCATCGCTAAGGGGCATATCCGCTTCAAGGACATGCAATAAAATTTCTCAACTTGACGGACACGTTTTTTTACTGCTGTCCTTGTCATCCGTCCCCTTTTTGTTTCTCCTTTTGCTGTATTTTTTCCACTTGGTTCTCCTTGCAGTGCGGTTTATTTATTTGGTTCCTTTTCAAATAATGACCTGAAGACAGTCCCTATCAAGCATCGTGTATACTAAACAAGACGACACGCCAAAAGGAGAGAATCTTGTTTATGTTGGCACTAATGGTACATTGGGGGGCGGTAAAAAATTGCCAAGATAAATTGATATCCTTCGCCGACAACGCACACACAATGATAATAAAAACATTTGACCAAAGCAAGGAGAGAACATTTTAAGGATGAGATTCGTGCTACCATTGCATAAAATTTGATGCTGATGTTAGTGTCTTGCCAGGCTAAGGGTCAACACTGTGTGGTTTCTTTTTTTGCTATTGAGGGGGTAAATTATAATGGGGAATCCTTGGGGATTGAGTTTATCTTGTGACGTTTGCAATGCCAACTTGTGAGTCCTTGGCTTAAGTGTGTAAGACCATAATAAACTAGTGGATATTTTATTGAGTTCACCTATACTATGGCATGTCAAATCGAATTTGGCTTTAGCCACCGAAAAGGGGAATGGGATGTGTATCGTGAAAGTTTAGAGGATTGCGTGAATCTATTCTATTACGGATGAATTTGTTGCGATATCCTTTTTTGGTAGATACTTTTATATTCCAAAGAGCCTACCGTTAGATGTGATGGAATTATTTAGGAGGATTTATACTGGCATGCTGGTGGAGAGGTCAAGCATTTTGTATCTCGGAAATGATTATTTGACTTTGAAACATATAAGAAGTTGAGGCAGGAAAATTACTGATGTTCTGTTAATAGACGCATTTGTTTAAATTAACGTCAGAAGGTGGCAAGAATTTTGGAGGCAAAATGTATATGGGAAGGAGTGTTTACAATGCCTGATTGGCAGCAATAACTTGGGAATTCTCATATTAATTGTATTTATTTACCTCCTAATAGTTACCATAGGATACATGTCTAAAACAACCGGATTTGGCATTATAATTTTATCAGTACAAATGTTGATAGGAAAATAGCAACACCATAAATAAAGCCTGCTCAGAATGACTACCATAGTATATCAGGTCTGCTGTCCTCAAACCAGAATATGTGACTAGTATTGCAAGCTATCTACAAACCATTGGACTAATTACTAACCAACGAAAAACAAAGATCGCTATAACCAAGAGCCTCGGAAAAGACTAAAATACAATTGCTGACGACCATGCTAATTTAATGAATAGAGACTATGGCGTACCTGTACTGCTGAACCCTTAATAGCAAATATGCAGCCGAACAACTAGCGAAGGCTCTAAGCATTTACAAAGCAGACATTACTGACATCCATGAAATGCAATGGGATAGACCGAATAAAAGGAGGATGAAAAACTAATACACGTACTATGGTCTGTGTTATAATTCTCATAATCAACGATGCGGATGCGACTTTTTAATAAGCGATTTATGTACTTAGCTAAGAAATCTTTCGACATGATAACCTTCCCTTATGCCAAGGCATGCTTAGAGTCAAAAAGGCCTACAAAGCAACGCTGCGAGAGCTTCTTATTTTTCGGGTAGAACAAGAAAAGGACGCGACCGAGATATTGAGAGGTGCAACACCAGGAATTCTCCTCGTTAGGCAGAAATACAAAACTCGAACAGATATACCTGGCATTAAAAGTCTCAAAGCTAGCTTGATTTGTGCGTGGAAAGTTATTATTTTTGCCAAATCCGAACGCTAAATTTGAGAATCTTCTTATGACAGTGTTACTCCTGGTGTGGTCACTTTCGGGATATTAGCCTTAAACCTAAATTTCTTGTTCAAGCTCTCCTCCATCTTGTGCGATGAGTTCTCTATATATATATATTTATGAAGCAAACTGTGGATATTCTTCGGTAGACGTGGTATATTGGGGTAGTAAGCCTCAATGATGAGACGATTGGTAGAGGCCATCGCACTTGCCGTGTGACCCCGAATGAGTTTTACGAGAAAATTGTCTATTCTGTTTATGTTAGCCTCATGCATACCAACAGGTTGAAATAATATTTAGTGTACTCCGACTCTACTGTTATTTGCATCCAAGGCAACTTCTTAGACATTGCCTTTCAATCACCCATTTTCCACTTGTCAGGGCAAATGCTACCCTAGCTCTCGCCAGAGCAGCTTCTTCATGTCTGCCGAGTGGCTGTCCGTTTGATTCCACGATCACCAGCTTGTGCCAGTTCGTTATCATATCCCTTTAAGCCGTAAACAAAATAGTTTCAGATTTCTGAAAGTTGATTTTCAATTTCATTCATCACAATATCTCCGGATTTTGCCTAAGACCGGCTGCAGAAGTATTCGAATGACCTCGACCGTGGGCTGTTTTGTACGCAATAAGATCATCCGCATACGTGTCAAAAGCATTTACCACTAGGCCACTGCACCATAGACTTATGTACTTTTAAATCACATATTACAGTTATTAACAAATACGCACTAATAATGACAGCAATAAGTAACCACGCACACATGAATGGTTGTGAGAAAGAGATATTCCCTGGGTACTAAAGAGCCTGTTGCACCATAATTTTTTTTTATTAATAATGACATGTCTTTCAGATATTAAATGCTTAGTTATTTACTAAAGTGGCTCTACAGTCTGGAATGAACCTGGACCTCAAACAACATGCCTCTCCAATTAGCCCGGTTCTTAGCTAACTGCCTCTAGTTTCGCACTTCAAGTTGGTTAAGCTCAGTAACCACTTGTGCGCGCCACTAAAGACTAGGACGTCTGGCTGGTAATCGAAGACTCTGCGAGCCGGAATATTGGTATCCATTCGCTCTACATGTCCTAGGCATCTCAAACGTCCAATACGTTCGTTATGTCTCCATACAACACGTATAGCTCTTGATTGATCTTCATAGCTCGTCAACGACCAAAGGTTTTTCAAATTTAATTCTTCATATTTTAGTACTTTACATGGTCCGATTATTTTGATATACTGAGAAAGATTAATCGAAATTATCTGTTGTTGCCCAGTCTGGGCAATCCATTTAATTTGAAATATAGCCTGACAGTAGTCATTGACAGTAGAAGCTCTCCTTCGCTCACCCAAAATGAAATGGATAGATTGTAATCCAAAACATGATATCCCACCACATCCTGTGCTAATTAAGAGCAATAGTCCGTTCAAATAAAGTTGCATATGTGATAAACATCAGGTATGGCATATCTACATTTAGCTACTTTAATAACAAGATACTCGCAAAAGAAATGTAAAATTAAACTCACTTAGTTATTAAAATTGGACTAGACATCATTTCTTGGACACCGTCCAAATAGTCCATGAGTCTTTCTAGTTAGAGTTTTCTATAAACACGCACTTCACGTGCATCTAATTTCAACGCAGATACAATTTGTATAACTCGAACATCCTCTTGTGAATAAATAAATGCATTTGTGTGTGTAGATACTAATATGTTTGTAATTTGTTGCCCGTCAGTCAACACACGAGTATAGAATTTGGGGAAGTGCGTTTGGGTGTTTAAAGTGCAAGCAAGTGCATGTATATAAAATAAGTTGTAAAAATTTACAATAATGAGAAAATTAGTACAGTTGACGTATTTATGCTTTTGTTAAATGAAGAATATTCTCGCACAATAACAAGTATTGAAGATGCCGAGATGTTGAAGATGCCAAGATGTTGAAGAATGCTAAACAATATTTTGCAGCTGCAGTGGCTTTGTTGTCAATTCTTGCCTTTGTTGGCAAGACATTTGGGATTTTCCGGCACATTAGTTTTGGGAAAGTTGTGTTGACGAATATTGAGATACATTTTTGAGAAGTCCCATCATTTCTAACTTCCTTTTACAAGAGAAAGATATTTTTCCAAGAAAATGTTCAAACTCAATATTTTGATTGATTCATGCGTTTTGATGATAGTTAAACCCAAAAAAGTGGTTTTCGCCATTCCGTCCCTCTCTCCGTCTGGCTGGACCGAATTACTTATTTTTAGGGCTACAATTCTAGTGAAGTTTTTCTTTAAATCGAAATGTATTCGGAGCAATGCCTAGTAAAGAAGAAGTGCGCTCAAAATCATTCAAAGAAACCGGGAGGCATGGATGTTTGAAGAACATCTTCAGTTGCCAATACGAAAAAGGTTACCCACCTTACATAAAACTCTTCAATCTTCAAAATATCTGGTCAAAGAGGAAGAAAAGCTCAGGAGATTGAATTAATACTTTACGCAAAACTGTGACAATTACGGCTCTAAAAAGGTTATATCTTATACCAAGCATACAATAGAGCGGAATATATGAATCCGGTTGAGGAAACTTAAACGGTTATTTAAAATACTAGTTCAGGTTTGTCCCGGGTACAAATACAATCAAAATTATTGATTCATTGTCTGCTGAACAAATAAACAACCTCCTTACTACATCAATTCTTTATAGCTAGTGATCGTGTCATCATAAGAAAATCAATGGGTCGATGTAATCAGAACTCATTGTATTGGTTGATGATTACTATCTTCGTCTTCTGATGTGGCGATACAGTCGTTATCTCCTTGGTAGTTCGAGCTTTATTAATAGATTATTATCTTACACGGCACTAACAACGCTTGACAGGTGTAATAATTTGCTTGATCTCTGACTAGATATCATTATCGTAATTAATAGGGGAGCCCATGTATAAGTTCTGTCCAATTCGCCGATGTCGTTTGTCCTTTCTTGTAGACGGCATATACTTGCTCTAGCTCTCGCTTACTGCTAAACCCATTTAAGCCGCTTCCTCATTTACACAAGCAAACGTGGCGAAGGGCATATCGTCGGTATGTGCTAGTAACGTGTGGGCCAAATCCAATTTCTTTTGAAAAATGCAATAAAATGAACAAACTTAATTTTTTTCATGTATTATGGCGTCATTAATTATGGAACATAAAGTCGCCTCGGCTGGATTCGCAGTAGTGCATTATGTTTTATGTCACTCCAATTTTCCAAGGCTTGTTGATAGTGTCTGGCTGTAGCTCAGGGATTGCTTGGATGATATTGGCCTTAAGTGCTTGAATTGTTTCCGGATTGTTAGCATAACATCGGTTTCACGGTTTCCCTCCAAAATGTCCAAAGGGGTCAAATTGCAGCTCCGAGGCGCTTGCATTGCCAATACGGCTGATAACACGATTTGGGAATTTCATGCGCAAAAGATCGGTTGTGGCATGGGCTGTGTGGCACGGCGCGTCATTCTGCATAAACCAGAGGTCGTCTTCAATTTCAGTAAAACAAATCACATCAAAATAGAATACTCTATCCCATCTTACCCTGAAATGAATATCCCCAAAAATTGGGAAGGAAACAAAGAAAATTACATTGTCACCACGTCTTGTTCAGATAGTATCTAAATCTTGTACCTATAGTTTTTGTCAGAAAACGGCCCCAAAAATTGGGTGTGGCAAAGAAGTTTATATGGATGAAATATAGATATTGAGATATTGAGGACTGACAGACATGGCTAAATCAACTCATCTAGCGATTCTGATCTAGAATACTCTACATGTATACAAATGCATGTATGTATCAAACCTAATATACACCGAAGGGATAAGTTTGTTAACATGGCTCTGTAACGCCCACCATTGACCGAAACGTTGTTCCCAGCCTCATTTTTGAAGAAAAATGGTACGATAATGTCACCCCTCCACAATCCACATCAAACTGTCACTCCCTGTGGAAGTTTGTTAACCAAGCTGTCAAGATAAAAATACGACTCGTCGGAAAAGATAATTTTATTTTAATTTTTTATGTCCTTTTGTCGTAATGGCAATTTGCCCCAAATAAAATTTTCAAACTAAGCGATGCGAATACTCTTACTGTACAGAAGAATGGACAGCATCAAAACCGCAATACGATCTTGCTACTTTCGAGACGAAAATCGAATAATCTTCGGTCTGCTTTGCGTTAGTGGCATTTGAAGTCTTAAACTCAGTGAATATCTTTGGGAGCTATACATATATAGACGTAGATGCATTGGGTGTTAGAGTTGTACAGGGTAACTAGAACAAACGGACACCTACACTTCCGGTTCAAGAGTCTTCGATTACCAAGCATAAATTCGTCGAATAGGCAAATACTTGAGAGAGAGCGTAATATCCACAGCAACATCAATGTTAATGATGACATCGATGCTAAGAGCACATATGTATGGAGGTTTGTATGTCAGTGTAATGCACTTACCACAGAGCTACACCACCCCGGCCACGACGCCACCGCCGTAGTTTATTGCAGCCCAACAAGTTGCAACGCTTATAGAACGATTGCTGAATCCGACTATCATATCAAAATGAAACAAAGACCTATTCAATTAACAGCTTGGAATTTGAAAAACCCCTTTTTGTAAAATTGTTTTTTGTCTGTTGCAACCATCTCCGACTACTTTTTACCCTTTTTTACCCCCCGAATGAACTTTTCCAAGTCATACGGATAACCCTTTACCGAATGCTTCCTTTTACATCGCCAAAAACATACTTCTAATGAAAACCGAAAACTATCACGTACACAGCAGGAAGCCTTCACGACATTTGCCCATCAAAATTCCACGCAGGAAAGATCCTTTCATGTATAGAGTAGTCTCCGCTCCAGCACAGCCTACAGCTGGATTCGTTCCCCAAACAGAAGTTAACAATAATGCACAATCCGAACGACTATAACCTCCAACACTACAACGATTGATTCCGTCTGACTTCCATGCAGTGCTTATCTTTGCCAAGGCGAACAGTATACACGTCTCCAATACATAAGTTTAAAGGCTTCCGCCATAGCTCCTGCGTCAGTTCATCAAAATCCACTGAACTTGTCTACCTACACCGGAGGAAATTCCTCACATCGACTTTCAACTAAAAATACTTTCCTTCCGATTGAATAGCTCCATCGGAATGGAGTTGAAACCGAGTTGGGGAATGCCATGGTGGAGCGTTTCTATGAGCAGTACACCGGAGACGTGTTTGGAAATTATCATTCGAAAACCAAACAGTCGTGTGCAATAAATTTCATATCTGATTTCCCCCTCGGATTATCCTTTTTGAATTTCAAATGGGTAATTTTCTCCGCACCCGCTGCTTGGCCAATTTGTTTCGACTTGCAATTCCTTGGAGTCGTCGAAACCGACGAAAGATGGTGTGCCATAGTGAAGAAGGATTTTTGGGCCTTCATGAGCCCACGTGTGTGGGTAGTGTTTATGTTTAACACACACCCTGATGGCATAAGGAAAAGTTTCTTTTCGTTGTTTAAAGTCGGTTCCCATTAAAGTTGTAATGGGATTCTCTAGATCCTTACAGACGAGCGACTAGTGACAACTTTGTGATGACTGTACGCTGGTTGGCTCGTATCGCACATCACACCTGGTGCGCTCGTGGCGTATCTTACGGCGTGGATTCTTAAAGAAACGAGGTGTAAATTTAATTAACTCGCCATGATGATGTTTAAGTACACAGCACCTCTTTAGGTTTACTTTGCACTTGCTCCCCCAAATGGGGGGTGTAATTTGATTTCAGTTTCCCATTGAGTTGTGAATGTATGATGGGTAGGGGGGATGAGAAAGCGACCATTTATACCCTGGTCGTGGGGGTTGCGGAAGAGCATCCAGCCGAGAAAATATTCTTCTTGTTCCGGCGATAAATTTAGGGCTTCATTTTCTTTGATTCCGTGTCTTTTAATGTGCGGCACCCATGAGGTGCAGGCGTGCCAAAGTGTGTGCGAAATAGTTGTATGGAGTGGAGCACTTGTATGTGAAATGAACGGATGTTGTGTACATGGGTGTCGCCGGAGGATACAAGATAACGAAATTAACAAGGAAGCTATCGAAGAGTGTTCTAAATTACCCACCCACAGGCTGGGAAGGAGCCTGTGTCGGTTTTCAATTGTACAAAGGAAATAAATTTTCGAGGGACATATACCTCACGAAGAGATGTTGTTGTGTAGTTCTTATATGGGTGACAAGTCTGTATACATCAGAGCGGAGTCGAGGTTTGACCAAAGAAAGGTTTTCTTTGTAGGTATACGTGGACTGATGTTTTGTGGTGTGGGAAATAAATTAGGGGTTGATTATGTCTAATCGAATCGAAGCTTTAGTAAATGTGACCCTTAATAGTTGGAGCACTAAAACTGCCTGTTGGTGGTTGGGTGTTTTAGGATGAGAGTAAACACTGAGACGTATTCCCTAGCCAATGTTCAGTCTTGTACCTTTCACTGCACCTCAATTGAGTTTATTTTACCACAGGTACTGGTCTTATACCCGCATCCAAGTGGATATGTGTTTAAAGTAAGCAATTAATAATAATAAAAAAAACTTGTGTCTTGTTAGAACGAATGGCATATCCTAGCCTGTAAGGAACAAAAGAGCGACTGACAAAGAGTATGAAGAGAGGATATTACCAGTGTTGTCGGAAAACATAACACATCTGGAAGCGGACATGGCTAATTGACTTCGCTTCGAAACGAAATCCTACTATATGGAATATAGTAGGATGACTAATAAGGAGACCTCTGAACTGAGGCATAGGTCTCCTCGACAAGATCATATCTGCCGAATAATGTGAACCGGAAAATGTTCACCACAAACCTGATCGCCTCTTATCAGTGTGGTTTTAGGCAACGGAAGTCTAAAACTAATCATGTCATTGCACTTCCACAAATCTTGAAACAACCTTGAAATGAAATAATGCCAGATAACGCCAATAAAAGACCTCAAACCTAGCCTCCCATTTCGCTCGTATGTACAACTTCTCTTAGTCCTCTACGAAAACACCCGAAAAATGTGGAAACCCATACTCCGATTTGACACATCAAAACATCTGTAACCACAATCTTCAACTTCATTCTTCGGAATTTAATTTCTCATGACCTGTCTGATGACAGAGTAGCAAAAACGCATCCTTGTCTCCGTCCAAATCCAATAAAACGGGAAATCCATACATTTTCAAGATCCACTTCACCAACTCCATGGGTCGCGCGGTGTAGTTTGGGAGTGTGAAATCCATATCACCGTCTGTTTGACTCTCTTCTTAACAAACAAACAAAGGATAAAAGAAAAGCCATCACATCAGTGTGGCCCGTGTATCCGAACTCCATAGTAAACGTATCTGTGAGTGCAATGATTGAGGATTTTTTTTTTTTTGTTGTTCCATCTATCAGGAAAGAAGAAACTGAAATTTCCATTCCATCGCTGGAAGCGTTAATTTTGCAAAGTGCATATCCTTCCTGTGAAAGCAGAAATAAAAGTTTACGATTGGATTCGGTCATATTGCTCCACTGCTCCGCTGGCATGGAACGCACTTGGGTTACCCACCTATCTACCGTTCCGGAGAGATTTCATAGCGAGCGAGCGAGTGAAAATGTTCAGCTTCCCATCGGGATTGGTAATATTGAAACTTTCTGTTTACTTGAACTTCAATTATCTGTTATTGGCAAACTGTCATGTTAACAATTCAATCTTGGGGGCATTTACTGCTTGACTCAGGTCTATGTGGTACGTGGGATGTGTATCTATGTATATATCTGTCTGACCGCATATGCACTTGCACACATCATTGTATGCTGAGCTGGATCTTCTGGGAAATGCCAACGCCAAGCCCAGCCAGGCATGTAGAAACTTCGCTGCTGACATGTTTATTAGAATGGTCTGTGAAAATGCTGGCTTTGATAAAAAACGCTTTTTTTCAAAATTTGTTTGGGGAATTTTCATTATTTTTATTTTTTATTTTTTTTTAATTCGTTTGTCTGTTTTTTTTAATTGTCGATAGTAGGCAATGCACACAAGGGTTCCAGTTCCATCGATGAGTGCTTGCGATTGATGGGACAGATACAGATGGAGCATCATCATACACTCGTAGTTGGAGAAGGAAATACAAACACATGGTGGTGGTGCGGTATTTGAATTTGCATCCATTATCTGGGGAATCATTTCCTGGAAGCTTTTGAATTTCATTGAATGGGTATTCCATTTATAGAAACGCGCCGATACGGGCATTAGCTAATATACGAGTCGTATTTTGCATTTGGTACTTGTAGGTAGTAGAGAGTGCACTTTATTAGCAGGGCATTCGAGGTTGTTGATTTCAGGATAGATACATGTAGTAGCAATAAATTTTAGGTGCCTGCAACTCGATAACCTCACATTAATTGAATTGGAATTCAATTCTGCATTAGATTGGGCTTCAGGAAGTACTTAATTGAAGAGATAGATTAATTGATGAAAAACGAACGTTTTTGTCTGGGGTAATTTTATATCCTAGTGCATATTAAATAACTAATTTTCACTTTCAGAAAGGTTGTTGGTTTGTAAAATTCCTCTTATACAACATAACTTTACGGGAAAGTTAGTTATGTTACGAGAGTAACCCATCGAATGTCTCTATAATAAAGCAGTGGTTTCATCCTCTTAGATCCGTGGCACATTCTTTCGAGTTATTCAGTTTAAGCCTTCTGACATTCCGCTGTCACTCGAACCCCAAGCCGTAGGTGCATTCTTTTGTTTGTGTTTAACCTGTCTTGGCTGAATTCTTACTATTCATTCATTACTGTTTAATGCAAATAATGAAGTCGGCGTGTTTTTACTGTTTTGGTATACATACATTCATTAATTGAAATCTGATAAAGGTCACGGTAGTAAAACATACAATATCTGGGATTAATAGCCTACACAGGGCCTCAAACCTAGCTTCCCCCTTTATTTATGTATGCAAAGTTAATATTTTTGTAATAAACAAGAGGACCTCCTGCTAAACGCCGAATCCGACCGTCAAATTTGAGAAGCTTCTCATAAAAGTGCTACTTTTGGATATATACATACCAGATTTTCTCAAGGGGTGGAGCAGTGAAAAAAAAAACGTTTTCCAGTCGTCCGGATGCTTTCGACAGTCCCGATTTGGTTCAGGTTTTGTATATTCACTATGACATCAACTCCGTATTTGAGTCGAAATCGCTGGGCATATTACTTACTTTACTATAAGGTGGCTGTCAGATCTATACTGCCACCAAATTGGATAATGTCGGTTTATACTTATGCGCCAATATACTTATTGAAGGTGAAAATCTCGAAAGGAAAAGAGAGGTTCGAAACTTCTATCTGCAAATCTCAATTCAAGTCAATGTTTCTATAATAACCATGGGGCATTCACTACTCCCAGAAGGACCTTATTTATTTCGAATAGCGCCTTTTGGACTTTAACAGTTGATAGCGGTCATATTGTGAAGGCTTCATCTATAAAATTGGATGGCATTTATTCGGTCTTGGCAAATAATCATATAGACGGACATAGCGTTCAACAACACGTGCAAATAATAAAAGTGTTTTATCAAAATGGGTTTTCTCTCCGGCAACGTTCCGCACGCTTCGACCATTTTACGGTTGTTTGGTGGATAAATTTGAGTCCACTCGTTCAGTAAACGATAAAGCAACACCCGTACCTCGATGAAATGCATGATCTGCCGAAAACATCGCGCTGTCTGTGAGAGTGTGAAGGAGAATCCGATGCAGAGCATTTCGCGTCGCTCACAAGAACTCGGCTTTTCGCTGACCAGAACTTGGCGAATTTTTACGCCGTGAATTGAGCCAGCACATGTGTAGACAATGATGTGTGTTCACTGAATGGAGTCCGGAGCAGTTGGAAATTGACTATAATTTGCATCGAAAGCCATCTTCTGAGATAAGGCCTATTTCTGGATGAATGGGTATGTCAAAAAACCAAAATTGTCAAATTAAGGAAGATATCAATCCACATGAGATCCGAGAGCGTCCAATATATCCCTACAAATTCACAGTTTTTTGTGGATTTTGGGTTGGCGGCGTCATCGGTCCATATATCATTGAGAACGACGTTACCCTTTTGGCCTGATTTGGATGATATAGACACCAAAGACGTGTGGTTTTAACAGGACGGCATGCGTTATGTGACATGCATGCCGTCCTGTCATCTGTGGCGTATGCCACATTGGAGATTCTGTAGGAGCGATTCGAGGGAATGGTTATCTCACGTGGAGGTGATGTTACCTGGCCACTGAGATCGTGCGATTTGACACCGTTAGACTTTTTCTTGTGAAGTTTTCTGAAGTCGCAGGTCTATCCGAATAAACAAAAAACCACAGCTACCCTAAAAGCTACCACAACCCATACCACCGGTCAAATTCAGAATATTTTATGCGCCAGAGTCATGCAAAATTGAAAATTTCTTATGCGCCCCACACAGTTATTTGAACGATGTTAGTTTCTTTACATAATGGCACACTTTGTGTAATTTAATTTTATTGATATGAAGCGCTTATTGAAATACCTTTTACATTTGTTTTCTTTCTTTTCAATATGACTTACAGTACAGCCCGAAATCTTGTTTGTTACAGAACAAGTATACTATAGAAACAACCACCTGGATACACACTTCCACCAGGAAAGGAACTCCAGCATTTAACGCAACAACGCTAACAGAATTCTTGAGTCACTGTTTCAGATTCATAGTTCGACTCATTTGACAGTAGTATGTATATTAAACATCAAGCATGAAACTAACTACACGTAGTTTAACTCTAAATCCCGGTATGTTCAATATAGGTTAAGCAATGATTGTTTTAGCTTTATTTTAATGTTATATGTGGTTAAAGTACGCTAAGGGCCGGTTTGTTCACTGTCGGGTAACTTTAAAAAACGTTTATTATAGCCGATAACCCACGAATGCGTTTGTTTACCAAAAATTTAACCGGAGAATCCACGGTTAGGTTAGTTAACCTGATAAATCTGTAACCGCCCGATTTTGGTGGGTTATCACCATTCAACCCATGTTTTCTGAAATTTTGTTTGTTCATGCTTGGTTCTGAGAGTGGGTAGATATTATTTTTGACGTGAAATTCGACATGAAACATTCAGTGCAAATTCAGTAAATGATACGTGTGATACTTACAAAACCATTTACATAATAAGAAATATTAAGCAAAATGGAGTGAGTAAATTTGTATTCAAGCTCTCTATATATATTAATTACAAATTCAGTTCATTTGGAAATTGAATTTGGGATTCCTGGAGTAGTGGCGACCGACGAGCACTATCAACTATTGGAGGTTGGAAAATCACCTGTATGAACGATTGGATCATTTTCATAATTGGGACGGAAACTGTTGCAAACATTTTGAATTTAATACGGTCAAGATTTCAAGAAAGAAATGAGAGATGAGTTTTTTTTTAATTAAAATAATACATGTTTTAGAACCGTGCTTATTGTTTTTCTTTCGCTTTTTTGTTTTCCAAAATTTGTTTTCTTCAAAGCATCAATTTTATTAATTTTTCTTCCTCACTTTTTGAAAAAAAGTGTACATACAAAAAATTCATATCTATTCATTTTATGGGTTAACTTTGATGTTTGACAGATAAACTGGAAAACTGCAATAAATTATCGCACATATACGGTAAGGTAACCGAAGTGAAAAATCTACTGAAGAAACACTCTTCTGTGACTGCAGATTTATAATCGTGGGTTAAGTCAAACCTGCGGTAACTTCGTCGATTTAACCGGCAGTAAACAAACCGGCCCTAAGAGTGAGAAAACAGACCATGAAAGTCTCACACCATTTATATGTGCCTGTGTACTTCTTGCACGAATGACGGCACCTACCTACAATTTGAAAGTGGCCCGAACAGTATTTGATAGTATTTGAAGGATTTCTCCATCAATTGGTATTTCTAAGCTTGTCAATCGAACCATCCTTCTGCGCTGCAGTTCCACGGACCACCATCAACACCGCCTCGCTTAGCAACATGTGTACTCAGTCAAGTGATAGGTAGCTCCTTCCATAATAATAATCATAATCAAAACAAAAACTCAATAACCCCTTGAAGTACCATAAACAGGTATACAAAATCATAAATTCCCACATAAAAGAAATCAGAACCCAACTTAAGACAAAAGATCCTCTTCACAAGTTTTGTTACAATTTCCCCAGCCGTGCTTAGCCAAACCGACCGCCTACACACTTAACATCGCAATTAAATGAAACTCTCAAGCAACACAGTCCGTCAAGAACACTTAGCAAACCCTCGAGTGAAATTACTCCAATTACGCCAGCCGCACTATCGAACCTGTTCGAGCTTCGAGGGCGCGTACAACTATTAACTTTAATTAATTCATTGCGAGGAACAAGCACACAGGCACAGCCCAGTACAGTACAGACGGACCCCCGTCTACCATTCGTTTGTAGACACATGTATCTGTAATTGCCGCTCACTTTGCAGTTCCCCTGCTCGTTAACGTCGCTGCTTCAAGTCCAAACCAAACCGACAACCGCCGAACCAACAAGGCAGCAGAACTGAGCACAACAGACGACGATGGCCACCAGAGACGTGGGAATCAATGGCGACGTCAAGTGGCAAATTGGCGGCGCTATGTCTGCAGTGTCCGATTACCACGGTGTGGAGCTACTCGTAAAGTAAAAGGAAGGACCAGAACCAGTGTATAGATGATTTGGGGAGACTCGAGTAATTTCCATTGCTCCGCATCGTGTTTTATGTTATGGAGTTGGTTACGTTTGTACGTATTTATCGCACACAGGGTGCTGCTGATGTTCGAAATCAACTGGTGTCTGGTGGGCCTAAAGTGTCGGCCACTGAACTGAACAAAAGTTCTATTGTTTGTCTTTCATTCGCCTATTACTGGTTTGAATGGTTGCAGATAGTCGCTATAGAAAATTGATGAAGAGAGGATTTCAAATCGGAATTCACCACGGCAACGGGGAGATACTATTAAGAGAGTTTGGCTGCTATTGACAGTGGTTGCAGGTGGTGGGGTTATTCATGTATACATGCATCTCTCCAAATGTTGGTGGGCAGCATGTTGATAGACTGAAAACTTTTAACAGAATGTTGCCATTTTTTTGAGAAATGTGTAGATACAACAGTTGATACCTTGTTGGCGTTCCGCTGAACTTGGGTATCTTTCATTTTTCCCGCTGAAGACAATTTAAATATTTAAGGCCGGGTTTTTTCGTGTTGAGTTAACTCTAAGGCCCGGATTTTAGGTGCTGAGTTCATTCTGAGTTAACACAGAGGCAAAACCCGGAATAAATTTAATCCAGAATTAATTCATGAAGTAGTTTTTCAGTGCACGATTCAATTTAACTCAGTGTGTGGTGATTATATATGGTAGCACTCATGATTTATCGATTTTGCTATCAAAAGTTATCGAAAAAGAAATAGAAAAGTTATCGAAATAATCTGCAACAGATTGGTTTCTTTCCCCCCAAACATATGAAAATGCTTTTGTCGCGATCTTTCAAGTCTTTTTCTTCTTAAAACAGTCAAACTCAATATTCAAAACAGTGTCGAGTCGCTGGGATCTGAGTGTGAATATTAACGTATTTATTTTCTTAAAATTTGATAAAACATCCACGGAAATGGAATTGAAAAAAATATTTGTTTTGTATTTTATCATCTGTCAAAAACATCTGATTTAATCCAAACTTAACTCTGAATTTAAATTGGCTGAAAGACTACTTTCTCGAGTTAACTCGAGTTTAATTCTGAAACTCAGATGATCGTGCAATCAAAAATCGGCCCTGATTCTAATAATGGCATATGTCATTGTAGGTGCAATGTCGTTGGCAGATAGAGACATATCTGAAAATTTAGTCAAATTGTCAAATGTTATTTGACAATGAGTCAAATAAGAGGTAACACGATCTTTAGGTGTATATGTAAAGATCGTGTTACCTCTTTTTTGACTCATTTCTGGTCTGTTGTTTTAATGCAGCATGTATTGCGTCATCGTTATCCTCATTATCGTTGTCCTCTGCAACAATTGAGTGAATAATCAAGCGTTTGGCTGAGCGTCTCGTGCAACCTGGATCTTCTAGAGATGTCACAAGAAGTCATCGGCCACGTATTTGTCGTTTGAGCGAAAATATCACTGCCGAGGACTTTAGAGAAAGAGAGTCCATAAACATCGAAAAGACTCACAATTTGGTTCAGTAGACAACAGGTCATCTAGGAATTTTAGGTTAGTCTGGCCAGGTTAGCTACAACAAAACAACACAAAAAAGATTCAATAAACCGGTATTGCTGATGTAAAAGAGATTCAAACAAATAAGTATTTCTGTGGTAGTTAGCATAAAATAAAAAAAATGTTGCAGTATCCTACAGCCGTAATCTCAATTCAAAACTTTACCGCATTCTTCGTTTGTCAAGAAATTTTTAATAATATGTACCCAACGGACTTCTTGCAGTTTGCAGAACGAGACAGATTACATTAAAGTTAAACACATCATCGTTTTCATTCAGATTACAGATAGAACAAATATGCGGTTATAAAGAATGGGCTTCCAAACCTCTGCGTGCTACAGAATCATGTTATTAACAGGATCCGTTCATATAATTTTTACATTTTTAAAGAAAAATTATATTATAGTTATTATAGTTATAGCCGACTTTCATAGAAAAATACTTCTATTCTATGAAGGTTCGCTTCGGACATCTGAATAACTTTAATTGAAAAATTTGCATTTGCCTTAAAATGTTGAATACATATGCATCCTACGTAAATTGCAAAGTTGGGAGTGTTTTATGGCAATTCGTAAAAATACCTTTGGAATGATTTGAAAGTGCTTGAAAATATATACTTTATTCGCACAGCAAAAGGGTAACACATTAACATGAAAATCACCATAAGAAATCCCTAAGTTAAATGGTATTCGATATCGTTTATGAATAGGGAGACAATCAATGGGTTAAAAACGCATTCTGCTTCAGATCTAAATTTGTTCGATGTTTTATTGCCGTTTCAAACGATGCTTCGTAAATTTTAATAAATTTCGTTGATAGCCCTAACAATTCCTTGCGCCGACATCGCAGCTTATGGAAATGAAGGGGTTTCTGATGCTAGTGTTTCGGATTCGTTGCACTCCAGTTCCAATAGCAGTTCTGCTTATAAAAGTTTCCAATAAGATGAAAATGAGCTTTATAAAAAAGTTAAGATGTTGGTAACCGCTCTCAATTGCCTGGTTTACAAATTCAAGCGTGTGGGGCTTAAATTCTTGCCCCAATTAAATTTTAAAGGGGTGCAGCTTTATATCGTTTGTGCAAAAAACTTTTCATCGAAAATCATCATGAGCGACTAGGTCTATTTTCATCTTTGAAGATATCTGAATAAGCAAAATTATCGCTTCTGAGGCACCAAAAATTTGCTTATAACCCACGAAGAGACATATAAAAACTGCTCAAAGTTAGTTAGTTAGTTTACGCTAAAGGTATCATCGGGCCATATTTTTTTCGAAAACGCTGCGGGGCAAACGATTACTGTGGACGGCGAGCGATACAGAGCCATTCTCAATAAATTTCTCCTTCCACGAATGAACTCGGACTGGAAAACGTGTGGTTCCAACAGAATGGAGAAACGGCGTATACTGCACGAATAACTATCAAAATTCTGATGTCTGCATTTCCTGGTTGGCTAATCTCTCGGGAAGATCGCCTGATTTTACCGTTCAATTCCGGTGGCGGTACCTTAGCCGATATCAATTTCTCGACTTAATGGAAAAAAAGTTAAAGACTTCAAATAAACATAATCAAAACAAAACTAAAGTTGTTCATTCCTAAACAAATTAAAGCCAAAGCACGTGCTTCGGGTAATTCAGGTGGTAATTCAGAACTTGCACATTTGTAGTGCTTCTTAGTTTTATGTTACATACGGTGATTCAAAAACACTCAACCAATGTTCTTTATTTGGGCCTATACTGTTGTTTTCAATTTTTTTTTGTCAATATAGCTTGGCCAGCATTTGGGCTATTTTTCCGCATTTTCAATAGTTTTGGCGGGAACTTCATACGATACATTCTCCTATTCTATTGAGATATTCTTTTTGAGACCTTCCAGAGTCTGGGTCTTGTTGTTATAGACTCAAATTTACAATTTTTTGGATAACTGGTTCGTTTGTACCCAGGTGATAGCTTTTTCTAACAACCATCCATGTCTGCATGTGATCTTCTTGGACCTCCTGTTTTATGCTAGATACGAACAGCTGAGGTAAAATCAGCTTATTTTGGCACTTGATAGTACTCGGATGATTGTCAGATCATCGCGAGAGGAGGGCCAGTGAAAAACATTAAGATATTGAAACGGTTGGGAGTCGACCCAGACTTTCTGCTCAGCAGTTTATCGCACTAAACACAACCCTACTGAGTACTGACTCCTCGTTTACATACATCAAAGACTTAAAAAAAACCCCGAAGAAAGTCTGGTGCAGCCAAGTAGACATCTGTAGCAAAGGCGGCGATATTCTTGGTATCCCAGCGCCTCTGCTGGCCAGTCTCTTGGAGAAGAGTGACTGAACACACTAATATTGGCACCAAAACCACTGACAAATAATTGCTAAAGTTATAACATCTGAATTGATAGATTTTCTTCAAAAAAGCCTCGAATCATCGAAAATATAGCCACAAAATTGATTTGACAGTCACAAGGAATGGGTAACACAACTCTGGGAGAAATTTTAACCAGATTCTCTTCTGACAATTTAAATAAGAAATCACCTGCTGCTGGCTCCAAATTTTAACATCATCTTAAGCCGCCATTTTATGCATCCTTAACTGAGCCACACCACGCGAGTTTAAAACTTGCTTATCAGACACTACCCAAATTGTTTTCATAAATCAAATGGCAAATCCCTCAATTTGCTCATAGGCAATGGCAAACCATTCACAAAATGGTGGTAAATTTATTTTATGCAGCAAAAAAAAAAATTGCTTACTCATCTGGCTGCTCCTAATAATGGACCACCACTTCCCGAAATCCTTATTAATTTTGCGGTTAATGAAGTGAAAGTCAAATGTCAAGCACAAGTAGTTTGGCAATCATTTCTCAAGACATTCGGGTGGGAAATTTCCGCTCCTTTTCGCCAGTTCCATTTCCGTACATGTAGGCATAAAGTCCCTTATCCCATAAGCTAGTTAAATAAGGCTATTTGCACGCGCTCCATCCCCATCTTAATGGAGTTTGTCATATGCTTGCCTTGTCGTCCAAATGGGACGAATTCACTATCAGATGGTTGATGTAGCGGGGCTGCAGTATAATCGTTGACAGGAAATGGACCCTCTGAAGGGGAAAAATGGTGCCGGATATATTTGGAAACAATTTTTGTTCGCTTGTTGGTTTGGAGATTGGACGGATTTTCCTTGTGATTTAGATCCAATTTAAAGATTTTGCGTGTGTTTTTTTAGGACTTTGGATTAGCTCTGGCTCGAGAGTCGAAAAAAACTGACAAATAAGCGGTTTGTTTGTAAATAAATAACTTGATTGTATTTTCAGTGTGTGGTCCTGATGGTCGAAATAGGTGGATGATTTACTTTTTGTGGTGGGTTAGAGTGAACGGGATTAGGTTATTAAATGAAAGGGTCTTAGAATTAGTTTACTTTGTAGGTGGCCTTGGATAGACATGTACTGTTGTGCAAGTACCTTTTATGGGTGTTAACCCTTTACTGGAATAATAATTTCTATATGCATTCACAACTGGGGGTTCACGTTAAGTCACAATCGAAATAGATGGATTTAAATGAAGTGGGCACGCATGACACTTTAGGCATAAAGTAATGTTTCTAATCTTAGGAGCTATTGACGACTGAAGGCTAGCATTTTGGTATACATCGACATATTCCTTTTTTCTCTAATATTCGCAAAAGTGGCGCTATTTGTATGGAAAAATAGCACCAAATTAATATTATATTTTTGTATTAAAATGATAATTTAATCGCACAGCATTTCATATATTTAGAAGGGCCATTTTTTATTCAATTAAATACCATATCAATTTGTATATTACCTAATAGTAAAATGTTTGGAAATACGAGTTTGCATTTTCATCTTAAATACAGTTTTCTTATGGCATGTTCCTTTTTCACATGAAGAGGCGCTTTTCAAACTTTTCCACTCGTCAATTCAGATATTTATTGAAATATTTCCAAATTTACCAAGCGACTCGGGGTAATATCCGACACCTGCATCAGTTGTACTTCAAATTACTGCAAGTTGGTTGAGGTCGGTTTCTACTTGTGCGTGCCACTTAAGGCGAGGTCTTCCTCTACTGTGACCGACGTCTGGCTGGGAATCGAATTCTTTGTATAGTTCGTGGTTGAACCACGTTGTCCCAATGATGCCAATATCGTCAACGTATGCTAGTAGTTGCACCGATTTATGGAAGAATGTGCTTCGAGAGTTTTGCACAATTCTCTCAAGAATGATGTTAAAGAAGTCACATGACAGTGCGTCATACATTTTTGTTGGTATCGAACGGACGAGTTTGGGCGGTATACCAAAACTAGACCTGGCTCTGTATAGTACGTCTCTTTAAATACTGTCATATTTGGCTTTGAAGTCGATGGATAAGTGGTGGATATAGAATTGGACTTCTTGGGTTTTTTCCTGGATCTGCCGAAGATTTAAAGTTGTAGATTTTCCTGGCTTAAAACATCCTGCTAAGGACCGATTAGGTTGTTGGTGAACGTTGGTAAACGGTTTTAGGCGTTCACATATTACTGCAGATAGAATCTCCTTTTTTGTGGATAGCGATTATTAGATACATGAAATTTAAAGACCTATTACCTGAGATACAGGACTGGAATTGACCCAGCCCAGCTGTCACCAAATGATTGACCAACTCTAACCTGATCACAATACTAGTGGGCGGTCAGCAGCTAACGGCCATCTTAGCCCTTAGAACATTATTAAAGTGTCACTAGTACAACACAAAATCTAAGTCTCATTTGAAAGAAGCTAAATCTGGATGAACTTTGGGCTATCGCTATTTTGTAAAGCCCTGTTTCAATTTGAATGATTTTTGGTTTTTTATATATTTTGTTTTTATAATTTGCGCGCACCAAGTGGTTATGAATACTTTTTAGACGTTAGAACACTGGGGGCGTTAAGGAAATTGGGAGTAAGAAGAACAGAGGTACCGATGCCAATAGGTTTTAAATGACTGTAAGCTATAATGGAAAGGAAAACAGAGAAGGAGATACCTCTGTCAGAACTTTAAAGATTTATAAACAGATCCATGTGGTTTTCAAGTCACATGTTCTACTGTGCTAAAAGATAGGTCGTTATACTTTAGTCTAACCTAACATAGGTTCCTGCAAACCAAAATAATCAATTTATTTGGGAACAATTAACCGCCTTACTCCTTAAGATAAAAAGAAGTTTTGTTGTCGGAGTATGTAATTGCAAAATAATGACACCTTATTGAAAGAAGGGTTAAAATTTATTTAATTAAAGTAAAAATATATAAAAGATTATTTTCATAGCATTAAGCGAATTTCATTTTTGTCATTTTCAAAAAATTGAAAATAAATCACTCCATTTGTACTTATCTTCACACGTTAACTCGTCCAACAGTTTGGAAAACAATTTTCGATCCCCACACAGAGCATCAGCTTCCATCCATTCATTTGCTTACTTTAATTAAATTTCAAATCGATTGACATACACAAGCTCCTCGTTCACATCGAAAGCGGATGCGAAACTCGAAAAACGAAGTAACATGCTACTTAGTCCAAAAACACTTTCAACTCAACATCATGCCGCCCAAAAAGGACTACACCACACGCCCCCTGGGCCCTTGTCGACAACATAATGAACACGTAAAGAAAATATTTGTTCTTGCTTCCATTTTGGTAGCCAAATTGCCACATTCCATAAATTCCCCATGCTGGCTGCAAATTGGCCCGAGGACCATTTGCGATAAACGCACTACTTATTCATTGGATTCGAGTCGGTACAGTGAGTTATGTGCTTTTAAAAGAATGTATCTGCACATCTACCTGGACCTGGAGCTGATGCCGATGCTGAATCTGAAGCTGGAGTCAATTACATGCGGATACTACTGTTAAGTAGCACTTTCTTTGCATCCCTGCGGCAGTGTTTCAAAGAAGACGAAGAAGCGGTGGTGCTGCCAAGCGCAACCAAAAGCCCACTTTTCACAATCTGAGTGCTGGTCAGGCCATGGCCACATACTCTGGCACGTATTGTGCTTTAGGTGCGGACGGCCCCTGCACCAGGCCAAACGAACGGCCGACCTGTCTCAATCACAATGAAGCAAGGAATTTCTCCGAATGATTTTTACTCCAAACCGGACCATATGAACACGGATACCTATACCTCAATGTGGATATTTGGTTTGGAACAGTGAGTGGATATGGGGGCAATGGCAAAACATATTTCACCATGTATTTGAATTTTTTTTCCGGTATTCGTATCTTGATCTGTTTGGTGCTCCTTCCACGGTCAGGTATGAGGTATGATTTATGATAGGCGGCCTGCCGCTCTTGGGAGTATAATTATACTTCGGTTGTTTTATCTCTATTAATGAGGTAGAAGAAAAATGCTTGTGGAGGCCTTAGATTTCGACTCTCGGCCGGTACATGGATGACCTCAGGGAAGAACCGTTTAAGCGCTTTATTGGGATTTGTGTGGTTGTACTCATTTCAGTGTGAGCATTGAGTTTAAAGTTGAAAATATACTGCTTACTGAGAGTTATTATCAATTTGTGGGTGCAGTTTAAGTTGACGAATGCGGTTGAAGCCTTGAGTGATATTTCACTTGTCAGTGTCAAAGAAACAATAAAGACTTTGATGTAGAAGGCGAATGTTGATAACATAAATGCATATTTGGAAAGGGCTACAAAGCTTAAACAATGAATGGAGGGAGTTCTATCACTGAGGCAAATGGAACTACCTGTTTTATTTATTTCTATAGAGCCACAAAAATAAATATATACAATTTGTTTGCGCAAGAGAATTGTTAGTACACAGTACCTTGCTTTTTCTCACAACCAGAATCAGAATGGCTTAGTTGAGATATGCCTTTCTTGAAAATTGATACTAATTTCTGTACCGCCAATAGCAGATAATCAGTTAATTTATACTTGAAGGCGATGAAAAGGTGATAAATCTTGATTAGGCATTTGGTCTTAGTGTGTTCCTGATAAGCTTAAAACGTTCACAGCTATGGTTGGATGGGATTATATAAGAGACATTGAGATACCTCTCGTAAGGAAAAAGACATTGTACGCCTTCTTATAGAGGCCAAATGGAGCAGATATGATTTACTCTTACTGGCAGCAGCTCATTCGAGAAATCTACCTGATAATCTGATTTCTTTGGCCATTCAAGTCTCATGATATAGGGTAATTTCGCTTAGTTTTTCTGAAAATATATATAAGATAAAGGTGTAAGCCCTATAAGAGATGTATCGCCAAGTGGCTATCAGGGTACTGAGCAAATAAAACCACAGTTTATTTTTGGACCTGAGTTGATAAGATAATCTGATTTGGCACAATGCAACGTTTATAAAATTGAATATACGCCATCCCCCCACATAAAAGCATTTGTTCATAGGAAAACGTTGTTTTGCCATATAAACTATTTCTAGTGAATATTTTGGTTGTTAAATAAAACAAACATATCAGAAGGCTACAATCCGCTATGCGAATCGTTGAATACCTTATCCCATTCCATCCTTATATTAAGCATGCCCAAAAAGTGGGCGTATTTAAAATCTTTACGATGATGGTAAATACATAGAAAATTCCATTGTCACTATATGAGTCGTTTATTATAATAGTGGTGTAACTCCATTTTAAAAAAAATTTTGTAATAAAAACACACCAATAAACACACCAATAAACACACCTAAAAACTTTATGTAAACGAAACACGTTATTTAGACACTTTTGCAAAAACCGTAACTGTTTGGCCAAAAACAACGTTTTCGTGAAAAGTGGGCCTGTCAGTAAGCGGATTTTAATAATGTTTACACTTGTTCTGCTGGCAAAAAAAGGTCCAAAAACTGGTAAAGTACGGACGGACGGACATCCATAGCTCAGGTGACGATTTTGAGTCGATCCATATACTTTAGGTAGATATAGCTAAATTATTTCTCTATGTTAAAGGATGATATGGTATAAAACGATCGATAAAATAGATCGAACGTGATCGATAAAATAGAATGACCGTTTATCGATCTCAAAGAAATCGAACATAAGTATACATTTAATAAGTGAAATATTAAAATTGAAAATGAAAGTGTACTTTTGTTGTGTGTCGCAGTTCTGTTCTAAGAATATACTGGAATCGATTTCGGATGCAGCTGTACCGGGCCGATTACCTCAAGTACGATAACAGTGGGCACAACTTATTAACCGTTGTTATTAGATTTCACGTGGATTAGATTTCATCTATATGCACGATATGATTTCACGTGTATATCGGGCATATACGTGAAGATTTACTGTAGTTGGCAAATAGTCTTCCCTAACCCGAGTATGATGACGGTCCATTCTTTGATGAAGATCAAATGGATTTGTTTCGATGGGATTTATGACAAAAAGAGGAATTGGCGCTTTAGACAGTGACCGTCGTGCCACGTTTAATTGTCCATGTGAAAAACATAGAGTGACTAAATCTAAGCCGTAAACGGACATCGTTTGTCCTTGTCAATATGATAGTAAATTGGATGCGTTTGAATTCAATTGGCACGTCTGCGGGGACCATTGCAATGCGTGTCAGCCATTGAAAATGGTGGCTTCAATAAAGTTTTCCATTGATTTTTTTAATTACCAATGTGCCATTGCACACGAACCCGTGGTGGCATTTCGCGTATCAAAGATTGCGCAGAAATCGGTGGGAAATTTTATGCAATCAACATTTTCATGGGCAGCAACTTTTCCATCGCCGATATCTAACGATTGTTTCGATATTGTGTTAGCGGATGGATCTTGTAACATATGTTCGTTGTCGCCGTTTAACCATCTGCAGAAGTGGTTCTTCCATATACTCAACATCTATTGAGACCCTACTATTTTAATATTTTTACTTGTTCGTCTTGATAGCATTCTGTCCGGGTCTTAAATCTCTGGCTTTGATGTTTTACACTTTGTCTTGGCTTATAAACATCATCCCTGAAGTGGCACCACGCTATATCTTCGATCGCGTGGATTTCTTTCTGAACAAAAATGTGCCTCATTTTCGGCTAAAAGCATCGCATCCTGGCTTTTTTTTTTGTCAAACCAGGTGAATTTGGTCCTGGTTTGCCTATATTTATCTGCGGTTTATAACAAATCCGCATTCAAGTTGTGGCTGATTCAATCTAATACGGGTCCGTATGCAGCTGACCCGTATTAACTGACTGGTTTTTATTGTCCACCCGTACTATTCCCTCGATGCAGTAATGTCTCCTTTGAAATAGCTTACAGCTTTTAGTATGGATGGTTGTCCCTTTTCAGTTTAGTGTTCTCACATTAAAATGTGGATACAAACGTCGTTGTCTTTTTTTCTTTTACCATGGTCGTCTACAAAACAATTGTTTTTGCAATTTTTTGATGTGAAACTTCTTTGGGATCGTCGGGGAAAATCCAAACTCACATGAAACGAAATTTTAACACGAAAAGAAAAGGGTCGGAGAATGCTAGCGTGGTGGGACAACGGCGGGCAAACAACAACAACATGCGAAAATTTGTTCCAGAAAAAAGAGCAAGAGAGCTCTCTTTGGCCGTTGTCCGGGTTTTATGTTTTTGTGCTATTGTGCTATTCTCTCTCTATGCTGCTGTCAGTTTATTTTGATCATATGATGGCTCCTTATGTCGACGTGAATTTACCATTAGACCCCTTCAGAGTGTTTCCCTTGGGGATTCTCTTAAGTCGCAGGTTATAAATCGCTAAAGACGAACTCCATCGAGCAAATTCAGTATTTATAAAACAAAGTGATTGCAGATTGGAGTTCCTCAATATCAATGCTTCGGTGCATGTAAACCATACCTACTTAATGCCATAAAATGTGTGTTTAAAAAAAATTAAGTGGATATCTCACACACAACAACTAAGGTTTCAAAATCGAGCGGCCGTTCATATATGTGTAGGTATATTGGTTGACGATTTCAAAATTCATGTTATGACATCGGAAACTTGTTCAAGGTTGGATTGCGGTCCAATTTAGACTTCTAAAATTAAATCAGTTGTAGATTATCACATCATACCATACATATCCATCCGTTAAGTGGATATGAGGTCCTTCAAATTGGTAGGTTCCCAAATCTACAGATTCAAAAACAAAAAATAATCATATATACAATTAATTTCCCATGAACCGCCTTTCCTTTTATCCTAAAATAACAATGAAGTAGTCAGAATCCCACTACGTACATATGCCAATTGTGAATTCAAATTAGAAACGTCTCCCTTTAACATTTTCTAATGCATTCGCTTATCAACATTTTAGTTAACATAGCAACATCTGCCCACTCTGCATGTGTGCATTCTGCTTCAGCACTTTTACTTCTACCTTTGCATTCTGCTTCTGCACGTGCATCCAACAAGAGAGTAACCTCTCTGCCTGCAGCGATGCTTTTCTCACGCAATTGATGCGCACTCGGCACCGTGCGCGTCACAAGAGTACGCGAGCAGAAAACCTGCCACAAAAATCCACTTCACCACTTCATCGTCTGCAGCTGTGTTAGTGTATCTGTATCTGGAAATCCCATCCGAAAACTGTGAGGCTGTGCAGGCAATCACGGCACCAAGCAACATTAGTTGCATACAATCTCTCGTCGAGTTGAAATCGAGTTCGTTTTGCGCCGGTGTGTCTCTGTGTGAACTCGTTCTAGAGCCCTCAGTGTAACTATTGTTCAGTGTTCTTCCATTCCCACCCCACTGCAGATACAGTTGGATGCCACAAGAACGGATGTGTTGACACGGTGTGTTCAAATCAAATTATCCTAATGGCTCGGAAGTTCAATCAAGCAACTCTGCTGCAGTAGTGTTTCCAGACGCTGTGTCGCCTTACCAATCGCTAGGACCTTTGTGTGTTTTGTTGTTTCATTCGGGATGAGATCGTGGTACGTGCGTTACGTGTAAACGGTAAACAACAAGTGTAAGCTCCAACACAACAACGTCGCGATTTAATTCAAGGAATGCATCGGTTCAGTGTTGGCTTGGGCCTTGGTGTTCTACGCGAGTACAACAATTAGCTAGTGTGTTTGTACTGCTGTTCCGCTCTAATTAATTACTCGCAACAAAAACAATCTCGAGCGGCGAGACATTGCGTGGATGAGTGAAGATACATTTCTCATCAGTTACCGGTTTCTGTTACTTTTTTGAGTGTTTTGCAAAGAAAAAAATGCCCACGTCACATGCTGCAAGTGGACTCTTCGTAGTCTTAAACTTTTTCTGCCTAGCTCTAGCGTCGAGTAATTTAAGTGACCCCTGCTATGCGGACGGCAAGGCTCGTAAGTGTGTTCCGAGTTTTGTTAACGCCGCCTATGGCAACCCTGTAGAGGCTTCTTCAACTTGTGGTCTTAAGCAGCCCGAACGCTACTGTGAGGTTGATCGTAACGACCGCACGACAACGTGCAGTGTCTGTGACGACGCCAATCCGGATCTCCGATACCCCCCCTCGTCGCTGACCGACTTGAACAATTCCAACAATGTAACATGTTGGCGGTCCGCTTCGGTACCCATTCCCATGGCGGGGGACAATTCACCGCCGGATAATGTCACACTGACACTTTCCCTTGGAAAAAAGTATGAACTGACATATGTCAGCCTGACTTTCTGCCCAAAATCGCCCAAGCCCGATTCGATGGCAATATACAAAAGCTTTGACCACCGACAGACCTGGCAGCCATTCCAGTTCTACAGCTCACAGTGCCACAAGTTCTACGGCCGTCCGGATCGCGCCAAGATAACCAAATTCAACGAGCAGGAGGCCCGTTGCATGAACTCGCAACGTTCATCGGGCGATAACCATCGCTTCGCATTTAATACCCTCGAAGGGCGACCGTCGGCAAACGACATTGACTCCTCGCTGGTGCTCCAGGACTGGGTTACAGCAACAGATATTCGTGTGATTTTCCACCGCTTGGAAGTGCCACGCGACTTGCTCGCAACTAATCACTACGCCATTGGCAGCAGTGTCGGCGACAAGTACACCAACGACAAATCTTTGGACACCAACAACGCCATCGAGACGAAATTCATGGCTAAGCTATCAGCGCCACCATCAGCTACAACCGTGATGGGGACATCAAACGTTGCTGCTGCTGTCACGGGCCAACACTATGCCGTATCAGATTTCGCTGTTGGCGGACGTTGCAAGTGCAATGGGCATGCATCCGAGTGTGTAGCCGACGAGGAGGACGGCCAATTGGTGTGCGACTGCAAGCACAACACAGCTGGAGCCGAGTGCGAGCGTTGCAAGCCGTTTTACTTTGATCGGCCGTGGGGACGCGCCACCGATGCGGACGCCAACGAATGCAAAAGTAAGTACAACAAACAGCACATATGTATCTGAGTATCTTTCTCTCACTTTATGTCATTGCGAATGTGAGTATCTGGTAGTTTTTGTATGTGGTAGCACCCCTGAGGTGAGGTTAGCGCCGTCACTCTATTGTCTCCGCAGGCCATCTGGCACAACCATTGACACCCCCTCCACGACATGCAATTTGTTTTCGCTTAATTTATTGTGGGCGACATGGATAAGGGTTGCGGCCGACGAAGGTAGGGTGTGCTATCACTGGATGAATCCTTCGACATCTGCTCTTAATTTAAATTCAATCTGCAAATGGCCTAATGACATTTACCAAATTACAGTCGTCCTAGATGCATACGAGTAGGTCCTGTCATGTAACGTTACTCTGTTCAGAGGAGTTTTCTCCTTGTGTACAGTTTGCGTTCATAAATTGAGTTGTCGAAATCTGAATTGTTCCTCCTGATCTGTACATGCATGTGTGTGAGCTCCAACTCCAGAAGCTTGCCACATACCTATACCGTTACAGCTCTAGCGCTGATACTGAACAGACACCATTAATTAAAGTCGACAGTCAGAGAAGCAACTACAAAACTGGCGTTTCTCTGTTTTTCTATTTGCCCTCTCTGTTGTTTCTTTCGTTTAGTTGTAGCCGTTCTTTTTTTGTGTTTTCTGTTTCTCCCTTTTTTACCGTTTTGTTGTTTCTGTTTGTTACTCCTTTTTGGCTTTTGTTGCAGTTCAGAGCAGCAGCGGCAGCGGCAGTAGCGAGCGACTTGCAAATTAAATGGCAAATTGTGAATGGGGCACTCTAGGATTGTGGAGGCTGCCTGTGCCCGTGCCCGACCAAGACCGGGAGCGAGGTGCTGCATATCTGTTGAGTTCTGTTGAGTCTGTGTGCATAGCAATCTTGTTAGTGAAATGCTTGTTTGAGAGCCAACGATAATAGTTGGCTGCTGCCTTTGGACGGACAGCGCTGTAAGCTAGGCGCAAATTGGGGACGGGTTAAGGAGTTGGGTGTCGTTAGGCAACAACAACAATAACAGCAAAACCCCAACGGGACTCTTGATGGGGGTGTAGATAGAGTGTAAGTTACTGTTGGCTTCATAGTGAGAGCGCGCATCCAGTAGCACAATCATATTAAGCGCAGATACGACAACGATTTGTGAGGGACGTCCGGCCGGCGCGGCCGACGTGGTGACGTCAATTGAGTTAGAGGCTGGTTTCGAAATGATATTAAAAAAGATTTCTTTAGGGGGACACGGGTGTCAGGGCAGAGTCAGTTGGGACCATGCCATATATCCCGGTGTGGTGGAAGTGATGAAATTTACACACGACAGCCGTATAAATATGCAAATTTGATTGGTGGTTGGTTGGCTCTTGTTGTTCTTCTTCTTCTTGAGGGCGTTGAACGTCATGTAACCAGTCTAGCCTTTTAAATCTGCAAAATCGTGTTAAACTAGGAAATATGAATACAGTTGGATGGGTCTTGCGAGCACTTCAAGTGGAAAATGAGTTGTAGCAATTATATCCATATGTGGGTAAGGATCTATTTGAATGTTGCCCATTGTCTGGGTTTACAATGGTTTAAAATTTTGAGTATCTAGGAGAAGGATATTTAATTAAGTGGGTTTTTTTTTTATAACTGAGAAGGAGGCTTAGTCTTCCTATGTGGATAAATGTGATAATTGCTTTGAAATATTACCAGTCATAACCTCAAATAGGTAGTTCAGACACTCAAATCCCGAGAACTGCTTTATTCTTTACATCCTATCTTATATCGTTTAGTGTTATCAAGATCAGAATCAGGACATGTGATGTGTCTAATATATTTTTGGTCACTCTCATAACTGATACAGGTCGATGCCAACGTGCTTTTGAACTTAACATCTGGAACTCAAACGACCGAAATGAGGGTCTTGCCAGATAGAAAGCAGCCTTCCACGTTCTTCGATTCTAAGTTTGTTGCTTTCAGTCATTTAACTCTGGCATCCGCTATTGCAGATCCTTAACCAGGAGGTTTGTGTTCTTCCTTGTCATCCCGATCCTGAATGATGGTATTCGAAGATTCTCTTGCTCAATGTGTTCGAGTAAATTGTCAAGCAAAATTGTAATATTAGAGTTCAATATATAGAGCAAGCTTTTGTACTTTCGACTTAAGCGTTTTATCGGTTTCAAAGGGTCTATATTTGTCCTATCCCCAACTTAGGTGTAATTCGTCGAGCTAATGTTGACTCCGGAATGAAATCCTTAACGTCTCGTATGCCACTAATAAGACGGATTTGTTGAAGATAGTGTCTTACGTTCCCTACGCACTATATGTTTCATCACGAAAAAATGACATGGAAGGGAGTCTTGTTGGAATTTCGTACATGTTTAGCAAAGTTCAGATGTTTCTAAACTGAATGCCATACGCGACCTTGAGTCGATGATAATATTATTTGTTTCAACTTGAAATTCGTTGGTCTATTCTGGGATTTGCCTTAGTATGAAAAATTGGTCTGTGGTCAATCTTCCGGTCCAGAACCCACGGTGGTACGTGCTGATTAGTGTGTTGCAAGTTTAAGGCTTTCACACAGTACATTGGATATGAACATATATGTGACATTTAGAAGGGATAGTCATTGGTAGTTGCGGAAAAATATAAAATATAGATATAAAGTTCATATTCCAAAAATCTGGCATCGTTTCGTTAATTCAGACTTTGTTTATGGTTTGCTACATGCATTGAACACATCCGTTTTTGAAGTGAAGAGTTCTTCTGCCAATCTTTCAGAACCTGCGGCTTTGTTGTTCTTCCACATTTATATGACTGCGCTTAGTTCCTTTTCTTCTATCTTCAGTAAATGGGTTTTATGTTCGTTGGTTTTGACTCCTATTAATCTCTCGCAATATGCCCAAAAGCTGCTGGAAATGTTGTCGGTACATCTAAAATTCCCTGCTCGTCTGTGAGTAGGTTGTCATTACTATTTTATGTAGTCTGCATTCATACTTTGGAAGACAACTGTCAGTTGTTTGTCTTTTTTTTAGAATTGATGGATGTTGAATTTGTCTCAGGACTCTTCGTTTTCCGTGAGCTGGAAGGCTGCGTGTTCTCCTTTTATCCCATGCGGAATTTTCATCTTTTTCCTTCTTCTGGGTCGATATTTTTCCTGCGCCGCACGGGTTTTGCATTGTAGCTTTCATATGTGTCCCTTCTGTCACCTCTTGATGGTACTTGCAAATATCGTCTTGCCAGGAGCATCTTTACTTTCTTAGATTCGGCTACTGAAATGTGACATATCGTTGATTAAAGTAATCAGAATCATTTCATGTCGCTCAAAGTGCTACGGAATAATAAAGTTCCAGCCTTAGTCTACTTGTCTTGCTTTTGAAATTATTTAATTTGGCTTGTTTTCCAGGTTTATGTCGCATTACGGCTCGTAAAATTCGTGTTTGCAGCTATCCACAATGCATATCGAACTTGAGCTACAAACAATGTTCTACTCAAATCATGTATTTTGTGTTTTGGAAGAAATCCGAGTTGTAGATTTCATTATCTTCGCCCTAGTTAACATTAAGGGTGATCTATAATTTAATTTCGTAAGTTTCGGGCATCGTTGTACGTAACTGAGGAAACACAATAAACTTATATTTCGTGACCATAATATCTTCTAGATTGGTTTCATCCCCTCCAATTACCTCGGCTTTTAGCTTACTGCCTCCAGTTCCGCACTCAAAATTTGATAAGGTCGATTGCTAGAAGATTTCCACCAATATGCAATCTGCAGATCAGAGTCAGTAAACATCTGCAAGCATCATCTCACTTTAAAACGCACTACTTCATATGTTTGGTACAACATTTTAACCCAAATGCAAGCTTTCGTATCACAATCGTT
Organism: Rhingia campestris; assembly: GCA_932526625.1. NCBI lineage: Eukaryota > Metazoa > Arthropoda > Insecta > Diptera > Syrphidae > Rhingia > Rhingia campestris. Next base: position 65,255,066 of record OW052182.1, read on the forward strand.
CTTATTTCTATAGCGGGACCTACAATTTATAATGCAGAACGTTTAACATAAGCTTTTTCATGAGAATTTATACAGCTCGTATGATCTTTTAGATAAGGACGAGCGGAGGCCCTATCGAACACACTTATTCTACACCAATTATCGCTTTCATCGATTCAGACAATTTATTAAACTTGATAACTTCAACTTCACTCGGCCTATACAAGACCTGAAACCTTGTTTCTAGTTTCTTCATTAATTTATGCAATATTATATTTTTGCCACACAGCATGGCATCTTTAGTAATGCCGATTCCGAACGGCAAATTTGAAAAGTTTCTCTTCTTAGGCACGGTTTTTCAATGCGAGATCATCCTATGTTTGGGATTAAACTCGAGTTGACTCGAGAAATTGGTTTTTCAGGTGCTTCATGAGGTAACTCTATATTAAATTTATTCCGGGGTTAGTTTACTCTGGGTTACTGGGTTAATGGATGCCGTACCAGGAAGTAGAAGTATTTTTAATAAAAAAAAAGATGATGGCGTTTTAAATAAGTGCAATATAATTGGAGATGGCTAGATCAAGCCTGTCATTAAAATGCAAAGAGTTTGGTCGAAGTGATATGCCCGAAATATTTTTTTGAAAACTGTGGTTAGATCTTATCATAACTTTTGCAACAAACTCTGCGTTTACTTTTTAATTGACTGCCAAAGGTTATCCAATGTTAAAAGGGTTACAGATGTTAATGCAAACAAGTCAGAAGAGTACTGTATTATGTTGTTGACAATCAGGAGGAATAGTGTACAAAATTTTCTTTGTGAGCTGAGCATGAGTCATGGTGTCTTAGTAAATTTGTGAAAGTTCGATGAAATGTTAGATGAAATGCTGTCTGTTTTGAAACATCCGAAAAACTTTTGTTTGGTAAATGATTTAACTAAAATAACCTATGTTCAAATAACCGGTGTATAAATGCACTATATAAGTATTTTCTGGTAGATTGTAGGTAGTTGGTTGGTTAAATAGAGGCTCTAAAGATACTGTAAGATCCCCGTGAACAGTCCACAAAAATTTCATCCTTCCCTAATATCTTATTCGTAAAAATGAATTATAAAACGTTCCTTGCACATAAAGTCGTGAAAATTGAAAATTTCTTGATCCTTTTGAGCTACCGTTGGATTAGGAATAATTCAACTGAATGTACATCAAGGGGAAAATGCAAGGGCTTAGTACGGTCAAAGAATCTTTGAAACCACTGATCAGTCCAGAGGTTAACTAATTAGTAAATAAAAGCTTTAGGAATGGAATATGTAAAATGAGCATGACGACAATACTAAAAAAAGGACAACGATGTTCGAATCTCCACCTTCACCTAAACTTAGCACCTACATTTAGCCGAACAACTAGAAAATCCTAAACAGCTGCAAAGCATACATTACTGCCATCCAGGAAATACAATGTGGTGGGCCAGGCAATTGGATGATATAAAACTGTGACATCTACTACGGTTGTATTGTAATGACCACAAAAAATGTCTACTCGGATGCGGAATTTTTTTGATGCGACAGAAAATTACGAATGCTCACGCTTCGAAGACACGACCACCTACGATTACCGAAGGATTTTGGCTCAAAAAGACCAAGATTCGAGTTTTCGTTATCAGAATGTGCACTAAAATTTCGACCCTAATGTCTTGTGCGTTTTTGTCTTTTCATCCTTTCATATCTAAATGCGCTTCAAAGTTCAGGAATCCCATAATGGAGTCTGTTTAATATGAAACGGATTCAAAAGTTTATCAATTCCAATTGATTCAATTGGCAAAGTTCTAATTTTTCATTGCTCCAACAAAGAGGGACAATTTTCATTATGAATACTAAATTATTATCCAACATGTCAGCTAGTCTTCTCCTACTCAGCCATTAAATCGACGCCAGACAGTGTGGGCATCAATCTGTTTGATAATTTGCAGCCTGTTGACAAACTGTATACTACTACACATGTAGACGACTCCATTTTCCCTAACAAGATTGACAGAGATATTTCTTTTTATGAAACAAACTGACAGCATGTTGAATGACAGTATCACAACCCAGCCCAGAATACATATGACAAACACTATAAAAGGCTTGCGACGTTATACTTCCTGAATATTACCCGTCTTTTCCGGGATCCAATATGAAATCTAATAATGTATACCGTGTAGATACCGTTTTGTGGTATGCTTTTACTGTCAATTATATACCTACTCGCTCTGAAGGAGCACTCAATCCATCCACAGGATGTGTATTAATTCTGCTGTCAGTATAATAAAACATCAAATGCCAACAGAGTCTTCATTTGCAAGAACTCCAGGGGGCACATTTGGAAAATGTAAAACTCTAAAGGAATTCTATCAACATCGACAAAGCTATATGGGTTTAAAGGATCTTCCTTTTTTTGTAATTGCCCTGCATTTGGTAAATGGTTGTGTGTGTATCAGGTTTATGAAAAACCTATTCATTTCCGGCAAAACATGACACCACACAAAAATCTCATAATTATTAATCTTGTCTGGGCCGGACTCGTTGCTCAAGGCTGGTAACAGTATCTAGTATCTAAATGAAATAACACAACAATAATGTCTGTTAATGATTTGTGCATGTAACGTAATGTCTACATGCTCGAAATCGTGCGCGCACATATGCCCAGACGAGGGCGACCGAGGCAAATCTAATGATTCCGAATTACGACGAACCCCTTCCCACCTTGACGAGAGAACATCTCTATAGAACTCCGTTCGACGACTCTGGGCACAGCACAGGCAGAGCCAACATGTCCCACAGTATGCCACCGGCTCAGCAACTGGAGGACCATCGCATCGCAACAACTCTTTAGTCTTTAGCCGTACAATGAAGGCGCACTCAGAAACAGAGATCGAGGTAGAAGAAGGCAAAACAACGACTCGACTGATGCGATACTATGTCCCGGGGTTAATTTAAATTATTATTTTTAAAGTGGGGTTGTTGCCTTGTAATATACCTTGCCAACAAGATAAGGGACTTTAATGGCACACCTATATGTCGAATATAGATAGAATACGTGCATGTTGTTTGTGTTGTCATGCCTTCATGCCGCTCCCGCATCCGACCGTTGGTAAGTCAATTTCACCGTAGATTCAGCTTCCTGTGGAGCGCGAATGACAGACCCGTTGTACCGATCGAATGACTGACAGAGTGCATCAGCATCGTACAGACGCGATGTATTTCTTTAGCAAGTCAAAACTTTTCCACAACTGAAAGGAGAATGTCCTTACGGAGGTTGCAGAGGTGCCACAAAAAGAAAAGGATGACAACGACGTCGGCGGCAGTTTTCCAGCGGAAAAGCAAAAATCAATTGAGACACAGAACTGTTATTTTTTTTCTCTCATTCTTCTTCATCGTTTGTCTCGGTTCCAACAGGACCGTTGTTGTTTCAAGACCGCACTTGTTCCGTGGCAAGTGCCTAAAATGCTACAAGTACTTTGCTTGACGCTTATAGTTGTTGCCTGAATCCATAACGGATACAGCCGAAGGACTTTTTTCCTCTGCGAAGGCAAAACGATGAAAAAAGGACGAAGGAAGAAAAAAAGAGAAACTTTTAACTTTGCTTTTGTTTGTGGAAATATTTTTTAATTTTCTAGTCCACGCCCCCATTCCTGCAAATATGAGTGGAGTCCGGGAGTGGCTGGGGTACGTTTTCCTTTCACAAAGCGATTTGCATTAAATTAATATTCCTCCATTTGGAAGTAGGGTGGTGTGCAGCAGTGTACAGCTTCAGATTGAAGAATGTTGAGAAAAATTAAAAATCGTGTCCTTAAAGTGACGGCGAAAGATTAATAAATATTTGTATACTTTCTCGGGTGGCTTTGTTCTTGTACACCAATTGGGAGTTAGTTCGTTTGTGTTTGTGTGGGGTATAGTTGAAGGAAGTATGCTTTTAAGAGGAGGATGCCTATTAGACTAATAAATTGGAACAACCAAATCAGTGTCGAAATGATTCATAAAACTTTACTTGCACATAAAGTTGTGTAAATTGAAAATTGTTTGATCCTTTTGGAGCTACCGTTAGATTAGGAATGAATTGAAATGAAGTTAAATCAAGTGAGAAATTCTACTTTACCATTATGTTGCAGGGTTTTAGGCTTGGACAAGCATTCTTTGAAAACGACTGATCAATCCAGAGGTTAGTTAGTAAATAAAAGCTTTCGGGTATCGGAATGATTTTACTGTGGATGATAATTATGGAACACAGATCACATTCTAATAACAACGGGCAAGGATACAAGGCCTTCAACGAGTTTTATGGAACTATTGAACAATTAACTCGAATAATTTGCGTGACATTTACGGTTCTCTTTATTGAAAGACCTTTGTTTCAGTCAGTACTTGCGCAGAGGCAGTAACAGAGATCATTCTTCTGGGTACGGAAATATTCTTTCTTCAATTTATAAAAAAAAAAACAGGATCCAAGAAACAATGGGCCAATAAGCAATACCAGCAAGTTGTTGCAGCAAAAATACAATAATGTGAATCCAACTAAAGAGAAAAGATTAATTTCCATTAACCATCTACCAACCAGGATGCTCGCGGACATTTTGCTTAGCTAGAAAAGTAGTTAGTGTAATAGTTTTAGCCATTTTAAGGTCCCTTCTTAATCAGAGCTTATAGATCGCTAGCTACAAACCATAAAGGCAAGGCCAACTTATTAACTGGAATGTTTTTATAAAATTCATCAACTCTGAGCAAGCGTTTCCATCAACAATAGAACACACACCCTCGAGGATGATTGAAGTAAATTTTCAACCCTGAAAAGTAAGACGCATCTTGAACAATTTGGATTGCTATAAATTCACTGGACCTTTTACACCTAAAGTACTTAAAAAATGCGCTATTGAACTTCTGCAAGCATCATCTCAGGGTGTTTCTTTAGCGTTATACTTTCACCTTACCTGATAAAGGATACAAACAATTATGCAGTATAACTGAGAAAACGTAATTTTAGTTTTTATTTTGTTATTGGAGTGCCGCGGACTGAACGTAAGTCTGCACTCCGGCTGTCCGAGGTCCGAGGTTTCCTTATGGTTACTTTTCGGTACCATATCTTTGCATAACAGGCGTCAAGAGCTTTTCTCTTGTCACTCTTTTCCGTTAAGCTCTGGACCCACCTTCCTTCACCTGAGCGGTCTTTCGCTTTGTGTTAGTTAGTGGTTTAAATTTGGATATCCAATCTCCTCCCGTTTTTATAGCTCATTAGCTACTTCACCTCCTATATAATTTGGCGGGTGCTTCCCTTACAATTATAATAGGTGGCTAAAGTTTGTTTGGGTATCGCACAATCTTGCAAGTGGTGATTTTTCACACACCGCGGTTCTTTTTTGCAATACATTTGCTGAATCCTGAATTTAATTGAATCCTTGGAAAAGTTTGCATTTTACAAAGATGCTTAGTGTTAATTCTGCAGATATTGTCAGGGATGACCGTTAAAGGCAATAGAGTTAATACCGTTAAACGATCGGTGCGCATCACAACAAAAGCGCTGCCATCTTGCATCTTCTTCAAAGAAATGGTCGAGTCAACGTATTCGACATTTTTTCACCTATTGGACGACAACCATCTTTTTTTCCTTTACTTGCCATCCTTGCATACATGATCATCTATTAGGTGAAGAATTTTTCGTTCAATCCAGACATCAAATCCGCTGTCCTATTTTTCATCAATTTTGTAGCTTTGGTTAAGAAACAGGATAAATTTAGAGCAATGATCCCATTCTAATCATTTGACAAAGGAATCATTAGTTACCCTGGGAGGATCAACCTGTATATCAAGTTCGTGGTGTTGATGACATGACAAGTGAATACTTTAACTAGTTCGGAGTTGTGGTATACGTATCTACAATGGCACACTGGGAGCGACCAAAGGTGTCGTTATCACCTGCTAATCGATATGTTTATGGATTATATTACCTTCCGTATTCGGAAGCTTAACTCGAATCAAGCCGAGCCATGCGATTTTATTTAAGAAAAAATGAATTTGCATCAAATCCTTAACTTAAAACTAAAAGACGGTCATACCCGAAGTGCAACTCCTTTTACAAATTCATGAAACTAGTCGATGAATTTTGGCTGAATTTTAACATTTTCAACCTAATACTAACTTGCCTAAAATAACAAAATCTGTCACCCACAAATTTGTATTGGAAAAAAAATCCATTCCCCACAAGCCTTGAACAAAGTTTCCCCTTCCTCACCTTCTCACAAACTGAAAATCTCTTAAATCATTTCACAGATCTCATCTAATCATATAAGGTCAGCCATACTTTAAAAAATAAAATAAAAACGTCCGCTAATTGGTTCTTTAATTAAGGCGGTCTGTTCTAATTTAGCCTTCATTTGGCTACCTCGTGACATGCAATTTGAATCTTAATACCAAAATAAAACCAGAGATAGAGCGTTAATTTGTTTGTTTTCCCTATACCCATGTTAGACCGCCTACGTGCACCTCATATCCGAATCCGAAAAACGAGATGTTTTATTAAAACAATAAATTAATTAAAAGCTCTCTTATCGATACATTTGTTTGCCATGATTAAGGAAAAAGTCACGGTGTTAAACCCGTTTGACCAATGGTCGTAGGCAGGCAGCTAGGCTTTGTCCATCAAGTCACATAGTTGACACGAAATTAGTTATGCAAATTAAGCAAATGGGACAGCTTAACTGTTCATATTTAAATTATTAATTAGAGCACAGTAAGAGCTGTGGTTTGTTGATCTCCAGATCTTTGTAACATTCTACTAGTTTTTAAGAACTAATCACCATCCATGGGTTGTAAATTTGTAACCACTTTCAAGAAGATTTTGACGTGCGTGGGCTTAGAAGACTCTTTGTTACAATAACGATTCCAATAGGCCAAGGGAGGACTACACAGTTGTTTGGACAGGCATGTTCTAGAATCAGAGACCATGAAAGGTTTTAAGCAAGTAAGAACAGTGTTAACACGTATGGTGGGCACTGCGAGTGGTATACCCCACGGTTCTTTGACAGATATTTACGGTTCGATACAAGTTGACAAATGCTTATGGTCTTCCAATAGATTTGGAGGAAGGTCGGTATAACTAACACAAATGGATAAGATATGTCCTTTGGCTTTTTTCTTACAGACGATGTTCCAAACTGGGTCAAGTGACAGGTGATATATTTTGATCAAGCTTTCTAGGTGACAAACGTTGGAACTTGGAACAAATAATTTATTTGAACTGTCGAACGAATTTGTTTCGAAAAGAATATTCTCCGTGTGTTTTTAAAAAGATTTTTATTAGTTTTTGAGAGAAACATATCTCACACAAGATACTCAAATCTATTGGAAAATGATAATAGAATGTTATAGACGAAGATAAGATGCTTTTAAAAACAAGCACGTGAGTACATGTATTATCGAATATAATTGTCATTATCCGAATTAAAAGTGAAGCCGAGGTATACAATACATATTGCAGAGCTCATTTATACTTCAAAGTTATAGCTGTCGTTTGTTCTCGCCAACTCATGGATGATATGTATCTATGCCACTTATTGTTGACACCTTATATTTGGTGGGATTTTTATAAAATACTAAACCCATTAAAGCCGTCTATAGTCGCAATTCCGATATAAAAGATTGGGAGTAAGTGGGTGTAGTGAAATAGTATTTAGTATATTGGCCTACTAAGCGCTGGGTCTCTGGTTTATTCCAAATGTATAAGTTTTCTTCACGCTATACCTCTTGTGAACGTCTGCGAAACATGGAATGGAGAAGCTAGGTTTGAGGCCTTGCAAGTTCAATAAACGCTAGATATATATTATCACTTTGTTTTTAAGATTAAGGTGGGCGTGATTCATGAAAGGAAACAATTTTAAGTCTTTTATCAAAATGCGCCGCAGAAATGTTCCGGAAATGGGCAATTGCAATTTTCAAAACCAATAAGTCTTCGAATGCATTTTGGTATACTAGAAAAATGTTTCCTATCTTAATCTGAAGAGATGGCGAGCTGGTCGTTTTGAGAAATTCACTCCTCTCACACCAAAATTCTGCTTTCTGCCCGGATTGTTACATTTTGCAAACCATAATTTTATAATTTGCACAACTTTCGAAAACAAAATTTTGTAAAAAGTATGTCAGAGAACCCACATGTGTGGATTTTGAAGAATAATTACATTTGTTTCTACATAAAGTGCAATCGACTCAAAGAATATTTCCGGTTATCCAGGTCAATACGGCCAAATATTTACTCGAATGGTTGACACCAAACCTGATTTTTGAAAGCAAATTTTGATGACTAACGTGACCAATTCACACCATCTGGGACCAGTAATAAGCTTAATTATAGCATGAAAGATCTTTGTATCACCAAATAGTGACTGTTTGGGTTAGAATTCGCCCCAAAACCTCCGTTTTGCCACTTTTCTTCAGAGAAAGCCAAACAGTCGATCGATATAGGTGGATGTTGGCTTATTATGTCTCCCCATAAATATGAAAAAAAGGTCTGGACGGTTACTGGTCTCAACAAGATGGTGCGCTATACCAACCTCCAAATAAAATAAATAAAAAAATGCAGTTTCTGTAACGACAATTCACTGGACGTGTGCTGTAAACAAATGGTGACATTGACTGGCCACCTAGATCTTCAGACTTGAGTCCTCCGGACTTCCTTTTGTGAGGTCATTTGAAAAGTAAAATATAGTGACAGTTAGTCTCAGACCATTGAGGAGCTCAAGGCAAATATTCATTCTGAAACCGTCCGCCCGAGATGCTGGAATAAGTTAAAACGCAGCAAATAGGACACATGTTGCTACAAATTGGTGATATCTTCCTCAATTTTGGCTTTCAAGAAATGCATGGTTTGTGGTTTGTCGGTCGAAATTAAAACTCATTTAAAACAGAAGACTGGAAATTCATATGCTTGATTATCTATTTGTATGCAAAGAGATTCATCAAGATAAGCGTCTTATAATCTCGAACCATATTTGTATTTCAAAAAATACATTTTTGAGAAAGACGATTCGCATATATATGTTAAGCCAAACAAAGTGGACAAGTTGATAGCTAAATCTTTGCAATTTTGATATTTGTCTGAAACATGTTTACCCTAAAAATCTTCAGTGGATGCAGTTGTATACTTTTGCATGGAAATATTTGCTTAATTCCATTTGTAGTGTAGTGTAGTCTTTCAAAGACTGAATAACTTCGTAGCTAAATCAATCCATTCTGTTCAGTTCCTTAAATTACCTTAATTAAACGAACTGAGATAGCTTCCCCTGCAAATTCTTGGAATCTTACAGCAAATTCGTTTTTAAGATCGGATAGAAACTTTGAAAACACAATGTCTTCTTCTGGGGAGTTCTCCTTTTAAAATTCAAGAATTGTTGGGAAATAAATATATTCTTGCCTAGCAATACCAAAAACATCCAGCTTACGACGAAAAGCAGACACACTTTGACTCAGATCACATATTAATTTTCTAATTCCTTGTAACTAGATGTTAAGCTCATTTAAATATTTCAGAACATCTTTTGGAAAAGCTTTAGCTAGCACATTGCGCTCTTTTGTTATGAACTCCATTTGCTTCTTGTATTCTGCGCTTCCAAGCTTTGCAAGAAGAAGGTAACTTGTTCTTTTATTAGCCAGAAGCGTTCAATAGCTTGACCTTTACTTAGCCAACGAATATTGTTGTGTTGCGGTAGATATATCCGAATACGCCGATATACATTCAGATTCTATATAACAGATTTTTTGGATTTTTGACATATAAGGAAAATTGTCCGTTTCTCGCAAACTACATGTTCAAATTGAATGAAAATGAATATCTGTGCTACTGTAATTGTTTGTAACAATTGTACATAATAAGTTTTGGCCCAAATATTTTTTAACGTATTTTTCAGTTTTAGCCAATAAGGGAACATCATTATAATTCACATGGACATCGATTCCTTTTAATTCCGGAATAAACTTCTTATTATCACAGTTTCACATTATTTGTATATTTTTAACATCAATAACCAAAATGAATGTTATTTTGTATATTGGCCAAAACATGAAAATCATCAAATTTTCACATGGTTAGTATTTACTCATACGCCTACCTTGTACTGAAAGAGAAAATTGCGTACGACCCAGTCGTACACCCATACCACTCGTTCATTGTATTTCTATTTATCTGCCTGTGAATACGTTTAGCCGCCATATTTGAAATTGGATGGAGGAGTTGAAAACGAACTTGCTTGTGTGTGTTAGTGATACATGTTTTTACTTACTTATCGGGCTCCCGACCCGTGAAGAGTCTCTGCCAGAGACACTGCAGCCTTCCATCCTCTTCGATCCCTGGCTCGCTGCTTCCAGTTGTCTAGACCAAGCGCTCTGGCATCCGCGATGGGTTGGTCTTTGAAACGGATTTTCGGTCTTCCTTGCCTTCTCGAACCTGGGGGCTGGGATTCGAAGATCCTCTTAGCTGAAGCATTATTGTCCATTCGCTCGATGTGGTCGAGCCAATGTAGTCGTCGTGTTTTGGCCTTTTGGACTACAACCACATCTTGGTACAGCTCATAGAGTTCGCGGTTGTATCTTCTCCTCCATTCGCCCTCCTCGTGCACAGGACCAAAAATCCGCCGAAGTTTTTTTATTATTTTTTTTTCGATTCCGCGGTTGCGTATATTTTATTAATAAACAATTATCCGTTATTTTTCGATCACAAATTTATTTGTTATGTCCTTAACTAGTGGTGGTCTTCGTGGCCGTGACCATGTCCATGATCATCCCCACTGGAGATAGCATATTGAATGCCGACTGTGGCTACGGCGGCAGCAAGTCCCCAGACGAAACCGCGAGTGAAAAACGCTGTTGCACGCTTTGCATGAGTTCCATGCATTGGGTCATAACGCCAAGCTTCATTTCTCAGCCAAGGATCCTTTAAACCAAGTCTGGCCAATGCCCTTTGCACCTCCACTAGCTCTGGTGCTTCTATTTTGTAAATCTTTGCATCGGGGATTTTGTAGGGATCGCCATGACCATGCCCGTGTCCGCCCATTCTGCCAAGTTCAAGTGCAAGGATGAACCCAGTTGTTTCGCCAAACCGAAGTAGCAACGGTTTCCTAGGGTAATTCTTAGACAGATCTCCACTAGGGTGTCATTCGTCGAGTTTATGTTAACTCTGAGGTAGGTGAACTCCTTACCTACCTCGAAATTGTTGCTATCAATAGTGACGTTTTGTCCTAGGCAGTACATAATAATATTTCTAAGCTTAGGCGACAACAGTCTCTTATTTTAAAAAATGTACCAGCACCTGCCAATCTGATTACTTTACATAGAAATCTTTTCCTATGATTGGAACTCATTCCAGATAAGTGTATCACTAGTGCGACCCATCTTATTTGTTGAGACTTTTGCTTTGCGCTTCTACATCTACACATTCCTTCAGAGTGTTGTTTTCCTTAAACGTGTTATAGAATCTTCGATCCTCTTCCTTCATTTAAATATTTATATAGCTGTACATTTGTAGTCATTCTCCACGTGGTTTCTTATTTTTTTTTTTTTGCGGCTTTCCGAGGTAACATTCCAGATTTTTGAATACCTTTGGTGTTAATTTTATTTTCAATGTTTACTAAGCCTTACGTCTTAGCTTACTTCTACTGAGAGTTACCTTTATTGAAGCTTATATTTCTCAAAAATCAATTGAAGGTGAAATGTCCGTTGTTAAACCTAATCACATTGGATATTTTTTTTTATTTGTCACTATAAGGCGTTTTATGGTCAATTGATAAGTGAAGTTCCATTGAACTGCAGACATTGTTTCTCACAATGCGGTAACATTTTAGCGGCTATGCGTTCCTAGTTTTAATAAAATTGTGCGTTTTTTGTTGTTTTCTTTCAGGTAAGTATCTTGCTTTATCTCATCTTGGATTACCGGTAAGATTAAAATATATTTTGTCTTGTGTAATAAATTCAAATTCTCCTGCTTAAAATCTAGAAGCTGTTAAACATTTTTACAAAAGGTGAAACGTGAAATGCCAATATCAGCCAAAAGTTTGGCGGAATATCTATAAAATCGAAATTTTATAGTCATAAAAAGTTTATGATATTGTAGCACTTATGTGCCTTTTTGCTACCACGACTCGTGTGACCTTTATTATGATTGTTGTGGATGTGATACAGGCGGTCTCTAGATCCAGCCTGTGAGGTTTAGAAATAAGAGCTTGTATCCTTTTACCCGATATATCGCTAAGGTTGTGGAAGAATTGTTGGTCTAACGCACGCAATCTGGCTCTTGCTAGTGCCGGACATGTGCAGATGAAATGGGAGAGGGTTTCTTTCTCATTTGTATTCCCGCATATGCGGCATTGGGAGTTGTGAGGGATTCCTAGTTTGCCCGCATTGTCTCCAATTGCCCAGTGCCCCGTGACTATCGCCGTTATTCTTGCGATATCTGGGCGGGTTCTATTTAGCAGGTCATTTGTTCTGTTCTTGTTGTAGGAAGGCTATCTTCCCCGATATGAAGGAATTTGTTAACCTTCTCCATTTGGAGTCGGCCTTCTTAAGGAAGTATGAGTGGATTTGTCTCTTAACCGCACCTAGCGGAATATGGAACCTTGTCGGAAGTGAGCCGTGTAGAGCTGAGCCTTCTATGGCCAGCTCGTCTGCACGCTTGTTTCATTCAATGTCACTGTGCCCTAAACCCAGAGAAGATGGGCAAGATCGTACCAGCATTATTGTAACAGCTTGGAGGATATGGTATCTATGAGGATAGCAATATTTTGCTTTTTCGTAGTGTTACGACCCAGTAGTGTTACGACCCAGTAGCGTGTAAGCCTTTTGGATAGCCAGTAGTTCCGCCTGGAATACGTTGCAAAATCCGATAGGCGGTATGATAATGATATTTTCGGTGAATTCGAATAGACTGCGGACCCAGTTCATCTTAGATCCGTCGGTGTAGACGCCTACTCCTGCATGATTGTAAGACTTTTGAAATAGCAACGCACTCACTAGACCAATGCATTCACATTTAAGCTTATGTGGATAAAATTTCTTAGACATAACCAATGATATTGTACTTGAAATTTTCTATATCTAAAGCCAATGTTGTTCCCCTATTTCCTTATTAGTGATATCTTAAATATATGTGGATTGGAACTGTAGATTTAGACGAACTATCAGGAAAGTTCGAGGAGTAACCCTAATATAAACTATCATTGGACAATTTAGATCAGAAGTTATCCAGGTATCCCAACAAATAAAATAAAACTTCTTCGGCACCAAAATAACTTACATGTTTTAAAATGCAAAAAATTTTTCAGTCCATTAAAAATGCACTTATATGTTGAACGTTTAGATTATCTATCTAAATGTATGTGCGTTAGTGCATGAAGTTCCATTTATTAACGATAAATTTACTTCGCTCTACCTACCTACTTTCATTAGGATATGAAATTCACAATAATAAAATATATTAATTTTATTACGTCTAGTACCATGGTGGGTAGATAATAGATACTGGACATTGTATGTGTATACGAGTTCTTGTCCGCAATAACTACATAATTTCTCCACGCAAAATGGATAGATACCTATTTGACGGAAAACAAAAAAAATGTGTGTACGAGTAGGATGCACTTTGATAAAATTACGAACACATTTGGTTAGCTTGGGTAAATCGCATGCAGGGTTTCCTGCGCTATCTGCAATTTTAAATACACTGATATACACAACCTTTTCCATTTAGATAATACTGTCTCTCTCTGGTTCGCTTGCGTGTTGACGTGAAATGTGACATAACATACAATCTGTTAACGAAAACAAGGTTTTTTTTTTGCTAGTTTCTTAGCTGTACAACTAAAGGAACCCTCATGGTAATATAATAAATTAAAATAAAAAAACATATGAGAAGGCTACAATCCGCTGTGCGGATGGTTGAATACCCTATCCAATCCTATCCATAAAACTAAAATCCCCAAAAAAGGGGGCATGGCTAAAAACACGATGTGGATAAAATAGAAAAAATTATATAGTGACAACAAATTCTTCAGACTGCTTACAAAATAATTTTACGGATCTACAAAAGACAAGGTTTTCTCCTGCATATGTTATGGGGTAGTGTATAAAAATGGTTTTTATATAAAAACGCCCCCAAAAAGTGGGCGTGGGTTAAAATGGTATATAGACGAAATGTTCATATTAATAATGTTAATGATTCTGCATCAAAATTTTTTTCGAAAAATTTAAAATTTGACCGAAAACAGTTTTTAATTGAAAATGCCCCCAAAAAGTGGGCGTGGCAAAAAACTTTATATGGACGAAATATAGATATTAATATTGCCTAAATATTAATTTTTTAAAATTCCTTACGGTTTGGTCAAAAACTGAGTTTTTCTTAAAAGGGGGCGTGGCAGTGGGCGGATTTCAAAAATGTTTACACTTGTTCTGTAGGCAGAGACGAGGATCCTATATACCAAATTTCATTATCCTAGCTCAAAATTTAAGGCCTAAAAATCGGTGACGTACAGACGGACGGACGGACGGACGGACAGACGGACGGACAGACAGACATGGCTTAATCGACTCAGCTAGCGATTCTGAGTCGATCCATATACTTTGAGGTATATGTAGCAAAATTATTTCTCTATGTTACAACCTAAGTATCAAAACTAATATACCCCTATGGGATAGGGTATAAAAATCCTACTACCGAATACACTAGGGTACTATAGTTAGTAGTAGGTATCTTAAGAAGTGTTCTTATTTAGTTAGAATGTTAGTACTTGCTATTAAAGTTAACGTGATGCTACTATTTATTGTTAAAATACGGTGAGTATGATTTTGCACCCAATTTTTTTTGAGAAAGGGTATAAATGGCGCTTAACATCGAGATTTGACTGCACTTTGACATTTTTAAGAAAAATTACCAAATGTCAGTAGTCTATCGGTTCCGGTAAAACTGTCACAAGAAGCTTCTTAAATTGAAGGTCACATTAACTGTGCCAAAAATATAATTTTGCACACACAATGAATGGAGAAAGTAGGTTTAAGAACCTGTATGAGTCATTTTTCCTAATATTTACTTATTTTTACTACCACTCGGATATGTCTACGCATATCCGGGGTCTGTGAAGGTGGCAACTGTAGACCAAAAAAAGTTAAACAAATAGGATTTTTTCAAATTCCAAGCTGAAACGGATAAGGTACTTGTTTTATTTTATAAAACAGTCGGATTAAATAGTTGCTCTATATGCAACTTGTTGGGCTTATGCTAAGTGCTTTGGACTATACTGAGTTCTATCGTTAATGTGGATGTCGATGTTTTATAATGGGTTATGCATTATGCTCCATACAAATGGCCTGTTTATGTCGATGTGAATGAGGATGTGGATACTGCTGTGCGTAATGCGCGCTTCCTCAAGTGAGGTCTTCCTCTATTTCGATGACTTTATTCTTGATAACCTATCCATCTCTGACACCCAATTTCACTACGTCTATTTCAGCCACATGGTTTCCTCACCATAATAATAATGATAATGGGGTATGGAGGACTTACAAAATTTCAAACAAATTGAACTTAATGCATCCAAAATGTTGGATCTCCGAACATTTCCGTTCTAAAATCATCGCTCGTAAAGTCCGTCACTGAGCTTTAGACTTCAAAGCCTATTATCGCAAAGGAGACCGAAGATTATTCAATAAATGCTGCACTCGAAAATAGCAAGTATTTCAGTAAAATAATTCCCATCAATGGTGCATGGAACAGTCGTTTAGTTTGACAGTACTATTTGTAATGATAGTGAAAATACAAAGTAAACGACCAACCTTGTGGATAGGTGATAAGATGAAATTTCTAGGTCTTGACAGAAAACACAATAGGAACATAAAAGTGGGGTTTTGGATGAGATTCAAAATATTAAAAATATAAAAAATGGACGGTATTGTCTACATGACAATCGTAGGACTACACAAAAAAATATAAACAAATTGTTGGTATACCCACCTATGATGCAGTAGAAAACGCTTGTGCTTACTTGTTTCTTTGTAGTGGTCCCTAAAATGTATTTAGACCAAAAGGTTGATTTAAAGTGTTAGTCTAAAAAGTTGAGGTAGATGATCATTATAAGTCACACAACAAAAACTAGTTGATTGAAGCATTACTACACGGGTGCAATACTTTGTGATGGCTAGGACCGACAACAATATTTGATAAAGCTACTCCTAATCCCAGATACCAGGATAGGTTTTCTTAAGAGAGCTGATTACACATTGAAAAAGGGCCAACAGTTTATTTATCTTACTCATTGTTTCTGCAGCTTCTTTAAAAATCGTTGCAAGAAATTTCAGTCTTGTACCACGTCTGCTTATGATAAAGATCCTAACCGGGAAGATCAGAGGTAGTCAAGATGTGGCCAAATGTAGATTACATTAAACAACGCCATATTTCAGTTTAAGTGTTTATTTAGTTCAAAGGCATGGGCGCAATAATAATGTCAAAAAGCCTGATAATTAACATAAATATCTATTCTCTAAAAATAGCCAAATAATTATCAGAGAAATATGGTTGGTTCATATGGCATTTACTTCAGATCTTAAACGAGTATACGCAATTCACCCTTGCTTTGGAGTAGGTCATCTAATGTAAAAACTTTTATATAGTTAAGCTTGACGTTAGGTTTGCTTTGCTAGGTTATTGCGGCGTCAAGCTGTCATATGAATATGTGTAGGCTCTTGGTGTTTCTCTTTTAATTTGTAATTGTACCTGTAAAGCAATTTGCGAAGTTTAGTTAATACATAAGTGAAATTAGTGTCTGGTGCTGCGGATAGCCTAAATTCTGGTTGCACAAAGAAGCGGACGATATTCGACATTAGTAAGATTTTTTTAAATTACTATATTATAGCGAAGGAATTTTCTTCGTCTCCCTGAGAAGGTTCTCAAATTTGCAGCTCGGATTCGGCATTAAATAGGAGGCAAAAATAATAACTTCGCGCACACAAATTATGGTCCTGTATGGGCCGTTAATGCCCATGAAACAACAATAGACGCGTAATTTGTTTTAGACTAACATCATCAGTAAAACTAAAAATAAGGATATTGGTTGTGGCTAAAAAATCATTATTGTGCAGCAGAAATATACTGGGTAAGGGATTTGATCCTTGAGGTACTCCAGCGATTATGATTCTCCATAAACGCCATCCACCAATACTTTTAAAGACATGTCTTTAAGAAATATGTCCATCCAGCCGTGCAGTATGGGAGGTGATTCGTATGATGTCTGTTTGCATAGGAAAGTCCTTTTCCGTATATAATCGAAAATATTCGAAATATCGATGGTAAAAGCTTTCGCTTCGCGATGAAGTTCTATCACGGTTATCCATTAATGAGTAACATAGCTTCGTTTCGTAGGTCTTCAGTTAATCCTTTGTTTCGGAACCAATTTGAAACTCTTATATAATTATATCGCTGCGGTATTTGCAGGCTGTAAAAACGTGTGATGTTCTTTTTGCTGCTATATCATTGACAGACATTGACAGAAAGATCTATATGTGACCGTCAATATATCTACTTGGCACTTTTGTACCTCAGGAAACGATGCCATATGTTTAGCCTTTTTCATGACATTCCACCATACAATCCAACCATGTCAAATATTAAAAAGTACAATCAGACAGATAATAAAAAAAAATGTAAATTTTTAAAATAGACATTCCTTCCCCAATCTCAATTGACAAAATGACCAAAAGCCCCTTTTAGTAAATTATAGCCCCCTAACAAAACAACTATCAACTGCGATAAATCCTTGCCGATTAATATCCTACAAAGTGGGATTGCCTGCTCCTAATTCCCCCAAGTGCATATATTATCACCATCGACTCAGTATATTAATTTCCATCCAACAATATAATTCTACAAGGGCAACAACACCATTAAGCCTGTAAGGTTCTGTGTTAATTAAAGAAAATTATTTAGCCTGACATTTTTAACTCCCCCACATTTCAAACCCACCCGGCACTAGCTGCCACTTGTACAAGTCCTTTTCCTATCACAACAGCACAAATTCCCTCATTCTTTCCACACGTACGGGGTCTCTCGGTTGTTTTCGCATTCAATGGCTGGAAACCTCTCCCCCGCCTCAGAATCATGTCAACTTAACATGGCAATGTGTACACGTTACGATGCCATATTGTAACGATATCCTCGTATACCTCCTGTACACAGTCAAAATGGCAAAAATTGCATTTATAGGAACTAAATTTGGTTTGGCTTTTGTTCTTGTTTATGATACCCATACAGTAAAAAAAATACACATAACAATAAAAAACATAAAATGTGTATTGGTGACTTCCATTCATATGAAGGGCCAGGATGGCAGACAAAAGAGTTTATGGGGTGAGAGAAGGCAATTTACGGGCGATATGCCCGGATATGAAATACCCACAGGTAATTGAAATTATCAATGCAAAGTCACAATTGGATACAATACCATAATGCTATAAGGACGTTATAATATTTGCAATTAACAATATCAATCGATTGTATTTACTGAAATAACACGTGTAATGGTATTGTTAGATTTTTCAATTGATTGCAAAGTCAAACAAAAAAAAAATTCAATATTTACAAAAAAATAATACACAGATACACAGTTTGAAAGTGTATCGTGAGTCAACGATGATAAATGATAAATTAATGTGAACTTCATTGTTAAGTTCAATGCAACCGTGCTTAAACCGGATTTTGTGCTGCTACAAACCGCAAGGCAAATGAAATTGATTTGTCGCCCTTCAATTGGAATAAATTTGATATTAATCTAGATACAGAGACGTAGGCATGCGCCGACATTTTTGAAGCGGCCCACGAACCGTTGAAGTGGTCTGGCAGCTCTGTTCATGATGTCATTTATTTGAAAATTTCAAAAAAGATAAGATCTCGTATTTCTGTCGGTACTTTCATGCAAAATGTCTGCCATCTTCTCTGAGTTTCATGAGTTAATAGTACTCACATTCTTACATAAGTGGCTCAACAGTCCGTGCTGAATATAGGCCTTAACCAAGATGCTTCTCTAAATAGCTAGCTACCTTCAGTCATGTACTTTTATTTGTTTCAGGTCGGTTTTCACTTGTTGCCTTAACTTCAGGGTTGGTCTTTCTCTACTCCGTCTACCATCTACGCTGGGAATCGAAGATGATACGGCCAGTTAGGTGTCAATTCGTTTCACATATGGAAACAATCATGGAATTGTCCATCCACTTTTGATATGTTGAATACCTCAGCGTTGTAGAACAATGCTGGGGTGATCATGGTTTTATATAGGTTCGAGGAAGGAGTTTGTTTCTAAATTGCCTTCTTAATCAAAAAAACAGCGGTTATCAAAAGTATTTCTTTGCTTGATTTCTGATCAGGTATCTTCACCAGCGGTTGTCAAAAGAAGTTCTTTGCCAGGTATAGTTCTCAGAACTTCTAGCTGATCCGAGAAAGATAAAAGTCCCTTCTTATTACCATCGTAGCTACCTTGTAGCTGTCGTTTGTTACGAGTTGGTTAATTCATCTATAAGTTGTTCACGGGGATGTTTTAGTACACATTCTCACCTCGGATGCAAGAAGAATATGGTTCGAGTCGGTCTCAGTTCAAGGGACCTGACCATGATACTAAACTGACATGTATTATTTTTGTCTCGTACTGCGCATTCTACGTTATCGACGCTCATGACAAAAACACAACTAGTGCAAAGCCAAATCTGTAGTAGTTGTATCATGGGGCCTGACCAACCCTTAAAATTCCTCCATGACCTGTTGTCTGAATGTATCAGAGCATCTTATCTATGTTATACACTTTGTTCACCTTTGGGACTTCTACTGTAAAGAAAGTTTTGGTATAAAGATAAGTTTAGCTCTGGTGTACTAACCTGAGCTTATATCTATACCCATTCAGGATCGTAGTGTCCATTTATTTGGTTGACTCCAAACGTCAAGTTTAAGAAGCTGCTCATTGGAGTATTGTATGTTTTTATGCTTGTCTGACTTTCATTAGTAATGATAGCTAAAAAGGCCAGCCCTTGACTGCCTCTTTGGTGACTAAGACCGTACTCCGAAGTCTAATTTTCCTTGACATCGTAATTACTTCCCAAATATGTTCGAACGTTTTTTTTTTACGTGATCTGACATTATCCGCATTTTTTCTCAATAGGAATATCCACAAAATAAAAGTCAACTAAATGAGTGGTTCGTTTCGTGCTTTAAATTGTTTTTAAACTGAAATGACCATGAACTATGCAAAATTCTCTGTTTTTATTTGCGGACGGTCATTGCATGTCCGTATGTGATGTTGTCCTATGTAGAACTGGATTATTTTAGTTTCTCTACATCCGATGAGGTATTTCACTACCTCACCTCTTGGGAAAGTCTGCTTCTGATCCATCAGTATAGTATTATCATGGAAAGCTTCTATAATATGCCGTGGTCTTTTAGCACTTCCGCCACCACCTCTGTTCAAGGGGCCTGACTAACCCTTGAGATTCTTAAATGACCTGCTGTCCGAATATATTGAAGCAGCTGATTTAGGTTGTTCACTTTGTCCTCCTAACTGGGAATGAGGACACACCTTCCCCCCACTCACATCTTTTGCCACCAAGACTTTACCCAGGGATTGAAACCCTATCTACGGTCATCTAATTGCACTGCCTACCATTTGAACGTCCAGTCGGCGTTAAATGGGTGATCAAATTCATTGTTGCAAAATATAACTTTGTACGCACAAATGAATGGAGAACAAGGTTTAAGTCCCTGTATGGCAGAAATTAAATTTTGTATTCAATTAGCTCACTTAGGCCCTCAGTAGATTAGTGTGCTGATAGCGTTCTACTAATATTTGTCTGAAAAATCATTTTTGGCTTTCGAAATACATCAGATCATATTTTATGAGCTCAACATATACATCCTAAAAACTGCTGACAGACTTAACAGAATTCACAAATGGATGATGATATGTGAAGTATTTTAATTTTACTCAACGGTTTCGCGGCCTTTCACTGTTTGAGACAAGATAGCCTTCATTTCTCTTCAATCCTTGGCACGTTGCTTCCAGTCGTTCAGTCCAAGTGCACTGTCATCCACGACCACTTCATCCATTCTTCATCTGGTGTTTCTTGTCAATTTAATCGATGATGTAAGACGATGGACCTGGAAAATAGAGAGTAGGTTCAAGCCGATCATTTCGTATGCAACTAATAACAGATAAAAGAAGAGTGTGAAGGCCTATTAGATCTTATTCGTTAAAATGGCGCTACTGTCCGAGGTCAACGCGTGTGTCTCTCTTAAGTAAGCTCGGTTTATAGCTAACTTGTTTAGTCAAACTGTCTAATGCCTCTAGTGTGAGTGTTTATCAATTATTGACTCGATATTGTCGATCGTGTTGATTGGTTTTGTATTTGGAATAGTGTAAGACTATATCGACAATATTTGTCGATATTGATTCACGATCGACAACCGATAAATTTCGATCGCTAATCGACACTCGCAATATGGGCCTAAGTTGGTTAAGGTCGTTCTTGTTCTTGTGCGTCTTACTTAATTTAGGGCCTTTCACTCTTGTGTCGCTCATTTGATTGAAATCGAAGACTCCATTTGCTTGCTCACTTGCTCTTCATGCACTAAACCTCTCAGAACACCAATGTGTACTTCTCTTACTAAAAATAAACTGTAAGTTATTATTGCAAGGAGGTCAAAAGAATATTCAGAAAGCAGTTCTGGTGACCCTCAAGTAGTTTACGCTAGTCAGGATGGAACGTTAAAAATATAGTCTAGAAGTTTCCTATTATGGCGTCGTAATAACTAACTGATAACTATCCAAACACCTACGTTATGAGTTCATTTTCACGACTGACAATTAATTCAAGCTGTCACATTAAATTGATATATAGGTACCACCTATATATCGTCCGAATAAATAACTGCGTCAGAGTGTCAAAACGAGTCGTGGGAAATTATACATATTTTTGGCAATCGACGCGCAAAACAATTATCTCCTACTCACACTCTGGCAAAGTTTAACCGAGACGTGTTTGCCCATTATCTCACACGGAATTATGTAATAATCCCGCAATTAGGTAATTACCATTGTTTGGCGGCTGTGGGAGGTTTACATCTTAAATTGTATCCCGAACCGGAAATGGGTAATAAATTCGTGCTTTCATTAAAGTGCAAACCAATTTCCGTCAAAGTAGGTATATAGCAATTACTGTCCAATTAATGGCATTTTCTTGAACAGACATACACTTACGGCGCGAAATGTAAAATCGAATGGTTCCACTTTTGGAACATGCATGCAGCCTCCTTGAAATGAATTACGAGAGAAACCCCATTGACCAGATGAACCATCTCTACCTCAGGTGCCAATTAATGCACAATTCCATGTGCAAAGCGCAAACATTTGGATAAAATCTCCCACTCATTAAGTAGTCAATGCGAGTACCAAGTCGATTAACATTTTAGTCTTCACTTAATTACACCTTAAAAGGACTGACATGCTCGTCGATCTAAGATGTTTACCCGGCCAAGTAAAATGAACTTTTAAAGGCACACCAGCAGCACCATTATCTTTAAGATACAATCGGAAATATGTAATCGGGAAAGCAATTCGAGATGAATACACAATTGTTAGCGCACCCACTCCGCTCTGCGGCGACAACGGAATTACACTGGCAGCGCCAGGCGCTGAGCTAGCGTCATATTGACGCAAAAACAAGAGAAGACAATGTCTTCTGATTAATCAAGGTCATATCGTCTAAGAAGCGACTGTGACTGTGAACATTGAGCGCACAAGAAGGCGCACACATTTGTTGTTCAATTTATTTGTAATCATATTCTGACGTTCTAACGGGAGTTTAATTGCCCCCAATGTATGCCATTTATATTTGCACATCAGCTACACAGAGGAGGGTGAGGTTTGTTTATGCCGAGGAATCTACTGAATGTCATTAGATGGCAGATTGCCACCTACATCTGTATGTGTGAAGAAAATATTGTGTGTGGCCATGAATTGGATGTTCCTTTGCGCCCATCCTAATGAAAGTATCTGCAAAATGAAAGCAATGGCAGCTCCTTAGACCATGTTCACATGGGAGTGTATATTTGCGAGCTACAACTGGGCGCAAGTCTATAATTAAAATTGCCAAACTATTGATTTAGTGACAGCTTGTTCAAGAATTGAAAGAATTAATAAGACCAAACATTTTCATTTTAACAAATACTAAGAATGTGGTCAAATAATTTGAACATAGAACGGAAATGAATAACACAGCAAATAACAAGATTCGACAGAAATCGAGTAGTGGAGGTACGACTGGGTCATATGTATTTGCTCCATGTGGAAGAGACGCTAAGTTATGATTATAACAGCTTATAACGCTTTATTTCTTAAAAAAATCAGTGAAGGCGTATTTGCACGCGGCAGAAAGTAGTGATTTTTCGTTATTAACCGCAATAACTGCGTTGCTGTTTAACTCGTATGGTTCTTGGTTGAATCTTCGTCTCTATAGCTCGGCAACACAAAAGGGACCGAAGAATTTTTCAATCAAAACGACCAAAGATTTCTTCATCCACTTTTGATACGGCCTATGCTTCAGCACGGTAGAGCAAGCCTGGAAAGAATAGGGTCTTCTATAGTATCTTCTTAGAAAGATCTTTTCTACTACATTGCCTTCTTAGCCCGAAGAAACAGCGGTTGGCAAGAGTAATTCTTCGTTTTATTTCCGTCGAGATTTTGTTGTCAGACTTAATACTAGAGCCGAAGTTGACAAATTCCCATACTACCTTAAAGTAATACCTCCACAGATTTATGGGTGATTCCTCTGGTGTTGGCTCGGGAGCTTTTTTCGATAAGGTCGTTGGCGACCCTGATGGACAAGAGAGAATTATCCATCAGACGGACAAGTTTGGGCGGTATTAAAAAACTTTTTCCTTAGCTCTGAGTAATTCATCTCTATAAATGCTTTCGTATACGGCTTTGAAATCGGTGAATGAACTAATGAAGCCGTCATTGGCGACAGGCTTTTTATGCTTATGTTTGGATATTGCTATCCTTACATCACTTCGGTCGGGTGGTAGGTAGTTTTCGCTTTCGTCGCCTATGTTGAATGGTTCTTTCTGCCTGACAGCAAAAGATTGTTATCGCCATTTTACAGCCTGCAAAGGTGGTCCTTCCATAACCTCAGCACCGACGATCTTTCCATGTTCATTTCAAAAGGGTTCTGTATGAGAGTGTCACCTCTCTATGTCATCGATCGCATGGTTTTCTTGCCTCTTTGTTTTTTTTTTTTTTTCCAAAAAGCCATTTTACTTTGCCTATAAAGTTCAATGAGAGCTCTCGTATTTAGCTGCAGCTTTGCCATGTAGGCCTCGTTCTTGGCTGCGAGCATATTTCATTAAACCAGTGGTTTTTTTTTTCTAGTGGGCGCAAGAAATCTAGCACATGCGTTGAGGCTGATCGAATCGCAAAGTCCCCTTATGGATATCGAGGTGAAGAAGCCGTTTGCTGGCTATAGTCGCATTTCGTTCCGCAGCGAAGTCAATTAGCCTAAGTCCGTTTCTAGACGTGGTCCCGTGTAGGCTATGTTTTCCAACTGCTAAAGATGTCCTCTTTTCCTACCTTTGCGTTAGAATCTCCCAGCACGATTTTAACATCGTACTTCGGTATTCGCTCATAAGATTTGTCAAGGAGCTCGTAAAAGCAGTGGTGCTTCTCCATTGGGTACAAAACGTTTTCTGTAAGAAGCCCCGGAAATCGTTTCTATAGTAACTGATGCTGGTGCGTTGCTCTTGAACTTTCGGAGCTCCACAAACTACAGTCCTGCTTGTAGACATAACAGACATTTTTTTCAAATATTTTAAAATTTGACTGAAAAGTGTTTTTTTTTTAATGAAAACTACTCCAAAAAGTGGACGTGGCAAAAACTTTGTACAGACAAAATATAGGTATTGCGATTGTCTAAATATGTTGTTCAACAACGTTTTTCTGAAAAGTGGACGTGGCAGTGGGCGGATTTTAATATTTTTACACTTGTTCTGCTTATTCGGACAGAGAGTCTATATATCAAATTTCAT
This sequence comes from Rhingia campestris, assembly GCA_932526625.1. NCBI lineage: Eukaryota > Metazoa > Arthropoda > Insecta > Diptera > Syrphidae > Rhingia > Rhingia campestris. Next base: position 65,280,157 of record OW052182.1, read on the forward strand.
CACTCCCAAAAATCGGTGACACACAGACGGGCAGACAGACATGGCTAGCTCGGCTCTGCTAGCGATTCTCATCTCAGTCAATCCATTTACTTTGAGGTATATCCATCGAAATTATTTCTCTATGTTACAAACTTAATATCAAAACTAATATACCCCTATGGGATAGGGTATAAAAATCAATTTGTGAGGCTTATTCTATGAAATGAAAAGCGTAGTAATCGTTGTCGGTGGTTGCACAATTCGAATCTGATATGGGTATATCTTAAAATTCAACAACTGTTCTGGAAATGTCAGATATATCAAATGGAAACACAGATATATCATTTGCAACACTCTGTTGTACAGCTTACACGTTGTCTTCAGTGCGAATATTTCGATAAGCACCTCTTTCCGGAGAGTATCGGCCACTGAATGGGTGTATAAACCTGGGTCTGAAAGACTCACGCGGCAAGTGTTTTTCCAATTTTTTGTAAAAAACTCAGTTTTTCTAAAATCATTTTTTTATATTTGAGACTGCACAAAAGTGAATGAAGTTCACTTAGCACGCAAACTTCCAATAAATTAAAAACAACTTCAACCCTTGTAAGAACTGTTCCGAGTTGTAACCTTCATGTAAACCAACCCATACACCAAATTTATTCATAGTTCTGTTGGAAGTCATGTTGATGCAAGAAAAACAAATAAAAGTGAATTTGCATTTAATGATGTTAAGCAGTTCAGTGCGATGCGAACGCACCATGTTATTCTTCTTCGAGGTGAATTATTGATATTACAGCGCAAAAGTGTGACCACATGTCTTAGTAATACATATAAACGAGTATTTATTGTTGTTGTCATTGTGTAGCGAACAAGGCTCGCATCTGGGTCAGCGACACACACTCTTTTAATCATCTGCAGAGAAAAAAAAACATTTCTACCTTGATGCACATGGTAAAACAAAGAACTTTGCCGGAGGCACGAAAGTTGCACCTCTGCTAGGTAACATGGATACGACGACTTGGTGGAAACGAAGTGAGACACTCGAACTGAGATCTGATACCTTTAGTGTCTGTGTGCACTCACCACTTTTTCGCAATTGTAATTGCAATTTCACACCAACCCATCTATGACTTATGGCCGAGGAAGTTACTTATACTCTTACGTATATCTGCTAATGGTTTCCGAAATAGGGATATATTTGCTTTTAGTCGTTGGAACGGAGTGTTTCACTTTTGACGGACTTTCTAAATGAGAGTAGATGAGGCTCGTCTTGAAAGCTGAGCATTGGATTTCAGTTTAATATGGGCTATGAGGTGCAGCCTATGGCGGAGGCCCAGGTTAACCCACTTAAGTCAAAATAACTTACGTCTGTCTTATTTATGCATTATACATTATATTCTCTGACTACGGTTGGTCAAGTTAAAAAAGGTTTTTGACAGTCTAATCTATAGTGGTTTTCAATGAAAACAGACTCTCAACATTTAACAGAATCAAAGTACAAATTGTAGTACCAAAAGGGGCAATCCCTGTTTTTATTTAAATCTTTAGATGTACATACATCTACTAGACAAAACACTATTCCAAAAATCTGATAACACTACAATTCGCTAAGCATATTGTTTAATACCCAATTCGATCCCATATTTTATATGAACATCCCTAAAAAGTGGACGTGGCTCTCATTTTTTTTTACGAATTTTCAGGTTACTTGGTAAAAACCCCATCATCTACCATCACAGAAAGCTTGAGTCTTTGTTTTCCAGTAAAGCTTAGTATTCGAGACACAAAATCAAAAAAAAATGTAGGTTCAATGGATTCCCAACTTTTTCTCACAACTACGGCGGGAACTACAGTTTTATGATGAATCCGAATGGCTTAATTCATATGAGCTATTCTTGTAAATTGATACTACTCGGATGATTAGTCAGAACATCGCGAGTACTCAGTTACATAAATCAAAAGATCATTAAAATGTCGTGGTCCGATCGTTTTTTAAAACGATGCACACAAAAACATGGCCAAAATTAAGCCAAAATTATTTAAACATTGAGTATCAAAAGCAGATAGTTTTAATAAAAAGGACTATTTCCAAGTAAATTTACATGAAAATTTATTAAAAACTGGCGAATTGCGTTGAAGTGCGTTCAGGAGCATGTTTCGTGAAATTTTTGACAGCTAAGTGCATTTTTTTCGATTTCCTTCGACACAAATTCTTCGCGGAATTTATTTACGAATAGAAGGGGAGTAAAGCCTTTGTGTAGTATTTTTTTCCGATGACACATACCATGAATGGAAATTGAACGTCCAACAAAGTATGCGTTGCGGAAAATTATCAGCTCCGACGGATACCTCGAAAGGGCTGATGGTTTTGACTTTTTTCTTAAAAAAATAAAATACATTACGCCATAGGGTTTCTCGCAGTCTTCATTCAGGGTCGCGCAAATTCTTATTCATAAAATATTTCCCCACCAATAATAGTAATACCAAGGTTTGCGTCAACTAAATTACAAAAATTAGAAAATATATCACAATGGACCATTTTTATGGTTGCGAAACTCATAGCGACCACTTTGTTTTAAAAAAAATTTAAAAAAAACTATTCGAAATTGAAACTTTGGTAACCCTGATGCTCAGCCTTCTGCGATAAACAGAAAGTAACAAAATTAAACGAATAAAGCTTTTAATATTTTGACAAAAAAACAGTGAAGTTATTATAGTTAAAATTATAAATAAAACATATGAGAAGGCTACAATCCGCTGTGCGGATCGTTGAGTACCCTATCCCATTCCATCTTTAAAATAATATCCTCAAAATGTGGGCTTTATGGCGATAAAATGATATTGTCACAATATATTGCTCAGACAGTTTATCAAAACCTTTTGTGGTTCGACAAAAAACAAAGTTTTTGTATTGTATATGTCTTAGGGTAGGGCATACAAATGGTTTTTGTAGGAAAACGCCCTAAAAAGTGGGCGTGGGTTAAAATGGTCTATTGACGAAATGTTCATATTAATACTACCAATGATTGTGCATCAAAATTTTTTTCGAAAATTTTAAAATTTGGCGAAAAAACGTTTTTTATAAAAAAAAAAAACGCCCCCAAAAAGTGGGCGTGGCAAAAACTTTATATCGACGAAATATAGATGTTACGATTCTCAAAATATGCTGCTCAGACACTTTTTTAAAATTCTTTACGGTTTGGCCAAAAAATACGTTTTTCTAAAAAAAAAGGCGTGGCAGTGGGCGGATTTCAAAAATTTTTACGCTTGTTCTGCTGGCAGCAACAAAGACAACGTGTACCAAATTTCATCCTTATAGGTCAAAATTTAAGGCCCAAAAACTGGTGACGTACGGACGGACGGACCAGCTATCGATTCTGAGTCGATCCATATTTTGAGGTATATGTAGCTAAATTATTTCTCTATGTTACAAACTATGTATCAAAACTAATATACCCCTATAGGATAGGGTATAATAAAAAAAAAGGTAAATATGTGTATGTACATTTCTCAAGGATTTGTTTAACTAGCTCGACCTCTGGTTCTATTAGAAACTGAAATACTTCAGATTGAAACACATTTGTTGGTTAAAGGTTCAAACGAAACGAAAAGGTTGTAAAACACATCTTCCATATTTTGCTGACTTGAAAATGATCTTGAAAAACTTTTTCGAAAACACTTTATGTCTTTGTTTTGTGATTCCTGGGCCTCTTCGCCGAAAAAAATAGCTCCGGATATTAATCCTCGACTTCACGTATTATATCCAGAAAGGAAGTAAAGTATGTAAAGCGTAGACTTGGAGGTATGTAAAACCTTTTCCTATAGTCCTATCACCTCACGAAGAACGGTTTCAGTTTATTTTCATTTGATGCATGATTGTTGTAATGCGGGTAGTCATGTCTCATCTAGAATGTTGCGGACCTGGATGTCCAGGTTTTTACGAAATGAAGAACTTATTTTGGAATCATTCAAAATACAAAAGCTGTCTTTGTTTGAGCCTTTGTATCGCTGACGTTCGAGTACAAATTTCGAACATCATTTCGGGGGTGGAATCCCTTTATATCCTTGATTGAGTGTTTTTCTTAATATTTCTGAAAAGGTCGATGTTTTTTCCTTGTTTAGCTGCGACCATCATCGGCATTCTTTGCCACGAATTTCTGACTGGCGGTCGGGAGAAACCGAACACATCAGTTTCGGCCGTTAATGACTTGTTGACAATGTCGCCACTGGTTTGTGGCATTTATCTGGTGGAAAAGAGTCAATTAATGCGATCTATGACCATATGTAATCCCTACATCTTAGTCATGATTGTTTTGTGGAGTGACCACAAAACCCCTGGCTAAATACCCACATTCACCGACATGGTCGTGACCACATACATGCGCATATACCTAAGTATATCCTCAATTACATCCAAGGAGCCACTTGAAATACATAATTCCTGTTTAATTAGGCATTACAGTGCGCAATGTTTCTGGTCCATCAAATACGATATTCGTTATTCCCCAGCCGTGTCTGCAAACCCACATGCGAAGCCATCACACGCCTGTAGGTAGAAAATTTATGTGATATGCGTGCCGTACCCCATACAGATTAGAGTCAAGCATTAGACAAACGCTTAAACAAGAGCTCAACAAGGTAACAAGTCACAAAACAACCAACCATTTGGGGTATCCTCCTCTCCGGGAAGGATTCGACTCAATTGCTATTTATCATCGCATACCGTCTTCGTTTTTTTTCCGTTTTGCCTTCGATTTACAGAAACGTTATGGTCGTGCCGACATCTCACCGCATCTAGAACCGCATTTGCCGCACCATTAACGAATTATTTACAACTGTCCTCCCACTTGAAAATTTCTATTTTCAGGCGTCGAATTTTCTCCGGTAGGTGTTTCCTCCTTAAAATTTATTAGAAATTCCAGTGCCTGGATCGATATGTACGAAATAAAATAAACAAAACTCCGGTACCGCAAATCTCAAAAAAAAAATTCAAACGCATGTATACTTTTACCAAGATGCCTCGAATAGGCAGGCTCTGTGCTCTCTCTTTGTATAGACTCCGGCTCTGCCTTAGGTGACAGCGTGTGATTAATTTCGGTTGAGTCCCGTGGCGTGCCACCGCCATATTTTTTTTTGTTGTTGCGTCGCCCAGGTGGAGACGTCTTATCTCTTCGGGGGGATACCGAACACGCAAATTACACAGAAGCATATGTTCCTACTCGTACCTGTGGCAGTGTTAATGTCTCAATCCTACTTGATGCCCACTTGGTTTATCTCACACAAGTGTGTGCAGTGCAGATGCGGTCCACGTCCTACTTGCATGTGCTCACGATGACCATGACCACTAACGACACTCTACGCAACGTTTCGGTTTCGTCGTGCTAGCCCACATGTGTGATTGTTCCGTTTACCATTTGGGAGATAAGATATTGCCATGTCTCGTCTCCAGGGTGGTACATCTTCTCTTAGTGTCCTGAGCTGTTTCCTGTAACAATATATTCATAACCTAACACATTTGCTTTGAAGTGTATCGGCGCGGCCTGGCGTAAGCTGCATTAAAAAAAGTTTAGTTCCAATCAACCTTTCTCCGGTCTCCACATTCATATCCTCATCCGGCAGAGAGGGATATTCACATCCATTTTGTTTTTATCCTCTAAGCTCATTGAATGCAAATTTAATTCGCGGATGATTACGGATGTGCGGGCGGGATGTGTCTATGCACCACGATGAGAAACGAGAGAGATTCGCTTTGATTTCGCGAGCATTTTACCTTTTTGGCGGCGTTTCGGATTTTCTGGGGTAGGTTGGTTTAAGGGTGGGAATTCATCGCATATTTGGCAGGGGATTTGTTGAACACAAGAAATGGATTTGAATAACATGAATAAATCAACCGCTCTAGCAGGTGAAGCATCTCAGAATTTGTAACGTTAATGTCATGACTGAGTATGCTCGTGTGTATCTGAGGGTATGAGAGAGGGTAAGCTCACGGCATGCGAGAATATTTAGCTTTTCGATGTGAAAGCAAATATGTGAAAATACTTATTTTCTTAAGATTTTTTTTATTAATGATTGTGTTTCTGGTAGTAGTATTGAACAACTGAATTTGGGCGGACACAGTGCTGGCTAGTACTGTTAAAACGTCTCAACGCGGTTTCCAACAAAGACGTCCCCAATTCGATATGAATAATTGCGAAATCTTTTTGTCTGGCTACTGGCTGTCAGTTGAACAAGATTAACAATTCAATGAGATACTGCTACATGTACCTCGGATGGTTCCGTCTTTGATGAATAACCCAGGAAGAGGGGACGACAGTCAAATTGTGCAAAGCCATAGTCTTTGATGTGCCGCTCGGTGTAGTCGAGTTCGGCTAATGTGCACTTGGGGGAATTATTAAATCTCCATTAAAACAAGCTTGCTTGGACGTACTTAGGTGCTTTATAATGCTTTCTGGATGTTTTGGAAGAAAAATCGCGTCGAATGCACTTGGAGGCGATTATTGTTTTGCTCAATTTGGTTTTGCGGGTATGGTCAACAACAATCGCGGAAAAAAGTGTATTGGGTGCGTGAATCCCTTATAAATAAGACAATAATCTGTGGCTCTCTAAACAAACCAGAGGCTGAAATGAAACTATCCAGCATTCACGGGCGTTTTTATATATGGTAGAGATTTGAGTTTTAAGTTATAAAGACCGGGGTCAGTGGAAGAAGAAGTATAAAGTGTGGTGTGTCCTTATGGTTACTGAACATATTGTGACCAGTGAATATACATACCAACAAAAGACGTTAGGTATTTTCTAGTTCTTTGTAAGATTTTGCTGGTTTTAAACATGTTATATGCGGACCACGTTTTTTTTTTGCATTTTAAAGGTACGGAGATTATTTTAACTTGGGTTCGATGCGATTAACAGCTTATTACCCATCAAATGGAGGGAACAATCGTCAAAACAACACTCCCATTTAAGTCCAACACCGGGTTGAAAGGATAAGGGAAACGAAACTCCGAGCTCAAAATAGCAGCAATATAGGGAGAAAATTATAAAAGAGTACCAAGAAAATTACCATTCGTGATGATGTGACAAGAATAGCTTATCTCAACTGAGCCGTTCGGATTTGGCATAAAACAGGAGGTCCCGTAAGAAAATTACAAAATATCAGAAAATATTGAAACTTGGTCAAAAGCACTCCAAAAGGCTAGCAAAACGAAAAATTTTAAAATCAGAAAAAGGAATGTAAATGAGAGGCCCGAAGCCATTTTGATCGATAAAAAAGGGAAACTCCTACCATGTTTACTTCCTACAGTCCCGAGTAAGCTTGGACCTTAACTTATATACCTGCAACCAGGTCTGGCCCAAAGTAATTGCCTTGAGATCCGCATCACTTAAGGTAAGGGGATTCTTTTCTGCCTCTGTATCGAAGACTGCGAGACGGAGTAATGGCATCCATTCTAGCCATCTTAAACTTAAAATGTGATGTTTTTTGACAAGCTCGTAAAGTTCTTGGTTAAAACGGGACCGAAGATATTTTCGTACAAAACGTCCAACAATTTCTTCATCCAACCGTTATTAGGTCCATGCTTCTGCGCTGTAGAGCAAAATTGGAATGACTAGATTTTTTTTTATAAAATCTCCTTAGTAAAGGGTGTCACATAATTCACTCAAAATGCAATTTTGATAGAAAATACAGACTTTAAATTAGAAAGCTAAATTTTTTTTATTGATTCATAAAGTATACAGATGGTTAGTGCGATGAACTGCCCCGCAGAAGGTATGGGTTCGATTTCCAGCCGTAGCAACACAAAAAATCATGCGAGTAGTATCAATTGTTAAGAATAGGTTAACTTTAGATCCGCATTAAACAGGAGGTACCGCCATGGTGCAAGAAGTACACACATACATGAATGGTTGTATGAAATTTAGGTACTAGCGAGCCTGTTGCGCCAAAAATATTTGTGTTTGTTTTGAGTATAAATACAGATTGCGGTAATGTATCGAAAAGCACATCGGATATAACTGTTTCTTATAAGTGTGGCTAATTTTCATTAATACACCGTCCAATTTTCTCTTCCAAGGCGTTGGTGTTCGTGGGCTTATTTGCATAGACCTACCTCAAAGAAAGAAAAAGTCCAATTGGGTTAAATCGCAAGATCTTGATGGTCAATTCTGATAACAAAAATGACCGATTAAACGATTAGTAAATTTCTCATGCAGTAATTGAGTTGTTTATCTGGCTGTATGGCATGTGGCACCGTCTTGTTGAAAACACATGTTAGTCACATCCATATCTTGTAATTTAGGCACTAAAAACTCGGTTATCACGTCACGATAACGAACGCCATTAATTGTTGTGCCTGACCAGCCGCATCGAAGAAGAGTGTGGTCCGATAATGCCTCTAGCCCAAAATCCGCACTTGTTACAACATTTAATCGTTGGTTTTCTGAACCCCAAATGCTACAATTTTGACGATTAACGAAGATATCGATGAAGATGATTTTATTCCAAAAATCAGCATCCACTTGTTGTTGTTCCAAAATCCATTCCACGAACACTCTTCGCGATGCATGCTCAGTAGTCTTCAGTTCTTGAGTCAATTGAACTTTGTAAGAATGAAGTTTCAAGTCTTTCGGGAGAAATGCCAAATTCTTGACGATACGGACATACGGTGCCTAATAAATGTTCCTAGACTGTCAGCAAAACTCTCGCGAACTGCTTTGATGTTTTCTGTTAAACGAATTGCGACAGGACATCCATAGTATCTATGATCGCTAAATAAATATATGACTTTTTTTTAGGTAATGTAAAGCAAATTGATAAATTCATTAAACTTAATCTATTGCATTCGTTGTGCTCAGCGAGGTAGCTTGTAGCCTCCAACACTGAGGTTCAGACCATATTTGTGTCTCAAGTGAAAAACTGACTTCAAAATTGATTGATATTCTATGCCCTTCAACGGAATAATCAAATTCCCTTTAAAATGCTAATAAAACTTTTCTAGTCTCCAAAGTATCCGATATTCCCATGAACACAGTATTCGATTTAAAAGTTATTGTTTGTAACTGTACCCCCACCTCATTCACAAATCGAACATTGTATACGATTTGACAAATATAAAACGTTAAATGTATTTGTTTACATCTCAGATACAGATACATTGTTATCGTTTTATTTGTTCCTTCATGATCCAATTGAATCTTGAATATAGTTCTTTGTTTTACAATTCGTTGAAGTCGTAAAGTTTTTTTATTTTTATTCGTTTGGTCTTGCAAAGAATGAAGGAAAACACACACCACACCGTTGCGCCCTGCTTGCATGTCCTTATATGTGTGCAGGGTTTGGAGCTTTCTTCCATGTGGCCAATAAAATGATTTATATCCACCAGTATTCAGATTCAGTATTCTTCGGCGATGCCCTTTGTTTCGGTTAAAGTTTACGTAACACCGTTCCTTTTATGTTATGGCGGGGGCGACGACTTCAGCCTTCAAGTGCTGCAAATCATTGTTTAATACCAAGAGAAACAGAGGTTTCGCTTCTGAGATACACTCTCAGTATACACAACCAGAAATGAAAAGTTACTGTACATTCTGGAATTCTTAGAGGGAATAGTTTTGAAATAGTTTTCAAAAAAATGTTAATATTACTTGCGCACAGAGGTTGGGTTGTGTCTTGAAAATAACAGATGTTATATTCATTTCAAGGCGCTTGTGTTTTAAGCGCAATTTATTGCTTTAATAAAACGAGGTTGTGTTTGAAATGATACCAGTTTGGGAACTGTAATGTACTGTGATGACTTTATTGACCATTTAACACAATTTAACTATGAAAGGGTTTTTCAGAGAAATGATGTGTAAATGCGTCGATGTGTAAAGAGAAAAGGGAGTAGTTTTGAAGGAATTAAGTTGATCTAAGGTTAATGTTAATGTCCAGGAAAAACTCTAATTTTACATAGTTTTGAAATATCAGATTGGTGACGCCCCCATTGCCCACACAATAATTAAGGCAATTCAAAGCATTTGTGACAACAACTAGCATACCAGCGGTATATGTTTTTAATTTCTTCCCGGATGTTGGCCTTCAGGTCTTGAAGGGTGCTTAAACCGAGGACACTAACAAAAAAAAATACAAATTTTTGGCGCAACAGGCTCGTTAGTACCCAGGGCCTAGCTTTCTCACAACCATTCATGTGTGCGTGTGTACTTCTTGCACGATGGCGGGACCTCCTGTTTTATGCCGACTCCGAACGGCTAAGTTGAGATAAGCTATTCTTGACAATTGATACTACTCGGATGATTTGTCAGATCTTCACGACAGGAGGGCCAGTGAAAAATCATTTAGGTGTTGCTACGGCTGGGTATCGAACCCAGACCTCCTGCGCGGCAGTTCATCGCACTAACCATCGCACCACTGAGCCCTTGAGGACACGAACGCTTGATTAAAAAAAAATGAGTAACTAAATTGGAAGGTAACGGGCTGGCCACTCTAAATCGCCCTTATTAAGGTAACGCATCCGCGGAAAGTTTATATAAGCAGACATCAGGAATCTTGAAATGTGAGCTGTTGCTCTCTCCTGTTCGAATCAACAATCCCAGCTGAAAAAATTACACACCACACTGTGACTTTAGGTGAATGCAAATATCTTTGATGCAACACTCGGGACTTGTTGGCAGGCGTTCACATATTGCGGGAGATCGTGTGGGTTGTTGTTGAGAAGACTTCATTTGCGCAGTTCAGATGGTCTCCTTTTTATGGATCGGGCAAACTATGCCGAGGTTTCGTTCTTCAGGAATATTTTCTTCCGTCATTTTTATGATTTGGTAAGTAAACTTACCAGGTTCATTCTGCCTGACAGCGGAAGATTATTCGTCATCGTCGTTTAACAGTCTGCAGAATTGGTTTTTCCATATTCTAACCATTGACTGTGTCATAACTACGATATTTCCTTGTTCATCTCGATAGCATTCTGTTTGCGCCTTGTATTCGTGGATTTGACGTTTTACACTTTGGAAAGGGTATGTCTATGTCTTCGATTGCGGACTTTTCTCTTTTTTCTTCATTCTTAATGATCGGTTTACTTTCCCCCTAATTTGTCTTCATCTTCACGTGCAGCTTTTCCTTGTGTGCCTCGTTTTTGTCAGCGAGCATCAGCTAGTGTCTTGGAGCCCAGATAGAGAAATTTCCTTAATTAATTCTAAGTCTTCTTTTTTACCTCAAATACGTGGCTTTGTTCTTGATTGCTGCTGAACGCATTTAAGCCACTTCTTTGTCTATTCTCGAACGCACGGCGCTGCGGGGACTTCTTGTTGACATTGACACATTGAGGTCAATATCGTCGAAGTATGCTAGATGAAATATTGTGCTCGTGAGCTTTACACAATTCACCCAAGCACAATACCAAAGAATTAACATAACTCGCCACCTAGTATAAATTCTATTTGATCATCTGCACAGACAAATGAAATTGGGCGGTGAACCAAAATTTTTCATACCTCTATATAACCCTGCAACCCTAAGCATAGGCAGCTTTAATTAACAGACTTGGTGCGTTTCTGCCATCCATCAATGTGTGGAACGCTAATTTATTCATGTTATTCTGTCCAAGCTTTCTGGCATTCGCGATCGATTGATCCATAAACTTTAGATTGTTATACCTTGTTAAGTCGAATCTTCTGGTTCGGATATGATAGTCCTCTTTTTCGTTCGCAGTCCAGAAGCCGAATAAAATTTCCTAACATTGAATGTGAAATACCGAAAACGGAGTTTTGTTCCCTGGCAGCCTGTAGTTATAGTTCTATATATTTCTAAAGTATTATATAGTGCCATAAAAAACGGAAAAACTTTTGAAAAGAAATTACTACCGGAACGAAATACAGCTGAAGGAACATCCCACTAAGCCGATCCACTAAGTGAAATGTTACGATCATTTTCTATAAATGTATCAAATGCCTACTTGGACTCAGTCCAATTTCTAGTGACATCTCCAGAAGCACCCAACCAATTCTTATATAATTCCAATTTCCAGATTAAACATAAGAGCGCGCTTATGTCAACGCCGTTCCCTAATACTCGTCCCATCATTTTCGTGAAAATATTTTTATTATGACCCCAACCGTCAACTTTGAGATTTCAAAGAAATATGCTCGGCTCTAAGGTAGACCTAGCCAATTCTCTCGAAAATCTCAGCAGTGATCCATTGGAATTGTGATCTTCCTCGAAACATGCTCATACTAGGCCTACTGCAATCGACTCAAGAAATTTTGTCTTCTTAGTAAAAGTTTCACGTATTTTCTGTCTTGCATTGGTCTACACGCATGCGTATTACGCAGTGCTGGTTTGTTGTATTCTCCTAGTGGATAGCGGCAGAAATAGAAAAGTCTATGGAAGCCAAGTGAACACGCCATGACACACAATACTTGCCTGATTTGTGAATTAGTTTCATCGTTTGGATATAGGGTGTAGGCTGGTTGAAGGCGGTGTGCAATAATTTTCGCCATTGCAGATTGACAGGTCGGTTTGAAGTTACTTGATCAATATTTATACTGAAGAGCAGTTGTAGCTTATGCAATTGGCTAAGTCATAACAGAGGTCGTTGAGCAATGCACTTGCACTAGGCGGCTTTGTATAGCATACACCTTTAGCATTTATATGAGCGGTTGTCTAGGGTTTTACCTGTGGTGCCCAGATGCTTGTTTGTGCAGACATGATAGGCCTATTCAGTGATTCTTTGGAAAGAAGGTGCGGAATCGGTGCAATATTTGCTAGGGAGGTAGGTAAGAGGGACTTAAATATATACCACTTATACTAGAGATGTTTACTTGCAATCACTTATTATGTAGGTTTTTTAACGTTTAGGTTGAAGGCGATTTCAGGATTTTATTTACTGAATAATGGACGTGCTTTTTGATTAATGCAATTGAGAGGATATTTTATTTGACATATAGGTCTTCAAAACATTGATCGGCAGTCTATCTCCTCTCACTTATGGTCTTTCAAATTATCTAGGAAATGAAGCCACTCTGTTTCAGAATCAATATTTGGTTATATCTTTTTATAGATAAGAATTACAAAACCACATAAGAATCTAAATACTATCATGAGAAAGCATTTTGAAATCATTCGTAGGGACGTATTGAAAATATGAAATTTCTACAGAACGACAGAATAGCATTTAACGAAAATTAGTATATACAATATGGGTATTCAAAATTTAAGAAATATTTTGAAAAACATTGTAGGAGGTTTGCAGATTAGTATTTATAAGGCTACACCAGTAATTCATGGAAATAATGATTAAATGAACTATTGACAAATATGTACCTTGCTTCGGCCAAGCGTAGGCGAGAGGTCCACATAGGCTTATGACAGTTTGACGCCTCATCCGTGTGACAACAACAGATAAAAGCTAACCTAAGTATAGGAACCTCCAGTAGTAGTCAATTTTTAACTTGTCCTGAAAGTAGAAATATGCTTGCCTATGTGAGTAAGTTACTATCGCAATTTTAGGAAAGCATTTAAATGTTCTAAAAGAATTTATTTGAAACGCATTACAAAATCATTCCAGGTATAGATTCTCATAAGAAATTATATGATTATGCACATTGACCCTCTGTCATTGCTGTGAAAATGTTTAGCTTTTTTCAGATAAAGCCAACAACAAAGTTGATCCTTGAGGCACTCCTGAGTTTAACAAAAATGCTGGTTACTTGGACAAAGCGACATTTCGGGTAATGTTAAGGCCGATGAACTTGCCAGTCATGAAACTACATGCTTAGTTATTCAAGCCTCCGGTATCTGACAATCCTAAAAATTCTGTTTTAATATGTCATCGTTAACTGACAGGAAACGTTTCTACAACAGCACAATAGTAGCGACCAAGGATCATTGTATATTATGTATCCAGCATTTGGATATTGGACGGGCTCAGTCGCGCGATGGTGAGTCCGATAAATCCAGTCGTAGCAACACATTAATGATTTTTCACTGACCCTCGCGATGATCTGACAAGACATTGGAATAATATCAAGAGCATAGCCGTTTTGATTCGCAATAAAACAGGTCATGCCATCGTGCATGAAGTACACACTCACACATGAATGGTTGTGAGAAAAAGCTAAGCTCTGGGTAGTAACAAGCTGTTCCGCCAAAAAGTTGTATTTTTTAGCAGTTGGAAAGATTTGATCTAGACAATGCCTACCATGTTAAAACCTGCCTAACGCAATATCAATTTCAGAATGATTTCTGAAATTGAGATCCCTATAGGCCATCAATGCCAGATCCAAACTTTTAAGGCAAATTTTACAGTAAACTAGAATTGTGGCCAAAAAGAAACTCACAAAGTTTTAAAAAATAAATGGGTGCAGTCATTTAGGCCTGCACATGGGGAGATGGCCGGTCCCGCTATCATCCTAATGCAAGAATCATTAAAATCCTCAAATTCAATTCATGAAAACAGTACATTTCTCTTCTATGAGAAAGCTAAACAGAAAGCTACACAAATACAAATATTATTGACTTGTGTATTATAACGCTCCATCCTATACAATATCTTAAAATAAAAAGAATACATATTCCATCTCACTGACGATATTCACCCCTCTTGTAGTGCATAAAAACTAATTTTCTTAAATGCAAAGTTTTCTTCATCCATTTGAAGACCTAAGCCCTTAAGTAAACTAATTTTCAGAAAGTGGCACGCCCTATGCCATGACACAATGTTAATGCATTTTGAAACTTTGAAGTTCGCCAGACACGTCTAGATACAAATTCCGGACACCCCCGCTCGGTGTCAATGGTGCATTTGCAATTGAGCACCCCAAAATGGCAGTTAAATCCCGCAATATACCCACTAAGCCGTTAATGTTTAAACAACCCCTTTGACAACTTTGTATATTCGCAGAACTCCGTGTATTCGTATGTGTGTGTCGATAAAAGGACGGTATTTGTACGAGGGTTTGCTATAATAGCTCAACTATAATTATCACTTTTTTAGTGTAATTCCAAAAAGCAATCTCTTAAATGGTTTGCAGTTGGATACAAAGTGAAACTATCAGCAGTTGGTCATTATTGCAAACGCAGGATTCTGATTTTGAAATAGATATATGTATACAAATTGTTGTTTTTTGTCCAATGTGCATTATTTTGTATATTCAAGGGATGTAGACAAAGTAGAAAAGTTTCTCCATCCCTGACAGAAATTATATCCATACCTAGTCGTATGTATCAACAAACTTTCTCGTTCGGTATGGTATCTCGTCGTACCTTCAATTTAACATAAATAAAATATCGATACAAACATGCAAAATAGATTCGAATAAATTTACGTTAACAAGGTGGGCTAACGACTTGTGAAGCATTATTCCATCCATCCAAAAAAAAAAACTTTTAGCTTTGTATTACCAAACCATTCTTATGGGGTTTGTAAATGAAAAAGGATATGCACCCAAAAACGTATAGGGGTATTTACTAACCAATTTTGCAGAGTGGATAACTTCTAGGTAACTGCACTAGTCTAGTCACTCAATATTGTCATTTGCATTACCTTAGTAGTAGGATGTCATCTTTTTACATTTTGTAATGAAAATTTGCAGAGAGTTGACATTTTTGCCAGGAAGCAGAGTACGTGGCTTGGTTGAAAAAATTTAAATATTTCTGATCCCATAATATACATCAGCTCGTGCGTGCAAATTATGATTTTCTTTGGTTTTCATAAAGTCACCACAAGGGATGACACATGTCAAGGTACTTTTTTTTTTTGAAAAAAAAATGTAGGTATACGTATATAGAAAATAGGTATCTTCTCAGTCGCTTTTAGAATTTTTTAAATTGCTTACTTGAAAGGACAAAGAAAATTAGCCATGCATAGATACTCACTCACAGATACGCTGTGAACATTATTTTCTTTGCACGCGATCTAAAATCCAGTTTTAAATCAAAAATGGACATAAAAATATTCTGTTTACGGATGAGAAGATTTATAGCGTTGGAGATCTAATAAAGTCTATGTCACGCCATCAAAACAAGCAGATACAGTTGTTTCAGCTGTTCAGTGTGACAGTAATGCTGCTTCTGTAATAATTTTCTAAGGTTTCACTTATCTTCATTTTTGTGAGGAAGCTTTAAAAATGTGTGCAAGAAAACTTTTACTTTGTTGTTGTTAAAGGTTTAAGCAACATACCTCAGCATGCAAGGAATATGCGAGAAGATGTCACATTTTTACTTAAGTAAGTCTATACATTCTAGGACGAACCTAGGACTCAATCCAATAAGCTTAATATTTAGCTAGCTAGCACTAGTGGTGCACTTTAAGTTTTTTGAAATCGTTTTCTACGTCTAGTCTGCGTAATACTAGTTCGGGATCTATTTATACTGCGAGTCTACCAGTCTCCTCCAGTTGCTTGAAGCTAGTCTTAACTTGTGCGCACCACATAAGGTTATGTCTTTCTCTACTGCGTCCGACATCTTACTGCGAATCGAAGTCCATGCTTCGGTGCCATAAAGCAAGACTGGGATGATCAAGCTCTTATATAGCAACGAAGAGCGGTTGTCAAGAGTATTCTTTGTTTGATATCTGACGACATGTCTTTGCCTAGGTAGTCAAAGTCCCTAACTATGCCTAAAAGCCATATCTGTCAATGGTGACGTTCGGTCCAATTCTTCGATGTTGTATGTCCCTTCTTGTTGACAGCTTGGCCTTACCCTTATATACTGTTAAACCCATTTCGACGCTTTCTTCGTACTAGCAAACGTGGATGTTAAGTCCCACTAATGATGTTAATATCGTCGGCGAAGCCGCAGAGATTTATTAAAGATTGTGCCTCTGGTGTTGGATCGGGAGTTTTGCACAATCCTCTCATGAATTTGTTTAAGAAGTCAGAGGACAATGGGTCATCATGCCATAACATTTTTTTGGTATCGAATGTTTGGGTTAGGTCGTTGCTGATCCTTATGAAGCAGCGATAATTCCATATTGTCATCCTCCTCCACAGGCGAATGAATTTGGCTCTAAAACTAGACATGGGGCTGTATAGCTATCATAAAAGGCTTTAAAAACGAATTAATAGCTACCGATTTGGACCCCATGAGTTTATTCCATGATCTGTCGAAATGTGAAAATTTGATCAGTTGTGGAAATTAATGGCCTCAAACCAGGCTAATAAGGGCCAATCAGATGGTTGTTGACCGGTTTCAGGCATTCACATAGTACTGCCAATAGGATGTTATAGGCGTTGTTGAGGACACTTATGACTCTTATTTTACGCAGTTCAGATCCCCTATTTTTCTGGTCTGACATCAATGCAGTCTTTAGGATTACTTTCGTCAGACCAGATTTCGCTAATGAGTTGGTTCTTGTTATTAACCAAGACAAGGCGTCATTATTGGCAGCCTTTTTAAGCCCACGAGATGTTCATATCCTTACTTAATTAAGGTCGGGCTTCTAGTAGTGCACACTGTCGTTCCAATTTTGAATGGTTCGTTGTGCCTGACAGTGGGAGGTTGTTTGTCATCGCCGTTTAACTGTCTGCAGAAGTGGTTCTTCCAGAATCACCTGTGTCTCAAGTACGGTATTTCCTTGTTCATTTCGACAAGATTCTGTTCGCACCTTGTATCCCTGGCTTTAAAGTTTTACTCTTTGGAATGTCATATATAAGCCAAATGTTAGGGAATGTGGCCTTGATGCGAATTGTCACAAAGATGTTCGCTGATGTCTTTCCAGCATAAGATATATGACCTATTCAACGTCGCTTATGACAAATCCGCACTATTTTCCTGGACTATACCGTCGTATTTTCTGGATGGCAGTTATGTCTGCCTGTACTAGATTAGGGGAAGTTGTTGAGCTATGACATTTCTGTTAAGTATTCAAATGTTCCAGGTGAGGACGCCAACGTAATTTTTTCGGATTAGCTTATGGTCTTCAACAGTAAGATCATCTGCAACAGAAGATAATATAATTAATGTTGTAAGCTTTAGCTAATTTAATAATTTTTTTACGTGATTATATTGTTAACTGATAATACATCGTTTAACCCGAAAGGCTTTTCCAATTTAGTTGATACTCATAGATCACACGTGGTCGTCAGCATCCACTGTGGTCAGTATCCGCCACTATGTAAATTCTAGCACTTATTAGATCTACAAAAAATATTATCCTCTTAAAGTGACCTTCAGCAACGTTCCACAGGTAATATTGTAATACATTTTCAAATACCGATCCTATTTTTATTAGTTTTTAATAACCCTGCTTACCATCGCTTGCTGCCGGAAAGCGCCCGACAAGGACCCAACATTGTAAGCTAAACTCAACCAAACGCCAACTGAAGTCCATTACCAATTGGGGTCCCAACAGCCAGTTTGAGCTTAATGCTGTCGCTTAACTCTGATCTGTGACAGATATGTTTGAGTTGGTCTGACATATCATCTCAATTGTAACCCATGTGGACATCATTGGGAGCCATTAATATACAACAACACAAACAATCAACTAACACAAAAATATTTTTTCTACAACAACATAACAATGGAATCTAATAACATTGCTCTATTACTATCTCCTGCAGCTTCGGAAACCATCTACACATATCTCAAGGCGCTACACAAACGTTATAGGTCCGCCCTACCTGTATAAAAATGTAACAGTTTATTGAGCTTTAAAAATGATTGTTCCAAAGGCAATAACACTTAAGAGGGTCTCTTGACAAATTTTACGAAGACTTGGCTACCTTGTTAACACCAATAAACTATTGTTAAACGACGTTTCTCATGTTCACCTGTATCTAGTCATAAAAACTTTCAGAAGACATCATTCCAGACAACCTACCACGCGGTAGTAAAAATGCAAATACCCACATGCCAAGGCTTGGAAAACCAACTCTCGGAAGCTTGATTCTTATAAATTACAAACAAAATAATAAGCCAATTAGGAAACAAATAGAAACCGTTATAAGAACTATAACTGACCAGGAATAGTCCCCCTCTATGTGGGTCTATATCATAAATAAGTTTGAAAGTACACGGAATTTGATTTTATACGGGAGTTCCCATTTTAACGAGACATTAAGGGCACGCCCTTCCGCAGAAGAACCCCCTGCAGTACTCCAAATTGAACCCCCGTGGTGTTTGACGCTCATTTGGTCACTTTTCTGTGAGTTCATTCTATGATTTATCTATTCTCTGCTCTGGGAATTTTCAGTTTTTTGTTCGTCTGTTTTCCTTCCATTGTTTTCATCAGTGAGTTTGAATAAGGTCACAATGTGGGCTGAGATTTATGGCCCAATAGCTCTTCATCTCCACCTGTTGGAAAACTTACTCTTTTTTATCATTGCAAGTTCCTTCACTAAAGAGTTGGTATCTGCGTCAAAAGTGTGGGCAATAAATTCGGTTTGTTTATTGGCCTAGACTGCTGCGAATATTAAGCACGAATTACAAACGAACGATGGAATCGCAACGTCGACCCCATTCAAGAGCAATGAATTTCAACGCCTAACGGTAATGGCTTTTCCATATCTCTATGAAATATTAATCGTTTGCTATGCATCTCATCTTACCGAGCTAGCTAATCTAATCATCCAATATCAACTGAGTAATGGTACTTTTGAGAAGAAATTAGGGCCGAGATAAGCCTATTTAAGGGTAATTTCTTCAGCGATTATTAACTCAAATGAACCCTTGCGGAATGAATCTCTGCCTCCCCCAACTGTAATAAATACGATTAAAGTAAAACACCAGCTGGTCTGCCTACTCATTGGTAGTAAACACTGTTCTGTCGTATGTGCTGGGGTCTTAGATATACCGAAGCTACGCCTTTCATTACTTAATGTCTTGAAAATTTTCAACAAAAGCCCACACTTTGTCCCCCACTTCAGGATTTATAGCCCATCAGTCAAGACGAGGTGGAGATGTCCTTCCATCATCTAATCCAACGACACATACGAGTGTAGTGTATATGTATGTTTGATGGAAATGATGAATTGTTCAGCAGGACGAGGCGTTCAGGACTCATGTGCACAGGATTTGTCATAGAAGACGAGTGTTTCTGTTTGTTTACCGAAAATTCCTTTAGCCGTAATTAATTACACACAAAAATTGCTTTCGTGTGCACGCAGGATTTGCCCAATGAATACGAATGTTATCCAGGCATAAAATTGCCTTGTCAATGGAAAGTTCCGTCCTGCCGTTCTACCGAAGGAAGATGCGTCTGGAATAATTAATCGCAGTTAAATTAATTCGGGGGAAATATTTTCACAATTATGGGATTCTATTGGTGAGGATAATAATGAATATTATGCAAGGAAGCAGATAAGATACCTAAGCCTAATGCTGACTTTCAATTAAGTCTACTTAGGGTGGGAATAGTAAGTCGTAAGCTAACCAAATGTTATTCGAATTATGGATTCATAATTCAGATAGATGGGACACAACTGCTTGTGTGGGCGGAATTACGAAGGCAACCTGAGAATTAATTTGCTGTTCTAGTGAAATCGACAGGCTTGTGTGTTTTGGAACTTTGGCTGCGCAAAAGACATTTGCTGTAACATATGTGCTTTAGTAACATGGATATTGTTATTACTTTTTTATTTCTTAATCAAATGGAGAAAGATTGCGGAGTAAATCTTTTATATTGGGTATCGTTAAGTAAGGCTATGCTATAAGTCAGTTTTCTATCTATCCGTGTTGTGAGCTCGACATTTAATTTTTGTTCTTAAGGTCATTCAAAACTATTAAGCCCTCTCGATGTTCGCAGAAACCTTAATTGAAATGTTAATGGGATTTATTTATCATGAGATTTGAAGCTTCATTCCCCAATTAACAAAAACTTGAATATTAATAGAAAAAGTGTTAATCATCATAACCTCTATATATATCGTCATCTTGAGAGGCCTGGATAGTGATAGAAAAATTGGGGTGGTTCCTCGTGCCTCTATATACAATTTTTTGCATCTTTATAATATAGTTAGAATGTGTGGATTTTGAATAAGTTATGATGACTATAAAAAGCAACTACGCTTAAGATAGCCTGACAGAAACCCTTGCTTTAATCTTGACTTCAAAAGTTCAACAACATTTACTAAACCCACGACTTTATTAAAGATTTTTACACTTGAACTAACAACGATATCTAAATCAGTTTTCTGAAGGTTAATAACTCAAGGGTTATCAATGTCTTATACATAATGTTCTTAGTAGTGTAGTAACTGAGGGCATATCTACTATTCAATTTAAGCGAAGTACCACATCTTCGCTAAAATTTAAAAAAAACCGTCACAAACTTACTAACTAAATGTTATAGATATCTGTCCACTGCGATTCGCTGATGTTTGTGGTCCCGACTTGTTTATATCCATCCGTTCGTCTGTTTGTGCGTCACTGATTTTTGTGCCTTAAATTTAAACGTGGAGGAATTGAATACGAGTAATGATGATGGAAACAATGTTCACTACTTCGTTTTTGTTTTTACTTTAGTATCTGAATAACATATTTAGATATTGCCATTGTACAAATTGTATCTAGAGTTAGTTTTCAGCCCCGCCCATTTTAAATTAATCAATTGAAATAATTATCAATTGAAAACAATCGTAAAGGATTAAAGAAATTTGAAAAAAAATGAAAAGAAACAATTTTAAAGGCATTTTACCTATTGGCAGTTTTGGCAGCCAAGTCAATTTTTTTTAAGAACCCCCAAAATGTCGTCATAAAACAATTTTTTTTTGAAAAGTTTAAAAATATGTTGCTGACATGTGCTGCTCTAAAATTTTTTTCTTAAGACAAATGTCACTTACTTACTTTTTTTTTGGAATACTTTCTTAAGAATAGGATGGAGAAGGGTATTATAATAATGGCGCAGGAAATTGAAGCTTTTTCAAATGTTTTTTTTTTATTTCTCTGTTGGAAGAGTTATGAATCTTTTATATTGTTATTCTTAAGTTGTGATTAATCTTTAATATTGTTACTGCACAACATGGCTGTTTGATGAAAAAGAAACGAAAAGAGGCAAGGTGCCTCACAGAAAGGTTATATTCGTTTAGCTTACTGCGTGAACGCAACAAAAATCTGAGGCGGGTGGATGTATACCAATCAGTAGACTATCTCTTTGGAATTTATGTGTGCGAGATATTAACAAAACCGATAATTTAGCGACTGTGGCGCATAGATTCTCTAATAATCGATGGGTCAAGCATACCCTTTACTCAAAAATGGCAAATAAGTTTGAAAAGACCGGTATAACATTGGAAGACCCAAAATACGGGCTACCAATACCATCAAAAAGATAGCAGACGTGGAGAGTGTTAATAAGTCTGTTTGTGACGATCCGAATCTCTCAATTCATAAGCGAGAAAATGCTCTAAATGTCCATATAGATCACTATAAAATTAAATTGGTGCAAGAATTAAAGCCCCAGAATGCCAGTCAAATGTAAACCTGTCGATTAAGCGCTCTTCAACGTTTACCAACATCCTCATTTTTCCAGATTAAGCTCATTTGCATCTTAATAGACACGTAAATAAGCTACCGCTACTGGAGTGCAACGAATCCAATGGGAATGATAGTAAGGTTAAGTCATACGTGTTCTGCTCACTCAATTGAGATTACAGTCTATTGACGCATATATTTTGAAAACAACTTGACCTCACGTCATCATTTCCAAATATATTTATTCACTCCCCCATGCTGGGGAACAAAATGGCTGGCGCCAAGACTTACCCAATGGTACCAATTCAGGAGTATAAGTTGTGGCCATTTCATCGCTGGAGCATAGCTCGTATGTATATGCCCCATGCCCTTATTTAAGAAGCAATAAAAAAGTCATCGATGCATTAACATTTACCTGACCTACTGCCATCAACCTATATTTCCCGACAGTTAACCATCTAAACGTTGCAAAAGTATTTATTTAAAATAACACCTTTACGACACTCTGGCTGGCCGTGCCTTGTATCCATAATTAAATATCAATAATGGCATGCCATGCATGTATTTATCGAAGATCACCCAAGATCAAGTGTTAACGTCAAGTTCAAAGCGGCAAGGCATTCCTAATAAATTAAAAATTACATCTAATGGCAGAGAATTAAATTAAATAGTTAATAAGCGAACAGCCATAACAAATGAATAAAATAACAATTTGCTGAGAAATAAAAACTCGCATTAAATTACTTAAAACAACATCGATATGTATGCGTCTCTGTGATTTATTTAAATTGCCAACGGAACACCTGAAATCAAGGAAGATTCCTATTCCATTATCAAGTTCCAGATACTTTTGTTGACAGCTACTCATCCAAGGTGGGGCGTTATTCGCTGTCTTTATTTCCATAAGCATTCTGTTTATTTTTCTCCTTGTTTCCTCAACTGCACACATATGTACATAATTATTCAAAACGATCCCAGAGATACGCCCACGCCCCAGATATCCACTTTTATCGAAGAAACGTGTTCGAAGCTTTGCGGTCTTTGCGTGCGATTGTGGGTTGAGCATGTATTAACAAATTTACATAATCAATTAATACAAGCGCCAGGTAGCGATGTGTTATACACCTAATTAAACCTGTCGAAACATTGACGCGTAGTGACGTGACGTGACACCTGGAAAAGGTTAACTCTGCGGATGCATTTGGGCTTGCCGCGAGAGATGGAATTCCAAAACTCATTGTTTTCGTTAAATTACTTGAGAACTATCAAAGGACGCACAGACTTTGGCGGAATGGGACATCAAAGGTAGTTTATAGAGATGCTACCAAAAACACCATTAACTTAACTACCCCCGAGGGTATTGGATGTCAAAGAGTGCAAAGATAATACTGAGGGTAGTCGAGCATTTTATGGAGGCAAGGTTGAAAAGAATTCGGTTGATCAGCGTTTCCCCCAAGTAGCACTTGTAGCACTAGTACAGTAGTAAGGTATAACGCAGGAGAGCAATTTCGTAAGGGGCAGTCATATGCAGTATAACGATTGCTGCTGCTCCTGCAATGAATGTCGTTAATGAAAAGTCATTTCGATTCTAGAATGCAGACGCAATGTATCTATAATGAAGGTGGCTTAATGTTTAATATCATAGGGCAATCCTCTGAAGGCGATAAAAATCAAATTTACCAAACGCCATTGTTTCCAACCCATTTTGAGTAGAATTATCCTTCCAAGGAGGGTATATCTATGCTAGCATATTTGGTGTGTGTTGAACTTTCATACATACGAGTAGTATTTGGATGAAATTGCTTTTTGTGGTTTTCGAATTTCGTTGGTTTCGGAAGAATGCGTTGCCTTGAAAAATGATGTTTTCTTAAGAGTGTATTCGACAGGTTTGGGGTTAATGTATCACTTCAAGGAATATCACAATTGGAGGAGATACAAACATCCTTGCCGGGGTATATCGCGTTTCAAATATACCTCGCCATTTAATAATTTATCTTTCATATGACTAATCAAAGACTTAATATAGATTTCTAAAAAGTCATGTTTACTGGCAGCCGCTTTAAAAAGATTAGATTTTGCCCTTTATTAATTATATTTGAAGGTTTCCCACTTCTCCTGATTAATTTTAATTATCTTGAGCTATAAAACAGGAGATACTTTTCATCTTAGTGTTGGGCAAATTGCGTAAACATAAATCCCCGATTAATTTCACTGATTGGTGATACTCACAATTGGACTCGTAGCTCTAAAAATGACCATTAGTTCCCATTTAGCATTTTAAGAAAAGAAATATTTACTTGTTAATGGCTTTAATGATGTTAACAAAAATGGAAAACTAAGCTTCTTCATTTTTGACAATGACTGATTTCTCAAGAACGACCAAGTTAATTTAAATACAAATTTGTATGTAATTTTATATAGATATTCAGAATATGACTGTATAGATTTCAGATTTTTCTAAAACAGTTCATTAACGGCTGTCAAATTTTTAAATGTCGATTTTCTCGTAAACGGCTCTAAAAATTTGGCATAGATTTTGACTAATCAAAAAAATATAAATTATAAAATTGTTTTTCATTTAAAAGTGATTGAAAAAAAATATTAGGATTACATAACACTAAAATAAAAGCTGTTTTTGGTCAAAATTTTTAAAGATTCCCTTTTCTCGAAAACGGCTCAAACTATTTTGATCAAATTTCATACTTGATCGGTTGAATTAGCAGCCATATATTTTCCAAAGTTAACCCACCTTAAACCTATAGCTTTCTTGCTAAAGTAAAGACTAAATGTCACTTTCTTTACTGTTTGTAGTTATAGAATTCGATTTTAGCTTAGCTTTCTATCCAAAATTAGACCCAGGTTTTTTTTAAACTAAGAATGCTTGCGTTTAGTAACGAATCGTGAATGTCCTTAGTAACAATTTGCTGAACTCAGGAGGACACGCTCGAATTCTAAACAGTTACCTGGGCTCAGCTGTATCCTCTGACTACATACTGCTTCACCCTGACTTTCAAAGACTTCTCTTCTGCATCTTTACAAGTAGAGAGGAGTGGGAGTGGAAAGATCTGGACACAGAAAAATGGATGTAGGCGTTGGAGCCTGACTTTTTTCCAAAATGCTAAAGCTGAGCAGCAATTTTCGTCTCCATGAGCACAAAAGTGTCTTCCAGGCTGAAATATTGGCTGTAGCAGAGGCAGCCAGAGTGACCTCAATGCTGGCACCACCAGATGATATCACCATATTTATTAATAGTCTGGTGTGGCCCGAGTATGACAATGCCAAAAACCACAAACTTCTTCTTCGACACTAGTAGGGATATACACTGGAATACTACTTGGCCTTAGTCAATTAAGAATTATAAGTTAAGGAAAATACAACAATATCTGGATAGCTGGAAAAGGAAGGAGTATGATGTTGGAAGACGTGCACCGCCTACCTCATCAACCCACCAAGCTAACCTTATATAACTGGAATTCGAACTCGGTTCCCTTGCACGTTAGTCCACCACACCATCCACTAGGCTGTTTTACTGCAATATGCAGAGTAGTATCAGTCACAAAGCAGTTGAAGCGTGATTTGCCAAACCATTAATTGAACGACGAAGCAACTCGCTGTCAGATTCATTCATTTGCACACTACACATGCAAAATGGCAAATATGTCATTTGTAATGTGCATTTGATGCAATTAAAATGTATAATTGAATATTTTCATCGAAAAAATATAAAAAAAGCTGCCACAACTGAGAATAAAACCAGGAGTCTCTATGTGATAGTTCATCGCATAAAAAACTATGAAGTCACAGCTGCTATAAGAGTTCAGCCAGAAGCTCTAAACAGATCATGCTTCTATAGTACTTCGGCGTAAGCTCTACCAAAACATTTACAAATGTCACATGTACACAGTCACACATCCCTGGAAACTTTATAGAAGCCATACAACTGATATACCATCTCATCTTTTGTAAATTTACCTTGAAGAAGAGAGCAAGCAAGAATGATAACCCAAGAGTGATTGTCGAAAAACCAATGCACCCACAAAGAGTGATTGTTTGGTGCGGTTTATGGGCTGGTGGCATCATCTTCCCTTTTTTTCAAAATGAGGCCAGTCGGGCAGTTACTGTGAATGGTGTTCGCTATCGTGAGATGATAACGGACTTTTTATGGCCGAATTGGAAGATATGGATGTGGACGATATGTGATTTCAACAGGACGGTACCACTTGCCACACAGCTAACGAAACAATGGCTCTTTTGCGCGACAAATTCAATGACCGTGTTATCTCACGTGATCTTGGCGGCCAATTGACGTGTCGATTGATGCCAAGATCATGTGATTTGACACCGTTGGAAAGATCTTTGGGATTATTTGAAAGAAAAGGTGTACGTCGATAAGCCGGCAACAATTCAAGAGCTAAATTATGCTCAATTATGCCTCAGCGTCATCGAAAATTTGGACCATCGGATGGAGGTGTGCCGCAGATGTCGCGGCGGCCATTTGGCCCATATTTTGTTCACATATAATTGAACCATACCAATATTATCATAATAAAAAGGAATGACAATTACTTTTAATTTCCTTAATAATTTTTTCAAAATCAACATCAGCCCTTAAAATTTAGCCACCCTTTAGATTGATTTTTTTGGCCAAGATTCTAAGATATTTTTATTTTTAGCCATCCAGTTTTACATTACGTCAGCTGAAACCATGTTTTAACCTAAAATTACATTGATGAAATTAGTTCCAACGAAACTTTATACCCTGTTTCTTTGAGACAATCCGAATGAAATTGTTTTTTAATTGTTGCTATCTTTGTTACTATTAAAGTTTGTAACAAAATCCCGATAATAAGTTTTTTTCCAGTCGAAAACGGCAAATCAGTATGATTAGCATGGGCACTAATTCTCTTCAAATTTCGTAATAAAAGTTTTTATAATCACAGTTCCACAAAATTTATATCTCTTAAGTTTTAACAACCAACATTAAAGTAAGGTTTCTTGGCATTTTGATCAATTTATGAAAATCGTTAAATTCTCTCAAAACTTGGTATTTGAACTTACCCTTATCTACCTTGCTGTGAAAGAAAACATTACCTACGACACAGTCGTGCCACATCCCGGAAACGTATTTTAGCGTAATTTTATGTTTTGAAATTCGACACGTTTAATGTGCATCATCATGCCTTTGTCTTCATTCATCATTCTTTTGTCACAAAAGTCATCTTGTATCGACCAACACATTCGCATCTATAAATAAATACCTTTATGATGTCAAAGTTGATTTTATACCACTTACCTCAACCTCAAAGAGAACCTTAAAAAAGGCGTTTTCACCATTTATTTATTCTGGGTTTGCGGCAGTGATTCTTCATAAACCTTGTCTGTTGTGAGTCTTAGTTGGCCACGGAGGCATCTTCGATGCTCGAGAGAATGGCTCGGCGGTCTCACGATTGTTCGACTAAACTCGTTGGACGGCGGTAGTTGTTGCCCTCTCACCAGACACCCCAGCTCAACAAACATTTTTGTTTCGTGAAAATACAAAAAGAGAAAAAGGAAAAAAAGGAAGCCACTTTACGCAGACCACGGGCGGACTAAGAGGACCTTTAAAGGAAGAGGACAGAAAAAAAAACGGAATAGAAAATATCAAGTTCCTATGCCAATACAACTGTAAAAGATTGGGAAAAATCGCGGATCTAAATTCTAGCCTACAAAAAAAAAATATCTAACTACGTAAAAAAGATGTTAAATATTAAATCTTTACAAAAAACAACATATCCTAGACCTGTCAAATCAATTCTCCATATCCATGTTACGTATATGCCGCAGGTCAGATTTTGCCCACACACTCAAACCAAAAATATCGAGGTTAAAAAAACGTTCTACAATCTAATATGAAGTAGGTGAAACTAAATCTAAATGTTTGCAAATTTCCTTTGTCGGTACTCCTATTCTAATGCAAATGAGGCACAAATTCATTGAAAATCACATAAATACGACAAATTTATTCAGGAACTTGGCTTATGCCAAAAAAAAAAAACAAAAAAAAACAAAATTGTTTTTATCTTTTCATCGACTAGTTTCGCTAATTCGTGTTTTTTTTGTGTTCTCCTAAGCGATATTTCCCATCCATTCATAACTAATAATGCCGTGCTATATATTCAAAGGCGTGGGCTGTGATTTATCGAAAGTTTGGTTCGCAAGCTTGTTATAACCTGTTGGGCTGTTGACAAAACACGAATAAAAATTTAATGACTTAAAATGACCAAAACGTAAACCTGCTTATCCACGGTCTTGAATTTGTCTATTTGTCTTGTTATGTATCTTAAGTGATGGATCGAAGTTTGCTTACGGTAAGACTGTTTGAAATTGTAGAAATAAGGTGATGGCTATATTCTCAAAGAATAATTGTTTTGCATTGAGAAACCAATAATTCATTCTTATGGCACAAATGTCAAGCGATTTGGGCAAAATAATCTCATTATTTTTGCCTGTGTTCAGTTAAGTCGTCTTTTTAATTCTGAAGCTCTGTTGGTCACTTTTGATCACTTTGGTGAATCTGCAAAGAGAGCCAAGGGAAAAAAGAATTGGTAGTTCGCTCTATACATACCCGTGGTGGTGCTTTTACAAAATGGTGGTCTAGAAATGCAATTGGCGCAAACCATCAAGCAAATACTCTTAACTACTTCTCTTATTCAGAAAGAAATACAAGGTCTCGCCCATTTACTCAACTAAAATAAATGCCATCAGTCTCAAATTATAGAATCAGCAAGTGACATGAGAGCATGTGACTCGAAAAAAGTTATAAAAGATATTACCTTATGTCGCTTTGCTAAAGCTACGACTTAGTCTTCTAGGAAATGCTTTGACCACTTTCTGGCTTTACGTGACCTTCAATAGACCCACATTAATTGTACGGTTTAATCGTCTCATGGACGGCTCTAGGAATAGCTTCAAATCTCAGAACTGGGGAAAATTTGAGTCGTCTTAGTTTGCATATGCATCATCTATTCACTACCCCCTCCAGATACTAATCCACATTAAGGGACCTTAATATATTGCGAAAAGGACCACAGCTTGTACAGCTGTGGGACTGAGTGCCTCATCACAACCCTATCAGTGTTGAGAGGAAGTTCCAGAATGCTATGTCAAGACGTTTTAAATGGGAGTTTTACAGATGGAAATCATGGCAAATAAGCATTGCCTATCTGAAGTGGAATGTGATATCCACGAAGAATATCTGTATCTTCAGTAACAGAGCTATTATCATGTTCTAAACGTCATAAGCTTTGTTTTGACAACAACTCGCCAATGATTTAATTTATAAAAAAACTACAAGAAGTAAAAGAAAATTTCCAATTATGTTTTTCAGTGATAGCTATAACTGGGCCCTTAGCAAAAATCCTCATTTGAAAGGTTTCTTCGCTGAGTGCTGACTGTTTCAGATTTCAGTGTGTTCCTTTAAAAGTATACTTCATTCCAATGGCGCTTTTTTGTGTGTTGCCACGATGTTCATGAAAATGAAAGTCGTTGGGATGAACGTGTGGCCAAGCATTAACACCGTCCAATGAACCGCGCATATCGGCATATCGGTTTTTTAGAGTATGGATCTCATTCCACCCTAAAACAGAAATGTTTCCAATTAAACCATTTTCTAAGTCCTACTCCATATTTCGTTCCGAAAGTAATTTCTGTTGAAAAGTGCTTTCGTTCCGATTTTAATTGCCAACTCTCTAAATCTGTTACACAAAAAAAAATCAACGAAGTGTTGCCAGGAAACTAAATTCCATTTTTGGGTTTTCCAATTTTCCATCCTTTTCGAAATAAATAAATTTTATTCTGCTTCGAAAATATTGAGTTCAAAACATGTATGTATTTGTTTTCGGAAATTTCACTTTCGAAACGAAATACAGGTCCCATGGATTCCAATTGTTTAAAAAACGATATCGAAGATTGTTTTAAATATTATCCGCAATAAGTTGATCTTACACTGAATTAGGGATAGTTATGCAAGTTGCATTAAGCTCTTAAAACTAGATAGTTCACATTGTGCAAACAAACCATAACGTCACGGTTGCGTCGTCTAATTATGCAATAAGAACCCTGGCGTAATTTTAGAACTCACGGACATATTCCAACAACACGTTTGCATTCGATTATGGGCAAAAACATTTTTTTCAATCTCAAATACAGATCTGAACGGAAATTAACAGATCTTCGATTGTGGTGATTCCAGATCTTGTGTCAACAGATTAACAAACAACTAAATTTTTATAAATCACCACCTACGACTAAAGCTGACAATGCGAAGATATTTACAAGTCAAATTGGAGGAGCCCATAGATGAATGACAATAGAAGCCCGATAAATCAACATTAGTATGGGCCAAAGTAACTCAAGAAGCGTGGGACCCAAAACAAATTTTTGCATAGCTTTTTAATGTTCTTCAGATACGTGATTAGGCATAGATGATTTATGTCGAAAGGGTTTACCATCCAAGAAGACGTTGCTTGTGATTGATGCTGTTGTTGCATGGCTTTGAATGGGGATTTGAATATTTTAATTAGATTCAAATGATGAAGACGCGTAGGTTTTGATGCCCAAGTTGCTTATAAAGTGAGGGGAAATATCATATAGTTATGCTAAAATGTTTTTTTTTTTTTACAGACTTTTAGAATAAGGCTGTAATTTGATATCTTTGAGTTAAAATAAGGCTATGTCCACAACTCTATTGGCTGTGTTCGAGTTTAAATATTAAATTTTTTGTCATCATTGGCAAGAAGGTGGAGACACAATCTAAAATAGAAAATAAGGAATTTTTAGGGGGCAGGTTAAAATGTTTTATATAATATTTTTCTTACTTAACTTACCTGTTACTCAAAGCCTGTTATACCTTATCTAGCTATTTATACTCTATCGCGTAGGGGTATATGAGTTTTGATACATAGTATGCAACATAGAGAAATAATTTAGGTTAAATTATGTGGATCGACTCAGAATCGCTAGCTAAGTCGATCTCAGAATCTGTCTGTTCGTCCGTCCGTTTGTGTGCCACCGATTTTTGGGCCTTAAATTTTGAGTTAGAATGACGAAATTTGGTATATACATCTTAAAGACGAAGCAGTACATGTGTACAATTTTTCAAAATCCACCCACTTTTTTAGAAGAACGTTGTTTTTGGCCAAACAGTAAGGAATTTTTAAAAAGTGTTTGAAAAACATATTTAGACAATCCCAATATCGGTTTGTAAAGTTCATCCCCATACAGTTTTTTGCAACACCTACTTTTTGGGAATATTAGTTTTAAAGATTGAATCGGATGTGTAAGGGTATTAAATGATTGGCTCAGCGCATTGTAACCTTCTCATATGTTTTTGTATTAAGATTAGAAAACATTCGGCAGATGGCTTCCTAACGAGAGTTGCTGCTGCTTCCGCTGATTGAACTTAAGTGGCACTATAGTGCATAGAAAACCTGGACCTAAACCAAAATGTCTCTCCAGTTATCCAGGTCCTTAGCTAACTGCAAATATTTGTGCAGTTCAAATGGGTTTAGAATGACATTTACTTGTGCTCTTCAGTTATAGAAGGTTTTCGTCATCTTCATTGGACGTTTCACACCCTATGAGCCAACATAGGCTTATGTTATGTTAACTTAACGCCGATCAGAGAAATGTGATGACTTTACTTTTCCCACTTATTTCCTGCTCGGATCTAGTCCAAGAAAATAGGAATACAACCACAAAGATTAGTTTCAGCAGAAAATGTTTATCAAAGAATATATATTTACAATCATCTCATTTCAAGGCTCTAAAAATTGTGCCAGAATCCGCCATTTCTTTTTCAACAAATGAATTTAAGTAGGCCGTCCGTGATGAATAATAATGTCCCAGCCAACAGAATCTTCGAATCCCAGACTTCAGGTCCAAGGCGTCAAGAAAGACCGAACCTCAGGTTTAATGATAAAGCGATCACGGATGCCAGAGCGCTTTGAATGAATGACTGAAAGCAACATGCCCAGAATCGAAGAGGATAGAACGCAGCCCTAGTCTCAGGCAGAGACCCTCAACTGGTTAGGAGCTCTTTAAGTAAAAAAAAATGTATTCTGCTTAAT
Organism: Rhingia campestris; assembly: GCA_932526625.1. Classification (NCBI taxonomy): domain Eukaryota; kingdom Metazoa; phylum Arthropoda; class Insecta; order Diptera; family Syrphidae; genus Rhingia; species Rhingia campestris. The sequence continues at coordinate 65,312,641 of OW052182.1, forward strand.
AAGCGATGCATATGGAATTCAAGATATTTTCAAGCCTGTATAAATTCACATCTTGTCCATGGCACATATACATTGCCAAAAAGCTGACAGCAGTATGGGTCCTGCCATACGGAAATGTTTGGCTCAGAGTGCATTTCCTCAAATGTGTTATCTTGGACAATTTTATCCTCCCCAACATTTTCCAGTGTTATCCATAAATAGCTTGCAATCCGATCTAACTAATATCGAACACAGAAAGCTGGTCAAGGCTGGCTTAGATGCGAATTATTTGATTGGAATGTTTAATTAAACTCCCAGCCCACAGTGACGTAAAATCAAATCCCTTTTCCTTATCTGAACGAACACCGATTATAAGCTCCAACATCAAATTGGACTCCCATACCCAAGACTAGAGCTCATGAACTGCTTACATGCAATCTACTCATTTGACAGAGAACTAGATACACCTGCAATACAAAAGATAAACCAATATTTAAAGTTCCTATATTGCCCTGCTTATTGCCTAAATTTATTTACCCTGAGATGGAATGGAAGGTTCATAACAGATGGGTACTGATGTGTAGGTTTGCAAAAACTGTTTCCCGTCTCAAGTGTGGAAAAACCATTTCCTACTGCAAACTGAAATAAATTAAAACGGCTTTGAGTGTCATCCGCAGTAGATGTGATCCTTCCGAACGTCATATAACTCTCCGATGTACCAAGGACACAAGCCTTGCATAATAAACTATGTATCTCAATCAAATGGAAAATGCACGTAGGTGTAGGCCTGGCGTCTATGTACAAGTTTGTGCCACCCTCTAAATTAATTGCAAGTCCTCGTGTACATGCTACCACCACTCATCTGTCTATCTGACTACCGCCTGCCTGAAGTCGGTCGTCTTTCAATTCTGTTACGGATAGTTGGCATCAATAAAACAGAAAGCTACAGACTTCCAGCTGCGTGTGTATGGATGTAGCTCTTGCAGAAAGCTGTTAAGTATTTGAATTATGTCAAATATCCTTTTGTTGTGTGCGGTGTGGTGGGGTCCTACGGGCGTCTACAAATTGCATTATGTGTCCGTGTGGCAAGCAATAAGAAATATTTTTTATGACACCTTATAAAGGTTTTTTCTCGGAAACGTCCTGAGCACCCATGTTCCATACGTTGGTGGTTGTAGCTCTGGTTCAACTATCAGCCTCAGCTACGTGCTATCTTCATTAGCATCGGTGTGTTGTATGGTTGGGGAGGGCCGGTGGAATTTCTTATAGAAACTCGCCCGTCACATAAGTGAGTGTGTGTAAGTGCTGGAATCGAAGAAACGACTGACATTAAATGCAGTTGGCACAAACTGGACCTGGACCATATGATGGCGATGGCAATGGCGATGGCGATAGTAAACCCGTCTACTTCGATTTTATTTCCCAATTTCAGCGCGATGGCATTGGGTCATTGTGGTACCACATCTGAAGTATAGATGTGCACCATATTTCTCCCGATACGGCTTTTATGGACGGTCCGGTTGGTTGGTCCTCACTCGTGATAGTAACCCCGTGCGGCTTCTCCAATTAGTGATGGAAAAAATAATTTATCCCAGTAATACCGTGGATGAAGAGCTGGGCAGACAACCGCGACCGGGAGATGTATAATCTCCGCCATGGCGTCGCTGTGGGTTCTGACAAATTAATAGCTACTTACGGTGGGACAAGTTGGCCGGAATTAGTCACAACAATCCGATAAATGCCATTTCAGGACTGTAGACGAGGGAGCTGAGGAAAAAATAAATTATCGCGTCGTTAATAATATTTTATCGCTTCCTTTAAGCGAGGAAAATAAACAGAGATATTGTGGACGGTGCGCGAACATGGTCTTTCGGACCTTCCTGTTACATAGAGCTGGTCCAGCGATGGTTTGTTGGGTGCCATTATGTTTATTTATGTGATAGGTTAGTTAACAATAATTTACTTGATAAGTACGTATTATTGCTGGGACTGTATCTCATGGAGGCTGTAATTTGTAATTATAACAATTTGGGGGCGATATTAACGTCAAGTGCGCTTAAATGGTTTGTAAAAGGTATGATGAAGAGGGAACGTGTTACGTTAATGATGACAGTAGTCGGTGATGGTTTTCCACTTTTGGGTGTGTGGTAATTTACAGTTTGAAAAAAAAAACGAAAATTATGCCAACATTTTTCTATTTGGCATCCGAAAATCAAAGACTTAAAAATACCATTGAGAGGTACACAATTGAGCAGCGCGTTGAGATTGTTGAAGCTTTTTACGAAAATATGCGTTCAAATCATAATACATGTCGTGCACTTCGTGATTTGTTTGGTCAGCATAATCGAAAAAAATGTGTCCATAATCGAGAAAATTGTGCGCAAATTTGTAGGAAACACCTGTGCATTCACGCCTGTTCGTTCTGCGGAAAACATTGCTCTTGTTCGCGATAGTGTGGCAGAAGAGCCGTCAACTTCGAATCATCGTCATGCCCAACAATTGAACATCTCACGAACATCACTGATGTGAATTTTGAATAAAGATTTTAATTTACACTCTTAGAAGGTTCAAAAATTGAACTTCAATTGACTCAAGAGCTGAAGCCTACTGACCATTCCAAGTGTGGTCAATACGCCGAATGGTTGGTTGAACAGACAGAAGTGAATGGTGACTTAACAAAGAAAATCATTTTCAGCGACGAGGCACACTTTCACCTCAGTGGATTCGTTAGGAAGCAGAATTACCAAATTTAGGCAAATGAGTGACTGTTTGGTGCGGTTTATGGGCTGGCGGCGTCATCGGGCCGTACTTTTTCGAAAATGAGGTCGGCCAAGCAGTTACCGTGAAAGGTGTTCGCTATCGTGAGATGATAACGGACTTCTTGTGGCTAGAAATTGCACTTGCAACACAGCCAACGAAACAATGGCTCTTTTTAGCGAGAAATTTAATGGCCGTGTTATCTCACGTCGTGGCGACTTCTTTCTTTGGTGATATTTAAAAGAAAAAGTGTACTGTTCAATAAGCCAAGAACAATTCAAGAGCTAAATTATGAGATAATTCGGAACATTAATGAACGTTAATGTTTCTTTATCAATATGATTCTATAATAAACGGGTATGTCCTCTATTTGGATTAATAGAACTGTAAACATGCTCTTTAGCTGTATACCTCTTTGGTACAACTATGGAACTATCAGTATACGCCGACGCATATTATCAGCATATTGACATCATAGACCGCGATCAATGTGATGTCGACGCCGGGTTGAAAGGTACTTATTCTAGCTTAACAAGGGCATTGGATCAAAAAAGGGACATTGTATACCTTCGCTGCTCTCTAAATTCTGGCTGCAACATCTCACCAGAAATTATTCTTGCCAATCGCTGTTTTTAAGACAATTTAGTATAAGTCCCTAACTCTGCTTCACAAAATTTGAATCTGAACTCTGCGTTCTGATTCGGCTTACCGGAAGGTTCTAACATTTTGGGAGAAGTAACTAGGCCCTGAATCCTTACGAACCTGTTGGGCCAAAAAAATTGTTTAGTATCTCAATTTTCGACAACAAGCTTAAACAACCGATTTTTTATGTTTTATCACCTAGCCTAAACTGTAATTTACTTCATTTAAGTATAGGTAAATTCCTTGTGAGACTCTCTGCCTGAGAAAAGGAAACCACCCACTCTCTTTAATTCTGGACATACTGCCTATAATTATTTAGTCTAAGCGCTGTAGCATCCATCTCTAAGCTGGTATTAATTTTGTCTTGCCATCTCGATTCTCGAGTCTGTGATCCGACGATCTTGTTGGTTTCCGCATAATAGTTCAATCGCTCAGTATGATCCACTGTTGTTGGTAACGTTTACTAAGTGTTGCTTAAAATCGATCAGCCCTCACTAGAACATGTCGTTAAAGCTTAAAAATGTATAAGAAATGCGATACATGTGTGGAAAAGTTCAGTATAATGCTGTACGTTGCTTCCTTTTTCTCCATCTATGCAAAACGACTGGATCTGTGTATTGTTATTGTCCTTGATGTCCTTCGTTCCAGCTATTTTTTCGCCCCGAAACTCTTCGATTATATTCTGTCACTCTTTGACAGTATTTGCTAATAACATCATATCACATGTAACTTTCATAATACAATGGTGAAACCAAGCTACTTATACTCTTTATACACGACGTGCTTTCACATTTTTTAGATAGTCAAATACTTTGGCCAGTGTCTTGTACTGTGTGTCAAATGAAAGCACGCTTAAGACAGATACACATCACGAATAAAAAAAAATTGACACAACTCAAATTTTAAGCATGATTTTCTCATCTCCACACATATATATCCCATTCCAAGTTATAGTCAAACTTCCAGAGTTTTATTGCCTTGAACGCTACAGCATCCAAATAGCTTTATCTTGTTCAAGATATATATCTGCTCTTGACAACATTTGTCCATCATTTCGCTGCATTAACTTATCATCAATCATCTCTGACCTGGTAGCTTGTTGACCTTCATTCTTAATTATTACTCATCCCACTTTCCCTGTGTCACGACATTACGGGTCAATTAGAAAATGCGCCTTAATCTTTACTGCCATCAGCCTGTTGCTCATAAATATCAATACCCGTATACATTTTCCTATACAACCTTATCCCGCACACTAATCCGAAATGAATGATGCAAAAAAAAAGAAAAATGGAAATAAAAACTTTTAAATTCCTTTCTAGATCCGACTTTCTTGATATATTACCATACGTGGGCTATAATAACCCTAGCTAAACGTTCTTTCTACACGATGCATTTATGTTGCTCTATGCTGAGTTCCTACAAAAAAAGGAACACCGAATCCAAGTCGGATAACTCTTGGACAACTTTAATGCACATGGCTTTCCGCCTCATGATAAATCGCAGGCATAGAAATATTGTTCCTCTAAGACGACTGCGCCGCCACCGACTAGGTGTCATAATAACCGCACTCTCGCACAGGCGATGAAAATAAAGGAAAACTAATTACTAGTACCTACACTCACATGTATGCATATATGTATGCATTGTAGGGGGAAAAAGTACCCAAAGATTGCAGTGTTAGGAATGCAATGAAATTTAGCTCCGACAAATAGCCCCATAGTCCAATAAATAATCAAAGATTAGCAAATCGTGCGATTCCCGCCGCACAGCAAGGGAAATCCAACTCGAAGACCATTCGGCATAAGGGCGCCAGTCGCTCATCAACAACGGCTCAATCGTCCTACACGAAAAAAATAGTTTATGTAGTCGGAGGTAACTCGTAATAATTATTTTTAAGTGCGTGTTGCTTAAACGTTCCTTTACTGAAGATACGGATGAGCAGGGGGATTTATGTGTCTATATTCTAACAGGGTGCCTCTAAATATTATTGCGTGATTTTTAGATTGTTTGTTTGCAGGCTTTTCAAAAAAAAACTTTTTTTTCGGTCAAAAAAAAGTGTCTGAACAACATATTTTATCAATACAAAGCTTTTAGCTTTTACTTTTTTGAGGCTTTAAAAAACAGAATTTTGGTAATTTTTTTAAAAGATTTAAAAGATAAAGAATGTGATAAGAGATTAAAAGATTTTACGAAAATTAGCTAGGCTATGTTTAGTACTTTTAATGATGACAACTTGCCTAAACCGTAATTTCCTTTTTGCCTTTACGCTCCTTGTGGAGCTGGCTGAAGGAAGCCATGTACTCTCTTTAATTGTCTGCTGCATTCTGCCCATTGCCCATAGTTTTGATATTAAGTTTGTATTCGATATGGATCGATTCAGAATCGCTTTCTGAGTTGAACTATCCATGTCTGTCTATCCGTCCATCCGTCTGTGTGTCATCGATTTTTGGGCCATAAATTTTGAGCTAGTGTGTTGAAATTTGGTATATAGACTTTCTGGCTGACGAAGCAGAACAAGTGTACAAATTTTCAAAACTGTTGAGCAGTCCGAGCAGTATTTTGTGAAAATGTCCCTCCTACATTTTGGGGATGTTTAATTTAAGGATGGAATGGGTTAGTGTAATAATCGATTCGCATAGCGGATTGTAGACTTCTCATATGTTTTTAATAGTTAACATCGAAAAGGCTAAAAGGCTGAACTATAATAGAAGATGGTTTCAGACGACCACTTCCGTAACTGTGCGCACACATGCAATTTGTATTGTAGGACCATAATAGCTTTTCGCTTCGATTCGTTCAGTTTTCGTTCACTTTTGCTCAGAATTCGCTTTTTCTCTTTCTTTTTCTTTTGTCCTTTCATACTAAATTTTCACATTTCACTTCAACAGCTGTGTACATTTTTATTTGTTAGTGCATTCATATGCAACGAAATTTTTTTTAATTGTTTGTAAGGTAAGTGCGTTCACAAAAGTCTTTTATTGGCAACTTGATTAATTGACAGTACTGAAGAAAGCTTAACGTAGAATTTTCACATGAGCTTCCGATAGCTTCCGACTATAATAGTTCAGCTTTTACACTAAGCGTTTACCACTCACGAATTTCTCAGAGATTACCCTCCGCTGACCAGCGTTACCAGATAAATTTTTTTAAACCTGCTAAAGGTAGGACGAAAAACTGCAAAACCTGCTAGACAGAGGTGTAAAAAAATGCTAAAAAAAACTGCGATCGATTTTTCCTTGAGAAATACGTCTTTTTTTTTTTTTTTAGTTCAAAAAATACATAAACAGTTAAATTTGTTATTATATAAGATGATAATTTATAAAAGATGATAATTTTTAAATTTAAATATGTACAAAGTTATTAAATTACATCGTTCGGAATCTTTATATAGAATCTTTGAATTTATTGAAGTTACCATTTTATTTGTTGGAACAAAGTTATAACAGCCTTCACCTTAAGAAACCCCCGGCTTTACTTGCAAAGCAACATTTTCGTTACTGAAGCGATTAGGGTTTTTAGTTTTTAACTTTGAAATATAATGTTGAATTTGTTTACCATAGGTAAAATGTAATCCATAGTATTATTATACTGTCATTCAAACTATTAAAAATAAATTAGTTAGACAGAATTTGTTGTTAAATATTCAACTTGGAAATGCAGTTTTAATGCAATCCATTGTTCTAAAATTTGACTGACGCAATCATGTAGCGATAGCCATCTAATGTCTTAGTGGCGCAAAATCCTATGCTTTTCTGTTTCAAAAAACTCTTGGAATTCTAAAAATTCTCATTGTCTTTTCCTACTTTGAGAAAAGTATGATTAGACATCTTTGACCAATTGCTCAATGGATCAACCAATTGCTATTCAACTTTGAAATGCAGTTTTAATGCAATCCATTGTTCTAAAATTTGACTGACGCAATCATGTAGCGATAGCCATCTAATGTCTTAGTGGCGCAAAATCCTATGCTTTTCTGTTTCAAAAAACTCTTGGAATTCTAAAAATTCTCATTGTCTTTTACTACTTTGAGAAAAGTATGATTAGACATCTTTGACCAATTGCTCAATGGATCTTGGCAATTTATTACTGTCATGACTGACAGCTAGAGCAACCGATTGACATACGCATAATAAATACACAATTTGGATTGAGTGTCGTTGTCCAAAAAATGCCTATGTAAATAATATAATAACTATCTCCACCCTTTCTTTTTGGAAATGCTTCGCAGCTACATCAATAGGTATCCACCACACCGACACTACCCATAAACAGCTGTTTTTGCTTTCTGACCCTAACTCTGCGTATTTGCATTTCTTCTTTGGGATCATTTTTCTTGAAGATGATCGTGTATTCGTGTTTACTGTCGCCCAAACAATTAAAAACATATATAATTTTTTTTTGTTTGAAAACTGCTGAAAACTGCTGAAAACTGCTAAAATTTAGGAAAATGCTAAAAAAAACTGCTGCAGGTCATTTTCATGATCAAAAACTGCTAAAATCGCAGGAAACTGCTAAATCTGGTAACGCTGCCGCTGACTGAACTGATTTTTGATTCGGTGGAGTACTATTCTCAGCAGAGCAAACATTTTTCTGTCAAACAAAAGTTTCCTTACTTTGAAGCTTATAATATTGATGAATTCCCTTCATAATATATACAAAAGAAACAGCTGTACTATTTTACCAGAAAGGGTGATTTTAGACTGGACGTATTACAGAAAAAGAGTTTTACATCCACTTTTGATACGTTCCATGCTCCCGCACCGTAGTGAAGAGCCGTGATGATCAGGATCTTGCATACGATCTAGTAAGTAGTTCGAGTGAGGGCTTTACTACCAAATTGCGTTGTTATCCCGAAGAAACAGCCGTTGGAATGAGTAATTCTTCGTTTTATTTCAAACGAAATGTTCTTATCAGAGTCAATAGCTGAGCCGAGGTAAAAAAAGTCCCGTACTACCTCAAAGTTAGATCTGTCATCTGTCAATAATCCTCTCAAGAATGATGTTAAAGAAGTCACATCACAGTTCTTTATCTTGCCTAAATTCCGTTTTTGGTTTCGTGTAGAGAAAAGAGAATTCTCCATCGTCATCCTGCTCAGACGGACGAGTTTGGGCGGTATACAAACAATCTGTATAGTTGGTCTCAATATATATAAATATGAAATCGATAAACAGGTGGTGGGTATTGATTTGGACTTCCTGGGATTTTTCAGGATCTGCCGAAGTGTGAAGATTTCATGAGTTGTTTAGGTTGTTGGTAAACGGTTCCAGGGGCTCACATATTACGTCAGATAGAATCTCGTAGGCTATGTTAAGGACCATCTGTAGTCGCAGCAGTTCAGAGGGCCTCCTTTTATGTGGATCGGACATACGATGCTGAGTTTCATTCTTTAGGCATATACTTTCATCCGACCATATTTTGATTATTTCCACCAGCTTTATATAAAGTTCGACAGGAAGGCCGTCTATTAGGTCGGTGATTGTTAGTTTTCGCTGTCTTCGACAATATAAAATGGTTGGTTCTGCCCGACAGCGTCAGACTGATATCAGGCTACTCAAAGCCTTGTAGTCCTTGTTTTTGGCTGCGAGCATCAGTCAGGCAATATTCATCAAACCAAAGTTTTCTAGCTGGTGGGCGCGAGAAGCCGCCTAGTTGCGGCTGATTAAATGGCTTGTTGGCATAGTCGCCATAGTGTTGATGAATGTAGAAGTTCGAAATAAAGTTCAAACTAAATACGTAGAATATGTTGTCGAAATCACCTTATTAGTTAAACATTGTAAACCACGCCCACTTTTTTGGGATGTTTAAATTTTCTGCGATGTTCAGGTGATGTAGAATCCTTGTCTATACACCGTAGGTGTATTGCTTATATTATATCATTGTTTGCCAAATATATATAGGGTTATTCGATGCTGGACAGAGGTGGTTTTAAGAGCTCCGTTAATACATATCTGAAGTTTTCCCAGGTGTTTTAATTTGTGGCTCCATCTATAGGGGGCCAGCCATAAGACAAAATCAACAATTTTTAAGAAAGCAAGAATATGGTGTGTTTTTTTAAGGTGTAGTTTTTTTTTGGTTCCTGGATATTGGCCTTTACGTTTAACTTCTTGCTCAGGACCAAACTTAGGTACTTGCCTGTTTCTATTTGAAATTTGAAACCGACACCATTTGGAATTGGGATGCCTTAGCTGACAGTTTTAGGTGGTGATGAAGTGTCAAGATTTGTTTTAATATTTTCCTATATCCATCCTTAAGAATGGAAAATCTTTTTGTACCTACCAGGTCATGGAAACGCCGAGAAATTGTTAGCATAAACACATGAAGTAGATCCAATATGGTGGAGTTTAATATTTCCATAGCACAATGCGGACGGACTTAGTGGTGCGATGGTTAGTGTGATGAACTGCCGCCATTATCTGATTTCAATGCCCTGCCGTAGCAATATATAAATGTTTCTTACTGCTCCTCTTTCGCGATGATCTGACAAATCATAAGAGTAGTATCAATAGTCAAGAAAAGCTGAATTCAACTCAACTGTTTGGATTCGATATAAAACCGGAGGTCCCAACATCGTGAAAGGTGAATGTTTGTGAGAAAAAGCTAGGGCATTATATAAGGTTAAGGGTAAACAAAATTATTGACAATATATCATGACTCTTGCTAAATCTCCTTCTCGACAGGTGTTGTTCCCACGTTTTTACAGACAACAGTGAAACGACTTGAAACATTTTTTCAAATGTTCTAACATTTTTTTATAACTTCAAAGGACATTAACAAAAGAAAGGAGAAAGGACAGAAATGCATTTTTTCCACAGAAACAAAACCAAAGAGAAAGTAACGGGTGATCCATTTCGAGGTTCCCTACTTTTTTAAAGAAAAAAACACAGAAAATTTCAAATTTAATGGAGAATGTTTATTATCATTTGAAAGAACATTCTTTGGCATTTATGTTTTGAAGATTATGTCTATCAAATGTTGGCCGTTGCTACGTCGAAGATGGTCCATCCGTTGAGTCCAATTTTCGATCACTCGTTCGAGCATTTCGACTGGTAACTGGCGAATGACACGCGTGATGTTTTCCTCCAAGGCCTGAATCAAAGCGGGTTTGTCGGCATAAGCTTTTGACTTTACATATCCCCACAGGAAAAAGTCTAACGGTGTGATATCACACGATCTTGGTGGCCAATCGACCGGCCCAAAACGTGAAATTATGTGCTCACCGAAATGTTCTCTCAATAAGTCCATTGATTGATGCGATGTGTGGGAAGTGGCGCCGTCTTGATGAAACCAAATGTCGCCGAGATCACGAGCTTCAATTTCAGGCATCAAATAGTCGGTTATCATGGTCCGAGTTGCTGCGAACGGCGCCGATTCGACTCTCCACGGTCTTCGTGTACACTCTCAGCTACGGCCGCTATATTTTCTTCACAGCGTACTGGACGTGGTCTATTCGGTCGAATATTATCCAATAATGAATGCTGGGTCTCAAAATGGGTGATGGTGTTGCGAATAGTACGCTCAGTAGGCCGATTATGTTGACCATAAGTTGAGCGAAGTGCACGAAACACATTCCTCACAGAACGTGAATTTTCATAATAAAGTTGAACAATTTGTAAACGTTGTTCACGCGTAAGTCTTTCCATTATGAAATTCCAAACAATACTAAACAAAAATAACATGACAGCATGAGACGACTCACACGTGATCTGTCAAAAAAGGCTATTGAAAAAAGTATCTCTACTTGGATCACCCGTTACATTCAATATAAGTACGAATAAATCTACCCAACACTTTGCACCACCCTGTTTACCCGCACCAAACTAACTAAATCTAGAAATTGAAAATATTGTTGCCCTGTGTTCGTGGCGATTGCTGATGCTGTTGCCGCCAATGAAGATGATGGTGAAGATGATGAAGATGATGACGATGGTGACGATGATGACGATGATATTCGCAGATTATTTTCGAGTTATTTTCGTTTCACACTCTGTGTATGGTACACCGGAGTGCAAGTGCAATGTAATACAAGCATCCGTCGAAATAATCCAATCCCTAGGATAACATACACACATGCCATACGGATGGAAAGACATGTTTGTTTGCGGAAAACGAGAAAAGTACACAACGTCATCCATAGTTGCACCCGCTCTCTGTCTGACTGTCTCTCGTAGGACTATTAAAGCACATTACCCAATGTCGTTCGTACAAATTGCGAACAATATAAATTTGTCATATCATTCCCTGGAGGATCTCTGATTTTGAAGAGTACGCTCCCCAGGCATGTCATCATGGTTGTCATCGTGCGGCTACGCTGATGTCTCGGTCCCGGCACACAAACGAAATAATATGTACAACAGCGCGCGCATTCAATGTAACGACATCACAACGATGATGGTGATGATGATGTTGGCCTTCTCTCAGTTTGTGCTGCTGGATGGAGGAGTGATGTAAATGTATCTACAAGTATGATGCTCCATTCACGAGATGCCCCTCCAACAAAAAACAACACCATCGCCAGCGTATTTAATTGCAGTGAAAAGTGATAATCATTTTAATTAATGTGGGGCACTAATTTGGGCGCGAGTGAGCGCGTGCTATAATTCAACTCATTGCCAGAGGCATGGCAGAGCGCAGAGCCCGCGCCATATGCCAGATTCACATATGAATATGAATGACCGTCGAGTGCGTGTTTATGTATAATTAAATCACAGGAACCGGACATATGCGGCATGCCGCTAACAGACGACACCGTTTTCTACTCAATCAAATTCCAAAATTAGATTTTCCAAAATGTGAATCATTATTTTTGTTGGTCTTTAGGCATTTTAAATATTGGATGATGGGTTCATAATTATTTCCGTTTAAGAATAATTTCAAGAATATGCAAAAATTGTTATGAAATATTGGCAGTGATGTTCTGTTTTGGTTTACTGCTTACTTAACGGGCTCCCGACCCATTGATGGTCTCTACCTGCGGCAATCCAACCATCCATCCTCTTTGATCCTGGGCACGTTGCTCAGTCCGCGATTGCATGATCCTTAAACCGGAGAATCATTATTTATTGTTCATTCGCTCGATGTGGGCTTTTGTATCTACTACATCCACATTTTGGTACAGCTCTTAAAGTTCGCGGTTGTATCTTCTCCTCCATTCGCATTCGACAAAAAATGTTCCTTTCGAATGTGCATAATATTTTCTCCGCTTTCCTGCTTATTGTCAAGCACTCGGCGCCGTAAAGTAAGGCTGGTAGGGTTATGTTCCGGTAGACCAAACATTTAGACTTTGGGTTAAGAATTTTCATCCCATTTGTTATGCTAAACCGAAATAGCATCGGTTTCCTAGGGACAGTCTTCATCATTTCCCCACTAAGGAGTCACTCATGAGGTTGACGTTGACTCCGAGGTAGATTACCTCTTTAGCTACATCAAAATTGTTGCTATCTGTGACATTTTGTAGTCCCGAAGCTGGATGGATTCGGTGAAGAAAGAGCATTCCGTATTTACTCCCGGCCATACGCGCTATCTGTCCTAGCACGAACAAATCGCTTGATAGCACGTCTCCTTTTCAAAATAAGGCCTTATTTTTAAATATGGCAATACATATTTGGTTTTATGGCGCTTTCAAGTTATTTAGGAGAAAGGGTCGGGAGATTAAAAAAAGTTTGGTTTTTCTCCTATCAGTGATCATGTTCCACTTACTAATTCTTACAGAGGTCTTGAAGGGAATCGTAAGTGGAATTGAGCTGTTTTCATGTTCAAAGTGGAAAACTTAAAAGGAAAAGTTAATTTAGTGGAACTTGTCAGGATAAGTGAAAACATTAATTTATCTTTTTCTCAAGGTTGGAAATTAAACCCAGGTCTTTGGCGCCGCCTCTGCACCACCGAGCTCTCAAATTAATTTGTTACTCTATTTAAAATTAGGAAACGATTTGTAAATCGCTGAGTTGCAATGCCTTCGCGGCTTTTGGTTTTTTCCATTATGTCAAAGGATGTACATTTAAATAACTACTTAGTTATTTTCTGGTATTGAGTATTTCTACCAAAGCGTTAGGTCCGTTAATCCTGGAGCACTGCCAACTAGTCAACATTCATGGTGGTAGCTGATCTGCAAGAAAACATAAACCTCTATTCTTGGCAGTCTTGACTTAAGTCAGATAGCTCAAATCTTTCAAAACTGTCCTTATGTAGCCATTTTCTACTACAAAGCATAATTCTAACAGCACATTATTAGTAACAAACAGATGAAAATCTGTTACAATTAGCTGTTCCAAATGATAAATACAGGTCAGCAGAGTTACCAAGGTACAATTTTATTGTGTTCCGAAACTCTTTGCCACCATTTTGTTTTCTACACTTTCTTAAAATGTTGGTGAGTTATGTTGACTGAATAACATTGTTTACACTGTTGGTTTTGAAGTTTAAAAAAAAAAAACAATAAATTTAACAAAAAAGCTCAGACCCCAATTTGTTTTTATGACTTTTAACATTTTACGTGGGAACACTGAAATACAATAATTTATGTGAAACAGAGACAAAATACAATTTGATACTCAAAAACACCCTTGCACAATTTAATAAAAAGATGGATTAAGCTTATGTAATCTATATTCAACACGGTACACGTTTTATGGAGTACCGTGTTTGTTTCCTTTTCTCTCCCTAGAGTTTAGAGTATCTTTAGGAGTGCATAACTGTGTTTATGAATAAGGATATAACTAAATAAAATGTTGTTAATTTTTCGCTACTACTTTATCAATAAATATACATTTTTAATAACGTCCAACAAAAACAAAACTCTAGACATCCCAAATATTCCCTAGGTATATTCCGATTAATTCAAACAATATTGATCCAACGTTACCTTTCCACTGGCTAAGGATGAAAAAATATCCGAATCTGATCAGGTTCATTTAACAGCCATATCCTTTCTTGAAACCAGAACTTTGACAATGTTTCCTTTTCTCTCTCACCGAGCAATCAATGACAGAATATAAATAAATAAACAATTTGTTTGGAGTACCTACCCCTTTTTGGGGAACAATCCCAAACGGAATTGAAAATGGGGACAGGGATACAAAAAAACGACCAAGTGGACCCGATGATCGTTCAACCGGCAATAACCTTCTTGTGTAATCCAAATCACTCAAAACACTTCCGCAAAAAAAAAACAGAGTACCGTTGAAAGGGTCCAACTCAGTAATCAAGTATTCATCAACTTTTTCGTCATAGGGAGACGTTCGTCAGCCCAATCAGCAGAGATAGGTAGGCCAGCGCCAGGTGCTGCAGAGTCGTTTAAAAAAGTAGACCCATACGAGTACTGCCAACCTGGTCGGGATTCGAATTCGGATGCTTCTGATTGTGGTATCTTTCGAGTGGTATATCCGCTTCGGGATAATTCCCTTTTCATTTTTGGTCTCGCCAAACACCGCAGTGTGGCCGGTTTCCAATTGAAAAAAATTTTTTCGTTTCGTTTGCCCTCTATAGTGAATGTGTGCGTGGAGGTATATTTTTCGTCGTCTGCCTACAGTCATAATGGAACATAAAAGGAAGAAGAGTATACCTCGCCAAGGCTATACCATCTGTATAGTGTTATTGTAAGTATGTATGTACTTAGAGATACATATGTATGTATTTGCTGGCGTAAGGACGAGTGGTGCTTCTTTGAAATATTGACGTGGATCCATATTCCATATATCCAACGAAGATGTGAGTGCCCATTAGGGTGATCCAAATTTGTTGATGATTTTTGAACATTGGTGCATTTTTATTTTAAACAAAAAGGGAGCATAAAAAATAGGGAGCCGTCCTATTTTATACGCAGTTTTTGCTTTTGAAAAGGCTTACACGTTGTAGACAATTATTTAGACAGAAATAGATATAAAATATATATCTATATATATCTAAGGAGCGTTATAAGTTCGTCATTTTTGAGAAAAAAATATAAAAAAAAACTGCATTTTTACTAACTTGATATGCCAATAATTAAACAGTTAAATAGCATTGTCAGGTTTGTATTATCCAATTGCTAATGTTTGTGCAGCTATGCTTGCATTTATTATTTCTAATGGGAATCCTTAATAATCATCCAACTTTCTGTACACTGGCCATACATTTTGCAATCGATTTTCACATATACCCGTTGGAAATTTTGTACCCGATAACTTTTACTACCTATGAACAGGTAGGTACATATTTTCCCAACAAGAAGTAAAAAAAAATTATAGGGCCATAACAAAAATTTCACGTCTTCTTCTAGCAAACATTTGTAGTTATTTTCGTGAATCGTTTTGGACAAAAACTCCAAATCGATTGTGTCAAAATAGGTAATAGCTCCCTACACCATTACACCTGATGTATAGCTGTTTGCCAAATTAAGCTCCTTCGTATTATCTTTCGAACCGTTGCTTTCCTGGCTGAACTGATACACCGCTGTATTATTCGCTGGTAGAGTAGAATTTGTTGCAAGCCGTAAATTTAACCACTTTTCTAGCAATGCTGTTGCTTCTGCCGTGCGTCCTTTTTGAATTTCCCCTAGTAGTGTGATTTCTCAAGATAACTATTTACAACAGTTTTTTCTTCTATTTCTTAGCCTGAGAGCCCTAACTCCTTAAAAGCACCTCAAAATTAAAATTTTACAAATTTCCAATTTCAGGAAGCAATTTCATCTATTGAGCTTGTTTTGTACTTGTGCGGAGAAGTTCAGCTTGTAAAATAACTCTTTTACGTAAATCCACAGACCTTATAGAATTTAATACTTCTAAAACGTTTCCGGGGATGTGTGTACATGTGAATGTGAAGCATAATATTTATAGATCTCGTGACTTAAGGCTTATATCAGCTGCGACTATTTATTTTTGTTGCGATGAACTACCAGGCAAAAGGTCTGGTTTCGATTCCCAGTTGTGGCAACATGTTTTTTTTCACATTTGTCTAAAAAAATATGTCCGGTATTTTTTTGAAAAAAAAACATGAAATTTGTCCTCTTTTTGGGATTTTTCAGTTAACAAAATTTTTCGGAACCACTTTTCAGAAATGGTCTACATATTTCTGTTGTTATAATATTTTTTTTCCTTAAATCATTCACTTCTGAACACAACGCCATCTTTTGTTTATATCCTAAACCTTATATCTATACCTATGGGATACTTAGGGGTATATTAGTTTTGGCATTAAGTTTCTAACATAGAGAAATAATGTCTGCAAGTCGTACCCGTCAATCTGTGTGTTACCGATTTTTGGGGCTTAAATTTGATATATTTTTGATGAAATTTGATATATAGACTCTCTTTCGAAGAAGAGGAACAGTGTAAAAATTGTCCGCCCACTTTTCAGTTAAACATTAGTTTTGACCAAACGGTAAAGAATTTAAAAAAAAAAGTGTCTGAATATCTATATTTCTTGTATGTGTATAATTTTGTTCGTTATTTTTTGTTCTTAATTCTTTTATTTGAGGTTTATGAAGGTGTCCTCTTTTTGCTTATGTTGGCAAGCTTAGCCTTGATACGTATTGTTACCCTCCATTGGCTGATGGTATGAAACAAGTTTTATTCAACCATTAAACGCATTTAGTTTTACGGAGAAGGCTTTTGCGTTTGGTGGTATTTCAAGAAGTACGAAACTTGCTTCGCCTTCTATAGAATTATGACGATAAGGATCTATTCCTATGCTTTCGAAAAAATTTCTTAAACATTTTTATATGGTTTCTGATTTTTCTTTATTTTAGCCACTTCTGCATGTCGTTATATTCCTTTTTCAGATTTTAAACCCCAAAAATTTCAAAAATAAGAGCTAAAGTTCGACTATTTGGAACCAGCCTATTGTCGACAATCACATTTGTGTGCGATTTCGAGATGCACAGCCAGATATCTGTCAGATGATACGTGTATCCAGAGAGAGAGTACACGCCATTGTAGAAAGGATATTTTATTCGATTTGAAGAGGACATAAAGAGGGCATACAACATACACGAAAAAAAGTGTGATATCATGTTAGGAAGGCACAAGAGCGTCAATGTTGGTCCTCATGGAGTTGTCTGTATGCTCTCATATTCACCGCATGGGAGCATGTGTTGACCATCCACTCAAGGGGGACAGGGAAGTGCTCTTGCTCTAATGTATTTTCAAACTACGAGCAGCATATTTGTGCATGTGTATCGAAACAGTCATCAAATGCGTTAGACGTCTTCATCGGACTCGAACTCGGGCTGGGGCTATGGCTATATTTATTAAATCATTCCCCCCACTGAATACATTGGGTTATGGAAAAGTTGAAATTTAATTGTGTTTCTGTGCTGAAGGATGGAAACGTATCTACTCTGTCCTCCATCCATAAAATTATTAAAAATCTAACCTGACAGGGTGCTCATTGATGTTGATAATCATAAATCGAACGAATGCCGGCCGACTTCTGTGTTCGCTGGCTACTTGTAATTTATAGACCTGCCCAGCGACTAGGCATGTCAATGGGCATTAAAAATACCACACATCACCAAGTCGAATAAATTTTATCAAATGAGTCAAGTTTAATGAATTTCTCTCTATCTCTTTCAATTTCAGTCTGCAACTGCAATGGACACGCACGTCGATGCCGATTCAATGTGGAGCTGTATAAATTATCCGGCCGAGTATCTGGCGGAGTGTGCTACAATTGCCAACACGACACGACCGGCAGATACTGCCACTACTGCCGAGAGGGTTACTACAGGGATTCGACAAAACCAATTAATCATCGAAAAGTCTGCAGACGTAAGTCCTATAAATAGTCTGATATCATAGAATCATTTTGAAATATTCGATATACCTCGAGTGTGAGAACGAGTACAAGTACAAGTACGAGTACTTTAAATTTTTTATTGTTTTGGATGCGATTCTGCATGGGTATGCAGAATATGCAAATAGCCTAAATAATGACACAACAGGTGTTGGCTTAAGGCCATACTTACTCTGAATGGTTCTTAAGCATAATTGATGGGGATTGGGTTCTGGATCTGTCTCGATGCTAATTGTTACAAGTAGCCCGGGGTGATTATAATCGAAGAAATTGATTGCAAACAGGTTGACGTTGATGGTGGTCAATCAGTTATCTCTGAGCAGAAAAAAATCAAACTGCAGTGAAATCATGACATATGGATACATCGAGTATTTCCAATGATTTGTTGCTGTTGTGGAAGCTTGTTAAACGAATGATTGGTCTTAACCAACATTCCAGACAAACTTTCGAATGATAAAGTTGAAGCATTTATAAATCAGTGTTTATGGGTTTCGTCGAAATGGTCTCGTCGCACAATGACATTGAAACGGAACGGAGAACAAGGACATCATGAGGACCGTATAGATTAAAATAGGATTTGCAGATCTGAAGAAATAATTTTTGAAATTTTCAAAATTTAAGCATTTGGAGAATAAGTAAGCTGAATGACCTTACCATCAACTTAAGCAAGTCGAAGTTTGGTATCAATGATATTAAGTATCTTGGTTTAATAGTTAGTTGTGAAATATTGAAACTTTTTCGGGAAACCAGTAGCTTCGCTTAAATAATGGTACGGAGACTGACCGATATTTCAATATACGGAAAAAGTAGATGGCAGAGTTGAATATAACTGGTGAACCTGAAGAGCACTTAACGATCTTAACATGTCATAACCTATAGAGCGCCGGTATCAACCCATACAGATTGTTCACGCTGATTATACATTATCCCATAGGAGTATATTAGTTCTGATACAAGGTTTGTAACATATAGAAATAATTTAGTTAGATATATCTTAAAATATATGGATTGACTCCGAATCGATAGCTCCACGATTGACCAATATCTGTCTATCCCTCCGTCCGTCTGTCAGTCACCGATTTTTGGCCTTCAAATTTGACTTAAAGAATGATGAAATTTGGTATACAGATATTCTATTCGAGGAAGCAGAACAAGTGTAAAACTTTTCAAAATCCGCCCACTCCCGCTCCATTTATTCAAAAAACGTTATTGTTGGTCTAACCGTAAAGATTTTGAAAAAGTGTCTGAGCATGATATTTATACATTCTCAGTAGCTATATTTCGTCAGTATAAAGTCTGCCACGTCCACTTTTTGGGGGAGATTTCCGTTAAAAAACATTTTTCGGTACAATATTAAGAAAATTCGAAAAAAAAAAACGTTCGATGAAAATATTTTGAGAATGATACTATGAACATTTCGTCTATAGATCATTTTAATACACGCCCACCAATTATTGATCGATTTCAAAGCTGCATTCGACACAGTTAAAAGAGACGAACTATACAGACCCATGTCTAGTTCTGGTATACCACACGAACTCGTCCGTCTGTGCAGAATGACGATGGAGAATTCTCGTTGCTTTATCAGGGTCATAAACGACCACCCCGAAAACATTCGATAACAAAGAAGGATTTAGGCAAGATGACTTCTTTAACATCGTCCTTGAGAGGATTGTGCAAAATTCCCAGCCAACACCAGAGAAACAATCTCCCATAAATTATTGCAGCTACTAGCATACGCCAACGATATATGCTCTCAGCACGAAAGGACACACAATATCGACGAATTGGACAGAACGTCAGCATTGGTAGATAATACTTTGGGCTCCGCTATTAACTCTGAAAATAACATCTCGTCAGAAAACAAACAAAGAATTACTCTTTCCAACCGTTGTTTCTTCGGGCTTAGAAGGCAATTTAGTAGAAAAGTCCTCACTCGGACAATCAATGAGTTTTATAAGACCCTGATCATACCAGACCTGCTCTATGGCGCTGTAGCAACGACCGTATCAAAAGCGGATGAATAAAACCTTGGTCGTTTTGAGCGAAAAATTCTTCGAAAAATCTTCGGTCCGGTATGTAGGTTTAAGATGGCTAGTACATGTAAAGCGAATGAACACAAATACTCCGGCTCGCAGAGTCTTCGATTCCCAGCCAGACGTCGGATGTAGTAGAGGAAGACGTCGAACTAACTGGCGCGCACAAATAAAAACCGATGCCAACCAACTTGAAGTGAGCAACTGGAGGCAGTTAGCTAAGGACCGCGCTAATTGGAGAGAGATGTTGGTTGAGGCCCTCTCCATTACCAGCCAGACGTCGGATATAGTAGGGGAAGACGTCGCCTTAAGTGCGCGCACAAATAAAAACCGACTCGAAGTGCGAAACTGAAGGCAGTAAGCTAAGCTAATTGGGGAGAGATGTTGGTAGAGCCATCTCCATCTGGTACGATTTCTAGAATCTAAAATGTCGCACAACAAGTCGTTACTTAACCTAACAAATTCACTGACTGGCCATTATCATTGAAGTTATAGCTATCAATGGTTGCGTTCTAAACAATTATAGAGTGTCAGTGCTCGTTTATGACCAGCTCCATTCTGCTCTCTACTGAAATGAGTCTAATATTATATTGCGTGGATTTTATAAAAAATTGTACTAGACAAGATGGAAGAAAATTGGATGTCGCTTCACGTGGTCCCCGTTTGCTAACCGAAATGTGAACAAACGACGAGCGTTGGATATTTCTGATCTATAGGCTGTAAATATCTGCATTACATTCTTATCCCTAGAAGAAAAAAATGGTCACTCTGAAGATCCAGTCCGCACACGATCAATATAAATTAAAGCGATCGTATGAATATAATACATGAATAGCCGCGGATTAATATCACTGGTTAACATTATAAAATGATGCCGAATGTTTGAACAATTTACAATTGGTAAGGATGCTAATTCAGGCAAGAAAAGTGACGAAAAATAAATGTCACATCATTTGTACTTAATGCCCCTTACCACTAAATACCATTATAAGCGCCATTCAAAGCATTCCGCATAAAAATAGAACCACTAGCAAATGGATCTATGACCAGGACAATCATCACAGAGAAACTCTAATTCCCTTGCTGCTGACACAGTTTATAACTTTTTTTTGAGAATTTCTTTTAACTTAATAGAATCGATTAACTCGGGAATTTTAAATATTCCCAACAAACAAAAAACACACTGAAGACAACAACAAAAAGGGAACTCACTCGATGAAAGTTTTTCAGATAGTTCCACTGAGTAGAGTACCACTTTATGAAGTTTATAAATACCGGAATGTATCCAGTCCCATTCATCGTAGATACACAAATACAAAAGTTTCATAGAATTGGCAGCAGGTGAAACAGGCAGGCAAAGTTTAGGATGTTGTGTTTTCCCATCGTTGGTTGAAGGAATCAGGAGCTCTACTAGTGCCTTTGGCTCTTGATGCTCCTCAAAGTAATAACCTTTCTCCAACACATGAGTACACATTTTGGTACGGCCATATCTCCGTATCATTAATACGAGTAAAAGTTAAATTTTGTGGTTTTAAATTTGGAACTGCAAATGACATGTTCAACAGTTGTTTCAACTAGTTTGACAAATATTAAAACAATGTATATGTGACAAGGAGTGAGTGACAGGGAATGTTAGTTTGGATGATGTGTATTTATCGACAGGTTGTTCCAAAATGGCGTTCCAACTGGCGAGTTTAAAATGCATATTTATATATTGTAAATTTTGAGATATAGAATATATTTTGTTTAAATTGAATTAATTATATTAATAATTACAAAACCCCTCTTTCAGGTTGTGATTGTCATCCAGTGGGTTCTACAGGAAAAATATGCAATCATTTGTCAGGACAGTGTCCTTGTAAAGATGGTGTTACTGGTCAAACATGCAATAGATGCGCCAAAGGGTTCCAACAAACTAGGTCACATGTGGCTCCTTGCATCAGTAAGTTGATTTTGATTTAATATATATTTTTTTAAATTGTTAAAATATTTTTTTTTAATAAAATAATCATTTTTTAAATATGTTTCAAATGATTTTGTTCGTTATATTTTTTTTAGAAATACCTACTGTGATCAATGCTATTCAAGCGGAAAGTGCAAGCACAGATGTCAGCGAAAGTGATCAAACCGACGATATGAAAACTTGTAAGATAATAATTTTTAAACCAACTTTTTGGACAATTAATAAATAATTTTTTTTTTAATTTTGTTGATTTTCTTTTAGACTGTGGAAAATGTAAAACAACCCCAAAAAAACTCAACTTGAACAGATTTTGCAGAGAAGATTATGGTAAGTTGAACTAAATGTTCATACAAAACGTAGAGAAACAAATATAATCATATCATTTTATTAAGCATTCTTTTTCAAAAACCCAATTTCAGTTAGTTTACAATTTTAGTTAGTTTTACAACATTAATTACAAAATAAAATACATTTTACGTGCTATTTGTTTAATAATCGGGACGATGTTTTGTTTTCCCGCCACGTGTGAATACTAGTAATAGGGAATAATCCACAAGTGTGTTTTCCATCTCTTTCAATCCACAGTAGGTATATTAAATGTCAAAAATTTGCCTCTGGATACATTTTAGAGAGCTCCTGAGCAGGTTACAAATTTAAAATCTATAATAACCATACTAATGTCGAAAAGTATCCACTTTACATTTGAACGCTATTGCACACGGCTTTATTTGAAACATAGCGAAATAATTTTGATAGAAGTTTATGGATCCACTCAGAATCGCTATCTGGGTCGATCTAGCCATATCTGTCTATACGTATGTTCATTTGTAAATCACCATTTTTTGGGCCTTTAATTTCAGCTAGGATGATGACATATTTGTTTCCTCCAGCACAATAATTGTAAACATTTTCAAAATGATCACAATGCACCACCCACTTTCCAGAAAAAAACGTTGATTTTGATCAAACACTTCTGCTATAAAAACTATTTTATAGCATAATTAAGCCAATAGGTCATAGGATTAGGATAATCAAATTTGTTCATGAATTCAATACTGGAGCAAACATTTTTTAAATCCGCGTGTTTTTTTTAGTACAGCTCGTAAGGTTTTGGTTGAATCTTCATTTCTATAGCTCGTCGACGCAAACGGAACAGAATCGTTCGCTCAAAACAACTAAGGATTTTTTTCATTCTTAAGCACCGTATAGCAGGACTGGGTCTTCTATAGAATCTTCTTAGTAGTTCCAGTAAGAATTTATTTCTTAATTATCTTCTTATCCCGAAGCAGCGGTTGGTAAATTAATTCTTCGTTTGAATTCTGACGAAATGCCCTTTCATTTCTTCCAATAATTTCAACAGTTTTTGAAAGGATTTCACTCGGTATAAGCGACCAATTATTGTTCAGAAACGCCTTTGACCTAACTATCAATTTGGGTTTAGAAGTAAACATTCGACTGTGGACCAAATACATCGAATTACTGATGTAATTGAGAAAGCTTTAGAAGAAAATAAAATTAGCTTGGCCGTATTTCTTGGCGTGTCGCAAGCTTCTGACAAGGTTTGGCATAGAGGCCTTCAATACAAATTATGACAAGTTCTGCCTGAACAATTATATAAAATCTTCGTGACGTATCATGAGCATAGACTCTTCCGTCTATAACTTGGAAAGGAATATTTAGACTTCAAAGAAATAAAGTCAGGAGTACCCCAAATAAGCGTCCTTACACGTGATATCCCAATCCCACAAACAAACGATACAATAGTTGTAACGTTTGCTGACGAAGTTTAACCTTTATAACAAGTTGCTATTGTACAAGTAAGAGCTAAAACCGGTTTGAACATATGGTATACAACTATGGCGTTGTACCAGTGAAACGAATTTAAACATTTTAAAAACTTTTGAAATAAAAATGTTAGATCATTCGTCAATGCGCCGTGGTACATAAGGAACGAAGATCTACGCAGAGATCTGGGTAATCACTCGGTTAAAGATGAAACGAACAATTTTGCACGAAAACATAAAAAAAAAACGTTTATTGGGGTACGTTAACAGAAGTTTCCTCTAAACAAATTTATTTCGGCGTCTTCAAAGAACAAAACCATTGGATTTGGCCGGATAATAACATTCCGCTCTATGAATTGCGGAAAAAGCAGGAACTCCAAAAGTTACCTGTAAAAATCTCACACTACTGTGGATACGTGCTCACCGTAGCTATGCAGATTTCCACCATCCCATAGAAAAAAATGTTATCCCGACGGACGCAACGGATGGTAAATTAATTCTTCGTTTGAATTCTGACCAAATGCCCTTGTCAGATGTAATAGCTTCTATTCCTATAGAAAAGCACAATTCTTACTTATGAAGCAATAGTCAGATCGGCAATTTACCTGTGTTTTTTAACGATAGAGGGCTATACCTGTTTTTTTTGGGCCCAACAGGGTCGTTAGTACGAAAGGTAGTAGGTTTGATTTCAATCCGTAGCCACACCTAATTGATTTTTCATCGGTCATCCTCTCGCGACGACCTGACATATCATCCGAGTATTATTAATTGTCAAGAAAAGTTTATCTCAACTTAGCCGTTTGGGTTCGCGTTAAAATAAGAGGTCCCGGAATCCCGTGCAAGAAGTATACACGCACATATCAATGGTTGTGAGGAAAATGCTAGCCGCTGGGTATAAACGAGTCTGTTGCGTCAAAAAGTTTTTTTTTTTTTGTTTAGTTCACTATATATGGTGCGCCATCTTTTATGTCGGTATGTGAATAACTCTAATGAAAAACCCATTTTGCAAATACGACATTTTTATTTAACTCGGTTCTTCACCATTTATTTTAGATACTTTAGAACACCATCAATCAAGTGGCAGTCTCTATTGACCAAAGCAAATTACTTTTTCGAGCATCTTAGGCCTTGAGGTCTTCAATATAACCATACAGAAAAGAAGTCCGGATTAGTTGGTCAAATCAGGAGATCTGGGTGCCAGTTTATGTCGCCATTTTTTGACAGTGCAAAAAAAATACAAATACAAATTTTTGGCGCAACAGGTTCGTTAGTACCCAGGGCCTAGCTTTCTCACACCATTCATGTGTGCGTGTGTACTTCTTGCACGATGGCGGGACCTCCTGTTTTATGCCGACTCCGAACGGCTAAGTTGAGATAAGCTATTCTTGACAAATGATACTACTCGAATGATTAGTCAGATCATCACGAGAGGAGGGTCAGTGAAAAATCATTTAGGTGTTGCTACGGCTTGGAATCGAACCCAGACCTTCTGCGCGGCAGTTCATCGCACTAACCATCGCGCCACTGAGCCCTCTTTTTGACAGTGCACGTCTAGGAAATTTTCGTTGCAGAAACTGCATTGTTTGATTTGCAGTGTGGTATGTCGCACCGTCTTGGTGAAACCAATTACCGTCTAGACCTTTTTCACACATTTGTGCACAGACATAGTGATCGACCCATCGATTTCGCCTTTTCTTCAGTCACTTTTTGGTCATACAATGGTGATCTCATGTGGATTCTCCGAACCCTAAATGCGGAAATTTACCTAGTTAACTGCGCCAAAGAGTGTGAAATGGGCCTCGTATGTCATAACAAAAATCAGGTTCAGTGTCAAACATTTTGTAGAAACTACCCTAAAGGGTGTGGTACGTTACAATCAGATGTTATTGCGATTCAAAAACCTGGTGACGCGAAGTTATTTACAACTTTATACCAATTTATGTATTCTCTCATGCCAAAAAAATGTATTGGGCAATGAACTAGCTATACAAGGCTCGGCTTAGTGTAATGATCTCATAAATAAGCAACCCAATAACATCAAATCGGATCAATACTGATATTTAAGTGTTACTTAACCCAATGTGCCTCAACTTGCTGCATCCAACAAGACGTGTATCTTCTCGATTAAAATTTTCATTATCTATTAATAGATATTACTAGGTTAAGAGCCTTATCAATGAGGAGCTAAACATCTCCAATTCGCATTTATGTAGGTCCTTTACCGAATAGTTAGGCATGAGCTTGCCGAAATGTTCTTCAAATGCTTAAGACACAGATAGGGGACTTTTTTTTACTATTTTTCAAATATGTCGATAGCTAAATTATAAATCATGCTTTTTCGGTATCTTTCTTGATACATATCAACTATCTGGACTCCAGCATTATTGCAATCCGGAAGTCTGATACTGATTCATTTTTGAAAGTGGCCTTGAAGACTATATTGCAATATTGAACTTACTACTTATAGCATGAGGTTTTTATTATACTTTATCCTAGGCTTGTTACTAAGAGAAATAATAAAGACATGTCATTTCTGTTCATCCGATCGTCACTAGTTTTTAAATCTAAAATTAGAGCTAGATTGATAAAATGCTGTGTTTTTTTTAAAACGCTTTCAATGTCACGTCTTCTTTTAAAATGTCTTCAGGGTAAACCGTAACTTCTAAAAACTCTTTCTAGAACTTATTCTCAGAGGTTCAGATGTTTAGTGATTTAGAGACTTTTACATGTTTTATAAAAGATTCGGCTATATTATCGTCTGCAATGTTTAAATTCAGATTCTGTAAATATGTGAACGATAAGCCAAGTTTCATTTTATAAGAAGTAGAGACAGTACTTAAGTCCGAAACATTACAGAAGCAATAATCTACATCGGTCAATCCGAAGCTGTTGACTTCGTTAACGAACGAAGGCTTTATATAAATAACAGATACTTTGTTTATGCGATGAATTGAAGCTCAGAAGATCTTAGTTCGATTGTCGGTCACTACATTATTTTAAAAAAAACTACGTCTTATCATGAGTCACTTAGATGGAGAGCGCTGCATGCAGCTAGGCCTTATAAAATAAAAGAAGATTGAGAATAGTCTTCCATTTATATAGTCTGTCCTTGTATGTTCGTCATTTTCCAGTGGTCTAACAATCATTATCTCACCACAGGCCTGATGTATCTACTAAAAAAGCAACATTAGGTAGAATTCCGCGTCATCAAAAATTCATCTATTTTGAAACCACATTTTTGCAGAAATCTAACAATTCCCAAACCACCTTCTATTTCCAGCAATAATGGCAAAAGTTGTTGGTCATGACAGAGCGTCCATGGAAATTAGTACCGAACAGTACTCAATCGAACGACAAAACGAGATCTTCAAATTCGAGATCAACATTCAGGCGATCTTCAAACGAAACCCCGCATCAGGAACAACGAGTGCCCTCCTCGGACGTGGACCGATGGTATTGCTAGTGCCTCGCAAGAATCTCGAATGTCAATGTCCGAAAATAAAGCTCAATAAGTAAGAATCAAAACGATCCACGATCACCCACTCGGTGGACCCATACTAAACTTATAAAAACGTTCCATCTTTAATTACAGATCATATCTTATCCTGGGACGAGATTCTGAAGCCGCTCCTGGCTACCTAGCTGTTGGTCCCAGCTCAGTCGTTTTCGAATGGAAGGACGAGTGGTCGCTGCGAATGAAGCGATTCCAGCGTAGGGCGCGCAAATGCAGTTGAATTGAACCGGAAACGGAATACGTCAAGACGGACTTTAACTTTATTCATTTGGACAGAATTCGATTTGTGTATAAATTGTACAGCATAACAAAGCTTCTCACATTCTTCGGTATAATGTTGTAGAGGTTCACACACCATCCCCCAAAATGTATCCCATCCGTAGGTAGAGTTTGTTCATCCACCCACACACTCACAGACACGTTTGTGACAAAAATGTTAATTTAAGACCTTTTAGATTGTTTGAAAGCACTTTGACGTATAGAGATGATGTTGCGCGGATAGAAGGCGGCTGGCTATGTGCCGCAGCGAATGGTGGCAAGTAATGCTGACGCAGCTGATTGTATATGGAATAGAGTTGGGTCACCATTATTTTTCAGACATTCGTCATACGCGAATGTGCGTGGCCGTAAATCAAAAAGCAAGCTCTGAAATACTCCGTCTATGCCTTCATGACAGTTCGTTAATGGTAACACTGTATGCCTGTCCCTGGACAACTGGACCATGACCATGGTTGTGATTGTAAATCACAGACGGGCAGTTAACATGTAGTTCCCTGTCTATTTGATTTACGATTACGAACTCTGGTGCATAGCCCACATCTGTATATGAATGGAAAATGAGAACTAGATAGGCGGATTGTGCAGACGAAAAAGGTAGAGACCAACTGGTAGGGCAGGCATTTTTTTTAATTTCTTGTGACAGATGGTGATAATGCCATTTGACAAAAAATTGGTGTACTACGGTTGCCTTTCTCTTTCCAAGGTAATTTGCGGTTCATAAGGGCAAGTTCTTTCAATATTTTAAAGGGTTAGACTCTCGATTTTTTGGTGCTCGACTTCTATTGTTGTCGCTATTAAAAGGACTAAGGGCTTTGAAATACAATGAGCCTAACTTTATGGAAAGGAGTAGCTTTCTTCATCAATCCTGCTATTTAAATGAGCATGATCAAGGTAGTCTTTACCATTTTTTGGTGTCTTTTAACACTCAAAATTTTCGAAATCTATAATGTTTGGTCTGGCCCATACCTTGCGGCTGTCTTTTCTACCATAGTCTGCTTCCAATTCATACTTATAAAAAACTTCATGTCTATTACAAAAACTTCTTTCAAATCGTTTAACAATTCTTAAAAATAACATTTTAGCAACCACTGCCAACTATGGATACTAAAATAGATACAATAGACAAAAGATAAAATCATTTTCAAGGAAAATAAATAAAACCAAAAGACTTTGACAAATAATACATCTTAAACAAAAATAAAATATTTATAAATTCTTACATCTAACAAAAATAATATATATCCAAACTGTATGCTGTTTAATTTAATTAATCGATCGAATTTATTACATTGAATAACTATCCTAGGGAACAAACCACTTTCGCCACTTAAACTTAATTTTAAATATATTTTAAATTGTTCTTATACCACCATCAACATTCGAGTAAAAAAGTTCTCTTGTCGTAAACCGTTTCCACTTAGTTTTAAGTATAGGACGTACACAACAAGTAATTTAACCAAAAAATAACAATAGAACAATGAGTGATACATTTTTACAATTACATAAATATACGTGTACTTAAATATATTTTATTTAAAATGTAAAGTTTAAACATATCTGTATAGTATAGTGTCAAGATAACAGTATTCTTAAGATAGAATTAATAAATAAAAAAAGGAAATGAATGCTTAATGCGGTTATTTATAGATGAGCTGTTGATACTCAAAAAAGAATAAAAATATCTACTTAATAAAAACATTTTTATGTATAACTAATTTTATTATTATCTACTTTGTAAATATTTTTTTAATATACATACATATAAATTATGTTTAGTCATAACTAGTTTGAACAAATAAATCAATAAATATATATATATATGAAATTTAAAAATTTGTTCGAATTTTTATTTAGTTTGTTGGTATAGCTTGACATTTTGGGC
This sequence comes from Rhingia campestris, assembly GCA_932526625.1. Taxonomy (NCBI): domain Eukaryota; kingdom Metazoa; phylum Arthropoda; class Insecta; order Diptera; family Syrphidae; genus Rhingia; species Rhingia campestris. The sequence continues at coordinate 65,342,246 of OW052182.1, forward strand.
TGTCGAATTTGCTGTATGCATTTTTATTCTCCTCTAGTATAGTCTAGTCTTTTGATAATTCTAACTCTGTCGTTTTGTTTTTATGCAAAATTTGTTTTCATTATGAAGATGGTCTACGAATATTTCCAATTCCCCCCTTTTTGTATTCCTTTTCCTACAGCCCTAGTTAGGTGAACATGATCAACTCTTACAGGTCATCTACGAATCTCAAGGTAAGGCCTCTTTGACAGAGTTGGTGGCGGATAAGAGGAACGAACAAGTGCAGCACTCAATCCTGAAGTGAATACTGACGAGCCTGTTTTTGTATCTAATATATTGGAGCTAGCGCTTCAGATTTGGGGCTATGATTTGGGTTAACTATACAATCACGGAAGAAAGATTGCAGACATAAACGATGTGTACAAGGCAACGATGCAGGGGAAGACGAGAGCTGCTATTGAGAAGAACGAAAAGAAAGAAAAAAAAAGGGCAAGAAAAGCGCACCATCGAATATATAGAGAGGTCCTACTCCAGAATTTTGGTTGCGGTGAGTGTTTTGGACTACTAAGCACGGTGTCCCTGGTTAAAATCCGGAAAGTGGCAACACCAATTTTTTTTCCCTGATCCACCTCTTGCGAAAGTCTGACACACATCTAAGAGTGGCAAAAATAATTACTTCGCAAACGCAATTGAACTGAGAAGCTAGGTTTGAGGCCGTAAATGCCTAATATATAAATTTTTTACACTCCAGAAATGATGTTCGTAAACAAAGTGTAAAATGTCAATGCCGGTGATATAAGGCGGGATAGGAATCTTGTCGAGATGAACAAGGAAAGGTCGTAGTTGAGTCACAGAATGAACCGCTTAATATTGGTGACGGCACCGAAAACGATCGATACCCACTACCTTTCCATTGATTTGAAATCGGCATATGACAGTATTTAGAAAGACGAACTATACACAGCGATGTTTATTTTAGGCATGCCGCCCAAATTCATCCATCTATTCAGGATGACGATGCAGAATTCTCACTGCTCAGAGTCGGAAACGACTTTTCCGAAAAATGTTATTTCGAAGAAGGATTTTGACAAGATGAGGCATTGTCAGTGACTTCTTAAAGATACTTTTTCGGAGGATTATGCAAAACTTCCGAGCCAACACCAGATTAGACTTCCGGGTTAAGAGTTCTAATCCCATTTGTTTCGCAAAACCGAAATGGCATCGGTTTCCTAAGATCAGTCTTCGTTGTATCTCCAAGGTGTCATTCGTAGGATTGATGTCGAAGTAGATGAACTTACAATTTTGTGCAAGGTTGTGCGTCGACAGTACTTTGTTTGTTGATAGCATATACTTTGTCTTGTCCTTGTTAATTTGAACACCGAGACTTTTCGCCTCTTAATCCATTGCCGTAAATGATTCTAAAGGGCGTTTTTTTTTACAGGTATAGAACTTTAAGTTGGCAACACTATTTTAACTGGCGGCCATTTTGTCAGCTGTCAAGTGATTAATTTTTAGTTTTGTTTGATGCTGGCCAGAACGTTACAGTCAATGGTGACCGCTATAGAGTCATGATTACTGACTTTTTCGTTCATCAATTGAACAACCATGATGTGCAGAAGCTGTGGTTTCAACAAGACGGCACAACATGTCACACAGCTCGTGCCACAATTTGGCCTTCAAGATCGTGCAATTTAACGCCGCTTGACTATTGTCTGTGGGGATATATGAAGTCACTAGTCTACGCCGATAAGCCCGAAACGATTGACCACTTGAAGTACAGCATTCGCTGCGTTATTGCCGATATTGAAAAAATTCATAGAAAATTGGACCTCCAGATTAGACTATGTCCGAGCCAGCCGTGGCGGTCATATGGCAGAAATCATATTTAAATTATAATGCCAGAAGATCAACTTTCGAATAAAGCCGAGGTAGACAAAGTCCCGTACTACCTCAAAGTTATATCTGTCAATGTGTGTCCTTTCGTGTTGACAGCATATACTTAGTCTTACCCTCATTTACTGCTAAACCCATTTTTGCCGCTTCCTTCTCTATACTAGCAAACGTGGCTATGACATCACGTTGAGTCCTACCAATGATGTCAATATCGTCGGCGTATGCTAGTAGTTGCACCGATTTTTGGAAAATTGTGCCTCTGGTGTTGGCTCGGGAGTTTTGCACAATCCTCTCAAGTCACATGACAGCGCATCGCCTTGCCTAAATCCTTTTTTTGATATCGAATGTATCGGTGAGGTCGTTTCCGACCTCACCCACCGTCGTGGGTGTGTCTACGCTTTGCTTTTTCGAAGATCCTGCATTTCAGGTAGATGTGAGTTGTGTTATATTTTTGTAGAATTGCCAAATGTTTTTTTGATGATTTAAGACTTTTCGACTTGCCAGGGAGTAAGAGCGAAAACAGAGTAGCCCACTGTGCCCCCTTTTCTTTTAGGGTCTTATTAGCTGGGTGTTCCATTATCATGTTACAGGTTTTTTCATGTAGCCTCTAGACATATTTTGGGTAGTTGCAATATTATTTGCCACAGCCTGCCTTAGGTCTTATTTAGGGCCTTAATACTTTTTATTCAATTATGCATGCATGCATGTTACCTACAAAGTGCCTAGCCGAATGGTGGAGTTTAAAAAAAAACATTTTTTTCTGACTATACTACTTCGATAATTTTTCAGATCTTGGCGAGAGTTTAAATTGCTAGTTAACTTTCGTTTGAATATTCTAGATCCAGAAAAATTTAGCAAGCGATACTCAACAGGGATAGTGTTTTCAGGCTAGCTATAGGGGATATTTTCAAGCCACTAATCAGTAAATTGAATTGAAGCCACCACCACTGATGGTCATAAATGGTGCTGCTTAAAGTAGATGCAATGTATCTATATCACCAGCGACATGCAGCCTTGCCCGAATGACTTATTGACTTTATAAAAACGTCCGCACAACCTGTGGAAAGTGTAATTCTTTTTTTCCTTTTCTACAATTTGAATGCCAACCCACATTCTAATTGCAATCAATTTCCGTCGTAAATTCATTAAATAAACGTAAATAACCAACTCCGCTGTGACCCGTGCCTACATAGATACCTACCAACCTTTAAGTTGAAACAAAATTAAAATTCATAAATCAAATTTTAATTTCATAAATCGCAGCGGCTAAGGAAACGAAAGTGTAATTAAAACTCACCCGCCCATTAATACTAATTAGAATCCAGTATGAAAAAACCTTTCGCCCTTATTCAGCATAATTCCCAAGGAGTGCAGTCTTGTCGTCCTCGCCAAACACACACTGTCGCCCCGTCGCCGAATGCCCCCAGCTATGTATACAGCCATCGCACAGGCACCATTAGAGAGCTTTTATCATACAAAGCAGAGGCAAAGGGTTGATGGTGTTGTTGTTGTTGTAGTTGATGATGATGGTGGTGAAGCTGCTCTAAATCATAAACACACTACTACTCCACAACAGCCTCCCCATACCTCTGAGAGAGGACGAGAGCATGGATAAGCATTTTTAATACAGTTCGCCAGGATGAAAGTGGGATTTGCATAAAATAATTACAAGGCAATGGTATATGTGACTCCAACTATATAGTCGCACATTCTTATATTTTGTGGACGAGATCAATGAGCGCTCAAAACCTACAAAGTGTGAGGCAGAATCTTAAGAAATTTCTTATCCGCGCACTTATGGAACACATTAAGATATGAATACCGACGAATGGACTGACAATGCCAAAGGAAGAGGGAGGGGGTTAACGACGACGACGAGTTTTATCAATTTACTTTACTCTTATCCTGGGGTAGTTAAATTTTTTTTATTCTCCAAAGCGCATAAAATAAGTTGTAAATGTGGGCTCTAACATATTCTTTGAAAATGTACTTTTATTTACTTATCCTTGCCAAGTGTGGGATGGAGAAACGGTGGGGGCCGGAAGCTAACGCAAAAAAAAGATGAAGTAATACACCCAGACCCGCAGTAAAGATATGCTCAAACGTTGAGTGCACACAGGAAGCTGAGGGATATATCACGTGCCACTGAGTGGATGATTATTTAAGGGTTGATGCGACGGGGCGGCAATCGGGCTGGGAAATGCTCGCACATAAAAGTGGAATAAAACTCTCCAGCATTTAAATTTACCCGAATACGGTGGTGTACACTTGACGGGAAAAGTTTCTTCATCTCTCGTGAATAGCAGAACTAAAGCCTGGAGCACGAAGAGCCCCCCATCGTCATGTCAGCCAAGACATATTTTCCAGCCAATTTGTTCGTCATAAAGTATCCGCAAATAACGAAATTAACCAGGCAGACAAATGGCGTGGAAACTCTAACGCTGATAGAGGTTTTGAGCGGGCCGGGCGCTGCCGGGAGGTAAGGACACACATACATAATCACGAAAAGAAAATAAACAGAAACATTTTGTCACACAGCATGGTACTGGTATTGGTTTGGGTTTAGGGAATATTTCGAGGCAAATAATTGGCAAATCATGTCGCGTTTTCGACGCACCATCACAATAAAATTTCACAATGATTGCTGCGACACTGGGTGTCAGCACTTGCGGCTAGAAGTGGGCGTATTTAGAGAAAAGTAACCACAACAAGTGTGATGAGTTTAATGAATCTGAACTAATTCAATTAGCTAACCGCGGATGAGGGATTGGGTAAAGAAAGTTATGGCATTTCTGAGATTATGGAAATTGAAATCTTTTATTAATTGTTTGAGAATACACCCACACACCGGATGGTAGGTTTGTCTACGACGAACACATTTTATGAGGCAAAAACGGGGACAAAATATATATTTCAACACACAAAAAGGGATGTTTAACTTTGAATTTCAAAGAAAGGTGCTTACATTATACGAATTTCGATAAAAATCAAAAAGCACTAAAGCACTAAAGCAAAAAATGGCAAAAATAATAAAATAAAAATAAAAACTTTTTCTTTATGAAAAATCTTATATATAAAATTCTCATGTTGCGGTGTTAGTCATTATACTCCTCCGAAATGGCTCGACCGATTTTCGTGAAATTTTGTGTACATATCCGTTAGGCCTGAGAATCGGACAACATCTATTTTTCATCCCCCTAAATGTTAAGGGTGGTCCACCCCTAATTTTTATATATAGATATATACACTTATAGCAAATAGTTTTTTTTATTGAACTAAACAAATGTTTTCTAGAAAAAAATATACATGGCAAACAACGTTTGCCGGGTTAGCTAGTAATATATAACAAATAAGTTTGATAAAATTATACAAAATTAGATGATTTTGGAAAAAAAAATTAACAGAAAATGTTTAACTACTTACGTATTTGCGTTTTACCTCAGTGCAGTCCAGCCCCAGAGTAGGGAGCTTCACGACGGAACAACAAAAACTTGCGACAGTCGGTCAAAGGGAATACACCATTTTCGAAGCCCATGAACTGTGGGAGAACGTTGCTCGTCACGATCTGATTGGATGGAAGGGTGATTGAGGACGTTCCCTCGTAGACCCGAACACATTGATGACGGGTGGTGTACAACGATCCCCGGAACCTACACCGTATTATGGACACAAACGCAAAGGTTTGATGGCATGGAGCAGACGTTCTCCTTCTTTCACCCAAAGAGGGAGCAATGGTGGAATGCAATGCGAATTTATGGAACCACATGAATTTTCACTTAGCTGATGGCGGCGGAACAGCCGAAAAGCCAACGGAAGTGCTCAATCCCGTATTTAATACAGATAGCCCATGTCCTATTGGTGTCTAATAAATTGGAGCTCGCCCTCCAGGTTGGGGTTGTGTTTTGGGTTAACTACCAAAAAAAGTTGTTGTTACGAAGCAATCAGGAGCCTCAGAAAGGACTGACTTTATTGTTGACGACCATGCTAAACGAAAAATGGACAACGACGTTCATATCTGCACGTGGAATATGAGAACATTAAACAGGAGATGTGCAGCCGAATAACTACCAGAAACTCTAAGCTGCATAAAAGCAGACATTACTGCTGTGTTACCTAATAGGGCCTTCTTGTAGTGAGCAAAAAGCGGAATAGTCGCGGATGGGGATTTGGTATAAGTGCCAATATTAGGCAAGAAGTGTTATGAGCGTGAGCGATAGACTGCTTCTACGACAAAATTAATAAGCGACTACTGAAGAACGATGATAAAATCATGCTGTAAGGTTTTAAAGTAAAGGTATAGGATAATATGCTTTTTTTAGCAGAATTATCGGAAAACAAAGCCTACCACGTCTGACAACGAACTTATGCTAATTGACTTTGCTGCGAAATGAAATGCCACAATAGCCAACAAATGGTTTTCTTACTTCGATAAGGGGACATGGCGGTCTCCAGAAAAACTAACGGTCAATCAAATTGATCACATTGAAACATAGAAACCCGCGGTTTAATGAAGACAGCCAAAAGCGGGGCCAACAAGGCTAAGCTCTATAGACAAATCCGCTTTATAAATCCGGGCGAAATAATCTGCTAAGTAACATTCAACAACTCAAAAGCTAAGTTTAGTCGGATCAAACAATGCGTTGTACGATTCACAAAATAGGAGACCATCTGAACTACGGCTACGACCTAGGCTACAACATCGCCTGCATAATCCCATCTGCAGTAATATGTGAACGCCTGAAACCATTTACCAACAACCTGATAGGGCCTTATCAGGGTCAGAAAAGACCTCACTGAAGCATTTCTTTGTGATTTCTTTAATATCGTTATTAAGGTAATTGTGCAAAACTCCCTAGTCAAAACCAGAGGCACAAATCGTTGCAGCTACTAGCATATGTCGACGATATATTGACATCATTGATCGGACTTAACGTTATGTCACGTCCACGTTTGCTAGTATAGAGAAGGACGCGTCAAGAATGGGTTCAGCAGTAAATGAGGGCAAGACCAAGGATATGATGTCAAGATAAAAGAACACAAAACAACGATAAATATATGATATATATATATATATATATATATATATATATATATATATAGATATAGATATGAAAATGGTTGATAATGCCAATTCGTTAACCTTCTATACCCTAACCCATAGAACAGAGGCTACAAAATATGTGTCAAGAACCTAGTTTGTAACGTAAAAAAATTCGAAAAAACAACGCTCGGTGAATATTTTTATGAACATTTCGGCTTTATATTATTTTAAACCACATGACAGAGCTTATTAATTTTAAAAATTACTGTCCAAGATAATATTAAGCCAAATAAATATTGAGGAAATAAAAAAAATCGAATCTTCAAAAACTGATAATCGGTATTTTTGTAGTAGATTGCGAATTCGCTCCGAATAAAATCTAGTCAATAATTAAATAAACTGTAATAGCACTAAATTTTTATTAATTTAGATAATATAGACTGATACATTAAGCAGATTTAGCAGTCATCGGCTATATTTGATAAAAAAATAATCGTTAGCTGATAACGTGTTTTCAGCTTGAACATTGAACAATGATTATCTTTAAAAGTACTAAATTCAGATGAAAAGAGTGATAATGCACTCACGTATAAAAAGTGATTTGATATAACTACTGCAGTGAGGTGTGGTTCCAAAGTATATTTTCATGTAACCACTATTGAATCCGTGATTAGGTTAGCTTTATCACTTACAATAAATTCTTTAAAAAATTAACAAGATAAAGCAAAAATCAAATACAAATTTTCGACCCAACAGGCTCGTTAGTACTCAGCGTCAAGCTCTTTCTCATAACCATTCATGTGTGCGTGTGTACTTCCTGCACGATGTCGGGATCTCCTGTTTTGTGCCGAATCCGAACGGCTTAGTTGAGATAAGCTTTTCTTGACAATTGATACTACTCGGATTAATTTTTCAGATTATCACGAGAGGAGGGCCAGTGAATATTCACTTAGGTGTTGCTGCTACTGGCAAACGAACCCATACCTTCCGTGGCCGCACTAAATAATGATAGATCTACCATGTATACAAAAGTTTATATTTAAAAACAAAACAAAATTTAACACGTTCAAAACTAAATTATTGCACGGAGCTGTTTGTTTTTAGAACTCTCAGTTTTGAGTAAATGATATCCCAGTCCAAGTAAGCTCCAACGATGTACCTTATATTCTGTTCGGTATCATCATATCCGGTTCGTCCGTGAAGCAGGCGTATGTTATTAAATGTCAAGACATCTCCAGGTGAGGTCTTAAATTCCGCAGCATCAGATCGGGCCATTCTAATAAACTTTGAGTACGATTCATACCATGGAATAACATCGTTTATGTCGACTGAGAAATGACTGTCCCGCTGTGGAATGCTATGGTTGATTCTTGTATAGTTGCCTTCTTTATCTAAGCTGATGGTATGCAAACAAGAGAAAGAGAGGTATTGTGATTAAGAATAAGTCTATGGCAAAAGATTATATGTTAGTGCGACATCTTCTAACATCAAGCGCTTAACGGCTCAAGCTAAAAGTTGCTGTGTATATTTGGAATTTTAAAGACCCTTTCAAGCGAAAACATCAAAGCTGTAATATATTTATTACAAAGTATCATAACTACAATTACATTTGACAGCGGAATAGTTTTACATCATTTCCGAGGTCTATTGATGAAAACAAAGTATTTCGACTAGTCGGAATTGTTCAGACTTGAAGGAAAGCTTTTAAAAATGTATATCTCACTAAGCAGCGTTCTGCTAAAAATCAATGGAGGCCCTAACCTGGTAAAATGTCGATATTACTGCAACCAGAGGTATGCTGGTGATTAATGAGATGACGTTTTGTCATCTTTGATGGCTTGTAATGGCCAAGGTGGGTCTTAATGATTCCCTTTTAAATGGTTCACATGAATCAGAATTAAGTCTAAAATTACGATACCTATGTGGGATTTATAAAACAAATAAATATTAAGCATAAACGGCCCGTATAGGGCGTGAAGTTCTACTGCCAGTTTAAAATATTCTGCAGTCCGTCTGACTATAAATCCAAGAGAATTGCTTGGATATTTGTCAGACTTTCATAAGAGGCGACAGTGAAACAAATGTAAGCACATACTGTTACTGCAAAATTTAAAATGGCCAGCTAGATGAAGATTTGATATATCTAATGCCATACTTTAGCCTATTGGTAGATGGTTAGGTAAGGTTAGGTTAAGGTGCCTTCACGGGTAGTTTGCGCACACTTGGACTAGATAGGTGCGATTTGATATTTCATGATCCATCTTCTCCTCAGTTCGTTTGTCTAAACTGATCTTGCTGAGTAAGCTAATTATCTTATATTTACTAGCTCACTTTTAATAGAGAGTGCTGAACATCCCTAACGGAGGTGAGATAAGATCTTCATCCAGACAGCTTCTACAGTATTTGTTACACAGTAGGATTAAAGGGCAGCGTCCTGTGAGGACACCGATGATGGTACTTATATGTGATCTAATCCAACTTAGAGATAGCTTCTAAAACGCGCGCTAAAAGGTTGATGAATACCCTTAAAATCACTAATCACAGCTAAGGCTTTAGGGAAAGTGAGGAAAAAAAGAAGAGATACCGGTGTGCGTTGATTTTAAATATCTTTCAATTGTAAAACATTCGTTTTGCTCGGTTTAGGAATAAAGGTCTTTATTTCAAAGTATATCCGAATTTAGGCTTGAGGGTAAATTGATTAGCATTCATAGCTAATATTGAATGCCTGTTTCATTTGAAATTTTTCTGTTATAGTAGCGTTAAAAGACTGTTAGGCAGGATACATTCCTGCGATGTTCAATACGGTTCGATACGGTTCAGTCTCTATAGTCCAACTGTTAAAGTACTCTTCCATATTGTGAACAGATAGGGGCTAATTTGTACACAATAAGACATGTGACTAACAGAATTATTTATTTTAATCTGTTGTAAATTCATTAAGTTCTGTCAAGCAGAAAAACTGCACTCTAATATATGATATTTGGTACAGCTGTAGGCATTACCAGAAAAATTTTGCTCCAGATTATTCTCCAGATTATGTCATTTCTGAAGACTTTTACTAATATTTCCTTTGATGCAATTTCTGGTTGATACATAATTAAGATACATAATTACTGCCAATCAATAAAACAGGCTGTAATGTTTTTAACTTGTTTTTGAATGGCTGTGATTTACTACAGCCGAAAGGTGTAATTGAGTGACTTTGAGAAGACTCACTTACCTTTCTCTATCGTCAAAGAAGGTTATACCTTTTATTGCTAAGTGATTCCAAGACATGTCTGTCGGATAGAAATACTCCAAAGTTCTTATCAAAGTCATAAATGAGTTTCTCATAATCGGTAAGTGACATTAATTTTCCTCGATAAAATATTTCAAGTATGCTTGAGTGTCTAAAAGTTCTGGGTTCTCTAAGTACGAGAGGAGATCTGGCTACCACGTTCTTTGTAAAGATATCAATAGAATATAGATTTAAAAGTGTTTTTCTATACCTAATTGTTGTGTGGGTTAAATGGAGCCCATTATACCCAGACATGCAAATCATTGGACGCTGTTGCTCAAATGTATGAGACATCGTTTGATATTAACTGCCTGCCAGGTAAGTTAGAATTAGAATACGTTTTCCCAGAGGCTTTTATGAAGGCATAAAATGCACTAAGTCCTTTCTTCGCTCTTTGTTAAGTATTTAATTTCATGTTTAAATTGGAGTTTAACACTTCACTTACTGGGCGCGAAAAATATTGTGCAATATATAAATCTCCTGTGAAATTGGAATTTTAATGGATGCCATTTTACCACTCCAGACCAACGAAAAACGAATATGTTTTTCGATTCGTATTACGGTTTCGCCTGCGAGAGATTCTGTTTCTATCAAATACTGTTACGCAAGTTAGAATGCACAGAGGGAACAACCAAAATAACCTGCCCGGCTTATTCGAACAACAACTCATCTAGAAATCTCACAGGTTTTCAATTCGCTTAAACATAGATATCTATCCTATAGGTATCTAATATGTTCGAGCTTTCAATCACGAAAAAACCTTATTGTTAAGAAGCAACCAATGAATCGGAAAGAAATGATTGGACTTAATACGACCATCCTATATGAAAAAAGGATAATAACTTAGAATGTTATAACCCTTATCTGCAAATGTGCAGCCGGAAAACTACCGGAAGTTCTAAACTGCTAGAAAGCATAAATTATAAATTACTGCCATTCAGTAAATATGATGAGATGGGCCGGCCAAAATAAAGATATAAAACTGTGACTGTAAGGAAAGACAACGACTATCCTAATGCAGATTTGTTATAACCGAAAGATATAGGCAAGAAATTTTATGTTTCGAAGACATTATCTAACGAATTGTAACAATCCGCACCGAAGCCAAATTCGACAATTTCTGGCTTAGATACATGCACTCACGCATCGACGGAGGAAAAATATGATATCAGTAAAGACTGTTTCTACGAGCTACTAATGTTAAAATCGTGCTGTTTAAGTGTTTAAATCGTGCTGTTTCATTCTAACTCAAAGGTAGAAAGATAGTTTTCGCCTCTATAACAAATGGCACGCGTCCAAGCAAGGTAAGAATGCGGATATCCACCAAAGAAAGATACTTCCCAGACATTTGCAGAACGCGTAATCAATAATATCTCGATTAATATCATCCGACAACCATCAAATGCAGACGAATGGCGATAATGTCGACAATCTACAAGATCGGCCTCAATTGATGTACTAGATCTCTCCACCCACCAGAAAGAAACCTTGGGTTTGACGAAAAATTCGTACAGATGCTCGCCACCTTAATTCATCCTACAAATCGAAACTGCAGGTTAAGACGATAGCCGTCATTAGCAGCTTATAGGCACGCCATCTATCAACGACACGAACACACAAATAATTCTTTTGTTACAGAACAAGCAAACAATGGGACGAACATTCAGAAAACATTTGCCCACCAATTCAATAGCAGACTTCACAAACATCTGCAATCATCATCTCAGACACTCTTTGAGTGTCATAGGTTTGCTTCACCTAACAAGCCCGATTTTGAATTTAAAAAAAGGTCTCCTGACTTTTTAAGTCTTTCAGATTTTTACAAGAGATGGGGCAATATGTGGGAAATATTTATTCTATGGATAAAGTATATGATACTATAGTCTCACAATAAACATTAAACTATAAGTAAAATTTCGAGTGCCTAACTACAATGGAAGTATCTTAAATTTGACTACAAAAGAGAGTTCCAATAAAATTTAGACATTGGAGCCGACTAGGTATAGCGACAACGTCTTCTCTTTCCATACCCCATAATTGACAGCCTTTGTTACGAAATGTAAATGGAGACTAACATGGAACGTAATTGTAGTCATATAACCTTTGAAGTAAAATTAAGACACCGAAAATGTAACTAATTACCTTCACTTTCAAAAAGTATCTACCAACTGTATCCACAAGCTTTCAAGTGCAACTCGAAAGAAAACTGAAACTCAAGACACCTTCAAGAGGCTCCTCCAAAAGTCTTCTTCAGTATTTGAAGAAAGAAACTACATCCAACCACTTGACACAAAGTGTGGATACACACAACGAGTGCACACATTTGTATCTATAACCACAACTCCATACTACTGATTGTTTACAAATTATCTCACCATATAACCGGTGCTCGCCAGATGTTATGAAAGCTACTTCCGTCTTCGCTTCCAATGTCATTCCAGTCAACAACGGTATCTGTCAAAATCTTAAAGGCCTCCGGATCATCAGCCTTTAGTCGGTCGGCGATATGGAATGCGTCAACCAGAGTGTTGCTGCCACCTTTTGACTTTGATTGTACGAGGCAATGGAGAATGTTTACGCTTGGTTTGTACTCGTAATATGGAAGGTCTGTGTGCAGGGGTAGCGGATCCGATAGATAAGCATAGTTCTTTGCGCCCGGCTTTGACTGAACAATAAATTCCTCGCTATAAAAGGGAGATACATTAACAATCGAGAGGTGATAAGATGTTGTAGATACATACCCATAGGTTGTCTTTCGAATGAAACCTACTCGATCGGCTAGACGTCGAACGACATCTTTTTCCAAGGGTGAGTCTTTTATAGTTGCAACGCCATACACTGCCAGACATTCAAGCCATTTTTTTAGATCTAGAAGGTGAATGAAAAATTTATCCAAGTATCTGATGTAGAATAGACGTGAAGAAAAAATCGTATTCACGTATCTATCTACTACAGTATATAAAGGCCAACCACTCACCTTCGTCGTTGTTTATGACATCGTCAAACTTGAAGACATTCGTAACCCGGTCAAAGTCCGCTCCCCGCCAATGCACCGGCTTCGGTCGATAAAATTCAGTCAAGTATTTATTTCGCCTGCTGGCGCTAAAATCCCGTTCTCTCAGCCACTTGAGGTCGTACGTCGACGTATGCTGATCACTCCACTTCACTTTAATTGTATTTTCCGACTTGTCCGCCTGTGTGTTTGTGTGTGTATAAATGTAAACAAACGTTCCAATGAGATTGTATCTATTTGCCATAGCTATACCTTTACCCTACCGAAATATCTTGCACTTTCACTTTTGTGTCAAACGCGTCCCAGTCGATTCGCCGGCTCTGTGAACTCTGATGAAAGCACTGGGGGCAACGACAGTTGTCACGTAACCAAACGCCGGGAAATTTCATTGCATTTGCATCGTCACTGGTATTGCCATCCGCCCGCACCACGATGTATCTATCGTTCTCAACAAATGCACTGATTAATCGCTTGTGCATGACATGCACTGCATGTGGATGTTGAAAACATCTTTTAGCGCGAAATACGAAGCGAATCGGCCTGGCGAACATATGGGCGGCGTTTAGTGTCTGTTTGACTCGCGAATGCCAAACGGCAACTGAGCGTGCATAGCGATTGCTTTAGCTGGTTATGCCGAAAATAGCCGCACTTCAAGTTGGACTTTGGCACGAGAAATGCGAGCGGCGGGCAACAAGTTGCTTTGGGGCAGGCACGTCACGCGAAAGTGAATCAGTCCCCTTCCTGATAAGATAGATATACTCGTGTACAGAGCAGACTGTGAATGGTGGAGATACTTTGGAAAAATTGAGAAGTGAATTTGAATGGTTATCTGAAGGCACGATCGCAACAATTACTGCGATCGAATGTGGTACTTGGGGATTGGTTGGATTTATCTTTCCTGTTTCCATGGGACAATATTAATTGTCGTGTGTTGTTTGGTCCCGCTTAATGATTTATAGATGACAAGCTTGTTTTGTATTATTAAATGAGCGCTAGACAATGAGCGGATTTTCCGTTGTTAGTCAAATGGATGCGATTTGGATCGGCTGGTAGAGGACCTGTGCGATGAGTATCTATTATGAAAGTTCCACACAAATCATCGGAATGGGCTTTCTCCGAAATTGATAATGATAACCGGTAAAGTACAGCAAGAGAATAGTTTAATTTTAACTGAGAGACAGGTTGTTGGACACTGGGTGCTGGGCGCTTTTATGTGATGAATTCGCTTTGACTAATGAGAAAAGCTATAAATCAATTGCGGACAACACAAACCCAGCGCAGGCATACAGCGCTAGCGATTAGTCGACGTGATAATGGCGGAGAATCTACAAATGGGTGCTGTTATAGCTAGGAGGCAGAAACTCACACAATATATGGCGGTATGTGGGAAGGCCCATTGACACAGAAATAAAAATAAAATTTCCAAAACGCGCATCCAACATCAAATGCCTTAAAGCGTTGTGGATCAAGTTGCTTGATGACAGGATTCTGTATCTTCTTGATGTTCCGGAACATTGAGCAATTTTTTCATGAAAAATAATGTTAATGATATCAAATTTATATCAAAAGGGGGCCATCGTTTGATACGCCATTTTGAATAGGTTGTGGGGGACATCTCTCTATATGTTCGATCGCGCATTTTTCTTGTTCTATATTCCTTTTTCCGAATAGCGGCTGTCCTCCACTTCTATCGGCAGCTCTCGTATTCATCTAAAGTATTATCTTAAAGGCCTTATTCCACCACCACCAGGATTTCTAACTTGCTGTTGCTGCAGTTTTAATGGGTTGTTAACAACATCGAGATTGGTTTTCGATATTATATGCTGGTGATATAGCATTTATCGAGATATAAGGGGATTCGCTTTCTGTAAGGGTCTCCATGGTCATATGTCTTTCGAATTTTAATATTGTTCCAGCATCTTACCAAAAAAAACAAATCATTTGTGGGACGCGGATGACTTATATCAAAAATTCCCAAGTCGAAGATCTGGGTCTGGATTGTTATTGTCGCAGAGACATTTTCATTAACCAGTAGGTAATGAGCTTCGTCTAGGAACCAAGTCTGCTCCACATATCAGCAACAAAAATAAGAATGTTATCAAAACTTGCAGTTATTGAGGCAATATTTATAGCTGCTAGACCTCTTCAATATAACTGCATGGGGTTCAACAGATAATAAAAAGTCCAGTATGTGGTTGGCTTTAATACGTAAGCTGGTATAAATGCATTATTCATACACGACTAGCTTAAGATCTACTTTCTTAATCCTTGAGTTTTCAAGGAATTTTTTGCTTTTAGAATGTGAATTGAGTCTGCCGATATGCAACGAAGAACGCTTTTGCCGTGGGTTTTAGGACCATGCGTACCCTACGCAGTGAAGTATATAAGTCTGATCACTGATCACTATCTACCACTACTAATTTTGTTTTGCCGCACGGTTATTGAAAAAAGGTGTAAATACCTAAAAACAGACAGGATAGTCTACAATATGCTAGTGACCACATTACGAAGCCACCAGAGTTTTGAAGGAGATTTATTTGAATGGATGAAACTACTAGTTCCTTGGACGGTAATTTCAATCATTCAATTGATAATCAGACATTTTTCAGGGGTCGGCCCTCTTAGAGTTAGAATGGTTGATACTCCTACCTTACTACTGCCACATACGATAATAATTGTACCGCTCTGCACGGAATACTTTGCTCCAATAAGTATACTGACTTCTATATGAAATTCTGAAGAAAAAGTCCCCAGCATATTGAAGTCAGAGCAAACAAATGGAACAAAGGACAGAAAAAACAACAAAATGTGTGAATAACACGAAAAACGCTTGTTGTCAGCCTCTCAGTTCATTCAATTGAACCATTCGACTCTCCCCAAACCAAGATTTCAGTGGCGCAAGTGGTAGGCACTTGGCTCACTAGACACGGGATTACAAGTTCAATCCCCGGTTATGGAATAAGTTGTTTCAAAATTATACAGAGAACTGAACTTTCAAATAATATCACTATTAGAAGGAATCTGATGAGGACACTTGGTAATGTCCGAAATAGCTATAAATTTCCAACAAAATAGTGTTGTTGTACACAAACTACTGTTGTAATTTCAATCATTCAATTTATAATCAGACATTTGTTAGGGGTCGGCCCCCTTAGAGTTAGAATCGTTGTCACTACTACCACAAAACATTTTATTACTCTGATGCTAAAAGTATGCAAAACAAACGACACGCAACCCATAAGATATTCCAAAAGAGGTAAAATCATGACATTAGATTGCATTTCATTCTGTGGTGTCGGATCCTCCGGTAACATGAAAAATTATTTGGCAGAAGTAGACCAACACATTTTTAAAGGGCCCAGAATGTAATGATTTGAACGTTATAGAGAATCTGTGGCATATAGAATAATCGACAATGCATAAAAACATCGCCAGAACTGCAGATCAGACTTGACAAGACTTCATTGAAACTTGGAGTACAGTATTATTAGACAAAGTCCAAGGATTATTAGATTCTATGTCAAGACGCCTTGCAGATAAAGAAGAAAACACAAATTATTAAATACGTTTGCTAATAGATTTCTGTAAATAATTTTGCCAGTGCCCATAAGCTGTGTAAATTATTGTTGTACTTATGTTTTTTTTTTATAATTTTAGCGGGTAATTGTTGAAATTGGATGAAGTTCTTTTGTTTACTGTTTGAAAAAAAAAAAAAACATTAAAATTGAGAAAAGTCATGGAGCATTGCAATGTGTTAATAATTTTGACAGTAACTGTATTTCATCAATGCGGTTTTATGTTTTTGTTATCTTGACATTTTACAGATTGATACAGACGACGTGGTCATGTCGGTTTGTCTTGTCACACGAATGAATATACACAGTGTCCCAGTTAGCCGCTTCAGAAGAGATACGAAGAGGTTTGCTCCTAGTAAATCTACCATCCGAAATGCTTAATCGCACCCGAAAGTGAATTCAAATGAAAAAAAGGTCATTTGAACAATTGCTATAGACATTCCATAAAACGTTTTGTTTTAAAATTAAGTAATTCAGTAGGTACCTACACTTCCTTCTGACCATTTTTGTCTGACAAGAAATGTTTTTTTCTGTTGTTCGTAAGTAAAAAAGGAGTAGTATCCTTGAAAAATTTCAAATTTGCGGAAAATGCATAATAAGTGAAAAAGTGGAAGACATTTTCATTATTTTGAGCCATAACTTTTTTGTAACTGCACAGAGTACCCAAACTTCTATGTGCTCCTAAATTATCTTTCCCTATAATAGTGCAAGAAATTGTAGATGTATTGAGCGAGTATCAGCTGCTTAATGTCGAGATAACCCACCATTAAAGAAGTTAGCGCAGCTATAAAAAAAACCCGAAGAACTACAGTGCAGCCCGTCCTGATGAATTACCAGCAGAACTCTTCAAATACGGATGTGTTGCCATAGAAGCATGCATGCACCAAAGCATCTAACAGGTGTTTTTTTAGAGGTTAGTTTTTCGAATAGAGATAAAACTGACATTTTGTGGTCAAATCGGGTAACTCTAATGTCATTTATGTTCAGTTTGGTTTGCCATTTTATCGAGAACAGGTTGACAAATGAACAACGCTTGCAAATCGTGCAAATTTATTTCGAAAATAATGGTTCAGTTCGCGAAGTTTACCTCAAGCTCCGTCCATTTTATGGTCGACATAAATGTCCATCAGAGCAATTAATTCAGTTAACCATGGAATGTTTTCGCACAACGTTTACTCTATGTGATAATACGCCTCCGCAGAGACGTCGAACAGTATGCACCGAAGAAGCAATTGCCGCTGTAGATCAAAGTGTTGAAGAGGACCCGAATGAATCGATTCACCACCGTGCACAGCAATGGAACTTTGTACATTAACTTTATGGAAGATTTTGCACAAAGATCTTGGCTTACGACTTTACAAGATCCATCTTGTGCAAGAATTAAAGACCATACAATGCGTCGTGATTTTGGTGTATGGGCCGAAAATGAGATTGGTCTCCATGCTAAATTTTCATCGCAAAATTTTGTTCAGTGATGAGGATCATTTTTAGTTGAATGGCTACGTCAACAAGAAAAATTGCCGCATTCGGTGTGAAGAGAATCCACATGAGATCCTTGAGACGCCATTACATCAACATAAACTGACTGTTTGGTATGCTCTATGGGCTGGTGGAGTCATTGGGCCATACTTATTTCGAAATGATGCTGGAGAGTCAGTTACCGTTAATGGAGACCGGTATACGGCCTCAAATGCTCGAAAAAGTGGTTGAAAATTGGACCTCTAGACTTGGCTTTATTAGAACCAGCCGCGGAGGCCACATGCCCGATATCATATTTAAGCTTTAATGGCATAAAATTATCCATCCAATAAAGCCAAATTGATGGACATTAAAACGATTTTCTTGTTCTTGATTTTCAAAGTTCTATACCTCTAAAAAAACACGCATTACAAAATCTGGATGGACAAAAGCATTCCCGGTGACTGAAATATCAGCTTTATATGTCTCATCTACAAGAAAGGCGAGCACATGTCTTCCACCAAGAGAAGAGAACAACGAAGCACATCCATGTCAACTTTCGCATATAAGATCTTATCTGTCGATGTTTGTGAACATCTTATGCATTTCTATAATACAGTTATCAACACGTAGCAGTGTGGCTTCTGGCCCAGCAAATCGACCATATATCAAATTTTTACACTAAGTCAAATCCTGTAAGAAACAAACGAATCTCAAGTCTAAACACATCATATTCAGATGACTTAAAGGCCGAGTATGATAGCATCCATCGTCTAGAAAACTGATAAAAACTCATACAACTATGTCGCTTAACACTAGAATCCACGATATAAAACGCTCAGTTTGGAATCAGCTGACCTTTACTTTTCCAAAATGTACCGGATTCCGACAAGGGGACGCCTGATTTCTTTAATCTCGCTCTATAGCCGATAGTGTGTAGGACAGGTGTTAATACGAAAAGCACTACATTTAATAAATTGACATTTTGATATGAATGGACCCTATGAATAAAACTTGGGGTGGGAGGGTTCTTGTTACTTCTGTCAAACACTTGAAGATTTGCTCAAAGCCAATTATTTACCAAGATTGCTGATGGCCGGCTTATTGAAAACGACAGAGTTTTAGTTACCGCTTGCTACTAGCTATTGTATTTGTTGTAGCAAGCATCATATTTGTTTATCGATAGAGTTAGTATCCTTTCAAGGATACGCTTGTAAATACGAATTAAAAGTTCACTTTCTTGCGTCTATTAAGGTGATCTTCCGATATCTCCGACTGCATTTTAAAGTTTCAGAAATTGTGGAAAAGGGTGTTTTTGGGACCTGATTAATGATGTTTTTTGGGTCACAAGTTCAGGTCTTTCTTCGAATGACAGGGTGTGCGTTATACGCCTGTTGGTCTTACAACGGGTTTATTCTCGTGTTATCTTTTAAACAGAATTATGGTAAGGCTGTTTCTTTTTAAGGAGCCTGCACTATGCAATCGCCTAAGTTCAATGCCCATTATCATTATTTCACTTATTTTCCATTTTAAGCAAGCAGATGTTCCGGGGAATTCTGACGTGGATGATATCTTTCAGCTTTAACCGTCAATACTCCTTCACTCTTGCTCCGTAATCAGTGTCCATATCGATGGGAACTTAGTTTTTAAAATCATATCAGGTCAGTAAAGCCACATGGCCCATAAACATTATACACAAATTAGCCGATTTCTGGCGTTTGATATGAGTCTTACCAGCATACCAGCAATGGGTATGTTGGCAGCTCCTGTCTAAGCGTTGGCCTTAAGGTCTATTAGGGTCCTTGGTTGGGACAAACGCGGGATTTCTAAAAAGTTGGGGACGCCAGCTAGGCACCCCATAGAAATCGCCTCTTATTGAGATGATGCGCTTCGGGAAGTGTTCCTTTAAAACAGTCATCGATGCTCTCTCTGCTCCGCCCTGTTGAAAAAAAAAAATGATTATGTGTCTAATTCCTCACTTACTTACTTATTTAAATGGCGCTATAGTCCGGAATGAAACTGGGCCTCAATCAACATGTTTCTCCTATTATCCCGGTCCTTAGCTAACTGTTTCCAGTTGCGTACTTCAAGTTGGTTGAGGTCGGTTTTAACTTGTGGGCGCCACTTAAGGCTAGGTCTTCCTCTCCTACGTCCGATGTCTGGCTCTGCGAGAGTATTCGTGTCCATTCGCTCTTCATATCCAAGACATCTTAAACGTCAAATGCGGAGTTTTTTTTGTGTAGTTATTGATTAAATCTTCGTCTCCATAGAATATAAACGCAAACGGAACCGAATATTCTTCAAATCATTTTTCGATCAATCCGCTTTTGATCCTTCAGTCTAATTAATCAAGTTGTGCAAAAAGAAGTCTTCAACGTTTATACATAATATGAATTCACTGTGACCTCATTCTCTTGAAAAAAACAGGGACTAACAATCCCAACTGAGGAATTTGTATATTTGTGGTAGTCCGAAACATAGTGTGTTGCTATCACAGAACATCCATTCGAAAAGTAGGCCTCGCTGGAAAACCCACTGTTCCCTCGCCGCTGTGACCCTTATTAGCAGAAATGTGTGCATTTCAAGAAGGAAGTTCAGCTACCGCATCTGTTATTAGCTACACACGTTAATGACTTTTAAACAATGGCTTTGCTAAGCCTCACAACCGTTACTGAACCCTCAATACCACAACAAAATTAATTTCACGCAAGACCATGCTTTAATAATTCTGCTAATACTATTTATTAAAAAAAATTGTATCTTCACACCAAGCACCTATTGATTCACTTGTAAGACGTTAAATTTCCATTCAAATCCTTCAAATTCAAAATATTCCCTCTTAATCCAGTCGAGCATATTGGTTTTGGTATGCACTGGCGGAAATCTCGCCGTTTTCTCGTGCTCTCTAAATTCGTGTTGACACTTGAGCCACCGAAAACGAAACCCCGCACATTAATTAGGCTTTCATGGCAATCCGTGCGGAACATAACACCTAATTACCCCCTGCATGCACCTATGTAGGTAGGTGTCCAAACAGACAGGATGAACATCGTCGTGTCGTTGCATAATGATCTCGAAAAATGACGGATCACTGTTTGTGTTTCCTGAAACACGGTGATAATGATCTCTGCTGCGTTCTCTATGCGACGACGCGCTGCGCCGCCGGTGTGACTACATATTACTCAAGTCCCTTACACATCCACTCAATACCCCCGATGATGCAATAGGAGATGCCTACTCCAGCCCAGCAGATAGCTGCGATAACATTCGTATTCGGAATTCTGATCGGACCTATTTTCAAGTGCGCACTGTTTGTTTGTCTTTTGCTCAGCCAAGTTCGTTTGTTTTGAGAAACTACTTGTGCAGCGAGATGAGCCTTCTCCGACCATTGTTGGGATTCTTCGGCAGCATCGTGGAATGGAACTCGAAACGAAAATACACGACGCAAACAAAAATGCCCGCTTTCGAGTAGGGTCTCGAAGATAAACAAAATAAAGTCACAGCCAGACATCCGAATTGGAATACTATCTGTGAGCATCATACCACACACTATCCGAATCGCTTCCTCCCGACTATCCGCGTCGTGTATTGGATATTTATTTTATGTGGGAATCAACAGAGATTTAGTACGACGGACGCATCAATGTCGTCCGCGCTGAGTGTATCTCTTGTCAATCCATATAGACAATCGACAGTCCCTTGGCAGGTCTTAGTCCATATATGCGCATGCAACAAATTTCATTTGGCTCGAAGCGAACAGAAAAAAAAACAAATACTCGGTATCTCGAACAATAAACATTCAGGCGGCTATATTCTCATGCGGGCTGCGGCTCTCTGTAGGCGATTCTTTGGACCATATTGGATGAACCGCAGCTTACGATTGCCGTCTCTGAGAGGCCGAACACCGATGCATCGCTGAGATATTGGCTGTGACTGGTCGTGGTGCGCGGCTGACGTTGGTCCCGATGTGAGCCACGCCATATATGTAGATGCGGTCATATCGAGGAGTACTGCAGCATAGCCGCTGCGGACAACATTCCTTGCGTAGATCACTTGCATTCCCCGCAATAAAACCTAAACAATGCCGTTGCGCAGCTTGGTGGAGCACAAAAACGCGTTTCAATCGGTTCGGCAATTTTAATTCTCTTCACAGGTACTTCAGGAACCAGTCGCTATAGCTGGAGATGCTGCATCGACGGTGAAGACGATGATGACGACGAAGACGACGACGACGGCGGCCGCTGGACGTAATAAAAATTCTGCTCACATGTGACAACGATTTGTACTCAGGCTCCTTTTATGGTCTCAATCGCGCAGTGATTTCTTCATGGACAATGCGACGTTTTTGCTTGTGTCCCGTCCGGGCTGAATTTATTGATGATTTATTCCAAATAACGTAATAAAAGATTACGGGATGTTTATCGATCGTTGCACGGATGGATATTGCCAACAGCAAGAGCAGCATATGACTTAATGCGACGAGAGCTTCAGCTTACCTTTGGCTCGCATGCGGTTGGTGGTGGGCTTAGAATTGCACATGCGACATACCTCAATTACAATGCCATATACACAGATGAGTTGGAGCAGGTCTACATGTCCGAATTTACATCTTCCATTTGGGAGTACATATTGATGAGGTTCATAGTATAGTATCGTCGGGATAGATATACTGAAGCTGCAGATAAATGGATTCTCCAACATCGATCAAGTTTTGATGTAAAAGAAGCAGACGTTTGGCAGAAATATTCTATATATGCGCAGGGGAGGGGGACTTAACTTCCATACGGCCTATAACAGGAAATTTTATTTTCCTAGAAGAGAAGGAGGTATGTCATCTTCCAGGTTGGGGGCTAAAATGATCTTTTACGAAGCAAATAAAAGCTTCGGAGAGAATAGACAACCACTCTTATTTGAAAAAGGCCACCATCCACCTAACATTTACTTGGAATTTTAGAACACTGAACATAGAAAGGGACAGTTGAGCAAATAGCGAAGGTTAGGCAATTGATATGCAAGAAATATGATGATATGGAACTGTCACAAGGAGGATAAAAAACGGGATGTTTACTAACGGTCCCCGTTATGGTGAGCGGTAACAGGGAAGGCATTTCAAAAATCGGCATCAAGGCCAACGGGGGAAATGTTGTCAGCCGTCTCTATCAGCTGCTAGACAAAACTTCAAAACGACTTCCGAAGTTATATGTTAAAATCGTGCATCTTCGCAAAACACAGCTTATACAAAATTACTTCTGGTAACGGACTTAGGTTAATTACTATAGTGCTTAACGAAATGCCACTATAGACACCAGACCAACACACGTTCAATCATAGTGATCACAATGCTATAATCAAGATGCACATATGTAAGAGCCTTGGAAAGGACTGACATTACTGTTGATGGACATGGTAAGTGAATAAAGGGACAACATCGTTCGCAAATTATTCCCGAACTAGTAGCGGGAGCATTAAGTTGCAACAGCTCCGACATGGCTGTCACCCAGAAAATAAGACGAGATGGACTTGATTAAGGAGGATTAAACCTGAGTCATTTACTATCATGTTCTTAGCTTTAAGAGTATAATATCATTTTCGTATACATCCCAGCGATTATCAAATAATCGGCTTATTTAACCTAAATATTCAGACTGTATCTAGTATTTCTTAGAAAGTTGGAAGTACTAATTTTCATTCACCTTTTCTGGGTGCCTGATCAAGTACATTCGAGGGATTGTAAACCTGATGTAAGCCATTATCGGAGCGGATACAGTACTAACTTTGCGTGCAAGTTTTTTTTAGCGTAGCATGCTATTAGCAGATTAAACATGAAATGGAGCAGTAACTCCAGCTGTCAATTCAGCAAACAAATTTGGCCAAATTTGAACAAATCTTAGACATTGATACTGCACTTTTTGGAACGTACGCCATGCGACAAAACCAACTGGTCATTATGCTTTCGTGATAGTGACGTGGATGCTTCTGCTGATGCGATAACGAATACAATTCTCCTGGGTATGAAATCCCTTATACGTTACCTGGTAAAGAGTATTAAACCTAAGGCAGACGGGTGGTATTACTGGAGCTATTAAGTGGCTGTTAGGTTGAAAGTGTTATGTTTTTGGTCATATAAGGCCAAACCTTCTGAGAATAACCGATTCAAGTTCAAGATTGTGCCCAGTCTTCTCCTGTACATACTTGAAAACATAGAACACTCTATGGGACCAATCCACTTCCGTATTCCTACAGTCAAAATACAAATTATTGGCGAAACAGGCTCGTTAGTACCCAGGGCCTAGCTTTCTCACAACCATTCATGTGTGCGTATGTACTCTTGCACGGTGGCGGGACCTCCTGTTTTATGCCGACTCCGAGCGGCTCAGTTGAGATAAGCTATTCTTGACAATTGATACTACTCGGACGATTTGTCAGATCATCATGAGAGGCG
Organism: Rhingia campestris; assembly: GCA_932526625.1. Lineage (NCBI taxonomy): Eukaryota > Metazoa > Arthropoda > Insecta > Diptera > Syrphidae > Rhingia > Rhingia campestris. Next base: position 65,366,924 of record OW052182.1, read on the forward strand.
GGCCAGTGAAAAATCATGTAGGTGTTACTACGGCTGGGAATCTAACCCAGACCTTCTACGCGGCAGTTCATCGCACTAATCATCGCGCCACTGAGCCCTCTGAACTTCTACAGTCGCAAGAGTATTATATGATCTTAACATTCACAAATCGTCTGGTCCAGATGGTATCTCCCCCATAATTCTGAATAAGAGGTGTTCTTCCACGCTGGCAAAAACCACCATTCCCATCTGTCCTATTCCCCTTCCAAGTAAATGGAAAACAGTATTTGAACAGTCTGTCCCAAAAACGTCGAATCTTTTCTCTCCAACTACCGACCAACTGTACTTACCTCACTTCTTTCTAAGGTCACGGAAACGCATTTTATGAAATATCTTGTACCACGAAAACTCCTCAATGACCGATACGGTTTTCGTAGCAACGAACGTAGCGATGAACTACAGTGCAGAAAGAATGGGTCCGATGAAATGTCTTTTCACTTGCCCTCTTCTTGCGATGATCTGACAAATCATCTGAGTATCAAACTCAGCAGTTTGGATTCGGTATAAAACATGGGTTCCTGCAATTTTGGAAGAAATACACAAGCACACATGAATGATTGTGAGAACAAGCTAGGCTCTGGATACTAACGAGCTCGTTGCGCTAATAAAAAATACTCATAACTTGCCCGACTGTACAGGATGATGGTGGAAAGTTCTCGTGGACTTAGACAAGGTGAAGCACTGCCTTGTAGTTTCTTCAAACTTGTTCTTTTGGTATTCGCAAAAGAAATAAAATTTAATCAAACTTGAAGTCTGCATTTAGATGCTAGTTAACTAAGAACCGAACTATGAAAATGCACTTTACTTAAGTCTTAGGTTCACCTTAATTTTGCACCAAAGTAGTTAGTAGCCAAAGGGAATTTGACAAATTTGAAGTTCTGACCTGATGCTTGCTACAGGACCTCTTTTTAGCAATATCCAGAGTACCTCAAGTTAGCCATTTTGGTCCATAGACATTTATTTTTGATAACACGTTAAATAATTGTTAACCTGGTGCCAATTAAATTTCCTTGAGCTATAATGTCTTTAAATGCCAAACATACTACCGTCTGCATTTCTACCAGTCTCTAGGATACTATTTTATGCGTGGCGAGCCCGTACCTACAGTACTTTTTATACAGCGAATGGCCTGGTGGCCAGTACGTTTTACTACTAAGCGAGTGGTCTTTGATTCAAATGCCGAAGGTAACAACAGCGACACTTTTTTCACTGTCCTCTGGCAAACCTCTTGCGAATGTCTGGCAAACACCCAAGGGTATAAAACTGAAAATAGAAGCTTCTAAATTTTGCCATTCAGGATTGGCGTTACCTGAGGGATCCATTCATTGTATCAAAAATATAAGTTCCCCTATAGAAATCAATGCATACGTTAGATTTGAGGTCGTGTTTGGCTTGTGAATGCTAGCTATTTAATATATTTTTTTAATTCACTTTCCGTCCGTATGTTTGTTTGTCAAATGTCCCTATTCGCACCACCCATTCCATCAAGAATACAACTTAGTTTCAATACAATAATTGACGCAAACAAAAAAAAAAACAGACAAACAACTAACTAAAATGAAAGCTAACAATTTGCATGAAATAATTTCACTTTACCAGCCCTCTAAACATCCAATCTAAACGTCGAACCACACTATAGCTTTGCATTCCCAAAGCCATCATAATCCCGATTTCTAATTGGAGATACTTTACCGAAATCCGATGCCGGCAAACTCCGTCCCCGAACACAATACATATCGTTCCAATTTGAAGCCATTGTTATGAACCATTAAAGCCTTGGATTAACTATTTCATCCGATGTCACATTCCGGCAAAATAGTGGCAAGGGATTTTGTCTAAATTCCGCACACAGCCACGACGCCGACGCCTCTGTGTGTGAATGAATTCCCAAATAGATCGAGTCGAGTCCAGTCAAATTGAATTATCATCTATCCTAATGATAGCGAATGCGAATCCGACTCCCGCCCGACTCCTGTCTTTCTTCGATTTTCTTCCTGTCGAATCCGTACTGCGGCAGTGCTCATCCTTGTGCAGCACCGCGGCAACAGAAACGTTACTTCGAAGAATCTTGTTCAATCGAATGGAATGCTCTTAAAAAAATTCCTCTAACAAATGCACGTCATGTAGTCTGGGAAATTTTATCAGAAAACTTCGCCTTGCGGATTGCCGGCTCGGGAATTGAAAACGAATCCCTGCCGCCCAGGTATGGGAGTCACGTAATTGATGGAACACACCCACAGACAGTCGAGCAGCGCATGGCGAGATGCTGTGGAATGATGAGTTTTCTTTGCCGCTGGTTCTTGGATTATTTTCGTGTGTTGTGTGCTCCTCTGTGCCTTGTGCTGTTCGACTCCGAAATTGGCCCGGAGCGAACGAGTACATGAAAGTGAAAACCCTTTTTGGGTGCGCTGCGCCGTTCGCCTGGCGAGGAAATGTTTGCCCAAAAGCGTTATTAAGGACGTTGTAAAAATCCGAAAACTTTTGTCTGATGACGTGACGAGAGAAAAATAGAGAAAGACGCTTCCCCCAGGCTCACCTCGTCTTGTCTGTCAGTGCGGTTTGGTTGGAGTCCGACCATGTATTAAGAACACGAAACCAGAGGTGTGAAGAGGAAATGCGGTTAAATCTACTCGCTTCGACAAAAGCACTGAGACTTGATGTGGCAACAGAAACAACAACTAATGGAATCAACAGCGCCATTCACCGACATTGATTCAAACGGCTGGGGAAGGATGGCGGAGCATCCTCGGATTGCTTATCCGCCAGACCGGAACTTTCTTCTTGTTTGTAAATAAAATACAACCGCCCTCAGCTACCCACTACTACTACTCAGCCTGTAGATAGAGAATCTGTTAAATTTATTTATGTGAACCTTTTAGCAATGGGAACTGCAAACTGCGGCAACACATATGGCGAGGGCGGCGCGGCAGTGCAAGGACTTGCCAGTCGAGTTGCTTGTGTGCGAAGCTGCACCAACGATGAGTTCCTTACCCAAAACGAGGACAAAACGAACATTGTCGGATGGATGTTATCTTGTGCTAAGGATAATTCCTGTGTTTAGACTGGAGACGAGCCCAGCGCCCTACACGGAAGCATTTTGCAGATTAACAGGGAATTAAAAGTTATCTCTTGAATTTATCATTATTGCTGGGCTCCCATGGTGACACCATTAAGGGTGTGTTTACCTAATGGAAAATCTGGTTTACATTGAAACTAATATGTTAGTCGGGGGCTGGAGGGTTGAGTTTAGGGTGTGACCAAGTAAACACGACTATTAAAATATTGATGACGATGATTGGCTTTGTTAGTTTTGTGGTAGCTATCCATAAACACAAACATACACGCATAGGTGCGTCTGCCTATTAGGACTAGGAGAAGCTAAAATGTCATGTAGTTAAATATTAACTAGCTAAATCAATTGTCCAGCCGAATGGGCTGATTAAATGCTTAACGATATGACAACTGCACAGCTACATATATTTTGATGAACTGGTGACTTTTTTCAATGATTTGGAGTACCATCTTATACCCTCCTCTCATGACATTATCATAAGCGATTGTTGGGAATGTATTATCTATGACAGCTGATAACGATGGGAAGTCTGACGTTGGTAAACGTGACATGGAACTAGTTCTAAATATATTCTATGAAAAATTTCGTGAGGAGATCGATAACAAGGTTAGATTTTGTCTGCTTGTGGAAATAAAGGTTCATCACAACTTAATGATGGGAGACCTGGTCGTGGAAATTAAATTGCACATCTATTTTATTTATTTTTTTGTACAACCTAAGTATGAGTTGGACTTAAGACTATGTAACCTCTTTAATAATTATTTTCTTTTTGACATGTACTTATGTACTTATTAGAAATGCGTTTTCGAGAGTAAGCTTACTGCAATGATAATCGAAAGAATTATGCCCGTTAGGAGGGCGTTCATACTTGAGCTTGAAATGCTTAGGCGTCGAAAACCTAACTAAGACTGATAAAGGTCTTATAACTCAACCTTCATCACAATAGGCCAGCTGGTGTCAATACTTTGTCAAGCATAAAATCGACATTGCTCTCAGGCTTATTTGTGAATAAAAATCCGATTCTGTATGTTTAAAGTCTATAGCTCGCTAAACCATTAGACCGATTTTCGTAAAATGTTCAGAATACCTAGCTGCATATCCCGAAGAAGGCGTGGCATTTCGGGCAAAGTGTTCATCGAAACTCCTATAAAAAGTAAATATATCATACCAGATATATGTATTACTAAAATAGTAAGTGCCTTGATAGGGTCAGGGTCATAATCCCGAAAACCCAAAATCTCGAAAGTCCAAAACCGATATGATATCAATCAGCAAAACTGAATGCACATTGGGATTTGCAAAAGATTACAACACGGGAATGGACAATTACATCTATTTTACATTCAAACAAAAAAAACCCGAAAAATATATAAAATGAAAAATGTTCCCAAACTATTTATTAAATATCATTTTCGGGATTTCGTTTTCGGGGTTTCGGGATTTTAGATTTTCGGGATTCTGGGCTTTCGGGATTACGTTTTTCGGAATTCTGTCCGCCTCCCGTCTTGAAACTTTGTGTGAGTTCATCAGCAATTAATGTCAAAAGCATTAGATGAAAGGTGCGGGATCTATTGAATGGGTGTGGCACCTCCCACACATGAAAAATATTTATCTTAAAAAATCTTGAGCTTTATAATATGCCAGAGTATGCCGACTTTGTCCAAGTATATTGGTTACAATTTTGAGGGAGGGCATAGCACCTCCCATACAAAACAAAATATCTGGACTACTATGTAAGCAGTCTTTAAACTTATTACGATGCTATGAATTCCTAAAAATGGTCGTGGTAGAATAAGTAGGCATAGCACCTTTCATATAAAGTAAATATTTCATGTCAGATATATATATATATCTAAAATAGTTAGTATCTTGAAACGTTGTGTGAGTTCATAACCCATTATTGTCAGTCAGTAGCATTATAACGGGTCCGCCATCTAACGTTTTTTTTTTAACTAGTGCTTATTTCGTGAATGGTAACACTAAGCTCATGTCTGATTTGATAGATAATTAGTTTTATCCTTCCGCTGAACGAATGTGGTTGTGTTTACGCTTGAACAACGCTGGTAAATATTGCGACATTACTTTGAAAATCATGGTAATGTTGCAGAATGTGTGCGAAAATTGCGTACGGATTTTGGAAGAAGAGAAGCACCGTCAGCTCCGTATGTTCGTTATCTTGTGAAAAAAGTGAAAGAAACTGGCATCCTCATCGATAAACCAAAGCGTGAAAAGCCAAAAACAGTACGTACACCCGAGAATATTGCTGCTGTGGCAGAAGGTGTGCGTGAAGCGCCATCAATATCAATTTACCGTCGTTCTCAACAATTGAACATTTCGGAGACATCATTGAGACGAATTTTGCATAAAGACCTTGGTATGACGCCATACAAAGTCCAATTAGTTCAGGAGTTGAAGCCAACTGACCATCCAATGCTTTTTCGCTTCGCTAAGTGGGCCTGCGATCGACTAAGAGAAGATGCCGATTTTGCCAAAAAAAATCATCTTTTCAGATGAAGCTCATTTTAATCTAGGCGGGTATGTAAACAAGCAAAATTGTCGCATTTGGGGCACAGAAAAGCCGATACACCCAAAACGAGTCTCTGTTTGGTACGGATTTTGGTCCAGAGGCATAATTGGGCCATTTTTCTTCGAAAATGAGCAAGGAGTGGCCGTTACAGTCAATGGCGATCGTTATCGGGCCATGTTGAACGAATTTTTGTTCACAAAAATTGAAGAGGAGGATATTGGCAACATTTGGTTTTAACAGGACGGCGCTACGTGCCACACAGCCGAAGCTACACTCGATTTTTTGCGCCCTGTTTTTGAAGATCGCATTATCAGCCGCAGAGCTGATGTCGTTTGGCCACCTCGGAGCTGCGATTTGACACCGTTGGACTATTATTTGTGGGGTGCCGTAAAAGATAAGTGTTACGCCGACAAGCCAGAGACAATTGACGCTTTAAAGGACAATATTAGTGAAGCCATTGGTGAATTACAGCTGCACACAATCGATAATGTGCTTAAAAATTGAACCGATCGGTTAGGCTACTGCATGGCCAGCCGAAGCAGCCATTTGAACGAAATTATTTTCCATTATTAACCGGAATGATTGTACTTTCAAATAAAAAAAGAAATTTGAGCAAATATTCACCTCCCGTACAAGGAAAATATTTAATGTCGTATATCTGAAACACTCTAATAGTGAGAGCTTTAACATTTTGCGTGAATACATATGCTTTTAATATAAGCAACAGAAAATGGACGTGATCATATTAGTGATCGTGGCAAGTCTTTTGCGTTGTAATAATAATCATCATATTTCTAAAGTACATACGACAGTAAGTGTTTTAAAAATTATTATATAAAATCATTATTATTTAAATTATTATTTTTCACCCCTGCTTGAGTTACAGATAATGTGGTACTTACTAATCGGATGCGATACTTCTGCGCACCACACGAGCTATTGCATCGCTAGTTCCTTTTTTTTTATCGACGATATCGACCAATCTGGAGAAGTTTTTTCAAAACAATTGCTGGTCATTGGCATTTGCAATGGCAAAATCCCTGTTGACATTTCGTATGGATGACGATATCGTTGACTACCCAATGGAACCTAAATTCACTTGAAATAAAATAAAAAGTCGGATCGGTACTATTACAAAGACGTAGTTGGTTGATAACTACGTATTTGTAATAGTACTCTAATTGAGATGAAGAAACAAACAAACAACGTCATCGATGCTACAATTCATAACAGAAAATTCAATGGAGAAAACTTTTCGATCCCACGCATTTTTATGATTTCGACCGACATGCCATTTGACTTTACACGGTTACAACAATTTCCGGTGCGACTTGCATCCGCAAGCTAGGGTCACCTAGTACATTATAAGTATGACTATCATTACCTAATTGTAATATTTTACTTTAATACGACTGGAACTACTCTTAAAATGAAAGGGAATAGCTAGTCAAAACAGGCTTACGAAAGTTCGGCGACTTAACCTAGAGTCAACATCTCATGTTCCATGATAGGTCCAACAAATGTAAAAAAGAGAGTTATAGTGTAATCAGGGTTGGAGAATTCCTTAGACCAGGGTTTCACAGAAGAGTTTTCGATGACACTGCGAACAGCCAAGTTGGCTTAGGCAGAACTTTGTAGAGGTGTTCTTTAACATAGAATATCATTAAGAATATGCTTGCAGATGATAGGACCGAATCTATACCTGATCCGGACATATCTTACTTACTTTACAAAGTTTTCACTTGGAGCTTAACACGATAGGCGCATCACACCGACTCTATTTATTATAGCAAACCTAAGAACATCTACATAGATAGTAGTAAGTTCCATTAACTTAATGACACAAAAATTCAGGGAAAACCTGGGATTTAATCAAAGTGCGATAACCGGTCCCTAGCGAGCGACATGCATCCAGTTGGAGATTTCAAGTTTGTCTAAGTACGGTTTTTATTTGTACGAACCGATTAAGAAAAATCTTCCTTTACCGTGTCGCCACTTGACTTTGTGTATCAAAGTACTAGGGTCAATAATATTGTAGTTTTGCTAAAACTGGAAGTTGAGTTTTTTTTTTTACAAATTCATATGTTAACTTGAGACCAAATAAATGATTTTTAAGGAATGGTAAATGGTACGATATTGCTTATAGAGACAAAATATATAGAGGGGTGTTATTCTATTCAGGCTCATCCATCTTTGCGGACTGACGTTGGAGATTTCTTAAAACATTCAACACCAAAAAAGGATTAATGTAAGGTGTTGCATTCGCAATCGACAAATTTGTAAAGCTACCAGCTAACGGCGAAGACATTAGCCTTTGGTGGCATGTCATACAGTGGCGCGACGGTTAGTGCAATGAAATAACGCGCAGAAGGTCTGGTTTCGATGTTCAGCCGTAGCAACACCTAAACGATTGTCAAGAAAAGCTTATCTCAACTCATACGTTCGGATAAGCCATAGAACAGGAAGTCCCGTCATCGTGAAAGAAATATATACGCACACATGAATGGTTTTGGGAAAAAGCTAGGCCGATGGTACTAACAAGCCTATTGCTTCAATAATTTTTTTTCGACATGTCACCATCGGGCTTGCGAAATCTGTAAGTATGGTGTTATCTGTAAAATCTATAAATAGGACCGATTGTCACAATCTACAGCTACAAGCTTAAGGTGGAAAGCAATTTTTTTTATTTCAGCTAGACTTTTAATGACTCGCCGCTTGAAATCGAACGAAGAAATTCTCTTTCCAACCCTGTTTTTTCAGTCTTAACAGGTAATTTAGTATTAAAGCCATTACTGTACATTAATTACATTGCGGTGCCAAAGAATCGATCATTTCAAAAGCAGAAAAAGGAATCCTTAAGGCCTGCACTGAATGCATATCTGTAGCTTATATCTTGATTCGCAGTCAAAATTCGCATTTCTTTCATGAAGTTGCCCTCCATTCATCTTCAAGCTACAGATGCACGAAAAAAAAAACATTGTGTAAGCGCTTACGAATTGCCTTGTTTTCAACTTTTTACTCAGGGCAGCCCTTTAGTCATTTCGCTTCGATTTGTATTGATTGAGCCACAAAGATTCAAGCGATATAGACACACAAATTGTCAAAAATCTTCACAAATAAATCTTTTTAAATGACATCCATTTATAATCAATTATCAAGATTACGTGTTACATATTTATAAGTAATTCTGACATAACGATTCATTTTGTGATGCAAAATTATCATCCTGTCTTTAAATCCAGATTTAAATTGTTTGTTGAGTTTAGCCTCCATTTTGGCTTTGTACCAAATTCTATACAAGAACATGATTAGGCTTTGTTCTAAATGCCAAATTGGTAGAACCACCTGCTCACACAGCGATAGTCCTCCTTATACGGAGGACCAATATAAATTAGTCTCAAGCCCATAATTATAATTGAAAACATTTATATGTATGACAACATTTTTGCCTAATAACTTGCGTTTTTGGATCACATTTCTATAACAAGGTTGATTTACGGCGTTACCAGGCTCATATTTCATTCTTTTATTAGGTGCTTCAAATATGTTTTCCAAATAACGTGCTCAAGTGTCGATTTTGGGCGTGGGTAACGATTTATGGAGATTTAGATTTGCATGTCTGTTAACTTGTCCACAGGTCGATAAATGCTAATCTCGATGATGACAGTATCGTTTGTAGCTTCTAATAAGACAGCCATATAAGTGGATATTTATTTAGTTTATATATGCGAATATTTTGCTAATTTTTAGCAGATATTTGGTAATTTTTAAAAACATATCGGGATATAACAGCTTTTGTCAAAATTTAAATGAACTTAATCATAATTATTTTTACTAATTTATTGGATAAGTGACATCAGCAATATTTGTTTTTAATTTGACGCAGATGTGAACCAATTAAATTGAAGTGCAATTTGTTGATGATGTAAATTAAAAGGTGATATTTTCAATGGAAAGATTTGGTGGAAGGCCCAATCCTGGATTGTTTTTCGTCAGCAATTCAAAAGTTAACAAACATTTTTTGTGCTCCAGAAGAACCAAGATATACTTTTCCAAAAAAAGGAAATGAGGATGTATATATATAAAATCACAAAAAATAGATAAGTAGTAATTTCACCACGGGTTTGTTAGGCTAGGTTTCGAATGTCATCTAGTTGCCAATGCATTGATAAATCTAACAAAACAGAAATACAATAAGGTTTTCAAAAGGATGTATCATAAAAATTTTGCGGTTTAAACAAGAGGATGATAATACCCAACTAACACACACATCTTTGAATTTACATCAAGGAAGTTTCATCACAAAAGCAACGATTTAACTCGAGGTAATCGATCTAACGAAATCAAGGAGGATTGAGTTATTCAGTTAGAAATGAACCCAAGTGAAATAGTGTCAATATTTTCGGAGTGAAGAGTAATCTGCCAAGGTCGTTCTCAACATCGTAGTCTAAGTTAGTATCAAATTAGGGTTAACCTATTTATGAGACAGCATCTACATCATCTTCATCAACTTTACTGACATCAATTTCTTACACATCAGGGGATTCCACTATCTACGTGATGCAGATCTTCAGTACCAGTTACGGTCTACTAGTAAGCCAATTGGTTATGGAAAAGTGGGGCAGACGACAGCACCACTAATGAATATACCTTATCAATAATAGGCGTTTTTCCCCAAAATCATAAAAGACCATTGATTACAACAATTGTACGTGGAAACTGCTATTATCGCTTTGCAGTTACCCCCGTTAAGTACGTAAGCCAAAAATGCATAGTCTTCGACGCATATAGCGGGGAACCAAATCCGGCATCAACAAATAAGCTATGATGTACCTATAAGTTCTTTTTTAATAAAGCACAAAACCTCATATAAGCACACTACATATTATCTTCGGTTGCGACGCCAACGCGCATTACACAATATGGGGCAGTCGAGATACAAACAAAAGAGGTGAGTCCTTATTAGATTACCTATATAGCAACAATTTAGTTATACTAAATAAGGGTAATAAACCCACGTTTAGAAACGTTTTAAGAGAAGAAGTTTTAGACCTTACCATCTCTTCTCCGTTTGTACAAAACAACGTCGAAAATTGGCACGTTTCTGGTGAGGCATCTTTATCGGATCACATGCACATAAGTTTCCAATTAAGATGCAACACCGAGGATGGAGAACGTATCGAGAAAATCTATCGATTAAATGTGACAAACTTCCAGAAAAACCTTCATGTGTAAGTGAAGCGGAAGTCGCACAATGTCAACTAAATGACATTATCATCTCATCTTTTACAAATAGCTGTAAGGTTAAACGCACTGTGGTAAAGAGGTGCACACCATGGTGGAACGATAAACTAGAAAGTTTCCGTAAAAGAGAAAGAAAACTTTTCAATAAAGCCAAACGCACCGGTAAGTGGGACCAATATAAATCTCTACTTACCCAATACAACATAGAGTTGGAAAATCAAAAAGAGCATCCTGGCGCAAATGTAGTGAGCAACTCGAAGAGCTTCCGGCGGTGGAGCGTCTTCAGAGGGCACTCTCGAAAGATAAAACAAACAGCATGGGATTACTAGTCAAATCTGACGGTAAAATCACTTGCGACCGGGAAGAAACGTTGACCACACTTCTTCAGGTACACTTTCCCGGCTCTACAATCACAAGTGAGTTTCATGAACACATGATTGATGACTTACCCCCTATAAACCTGAAAAGGATTAATAGTTTATCCGGCAAACTTTTCACTCCGGATAAGGTCAAATGGGCGATCAACTCATTTAAACCATACAAGGCACCAGGGACAGACGGAATCTTTCCTGCTCTTATACAAAAGGGCTTGGACTTTTTCCTACCCACTATTGTAGCCTTATTTAGGTTCAGTTTCAATTGGGGCTACATACCACAAGCCTGGAGGGAGGTAAACATGGTATTTATCCTCAAACCAGGCAAACCAATAGAACTACCTAAATCGTACCGTCCAATAAGCTTAACATCGTTTTTCCTGAAAACAATGGAAAGAATACTTGACGTACACATTAGAGAGTGCTTAAATGAAAGCACTCCTCTGCACCCATGTCAATTCGCCTACCAAAAAGGTAAATCCACGAAAGGAGCACTTCTAAATTTAACATCACAAATAAAAAGTGCATACGAAAACAAAGAAGTATCTTTATGTGCCTTCCTAGACATAGAGGGCGCTTTTGACAACACTGGATATGACTCCATATCAAATGCTTTGACTCATAGAAGAATTTATCATCCCACCATCAAATGGATCAAAGCGATGCTTGAAAGTCGGAAAATAACTGCTTCATCAGCACAGACCTCAGTATCAGTAACAGCCGTTAAAGGCTGCCCTCAGGGAGGAGTACTCTCACCCCTACTATGGTCTCTGGTTATCGATAACCTACTTCAAGACCTAAGTAATGCATGTTTCAATATAATTGGATACGCCGATGACCTAGTCATCATAATAAAGGGCAAAGAACTAAACGAAGTTACAACACGTTTGCAAAACGCCCTCAAGATAGTCATAGACTGGTGTAATAAAGAAAGTCTATCTATAAACCCCAGCAAGGCTATCATCGTCCCTTTTACAAAAAGGAGGAAATTAAATCTTACCCAAATTTCAATCAGTGGTACATACATTGATTATTCCAACGAAGTAAAACATCTTGGAGTGATCCTCGATAAAAAACTAAGCTGGAACTCCCACATCAACAACAAAATTCAAAAAGCAACCAAAGCTTTCTGGGCTTGCCGAAGCATGTATGGTAAAACCTGTGGAATCTCTCAAAAGACCACACACTGGATCTACACGATCATGGTCAGGCCCATTATAGCATAGGCTTCAATAGTATGGTGGAACAAAGTCACCCAAAAAACAACTATAAATAAATTAAACAAGGTACAACGGCTTGCCTGTCTGGGCATTACCGGAGCTATGCGTACCTGTCCCACGGCGGCTATAGAAGCCTTAATAAGACTAACACCCCTCCACATTTATATAAAAAAAGTGGCAATTCGCAGCTCAGATTCTCAACGGAGATCACAACCAGAGAAGCATGGTGTAGCAACAACCCACCAAACTGCCTAAGTTTGTCAGTCAAGCAGCTATAAAAGCCCTAAGCTCAAACATCTTTGACTCCAAATCAGTACTACACTGTTTCAACTCCCTCCAAACACTCAGTTCCAGGAACAAAACCAAACTATGGTGGGTCCCCGGACATAAGGGAGTTGAAGGTATAATGAAAAATCTGATGAACTAGCCAGAAAAGGTTCGGAAACCCCCTTCATTGGACCTGAACCTTTCATAAAAAACTGGGAACAAAACAGATGTGTTTCATACTGGGGAAACATCCCAGGCCTAAGACAGGCCAAAAGAGCTATTCAGCCCTTCAAATCAGATGCCAACAAGATACTAAATCTTCGCAGGCACGATATCAAAAACTTAGTAGGCTACCTAACTGGTCATCACGGTCTGCGATATCACCTAAACCAAATGCGTCTAGTCGACTCACCGGAGTGCAGACTATGTCTAGAAGAAAACGAAACAGCCGAGCATATCATATGTGAATGCCAGGCCCTTTACGGTATGAGAAGGGAATCTTTCTTCAGGGAATTCTTAAGTCCCGAAGAACTGAGGAAATCTTCGGCTGAAAGTATTATCAGCTACATTAGGAAAGTAGAAGCGCTACTAACCTAAAAAGCATCTGACGGCAAGCACAATAGATCTTTTAGGTAGATGTGTATATTACTGTTTAGGCAGGTCAGAATTTAAAAAAAAAGTTGGTTAAGGTCGGGTTATAATTGTGCACCCAAATTTAGGGGTGTTTTCCTCTCTAATGTCTGGTTGGGAATCGAAGACTCTGCCAGCCGTATTATTGATGTCCATTCGGTCTGCATGACCTAGCCATCTTAAACGTCCAATGCGCAGATTTTTGACCAGTCTATGTCGCTGTACAGCTCATATAGCTATTGATGGAATATTGGTCTCCATAGCTCGTCAACTTAAACGGGACCGAAGAATTTTCCTCTCAAATCGACCAAGGATTTCTTCATCAGCTTGATACGTAGAGCAGGACTGGGATGATGAGGGTCTTATATAGGATCTCCTTAGTAGTTCGAGTGAGAGTTTTACTATTGAATTGCCTTCTTAGCATGTAGAAACAGTGGTTGGCAAGAGTAATACTTCGTTTAATTTCTGACGAGATGTTGTTGTCAAAGTTAGTAGCGGAGCCGAGGTAGACAAAGTCCCGTACTAACTCAAAGATATATCTGTCAATGGTGACGTTCCGTCCAATTCGTCGATGTTGTGTGTCCTTTCATGTTGACATCATATACTTAGTTTACCCCTCATTTACTGCTAAACTAGCAAACATGTCTATGATACCAAATTGAGTCTGAGCAATGATGTCAATATCGTCGGCGTATGCTAGTAGTTGCATCGATTTCTGGAAGATTGTGCCCCTGTTGTTTGCTCGGGAGTTTTGCACAATTGTCTCAAGAATGAGATTGAAGAAGTTACATGACAGTGTATCGCCTTGCCTCATTTTTTGGTAACAAATGTTTCGGTGAGGTAGTTGAAGATAGATCATCGATAATTATCCACAGATGAACGAGTTTGGGCGGTATACTAATGGCGTTTTCCATTGGGAAATCTTGATTTTGATCTGAAATTTGATCTTTTTGAGTGTCAATGGAACACGATTCAGATTTATTTTTTTTGTCATTGTATTGGTGTCATTTCGTGTCTGTGAAGTTAGCGTCGGTGTAGCTGCCAACACTAAAAACATAACAAACATTTGAAAATACAGAAATTATCTTCATTTAATTCATTCAATCAATTTAATAGTTCACGCATAACATTCTTTTCTGTGTCTATATATCCATTATTAATATCTAAAACCAAAGCGCTCTTGTTTTTCACAACCGAAGTAAAAAATCAAAATGAAAATCAATGTCAAATGTCACACTGACAGCTATCATTTGTATTGGTATTGGTAAATCTGCCGAATAATTCAGATTTGCAAAATTGATCTCTGATCAAAAAAAAATCAATTTTTTCGCCCAATGGAACACAACAACTGTCAAAATCTGTCTTCAGATCAAAAAAAATTGATTTTTTTTCCAATGGAAAACGCCATAAAATTATACATGGATCTGTATAGTTCGTCTCTCGAGTGGCAGAGTTCAGAAAGTCTTCTTTTTGTGGATCTGGCGAACGATGTAGCGGTTTCATTTTTGGGCATGCTTGCACCCGACCAATTTTTTCTCATGTTTGGTACACGTTACTTAACAAATCGTCTCCAGCGGCTTTATATAGATTGGCAGGAAGGCCGTCATTTCCGGGATCCTTGTTAGGCTTATGTTTATATATTACTGTCCCCACTTCACTTAGGTCGGGTGGCTGGTAGTTTTTGCTGTCGCCGCCGATGTTAATTTGTTCTGCCTGGCAGCGGGAGATTGTTAGTCATCGCCCTTGAACAGTCTGCAGCAAAAGTCTTATTCACATATTCTGTAACTTAACTACGATATCCCTTGTTTTTCTCGACGTGATTCAATTCGGGCTTTATGTTCTTGGCTTTGACGTTTTTAATCTTACGAACGTCTTTTTTGGAGTGCCACCACTCTTTATCATCGATTATTACCCCCTTCCTTGCATGTAATGCTCAATGCCTACTCTCGTCTTCACCTGTAGCTTCGCATTGGAGTCCTCGTTTTTGGCTGCGAGCTCCTACGCGTTCTGCAAAGTATTTGGCGGTCTCTTGCGAATGCAAGTCGATGTTAGCCCCTCGAAATGTTTGGACATTCAAAATACCGGATAATGTTATCAATTTGACTGACCATACGTTGATCTAATAAACGCCATGTCCCCTTATGAATATCGTGGTGAGGAAACCGTATGCTGGCTTGGTGGCTTTTTGTTCCGCAACGAAATCAATTAACCTAAGGTCGTTTCCAGAAGTAGTATCGTGTAGGCTGTATTTTGCGACAAAACTCCTCAGAATGTCTTCTCTTCTTACTTTTACAATAAAATATCGCAGCACGATTTTAACAAGGAGTCCGTAGAAACAGTCCCTAGTAATGTCATCTTTTTCCTTCATCGGAGTGTGAAATGAGTACATATAAGGCTTATAGTGGCGAATTTAGACTTGATGCGGATTCTTCAAATGCGTTCGCTAATGTCTTTGAAGCATAAGACTTCTTGGCTAAGTCTGTCACTTATAACCAATCCACATACGATTAGTTATTGTTTATCACTATAAAACGGTACGTAACAGATGTTACAGTTTTTCATCCTCCATTTTCCGGCCATCGTATGCCCTGGATGACAGTAATATCGGATTTTTCGCAGGTTAGGGCGAAAAAAACAGGCTTATAGCCTGTTGCGCCAAAAATTTGTATTTGTATTTTTGTACCTAAATAGATGCACGTGTCACAAATAATATAACAGTTCTTCTGACAAGCTAATGAAAACATTAGGTGTCTGACCGCCAAGTTTCATTCTTATCAGTTAGCCTTCTAAAAAATCACACACAGAAGTTGTTCTGCTGCGTTCGTGTTAATCCCTAATAAGGACAGACAAAAAATAAAATTAATCAAGTAAAGTCCTTTTTCTTCGTCACATTAATTTAACAAAAAAACAAGCCCATTCAATTGGTTTATGTTTTCAATTTTAAGTATCTACGTAGCTACCAAAAATTCGCGGAAGTCTATCCAACTAAGGAGACGAAATATTCGAGTCCATTAAAAAGTATTTGGTATTTAAGGACATTCCATTTGGTGTGATAAATTGCAGATATAAACTTCCCTAATAGCAATTACTGTCTGAGGACTAAATTAAAACAATGAAAACCTTAATTAGGCCAATTTTTATGTTTCGTGTTGGTTGAAGATCTCATAGACCTAATGGCTGTGTAGCCAGCTGAGGCTTACGTCGCAATTTTTCTTTGATATCTTCCTTCTTGGTCATCCATCTCCGCGGATGTGTTGTCTCCTCTAACAAAGTACTTGTTTTTTATTGTTCCCTTTGTTGGAAGTAAAAAATTACCACAAAAAAAAGGAATCTCATAAATTTACATAATCAAGCTTTAGATCGAAATTCGTAAATTCTCGAGGCGGGAAGGCATCGTTTTTCGCGGTACTCTTGCATCTGGATAACATTTTATAATGGACATCGATTTGGATCGATGTAATGGTATTGTGTACCTATGAGGAGGGTTCTAATGAGTGGTCTAATGTTCATCAAATATTTATATCATTAGGGTGGAAATTAAGTGCAATAAATGCATCAAGTTTGGTAATTACACTATCTGTGCTATAATTGCCAATTGAGTGACTTACTTATGACAATGTTTGGCGTTTGGAGTGTCCTCACAATGTGTGATACAGTCATTAAATGTTGATTGGCATATGGTAATTGGTGCCACATAGAACTGGCTTATGGTGTTTTGAAATTCATTCGTAGATTAATTCTATGTATTAATTGGAATTGAATTGATTTAAGTCAATGTTTACAATTTATTTATTAAAAAGTAAAATTATGTATATAGACAATAGACATTTATTTAAAAAAAAACCATTGCAAAGATATTTTAACATCAATTTCCGACAAGCCAACTTTTTGCCATTAAATTCTGATAATACCAATTATGTGGACAGTCTTTTGTTGCATTTTTGCATATTCTAAGCTTTCAAATCTTTAGTTGACTTCTTAATGTATTCAATTACGAAAGACGGGATGCGGGACATGTTATGAAAACAACAGAATTATGGGCTTCTAGTCAGTTAAATTGGAAACTATGTCCTGAGCTACCATGCAAGTCCACATGGATATCGATATCAATAAAAATCAAATGTCGTTCATTGAGAACCGCATCGTTCGAGAACCGCTGCACCGATTTGGCTTACTATTTTTTTAAAATATTTGGTTGTATTGTTTAAATGCTTGTAATAAGAAACGATGAGTGCTTCTATTTGCGTTAATATATATATAGTCAATGTTCGTGACCCAACATAATACCAAGATTTGCACGAACAGAGAAGCGTGCCAACGTTGCGTTTCTTAGAGTATGACACTCATTGCGATTACACTCCCGAAGATGCTGTGCTTTCGTTAAATGCTTATCAAATACGAACATTGTTTGCGATAATTATCTCAACATGCTTCCCATTCAAACCGACTAATAATTTGTGGAGCAAATACAAAAATACTATGCGTGATGATATTTTGCATCAGATGCGTATTAGAACATTAAATCCATATTTACAACTTAGCGAGGAAATTCACAACGACGCGTTGATATTAATTGATGACATGTGCTTGATAATGTCGAACAGAGGGGGACATCTGACTTAGGCAAGACAGCTCCCAATCGTCAGATGCACGACGCATTTAATCAAGAGTTGCGACGCAAAAAATAATATGATTGCGATGCTATGAAGAAATAAATTTGAACGAACGTACGACACTCTTATGAAAGTTGTGAGCGAGGAAACTGGATCGATGTTTTTTTTGGACGCTCCCGTTGGAACTGAAAACAAATTTTTGGTCGAATTGATTTTGGCAAAAATGATATTGCACTTGCACTTGCTTCATCAGGAATTGCATCTACATTGTTGGAAGGCGGTCGAACTGCTCATTCAGTACTAAAGTTGCCATTTAATATGCAAATCAATGAAAATCCAACGTGCAATATTTTCAAGAACAGTTCAATGGCCAAAGTTTTGCAGCAAAGCAAACTTATCGTTTAGAATCAGTTTAAAATGGCGCATAAAAGGTCTTTGAAGGCATTTAACACCACAATGCAAGATTTAAGAAACAATCATAGGTTTGGTGGTGCGATAATTCTGTTGACAGGTGATTTATCGGAAAACATTGCCAGTGATTCCACGGTCAAAGCCTGCCTATGAAATTAATGCATGTTTGAAGTTGTCCAAACGTTCAAAAAACTCAAACTGACTGCGAACATGCGTGTCGATCTGCATAATGACCAATCTGGAGAAGTTTTAAAAGCAATTGCTGGACATTAGCAATCTCAAAATTCCTGTTGACATTTAAACAATGAATAAGTCTCAAGGGCAGTCATTGCGTGTTTGTAGCATTAGGGGCCAGTTATAACTATCATTCAAAAGCCTAATTGGAAATTTCTTTAACTTCTTGCGACTTTTTTTTACAAATTCAATTATTGGCGATTTGGATTATCCAAAAACATTTTAAATTGTTGATTAAAGTTTTCGCAGAAAATTACTTTGTTTTTCAATGATCAAGAATGATTATGCTGAAGTAATGTTTTTTGATTCCAGCCAAATAAAACAAAATGTTCTACCGAAGAAAAATGTCAATTCTATCATTTATTGTGTTCCAATGTTGTTCAATGATAGGTATAACTCGACCATGCTTCTTGCATGGTCAATTGTATGTCGCCTGTTCCCGCGTCGGAACACCATCAGCATTATTTGTTTACGCACCATCACTGGTGCATTTACACATAAAAGGGTACAATTAGACGATTCTACATCCAGCAGAATTAGACAAGATGAACTTTGCTCTAAATCGACAGACTCTGAAGGATCTCTCTGGGTCCTGCGCAGTGGTCATCTGAAGAAGTAATTTAAATATTAGGTCGTGAGTGAGACATAAGGGCAAATGAAGCAGAAAATACAACCTTTTGGAATTCTACGCAGATTTAAATATAAAGCCACCTTGAGTCAATGAGCTATAATGCTCTATCCCCGAGGATCTTTGAAGTTTAGTGAACAGGTTGGAGAGAAAAGAAAATCTCAACTCTGGATTAGAAGTCAAGCGAGCGCGGATTCCAAAAAACTTCGATGGAATCGCAATGGAATCGATCGATGTGGACGTTTGCTGCCTTTTCCGTTACGTAAGAAAAGGGAGTTTTGGTGCTGATATTATTAATAATTCAAGTGCTTGCTTGCTTAAAAAAATGTTAAGTTTAATCAAAATTATTAAAATGTAGCATCTACGATTTGTGTTAGCTCTATAATCCCTATTCCAAACGGTCAAATGGTAGGCAATTCGATTGTATGAAACCTTGAGTTTTTACATAGCCTGCGAACTCCACTTTAAGGCTTCTCGTGGAGACCGCTGAGTGCCTACTTCCTTGACCGAGTTTCAAACCCTGTGTAAAGTCTTGGCAGCAGCAGATAAGATCGGGTTGAAGACGTGTACTCACACTATAATCGTAGTGGATACTGATTGAAAATGGCCCTCCAGGTTGAGGGTTGTGCGGGTGACTTCCTAACCACGTCCACAATAACCACAGAGGGAAAACAGCCCTAACGGATCCACCCACATACTAACCAGAAGCGGAACGACTACGGAGAATGACTAACTAGTAAAAACCGAATTTGGGAAGCCGAATTAGGTCAGGAGAAACAATCATTGACTTTAACGTGGTAAGTGTGCAGGTTAGTTAGAGCCTGATCAGAGCAAAAACTTGCAATATCAGCCCCATATTTGCACACTCTTTGTGTGAGTATCGTGATGGTTGCGGCTACCCGACTTCGGGGAAACGTATGGTATTAGATGGACCACGGTCCTGAGCAAGGATGCTTTACACATTATTTTCAAACTTGTACCAATGTAATGTGTCCTGCATTGGGGTGTTAACCAACACTTTTCTATGGTCCTGATATTGTGGGTAGGCACACCGTGAAATAAGAGCTGTAATGGTCAGGTGTTCATGTCAAGCATGCTTTACATTATTAGCAGCACTTAGAATACATAAAGTAACCAGGAATTCAGGGTACCATCAAAACTGATACTAATATAGCTGTGTCGCCTAACACTGTAGGCCACGCGATGAAATATTCAGTTTCAAAACATCTAATTTAAACTTTTTCAAAGATGTACCAGATTCGTTGATGGTTGGGTGCTGTAGAACGAGGGTAGACTCTGATTGGCGTTAACTTGGCAATGCCCAGTGTTGCAACTCTGACTACACATCAAATGTGCTTATCTTTACCTCCAAGTGGTAACCATCGGGTCCTGGTCTCATCCAACCGGATTTGACTTGCTAAACGATAAGTGCGAGTGTTGATAACACGACGAAAAACAGCAACACTATAAACACCCTGGTGAGAATGGCACGGAAGAATACCCGGCTTGCTGTCCCAGGCGAACCTAGATGAGCTGCTCTGACATATTCGGACAACAGGTTGTCTAGGAATTTCAAGGGTTAGTCAGGCCCCTTGAACAGAGATGGTGGCGGATGAACCGAAAGGCCAACGGCAGCGCTCAATCCCGTAGTGGATACTGATGGCCCCGTGTCCTAGGGGTACCTAATAAAATTGGAACTGGCCCTCCAGGTTGGGGGTTGTGCTTTGGGTTAACTACCCACCCACAGAAAAAAAAACATGGTTACGAAGCAACCAATAGCCTCGGAAAGGACGGATTTTATTGTTGACGACCCTGCTAAACGAAAAAAGGACAACGACGTTCGTATCTGCACCTGGAATGTGCATTAAACAGGAGAGGTGCAGGCGAACAACTAGCGGAAGCCCTAAACTGCTACAAAGCAGACATTACTGCCATCCAGGAAATACGATGGGATGGGCCGGGCAAAAAGAGGATGAAAAACTGTGACATATACTACGGACCGTGTTATAGTGAGCAGAAACAGCGACTATTCGGATGCGGATTTGTTATAAGTGCCAGACTTAGGCAAGAAGTCTTATGTTTCCAAGACATTAGCGAACGCATAGTAACAATCCGCATCAAGGCCAAATTCGCCAACATAAGCCTTATATGCGCTCACGCTCCAACGGAAGAAAAAGATGATATAGCTAAGGATTGGTTCTACGAGCTCCTCGACAAAACCTATGAGCGACTACCGAAGTACGATGTTAAAATCGTGCTGGGAGATTTTAACGCAAAGGTAGGAAGAGAAGACATCTTTAGAAGTATTGTCGGAAAACAAAGCCTACACGACAACACTTCTGGTAACGGACTTAGGCTAATTGATTTCGCTACGGAACGAAATGCCACTATAGCCAGCACACGGTTTCCTCACCTCGATATCCATAAGGGGACATGGCGGTCTCCAGATCAACGAACGGTCAACCAAATTGATCACATTGCGATAGATAAGAGGCACGCATCCAGTATTTTGGATGTCCGAACATTCCGAGGAGCTAACATCGACTCGGATCACTACCTTGTAGCAGCCAAGGTAAGAATGCGGATATCCACCACGCCACAACAATCCAGAAATACTGTGAAAAAATTTAATGTCGGAAGACTGCAATCGCAAGAGACCGCCAAGACCTTCGCACAACGCGTATCCCTAAACCTCTCGATTAACACCATACCACCAGCATCGAATGTCGAAGAGCAATGGCAACGATGCCAACAGGCCATTAGATCAGCCGCAACTGATGTGCTAGGTTTCTCGCGCCCACCAGCAAGAAACCCCTGGTTTGATGAGGAATGCCGACAGATGCTCGCAGCCAAGAACGAGGCCTACAAGGCTAAGCTGCAGGTGAAGACGAGAGCTGCCATTGAGCTCTATAGGCAAAGAAGAAGGGAAGAACATCGGCTTTTCAGCAAGAAGAAAAAAGAGCAAGAAAAGCGCGCGATCGAGGATATAGAGAGGTGCCACTCCAGGAACGATGTTCGCAAGTTTTACCAAAGTGTAAAGCGTCAAAGCCAAGGATAGAAGGCTCGAACAGAATCCTGTCGAGATGAACAAGGAAATATTGTAGTTGAGACACAGTCGATGCTGAGGATTTGGAAGAACCACTTCTGCAGACTGTTAAACGGCGATGACGAACAACATTCCGCTGTCAGGCAGAACGAACCATTCAATATTGGCAACGACAGCGAAAACTGCCAACCACCCGACCTGAGTGAAGTGAGGATAGCAATATCTAAACTCAAGCTTAATAAGGCTGCCGGAAATGACGGCCTTCCCGCTGAGCTCTATAAGGCCGGCGGAGATGACTTGGTAAGTAACATCCACCAACTCATAAGCCAAATCTGGTCGGATGGAAATATGCCTGAAGAATGGAACCTCAGCATCGTTTGCCCGATCCACAAAAAAGGAGACCCTCTGAACTGCGCCAACTACAGAGGCATAAGTCTCCTCAACATCGCCTACAAGATCCTATCTGCCGTAATATGTGAACGCCTGAAACCGTTTACCAACAACCTGATTGGCCCTTATCAGTGTGGTTTTAGGCCAGGAAAGTCCACAACCGATCAAATGTTCACACTTCGGCAGATCCTGGAAAAAACTCAAGAAGTCCAAATCGATACCCACCACCTATTCATCGATTTCAAAGCCGCATATGACAGCATTTATAGAGACGAACTGTACAGAGCCATGTCTAGTTTTGGTATACCGCCCAAACTCGTCCGTTTGTGTAGGATGACGATGGAGAATTCTCGGTGCTCCATCAGGGTCGGAAACGACCTCACCGACACATTCGATACCAAAAAAGGATTTAGGCAAGGCGATGCGCTGTCATGTGACTTCTTTAATCTGATTCTTGAGAGAATTGTGCAAAACTCCAAAGCCAACACCAGAGGCACAATTTTCCAAAAGTCGGTGCAACTACTAGCATACGCTGACGATATTGACATCATTGGTAGGACTCAACGTGATGTCATAGCCACGTTTGCTAGTATAGAGAAGGAAGCGGCGAAAATGGGTTTAGCAGTAAATGAGGGTAAGACTAAGTATATGCTGTCAACACGAAAGGTCACACAACATCGACGAATTGGACAGAACGTCACCATTGACAGATATAACTTTGAGGTAGTACGGGACTTTGTTTACCTCGGCTCCGCTATTAACTCTGACAACAACATCTCGTCAGAAATTAAACGAAGAATTACTCTTGCCAACCGCTGTTTCTTCGGGCTAAGAAGGCAATTTAGTAGTAAAGCCCTCACTCGAACTACTAAGGAGATCCTATATAAGACCCTGATCATCCCAGTCCTGCTCTACGGCGCTGAAGCATGGACCGTATCAAAAGCGGATGAAGAAATCCTTGGTAGATTCGAGAGGAAAATTCTTCGGAAAATCTTCGGTCCCGTTTGCGTTGACGGGCTATGGAGACGAAGATTCAACCAAGAACTATACGAGCTGTACAGCGACATGCCCCTGGTCAAAAAACTCCGAATTGGACGTTTAATATGGCTAGGACATGTAGAACGAATGTACACCAATACTCCGGCTCGCAGAGTCTTCGATTCCCAGCCAGACGTCGGACGCAGTAGAGGAAGACCTCGCCTTAAGTGGCGCGCACAAGTGGAAACCGACCTCAACCAACTTGGAGTGCGCAACTGGAGGCAGTTAGCTAAGGACCGGGCTAATTGGAGAGGCATGTTGGTTGGGGCCCAGGTTCATTCCGGACTGTAGCGCCACTTAAGGAAGGAAGGACCAGATTCGTTGCCAGGGTGACGCGCTGCCATGCGATTTCTTCAATATCATGCTGGAACAAATAGTGCGAAGGGCTGGCGTAAATACGGAAGCCACTATTTTCAACAAAACCGTCCAGCTATTGGGGTATACAGACGATATCGACATC
The DNA here is from genome assembly GCA_932526625.1 of Rhingia campestris. Classification (NCBI taxonomy): domain Eukaryota; kingdom Metazoa; phylum Arthropoda; class Insecta; order Diptera; family Syrphidae; genus Rhingia; species Rhingia campestris. Next base: position 65,391,118 of record OW052182.1, read on the forward strand.
AATGGTCGCCGTTTTTAAAACATTTAAGGCAATTGAGGAAGAGAAGAAACGAATGACACTTTAGTGGGGATGCGACGAAATTTACCCTAAGAAACTGATGCTATTTCGAACCAAACATGATCAAAACTCTTAACCCGAAAGTCCAAATGTTTACTGCACAGAACCTTTATCTTATATTAGTGCTACTGGAAGCAGGGTTTCCATGATCGAAGAGGCTGGCTTGTTTCAGGCAGAGATCATCATCAGTTTGGGAGCCCAACCAAGTTAGCTGAAAACATAAAAAAGTGTCAAAATCTTCACTTAACAGTTTTGCGTCATCACAGTACTTCCTTATACTACGTATACTAAGGAAGTTAAAATATGGTTCGCTCTATTATCACAAGCTGAATGTCTAGTGTTGGGAAAAAAATTTTTGTAGCACACAAAAATATCCACTCTCCCAAAATAGTTACAAATATTTCCGAAGTGATTGAACCAGAAACCCAGAACCCACAGCATAACCTCCAAGATTAGAAAAATGTTAGTTACCTAAAATGTCTGTAACAATCGACCCCTACAAACAGAACACTTAACAAATCAGAAGCCTAAAAAAACACCCAATGATGTTGGTTTCGTTCATTCTATATTATTGATTTGTATCTCAAAGCAGGACAGCGCCATCCCATTTGAGAATACGTTCATTATGCAAAATTTCGTCGCATTTATATGCCAAACAGATCCTTGCACTTAACTGTCAACCCATTTAACACTTCCGCATGTTCGATCGAAGAGCGGCCCATCAGTGCAGGCAGTGTCGTACCGAGACAATAAGTTTTGGCTCAATAAACGCCGTAAACAAAACACAGATTAAATCCCGTAAATAAAAAACGTGCGGTGAGGATGGACGAGTGAACGACTACAACTGAAGTCAAAACGTGATGGCAGTCATTCAGCGGAGATTCATAGAGCGTACACTCTTGCTGTTTCCGACAAACACTGTTAACATTAACATTTCACCATTCAATTTGCTACGCACGACTATGAAGAAGGATGTTCCATCACCGCCGTAGCGCCTCACAATGGCCACCGAAATGTGGCGGAATAAAAATTTAAATTTCTTTTATGACGAGAGCATCACATCGGATTTTTTTTTTCATTCATTCCTTTTATTCAGACAATCGCACTTCCCCATTGTATCGTTGCCGTGGAACGGAAGTACACAATTTAATTTAATTATGGAGCATAATTTGAAAGGGATATGCGGAATCACAGCGAGTGTGGAGAGCTACCTCTGTCTCGGGCTCTGCTGAATGCAATCATTTTCCACTCGAAGACTAAGATTGTTTGTTTAGAGGTTAGGAAGCTTACAAGAAAAATGGGTTTAACACCTAAAGAGGGCGGTCGATATGGAGTATGAAAATTTCCGACACCTGCTATCGACGTTAACCGTATTTGCATCTGCAAACATGCCCGTACCCATCTCAAAGCTAATTTCCCAAAAGTGTGCAGGTTTTTTGGCTTTGCGGTGTCAAAATACCGGACAGCATAGGCACCCGCATAATATCCGGTGTCTGGTGCAATTTACTTTTAAACTTTTACCAAGGATACCATGCACCTTCCGCCCGCCTGTGCATGAGCATGTTGTCGCTTAGGGCCTGGTGGTTCCATACGTGTAATTTCCGCACTCGAAAAGTCATGGTGCTCTTAGTGCACATCATATGAGTGTATGTTGTGAGGGTGCACGTCAGGATAATGGTTTTTGGGGAGCAACTATCCTCGTGTGGAAGATCTTAATGATTTTACGCCCAGCACTATGTAGTAGTGTGACTTTAGGTGGTTAAAGTTTAAATCAGTAAGTGCCCGGGTTGCATACACACCAAGTGAGAAGATTTTATTTTATGTGCCAAGTTGCCTTCGGTTTTCGTAATTTTTGGTCAGAATTTTCAAGAGCACTTTAAGTGTTCGTTTTGGAGTGGGTAGGCTTCGGGATAACTGACCTGGCATCAAGTATTCAAGCACAGAACTTTTAAAGATGCATTATGTGAACTATGTGCTAGCTAATGAAAAGCGATACTGCTCATACTTCAGCGCCGTAAAGCAGGACTGGATTGATCAGGGTCTTGCATAGGATCTACTTAGTAATTCTTATAGAGGCCTTTACTACTGAATAGCCTTCTTAGACCGAAGAAACTGCAGTTGACAAGAGTAATTCTTCGCTTTATTTCTGACGTTCTGTCAGAGTTAACTTCGGAGCCATTTTTACCTCAAAAATATATCTGTCAATGGTGACTTTCTGTCCCAACCGTCGATATTGTGTGTCTTTTCGTGTGGACAATGTATAGTACTTCATTTAATCATTTAATCATTTAATGCTAAACCCATTTTGCCGCTACCTTCTCTATACAAGCAAACGTGGCTATGATATCACGTTGAGTCTGACCAATGATGTCAATATCGTCGAAGTATGCTGGTAGTTGCACCTATTTATGGAAGATTGTGCCTCTAGTATTTTCTTGGAAGTTTTGCGCAATCCTCTCAAGAATGATGTTCAAGAAGTCACATAACAGTGCTTCGCCTTGCCTTAATCCTTTTTTGGTATCGAATGTTTTGGTGGGCGAGTTTGGGCGGTGTAAAAAATGTTATGTAAAGTTCGTCTCTATAAATCATGTCATATGCGGCTTTGGAATCGATTAATACATGGTGGACATCGATTTGGACTTCTGGTTTTTTTTTTCTGAAGTGTGAAAATTTGATCATTATTGGACTCTTCTGTCCAAAAACCACACTGATAAGAGCCAATCAGTGATCGGCAGATAGGTTCTTGTAGGCAATTCTGGAGAGGGTAATGCCTATCTAGTTGGCGGAGTTCAGAGGGTCTCCTTCTTGTTAATCGGGAAAACGATTCTGAGGTTTCGTTCTTCAAGCATATTTTTATCCAACCAAATTTTGCGTATATGTTGGTGCTTACCGAATCATCTCCACCAGCTTTCGAGATGGCTGTCATTTCCGGCAGCTTTGTTAAACTTATGTTTCGATATTGCTATACTCACTTCACGTAGACCAGTGGTTGGTAGTAAGTATTGAATGTTTTATTCTTCCTGACAGCGGAATATTGTTCTTCATCGCAGTTTAGCAGTCTGCGGAAATGGTTCTTCCATATTCTCAGCATCGACCTTGTTTGAAACCTCGCACATCAGCTGTTGCTGGTCTAATGGCATCGTTGCCATTATTCTTTGACTTTATGCTGATGGTATGGTGATTGATAACCGAGAGATTGAGGGATACGCGTTCTTCGAAGGTCTTGGAATTCTCTTGCGATTACAGTCATTACCTTATAACAAATCCATACCCGAATTGCCATGTTTCTGCTCACCATAACACGGTCCTTCGTACATAGATGTCAGAGTTTTTCATTCTCTTCTTGCCCGAACAATCCCATCGAATTTCCTGTTTGCAGTATTTTCTGCTTTCTTACAGTTTAGGGCTTCCGCTTGTTGTTCCTGCACCTCTCCTGTTTAATTTCTCACATTCCAAGTGCAGATACGAAGGTCTTTGTCCTTTTTAGATACCCCTAGGACATGTGGCCATCGGAAAAAAATGCATACAAAACTCAACTTTGAATTTTCGCGCCAGAGATATGACTATAGAAGCCAGAGTTAAGGACATGTGGGGGTCGTTAATACCCACTTCATCTTAAAACGAATGATACATAACGTTCATAATAATCGATTTTAAAAATACACCCCAGAGTCAAAGTAACTGAATATGTTCCAGTTTGGCAACAGATACATATCCTTCCCTGAAGGTAAGAACAATATTTATTTTGAAATATTTCAAATGCATGTCTACTCGACGACACATACCCTCGTAAATCCTTTACTGCTCTCCGTTATCCAATCGATTAATCGATAAACTCAACGATTCGTGTAATTTCAATTTACGTTGGTTTTAATATTTCCCTGTCACTTTGTTGGCTCCGGCTGCAGGAACATCCCCAACACAACTTCATATTCCATCACATTCACCTTTCATCCCCTTCCAGCAAGAATCTATTTTTTTTTGTATTTTTAACTTTCGCGAAATCCCTGGGGATTTTAATGACTTACGACGGACATTATTCACAATCTCAAATTAAAATGATAAATCGCTGAAGCCCGAGGCTTTTCCCGACTTAGACCACTTGCATCCGAAATCACAGTCCTTACAAGGATGATGATACCATCCGTACACGTCGAATGTGAAGTTATCTGCCGATGAAAAGTGATGTGTGCCTATACTCGAACCCTCCACATAGGTAATCGTGAAACACCCGCTCATCACCCTCGTTCTATCGTTTTTGTCTCTTTTTGCTTCAAGTCATCTTCGTAAGGGAGGGTGGTGCCGGTCCTCATTATTTTCTATATTTTGGGGTTTTTTTGTTGACTGAAGTGGACATTTTTTTTTGTTTGCCTTTATAAATTGATTTGATAAGACAACCTGACGGATTTGTCCACTCAAACCATCAGTGGAAAGATACATAGAGCTACTTTATTTCATGGCGCAAAATACCAATTGAGGGTAGCCCGGGATACATGGCATGGGGAGGGGAGAGGGTCGGGAGGGATGGTTAAGTGATCATAGGTCATTTTTCAGTGTACGCTTTTGGGGTATTCATGGGTTCTTTGGGGGTATTTATATAAAAATAAAAGGACCGACAAACGTCAGGTTGACTTTGTCAGCTGAAGAAGATAATGTCAGACGCAATTTCTGAAGGATATTGAGTGGGAGGATGGATGTAATTCTCGTGAATGTTTTATTTTACTATAGGGTATCGTTATTTGTTTTTAATCGAATTAAGAGGGTGTATAAATTTGAATTTATTTGCAAATTCTCTAGATGTATCTTCACCTTCACTTGGTGTACATATTTCAAATGCCATATTTATTTATGGAATTTTGTTTACTTGAAGTAAATAAATTGAAATTCATAATGGAGCCGAGTGTGCTTATGGTATTCGTAATTAAATATTTTGTAGTCAAAGAAAACCATTGAATTAAATTATTATTTTGATTATTTTGATTGTATATATTTTTATATAAAATAACATACCTACTTAAAGTTGCGCTAAAATTTGGAATGAACCTGGGTCTCATAACCAACACAGCTTTCCATGTTTCGACTGTGTTCGATACCCCATTGGTGTGGACATTGGTGGTGCACAATTGGGTCACACACACTGCGAGGTAAGGGTAAGTTCAAATAACAAGTTTGCAAATATTTTATGATTTGAATAAGTTGGCTAAAATTGAAAGACAAAATAATTAAGAAACTGCAATTTTATGTACTCTTAACATAGAACTTGAAATTTAGAATTTTCGTAATATGGCCTAAATAGAAAAAATTGGATTTTCTCAAAATATATGGCAGTATTGGTACAAATATTATTGATAATTGTTTTGTTAGGTTTAACCTAAATCGTGAAAGCCGTTTTTGAGAAAATGTACATAACGTAAAACCGTTGTAGGGAAACTTTGTGTCAATAGAGAGGTTAAAACTAATCAAAACGAGTGGTGGATGTACGACTGGAGACACGCTCCCTTGACTATAAGTTCTGATTACAAGAACTATTAATACTGAATTTGAAGGAAATCAGTGAAGGCGTTCATGCCACAGAAAAAAAGTGATTTATGTTATTGCGAAAAACTGACAATTCCGTTAAGAGTATTTAAGGCTTATACTAATTACAAGACATTGTTACAAATGACAATAGTAACACTGATGGTTTATTCTACTCAACGGACTGAATCTACGGATTCACTTTTTTATGTTCCCCCTTTCGAAATTTGAAAATTTTCATGAAAACAATAATTTTTTCTTGTAAGAGATAGTTAATAATAAGAGGTTCACATCTCAGGGTAATCACATCTAGAGGCACACTGTAAGGACGGGTTAACTCACCTCTGCTGCAGGTCCTATTCAATAACGAGATACTCAATAATTATCATATTAGCGGGGTAAAAGGCATAGCTAAAGCGGACGATGTAACAATACCTACTTGTTTAAAGAAATATCCTACCCACTATTAGTGAGCTGCGACCCTCATCGAGTGGACAACAAAATGTGGTCTTGACAGCATTCCCGAGAAAGCGGTACTCGTCTCCTTTACCAATAAAAGATAATTACTAATATTCAGCCTACCGGTTGTCGATGTGACTACCCTCAAAACTAGCATTATAAGGATGTATGTAAGGATGTGTACGGCTGACCATTTTCCTGCTTCTTTTGAAGCAGAGAGGTAGAGAAACAAACTTTGGGCCGAACCCAAATCCATCTATACTGATGGGAGTGTTTTTCGAAAAAAACTATTGCTAAACAGCCAGTTTTGTTTCCAATTGATATACATATGATATTGGCGGTAGCAGAGGCATTCAATATGAGCTTTCCCTTCGCATATGCAGATGGCACGGCTATTGCTGTTTGCCAAAAATCAATCGTAGAAGCAACCATGATAATGCAGACAGTGTTTGACGAAGTAGGAAGTGGTGTCATAATAATCACAAATAAATATAAAAACATTCAATAGCGACAATCCAAATAACTGCCAGATTATAGATGTCGTGGATACGTACAAATATCTAGGTGTAACGATTGATAGTTATTTTCGTTGGGAAAACGATCTACGAAAGAAGCTAAAAGTATCCCTGTTTAGAAGTAAAAGGCTTCAAGTTGTGTCCAAAAACAAGTATACCACGCTCTTGCCGAGTAAATGTTATGATACGGCATCCTAGCGTGGGGAGATGCAGCAGATACACACATCGAGAAGCTTCAAAATAACCAAGACAGGGCGATTAAATTACTGTCGAAAAAATCAGAGATATTTAAAATGACAGCAGCGTTGGAGTACTATGACAATGAACGTTTTCGAATTCTAATCAGTCACAACTTCAACACCAGAAGACGAGAGCAGAGGTCTTGTACCGTCTACCATCTTTCCAAAACGTATACGGCAAGCGTCTGGGTTCGATTCTCAGCCGTAGCAACACCTTAATGATTTTTCACTGGCCCTCCTCTTCTGATGATCTAACAAATCATTCCAGTAGTATCAATTATCAAGAATAGCTTATCTCAACTTAGCTGTTCGGATTCGGCATAAAACAGGAGGTCCCGCCATCGTGCAAAAAGTACACACACATACATGAATGGTTGTGAGAAAGCTAGGCCCTAGGTACTAACGAGCCTGTTGCGTCAAAAATTTGTTTTTTTATATGAAGCGTTGTCGCTAAGAGCTAAAGGACCTTGGTGTTCAACATAATTTGTGGCATATAGAGCAATGGACTTGCATATGAACTGGCTAGGAAGGGATGTCCCACCAGCATTTATCAGGCAGATAAGTCACCTAAGTAAGTGGACCTCTAACAGGCATCACAAAAGTCTACATTGAGCTGAGTATAATGAGAGAAGACGTAAACCGCCAGTCTTATCAACCCACCAATTTAAAATAATCTTATGACTGCTTTGTTTCACCTTAGTTTAGTTGTTCATTTGCACCTTTTCTGTTAAGTATATTCTAATAGTCCAGGTTGTTGTTCTTTTTTCGTTAAGAATGGTCGTCAACAGCATAATCATACCCTTCCGAGAGTTTTAGTTTCTTCATAACAACCCTCAACATGGAGGAACAGTTTCAATTTATTAGAAATTTATTAGGACTCGGGACCCGTATCCAGTACTGGATTGAGTGTTACCGTTGGTTTTATAGTTTGCCACCATCTCAGTTTAAGGGGCCTCCTAACCCTTGGAATTCCAAAATGGCCTGTTGTCCGTATATGCTCATGTAGGTTTTTCACTTGCGAAAGTCTGACAAATATCCATAAAAAACATAAAAAACACACCAATGAATGAATTTTTTAGATTTAAAGGATTAAATGGAAGGCTATCTAATTCCTGGTTAAAGTGCATGACTCTTAACCCTAGTTAATTCCCACGACTAATCTGAGTCTAAAATGTAAAACCTTGAACGATCAAGGGCAGATGCAACTTTCTCAGTAGCACCCCGTGTAGATCTCTACAGTACTCGTTGGTATTTTTCAGGTGAATATATTCTCATAGGTGGCCTATATGTAGACACATACTAACGAACTTGTAATCGTTCTACTTAACAAATCGATGAAAATCATGCTAGGTAAATCTGAAGCTAGAATATATCTCAAAAAATGTTAAGAGTTCATACCTCCCTTCAAAACCGGACCCCCTCAATTGGATAACCCAACTTGCAATGAATATCTCTATTGCATATTCTAAGATACACAAAAACTCAATGAGATTGCGTCAGAACTCAGAATCATTTCAACCGCAAAGTGTTCGAAGCTTACCGGTTGTAGGTTCCATTTTCACATACTTCCATATTTTCACCACTCAATGGTAATGCCCGTCTTTAACCTCAAAGCACCATCAATTCAATTCCTATAAGATGCCTGCGACAATTTAAATTTATTGCGGTACTCACGTGTCAATCTTTTGCGCTTAAGCATTCCCCTCCTGAATGTTGGTGCCAATCTATCTGAGAACCTATACTCGTATCCATATGAAAAGCGTAAAAGCCAAGCCAATCGTGCAGACATTCATCGAGCGGTTTCCTCTTGCGGTGATTTTACACATATGGTTATGAGAGATGTAAAGCATGTTATGGCAAGTGGATAACATTCCTAATTTTATGGGATAAATCATTCATGGCTAGACAGTAACCTTCCCGTAGACATCCGCTCTCGCTGTTGGCTCATTTCCCCCAGGATGTGCTGACCTTAATGGCAGCACTCTCACTAGCTATATTTGCTTGGATGAATGCAAATACATGGTGACGATGGACTCGAATCCTCAACGCAGCGCTGTCCCTAGTCCGTCCTTTGAGTTGAATTCAATGGCAGCGGGTGGAAGGGGGTGCGGCAGTGGTGGACAGTGTTTGCCTAGTGCCCGAATTCAAAAGCATAGCAACACGTGTATTTGCGTAGCGCACTGGGGTGGAATTAATTTTTTAATAATTTCTGGCAATAAATTTGCAGATGAACAGACTGCTAGAGCCGAAGCATATGTACAGAGAAGGAGTGATGTGTATAGGGATGCTGAAGACGGGGACGGGGAACGGCATCTCTGGCAAGGATATTTTCAGCAAACAGTGCAAGGGTTAGAAAAGTTCTGGGTTCCATAAAGCAATTTACCTTTGTGCATTCGTGATGGAAGTAGGAAATGCCTTTGTTCTGTGTGCACAAACAAATATGACGCGTTATCACAAAGACCGGGATTTGAACGGATGGGTGATGGCTTTAGCGAGTATCTAATGGGAAATCCGCTTCTTGAGGACTATTGTTTGTTTTTGTTTTAGCTGTGAGGGGGAGCACTTTTGTGTGTTCACAATTGGGGATGAATGTTAAATACCGACGAGATGTACGTAGACTATAAAAGGCTTTTGATGGGGGTGTCGGTGTGTGTTCGCCTTTATCAAAACGAGCTTAACTAATCAACGTCGTATCGAGTTTAACTGTGGGTGTTGCGCATCTTTCTAAATAAGTATCGATTGAATATTTTGAATTTAAAAGTCTGGTAAGGCTGATTTAATTAGATTGATATAATCATACCATGGAATTGTATAGCTCTTAGAAAATTATCTCTCTAGTAACTTGCACCGAGTTAGTACTAAGCTACAGAAGTATGGGTTCTCCAACACAATTCGATCTACTTGAAAGAAATATAACATCTTACTATTTGTTGACAGTTGTAATTGGGAATTGGAACAGTTGGAACAGTAATGCATATATCATTAGGGTGGCGAATAGTGCTTCTGTTTTGGTCAATGGTCATAACTGGGTTTTGAATTGGCTGTCAAATGTATTATATATACTCACTATGTCCATTGGTGGCGCCACAACTCACCTCCAATAATTAATAACGCTACAAAAATGTTTAAATTGTACATCTATGAATGTAACTTAATACTAAGGATACTATTAAGAACAAACACAGAGCCTTCAGAGGTTCATATAAATGGAGAGTTTCTATGAAAAATATCAATTATTTCAAAAGTCCCAAGATACACTATGGTTCACTTTAATAAAGGCAATACTTAAATTTCACTAGACAGTGAGTTCTGGCAAGAGACCGCCAAGTCCTTTGCACAACAACGATGACAGCGAAAAATACCAACCCGACCTAAGCAAAGTGAGCATAACAATATATTAACTTAAGCTTAACAAAGCTGCGAGAAATTACGGACTTTCTGCAAACTATATCTTGAATGCCGTTGGAACTGATTTGGTAAGTAACATATACGAACTCATTAGCAAAATTTTGTCGGATAAAAGTATGAATAAATAATTGAAACTCAGCATGAACTGCGCAACTACAGAGCCAAAAGTCTCCTCAAAATCGGCTACGTGATAGTATCTGCCATAATACGTTAGCGCCTGACACCATTTATCAACAACCTAACCGCCATTATCAGTACGGCTTTAGGCCAGGAAAGTCCACAACTGATCAAATCTTCATATTTCGACAAAATCTGAAAAACACGGAAGATGTTAAACTTGATACCAACCACATATTTACGATATAAATATATGGCGCGCGTAGAAACGGACCACAACCAACTTGAAGCGGCCAACTGGAGGCAGTTATCGAAGGATCGGTCTAATTAGAGAGGCATGTTGTTCATGACCATAGTGCCAGTAAGTAAGTGATCTTAATCATCCGTCTAAATCCGGAATTTGCGCAAAGGCTAAACTATTTTAAACTATCTGTTAGTGTTGGAAATGATCCAAGCACCGCGATTCGTCTGCAGAATCGATATATGTGCACAGCTTTGTGCTTACACATATAGAATCTACTGGTTCATCAACTTGCGCAATCATATGAAACTACTTGAACTTTCACCTAGCTGATGCTTACAACACAAGACGTACGAACCATGAGCACCCAAATCGCTGAAATAAAGGACCATATTACAAGTGACTACGATATTTACCTACTATAAGGTCCTTTCGAAAAGCGACTGACTACCTTTACATGCCTTGTCATTCCAAAATAAATGTAGAAAGAGACGACATCCTTAGGAGTATTATTCGAAAACAGTAAAATAGTAATGGACTCAGAGTAAGTAATTGGATCGAGGTAGAGATCCAATTTCTTACTCTGACAGAAATAAAGCGAAAGACTTCCCTTGCCAATCCTTTGCAGAAACGGATGATCTCGACCATAGGAGTGTTTTCCAGATTTTGCGAATCGGTAAACTAGTGCCTGCTAGAAATATTCTTTATCAGTTGCTTATTGAAGGGCAGTCACACAGCGGATGTGTAATATCTTCTTCTACTTTAAGATCACTATATTCCCTGCATACGTGATCCATGCTGCTCAACATAATTGAAAAAGAGTGTTAAACCAACTAGCAATTGAACTTGATGCCCTATTTATCGTTTTAAGCTAGTTTGATTTTCTTCCGTTTATTTCCGGTCTTTCTTTAGTGTACTTACACGTACTAGTATTGTGAAATCTGTTATGAGCTGTTTTTCGAAAGCCAGCAGTAGATTTACCTTGTTTTCGACTAGGTAAGCGCACAGTACCAATCCAAGTCTAGTTAATTCGTCTGCTTTTTCGTTTTCCATTATGTCCTGGATCCCGATCACCTTAGCTCCTTTCGGAAGTATCCAACAATACGATATTATCCTCTTGTGATATATCCAGTCGTCATCTTCGAGTACAGGTTATCACTGGTTGTAATACACTTCATGTGTCAGCTCGTCTTAAGGATGTAGCAATCGCTATGTTTTTTGAAAAAAAAACCCTGAGGGCTGAGGCTACTCCGATCAAATGTATCCGAGGTTGATACCGCAATGTTATACGATAATTCGTCACTGCATGGTGAATATTTGATATCAAAATCGTGGTTAGAAATTATGAACTCAAACATCCCTTCCTCATATACTTACTTACTTACTTAAGTGGCGCTATAGTCCAAAATGACCCTTGGTGAAGTTCTGTCCGATTCGTCCATGTTATGTGTCATTTCGTGTTCAAAGCATATACTTTATCTAAACCAATTTTTGCCGATTCCTTCATTATACATACTAGCAAACGTGGCTATGACATCACGCTAAGTTCCTACCGATGATGTCAACATCGTCGTCGTATGCTAGTAGTAGCATTGAATTTTGGAAGATTGTTCCTCTTGCCTAAATCCTTTTTTTGGTATCGAATGTTTCGGTAATATTGAATGGTTCGTTCTGCCTGATAGCGGAATGCTCTTCGTCATCGATGTTGAACAGTCTGCAGAAGTGGTTCTTCCATATCCTCAGCGTCGACTGTGTCTCAACTATGATATTTCCTTGTTTATCTCGACAGAATTCTGCTCGAGCCTTGTATCCTTGGCTTTGACGTTTTACACTTTAGTATAACTTGCGAACATCGTTCCTGGAGTGGCACTTTTCTATATCTTCGATCGTCCGCTTTTCTTGCTTTTTTTTTCTATTTATGAAAAGCGAGTGTTCTTCCCTTTTTCTTTGCATATAGAGTTTAATGATGGTTATCGTCTTCACCTGCAGCTTATCCTTCTTGTAGGCCTCGTTCTTGGCTGCGAACATCTGTCGGCATTCTTCATCAAACCAGGGGTTTCAGTTGCGGCTGATCTAATCGCTTATTGGCATCGTTGCCATTGTTCTTCTTATGCTGGTGGTATAATCAAGAGATTAAGAGATACGCGTTGCGCTTATTCCTGGCGTGGTGGATATCCTCGGAATGTACTGCCATCCAAAATACTGGATGACAGAACATTGATCACATTGTCTATCGCATTGTGATCAATTTGGTTGACTGTTCGTTGATCTGGAGACCGCCATGTCCCCTTATGGATGGTGAGGAAACCCTGTGCTGGCTATAGTGGCATTTCGTTCCGTAGCGAAGTCAATTAGCCTAAGTCTGTTGCCAGATGTTTTGTCGTGTAGGCTGTGTTTTCCGACAATAGTGTCTTCTCTTTCTACCTTTGTGTTAAAATCTCCCAGCACGATTTTAACATCGTACTTCGGTAGTTGCTCATAGGTTTTGGCAAGGAGCTTATAGAAGCTATTAGGATTATTACAATGCGTTCGCTATGTCTTGAAAACTTAAGACATCTTACCTAAGGGCTACCGATAGTTGTTCGTCTGCACCTTTACTGTTTAATTTCTCAAATTCCAGGTGCAGATACGAACGTCGTTGTCCTTTTTTTTGTTGCTTCGTAACAATGGTTTTATCCATGGGTGGGTAGTTAACCCAAAGCACAACCCAGTTCCAGTTCCAATTTATTAGATATCCCTCCGACACGGGCCATCAGTATCCACTAAGGGATTGAGCACTGCCTGTTGACCTTTCGGTTCATCCTCCACCATCTCTGTTGAAGGAGCCTGAATTACCCTTGTGATTCCTAGATAACCTGTTGTCCGAATATGTCGAAGCAGCTCATCTAGGTTCGCCTGGGACGGCAGACCGGGTATTCATTCCGCGCCATGCTGACCAGGGTGATTATAGTGTTGCTGTTTACGTCAAGTCAAATCCGGTTGGATGAGACCAGTACCCGATGTTTACCACTTATGGGTTAAAATAAGTAAATTTGATGTGTAGTCAGAGTTACATTGCATTGCCACGTTAAAACCAATCAGAGTCTACTCTCGTTCTACAACAACCATATATACCACTGATTTGAGTATTGTGCTATGGCCAAAAGGTTTGGGTAAGGTTGAGGATTGCCTCTAGACTTACAGTTGGACTGCTACGCATGGATCCTATTATCAGCACGTATGCCATTCTTTGTATTTTTGTGCATGATGTTACATGTTTTGTTCTTTTCATGGGTATTCCAACATACTTAACAACCATATGTGAGTATTATTGGTTTATACAACGGCAGTTTATAGTGATTTCGTAATATGTCGGAAAAATGTCTAGCCAATAAATGCCTGACCGCAGAATGTTAATGTTTTTGAAATATTTTCAATTAAAGCTGCTGTGTCCGATTACTTCATAATATTCTTTAATTTTTTTTCACTTAGGGACACTTGCATCAACTTCGCAGGAATTTTAACTATGATTTTAGCCAGATATTCATAAGTAAGTTTAATAAATGTTTTGGTGATAACGGTCCTTAGTTATTTTATATTCTCTAAATTTACAAAAGAAATATATCTATCAGTACCCCCTGAGACCACACAAGTGTTTGGGACACTTGCATCAACTTCGCAGGAATTTTAACTTTGATTTTAGCCAGATATTCATAAGTTTAATAAATGTTTTGGTGTTTTGATGGTCCTTAGTTATTTTATATTCTATAAATTTACAAAAGAAATATATCTATCAGTATCCCCTGAGACTACTCAAGTGTTTGCATATTCATCGTTACAGGTTCATATTTCTTTAAAATTAAAAACAAACAACTGGCAGACACACGACAAAGTAAATTCCGAGTATGTACCCGAGAGTACCAAAGAAAAAGCTTATAAAGACCCAGAAAAGCAAACAAATGTAGATACTCCATCTATAATATTCAGAAGCATCGACATAACACTCAAGTGGCGCATAGTCTTTCCACAGAAATTGCTTCGAGTAGTTGCAAGTTCTTAGCACCATCCTTGGATATAAATGCTTCATTGCCAACAAAATAAGTCACAACTTTAATATTTCAAAGTTCTACAGGTTTTATATTATTCTCTTCATTGTAGTGGTGGTAGTGAGTGAGTGCTGGCAAAGGTTCTTCGGTGATTTAGCTTAAACTTTTAGGAAACGACACTCTGGTGCTATTTTACTGCCATCATGGAGAGTACAAATCGTTTTGAACGTCTGTATTCGGTTGAAGTGGATGAAGAGTTTGGAAATGTTTTAAGGACTTTTCAGTTTCGGTTCTTCAACTGGGAGCGCTTAAAGGGTTGGCCCAACTACTTTAGCGTCTCCGGTTTCAAATAGTTTTTATGGATATTGTGCGATAGACTAAAGACACAGAAATCGTTTGAAGAAAGTTTTGTGCAGAATATACATATAAGTGCATACTGGTGTTTAGTTTAGCTTAGCTACAGGATACTGAATTTGTCTTAAATGCCAAAAGCTGACGATACACATACGAGTAGTATTCGAGAACATTTTTTTTCATTTGCACTGTTGAATTAATTAGCGGCGTGTTAATTTTGTTGTCGGTTTACTCGTTGCTTAAATTAAAAAATGTTTAACAACGACAATGCGAATTAATTTATTTACACCGTTTTTGTGATTAATGAAATACTTTATTCATTAGCATGTTCTGTTGATCTAACTTTATCGTGTTAGCAGTCAATTTCGATTTGTATGGTCATTTATCACAGAATAGTGCTAATATGCGGTTTTCTGCTTTCTGTTCGGGTAAAAGTCAAACACTAGGTCCCGTATTAATAAATTATTCACCAAGAATGGGTGAATTTAATTAAACAAATCTATTAATAACTCATTTCAGACAATGAGCTGAGGCCCAAAGCCTCAACATTCATCAGAATTTTGAGAACACTTTCAAATTCAACTTTAACAAATTGTAATTGAATATGCATCCGCACGCTACACATTTGATTTCATGGGTGGGACGTGTTTATGTGTTGAGATAGTTTCCGGAAAGCATGCAATTTATGTACTCAAAAAGGGGATATGCATTTCAGGTAACTATCTTCAAGACAGAGAACACTTTAAATTTACTAATTCGAATTAAAGTGAAAAAATTTAAATATACAATCTTGAAAGGTTTTACGCACAACCCGACAACGACAACAAACCATGAGGAACATACAAACCTGCCAAGGAGGTAGAATGTGAAATACAGTCCCTCTTCGCCAACATACGACGGTAACATTAAGAAAGTACCTAGATGATGTCAATAACCAATTAGTGAAAATTAAAAATCCTTCAATTTAATGATGGCCGAATGCTATATAGGGAAAGGAGAACTCATAGGATTTCTCACTCCTTCTACCATCGACAAAGTTTTGGATTGTTAACATAGAAAAACTAAAAGCTAATAATGTGTATGTATTGTATAAGTGTTGTAAATGTGTAAGGTCATTGAGCAGAGAGAGAAAACAGCAATTAATTGCATTTGGCTATTGCACAGAAAGGACAAGATTTCTTCTATGGTAATGCAGCAAAATGTAACTCATTCCAGCAAGACCATTGTAAGGGCTAGAAGCAATAAAGTTTAATCTAATTTTCGTTATGGCCAATAACGGAAAATCATTATAATTCACATGGACATAAAGTTCATATAATCATAGTTCCTCATAATGTTTAATTTTTAAGTTTTAAAATCAATAACTACAATTTAAGGGTTTTCCATAATTTGGCAAACCTATGAAAATCGTCCAATTGCTTTGTGTATTATCTTACTTCCTAACTATCAGTGAAAAAGAGAGAGTTGCATACGAACCAGTTGTGCATTCACCAGTAGTTTTTTTTTAATATTAACAATATTGATCGTACTAGTTTTAATCAAAGTTGTTATTTTTGTGAAATTTCTATTTTACCAAAACCGTCATATGGTAGATAACTTTAGTTTAAGCCTATAATGCCAAAAAAAACCACTGGGGATTTAGGATTTAGTGTATCAATATCGAACCTTATTGGACCAGTTATTTAGCCTCCAGCTGCGATCACAGACCGGTTTGATAAAAAATCTCGAGTAACATTTTTTCAACAATCTAATACTGGTCATAATAGAAGGAACTATATGGCAATTATTAAATTTAACTCTATCTGTTTGTTCTTAAAGAATTAATTTTAAGGGAAAAACTTAGCATGCATTGTTATTACACATAACAACAATGTCCAAATATAAAATGTTATCAAAATTGTTAGAACGGTTTTCGAAAAAAATTTAAATAAATGTATCTTAAATGTATGTATCTTATTTAAAATTATAACATAACAGGAAACTTTACTTACGTAAGTGGCGATACAATCCGGAATGAAATGAGCCTAAAACAACATGATTCTCCAATTCGACCGGTCTTTAGCTAACTGCATCCAGTTGCGCATTTCAAGTTAGTTGAGGTCAGTTTCTACTTGTGTGCTCCACTTAAAGCGAGTTGTTCCTATACTAAGTCCGACGTCTGGCTGGGAATCGAAGACTCTGCGGCCGAAGTATTGGTGTCCATTCGCTGTACATGTCCTAGGGGCATGTTACTGTGCAGCTCGTATAGTTCTTGGTTGAATCTTCGTCTCCATAGCCCGTCAACGCAAACGGGACCGAAGATTTTTCGAAGAATTTTCCTCTTGAATCGACCAAGGATTTCATCATTCATTTTTGATACGGTCCATGCTTCAGCGCCGTAGAATAGTACTGTGATGATTAGGGTCTTTTATATGATCTCCTCAGTAGTTCGAGTGAGGGTTCTACTTCTAAATTGCCTTCTTAGCTCCAAGAAACAGAAGTTGGCAAAAGCAATTCTTTGTTTAATTTCTGAGCAGATTTTGTTTTCAGAGTTAATAGCGGAGCCGGGGTAGACAAAGTCCCGTACTACTTCAAAGTTATATCTGTCAATGGTGACGTTCTTTCCAATTCGTCGATGTTGTGTTTCCTTTCGTCATTTACAGCTGAACCCATTTTTGCCGCCTTCTTTTTATACTAGCAAACGTGGCTATGACATAACGTTGAGTCTGACCAATGACGTAAATATCGTCGGCGTATGCTAGTAGTTGCACCGATTTATTGAAGATTGTGCCTCTGGTGTTGGCTTGGAAGTTTTGGACAATCCTTTCAAGAATGAGATTGAAGAAGTTACATCACAGTGCAAGGTCTTGGCTAAATCCTTTTTTGGATTAAAATGTTTCGGTTTGGACGAGTCCGACCCTAACGGAGCAGAGGAAATTCTTCATCATCCTACTCAGGCCGATATACCAAAATTGACATGGCTCTATATTGTTCGTCTCTATCAGTTGCGGACTTTCCTGGCATAAAACCAACCGATCTGGTTGTTGGTAAACGTTTTCAAGTGGTCACATATTACGGCAGATAGGATCATGTAGGTGATCTTGAGGAGCCTTATGCCTCTGTAGTTGGAGCAGTTAAGACCGTCTCCTTATTGTAGATCGGAGAAACGGTGCTGAGGTTTCATTCGTCAAGAATACTATCATCCGATCAATTTTTAACTTTCTCTTACAAAATACCTACCTTTCTATTGTTTTCGTGAAACAATTCGACCTCGAGATTTTGATTGATTCTAACATTACAATGATAACGGAACCCAAAAAAGTGGATTTTAGAATTCCGTCCGTTGGTCCGTCTCTCCAGCATAAACGGCTTGACCGATTTTCTTCAAACTTCGTATTTAAGTTTTTTTTGACATTTTTTGTTTATTTTAGCCATGTAAACGGTACCTGCTATATAAAAATAATACATTACCTTAATTTTCTCGGAAACAGCTCTAACGATTTTGATTAAACTCTACGCTATTAGCATATTAGATAGAACAAAACTGCATATCCATTTTTTTCGCTGTTGTCGCAAATATTGAATGGCTCGTTCTGCCTGACAGCGGGAGATTATTCGTCATCACAGTTTAACAGTCTACATATGATGTGATATTTTGTATCATCTCTTTGACATTTTATACTTTTGTAAAACTTGTGACCATCATTCCTGGAGTGGCACCTCTCTATATATTGTTCTTCAACATTAGATGCTGGTGGTATGGTGCTAGGAATACGCGTTTTGCAAAGGACTTGGCGGTTTCTTGCGAATGTTTCTTTTCTTTCACAGTATTTCTGATTTGTAGTGGCGTGGTGAATATCGGAATTCTTAACTTGGCTGCAACCAACTGGAAGTGTTTAACTTTTGGTTTGTCTTATTATTTATTTATATTATTTTATTAGATTATTAAAACAAACTGTTTCGTACACCGAATTATTATTATCTTATAGTTATTAGTTTTACTTACGTTTCAGCCACGTCCGCTCTCTAACCCGTTGAAATCCAGAAGAATGGTATACAAAATAGACATGCCATTTTATATGGAAGGGAAACTACTGTCCTCGATATGCTTTGTAATATGGATGGGACTCTACTGTACCCGATGTGCTTTGCGATATGGATGGGCGGATTGTCTTATCGATTAAGGTTCGCTTTATCCAGTACGTTGGTATTGTTTTTATTATTTTAAGTTTCTATACCTATAACTTGATAAACGATAACGCCACAGTACCCCCTCTTTAGTGTACATGTCTATTGGGCACGATACCTACAAGGTGGTTTTATGCCCCTTCCTGAGCGAGTTTTCATAATTGGAATTCTAATTACATTTGCATTTGTGTTTTGCAAAGATACATTTTTTCTTTGGATTAATTCCTTACAGAAATTTACTTTTTTCTTTTTTTAACTTCTGCTTGGTCCTCAGCAAATTTTGGCTGATCTGTGTTAGAATCTGGCCTTTCTATAAAACCTGGCTTGAGTCTATCGATACTAATTTTGTTGGCTTGCCTTTAATTCTAATCACAAAATGTTTGTCACTTCTTTTGTCGACCCTGAAAGGGCCGTAGTAGGGCTGCTGAAGAGAAGATTTAACAGTATCGTTTCGAACAAAAACGTAATCAAACGTCAGGAGAACTTTAATAATTAATGGCTTTTGCGAAGCGTGGTTAGAACAGGGAGCTGGTCGCAGCTCATCAAAATGGCGTTAAGACTCTTTACAAACTCCGTTTGAAGATCGACAGCAGTTGGTCGTAAAAACTCATGTGGTAGTTTAAACTTTTACCGAACACCAACTCCGCTGATGAAGCATCTAAATCCTACCGAAGGGCGGTTCGTAGACCTAATAATATCCATGGTAGGGTTTTCGACCACTGATTATTCTGATAGAACATAATGGCAGACTTGTCCGATGCCACCTTTCGATTATTCCGTTTGCCTGCGGGTGATAGGTTGTCGTTCGATTCCTTTTAAAACCTAAAATTGCCTAATTCTGCAAACAATCTTGACTCAAATTGCTTTCCCTGATCCGTGATGATCGTAGTGGGTACACCGAACCGGGGAACCCATTCTCGACACATTGCTTCGGCAACGGTTTCTGCAGTGATGTCGGTCAATGGAATTGCCTCAGGCCACAGAGTGTAACGATCAATAAGAGTTAAGCAACAACGCCAGTTTTCCGACGTAGGTAACGGACCTACAATATCCATGTGGATAACGTCAAAACGATTGACCTGTATGGAGAACTTCACTACCGGACTGATAACGTGTCTGCCAACCTTTGAACGTTGGCACGGAATGCACCCTCTAGCCCACGACCGTACATGTGCCTACTTAGTGGACACATCACAAAACTGAGGAATGTTGGAGCCAGAAATGGGAAAGGTTTTAAACTGAATGGTTTTGTTTAAATCCTTTAAACGTTGCAATTCAACGTCGCCCTCCTGAGTCTTTGCAATTTTCTCATAGTCGATGCTTTCGGGAATCCATAATTCCTGCTTTCTCGAAAATGCATCCGCGACCACATTTTGCTCACCTATTAGATGACGAATGTCGGTGAATTGAGAAATTAGATCTAAATGCGTACGCTGTCTAGGAGTCGCTTTCTCGGGATTCTGAAGCAGTGCGTAGACAAGCGGTTTGTGATCCGTGTACAGCGTGAAAGTTCTTCCCTCTAACAAATGTTTATAATGTTTGATGGAGACATACGCCGCCAAAAGCTCTCTATGGTACGCACTGTATTTGCGTTCCTCGTCAGACAACTTTACAGAGAAGAAACTTAAAGGCTACCAAGCGGCATCAGTTCTTTGTTGAACTACAGCCCCAATGGAGGAATCCGAAGCATCCACAACGAGCGCTAACTCTGCATTCAGTATAGAAAATACCAGAATCGCAGCGTTTCCAAACTGGTCCTTACAGGTGTTAAATGCATTTAATGATTCTGGGGTCCAAACTATCTCCCGCTTATCATTTTTCTTTTTGCTACCTTCAAGGTATTTATTTAAAAGTGTTTGCGACTGGGCAGCATTTGATATGAATCGTCGAAAAAAATTTATTAATCCGAGAAACCTAGATCATAGTTAAGTATCGCTTCAACTTTAGCTTTAGTTGGGCGAATGCCATTAGCATCGATGTTATGCCCCAAAAAGTTGTCCGAGCGTTCACACGCTTTTAGTGAAGTTCACAACTAATCCATTTTCGTGAAGTTTTTGTAAAATGATTTCAATGTGTTCCAAATGTTCCTTTTCATTCGCTGATGCTATTAGTACATCATCGATATATACGTAACAAAACTTATATTCACGTGTAATCGAATGAATAAAGCGTTGGAACCACTGCGATGCATTCTTTAGGTCAAATGTCATTCGGGAGAATTTATATTACCCAAAGGGTGTGCATATGGCCGTTTTAGGTACATCTTTGGCCTCTACTGGAATTTGGTGGTAAGCACGCACCAAGTCCAATGTAGAAAATACCTTGGACTCACTTAGATCGTAGCTAAAATCTTGAATATGAGGAATGGGATAACGATCCGGCTCCGTCACTGAAGGCAGTTACCGCGCTAATTAGGGAGGTATGTTGATTGAGGTCTAGGTAAGTGAGTACAATAAAGAAACCGCTAATTGCTCTTGGAAAATTCAGTTTCAGATTCGGTTTTTACCAATGCATTTGAATATTTCCTTGAATCGTGGAACATCCAGATGTTTATAGCTTTCTTCCTTGTTCAGATACTCGAGGGAATCACCATCTATGGTAATTTGAATTTTTCAAGGTGATGACGTTAGCCCAAGAAGCGATATCGTGTTAAACCAATATCAAAAAAGAACTCTGAAAATATATCATCGCTGGAGTTCTTGACAATATTTTGGAGTCCAGAGAGTTTTTCTTTTTGTATGATTTTATCATCCATATATATTATACAGTAGTTAGGTTTTAGCTATTGCGTTACTCTACATATTGTGAACGTCATCGAACGGATGTTCATTTTTAAGATTCTAAATGGATACACCATTTTGAAATATTTCCCTTCCAACTGCTTGTGTCTTTCGATTTCTTTTTTGCAAGACTTACTTTCTTTACTCTTACTTTTGTTGGGGCTACAAAGCCTGGTTCACCTCTAATTTCGTAAGCCGAGTTGTGGAAAGTACCCTCTAACCTGATTGAAATAAAATATCTGACATTAACGGCCCGTATAGGTCCTCAGGCCCAGCTTCTCCATACAGTTGTGTGACAGAAGCTTTTTATGACAATGTTACTTTTGGAAGAGGTGAAGCAGTGAAAAAACTTAGGTGTTGGCACTTTCGGGACTTAAACTCGAGACCCAGTTTTAACGCACTATAACCACCAAGCAACTGCTCCCACCTCCAACCATATGCATATATCTTGCAAAAATCCGAATTTATGTTAAGACAAGCTTTTTCGACGTTATATCTTCCTTGGCTGAATTGCCTATTACCCTACCAATCTCATGACATTATGCCCATTAACCAGCGACCGGAAATGCTGATTGAATACATCTACAATTCAATGCTAATCTGTAACAAGGATACTAGTTGGCCTACGAAAAGGGCCCAGTACGTGAAAGCATTCATAGGGATTGCTGAGGCTGATAATTTAACCCCGACCTAATGCGACTGATAACAATTAACGCGTATGTCAAATTAAAATTGAACATTTTCTTTCGGCTTTCCTTGCATTGGGCCTGGGATTGGATGAAACTATCAAAACTACAACTACTACAAAACCTACTCCATGAGTCGCAAAATTTAAATGTATTAACCAAATGCCAACAAGATCATCATGTTTCAAGAAACCCACTCGACTGGCGTTTAACCTATCCACGCACTTGCATCAATCTCATTTCAACCCGGTCTGCTAAGTGAAGAACGTCTTTTTTCAGCATTGGATCTGAAGTCCATTAATCAAATCCATTGAGAGCGCTATCATCAGCCAAACACCTTGCCTTTCCAATTTGCAACACCGTCATCATCTCAAGTCTCCAGTCGCAGTCTCCAGTCCACCAACCACTGCACACCATAAACGCTAATCCAACACAAGTTTCACTTTATCATATGCCTTATGGGTGGCTTCTGTATTTGTTCAAGACACGAAAAAAAAAACAAATTCCAGGCTCCGTATCTAAACGGTCTCACCGAGAAATTTAATTAAGCAATAAACCGCAAATTTACGTGCTCTGCCGCCGCCTCCAGTCATATGGATGTGGGGCTTGTTACCATCGTCACAGTACAAAACAAATATTGATCCCCGTTTTGTGGTCGATCCAGGTTTATCTAAATTACCACGATATCAAGGGAGTTGCCAATCTCATTGGGGCATAAATTAAAACCCATAACCTCATCGGATCTGTCTTGATTGGCGTTCATTTCTCTTCTTTTCTTCGCAGCACCAGCAGCGGCAGCTACAACAGCGGCTCAGGTTATTACTAATTCTTTTTCGCAATCTGCAGATGCAATCTGATGATATGATCAAATGGCTGTGGCACGGCTAATGCGAATCATGTGGTCGTCTCGATGGACACGATAGCCTCTACCGTTTAGGGTGTGGATATACATTTGGCGCGTATATGTTGTGCGGTTTTGACCAAATCCATCCCCGAAAGCTTCCTGCACTGAACTGCGCGAATGTCCTCATCGTCGCAGCATTCGCAACAAATACGATTACGAATACGAATACCCCGAGATAGTTATTTTTTTCCACTTTTTTATGGATGCAATGACACTTTAACCGTGTCCCATATGGGACTGGAAATGCTGTGCAAGATTTGTATCTGCGACGATAAATATTGCCGGCTGATTGGGCTTCATGGATTCCAACTTATAGTTAGATCGGACTATGGACTGGTTGAGAATTAAACCACGACACTCTGCGCTGGAGCGCTAGATTTGTTCCGGGAAATCGGTGTGACACTACAAATAGGTACGCGTCGTCTTTTACGAGCATCGACTGTCATTACCCGGGCCGCACCGCGCTGCGCCATATACATGTGTGTAGGTCAGTGTTATGTTTCTTGTGCGCGAGTCTGGGGCGATTGCAATTTATGGTGGGATTTACCTGGTCTTTTGTATGGCCAGTCCAGAGTAGAAGTTATTTCGCCTTTCCAAATGGCAAATAACGTGAGTTTTCCTTTTTCTGTCCGACAGCACGACCGCGACGTACGGGTTGAGATAGATCTTGTGAGTAATCGCGTTTATCTCAAGCATGTGTCGGTCGGTGAGCGTGATGCATTGCATTTGGCCGCTTGGAAAACAGGGCAAGTAGCTATGAATCAGCATAATAGGGGTTTTCTCTAAACATACGAGTTTTGAGATTTTCGAGATAAGAGACGCATGGTGCCAAGGTTATACTTTGCTTTGATATGTCGGGTTGTTTGAAGTGGCGTTTTGTTTTTTTTTTTCGGGTTTTGAGTGATTATTGCAAATTTGCTTACGGTACGTACATGTATGTACATTGGATATATCGTGTATTTTGGCATTTCAAAGTTATGAAAACACTTAAGCAATTGTTTGGGTAAAGAATGGCAGCTGATGCCACCGTTTTATGGTGCTGCAGATGTTTTCAAAGGAGCAGTTCAATTATTTCATTTAGAAGTTGTTAACTCCTTTTGATGGGCGCGTATGTTGATATTGTATGGACATGGAGATGATTTCGATTTTCATTAGGTTGGAATTTGTATGGTATCGTTGGAATTTGTAGGTTACAGCATTTCTTTGATAATTTTCTTATACCATGTCCACTCATTGTGGTTTTTAGTATTTTTTTTAAATGATTCTAAGCAACTACTTATTTCGATATTTCACTTATCCACTTCATTATTTTTCAACAATTTTTTTTATGATACCTTTAACGGCCATACTTCAAATTCTATTTTCATGAATTACGAAACAAATGATTGGTTATGTCCCCAGGAAGTTCAGAGTTTTTCTGTTTGTCAAAAATATTAACTTGTATAGTTTGGGTACTTTATTTATACCCTATCTCATAGGTGTATATAAGTGTTGACCTTAATTTTGTAACATAAAGAAAAAATTTCGCTTTATATACCTCAAAGTATATGGATCGACTCAGAAGCGCCATGTCTGTCTGTCCGTCCGTACGTCATCAGTTTATGGGCCTTAAATTTTGAGCTAGAAAGATGAAATTTGGTACAAAAGATCATGCTAGATAAGAACTTTAAACTATGCAGATGCACTTGCCTGAAATGCAAAAGTATTTCTGTACTCCGACTCAGAATTATCCGCAGATAAAGTTGTTTTTTTTTTTTTTTTAAAAAAGAAGATTAAACACTTTGGTTAAGCCGTATAATGGTGGTGATAAGAACAGTATTTCAAATCATGATATTTGAATATTTACACAGATGTGCCTTATGACCCTTGAACACCGAATTTCAACCACAAACTAGGTTTACTAGCATATGTGCTTATGCCGAACATTACTCAAAAAAATTTAATCCTATCCTTAAAATTAATATCCCAAAATAGCATTTTCATATGGCTATGAAATATAGAAATTGACATTGTTACAACATATTGTTCAGACAGTTTATAAAAATATTTTATGATTCGACAAAAAATTTCGTTTTTCTCCTTAGGGTATACAAACGATTTTTGTAGAAAAAAGGCCCCAAAAAGTGGGCGTGGCAAAAAATTTTATATAACAAAATATAGATATTGAGATTCTGGAAACAAAAGAAACTATGTTTTTCTAAAAAAAAAAAAAAAAAAAAAAAAAAGGGAGTGACAGTAGCAGTTGCATTCTACTAGCTCAAAAGTAAAGGCCTACAAATCGGTGACATATAGTGACATATAGCAATTCCCACAATTAAAGCTCGACTGGCTCAATGTCGCTATAGTTAGTTCAATGAACTGCTGTAGTCTGGGTAAGATTGCCGGCCTTAGCATCATCTAAATGTTTTTCACTGGCCTTCCTCTCGCGATGACCTGACAAATAATTCGGATTTGCCATAAAACAGGAGGTTAAGCCATCGTACAATCATACAAGAAAAAAAGCAAGGCCCCATAAAGTTCTAACATAACACGGACCTAGTAAATGTCACAACCTTTCTTCCTCTTTTTGACCGGTCCATCCAATCCTATTTCTTGGATGACAGTAATGTCTTCTTAGTAGAAGCTTGAGGCTTCCGCTAGTTATCCAGCTGCACCTCTTCTGTTTAATGTTTTCACATTTCAGGTGTGGATAGGAAGGCTTCCCATGGCTTTTGGTTGCTTCGTAACAATATATGTGTTTTTTATGATTGAATAGTTAACCCAAAGTACAACCCACAACCTGGAGGGCTCACTCAAGTTTATTAGATACACCTATCCACAGGTCCATTAGTATCTACTACTGAATTGAGCGATGTCGTTGGTCTTTTGGTACCGTACCCTCGAAATTTTCGTATGTCCTATTTTCTGAATATGTCAGACTTGCTCATGGAAGTTTTTACTTCGTAGATGCCATTGTTAATTTCATCTTGGGAATTATGCCTCTGCCGTTTGGAGAGGATTTTTGATTGATTACTTTATGCTTAAATGCTCTTTGGTCACGCGTTGTTCCAATCTCTTTTAGGAGCAGATGGTCATATTTCTTGATCAGTTGGCGTAGGATGCCCATAAAATATGCGATAAAATCACTAAGGAATCATTATGGAAAAAAATTGTCGCTATTATTCCACAATCTTGTGGCTTGTCGACTTGTATTTTACATCTGTTTACCTTAAAAAAAAAGCAAATCGAATTTGGCATACAATTAATACGGACGAAGACTAAAAATGCATAAAACCAACATCAACAAGAATTGGGGTACCTCAAAAAAACAAATTTGTAAAAATATTAACTGCGAATTTTCGCGCTGTTTCCGTAGTAATACTTCTCTACACTAATGTCTAATCGGAAAAAAAATACAAATGACAACAATATCTAGATATTTTGCTCAAACATTTATAAAGTCTCATAAAATCTACGCCGAAAAAAAGGCGTGGCTACTAATATTTGTTTACGAAATTAAGATAATTGTAATTGTTTGTTCTAAAAAAAAATTAACGTTGGCTTTTATATGTTTTTTCAAGAGCATAAATTAGGTGCACGTACTTTAAAATATTTACACTTGCGTTCAAAAAAGAGTTCGTATACAAATTATAATTATTCTAGCTGAAGAAGTAATGTTCAAAAAGATGAGACAGACTGCTAGATGGACAAGGAGATACAATTTATTGAAATGTATAGAATAAACCCTTACGGTAGGGTAAACACTCGTTAAAATAAATAGGTACGTACTCTGAGATTTGCATTCGGGTAGTCATCGTTAATAAGTTACCTGAAAGGATAGCTTTATGACTTCTGCACATATTTACCTAATGTTATACAATTGTTTATAAATTAAGGGAATTCCCCATGAAAAAAATTTCCACACATGATATTAAAGTCTGCAGTTAGTATAAAACTATTAGATAATTTATTGCACCAAATGTAAGAGGAAAGTTCTACACATAGAGCCGTTTATGTTTCTGAGTTTTAATAACACTGGTCGAAGAATACAATACATTTTTTTTGGGACTTGGAATGAGTTTATTTTGTTTAAAAATATTTAACATGCATTTTCTGAGGAAATACTTTCAAATGGTGTCTCAAAATATTGTTTAGATATATTTAGTGGATCGACCAAAACAAAAGAAAACCAATCTATTGAAAAAAATCTTAATTAATTATCTAATGTATACAATTTGGGATTTTATTTCTACAAACAAATTTATGAGAATTCCATCCTTAAAATAAACTTTACCGACTTCTTTTTTGATTTCCTACCAAATTTCAAGGCAGAAACCGAAAACCGTTTTTAAATGAAAACGCCCCAAAAGAGTGTGTGTGGCAAAAAAAAAACTTGATATAGGCGAAATATAGATATTGAGATTGTCTAAATATCGTGTTCAGGAACTTTATGAAAATTCTCTACCCTTTGGCAAAAAGCTACGTTTTTCTAGTTAGTGAGCGGATTTCAAACATTTTTAAACTTGTTTTGCTGGGATCAACAAAGAGTAGGTGCACCAAATTTCATCAGCTCAAAATTGTAGGCCCAAAACCCTTGCGATTCTGAGTCGATCCATATACTTTTAGGTATATCTAGTTAAACTATTTCTATATGTTACAAACTATGCATAAAAAGTATGTTTAACCTATGGGATAGGATGTTAAAAACGTGCAAATGTAAACCCTAGCAGTAAAATATATTTAGACGACTCGGTAGGTAGACTCTGTGATGGTTGCAGTGATGAATATTTACTTTCAAATTCACCAGGCAAGTAGGTTTATTTACGAAAGTCGAAAGCTTTAGATTTGAGATAACCGAACAGGAAAAAGTCCACTGGGGTTAATGTTGAATCGAACGGCCGTAGTCGCACGATGGTAAGTACGATGAAGTACCGCGCAGAAGGTATGTGTTCGATTTCCAGCCGTAGCAACACCGAAATGATTTTTCACTGGCCCTCCAATCGCGATGATCTTACAAATCATCAGAGTAGTTTCAATTATCATACCCACAGTGGTATATAAGTTTTGATGATTTACATCAATATACAAGGTGGCGCAAAAGTAATCCTCCTATCAGAAAATGCTATAAATTTTGCGATTGGCCCCTAATGTCAGTTCTGTTTTAACATTTGTGTAGTAAACACATGCGAAATACACGTTAATAAACAATGTTACGCTACACTGCTCCAGAACGCGGAATATTGGTGACTTATTTTTACTGGTGACTTTATTTTAAATTACAGCCAAAAAACATAGGAAGATTATTTTTGCGCGACCTTGTATATGAATCGACACACAATCGCTAGCTGAGTCGATCTAGCAATGCCTGTTTTTTTTTTTAATAAACGTCTTTTCTCATGAAATCATAACAAATTTTAATAAAGAATCTGAGCAAGATAATAGATAAGGCTATGTTTTTGTCTATAATTCAATAACGATTATCCGTAAAAGTTTAGTAAAATTCGAAAAAGTTTTGAAGCAAATACTTCGAAAATAATGTAAGATGCATTTCGTCCATTTATCCTTTTGAATCACGCCCACTTTTTGGAGCGTTTTTTTTTACAAAAACCTTTTGTATACTCTACCCCATAGCATATGTAATAGAAAATCTTGTTTTGATGAACCAATATTTTGATAAGCTGTTTAAGCAGACTTTCGTGAAAATACCACTCAAACGTTTTGGGGGATGTTTATTTTTAAGGATGGAAGGGGATAGGGTATTCAACGATTCGCACAGCCTTCCTATACGATTCGCACAGCGGATTGTAGCCGTCTTATGTGTTTTCTATTGTTCTTGATGAACTTGGTAGCAGGGATTAAAGCTTTTCCTTAAATAGAACCCTTATCCTATATAGGATTATTGTCCGTACCTACAAAACTAGTGTAAACATTTTCAAAATCCGCCAACTGGCACGTCCATTGTTTAGAAAAATTTTAATTTTGACCAAACGCCGGGGATTTTGAAAACGTGTCTGAAAAACGTATTTAGACAATTCTAATATCAATATTTTGACCATACGAAATATAGATCATAGAATAGATATAGATATTAAGGGCGTTTTAATTAATTTGTGGGGATATTCGTTCTAAGGATGTGATGGGATAGAGTATTCAACGATTCTTCTCATATTTTTTTTTTAATGTTTCAATGACTTCTCGCTTTAATGCTTGGAAGTAATTCAAATTTAATTAAACTGTTATTTAATCCAAAAACATGTTGACCAGTGTTACTAATTTATCAGCTAACAAAATCTCTTGATATTCAAATAGACATTTTTTGCCATTCAAAATTTCCATAATTGCAAAACTGAATAAATGATCTTCAAATTCTTTTGAATAAAATTTAAAATATTTTCATAATGTGATTCAAAGGCGCCACTATTGGATAATCACTGTAGCGGCGGGTTTGCATTAGCATCTGCTTAGAAGAATACGAACTCAAAACATATGAGAAGGCTACAATCCGCTGTGCGGATCGTTAAATACCCTATCCCATCCCATCCTTAAAATTTGTATCCCCAAAATGTGGGCCTTATGGCGATGAAATATAGAAAATGCATTGCTACAACATATTATGCAGACAGTTTATCAAAACATTTTATGGTTCGACAAATAACAACGTTTTTCTATTGCATATGCCTTGGGGTAGGGTATACAAATGGTTTTTGTAAGAAAACGCCCCCAAAAAGTGGGCGTGGGTTAAAATGGTATAAGGGCGAAATTATATATTATTCATATTAATATTATTGACGTTTTTGCATCAAAAGTTTTGTTCGAATATTTGAAAATTTGACCAAAAAAGGTTTTTTTTTACCAAAAAGTGGGCGTGGCAAAAACTTTGTATAGACGAAATATAGATATTGTGATTGTCTAAATATGCTCTTCAGACACTCTTAACCGTTTGAATTAAATTTTTTTTTTAAAGTGGGCGCGGCAGTGGGCGGGTTTGGAAAATGTTTACACTCGTTCGAAACAACGATCACATATACCAAATTTCATAAACCTAAGGCCTAAAAACCTGTGAACTACAGACGGACGGACGGACGGACGGACAGACAGAGATGGCTTAATCGACTCAGCTAACGATTCTGAGTAGATCCATATACATTGAGGTATATGTAGCTAAATTATTTCTGTATGTTACAAACTAAGTATCAAAACTAATATACCCCTATGGGATAGCGTATATACATGGTTTTGCAGATTGCGTTTATAAAAGGGATGAATAAAGTGGATGTGGTGGTGTAATGAGATATAGAGCTAGCGCCTTCAACTTGCTAATTCCTACCAATTCTGAATTTCGAAATGCACGTGGCGATCGCAGACTTGTAGATTGTAAAGTTTTTGTAATAGTCGATAACAACGGAGGGGAATATCCCCTTTCCCTGGGTGCTTTTACTTCTAATAAAACTTATTCTCAAGACATAGTCGATGTTGACGTCTATAACTAAATGAATTACAATTGAAGCGGGTCTACCTCAACTGCATCTGATGTCTGGTTTGGAATCGAACAAGGATCTCTTTCGTTGTTCGATCGAGAGGTTTATTACTAAATTGCTTTCTTTACCCGAAGAAACAGCGGTTGGTAAGCGTTATTATTTTCTTCGTTTGATTTCTGACAAGATGTCGTTGTCAAACCCGTTGAAAAACGGGTGTCCTCTCTTCCTCTTTGCCTATAAACCTATATGGCAACCCTTGTCTTCACCTGCGACTTTGCCTCGTTTTTGGGTGCGATCATGTTTCTAAACTTCGGGGTTTCTTGCTGGTGGGTGCCTATCACATTAGTAGGTTGTTGACATCTATCACATTAGTAGCTTGTTGACATCTTAGACATAAGATGCTGGTGGTATGAGAATAATCGAGAGATTCTAGTTCTTCAAAAGTCTGTGCGATCTCCTCTGTCTGCAGTCTTTCTACAATCATTTTTATCCCATTATTTCACATTGTTGTATCGCGGTTGGTATCCGCATTCTTTCCTTGGCTTCAACAAGGTAGTGCTCCGAGTCCTATTTATGGAGAAGAATGCTACAAAGATTGGCTAACATATGTACAAATGACCTCTGCAGAAGAGGTATCTACTCTTTAACAGATGAAAACAATGAGCTTACGACCTGTTAAAACTGCGATCAAATTCGGACGCATCACGTGTATCTCGTAATGGTTTTAATGAATACAACGAGCAAAAATCGCAAGATATGAGTGGTACCCATCCGGTCTAAGTTATCTACAAACTGCGTACAGAGAGCAGAACCTAATCTAACTTGTATATACCGTCGGAAAATTGTTTTCACACACCATTACTAGTGCTTGACTATTTTTAGGCATAGAGGATATACTTAGAACGTGACAGATCTGACAGTTATTCCGTATCTCTATCCCTTTCGACAGGCATTTTCCTTAATTGTTGGAAACATTCATTTGTAACGCCTATTTATAAGTCCGGTAGTAGGAATTTGGTAACAAACTATCGTCCAATTTCGAAGATGTCCACGATTCCGAAATTGTTCGAAAGTTTAGTGAAATTTAAGATATACTTTTTTGTAAAGGAATCTTTATCCACCAATCAACATGGAAATATAAAAGGAAGATCCACAGTTACTAATTTAACTGTATTTACTAATTTTGCCTTAACGGCAATAGAAGAAGGTTCACAGGTTGATGTAATCTATACAGATTTCGTTAAGGCTTATGATCGGGTAGACCACAAATTGCTTACAAGAAAATTAGAAGCACTTGGTATCCATTCAATACTTAACAAGTGGATTGCATCCTACCTAAGTAACAGGAAGCAGTTAATTAGAATATTAAATACTTTTTCGGGGCAGTTTGAAGCAAAGTCTGGTGTTCCTCTGGGAAGTCACTTAGGACCTTTGTTGTTTGCATTATTTGTGAATTATATAGATTCAAGGGTATCTTTCTGTAAGTGTTTGGGGTTTGCAGATGACTGGAAGTTTTTTTGTAGAGTCAATTCTGTAGCCGATTGCCATAACCTACAGATTGATATAGACGCAATTACCGATTGGTGTAATTGTAATAATTTGCAACTGAACTTAGGGAAATGTAAGGTTTCGTCATTTTTCACATTAGGTGGCCTATATTCCATGGTTACTCCATAGGTGGACACGGAATAAATAGGGTTGAGGAAATTCAAGACTTGGGCGTTACGTTTGATCCGAAATTAAATTTTAATAAACACATAGACAGTATAATATCTAAAGCAAATTCCCTTCTTGGGTTTATTAAAAGGAACAGCAAAGATTCAGACATACAAACTCTTAAAACCTTGCATTGTTCTTTAGTAAGAACTCTTTTAGAATACTGTTCTATTATTTGGTCACCAGCTTATCAGGTGCATATAAATCGTATTGAACGTATACAAAAGTCTTTTTCAAGATATTGCCTTCGTCACTTTAATGGGTCAGTAGAAATGCCCAGTTATGAAGAAAGATGTCGTATAATAAACTTAAAGTTCTTAGAAATGAGAAGACATATTCAGAACATAACATTTATAAAAGACATCGCTTCTGGAAGAATAAACTCAACGTTTCTACTGTCCAATCTTTCATTTTACGTTCCGGGTTTACCGTTACGTGCGCATGGCTTGTTTTACTAACCTAATCATTCAACAAGCTATAGAAGGAATGAGCCTTTAACAAGGTGCATTAGGAGTTTTAATTCAATATGCAATACCTTTGATTCCAGTATTGATATTTCGATCAACAGAATTGCATTTAAAAACGATTAAATGAATTGTTATAATTGCTCATAGGGCTTTTTTTACTTTTGCTTAGAATAACTTACGAATTACGAATTATTTTAATTATTATTAATTTTTTTTTTTTTAATATAAGAATTTTATTAAATTTTTTCTCTTCAATTGAAGAGTTTTTTTTTCTTAACAATAAATTAAGATTTTTTTCAGGATTTTTAATTTATTATTTTATTATAAATTTTGTAAAAATATATTTTTTTCTCTTACTTGAAGAGTTTTTTATATAGTTATATAATCTGTAAGTTGTAATAATAATGGTAGACTTAAATAAATAAACAAATAAACAAAAATAAACAAACAAGTATCTGTTACATCTCAAATTGTTATTTTTTCGATCCGAATTCTTCCAAATGCCGTTGAGTAGATATAGCAAGACAATATGGATCTCTCAAACACCTATATTTTACTTAACATTGTAATGGCTAAGTTCTTAAATGTAGACCAAGTATACCGAACATGGTTCTGACTCTCTTGGAATCCCTTTTGCTCCAGAAACATGTACATGATGTTGCAAATCAGTTTCAAAAATAACATTTCCGTTAAATGTTCTGCAACATTGTTGCCGCTGTTAAAATAATTCTCAATCTCATACTGATAAGATACACAAACTCAACATCCGTCCGCAACTCTCCAGCGTCTGCATAGATTCTCAATCTCTACATGCTACATCCCACATCTCTTAAATATCGTGAGAGCATAAAAAAAGTCTCTGCTTTACAGACGACTCATTCTACCTTACTTTCAAAACTCACCACACTCAATACAGCTGTAGGAAAAAAAAACCTCCCTCAATTTAGCCGAGACACCACTTTTTTCGCTGCATGCCAACATCTCCGCAACGAGACGAGTTTTCGACCAACCGACCAAACCACCACCACCGCCGCCGCACTCAACGTTAGCATCAGCATCAGCACAGCAGCCACAGCCGCAGCCAGCCGTGGACCAAATCTGCTTTCGATTTTTAGCGCAACACACGAATACGAAATACGAATACGATTCGCTTCGACGTGAACTCAAAGATACGATACGTGCACTTACGGACGGTACAGACGGTGAATGGATGCGAACGTTTCTTAACAGCATCAGTTGACTGTGAACAGCCGGCTTGCTTTGTCGTGGTATCGTGTATCGCTCGACTGAATATTTCCCTCGAGATTCATCGCTCATCTCGCGTGCGTAAATTTTCAAAAAAAAAACCCGAGGTGCTTAGATACTATATCTGCACTGAGTAGTAGTGGGTCAATTTATATCGGTGGCGGATAGTTTGTCAGACCCGTTGACGCCGTTCTATGCGTTTGTTGTACGTTTTTTTGTTTGTTAATCGCCGGGCGTGATGATCATTAAAACGGATTTGCTGGCAATAGATTCCGTCCTCAGCACGATTCGTCGATCTTGCTGCGAGGAGGCATAGTGCGAGTGCTTTAATTGAAGAAACGAATAATTTTATCGAAAGAAAAAAATTGATTTGAGTGGAAATATGAATTAAGTACCGGAAGAGATAACCATATCCTGTCAATTATTTTATCTAGTGATATTTAGTGATCAAGTGTTGAACCAAAAATAAAAGTATCTATATACGTCTGTTTAAAAAAAAAAAATATTATCGAAACCATCCCCATTATGAAAGTGATCTTTTGTGTGTGTCTCTTGATCGTTCAGCTGACGATCAAGGGGGGAGCGATACCATCGGACGCGTATTTGAAGATGTTCTCCTCCCAAACATCAATGGATCCGTGCTACGATGAAGAGAAGGCTAGCAAGTGCATTCCGGATTTTGTTAACGCGGCCTATGGTAACCCTGTGGTCGCTTCTAGCACATGCGGCCAAAATGGACCCGAACGATACTGTGAGGCCATGCAAAGTACCGACGAGGCATTATGTCACATTTGTGACGATGGCAACTCAAAACGACGTTTTCCCGCCTCGGCAATGACTGATCTCAATAATCCCAACAATGTCACTTGCTGGCGATCGGAACCCGTGCTCCCAGCGACAAGTATCAATTCACCACCGGACAATGTCACCCTCACCCTGTCGCTGCATAAGAAGTACGAGTTGACATATGTTAGCTTGCAATTTTGCCCGAAAGCACCAAAGCCAGACTCCATTGCTATCTACAAGAGTTCGGACTACGGCAACACATGGCAGCCGTTCCAATTCTACAGTTCACAGTGCCGCAGGGTCTACGGCCGACCAAACCGGGCAACCATCAGCAAGTCAAACGAACAGGAAGCCAGATGTACTGACGCCCATCGTCACAACGGTGACGGGATGTCAACTCAAGGCACTCGGATAGCCTTCAGCACTCTGGAGGGTCGCCCATCCGCACGGGACTTTGACTCCTCCACGGTGCTGCAGGATTGGGTTACTGCAACCGATATTAAAGTGGTCTTCCACCGCTTGCAAATGCCCGACGATCACTTCCAACAAGCGCAGTCCAATCATGACAACGGAATGATCGTACCCGTGACCAGAACCAAATACACTGACGATACCCTCGGATCGAATGCCATCGATCCTCCGACAATTAGCGTGTCAACGTCAATGGCTATCACCTCGGTGGCCGGCCAGCATTATGCCGTGTCGGACTTCTCCGTTGGCGGACGATGCAAATGCAATGGACACGGTTCGAAATGCATTACCGATCGTGACGGCTTACTGGCCTGCGACTGCAGGCACAACACAGCTGGCAAGGATTGCGAACGCTGCAAGCCATTCCACTTCGATCGGCCATGGGGCAGGGCGACATCACGGGATGCCAATGAATGTAAAGGTAAGTGGACTAAGACTGTTATGTTTCTTGTTTTTTTTTGTTCGTGGGGCTGTCAGATTGTCCTCCTGTTTCTCATACTTTAGTTCTGAGCGCGTACACAAACAATTACTGAATTAATAACCATTCGAATGAGTTCGGGAATTGTCGAATCGAAACGAGGGTGGAAATCTGGATGGAGATTCCCTTTTGTTCGGCGTATTTCGCACAAATCTGTTCCGCTGCATGGCCATGCCAGGATTTACCCTTAATAGACGGGTGTACATATTTCTTTTCTGTGTTGTTGGGCATTCCGTAATGTTCGACATATGAAGGCAATAAAACAACCGCTCCCTCAATCACACCCGATCAGTCTGCGCCGATTTTACACTGAATGCCTACTTAATGATTTTATTACGCTTCGGTCGATTGCAGGGAATCCGCGCGTTGGGATTTCGTCCTCCACCACACACACATGTGAATGGTTGTGATTGTCATCATCATCGATGGCCGTGAGTGTTATGATTTTTTTGTTGTTTTGCTTTTGGTTTTCCAGCTCATAAATGGAAATGGTGAAATCCTTTTTTGTTTCGTAACTCAGCATGCACAACACATATTCATCCACAGACAGGATATGCCTGTAAGGGATGTTCTTTTGCTTGTTGATCATCAGAATCGTTAATTGTAGGGATTAATTGAAGTTGAAAAGGATATCGTCGAGTTGTGAGTTTTGTTTTCTATTCGTCTGGGTACAATCGAATAGAATAGAAACGGAATCACTTGGGCTGTGTCGTATCGAATCGGATTGTATCTGCAATAGATACGGATGTCATCAAAGTGTTGTGTACAACAAAAAAATGATAAATGAGAGATAACGCTGTGCCAAAGGGTTGTAGAATCTGCGTGGGATATCAAACAATCGGTTTGTTGATTTATTTCAAATTGTTTGATTATTTCGTTCAGATTGAGATTTGGAATTAGAGCGCCTCTATTGCTTGCAATAGGTATTACTTTTTCGCAGTATCTCTATTTGCATAGGGAATGTCCCATAAATGAATCATATGGATTGGAACCGAATAAATATTTAAAGATACGTAATGAGTTTGTAAAGCAAATTGGAATATCTGTTGCAGATAACCACTTATAGGCACCATAAGTACATAGTGCATCCAGGATGGTCGTCGCCCTTGATAGGTGGGTTGGTGAGACAACATAAGCATAGTCAAGTATGGTCCATATTTATGACTTATTATGATGATAAGTGGTTTGCGGTTACTGAACATAGATACCTCACTAAAAAGCGGTGAAAACACAAAGAAATTTCTTTCAAGAGCCATTTGAGAAACTCATACAATAGGGCCGTCTGAGTCGCTTGAGTACATTTTCATGCATTAGTTTTTAGGTAAAGAGGTATGTGTGTCGATTCAGCATTGTTTTCCATAAACTCCCGTCTAAAAAAACGAAAAATAAGGACTATTGCTTTAAAAGAACTAGACAGATCGCACAACATTTATTACGTACGGTAACGTTTTTTGAACGTTGCGTTTGTTTTTTGGACGATGGATCAGTGTGTTAAGCTCGCGATCAAATATTAGTTAAAGATTGACAAAGCACTTAACTTTATCTACTTTGTTAACATGAGAATAGAAATCATAGTTTGCATTTATCAATAATAGGGAAGTCCAGTATTTAGATGGGTAACTAGGTTGCATCGGACTTTAATCCGATTGGAGTAGATCTACTCGACATTTTTAGAAAAATAAACATCTATACTATAACATTCCGTTTTTCCTAAAATCTATGCTGTTATTTAGCTTAGCCAATGAATTGTTTTGAAACATTTTAACATTTTTGTACTACAAAGTTCATTTTTGGACAATTTTTCATGTTTTTTTTTTCATTCAAAAAAATCAAATAAATAAAATATAATGTCTATCGTCTGGGGGCTCAAACCTGTGATATTGGTTATTTTATTGTTGGATCCCAAACTATTCGATTCGATTAATTCTTAAATTTCTCAAACATTGCTGACTGGACGTATACGTGCGTATGCGTTTTTTGTGCTTTTTTACTACTTACTTAATGTAAAAATATTTTTTAATGGCCCAAACGATTTGGATTTAAGTACGCAGCTGAAATATTTACAAAAATATATTGAGGACAAAATTGAATACCTACTTCGTTTACCCTAAAATTATATAAAAGCATAAGTTTTTCCAGGAGCTCATTTCATTTCTTCGTCGGAGCATTGGCAAATGTTGCCTTTGTATGCATTTTTACAATGCCTTTGCTAATGTCTTCAAGTCATACGACTTCTTGCTAACCTTATAACAAATCCACATTCGAAAAGTCCTTATTTCTGCTCAGCACAATCTTATTTCTTAAATGGCAGTAATGTCTGCTTAGTAGCAGCACGTCTCCTGTTTAATGTCACATTTCAGGTGTAGATTACGTCATTGTCCTTTTACATTTAGCATGTAATTTCCATGGCTTTTGGTTGCTTCGTAACAATCGGTGTTTTCCGAGGTTGAATAGTTAGCCAAAAGCACAACCCACAACCTAACCTAGCCTAACCTTTGAAATTTTTTGTGTCCGAATATGTCAGACATGCTCATGTAAGTTTTTTTACTTCGTAGATGTCACCGTTAATTCCATCTTGAAAATTCAACCTCTGACATGACGTTTGGGTAGGTAGTTTTGTTCGAAAATGCTCTCGAGCAACCAGCAAGTTATTATCTTGTTTCTACCCTATCCCATATGGTATAAAACCACGGTATATTAGTTTTGATTGATATTCGTTTTCGTCGTTTGTTGCCAAAGCTTACTGCAGTGTTTACAGCGGCGTAATTTCAATTGATTTTTTGTTAAAAAAAAGTCGTATTATAAATTTGATAGGAAAGGAGGTTGATTGGGGGTTAAAAGAAAGATTCAGGGCAAGAAAGGAGGTTTATGTCATACTAGTCCGAACTGCACATTTTGTTGAAGTATGTGAACATGGTAATGTGGTAGTGTTATCAAAGTATATTATAAAATTGATCTTACAAGAGAACAATAAATTGATTTTAATGCATAATTGTCTTTGAAATCAAGAAGAAGAAGAAATTTCTCTTCCAGTACATATAGGACCATTGTTTTGACAAATGTTCAAAAGTATCAGAAGTAAATTTTGCTCTGTATTTAATAATTCTTAAATCAAAATCCAAAAGAGTGGAATATGTAAAACTGGGTAGATCCGTCTGTTGGTCTGTCAGTCTTTATGCTAAACGGCTTCAAATAGTATATTCTAGGTTTGGATTTTTTGAATTGGCATTATATGTGTAAAACTAACAGTAGGTCTTAAGGGTACTTTTGTTTGAAGAAACATAAAATTGTCAAATCAGCAATACTGAGAGAGAGAATTCACTCATTTCAACGAAAAGTACGCTTTCGCAAAGAAAAATTAAAAACGTCAAATTATTATGAAAGAGACGACAAACAAAAATCATCCCTCCACTTTAGTGTTTTGTATATAAAACATCCAAAGATTATTTTTAGGAACTAAAATATAAAAATTATTTCCCCGTATATTTGAAATAATATACTTGATAGTTTTCATTTTCTCACGAGCCGAACGAAAAGAATTTTTTTACATTTTATCAATATGGGTACGGTTTTGTGAAGTTTCACATTCAATTTTATTAAAATTTACTCCTGCATACCATTATAGCACCTCTCATATAACCGTTTTGGTAATATCACAATTTCTCAAAAATGGTTTTAACGATTTTGACTAAACTTAAAGTGTTCATTTACACTATAATATAATAATATATATAATATGTAAAAATAACAAAATGTATTGTTTTTGGTCCCACCCCACTCCCAGCCTAAGACATATGCACTTTCTTCGACAAATCGACGATTTAAATGATATACTTTATATTTTTACTTATTGCAGAGCTCTCATTTTTTGTATAGCAATAGCCGTTACCATGCTCCTGAATTATGGGCAATTTTAGCTGCCTTAGTTTTATATAAAGACATTATTTCCAACTCCTTTTTTTAACTATTTAATAATTATGTGCCTGAAATCAGCCCGAACAGAATGGGACAGCTGTATATAAATAAATTGCTACAAGTGATTCTAAGATATACTTATGATATACTTTTATGATCGCTTTTTATAAATGTGTCAAAAATGCTCATTTTATTATATATCATTCAAAAACAAAATATTTTTCTAAAGTTTTCTTATATTGGAAATAATATAGATCGGTTTAAAAATGAACTTTGTGGATTTGACAAAGAAATTCCTTTGTTTTAAAAAAAAATAAAATATGCCTCCTATAGTTGAAATGTTTCTACATTGCTGTGAATGTTTGATATTGCACTTGGAAATCTTAGTGCGTACAACAGAGGTGCAAAAATCACCACCTCATTGCCCTCATTTTTCGCAAGGACGAACAAATGCTGATTATCCATCGTGCTATTTCGTTTTTCAACTGTCTTCTCCAGGTTTCTATTTCCAGCGAAAAGAATTATATTTTAAGTTTGAATTTAAATAATAATGTTGGCATTTAAATACTTGCAATGTTTTTCGTGAATTTCATTTCCGACATATTAGGAAATATTTGTTTATATTTTCCTACAACGCAGGGACTCTGAGTAATAGAAATTGATTGTAATCCATAAGAAGTGGAGGCTGTATCCACTAAAGCATTATCCTTCTACTTTGTTCATCGATTTTGAACAACCTCGGGGCAACTTGTTCAGGTTTTTTTTTTGTGTTCGATGGGCCAATTTTTGGAAAATCTGCTTTACTGAATTGTTTCTGTTACTGTCTAGCCCCGAGACTTCAAATATGCCAACAGTGAAAAAGTAAACAGGTTGTCAAAACAAAAGCAAAAAGTTAAGTTTTGGTTTTTTGGTGATAAGTCGTCTATTATATCTACGACTGGTGGACCACCTCAACGTTGGCATATTGCTATAATTGTATCAAAATGGAAACATTTTGCCTCTGTTTTCGAAATTTAACACTTTCATAATATATTTTTATTGAATTTTAGGATTTTTTGAAACATTTTCGTGGCCATGCTAAAATATAAATTACGGTATTGCTCAGTTTCACATCCAACTGTATTAAAATCTTCGCTTGACGAAAACGAATCTAATTTATTTTGAAAGAAAAAAATAATTTGGGGCGATATTTTGAAATGACATCCAATGAATGTCAAAAATCAAAAATTCTTAATTCAGATTTTTTGAAATAAGAAAATGATAATTATGGATAATTGATAAATAAATAATTTCGATTTATATCTTATAAATTAGTGGAAAATCAGAAATGTTTAAATTTAGATGTTACTATAATAACAAACTCAAAATAAAATCATAATTTTATCAATGATAGTAAAAATGTTTGGTTTTGCATTGGTATATTCCAAAATTGACTAGATAGCCGGATGGAGTGGACAAATAACCAACCTTGTATAGTACATATATATTGTATAAATAAATTGCTTGCATCAAAAAGGCCAAAATGTGAGATCTTGTTCTCTTGAAATTAAATTCTTGTTCTAGATTTATATATTTGACAATATTTGGTTTCAAATGGTCTTCCAACGCTCACAAAATAGTTTGTTAAAATTAATTTGTCCATACTCTCTCGGTAACCATATATACATCGACATCCCAACGAATATCTGAAGCTGTTGCGGACATTGTACCCACTTGTATTAGGTCTGGTCCCGTAAGTTTGCAGTAAAGATTGTGGGGAACATTTTTCTAAGGTACGTACTGTGAAGTAATAAATTCAATCACAGTTAAATAATTCGTTTGGTGTGGCTTTTAGAAAACAAATAACATAAAAACAAACGAATTGTCACTTTCTGATATCGGCTGATAGTTTACTGATTCTTAACAACAGAAATTCATGCAGTCAATTATTTGACAGATTTATATGGAAGGCAAGTTTTTTCCCATCTCCTTTTAATAAATTTGTACGTACGGGAACGGAGATAAGTAAAAATCAGTAAAATATAGCAAGAATCACGAAAAATAACATTGTACGGGAACAAACCTATTGAGAATGACAATATAGGTTTTCATATCAGCAATGGTTATTCTCGAATTTGGCTTTACTTTGAAAGTATTCATAATGTGTTCCAAAGCTCATTGTCGATGAATTCTTCTTTCTGCTCATATGAGGTTCTACACCATTGTAGTAGTCTTCGTAGCTCACAACCGGCAAAACAGGGATAGTTAGAAAAAAACAAAAAATAGAGATCATATCAACCTTAGTGTAAAAAACCCTCTTTCAACTCTAGTATATAATATATCTAGTGGTTGAACATACATATAGTACAACTCAGTCGTGCACCCACCATTCACTTCAAAGAACCGATTTGTCCACATTTCCATATATCAACTCTGTCCTATTCTCGCCTATTATTTCGCCATTAAAACATCTATTTCATGACATATTATGTGTTTCCAATGTCTGTTCAAAAATAGAAAACAAAAATCATCACAAAACTTGTTAATTCAGTTTAATACAAGTTATCTTTCTAGACCTTTATATAATTCATTAAAATTTATATTTGTGTCATACCACGTGTTCAATCATATTTACATGTGCAACTTCTCGGTAAAACCTCTAAGGAATCGACACCCTGCTGCTGTTTGGCATTTCACGACTTTCTAACTTCAGTATGTTAGTCTGGTTCGATATAGATTAATGGATTCGAGTTCAATTAAATACCGTTGGGTTTTAATTTTTTGTCAACTCACTTTGCACTCAGCTACGTAGATACTGTAATTCAAAATGAACACGTTGTCATTGCTAATTTGTGTCGGAAATATTTATTTATTGAAAATCGAAATTGCAAATACTTCATTGGACGTACTGAAGTTACATGCTGTAAGTCAGGAATGTACCAATTCCTGTTCAAGCTAAAATCATGGAGAAGAACATTATAAATGATGATAGATACATGAAGAATGTAAGTAATTGGCCGTTTTTTAATTTTTTATTATATATACATGATTTTATGTTAATTTTAACAAAAATGCTTCCACATTTTGCGTTTGTAGCATTTTTCTGTTCAATATTTAATATTTTATTCGTATGAACGTTGACTTTATAGTAAGCACCAAAACACACCACGGTATTCAATTCAATGCAAGCATTAAAAATATTTAATTGTATACCTTCAACCCCTACAACGTATTACTGGAGCATCATTTTTTAAACTCCTCTAAGAACAAAATCCAAACCAAACAAATACCCAGATCTAATTTTAAGAAAAAAACTTTCAACAATGTTATCTACAAATCCAATCATACAAACAAATCTT
The DNA here is from genome assembly GCA_932526625.1 of Rhingia campestris. Classification (NCBI taxonomy): domain Eukaryota; kingdom Metazoa; phylum Arthropoda; class Insecta; order Diptera; family Syrphidae; genus Rhingia; species Rhingia campestris. The sequence goes on from OW052182.1 coordinate 65,434,460, forward strand.
TTTTTGAAAACACTCTAATTCCCTAGAAAATCCCCCATTCATAAAATGGAATCAAAGTTCAAATTTTATATTTTTCTAATAAAAAAGTTTGCTTTCTGTAAAGTCTACTAATCCAGAGCATAAAACAGGATACACAGAGGAACAGAACCCTTTTTTACGAATAAACTTTCAACTTTTTTGAATCAAAGTTTAATATTTAGTTACAGTTGGTTAGTGTAATCGTGATGTGGTGCATTGAGTGTATGCTTTTAGGAAATCCTTTATTTTTTTTTATCTAAAGGAAGCTGTCTAAAGTAAGTATAAGGTTGAGTTTGATTTGGGGGAAATCACTTTGAAAGTTTTTCGCTAATGTTGGTGCATAGAAAATTGGTATTCAAATGGATGAAGTGGAAGTAAATGATATTGGAAAAGTTTGGAGTCGTACAATTATGTCTACGACCATTTAAAAATCTCATAGTAACAAGTTTGGAAGTGAATGTCGTCGATTAGAATCTATCGGAAATGCTATTACGTACAGACGAACTCCGCTAATGATGAGACACATAGATCGGTTAGTTTAGCTGATGCTTAATGATGACTCATTCAAGTAATATTGAAAAGTAACATTGATCATGCGTAGGGCGCTTAAGGTACTACTATGTATTACGTTCAAAAGTCATTCGAATTCGAAACTTATTTGGAAGTTGGAACTCTACAACACATTCGATATTAAAAAAAAATATATTACTAGGTGTTGCCGAACGTACTATATTTCAGGCTGTATTCGAAATAGAGGGTAAAAAATAATCGTTTTCAAAAATGTCATACAGATTAGTTATTCTGGATTACCCAAACATAAATTATTATTATTATTATAATTTTACTAATTGTAAAATTTTTAATAGCGTTAGCTGAAAGTTGAGCGAGTGTAGCGACCCATGCAACATGATTCATTGCAAAATATGTACCACTGTTGTGAGTATCATATATTTGCGGGACTGCCTCAGGTCTCGCAAAATGTAGAATTTATTTCTGAAATTTAAGTATATCGAACAACGTTTATTGATCATCCCCATCTAAATCCTCTTTGGAACTTTACAAAATCGGCTTGAGCTCCCTTTTTAGGAAAATGAAGGCACTAATGCTGACTTGCACCAACAATGGAACGATTGATTTCTATCGATATACAATCTACAGCAATTCAAGAGCAGATCCCATAAGCAAGCATTATCTCAGAGCGCTATTGAAGCTTTATAGATTAGTCTCAGCTGAGAAATGTTTATAAAATTGGTGGATTTCAACACCTAAACATGGATAAATATAAATAAATGCATTTTGCTTTGGTGTGACTTGCCCTCCACGGAATTCTATGACACCGATTGAAGCTCCAACTTCTCTTCTTGTCAACACCACCTGTGGCTCTTCTGTATAAATAACGATTTTGCCATTTTTTTTATTTGTAGGTTGTGGATGAGCATTGAACAGTCTCTCAGCAAGCAATACGAATGGAGAATTATTCTAACAAACATATTCGGGTCATATATAAATAGATTCAGTGAGGTGAACTACGGATTTTTAGAATCTAAATGTCCTTAAATAAGATTTAAATAAAAATTGTTAACAGTGATTTATATATGTTTAAATGGTAGTTAAAATAATAGTGCACTTTTTTTAATTCTGGTATATGAGTTTAAGCAGTTATTTGACTTAAAGGAATTTACAATTATTCTAGTAAATAATAGTTTATATAAACACATAATTGTTATCTATAGAAGACCAGCCTCACCTTACGTTACTATCTAATAAAACATTAATAATACACAAATCTTATTATTAAATTTCAATAATATTGGACGCATAAATGGATTTATTGTAGATAAATTATATTGGTACCTAACATTGATTGTGTACCAGGTTTTGTTTTAAGAATTGAACATTTTTTATTGTCTTTTAATCACTAAGCAGCTCATATAAATATTTAGTTGGGTTTCGCTTTATTTGGAATATCCAGAGAATATTGCTTCTCATGACAGTGGGACAGTAAAAAATTAAATGCTCCTATTTGAACCTTACACATTCCCTCCAAGTTAGGTGGTTTTAATTCGAACTTAACTTCTTCCATACCTTTGTAAACTAGTTAATTTGACTTCTTACCTTTTATACTTTAGAAGTATAAAAAGTAAAACTTTGTAGAATTACCTTATTTTTTTATAGTTTTATTAATTTTTGAAATAAATATTAAAATTCATAAAAAAATAAAACCCGAGCTAACTGTGGGAATCTATTATCTGTAAAAAAAATCATATATATAGAATATTTCATCCAAAACCACAAGCATTTAACTAATTTTTAAAGTTTTCCCACATGTCAGGCGGTTTTGAGGCACAAATATTCTTTAATTGTATTTTGTATCTTGCTCAACCTGTTTTCAATTGATCACCTTTTGTTTCATTTAAATATTCGGAAAATTGTGAACGCTTTACCGTTGAGCGCAAAACTCCAACCTATTTCTTGCATGGGACATCTACCCTTAAGTCTACCTTATAAAAACTTAAATTTCAAGATTTATTTAGCATTCATGCAATCAACTCTTGAATCACATGACTAGCAAGGAAAGAAATAATAAGAATTATTTTAAGTTGCGCCCGATGTGGGACAAGGTTTACTACATCTCTTTTTTGAAGAAAAATGTCAGTTTTATTTAAATCTGTCGGAAATAAAAACACTGAATTTTAAAGTCCGCTGTAACTTTGCTTGGTGAGCCGTATTCAGGAGATCAAATTTTCCATGACTTTGTCGCATAAATCTGGGTAATGCCAACTTTGAGAGCATCAATTCTTTGCCATTTTTTCGTACAGACCTGCAAATTTAGATATACCTAAAGGCGTTAATTCCAACGATATCGATGGCAAATCTACTTAGCCCCTTTCGCGATTAAACCTTGCCCTCAAATTACTCATTTAGAATGTAAATGGCAGGTGGCAAGCAAATGTGACACGTTCAACCTGTTGCAATTACATGTGTTCGATATCCATATCATCTAGTTTACGCCACTTGAAGTTGCTAATCATTGATCTTCGCCCTGCTCTGTATTTCCTTCCGAAAGTCATTTCTTTTCGAATATGCTTTTCGTTCCATTTTGTATTTAGCGCTCTGTAACAGCTTAAAAATATAAACAACTATTACTACGGGCTGCCAGGCAACCGAATTCCGTATTCGTGTTTTCATATCCGAAAGTTTGAAATTTCACGTGCACTCCCATAGGGTTTTCAGTTTCAGGACATTGCAGTTCTTGGGTGTTGGCTAATTATTTATTGAATTCCGGCACGAAACGGTCCCGACCATTATGGAGAGGATAAATAAAAGTAAAGTGCGGAAGGTTTTCGAATAGAGCACAGATTTTGACTCTGTAGCCTTCTTTGATGATTTGCCATACAATACAAAATAATACACAACGAATCTGTTGGTGTCAGATTTTGATTTAGCAACATGCTCGCTAAAACCTAACATGTTTCGAGCATCCCTATATTAAAGCAACCTTTATATAAATTTTTTCAGTGGCGCCCAAGGTGGGACCATAATAAATGCGGCGTTCGTTTTAAATGGCTCCTATAGTATGATTAAGCAGGGAATAAGTTCGGTAATTTGTAAATAATTAAATCTACTTTAGGTTTTTAAAGAAATTAAGGTTTAAACGGTGATTTGCACTTATTTATACAATTTTTCAGGCATTTTCGGGTAGATTTTAGGCAACTCACCATTGGATAGTTTAATAAATGCAAGTGGTCCTAAATTGAATATTAAGAATACCGTCATACACTTCTATCCTAGTTATTATTTCTGGGGGTCCAATATGGGTCTTACATTTATTTTAAAACGCCGATGACTTAATCTCTTCTTTAATCTACCCGTATTTCAAATCTTAACTATCCATAGTTAAGGACTCACAAGCCTCTTTTCCTCCCATTAAAATTATATCTCAGCACGTATCTCTTTGATGAATTCTGATCGACACACTAAAAGTATAAGTGATGATGATTTGAGTATATTTTAATGTCCGCCAAAGGCTATAAAATCACTTCTAAGGAAACTACCAATTGATTGACCACTAGCTGACGATGCGGGCCATAGGAACTTAGCTCGAACTTGAAATACCATTTTAGGATGATGTCGAAGTGATAAAATATTCTGTCAAGCCATTTGACGACATTCTTTAACGACCACCCTACTGATTGTTATCGATAAGAGGGCGTTTAAAACTACTATCGATATCCGGCGCATATCGAATGCAAGAACGTGGGTTGACACTTTGTCACTAAATCACAAAACACGCATTCAAATTCGACACATTGCGTTTTATTGCAATAGCTTCGCCATTAACATACCCATTTGGGCACTACTCAACCTCAATCATCCGAAACACTACATCTTTTGTTGTCAGTTTGTTGGCACAATAAGGCCATGTTCACATATCGGTTTTAATTAATCGAATTGCTTTCCCACAATGGCTTCGATTTGTGTGTTGACATGAAAATTAGCGCGTCTGCAAGTGTGGCCAAAGATGTTCGTTCATCGTCGTCGTCATCGTTGCGTGAGAGTTAGTACTACTTGTGTCGGATGTTCCAATTTTATTAGTAAGTGTGTTTGACAACAGTGGGAACTATCAATTTCATCTTGGCACACTTTTTTTATCAAAACAAAACCTATAGACAATACACCACATAAAGCATATCTACCTCATAAATTATTCGACTTCATCGTCTCATCGAGTCCCCCAGCTATCAAGTTGAAGAAGGAAACCGTAATCCAAATTGACGACCATTGTATCCGTGGCGCTATATGTTTATTTATGAACGGGGATATTTATTATTTTTTCATTTTAAATTTACGATTACATTTTTGTTTTCTTTTGTCAGGGATAACAAGAGCGTTTTTCGCGTGTACGCATTTGTGGATTGTTTGTATCTACAACAGTGCAGTTGTTTCGGATTTTGTTAGATTCGTTCATGACTGTTGGGTCTGTGTGTGTGTTTGCATGTGTCTGGTGACTTTTATTCACATTTTATTCTCATTTTAATGATTTATTGCACACGGTCTTTAATCTATTTAAAGTCGCACATAAATTCTGTTTATATTCGGCCAGAATCAACGAATTAAATGCGAACGACCACTAGAATAAAGATATAGATACAAATGAGCATGGTGCTGCGGCGGCGGCGGTGTTGACATGTATAATGGGTTTTAAAACGAATGAGACCGGGACTAGTATTTAATGTCGAATGTGTCCAATTGCTGGTGTCAAAACAGATTCTTAGTGGCATTTTGAAAATTCCATTAAAAATGTTGCTGATATTTGTTGTTGCCTCAAATTGGACTATTTATGGCTGAGTGAGAATACATTTTCGTTAAACAGATGGGCAGGCTATCGACGGCGGCGCGACGCTTTCTAAAAGGGAAAATGCACTTGATGGGTGGTGATGCGTTTTCTGCGAAATTCAGTAGGCGTACGAAAATAGTCCTTGTGAGAACGTGTTATATGGCGTCAGTGGGAAAACCAAATTGAGCCTGTAAATGTCTGGTTGTAAAGATCGCATTTAACCCGATTCGACATCCATTTGCACAGACTTCCGTGTGGATTTGGAATGATGGGGTAGGTACTTTGAAACATTTGTTTCTTTAATACTTATTTGCCAGCAGAAGAAAAGAGTCTTCAAATTCGACTTCGAGTATGAATGAAGATAATATGTGTATTTCACTGCATGACACATTTTTCAGTCAGGTACTCAGTAATAACCTTTAAAGTCTCCTTAAAAGACTTTAAGATTATGTTGAATGCTTGCAGTACACCTTACAAATATATTTACAGCACTTTATATGTAGGCTAGAACTGTACAGAACATTCTCCACCATTCCAGCTGTCACTTTATTATTCGCTCAATGCAGCTAACTTAAAAATGTCTTTTTCGTTTAGATGACATTTTGCCCAGGATCATCAGTTTCTGGTCATCGTGAAGAGTTCGTGGATTTGACAAATTATTCAATGGGTGTGATTGAGTAGATGCTTTAAAATTTTTGTGTGCGAATTTTTATTTGCCTTCCGGCTGGGATGGTTTGCAAATGGGAATTCAATTTCTTACTGCATTTTTAAATCAGTAACCACTATTGAAATCTTCTTCAATGACTTAAATGTTTTGATTGCTGTATTAGACCTTACTGTATCTATTTACATCACTTTAATATATTCGCTAGAACGGGACAGTATTTAATTAGCCACTCGCTCAATGCAGGTAATTCTAAAACTGCTTCACTGTAAGGGGACTCCTTCTCCAGGATCAGCAGTTTTTGTCTATAATTCCTGTGGTAGATTGTTCTATATAGAAGCAATCATCTGGTAGTGAGGAAGATTGTTCCGCATTTAAATGATCTCATGGAGTTGCGGACAAGAAAATTGATGTCGGTGCTCGAGTCGATGATATAGAAATCCGTGGATTTGAGAGATTATTCTACGGGGATAGGTATGTTTTTTGCTTATTCGCACTTGCCTTCAGGAGAGTTATTAAATTTGAGTTTTAGTTTGGGCAGTACTCTTCGTCTACTTTAAGCATTTCATCGATCTAACAACTTATTAGTTGCGAGAGTAAAATCCAGAGCAGTAACCGATTTATATCACTGAATTCTTTTGACAGGTTACTGCTGTTTAAGGCAAAGCACTTGGATCCTTCTTATGTACTCAATTTAGTACTAAACTGGCTTCCGTCTAGCTGTGACGAGCTTAATGATCTTCCAGCTTCGCCCGTATTTTGTTTTGCTCCGCCTCCGGCTGGTGCTCCAGGGTAATTTCACACTTATGAGGGTTAAGATAGGTACTGCGTGGATTCATCACTTCGCTGTTCTTTGTTGACTTTGGGCATCTCCGGCTCTCTTAGGAGCCCACGCTTGAAGGTTATTTTTATGCACCATTCGTAACTTCTCTTTGTCGAGCTCTGAATTTGACTAACAAGAGGTTATGATTAGATTCGACGTTTACCCTCTGTCTGTGCATTCATGAGGTTGTATGTCTACAGTCCGGGCTAAATTTGGATCCCAGCCAACCCCAACATGCCTCTCTAATTATTCTGGTCATTAGTTAATTTCCCCCCTGGCTGAGGATTCAAAATCAAATAAACCTTTTAGACATGTTCCTTTTACAGATTCTTCAGAGATTTATCACTACCTCCGCTAGGAGTTTTTCATTAAGTGAAACATTCTCAGAAGAGGCAACGTTTTTTTTGCCAAAACAAAAACATTTTCTTACTTGGCAGCATATGAATTTCTGTCATCATATTTCAAGAATGACAAGCTGTACTCTTTTCTCAGAAAGGGTTCAATTTGCGTTGGCATTGGCCTTTCGGGACATCAGTTAACATCTCCGTTCAAGGGATCTGACTACCTTTTTGATGTCCTAGCCGCTCAAGAAGGCCCTTTTTTCTCAGTCGACTATTAATTATTAGTACATTGGAATAATTAACGTAACTATTGAACGCATTTAGGAAACTCTTCCGCTGGCTTCTTGTTAACAGAGTGGCACCTTAGCTCTGGACCCTTTCGAAAGTGCAAAACATATGCATGTCAGTTCAAATCAATTTAAACTATCTGTGTAAAATCTGGTAATTAAATGGGTGCCATAACATACTTGATGCCCTAATCTACATTTTCTAAGTCGAAAAGTTGTTACTAAAATAAAATATCGGCAGGTGTATGAAGTTGCATAACATTTACTTTCACTCAATTGCCCATGGCCATAAAAAGTGATAATTTTATATAACATAACCATAACTTCTAAAGACCTCCCTTTCGAGGTCAAAAACCATCAAATATACCCAAATCGCCTAATCAAATAAAGATATAAAAAGGAAACCTCCCCACCAAACATATATATTCACAAACGGCACTAAATCCATTCCTAAGTGCACGAGTCGACTGATTTCTCAAGACTTCACAACTTGTTCGACCCAGTGCGAACCAAAGAATAATACACAACATGCAACGTTATACTAACTCATCTCAAAAGAAATTAAATTTAATGATCACACCTCATTTCGATGGTTTATTTATCCAATACATGATTGTGCTAATGCCCAATCGCAACCGAAAATAATGATTGCACTCACTCAGCATCCATCCAGATCTTCTCCGTACAACACACACCAAACCCAAATACACCCATGTGCGTCACAAATTCGAAAATAAATATATCTGCAGGCATTTTTTGGGAAAAAAAATTTTAGAAAATAAAAACAAAAATCCCCATAAACAATTTGGAGTGAACAAAAAAGATACAAATTGAAATTCAGTTGCGCGAAGAACTTAATTTCGAACATTCCCTCTGACTGCTCTTTCGTTCGCACCTAATCACAGTGGTGCAGCGCACGAAAATGAAATCCGGCCAACTGTCGACGTATCTCAACTCCAGCGGAGATAGACAGTGGGAGCAGCGGCAGTTCCAGCTCAATAGAACGCCGCCGCCGACATCACTTAATCGTACGCCAACCGTACCGCGCGCCGCACAGCATCAAATGGAATCAAAGAGGTGAGCACCCATAAAGCGTACAAAATGTTAGTAAACATCTAAAGAAGTCGAGGAGCTGAACAGAGATAGATAGAGATTAGCTGTTGGTGTCGTCGGCGGCGGGGTGCGGCCAGTGAATTAAAGGATACAACTGCCGCCGCGGGCTCTGGAGCTAAACGAAATGTAAATATGTAATTTGCAAAAACAAAACAAACGCAGGACTATGACGACGAGTTGCAGCCAGCACCAAAGTGCCAAACAACCAACATAAACCATCGCTCACATCGACAGTCGTGCCGCGCTCAAAGTCGGAGCCGCTGGAGTAGGTGAACACGATGAAGTATCTTTACTCTGCATCAGTATCTCAGAGCGTCTTCATCGTTCTCCGCCTCATTGTATGCTGATCGTCGCGGTCGACCTGATGCCTCCTATAATAGATGGCACTGGGTACGAACGAAGTTTGTATTATGATTGTGCCATCAACACAAATGATGTATGATGTATCTGTTAACACTTGTATGGTGCTTTACACCGTCTTTATGCCGGCCAAAGGAAAGGCTCGCACTGCCGAAGGAGCTGCAACCAAATAAACGAATGTCAAGTGGCGCAGATACAATGCAAATTATTTGCAGATACCTGTACGAGGTGAGGGCATATGCCAGTTTGGTAGGCGGGAATTAGCAGAAATCTATGTAAACAGCAATTAAAGGACGACAAAGGACACCTTTTGCTAGAACGGCAACAAACTCACAGTCAAGAGCCCACTCGAGTCTCTCTCTCTTAGGGTGGAGTATACGAAAACGAATACGAGTACTCGAGGGAGATGTATGATTATGAATGAATGGGATAATGGTCTTTCGCCTTTACAATGACTTGAATTACATGACAAATAGAAAAGGGTAGCCTGATGGCTGCCTCTTTTTGTGTGATTATGTGGAACCCAGTGGCAGTTATGCATACAGTACTACTGGTACGTACCTACTTGTAGGCTGTACATTCTTCGGGGCTGGGTTGGTTGTGTCATGTTTTCTTTGACGAGATACACTCAACAGATTACTCAAATGGCAATTTGTCTATATGGGCAGACTCTTTTCGAGTGCGATACATTTAGAATAATTTGCCAAATTTCGGTAGAGGGTGGCATATTTGTTGATAAGGGCTTGGAAAGCACAAAAGGGGTTGAGATTTTGAAATATGTGTTCAGTTTATTTTTAGTTTAACCCAAGGCTAAAGCTATTAAAGAGTGACAATAGGAGCTGGGGTCTTCGAGGTCGTCTTTCTGAAAGGTAAAAGGTTGTTATTGTTGGTGGTACCTAACACTTAGACTAATGATTGTAGTGGGACTTCAAAATGATGAATTTTGCTGATGGTAGATACGGTATGTGTAGGTATATTCCAAAGGGACAATGGGTCGTTTTAGTGAAATTTGCCCACAATGAAGGCCCAACATAAGTAGGGAGCTATGTCGAAATGTGCCATGGATGCCTAGCAGATGCCTGGATTCTTCTAATTTGAGGACTATATTCTTCATTTCGATTTGCAGAACTGTAGACTTGTTCTTTCTTGCATATGTTGTATACTGCGTTTTCTTTGAATTGAACTTGATTTTCCTTTCTCCATTATAGATTCGTTTGTTTGTCTTCCATGTTCGCATCTCTGCTAGTGTGCAGCAATAGTGGTGTCCTCAAAAGATCACTTATGTGCAGCAGATATAGATGAGATAACTGAGATATGGGTGAGATAACTGATCCTTGATATCAACCAATACTTATACAGTATTTGAGAAAGTCCGTATGCTGCCAATATATTATTGACCTAAATAAGAAGTCTATGTAGATAACCTTCAATTTTGGTTTGTCTACCAATTAATTACCTCGTAAAATCTGGCATAATCGGCCCTTACATTGGCCTCAAACCTAGCCTCTCCATTGATTTTACCACTATGAATGTTTAACGCCGATACCAAACAGCAAATCTGAGAATCTACTCATGTCAGTTTTAAAAGCTTAAATGGTTGCCATACTTTCGGAAGGAGCAAAAACTTAGTAGTCCAACGCACTAGCCACTGCACCCACACTTAATCACCTAGAGTCCTTAATATATTTCTTTTGTAGATGTTTCCATGCAAGGGTTCAACAATACAACCAATTTTAAAAATCGAAAATAGGAGCATGATAGTTAACGCTCCCATTTTGGATTCAAGATTGAATGTAAGTTTGACTATCAAAAAAGGACACTGATAGTCAGTTCCTTTACAAATGCCTCTCACCATAGCACAACACCACCAAAATGAATTGTCTCGACTTTCTTCTTCAATACAGACGTTAACCACCGCCCACTAATTTTAAAAGAAGCAACTTTGGTGCTCCAATACCTATTATTTCCGGATGATAGTTAGTGTCGAGAAACTTTTGCGTCTACTTCCATGTCTATGGTAAGTTTTCCACTCCCCCTCCACGTACTAAGTGAAACGACACCGCCTTTCAACCCTCAATTTGTTTTTCTTGTCCTTTACCAGCATCGTTCACTTTTGCTCTCAAGTGGGTATTTCTTGAACCCTCAAGTTTGTCCTTTCTGTTCCCCTTTTTTTATTCGTTCCCTTTTTTCCGTTGTTAACTATTTCTCGGACACTTATTAAATGCAGTCACCGCGCTAATTTGACGACAGGTAAAACAGGTAAAACTCTTTAGAAAAAAAACCAACAACTGTCAGACTCAGAACGTATACTCTGTGCAAGGAGTAAACAAGACTTCAATTGTGCCCGGAAGTTACGACAAATGAATACGAAATCCAAACAACCAACATAAGGAGGCTGACTCCTTGCCACCACATCCTTGGCGTTGTTTTCTTATTGTTTTTTGTTTATATACTCCGCAACTTGCACAATAATTATAAACTGTCCTTCCGTTCCTGAATGATTTTATGAAAAGGTTTATTTTTTTCCCCCCCGGACTTGGGCATTCTGTGATTTAAATCCTTTTCTGAGCCGATGGCAGTCCGTTTTCGCCTTTGTCTTATCGTTTTTCTCCATTGCGTAGTGGATATTTAGAAAATCTCAACACAAATACCCAATAGAAGACGAAGAGTGGGAGACAAGTGAATTTAAAAAAAAAGAAAAAACTTTTAATATGGTAAACTGCAGGGAAAAAGAAAAATAGAAATTGATCCCCTAGATACTAAAACAACAAACACACAGGAAAGGAAGGAAAAAACCACTCTCCGTGGAAAGGCAAATAAATATTTTCGTCATTTTACCGCTTCAATGGGTTAATCCCCCTTTTTCTCGTTCGTCTCGCATTCGACTTTAACCCTCGGGAATCCCTGTTCGCGTACGGATCAGGGCGAGAAGAAACTAAACTCAATTTTGCGTACTTCATGGACTCCCTCAGTCGACAGTCGGTTGTCCTTGTATTTACCTTTCATTTTGCGATATAGGAAACATTCAAGTCGAGAGCAATTTATTGAAGGAATTTTTCATTACAATTATAAGGATAAGGATGACGATAACTTTCTCCGACCCCTGTCCTGTAATGTTTATCGAACAGAATGCAAACAACATTCATGGGTTGTTGTTGTTTTTATTCACTGCTGCGATTCTTTGCGCCGGGGGTAGGTATGCGCTGGGGGGTGGGCGCGAGCGTACATATACTTGAAACTATTTTCATTATTATCAAACACTTTTTGCCCCAGTGTGCGTGGTGGTGGATCCTTATTTATTCATCTGTGTACGAGTCACCTTCTGGTGCGCTTGTAGTTGTTTGATTAATTTGAACATGTTTGCCGAACGCACTCTTTTGTTGACGTGGATAAACATGTAGTCGAACATCTCCTGGTGATGTAATTGCTAAATACTTGATTTACCAGAGGAGGGTTATTAAGACACGTTCGAGGGACAGGGCTCGACGAGAGCACTTCGAGGAGTGCGCATAAAGTGCTGTATCGATGTAGGTTTGGTGTATGCGTGGAGAGAGCAAATAACGCTAATTCAGTGCAAATGGAGGTGGTATTCGTTTTAGGGAAGTGGTAGAGTTTGTTGACTTATATTCGATGTGCTTATAGTATTTCGCATTTTGCAGCACTTATCGGGGTCAATTTATGGGTAAAAGGAATATTTTATTATTCAGTAAGCATACTCAAACTCGAAATCGAATCACTGACCTTTTAGTTGGCGCCCGATCAGTTGAATCTTTTTGTCTGGGACAAATGGAGTCGATTTTGGTTGATCCATTCTATCATCTATAGCTTAATCTTTGAGCATATTGGTTGGTGCTCTCAAGTATAAGGCCTTAAATACATTTATGAAGGTCATCTGATGTGCAAAGCAAATATTTCATCACTTAACAATCTTACAGTGGGCACATGGGCTGCTAAGCTTAATGAACTGTACACAGGTCTTAACCATCATGCGTCTCTAATTAGCTCGGTCTTTATCTAGCTGACTCCAACTATGCACTTCAAGTGGATTGATGTCCTCTAATGCGTCTAACATTTAGCTGGGAATCTAAGACTCCTTTGAGACCATATGCCGTCCTAGCCATCTTAAAAATCCAATAAACATTGATAGCTGGACCCTTGAGCTGGGGAATAGTACCAAATGCCATCTTGAAGCTTGGAGCTGTGATTCAAAGATCACATTGGTCGTTGCTTATAATTTCTGTATGAAATATAATCAATATGTCTTGGATTTTCAATTACATACATACTATAAGTGAAAATTCCAAGAAAATTTATATTAAAATATATCATTCCAAATCATAGATATTTTATCGTACTTTTCCATCTCGACGAAAGATGGCGTCACTACTTCGACATACCCGGTTATAAATTGTCTACTGGTATATTTTTGAAGCTGATGCAGTTTTTGACTTTTTTGAAGAACCCATTCTTTGTATCATAGGACAAAGATCCTGAATGCTGACAGATGGTGTAAGTTTTCACTTTGCTGACAGATGATAGAAGTTTTCACTTTGCCACGTTTTATAAAAAAATCGTTTTGTGGACTGTCCAAAATTTGGCCGTTATACTGAAGCAAATAACATTCTGCTCACTGCATTACGAAACTTCAACTTGATTTGGTACACATTTCATAAAATTCAGTTTCGAAATGGCGTTGTTATGCAATAAAACTAAAGTGAAGCCTCTTGATATGTAGGAATGGATTTGTAACTTATTGCATGTTTAAGGGTCACTCGCTTGAATGCATTTATCAACTAACCAGTATTTAGCTCAACTATCCAAGGATTTACTGGTGGATTCAAGCAATCACTGGTTCCTTGAACAAATCCGTTCACGCAAGTGTCTCTAAGTGATCCAAAACAAGAGTTTAGATTCCTGTCTTCGATTTTTTCACGTGGCACATATTACCAACTATTTTTAGGTCGACGTAGATACTCAGTAAAGTAGACAAACATATTCTACTTTTCATCTGATCGGCATACACTAGCTTCCTTTCTCTATCTAAACAGGGTGTACATAAGCTTCAAGAAAAGATTGATCATCCATTCATGCCCCGTGAAGGGTTATTGCTATTACCAGAGGGTTGTTTTTCTGATATAGATAATCCATTTCCCAGGAGAATCAGTGGATGTGTTGAAATACCTCTAACATCACCCTCAAAAATAGTTCACCATACACCGGCATCCATATTGGCAAGGAGCAAACATATTTATATCCTAAAATCAATGAAACACTGTTTAACGAGCACGTGCCGAGTTCAGTGAAGCAAATTCGATTTCGATTTATATTCTTTTTTTTTAAATAAAATTTCCAAGAGTTCTTGAAGCGAAAGAAAGGCCGGCAGCGGCATTTTTATTTCCATCTACAAGGGTCGAAAGAAATAATCAACATTTTATTAATAACGATAATGCAGTTGAAAAGAATCCCCTGCCCACCTAATGCTATAAAACTCACCATACCGCAAAAGGTGCACACTGATTGTTTCCCGGTTGAACCCCCAAGTTCAAAACGAATGAATCGTCGCTGCGCTAAAACTGGGTCTGGGACTGGGATCCTTCTCCATGCCGCAAGCCGATGGCAATGAGTCTACAGAGGCAGGAGACGGTCACGGAATGATGGCACAATAATAAGAATTTAATATTTCCATGGGACTTTCACGGCCACCGCACTTCAGTGTTTTACGCTTTGTTTGGCAAGGGGGTTGATACGAAGGCAAACGCGGTACAAGGCATACGGTAACCGGTATACAGTGCACGCCTGCCTGTGTTCATTTGGAAAATATAATTTCAAAAATTCCCTTTGTTTACGGAAAATATTTCACAGGTAGATTGGTACATTGATATCCGGCTGTGAAGTGAAAATATTTGCCGACTGCCTCTTCAAAGGATTTGCTGTTTGTTTGTCGCTTCTCTCAGGCATGGAGCAGGAGCAGTGAAAAAGGACTTTAGTTGGGTGGGGGTGAAAGCGAGCCCCCAAAGTGTAAAAGAATTTGTTTTAAATTTTATTTCTAAGCATAACAATGCGTGTTTAATCAAATTTTAAGGACACACTTTGTCTGGAGGCTAAATTATGAGATTGAAATACATTTTTGTATTATTCGCGCACGTATTTAAATGTCTATTTGAGCGGACTTTTGGTGAACCTTTTTGTAGAGTTACCTTTGGAAAGGGCCTTTGGGTGTTAGCCATTAGTGTCAGGCATGTCACTGGCAGACTTTTCCAAACGAAAAGGGAGTCTATGATTTGTAATCTGCCGCCAACTTGTGAAACAAATGATTTATTCTCAAAGGAACAGAGAGAGATTTTAATTACCACGGAAGTTGTTCATAGTTGTAATTTTTTAGAGTTCAAAATTTATCCTCACCTTTAAAAAAATTTAGATAAAAGGAGTAATTTGTCAAAATGGTTTGCATATTATTTAAGGTTATACTTGTTCTAGAGATACAGTTTGTAGGTGCCTTCTAATAAATTATTCTTTATGTAAAGAAATTTATTTTCTAAGTTATTTCTATCGACGGCATTGGGTTTTCATTAGTAAAAATATGTTTTCAAAAGACTTCTACAATGCTGTCGAAATGACCTGGAACTACTGGAATATGTATTCTGATAACCAAACCTAAAACGTAGTTTTCGATAAAACAATTGAAACCTTCATCAAAAGCAGTTAATTTTTAATTTTCAAAATTTTGTAAGTTACGCAGCAACTGTGTCAAATCCGCTTCATAGACGTCATTTTGTTGAAGGATTTAAAAGTTGATTGGGTGCATAAATCTGTTTAAGCGGAGTGCATTATTTTTTGGTTTTGAAACGTCAAATGAAACCTGGTCGGTGTTGGGTCCATCATTTTATTTTGTCTTTAAAATGTCAAATGAAACCTGGTTGTTGTTCGGTTTGAAAGCTTTAAAGAGTTCCCAAACTTTTTTCTCGGAAACTTAAGGTTTTAGTTTGGTGAGACAATCGTATTTTTGACTTCATTTTAGAAACTGTTTCAGAAGTTTATCGATTACTTTTGCTTAGCATTGCAAAACGCCATTGATTTCCTGTTAATATTAATATTGTGCTATCAAAAAATCATCTGAACATAGCTCATGTAAATGAGCTGGGTTTGAAAATATTTAAAAGCTAAGGGCATTTAAGATCTTGGCGTCAGAAGTCCTCTTCATGGTGGAATTTTATGACCGCATGAACGGAGTCTATTAAGATTGTCAGTAATACGATACTTCTACAGTATTTCAATGCAAAAATTGATAATTAAAATATCTTCGGTGGGTTAATTGGAAAGCACAGCATTCACATAACGACAACAGATAATATCTTCCGACTACCATGCTGCTGTACATACTTCCCACTGTGCTCCAGTGTTCCAATATTAACACTCAGTGGATCGCAATTAGTTCAAAGTACGTAATAGGGAAGGAACTCACCCACATCCAGTCAATAAAGGGGTAATGCTCTCTCCAAGTGTTGAAGAAGTAACAACAGGCATGAAACAACTGCAGATCAATAAACCAGCCATGTTTTGCACCAACTACAGAGGCATATCGCTGCTAAATGTCACATATAAGAACCTATCCAAAGTACTATGTGAACGTCTTAAACCTCTGGTTTAAGAATCAAGGGATAACGGATGCCAGGCTGCATGGACAAAACAACTGGAAGAAACTTGTCTAGGATCAATAGATCTACGTTTTTGTTGTCTCTTTTGAGAGCCCGATAAGTAAATAATTAAGCTGTCATTAGGAGTTCCTGTCCAAATTTCAAAACATTTTTTTATCTTAAAGAGTTTCTTCACACATATAGGCATAAAAAATATAAAAAAAAATCGATTTTACATTTTTACAACTCTTGCTTTACTCACTCTTGCCCTGCCGCTGGGAAAAGACCTTGGATTCTAACGAGAGCATTGCGCTCACAAAACTTATACCTTTTTTTCATTCTGACACAATTACTCCCCACATCATAGATGAGTATCTACAACTAGTAAACATTAAATTCAACTCCTACTATAAGCGCCAAAGTCTTTCAAGCCAATATACGAACCGAACTTAATTGACTTTTTGCTACAAATACATACACATGTAGACCTCGCTTTTATAGTGCCTCCTAAAGAGACTCTCATTAATTAAATTCATATAATAAATCCATCCAATTGAGACGACTGCCAAAGCCTATCCATCATAACCTATGACGCACTTTGGTTTAACCACCCCCTGTCTCGGTCTGGAATCTTGTGTCTGCAACGTGATATTCTGGTGGCATCAAGTGCAAAAATCACAAAAGCATATACCATTGATTCAAATTAATGATCTTTCTCCCGACAGCAAATGACTGCCAGAACTTAAACGCATTAATATCTGAGATACACCATAAACAAGATGTCATGTTATTATGCACGCGTATATGGTTGATTACGGCGGCGTCCGGTACCGCTTAATAATGACGACGAACGATCGACGCGACGGTCATGGCTGGCAGTGAAGGAGTAGATGCAGATCACCTACGTCCGATCATGCCAAAGATAATTACTCTTCATAAACCCATAGATACACAGATACAGCCAAAGCGATGAGAACATTAAACTGATCAACGATCACGATCGATGATCAGCAATCATCGATCGACGAATTATAGAGGATGGCTTGTTGATCAGGCCCACCTCTTATAACTCCAAGTTTACTCTATGCACCCTAATTAAATGTCAACAGTTCCACGTCCTCGTCCTCGTCCCCTCGTCTAAATCTTTTACTCTTCCTCAATCTCTGTTTAATTGTCTTCTTCGGCATCGTGTTATTGCTTTTGTTGTTGATTTATCAAAAGGATCTCCTGCGTGTGTGTGGGGGTGAATTGTTAATGTTTAGGTTATCCTTCAATAAATCGATGGATTGATTATCTGTTCAATGGGCCGTTTGGTAGGGTTATGACTTTCTCCGTGTGCCACAAGACCAAACGGTGTGTACTATTAACGTAAACAATCTTCATAGAGTCTTTCGTGTAACAACAGCGACGACGACGATGATTTTCCGGTGGTTGTCTTCTATCTCTCTCCGGTTGTCACTTTCATGAGGAATGAATCCAGAAAAAGGATTTAGGGCGGGACAACGATTCCGGAATTGTTTGGCTGAACAAATAAACAAAACAATGCTAGGGACCTGGTATCTGGTTAACGAAACGTCAACTACTTCAATGCGAATGAGATGGCTCGTTCAACGCGTTTTGGAATTCTATTTTCGACTTCCAACTCTTCCACTTGGATACCTATTCTCATGTTCTTTGGTATTTTTCACTCCGACAAAATATAAACAAAAGGAATGCATGGGTTAATTTGAAGGCTGGTAGGGAGTGGGGCCTTAGCCGTGCTGCTACTGATTGTTTATCTTCGGTTTTGTATAATATTGAGTTTGGAAAACTTAATTAAGAACACAAATTTATGTTGGGAGACTTTGGTGAGTGTTTGTCGTCGGATGGGATAACATTTTTTTTGGGATGGGATGCATTTGGTGGTGAGTAGATGTGGCTGTTTGGAGGATTTATTTTATCTATAGGTGAGGAGTTAATTTTGCCATCGAGCAGGAGTGGTCAATGCGTTAGAGGTGATGTGTACCGGAACGGTGTCGATGTGAAATTCGATACATGGTAATGAAAATGAATTTATTTAATTAGCTGAGTTAGATGGAAGATTCGGGTTTAATCAGTTGCGTTTGTGACGAATCTATTATGTGAAGTCATGTCCATTAGAGATTGTCTGGTATTTTGTCTTTAAAATGGTTCTTGAGTGGTGTCATGTTACAAGAAGCAAATGACAATAAAATGGAGTGGTTAAATATTGGGGGATACGTGTTGATTCTTTGTTAGTCACAGTGTTCATTGATTGAATCTTAAAAGCTTCTAGTGAAATCAAAGGCTTTTTTTACAACTTGAGCTTTGGGGAACCAATTTGAATTCATTAGTATTGTATTACCACGGGTTTGGTATTGGGAAGTGTTAAAGCATTATCATTATTATTTGAATCCATTCAATAAATATGAGATGCATACATTTTAGAAAGGTGCCAGTTTTATGTATCAATAAAATTTATGATTTTATGAAAATGCACTTCGAATATTGCTAAGTAAACATCATTCTAAAGCATACAAAAAGAAAGACAAAAATCTCGATTAATCAATTAATTATTTTTGGACGAGTGGTATTTGGTGACCGTGACGGGTTAAACATCGTCTCATAATGTCGATGAGCCAAGTGATGTTACATTATTTACGCTTTCCAAATTTAGAGATCAGTCGCGTATTTCGAGGGCGCAAACTGTTCCTATGTGCGTCCTGTTGGCAAGATCACTTATATATCGTATTACGTACAAGTCACTGCGAATAGCATTGTAAGTGTATCGTTTGCATATGGATAAGGATAAGATCGAACCAGTACGAATCAGCTCTTTGAAATGTCAAGGGCAAATGATGGATTTCGTATTAATGCAGAAAATCATTTAAATATGACTAGATCCCTTAAAGTGTCTAAAGTTATTTAGTTTATTCATGGAGGAAAGCTAATGCCTTTTTCATTTAAGGAACAACTAAATTATGGCTGTATCAAATGACGATTAACAAAATGACAACAAAGTGTTTTGTTGTCAATGGCATAAAAATTTCGATCGTAGAGATATACTAAACCAACATTTGGTGGCAGTATCATATACATATATACCACAATAATAACATCTACTTTTGATTTGTCAATGTTTGACTGCATATCCATTGATGATCATGCCAAAAGAAACATGATCGTAAAAATGTATTAAACCAAGATGTCCCTCTATTTATGTTGTCCCTTTAAAAATGTTAGAGCTGGCTAGATCACTTGTCAATATTGTCATTATGACATTAAATTTAAATCACTTAAAGGTGATCACTCCATTTATCGATTAAGATATAGTGAAATGAATTGATCTGCACATAATCGAAATATCACATCAAAAAGATCATAACGCCTTCTATGAAATTTGTCGTCAACGTAATGATCGTTCCCAAAATACCAAGGTAACTTGATGACAAAATTAACATTCATTATAAAATATAGACTTGACTGAATAACTATCAGTTATGAAGAGAAATTGCACTAAAAAATCGTTTTGGAATTCTATTTTCGACTTCCAACTCTTCCACTTGGATACCTATTCTCATGTTCTTTGGTATTTTTCACTCCGACAAAATATAAACAAAAGGAATGCATGGGTTAATTTGAAGGCTGGTAGGGAGTGGGGCCTTAGCCGTGCTGCTACTGATTGTTTATCTTCGGTTTTGTATAATATTGAGTTTGGAAAACTTAATTAAGAACACAAATTTATGTTGGGAGACTTTGGTGAGTGTTTGTCGTCGGATGGGATAACATTTTTTTTGGGATGGGATGCATTTGGTGGTGAGTAGATGTGGCTGTTTGGAGGATTTATTTTATCTATAGGTGAGGAGTTAATTTTGCCATCGAGCAGGAGTGGTCAATGCGTTAGAGGTGATGTGTACCGGAACGGTGTCGATGTGAAATTCGATACATGGTAATGAAAATGAATTTATTTAATTAGCTGAGTTAGATGGAAGATTCGGGTTTAATCAGTTGCGTTTGTGACGAATCTATTATGTGAAGTCATGTCCATTAGAGATTGTCTGGTATTTTGTCTTTAAAATGGTTCTTGAGTGGTGTCATGTTACAAGAAGCAAATGACAATAAAATGGAGTGGTTAAATATTGGGGGATACGTGTTGATTCTTTGTTAGTCACAGTGTTCATTGATTGAATCTTAAAAGCTTCTAGTGAAATCAAAGGCTTTTTTTACAACTTGAGCTTTGGGGAACCAATTTGAATTCATTAGTATTGTATTACCACGGGTTTGGTATTGGGAAGTGTTAAAGCATTATCATTATTATTTGAATCCATTCAATAAATATGAGATGCATACATTTTAGAAAGGTGCCAGTTTTATGTATCAATAAAATTTATGATTTTATGAAAATGCACTTCGAATATTGCTAAGTAAACATCATTCTAAAGCATACAAAAAGAAAGACAAAAATCTCGATTAATCAATTAATTATTTTTGGACGAGTGGTATTTGGTGACCGTGACGGGTTAAACATCGTCTCATAATGTCGATGAGCCAAGTGATGTTACATTATTTACGCTTTCCAAATTTAGAGATCAGTCGCGTATTTCGAGGGCGCAAACTGTTCCTATGTGCGTCCTGTTGGCAAGATCACTTATATATCGTATTACGTACAAGTCACTGCGAATAGCATTGTAAGTGTATCGTTTGCATATGGATAAGGATAAGATCGAACCAGTACGAATCAGCTCTTTGAAATGTCAAGGGCAAATGATGGATTTCGTATTAATGCAGAAAATCATTTAAATATGACTAGATCCCTTAAAGTGTCTAAAGTTATTTAGTTTATTCATGGAGGAAAGCTAATGCCTTTTTCATTTAAGGAACAACTAAATTATGGCTGTATCAAATGACGATTAACAAAATGACAACAAAGTGTTTTGTTGTCAATGGCATAAAAATTTCGATCGTAGAGATATACTAAACCAACATTTGGTGGCAGTATCATATACATATATACCACAATAATAACATCTACTTTTGATTTGTCAATGTTTGACTGCATATCCATTGATGATCATGCCAAAAGAAACATGATCGTAAAAATGTATTAAACCAAGATGTCCCTCTATTTATGTTGTCCCTTTAAAAATGTTAGAGCTGGCTAGATCACTTGTCAATATTGTCATTATGACATTAAATTTAAATCACTTAAAGGTGATCACTCCATTTATCGATTAAGATATAGTGAAATGAATTGATCTGCACATAATCGAAATATCACATCAAAAAGATCATAACGCCTTCTATGAAATTTGTCGTCAACGTAATGATCGTTCCCAAAATACCAAGGTAACTTGATGACAAAATTAACATTCATTATAAAATATAGACTTGACTGAATAACTATCAGTTATGAAGAGAAATTGCACTAAAAAATCATTTGAAAAACAGCTAGATCACATTGAGGAGGTGATCCTATATGCAACATATAACACTTTGTCTATGAAGATAGGACTTGCGTTGAGATGGCTATATTATGCTAGAAATATTATAACTACTTCTATGGAATCTATTGTATATTTATTAATTAGTTAATGATCGTGCACGCAAAATTTTCAATGAAAAGTTTAAATAAATGTTTGAGTTTGTTAAGCAGTTTTAAGCAAACATTAAGGAAATCAATTATGGATGGTAAGATCACCTTTTATAAGTCCTTATCGGCAACTTTATAAAGAAGAGAATTTGTTGTAAAATAAAGGCTATATCAGTGCAGGGACCCTACTTTATATTTCGTCCCAAAATTTATTTGATATTCCAAACCCCAATTCGTTTCGTTTTTCACTTAGTACTTTGTAATACTATGTAATAAATAATTCAAACAACACTTCAGATAGATTTGGATAGATCACTTGTCAATTATTTATCATTTATATCGTTAGAAAATTGATCTCATTCCTAATATTTTTTTAGCTGTGAAGCCTGAAATTTGTTATATATCCAGTAATTAATAATTGATCCTGCCAGAGTAAACTCGATTGAATGAGTATATTTAATAAAAAATCACCTTGATAGTTGTTTTTGTTTTTTTTTATATTCAATTTAGCGAAAAGTGATCTAGCCAGCTCAGGTAGCTAAATCACTTGTTAATTTTTATTTCTAGTGATATTTCACTTTGATGCAACTATCCATGGGTCGGTAGATCACTAAACGAATATTTACAAACTCATACACGAAATAAATACTAGACATAAACGACCAATGCAAGGTATAAATCCATCCCTTAGCAATAATTTTCTTGTGTGAAGATATAATGTTTGTTACAATATATCAGACCAAGAGGGTTTTACACCATGTTACATTTGCCTCAAAAACTTAAGAAAATGATTATTCACAAAGCACTTAGGTCCAGTTTTTCTGTGTGAGATCATTCTAGTTTTGGGATTAAACTCGATTTAACTCGAGAAAGTAGTTTTTCAATCAATTTTAATCCAGAGTTAACTTACCAAGTTTGGTGAGTTAACCCTGGATTGAATTATCAGATGTTTCTAACAGATGATAAAATACTAAGCGAACATTTATTTTCAACACCATTTATGAGAACATTTTATAAAATGTTTAGAAAACAAATACGTATACGATATATTAAGATTCAGAACTCAGCTATTCGAAATTGTTTGAAATATTGAGTTTAATTGTTTGAAGGAGAAAAGGACTTGTAAGATCGCGACAGAAGCATTTGCATTTGTTTTGGGGAAAGAAAACCAAACAGCTGTTAACTGAGGTGTTGCAGATTCTATAAATTTCGATAACTTTTTGATAGAAAAATATATAAATCATCAGTGTTACCATATTGAATCACCAAATTTAACCCTGCACTGAAAAACTACTTCATGAGTTAACTCTAGATTAAATTTAATCCAGGCTTAGTTCACTCTGGGTTAGTAAACTCAGCACTGGGTCTTACTGTACCCAAAAAATAAATAGAAGTACATATGTTTTTTTTTGTAAATGTAAGGGAGATCAGTTTTATTGAATTGAAAGGTTATTTTTAGATTTTATTTAATATTTGCTTTGCTTAGGAAAAATAATTCACCACCGTTAACCAGAGAATTTAAGCATTCATAATTATCTTAAAAACGATTTAAGTTACCAACCATAATTTCATATGTGGCATGATATGCCAAGTGAATTCATGTTTGATGCATACACTTTTTTTCCTATGGAAAAAATGTTTATTTCATTTTTAAAATGTACCTACATTTAAACGTTTCACCTTAAAAAATCAAAACAATCCTCTTCTCTAAAAATTTTAAAATCAAATAAATAATAAACAAAATACATACATATACAATCATTTTTGACCATAAATATGTATCGGTATGGTTGAACACATCTAATGAGTTGATAACAATTCAAGCTAAATAGCTAAACCCACTTAGCATCAGGGTCACGTGTGAATTTATGTGGTATAACATGTTTGATTAAATTAATTTAAATCAAACTGAAACTTAATAGCCGCTTCACAGCAAAAAAAAATCATGAAATATTTGTTTACTTATCCACCAATTCGCAATCCACAGTTGTCATATAAATTCGAATTAAATTGAAGACATTTTATAAAAAAGACTGGTTTTCATAGCAAAAGCCTGACCAATAAAAATTACCATACCTAATTACAATAAATGTTTGTTTATGTACCTTTTTGCATTTTTTATGGTTGATAGATGTCAACACATTAAAAAATATTAATAATTCGTTTGAAATTTACTAATTTGGTTTATTATTTCAAAATGCTCATCTTCTTAAAAACAAGAATAAACAAATTAAAAATGGTACAGAGAATAACTTCAACAAAATTTATTAAACCTCATGGGAAAATTAATTCATCATTATCTTAAAATTTAAAAAAAAAATAAAACTAAATACAATTTTATTTTGATTGTTCTGATTGAATTTGGTTTTCAAAAATGGATTTTTAATTTTCTCTTACATGGAGATTTTGAATGGTTCTGACATTACGATGATAGCGGAACCCAAAAAAGTGTTATTGTTTTTTGGAATTCCGTCTATCAGAGGGACCGTCCGTAATGGTCTCTCCCGTTTAGGCTGGAGGCTTGACCGATTTTTTATTTAGTGATAAATTAAGGCCACTTTTTTTTAGTGAAGTATTGTAAAAACGCAAAAATTCGAAATTCAGATTTTTAACAAATTTTTATGTCTCGAAGAACCACGATTTTAAATCTATAATTGGCGGTTTTTACTGACATTTCTGATATTTGTGGTGTTGGCGACCCTATTTAGGAAATTGAAGTTCTAGCTGAAATCATCACTAGAGGAGCGCCAGCGAAAAATCATTTAGATGTTGCTATGGCTGGGAATCGAACCAAGACCTTCTGCGTGGCAGTTCACCGCACTAACCATCGCGCCACTGAGCCCGCGAAAATGACTGATTTCTCAACAGCCGTGTTTATTTAGATAATAAAGTAGTATGTGGTACAATGTGGGTACTCTTTTTTACTTTACTTTTAAATTTATTTTTATTTCTCCTAATATATTAACTTAATACTAGAAAACAATGTAAATTATCATTTACTTGTTTCTTAATCTAACCATGTCCTCAGCGGGCTTTCAAAGATTATTTTATTGAAGATTGTAAATCTGGTGTTGGCTCTGGAGTTTTGCACAATCTTCTCGAGAATTATGTTCAGTGCAGTGCGTCTAAATTGTCTTGACTAAATGCTTTTTGTGTATCGAATGTGTCGTTGAGGTTGTTTCTGATTCCATTGTCATCTTGCATAAACCGTTGAGTTTGGGAGGTATACCAAAATAAGAGATGTTATGCGGTTTCGAAATCGATGAATGAGTTTTTTCCTGATTCTGTCGAAATGTGAAAATTGGATCAATAGTGGACTTTTCTGACCTTAAACCACACTGATAAGGGTCGATCAAGTTGTTAGTATATAGTTTCAGGCGATCACATATTACGTAGATAATATCTGGAAGGCGATGTTGAGGAGACTTATGCCTCTGTAGTTGACGCATTCAGAGGGTCTTCTTTTATATGGATCGGGTAAACGATGCTGAGGTTCCACTTTAGATATTGCTATACTCATTTCACTTAGGTTAGGTGTTTGATAGTTTTCGCTGTCGTCGCCAATATTGATTGGTTCGTTCTGCCTGGAAGCGGTAGACTATTTGTCATAGCCGTTAACAGTCTGCAGAAGTGATTCTTCCATATCCATAGCATCGAGTGCTAGCTAGACTGACGAAATTTGACGATTTTTTTTTTTAAAAAAAATTTCCCGGCTGAGGCTAACCTATATCGTTATAAAAGCACTCTGAGATAATGTTTCCAGATCTTTTTTTGACTCTACACTTGGGTTGTTACAGATTGTATAGTGGTAGAATGACGTCTTCCGGAAGTTTGTTCCATTGTTTGCCTGTGCTGTAAAAGAGTTATGGTACTGTGTTGTTCGTGCCGTTTTTAGATGGACAGTCTGCCTATGAGCTGCAACTGTTTGTCTGTTACGGACGATGGGTATATAATGGATCAATGGCACTTCTAAATTTCATCCATTCTAAGGATGTGATTAGTAATGGTATTCACTCAGGGGATTGTAACGTTTTTATATGTTTTTCCTTTAATATCGGTTATTTTAACCTCAAAATGCTAACAAAGTTTTAATGTGCAGATTTTCAATATACACAGTAACATATTGAGAGTTGATGGTGTGCAAATGATTCATAATTCTACCCTGGGCTGTTTGGTAGGCTAGTCATAATGGAAAGCATTTAAACATAATGAATATTACAGTAACAACCTATGGAAAATTATGTTACATAAATAATCCATGTACTGACAGTTTTTGTTGGACTAATGTCAGTGCCCTAAATAATCCTTTCTTTTAGTTAGCACAAACTTAGCTTAACTATATTGAGTGGCTAAATGTATTCAGTCCCATAAATATCTATGGGTTAGATAACTTGTTTGTGTTATGTTTCGGAAAGCCTAAGCAATGATAGGCATCAAATTTAAAATTTCTGAACATAAAGCTCCATAGCTTATATTGGCTAACATATAACCCCTAATAAGGCATTTATTACTCTCTTATAATATCACCAGAAGCATTGTATTTGAGTTCAGCTATTGCATTGACGGACTATATAAAGATGAAGATTCCTTAAGAACCTTACAAGCCGCACAACGACATAGATCTGTTAAAAAACCCTACACCAATATTCCGGCTTGCTGAATCTTTAATGTCCAGTCAGACGTTAGACGCAGTTGAAAAAGGCCCTTCTTAAGTGGCATGCACTAAGAATGAGTCCTCAGCCAACTTAAAGGGTACAACTTGAGGCACTCAATTAGGTTAAATGTTTCATTTCGTACAGTTGTAAAATACCAGAATTTCAGCTGCTAATCTGGACTTAATAGATCCTACTGAGAATATTTAAAACGGGTATCATTGGTGAGACATAAGGTAGTGAGGCACTACTTCTACTATCTCATTTGTACTTAAATATTTATTAATACTTTTGTTGGATTAGTTGTGTGTCTCACAAATGTCTTTCCTGCAATTCTAATTCCATGATATACTTATATATGATTTAGATCAATAGGGTCTTACCATATTCACAAAATAAAACCTCTTTGCCGATACTTTTCATCTCCCCTCATTTATCTCTAAATAAGATTCTTTTTTCGAATTCACTGTCTTCGTATTTTTTTCCAGGAATGTATACTATTCAATGTCCATAGTCCTTATAAATTTAGGTTAGGTAAATACCATATCCATTCTTGAGTTCCAAACGCCGCTGGTCAAATCACAAAAGTATTTCATCTTACATCTCTTATCCTTGTAATCTTTCATTGGAAAGGTCCACACCATCTTCTTCTATTTTGTGTATTGATGTTTCTCTTTGTAGATGCCGAAGGTCCTTATCATGTTTTCGTTTTATAGAATCTATACTAAAAAATATACTTCATTCCCCCAAAAAGACCACAAAAAAATCACATACATCCCCTAAAACAAAACACATGTATCTACAATATACCCAGCTCATCTGTGTCATGTAATGAAAATTTTAAACTTTTCATAATCCACTCATGCATCGAATCGACTTCACTCCCATCCCCTTGACCACTTTTTCACCAACCCAACTCATACTTCATCAGTTATCCTTCATTTCGATGTTTAATGTAAATATTTGCATGTTAGCGTAATCTTTTCTAAGAAGTTGTAGTTCTGAGAACCCCTTACAGGAGGATAACATCCACCTAGAAAATTTACAACGAGAAGTGTTTAACTTGTCAGAGGAAATTCTCAGGATGTACTGTACACAGAACTTTAGTAGGACAATAGGCCATGTAGCAAATAATCCACCCCCAAAATGGCTAAACAAATATAAATACCCTACCTACAGCCTGCGTGCGTATGAAGTTTGGGAGCAAACATGTATCACATCTTCTGCCCAACAACAACGATGAGCATTGTTATAACTTATTTAATATTTAAATTCTACAAAGAATGTCACAACCCCGCCTCTCATCATCACTTCTTCACAAAGCTCATTATATTCAAAGGCATAGCGGAATCAAAGCAAAGTGAAACTACGCCTGGATAGTATGTTCCATTTAGCTACTGAAAGCTACCCTTAATCCTCATGCAAAGTTAATTACGCTCATTAACAAGGGACCAGGCAACACTAGGGATGGAAGTGTGTTTTGTGTTTGCCTTTTTTCTCGTCCAGGTTACTGATAAAACTTCCATCTCCTGAAGGAGAAGATCCCCTTAAGATTGTCCATATTTACCTTCTGGTAGGAAACCAACAAAAGGAGGCCGAGTTTGGTTTTCGCAAAAAAAGGAATCGACCGACACTCGACCCTAAGTTTACCTGCTCATCTGTTATTTTCTTCTGTTTTGATAATTATTTTTTTAATTAAGGCCATTTCGGACATTGTCAACAAATAGGCCTTCGTCGTCGTCCTCGTCGACTTCCTTGTTGTTGCTGTCGCTGTCGTTCGGCTAGGGAATTGCTCTCTTTATTTTCATTTTTATTTTACACCCCATGGGGATCACTATCGCTCTCAAGACAATGCACCAGTAAAATAATAACCAAACTCGAAGGAATCTTATCGGTGACGAAGATTATTACTGCTTAAAAATAATGTGATTGTCCCTGTCCCTCTGTATACATCTCGAAGGCGTAAACAAAGGAATTTTGGTTATTTTGTCAAAAAAGAAAAAGAAATTGCAAGAATGAGTGGCAAAGTTGAATGGCGTGTTGTAGAAGCTAGACAATGGATTTTAGGACTTGGGCAGATTCGATTTCTCTCACCACAAAAGGACGCAATAAACAATCGCACTTATCTAAGGCGACTGAAAGGACTAACGACAATGGCTCATCTGAGTAGGGGTTTCGAAGTAAACAAATGGCTAATGCACCTTAAAATTAACTATACCGACCTGAGCAGACAGATTCGAGTCGTAATGGTCCTTTTCGAATTTACTGACTTCTATTTGAACAGATGAGCGGATATGATTTTTTTTTGGGGTAATTATCTGATTTGTTTTATTGAATGTTGTCCTTTTGGTGGCACATTTCACTGAATGAATCCTGTGATTCTTTTGTTGGATATAATTACAGTTTTGCAAAAATAAAAAAAGGTTGTTATACAATGTTTATATAGAAGGGGCTTATTGTATTAGGAACAGTGTTTAGGACTATAATTCTTTGTTCTTAAGATTTAAATGGTACAACGGTTTAAATAGGCAAGGCCGCGCAGGAGGTCAGGCTTTGGCTCCCAATCTTTAAAATATATTGCGCTTTGCCTTGACCTGAAAAATAATTCGATTAGAATTAATGTCCATAAAAAACGTATAGTCATTCGCTTTAGTCATGCCATTCATTCAAAAGTACATACCTTCATGAACAGAGCTGATACTACAAAACTACATTTATCTTCTATATATGATGGTAGAAAAATTTATCGTCGCGCAACTGTGAAAAAATCTGCTAGAATCTAGAAAGTGGTATCAAGGTGAGATTTTCATGAGGAATCTCTGAATCATGATGGTCTATTGTTTGCAGTTTGCTCTCCGATTACTGATAATGTTCCCGCCCTAGTGAACACTATCCTTACTTCTCAATCTTCTGGACTGCGGAAGGTCCACTCCAAATCACCGCTAGTACCTAATGTTCTCATGCTTTAAAATGGTAAATTCTTTAGTGGAATCTCTGGATATGCTGATGATGACTCCCCAACCTACTTACAAATCACTTGGAACGCAACCCTTATCACCAAATCTTCTGGACTACCTAAAGTCCTCTTCAAATCATCACTAATGTCCAGTGTAAGCTATTATCCCAAATGGTATCTGAGTAGATTATGAAGTAGAATCTACGGTTTTGGTGATGGGCCCACATTTTCCCTGCCAAGCACTGATAGCGAAACAACTCTTTATGATAAGAGGCTAGAATAGATTAGGTTAGAGTGACTGCCAGCGAGTTCGCCAGCACAATTAGACCACTTTTTGGTCCATTGTGGTACTACGTGGATACTGTCCATTCTCCTTGTTATCCGTAAGAAAACCATTCTGAGCTTTTAATGAAACGTTTTTGTCAAATTCCTGAGATTTTGAAAATAGTTGGCTCCAAGATGAAGCTTTCTTTTGTTTGATGGGGCCGGGCAGTTACAAAGGAGAAGAAGTATTGTGTTTTCTTCCTCTGCCTGCGTGCCTGCCTATTAAACAGAGTCTCCTGGAACACGCTGCAATGATCAGGAAGCCGGAAAGATAGGCTGAGATTTTGACTGTCTGAAAAGCCCCTTTATCAAAATAGTTAATCTGCAAAAAATCTTTTACTAGGAATATACTAAAGTGGCTAAAGTGGCTTTTATCTACTTTGGGACAGTGCTATAAAAAAGATCTCAAGAAAAAGCAGAGTTTTCGTCACTTGTTTTAGGCTCAGCTCAGCTAGAAGGAAGTCATATTGGGACGCACCTTAACGTGGTTTGTTATATCCCCGCCTCTGCAACCTTGTCGTCTGCTTATGCAGAGACGTTATTTTTTTGTTTATGCCGGGTAAACACCTACAGGCCTTTAGTAAAAGTTCGTGGCCTAGTTGTGAAACTACTCAAAAATATTTGGTCTTTTCGTTAAACAAAAATAATATTTAATTCCCCATTTAAAAAAGTGGGCTTGGTTGAATATGTTCTACAGGCAAACATTTAAAAAAAAATCACAGGTGAGACGACCCTTTAATGCTTACAGAGAGTCAACAAACATCTGTAACCATCATTACGGATGTTTGTTGACTGCGCTCTTGAATTGTATATGTGTGGGTAAGATGACCAGCATTTAGACACTTGTAAAACTCAATGAATTGCATATCTATTCCTAACGAGTGCCCTGAATATTCATATCTCCAACATTAAAGACCAAACATTACTTCATTTCCCACCGATTGAAATTATGTTTAGAAAATAGTGACCCACTCTACCTTGAGACGAAAGGATAGAAAGCAGTGGACCGCAACCTAGAATTCTAATTTTGGATCCTAGATTCAAGTGCCTAAAAACAGATATAACGCGAATTCAATTAGCTTAGTTAAATCTTCCCTAAGATTCTCAGTTCTGACATTTGAGTGACCTACCTACATCATAAATCATATGTGAGATGAGGTATTCTAAGAATTTGTGTTAAGGATGAGCTACTGTATTGAGTTACCCGGGAATCCCATGGACTCACGTTGGAATTTATATTGACTTGAGCATTCTAAAATGTAAGTCTTTCTTAAACAGGTGAAACGATGGTTTGATTATTTGTTTAAATTGGTCCTTTTTAAGTGGATGCATATATAGACTACACTAGAACCCGCTGGATTACATTTTTTTCTACTACTTAACGATATTCATTTCATACCAATTCTGCTTAGTTGGGCTAAACATGTTGTTCAAATCGTAAAGGTCACTAGGTTATCTTTTCTAAATGTCTCGTCCTCTTCTCTCGAGCTTCTGCGTACATTGTTTCAGGCAATAGCCAGTCGAAGTGAAGGCATGTCTGTCTAGCAGTGTACCGTGATTGTACAAAACTAGAGCATTCAGCTGACAATTTGATAACAGTATCCCGAATAAAGTGAAGACCAGTTGGCGTCAAGTGTTTTGACGTATTCCAGTAGTCCAGCTATGGCCACCTGTAGTTGGTTGTGAACAAAAAGGAATTAATTTCGTCAAGTTGTCTATTATTAAGGTTTTGAGAGCCCTGTCTTTTGCGTTTTTGGATTTTCGGGATTCTGCGTCTTCGGTTTTTCAGGATTTTAGGTTTTTGGATTTTTGGGATATGACCCGGACCAAGTCCGATATATTCGCGCACAAAAAATGTTCACCAAATTTTTATCACAATCGGATGTACAGCAACATGTAGATTACAGACAGACAGACAAACATTCATTTTTATAAATACAAATACACATTCATATTATTATTATTTCCTAATTTTGTTTTTTCTTTTGTTTTAGGTAAGCTGGTTTTAAATTGTCAATCCCATGTAATCATTTGATGGTAAGTCCTAGAAGAAACATATACTAAACTATTTTTCTCAGTGTAGAATTCAGTTAAAACTGCTTTCCTTGCTCTCTGCTTTAATTTACAAAAACATCCGACCTATACATCGTAATATGTAAAATTCCCTCGTTTACTTAAATTCCTATAAACTTCGATCAATCCCAAACACGAATTCTAGAGCCACCATCATTCATCTTATGTCAATCCAAATGGCTCATTTGGTATTTTCCCAGCTCGACTGCATTTCAATCTCCAAACACATGTCTGAAGTTGTAGGCCATTCTGCATTCTGTCGGTCGTTGCCGTAAAACCAACGACTTTGACCCCTCAAAACACATTTTTATCAATGAATTTCAATGAGGTATGCACATGTCAAAACTGCTCCTAAATATACTCTCAGTTAAGAACACCCAAGCACCTAAGACTAAACATAGATCATACCAAACTCGTTAGCCTCAGCCACCTCTAAAACACACCCAACCAGAGCCTGATTTATTGCTACAATAAATCCGTGAAAACTGAAGAAAAAAAAAGTCGCTACAAGATGTACGCAATTTTACGAAAGACAAAAAATTCATCTTTAACACATTTTCCCCGATTGGGGATATTATTCCATCGGATTGTTCACGTAAACCTGTAATGACCTAGCTTTATGATGCCATTCAGCAAGTTTTAATCTTTATTGCATAGAAAAGTGCAAATAGAAAAAAATTGAATCTCACAACTAAGAACGAGATGGGTGTGGGTGCGGTACTCCAACTCCAACTACGCGCATGCTCTTTGCGAAGATAATTACGTTTGCTTTTTTTTTCTTTTTTAACGACTCTTTCATAAACAATAGCGTTTTTCGGCTTAGGCTGCGGTGGGAAAACTTATCGGATATAGAGGCATTAAGCCGCAGATACTCATAACAAGGAATAAATGGCTTTTTATGAACGATGTTAAAAAAATGGTAATGACAATTTTTTCGAGCACTATACAGGCTTTGGGAGCATTAAATTATTCACGAGCCAAGTTTCACCATGGCAATGGCATAGGTTATGACAAATTAATGAAATATTAAATTTTATTGATTTTGCGAATTGAATATTAAATTTTTGAATAAGCACATACAAATTAACCAAACACAAGTCGTTGTATTGTGGATAACTCAGAGCAAACATTTTGTGGTAACGAGTGTTTGCTTGCAGGGTATTATAGATCCAATATGAGTGCGTGGTGTGTGTGTATCTTTTGGGTGGGATAATGTTTTTGGGGAATATGTTCCTGCTGTAGAATTACCTTAAAGCTTAATAGTTCACATGCGACTACTTCAACTTGAAGACGTTGAATTCAGCACAAGCAACAGATAGTGTAGGTATTGTATGTCAAATTTATTTTAGTTAATTTTTCTGACAGATGTAAACCAGAACCTGAGGAAAAATTGGTCACACAATTTTGACCAAACAATGCTTGCAGCTTATGTCATCACAGACATCTTCTGATAATCCGAATCCATGCTGATAACTGAGGAAATACTTTCCTAATTTATTGAACAAACGTTTACAAACTAGTTGGTTAACAGAACAAAGGTTAGGTATTCTGCAAAGGCCACTCTTTTGACATTACATTTTTCCAGTATTTCGCATTTGTTATTGTTGTGCGTTTATCCGAAATCTCATCTTGGCTGCAACTATGTAGTGGTCCACGTGGATAATGCCATGCCCCCATGAATGTCAACGTGAAGAAACCTTGTGCTGTCTATAGTGGAATTTTGTTTCACAGCGAAGTCAATTAGCCTAAGACCGTTGCAGGCGTAGCGTAGTTCGCTAATATCTTCAAAACATTGGACTTCTTTTCTTAGTCTAACACTTATAAAAAATCCATATCCTAATACAAGCTGTTTCTACTCACTATTGCACAGCCCATTCCATCGTATTTCCTCAGACTTAGACTATAAAAATATCGTAAGAAATGCAGAACTCTACGAAATTTTATGGTCTTTTTAGACTGTGCACTATGTTTTAAAAAGGATTAGAATTTAAGGAATTATGTTGATCGCGATAAATGGGTTTGAAAAGCCAGTTTCCATTAACGAAACGCTTGCTCAGATCTAGTAAGGCGTAATAGTAGCAGAGTATGTCTAATTGGTTTCGGTTAAATTTTGTAAAACCATGCTTTATGTTTAACAAACACAGAATCAAAAACAAAGAGCAACTCTATAAAAATTGACACGTTCTTATATCATTGTCTACTCGGTTTGGTAACACAATCACTCCTTATCCGCAACTCATTGGAGTATCTATACTAAACCATTCGCGTTCGGTATGTAAATTCTAGTGCGATATCACCATAAAAGAATCCTGACAACGAATTGATGTGTATTCAGGTGATTTTTCTCATTCACCAGCCCTCAACAGGTATTAGTCGAGATTTAATGACCCTATGTCCTGATGGACAATATTCGTCGTGGGTTTCCAATTGGTATTCTTTGTTCGACTATTGAATACAGGGCTATGTCACATGCTTTGTGTATTTCGTGCACACATTTTGTATTGCGTATATTTTAGGCAGGTGTGCGAACTCCTTTGTTAAAGAAAAACATTAAATATGCGGATTGGTTTCAATGGTTGAACAAATCGCAGGGATTTGATCTTATGAGAACCTATGTTTGTTCAAGTGTTCAAAATGGAAAAGTTTTGTCGTTAAACGGATACTCTATTTATAATGAATGGACAGCAAATTTTGTTTAATGCAGTGTCTGACATTTCTTCATCGCTCAACCCTAATAAAAGTCGTACCATGTGTCTCAGTTCCAATTTACTAGGTGTCCCTTATACTTTTTCGTAAAGCATTTAAGATATTTATTTGTCAGAAAAGCCATAAGGCAAATGAAATTTATAAATTGGACACGGTTCTCGTTCAAAAAGTAAGTCAGTAACTTTAAACAAAAGAGTTGAGCTGCGAACTGGAATTGGTACACGAGTGTTGCAAATGACTCACCAATCAGAAGTGATCGGAATTAATGGAAATGCCTTTTGGAAAGGAAAGGGAATATAATAGTCGATTTATTCAAATCCTTTATGGAACTCTGTGGTCCGTGCTACGAGTTTTGTTTTTACATCACAGAGCACTACGCTCTCAGTATCGCTTTACACAACTGGTTTTTGTTGCGCGACTTAGATGATCATCTACCGATTTTTCAACCTTATAGACTACTTAAATAAACAATATTTTAATTTAAAACCATTGAATATAAACACTTTTTAAAATCAACCCGGCACAAACAAAAATCAATTTTGTTGCTTACCAAATTAAACATGCACATATACATCGTGTAATAGGCTCATTGCTGCCATAGGTGGTTTTATGAGAGTTCGACATTTACAAATTTCGCTCCCTAAGCGATTCTTTGGGAGCATACAAATTAACAAGAGAAATCAATTCCGGTGAAATAACATGATAATTCAGAATATCGCGAACAAACATGATACAAGATGCTTTACGCCTGAAACTTAAGGTTTGCAAGCCAATTTGTTCACATCTTTTAATTAAATTATTGAAATTGAAATTATCCTGAACTCTTTCTAATCTAAGTGCCTGCATTACATATGGCGAATCCCATATGATGGATGTGTATTCCAACTGCGGCCTGACTAACGAGCAGTATATAGTTTTAAGGCTAAATACGTCTCGGAAGTCCTTGCAATTTCGCTTAAGAAAACCTAACATTGAGTTTGATTTTGCTATACATAGTGTAATCATAATGAGAAGAATGACCCCGAGATCTTTAACTTCTTTCGAACGCTGAAGTCAAAGATCGTTTATATAATAATCACTTATTATAGGTGCATTTATACGGAATGCTGTAAACATTTTACATTTCGAGATGTTAAGCTCCATAGCGTTATGATTACACCATGCCGAAAAACTAGTTATATCAGACTGAAACCGGATACAGTCTGTTATATTACTTATACGAGAATATAATTTTAAATCGTCCGCGAAAGTTAAAACGTTGCAAAATTTAAAAATATCATGAACGTCATTTAAAAACCAAATAAAAAGCAATGTGCCTAAGTGGCTACCTACTACTTTTTGTCTTAAACCGTTTTTATAGATTGAAGTAATATAAGAACATTTCCATTCTTCTAAAAACTTTCCAGTTAACAATGACTGGTTAAATATAATTTTTAACGGACCGACAAAAGACGATAAACTCTGGTATACCGTCCGGACCAGGGTTTCTGTTCAATTTTAATTTATTTAACGCGTTTGTTGTTTCAGACTCCATGTTAAAACATGTATACGTGGCAAAAACACTCCCCCACTCGCCTGTCAAGGCGTTCCTTCATAGGGAAGGTGTTGACATCATGTCTTTTCCTTATTGACTTGGGTTTTCGCCCTCTTGTGGTCTCGTTTAGTTTTCCCGCTTCAGACCTTCCATTATATTTGCAATATTTGTTAGCAGTTTCCCATGCTTCATTTGTCGATAGCATATACGATATGAGGCTTTGTCGTGTTACTGTCCAGCCTATTTCGCTTTCTAGTGCGTTTCTCGAAGATTCATACCTTCGGCAACCCAGCAGCACGTGCTCGGAACTTTGGACTTTTCCATCACAATGACGACAGGTGGGTC
This sequence comes from Rhingia campestris, assembly GCA_932526625.1. NCBI lineage: Eukaryota > Metazoa > Arthropoda > Insecta > Diptera > Syrphidae > Rhingia > Rhingia campestris. The sequence goes on from OW052182.1 coordinate 65,471,215, forward strand.
CTCGGCAAGCCATAACCTTTGTGAATATTCCCGGAAGCTATCGTGTCCGTAAGGAATTGTGATAATAAAATTTACTTTACCGTACTTTCACTCTTAGATGTTCGGCAGTAGCTTATGCGTTCATCTTCCGTTTGGTGCTGTGTTCCATTGTCTTTGCAATTCCATTTCAGCGGCTTCTATCCTTCTCATGTATGACTCAGTACATATGGCCGAGGCGAATATGGGGGCTGCGTACACGAGGACTGATTTGCTTACGGTTGAAAGCAGATTTCTTATGAGCCTTGATATTCCGGCGACTACTCGGCTGGTTTTCTCACCCGTGTGTCTTAAGACACACTAGATATTTTATGCAGAGCTTCGACTCGATTGTGTGCTCTCCCACTTTCAGTATTAATCGCTCAACCTTTTTACGGCTGCTGGTAAGAACGCCCTCTGTTTTATGGTCCGCCAGTTCCAACCCTGACGAGCTGAGCGAGATCTTTACATCTTCGATAGTGTTGTTGCAGTGTTGCGTAGCTTCCTCTACGCCACTACTACTACTGCGATGTCATCAGTGTATCCGATAATGTTCACGCCTCTTGGTTTCGTTATATTCAATACTCCATCATATATAATGTTCCACAGAGCTGGTCCCAGAACTGACCCCTGTGGAATTCCTCCTGTGATTTCGTAGATTTTTGGTCCTTCGTCTGTATCAAAAAATACTCTATATGTACTTTATTTCTCAAAAGTTTCCTGGAGTATTGGGCAGCATTTTCAGGAGCTTAATTGGCAGGGCACTGTATGTCTAGGATTCTTCTTCTTCTATTTACAAAACATTCGGAAAAGGGGATTAAGTATTGTTTTAAGACCCACTGAGGGAGTGGTTCTTCATATCCCCATAGTACATATGTACAACTTTGTTTATTTGTCAATATCTTACAATTGGTGGTCTGAAACGTTTTTATATGCCAGTATTGGACTTCTATGATGTATACAGCCAGATGATAATTTTGGGGCTTAGAACCCAGGACTTTTCTAACATTCTATTGGATGCTTCGCAGGCAATTATGAGTATATTTATTTTTCTCCTTACATAGATAGCACAGCTTATCATTTTGTCTAACACCAGACCTTCGTGTTCCTCCAAAGCAGGATTTATTTATTGAATTCTTCTATATCCATTTTATTATAAAAAGGACTATCACGAATTTTAGCGGATTTGATTCCTCCAATTACAGATTATGGTTAGGTGTTAAACCATTTGATCGATGAATGTGGACAGAAATATATATTCCTGTCGCAAGAATCTACTGACTTAAACACAACTTATTGGTTTCGCCCTAATGTACTCTTAGGAGTATTAGCATATTAGCTACTTCCTTCTCACTATTCCCAAGTTCAGCAGTGACAATTTAACATACACCAATAATGTCGACAAGTTCACAGGGTTAAGGAAGGTTGGCCCCATCAATATGTCATACTAATGCTCTGCAATTTGTTGCTCGGGGCCACTTCCTGGACTGCTAATTTCTTAATCTCCCTATGCCACATTCACCTGACCACTCAAGTAATTACCAAAAAAAGAAGAAAATAATCCTCTATCATAATTACCACCAGGATAAAAAAATAAACCTCTATCATAATTACCACCAGGATAATAATAATTCCCCTCCTTTGATGCCATTAAACTGGCAACTTCATGCTGAGACTCGGTGTCAAAAACAGTAATCAAACAGTATCAGGTATTTTATTCGCAATCCGTGTTTTCTCACAGCCATCGGGTCCGATTTACCCAACCGTATAACCTACACACTTAAATGCCAGTCGGGTTATTTTCGATTCGGAATCATTTCGTCGACATGGTTTTTAAATTAATGCTGCCATTTCATTAATAGTAATTATCATTACTTTATGATGCCTTGTGGTGATTTTCACAACACTACTGCTGTATCCTGTCAAAACGCTCACTCACAAAAAAGAAAAAACATTTGGCATGTTGATATCACAAAGATTAACATTTTAATTAAATTATTATTGCGCACAGATTAAAAACAAACACACACACAATCAAACACATACACTGGCAAATCACATAAATCCGATTCCTTGAGGCGAAATGCGTTGCATTCGGCTTCAACTTCAGCATATCATTCAGAGCTTGGCAAATGGCAATTCTGCGGTAGGTTAATACGGTTTTGAATGGGGGTACACAATGTTGACGTGCCCACAAACGCACGGCCTTTTGTCTCAGCTTTGCATACATTCATAATGTGTACGACGTGCCGCAGACAGGCAAATGGATCCGTAGCTCACACCTGGACGCTGCCGCCGTCGCCGCATGAATTGGCTGACAGCAGCATGAAATAGCATTTTCATTATGATGGACCAGATAAAGTCTCTCTCTTTCTGAATGGTTGGGAATTGTGTCTGTGCTCCATTTAAAGCTCCGAGAATAGCAACAGAATATCCTGGCATCCTGCAGAAGGAAAACCCATTTCATTTCGCATCAAACTGTTTCTAATTAATCTGACAAACAGCATGGAAGGTCGTCGAGGTTTCAGACACGAAGCTGACAAGTGCTCCGGGGACCAATAGGTTTTCCCTGCTTATTGTGGCGTGAAGAGTATATTGTGTCAGCTTCACGCCTTGAGGGCACTTTTTTTGTGCCTCGAATTGTGTATGGTAATTGTAGTTTGGTTTTATTACCGGAGCGGGATATTAGTTGGTCGTTTTAATTACAAGTAGGTATGGTAGTAGTTGATTACTTACTCAGCTGTGCTTACTTTTGGATGATGTGTACATAAGGCGTGAATGGTGATTATGAACCTAACAAAAGTAGAGTAGGTAAAACTATGAGTCATAGGTCATAAAAGCATCAGTCACGTTCGAACGTGCAAAGTGCTATTTTAGAAGTCTTAACATACATTTGACATGAAGAGACCTGGAGCTTGATTTTGTTTAGTTCGAGTTTTCCAATAGGAGAATCGCAATTTCCTATTTTAATACAAATTCACCCTTGAATTTTTCATGCCCTGTCAAAGTCAAAACGTGAGTCAAGGTTTACATTTCTATCGTGGAGAAGTTCATGAACGAGCAATGCTTGGAAGTTAATCAAATGATAAGTCGGTGTTCGCAAAGTTAAGAACGCTTTCTCCAATAATCGATCGTAAAGATCATCCTTACAGGCAGGCTATGCATATAATAGTTACATTCGAGTCAAAATATACATTCTTAAATGTTGCTGTGTTAGAAATTGCACCGTCAGAAGTACTGAAAAATATTCTAAACCAAACGAACCCATTTCGTTCACAGAAATGATCTGCATGCTTACGAAATGTAATTAACTTAAGAACTAAAGCTTCTTAATCATTTTCCGCGATACATCGCATTTTTGACTTAATGAACGGTTGGGCTCTAAGGAAGTCACTCAACTTAAGACCTTTTGAATTTTAGTCATTTGAAGCTTACTTGGGATCTGAAAAGTTTAATGAAAAATCTGAATTTCATCGAAAAATCATATTTAGCGATAAAGCTGCATAATTATTTGTCATCTGAAGACTATATCGTTGTCCACTTGGGCTCTGTAAAAGTTTGAATGAAATCCAGAATTTCAGCAGCAAAGCTCATTTTTGACTTAAGGACTTTGTCAACTGAAAATTTCAATCATTTGACGCTCTGAAACTTCTCCTCTTGGGCTGTTAAAAGGTTTGAAGAAAAATCGGAGTTTCGTCGAAAATTTATATAAAGCGATGGACTAAATAAGGCTTTGTTATCTAAATCCTCTTGATCATTTGAAGCGCCAAAACTTCTCCACTTGGTCTCTGTTTAAATTTAAGTAAAATCCTGTATTTCGGCTACAAAGCTAATTTTTGGCTTTATGATATGTCAACAAAAGAATTCGAAAAATCACATTTAGCAACGAAGCTGAAGAAGATCAATAAGCTTTGTAATTTAAAGCCTCTTGATCATTTGAAGCGCCGAAACTTGTCCACTTAAAAAAATTTCAGTAAAATCTAGAATTGCTGTTATGAAGACTTTGAAGCGCCGAAAATTCTATGCGTTGGATCTGAAAAGAAATGAGAAAATCACGAGCTTCATCGAAAACTCATTTTCAGCTATGAGTCAATGACTTTCCAACTGAAAACTCTTAACTCATTTAAAGTACCGAATCATTTCGCTTGGGCTCTGTAAAAGATATTGGAAAATCTTGAATTTCGGTGATAAAGCTCCTTTTGAATGGCTTTGGTAACTGAAGTCTCTTATACATTTGAAGGCTCTAACCTTCTCTGCCTTGGATTTGTAAGAGTCTGAGAAAATACTGAATTTCAGTTATGAAGCTCAGTTTTGGCAAAACTTCTCCGCTTAGGCACTGTACAAATTTGTAGAAAAGCTTAATCAACAAATACATCATTGGACAGCAAGTAAACCCTTAAGATTTCATTGCATCCACAAAAAATGATCGTGTGGTGAGGACTTTATACTAGAGCTGTGATTGGACCGTATTTTTTTGTCGATAAAAAAATTACCATCAATGGAGTTCTCATTCATAACATGTTTAAAGACTACTTTGGACAGAATTAGATGGACTCTTATTTTTGTGGTTACGTCACAGGATTTCATAAAAAGCTTAAGCCCATGCTTTTAGCATGCACAATTCGCACTCGTACTCAATTCGTTTAGGACGCTGGTAACAAAATTGTTACCATTTGATGATGATCATCTGGCCAACTATACGGTTTCCGTCTGAGAGGTCTGTATAGATTCTCGCATTTATATGTTCTGCGTCTTCTTCTTCAATCGGACATTTTGCACAGATTGCGATATAGAAATTTGATCTCCCGTCTTAATATTCGTCCAAAGTTATATTTTAGGGATAAATTAATGTGTCCATCTTCCTATTGTAACTTTGTTCCAGCTGTATCTTCAGCTCTGCATGGATATTGCTATTTCCCTTTTCTGAAGTATACAATTTGACTTGTCCATATTGGCTCTCCTCATTTCGTCGAATGGATGTCAATGGGCATTATTCCAGCTAGGACCAGTGCAACTTCCTTTAAAATGATTATTAAATGGGAATCGTTCTCAAATCATTGAGTATCTAACCAATCGGGTCAGCCCAGATTGGTGCTGCGTACAATAACGCTGAGGGTTCACTGATGTTTGGCCGAATTCTTGGAAGCGATGATTGGAAAATCCTTTCTTTATTCCCAACGATGTCTAAGTGCGCCTTGAAGTTAAGTCTGTTGACGATCATTGTAGCCGTACATACATGCATTCCACTACCTTTCTGCTTCCACTTTTTATAGCTGCTTCGGTTTTCTGTTCGGTCAATGACAGCATACTTTAACCAGACTTTGATTACAGATATTGCCTCGTTTTATTCTCTGATCAAATTCGTGCATATCCTTTCCAAAGTTATGGTTACGATGGCGATATCATCCGAAAAGCCTACAACATTCACCCTTTGTGACATTGACAACCTCAACGCATCATCGTACATAATATTCCACAGAAGTGGGCCTAGAACAGATCGTTGATGAACGCATGCTAACACGTTGTAGTACTCTGGAATTAGATGGACTTGACATGCTATCTAGAAATCATAGTCTAACAATACGGTGGTATCGTCCTTGATAAAAAAAACCGAATAAATTCAGTATATAACGTGTATGTTACAATGTCACAGCAATGCTTATAATACCAAAAGCTTTTTCAAACACGTGGGGACAATTCCCAGTGGCCTCTATAATTTTCATTATGAAAATTCTCTGTGTACAGTGACTACTGAACACGGGGTCCATGGTTCGAATCCTGAATGCGACAAACCCTAATTTTTTTACCGCTCCCCCTCTTGCGAAAGTCTTCCAAACATTCAGGAGAAACACCGTCATGAGAAGTTTCTTAAATTTGCCGATTGGATTCTGCGTTAAACTGGAGGGGCTCTTCTTTGTGGCAAAAAATAATTAATTCGCAGACACAAATGAAAGGAAAAGCTAGGATTGAGGCCCATTATAGGCCGTTAAATTATCTTTTAATTCTCTAATACTGACATTTTTTAAAATGTTTATTGCTCAAATGTGTCAAAATCAAAGAAAACTCTCTAAAAACTCCAAAGATTTCTAACAAAATGGAAAAGTCCTGATTGTTAAGGTGATTTGTGATAAGTCACGCACTTACCACTATGCACTTCATTGTGTAGGGAAATAAACAGGAGGCAACACTTTACCTATGCAACTGACAAACAAACTTTCCACAGCACATTATGGTCAAATAGGATTCGATTACTGTAAAGTCCACAAAACGTGTCATATAACAACACCCCCGTGGCACGCTAGACAATTTTCGAAATGCAAGACACTCCTTTCTCCCTTGTGTTCATCTCTTCATCCTGAAGAATTGCTTACCATCTACTACTAAACTGAATTTGTGTCTCATTCCTCTCGGGACAAATGCCAGCATTATCCTAATACCCACATTTATACAAATTCCTTGTTGGTATCCTTCTACCAGACATTACTGTCGCATTAATTTGCATGCAAACTAAGGGCTTTTGGGCAAACAAATTGAAGTTCATCGATCACTTATGACGTATTAATTACAGCTCTGTGCACATTGGAACAATTCTCTCAAATACACACACGCGAAGGATGTCGGATCGTATTTATCCTCAAGGGAAATCAATACAAATCGTCTGTTGTTCCACCTGAAATCACCCGCCCCTAAAATCTCGAATATATTCTCTCTCCCCCTCAAATCGAATGGGATGGGTGGTAACTGTGTAAATGGTGAACCTCTAGCTCCCGCTCTTGGTGCATACATTGAGCCTTGGCTATGATAGATTACCACATTTTGGACAGTTAAAGTCATTTTTCTTATTCATCCGCATAAACTAATACAATCGGCTTCGGGATAATTCAATAAAACCGTCAGGACCAAGTGAGGCCGATTTGTATTCGGATTAGTCGTGTCATACTTTGGCATTAATACGTCATCAAATCGAATCGGAAACAAACGACCTATCGAGCACCAGGTACACCCAAAATATATGCTCTGCGGGTAAAATGGAAACACCGCATCTATAGGCGAACAACATACGAGATTTTGAGAGAGATTGTTTTGAAAATCTCAATCTGTCATCCGAAAATCCGATGTGCCAGACGACCACGACACATGCATCCAAAAAGGGGATCTCGCTAGTCTATCGTTTGGCATTTGTCAGACCGTGGCGCTTCGCAACGCAACGATGACAAATTGTTATCGCATCTTGGCGTGGAATCAAGTATCCTCCTCTATGATTGATTGGATTCCCGTGGCTGCGTTATGACCACATGTTGATTGGATAGTATCGACTGGGTCCCCCTTCTCATGGCATATTCAATTGAAATGCCTGTCTGCCATATAGTGATCTCTGGGCTGATGGTGATGACGATGACGTTGGCGATGGTTTTATGGCATTCGTATGCGTAGCCTATCACTTGAAATCGCTTTATTTGTAAAACATTCGAGGGCATTGCATGACATTTGCTTTGCATCAATTAGACATATAGACATGTCCATGTCCATGGAAGAGCGTTCCTTTGGTGGTTCAGGAATTTCTCGGAAACAAATAGGGAAGACGCATCCATTATATGGTTGATTTGTTTAGCCTGTCATCGCATGAAACAGTTGCAATTGTAATTATCGGTACAACAAAAATGTATCTGCATCTGAAATTGAGATAAAATGTTGGGGAATGTTTGCCCGAATCAAAGGAATGGGAAATACCGATGGTGATTGCTGACAGAGTGCCTTCCCTTAATTTCCAATTTCAAGCGATTCATCTGCAATTTCTTTGATCCGCTGCATGCTGGATGCTTGATGATTATTGGTTCAAGAGCTTAAGCTGTGGCAATTTCCATCGATGGAGCATCGAACAGCCGTTTTGTTTGACAGTACTATTTGTACTGAAAATACAAAGTGGGGGACGAACCCTTAGGATGGGATGAAATTTCTGGGTCTTGATAGAAAATATAAGTGGAACATAAATTAAGATGTGATAAGGAATATTCAGAAATAAAAAAGGCGAATGAACGCTAAGCTTCTATATGACAATCGTAGAACCATCGAAATAGCTAATGGCACTCAGCTCAAAACTGAACTGTAACTACGCTAACAAAATGCCATAAGTACAACACCTTTGACAATTAATGTCAAATATGTCTAACAAACGGAACGAAGGTAAAACAATTGCAATATATGATAGCGCGATTTGCATATGTTAAGCATTTCACAATAATGAAGAAGGAAGCTTCAAGTGTGTTAAAGCGCAAAAGGCCAACTAAGCTTTATACACGTTTGACCGAAAAGTGAATAAATTTTAGGTATCTACAGCTCATTAAGCCCTCATCATCAATTTGTGTACATTTTTTGTACAGAACTGTTTAAAGCCGACTCCAAATGGCAGGTTTTAGAATCTTCTAAGAAAGTTTTGTTTTCTTGGATGATTGTCAGACATTTGGAAGAAGTGGACAGTTACCAAAATTTGGGTTGTTTCTATCGTCTAATGTAATAAGCACTAGGCTATAGTTGGGAACAAAACTAAAGATTAGTCAATCTTTGGTATACATATGATGCAAAATGTTTGTGAAGCCTGCTTGTTGGTTTGACTAGTCCTCAATTAAAAGGTATGCTTAGACCAATAGTAGATGCATTAGACGTGTTACACTTACTAAATTCCTCAGACATTGTCCTCCTCTGACTAAAATGAGATCTTTTATTTAGTGGAAAAACATTCTCAGCAGAGGGGAACTTATTCTGTCAAAAAAACGGTTTTCTTATATCGCAGCGCAGCTTATAATGATAAATTCCATACATGGTACATATAAAATAACCAGCTCTACTCTTTTATAAGATTGGATGTGGATGTGGAGGTCCGCTTTGCCAAGTGAGGAACCGTGTTTGACATGTTTGACATGTTTGACGGAGATTTCGGGAATATCGGAGGGATCCGTTAGTTAAATACGTCTATTGGGTTAGGGTACAAACAAAACCTAGTTGGTTACCGCAATACTACACGAGAAATACTAGTTATCTGGATGGGTTTTCACGGGAATTGGTCCAGTTCTTCAAAAATCATTCCTGAAATTTTCACTCTTGTATCACGTCTGCTTAAGGCCCTAATTTGAATTATCGCTTTTGAGTTCTTAGAGTCAAGTAATGGGTTAATTACCCGGGAAGATCTGCAGTAGTGAAGATATGACCACAGCGTTTTTTTTTTAACGACGCAAAAAACCTAGATATCTCAAAAATTCAGGTGACGATATAGGTTACTTTGGACAATGCCATATTGCAGTCTAAGTTCAAAAGACCTAAGGCGCAATAATAATATCAAGATGGGTGTTATTTAACTTGAAATATTCTTGTATGGAAATATCACCAGTTGGAGAGTTTCCTAGAAAGCTCAATTAACTAAAAGCTAAGGCTTTAACCAGCAGCAGTCTTTTACTACTCTATATATAAGGACATTGGTTACCATAGATCTAGCTTTTTTATTTTCTCTTAAAAAGCTGGAGATTGATCACTAAAGCATTGTTGTCTATTCATACTATATGTTGACCAGGTCTTTGTCAATGTACAGCTCGTGAAACCAGTGGTTCAGTCTAAATCAGAAGAATATCTACATATACCGGACCGCTCTCGATACGACCCTCGCTTTATCCCGTAGATGAGAACTGAAATTTTCAGGATCTTATATAGATCGAATACAGGATCTCCTTATTTGTTTGAGTACGGACCTTATAACTAAAATGCTTTCTTAGCCCCCTAAAAGCGGTTATAATTACAAATAAAAATGTTTGGCGCAACTAGCTCGTTAGTAACCAGGGCCCAGCTTTTCAACACAACCATTCATGTATACATGTGAAATTCTTGCACGATGGCGGGACCTCGGGTTTTATGCCAATTTGTTACTCTTTTAATTGGATGGTTTGTCAAATCATCGTGAGAAAATACGAAAAAACATTTAGGTGTTGTTCGGGCCTAGAAATTATACCTAGTCATTCAATGCAAGGAGCCCGAAAAGTCTTTTAGTAGTTCTTCATTTGATTTCTGACGAGAGGTCGTCAACACGAAATGACCCGAGATTAATGTTCTTTTGGTCCGATTACTGCCATTACCATTAAGGTAATTTAATCAAGTGCAGAATAAAGCTGCTCATACCGCAACTTAAGTCCGTTTTTAGACCATGTTTTGTACTTGTGTGTGCTTGTCTTTTCCAACAACTTTGCTAAAATGTCATAAATTTTAATCAAGAAGCTACATAGAATTTGGGCTTGATGCGGATTGTCGCATTGTGATTGCTGAAGACTTCCAATAATCGGTTGCTTTAGTATTGCTACGTTGGAAATCTAACCCACACCTTCTCCCCAGCAGTTTATCGTATTAACTACTGCACCAATAAGCCGGTACCATCTCTTCATATTTCCTCGAAATCAGTAATGTCAGCTTCTGTTCCGGTTTTTCGAGTAGACAATAATAAAATTCATCCTTTCCAAAGCCCTTGGTTGCTTGAGAACAACTGTTATTCCACGCGATTGATAATGAACCTATACTAGTCAGGTTTATCTTTTGACAGCATGTCAGATATTTCCCGCCAGTAATTGAATCACATGACTGATACTACTCGTCGCCTGAAAATCATGGCAAGAAGTTAATGTGGTTTTTGTACTCAAATAAGTTAATGCAAACAAAAAGTGACTTATATCTCGCATACATCACTGCTCCATGATGTCCACCAAACCCAGCCTTCTCCCTAAAAATTGTCATTATCTGTTCATTTTATGGGCACAGGGGGCAATTTGCCATCGCGTCAAAAGGACATAAAAATATCTTTTCAAGATGAAAATACTAATTCGAGGCGTGAATAAATTGCGTTACGATGATGACCATAATAACTTTCTTCAAAATAATAACACGTCTTCAAGCCTGTGTGCTGTCATTTGCTTTATTAAATTGGCGACAGAACAGGCAGATGATGGTAATTAATTTCCCACAAGTATAAATGTGTACACGAATACTTTTGCGCTGTAAATAATAAAAATAATAACCCTGGACACATTCAAGATGTTGTGCCCTTATTATGCAAAAGATACACATTGTGGATGTTCATGAATAAGATACAATTTCATGACATTTGACAAGTATGGCAAAATTCAAAACTGTCTAATCTTGCGAGTCCTTTTTTTCCAGCATGACCATACCATCATGATTGGCCAATTAATTTCCATGACACATGCGCTGTCATGTCAGCTAATTAGTTCATTTGTGTTCACATAAATTCGATAAGAATCTTGTTGCAAATCAATATCTAGGCGTTTTCGAAACGAGTTTTACATCTGATTAGCTCACATTACACACGATAACAGTATCGATATTTAAATCAAAACGGCCGCAGGTAGTATCCAGACAGACAATCTGCGTGATGTACGTCAAAAATCAAGTTTCGCGTGACAGTGTCACCAGGAATATTATTATGTGTTCATAAAGTGATCGTTATGTTCCGCGTCACATTCATCAGCCTCATCATCTACAGGAAGCGATGGTGGATCTTGCACACGCCTGGCGGATGGAAGTCGCAAAAACGTCAGTACACGATATAGCTGTCTAGTGATAATTAAATTAGATCGGCATGTACTTGACAGCACGTCACTTAGTAGAACTGAGCGTATATGATGTTCTTATAAGTGACATTCTCATGGAGGGCGATTGGATAATTAGTTTTTATAGGTAAAGTAGCAGTGTAGCTGGAGGAATGCATTTGAGATGTCATATTCCGTATATCCCTTCTCGTTTGACAAGTCTTTTTAATTTTCTAAGCTTGTCACTTTGAGAAGTTTGTTTGTTTAAGTGGTTTTAGTTGACCATATCATTTTACGGACTTAAGATATAGATATTATGTTTTTTTATTTTAATAATGATATTTAGATTATAAGGCCAGTTCCACTTACTAGCCGCTAATGAATAGAAAATCTCACCAAAGCAAGATTTATCTGTGAAACTTTTTGTTTTGTCGCTTTTTATTGCTTGATGAAAGCGTGGAGAAAACGAATATAAAAATATCTCTTTCATCAGTTGAGGATTCGTATTCTACCTACAGGTTTCCCGAAGATTCCTAAAGGATTAGTTAGTGGAACTGGCTTTTTGATCTATGGTAGTAGAACAAGTGTAAGAGCTGTAAAAAAAACCTATTGACAGAAAAGAGAGGAATAAAAAAATGATCTTATACTAGAGTAATTTTTGTCTGAAAATATTTATAGAAGAAAAACCAAGAAGAAAATTAATTTTGACGATTCAGATTGATAGAGTATATTACTTGCGGCTTTTCAGGGTTGGTTTTGTTTCGACATCTAGATGGGATTTAGATAAAATGCGACATAACCGTGGTTAGCATGGTTGTAATACTGCACTAGAGCGCTAGATGCCATTTCGGAATTATGGCGGAATCTACTATAGACATTAGTATCATTAGGGTGACACAAAGTGTCGATATTTTAAGTCGAAACGATTGATTTTTACAAAAAAAAACCATTCGCACTTTGCTTTAAAAATAAAAGAAAATGAGGACGAGCTGAAACGACCTCTCCAAGCCATGAATATATTAAATGTAAATGTTCATAAAAATCTTTCGAAATTTGAATTTCGGTAATTTTTGAAGTACTTGGTGCAAAATTACAACATAACACTCAAGCTTTGAATCGTTTCCACAGACAACTAAAAGGGTCATTACAATACCACAAAGACTTGGTTTTCATATTTAACTTGGTTTCCACTCCCTTTGTAGTAAACAAGGGAATAAGGGAAAGAACTAGGATTGTCTACTCACAACCTTGAACTAAACGCAGTTCTTGATAATAACATCTTTGTGGTGGTTAGGGTGTTCAATAGTTCATTTAACCCACCGTAATGGAGATGAAATCACTTAGACTTAATAGATGGACATGATGCAACTAAACTAAGTGTCACGACGGTTAGTGCGATAAACTGCCACGCAGAAGGTCTGGGTTCGATTCCAGCCTTAGCAATACCAAAATGATCTAAAAAATCATCCGAGTAGTATCAATTGTCAATAATAGCTTATCTCAACGTTCTTGTTGAGATGTTGTTACGCATAGTCTTTCACATCAGCAACTCCGCCAAAATATATCCATTTTACATTAAAGCAAAAAGGCATTTCAATATTTTGTTATCCATGAAGAGCAAGGCGTTGTGGGACATATTTTAGTTATCATTTGTTGCTTTTTTCTCCCATTTTAAGAGATGTTAGTTGGTGTCTAGTTTAGTTCGAATTCTGTCCTGATCTCTGTTTTTCTTGTCTAACCATTTAGTTGAGTCATCAGACTTCCAACTAAGGGTACATTCTTCTAACGCATTAGTTAATTTAAGACGTTAATAATACGTAGAGGCTAACCGACCTAAAACATCGCGAATACCATAAAGTCTAGTCTACAGAGTTTGAATGGACAACGGTGGTTCTCCACAAGGATGTAAGATATGTACCCGATATGTAACATCTCTTCATCCTTAGTGATAGATATATCAGACCGAGAAATAAGGATGGTTGAGGGACGAGCATTGGTGCAGAAACGTCTCAGCTCCTCTTTGAAGGATTACCTCGGACCTATGGAAAATTATTTACCACTAGGGATTCATAGTAAAGGATTGCGTCAATACCATGACCCATACATGGCTAAAGGAACAGGTTAATAAAATGAGCATAGTTTGGACATGTGATAACTGAATTAATCTTGACCCATTTACTCCTACAGCGGACAGCCTGTTGATTAACGAAATGCGCCTCCAAGTAGTAAGGTTTAAAAAAAGCATGACTTTGCTTTTGTGGAGTAAGCAATTTCTGAAATGTTTGAGCAATCAGTATATCGTTAAAGAGTAAAACATTACAAAAGTTACAGGATGTTGGACCTAGGATTAAAGTGGACTTCAACTTAGTGAATGCCTGGATCGTTACGAAGAAGATACCCACGATGAAGATACTTAAACTATACCTTTATCATATAAGAGTGGGTCAACATACTTGTTCACCTACTTCATGAACCCTAGAGCTCTCTAAAGTAGTCATTATAACAAAATACCCCTTTTAGTCAACGCTTCCTTTCCAGAAACATGCATTAAGATAAATCGACTTAATACAGAACAGAATTCTAAAACAACGCCAATAGAGCTACACAACTCCTCAATTCCTAGACCACCATTAATACTAAAATAAAAAAAGAAATCCTCAACAAATGTAAATTTCATAGCTTAAGCAATGATGATGGAAATTCGTGGGCTGCCAACTCCTGCGATAGGGCAAAGTACCAGAAAACAAAAGCATAATCCAATTGTATATGCACCACAGTGCATCCGTAGTGTGCGCTGCCATTACAGCTGCATACTGCTACTTTTTTTTACATGTTAACCCAGCCGTGCACTCCTTTTTAGAGTTCGGGGTCAAACGCGAAATGAAAGGAGCCACCACGTTCGCAAACATGCTCCGCCTCCTGTATAGCCACAACGAACCACCTCACCCCCGGCCGATGGCTCTGGTAATTTATTTTCGATATTCATACATCTGAATATTAAAAACAGATATTTCTTCAACTGTGCCCATCTACAGATACGAGTGGTGCCCGCAAGACAGTTTAACAAAAGATTCTAAGATCATTTATTTCCGCACAGAGCACGGCATGCAAATAAACTCACCAAGTCGTGGTCAGAGCCGGCGCGGCGATAGTGCGCTGGAACGACGACACAACTCGTCGAGACATGATAGCTATATGGTAGTCATAGCTATGATCGCATAACGCTAATAAAGAGAATCAACTCAAAATTAATGTACCAAATGAACGGCTTCATAGGTATAAAGTAATTCGGGTTTTTTTCACAAGGAGCGCCTCCTCGATCCTAGACCAGTTGCTCGTTCTCTGAAGATTTGCATGATTTTTCATGGCTTGTTATTGCCATGTTAATGCTACGTGCGGTGTAGGAGCATTGAAATAAAATTAAATGCACTCCTGTATTGCGAGCTACACGTGATGTTGTATCTTGCAGATACATTTTGTATTCGTTGTTTTAGGATTAAACGTGGCATGGAATTTTGTTTCCTTTAATGCAAACTACATGATGGTTTTCTTTTCCTATGTGTAAGTTATGATTTTGAATTTTTTTTAAATTCAAATGAACTTTAACAATGCGCATGCCCTTAAAAGTGGTTGAAGCTGTAAGGCCTAGGAGAAAGAAATATGCTATCTACACAACAACTATTTTATATCTTTGTTGACAGGATAATCTCTAATCTGAGTACCATTCGAATATTCTTTGGGTGAAATTATCAAATATTCTGGGTGGTAGGTAAATTTTAGAAATCGTTTGAACCATTTTTAAATTTATTTCAAAGCTAGTATTTCATTTTTTTTTATTTATGGGCCAAAATTTCTGAGAATTATTTTCCATCTTTGTTTCGACGTGGACAACAAAATAGTGCTAGTAGTTGTATGGTTTTGTTATGTCTGGTTCAGGTTTACTGTCGTGGCGGCTTCAAAGATACCGAAAGGATCAGCTATTTTTTTTACTTATTTACGAACGTATTTGGAAAAGTGAGGAAAACTTCTATTTACCATCCGATTTTGTTTCAAATTGAATTTTGTACGGGTGCTGGTTCAAGTCACGACCCAAATTCGACATGTTTTGGTCTGCGAAAGTCAGAATTCTTGTGAGCGACGCGAAATCGACTGCCTCGTATTCTCCTGCACACTCTTAAAGAAAGCTGCGATGTTTTCGGTAAATCTTGCGTTTTCTTGACACGGGTGTTGGTTTATCTTTTATTGTTCCATTAGACTCAAATTTATCAACCACACTGCGAATAGTCCTCTCAGTAAGACGATTATAGCGACTGTAATGGGCGAAGCACGTGGAACGTTGCCCGAACAGAACATGTGTTGTTGAACGCTATCTATCCATCCATGATGACAGCCAATTTGACAGATGTAACTTCAACAATATGGCTGATAACAACTGTCAAAATTCGGAAGTGCCTATTGGAAGTCCCTATATACTTACTGTTTGTAGTCCACTGGCAAACTTTTTTTTTTGGTTGCCAACACATATCTAACCTCACAAATGGCAGCAAATACAATACCTTCGACATTCCTAAACACCTTTTGCACTTTTTACTTATCTCCAAGGAATTAAAGATAAAAAAAATCCCCTTTCTCTCCTAACAACACAACTGATACTCAACCAAACCACTGCAATTTTGCATGCCCTCCTCCTAAAAAAGGACATTTCCTGAATTATCAAACAAGAGAAGTTGGTAAACAAAATTTTGACCACCTGTCCATGACTCCTTTGAGGCATTACTCAAAATGCAAATGACATCGAGAATGCATTTGGTCACACAATGGCAAAGCCATTCTTTTTTAATCTACCTGGCCGGCTCGGTCCTCTTCAGGTCTTTTGAATTTTGTCCACAAAGCACGATAGCATCTTTTACAAGTGAATACTCGTCGTATACCTACATCTAGTCCCGCACTGGAAGATCTTTATATTTATTTGTGATTCTTCGGCTGAAATTATAGATCGCACCAAGGATTCAAATTTAAAGTCATCCAAGGGAGCCATTGTCCGGTTGCAATCAGCAATTTATTCTCCATGCGACAATGCGAGTGTGCGATGAGATGTGCCGACGATGTACACTGGAGTAGGTGGCCAGGGCATCCGGGGGTGAGGAGCAAATAAATATTTTTCCTTGGCGGCATTTGTCAACATCTTAAATATCAACGAGGTTCCTGTGATTAATTGCAATTTTGAATGTGGCAATCTGCGTAATGAATTGCTTCTGTTTGTGCAAGCCCCCTCCCTCGGATAGTTATGAATGCGTATTTATGACACAACGCCAGGGCCCTGGCTTTGTAACATCCTGAACATTTTATTTTTATATTTCTGTGTCAACTTTTGGCTTGTAATGGATATACACACACAAAAAAAGTACAACTATTCGGATTTGCAAATCGCATACGCAATACAGAGACAGAACAGATTATACTTGGAATTTTTCTCATGTGCAACATAATCCTCTGTCGCCGGAGACAATGAATAAGTAGTCGCTTTTGCAACATCAAAGCTGTGCTCGGTTAGGTAATCCTTGCGGATAGTTAACCGTGGCTTTTGTCGTAGATGCGCTATGGGAGATTTCGAGTTAAGAGGAATTCGTTGAAATGTGTGTGAGTTTTTTTTAAGGGAATTGGCCAACATTTACTTTGCTAATTGTTGGATTTGTATAGATCTGATTCAAAGGAATCATAGCTTTGGAGATTATTGGAGTCTTGGAGTCCATATCTATTCCTTGTTCAATATGAATGATATCTCTGGGCGATATGTGAAGTATTTGAATAGTCGATTGTATTTTTAAATCCTAACCTTTTATCTAAAGCAATATAAGAGATACAAGAGTTATTTTTGAATTGAAATTATAGGGTTCCAGGTCGATGTTTTTTAACTATTAAATGAAATACAATTTACTTACATGAAATACATATTTTATTGGATGATTACATGGTCTTTAGCGTTATCTGTGTATGGAATATAATGTCGGTTAAGTAGGCACTTCTAGTTCTTTTAAGCACATTTTGTATTACAATTTCGTTTCTAATGTCCTCCTTAAGCATCGAGGTTATGTTTACTTTGTAGATGTACACCTTTTCATTTAAGTACCTTCACATTTCACAAGAAACCAGTTGTTATCACTTATTGACATTATTAGGCCGGAAAAATTTTCTCGTAAAATTCGCATCGTATAGCACAAGCGTTGTTTGATGTGGCACCGTCTTGTTTGAAACACATGTTCTGTAGCCCTAATTGATCCAATTCGGTCATAAAAATTCGACCAACATGTTGGAATCTGGCTTAAACCAGTATCTGTTTAGACCTTTCTCACACATTTGTGAAGAAAAATTGCCAAATCGTGGGTTTAGCTCAAACGCAGGCTCAAAGAATCACTTCCTGGTCACGCAATGGTGTTTCATGTGTGGATTGTTCGTAATTAACAGCGCCAGAGAGTGCGAAAGGGACCTCGCCCTGTGCTTCCAAAAATCTGGTTTAGTGTGAACGATTCGAGCGACTGTTTGGCGGTGTTTCAAGCTACGTGGACGGTCTGTCGGAAGTATTCTTCGAGTCTGTATACTTAAACAAATGAAAATTATTCTTCAACATACAAGGAAAGGTGGTTTTACTGACGCCAAAATGCTGAACGCGGTGACGTTACAGAACATGTGGGTTATCGGAAACACTATCTATTACCGCTTCAACCAGCTCATTATTTAGTCTTGGGCGTTGTTGAACGGCAATTCGACTATCTTCCACTGTCCCGTTGTCAACAAAATTCGTCACGGTGCTTGTTGGTCAATATATTTGCGACGATATGCAAATTGAGATACATATCACAACTTAACTACTACTTACTTTCAATGTATAGCCTCATTTCGGCACTTTATTTCGTTGAAAAGCGATTCATGGCTAAAGCTGTATCGAATTGATGTTCCAAAAACAAGTCTATTTGAGGCTATAGATTGATAAATATCAAATTGTTATTTAATGTTTAAATACATAAAAAATATGGTGCACCCTGCACTTGACATTCATGGTTTCATATTAATTCACTTGGTAAAACTATTTTCCAAACTAGATGCATTATCGCAATAAATGACCAGTTTTCGATTGAACTTGTAGCTCAGTCGCCCGTTTCTCACAGCGTGGCTGAACCATAAGGGAAAAAAATTGAGTAATCTTTCATAAACAAGGCAGATTTGAACATAAAAATATATTTTTTCTCTTACTTGAAGAGTTTTTTATATAGTTATATAGTCTGTAAGTTGTAATAATAATGGTAGACTTAAATAAATAAATAAACAAAAAAAATAAACATTAACATTTAAAAAGTTATTTTTTCAAATGTTGATCGTAACTATGTTGCTAACTCTGTTCATTATGAAGTTCCAATTTCCGATGGTTCCTTTGGCCATTTGAAGTGGTATTTGGCCAGTGCCGGGATATCCATTGTCTACATGGATAAGCCTGGACTTGCCAAGGAATTTACGTAGCTCCACAGAAAGAATTTTAGAAATAACGGGGGGTTAACATTTTAAGGGTCAATGTGAACCACACCTAAACGTCAAGTTTTTTTCTGCATTTCATTTGACATTTCTAAATTTCAGACTAACTCAATTTGAACCATGGAAAGATACACAATAGAGCAACGCGTTAAAGTTATTCAGGCTCATTATGCAAATGGGCGTTCAAATCAAAATGCATATCGTGAACTTCGTGATTGTTTCATTCAATTTAATCGTAAAAATGTACGTACAATCGGAAAAATCGGGCAAAAATTTGAGCAACCCGGGTCTGTAGGAGATGTGAACACCAGTGCATGCTCGTACAGCTCGTACTGCTGAGAATTTTGCTTCTGTTCGCGATAGTGTGGCTGAAGAGCCGTCCACCTCAACTCGTCGTCGTACCCAACAATTGCACATCTCACGCTCTTCGTTGATGAACATTATGCAGACTTTCATTTACACACCTACAAGATGCAATTGACTCAAAAACTAAAGCCTCTTGACCATTTCAAGCGTCGTTAATGGTCAGAATGGTGGCAAGAAATGGCAACAGTTATGCCTCAGCGTCATCGAAAATTTGGACCATCGGATTGAGGTGTGCCGCCGAGGTCGCGGCGGCCATTTGGCCGATATTTTGTTCCATTCATAATTGAACCATAACAATATTATCATAACAAAAAGAAATGACAACAATTTCATAAATAATTTGTGTTTTATTCAAAACCAACATCGGCCCATAAAATTTAACCACCATTTATATATGATATAAAATGGGTGGCCAATTTACAATTCAAATCGTGAAATTAGCTGTTCACCGAGTTCTCGCTACAATACTATAGTTCAAGATCTGTGTGTCGCTGATGTCATCGAGATCACTGGCTTCAATTTCATGTTGTAAATAGTCCTTTATCAAGGCGCTATAACAGAATTATTTCACATCGGTTATCATTTTTAAAAAAAATATGCATCAATGAGTTCACTAGCCTGTCTGAATGCAATGACATCTCTTGAACCTCTTGGGTTGCTCTTTATCATGAAAATTGCACTTCTTCAAGCTTTTCATGAGTCCAACGACTGAAATGGGAAAGATTGGAACTCTGTATGCTTTCAAAGCAACATCCTTGTTAGATCCAAGTTGTTGCATGCATCATGAAAAGCTGTTGAGAACGGAGCCGAATCGATTAAACGTGCGTTTGAAAGACCGATTATCAAGACTATAAGTTACTTAAACGACTTATTCGTTGTAAAATGCTGATTTGTGTAATACCACTGAAAAGGGGTTCTGTCAGACTTAGACTTTCCATGATAATATGTCAATCAATAGGGAACAAAACCACCATGACATGAGAAAATATCAAAACTATGGGCTCAGTGGGGCGATGGTTAGTGCGATGAACTGCCGCCTAGAGACAACACCTAAATGATTTTTCACTGGCCCTCCTCTCGTGATGATTTGACAAATCATCTGAGTAGTATCAGTTGCCAAGAAAAGCATATCTCAACACAGCCTTTCAGATTCGGCATAATAACAGGAGGTCCCGCCATTGTACAAGAAGTACACACGCACACATGAATGGTTGTGACAAAAAAGTTAGTTAAGTGTACTAAACTACTAACGAGCCTGTTGCGCCAAACATTTGTATTTGTAAACTGAGAAGCTATGCAACATACTTTTGAAAGCAGACAAAACATTGAATTTTAAATTTAAGAGAATTAAGTAAAGAGAAAATAAATAAAATTGGCCCTTAGTCCTTTTTAAACATCAAGACAAGATTTATAGACACCGTTGATAAAAAAAAATTGTGTGACTGTCCGTATTTGCTAATTCACTTTAAAATCCACTTTTATCATAACATATCTCCAACTTAAATGAAATGAAAATCAAACTCCCAAAGTCACCTAATTTAATTCACAAGCTGGGATATTTCCCCCAATACGACTTTAATTTAAGTAGATTTATGGCAACAAGGTATGGCCAACATAATTTTTAAGAAAATGTTAAGTGTCCAATAAACGTCCCATAACTGTCCAATCGTCTGGAGACCGTTTTGCTACCACACGTTCAACACCGGCTAATGCGAACTTATTTAAAATTCACGTTACCACGTTAAACCAAAAAAACAAATGCGGGTAGGCCGTAGATATTTCGTGGACATATCTACTTAAGCACCGATTTTATAGATTAAATCGTAACGTTGTGATTTAAGACCCACACTTTTCGTAGACCTCACAAAAGTTCGTTGTTTTTTATTTCATTATTCCACTTCCAACTTTACTTGTCCGCTGTAATAATTGCCCCGCCTTTGTACATAACTTTTTAGAAAAAAAGCCGTTCCCAATAAAATGATGAACTCATAAAAATGAACTTGGCACAGAAAATCACGACTCCCCAGAGAGGACATAAAACCCTTTCAGGAACAAATCCCCTACATCACAGTACATTCCCCCGGTAATAACATACTCGTGTTAACCACAGGTCCGCTGCAATTTCAAACTCGTATTCGACCGACAAATGCAATGGACGACTACATCAATGATGTCGAAAAAAAAGTTAAAAACATATGCCAACAAGATACAATTTACTGCCCATATCGTAAGAAAACACCAAAATATTTGAGTCTAAGACCAAAGGGTCTGTGTTTCCCATATCTCCGGATTATGCATAAAAAGTAAAAGTATCTCTGTCGAGACAAAACAAACTCATTAGGGCGACGTTATGATTATGTGTCTGCTGGGTGGATACAGTCTCCCAAGAACATGCCTTCCAACGTGGTCTTCAGCGTGTGTAGTGTAACCAATGGACGTGTTCACCTCACCTAATAATATTGTCACATGTCACTTGGGGGTTAAAACAAAAGAAATTCGTGTACGTGTATGCATTCCATGTCTCTAGCGGTAACAACTCAATAAAAGAACAATATCCGTTCGTGGAAAGGGTTTGACAAGCATTTTCCATTTTCATCTGTCGTTCTCCAGCGGGACGTGCTCATTAGCAGGCCATGTCGGTCGCCATGTAACATGGGAATTCGTGTAACACGATAAGGAAACAACAGAGTAGCTGAGATACCAATTAATAACATCAAGCTGCGCGACAAAAGTTACTTCCAAGATAGACAGATATAAAAGCAACAACAAAATTTTGAGATTATAAATGGAAGATCTGAGAGTTAGTGACAATCAGACAAATCTGGTTTAGTAGCGAGGTGAGAAATGGTCTGATACCATGGTCAGGAAAACTGTGCCGAAAATGAAACCGCGGGCGCGCAAGTCAAGAGTTTAAAAGAGTTTTGAAAGGGGTGCACATACAACAGCGTTGGCGTTTCGTTTGCCAAGCTTAAAAGCGCACTCTGCAACGCAGTGAACTGCGACAGATTAATGTTGGGTATCGAAACCCAATACGGCTGCAATTAATCATCCAAATGCATGAAAGTGGAAATTAATGATTTCTCGAATCTCTCACAGCTAGCCAGTGAATGACTTATTTCCTGGCGAGTACCTGGCCAAGATAGTATCAGTGTCGATGGTGAAATCTATTTCACATTTGGTATTAATGTGCTTTTGAGTTGTTCATGTTACCCCGTAGGTATGTAGACGATTTCAACACGAGCAATCTGAGGTTGATTTTCAGCTGCAGATATGAAGAGAACTTGCTGAGTCTGAAAAGTTGAGGAGGTGGTATAGATAGTTTTGTTTAACTTTGTGTAATATTTTGGTGTATGAGAGAGAAATTTGCATGAATTAGACTGAAGATAAATAAAATCTCTGTCAAGATAAAATCTTCTTTTAAATAGGTCATTTGCTCAATGTAACAGGTGGTTTAGGCATTATTTGGCGATATAAAATTTTCTCAAATTAAAGTTTCCCAAGGTACTTGAATCTAGCAGCGTGAACACAATTACCACGTTGAGGTTGTAGATATTCGCAACTGTTCTCAAACTGTCAAAATTTGAAATATACACCAAACGAACAAAGGTGTTTTTCTTACCATAACGAATGATATGGCGTACCTTTGTGGAAAGAAAGATGGCAATTGTCAAATCTCCATAATAGACGGCTGAAGTATCTTTTGCTTTTGCTACCAAACTTACAGTTGATAGCTGGCAAAATGTATAATTTAAAACACTTTGGAACCGTAAGAATGTATATCTGGTCTCATGGAAACATAATCAATAGAACATTGTAAAATGACAAAATGAAACCTACTATTCACACGATTGAGAAGAAACGAAGTTGGTGTTTCAAACCGGAATTTTGAAAAAGACGTTTAGTTATGAAGAATTAGTCTGTTTCACTGTTTCTCGGGCTAAGAAATCTAATTAATTAACTACCAACCGGATCAAACATAAGTCGTTGATCATCCCAGTCTTACTTTTCGGCACTAAAGCATGGACCGTATCTATCAAAAAGCTGATGAAGAAATCCTTTGAAGAATCTTTGATGCTGTTTGCATTGACATGGTTAAGAGACGAAAATTTAATGACGTATTGTAAAAGATTTTTATGTCGTTCAATATATATAGACCGAATCAACACTAATACTCTGGGATGCAGAGTTTTTGATTCTCAGCCATGCGGTTGATGGAGTAGAGGAACACATCTTCCAATATAAAGTGAGGAACTGAAGGTATTTAGCCTCGACCAGGATGTATTTAGTATGAACCAGTATGAACCAGTGGGTTGAGTAGGCTAGTGGTTAGTGCATTGAATAGTTCTGGTAGTTCTTCTTTGACCAGCTATATATAAAAAAACGTAGATACAAATAAAAGTAAGAAAAAGAAACATATAATGCTGTTTTTCTTAATTATTTTTAACAGGTTTTTAAATATATTACCTAAAACCAAGCTTCTCCAATCCTATGTGTGTGCGATGTCATATTTTTGGCACTAAGGGTGTCATTCTATATTAAACATTAATTTCGAACGACTAACATGTTTAATACGTATAACTCTTGTAATAGTCATTTATTTTAATGTTCACCATTTTGCTCGATACAGACATTGGCTCTTTTTAGTGCGTTTTCCATTACACCGAGTAATGTTTCTTGTTGCAGGCTCTGTATTTCGTCTCGAATATTCCGCTTTAGCTGTCTAATTGTCTTCGGTTTAATGACATAAACTTTGTTTATACCCTATTCCATAGGGGTGTATTAGTTTTGACATTAGGTTTGAAACATAGAGAAATAATTTCGAAAAATATACCTCAAAGTGTATGGATCGATTCAGAATCGCTAGCTGAGTCGAGTCTGTCCGTCCGTCCGTCCGTCCGTCCGTCCGTCTGTGTGTCACGGATTTTTGGGCCTTAAATTGGCAGCTAGAGTGTTAAAATTTGGTATAGACTCTTCGGCTCACGAAGCATAACAAAAGTAAACACTTTTGAAATCCGTCCACTGCCACGCCCTCTTTTTAGAAAAAACGTAGTTTTTGGCCAAACCGTAAGGAATTTAAAAAAAAAGTGTCTGAGCAAAATATTTTAGAGAATATTTAGAATTGACGTCAATATCTACAATTCGTCTATATAAAAAAATTTTTATATTTTTAAAAAAATTGAAAAAACTTTCGACGCAAGATCATTGGTTATGATAATATAAATATTTCGTCCCTAGATCATTTTAATCCACGACCACTTGTTGGGTGCGTTTTCCTATGAAAACAATTTGTATACCCTACCCCAATGCATATGCAATAGAGTTTGTGTGGCTAATTTGTCGATGTCGGTGGTCTTGGGGTAGCAGGGCTTGCATAATTTGAATTTTGTATGGGTACGACTTAAGTTCCAACTTTAAAATTGTCCCCAAAAGTTGAGACAGATGGTTCATTTGCAACACTTTGACGCAGAGCTTCCACGTCGCTCACTCACAGCTATAAAAAAATCAATCTTTTGTCAGAATAACAATTAAGAAAGTTGAAATGTCATGACGATTTCTACATATTTATGATTTTCAAAATGTTAGCATTTAACTGACTGCCACCCAAATACAAAAAGAATGGTAACCAACTTGAATATCAACAACTTAGCTGAAATGCTCTTTCTGCAACTTGTTTCGACATTTCTTATGGGCATCTGGTACAAACCATGTTAATGCTTTTTCGGTGAGGTAACTCTTCGATTGCTATTTAAATTGTTTAAAGCTTATAATAAAAATTATAATAAAAGCTTATAATAAAAACTGCTTGTAAAATAAAAATCATAATCGAACACCTGCTGGGATAATCCGACATAAAATCATAGAGCCAGCTGTTGCATAACACTTTATCGATGATTTCTAAAGGCTAGACATACCCAAAAGACCAAAGTGATAAACGCCTACAGCTTCCGTAACACATTCTTAAGGTAGTTCATTTCATTCTTTAAACGGTAAATTCTCTCCTCACTAGGCAATATATGTCTAATATATCCAAATCAAATTAACAATGAGATAAATTACACGTCTCAATTTCCCTTTGAACTATCTCACTAAATCTGCTCAGAAGTTACACATTACTCCACCGTGCAACCTTGAATCACAATTTGGATCAACAGAGATAAAAACAAACGACCAGCGATATAAAAAGCGCCCTTAAACAAACTAAACAAACGTGTTAAATGTTTTCGTTCATTTTCTTTAAGATAACGCGAATCCGTTTAATTGAATTTTTAATTAAACACTCGGATTGTTTACACCGCTAGCGGTAATCTTCTAATGAGATAGAAGTGCCCTCTTAAGCATATTTACATCCAAACACCTACCCGTGTCGATGCCGTTGCTGGAAGAAGATTGCTTAATCAGTGAAAAGCGAAATAAAATCAATTTCCCCGTCAAAAAGCAGACACTCTCAATAAATTAAAATCTCATTTTAAATGGTCGCCTAAATCATCCCGCCGAATATTTACATTTGTATCCGTTTACTGTGGCGGGCCGACGACGATTTGAATGACTTTATTATTACGGGTTTGACGTTCATGAATATGCTAACGCAGCGTAATCAAGCGGCACATCTTGAGGCTGTGTTGCTACATTAAAGCGCTTTTCATAAAACCTTATAAAAATCGTAAATACCTCAAAAGTGTATGGCCACCGAGATGTAGCTAAAGGTTGAATCGTTTCGATTGAGTATGAACTACGATTGGGTTTTACTGTAATTTGTAGTTTTGTGTGTTTTAAGTGCGCAGTTTTTTTTTCTGGAATGGATGAAAAATGTCAAAGAAATGTGCAGCGACTGATTTTGTTGACTGATGACATGATAATTGAACATACTTTTGGGATATCAGAGGTTGATTTGTCATGATTTATTGAGGCCTTTTAATAACACTTTTAGCATGCGATTATGATCTTAAAACCGATAATATTTGGGTCGAAAAAGTTATGTAAAGAGAAAAGTTTGAAAGGGAATAAATAATAATTGATTAGTAAATTTTAAGTCATAAATTCTCCAGAATATTCATTTTTTTAAGTGCCTTATGTGCACGTTCAGATTGTAGTAAAAGAAACCTTGACCTTGTCCTACATTATTGTGAAATCTTCTCCATTGGCAATAATATTCAATACAACGAAAAATGTTATTAGTAACTCAGCGATCCAAAAACACCGCCATTTCGGTATTTTAATTATTATACATCGCCTTGGCAGTACAATATTGTTTTTTTTGTTTAATTTGACAGGTCTCTCATAATTCCAGTGCAGTTCCTTACTAATATGACCATGATTACAAACATTTATTTTCTGCAAGTTTAAATAAAAAAATGGAAATATCTTTGGATAAACTTGTTTTAAAATTCATAGGCTTCGTTTTAAAACCAACTCAATTTATAAAAAAGCCACAAAAACTGAAAAAAATGCTCAATGAGGCTTTTCAATGGTAGCCATAACTGGAACCTAAGAGTGTTAGATAATTGTCAATACAGCTTAGGTCAGAAGAGCTTTATTTATAAGGTGTTTAAATTTTCGCACCATAAGTCATAAAGCCCCATTGTGAGTACCAAATTGTAAATGCTAGCTCATCAAGCGAACATAATCACATGAGGCTGTTTATAAAATATATGTAGTATGTTAGAGGAATCACTGCTAAATCGACCAAGCTTTCGAAGAATCCAACTTATATGCAGGATAAGCGGTGTTTATGTATAGATGAGCAGTAGAGCAGATAATGTTCTATTATCTATATTTTCTCTTCACTGTTACAGAGTCTACAGAGGCAATTGAGACCAGTTCTAGCCATGTTTCCTATCCAGTTAAAACCCTGACAAGTAACTGAATTTGGTTGCTATCGACAGAAAATAGGAACCGAGTTCTTATTGGCAATGGCATCAATTAATCTCTTGCGACCTTACAATACCTAAGGCGAAGTGACACCTTATTCTGCCATGAAAAGTAACTTGAGCTTTGATTTGATCTTTCCGATGTTGGTCATCGATACCAAGTAGGATGTTCCCCCACCAAAATTTGGATACGTAGCGCACATTGACAAGTCAAGTTGCTTCGACTTCTACTCCCTTTTTCGAACCTGCACCTTTGAAGATTCGGTTTCTGATAGCGTTATTTCAAGGAGCTTAGTACACATCCATTTGTCCAGCGTTAGTATATCATAAGGGTGCAGTAGGCTAGTGGTGAAAGCTTTTAACTACTAATAACGAAGTCCCTGGGTCACTATTCGTTTCTTTTAGATTTTCGTGTAGTCATCGATCTGTTTCCCCAAACGGTCCTCGCCTTCCGCGAGAGTAAGATAACAGAAATAGACGAAATAAGAGAAAGATGTATCTTGTTTCCATATTATTTGTCGTATTGATTGGTCTACTTGATATGCTTCTTTACAAATGCTTAACCTCTACCCAACCCTTTGTCTTTACAATTAGCTATATCGCAATTTTCCATTACCTTCAAGAACTCCATTGTTCATATCTAGTTTTTAGCTTGTTCTTTTTATTTGACAGAGAACGAGTGTATCTATCTATGGTATCGGATTTTGCTTGTTAGAGAATAACCACTCCACCGTCATGTCTAACCACAAACTCTACTACTAAACTTAAACTAATAGTGATTCGCTTTTGTTCATCAAATAACGACCTGCCTTTACAGCTTTGTCTTTCATAGTGATCTTCTTCTTCTTCTTCTTCCAGACTCCGTGACGCTACTCTTTTTGGAAGTGAGTTCTTACACTTGCGTATTCCACCTAGAGTATTTGAATTTTTTTTAACATTAAGGTTTGTTGAGTTGCGTAGTTCCTAGAAGACGATCATCAACACCATGCGTCTGCCATAGGTAAACTTAACCCAGTGAATCACATAGCAATAACATGCCAAACTCTGAAAATAAAAAATCAGGGAAGGATTTAGGTATTCCTTCAATTTAGAAGTGAAAACGTTAAAATAAATACAGCCCGTCCGTTTAATCTATACATAAGGTCCATTCGGCTACCTAGTATTGTGAGAACAATACTGAAAACGGACTAATCTCAATAATCGAGAGATTATGAATCATATTCTCTCAGCCAAAAATTTTCTCAATAGTCGAGAGATTATGAAAAAAAAAAAATAGTCGGATATCGGCTGATATCGTTTGACAGTATTTATTCTTAGGAAAGTGAGAAACAAATTAACGATACGAAACAATTTCTTCGTTCATTGTTGTACAACATTTTCAAGAATCCGCCATTAACATAAATATATGCCGTAAGTTGAACTGACATAGGCTTCATTTGTGGGATTGTAGTTATCAATATACAACCAATTTAACGTATTTTTTTTACAAATACAATAATTACAAAACTTGTGCGCGAATATCGAGTTTTATATTTTGAAGCCAAGCTCAACATTTAGTTTCTTAAGTAAACAAGTAAACTTTATAGAGCTCTTCCAACAACATACTATGAAAAAGCCCATAAAAAAACCATTCATTCATTTGACAGCTTGACAGTCGCCATCAAAGTTCCATCAGATTTAACGACAACTTTTATGTCGGTATTTTAACGACATTCCTTAACACTTGAAAATTTGTCAAACTGCAACCGCTGCTGTCAATTATAATTCAGATGCAGTTATCTGATAACATGTGGCTTGTTTTAAAACGTTTGACAAATATGACAGACGGTGTCATATTCAACGTTGTAAAACCGTTTATTACCTCTACCTAGGGTAATGTGGTAATAATTCTATGTGCCTGTACTTGTCACCTGCATACGACACATCATGTGCACAAGCAGTGCGCCAGACCAATGTGTGCATCTGACATGGAATTAGCATAACAGCATCAGCAGGTGGGTACGTATCTCACCCAACAAATGCTCAACTTGGTGTTCATGCTTGACCAACTAAAACGGACGATGTTTGCAAATAAACTTTGAGCCTAATAAAGTGGCTCTAATGGTGATTAGATATGTGCGCGTTGATGGTGACGATGATGATGAAGAACGGGTGCAGGTGACAAATGAGAAAAAAAAGCCACGCGTGCGTTCCCGTCGTATGGTCAGTGGTGACTTCTGTGCGAATGTAAATATTGTATGTAAGTGTGTGAGTCAAGTTTTGCTAAGACAGTCATAAATCCACATGTGGCAAGTTGTTACAGCGCTAAGGGGGTCTTGCTAGATTGCGTTTCTAATTAAATACTTGTCTGCTTAAGGAGCTCGTGGGGAGATTAAAGATTAAACAGAAGGAATTGCATACGCAAATATGTGAAGTAATATCTGTGATTGGTGTCGAAGAGGAAACTTCCTGGTCCATTTCGCTGTCAAAAGGCCCTTTATGGCGAAATGATGAAGGTATAACTTTGTATGCACTTTTAAGTAAACAAACAAAAAAGTAGTTGCCTAAGGTTTAGCATTGAGATATGTGTCGGATGTAAGGATCAGTTTAAGGAGTGGTAAATCAACGTGGCGCCAATATTAATTTGTCAGCCATTATTCGTTACCATGAAAGAGTCTAATTTAAAAAGCATCACCAAGTATTGTTATGGTAGTTGACAATAATTGACATTAACGATGGTTTCGATGAAAAACTCAAATGTATAAAAATGTATACCTAAGAAATCGATCCAAACTGGAGTATGGTTGGGAATGGCAAACTTACAGGCAACATAGTAACAATAATGATACGTCAGAGTAGATAATTTGAAAGATGTATTAAGCCCTATAGGTAGGTAGGATGTATTCATTGCGGAGAGCATGGCGCCTGGCATTTCAAGAATCCGCCATTGACATAAATATGTTACCCCATCGCACCTGGCCCCAATGCTAGGAGACATAGATATGGCGAATTACCATGTTGCGCTCGAAAATCATAGACATTTCTTCAGTATTGCTTTTATACATCGCTTCTTCTAAGAAATTAAATATCAATTGTATTTCGCTGATTCCATGATTCATCTGCAAATCAGTTAACCATAACCAGTCATATAACTCCAATATGCGTAGGTACTGTGTGAAAACACACATGTGCCCCAAACGAATAGAAAAGATACTTTTCTTCTCAAAAATTGTATTTTCCAAATCTTCAATAATATCCCCTCCTTTTCTTATAGTGTGCAACTGCAATGGACACGCCCGACAATGCCGATTCAACATGGAACTATTCAAGCTATCAGGACGTGTTTCCGGAGGAGTCTGCCTAAACTGTCGGCACTCAACAACTGGCAGACATTGTCACTACTGCAAAGAAGGTTACTACAGAGATCCATCGAAACCACTAAACCACCGTAAAGTCTGTAAACGTAAGTAATCTAGTTACATTTGGAAACCTTTTGATTAGACCTGCATCTGATTAAACTTTCGATTTCTAAAAGCCAATTTCTCGAGAATTAAATGTTCCACCCAGAGCATTACATCATTTCAAAAAAAAGGTTTTATGTAAATTTTCAAAAACATTTCCAGAAAAATAAATTTAAAAAAATACAGCGTTACTTCATGTTTTGTCAAATTGATTAACCTGTATGTGTTAAAGTAATCGCAGTTAACCCTCTTTTTATAGACCAATATAAAAAAAGTGTAACATGACGCCTTTTGGCGTTCATAGATAGGTACGTATCTGTAGCTAGTGTGCAGTTACAGAGAGCAGACTTTTTATTTACACACAAACCGTATTTTCACTCTGTTTGGAGTGCATCGATGGATAGTGCAAATAATTGCCTGACATTGGTATTTTCAGTCGATACGTGTTTCTAGTTCTTTTTTTTTTGCCGCTTACTTTTTTTCCGCTGGTTCAACACGAACTGTGTTAATTAGAAAACATATTCGTTGCATTCCTTAGATACTTGGGTTCACCCACATATAAATACACACTGATAGGTAGTAATATTTCACATTCCGTATACAATACAGACTTACATTGGTTAACGTTTTATTGCCGTTTCATGTTAGTGTTTTTATTTTATAGATACATTCATGGTGGTTGTAAATATCAAATTGCATAACAAGTTTTGGTTTGACATTTCCGGTTGCAGTCATATTTGGTTTTATTCATTGGAAAAGTCT
Source organism: Rhingia campestris (assembly GCA_932526625.1). NCBI lineage: Eukaryota > Metazoa > Arthropoda > Insecta > Diptera > Syrphidae > Rhingia > Rhingia campestris. Next base: position 65,502,775 of record OW052182.1, read on the forward strand.
AAAGTTTAAACACTTTAAGATAAAATATCTTATAAATTAGTGAATTAGTGAAGAATCAAACATTTTTAAATTGAGATGTGAGGAATTGCTCAAAATAAAATTAGGCCTTTAAACTATGTTTTCCAAAAAATCTGCAGGAACTATGGTTAATAAATGATCTAAAGGTATTGACTCAAAACATAATCAGAAAACCATGACTTGAAGTAGCAAATAATAGATGTGTCTTCAAGTGGCAGTTGTGTCGTTGATAATTTGTTTATGTTATTCTCGAATCCTTTGGTGCAATACATTATTAGGTAAAACTGAAAACAGCATTCTAACACACGTTTACACCTATTAAAATTCAAAATTTAATCAAAGCCGATAGAGCTGTTTTCGAAAGAATAAAGATTTGAAAAAATGTTCATCAAAATGTGCCGTTAAGTAAAATGTTTTTAAAACATCTGCTTATTCAGTCATATTCAGAATATCCACACTATATCCATATCCATTACACTAAATATCTCAACTTCGAAATTCGCGGCATAACAATACTTCCCTATACTACGTATACTGGGGAAATATGAAAGAAGTTGGATAACGTCCGAACGAACTTGTATAGAACTGCTGTTTCCTCGTGTTCTACAAATTCACTTATTCCTTTTGGAAAGTTGGTTTTGTTAATGGGTGCAGTAGCCTAATGGCAAAGATTATGAATTCTATACAGATGACGCACTCCATATAAGAAAAATTGTTCTATGGCGGGTCGTGCTGGCACAGCCCGCCATATGTTTTTGTTCTTTATTTTTCATGCACACCGCCCGCCCGTACCATGAAGCTACTGAGCAAAAGTTTCTGTTTTTTGTTCTCAATGCGTCATCTGTATAGAATTCGTAATCATTACTAATGGTTAGTCTGTAGGCTAATTGGTGCCTTTTTTCGCATACACAAATGAAAGGGGAAGCCAAATATTTCATTAAGGCGTGTATCCATCCATCAAACTTTTCCTTTTTTTATTTCTTTGCATTATGGTTTCTTGGATTTTGGCTGAGATTAAATTCACAATCTTCCACTCAATAGCCAATACTTTTTCACTAAATCACCCACCCACTGAATGACTCATTGAGGAGAAGGAAGGTCTAAAAGGAAACTCCTCAAAAGGGCATAACAATTGTACCACAACATCCTTACTATGAAGGAATTGAGAACATTCTAGTCCACCAAGCCGTTAACCTAGCATGTGTTCGACCTGATTGAAAGTTAAAACGCTATACCGATGATCACTTTCTTGCTTTGTTAATAAAGAGTAACTAAGTATGGTCGTAGTAGACAAATAAGCCATCTCGACCCACTCAAAGACAAAAATATTACTGGAACCAATGCCGACATAATTAAAGGCTTTTTTAAACGTAAATGTTCGACGAATTGGACACTCATCGGAAATCCCATTCATTTGTTAAGCCCCAAAATTATTATTTTTTTCCTTTCTGAAAACATCAGTTCTCTTCAATTGATTTTTTTTTTCATCCAATCCGTACATATGGACCTAGACCTGGTCAATTGTCCACATGCACACGCAAATTTTCAACCTAAAAAGCGTGATTTTCCAATCGTCCATTTCCGAACCGTGTTACTTATTTATGGACGTGGCATGGCATTGCTCACCCATTCAAAATAAATGCGCTTTTTTCATTTTAAAACTTAACTGAGACACGAGTATTCGTTTATTATTTTAAGCGTTAAAATTCACCTGAAATTTTTGAAATGTATCTGTGTTTTGAGGTGCCATGGAAAAACAGTTCACTAACCATAAACACAGGTGATAAAATTTATTAACAAGAATTTGCTTTTCTCATTCTACACACGATCTTGATGGATCTTTTTTTGTTTTGCCTGAGCAGAGGGTTATGTATCCAAATATAAAGATATCTATCCTCCAAGGAAGAGTAAACTTTTTCGATTTACGATCAAAAAATTTCCAAAAGCAAAATGAAAACCACAAATGTTCCACTTTGCGTCGGCGAAAAGTGAAAACAAATAAATGCTCCACTTTGCGTGTGGAATATCCATTCGTAGTGGGGTTTCACATCCTCCACGAGCGTCTGTTTCTCCTGTGTATGAAATTTTGTAAACAGATTTATTGCGTGTATCCCCCCAGGGCGGTCTTCGTGTGTGTATACAAATTGATCCCTTGAAGTGGTTAATGTATTGCGGCCAATTTTTTTCTCTTCAGTTGCAGATGAATCGTTTGATTTTTTAACATCTGAGATTTATAAACTAAAAGTTAATGAAACAAACAGAAATATTGTTCTTGGGTTGTTGGGGGAGGGGGCTCATCAGGTGGACGAACCCTTAATGTGAGGCAATGGGTAGTTGTGCATGGGTTAGTTACGAAGCGGCAAACACTAGGGTGCTCCTTTGAGAGAGGAAAATGTACGTAAAGTGTTGCCAGTTGGCACACACACGGCCACGAAGACGGATTTTATTTGAGTGCCTTTTAGAAGAGTTTTTGCTTTGGTTTTTGGTGATTGTGATGATGGAAGCTTTCCAAAAAAGATTCTTCGGATGTATAAATCTGTGCACGTCTGCGGTCGCCAGAGCAAAGTCAAGTTAAATCAATTAGTGATTTTTATTTGGTTTAAGCGGGAAATGTCTTTTATTTCAACGTGTTTAGATCTGACGCAAGAGTATTTTGCGGGATGGGTTTATTTTTGTAAGATTGTTTTTTTTTTTAGTATTGATGACCTGACTGGAGGTGAAGGGATGTGCATCACATTCTGAGTAAATAAATCCATAAACGCCACTCATCCTTCAAATAAACGTAAATCCAAATGACAAACGAAAATTGGATCGAAAAATCAATTGGTCACGCATTGAGCCGTTTGTTAAGAGCGTGTGTCAATCGATTTAACAATGTGGATACACTTTATCCCCATTTTTGCCGTTTGTTTATAGTTGAAGAAAATATTTGGTGATCCATTTAGATATACAAATTGTAAATAAGGATTAATGACATATATCGCGTGAGTTATGTTAAACATGTTATGTACTGTTTGACATTGTAATATGACTAAATGAACCCCTTATTCTTTATAATTCGCTAAAACACATCTAAACGGTTATATAGTTATAAATTGCGGCCTTACTTCAGGGTCGCACAAATTCTTATTCATAAAACAATTAAATATAATACAAATTCAAATATAAGTTATACAGAGTTTGTGTCAAATAAAGAACTAAAAAGAGGTTGATATATTACAATTAGCTATTTCACAATTCAGCAGAGTTACCAATGTGCTATTTTTATGATTGCGAAACTCATGCCAACCACTTTGTTTTCTTCAATTTTAGAAAATTTTGGGTGGCTAATGTTTTTTCAACAACATCGTTAACACTCTTGGGTCTGTAGATAAGAATTTGAATTGGATAGATTAAGTGCTGAACTACCACGTTTCCCATTATTCAGCTCCCGAAATTCGGTATTTTGCCTTTCCATGTCATTTATTATCACGATCCAATATTGTAGTGCTTACGCGGAGGAGGTCCTGTGTATTTCCGATGTACCCGTCGCGGATAAATCATTTGTCTCGCGCGCTACGGTAGTACTGGTACTATACCGGGATAGCATCCCATTTTTCCCCAATCCAAAAGATTCTTTATGTATAAACGATAATGCCTCTGAAGGATAAAGCTTATTGTGGAAATTGCTTATTGTCGCTAACCATCACTTTTGCAACATGCCTTCGAATGACATTATTAAGGAAATTGTCAATTGCATTCAATTGGGCCCCACACCTTGATATTACAAACGTTGGCCGTTTATCCATCTGCGGTTTGCTTCCTTGATTGGATCCAGTTTGATTAGTGATTTACATGTAGAATTTTGTTTCGCAATATCCCTTAATGTAGTCGAAGTTACTCTGCAACTTTATACCGATAACCTCAATTATCGGACCTGATAATCGTAAATCAGTATAAGGGAGTTTATCGTCTCTTGTTGTAAACCATTTTTAATTTCAAAGGCTTTAGTGGAAGTTATGTTGCCACATTTCACAAGGAACTTCTCTCCCATATTTCATAAATCATACACGCATTTCTAGACTTGTTAGCTTGTAGAAAAGTTCCTCTAGGGGAGTTTAGCGTCTCTTGTTGTAAACCATTTTGAATTTCAAAGGCTTTACTCGAAGTTATGTTGCCACATTTGACAAGGAACTTCTCTCCCATATTTCATAAATCATACACAGCTTAGGTTTACGCATTTCTAGTCTGATCAGATGGTAGAAAAGTTCCTCTACCATACGTTTTCGACAGCCTTTTCAAAGTCAACTAGACAAATGTCCGTCCACTGTTTTTTTTTTTTTGACTAACTCGATTGAATTTCGGACAACAGTTCCAACCGGACGACTAAGAAATCTGTGCCTAAATTACCGCTGAGCCTACATTAGGTAAAATAGCTTACTGACTAAAGAGTATGTTCTTGTCATTGTTAGGGATAGGGTGTAGCACTGCTACTTTCCATGCTCCTGATAATATGCATTCAGGACATTGTTAAATAGGCTAAGGGAAATATTGACTGCTATTACTGAAATTGTGACATCAACTCGACGTTTGACTTTCTTGCAGCAACAAAAAGATCCCCTGCAGTTCAACTTCCATTTTCCGACATCTGGAAAAATGATTGCATCTTCCAAAAGGGTGCTTACTTTTGCGGCACCTATTTAGCCCATCTTATATTTAATATATAATATATTTATCTTATATATAATAAAGCTTATTAATTTTATTGTCACAAACCATAATACTTATCGGGATAGGGTATAGTTAAATCGTCTTACTTTTTAAATCCTCTTGGTAGAGGCTACTTAAGTTGGTTATGAGTTTTAGTCGTTACACATTACAGGATATAAAAGGTATTTGATAAGCTACCTACATAGATTTCAATTTCATTCATCGGGAATGCAATTTTAAGTGCAAGTTCTTACCAAGCTGTAACGCATCACAGCTGCAGGAAATTACAAAAACTGCAGTCTTATCTACAAATCTCATCAAGGCGAGTAAAAACAGGTCAATGTTTGAAAAGTAACTATCACGCTCAGTTTTCCTTACTTTTCTATCCGTAGAAAGCTTGAATTATGTGCAAAGTCCATGTAGTTCCATTCCATATGCTACATCAAGCAAAACTATTTGAAATCTTGGATAATTAATACTTCTTTTTTTTTAATTTTTTGTTGCATAAGTTACGGCGCATGCTATCATTTAAAAAAATAAAAACCCTTAAATGTTCGTTTTAATTTAAGTTTGTCATTACATTTGTTACCAAAATGATTCTCAAATATTGTATGATCAATATTTGGTGTTTCCATCGGCCCCAACCTTTTTTTATTATCAAATTAGAGATCTCAAATAATTAACAAGCATTCTCTTTGTATCTACTTTGATCTCAAATACCTATTAGGATACGTATTTAGTCTAAAAGTTGCTATAACCACATCTCAAAAAGCCTTTCTCTATACACTGCACTAATATTTGGCAACTCTACACCTAAATAATCCCAAAAACAACAGAAACTCACTTAATATTTCATGAAAATTACCATGAAATTACGACGTGATTCTAACAAAAAGAGTAGGCATACCCATAACACACCTTCTTACTTGCTACGCCGTATTAAGTAACGAACAACTAATGCCAACCGATACGCATTTTCGTTATTGCCTTTTACGTTGTCCTCCGATGTTTCTTCCCCACCCCGATAAATCTTTCTTTCATATTTTCCTCTTAATAGAAAAAAAAGGAAAAGAAACTCTAGATTAACCTTTTACGGACACGTCTTTTCGGTGAGATCGCATCGTATATGTTTGTACAACCGTAACCAAATCGCCATGTAATTAAACTTAAATAAGATTATAATTCCACAAATCCCATCTAGCGTATTACGGTGCAAACATAAATATCCCAGGCCGCTGTGTCGCCGTGACGTATAGAGAGACAGACAGAAACCCAAACCTTAGATTTTAGTATCCAATAAGGCTCAGAAAGTCACGTGCATTCTGCGAGGGATTAACAAATTTGCTGCAGCATGCTTACCTCGTCATGGTATAAGGTCTATTGCTCCACACATAAGGGTGAAATTTAATTTAGAAGTGCATCCATCAAAAACCACCCGAAGGGAGAAAGCAATCCCCTTGTACTTTGCAGCCAAAGGATCTGTGCTAACGTCTTCCAGATTCAATTACAAAATTTTGGGGTGGTTGCGCTGGGTTGATTCATTAGTTTTGCAACTTGGATACTGGATGGTGTAGCTTTACACTTACTACACGGGTTTTGAGAGCATCGACTGAGGGCATGACGAATTTTTTTGTTTTTGTTTTATTTATGGATAAACATGGTTACCTTGGTACTTGGTATTGCCACACCACACCGGAAGGAGAGGTTTATGAAAGTCATTGGCTAAATGACTGGGGATATCCTGAAATTTGTTACGGATTCGGGGGCGGGTGATATTTTTGGTGCGACTTATGTTAATTCATCTGTGTCGATGAAAGTGTTTCTTTTTTCATCTTTGTACGTAATCAAGTTGTGAATTTAATGGCTGATGTCATGGCGATGTTAGTTCATTTAGAAAATTATTTCATTTGAAGAATCCACGTTTTCATGAAGGTGGATCTTGGGGTTGCGGGTTAATGCGGGTTAATGGGGTAAGAAATAAAATAGATTTTTTTCGGTACAGTTAAGCTTTTTAAAATTCAAAGTGTGTATTTGCCAGTCGAATGACATTATTGTATTCGACTCCTGATGGCTTACCTACTAAAATTGCACCTTGAAATAGCGAATATTTGAATTTTTACGATGAGAGAAATTAAACGCTTAAACTTTTGACGCAAATGTTAGCCATGAAAAATGATATATGTAATGAATTCAGCTCACATATATATTTCAGGCCTTATCTTAAAAAAACTAGTAAGTCAATCATGTTGCTGCTTGGAATTTTGAATCAGGCTATGTTTGCTGGACGTTCGTTAAGTCTATTCCGCATTGAAAAAAAGATCGATAGATAGATAGATATAGGCACTCTTGCAATTTCTAGTAAAAAGGATTCAACAGAAATTTGCCTTCGATTATATTACGTTCGGATATTTAATTATGAAGGAAATATTCTCTGGTTTCGGTCTCCATAATATGTGGGGTTTCTGATAGTAAAAACTTACTTACTTTTTACATCACAGGCAACCAAACCGAAAAGGCAGCCTATAACCCTCTTCATTTCTGGTTACGTTGCATTCAGTCATCATGTCCAAGCGCCCTGGTATCTGCGATCGGTGGAGCGTTAAATCGGAGGGGCGGGTTTCCTTATCGTCTCAAAACTGAAGTCTTGGGTCTGAAAATTTATTTGGCTGGAGCCAATGTACTCAACTTTATTTTACATTTGGTGCTACATTCACATTTTGGTACAGATCCATTCGCCTTCGTTGTATACAGACCAAAGTATACAAGAATTTGTCGTTCGAACGTGCCTAATTTTTGCTGTACCTTCACTAGTGGTCAGTGCGTTGTACTACTTAGCGCGGGGTCCCTTGTTCAAATCCCAAAAGTGACAACACTTAAATGTTTGTTCACTGTTCCACCTCTTGCGAAAGTGGATGACAAACATCCAAGTTTCTGTCATGAGAAGCTTCTCAAATTTGTCGTTCGGCTTTAAACAGGAGGCCCTCTTCTTTGTGACACAAATAAGAACTTCGCACACACAAATGAAGAGAGATGCTAGGTTTCAGGCACTATATGGGCCGTTAATGTCAGATATTTAATTTCTTCATTTTTTTTCCAGCTTATTGCCCAGCACTCGGCGTCGTAAAGTACAACTGTTGTGATTAGGGTCTCATAGATCAAACATTTGTACCTTCGAGTTAGGAGTTTTCTATCTGTTTCGCTGAGCTAAAGCAGCTTCGGTTTCCAAGAGGCAGTCTTCGTCATATCTCCACTAAAGCATCTTTCGTAGATTTGATGTTGACTCCGAGGTAGATGAATCCATTAACAATCTCAATGCCGATGCTATCAATATTGAAGTTTTGTCCAAGAGTGTGGGTCGATTTGTTGATAGAATATACGTTGTGGTGTCCTCTACAAGACCAACCCGGGTAACTGGTCAAATTTGTAAAAGTATGTGCCTTCTGTCCAACAACTGTCCTACACTTTCTCTTCTTACTTGAGTGGCGCTACAGTCCGGAATGAACCTGGGCCTCAACCAACATGCCTCTCCAATTAGCCCGGTCCTTAGCTAACTGCCTCCAGTTGCGCACTCCAAGTTGGTTGAGGTCGGTTTCCACTTGTGCGCGCCACTTAAGGCGAGGTCTTCCTCTACTGCGTCCGACGTCTGGCTGGGAATCGAAGACTCTGCGAGCCGGAGTATTGGTGTCCATTCGTTCTACATGTCCTAGCCATCTTAAACGTCCAATGCGGAGTTTTTTGACCAGGGGCATGTCGCTGTACAGCTCGTATAGTTCTTGGTTGAATCTTCGTCTCCATAGCCCGTCAACGCAAACGGGACCGAAGATTTTTCGAAGAATTTTCCTCTCGAATCTACCAAGGATTTCTTCATCCGCTTTTGATACGGTCCATGCTTCAGCGCCGTAGAGCAGGACTGGGATGATCAGGGTCTTATATAGGATCTCCTTAGTAGTTCGAGTGAGGGCTTTACTACTAAATTGCCTTCTTAGCCCGAAGAAACAGCGGTTGGCAAGAGTAATTCTTCGTTTAATTTCTGACGAGATGTTGTTGTCAGAGTTAATAGCGGAGCCGAGGTAGACAAAGTCCCGTACTACCTCAAAGTTATATCTGTCAATGGTGACGTTCTGTCCAATTCGTCGATGTTGTGTGTCCTTTCGTGTTGACAGCATATACTTAGTCTTACCCTCATTTACTGCTAAACCCATTTTCGCCGCTTCCTTCTCTATACTAGCAAACGTGGCTATGACATCACGTTGAGTCCTACCAATGATTTCAATATCGTCAGCGTATGCTAGTAGTTGCACCGACTTTTGGAAAATTGTGCCTCTGGTGTTGGCTTTGGAGTTTTGCACAATTCTCTCAAGAATCAGATTAAAGAAGTCACATGACAGCGCATCGCCTTGCCTAAATCCTTTTTTGGTATCGAATGTGTCGGTGAGGTCGTTTCCGACCCTGATGGAGCAGCGAGAATTCTCCATCGTCATCCTACACAAACGGACGAGTTTGGGCGGTATACCAAAACTAGACATGGCTCTGTACAGTTCGTCTCTATAAATGCTGTCATATGCGGCTTTGAAATCGATGAATAGGTGGTGGGTATCGATTTGGACTTCTTGAGTTTTTTCCAGGATCTGCCGAAGTGTGAAAATTTGATCGGTTGTGGACTTTCCTGGCCTAAAACCACACTGATAAGGGCCAATCAGGTTGTTGGTAAACGGTTTCAGGCGTTCACATATTACGGCAGATAGGATCTTGTAGGCGATGTTGAGGAGACTTATGCCTCTGTAGTTGGCGCAGTTCAGAGGGTCTCCTTTTTTGTGGATCGGGCAAACGATGCTGAGGTTCCATTCTTCAGGCATATTTTCATCCTTACTTACCAAGTCATCGCCGCCGGCCTTATAGAGCTCAGCGGGAAGGCCGTCATTTCCGGCAGCCTTGTTAAGCTTGAGTTTAGATATTGCTATCCTCACTTCACTTAGGTCGGGTGGTTGGCAGTTTTCGCTGTCGTTGCCAATATTGAATGGTTCGTTCTGCCTGACAGCGGAATGTTGTTCGTCATCGCCGTTTAACAGTCTGCAGAAGTGGTTCTTCCATATCCTCAGCATCGACTGTGTCTCAACTACAATATTTCCTTGTTCATCTCGACAGGATTCTGTTCGAGCCTTGTATCCTTGGCTTTGACGTTTTACACTTTGGTAAAACTTGCGAACATCGTTCCTGGAGTGGCACCTCTCTATATCCTCGATCGCGCGCTTTTCTTGCTCTTTTTTCTTCTTGCTGAAAAGCCGATGTTCTTCCCTCCTTCTTTGCCTATAGAGCTCAATGGCAGCTCTCGTCTTCACCTGCAGCTTAGCCTTGTAGGCCTCGTTCTTGGCTGCGAGCATCTGTCGGCATTCCTCATCAAACCAGGGGTTTCTTGCTGGTGGGAGCGAGAAACCTAGCACATCAGTTGCGGCTGATCTAATGGCCTGTTGGCATCGTTGCCATTGCTCTTCGACATTCGATGCTGGTGGTATGGTGTTAATCGAGAGGTTAAGGGATACGCGTTGTGCGAAGGTCTTGGCGGTCTCTTGCGATTGCAGTCTTCCGACATTAAATTTTTTCACAGTATTTCTGGATTGTTGTGGCGTGGTGGATATCCGCATTCTTACCTTGGCTGCTACAAGGTAGTGATCCGAGTCGATGTTAGCTCCTCGGAATGTTCGGACATCCAAAATACTGGATGCGTGCCTCTTATCTATCGCAATGTGATCAATTTGGTTGACCGTTCGTTGATCTGGAGACCGCCATGTCCCCTTATGGATATCGAGGTGAGGAAACCGTTTGCTGGCTATAGTGGCATTTCGTTCCGTAGCGAAATCAATTAGCCTAAGTCCGTTACCAGACGTGTTGTCGTGTAGGCTTTGTTTTCCGACAATACTTCTAAAGATGTCTTCTCTTCCTACCTTTGCGTTAAAATCTCCCAGCACGATTTTAACATCGTACTTCGGTAGTCGCTCATAGGTTTTGTCGAGGAGCTCGTAGAAGCAATCCTTAGCTATATCATCTTTTTCTTCCGTCGGAGCGTGAGCGCATATAAGGGTTATGTTGGCAAATTTGGCCTTGATGCGGATTGTTACTATGCGTTCGCTAATGTCTTGGAAACATAAGACTTCTTGCCTAAGTCTGGCACTTATAACAAATCCGCATCCGAATAGTCGCTGTTTCTGCTCACTATAACACGGTCCGTAGTATATGTCACAGTTTTTCATCCTCTTTTTGCCCGGCCCATCCCATCGTATTTCCTGGATGGCAGTAATGTCTGCTTTGTAGCAGTTTAGGGCTTCCGCTAGTTGTTCGCCTGCACCTCTCCTGTTTAATGTTCTCACATTCCAGGTGCAGATACGAACGTCGTTGTCCTTTTTTCGTTTAGCAGGGTCGTCAACAATAAAATCCGTCCTTTCCGAGGCTATTGGTTGCTTCGTAACCATGTTTTTTTTCTGTGGGTGGGTAGTTAACCCAAAGCACAACCCCCAACCTTGAGCGCTGCCGTTGGCCTTTCGGTTCATCCGCCACCATCTCTGTTCAAGGGCCTGACTAACCCTTGAAATTCCTAGACAACCTGTTGTCCGAATATGTCAGAGCAGCTCATCTAGGTTCGCCTGGGACAGCAGGCCGGGTATTCTTCCGTGCCATTCTCACCAGGGTGTTTATAGTGTTGCTGTTTTTCGTCGTGTTATCAACACTCGCACTTATCGTTTAGCAAGTCAAATCCGGTTGGATGAGACCAGTACCCGATGGTTACCACTTGGAGGTAAAGATAAGCACTTTCTCTTCTAGAGCACAAAATTGAAGAAATCGCATGATATCGCATCTTCTTGTAGAAATCTGGCACACGACTGAAAAGTTGAGATCGGCTGCTTTCAAGCTGAACGTTGCATCGCCTGTCTTCTAGCGTAAGCCAACACAGCTGAACCAATTTTGATGGAATCTTAAATTCCATCTTCGCGCTCCAGACGATGGATGCTCATACGGATGAAAATACGTGGTCTAAAATTCGATTGTATGCCTTTATGTGAAAATTGGTTCTGTGGTGGATATCACGGGCTGGAAGCAACACTGACATACAGAACGTTAGATAGGATCTTATTTGCGACGTTTAGCAGAGATATGTTGGAGCAATACATTGAAACGTCTATGTTGCAGATAGATATATGGATCTGACATCAATCCAGACTTTATTGATGGTTTGCTGCTTCGATACTTCCATGGCAACACCACCGAATTCGAAGAGTTCTGCTGGTAATCCTTCAGAGCCGGCTACCTTACTGGTTTTTTAGCTAATAGCTTCTTCTATACTAGGAAGGAGCGTAACCACTTCGTTGACTTCTTTTGCCCTATCTACAATTCCCTGTGGATCTGTTGCTATTACATCTTTGTAAAACCAGCGTTCCTACTTTTAACTCAGCTGACAGTGGTTTGCCTTTTTTGTGTAGAATTGACGGAAGTTTTCATATCGCAAGGCTTTTCTATTTCCCTGAGCTGCGGAGCTGCATGTTCCCTTTTTCATCCCTTTCCTTATTCTGGCTCGATACTCATTCTTGCCGGTGCGTGTTTAGCCTCACGAACATCTTTTCGGGGATGGTGGATTCGGGTACCTGTCATTGTGATACTATAGCCAATGGGTATTGATAGTTGTGAAGAATGAGGGCAAGCTGGAGTCTCTCACTCATTTATTTCTTGTAGACTCTGGCAATCTCCGGCTCACTAAGATGACCAATGTGAAGTGTTTTCGACTAACCCAATAAAATGCTTCATCAAGGAGCTAAGTCTCAGAAGGTGCGTGTTTACATATAAGGCTAATATTGCAAAACGTTGCTCTGATACGGATCACAGCTAGGCGGTTACTAACCGTCCTTAAGTCTGTCAATCATGAACAAACTCGGCTAACCACAAAGAATCCGTTCTCTGAATATGTCGCAGCAACTCATGTAAGTTATTGACTTTGTCCGTCATAACTGGGACTGTAGACTGTTAACTCTATCATGGGAATCCTTCTACTACCATCTTACAAGCGGTAAATGAGTCGAGACTCCGCACTCTTGTATGCTGCCGCCAAGACTTTAAAAAATGCATTCAAACCCAATCTGCGCTCAAGATACTGGACTTCTAGTCATTTATCGCTTCGAAGAAGCTAAGAATCAAAATTGATTGTTATCAGCTTGATTATTTGACTACCAATAAAAGTGCACCTTTCAAATTTTGTGATTATAGGGTCAAATAATTATAGGATTTTCTGTTTAAAGTAAATGAAGTGGGTCCTTCCTTCTTGAATGAGTATACAGCTAGGTCTGTCTTTGCTGCTTAAAACTTACTATCAATCGTCTGAGCAAAATTTCATTCCTAGCATAAATTAAAATGACCTTCAGTTTTACGGCGATTTATCCTTTGGATGGTCCTCATACCTATTCATGGGGTTCCCAGAACTGTGGGTGTACTGAAGGGTTCTTTCAATGTTATAAATATACGCTATTGTGTTTTCTGTAACCCAATTGCAGATATCTCGTGCTCAAAGTACGCACCCAATTGATTCCTGAAAATACCTATAATTCGTATTTATTTCATTCAGCATCATTTCAGTGTTAATGGCTAATTAGAGCACCAACTTCAGTAAAGGATTACGCCTTATTTTGTTTCAAATAAAAGCCAACGAGTATCGTTGGCCTTGCGATTGCCTTAATATCCGTTACGAAGTACCTACGCATACATTTTTCCACTCCAAATTCCCCGTCATGTTAATATCATTGGATGTTTCTGCGAAGCACATATCACTCCCATGGAAGCTGTCTCCTCCATAAATCCATACGAGATTCTTTTTGTTCTTTCAAATGTCACATCGTCAAGCTTCCATACAAGCTGAATGGCTGGTGTAGTATCTAGGTAGGTAGCGTTGGCAACCGGTTCAGCTTTTCATGCCTTTCCTGTTGTTTTTGTGTGTGTGTGTCCCAGTCGAGTGATGGTCACATATATACGAAGCCCAATCCCGATCTCCAGCAGAGGATTATTTCCGCAAGTTAATCCCTTACATGAATGCAAAGGAACGAACGCGCTTCACGCGTACGCCCCTCCTGGTTGGTGTTTCCTCGGTGCAATTGACCGCCGGGGAATACAACTCTTAGACTCCATCAACCATAGAGTGTTCCCACCAGAAGGTAGGTATGAGACGTATTTTATATCTCCCATTGCTCAATGCTCATATATGCAGCTAATCGTGCCTCTTTCAGAATCAACAACACAAACAATAAGAAAAACGAATTCTTTGACTGTTGCCTTAATTAAAAGTGCGAGGATCTCAATGCAAATGACGCATCGTAAAAAAGTGTAAATACTTAGCGGACATTTTAATTTTTGATCACGGCTAGGGGAGCAGCTCCATTCACGCATCGTCAAAGGGAGCGCTCGTTATGAACAAATTATGTCAAAAAATGTGATGATATGAGTCTGATATTATTCCTGGTGAATTCGATGTGATTGGGATGTGCTGTTAATTGAATTGTATAAGCTTCTGTTTCGGGGTTACTTTGTAGGCTTCCCTTGGCTAATTTTTGGAAACAAAAATGGAACAACTTTAGCTATGGTGGCGTACTCGATACCTATTTTTACGTAGCGTTGCGCGGTCACAAAGAATATAAAGGGTCATCCAACCGATAGTTTATATGGTTTTGTTAAATAAAATAACTTTTCAATGATTAATCATCTTATATTTTTATTGAATATATAAGTTAAAAAAACACACATTGTTGGCGGACCAGTATCGATAAGACCTAGCATTTTCTCACAACCATTCATATGTGCGTGTGTACTTCTTGCACAATGGCGGGACCTCACCATTTTTGCTGAATCCGAACGGTTAAGTGCTGATAACGTTTTCAAGACAGTTAATATATACTTTTCAGATGGTATGCCGGAGCATCACGAATAAAAGGGACAATAAAAAGCATTTTAGTAAAACGAACCCAGGCAGTTTATTATGACGGGCTCAGTGGTAATTGGATGGATTTTCATGAAACTTGTCGCATTGATAGCTTAGATTTGTCAGTGTTACCTTAACACAGGTAGGATTGGGTAGGATTACAGATGTGATATTCGTTTAAATGTTTTAATGTTGCCAGCGATTTTTTTTCATGTTTTAAACGTATGTGTGCAAAATTTCATTACAATGGAGATAAACCACCGAAAAATCAAAAAAAAAAATCAAATTTAATACTACTTTTGTTTATTTAAAAAGTTTTTGTTAAAAGAAATTTAATATGTGGTGTAAAAGAATTTTGAATCTGCCACTCAAATCCGTTAGGTAGTTTCGGAAATTTCATGGCAAATACATATATACATCGAATCTGCTTTGCCTATTATATAAGTGATGCTCAATTTTCTAGATAATTTCCGTACGAATCATTTATTATTCAACCATTCTCCGACGTTCTCTTCACACTGTTTTATGCTCAAATTAGTTTTACAAATCATATCCAGAAATTGTTATTCACTAGTCATTTTTCTTAGTAAATCAAATGGATATGGTAACCTTCTAAATATAGTTGTTAAGCGAACTTGGAGCCACATTATTTAATAACAAATGAACAGTTTCATTTTGTTAAAGTTGCAAATTGCACTCTAAACCGACTAATTTGAAATTGTAAGCTTTATTATTTGAATATACACTCGAACCATTAATTGCCAAAAAAAAATTCGAGTTATCAAGTTATTATTAAGTTAAATACAAAATTGACATAAATACATGTGTATGCTTCTATCTTCTTCTTTATGATTTTTAAGCCGCCTACTTTTTAAATGAAAAAAAAAAAACCTTCTAATGTGTGTTCTAACCCCGCCCAATAAGGAATTTGACAATTCTTACTCACATATAACGAAATCATGAATTTCTACACGTATGTATACTAGACCATAGGAACATACAAAAACAGTGCCCCGAAAGCGATGCTTTATAAAATGAAATTGTAAAAACACACGAGTTTGGGAATTCCCCCTCAGAATTCAACTTATCGAAGGTGACGCCAAATAATTTCTTCGGGTAATAGAAGTTCGAGTTATCAAATAAAATTTTTTTTTAAATTACTTTTGAAATAAATAAATAAATAAAAATTACATGAAAAGCGGCACTTACACTGTCAATCAATTGACATCATGCATCGTGTATGTGTGTATTGACGCTACCCCTTACACAGTTCAATCGATTGACGAGGAATTTTTAGTATTTGTGAGTTTTCGTGTTGTACGGATCATGATAATTCAACCCTTACACACATCAATTACCATGACGTTCATCATGCAAAATCAAACTCGCTTTGATTTTCATCAATCAGACTTCACCAAATGTGTGTGACTCATACATATATATTTTCACAAACAATCCTGTCCGCTGACCGAGCTTGCCATGAAGACCACAGCTTCATTGATCTTTTTTAATTTGTTTTTGGCTCCAGTTGCCTCCAGTTATAGATTTTAACCATCTCGTCCCCGAGGATGATAATGGTAATCTATGTAGAGAGAAGTTTCCTACAAACTCGTTCGAAAACGTCTCAGGTAGTTAGGGCAGAGGATCTGTAGAGTAATGCTTACATTTGGTTTCATTTGTCGGTAGTGAACTACCAAACCTAGGCAATGTTGGTATAATAGGACCGAACTGACTACTCTGGGGATATCAGAATCCGAAATTCGGGAAAGTAATACCTGCAGTAGTGATGCCTTTCTTTTCGAGTGGTCCCGTGCATTTTAAATTTCAGAATTTGCACGGTTGTTTCCTATGCGTGTGGTTTTCTTGGGTGACTTGTTCTTAATTACTATTTATTGATTTGCTAACAGTTTCCATGTTGTCATTGTATTAAGTCCAATGTTGGGCGTCATTTTCATAATTAGCGAAAGAATCAGACAACAGACAACAGACAATACAAACCACAATTCTGGTTCTTGCGTAATTGTAGTGATTTTATTGAAATAATTTTTTGCAACGAAGATTTTGTCAAATAGGAGTAAATCATTGTGTTTGCAGTAGTCTGCAACATGGACGGGGTTCCTGGTTAAAATCGTCAAAGTAACAACACCAACTTTTTTTTACTGCCCCAACTCTTACGAAAGTCTGACAAACATCCAAGAGTATAAAATTGTCATTCGAAACTTCTTAAAGCTCCCATTCGGAGCGGCATTGAATATTTTAAACAAAAATATAACTTGGCACATACAAATTATTGGAGAGGCTAGGTTTGAAGCTATGAGACTGTTCTCACATTGTAAGAATCTAATTCGAATCGTTTCAATTTTTGGACGATATCATTTGCAACGATATCGTACAACGAACGTTATCTTGTATCAAATATTTAATGTAAACATTTTATTTAAATCGTTTACTAATCTTTATGCAAAATGTCATTGACAACAACTGCAGGTGCTCGCCATCACAGAACACATCTGTGCTTAAAATGGTCTTAAATTAAAATATCTTTTATATATATTTTTGTAAAATTGCGTACCATCGTTGGTACTCATCTACCCTTTTAGACGAAATAGCTCCTGCTTACAATTGTTAAGCCAACCTAAGCCTATTTTTAAACTCCCAATTCAATTACATTGTATTAAGAGGTTTAACATTAATTTTTACTAATCCAATCCACTTGGTTAAGTTGTGTTCACCCTGCCAACTTTCAAACAACATTCCAAGTCTGTGTATCTCCAAATGAAGTCCTTACATCGTGAGCCAAGTCACGACATATACAAATCACAGCGGATCAACTACCAGACATTCCCCGGCTTGTGTCCTTGTTATACCGGAGACTCTGTCCTTTCACCATATTTAAGGTAAAAATACGTGGACATACTTGGGGTAGTATTTGCCTCTTTTATTTCGTCCACTTTGTAAGGAACTCTGAAAAATAAAACCAGACAGAGTGCAACTTCCCAATTGTAGCTTATGGCTTAATGTGACTCCACACCACCATCCTCCAACTATCTTAGATGCTTGAAGAGAGCAGCAAAAAAAAATTAATAACAAATGGAACGTGTATGTAAATAAACTCCGCAAATATTTGTATCTTTATCAACGGACCAGCCAAGCTTTTGCTTATAGGGATGAATTTCACTTGTATTCTCTGCCCAACTTTTTCCCATACTCCATGTACTTGTATAGGCTCTCGTACTTGTACAACAACAAGCAATTGCACTTGTTGTTGTCTCTGACGGTCGTCGTTTGGTATTTTTTCCCAAATTAAAATTTACGTCTAACAAAGTCCTTGGCTTAGGGCTACTTTTGGCAACGATTCCTTTAGGCAATTCAAGATACATGGGACTCGTCGAATATAGTATAATGATGGAGATATCGTATACTTCTCGGATAAATTTTATTCGCAACGAATAAATCCCAATAAATGTGCACAATCGGTATTTTTAAAAGATAATAAGTAAAAAGAATCGTTAAAAAAATAAGGAGACAAGATAAAACTCGAAAGGATATGGGGATTTATCGTTGAATTAGGTTACTTGATGTCGAATAAATTGAATTAAATTACTCGGAGGTATCTACGAATTGAGATTTCTGCCAAGGAAGACGATTTAAAAAAATGCAGTCTACTGAAAGGATTAACAGATATCGATAGCAGGATGTGGTGGTATAGGTTTATTAAATGGCCATCACTAAATGAAGACAAAAGTCAGGTTCTTATGTTTAGAACTTTAAAAAAAAGTAAATAAATTCTCAGAGTAACTTGTACTGACTTACTTATTCGACTTAACAGGCATTTTCGAGAGGATTTCGGGTTTCTAACTTCTGAATATACATCCAATACAAGAAATACATTTGCCAGTCGATTGCAGCGCTAAATGGTCTTCAGAATTTTAATCACACTAAATAAGCATTTTATTGGATCCCAAACGCTGTCAACAACAGTTATTGCTTATGCCACGGTTAGGAATTAAGCGAAGACATTTGCGTTCCAATTTATTCTACTTAGATAGATTAGGTTTTGGTAGGCGGTTGAGGCTCGAGAGTCGTCTAGCACACATGGATCCGCAACCATACAAATTTAAGTGAAAACGTGTACCTGAAAAAAAAAATTTGCTTTTAAATGAGTAAACGATGTGGTGACATAAGGGATAATCTGTGCTACGGGAGTTAGGTCCTACACGTCCTTGTTACAGTTATCTACGACTCCTATTGATTGATTTGTAATGGAATTAGGAAGTGTCTGACGTTTGAAAAGACTCCATCTTTTCATGTAAAGTTGGTGTGTGCAATTTCTATGATTTTTCTCGAGTGCTAATTGAAATATAAGTTATTTTCAGTCCTATTAGCTTGTATATTTTGCAACCGTTAAAATGCTACCACGAGCAACGACAGTAGTATTAGCATGTCCTGGGACCTAGAAAATTGGATTTTGTGCGGCATCAATATCTACAAACAATGGAACTAACTTTCAGCAGGGCAAAATCCGCAAGCATAACCCTAGGGCGTCATCAGGGTGTCATCAGACTTACAGCTTCACATCTCCTAAAAATAACTTTATAAAAAATACATTACCCGTGATTTTGCTATATTAGATAACAAAGCCTTTATTGCAGGCTGACTATCTACATAGTCCTTAGTGACTTAAAATGATTCAACCTATCGGAAGGAGCAGTAACTTTTGCTAATGGCCACAACTGTCAGTTTTATTTTAATATTTGTGAAATAAACAGATGAAGAATACAAGCCATCCTCCAGATTGAGGAATTCGTGAGTGGTTTTAGTGCAACGTGGGCTTTAACACAACGCAGATTTACCGGGCTTCGTACACCAGGTGGTAAAACTCTAAGCCATTTATTTGCCGGTCTAGAAAAGTCTTCAATACAATGTGACAGAAAAGGCACCAAAAGGTCCAGTACATTCTGTATCGCTTCTGTAGCATAATATCCATCGAAATCGACCAAATTGGCCATGACATTCGACTCTACAGCGCATTTTAGTGACTGACTTGAAGATGTTACCGTAGGCTGTCCTTCAGCTGCTGTACTGAGAATCCATGTATCATTTACAGAAATTCATTACATCCATGGTGCACCATCAGGTGCTTATTATTTTTAATATATGAAAAATAAAAATAAGCGAGGATTTAAAAACCTCTGAACATCCAATACCTTTTAGATCATGATCGTAGTCCAGATAATAGATATGTTTACGTACAGCGGTTGTTATCTCATATACACCACTGATCCTTCAAGATCATGCGGGTAAAATAAAAAAAAGTCTATTTACTATATATCTATTTACGTCGGAGCTGTTAATATTTCAGGGACGCTATGAACAACACGCATACTATGACTAGCGAGCAATACGGAACCATGATCATTAATGAAGAATTGGGACTAGAAATATAATGTCATACATACATTTTCGCATTATATCATCTGCATACATGCTATAGCTTGACTGTCTTAGATAAACTACAACATTACTTGTACAAATGATAAAAAAATATTTACGTGCCATAATTGACAACGAATTTTATAAATCATATAAATCTGAAGTTATAGTCCCCAACATAAAATAACCAGACTAATCACAAAGTGAGAGTGTTTGTCTTTTCTCTGAAGTTAAGGTAATTTCGACATGGAATGTCGTTGGGATGCTTTCTTCTGAATATTTTATTTATTTGTGGAATATGTGGATGCAGTAGCCTGTTGGTAAGTAGGTTGAACTACTTATTGCGCGATTCTTGGTTCAAATCCCGAAAGTGAAAAGTGACAACACGTCCTCTTCTTTGTGGAAAAAAATCGCACATACAAATGAAGAGAGAAACTAAGTTTTGAAGCCCTGTATCGGCCGTGGCGTTATAGTTTGGGATGAACTTGGATCTCAACCAACATGACTCTCTAATTAACTCTCCAATTAATCCATTCGATAATGACTGTCTAAAGTTGCGTACTTCTAGTTGATTGATTTCGGAATCAGCGAGAAGACCCTGCATTAGTCCTATGTGACCTTTCTTAGGTACATACTTAACTGACCTTAGAGTCAGGATTGAACCAGGACCTCAACTTACATAACTCTCCAATCCTTAGCTTTTACGGTCCTTAGTACACTTGAAGTTGGTTAAGGTCAGTTTCCGCTTTCCTCTCTGCCTCCGACGTATAGCTGAGAATCGATGACTCTGCGAGCCGGAATATTGATTTCTATTCACTTTGCATGCCTTACCCACCCTAAATGTGAGTGAGGGCTTTACTTCAGAATTGACTTTTTAGCTCCAAGAAACAGTTAATGGAAAAAGTAATTCTTTGTTTGATTTTTGACGAGATGTTGTCAGATCGTAGATGTTGTGTTCCTTTCTTATAGACAATTTACACTTGGTCTTACCCTCGTTTACCCACTTTAGCCGACTAGCCCTAAACAAGCAATGATGTCAGTATCGTATGGTTGTATAATTGCACAGATTTGTGGAAGATATTCGGACTACTGGTTTTTATAGTCCGAATCATCCAGCCCCAGTTCAGACTAACAGACTTTCTGTAATTCTTCGAAATTAACTGTTGGAGATTTATGATTCACAGTTTCAGTGCGGGCAGGCCGACATTTTAACAAAACCATCTGTGATATTTCGCGTTCTTAAAGAACCATTACCGTTTCAAGATAAGATTCAATCTATCTTCGTTTTCTTTCCGGCCGAGGAAAGAGGATTATTTTCTCAAAATACTGCACGAGATAAATGTTCGTAGAGCAAGAAAAGTGAGTGGACAAAAACAACAACAGACAAGCTGATCCTTATCTCCTGTACAAAGATGCCAAACTTGACTCACAACAGTGTCAGTTTGTGTCATTAAATCTAGAGAGTAAAGTGTGATTTATCTGTGGAGTGCCGGTTGATTCTTTTTTTCTGATCCTGTCTGTTTATTCCACTAACTACTGAGCCACTGATATTTCGGATCGAGCTTTACGGAAACCATTTTGTTGGATCTATAGGTCACTTCCTTATTCTGTGATAGAAACAATCCGCAGAGTATTATACATTCAAGTAACTTTCCCCTTAACTAAGTCCTCAATCCAATACCTTACAGAGGTGTCAAGTGTTAATTGATAAGACGGTTTTATATGCGCCTTATATCCAATCGGTTAATTAAGTCGAAGATAAAGAAGACTTATGCTCCCGATACACACAAACGTCCTCGTTTGTACGTACAGACTAATGAAGGAGTAATTGTAGTTTTCTAACAAGTAATGGGTCATTCTGAAGACCATCCTCAAATAGACTATTTCTTTTGTTACATTTAAATTACAAGAGTAGACGTATCCTATGACGAAGAGAAATGCAATATACAACATGATATCGTGTTATCATGACTAGAAACCGCAGCCTCTTAAGCTCGCTATGGACACACTTAAGAACAATTAATTGAGGGTAAATCTGACAAGCAAGGAACCATTCTCAAGGCCTTCCCATAATACAATTAAACTCCATTTGTTACATTTAAATCGGTTAACAAGAGTAGACACATTCTACGAAGTAGGAAAATCCAATATCCAACTGAATATCATGTTTTCCAAGCACCTTTACATATCCAACATGCATCTACCGCCCGAAACATGACACTGACCAACTATTGAGCTGCGATAATACTCGTACTCATATGTAGATGCAATATTCGCAATCGGACACCATGCCAACCCGGAGTGGACATAGTTGGTACTCGCATTAAAAACCGCGCACACACTTCTCCTAGAGCCTATACCCGCATGGTTCAATGTCATGGAATTAAAGAGCATTTACGATTTCATTCATTTTTGCCCAATGGTCTTGGATTTCTCATAAATCCGGATTATTTATTGTAAATCAGATTAGGTTACAGCCGCGTGACTCCAACATGACGGGTGACCAAAAGATACGACACATCCTGTCGCCGATATGCTCACAACATTTGTCTTTCAGTGTCGGGTGGGCTTGCGAATGACCGCCCCCCGCCACAAAAGTCCAGTAATAATAATTCGTTAAAAAATAAACTTCAAGTGTTAAATTGGCCAAATAGGAGGTCGGTCGTATAATGTCATGAATGCCGCAGCGCGCTGATTTCGGGCGGTCTGCGATGTGTTTCCTTTTTATTTATGGAAGCGATCAGCGTGGTTATAAAACAACATATACCCGACCGGCTAAGAAGAGGAATCACTGCACAAAGGGACAGCTGGACGGAACTGCAGGCAATTTAATTGGCATTTAAGTGCCATAAATGATTCAGAGGGCACCTATGTTGACTTATGTAACGAGACGATAAATGCATTGGAAGACCGCACGTACTCGTCGTATCTGAACGAATCGGTTTATCTGAAACTGAACTCGAGGTGTTGGCGTTAATAGCTGTTTGCAATGGACAGTGCCACCCAAGTATAGAGCAAACGATGGGCAATTCATTGACACTTACATGGGTTAACAAATTCGTTCTTGTGTTGCAGTGTCATCGTACTTAAAGGTACCAAGACTAATTGAAAGTTGTTGATGTATCCAATCGAGGAGTGATTTAACATGGACCAAGTTGGAGTTTTGCAATTTGGTTTCGATGTTGTTTTGAGAGCATGTTTTATGCGGTTTCGTAATTGCATATAGGTGGTTTGTTATGTTATGTGGTTTTGTGGGATATGTTCAACAAGCTCGGTATATGTATCACTAGGCTTGCTGCTCGGTTTAATATACGTATAAAATGGAAAAAGTGGAAAGTGGAAGTATGGGATACCCAATGATAACATTGAGTGGGGCATATAAGCTAAGCGGAAAGGCTCACGAAAAGTCTTAAAAGATTCTATTTCCAACGTTTATTCAACCACACAGCAAGGGTGTTTTTCTCGATAAAGAAAGGCCCACATCTGCCTCAATGCAGGTGCAATCGCTGGAGTTTCAACTAAGGGCATCAATTTTAAATTTTCGCATTTTTTTTACGCTTTGGTGCATTCCATTCCTAACGCAGATTGACGTCCACATTTCAGTATTGTGTTTCGTTCATAATGAAGTACTGCAAAACCTTCTTTCTGTGGCTTCTAAATAAGCCTCTAGGTTTGAATAAAATGGAATATGTGTCACAAACGGCCAACACAGGGAATCATAATAGCTTCTCCATTCATTTCAAGTCATCTTCTTGTAAACATTAAGGTCGCATTTTATTGTATTCAGCGGTTCTATAAACTAATCAATATGTGTAACATCTTGAACTACTCTTGACTTTTGACTACATTTTCACACTAAGCAAAACCCTTAAATATAGTCATCATGTAACAGATATTCGTCCAATTTAAGAAGATTGGTAGTTCTTGACGAAGCCTATGTAGATCAAGTTTGCGGGGTTTAAAGCATCAGTTAAGAAGCCAGTAATGTAAAGATGATCGTCATAAGTATAAGTATTCCCGTGGAATCTTAGCTTCATAACTGGTGTACAGAAACCCGAAAAAATGATTGAAATCTGAAGGCTTTTGACTCAGTTCAGGACATCTGTGTATCCTCGTTTAACTCTTTATCATCACAACCTCAACCCATTTCGTCATTCTAAAGATAAAATTTTACTGTGCAGTTTTTAGGAGGTTATGGCCATTGATTGCCCCTACGGTGATGCTCTTTCATACCGTAAAACTACGTTGTTTTGAATCTTCGTATACTCTGGCCAACGCGTCGACGATATCTAACAGCTAATAAATGACTGCTTCAAGATATTGGCTTAAATTTGGATCAGTAAACTACTGTCTAGAAGGTTGGTTTTTGATCTAGATCCTTGAATGGTTTTCAATCATCTGATTGATACCAATCATCATTTGTTATCCATATGTGCACACATGACTGGTTATGATTATTAAGCTAGGCCTTACGAGCCTGTTGCCAAATTGGTTTCTTGGTATAAAATATCTTGGTGCATCAGTCATGAGGAAGATCAAACGTCGGCCATAATTTAGGTCATAACTAAACACAGAAGATCGCTGATACAAAAAGTCGAAATGAGACTTTTTTCAGCGTAGTGATGGATTAAACTGTAATATCAGCTCCATATGTCACATCTACAAGAAAAGCTTTTCCATCGCTTGCTCCAACTAAATAGGCACATCTCTGCTTCTTGCCAGACACTGAAGAACAATGCAAATCCTAACGACATTGTGGTTCAAAGTGTCAAGTTTCCTAAATTATTCCGGCAAACAGCAGCCAGCCATACTTCCCCTAACCAACACCTCCTGCATTAATGCCTTACAAAGTTGTAAAGCTGTTGCCTTCGCCTTCACGATTTCACTCTTAAATATTCGATCCATGTCATAATCTGCGTCGTAAATTTTGCAAAATTTGTTTGGAACACATCTGTCTGCCATCCTGGAAGACCTCTTCCACTACCCATTTGACTGACTGACCCAATTTATGCCCAGCAAAAAACCTTTTCACATGTATCTCATCCTCTTCAAAGTGGAATACCTTCGTCCAATCGAATCGAAACCATTAAACTTTCAAATCTTGACCAAAGTGCAATGAAAAAATAACATGAATTGGATGCAGTGAATCGAAGATTACACTTGGTCCGTCTGTCTGACTCGTTTGACATGCAACAGCTTTCATGTGCGCACAGTAGCTGCTGGTGCACCTAATTTATTAATGTATCTAAAGAATTTGTCACATCTTTCTCTGCTTGGTCTCTCGACACCTATTGATTTTGTTTTGACACTTTTTTTTGCAACTTTTTGTTTACTTTCAGCATGCGATTGCCATCCAATTGGGTCGTCGGGGAAGACATGCAATCACACCTCTGGACAGTGTCCATGTAAAGATGGTGTAACTGGCTTGACATGCAATCGATGTGCACGTGGCTATCAGCAAAGCAGATCACACATTGCGCCTTGTATAAGTGAGTAGTTTTGGTACATTTGTGTGCATGCGAAGTCACACAGATATTAAATGCTAATTAACTTCTTTTTTTTATCTTTAGAAATACCAAGGGTAGTCAGCATGATGGACACGCAAAATACGGCGCCAGAGCCGAGTCAAGGCGATACGAGTGCTCCCTATCGCGCCGAAGGAGGGAGGGGTAAGTAAGTGTTATTTTTATTTTAATTTTTTTTTTTGTATCTTTTGTGGTTTTGAAAAACGTTTTTTTTTTTTTTTGTTTGTTTGTGTTTTGGCTTGGTTGCTTTTGAAGTTTGAGTAGATTTTGAGTTGAAGCTTATTGGCAGTGGCAATCAATAAGCGCAAAGCATCGGGTTTTGGTGGTCAAGGTCAAGCGGTTTTTCTTTTTCAATAACAATTTTGCATTCCAACGTATGTAAGCCTTTTTTAGCTGTCAGATGAGAAAAAAAATCAGCTTGTCGGAGAATATTTCAGCCTATTAGCATTTAAGTGAACTTGCAAATACCCTGCAAGCGATGTAGCATATTTCTAGATGATTGACATTTTAGTTTAGCTCATTTTTTAAGTATCTTAAGATGATTGCAACAAATAAAATAACATTTTTTTGACAAACATTCTTGTTAGTACCAAGGATCTAGCTTTTTCTCATAATTGACACATTCAATTATGACAAAACAAATAGGTAGATAGATTCTAAATATATATTCTAAAATTAAAACACATGATGAAATAATTTAGTCTGCTTTGGCTTAATTTCCTGACAGTTTTTGGCATTCTTTCGGTAGTTCCTTTTATACATTTTCACCCAGAATGATCAATTTCAATACCAAAATATTTTGTCCTGTCACTGATACGTTCATTTCGACCAACCCCAAGTACTCAAAAAACGTTTTAAAAAAACGAGTCTGCTAAAATGCTATTTTGGTGTAGCACGAACCAAATCATTTCGCCAGCCCACTCGACAGGTTCCTTTAAAATTCTTCAAACGTCTGTTAAATTTTGTTAAAAATATAGTTGACATTAAATGGACGGCATGAGGTTTTTAAAAATCAATTGTGTTTAGCAGTAAAAAATGCTGCTAAGAGATGTTTTCGATTTATATTCTCATGCATTCTCTTGGAAGAAGAAAAACCTGTTTCATCTCTTTTGTCTTCTCATGAACCTTCTCAATGCGTAAGCGACTGTTTGTCAAATTCCATTGGTAAAACTCTAAAACCTTAAACTACCTCACATATACGAATCAGACCATAAATACCAAGTTCAAACGAAAAATGAATCTTGCCAAACCAGCATTCCCAATCGTTGAAGCGTTTCAAGGCGGGGTTCAATAGCAATTAAGAAACCCTTGATTAAACCTATCTTTGCTGAATTCCGCTTTGATATCCATATCTTTCAAACTCTTAAATGAAAGCCAACCTACAATGAATTGACTATTTCTTCTCCTTCTTTATGAGAGAGGCTGTAATCTCAATAAATTTTAATAATCTCAAGGGTAACAATGACATCACCGAAACATTGGACACCGAATATTGATTTAGGCAAGATTGTCTAAAACAAGCGAGTTAACAAGAGAGGCACAATGTTTCTTAACTCCGTAAATAAAAGGTTCTCTTATAGAGAAGGGTCGATGTTGATAGTCTGTGGAGGTAACTATTACACGATTGGACAGCACGTCCAAAGGATAAAACGTTAATATCAATATAAGTGTTCGTAAGAGCAAACGCTGTGAGAATTGTGTCCATTTTACGACAGAAGCCGTGGCCCATTGAAGTTCAACGTTTGGTAGCCAATTTGGAGAGGACCAAATGGCACTCGTAAAAGGACCGCCAGGTCGGACGAGAACATCGCCGATGTGCGTTAAAGTGTGTGAAAAAGAACTCTTTCTTTCGCAGACTTCGACTATTATTAATAGCGACTTGAGCCTGCACCAGTATAAGTTCCAACTTAACCAGGAGCTCATAGTTTATGATCATAGACAACCACGAGATGCACACAATATTACCCGGAAAATCATATTTATCAAATGGGGTAATTTTTTTATGAATGGCTATGTTATCGCCGTATGTACTACTTACTTACATAAGTGGCGCTACAGTCCGGGATGAACCTGGGCCTCAACCAACATGCCTCTCCAATTAGCCCGGTCCTTAGCTAACTGCCTCCAGTTGCGCACTCCAAGTTAGTTGAGGTCGGTTTCTACTTGTGCGCGCCACTGAAGGCGAGGTCTTCCTATACTGCGTCCGACGTCTGGCTGGGAATCGAAGACTCTGCGAGCCGGAGTATTGGTGTCCATTCTTTCTACATGTCCTAGCCATCTTAAACGTCCAATACGGAGTTTATTGACTAGGGGTATGTCGCTGTACAGCTCGTATATTTCGTGGTTGAATCTTCGTCTCCATAGCCAGTCAACGCAAACGGGACCGAAGATTTTCCGAAGAATTTTTCTCTCGAATCGACCAAGGATTTCTTCATCCGCTTTTGATACGGTCCATGCTTCAGCGCCGTAGAACAGGACTGGGATGATCAGGGTCTTATATAGGATCTCCTTAGTAGTTCGAGTGAGGGCTTTACTACTAAATTGCCTTCTTAGCCCGAGGAAACAGCGATTGGCAAGAGTGATTCTTCGTTTGATTTCTGACGAGATGTTGTTGTCAGAGTAAATAGCGGAGCCGAGGTAGACAAAGTCCCGTTCTACCTTAAGGTTTTATCTGTCAATGGTGACGTTCTGTCCAATTCGTCGATGTTGTTTGTCCTTTCGTGTTGGCAGCATATACTTAGTTTTACCCTCATTTACTGCTAAACCCATTTTTGCCTCTTCCTTCTCTATACTAGCAAACGTGGCTATGACATCACGTTGAGTCCTACCAATGATGTCAATATCGTCAGCGTATGCTAGTAGTTGCACCGACTTTTGGAAAATTGTGCCTCTGGTGTTGGCTTTGGAGTTTTGCACAATCCTCTCAAGAACCAGATTAAAGAAGTCACATGACAGCGCATCGCCTTGCCTAAATCCTTTTTTGGTATCGAATGTGTCGGTGAGGTCGTTTCCGACCCTGATGGAGCAGCGAGAATTCTCTATCGTCATCCTACACAAACGGACGAGTTTGGACGGTATACCAAAACTAGACATGGCTCTGTATAGTTCGTCTCTATAAATGCTGTCGTATGCGGCTTTGAAATCGATAAATAGGTGGTGGGTATCGATTTGGACTTATTGGGTTTTTTCCAGGATCTGCCGAAGTGTGAAAATTTGATCGATTGTGGACTTTCCTGGCCTAAAACCACACTGATAAGGGCCGATCAGGTTGTTGGTAATAGGTTTCAAGCGTTCACATATTACGGCAGATAGGATCTTGTAAGCGATGTTGAGTAGACTTATGCCTCTGTAGTTGGCGCAGTTCAGAGGGTCTCGTTTGGAAATCCCTATAGACCTGGTGTTCAAATATGTCGAAGCAGCTCATATAGGGATTTCACTACCAGTTCGATCAAACTGGAGCTGTAGGCGCCACCGTTGACTCCATCTAGGGAATTCCTCCGCTGGCGCCTGAGAGTGAGTGCCTTAGTGAGAGGACACTCCTCCCCCTCTATCGTTTGCTGCCACCAACGACCTTCCACAGAGGTTTAATACCCCATCTCCAGTCGAGGTACTAGGCACCCACCAGTCGCCAGCGTGGAGGTGAGAGTAGGAGTTGATAGTGAGAGGCTAGAGTGAGAACGCTTGTGTCCTCATATAATCGCATCACTATCCTTAAGTACCAGCATTATCTTCGTATAATGCTAATCCCAATTAAGCAGCTTTTTTCTCTTCTGAGGGCTGGTAAAACCAACAAGAGACACAGTACATCGACGTATCGAATGTTACTGTGTTCAGCTATTATTTTGATATAAATAGAGACGATTCATACCTTGGGACCTTCTAATAAAGACATATTGTCAGAAATTAAATGGAAAATTGCTCTTAATCTTAACAATCATTGTCCTATAAGAATACAATTAAGTCCTCATTTTAACATCTAAGGAAAACCAGTAATAATGACTTTATAGGTAGGACCTAAGTTTAGCGGGGTAGAAGATAATCTACTTCACGGAAAAGTAAACTTCAGCTAACCTAGAAGCTAATGCCAAAATCATTTTGTACCAATATCTTCGCCTCGATTCCGTTGGTAGGCTTTGAACAAAAAGATTCACCGACGAACAAAACAAAACTACGCATTGGAAGTCTGCAAGTGTAGGTACAGCTAATGGACAGTATTGGACGATGGGACACTGACATTTTTTAATACACACTCACTGTTGTATACTGGTGATGAACACTTTTTATTGCCTGGATGTCCGGTTCCTCGAAATATAAAACATTTAACTATGTACTTTGTGTAAATGGGAAAATATAAATCACAAATTAGTTTCGTAGAAATTTCCAAGTAGTACATGCTGAGATAAACAGTTTCTAAGAAATCCTAGTTTTGCAGAAATTTATGTTTACTTTCCAAGAAGTATTTTAGCAAAAAACATTAATATTTAGCAAACATCCATCTGTTTTCCTTTCGCATCGCACTTTGCATGAATAAACATCTAATATTATTTATTCATGACGAATCAATGCATGTGAATTAAATTGCCCAGGTGAAACTGTACCACCTAATCTAAACAACATTTGGCATCGTTGCATGCTTGATTTGAGAATTGTTCATTCATACTTCAAATTTGTTATTATAAATACATGTGTTTTATTTCTGCCTTAGAAAACAAGTCATTTACAAAATATCTACAACTGCTGAGTCTAGCACTCGTCATCTGAACACACATTCACTGGCAAAATGTATTCACAAATTGAAAAGCTTGATCAGCCTTTAAAGTTTAAAATTAAAGGGTCCTAAGTGTACTCCGGACAGAGATCGGGATGAATGGATCAGTGACAGAACATTACGATGAAAGCTGAAAGAAAATAAGATGCAAGCTTCTGGTTCCTTGGACGTTTCCCATGATGGAAAATATTGCTATTCTGATACGAAGACTAAGGCAAAACAAACTGTCACAAAACCCACGAGATATTCGAATAGGGTAAAAATCTTGATATGTTAAAACACCGGCAGGCCTGCAGATCAGACTTGGAAAGACTTCATTGAAACTTGGTCTCATTAGAAGTAGTCTGAGGATTAGTAGATTCAATGCCCAGACGCCTTGCAGAAGATATTATCGTAAAAGGAGGAAACACCACTTATTAAATACATACTATTGCTTTAGATACCTGTTTACTTCCACCTTAAATTTTTTTTCTTTTTTTTTGGGAAAAGAAAAACACAGAAATGAATTTATGTAAATAGTTAGTTGGGCCACTTATTTTCTTATGATTTTAATGGTTACTAATTTTAATAGGATACATTTTTTTATTTTTCTGTTTGAATAACAAAAAACTGTCAAAAATTAAAATACATCAATGATGAGTTGTTATTATTTTAAAAGTTCTGTACCTTTGAAGGCTCAGTGGCGGGATTGTTAATGCGATGAACCGCAGCGCAGAAGGTCTGGGTTTGATTTCCAGCCGTATCAACACCTGATTTTTCACTGGCTCTCCACTCGTGGTGATCAGACAAGTCATCCGAGTAGTATCAATTGTCAAGAAAAGATTATCTCAACTAAGCCTTTTGTAGTCGTCATAAAACAGGATGTTGTGATAAATATCGGCCCTGGGTACTAACGAGCGTGTTGCGCCAAAAAATTGTATTTTTTTTGCACCTTTGAAGGCTACTTGTAAATTATTTTACCATTGGTTCAATTTTTAATTTTCAGAATGAAATTTCAAAATTAGCATTTATCTCAGAAAAACTAGAAGATTTTCTGAATACTTATTTTTAACCAGTGAAAAACGTATAGTTTTGTATGTATCGAACAAAAGACGCTTCAATAAATTGGAAAAGTTCTGCATGTTATGGAAATTATTCCGGCTCACTTCAAATTAGGTCTGAACAAGGAAATAATTTTTAAGATTTGTCAGAATATACGTTTAAGAGTTTTCAAAATATTTCGATAAATTTGCAAAACTCTTTTGATATCATTAGTTCTATCAAAGAAAAATACTACATTAATTGTGTTTCCTAATTTTTTTATATTTTTTATTTGAATTGCTTCCGATAGAATATTTTTTACCAATGAAAACCGGTTCAGATCTAATAATTCTCAAATAATTTCGATAACATTTCAGAACTTCTTTGATACCATTTTTCCTACCAAAGCAAGATACCGTATAAAAACATCTTCCCTTCCTAAATTTGTCAGAATGTACAACAGGAAGTCAACAATTTTCAGATAATTTTACAGCAATCTTTCAAAACTATTTTCCTTCCAAAGATAATGCAAAGATAATGTTTTGGTAAAAAATGTTAAACGAAGTTTTTTTTTCTCTTCTGAAGCCAAGAAACTAAATTTCTTTCTGAGAATTTTCAAATTTTGTTACCAAAACGCGATTAGAAAGTAAATATATGTTGCTAAACTCTTCTAATAATGCAAAAATTATTTGTGATGCCAAAGTACAAAAATATACTCCGTATATTCTGCATAACCAATAGTTGTTCCATCTACTCACCGAGTTTGACAAATCACCATTACACTTTCAGAATAGTTCAGAATCAATGTTCCTATTTCATATAAGTGTTACTAATGAAAAACTCCATATGTGATAAATCCGTTGAAAGCACTTATTAGGAATTAATCTAAGGGAAAAGTTGTCTCTCTTTGACTATTTTAACATTTTATAAAAAAAAATACATAAATATAATTTATAATTATTTTCTAAAAAATATATAAGTATATCAAATGTTATAGTAATCAAGATAAGGATAATGATTAATAAAATAAAAAAATAAAAATTTTTTTGTAAAAAAACACACGACTTTTAATGATAGCGGTGTTTACAAATTTAATTTACCTTGCATCAGTTTCCCTAAGAACATCAGGTAGTCCTCACATAGCGACGCAAAAATAGTATTGGTCATCTTTGAAAACAACGATTATTTCAACATCCTATTTAAACTAGTTCGGACAGCACTTTGAATGCTACCAATCAGTATGTGGCCTATTTCACAAACTTATGAATTAAAAACAAAATCGACTAATTTAATTTCAAAAGAATTAGAAAATTATCCAAAATACCAATTAGATCAACACAGGTGGGAATACAAAAAATGTAAATTTTAAATATATATGGGTCACTTCTGCTTACAATAAATAGTACCGAAAATCTCTGGCTTGATTGCCACCTACGAGCATTTTTACGCAACTCATCCCCTCGTTAAATGAACATTATTAACCCAAAAATACCCAACTGTTCATCGCACTGATATTTATTTATTTTCTTTTATGTTTTCTTTTTAAAATACTACTTAGGAAATGACCTTCATATTCGACAGTAGCTAATGTTTTCCAGTCCCTTCTTGACCAGTCCAAACTGAATTTATTGCCATACATTATATAAACAAATTTTTTTTTTACAATCTTTAAAGTAATGGTAGTCTAAGATAAACAGCATAAGATAAATAAAAGCGAATTATGTCATCATTCGAACTTAAGTTCGACAATGCACTGTTTTTGATTTAAGTACCTACCTATCTTACTATCGCCTTATATTGGTATAAATATTTGCGGATCGCGCTACTCATTAAATACGCTGAAAGTGTTTGACAAACAAAAATGATGATGATTGACAATCCCTTAAAAGTACTTTCTTTGTATAAAATAGCTAGCGTGACGTTAGATATATGACAAGTGAATATACACTAATAAAATGATTGACATTAATAGCTTTGCTTAATGAAAAGGAACTACAAACGAAGAGGATATATGATAACAAACTGTCAGAAGTGAAGTATGGACATTTGACATATGAATATTTCAATGAAATTAATTCTACTTTTATATTATGTTCTGGTCCTTACATACTCGTTTCATAATTTCAATTGGCAAGCACATACTTAGTAATGTAGAGGCGCAGAGTTGGTTCGCGCCAATCCTTATTCATAAAACATTTCCCTATCAAAATTAACTGATCAGATATTGTATCAAAAAAAGAAAAACATTTTCTTATCTCATTTTCTCATCTGTCATGTGACCATTTCAAAAACTAGACTAGGTACAAAGAACTGCGTGCCTGTGTATCGGTGGAGCACTTTGTACACGTTTTACCAGGTTAAACAAATCGTCATGGGAGATGACTCGATCCATTTTATATCGATGGCTCCAAAACAAATTACGGAGTGGGTACTGGTGTCTTCTCCGACAGACTTAATCTCAGCCTATCTTTCCGTCTTCCTGATCATTGTAGCATGTTTCAGGCAGAACTCATGTACATTATCCGTGTACACGTGTACCTCCGTCCTTGTGGCGGCGAAACGTGGACCTTATTCAAGTGGATGAAGAAATCCTTTGTTGTTTTGAGAGAAAAGTTATTCGGAAAATCTTTGGTCCCGTTGGCGTTGACGGTCCATGCTAACGTTCCGCTCGCTTCGCCGATTTTACGGTCGCCATTATCATAAATTTAAGTCCATTGAATCAGTAAACGATAAACCAAAACCCGTAAGTCTACGAAACGTAAGATCTGCCAACCTCTGTCCCTGAGAGTGTGCAGAAGAATCCGAGCCAGTCGATTTGGCGTCGCTCACAAGAACATGGCCTTTCGACTTGAGTATGCACCGGTACAAATTCCAACTGACCGAGGAGCTGAAGGTAAACGGCAATAGATAAAGACGTGTATTCGCAGGGCAATTGGAAACTGACCATTATTTCCATGAAACAAAATTTTCGAATTTGGGACGATAGCAATTTACCAACTCCTTTTGGCCTGAATAGAAAAGATATGGACTACAACCAAGTGCTTTCAACAAGACAGCGCAATGTGCCACACAGCTCACGCCACATTGGAAATTCTGTAAAAGCGATTTGGGGGCATGATCATCGTACGTGAAGGTGATGTGAACTGGGTATGATCGTGCGAATTGACCCCGTTATACTTTTTCTTGTGGGGTTTTCTTCAGTTAAATGTTTATGCGAATAAGCCACAAACCAAAGCGGCTCAAAGCCAACATTACCGATGTCATCGGTCACATTCAGAATGATTAAGGCACATTCATGAAAAAAAATTTCGGATGCGCGCGAACCAGAGAAGCCGCGGCGGACATTTGAACGATGTTGTATTCCAAGCATAATGTTATCGATATGCCACATTTTATTTTAATTAAATTTAAAACTTTGAAACCCTAAAAGAAAGATAATAATATTTTGAAATACACTAAAGATAATCATGGATCAAAATGACGCAAAAACTTTTAACAGCTATTACAATTTAAAAGAGTTTAATGGATATTGATTCTTTTAGTTAAAAGAAATAACGTATATCTGAGCCATATTTAGCTTGGCTTATTAGATACCTATATGCATTTTAAAAGGGCAGCATCTTCTAAAGCCAAGTAGCTGCTCATCTATTGTAAGGTATGACCCGAGTATATATTTATTTATGCATTGCCGAATAAATTTACGAATAAAAACGCGTTCAGTTTTATTTCGGAAATTTAAAATTGATAACCAATACGGATATCTAAATAATTTCTCTATGTTGCGAACTATTTATCAAAACGAATATACCGATATGAGATAGGCTATAACAAAAACCACACAGAAAACGTATCATAAGTAGCTATCAGATAAATTTTTTTGTGACGTCTATCGACATGTATTATATTTTTGCAAAAACACCCGAACACTCCATACAAATTCTGTTTTCGAGAACTTGTAGGTTACGAAGTAACCAACTAGAAACCTTTTGGCAGACGTTATTTTGTTGAAGGTTGTTTGAATACTTAGTCCCACAGATCATATGACCTAAAAGCTATCAAAACCAAATAATTGTTTTTCGGGAATATGTCAGATTCAGATTTTTTTTTCAATATTTAAAGGAAATTAATTAGAAATAAATGTATACAGGCAATTAGTGATAATGCCTTCAAATCTGATTTAACTGTGCCCTATTACTTTTTTACTTTTTTATGAACCGTCAAACAAAATCCGATGGATGTCTGGTATGAAAGCGTCAATCGTTTTTCGAACACATTTTGTCGAGAACCAAATTTTCTGTTCGATGTGAAAACCATATAACTTCTATGTTCTAGCACTTAATGATGCCAAACTCTTACAACAATCTCTTTCCAATTGAGGCTCTCACCATCTGCAATTCTTTCCAGTTGAAAGCTCATTACGGAACCTTAATCACTTGCCTCACAGTGAAATTCCATCTCTCAAGGTGTCAAATAAATCGTATCTACATCGGTATGTTAAAAAACCAGGTGATATGTGATGTCGATTCTATTCCTACCATGTTGGTGCCCTGCTTCACATTCATCGACAGCAACACTCTGCAACATAAAAATGAAGAGTACCATGACTCACGGTGTGAACACACTCAAAATCGATGTGTGGAAAATAGCATTCTCAGTCTGATTCGGTTTTCTATTTTCGAAACAGTAACGCGCGCCATATCGCAAGACAACCCGCCGAACCGATCTGCCAGATATAAACAAAAGTGAAGAACTACTTTGCCAGATACCAGATATCCGATGAGCTATACAACTCACATGCCCCCGTACGCAAGGGATGTGTGAGGAAACTTTGATATTGAAATTCAGATCTCGCACATAATAAGCCATGCGGGCCCGAGATAGGCCAAAATCAGCAGGGTTCCCCCTGTTACTATATAGTTTAGGTCTTCGCGCGTCGTAATCGTTTTGTGTTCCGTCGCTGTGAATCCGCTTGAAATGGAGCTGAACACTGCCACTCAGCAGCGTCAAGTCGCAGCGTTTACTTTAAAAATAAAACCCATGTGGATGGCACAGATGCCTTGCTAATTGGTGTATAATTGAATGAAATCATTTCGCTATTCTTCGGACTTATTTTTATTGAGTAATTATTTATCTATTTGGGTTTGGATTGATTGATGGTCACGTCGAATCCTAAGAATGCAATTTGTATGTGCGTATGTATGTGACTTGTGTATGTGGCGAATTTGATCGGCTTAATTGCGTGAGTCTATTTTAAACGGCAATCACGTGGTGTGGTATTTGGGATATTTAGGTATTCCCTTTCGGCTTCTCTTCGAATTGGTGTAATGACTATTGAAACGGTGAACGATGCTTAATTAATTACCATGTCAATGAAATGTGAGCAAATGAAGACATTGGCAATGCGAAGGAGATGAGTAAGCGCGGAAAGTTTCCGCACTTGGCACACTCAGGTGAACCTTTGCGAGATTATAATCCCAAAGGTATTGCCATCGTCGGGCTGAGTGGGGGTGCAAGAGTCCATAAGTTCGGTTCCACTTAGTAATATGAACCGAATCAATAACAGGCGTCAATAAAATAGGTGGGCTGGAGGATAAGTCCTATTTTTATGTGCGATAGTAATCATGAATCCTTAATTGTTTGCGTTTAGTATATATAATAAAGGCTATCCAAAGGTGTATATTAGTGTCATAAACATTAAATTGCCCCTTCTTATTGAATGGTAAAACTTGTAGGAAGTGATCTTTGTGACTCTACCTTGAGCTTGGTTGGTATGGTGTTATGTTAGACGAAATTAATTGGCCTCGTGGGGATCATAACGAGTTAATGTGTTTATGAACACGTAGGTTTTCATAACAGTTTAACGCCAACGTATTTTAATTGTGAAGGAATCGTTACTGAGCCCCGGAAGGGCATGTAGGTAGATGCTTATATCCCCGAATGGCATGTATCGGGTTTATAGTCCGAAAGATGAGGTTCTAATGGTGAGCCAAAGAGACGTATCGGTGGAAAATTTCGCAATGTGTGGCTTCTTGGAGAGATACTTTTATTATTATCAGGTTCAACAGTTTAAGGCTCATAAAACTGTTGAGAATTCAGCTATCACGCAACAAGGTTTGACCTAAATACATATAACTTCTGACATAACTGTTTGTCTCGCGTGCAAAAAATAAAACGCCGTGGTTAATTACAAGTACGACTTAATCTTTATTATACTCACAAGACATGTATCGTCGCCGTCACGGTAGAAAAAGAAGTGAACGAGATGAGCTCGGAAAAAAGTGACGACGGTGAAGTTAGTAGGAGTTCAGTTAATGCCATCTGTGCGCGACAAGAAAATTGTAATAGTTTATATTGGGCAATATTTCTTATCGCGCATAGATGGCGTGAACATTACCGGCCCCCTTGGCGTAATGCGCCAACAAAATTTTACAATTATTTAAAAGAAAATACATCTGTTTGATAATTGA
Organism: Rhingia campestris; assembly: GCA_932526625.1. Taxonomy (NCBI): domain Eukaryota; kingdom Metazoa; phylum Arthropoda; class Insecta; order Diptera; family Syrphidae; genus Rhingia; species Rhingia campestris. The sequence goes on from OW052182.1 coordinate 65,540,644, forward strand.
AGGTTATCACAAATTGAGAACATAGTATGGGAAGAAAGATAAATTCATTACAACTAAATAGGTAATAATTCGTTTCTATCTTAAGTTTTTATACAAAGGTTTGAGTGTATAGATACTCCATCTAAAATAATACAAAGGTGCTTATAGAGTTTATAGATACTCCATCTAAAGTAATACAAAGGTGCTTATGACACAACTTGGTATAAATTTCATTAGAATTAACATATTTTATAGATATAAGATTATAATGTGGTATCTTAAGTTCAGTGCATGTTATTAATAATAATAAAGGTAAATTCAATATAAAAAAAATAAGTAAGTTTTGTTAACTTGTTTATTCAGTTAAGCGTTTTGAGTTTATAGATACTCCATCTAAAATAAATTGTAATCGAAACGCGTCAGTGGATGAGAGAGTCGCGTTCGAGACTTGGTTAAGTAGTGGGTAACACGCAAAGTTTAACAACCGGCCGAGTTACTTCGCCATATTGGGTTCTAATAGTTGCAACGCGTACCATTCCATCGGGCCCTGGAGATAACCTAACAATGCGTCCTAACCGCCATTCGGTAGACGGTATGTTTTCCTGTTTGATCACTACGAGGTCATTTATCTTAACATTTTCTTCAGGAGTTTGCCACTTGTGACGTCTATGGAGCTCCTTTAAGTACTCGTCCTTCCATCGACGGCAAATTTGTTGTTGGAGACACTTTACCTTCTCCCAACGATTTAGCAGTGACATGGAGCTTTCTTCACATTCAGGTTCGGGGAAAGATAGCAAAGGGCTGCCGCGAAGGAAATGACCAGGCGTTAATGCTAAAAGATCTGACAGGTCATTTGACATAGGCGAAATGGGACGTGAGTTGAGGCAAGCTTCGATACGTGCTAACAACGTTGAAAATTCTTCGAAAGTAAACTTATGGGAACTACCAAATTTTCGAAAGTGGGTCTTAAAACTTTTCACCCCTGCTTCCCATAAGCCACCCATATGGGGTGCACCAGGTGGAATAAAGTTCCACTTCAAACCCTGAACGATATACTTGTTACGAGTTTCGTCTGAGACGGACGCCAGGAATTTCTTAAATTCCCTTTGAAGAATCACATCTGCCCCAGTGAAGTTGGTGCCATGATCGGAGAACACTTCGGCCGGTAGGCCTCTTCTGGCCACAAAGCGCGCAAAGGCAGCGAGGAAGATTTCGGACGAAAGGTCACTGGCGGCTTCGAGATGTATGGCCTTTGTCGTAAAGCAAACAAACAAGCAGACGTATCCCTTGGTCACGCAGCAGCCTCTGCCTCTAAAGGTTTTTAGAGCAAATGGGCCTGCAAAATCGATCCCTGTGTAAGTGAAGGGCGGTGAAAATGTGCATCTTTCAGACGGGAGCGCAGCCATGAGTTGGGTTCGTAGCTGTTTCTTATGAATAACGCAAGTCTTACATCGTCGGATGCAAGATTTTACAAGAATTTGCAGTTTAGGAACCCAAAAACTCGTTCTCACCATTCGAAGCATAAGTGCGTTGCCGCCATGAAGTGATATATCATGAATAAACTGAACGAGTAATTTAGTAAAGTGGGAAGCGTACGGTAAAATAATGGGACTACGCTCATTAAACGGCAAATTTGCGTTGGCAAGCCTACCATTTACACGCAAAAGTTGCTTTGAATCCAGCGATGGGTTGAGCGATAAAATTGAACTCTTATTAGATATGGTGCGACCTTCGCACAAAGAGGTATATTCGTGAGGGAAATAGTGCTTTTGCGAAAGTAAAATCAAACGCGTCTTCACAAAATTGATCTCCTTTTGAGAAATATGAGACGAGCCTTGGGCAAAGATAACAGAAGGCGATTTAGATGATTGGTAGAAAAAACGAAACACATAGGTCAGAACTCGCAAAGCGTGCGGTAGTGACGAAAATCTTTCTAGAAGATCCTCGGGGATGAGAGTAGCTACGAATGAAACAGCCTTGACTTCTAGCTCCTCACCTTGTGGTGATATTGGAACGCTATCCGGCCATTGCCCTTGGGGATTTCGCAACCAGGGTGGACCGTTCCACCATAGCGTATTTTCCCTTAAGTCATTGGGAAACATTCCACGGCTAGCGATGTCTGCAGGGTTATCTTCTGACTTGACGTGCCTCCATGGAACATTTCCAACATTGTCTACTATTTCACTTGCTCTGTTCGCAACGAAGGTTTTCCAAGTACTTGGGTGCTTACTCAACCATGCAAGAACTATAGCAGAATCCGTCCAGAGAAAGGTTTCAGAAGATTCAATGGGAAGATGCGGAAGATACGCTTTGAGAAGTTGTGAAAGTAGAACGGCTCCACAAAGTTCAAGACGGGGCACAGATACTGGTTTAATGGGTGCGACCTTGCATTTTGCACAGACGAGGTGCGAACTTATACTTCCATTTGGCGTCGTTAGACGAACGTATAGTGCGGCAGCGTATGCTTTCTCGGATGAGTCACAGAAACCATGGAATTGTAATGAAGATAGCGGAGAGTACTCAATCCAGCGTGGTATTTGAAGCCTATTAATGTCGGGTAAGGCATTAACAAATGACTTCCATTTAGCAAGACTATTAAAATGAAGGCCTTCATCCCAATTAGTTTTGTCCACCCATACGCTTTGCATCAACATCTTCGCAATCACTATGACAGGGGCCAGCCAACCTGCAGGGTCAAATAGTTGGGCGATTTGGGAGAAAACTTCTCGTTTGGTTGGAGTAGACGATAGTCGAACGTCTGGCGCAGTGAAATAGAAATAGTCCCCTTTCGCATTCCATCGAATGCCTAGCGTTTTAGTGCTACTATCCTTGTCGATTTTCAGGAACTGGTCACTTAGAATGTGACTCCTTGGCAGATGATCTAGTAGGGTAGGATTATTAGACGTCCACTTGCGTAGAGGAAACCCAGCAGACTCGAGAATTTCAATAAGCTCGGTTTGAGCTCGTTTTGCTGTTGGTAGGTCATGAGCACCGGAGAGCACATCATCGACGTACAATTCAGACGTGAGAATTTTTGAGGCAAGCGGATAATTAATTTCCTGATCCTCGGCTAATCGTAAAAGGGTGCGAAGAGCTAAATAAGGAGCGCAATTAACTCCGAAGGTCACTGTTAAAAGCTCATAATCTTCGACGTCTGAACTGGGTGAACTTCGAAAAAGAATTCTCTGAAAACACGTATCGTCTTCGTGAATTGCGATCTGCCGATACATTTTCTCTATATCGGCATTAAAGACAAATTTGAAAAATCTCCATCGGACAATCAAAGAGGTAAGATCGCGCTGCAGGATTGGTCCTGGATACAAGAGGTCATTCAAACTCGTTCCACTGGAGGAAGCACTGGATGCATTGAAAACCACGCGTAGCTTGGTAGACGCGCTCTCAGGTTTCATTACTGCATGGTGAGGTAGATAATAGGAAAGAACAGTACCATTTCGGGAGATCTCTGAGCTATTAATTACCCGCATGTGGCCCAGTTTGAGGTACTCAGATACGACGTTCGAATACTGAGTTTGAAGAACAGGGTCCTTTGTCAACTTTCTTTCATTTCGAAGAAACTGCTGTAAAGCGATGTTTCTTGATAAACCCAACCGTGGTACTAGCGCATTGGGTTTGAATGGCAGTCTTACCACATATCTCCCATCAGGACGTCTATAGGTGGTCCTTTCATAAAGGTCCTCACAAAAGATATCCTCGACAGATAAAATCTTTTTGTGATCTGGAATTTCCTCCAGTTCCCAAAATTTTCTTATTTGCTCATCTAACCCGGATGTATGTTGATCAACGACAAAGGTGCCAAAGGAGTTAACGGCGTTTGGTAGAGGTCCCGATAACACCCATCCAAAAATTGTGTTCTGGGCGATAAGTGAGTCTGAAACTCTTTGCATTCCCTGTCGAACAATTGCCGGATAGAGATCGGCGCCAATGAGCAGATCCACGCGGGACGACTTATGAAAAGTAGGATCCGCCAGTCTAAGACCGTCGAGGTGTGACGGGTCAATCAATGAAAACGAAGCGCTCGGTAAATCATTTGTCAATTTCCTCAATACAATAGCTTGAGCTGAAATGGGTTCTGTTGGATTCTGGTTATCTATAATGGCGAACGCACAAAGCTTTTTAGAAGTTGCTGCCTGAGTTGTATTTATGCTGGAAATCGATATGTTTATTGGCGAGGTTGGAAGGTTTAAACGCATCTGTACTGGTTCTGAAATGAACGAAACCTCAGATCCTGGGTCTATAAGTGCTCGTACCAGATGGTTAGATTCGGTTCCGCGTATGTTGACTAACGCCGTAGCAAGCAACACTCTCTTTTGCGTAGACGCGAAATGAGTATGAGTAGATATTTGCGGAACAAATTCAGGTGAAGTGGACTGTAATTGGGAAACGGTACCCTTTTCGGTTGCAGCGGTTGCCGCGGAGGTACCTGGTGCAGACGATGGGGCTTTGTGAGATAACTTGGACCCCGTGGTATTTCTATTGAAATGTAATAACGAATGGTGACGTTTCTTACATGTACTGCAGGTATATCGGCTAGAGCATGTTCTGAGCAGGTGATTAACTGAGAGACAGTTTTCGCAAATGTTGTTTTGACGGACAAAATCGACTCTCGATGATACGGGCATCTTGATAAATTGAGAGCACTGACGTATAGGATGCGCTTCGTTGCAAAGCTTGCAAGCGAAATCGTAGGCTTTAGCATGATAGGCATTTGCTGTTGAGCGGCGTTGATTGGTCCTAGGTCTTTTGTCAAAAGTCACTGTTGATGTAGAAGTTACATCAGATATGGTTTCCAAAACTTGAAACCGAGCGCTAAGGAATTTGTCCATTTGCTTCCACGTTGGGACTTCAGTTGGATTTGGTAAAGATTGTTCCCACAGTGCTAGAGTGGAAGGTGGTAATCGGTTCGAGCACGCAAAAACTAGGATGGGATCCCAGCTATCTACGCATACACCATGAGCCTTAAGTGCTGCAATGTGATCATTGACGTGCCGCTGCAGGTTGATGATTTCTTTGGCAGACTCCTCGGAACAGGATGGAAGATTCAGTAACCCCTTGACTTGGTTGTTAACCAATATGCGCTTATTCTCATAAGTAGAGCGTAGGGATTCCCAGGCTAACTCAAAACTAGTGTTCGTTAGGGGGAACTTACTAACAATACTAAAGGCCTCCCCCCGTGTCTTCGAACGAAGATGAAAAAGCTTCTCTACCGCTCCTAATTTTGGATGTCTAATGTATATAGCATCGAACATGTCTCTAAAAGACGGCCAAGATAAGTAATCCCCATTAAAAATTTCGGTGTCACAGGGTGGTAATTTGATGCAATGCGACGACTCTTGCTTCGACGAAATGTGCGGACTTGATACTTGAGGAGAGGCTGAAATCGGGTCAATTTGATTTTTGCCCTTACTCTCGTACTCTAGGAGTAGTCCCAGACAAGAAATGTAGGTCTCATTTGATAACTTGTACTTCGAGTCGAAAACCTCAGTCTCGAAAGTCTCTGTATCCGTTGTGCCAAGACGAGCACATTCCGCATATTTTGTCTTAACGTCGCCCCATAAATCCTTTAATTCTGTTTTGCGCGCTATCACCATGCTTAAAGTATGCTGTGACTCTGGCACCTCCCGAACTCCAGCAGCGTATTTGACCAATTGATCAGCTGCGTGGATAAAATCGGCTAAATATGCCATTTTCCAAATGAAGAGAATGTGAAAGCGGTGCAGATGAAACGAGGATGGTTAAGTTTTGAAAAAAACTGATTAAAACAAAATTACTAAAATTAGCATAAAATGCTTCAAAACCTTGAGCGACAATCGCGACCCAACGGTTCAAAAAACGACGGCGAATGTGGTTTGAAATTATCCCACTATAAATTTGAGACCACGCGATTGTGGATTACGGTACTTGAAAATGTCAGACGACGGTCAACCAGAAAAAAAATCTCGAAGAAACACCGCTTGGTGACGGTTATCCTAAAAGACCCGATGGAACACTATAATGTCAATTAAACGGAGTTTTGAAAAAAACTGTTTTATATAAGAAAAATATTAATAAGCGTCGTGTAAAATATCACAACGGCAATTGGTAACCCTGGGTACACAATTTCTCAAAAAAGTACCAAAATCGTACTCAAGAACGTATTAATGTTCATCGGCAACCCTGAACTTAACCAACAACACATCAAACGAAAAGCACTTATCCACGTATGCAATTGCAACACATCGATGTGGCTATGTATGAACGTATGTATGTACAAAACTATTCCCGCCAGAAAATCACGATAAAAAAAAATAATTCACGCTTAACCGAATAAATAGAGTTATAAATTTGAGGTTCCTATGGGTATATGAAGACAATATGCCCAACTGATAATAATTTATGTTTGAACAATATAAGTAGTTGTAGGTAAAGGATAAGTTTTTATATGCACTGAATTAAAGATACCCACCTGGATTTTCTGACGTTGCGTTGATGATAAAATGATGTTGTTGTTGATATTGCCTTGGTGGTGGATATTATTGCTTTCTTGGTGCTGTGGATGATGATGATGGTGGTGGATGTGTTCTGGTGTCTTGCTGATAATGATGATGATGATGATGATGAAGATGATGATGATGATGATGATATTGATGTGGTGGTGGATATGGGTTTGCTGGTTTCTAGGTGCTGAGGCTGACGATGATGGTCGATGCTTCTCGACCCTGATGATGATTGGGATGGTAATTGATGACGCCGTTGATAACTTGTCGTGCACTTGGTGTGATGGTATGGTAATGGTGGTGTGCAATGACGATGCGAGACGGGCTCTGCCTCTGTGTCCGTGGCGAATGTGTTGGTGTCGCTCGTGGACGCGCTGGTAATGACGATGGGACGCGGACTCTTTGTCCGCGGCGATGGTGATGTGGTAGCTCTTGGTGGCAGTACTGAAGATGGAAAGCGGACTCTTTGTCCGCGGCGATTGAGATGGTAGCTCGTGGTGTCAGTACTCTGACGATGCGATGGAAAGCGGACTCTTTGTCCGCGGCGATTGTGATGGTAGCTCGTGGTGGCAGTACTCTGAAGATGGAAAGCGGACTCTTTATCCGCGGCGATTGTGATGATGAAGCTCCTGGTGCGGTCAATGGTAGGGCCTTTCGGTGTTGCTTATGATGAGCGCATGTGGTGGTGAAGCTTGGTGGTGGTGTGGTGGTATGATTTGGGACGCGGACTTTCTTTGTCCGTGGCGACTGTGGTGGTGTACCTCGTGGTCACTGTACGGTGGTGTGTGAATGCTCCTTGTGACGGCGACGATACTTTTTAAAATAAATTTGTTCACTATCCGGCTCCGATGGACCAAATGTTTGTCTCGCGTGCAAAAAATAAAACGCCGTGGTTAATTACAAGTACGACTTAATCTTTATTATACTCACAAGACATGTATCGTCGCCGTCACGGTAGAAAAAGAAGTGAACGAGATGAGCTCGGAAAAAAGTGACGACGGTGAAGTTAGTAGGAGTTCAGTTAATGCCATCTGTGCGCGACAAGAAAATTGTAATAGTTTATATTGGGCAATATTTCATATCGCGCATAGATGGCGTGAACAATAACTGTACGGAAGAGTAGCGTGAGGACGCAAAAAGAAGCTTGACTCAATAGCCTGTATCCTTAAAAGTCTTCCCAAAAGCATTAAATAAAAATTAAATATCTGCCATACAGGGTCTCAAACATATGTTCTTCCTTTATATGTGTGTGCGAAGGTATCATTAGCCATTCAAAAGTTGATCTCCTGTTTAACGCCGTATCCGAACGGCAAATTTGAGAAGCTTGTCATGACAATGTTACTTTTGGATATTTGTCAGACTTTCTGTGAAAAACATAGATGTAGTCACTTTCAAGGTTTGAACAAAGGACCGCGTGTTTAGTAGTCCAACGCACTAACCGTTAGTCTACTCATTGCAAAAGCATCCTCGTTTTAAATTCGCTTATGAGTAGAAACCCAATAGATCAAATAGTAAATGTTGGTCAATTTGTACTGGGGAAAAACTTTCTTCCACCAAAAGTCACCAGAAGCTAACCTAACTAATATTGAATTACTTCGGAGTCAGATTCAGTAAAAAAAAACTCTTATCTCATTAGTCAATCGACCAATTTGCTCAGGTCGGATTTGGGAGGAAATGGATAACCCAAACATGGCTGTCATTTTTATTTATCTAAATATTGCTTTTGCTTTGATCTGTCATGAGCATATTGATTCCAGCTCAATAAATGATGTAAAAGCTGGATTACCCCTGAAATTCTTATATTACCTGATGTCCGAATATGTTGTATCAGCTCATGTTAAGACGCCATTCTGATAATACTTCCGCTTCTCATTTGACCATCGATAAATGAGTGCAATTTTGTGCAGCTATATACAAGCAGAGAAATCACATACATTGACAGATACTAAATGTCATTTCAATTAGTCGCTTCAATATGATTTGTTTTCTCAATAAATGGATTCACGAGATTAAACAACCAACATATGCTGCTTCGATATATTTGGTCAACAGGTCATTTAAGAATCTGAAGGGTAAGTCAATCCCCTTGAACAGAGATGATGGGGGATGAAACGAAAGTCGAACGGCAGCGCTCAATCCCCTGATGGCTCCGTGTAATAGTAGTATCTTATAAATTGGGCCTCCAGGTTGGGGGTTGTGCCGTCGAGATAACTTCCTTCATATAAAAATAGCCGGCTATGGGAGAGACAGAGCTTGACTGTCTAACGAGAATAAGCTGCGAATGGAACGAAAATAAAAAAAAAATCACTTTTTCGACTAAGTGAACCAAAGATTGTCTGAGTCGAGAAGGAACAACTTATTGAGAGACTCCCAGCTGTACCCTCATCCACCAATACTAACACCAAGTGGATACAGTGCCGCAGTATCATCCAATAAGTAGCCACATAGGCTACACCCGAAAAGATGTTCCTGGTACCAAAAAGAGATTACATTTCAAGGCGGTACAACCGAAAACACGAGCCGCGCAAGAGGTATATCGAACCAGATGAAGGGAAGACAAGAAAATCCCGCTAAGAGAAATTGAAGAGTCTCGCGACAAGAAGATCATCCGTCCATTCTACAAAAAAGCCAAACAACTGGCTTCACAGTAGGAATGCAATCTATACGATACAACAATTGCAACCTATCGAAGGGAGCATTTCAGCTCATCTGAACTTTTCCAAACATGTACCGGAATCCGACGATTAGACGCGTTATCATGCAATTTCTTCAATTTCGTGTGGTCTTAATGGTCTTGTGGTTAACAAGGGCAAGTCAAGACTATCGATGCACAACCCTGGATAATATGTCACCTAGGAAACCGATACTATTTTAATCTGACAAAAAAAATGGGGTCAAAACTCTTACGTCACCGAGTGCTGAACAATAAGCAGCAATAGGAGTAAATTATGAACGAACCAAAATTTCTTCGTCGAATTTTTGGTACTGTATGCGAAGAAGGCAACTGCAGGTACAGATATAACCGCAAACTTTATTACCTGTGTCAAGTTGTGTATGTAGTACAAAAGGTCCTGCCAAGAAAATACTCAAATCCCAGCCTTCAAGTACGAAACGACAAGGAAGACCGAACCTGCAGCTAAAGAATCAAGCGATCGCGGATGCTATAACGCTTGGACTGATTAAATGACTACTGGAAGCAACATTCCCAGGATCAGGCTGTTTTGTATAAGGCAGGCGCCTTCAACGAGCCGCTAGGATGGGTATTAAATCCACCCCTTCTGCGCGGCAGTTAGCACTAACCATTGCGCCACTGAGTCCATCAGAGTTTCTGTCAAAATTTAAAATGTGTCGGTAGGCTATTCAAGATATTGAAGATGTTTTCATGCAATTTCCTCCCCTTCTTGGTTAGGAAGCCCTGTAGTCCTTATAAATATAATCTTCTTTCAAAAAAAGCTCATTACGTCAACAAATTTAGCGATTACCTTTTCGCTTGCGGTCAAGTGCTTGAACCACTCAACGTCTGCACCACCTTAACATAGGCTGATCTAATAGCCTCACCATTAACCCCAGCGCTCGTCTTCTTTGACTGACATAGTCACCCTCCGTCAAGTATTGTCACATATTCTTCAAAGGACAGTGAACCAAGCTTTGTACAAAAAGCACGCCAGCATACATACACGATCACGATTATTTGAATGCCGAGAGTACCTTTCCAGAACGAAATACAGAGTATCCTTAATTAATACAAAGTTCACTTCTTCTATGTTCCATTCCTGTCAAGATAAAAGTTAAAACCTCATTTAAATTGCTTTGCAGTAACGATTCTCGAGATTATCTTTAACATGTGATGCAATCCATAAGCCGGTGCCATTATATCCTTTGATGGCATAGACCATAGAGCATCTTTTTCCTTGTGCAACATTATATGTTCATCAATTCCAAGTTGCGTCGAAACCAGTTCTCTATATGCATACGATAATTTTAATTGAAGGATAAACTTAATATGCTACGAGTATATCGTATCAAAATATAAACGAAGTGCAGCTCCCCATCCTTGGCGCTGCTGTCTTAATGCGTGTGGCTTACGTTGTTGTCATCATAAAATCATCGACATCGTGTATACATTCATGCTCCTGAGAGGAGAGGTGGGGATGCGCGGCGTATATGATTGCAGGTTGTTGTCGTTGAATAGTGGCATAAACTAAGCACACCCTAGAGTAGACAACTTCCTTGAAAGGCTCTTTGAAGAGTTTACATGTGTGGTGGTGATATTATACGTAGTGTTTAACTCTATTTTCAGTGATTAGAGATAGAGCATGAAGCTGGTTGTGCGCAAGGTGTTTATCATATTGAGTGACTCTTGAAGAAATTGTTTGGTGGGGTTTATTTGCGCACTCTTCATAAAAATGCATATCCTTAGGCGAATAGTGAGAGTATGCTATCCGGATTTAGATTGCATTTAGTCAATGGAGGGATTTTGACACCCATTTCTACCAGAGAGAGAGGGACGCTTTTTTAATAGATAATCTAACGTGTTAATTGAATCTTATCGATGTGGGCTTGTGTTTGTAGGGATTTTCGCTTATGTGATCAAAACCAAGTCACGTACTATGTGTTACACATTTTTTTTTATAATTTGTGTGCCATCGAACTAGATGGCTGGAACGATTTACTTAATTAGGTCGGTTACACTTGGTTTCCTATAGAGAAAACGTTTATTTTTTATATAATTTTTTCCATTCAGGAGACACTATAACGTTGTAGAAACGCCCTGATATGTTCTTGCAGATGTTTATTGACTGGTAAACGCTTGAATTAAGATTGTATATTTGTGGATATAAGTTTTTTGGAAGTTCGTTTCATTGTTTGCTTGTTCTGTAACAAAAATAATTTTGGTAAAGCCTTATTTGTGTCGTTGTTAGATGGACACACAATCCGTTTGATATGAAACGGCGTGTTTTGTAGATCGTTAAAATGCAACGAGACTAAGGATGATTTCTCTGCGGTTATAATATCTGTAAGTAGACAGATTTCCTATAAGTCTTCGCTGTGCCAACGATTGCAGCAAAGGAAAAATACAATGAAGATGAGTGCAAGGTACTTTCAGATAGTGCTTGATGTCTTACTTGATATTGAGCTCTTGACAAGGCTGCGCATTTGCATAGTAGATGGGCTAAAATATCTCTTTTCCCACCTACTTACAACTGCGAACGTTATAGTTATGGGGTATGTCAAGTCTTACAGAATGACGCTGAGTGGCCAGGGTCCCATAGTGATAGCTACCGCCCTTTCGAAATATGCTTATGAGATTCTTGTCAAATCGTAACGAGGCTATTTATTTCTTGATATGCCAAAGCCGGTAAGGTTCCTCTTATATTGTGTAGCTGTTTTAGAAATGATTTCTCATTACCTGTGGAGAGACCTCAACCAGGCAAGGTATCAGTTAGCTCGTTTCCATCTGTTTCAATAATGGCCTGGAATCCATATAAGTGTAATTTAAAACCGAATCCAAAAGAATTCAAGTTCATGCTGGCATTGAAGTAGTAGTTTGGTTGATGTTAACGCCGGATATAATGGCTTCCCGATATTTTGTTTAGGGGTACCGTTATGTCGAATCGGTAACATGCCTTCCTAATAGCCTTTAGTTCCCCCTGAATTACACTCCTAAATTCAGTGATTGAAAATTTTTTTTGTAGTTTGATAGGTAAATGCTTACGCCGTCCCCACTGTCCATTTATATGGAAATGAAACCATCGGTTTATATTTGTATCAAAAGTATTTGTTCAACTGCTGTATTTGTACATATTGGATTAAAATCCAGGCCACAGGTTTTAGCCCACTTGCTAACAGAATGTAAAGCATTTTTGTGATCTCGCTGATCACGGAAAGAAATTCCCCTACCTTGATATTTTCACGTAGTAGTCGGAATAGAATATTATTTATGACGAGAACAAAAAGAAAGGGAGAGATGATTCCACCCTGCGGCGTACCTCTGTCGTGAATTTTGATAGGCTATGTTGCCTAGTGTTGAGTGCATGATTATATTTATTTACATGGATACAATCCATTGGCTGAAATATTACTCTACACCAGCTACGAATATAGATTCTAGTATGATATCTAAAAGGTGCGCCATGTTTTAAATCGGTATGCAAACATTGAATAATTTTGACATTCATCAGTCCAATTCATTCAAATTTTAACCATCGATTCGCACCGAAACTCAACGTGCACATCTGCGGAAATATCGTGGAAAATAAGCACCGTCTGACAACAGTATTCTTTGGTGTTGAATTTTGTCAAGCATGGGACAGTGGGAGATCTTCAATATGCCGTTTATGAACGCACAAGGCGTTCCAATGAACATGTCTTCACTGCGCTCAGCATTTTGGCGTCAGTGGAACCACATTGCGACGCATTTTAAAGGATTATTTGCATATGTTTCCGTATAAAGTTTAATTGACTCAAAGAATATTGCCGACAGACAGTCCGCATCGCTTTGAATACGGCTAAACAATCTCTCAAAAAAAAATAAAAAAATGTGACATTGACAGGCCACTAAGATCTCCAGATTTGACCCCTACGGACTCATGTGTGTGGGGTTATTAGAAAAGCAAAGTGTACCCCAGCAAGCCTTATTGACGAGTTCAAGGTAAACATTTTTGCTGAGATCATCACTATGCCACCCGAGATCCCCGAAAAAAGCAGCAAAAATGGCACTTTTGCTTTGGTGATATATTGATGTTGTATTCAAAAAATGTTGTATTCTTGTATTCAAATTAATTTTGAGGACCAAAATAAAAAAAGGACCTAATATATGCAAATCGGTTGACTTTTTTTAAAGTTATTCAATATTCACATAACGAAATAAAATATGGCTGTACGAATGCCTGAAACACACGTGCAGAAATTTCTAATTTTAAGACATTTGGCATCATTGGATTATGACGTTTATTCCACGATAGCCATTTCTTGTGTTAAATGTTCAAATAAATATCAATAAACACTACCACAGCATCTGAATGTTATGACAGGAGCTACTGCACTGCAAGTATGTCAATAACAAATTCTGCTCATTTGTCTTGCTTGCCGCACTGCTTCCAAAACTACTCTACATGTGTTTTGAGCATAAGAATAGCTGGGATTCTTTTATAATTTATGCTTTTGAGTATGACAAAATTTAATTAATTATAAACGATTAAACTATATGTTGCTTTGATGCTTCGATCAATGCAGTTTCGTACTCCACTAGTAGACAGGATCTAGTGAACTCTTTTTTTGAAACTCGATGTCAGGACATTGCTTAACTAATAAGTAATAACTCAGTTTGCTAGCCTTATATTAATTGAAATAAATTGACCAGCCTGTTTAAAGTAGCTCTGTTACTCTAACAATCATATAGATACATTTATTGGTAAAACATTTAACCCCTACCTCCAACAAACCCCTAGTTCAATCAACCCATCTTACAAATATTTTTGTTTCCTCTTTTTTAGATTGCGAAAAATGCAAAATAAACACAAAAAGGCTAAATCTCAACAAGTACTGCAAAAGAGACTACGGTAAGTGATGCCAACTCTCCAAATAATTTCTCTTTCTAACGAACAAATATGTACCCTCTAGCAATAATGGTAAAGGTAATTGGTCGAGAAACGAGCACAGAGGTCAGCAGCAGCGAACAGTACACGAAAGAAAGCCAAGAAGAAATGGTCAGGTTCGATATCAGCATTCAGGCGATATTCAAAAGGTCAACACCGGTAGCCGGCGCCTCGAGTACGATGATGAAGCGAGGCCCTATGACTTGGACGATTCCATATAAGGACTTGGAATGCCGATGTCCCAAAATAAAATTAAACAGGTAAGAGCATTCCTCTGATTTTTTTTCCAAGCTAATAACTCACTGAATTTTTTTGTTATCATTGCAGATCTTATTTGGTCTTGGGTAAAGACTCCGAAGCCCCACCTGGTTATTTAAGTATCGGGCCCCGATCGATTGTTATAGAATGGAAGGATGAGTGGTATAGACGTATGAAGCGCTTCCAAAGAAGGGCGCGGACATGCGAATGAAACAAAACCAACATCTATATATAAAAAAAAAACTCTGACACAAAATCTGTATACACTAGAGCAGTATATATATATATAATATTATTTGTATATTTAGATCTATGTTTAAAAATTGCAGATGTATCCACAACGCGCATTTATTTATTTTTTATCATTAAAATTAATTTTTTTTTATTTTTTTGTTTTTATTTTTCTCTAGTACTTAATGTAAATTTATAAAATAAAAGAATAACAATTCTTTATTTATCAAAGAAAACCGTATATAATTATAAATACTGAATTATTACCACAATAATTAGCAATAAGCAATATATAAACAAAGAAAACTATTTAATTAAAAAAGAAAAGAATGATTGTGTTAAATATACGTAACCGTAAAAAAATTAATATTGCCATATTTAATTTAAATAAAAATTTTAGTCGCTAGAAATAGAAACCGAAAATAAAAGATGAAAATAGCAACAATAACAATAAAAGAACAACACAAAGTAAAATATAAATTTTTATTTTATTGTTTTTAATTTTGTGATTCTAGAAGACGGGTGGTTAAATGTTACCAACGAAGGGCGAACCGTGATCGGCTTCAATTTGGCAAAGCCCAGTCATTGTAACTTGAAGTACACATCAATTTTGCTTATTTTACCTCCCAGTAATAGACATCCATTGGCTGGTCAAATCGTAGGTAATGCGATTATAAGACACCACTGGAGCTTTCACCTAGCCAATGTCTACCAAATCCGACTCTCAGCCTTCTTGAGCTAACCTCCGAGTGACGGCAGGGGGAGAGTGTCCTCGTACTAAGGCAGCGGAAATATTTGCATGATAAAATCAACGGTGCCATACACGGTCCCAATTAGGATGAATCATGATAGCTTCTCCATTCATTTGTGTTTGCGAAGTTAATAATTTTTTGCCACAAAGAAGAGGACCTCCTGTTTAACGGCGATTCCGAACGGCAAATTTGAAAAGCTTCTTATGGCAGTGATACTCTTGGATGTCGGTCAGACTTTCGCAAGAGGTGGAGCAGAGGAAAAAACTCAGGTGTTAAAACTCAGGCAATAAACACTATGCAATGCACCCACACTGTTTGAACGAGTTCCTTATGAGCAACTACCGAAGTGCGATGTTAAAATGATGCTGGACGATTTTAACGCAGAGTTAGGAAGAGAGGACATCTTTAGCAGTATTGTCGCAATACGCAGCCTACACGACCCGACCGCGACGTCTGGCAACGGACTTAGATTCATTGAATTCGCTGCGAAACGAAATGCCACTATAGCCAGCACTCGGATTCTTAACCTCGATATCCACATTAAAAGGGGACATGTCAGTCTTAAGATCAACGAACGGTCCATCCAAAAACTTCAGGTAGAAACAAGAGCAGCCGTTTAGCCATATAGTCAAAGAAATAAGAAAGAAAACCGGCTTTTCAGTAAAAAGAAAAAAAGAGAAAGAAAAGCAGGCGATCGAAGGTAAAGAGAGGAAAGCCAGTCCAGGAAAGACGTTCATAAGTTTTACCAAAGTGTTAAATTTCAAAGTCAGGGATACAAGCTGCGAATATAATTGTGTCGTGATGAATAAGGAAATATAGTAGTTGAGACACAGTCGATCTTGAGGGTATTGAAGAACGCTGTCAGGCAGAACGAACCATTCAATATTGGCATTGACAGCGAAAACTACCAACCTCCCGACCTAAGTTAACAAACCTGTCAGAAATGATCGCCTTTCCCTCGAGCATTACAAAGCCGGCGGAGATGATTTCGATTTTCAGATGATTTTCAGCATGGTGTGCAATTCGACAGATCTTGGAAAAAAAAAGAAGTTAAAATCGATACCCACCACCTACTCATCGATTTCAAAGCCGCATACGACAGCATTTATAGATAAAAACTATACAGAGGCATGTCTATTTTTGGTATACCGCCCAAACTCGTCCGTCTGTGCAGGACGGCGATAGAGAATTCAGGGTTGGAAACCTCCTTACCGACACATTCGATACCAAAAAGGGATTTGCAAGGCGATGCGCTGTCTTTCGTGTGATTTCTTTAATTTATTTGTTGAGAGAACTATGCAAAACTCTTTAGCCAACGCCAAAAGCACAAAGTAGGTTCAATTACTAGCATACGCCGACGATATTGACATCATCATAGAGAAGGAAGCGGAAAAATGGGTTTAGCAATAAATGAGGGCAAGACCAAGCATATATATTATCAACTCGAAATGCCACACAACATCGACGAATTTGACAGAATGTTACCATTCACAGATATAACTTTGAGGTCGTAAGGGACTTGTTCTACCACAGATGCTCTATTATCGAAGAATTATTCTTGCCAACCGCTTAAGCCCTCACTCGAACTACTATCGAGATCCTATACTAAACCTGATTATTTCATGGAACCTATCAAAAGTGGGGGAAGAAATGCTTGGTCGTTTTGAGAGAAAAATTCTTCGAAAAATCTTCGGTCCCGCTTGCGTTGACGAGCTATGGAGACGAAGATTCAATCAACAACAATAGACATGTAGAGCGAATGGATACTAAAACTTCGGCTCGCAGATCCTTCGATTCGTTCAATATGAGTACGTGCATACAAATTTCGCCAGACATCGGACCTCGCCTTAAGTGGCACGCACAAGTAGAAACCGATCTCAAACAACTTGAATAGTGCAACTGGAGTCAGTTAGCTAAAGACCGTGCCAATTGAAGGCACTACGACTACGACTTAATTAAGGTAAATGATAATTAAGGCACGTTTCAAGGTGGCAAGGAACTTAACAACTAAATACTTTTATTTCAAGTTATGTTCAGCTGGTTTTGTCTTATTTTTTGCTCGTAAAAATGACAACCAACACTTAACAGCCTGGTAAGAAGCTTCACATTCACCTTCTTCTGAGTTGCTGCATTCAATCCTTGCTGATTGGAATTTCTCCACTTCCTTTAATGTCCTAGCCATTATAATAATATCCTCTGTCAGTTGACCATCACTCGTTACAAATCCAGGGGTTTCAAAAAGGCAAACAAAGAAGCACTTGGCTGGCGTTGAAACGATGTTAAATTCTGTACCATACAAAAGTGCTACATCCTTAGCCGAGGGTTGAGTCGATTCAACACATTGTCTAATTACGACAGGCGTCAAAGCAAAACAACGCTGGAATATCTTTATAAAAAATAAAACAAGTACAAATATGTTCAAAAATGTTCAAAAATGTATCTGGTAGGTTACCAATAGAAGAGTGATTAAGCTCCTAAAAAAGTAGACAAGCTTCATGGCGATATGATGGAACTACACACTAATGGTATGCCGAAGTACTTTATATGATACGGAGAGTATCATACCGCGTCATGGACTATTAGGTAAATAGTTGTCAATTTATTGAAATGTTTATCATTATTGACAAACTGATGACAATCGCGTACTCATTAAAATCTCTAATTACCTATATATTTGAGTTAGGAATTGTGTGAACACAACTGCAAAAAATGCGAATACAATTATTGAGCTCAAGAACACATTAATAAGTTGCATATCAACCAGGATGTCAGAAATAATCCTAAAGCTAATTTCCAACCATTAGCATATTTTAAATGGTTATCATGGTTGGTTGTAACCATCAGTGTGCCCAGGTATAGGATGAACTCCCACATGCACCGACTACCCCCACTTAAAGGGTTACATTCGTAAGCAATGAATGTTTGAATTGCGGTGCGTCAGGAGCAGATGTACATTTTTACCGATTAACCACCCATGTGCACTATTGAAATGGACAAAAGCCTGTGCCTGCAAGTGTACGCAACAACAAAATGCTTGAATGTCATTTCATAATTAACGCCCTGAGGATTAAATTAATAATAATTCATCGGCTCGTTTGTGCATTTATTAAAATACAATTGGGTTAAACCACACACGGACACGGAACACGCAGTACGCACCGCCGCGCACCGTCAAGCCTTGGGACTGTCAAGTGTTCTCAAATACACCGGTGCGAGCTCTTAAAAACCTTACCTGTGCGTGGTATACGCGCTGCGCGATTACGTTGGTGCGGAATGTGTTCGTGTAAAAGTCCCGATTTAATTAAAATGTCATTTATTGTGCACACATTCCAATTGTAAATGCCGAGCAATTAACATAAATCAAAATAATTTAATCAGTTGAGATCTCAGCATTGCAAATGACTCTCGCTGGAAAAGGTTTTATTTTAAGGACGGGTATCCCCTATGTACACTTTAAAATTTAGTTAGTTGTTTAAATGCAAGAGCTTACAGATATCTTTTGACATCTGTACATACTTACCCCTGTATTAATAAATGCTGATTGGCTAATTAATGACTATCATGACAGCTTTTCCCATAAGAAATGTTAAAATTTTAGCTACTCAACGTTTATTGATACGGGGGTTAAATTTTTAAAATGACTGTTTGTAGTTAACTGTCTAATACGTATCTAAGCGTTTCTACGTAAGGTGAAGTCTTACTCTAGTAGTGTCTACAAAAAAATACAACTTTAGATGAAACAGGGTCTAACTTTTCTCATAAAATTTTATACCCGAAGCTGAACGGCTGAGTTGAGATAAGCTTCTTGTGACAATTGATATTGTTCGAATGATTTGTCATAGTGGCAGAATGAATCTAAACTTTTTTCGAAGCGGTTTATCGCACTAATCACTGCGTCGGGGGCTCAATGCGTTACCATGCTGTCATAGAAGTCTTTTGGGGTCGCGTAGCATTGGAATCCATTCGCTTTACAAATCCTTACTTGCTTACTTAAGAGTGGAGATTAAGGCGGTACAGAACATGGGCCTTAAAAACATGTGTCTGCTAACCGTCTTCAGTTACGCACTACAAGTTGGTCGGATTTAAACGAATGTGCTTAGGTCTTTTCTTTGTGTCGTAGATGTCTATTTAGTCCGTTTCTAGCCATACGGATGTAATCATGTGTTTCTACATCACCACAGCCTCTATAAAGATCATCAAAGATGCATTTTCAGTTAGTACTCACAAGCGTCAAAATGGGATTTCGAAGAATTTGTGTGTTTTGCCTTTGTCATGCTCTAGGCATATATTGAGACGTTTCACAGGTTCCTCAAAACGTACGACTAAACTCATAGTAATGAAAGCTGTGGGATGTGATCTTGAATTAAAATGTTGACGATATGTCTCTTAATCATAACAATTAATCGTTTCCAATAATTGAAAATAATTAGTAATTTGAACGCGTTTTTATGTACTATGTCCTTATTTTAAATTTCTGAGAACTCAATTATAACCTAAACAAAAACATATGTATGAGAAGGCTACAATCAGCTGTGCGAGTCGTTTAAAAAACAATCCCAAAATAAATGTGCCCAAAAAGTGGACTTGCCTAAAAACTCAATTGGATGAAATATAGAAATTAAGGGTGACAATGACTCCTTCTTCAGAAAGATTAATAAACATTAATTCTATGGGATGGTTTTCCTAAAACGCCCCCAAAAATGTGCGTGTGTTTAAAGTATCCATAGACAAAATGTTCATAGAATTATTCTAGAATTATTTTATTAAAAGTTTTTTTCCGAATTTTCTAAATATTGTACCGAAAACAGTTTTTTAACGGAAATCTACCCCAAAAAAGCGATTCTTAGACGGTCCAGATACTTAAAGGTATATAAAGGGTGATTTTTTTTAGAGTTAGGTTTTTAAGGTTGGCAGCACTGGTTAGTAATGGCATCCACACGCAAACGTCATCTGTCAAAGTGAAAAGTTTTCAGTATACTCTGGCATTTAATCATGGTAAGACTTACAAACGAGCAACGTTTGGAAATGTTGTGTTCAGCGATGAGCTCATTTCTGGCTCAACGGATACGTAAATAAGCAAAACTTTCGCATCTGGAGTGATGAACAGCCACATGCCATACAAGAATTACCGATGTATCCCGAAAAAACGACAGTTTGGTGTGGTTTATGGGCTGGTGAAATCATCGGTCCATTTTTCTTTAAAGACTACAGTGGCAGAAACGTTACCGTCAACAGCGAACGATATCTAGCCATAATACGCCATTTTGCCCAATCGGGTGAGTTGAACTTGGTTGACATGTGGTTTCATCAAGACGGTGCCACATGCCACACAGCTCGTGAAACAATGGAAATGTTGAGGGATGAATTTGGTGAGCATTTTATCTCTCGAAATGGCCTGTGAGTTGGCCGCCAAAATCATGCGATTTAAAGTCGTTAGTCTATGTGGACAAGCCGAACACGATTGAAGTCTTACAGGATAACATAACACACGTAATTCGTGGAATACAGGCGGAAATGCTCGAAAAAGTGACGCAAAATTGGACCTTCCGAATGGACCATTTGAAACGGAGCCGCGGACAACATTTACATGAAGTTGTGTTTAAAACGTAAATGGCAAAGGCCTATTTATCAATTACAATAAAAAATTTGATGCAAATTTGAGTGTTTTATTCGATTTGTAAAAAACTACGCTCAACAAATCACCCGTTAAAAACCATGGGCTGCAGTGTGTGAACTTGAAGATAACGTAACATTGGCGATTCTACTATACCAAGGGATATCTGGAGGTGGTGTAAATCTAGATTTTGATCTGAATAACTAAAAAACGTGGAATAACTATTTAGTGATGGGACTTCTACCACTTAAGTGCTATCTACCACTTTTTACAATGTTGGAAATCCTACCAAACTTTACTCTAAATCTATAACATTTTTCCCATCGTTTATAATGTTCCCTTCATTGTGTTACACACACTCTTCCATAATATTTTCATCGCAACTTCTTGTTTCGGAAAAATATTTGCCGGACCCAATACACAACTGCACTAAACTTTATTTGTTCGATTATGTGTGTGCAACGTTGTGTTTCTTTTGTCCTGAAATGAATTGACTTCAGTTAATTTACTTCTTTGTTTTTGAAAAAAAAAAACGTATGATACTACCTTTTGAAGTTGTTTTTGGTTATTTTGTTGAAATAAATTATTTATTTAACATGGAAAACATTTTTATTTCATCTAACACTTTTTTCCCAACTGTTTTTTTGGATATATACCACTAATATGCATTTCCCAAGTCCCATCACATTGGTTAACCACTGAATTTAATCTCATTTTAAATAATTTTTGTATTGATATAAACTTTTCCTTTTGTTTTCTTTTATTTATCGATAATTTTTTCAGTTCAGCACTAAAGATGTGTGGAAGTGACTGATTAAATGTCCAAATAGTGTTTCAAAAGTTTGCAACGTTTAACATTTGAGTTTACACGCTCGATTCCTCTGCGAAATTACCGATATTTTTGTAAAAGATTTCCTATAAAAATTTTGACAGTTCATTTACCAAGTCGTAATTTTACTACGTTTACAACTTTTACGACGACTTTCCGACGTTGCATCGATCGGATACGACTATTATTAAATCAAAATGAAAATGAATGACTCTTCTCACACTGAAGTCTATTAATTGTATTGGTGTTAGTGCAATAAGGTGTAGATCGTAGATCTGCCGAAAATGATAGCGTTTTATATTGGGATTTTCAGATTTGCTCTCAGAGATTGATCTGTTTTTGTGTGTGTGAACTTACGATAATGGATGAGAAAAATTTAAATGATTGAATTGTTGTAAACAATGAATGAGGAATTGTTTTTGTGGAAATCCAAGAAGCTGTCGCTTGGTGTAGATGATGAGGAAGACGACAATGATGATGAGGAAGAATATTCCAATAATTTATTTAATGTTGACTCCATTTTATTTAAATAAACTTATAAGTTATTTCAAAAAAAAACTCTAAATAAAACACAAATCAAACTGCGAAATGCAAAATTCAAACTGACATAAGTCAGATGTCAAATGTTTTTGTGTTGCTGTAAATCTCACTTGGAATCTAGATTTTTCAAAAGTGATCTAGATCAAAAAAAGATTGCTTTTTTATCCCAATCGAAAACGAAAATTTTGATCTAGAGCAAATAGTGATCTAGATCAAATAGAGTGCTTTATATCTCATAGCGTTTTCGATTGGGATACAAAAAGCACTCTTTTTTTCCCAATGGAACACAACAACAACTGTCAAAATCGGTAAATGGAAAACACCATTAGTAGGTATGTAGTCGATTATATTTCTTTAAGTTTGGGTTCTATTTTGATCTATAAATCAACTTTTTTTTTTCTTACTCTATTTCACACCCGATAACACAAAACCACACTTTTTTCGAGGTCCGGATCCGGATTAATGTGACTGCACTGTAAGTGCTTGGCTCCATATATAAACGAATAATATTGCAACAGCTAGAGATCATGTCAAGAGTAAATATTTCGTCCTATTTTGGGATTTTTAGTGCAAATATGACGGTGTCGAACGAATCCTTTTCCCTTCATTATTCATAGTCTAATGATCCATGCTATAAATAAAAACAGTGTATTCACTAGACATACGCAGCATACGAACTTGTTCTCACAAATCTATCCGTTCAAATAAAAATGAGTAACACGCAGTAATTGCGCGAAAATGACAGCTGCAAAGCGTAAGTACGTTCAAAGCAAAAATGCGATAAATTCTGTCAACACACGGAAAAAGTGAAATACTGCAAAAGCACAGTCGAGTCGGAGTTATAAAGAGGTTAACTAGTGGGTGAGGTGGTCATGTCTGAGTACTTAGTGTTCGTATTCCATTAAAAAATAGGATTACAACATATTCAGCGCTAACGAGGGTATAAAACTGACTTGATGGCTGGTGGTTGGTAAATTTGTAAATACACGTACGTAGATACTTCCATACAAAAAAAAATAGAATTGAGCTGTTAAGTTACACTTGCAATGTATGTATGTGTACATTAACAGCTAATGAAGTGTTGCACTTTATACAAACAGAAAATACATTAATGAACTCAGCAGATTGTAATGTATATTACAATGAATAACGACCACCCTGTCCTTATCTGTTGTGCTGAATGAGTTCAGAATTAACTTCTTATGTTGGTATTAGATTTAAGATTAGTACGTAAGAATATAATGGATAGATAACATGGAGAACAAAAGTGTTTAATTTTACCTTCCCAAAAAACATATTAATTGGCGACGAGGAGAAAAAGTCAATGAAAAATAAATATTTACGCATAAATAAATTAATTCTTAAAAACAATTACGCATTAAAATAAATTGATTCCGCGAAAAAAGTAAGATTAGTTTTTCATACATCGTGTCCCTTCAACTACGAAGAAGAGGCATTTGTGATCGATGTTAGAGGAAGACAATAAAATATATCTGCAATTGAATATAAAAGATGATATAAAAATGTCATACGTAGGCAATATCAGTGAGTTTGTACCAGGGGAGGATTTTGATGCATATAAGGATCGTGTACAACAATATTTTATTGCAAATGATATAAAAACTGATCGCCAAACACCAGTTTTTATTACCCTCGTGGGATCAGAAGTTTATAAAGTGCTAAAGTCAATGACTGCACCGGTTTTGCCAAGCACAAAATCGTTTGAAGAATTAATTCGTCTTTTGGCACAACATTATTCTCCAAAATTTAATAAAAGAGCGGAGCGGTTTAAGTTCCAGAGAGCTAAGCAAGAGGAGGGAGAAACAATTGCCGATTTTATTATAAAACTCCGAAATCTCGCTGAGACGTGTAAATTCGGTGATTTTATAGCAGATAGTGCGACCGATGCGGGAAAGTGGAAAAATCTTGCTTTAGAAGATGCACTGACAGACAAATTTATCGTGGGGCTAAGAAACGAGCGCATGCAGCAAGCTCTTCTAACGGACGAATCAAGATCTTTTGAGCAGTGTTGCGAGAAGGCCCTTACGATGGAGATGTCGGAGAAGGAACAGCGTTCTATGCACCCCAGTGTAAGTTACATAAACGAGATAAGGCCAAAAACACGCAAACAAGTGGATACACGTGGACGAAGTCGAGGTGGATAATGATTGTTATTCGCAAGGTTTTAAAAGAACACCCGAAACAGTTACGTGTTATGAGTTAGGAAAACGGACATAGGTGCCTTGTCTACTTTATCATTCGCGTGTTTTTTTTTTCTCTTATAAAAACAAAACACCAGTCGAATATTTGGCAGCGCTAGCCCATTTGGCACCTTGGCAACTGAACAACAGCTGTTATGGCGTTTTTCATTGGTAAATCTGGATTTTGATCTAAAAATTTATCTTTTTTGGTGCCAATGGAACACGATCTCAGATTGATTTTTTTTTTGCCTTTGTATTATTGTAATTTCGTGTAATCGGCCAAAAAATCCAGATCTGCAAAATTGAACTGAGATCAAAAATAATCAATTTCTTAGCCCAATGGAATACAACAACTGTCAAAATCGTTTTTTTGATTTTTTAACCAATGGAAAACGCCATTACACTTAATTTTTATTTTTCTCTTTTATTTAATGACTGAGATTTTAACGCAAAAATTATAGGAAAGGAGGACATCGCTTTTTATTATTCTGAAAACACACCTGGATATTCAAAGGGGGCATGACGGTCTCCAGATGAATAAACAGTCAATCAAATTGACCGCACTACAATAAACAAGATGCACTCATGCATATTTTGAATGTCCGAACTTTCCGAGGAACTAACATCGACTCGGACCGCTACCTTGATGCAACCAAGGTAAGAATGAGGATATCCACCACGGCACAACAAATGAGAAATAGGTACTGTGAAAAGAATTTAATGTTTTTAGTTTTAACATTATAGGTTTTTTATTTGAGCTTGTAAAAAGGACCACTTGTATTAAAATTACGATCCAATTTCTTTATTTTTCTTATATTGCAATATTTTAAGATTTAGAAAGCTGTTCTTGAATCATTTTTTTGATTTTGAGTTGAATTATAAAAAAAAACGTTTAAGGGTCTTTAGACTAAACTCAACGAAAATGTGATCTTTCAAAAACATTTATAAAGAAACTCAACTGCCTTTTTTGCATTTTTGCGTTTAAGAGAGATTTTTCGATAAAATGTAGTCATCATTTTACCTAAACGCTAAGTCAAGAAGAAGTCAGAATAGAACGAAACTCGTAATTTTAAAGAATAATTATGGTTGGTTGTCAAATATTCTTTGCAATAATTTTGAAAAGACTGATGAAACGGATATTGTACCAAGTACATCGAATAATTTTGGAGGAAGGTCAAGGTAATCCAAAACTAAGTGCTCATCACTGACCAAAAATAAGAAATTGTCTAAAGCTAGAGAGGACATCAGCACTGTTTATCTTTAACAGCTTTGGTTATTAAATAAATAAGGATCACGAAAAACTTAGGGAGATATTACCAAAGCAGTATCAAATGCTAGTCCTTTAAAAGGGTAAAAGGGAGCATACCTACTCCTCAAATCGATGTGGGACTTACAGAGGAAAAATACCACAAAATACTATGACGATCCTTATAGACACATAATATCAATGTTATGCCTTCTTATAAAGTCATAACCATGTTGAAATAAGAGAAACTTTCAGAGTCGATTTTCAAGGTATAATGGATAACACAAGAACACAAATTTGGTAAACAAGAGCGAACAGCCAATAATTGGACTTCCGCAAAGTCTAACATTAGATACTTAGCAAATGGGGTGGTGATAGATCATCTGGGCAGAGTGCCTATAAACAAACGAGTGGTGGGTGCACAACTGGTCGTTCGCAACTTTCTCTTTCACAGCGAGTTATGCGTTAGATCTAAAACGTTTATTCCGGAATTTTAAGGAATCTGTATGGCTTTGTAAATAATAATGATTTTTCGTTATTGGTCAAAACTGAAAAATCCGTAAAGAACCATTTGGGCCAGAAATTATTAGTTGGAATTGTTGCCAACTGTAATAGTAACATAGATATTAAATTCCATTCAATTGTACCAATAGTGTGCGATATGTGATAAGAACCCAAAAATCCGTTATATGGATCTAGTCGAAAAAAAAAACTGGGTACGCAGTTTTGTTGGAACTAATATACTTATAGTATGTGTTAAGTTTAATCGAAACCGCGCCACTTAAGGCGAGGTCTTCCTCCACTGCGTCCGACGTCTGGCTGGGAATCGAAGACTCTGCTACCCGGAGTATTGGTGTCCATTCGTTCTACATGTCCTAGCCTTCTTAAAATCCAATGGCTAGTTTTTTGACTAGGGGCTCGTCGCTGTACAGCTCGTAAAGTTCATGGTTGAATCCTCGTCTACATAGCCCGTCAACGCAAACGGGACCGAAGATTTTTTGAAGAATTTTCCTCTCGAAACGACCTAGTATTTCTTTCTCCACTTTTGATACGGTCCATGCTTCAGCGCCGTAGAGGAGGACTGTGATGATCAGGATCTCCTTAGTAGTTCGAGTAAGGGCTTTACTACTGAATTGCCTTCTTAGCCCGAAGAAACAGCGATTGGCAGGAGTGATTCTTCGTTTTATTTCTGACGGGATGTTGTTGGTGAAATTCTGTCCAATTTCTCGATGTTGTGTGTCTTTTCGTGTTGACAAATATACTTAGTTTTACCCTCATTTACTGCTTAACTCATTCTTGCTGCTTCCTTCTCTATACTAGCAAACGTGGCTATGACGTCACGTTGAATCCGAACAATGATGTCAATATCGTCATAGTTGCACCAATTTTTGCAAGATTGAGCCCCTGGAGGTGGGCTCGGGAGTTTTGCACAATCCTTTCAAGAATCAAGTTAAAAAAGTCATATGGCAGCTCATTGCCTTGCCTAAATCCTTTTTCGACATCGACATATGTGTCGGTGAGGTCGTTTCGGACCTTGTTGGAGCAGCGAGAATTCTCCATCGTCATCCTGCACAGACGGACGAGATTGGGCGGTATACTAAAACTAGACATGGCTCTGTATAGCTCGTCTCTATAAATGCTATCGTATGCGGCTTTGAAATCGAAGATTAGTTAGTGGGTATCGATTTGGACTTCTTGGGGTTTTTTCCACGATCTGCCGAATTATGAATGGTTGTAGGCCAGGAAAGTCCTAAAACCACATTGATAAGGGCCCATGATCTTGTAGGTGATATTGAGGAGATTTTTACCACAGTAGTTGACGCAGTTCAGGTGGTCTCCTTTTTTGTGGACCGGGCAAACGATGCTGAGGTTCCATTCTTCGGCATACTTTCATCCCACCAGTCATCTTCGCTGGCTTTATAAAGCTCTGCGGGAAGGTCGTCATTTCTTATTAATCTTGAGTTTAGATGTTGCTATCATCACTTTAAGTCGGGTGGTATGTATAGTTTTCAGTTTTCGCTGTCGTCGCCAATATTGAATTCTTACCTTAGCTGCAACAATGTAGTGGTCCGAGTCGATGTTAGCCCCTTGGAATATTCGGAGATCCAAAATACTGGATGCGTGTCTCTTATCTACCTCACAATGAAATCAGCCTTTGCCAACTTTAACCCCATAATATAATCGTTTAACCAAACAAATACGTTATCAGGGATGTTAAATTTACCATTTAAATAATAATACTAATGGTTGGAAATTAGCTATAGGATTGCATTTGACATCCTGGTGGATATGCAACTCATTAATGTGGCGTTGAGTTCAATAATTTTTTTGCAGTTGTGTTCACACATTTCCCAACTAACATATAGGTAATTAGAGTTTTAATGGGTATACGCTCTTGATCCTACTATTAGCTGATGAATAAAAATCTGATTGCCATCATTTGCTTAATAATGACACACATTTTATTAAATTGACAATTATTTACCTAATAGTCTATGCCGCGCTATGATACTTTCAAAACCATATAAAATACTCCGGCATATTATTTGTTGGGTAATTCCCACATATCGCCAGAAAGCTAGGCACCTTTTTAGGGAGCTTAATCGCTCTTCGAGTGGTAACCAGCCAGATGCATTTTATTTACTTTTTTTTTTACAAAAACAGACGACCGTTGTTTTGCTTTACCGCCTGTCATAGTTAAGCTTTTTGGCGTCGGTTCAACCGGCAATTCTGGATCTATGTATGCTGCAAACTTTCTCATCGTTTCAAAACCAGCAAAGTGTTACTTTTCCTGCCTTTTTTAAAAGAATTGGATATGTGACTGATAAGGGTCAAGTATCCGAGGATATTATTTTGTTAGCTAAGACACCAAAAGAAAAGGAAGAATTGAAAACACAGAATGCAGCAACCCAAAAGAAGGCGATTGTGAAGCTTCTTACGAAACTGTTATGTGTTGGTTAACACATTTGACAACTAAACTCTAAGCAGTTAAACATAAAATTTAATAAAACAATGTAGTTGCAAGAAGGCCACTTATACTTCAATTAAAATGTACTTCGAAAGAGATCGTCATTGGCGTCTTATATACATAGATCTATAATGGTCCCGATATTACATTGTGATGTTTAGTATCTTAAGTCTGAAGTGTCTTGCCATGGTCTGCAATTAAGCAAAGTCTTGTGCCAATGGGTCGCATACTAACTAAATAATATATATCTTACACAGACCATATACGACAACTTTCAGTCAATCGTTGGCCATAACCTTTTCTCTTTATAGAATTCAATTATATGTCCAAGGACCTACAAAACTGCTACATGCATTTCGAGAACTTCGAACGATTAGTTCTCGCACTCTTGACGGATATTCTCCAGAGTTTGTTTCTTATTCTCATATAACGATGATGAACATTTTTTTGTAGACGACATGGGAATACATCCTTCTATTATCGATTATCGAGCCAACATGGCTCACCAGTCAGAGTAATCGTGTTACCCACGGCTCCTTAAAAAATAGAGTCGATGACACTTCAAGCGTAAATGGCTCTGTTTTCATTTTGTAAGGAAATATCTTAAAGCCTTTCACGAAAAGGCACTGTAGAGATAAACTCATAATGGTCAATTGGCACTTTGTTCAGCTGCGGCATCGATATTTTCCTTGGAACGGGAGGTGTCTGAAAACTATTTAGTTAAGTTAGAAGTTTTTTGTGCAAAAGGAGACATTTTATTCCGTGTTCCTGGTTTTAGTTTAACGAAGTTAACTTTGCTGATACACTATCCTTATTGGTCAATCGAGCTTTTTTAGTCACATGCCATAATCGATTGACCAATGAGAACAGAGCACTGGCAAACTTAACATGGGAGATCTAAAACCCGGAACAAACCCGGATGTCGAGCGCCTAGCGGGGTGTTCATCTAAATAGCACAGGATGGCTTCGTTAAAATAAGCTATATGGTCATCGGGTGGTGAGTTGAGCCTGGTGTTTATTAAGTGAATTATCTAGATCATCTTATTGGATATTAAGAAGTCGTCCAGGAATGAAGAGCTTCTAGGAAAGGGTTGAGATTTGGTGCAGTTATTGGTCAAGGATGGATTATAATAATTAGATTGGAGCCAGGATTCTAGTGTTTCACCAGTCCGAACTCCTCCATAAATGGTCCTGTTAAAGGTGCTGCCTAGGTGGAAATCACTGACACGATGGGAAGTTTTTTTTTCTGATGCCAATGAAAAGTTTTGTGAATTGCGAGGATTGCCTATCTCGGATTTCGACGCCTTGGAGTAAAAGATGATGTTTTAGTGGTCTAGATGGACTTTTTGACGGATATTCAGATGCGTTTCCTATATAAATTCAATTGATGTCTCCATGTTTGGTGTATTAGGGACGAAATTTATAATCTTTATGAACTTTACAGCCCTTGAAATTTGCAGAGTTGTTTTCACTGCAGTTAGAGCAAATAGCCTTACTGCCATCATCTCTGATATCGGGAGAGTTCTCAAGGTTCATGGGTATTTGTGCAATTGACGAACTTGTACCTATTAGCACTGTTAAAAACGTCTGTATCTTCGTATCTTCGGGACTGGATCCAGGAAAAAAGAAACTAAGAAAAGATTGTAGAAATTTTAAGTTGTTTTGAGCGGATGGTTTCGAACCTCGAAATTTTTTGATGTTAGTAGCTTTAACCTTCAGTTCGTCAATGATTTTTAATGCATTGACCTAGTCGTTAGTGCGTTGGACTATGGGGGGTCTCTGGTTCAAATCCCGAAAATGACAACACCTGAGTTTTTTTTCACTGAAAGTCTGACAAACATCCAAGAGTTATACTATCATGATAAACTTCTTAAATTTACCATTCGGATTCGGCGTTAAACGGCCACTTCTTTGTGGCGAAAATAATAACTATGCCCACGCTAATTAGGGGGATAACCTGTTTGACCCTGTTTGGGCCGTTAATGCCAGATATTAGATTATTAGTCTGAGGTTAGACCTCTAAGGATAAGGTTAAAAGTCTTGTCTTCCTACATTGTAAAGGAGTAGGCTTGCACCTCAATAGGCTTATCTGCCCTTGGATTGTCCACGTAGAGTTTACTTCTATAACCACGATTTACTATTTTATATGAAAAATCGAATGTCATAATTCGATAATTATGTATTGATTATTGACCCGCGCTGGTGGTCTTCGCTGGTGTACGTTGCATTATGTCGTGTTTTGCATCAATCTTTTGATGCTCGGGGATGAGGATGTAGTTGTTATATCGGCGGTGCTGGTTGATTCCTTACACGGCGGCTTAGGTAATATTGATGTTGCGTAAGATGGCAAATTGACTATCCATCCTCTTGGTGGACCGAACGCAAGCCGGACATGGCGATGTTAAAATGCCAGTATGTCGGTTTTGTTGATTAAATATTGCGGCCGCTAACTTCCTCTGTGTTATAGCCGATATTGGAATCGTTTTAATTCTGTTCGGCTGTTTAAATTGAGTGGCGTCTTCTTAAGGCCGTATTTTTATGTTTCTTACACTTTCATTATCTGCTTTGCAAGTAACGTGTCAATTATTATGCTAAACTGAGCTGCATTCACAGCTGGAACTGCTGTCTGTGAGAAACTGTTTTAGCTTTATATTTTTAACAGTCATTTTTTCACTTCACAAATATCACCTTTTTTTTAATAGAAAAACAACGCTTTGTTAAATTTGAACGAACAAAGTTACGTCAATTTATTTAACACATGCTTTGACATATTCACTTTCTCAGTGGTTTTAACTTCTGCTAACCTCAGCTAAAAAAAAAATGCCGGAAATGATTAAAATCTTCGCTTAAAAATATTATTTGCCACAACCCATTCAGAAAATAATCCCTTCTTTGCTTTAATCTACGGCGCTTTACAGCCACGTTAAGTAAACATTAATTCTTTTCATTTTAAAGCGCTAATACAATGTGTATCTTCATCGTGAATCACGCTACAGATTCAGGTTTGATGTTTAATTTTTGTACGTCCCTATCTGCTGTTTTCAATATACGACTGTCATTTTTGATTTGATTTATTTATTACTATGCGATTATATTTTGTAATGTAGTGAGAGATTAGAGTTGCACACAACATATATATATATATATATATCTATTATATAAATTAAGAGAATGTACATCATAATTGTAAGATCAGCAAACACTGGTCTCGACAGCCAGTCTCTTGTCATCCGCCGACGCGATATGTAATTCGCCTATTAATATAAATAAATAACTGGGATATAAAGGAAATGTGTTTCACTAACTAAGCAATACACTACAAGTGGCGACGAGGACTTATTATTGGTGGTGTATTTGATACAAAAGTAGTGGACTAATAAGAAGTAAAAACTAAAAGTAAAAGTGCCCACGTGTGAGGAAAAAAAAAAAGAAAAAAGAAAAAGAGAGACACAAATTCCACTCTTCTTACAAAGAAGATGAAGAGTCGGTCCAACAATGGGCCGCAAGAGTAAGAAGTTTGGCAACGAAGTGTGAGTTTGGACAACATTTAGACATGGTGTTAAGAGACAAGTTTATTATGGGACTAGGAAAGAGCCCCGAAAAAGATAAACTGTTTTTAGAGATTCCAATTGAAACGAGTTTTACTTTGGAAAAAGCTCTTCGAGTGGCTCAGGCAGTGGAGTGTGTTCGACAACAATACACAACGGAACAAGCAAATGAGTCAAGCTCTATGAATATATATAGAATGCAGAGGGACATACGAGGACGCGACAGCAGTCATAGGTTGGAGAAGGGAATTAGGCGAGAAGGCGAGAGTATGCAGCAGCAGCAATCTAAAAGTTCTAAGCAGATCACGAAGTATAATGGAAGTGCATGCAAAGTGTGCGGGTATAACAATCATTCCACGGATCGATGTCGATATAAAAATTACAATTGTATTATATGTAATCAAAGGGGACATTTAAAAAATATGTGTAGATTGGGTAGAAATGTAATGGGACATGGAAAGCATCATTTTATTAGTGATGAGGATAATGAATCAAGCGGTATTAATCATTCGTATTCGGAACTTAATTGTAAAAATGATGAAATGTCAATTTTTTATTTTAGAACAAACTCAAATTGGAAGCCAATAACAGCATGTGTCACGGTGAATGGAGTTCCTTTAGAAATGGAGATAGACTCAGGAGCATCCATTTCTGCTATATCAAACAATTTTTTTGATAAACATTTTTCGAATTTAACGCTTAATAAACCCAGATTAACTCTAAAGAATTATAATGGAAGCCTTTTGAATGTGATAGGTGTGGGAATGTTTGAAGTAACATTTAATAAAGTCACTCAGCTCTTAGAACTATATGTTATTAAGAATGGGGGTCCTCCCATATTAGGCCGTAACTGGATGCATGCTTTCAAATTAGAAGTAAGGGAAATAAATTATTTTGATTGCATGGATAAGGAGCTAGCGCATGTTTTAGATAGGTATTCAGACCTTTTTGATGGTGGTTTAGGAGCATTTAATAAGCATAAAGTATCGTTGAAGCTGAAAGAGGGAGCGAAACCAAAATTTTTTCGTCCGCGCAAGCTACCATTTGCATTAAAAGATAAGGTTGAAAGGGAATTGGAGAAGTTGGTAATGTTAAATGTTTTAGAACCAGTTACATACAGTGAGTGGGGCACCCCTATTGTGCCAATTTTAAAAAAAGATGGTTCGGTGAGAATTTGTGGCGATTATAAAATAACGTTAAATCCTCAACTATTAGTAGAGCAATACCCTCTTCCGAGAATTCAAGAAATTTTCGCAGAAGTGCATGGAGCAACGGAGTTCTCAAAAATTGATTTGTCTAATGCATATCAACAATTTATTTTAGATGAAGAGTCAAGTAATCTTACGACCATATCAACAACTAAAGGCCTGTTTAGATACAAGCGATTGGTATACGGCGTAGCATCTGCGCCAGCAATTTTTCAAAGAAACATTGAGGCTTTGTTGCTAGGGATTCCGGGCGTAAAAGTATTCATTGATGATTTGTTGATTTCTGCAGAAAATAGGCAGGAACATATGAAAAGACTTCATACGGTATTTTCGAAGCTAAAGGAAGCCGGTCTAAAAGTTTCAAAAAAACAAATGTGAATTTTTGAAACCATCCATAAACTATTTAGGACACATAATAGATAAACACGGTTTGCATAAAGACGAAAGTAAGATGGACACAATTAAAAATTTAGCCCC
The DNA here is from genome assembly GCA_932526625.1 of Rhingia campestris. Classification (NCBI taxonomy): domain Eukaryota; kingdom Metazoa; phylum Arthropoda; class Insecta; order Diptera; family Syrphidae; genus Rhingia; species Rhingia campestris. The sequence continues at coordinate 65,574,587 of OW052182.1, forward strand.
CCCCCAAAAATATTTTGGAGTTGCAATCTTTTTTAGGGGTGGTAAATTATTATCGCCAATTCATGCCAAATTTGGCAACAGATGCTTCATCCTTATATGAACTTTTACCAAACAAATTTGAGTGGGGGGTAAAACAACAAAACGCTTTTAAAAATGTAAAAGAAAAAATGGCAGCAAAAATTTGTTTGGCGCATTTCGATCCCACTTTAAAATTAAAATTAATAGTTGACGCAAGCCCAGTTGGGCTAGGAGCAGCATTAGTACAGGTCTACGAAAACGAGTTAGAAAGACCCATTTCATTCGCTTCAAAAAGATTATCGGCGACTGAAATGAAATATTCTCAAATCGAAAGGGAGGCATTGGCCATTGTTTTTGGGATTAATAAATATCACCAATATCTTTTTGGGAAGAAGTTTGTGCTGGTGACAGACAACAAGCCTTTAGTCGCTATTTTCGGGGAAAAGAAGGGTGTTCCAGCATTGTCCGCAAATCGGCTTCAAAGGTATGCTTTATTTTTACTTGGCTACCAATATGAGGTCAAATACATTAAATCAAAGGAAAATATAGCTGATTACTTTTCAAGGGCAGTTGAGAATGTTTCGAGTGAGGAAATTAGAGAACAGGGTATGGGGAGTGATGAGGTTTTTGTTAACTATTTGCAGGAACACTTAAATTCAGAAATCACTTTTCAAAAAATTAAAGAAGAAACCATAAAAGACAAAACTTTGCACAAGGTAAGAGAGTTCGTTCAAAATGGATGGCCAAATAAAGTAAATGATGTAGATTTGCTTCCATTTTTTAGAAGACGAAATGAACTTTCTTTGGAAGCAAATGCGTTATTTTGGGGATATAGGGTTATTATACCTGAAGCGCTAAGAAAATGTGTTCTAGTAGACTTGCACAAATCACACCTAGGAATTGTCAAGATGAAAGGATTGGCAAGGGCATTTTTGTGGTGGCCATGTTTGGATAAACATTTAGAAGACATGTGTAAGTCTTGTGAGCAATGTTTACCCTTTAAAAGCAGCCCAGCTAAATGTCCTTTGATTAACTGGAAATGGCCAAACAAGCCATGGGAACGGCTTCATCTAGATTTTATGGGTCCAATATTTGGTAATTTTTTTTTAGTAGTAGTTGACACCCATACGAAATGGTTTGAGTGCATTAATATGAATCAGAGCATTACTAGTACAAAAACTATAGATCAATTAAGATCAATGTTCGCTCGGTTCGGGTTACCGAAGGTAGTAGTAACAGACAATGGTAAATCGTTTGTTTCGGCAGAGTTCCAAACATTCTTAATCAAACATGCTATAGAGCATATAACTTCTCCGGTAGGTCACCCAGCAACAAACGGTCAAGCGGAAAACAGTGTTAAGACTATTAAATTAGGGTTAAAAAAAGCGTTAAATTCAATAGGTGGAAACCGTACAATAAATGAATGTTTGGATGTAGTTTTAATGGATTATAGGAACTCTATTCACTGTACCACGGGTTATTCACCAGCTCAAATTATGTTCAAGAGAAATATAAGAACAAGATTTGATTTATTGAATCCTTTTAAAAAAGACGAAGAATTAAATATAAATGAAATGAAAAGTAAGGTAGAAATTAATCAAAGTAATCAAAGAAAAAACTATGTTGGTAAAAAGAAAAGAAAATTGATAGTTCATGATTTTGTGATGGCTAAAGATTATTGTGTTCCTGGAAAAATAAAATGGGTAAAAGGCAAAATATATCGTATTTTAGGTAAAAGGTATTATCTTGTTCAAATTCCTACAAAAAATAATATTTTATGGAAAAGACATATAAATCAATTAAGATTTTGTGAAGAAAAAAAAAATCATATATATGTTCCACAAATTTTAAAGGATATCAGTCTAAAAATAAATGTAAATAATAAAGAAAATCCATCAAATGGTAGAGAAGTTGCAAACAAAATCCGCACAGATGGGGTGACCCAACAAATCAAACATAGATATCCTTTAAGATCTAGAATGAATTCGACCTAATTATTTTTGTTACAAAATATTGTTAAACGTTTAAACTTAAAATATCAGTAACATAATATATGTAAAATAAGCGAATTAGGGGGGAGACTGTAATGTAGTGAGAGATTAGAGTTGCACACAACATATATATATATATCTATTATATAAATTAAGAGAATGTACATCATAATTGTAAGATCAGCAAACACTGGTCTCGACAGCCAGTCTCTTGTCATCCGCCGACGCGATATGTAATTCGCCTATTAATATAAATAAATAACTGGGATATAAAGGAAATGTGTTTCACTAACTAAGCAATACACTACATATTTAAACTATAAATCAAATATTTTGTATCAAAAATATAACTTTGCACACAAAAATGAATGGAGAAGACAGTTTTTGGTCCTATATGAACCGTAATCATCTCATAATTATTAATTTTTGTTATCTTTGTATCTTCAATTTGTGTGTGATTTGCTTTTTTGTATAAAGTTAGGCTAAAACTATATGAACCGTAATCATCTCATAATTATTAATTTTTGTTATCTTTGTATCTTCAATTTGTGTATGATTTGCTTTTTTGTATAAAGTTAGGCTAAAACATAAATTGTTACACAAGATATAATTGGATTTGTTTTGCTATTGCAGATCTATCAGTAGTTATGTGGATGAAGATAAAGATTCAACGCAAAATGAATAACGTTCCCCTACCGTTCTGCCAAATATGTATACCAAACATTTTCGAGGAATTGAGAAATGTCGACGATGATGAAACTCTTACCACATATTTATATTTCATTTATTTTAAAATGTATTGCTCAGAAGTAAACACACTATATTGCCAACAGATTTAGGTTCCGAATTTTTTCATTTATTTTACATAAAAGTGCTACCATTTTTATGATTACCAATAGTTTTTCACAACCGAAATAATATTAAATCAAAACAAAAATTATTCTTGTCAAACTGACGGCTATCAATTGCATTGGTGTAAGTGCTAGAAGGGGTAAATCTGCAGAAAAATCCAGATCTGCAAAATTGATTTGAGATAAAAAAATGTTTTGACCAATGGAGTACAACAACTGTCAAAATCGGTCTTTTGAAAGAGATCAAAAATATTATTGATTTTTTATCAATTCTCGATTGACCAATGAGAACAGAGCTTACTCTAAGATATCTTACAAAACTGAAATCTTGAACATGACCATTGATTATTAAGGTTGTGCGTTAGCGCAACGGGCAAAAGCGTGATTTTTGTTTTAGCCATAATTATGTTTTATACATTACACTACGTTCTCACTGAGCGGTATTAAATTTGCAAATACAATCGAAGTTTACTGAATTTGTCATTCAAATTCAAATTTCTTGGAAATGTGGTAAAACAATTATTGAAAATACACAGTAATTGATGGTCGATTTTTTGCTCTGTATCTGCGGCGATTATTTAACTTCATTCAGAACTTCCTTGTAATTTTCCATTTTTTCCGGGCCACACTTTCATCCCAACACCGTGGCCATACACAAAAAAGCATCGTTGCAATGAAGTCAGCTTTTACACCTGGAACACGAGAAAATTTGAAACAATCACCTCATATTCTATGTCACTGATACTGATATTGGGGTCTGCACTCGGCGAAGCCAATTTTCAAATTAGTATATCAGTCAAAATGAAATATTTTAGGAAGTGAAACGTTCATGCCCACACCGAGAATTCAGTTTGAAATGGATTCTCGGTGGATTTTCGATGTAATCATAGGTACTTTCTCTGTTTGGCTCAAATAAAATTTACTGTCTCGTTGGAGATGACTTTCATTCCAATGAACGTGTGGCCAGGCACTTTCAATGTCAGTATAGACAACTTATGAATCAGCAACCTAAGTCTTTCCAATTTCTGCTGCCTCTGTTTTTTTTTTTTTTTTTTTCAAGGAATTATTGATGAAATTTGACCCTTCATTTTCACCCTTCAACTGGTTATATTGTATCCCCCTTATTCATTAGAATTCACTAAAACACATCTCAACGGTTGTATAGCTATACAGTGCATATTTATATATATACAGCTTTTATTCAGGGTCGCACAAATTCTAATTCATAAAATATTTCCTAATCCATAATAGTTATACAGGGTTTGTGTCAAATAAATTACCAAAAAGAGGGAAATCTATTACAATTGGCTGTTTCACAACTACGCAAGTTTTGCATGCAAATAATTTTCCACAGTAAAAATCAGTAAGAATCAGTAAATATTATTTTGTACGGGAACAAACCTAATGTTGAGTCTGTATGTAATGGCTAAACCACAATCACACTTAGAAGCTTCGCTTTGCCGACGTGCTTTACGCATGCTTTGACATATTTACATGTACTCCACAACCCTTTCAGAGAAAATCCCAGAAAACAACAACAATTTTTTGACAATACACACTTTTTCCAACCATCACTTTGACCCACGGCGCTTTGCAGCAACTTTACGTTAAGATTTTACGTATTTCATTTTGTGGTTGAAGCTCAACGCCAGGCAAAGATACATTGTGATAGATAAAATTGATTTCATATGGTTGAACTAGGTGCGGCAGTCAAACGCAACGCACCAAAGCATGATTGTGTTCCAGCCATAAAGAAGAATTACCATTTCAATAAATTAAACCGTGAAACACAAGTGCTGAAATAAAAAATTCCCTGGAAGATTTTTTCCAAATAACAATTGAACCTTTGGAAGCCTTGATGCTCAGACGTCAGTGCATACAGAAATAAAATAAATAGAATACCCTTATACAGGCACTATTCAACCAGAGATCAAGTAAGAAGAGATAGGAAATGTACGTCTTCCCCTTTTATCACTCGATTTCTTACGTGTCATTTTGACACATAAATTACCATACAAGTGTGTATCTGATTGGGCCGAGGTGGGGAATTTATCTGTCAAAATCGTGGAAAATCTGTCATCTGTCAAAATCGTGGAAAATTAAAGGATAAGCTTGTAAGAAAAACGTAAAGTCCTGGAAAGTTTCCTATCTCTCCCTTACTTGATCTCGGCTATTCAACCATCAGCAGAGATAAGGGAAGTAAAGAGATACCAAACTTCTACCTCTCTCACCCTGAATCCCCGCAAAAGTTGGTTGTTTTTGTTGTAATCCACCACCAATGCACTCCTGTCTGTGAATACATGTATTTACAATTGAAAGAATTCAGTGAACGAAAAATTTTAGGTTTGCACACTTTCATTAACAGCTGTTTAGTAGTGTGGTGGATTTATTTTTGTTTTGACATTTCAATTTCAATCGACATCCACACAATTTTTATTTTTTCGTGATTGTTTTTATTTACAATTGATTGTGTATCTAACAATTTTAATAAAACCAATATTGGGAAAAATAAATTAAAAGTAAACCCCATAAATATATAAGTGTCGAAAGTGCAAAAGATCTGCATACGTTTGTAGCCACACAAGTAACACCAGTCACCCAATTAATCATCCATCTGTGCAAGCAGACCAATTCAAGACGAATATAATTAATGGATGTGCAATTTTGCTCAGGCTGTTAAAAGAAAAAAGTGAGTCGCCAAAGACAACACCAGTTGAAAACATCATCACCCCCAGGAAATATGGTACGTTTTTTTCGTTTGATTTGTGATATATTATCTTTATCTGGACTTTATTTGCAGTTGTCTAGCTAACATCACAAAAATTGGAATCCCTCATAATCATGAGACTACGTGTTAAAGAAGAACGATATTTAAGTGAAAGTTATTTCGACGTCATTCAACGCTTCTGTTGGAGTTTCAGCCGCCCGCTGCGACTACTGTGAAAACAAAATCTTCTCGTCTATATAAATGTTCTATATTCAAGCATCATGATCTACCTATCCAGCAGTGTGTCAATATCGTCAAGAAATAAAAACGGTAACATAAACGGCAACGACTGGAAAAGCGTGATTATTTAAGTGTTTAAACGTAAGCGAAACAACCCCCTAATGAAACTTACAGACTTTAAATGTCAGTTGAACAACATGTTAGCACACACAAGCGTGTGTTTTACGTTGTTTTGAATAGAAAAAACACTTTGAACACCAACAAAGGTAGAAAGACTGGGTGTGAGTGTTCACCCTAGCAACACTAATTATTGGTTTTTATTCAAATGTCATGAAACGCTGATTTACTTAACTGAAATCAGCATTAGGCTATCTGTGTAAATTGACCTGTGTTATACCTTACACCTAGTAAGTCATGTCAATAAACACCTTTAACAAACCGACTATGACACCGACGTAGATGTTTGTAAACAACACACCCTAAGACACATTCCGAAACTTTAATGTTTAATAAAACACTCATAGTTCTTTATATTTAATTGTTTTATTATTTTAAAAAGAACTCAACAAATCAGTACAATACAATACAATTCTGCGCGCAATTTTTATAGTGAAATGAAATGAATTTTGCGCGCAAATTTAATAACGAAATGAAATGAGATATTTTTCTGAAGTAGGTAATGATTGTCATTCTACACAAATGAAACAGAATTTTTCACTGATTCCAAGTAAAATCCCAGTTCCATCATATTTTGTGTTCCAATGATAGCTATAACTAGGTCCCAACTGGAGCCAGTGAAATACACAAACTTGCAGTGTTTGAAATTGGAGACGAAAATGATGAAACCATGAATTTTACGAGCTGTACAGCGATGTAGAACTGGTAAACAATCTCCGCATTGGACTTTTAAGATGACTATGACATGTATAGCGAATGGACACCAATACTCCGTTTTGCAGTCTTCGATTCCCAGCCAGGCGACAATTAGAAATTGTCCTCATGCAACTTGAATTGTGAATTGCTAAACTGAAAGATTATTCAATTAGACTTGGAACGGTTGGAAGTGATGTAATTTTTCTACTTACATATATTATGTTTTTATTACTTCTGGACACAAACACTCCGGCTAGCAGTCTTCGATTCCCAGCCAGTCGTAATTAAATGGCTATATTTTTACAATTTAAAAAAAAACACAAAACACAAAAAATGTAAACAAATTAATGTAAACAAGCAATCAAAATAATAAACTGACAGCAGAATTTTAGCGATTGGTGAATATAAACATATTTTTTTGGACGTATTCAGTAAAGAAATTATTTATTTTTCAAATAAAAAAAACATGGTTAGTTTGACCAGGTTACTGTAATAGATTTCCGTCTTTGTTACATAATGCAATAAAAATTCAAAAACAAAACGAATAGCAGTATTAATGAATCATAAGTACACGAAAAATCAGAATTCTTTTTTATTGTAACCAGTAGATTTTATGCTTCTAATATTTTTTCAATCATATATAAATAAATAGATATTATTTTACGTTGTCTTTAGGTTTTTCGGAAATTTGAAGTTAGTTTATTTTGTCACATTGGATTTACGTTTTCACGATTTTATAAAATTTTTACGGAATGCTGAACGCATTGCTTATTTCAAAAATTTCTGTTGGATGCGCTCATTGATGGTGACATTGCTAAAGCAACTCAATTCCGTTGTGAATTTCCACCTCTTCATGGGAAGGTTATTGGTGAGGTCGGTGAGGTGGCGGGGGAAAATCAAAACATTTTGAGCAAAAAATGTGGGGAATAACTTATCTCACGCACACTTGTTTGAAAATGTGATAGTATGTGTAAGATAAGTAAAAATGGGTGAATTTAGCTTGTAGGCAAATCCAGAAGTTTGGTATCTCTTTACTTCCCTTATCTCTGACCATCAGACGCGTTTAGGATATGCAGCCTCTATTCAAAGTTGTATACGTTTTATGAAGAAGATTTTTGCGTTTAGAGGCATTTTAAGGAGTGCATAACTTTATACACTCCTTATAATGAGTTTTTAAATAAGGCTGTTAGTCCTCTTTTTCAGCAACACTAGAATTATTATTTTAATACATTTAATCCATTTGAGCTAACAACAAATTGTGTTATTTAATTCCATTTTCAACAATTTACAATTATTGTAATTTACTTTGGACTTTTTTTTTTCTTGTTTACCGCATATGAACATTTTTTTTGTAGAATTTGCCGTACAGAATTACCGTACATCCGGGTCTACCTGTTCTACTGTTCAACTAAATCCACAAAACAAACACACCTCTTACCTTCATCCAACTGTCAGTGTCAACTTCAAGTTCATTTGTGGACTTTTGACATTAGTCATAATTTTAGTGACGAAAACAATTATTATTTGCATTTTTTTTAATCAAATTTTACATTGTTACTGTAAAACATTAATAAATTAGTGTCCAAATTAATATTAATATAGATACGAAAACATTGCGATATAGACTGCTCTCAAAATGGCAGGATCTGCGCTTAGGCGATTAATGGCTGAGTACAAACGTATGAACAACAGCAGAATATTTCCACTTCTAATATCTCCAAAACTAATATATAATCGCTTCCGTATGTAGAGCTTACCATGGATCCACCTGAAGGAATTGTTGCAGGACCAGTAAGTGAGGATAACATTTTCGAATGGGAAGCACTGATAGCGTACGTTTGTATTTATAAATTAATTTATTCAAAGCTAAACTTGTTTCTTGAATAACTTTCAGTGGACCCGAGGGCACCTGCTTCGAAGGAGGTGTATTTCCAGCAAAATTAATTTTTCCTCCAGACTATCCCCTGAGCCCGCCAAAAATGAAATTCACATGCGAAATGTTTCACCCGAATAGCAAGTTGATTGTTATCTCTGATTAAGTAAACGCTTTTAAACTCTGTAAATAGTCTTTCCAGATGGTCGAGTGTGTATTTCTATTCTTCACGCGCCTGGCGATGATCCCATGGGGTACGAATTGTCCGCTGAACGTTGGAGTCCAGTGCAAAGTGTCGAGAAAATTCTACTCAGTGTTGTATCCATGTTAGCTGGTAAGTGTTGTACTTTTAATCTCACATTCGGTAACTAAAAAAAAAGTTATTTTTGCAGAACCTAATGACGAATCGGGTGCAAATGTTGATGCATCGATCATGTGGCGGGAACATAGGGATCAATTTAACGAAATAGCAAGGCGATTAGTAAAAAAGTCGCTAGGCCTTCCCACATAGGTTAGAAAAACATATTCTAATAGCAATGAAGTGGCGTGTTTGTAGGTTCTTTTCTCCCCCTTTTCGTTTTTTTTTTTTGCTTACCATGGACATGCTGGTATATAGTATATTCCTTAATTAACGTTAATAATACATTTTTACTGAATAATTTGTTAACAAATCTATAATCAAAAGACACGCTACGTAATAGCCCCTCTCCTTCATTATAACTTAGTATTTGTACTTCTTAAGTTTTTTGGGATATTCAAGAAGAACAATAAATCGGAATGTGTAATATTAAAAGGACACTGAAATGGATTTAGGATTAAAGAAAAAAAATGCAATATTTGTCCGTTGGTTTAATTTTTTGCAAATTTGCTGTTTAATTGGTCACCACTGGAATGTTGTTTACGGATTTTTGCTCGTAATGAAAAGATGACGGTTCACCAGTTAGAAATAGCCAAATGTTTGCTCATAATTGTCCTCATTTACTTTAAGGTCAACGGATTTCGACTGTTCTTCAATCGCTGTGAACGTTTTTATCACGACCCATGATGTCAATATCGTCCACATAGCTCAGCAGCTGGACGGACCTACTGAAAATAGTGCCGTCCGTGTTGACACCTGCCTTGCGCACTATCTGCTCCAATACAAGATTGTCCCCTTGCCGAAATCTGGTACATGTTTGGAATAGTTCGGAGGAGCTACTTCCAAACTGCACGTTGCAGCGCGTGTTTTCCAGCGTCACGCGACACAGCTGAATCAGTTTTGCCGGGATTTCGAATTCGGCTATCGCCATATAGAGCTCCTGACGTTGTATGCTTACATACGCGGCTTTGTCGATGAATAGGTAGTGAGTTTAGACTTGAAATTCGTTGGTCTTTTCTAGGATTTGCCTCAGTGTGAAAATTTGGTCTATAGTCGATCTGCCGGGCCGGAAGCCACACTGGTAAGTGCCGATTAGTGTATTGCAGAAGGGTTTAAGACGTTCACACAGTACGTTCGATAGGATCTATCTTTACCCAAAGATATTTTAACACGCTCCTTAAAACCGGTTAATTGGCCGCCGAAAGCGCATTATCCACAAAAAATGGGGTCGCCGATTTTTCAATGCTGCCAAACTCAAAAGAAGTAATGTCGTAAAAAAAAATCCGATTCTAGTACTCTCTGTCGTTTTTTGTTGTGTGGTTGCGTTGATGTTTTTTTATTTTATTTATTATAACAAAAGCTAAAAAAAACTGACCTTTAAAAGATGTTTACATTCAATTTATTTAAGTATAGCACTACTTAATCAATACTTTGCGTGATATATTTAACAGTGTATGGTTTGAGGATTCAACAGATGAGTAAAAACAATGTTGTAGCAAGCATAATCATCACTCCCGTCCTTTTGGAATTTTTATATGGGTACATAATGTATATTGTTCCAATAGCTTATGGGAACCCACGTATATCTCGGAACTTTTTTATTAGCTTTATTTGTTCAGACTTTGTTGTTAGCATTTTTACAAATTGCGACCTCTTTGAGGGAAATGCATTTGACAAATAACACAAACCATAGATTGGTTAAATACATGATTATTGAGAAAATTGGGCAAAACTCAAACACCAGAGGCACAATCTTTCAAAAATCGTTGCAACTACTAGCATACGCCGACGATATTGATATCATTGGTCGGACTCAACGTGATGTCATAGCCACGTTTGTTATTATACAGAAGGAAGCGGTAAAATTGGGTTTAGCAGTAAATGAGGGTAGAATTAATGTATATGCTCTCAACAGGAAAGGACACACAACATCGACAAATTGGACAAAACGTCACAATCGACAAATATAACTAGTATGGGACTTTGTCCACCTCTGCTCCGCTGTTAACTCTGACAACATCTTGTCAGAAATCAAACGAAGAATTACTCTTGCTAACCGCTGTTTCTTTGGGCTTAGAAAGCATTTCAGTAGTAAAGCCCTCACCAGAGATAAGGGAAGTAAACTTACTCAGTTACTTAGTTAACCTCTGTACTTATTTAATATCTGGCCCTCACTCGAACTACTAAGGAGATCCTATATAGGACCCCCATCATCCCAGTCAGCTTTACGGCGCTGAAGCATGGGCAGTATCAAAAGTGGATGAAGAAATCCTTAGTCGATTTGAAAGGAAAATCTTCGTTCCCGTTTGTCTTGACAGGCTATGGAGACGAAGATTGAGCCAAAAACAATAGAAGTGGTCAGAAACTCCCCGTTTAAGGTGGCTAGGAAATGTAGAGCGAATGAAAAATAAAACTCCGGCTCGCAGAGCCTTTGATTTTCAGCCAGGCGTCGGAGACACCAGAAGAAGACCTCCTCTTAAGTGGCGCGAACAAATAGAAACCGACCTCAACCAACTTGGAGTTGCCAACTGGGGGCAGTTAGCTTAGGACCGTGCTAATGGGCTAATTGGAGAGGCATGTTGTAAGGCATGATAATTAAGTTGTTGAAAATCACCGCACAAAAACATAAAATAAATTTCAAGATGGAAATTCTCGTATATGTCAAAATTTAAATTCTTAGGCAGCATTCCTTCGCGCTTAAGTTAGGCAACCTTTAGGCAACGTTGTCTAAATGCGAAAATCGATTATAGATACGTGTCTGAATTTGTAAATCAAGCCTACATGGATTACTTTGGGAACCAATTACAAATAAATATTAAATCCTGGATCCCAAATTTAGTGTGTAAAAACTGTGTTGAGTCTCTGCGATTTTACCCGGGATCTCCACGAGCAATAATTCATAGAATGCAATGTGGCATTCTATTTATATTCAATGTCGATAATTTAAATTTTATTCTATCATCACATAATTCTATTTCGCTTCAAACATAATTAAAAGTTTGATACATTTTGTTATTGGTTCTTGAAGAAATACATTTTTGGTTCGAAGAACTCTTTCTGGGGCATATAACTTAAATTCTTGAAGTATAACTGGACATATTATACGTTAAGAAAATACATCATGAATACACAGAATACAAGAAACATTTCGTTTTTTTTCTAATGTAGAGTCGCTAGTGGCCGGCCCCTTAAGGATTTTTCGTGATGAAATATATCACAGTAACAACAAATACTAACATTTTCGAATTATTCTTAAAATAAATTATTATTTATTAATTTGTTCGTCTATAAAATAAAGAAAAAAATAATTATTGTTACCAGAAAATTATTTAATTAGATTTTAGTAAAAGAAAAAAAAATTTCCAGTGGACGGCCCCTTTTTTCCTATTTCCGACCAGCTCGTGTCCCATCCTCGGCCACCCAGTAAAGAAAGGGCTTAAATTGTTTAATATTTTTTATTCAAATGTTTTATTACAGGAAAATTAAGAAACAAATATTTTTATTATAGAAATAAATTAAAACAAATTAAATTAAAATTTCCTTTTTAAAGGCTAAAACAATTATCTACAAAACTAAGAACTAAAAAAATCCTTAAATTTAATTCAGGTAGGAACATTTTTTTAAAGCTAATAAAAATAATTTGATAGATAAATATTATTATTTTTTAATACATTTTAAAGAATTTAATAGGTAGGTTTAAGAGATGTTTAATTGAAAAAAATCATTTAAGTTTTTTTTATCACAGTCTTGCAGCTATTTGGGACAGTCTTTTTTCGTTTCGTTGTTTTTTTCTTCCCTTCTCTTTTTTCTTGCCGCTCAAGCTTCCTTTTTTCCACTTCGGAGGCTTTAATTTTTTTCTCATCATCTTTGTTTTCCTGGAAAGTTTTCCAAGCCTGAGATGAAATTGACATTGGTGGCTTGCGAGCCTTTATAAATCTTCGGACGGAGTCTTGTATTGGTTTCGGGTATTTCAAAAACTTTTCAAAAATGGATGGACTTTTTGGGGTTTGAGGTTCTGTGTGGTAAAAATAATTATTTTAATTCGTTTAGGTAAAAATGAAAAATTAAGCATACGAATTGTGGTTTGTGTGTTTTCCTCCATTATGTGGGAAGAAATTTCTTGTAAAATAATATTATCATTCACAACGGGTGAAAAACTTCTTTCATTTTGTATTTCCAACTCCATATTAGTATCTTACAAAAAGAAAAATTTAGTTTAAATAAAATGCAGATTCCTAATTAAAAGTTATTTCTACCTATGACTGCTTCCCAATCGTGTGGACTTTTATCTGGTAAGGAAGCTTCTTGAACACTGTCTTTATTGGGTTGAAATACTCTTAACAATGTGCCATCGGAGGTAACTTCGTAGATCCCTTCAATATCATGGGTACTTTGAGAATCGCCAGAAACTGTTTGTTTAGCCTGACGAATAACTTCAAGCACAACTTTATGGTCGATATTTTTATTTTGGAGATCATCTTTTAGATGAAGTATTACTCTTTCGGCTTCTAAAAAACTTGCATGTGGAATATTTTTAGCATTACCACTTCCAACATTCACAATGCTGCCTATATCGCAATCGATGTTGACCGCAAAGTCCTCATTAAGACAATTTCCTAGACCTAGATCGCCATCTTCATCAAAATCCAAACAATCAGCATCATTTTCAGGGTCGCGAGCAGACACACGACCAAAATCTGGACCAAAATTGCCCGCAGAATCACCAGCGCCACCAGAATTACCGTCAGAACCATCTCCAGATTTACCACGAGAATCACCACTTGAACCACTGCCAACATCAGCACCAAGATTTAAAACTTCTAACGCATTTTTAATACATTTCGAGTAGTCGACGGCATTCGGATCAAATGGAAATATTCCACATTTTTTGAAAGCATTTTGTATGATGGTCGTCCTATCCTTGTAATTCAGGAGCTCATCTAACACACCACAAAAACTCTAACACACCACAACAACATTGTGCTGCCGTGACTACCCGAACGTTTGCGCCATTCGTTTAAAATATTTTTATAATCCGACTTCAGGCCTTTAAAAGCTCCCACATCAGCCGGCTGAAGAATATGGGTGGTATTTGGAGGAAGTGCATACAAAATTATGTTTTCGCTGCTGCAAAAGTAGCTTAATTCAAGCGACATGTGGGAAGCGTGTCCATCGACAAAAAAAAGAACTTGACGTTTAATATTATTTTTGGAAATCCAAACGTTCAGACCCTCTTTCACAAATTGCAGAAAAGTTTCCCCCCGCATCCATCCACTGTCCGTCTTGCCAAAAACCCAGTCAGGCTTCTTATTTTGCACTAATTTCAGCCATTTAGGGGACCTTTTATAAGGCAAAACCACCATTGGAGGAAGGGTTCTTCCATCTGCTGAAAAAGTCATCAGCACAGTTAAGTTCTCTTTTTCATTTGCTGTCTTGATTTCGTAAAGGTTTTTGATTCCTTTTGGAGCAATGACATTTCCAGTTTTCGGAGCCATGCTGAAACCCGTTTCATCGGCGTTAAAAATTCTAGAAGAATCCTCAAGAATGTCTAAAGCATCTTCTTCTGTTAAGTATTCTTTGAGCTCTCTAAACCATTTTCTTATTGCTTCCTCTGTTATTTGAGCGCGGCTTTTAGACACAGTTTCAGCGGTTCGTAGGCTTAAATCGGGATGGCGTCGCATAAAACCGTAGTACCATTTCTTACCGGGTTTGCTGTCCTTGAAAGGAGTTTTGCGGCCTTCTTCTTGGAGAATATCTTGAACCGTTTTCAAGAGGTTTTCACGGGTCTGTGAAAAACCACATTTCGCTAGATTTATAAGCCAGTTTTTGAGCTTGTTTTCTTCTTCTGCAGAGAGCACAGGGCAGGGTCCGAATTTCCCAATATTATCCGCGGTTCTGTTGTGAACTCGGTCCTGAAGAGTCGTCCTTGGAATATTAAACCTTCTTGCCGCTTCTCTTATTGGCAGTTTGTTTTGACGAATTTCAAATAAGGCTTGTTCCAAATCTGTGCCGCTATATAAAATGAAACGTTTCTTCTTGTCCTTAGCGTGCTTCTCACTTGCCCGGGTCATATTTAAGCGGCTTAAAACAAGAATTTTAATATTTTAAAATCAAAAAGTAAGTGGGAACCTTTGAAACACTTGTTTTTAAGCCTAATATAAAACAAGGGGACGGAGTTAGGTAACGTGTGTCCTAATTACGGCCACCAACATTTCTAGTTGAAAAGGGACGGCCGAGAACTGGAAAACTTTGAATTTTAACTACATTTTTTTCTACAAGATGATCAGAGTAGGTTTAT
The DNA here is from genome assembly GCA_932526625.1 of Rhingia campestris. Taxonomy (NCBI): domain Eukaryota; kingdom Metazoa; phylum Arthropoda; class Insecta; order Diptera; family Syrphidae; genus Rhingia; species Rhingia campestris. Next base: position 65,589,796 of record OW052182.1, read on the forward strand.
CTGTCATTTGGCGTACTCAGTTAAAAAAAAAAAAAAAATCGAGTTGCCTATCTCCGGCCGGGGCGGCCAACAATAGGCAACGACGTTTATTTGAGTGGCCTAACTCCGGCCGTCTTGAAATCGACAATAAATACAGAAGTTTTTAACATTTTAAAGTGAATTTTAATGAAAAATAATATATTTTATAAGAAAAACAACATTTGAAAACACTTACCCACAAAATTTTTACACAAAACACTAATTACCACCGCAGTTTCACTAACGTTTTGACAGTCAATTCACACAAAAACCTACCCCGGCACAGCACAAGTCAAATTAATTTTATTTTTCAAAGGCGACTGAGCACACGCAACAAGAGTTTTGACATATTAAGAGAGAAGATAAGAGAAAAATTTAAGACTAAAAATTTCGAAAGAGAATTATATACGATTCACTACTTACAACGACTTTTGTATGAGGTGGCCGGCCACTGGGGTAGGCCGCAATCAGGATACTCTACCCTATCTAATTCCATTAAGGCACATCTGGTTGAATAAGAAGGTAGTCTATCCAGGTTCCATTTTATTTGCCTTACAACATGTCTTGTTAAAGATTTCTGAACCCTTTCTAGTCGAATTTGACAATTCACATATTTCTAAGAAATATTATTCTAAGAAAGGACGGACTAGAGACATATAAACAGATTTTAGAGCATATGGGTTTGAAAATTCAGAACACGTTCGCTTCAGAAAAACAAGCATCTACATGAAGGGTAAAAGAAAGTTTCGTGTCAAAGGTTACACCAAGATCTATAATTTCTGTTTTTCGTAAAAGGCTGGTCCATATAGTTTATAGTTATTAATAACCGATATACAGAAAGAGAATGACATTTATTTACATATAAAGCAAGACGATGAACAATTGTGCTTAAATCCTTTTGAAGATTTCCACAATCATACATATTTTTGACACGCAAAAGATCTTTATATAATCAGCGTATATTAGGCAATTTGCTTTGTTAAGGGATCTCATTAATAAAAACGTTAAAGAGCAGTGGTCCTATGTGATTACCTTGTGGGACACCAGATAAAACCTCAATGAGTCTTGATCAATGAAAACGTTTATTTTTAGTATCTCAGACGTATCGCAAAGCAGTGAAGAACCAGTCCCCATTTGGTATCAGAGACGATTTCTGATCGCTTGCTGAGTGCATTCTCCTCGTTTGTTCATAGCGTTTTCCGAACAAGAAGAAGCTGTTACGTTTGGTTTGGGTTACCGCCTGCACTAACTATTTTTGAAACCTTAACGTTTTTCGTATTATTTGTGCCTCTTGGTTGCAAATTAATGCAACATAGGTTTTGCTAGAGCGTACCTAGCACGTTCGAAAACACTGTCTTCGATTCATAATCCGTGAATTTCGTAGTGAAAGGACTACCGATTGTGGCGCGTTGGTTCACGGACGCATTGATTCGACTCTTGTTTCCGGTAGGGATCCTCCAATATAAAACTGCATTCATAAATAAATAAACTTGATTTACTCGTGTGAGTTGTTTGTCACATAAGCTAAATATAAAGCGCTCGCAATTGTCGACGCATCATAAGAGCAAGTAACCTCAATAGGACCTATAAGTATCCAGTATAGACGTTGACAGCTAGTTGGATAGCTTCTTTGCAGTTAAAGTCAACTGAAGCCCTACGTCGCATACTTTGGTCACTACAACTTAATCGTCAACAGATCATGTATACAGACATGCGGACTGAAATTAGTATCGACAACTGTTTGACATAATAAAATGCATTTTATTTAAATAACAAAAGCCCAAAAAATTGGCATAATTAATAAATTATGTACATCATGTACATTAACGTATGGTCCATCTTATGGACACTACCACATAGTAAATAAAAAGTAAAAATAAATTCATTTTCTTTTGTTTTTATAAAAAAAAAAGAGGTACCCGCCTTCATTTGATTTTCTTCTCCTTCAACGATACACCCCGTTGTTTGAGTGCACACTTGATGTCACCCACTAACTGCAGTGGTTCGCCCGTCAGCATCTCGATCCTCATCTCAATGTTGTTCATGTTATTGGCAATCGGTTTCATTGCAAACGCACCGAAGAAAGTCTGTGCTGCATTGGCGTAAATCGGTTGATCAAAGTAGATGACCGTCTGCATCCAGTGAGTGGGCGCCGACGATGGTGATGTGTTAAATCCAAATCGGGTATGTGATTTCGAGAATATCACATTGAAGTAGGTCATTATACCGTCTATGGTTCCGGCACGCTTTGTCTCCAACAGAAATGGTGTCAGGAATGTCAGATCTTCCATTTTAATTGTGTTCATGTTAATTTCCTTTAGGAGGTGTGATGAAGTTAGCACTTGGTCCGGCTGTACTGAATAGATGCGTGGCTCACCTATGGCAAATGGCCGAATGCATTTCATGTTGAAGCCATGGACGTTGTCCCACCAATTGATTTTATCATTTTTTTTCTTCGGATCCTCCAGAGCAACAACATGCAACTTTGCTTTGTCGGGGAATATCAGACCATCGGGCTTCAACCACTTGTCGCGTGCATATATTATGGCATCTATAATCGACTGGTACATGAGGCAATATCCCATCCAATCGGAAATAATTATATCGACGGACTTCACGTTCGGCGGCAAGCTGACATCCTGTATTCGACCATGTATCACTTCAATTATATGGTCATAGTGATTGTCGTAGACGATTTGGCGAGCATACAATGCAGCATTTGAACAATCTACAGCTATCACCCGTGCAGCGCCGGCTTTTGCTGCAAACAAAGACAACAATCCAATGCCGCAGCCAACGTCGAGAACTGTTTTTCCCTTAAACAGATGTTTGTTGCGGTAAATCACTTCCTGGAAACAACCTGTACGAACTTGGTCCTTCACAAGTGGTGTGAAAGCATCAATGTGAGCATAGCTGTCCTTTTGAAAGTCTTTAGATGTCATTTGGTCGATTGCATGGTGCTTCTTCATTTTGCGGCGGTTCATTGTGTTTCCAGGGATTTCTATCAAATGTGCAAAACTATTTGTTAAAAATTCTATAAAAGAGCTAACTAGTTTAAAATGGAACAGTTTGAAAATAAACGATAAAAAACCAAACACACACTTGAGGAAATCAAATTTCCAAGAGAAGAGTGATGTACTGGACACTGGTATGGTACTGGCACTGCCAAACCCAACAGCTGTTGGGTGAAATGAACGAGTGAATAAATGGAACAGTTCACGGGTTTAGTTTCAAAATGCAGGGATGTTCAAGGTTATTAATGTGATTCAGTCTTGATTGCTAATGTTTGCTTATATAAAAAATATTAACCGTAATTCAAATGAGCTCATTTGCAATTCGCCAAAAAAGATGTTCTTACTAAGTTTGACAGCTGCTTTTGTTTCCGAATTTGCTGTGACAGTTGACATATTGTTAACAAACAAAAGCAAGGCCAAGGCCAACGTATATTACATTAATTCTAAATAGTTTAAAATTGAATTAAATTAAAACCCACGTCCTTTTCTGCGTGCGCTTTCCTTTAAAAAAAAAGTGATTTCTATACCCTGTTCCATAACACATTGAACAACACATACTTTTAGGGTCAGTTTTTTTTATACCCTATCCTATGGGGGTATATTAGTTTTGATACATAGTTCGTAACATAGAGAAATAATTTAGCTACATATACCTCAAAGTAAATGGATTTACTCAAAATCGCTAGTTGAGTCGATCGTTGTACGTGCTGTTCGAACAAGTGTAAACATTTTCAAAATCCACTCACTGCCACTCCCAATTTTTAGAAAAACCTTTGACTAAAACCTTTTTTTTTTGAAAAAGTGTCTGAAGAGCATATTTAGACAATATCTATATCTATATCTATCTATATTTTGTCCATATAAAGTTTTTTTCCCACGCCCACTTTTTGGGGCGGTTTTAGTAATAAAAAACTTTTTTTTGGTCAATTTTTTATATATTCGAAAAAAAAACTTTTGATGCAAAAAAAAAACGTTAATAATATTAATATGAACAATTCGTCCTTAGACCATTTTAACCCACGCCCACTTTTTGTGGGCGTTTTCCTACAAAAACCATTTATATACCCTACCCCAAGGCATATGCAATAGAAAAACGTTGTTATTTGTCGAACCATAAAATATTTTGATAAACTGTCTGAATAATATGTTGTAACAATGCGTTTTCTATATTTCATCGCCATAGGGCCCACATTTTGTGGATATTACTTTTAAGGATGGGATATGGTATTAAACGATCCGCACAGTGTAGCCTTCTCATATGTTTTAAATACCTTTTTCGACTCAGAATACAAAACAAACATTTTTTAAAACATTATTCCGATGTTTATCTAATTTTGCAAATTTGCTCCATGCATACGATACATTTGACCACATATTATGTTTTGGTGATATCTAGTAATTTCCGTCCCATCATTGGTTTATATATTCACATAATGACGGATTGACAGTCGATATACCTATTCAATGATGGTGTCAGATTTCATTACCATGCATTTGCTAATGCCATTTTTTTTTTCAAAATACCTTGCTTCATAATTCACAACTCTTCAAATTACTTTACATTTATTTTCGAAATAAATAAATAAATAAATAAATTACATTCTTAGACTTTAGTTTATGGTATTTACACTAATCGTACTCGAAAAAAGTAAGCTAATTCTTAATAAGGGCCATTTGTTATTAAGATCCTTTTGCTTGATGGCAATTTAGTTAAAAAAGTCGAGGATTCCGTTGAGGATATCGAGTGCGAAATCATTTTCAGGAGACTTCTTCTTCTTCTTCTTATTTTTCTTCGCCTTTGTTGGTTTCGTTTCATCAACTGCAGCTGACGCAGCGGCAGCTGTCATATCCGCTGGGGTACCTTGTTCGTCCTTACTCTGTGCCAGCTCCTTTTGCTCTTTTCGTGTTTGTTGAACTGGACTAGTTGCTTCCTCTGAATCGTCTAGTTCATCCAATAATCCGGCAAAACTGAAACCGCCATAGTCAGCATCATCAGAGGGTTCTTCATCAGCCTCTGCATCGTCATCATCCTCTGGCTCATCGGCATCATCGTCATCCTCTTCATCTTCATCCTCATCGTCTTCTTCATCATAATCATCATCGCTGCCACCTTTTAAGTCGAACAATAGAATACCGCAACACTCGGAACAATTAGATATTTTTACTCACCAGCTCCGAAACCGAAAATGTCATCATCCTCTTCCTCGTCTTTTGGGGCATCTGGTAAAGGTTCAGCTTCGGCAACTTGCAAGCCTTTAGGTCCAAATTTAAAGCACGACACACGCAATGCTGCTTCAACTTCTTCGTCACCTCGGAGTTCCAGTCCTAAGCATGCCTTAAAGTCATCTTTTCCCTTGGAAAGACCATAAACTCGGCCACAGAATTGGTTGAATCCTCCTGGGAGCCCAAAGCAGATAGGCTTGGATCTCTTTCCTGTTGAAACAAACACAAACATAACTCATAATCTTAGGAAATATTAACACTTTACACTCACCTGAAATAGTCCTGGTTGCCAGGATAATGTCTCCGTATTTGATTGAAACAGACATCTTCTCATTGCCGAGGTATGTAATTTTTGCGCATCCCGGTCCACGAACTGGCACGATTGGCAATGCAAAGTTGCGGCAACAGTCACAATGGGTGTCGGAACATTTACAGTACTTGCTTAACTCATTGGGGTCATCCTCGTTGACGGGATTTGTTTCTTCTGTCAATGAAGGACTAGTCGACACTTGATCGACGCTAGCTACTTGTTCGACAGCTTCAACTGCAGCTCCTGAGACCTCATTTTCTGTGGCTACTGTACCAGCAGTTTCTTCGACAGCATTCGCAACTACCTCTTCAACAGTTGACGCTATTGGCCCGATATTAGGATCGATTTCGGCTGCGGGCAAATCCAATTGCTTGAAGGACTCGGATATTTTGTTAGCCCGTGTGGTTTCCTTCCGACTTGTTGACAGTGCGTCCACATAGTTAGCAGATATAAGAATCACACAAATTGCTAAGCTCCACGCTTTCATTTTGTGCAAGTTTCGGTGATTTTTTGTTTTCTGCAAAGAGACGCAGACTTGTGGTTAAAAATGGTGCCTAACTGAGGTTAAGTTAAGTTCAATTGGTTGATAGGGCAAAGTTAAGACAAGTGGATTTAAATGAATGTAGTCGAAATGCATGCGAATTAGTTGGGATTTTTTCGATGACTGAAAAGAAGTCTGCGAAATTGACAAGTTCTCTACTTTTAAATGGTAGAGTGAACTAGGGCAGGAGTGAACTAAGGCAAGACAATATAATACTATGCATGACACGAGGATGTGTCTATAGAACAAAGGCTAGAGGATTTAGAATTATCCGTTACTGAAAACTTGTGAAATTCGCATTTATGTAATGGGTTTTAATTGACACTAAACAGTGAATCGACATCTTGAATTAAGGTTAGTCCTCTTTGATTGAATTTGGTAAAAATCGTTGCGTTTAAATCCAAATTCTCTGTGGAAAAGTTTCATAATGCCAGATTCTTTGAAGCAAAGCACTGGTGGATGAAATATCTTCAGAGATTTCTTTAAACGTTGGAGTGCCTCAAGACTCAATTCTTTCATCTATTTCTTTTAGCAACAACAAGCATTCAGATTTTTAGTTTTGTAAATGACAATTCGCAGATAGCTTTTAAAACAAAAGACACATCTATTTGGGAACTCCAGTTGAACGCCGATTCCGAACTGCAAATTTGAGAAGCCTCTCACGAAAGTTTTATAGTCTTGGATATTTGTAAGTCAGTTTCAAGAGGCAGTAAAACCCAAACCAGTAAACCAGGGACCCACACTTAGTCCAAACTACTAAGTTCCATATGGTGTTGTTACAGGAAAGGGTATGTGAGGGTATTTCCGCCCCATGTTGTGACAAGCATTCGGGAATAGCTTGCAACATTTATTATAATCGGTAGTAATAAGGGATTTCACCCTTTTAACGCATAAAAACGAATCTGTAAAAATGGTTCGAAAGTGTCCAATACCTTCTCCGCTTTCGTTTTTCTTCGAGCACTATAGGCACTGTAGAATAGGACTAGCTGGAGAAGGTGTTCGGTATATCACATTTTTGGGTTGAAGTGGGACAGTGGTTAGTGAGTTGAATTACAATAAGTTAGTTCGACATAGTGGCGCGAATTTTAAGTAGGATGGACCTCCGCACAGAAGGTTCCCAATCGATTCTGAAAATATTTTTCAAAGGATCTCCTCTAGCAACGATCTAAAAATCATCCACATTCTATGTATTTGCTTAGTATTTTTTGAGACATTTTTTTTATAAAGTACTGAGCTAAGCTATTGTATCAGTCATAATTAATCAACAGTTCTAAATAACCACGCAATTCTTTGTCAATTTTTTAACCATTCTAAGAATTGTCATCAAACAAACAATTGCTTATCAACATGAATACTTCATTGACTCAGTTCCCAGGAAACTTCGGAAAGTAGACAAAAAAACTCTCATTTTGAACAACTGTCCACTTAATCAATTTGAGTGCTCAATATGTATAAACTATGAAAACCAGACTCATTATTATACGTACATAGAAGCATTCTTTTGTAGTATTTCATATTCATGTCTGGCTTGGATACTTTACGTTGATTTTAAGCGCTACCTTAAATCAACAAAAGACACCTAGAAGTGAGCGTTTTTTTGTTTCTTTTATTGGTATGATTGGACATAGTAATCTAGTCTAGTTAGGTTGAAATCTTGTAAGTTAAGTTCATCGCAAGGCAGTTTACGGTCAATTGAAACATGTTTGATATATTGACAACTTTTTTGTTTTTAATGTTTTATGCCGACTCTGAACGTTTTTGTTGAGATAAGCTATTCTTGACAATTGATACTACTCGAATGATTTGTCAGATCATCACGAGAGGAGAGCCAGTGAAAAATCATTAAGGTGTTGCTACCACAGGGAAACGAACCCAGACCATCGCGCCACTGAAATAAGAAAGGTTAATGTCTTACTATCTTAATATCATAAGAAGCTTCCTAAATGTGCCGTTCGGATTCAGCGTTCAACAAGAGGTTCTCTTCTTTATGGCAGAAATAATAATTTCACTCACACAAGCTAAGTTTGAGACCCTGTATGGGCCGCTTATTCCAAATATGAAATATTTAATATTGCTAGTTACAAAAACTTATTTTTATGAAAGCGATATTAAGAGATTTTATTAGTACCGCGCCATATAATAAAACGCTACCACGCTAAACAAAAGAGTTGAGCTACGAACTGATGTCAATGATTCATATAGACATTTTTCGATTTTTCAACGAAAGTGAAACACGAAATCATACTCTGAATAGTGTAATTAACATTTGTTTACTAATTTTATGTACAACAAAAATCTCACACCAAATTGGTTACTGCAAACCCCTCAAAAAAACGTGTTAAAACCATTTAAACATTCTCTCGACCCACATTTATGTCTAATTGAAAAGAATATCGCGAAATTATGAGACGACAATTTTCGACAGACATTCCCTCTCATAGAAAGTGTATTTATTTATTTAGAAAAAAACTGTATCTAGGTATAGCATGTGTACCCACACCTCTTGTCCAAATTTCAATTTCTCTCCAAACGGTGTGTGACCTCTTTATGGTTTTCTAAATGCCCAAGATGAAAATATTGGCTGGCCTTAATATTCATTGTTGGCGTTTTTTGTTATGAGCTAAAGTATTTCGAGATTAAATTTGCATTGGAAAACTGGTAAACAAGTGAAACAGAATCGAATTTCACTCTCATTCAAGATCACTTAGCACGTTGAAACTTTGACAAGCCGGAACGAAGACAAATAAAAGAAAAAGTAATAAAAGAGAAATGTCCAGATTCTCCCAAATTATACGAACTAATGTTTGGCTCACGCAAAATTAATAAATATCTGCTATGTTCGTGGTTTTTCTAGAAAATTGAAATTCAACTTCAAACTAAACCTACGCTCAAAAAGTGGTTTTCACCAAATCGATGTCACTTTTTGTAAATTTTACTTATACACCCGTGAATTGAATAATTAACATATAAAACGTTTTTTTTTTTTTGGAAAACTAAGTTTTCACTTTCTATCCGCATTAATTAGTATTAATTATGCATGTCGCCTGGTTGAATAAGAAACATATAAACTTTTACTGATTTATTTTAAATAATTAAAAGCAGCTCATGTCTTAAAATGTCAAGAAATCGAAAGTGATAGTGAAAAGATAATTATCGAGACGTTTGCATCATTGCTTCGGATGTAGGATGATCTCGGGCGGTATTTTATGGCGTATGTACGCATCGCATGCTAATGCAATGGGTGACATAAACTCGAATTCTCAATTGAATTGGTAAACGAGATCGATTATTCAATCGGGTTACAAATGATCTTGAACATGAATGTCCATGGTGAATACAAAAAGTTGATAGAAACTGAACTGTTGCACCAAAGTAGAGGTTTTTGACACCGGAAATTGTTGACCAAATTAGCTGTGTCATAATACTTGAAAATTTGAAGTGCCCATGTTTTTCGACTGGCAATCACTTCATTCAGTGAAGAAGTTACAATCTAAGCTTTTGGAGAAAGCTAGCTAAACGGTAAATGCCTTTATCGAGTTGGTTGAGGTGTGTGTCAAATAAAGGTGTGTCAAATAATGGGAATTTATAACCGATTTTAGTGAAATTACAATAATCATTTAATAACTTACACGTTTTTGAGAGTTTATCATATAAATGAGTTGGTTAGTTTGAAAATGGATGCTACTTTAAGAGCCGATTATAATGTGTTCCTGTATGTTAGCGTTAGCACAAAGATAAACAAACAAATCAATTTTTGGCAAAACAGTACAGTAGTAGTATACTTCATGCACAGGCGGGACTTTCTGAGATACAGATAAGCTTGGATGTTATAAAAGTAGGCCTTAATGAAAAATATATTCTATAGAACGTTACTCTAAATCCTATCTTTTCCATTCATTTGTGTGTAAAGTTATACTTTTGCCACAAAGAATGCGATGTTCTGTTTAACGCCGACATCGAATCGCAAATTATAGAAGCTTATGACAGTTTTTTAGACTTTTGAAAGAGGTGGGCAGTGAAAAATTTACTTAGTCCAATGTTGGATTTGGTAGCCAACATTCAAACTCAAAAGTAAACCAGAAAAAGTGTGATTTCAAAAAATTAGCCAGTGAATAAAAGTTTAATTTAATTGGGACACTGTACAGAGTAAATACTGAAGGTACTAAGTACTCCTTAAACATTTAAACGGTTTTTGAAAATAACCCTTTAAAAACGAATTATCATAAGGTGAATTGTTTTTATATTAGAAAAATGAATGTAAATATTGATATAAAAGTCCAATATTCGGTGGAAAATGACAGATGCTTAAAATTGACATTGGATGTGTTCATAATCAAAAACCTGCGCAACTATTTACAAACGAAGTTCTTATTTGTTTTTGAACACCCTCACTGCGCAGAATTCGTGCAGTCCACATGAAGTTTGTACAATTTTCATGCAAATATTTTTCATAAACGTACAGAATGTACATGTTGTTGGGCTAAGTCATTTCGATAGAAACTCTTCATTAATGAATGCGGTTATACAGTTCTTTGTTACTATGATATTTATGAATACAAAATGTCAATTTACTACAAGATCGAAAGCTCTTGACATAAATTTAATAAGTAAATAGGGATTGTAAAATCGAAAACTTTTGACAAGTGATAGTAAATTTGTCCAATTCGCAAATTAATCAAAGACACTGGTAAAGTCTTTTACAAAGAGACATACAGTTATATTTCGTATCCTGTGAATTTTAAAGAAAAAACTACAGAAAACACACGTCAAAATAAAGGACTCGTTACTTTTGACAGTTTACCGATTTTTACCAACAGAAATTTCTGCGGTAAATTATTTTACTGATTTTCATTGAGGGGAAGTTTTGTCCAATCTCATAAGCTCTCTCTTTCTCTCACTCTTTTATTAATTTTTGCGTACGAATAAGTAAAAATCTGTAAAATATAGTAATAATAAATTAAAATACAATTATACGGGAACAGACCTGTCTGTGGCGAACTTAATACATTATTAGGGATTAGCGGATTAGAGAAGATAAATGATATGTAATGCCATAAAAAATGTCCAGGGCTAATTCGTCGATAAAGTAACGAAAACTGGCTTTTTATAGGACATCAAGAGGCACATTTATCACGATCCTTAAATTTAATGAGGCTCATAAATTAAATTCCATTCTGCAAATGTAGGATACCGTCGAGTGCAAGATAAAATGGCAAAGAACTGCAATCAAGGTGTGGTTTAATAAGAATTCATGTGAAGTCGTATGCATCACCGGAATACATAAATCGATTTGGGTCAACGTTTACGGACAGGAATTATTTTTAAACCACAACGTACCTGGTAATTTACCAAAAAAAAATAATTTTTGTGTCACCTCGCTTTCAACCAAAAATAAACATTCATAGAATTCTGTACCACATAACAATGCCAATGACATTGTATAAGAACTCTATTCTTCTAAACAAAAAATAAGAAAAAATCGCTTCCGTAATTCAAAATCCAATTAAAGTTCTCCATCATGAATTCCGACGAGTGAAACAAATAATTGGTTACAAAAGTAGATCAAGAACGTCTTCCGTCATAGCAGATACAAGCCGATGGTTGCATCACAATGTGGTAACAAGAAACTTTCCATTCAAAATCTAACATTATCTCTACATATCCTTGATGCCTTGTACACAACATTCAATTTTCAAAAAAAGAACCGTCTTTACCCAAAATGCAACTCCTTCTTCAAATGCTGACCCTTTTTCGTATCACGCACTAACAATTTTTTTAAATATTAAATCGACTTTAACTTGTTTTCGCGAGTGGCTATAACACTAACGAGGGGCTAACACTGAGTTAGAGGTTTCACTTTCCGACGCGGTGGACGCTCATCACACTTCTTGAATTCGAGAATAACTAAAAGATGTAATCAGTCGGCGATGTCTTCGTACTCTGAAAGCCAACGATGGCTGTCCAAGTCGATAATCGAGAACGTATGCCAACGAAACGGTAAAGCATAATTTGGATGAATAGGTGGGAATGACCTACCTGTTCACACACGTCTTCAGCACCAGCAGAAGCAAGAGAAACAACAGCGAGCACCAGCACAAACAGACTTGAGGCCCATCGTGTTCTTGCAGCTTTTCGCCGCCGATACACAATGATGGTGGTGCCGGTGCTTGCGGTGTGGTGGCCATATACGAACGCAGTCCGTACACTTTGTCCATATTAATAAACGCACATAAGAGGTTTTCAATTCCGCTTTAATGAAGAACAAAAAACGGCACTGTAAACCATATGGATTGGATGCCATTGGCGAGATTTTAATTTATTTATTATTACATTTTGTATCTGCTGTTGTGTAAAGGTGTATTCTTTTTATTTTCGGTTTTAACTTCAATCTCTCAGCGCGTGTTATACAATCTTGAGACCGATGAATGAGGAAAACACTTCGTAGTGGTACAGGCAGGTATTAAGAATAGAGATGGATTGTAAATTAAATGGCCTACTTTCAGGGGGATCACAAAAAGGGGAACGGATAAAGCTTAATGCCAGCAGATTAGTGTAAAAATGAATTTTCTTTAATTACTACCGAAAATCATGACTAATGCTTTATCGGGTACACTGTAAAAAATGTATATGAAGAATATGTGCGATTTTTCTTATTCTATTTAGGCTTCCATAATTTGTTTACCACATCAGTTATCGAGTAATACGTGACTGCATTTTTTTGTGAGAAAATGTACGATATATTCATTATGTTATTTTCATATATTTTAATTTATTATTTTCATTTTATTCTGAGTCGAGCTTAAATAAATTAATCCAGCTCAAAAATTAATTTTAGCAGGTTTATGAGCCGTCACCCAGACCCTGCGAAAAATGTTCAAATGTGCGATACTTCATCTTAAATTAAGTTTTTCCATTGTAAATAAGAATCCACTATTGACCTTTTAATAAAACTGTAATCGAAAGTTTAGGTTATCAAATAAGTTTCAATAAAACTAAAATTTTATTCAACGTACCCTAAGTTTTGTAAAGATAGAGGACTGCTTTCATCTCTTAAATGCTTTCGTTTAATGGACACACAATGTCCATCTTCTGACTCGGAAGATGAAAAATAAGGCCAATACTCAATTTCAAATTTAAGAATTTTCAAATACACCAGTATATTTTCACAGAAAACCAATTCATTTGACATTTGTCATGAATGTAGCAGAATTGTGATAGTACAATTGTACAATTTTAATCGTGCATTCGATTCGTAAACGATCATCACAATGTTGTTACTCGATCATTCGATAAAGTTTGCATTTCACTCAATTGATAACTAATGAGGTAATTCGATCCCAGTAAGAGACTTCGTGCAGTGCAATTACCCCCACGAAATTAAGCCTCCGTGATAGAGCAGAGCGGGGCTTTTTTCCTTTTCGAAATAGAAATAAGTCCCGCGGATTTCTTTGTATTTGGTTGCACTCACATTCAAATAATTTTTAAATTATTGTCAACCTTTAAAAACGAACTCAAATTGGTCCAGCCGTTTCAAGTTATGGTGTCAACAGTGTATAAATATAATTTTGGGCGTATGCGCAATACGTTTAAATCGAATGAAGCGTAATACTACGAGTCCAATTTTCGAGCAACTGGGGCCGTATATCAGCAATAACACGGCGAATGCTGACTTCCAAATCGTCCAAGGTCTCTGGTTCATCGGCATAGAATAGTTTTTTTTTTTTCAAATACCCCCAAAAAAAGTAATCTAAAGGTGTGAGATCACAGGATTTTGGAGGACAGTTCACAGGTCTATTACGCGAAATTATGCGCTCAGCAAATGTTTCTCGCAATAAATTTATGCTGTTGCGCGCAGTGTGGCATTTTGCACCATCTTGTTGTCAAACAAAGCTCTGCCAATGCCATTCAACTGAGGAACGAAGAAGCCGGAAATCATGTTTCTACAGCGCTCTAGATTGACGGTAACATTCTGGTTGGCATCGTCCTTAAAGATATAAAGGGTCCGCCAAATAACTTTTTTGAAAATGCTATAAAAAAAAACTACCGAATATTTTCTCAAATTTCTTTTTTTATTTGAAAGTACAATCCTTCCGGTTAATAATGGAAAATAATTTCATTCAAATGGCAGCCTCGACTGGCCATGCAGTAGCCTACACGATCGGTCCAATTTTTAAGCACATTATCGATTGTGTGCAGCTGTATTTCACCAATGGCTTCACGAATATTGTCCTTTAAGGCGTCAATTGTCTCTGGCTTGTCGGCGTAACACCTATCTTTTACGACACCCCACAAATAATAGTCCAACGGTGTTAAATCGCAGCTTCGAGGTGGCCAAACGACATCAGCTCTGCGGCTGATAATGCGATCTTCAAAAACAGGGCGCAAAACATCGAGTGTAGCTTCGGCTGTGTGGCAAGTAGGGCCGTCCTGTTGAAACCAAATGTTGCCAATATCCTCCTCTTCAATTTTTGTGAACAAAAATTCGTTCAACATGACTCAATAACGATCGCCGTTGACTGTAACGGCCACTCCTTGCTCATTTTAGAAGAAAAATGGCCCAATTATGCCTCTGGACCAAAATCCGCACCAAACAGTGACTCGTTTTGGGTGTATCGGCTTTTCAATGTATGCGTGCGGATTGTCTGTGCCCCAAATGCGACAATTTTGCTTGTTTACATACCCGCCAAGATCAAAATGAGCTTCATCTGAAAAGATGATTTTTTTGGCAAAATCGGCATCTTCTCTATGTCGATCGCAGGCCCACTTAGCGAAGCGATAACGCATTGGATGGTCAGTTGGCTTCAACCCTTGAACCAATCCAAGGTCTTTATGCAAAATTCGTCTCAATGATGTCTCCGAAATGTTCAATTGTTGAGAACGACGGTGAATTGATGTTAATGGCGCTTCACGCACACTTTCTGCCACAGCAGCAATATTCTGGGGTGTACGCACTGTTTTTGGCTTTTCACGCTTTGGTTTATCGATGAGGATGCCAGTTTCTTTCACTTTTTTCACAAGATAACGAACATACGGAGCTGTTATATGCCGATGATTCCACCAGTCCATAAACACACACCAAACAGTGAGATAATGTTTTTAAAGGCGTCTCGACAAAAGCTTCTGGGTTTTCTCCACACCTAATTCGGCAAATTGGCTTGTTTACATATCCATTTAACCAAAAATGGGCCTCATCGGAGAACAGAATTTTCCGTTGAAAAAGAGGATCAAGGTGATTGGCCCATTCACTGAACCTACTACGCGTATAATGGTCATTGGTTACGCTAATTCTCTTGCATAAGCTGGCTCTTATAAGCTTTCAAGCCAAGATCTTTTCGTAAAATCTTCCACAAAGTGGATGGGTATAGCTCCAATTGCTGTGCACGATGGCAAATCGACTTATTCATATTCTCCTAGGCACTGCGCACCACAACGGTAATAACTTCTTCTGTTCGCACTGTTTGTCTTTGGGGATCCGTATAATCCACTAGAGTGTACGTGGTGTCAAAACGATTCATCGTTTGCCGAATAACTTGCTCAGATTGACGATTATGTAGAACGTAAAATGGAAGTACCTCACGATATGATTGACGAACCTAACCATGGGTTGCAAAATAAGTTTGCACAATTCGCACGCGTTGTTCTGGCGTGAATTTATTCATCGTAAAAAGGCAAAACATACTAACCACAAATTAATATTCAACTGTCAAATTGACAATCTGTAGAAATAGGTGTTGCCAGTTTAAAAATTATACCTCTAAAAAAACCGACAACACCAACACAAGGGATAAAGAAATATAAAATCTACTCCGTATTTTTATAATATTTCACAGAGTTTTGCATCCAGAACTTCAGTAAAAAATCCAAATTTCTATGGATTAGAAACATCCACGTTTGATAGTTATATAATGAAGTGGCAAAATGGGTTCAACAATTAATTTGGGTAACATAGAAAAATTATGCTTTTGTTTTTCTATGAATGTTATAAAATGTATAATTGAATGTTATTTAGAAATTCTTAAATTTTTAAAGAAGTATTGCCAGTACGTTTTATCTTCCGAGTCAGAAGATGGACATTGTGTCCATTGAACGAAAATGTAAAGCAATCGTTTAAGTTTACAAAACCGTGTACGTATAAATGGAATGATGACAATATACTCCGATTTTGTAGGTACTCCCTCATCTTCGGACGTGGACTTAAATGACAAAAAAATTTAAGACATTAATTTTCTTTATAATTATATTTAGCTTACGGTACACTTTTAAGTCACAGACATTTTCCAAAAAGTTTTAAGAGGCCAAGAATCAGTCTGTTCATGACGGTCTGAACTTTTCAATTACAATTTTTTGTCAGCCACTCAAAATATTAAGCATGAAACACATTGACCGAGCAAAAAGCACATCAACATTAAAATCAGAAATTGTGTAACCGGTGAGTTTTGTATAGTGTAAGATAGATTTAAAACATCGACATTTACAGCAATGTTACAGCAATTCCTAAAATTTCTGTTACAATCGATGGTGATGTTGGTAATATCTTGATGGAATAAGTTTTATTTTATTTATTTATTTAATCTACCATATTTATATATATTTACAGATTATTTAATTTCAGATTATTCAATTACAGATTATTCAATTCTGAAAAAAGATTAATTAATCATAATAATTGGTAAAAAAACTTCCAAGTAGAAGAACAAAATAAATATTTCATATTTTCCATGAGGTTAGCATCTCCTTGACCTGTAATAATTTATTGCCAACACTTAATTCAAATTTCTCATTGTCAGATCCCGCTAGTATTCAAATATGCCTTCTTCTATTAAGGCGAAAAAAAGAACAAAGGAAACTACTGAGATCCTAAGGCATTGAATCAATTAGGTGGGTGTAGAGAATAACGAAACAAGACAATATTTATGAATTAAGTCACTCATGCACACACACAGGCATAACCGTAGATACGAAAGTGTTTTGTATTCATTGAAGAAAGTATGCTACTAGCATACTTTAGCCATCGTAAGTAGGTTATACCAATAGACACACCATCTGAATGGTCGATTGTTGTTTATTTGTTGACCATTCTTATTCGGCGGTGGCGGCGTTGTGGCCATCTTCGTTAGCAGCGCACCAAATGAACTCGACTGGATTGGAATTTCATGCTTCTCACTTGGATGTACGTTTGTTCTAGATGGAGCGAACGAATAGCTCAAATATTTTGTTTTTTTTTTTTTGCTGTTGTATGTACGTAACTTCCGTTTGGCGTAATAGCGCTATTAATGCGTTACATTCAACGATGTTGAGGTTTATTTCTTCTGAAGTTGTATGCACTATGTAATAGTGAAAACCAAACAGAAATCTAGAATGGTAGTTGTCACTTTTACACCTTCAGTAAAAGCGTGTTAGAGGTTAGAACGCGGGATAAAGTACAGCTGGTCCATTCATATTTAAATTGCAATGCAGACTACCCTTTCTAGATTATTTGGATGCGGATTTGTTAAAAGTGACAGACTTAGGGAATACTTCCTATGTTTCCTACATTAGCGAACGCATTTTAATAATTCGCATCAATTGTATGCGCTTACGCCCCAACGGAGGAAAAATATGATATAGCTAAAGATTGCTTCTACCAGCTCCATGACAAAACCTATGAGCGACTACCGAATTAAGATGATAAAATCGTGCTGGGAGATTTTAACGCGATATCTTTAGCAGTATTGTCAGAAAACGCAGCCGACACGACAACACGTCTGGCAACGGACTTAGGCTAATTAACTTCGCTAAGGAACGCTAAGGAACGAAATGCCACTATAGACGGCACGCGGTTTCCTCACCTCGATATATATAAAGGGACATGGTGGTCTCGTGATCAACGAACGGTCAACCAAATCGATCATTGAAATAGACCTGCACGCATCCAGTATTTTGGATGTCCGTACATTCCGAGGGGATAACATCTGCTCGGACCACTACCTTGTTGCAGAAAAGTAAAGAATGCGTATATCCACCACACCACAACAAACCAGAAATACTGTGAACAAATTTAATGACGAAAGAATGCAATCGTAAGAGACAGCCAAGGCCTTAGCGCAACGCGTATCCCTTAACCTCTCGATTAACACCATATCAACAGCATCGAATGTCGAAAAACAATAGCAAAGATGTAAACAAGCCATTAGATCAGCCGCAACTGATGTTCTAGGTTTCTCGCGCCTACCAGCTAGAAACCCTCGCAACCAAGAATAACGCCTACAAGGCTAAGATGCATGTGAAGACAAGAGCTTGCATTGAGCTCTATTGGCAGAGAAAAGGAGAAGAACACCGGCTTTTCAGAAAGAAGGAAAAAGAGCAAGAAAAGCGCGCGATCCAGGATATAGAGAGGTGCCACTCCAGGAACGATGTTCGTAAGTTCTACCAAAGTTAAAAACGTCAAAGCAAAGGATACAAGGCTCAAACAGAATCTTGTCGAGATGAAAAAGGAAACATCGTAGTTGAGACACAGTCGATGCTGAGGATATGGAAGAACCACTTCTGCAGACTGTTAAACGGCGATGACGAACAACATTCCGCTATCAGGCAGAACGAACCATTCAATATTGGCGACGGCAGCAAAAACTACCAACCACCCGACCTAAGTGAAGTGAGGATAGCAAAACTTTATAAAGCGTGTGGAGATGACTTGGTTATTAACATCAACCAACTCATAAGCCAAACCTGGTCGGAAAGTATGCCTGAAGAATGGAACCTCAGCATCGTTTGCCCGATCCACAAAAAAGGAGACCCTCTGAGCTGCGCCAACTACAGAGGCATAAGTCTCCTCAACATCGCCTACAAGATCCTATCTGCCATAATATGTGAAAGCCTGAAACCTTTCACAAACAACCTGATCGGCCCTTATCAGTGTGGTTTTAGGCCAGGAAAGTCCACAACTGATCAAATCTTCACACTTCGGCAGATCCTGGAAAAAACCCAAGAAGTTCAAATTGATGCCCACCACCTATTCATCGATTTCAATGTCGCATATGACAGTATTTATAGAGACGAACTATGAAGAACCATGTCTGGTTTTGGTATACCGCCCAAACTCGTCCGTTTGTGTAGAATTCGACGATGGAGAATTCTCGATGCTCCATCAGGGTTGGAAACGACCTCATCGACATATTTGATACCAAAAAAGGATTTAGGCAAGGCGATGCGCTGTCATGTGACTTCTTCAATTTGATTCTTGAGAGAATTGTGCAAAACTCCCGAGCCAACACCAGAGACACAATCTTCCAAAAAGACATCATTGATAGGAGTCAACGTGATGTCATAGCCACGTTTATTGGTATACAGAAGGAAGCGGCAAAAATGGGTTTAACAGTAAATTAGGGTAAGACTAAGTATATGCTATGAGGAAAATTCTTCGAAAAATCTTCGGTCCCGTTTGCGTTGACGGGCTATGGAGACGAAGATTCAACCAATAACTATACCAGCTGTACAGCAACATGTCCCTTTAGTCAAAAAACTCCGCAATACTCCGGCTCGCAGTTTTCGTATTCGATTCTCAGCCAGACGTCGCACGCAGTAAAGGAAAACCTCGCCTTTAGTAGTGCGCACGAGTAGAAACCGACCTCAACCAACTTGGGGTGTGCAACTGGAGGCATTTAGCTAGGACCGAGCTAATAAGAGAGGCATGTTGTTTGAGGCCCAGGTATGTAGTGGACTGTAGCGCCACTTAAGTAATTAAGTAAACAATTAAGTTACGCGGTCAGCATTATATTACAACCTAATGTAACTAGTTACTCTTTGTTCGTTGAGAACAAAGCCATCAAAACTATTAGTAGTTCCACCTTTACCTTGTGAAGTAACGAAAGAGAATATTAGAAAACCAAACAAGTTATGATTTCGACCCACTAACTCGAAATAAATCACGTGAATATTATTCTCTTCCTTCTGTCGCATGAACAATCCCGCAACCACACATCCAAGTTAAATTCAAAATGTATAGGAATACTTAAAACTGAATTACTGAAATTTAGCTCAGGTTAGCGGGTTTGGGTTAGTAATTGGACGCGGAGGTATTTCCTCAAATTACGTGATGTCATTAAAAAATGAGTTGAATCATTAGCTATGCGTTCCTCATTACCACCGCCATTCGTCGGTCATGTCAATAGTTAATTAATTTTATATATGTGCACTCAAAACGTAAGTGTTAAATAACTATATTTGGATTTTTGCGGAATTCGGAATTCAACTAAAATGGCTAACATTTGTTTACCTAAACAAATTTACAATAAATAAACCTTTTTTTACTATTTCTACATTTTACTTTCATTCGCAAAGCATGGCAACTCTAGCAGTCAATCCGACTAATACATATATAAAGTTTTTTTTTTAAATTTCAAGGCCATTAACTGATGACAAATCGCCATCTAACGTCTTGAATTATGAAATTTCCTGCGCCAATAAGTCTGTTGCAGAGGAAGCTGGCTTGATCAGCTTGGTGAAAGTAACACAGTTTGCTACTCAACTCTTTTGTCGATATTGTAATATATTACATGTGGTTGTTTAATCGCTTTGCGCGTCGGTATTTGTTGTTACACTTACCTGTTGTTAAAAGTAATCATCACCTTGTGCATCTTGAAGAAGTACTCAACTGCAAGTTCATATTCAGACACGCAGCAAATTCCATGCCACTGAACATACGACTTCGACTCAATTGTCAAGCGATGCAAATCGAGAGCAATCCACTATGAAAACTTTGGATCTTACTTATCCGGAGAGTCACAGTTGTTAAAGTGAGTTCTTGTGTGATGTTAATTTGTGTACGTGATGATATGCTCATTTTTCTTTGATGCTTTTTTTCATTTCATGATGATGGTCAAACAGTCAAGATTGAAAATATAGGTATGGAGGGGAATGCGGGAGTGCTGTGAAGGTGCCCAAAAACAGTGCGTTTATATTCCGTTTATATTCCTGGAATTCTCAGTCTCAACACCGAGTGGTGGATCTCAACTACTCTCCACGACTTACGCCCCCTTTGATTTTGTTTGATTAATTTTAATTCATTAATCTACAGTAGTCGTTCCCTGATAATGGAATCTCAGGGCAATATTGATTGTCGAGATGTTAAACGAGTGAAGGAACACTTAAAAGAATATTTCTTTAGTGTGTAGATATAAATGGCAAGTCCACAATGCAACCTTGGGTTCTTCTGATGTTAAATCACCATCCAAATTGATCATGAGGTCATAAATTAGAGGCGTTGTGACAATATTTTTAGTCGCACAAAATTTAGAGCTCTATACTGTTCAACGAAAAGAAGCTACGAAACGAATGTCGTCTTAAATTTCAAGATATCTAGATTGTATAATCTCAGTACTGCAACATTATTAAAGAGGTAGTCGAATCCACCTTTGGCTACCAAACGCTTCCAAAAAAATGCTCGATGTATGAGAATGTTTGCTGGTACCACAAACAGGTGCCAGAAGGGACTCATATCAAAGCGCATACCAGTGCGCTGAAACACAAAACCAAGTTGACGCGGAAAAAACTATGGATCCAGAAGAAAAGAAGGGGAGAAAAAGAGATCAAGCAGCCTTGCAAGTTAGGGAAATCCTAGAGTCTATTGGCATACAAAAAAAAAATAAAATGGTGCTCAAAGCTATTTCTTTGTGCAAAGTTATTATTTTTGCTACAAAAAACAGGGCATCAGGCTTAACGCTAAACCCAAAAGCAAATCTAAGAAGCTTCTCACGACAGTCTTACGTTCGCAGAATCAGGCAAATACCTGGGTCTGGTTTTGGATAAGAAACTGAACTTGGAAAGCCAATAGTTAGCTACATAGTTAGCTCTGAATGGTTCAATTAGGCGATCGAACATAGGAATGTCGACAGATCCACGTGGTACCACAACGGTCTTTTATGGTCTAAGTGTGCACGCGCATCGCGTACAGCCATTTTCGAAAATTCATCCTTCTGCAGCAAGAAGATAAACAATGAGCTGTCAATTGGCACACCAACACACACCCAAAAACAGATCGATCTCTTTTATGTTCGATTGGGACGAGTAAAAATCTGAAATCTGAGAGAAAAACTGAAAATCCCAATCAAAAACGCTATTAAAAAAAACTGCCTTGCTGATTGGGTAAATAGACGATATCGACGTTAGTAGTATCTCCCATCGTGCCCTTGTAGAAGAGTGTACTACAATCGATAAACATATGAAACGCGATGATCTTGTAATTAACGAAGACAAAACAAATGATATGTTTTCAAAAAACACGGTACTTTCAGATTTATAAAATAATTTTTTTACACATTATATATGTGTCACTTTTGAGCGGAAAATTATTCCGTTCTATACGCCTTTCATTTATTATGAAATTCTGGTCAATCGGGACCATAGTGAAGACTTAATGCTATAACGTTTGCAGATGATGTAACTCTTCTTGCGACAGGAAAATGTTAGCCCACACTCAGCGAAGTGGCCTAATGACATTCCCTTAAGACTTAATGCTATAACGTTTGCAGATGATGTAACTCTTCTTACGACAGGAAAATGTTAGCTTGCCATTAAGAACCGAGCTAGTCCTTTTAAGAAATAAAGTTAAAATATAAAAATCGAATATTGGAGAAACACAAATTATCTCAAAATGTCAAGAACCCTGAGTTGATGATTGCATGAATATGTTTATTGACTCTGCTCTTGAAGTTCTGGAAGTATGTTCCATCGCTTGAATGTTTTGAAAAAGAGTTTCGGTACTACGTTGTTCGTGTAGTTGTTAGATGGGCTGTGAGCCTATGCCTATGAGCTGCAACCACATGCCTTATATGTTGTTGGAATGCAACAAATCTAGGGATCTTCTCTCTGAAGTCTTCTGATAACTTGCCGTAATAGTATCTGTAATAAAGACAGACCCCTACAAGTATTCGCAAAGGTAAAAGATGCCCTTAAGGCGAATTGTTCATCTAGGGATTGAGACCAGTTATTTCAACATATTGTTCCGGGCCGGACTTCAAACAAGAGAACAGTATTCAAGGTTTGGCCGTACTTTGGATTTATAAAGAAGAAAAACCTGGGCGGCTGGAGTTAAGTATCACTTCGCTCTGAAAAGGTAGCTTAGTTTGGACGCTGGTGAATTGGCAATAGAGGTTATATATTGTCGCCATCATGCCTCTGACCCAATTGTGATGCCTTACAGATAAATGATTTATTTTGATTTAAAGACTGTATCCTCTATTTCGGTGGACACAGTGGCCAAGCGTTTTGTGCGTTGGAATACTAAACACGGGATCCTTGGTTCATATCCGGAAGTGACAGCACCTACGTTGTATTTACCACACAACCACTTGACAAAGTCTTACAAACATGCTTTTTAAATTTGCCGTTCGGTTTCGAAGGCACTCTTCCTTGTGGCAAAAATAATCACTTCACACACACAATTGAAGGGAGAAGTTAGTTTTGAGGCGCTGTATGGGTCCCCCCGTTTCCCCGTTTCGATTTGCGATTTCTCCCTGTTTAAGTTGAATTGAACTCAACCTTCGTTTCCTCATTGTAAAATCTTTTGCAGGTCTTCGTTTCTAGAGCGGATTTGTTCGCATCTCTGCTGGTGTTCAACACGCTAATAGGCGTGTCATTTGTGTTAGTCGCTATCAGAGCACTGCCATTTGCAATTTTAAAAATTCCCTAAAATATGATTAATGTGCAGCAGAAATAGAGTGCGTTAGAAACTTGATCCTTTGGGTACCCCAGAATTTATGGAGAATCTATCTGAGGAAACACCATCGCTCTTAAAGACTTACACCCATGAGTATAAAACGTCAGAAAACCTTTCTTAAAAATTGTCGTTTGAAGTCAGCGTTAAAAAGGAGGTCACATTCTTTCTGGAAAAAATACACCTTTGAACACACAAATTTAAATGGAAAAGCCAGGTTTAAAGCCCTTTTTTAGCCGTTAATGCCAGATATACTATTTTCAAGCTATACAATAGAATAAAAATTCAATTATATAGAGGCTATCGCAACAAAGCAATGCATGAAAACAGCATACTTGCCTTGTAAATATCCCAGCCTCTGTATTATAGCATAATAGATAGAAAATATAGATAGGTGCCACTCCTGGAATGATGATTAAAGTGTCTGGGTGGTTTGGAAAACTTGAAGTTATGGTATCATAAGGAGATTCACGCATCACTATGATCTATATTAATCATAGTGTTTTCCTTGCTTTACGTAAATCAATAGCCTCTCCATATCCAACATCTCAAAGAAAAAATGTTTTTTCAAGCCAACAGAAAACTAAACTCAAGGCGTTTACTGATAGAAGAAAAGTGCATTCGAGTTCCAATTTTAACAAAATAAATCTTATACTTACACTAATAGAAAGGAGCAGTCCCCGAGTTCCAACGGAATACTTTCAAAATATTACCAATTAACATCGAGCACTTTATCTGACCGAAACTGCGCTTGAGTAAGATTTTCCCACAATTCTTCCGTATAATGTGTAACAAAAGAAGCACAATCCTCACCGGTTAAATCATCTTTACCAATTTATCCAAAACTTCGTCATATATCAATCACAAATCCTATGCAATTTTTTTTAAAAAAAAAAAACCTTTATTGTAAAGAGCCTGGATATGATCCAAGCCATTGTACTGTTGTTTAGTCACTACAACTATAGGTATACAGCCTTAAGCTAATCATAAATATACTTGTCGTCTTAAATGTTAAACAAAATAAATAAAATAAAATATCTCAGAGTAAACTAATAGTAACACCAACAATAAGATACGTTTCCCAACCTTGTTAAGTACAAATTCGTACAAATCTTTCTCAATGCCATATCACACACCTTTGTCTGCATAACAACTCTATTGAGCCGTGAAATCAACATTGACAACTATAAGCTTCGAATACAAACAAAAACCCACTGTTCAGCTGTTATGGAACCGCACTGATTTTATCTTAAAATGTGTTATTGGGTCATTTCCCATCTGGTGTCGAATTGATACGGATCTTCGTAGGCAAATCCGTAACTGTTTGCGTTGTCGTTTGAATATTGTTGTTGGGCTGTTGCATCATTCCAACCGTTGCTATTCAGGTTCGTATAATACTGGACCTTTTTTGGGGCAGGTTCTTCTTTGTAATACTGGGCTTGCTTTATTGGCACGCTCTCGTAGTATTGCCGCTGACGGTTGACTTCTCTGCTGTAGGCGTTCATGTAGTCGTCGTATAGATTTACCTTCTTAACACCGATGTCCGGGTTGGAGTACTCTCGAACGGGTTGACGGGATTTGAAAATGATGTCATCATTACCAAAGTTCCTGAACTGATTTGCGTTCTCGTACGATTGGTCTTGGTTGAACAGGTCATTGCTGCGAATGTTGTCGACTGCGAAGAAGGGTCCTTTGGCTCGCTTGTAATCGGTATGGACGTTTTCAATATTATCTGAGACGAAAAATGGTCCCAAGCCCGATCGTCGGGTGATAGTTTCCGATGGCACGTCAATCAGATGAATTGGTCGAGCCTTTGGTGGCCGATAACCACTTTTGTATGGTACTAGTTCATTCTTAATCACACGCGCATTTCGCCACACTTTCAATTTATCCTCTTCATCATCGGGAACACGTACCCCTTCGATTACAGGAATGTCCTCAGGAACGAAGGAGACCTGACTCAATTCAATTGGGGTTGACTGTGACTTGGTCTTAGGTTCATCCCTCTTCTCGAATACGGCAAGCGTAGACTTGGCAAACGACTCGGGGATGCTGCCTATAATGTTGTAGAAAAAGTTTTGCGGTATCGAACGATAACTTTCATTAGTTGGCTGGGTTTCCTTCTTCGTGTCCACAGACCTTAGAGCCGCATTAAGCATTAATGGCAGATTGAACAGTTGCAGACTATCTTTGTTAGTAGCCACGGCACGTTTTAAGTACCTACTATTGGAATCACCCATAGGCGCTTGCGCATTCCGGGGTCTCTTCTTCACGATCAGCTGTGTCATTTCACCATTGTTGCCCCTCACGTTGAGCACCTCAGTGTCGTCGTAATTTAAGTTTCTTCCCACACGTAACTCGGTTCGAATAAGTTTCGGCTTGAGTGTAGTTGGCGGCTTCGAGCTGGCCGATCGATAATTGTTCTCGGGAAACTGGAAAGCCAGTGCCAGTGATAATGATGCCACAAGGACGATGAAACAACGAGCCATTCTGGGTATTTTTTTTAAATCCAATCTCTCGTCCTGGAAACAGAAAATTCCTATACAACCGATTTGTTGGACAACGACTAATCACCAAATGAACTCACCGTAGATTATGTTGCTTTGAGATACAAGTACGTTTAAAAACTGATACTGGGGTCGTATGCTATGCTGTTTGCATTGTGCATCTGTTTGTTAAGTTTGCGATTTTTTCTCTAAGCCTAGGTACGAGTAATTTCACGAGTATATACTCGTATTGTCTTAACGAAGTATCCCAACGAACTGTGCAACTGCCTGTTGCCTGATCGGCGCAATGTATCTTTGGTGGAGAGATAATACACTTTCACTTTCTCTTTATTGCAACAAGAAAGTAAAATACAAGATCCCCACCTTCTGCAGCGAAAAGTGTGTGCGTAAGGTTACGTAAGGCTTTTTTAAGGTTTAAACGGTGGAACGACTCAACTGCGCTGCGCCGATGGCTGTGGCAGACAGAAAACAGCGCAACTTAGCAAGTATTTGGTAGGAGGGGGTTGGTCGTTGGGATACACTTAATTCATCCATTCGCAGTGGATGTTGTAGTCGTTGTTGTTTTTTATAGTTATCATTACATAGGGTATGTTAATTTGATTACATAGGCTGTAACATCAAGTAATAATGGTGAACTACCAGACAAAATATTAAGCACGTGTAAAGCGATATTGCAGCATCATGTGGTAGGTTTTTGTTTTCGGACATCAATCAAGTTGTAATTAATGTTGTTGTTGTTGTTGTGGTGGTGGTGTTAGTAGAAAATACACAATCTGTATTTTTGGTTGGCTAGGCGGCTTGTTTGTAGGGTGCAACGTGCAGTGACCTTCGTAAATGTCAAACCATCAATTACCATTAGACGACCGATACTTTAAAAATGCAACGGTTTTTATTGGGACACGCTTTTTTGATATGGGTAACGATTGACTTCTGATTCAAATGGGATAACAATTTTTAGGATCAATTAATCAGGAAATATATAACAGCTCTCGAAATTCTACTCTACACCTGATGTTGCAATGATTGAAATTGTTCGAAAATGACTTGGAATTTGAGTTGACTCAGACTTGGCTGGCGGCGACTGTTTGAGTGTCCAATAGCAATGGGTCCGTTTATTTGTTTCGGAAAAATGTACTAACAAACCCAATTCATTAGTGGGTGCAGTGTATTAGTTTTTAGGCTAAAATCTGCTGGGCAAATTGATGAAAAAAAAGGGGATAAAAATCTTTGTATTGACCAAATATAGATATTGAGAACGTCTAAATATCTTGCTCAGACATTTTTTCAATTTTTTTTACGGTTTGCTGCTTTGTCGAACAGAGAGCTTAAATTGTAAGGCCCAAAAATCGGTGACACATAGATTGACGGATGGACGGACAGTCAGACATGGCTCAATCGACTAACGTAGCAATTCTGAGTAGATCCATATACTATTCGAAAAAATAATAACTTCACACGCACAAATGAAGGTAGACTCTAGGTTTGAGGTCCTGCATGGCCCGTTAATAGTAGTTATTTTATTTCTCTATGTTACAAACTCAATGCCAAAACGAATATACCCCTATGTATTAGGGTAATAATAAAGGGTGACCCAATAAAACATTCCTGACTTTTTTTAACAAAACACATAAAAACGTATTGAGGAATTTGTTCACATCTTGTGTTAGTCGCTATCAGAGTATAGCCATTAGCAAAACTGAAAATTTGATTGTTAGTTTTGCCAAAAAGATCATCAATGTGCAGCAAAAATACAGTGAGTGAGAGTATTGGTCCTTGAGGTATCCCAGAATTTATGAAGAATCTTTCTCCAGAAGCGCCATCACTTTTAAAAGTTTGCCTTTAAGA
Source organism: Rhingia campestris (assembly GCA_932526625.1). NCBI lineage: Eukaryota > Metazoa > Arthropoda > Insecta > Diptera > Syrphidae > Rhingia > Rhingia campestris. Next base: position 65,617,946 of record OW052182.1, read on the forward strand.
AAGTTTTGCATGTAGGTGAACCTTATTCAAGGACGTGCTTTTGCACATGAGTGATAAGATACTTTATTTGTGGTGTTGGTTTGGGTACCATGCCATTGAATATTTAAAGAAACTTTTCTTCAAATGTTGCCCACTCTTCAAATTTCAGACCACGCATATCGGCCGGTATCCCATGAATAACACGAGTCATATCCCCATAAAATCACAAGATCTTGGTTTCCAATGACAGGACCATTTATTGAGATGATGTTTTCATCGAACGTTTCCCTCAATAAAGCGATTGATTAGTTAGCTACACCAATATCTTGATGTAACACGCGCTCTTTTCACATTTAAAAAAAAAAACCGGTCATTTTAGGGGTTGTATTGGTAGCTGTTGGATCGCCTCTGGCTGTTCATTGGCCCAAATACGACAATTTTCCTTATTAACGTAGCTGTTTTACCAAAAATTAGTTTCGTCGATAAAAAAAATTTTTCGATAACAAAAAAAATGGATTAATCTGAAGCTGTTCCAAGGCTTAAACCGAAATTAAAACGTAATCCAATATATGCTTTTAAACCAATATCACGCTTCAAAATACGCCACAACGTTCCATAAGAGATGCTTGAGAAGCTTAAGAACGTCGACGAATTGATTGATCACGGTCTACACGAATACTCTCTGCTACTGATCTCTCTCATTATTACGGGCTCTACGCACTCTGGTGTTTAGATGAAAAGTATGAAAAGTACGTTCAGTTGGACGATTATGATGACCAACGTGGTAAACAATTTTAACTGAGCGCTGATTTTAGAAATAAGTTTTCAAAATTAGTAAGCATTGTTCCGGCCGGTGCGGCGTAAGTTTATTCATGATGAAATTGCAATGCATATTAAACACACACGTCATATAGACAAGACAATTAACAAAACAATTAGTTGTAACTTTATTCCGTAATAATACTACTTCATGTGCAATTTATCCAACTGTAGTTTTTCCTTTTGTATTTAGAATCATTTTAGTAACTTTATACACTCTTAATGCATTTATAAATAAGACTGATGGTGCTTTCCATTGGTAATTTCAGATTTTGATCCAAAATTTGATTTTTGAAGCGAATGAAACACGATTTTAGTTTAATTCGTTTCATCTGTTTATACCCTATCCCATAGGGGGGTATATTAGTTTTGACATTAAGTTTGTAACATAGAGAAATAATTTCGATACATATACCTCAAAGTATATGGATCGATTCAGAATCGCTAGCTGAGTCGATTAAGCCATGTCTGTCTGTCCGTCCGTCCGTCCGTCCGTCCGTCCGTCCGTCCGTCCGTCTGTGTGTCACCGATTTTTGGGCCTTAAATTTTGAGCTAGAGAGTTCAAATTTGGTATATAGACTCTCTGGCCGACGAAGCAGAACAAGTGTAAAAATTTTTGAAATCCGCCCACTGCCACGCCCCCTTTTTAGAAAAACGCAGTTTTAAGCCAAACCGTAAGGAATTTCAAAAAAGTGTCTGAGCAGCATATTTAGACAATCCTAATATCTATATTTCGTTCATACAAAGTTTTTTGCCACGCCCACTTTTTGGGGGCGTTTTTAGTAAAAAACGCTTTTTGTCCAAATTTTAAAACTTTCGAAAAAAATTTTGATGCAAATACTTTCGCAATGGTAATATAAACATTTTGTCCATAGATCATTTTCACCTGCGCCCACATTTTGGGGGCGTTTTCTTACAAAAACCATTTGTATACCCCATCCCAAGGCATTACCAATAGAAATACGTTGGTTTTTGTCGAACCACAAAAGATTTTGATAAACTGTCTGAGCAATATATTGTGACAATGTCATTTTCTGTATTTCATCGCCATAAGGCCTATATTTTGAGGATTATATTCAATGTAGCTGTCAAATTTCTAATCACAATTGTCAAAAAAACACTTTTGACAGATCAGAAAAACTCAATATTTCAAGCCCTAGAAAGCCTTATTTGAATTCTGATTTCTGATTCTGAATGATAGTTATCCTTATGTAATTGTTGCCCATTGGTAGATCCTACCTGTAAAGAACTATTGTTTTGTTTGAGTTATGAGATAAGATGACAAATGATGAATTACACCACATTCAAAATCAACTACGGTGACTTTAGGTTTTGTTAGTCTACTGTTACTCTACTCAAAAAGTGATTATTAATAGTAAAAATAAATATCAACCTTAATTTGGTAGCGGGGATGCTAAAAATCTATATGATCTGAACATCTAAAACTACTTTCGCTTTTCTAATTGTACTAATTGAGTGCAAATAATCATTTTGATGGAACAAAATAATTTTAATTGATGTCTTGGTCTAATTAAATTATTTCTATTCAAATGAAAGGAACCACCTCACGCTTTACATTACAGGATTTCTAATGGCACGACTGAGCTGTCCACAAGTTGGACATAGTTATCCGATGGCGGTTTTAGGCTGCGTTTGTATTGATGACTGATATTACCTTTTTGATGAGATTTTTAGGGATTGGGTTGGAAACAAGAGGTCCGTTCGGGTACCTTGGAGTGAAGAAAACTAAAAACCCTTCAAATCTTCAGTAACCAGTAAAATTTTTACATTTCAACAAAAAGTACTGGTACGTAAGGAGAATTAGAAACATAAAAGTTTAAGGCAAAGGTAGAGAGATAATAAAATATCAATCCGCAAATCAATCAAATCATTTTTTTCTATAAAGTTTTATATGTTTTTAGAAGATAATACTGAATAATTATGTGTACCTATGTTAAATTTACATTTTTTTCGCAGACCTGCTATTTCTTTTAAAAACGACATGAGCAAAGTTTGTTTCTATTATTTTTTCCCATCGCTGTATATATTTTATTTCCTTTATTATTTTCATTCATTGGATGACTTATTAGAATACCCATCCTTCGTACTTTAAAAAAAAGTTTCACAACTTACATTTTTTGTGGGTTTTCAAGAAAAAAAGTTTTTCAAAAAGTGTTCAATTTTTTAATTGTTACCGTAAAATGTTCACTAGCTGTTAGTGTACTATTGTACGGGAATAGACTTGTTCGATCAGTTAGAGTAGTTTGTGAAAAGTGACAGATCGTGGAGATGTTCTTTGGGAATTAAATTAGGGTCTTCATTGACGTACTACAATTTTGTTTATTTACATTCCAAAAAAATTGAGCCCTATCGCTTATGATATTTATCAATCGTCGATCGTGTCTTCTTAGAACTTGATTTTGTACGAGAATAACTTCAAATCAGCACGAAATATCGATTTTGGATGAGTTTGACCGCCACAGCGTTATAGAATTGTCGAATGTCGAATGCTTAAATGAACATCCCTGTACATAGGCATGTACGTTAAACAATCCCAATTTTATAATTATTTATATCATTTAAGAGATTTTCCTCCAATGTTGTGGCCGTGTTCAAGGTTTTAGTTTTAGCAAGATATCTTGATGAAGCTCTGTTCTCATTGGAATATAAAAATTGTATCAGCATATTGCTGAAAACCTCCGCTTTGCTAGTGAGGAATCGTGTTCCACATACGGAGATCTTGGAGATATCCGTCAGTGAAACTGGCCTAACGTATCTTAGCAAATACCACCTCCATATAGTTCTAAGCCATGTTGTTTTCGGTCGTCTAGGCGGGATTTTCTTTCGAGAACTAGACTGACTAGAAATTTGCTAAAAATTTACAGACACCAAATCAGATATTAAGTGACATTTAACGGAAAAGTCATAGTTTCGTATATATTGCAATGGGTTTGTTACGACATAACTTGTGCGTTCCAAGATTTAGGTTATTTCCCTTTTTGTGTTTACTCGGTCGTCAGCAGGAAATCATTCCTCCTTTCAGAAGCTCGTAGAACTTCCTGACGAAAGGAGATACCGATGCACGTTGGTTTTAAATGACTGTAAGCTATAATGGTAAGGAAAAACCTAGTTTGGTAGAGAATTCGATTGATGTACGATTCTCTATAATTGAGCATACATCCAAAGATAGGTTTGAGGGTTTGAGGTATCGCGGCTATACTGTTTGATTGACCGGAATACAACTGGGGTCATTCCGTAACTTTGAAAACGATTATCACTCAGACGGAAGTCGAAACCTCATGAGCAATCGCCCAATAATAGTCTGTGATTTGACGATTATTATTTTAAGTAAAGCAAATAAAGTGATATCGCCGACAGCAACAACGACTATTGATCATACGTGATGCAAAAACACTTTACGGAATGAGGGCCCTGGCTCTTTCATTTGAGCACTGATTGTTAAAGTAACGATAAGACAAAGTAAGGCAGAAAATATTTCGATGATTTTCGAGCGAAAATAAAGAGTTCGCTCTTCCTATGCCTTCTACCAGTTTTTAGGCACTCGTTTATATCTAATCTAGAACAATGATTTAGATTTCGTGTTAGATAGGTCAACCCTAGATTTTCTGTGATTTGCATTTGGAATTTATAATCCAGAGTTATTAAATAGGTTTTGTAGGTAGATCATCAGTTGTTTGATAAATCGACAATTTCTGATGAAATATTTCTCTTCTACAAGTTTACCTACTGCACCATGGTCATGGGAACGTATTTGAAACTTAAAAATGATCAATGAACATCTCACACACAAACGCAACTATAAATGTTATGTAAGCCTGCATTTATGGTTCATCTCAAAGCGTTGATGAATCATAATCACTTGTGAATACATTTGCATTTATTATATTTTTTGGTAATTATTATGTCATGCACCTTAGTTGCCATATGTTTGCAGTTGAGCTGTTTAAGTCTTTCCGACAAAGTCAGTTGATTCGACTGCTAATTCCACATAAAAAAAAAAAACAGAAAATAAAATTGAATTTTTTTTATGATTCCTTACACCGCATTCGGAAGCTATGTGTGAGTCATTTAAGCACACAATTTTCCCGTCGCTATCATGGTTAATTTCTCCTCAATCCAAGAGTCTGATGAGAGCCACGAATATCTCAACCATTTGATGGGAAGTCGTACCGATATTCACATGAGTAAACAGCCTTGATATTCATTTGGGAAAGTCAGGCAATAAGAAATTAGCAAACAAAAAAAGGCAAACATCGGCTTGTATTACCACAGACCATGAAAAATATGAATTAATAAACCACCACGCTCTCGTTTTTTTTTTTTTTCATCTTCCACTACCGTTAATTAACTTATCTTGGGATACTAAACTACGTGCACATCTACACAAGAAATGAAAACTTTTATGCTGCACACGCTTGACATACTCGTATGCCTACATTTGAGCTCGAATCGAAGAAAAAGATTATGCATTGAAGGTTGCTGCTCTCCTAATGCACTTGAGTTCAGAATCTCTAGAGAGAAATTAAAGACTTACGAATGAAGCTAGCAACTAATCCGCTTAATGAAGTACGCATATCCGCTTAAGAGGCTCTTCGCATTTAAAGTACGACTTCGTGTAGGTAGGTGGTTTAAATCCGAGCCCGAAATGGATAACAAAACTCCGTGAGATAAAGCCACAGACAAACGAAACAAATCAAATGCATCTACATTGATCAAGTTGCGTTATCTAAAACCCAACGATCTCCAATGAGTAGGTAGGTATGTGGGTATATTTATAACAAAAACGAGAGTATTTCACTTTATTTCTCCTATCGCCAACGGAACACTCGTGTTAAGTAGTAAAATTATATATTATGTACACATTGAATGTTTAGTTTTTTTTTTTTTTGCAAAATAAACTTGAAGCGTACTTTTAACAGATTAGCTGTCAAATAATAAGGATGAAAACTTCGATTACCAAAAAATAATTTTTAAGGGTCGTATTTACAAATCTCCAATACATGTTTAAATACTTGTTTTAATTTATACTGTCCTACTGTCCGCGATGAGCCTGGGCCTCAACCAATTTAGCTCTCCAATTTGGACGCTCTTTCAATGTATAGAGACAATAGGCGTGTTCACTGTTCAGGTATCAGCGCAAACAAGACCAACGATTTTTATTGTTTACGAAAAATTACCAAGAATTTTTCCACCAACTTTTGATACGGTCCATTCTTCGGCGCATGGACTGGGATACATAGTTAGGTCTTTGTAACTAAATTAGCCAGAAGAAACTGCGATTGGCAAGTGTGATTCTTTTTTTATCGAATGTTTCGGTGAGGTCGGTGCAAACCCTGATGAAGCAGTGCGAATTCTCCATCGTCATTCGGCACAGACGGACGAGTTTGGGTGGTATACCAAAACTAGATCTGGCTCTGTATAATTTCATTTATTCATACATGAATAGGCAGTAAATATCAACCTTCAATGGTTTTTTTTCAGGATCTGCCGATTAGTGAAGATTTGATCAGTTATGGACTTTTCTTGCATAAAACCACAGTAATAATCAGGCTTCATTTCTATGCCGAGTTGGTTGCGGAACACGTCCTTAAAATTAAAGGGGACGAAACATCGCCCATTGAAGTTGCTCACTATTTGAATGAACTGGGCCCTCATTCCATAAAGTGATTATCGTTTGACGATAACATTTCGACGTTACATCTTGCATCACTTAAGATCAATAGTCGTTCTTGCTGTCGGTGATATCACTTTATTTGCTTTATTTAAAATAATAATCGTCAAATCACAGACGATTATTGAACGATTGATCATTAGGTCTTGACTATACCGTCTGAGTGATAATTCAAAATTACGGAATGACCCCCCTGCATTTGCACAAACAATTTCGCTACATCAAAAATTATGGCAACTCCAATTACTAAATGGAAAGAAAAAAAGTATCAATAACATGGTTGAAGTTTTCAATCATTTGGACACTGAAAATTGTGAATATAAAGAAATGGCGTTATCGAGTTTGTCTTATGTCTTCCGGGTTCAACTGCTCCTGATGAAATAGTTTTTCAGCAATGAATAAAACGTGGAAGGAACAGGAAACACATCTTAGAATTGAAATTTTTTAACTGGTTAGAAACACAATCAGAAGTGCTTAAAAAATCCAATCAAGTTTCATGTATTTGGATTAGGTTGAAGAAAAATAATCTAATTATAAAATTAAAAAAAGATATGAAAAAAAAATAATATGACATATATTTTCCAATTTATCCTGTATATCATTGAAAATATGTTAACGTTATTTATTTTGCTTTCCAAGGCAAGGCTGTCGGGCAGAAGTTCTGGGTTCGATTCCCAGCCGTAGCAACACCTAAATGATTTTCCACTGGCACTACTCTTGTGATGATCTGACAAATCATTGTCAAGAAAAGTTTATCTCAACTTAGCCGTTTGAAGTCGGCATAAAATAGAAAGTCCCTCCATCCTGCAAGAAGTACACACGCACCCGAGCCTATTGCGCCAAAAAGTTGCAATTGTATTTGTAGTAAGGCCGTCATTTGCAGCAGCCTTGTTGATATTTGTTTAGATATACATATTGCTACTCTAACTTCATTTTTGGTAGGTTGGTTGGTATTTTCCGCTGCTATAGCCAAAATTGAATTGTTCGTTCTGCCAGACAGCGGAAGATTGTTAGCATTCACCGTCCAATAGTCTGCTGAAGTGCTTATTTGATATTCTCAGCATAGACTGTGTCTACGAACGATATTTACTTGTTCATTTCGCAAGGTTCTGCTCGCGCCTTGTATCCCTGTCTATGTATTCGATCGCCCGCTTTTCTTGCTCTTTATACTTCTTTCTGAAACCGGTTTCTTCCCTTCTTCTTTGTCTACAAAGTTCAATAATAATGACAGATCGTTTCTTCACCTACACCTAAATTGCCTTGTATGATTCATCTTTAGCTGCGAGCACCTGTCAGCATTTTCATCATACCATGGGTTTCTTGCTAATGGGCTTGAGAAACCTAGCCCATCGGTTGCAGGCTTGCTGACATCGTCGCCATTGTTCTTCGACAGAAGATGCTGTTGGTATGATGTAAATTAAGAGATTAAGGGATACGCGTTCTGCAAAATTAGGATTGTTCTCTAAGTATTGCAGTCTTTCGACATTAAATTGTTCCACAGTTTATTGCATTTGTTGTGGTGTGGTGGACATCGTTTTCTTACTTCGGCTCCAAAATACTAGATAGGTACGTGATCGAATTGACTTAACGTTTCTTGATCATGAGACCACCATGTGCCCTTATGGATATCGAGCGAAGAAAACCGTCCGTGTACTGGCTATAGTGCCATTTCGTTCCTGATCTCGTGTAGGCTGCGTTTTCGAGAATAATGCTTAAGAAGTTCTGTATTGTAAAGGGAACAATCATTCGCAATGTCAGTCGGGGCGTGAGCGCATATAAGACTTATGTTGTCGAATTGGATCTTTTAAAGAATCCACATCCGAAAAGTAGCTTTTTGTACTCACTATAACGGGGTCTGTAGTAGATGTTACAGTTTTTCATCCTCCTCCCATCGTATGTCCTAAATGGCAATAATGTCACCGTGGTGGGTAGTTAACACAAAGGGGCAGGCTCAAGTGTTCACTTAAAAAGAGGAAGTCGAATATAACATGCCAGTAGTTCTGATCAGGGGTTTCATTCCGTAACTTTGAAAACGATTATCACTTAGACGCTAGTCGAGATCTCATGAGCAATCGCTTAATAATCGTCTGTGAATTGACGATTATTGTTTTAAGTGAAGCTGTGATGTGGGTGGCCGTGGTTTAGTGGTAATGTGTTCGCCTGTTGAGTGGAGGTTGCGCGTTCAATCCCAGCCAAAATCCATGAAACTTTTATGCGAAGAAATAAAAAAAGGTCGGTAGTTACTGCTAAGACTATACACCATCTTGAAAGCTCTGCGAATTTAATGAACACAAAAAACAGTGACTCCCCGAAGTTAGTTCAGACATGTCCTATCAATCTCTTTCTTCCCTTCTCTAATGCTCGTACTGTGGCAAAACATTTTAAAGGGTATTCATAACCCCTTGAGTGCGAGTAAATTATAAAAAAATAATAAAGCGATATCGCCAACAGCAAAAACGACTATTGATCTTAGGTGATGCAAAATGAACTGTCGAATTGTTATCGTTAAACGATAATCACTTTACGGGCTTTCTATGGTGTTTCTGTTTTTCTTTTTAACTTTCTCTTACAAAGAGAAAGATATTGTTTTCGTGAAAATTTTCGACCTCGAGATTTTGATTGATTCTAACATTACGATGATAGCGGAGCCTAAAAAAGTGGTTTTTGGAATTCCGTCCGTCGGTCCGTCGGTCCGTCTGTCCGTAATGGTCTCCCCAGCCTAAACGGCTTGGCCGATTTTCTTCAAACTTCGTATCCAAGCTTATTTTGGTCATAATTCTAGGCCATTTTTTTTGTTTGCTTTTAGCCATGTTATTAACGGTACCTGCCATATAAAAATTACACATAACTTCAATTTTCTCGAAAACGGCTCTAACGATTTTGATTAAACTTTCTATATACTATAAGCATATTAGTTCCAACAAAACTGCATACCCAGTTTTTGCGAGAAAATCCATATAACGGAATTGTCATTTAGGCCATATAAAGAAAATTGTTAATTTCTCGCAATCTACTACGTCAAATTAAATGAAATTTAATATATACACTACTATAATAGTTTTAAACAATTCCACATAATTAGTTCTAGCCCAACTATCACTTAACGGAATTTTCAGTTTTGGCCAATAACGAAAATTAATTATTTTTCATATAGACACCGATTCCTTCAAATTTAGGAGTAAACGTTCGTATAATCACATTTCGACATTTTATATAATTTTTAGCATTAATAATCAAAATGCGCACTATTTGATCTAACACCCAACTCGCTGTGAAAGAGAAAGTTGCGTACGACCCAGTCGTGCACCCACCACTCGTTTTATCAGTGTTCGCACTTATAAGTCTGCATGTTAAAATTGCCTAGATGTGATTTACTCAATAAGCCGTCTTTTAAGACTAGCGCTCTTTGTTAGGTCTCGTTGGGGTGGCATTCGAGATTTTGTTATTTCAATAGTATTTAACTAAGCTTTATTTAAATATAAACATGTAATTAAATTCAAAAAAATCAAAAAAATCTTGCACAACAAATATAATTGTATTAAAAGAAAGTGGAATATTTATTATTCAGTTTAAATAAAAATACATTATACATTCAGCATAAAGTGTACACTTATGAAGTAAATAATGAGTTATATCGACAAAACAAAATAAATAACTTAAGTATGCTTTTACTGTTGGGATTCTAGAAAGCCAGAATCTAGCTACTCAATTTTCATATCGACAAACTTGTAGTGAATAATAAGTGTCCACTCATTTACTGAAGTACTAATAGCTAACATCTAAGCACAAACACATCGTTGAGGTTTTCTTAATTTGTTAAATCCGTCATTCTCTGAAAACTGAAATAACATTTATTCCGTTTGTATCGACCTAATTTATTGCGCTTCAAATATCGTGACAGACAAAACCGTTCACCTAATATATATAGATATACGATTGAAGAATGATGGATCTTACCAAAATAAGAGATAGTAAAGCTCAAATTTTATATAAGTTTCGACCAAATGAACACCAAGTAACCTTTCACTAATCAAAATATAATTGTTGGTTGACTTGAGCTGACTAAACCAGAGCTGGGTAGATCGACACCGATAGCATGCGGTAAACTATAAATAGTTTAACAACCAATAAAAAAACGTGATTTTACCTACACTATGGACATAGTTTGACTTGCTAAACCTTATATATTGCAAGTGTTGATAACAAGGTGAAAACCTAGAATACTAAAAAAGCTGCTACAAGGCAGACTTTATATTTCCTGAATGGCAGTAATATCCAGGAACAGGAAATACGATGGAATAGGCCAGTCAAAAACAGGGTGCATAACTGTGACATCGACTACGGACCGTGTTATAATAGTAAGCAAAAACAGAGACTATTCGGATGTGGTCTTGTTATAAGGCAATAAGTCTTATGCTTTCAGACATAAGCGAACGCATTGTAACAATCCGACTGAGGAAACATATGATATTGCGAAGGACTTTTTTACGAGTTTCCTGACAAAACTTATGAGCGACTACCGAAGTACGTTGTTAAAATCGTGCTGGGAGATTTTATCGCAAAGGTAGAAGAGAGAATATTTCAAGCAGTATTTTTATAAAACGCAGCATAGATAAACGAGATCAAGTCTGGCAACTGGCTTAAACTAATTGACTTCGCTGCGGAATGAAATGCCACTATAGCCACTACGGTTTTCTCCAGAAGTATTTTGGATATCCGAACATTCCGAGGGGCTAACATCGACTTCGACCAATAGCATGTTGAAGCCAAGAATGTGGACAGCACCATGCCACAAACTTTGAACAAATTTTATTTCGAAAAGTTGCAAGAGACTGCCAAGTCCTTCGCAGAACGCGTATGACATAAACACCAGCATCTACTATCGAAGAACATTGGCGACGATGTCAACAAGCCATTAGATCAGCCGCAACTGATGTGCTAGGTTTCTCGCGCCCACCAGCAAAAAACATAAAGAGTGCCGACAAGGCATACAAGGCAAAGCTACAGGTGAAGACTAGAGCTGCCATTGAACTTTATAGGCAAGAAGGAGGGAAGAAAACCGACGTTTTAGAAAGAAGAAGAAAATCATGCGAACGAAGACATAGAGATAGATGGTCAGTAGTTTTACTAAAGCGTAAAAGCCAGGGATACATGACGCGAACAAAATCTTTTCGAGATGAACAGGGAATGATCATATTTGGGGAATAGTCGCTCCAGGATAGATGGTCAGTAGTTTTACTAAAGCGTAAAAGCCAGGGATACATGACGCGAACAAAATCTTTTCGAGATAAACAGGGAATGATCATAGTTGGGGAACAGTCGCTGCTGAGGATATGGAAGAACCACTTCTACAGACTGTAAAACGGCGATGACGAACACTCTTCCACTGTCAAGCAGAACGAACCATTCAATGTTGGCGACGACAGCGAAAACTTCCAACCACCCGTCCTTAGTGATGTGGGAATAGCAATATCTAAACAAAATCTTCACAAGGCTATATGACTTATTTAATACCATTCTTGAGTGGATTGTACCAAACTCCCGAGTGAACACCAGAGGCACTAGCATACGCCGACAATATTGACTTAATGGGCGGTCTCAACATAATGTCAAAGCCACGTTTGCTAGTATAGAGAAGGAAGCTGCAAAAATCGCAATAAGCAATAAGATCAAATAAGCTCACAATATGAAAGGATGCACAACATCGACGAATTGGAAAGAACGTCACAATCGACAGATAAAACTTTGAAGTAATACGGGGCTTTGACTACCGCGGCTGTACTATGAACTCTGACAACATCTCGTGAGGAATAAAACGAAGAATTACTCTGGTCAACCGCTGTTTCTTCGGGCTATCAAGGCAATTTAATAGCAAAGCTCTTACTCGAACTACTAAGAAGATCATATACCCTGATCATCGCAATCCTGCTCTACGGCGCTAAAACATGGACCGTCAAAAGCGGATGAAGAAATCCTTGGTCGTTTTGACCGAAATATCTTCGGTACCGTTTGCGTTGACGGTCTATGGAGAGGAAGATTTAATCAAGAGCTATACGAGCTGTACAGCGTCATACTCGATCAAGATGTCTAGGGCATACTCCGACTAGCAGTCTATGATTTCCAGCAAGACGTCGGACTCAGTAGAGGAAGACCGCTTCTGAAGTGGAGCGCACAAGAAGAAACCGACCTCATCCAATTTGAAGTGCGCAACTGAAGGCAGTAAGCTAAGGTAATTAGAGAGTCAAGTTGGTTGAGACCCAAGTTCATTCAGGACTGTAGCGCCACTTAAGTTAGTAAGTAATTTAGATTTCAGGGGTTCACGAAAGACTCCTAATTGATAGTACAACATCCATACACAACCTGATGACAAATCGTATCCGAGATACTCCACCTCATCAATAAAAACAGCAATGTTAATTGTTGCTCCCAAATGAATTTATTATTAAAACAACTATAAATAAAATAATACTTAACATCTTTATTATAGTAACAGTATAAGTTAAAAAAAAGAGCAAACAAAAAACGATTTGTCATGTTATATATGTATATATATTATGTGTATATATTTTGCAGTTTTACCACAAACATTTGAAAAAAAAAATAAAATAATTAAATTGCCTTGTATCTTATTCGTATCTTGCATCTTCCGTTTTGTTTATTTATAATTGTTATTGATTCTATACAGCAAGTCTATTTTAATTTATTTATTTCGTACAAAAATATATTCGTTTTGTGTATTTTACAATGAAAAATCTATTCTCGTGTATACATATGATTTGTTTTTATTTCTTTAATTTAACATCCTCTCACCAACATTCTTAGGCACATACAACATTTTAAATTAGTTTTATTCACTTGTAATGAGATATGTTCTATATAACTTTTTATTTTTTGTTTTCTGCAGTCTGCTATAAAATTATTTAATAACAATAGGAATGTGCAGTATTTTTCAAATACAAAAAATTTAATTGCATTAAATTTGTTTAACATTAAATTGAGCAAAAACGGTATTTGTTCGTATAGCCAAATGATAGTCTTAATCAAACAAAGACCAGGCGTGTGGGGTGTTTTCTCGAAATAAGCTGCGCACGGAGAATAATATTTTAGTTTTGGAATGCATTTTTGTTGGCTAAGCAAAGCCAATTGAGAGTCACCAAGGGAGATACAACAATACTAACAGAAGTTCAACTTAACATGTAGAGATATCAATTACTCGCCGAACACTTTTTTTTTACCAAAATTCACAATTATTTCGCACAGAATAGGGAAACAATCAAGGCTTTTTCGGCTTCATTCTCTCTGATTGATTGTGCTCAAACATGGGTAACAATTTTCGAGAAAACAAACCATCAACGCCAATGTATTTAAATCGAATTGGTAGTAACCTACAGTTTGTTACACATGTATATATATAATTTTACTGTATAAATTCTTTGCAAATTTAAAACAAATATAAAATAAATATATTATTCTTCGAACTTATAATACTACAATTATTGATCCCAACCCAGTTTTTTTTATTACATATAAAACAAGAAGAAAATCATCATCATTTGTTGTTGTTGTAAGGAGTAATGGCTGATTATGCTATTACATTGTTTTCCGATTGCGTTATTGAGATTGAACAATTGTCGGGCATACTCATTTCGGCTGTCGATTTACTTTGATCCATCCCTCCACTACTTATGGTCTTTGCACTTAGTTCCTCTTTTAATCTCTTGGCTGCATGAGAGTTTGCATGCTTTCTCAAATGGTCTTTTCGATAGAAGCCTTTTCCGCATTCGCCACAAATCTGATGGACACCACAAATAATATGTGAATTAATAAATTGATTGCTTTGAATGTCAATTAGGGTACCTCATTTTTTTCTCCACTGTGTATTACGAAATGCAAATTTAAATGCTCCTTTCGTTTGAATCCCTTAAGGCATACACTGCAAATATAAGGCCGATCAGGATTATGCCCAGATTTATGCCTTTCCAAGTGTTCCTTTCGTTTTAAGCCAGCTCCACATATGTCGCAAATATATCTGGAATTAAAAGAGGGGTTTTAAAGTATTAAGGTACAAGAGTAGGTCGTACAAAATATTTTCGGTTAATGCGCGGTTATATGTTGATAATTTGATCTCGACATTAATGCCATCGAGGAAATACGATACGATGGAACGGGCTAAAGGAGAATAAAAAACGGTGATATCTACTATGGTGCGTGTTGTAATGAGCAGAAACACTGTCTATTCGGATGTGTATTTTTTACAAGCGACAGCCTTAGGCAAAAAGTCTTTGTTTTGAAAAAAAAAAAATAGAGAACGCATTGTAACAATTTGCATCACGCGCACGCTCTGTTGACATTGGACTACCGACTACCGAAGTACGATGTAAAAATCATTCTGGAAGATTTTAACGCAAAGGAAGGAAGAAATGATATCTTTAGCAGTATTGTCGATAAATACAGACTTCAAGACACTAGGTCTGACATCGAACATAAGCTAATTGATTTCACTGATGAATCAAATTCTACTATAGCACGCTTTCCTCAACACCAAGACACAATAAACGGGAAATAGTGTGGAAAAATATAAAGACAGAACCCGTATCTCTCAACCTCTCGATTAAAACCATACAACCAGCATCGAATGCCGAAGAGCAATCGCGACGATGTGAACAAGCGATTAGATCAGCCACAACTGATGTAGTGGGTTTATCGCGCACACCAGTAGAATACACCCTGGTATTAGCCTTGTGGTTAGTGCGTTGGGCTTCTATGCTCGGAATCCCTGGTTCATATCCTAAATGTTATAACATTTAAGCACCACACCTCTTGTATAAGTTTGACATACATCGAACAGTATGGAGCTATCATGAGATCTCAAATTTAGTGTTCGTAGTCGGCGTTAAACACGAGGTCCCATTATTTGTGACATAATAATATCGCACACACAAATAAATGGAAAAGCTAGGTTTAAGACCCTGTATGGGCTGTTAACGCCAGATACTTCATATCTTACCAACAAGAAACCCCAGGTTTGATAAAGAATATCGACGGATGGTCGCATTTAAAAAATAAGGCATTCAAGGCAAACTGCAGGTGAAGACGAGAGCCGCCATTGAGCTTTATGGGCAAAGGAGGGAAGAACACACTCTTTTTAGAAATAAAAAAACAAGAGCCAGAAAAGCACGCGATCGAATGATGATTGTAAGTTATGGAAGAGAGAATATGGAAGAAAAAGTTCTGTTAAATGGCGACGACGAACAATCTTTCGCAGTCGGGCAGAACAAACTATTCAATCTTGGCGACCACAGCGAACGCTACCAGCCAACCAACCTAACTGAAGTGAGTATAGCAATATCTTAACTTTAGCTCAATTAGACTGCTGAAATTGTTGGCCTTCCAGAGAGCTATATAGAGTCGATAGAGATGATTTGGTCAGCAACACACCCCAACTGATTAGATTAGCAAAATTTGGTCGGATGAAAGCATGCCTAAAGAATGGAACCTCAGCATTGTTTTCCAAAAAAAGGAGTCACTCTTAATTGCGCCAACTAGAGAGGCATAATATCCAATTTGCCACAATATGTGAATGCCTGAAAAAATTCACAAACAACCTGGTCGGCCTTTAGAAGTGAGATTTTAGCCCACAAATGGCACACTTCGGCAGATACTGTAAAAAAAAACACAAATAGTCCAAATCCAAACCAACTACCTACTAATCGATTTCAATGCATAAAATTCGCATCGTCGCAAACCTGTCATATCCAATACGCCAGCTCGAAGAGTGTTCCATTCCCACCCAGAAGTTGGAAGCAGTAGAGGAAGATTTCCCCGAAGTGGCACGCACAAGTCAATTTTTTTAAGGTTTCATGGAACTAACATCAATGAAGCAGCGTTCAACTTCAATCTATTGATCGCGAAATGATCGTCACATATTGCCTCCTGGCACTCAGAGCTATGAGTCAGTTCTGAAACGTCAGAGTGGAAAGAAACGTAAAGGTGGATGAATTTGCCAGATGCAGCCCCTATCTGAACCATATACTGGTGAACGAGATAGCGCTACTGGCAGTATCACGAGTGTCATTGCCTCCGATGGAAATATTTTTTTGTGTGTTACGTTTTGCTGCAGTCTTTAAGCTAAGTAAGTGACAAAGTACAAGTCAATTATGAAATCAGTGTCTTGACGAATATTTAAATTCCAATCCATGACGTTAAATAAAGAGAAACTTCGTACATAAAAGTGTCACTAATTAAAAACGAATAGTGATTTCCCTTATAGTAGTTAACGTCGAACATGTGTTTGAGCAGTAGGATAAGCGCACAGTGCAACCGTCTTTCCGCTTTATCATACACAAGTGATCACGTAAGAATAAGATCGCGTAATTTATACGGTCACATTGCAGGCAGTCATCAAATAACATCTCCCAGAGAGACCAATCAGACTACCAATGCAACTTTTTGGGATATAATCGGTCGTACAATCTAATCACGGCCCAAGCGCGAGTGTCTATCATCTATTATTGAAACATATTCGTTCAAGGAGTGCCGCAGTCGTAAAAATTTCACAAGAAAACAATTGAGGATGCAGTTCGTAGGAACAGGGGGTTTCAACAAATACCCAGTCGCAAACAATAGATCTCCGGATATCGGACGACTTCCGATTTCAATCTTCCTTGTTTACGAACAAAACAACCGATTCGCTTAACATCACTAATGAGCTCGCCTCTCTAGATCTGTCTCGCGCGGTAGAAGGCAAACCTTAAGTCAGGAATTCCTCTGGATACCGAGAGAAGATCAGCAGGGTGTCGGGAGACACCGTAGGAAAAATACACAAAGCACCAAGCCAATTGTGGAAATCGAACGTTTTACACAGAGTCCTTAGGGCTGATTGGTTTATCCATAGAAAGCAATTTCAGCTCAAACGGCTTAAGTGACACAACCCTCACAACCAACTCAGCAAGCTATTTTTGTCTAAACCAGTGACCGGTTTACCCAACGTACCATGTAAAGTACCTTTCTTCCTATTCTTATTTATTGACACCAGAGGTCGCAACCACAAGCGTGCCGTCCCCCACACCAAAAATGCCTCTGTGACATCTACCCTGACTCTCAACAATCTATTCGAAAATAATTAGCAACACAATAAAATACATCAAACCTACCTTCTTTCTATTTTATGAACAGACAAGTGCTGTTCGAGATTTTCCTTCTCAGGATATGCCATTTGACATTCGGGGCAACAAAATAAGGTGGTTCCATCGGCAGCTGTAGCGATCAGGACCTGCCCTGGCTTCGGAGTCTTCTCCTTGGGCGTTTTCTTTTTTACTTTTCTTTTTCGTTTGGCTTTGACGGCTTCCTCTTGTTTTTCTTCAACTTTAGACGCCTCTTCAGGTTCATACTAAAAAAACGAGAACACAAATCCAATGTTACAAAACGAAAACAAGCCCACATAACATTTTGTTTCAAACTACCTTCAATGGTACTGAGTTGAATTTCAAATACGGTTGCAAGTTCAAAGGCACTGATGATTGCGCAACACAGTTTTGCTGGAAATTTCCATTATTCTGATTGGCCACAGCTTGCACACTGTCCCAATCAGTCATTGGTTCCTGTTTAATAGCGACTCCATCACTGAAAGGGACAATCTCATTTAATGTTGATAATAAAATTAAAATAAAATAAAATAACATACCTATTGCTGTATTGTTCGTTTGGATGAGGGGCAGGTTGTTCTAAAGGCATCGGCTTATTGGCAGATATTTGTGCTAGCTGGGCTTGAGCTATCAGCTGTAAATCTTGAGGTTGTAAAGCTGCTACCACTGTCATGCTATCAGAGAATGCATGATTTGTTACAAATTTATTGTCTTGGGGGCTATAGGCCACTGTAAGAACTGTTGTTCCAGTGGGCTGTTGATTTTGTACTGGTAATTGCATCTGTCCCATTTGAAATTTAGCTGGCGCCTGTTGAACTGGATTTGGATTGAGGACTTGAATATGCACTGTCTGTTGAGCATCACCAGGTTTAGCTCCAGGTACTGTTATAGGAATTGTTAGCAACGTCTGATGCTGTTCATTACCGACTGCCACTTGTGGCGGGGCGGGTGCAGCGAATGCGTTTCCATCGTTTCGAACGTAATGTAGGCTTCCGTCAGGCGCTGATATTATCTGAGGTGAATAAAATGAATTAAAAAAATTGTCTGCAAATGAACTGGAATTGGGACAAATTGTAGGATTAGTTGCGTTCAGAGTTGGTTTCCTAGTCACAAGTATTAGCTTATGACCCAATAGAGAGACTAGCGGTTTATAATATACTGCTGTTTATATTTAACAAGCTTCACACAACTTTATGATATTGACTGTCCATAAATAGCCTAATTAGTTGTGCGATTGTGCATAAAGTCATCAAGAAATTTTACTACTGATTTGGGACATATCACTGATTTACGAATGGGGTGCTTAAAACGTGTGCTATATCTCTTATATGTGTGGTAACAATGTGCCACTATCAGACGTGTGTATTTAAGTCAAATGGACATAAAACCGTTCCGTTGCTGAAAAAAATCTCCTTATATTACTCAGAAGGTAATTCGATTTCAAGACTGCTTTAGTAGAAACTGTACAAAGCACCTGATTAGGCAGTCCAATGCTTTGTGAAATAAGAGGGTAAGTCTTGACAAACCAGGGGATAATGCAAAACATTCTGTATGTGACACAAGTGAGTGTGCAGACCCGCTAACAACATTGTCAAACTATGTTGAATATCAAGGTTTAGTGAAAATCTTGCATAGGAAAAAATAACTATTACGCAGTGTCCTAGCTCAGCAAAATCGATGAGTCTCGCGAAAATCCGTCAATACTACAAAAAAGCCAAGCACTTGCCAGCTATTTCCAATGCAGAAACACACGTCCTACAAGATGATAATGGTACTGATGCGCAGGTAATTGTAGTTGTATTCATGGTTATAATGTCGAGAGAGCGATAGTTAAAAAAAACCGACCCACCTCCAATTATCAGAAAGCTGTAGAAAATCTCCAAGGCAGTCGGTTCTTATGGATTCTAATCCGAAGGCGAATGGAATAGCTTGAAGCAATCCATTCAATCAATAATTGAAGCAGTTCCCAGTTCAACTCTTCAATAGGCAAGGAGGTAAAACTATTATTTTTAACAACAATTTCCTTTTGAACTGCATTCAAAAAAATAAAACATATGTCCTCTTAACAAAATTATTTTAGTTTCTCAATAGTAGCACGATTCATTATAATTAAAATCTTTGAAATAGGTCCGATAATTTATTACTTTGTTTTGAGATCCAGATTTGAGAATTCGGACCATATAATAAATCTTTCACTCAAAGGAAAACATGCCCGACTTCAGAGAAAGTTTTAATATCTAAGCAATGGACGAACATCAACCTCAAATGTCTACTTATTTTCGAGTGTTTTAATCATAATTATTTTGTCAATTTCTGTTAAGTAGGCAACATTTTGTTCTACAAAAACGGATTTAAAATGTTCTACAAATAACTCGCATAACTCGCTAATTCAACAGATCAAATATCAACGATCTGTTGAATAAGCCTCATTGAATTCTATAAAAGCTGGAATTCCATTATGTGTGTGTCAGATAAATTGCACAAAATGTAATTTTGACAGAAAATACAGATTTTTAATTAGGAAGCTTTTTATGGATTCATAAAGTATACAGATGGCAAATACGTACTCTTTTATTGAAATTTTCTATGACAGTTTCGTAAATTTTTTTTTCTTGTTTTCCCAGAAATTCCTTTGTAACGACTTCAATTGTGGGCGTCGTAGTTTAAGGTAATTTTCCCACACTTACCAAACTCGATGGACTCTCAAGGTCTGCCACTTTCAAAATTTTAAGTTAAGGTGAGCTTAGCTTCGGATTTTCAAGTAAAAAATTGCTGTTCAGAGCACTTCCATAATCTGTTGCATTGCCAAGCAATTTGTCCATAATTTAAAAAAAAATGTGGCTGAATTTCTATAATACACCCAATTTTCTCTTTCAAAGGGTTGGTGGTCGTGCGCTTATTTGCATTGACTTAAAAAAAAAACCCAAAGAAAAAAGTCTAATGGCATTAAATCGCAAGATCAGGATGGCCAATTCTTATCGCAAAAACGGCCGATTTCACGATTAGGAAATGATTCACTCAATTATTTCTCTGGCTGTATGGCATGTGGCATCGTCTTGTTGAAACCACATATTCTTTTATCATGTCACGAAAACGAACGCCATTAATTGTTACTGCCTGACCAGCCGCATTTTCGAAGAAGAATGGTCCATTATTTTTAAAATATTGTTCTACAATGACAACTCATTTTACTAACACCGAATTGTCAGATGTCACGTTGTTATCTTTTTTCCGTTGGCAACCCGTTACTTTTAAATGCCACAATATTCAAATTGCGTGAATTATGGGACAACCAATATTTTCATTTAGAGTTTATAAAGACCAAAACGATCTGCTGTTGTGCTTTATGTTTGATTCGACAGACATCTTTCTTATAACGGGTGTTTTTTTAAAGGTTGGTTTTTCGAAAAGAAATAAAACTGACATTTTGTGGTCAAATCGGGCAACTCTAATGTCATTTATGTTCAGTTTGGTTTGCCATTTCATAATGAACAGGTTGACAAATGAACAACGCTTGCAAATCGTGCAAATTTATTTCAAAAATAATGGTTCAGTTTGCGAAGTTTATCGCAAGCATTTCGCACTACGTTTACTCTATGTGATAATACGCATCCGCAGAGACGTCGAACAGTGTACACCGAAGAAACAATTGCCGCTGTTGAGCAAGGTGTTGAAGAGGACCGAATGAATCGAATCGCCACCGTGCACAGCAATTGGAGCTTTGTCCATCAACTTTATGGAAGATTTTGCGCAAAGATTTTGGCTTACGACCTTAAGAGATCCAGCTTGCGCAAGAATTAAAGCCGCGAGACCATGCAAAATTGACGTATTTGGAGTGAAGAGAATCCACATAAGACCCTTGAGACGCCATTACATCCACAAAAACTGACTGTTTGGTGTGCTCTATGGGCTGGTGGAGTCATTGGACTATACTTCTTCCGAAATGATGCTGGAAAGTCAGTTACCGTTTATGGAGACCGGTATAGAGCTATTTTGTTCCAGAATTGGATGGCATGAATGAGGATGAGATGTGGTTCCAACAAGACGGAGTTACTGAAGGAAACATTCGATGAGCGCATAATTTCGCGAAATGGACCTGTCAATTGGCCACCAAGATCTTGTGATTTGACACCATTGGATTATTTTCTTTGGGGATATGTGAAGTCGCTCGTCTACGCCAACAATCGTGGCGTTATTGCCGACATATGGCCCCAAATGCTCGAAAAAGTGGTTGAACATTGGACCTCTAGACTTGGCTTTATTCGAACCAGTGTTGGCGGGCACATGCCCGAAATCATATTTAAACATTATTGGCATAAAACTATCCTTCCAATAAAGCCAAATTGATGGACATTAACACGATTTTCTTGTGTTTTATTTCAATACGAAGTTCTGTGCCTCTAAAAAAAACACCCTTTACAAAATTCGCAGAACATCATATTTTTTCCTCAGCCCAAGGTAATAGTCGACCACGGATTAGTGGTTAACGTTCAGTTGAGGCTTTAATCTCACACGCACCCTTAGCGATCGATTCAACCCTAATAATCTATTATAACACTATTTTTACAAAACCCAACTCCGACGTATACTAAGCCAATTCTCTACAAATAAGATTATTTTTTTGTATTTTTTTTTGTTTTTTGTTTTTTCAATTTACTCACCTGTCCTGTTCCAGTAGATATGTTTTGTGCAAACTTAGAAGCTGCAAATTGACCAACGGGATTTGTAGATATATTTGCTGCATAGTGTGTCGGAAAGGGGGAAAAACTCATTGTTTATATCTAAAGGAACAATAAAAATAAACGCAAATTAATTAAAACATTTAAATTTATATAGCAAAATCATTTAGGGTTATCATGCATTTTATTTGAAAAGGATAATAAGGATAGAAAATTGAAATAAAAAATTACTGCCACGACATTAAAGGGATTATGAATACCCTTTTAGTGTTTGACCACATCGCGGGATTAAGGAAATCGAGGAATAGAAAAGAGAAGATATCGATGTGCGTTGTTATTGAGAAATTACTGTAACGGTTGAATTTTTGAAGGGAAGGAATGCATCTGGATATTTTGTTTTAGCATTTATTATAATGGTGATGTTTAAGCGAGGCCATGCAGTTCGCTATGGTTGAGTCTCCTATTAATTTATGTAATGATTTTTTTTGCTGCACCCAACCATATGTGGGCGTTGAACTCAAGTTAGGGTCTTTAAATATTGAGAACAGATCAGAATTGGTGACCTATTTCTTGCATCGAAAACTTAACATTTCGCTGCGTTTTTGGCGACTTCGAATATTGTTGTCGTTCCGAAATAGGTCATTCTAACACATAAATAAAGAATGAAATGGTTTATGTTGACTCGTAAACTTTTGACTTTTGGAAAGCGGGAAGCTATCCGAAGAAATGTGAATATACTGACAGATTACTCTAATTTAGGAATATTCTATCTCTTAAAAAAAATGATTATATGGATAGAACTGTCGAGGAGTCTAAAAATGTTTAATTTCAGTATCCCTGGTACACAAAAGATCTTAAATCGCAAACACACAGAAACAGACTTAATCGGCATTGGAATAATTTTGTGAAAATCCTTAATCATGACGACTATCATACTGATTCTTTGAGATGTCTTATAAATTATATAATGACTATTTAGTCAATATGGGCAGCGATCTTAAATTTTTTTCGCGGGTTGGTGGTAATAGACACTATGAGGGCATAGGCGCATACTAACATTTGGCAGGTAACTTTCCTGTGAGACTTTCGGTTTTGTTTTCGTATTTTTGGGCGGTTTGTTATTTTTCGGCAAAAGGTTTAGTTCTTTGAGAACATCGGAATAAGTTTCGTGAAGAATTTGAAAAAAAAAATTTTTTTTTATTTTATGCAACATTTTTCGTTTCACCATTAATCATGGGAATGCGCAGATCTCTTCATAGGTTTTCGTTTCTAATATACCACGGCGCATTGACGAATGATCTTAAAATGTTGTCACAGGCACAACCCCTAGATATAATTCTATGCCATATGTCCAAATTGGTTATAGCACTTGCTAACAGCAGCTTGTTATATAGGTTAATCTTCGAATTTTCCGAGCAATAAGTACTGTTCTCTGATTTATTTTTAAGTTATTTGCATGTATAAAATGCAAGTTCCATTTCAATGTCGTGTCGAGAGTTATATCGAGATATTTCGTTTTGTTTGCAAACGGGTCTCAAAACGTATTAATAAAACAGCAAGCTGTTTATTTGTTTATATGACCTACATGATCGATTAGGTATCGTTAAGTGCGATCCGCCAGGATTCTATTAGTTCACTGAATATTTTTCCCAATGCTAAAAATGCAGCATTGATAGCAATAGTTGTTATATCCTTTCAAAAACTTTTGAATATATTTGAGGAAGTGAAATGGGTAGGTATCTAAGACTTTATTTCATTTGGTTATTTTCGTGGTTTTATGAACCATAACCACTTCCGCAACTTTCCACTTTCTTGGTATGTATTTTAATCTAATTGACGCATTTATATTGTAGAGAAGTTTAGCTAATGTTTTCCGAGGCATTAGCTAAACTTACGCAGCGCTAGGAAGAGAGGACATCTTTAGCAGTACTACACGGCATCACGTCTTGCAACGGACTTAGGCTAATTGACTTCGTTGTTAAACGAAATGCCACTTCACTAAGGGACAGATATGGCGGTCTACGGACCAACAAATGGTTAATCAAATTGATCACATTGCGATAGACAAGAGGCATGCATCCAGTATTTTGAATATCCGAACATACCAAGAGTCCGCGAAATCGATTTCAAGAAACCATAAGATCTGCTGCAACTGCTGTGGTCCAAGTTTTTTTCCGCCCACCAGCAAAAAAAACCATTGGTTTGATGAAGAATGCCGGCAGATGGTCGCAACCAAAAATGATGTCTACAAGACAAAGCTGCAGGTGAAGAGTTTATAAAGATAATATAAGAAGAATATATAATTGTAAAAATTGATATAAATGGCATTAATGCTAAATAAAGATTCAACTATAACTATAAGAGTAGACCCCCCATTCAGCTCTTTAGCAAAAAAGGATGTACTACCACTGTTTTTTAGAAAGAAGAAAAAATGAAAGAAATGCGGTCGAAGATATAGAAAGGTGCCACTCTATGTTTGTAAGTTGTATTAAAGTGTAAAACGTCAAAGTCAGGGAATTGCGTTGATAGTCCCTTTAAGTAAAAATGGCGAGAATAATCCCCCAACTATATAATAACTGGTCTACCAGTCCAGGCAATGGTCGTGTTAAAAAATGATAACCTTACAATAAGTAATCAGATACAGCCCATTTGCAGTTACAAAATATCTGCGGGTAGCTATCCGAAAACTACGAAGTAAATAGCATTTACTGGTCCAATAATTTCCCAAAAAATCCACCGTCGACGAATCAATCATCAGATAGGGGTCATCATTGAACCAAATATAAAACAACTCATTCACGGAATGGTTAAGCTAACTATGGACTATGAACCCGGTTCAGTTAAACAAGGAAATATAGCTCAGATGGTATATATTACACGAACTCTATTTACAGGGAAGTAAAACAATCACGAATTATGAAACTGCCCATTTTTTGATACTACACACATTTAAAACTTAAGGTACATTGACTTTAGAAATCTTCAAAACAAAATGGAAAACATAAACCCACGTCCCACTGCCTCTTAACTAGTTTAGGAATCTACAGATCTATTGAAAGCAACAAAACGTGCGACTTTAATTTCACTCTGATTTTACCATTCAAATTGAGCTAATTGAGTTAATTAAATGGAATCTGGAATAGCCAAGTCGTCGGTCGGTAATTCGAAATTAAATAAACCTCTTTTTTCGGAAAGAATCTCGATTTGAGATATTGCGATGCTAGCAGTGCAAGAATGCAAGCATAATAAGACCAAACGATGTGAGCAAATTAAATACTCATTTGCTTCACAGATTTCAAAATAGCATACGGTTCGGAATAATGTACTCAGCGGCACAATCCAATGCTGTTTCATTCTTCATCTAGCCAAGACGAAATTGAATTACGCAACCCGCCACCAGTGCTTTTGGTCAATGCTCTGCCAATGGCACCGTTTCAATCCTTTGTTAGTAGCAAAATTACGGGAAAATGTGTAAATTTCACTTTCTCACGGGAGCAATGGGTGGCTGGAAAGAGACTTCATTAGGCAACATGCACCGTCGTTTATTTCGTCGCATTGGAATTCCAAACAAAAACCACCCAATTCGCCATAGATCGAGAGTCTAGTCTTTACGCTTTTACAATTATTGCCAACACGCAAATTTTGTCTTAAAGTGTGTACATAGAGTTCAACAATTGCTAAGGTAAATGTAGGTTAAATGCATGAAATTGTATTGCAACGAACCGGTTATGAGTAGGTTCTGTGTGCTACAGTGAAGGCACTTGTATCCATCTTACAATCCCAAGAACAAAATGATTTACAAGAGGTAAAACTAGTATATTATTCAGCAGCTGCATGAAGCAATCAAATATCGAGTAGTACTTTGAACAGAGATGAAAAATTGTTTTACTTTTTTTTTTATTCAAATGCATATTTATGTTTTTGTATATGTAATCTAATACTAACGTATTCAACTAGTCTGGCTCTCGTGGTGGTTTGCTGAGGAAAAACAAGTGCGTTTGTTCGGATAGGCGTAAGAGATTCAATTTAGAAAGTGGTGAAAGTAGAGAAACTTTGTTCGTGGAGACTTTTCCTTTAGCTTTTCACTAGGGTTCATCACATCACTTGTTTTCGGTTTTTGAAATATGTTATTTAAATAAAACTAACAACAACAACAAAACAAAATAATAACAATTAAAATAGACTTTTTCAACATTTATGAAAGCACTAATTTGTCAACGAAAACAACATAAGGAAAAACACTTTACAACACTAGCAGCATAGAGATGCTGTGACATTATTTTGAAAACAATGCACTAGAACGGAAACAAAACGACCCAACAATTGATTGCACACACAAAATAAAATTTACATTAATAAGAAGTATATTAAACTCATATTTTTTGAATAATAATGGGCCAAACACTTTTTAATTGAAGAAATGACAACACACAATAAAAAAATTAAAAACAGACTGTGGCAAATGAACTACGACATTTGACTGAACGAAATGGATTCGTTGAGTTTATGGAGTAGATGTGATTTCATATAAAAAAAATGTAAAACATTGGCGAGAAATGTAATAAAGTAAACAATTATGCTATTGGATGCGTTTTAAATTTTTTTAAAGTGAAATTTCCATCTGAAGATTCTCAAAATGTACGTTTTGATAGTTCTCAGATGCTTCCGATAATTGTTTACCAAAGGAAAACCTCCGTATAAAAATTAACGATGAACAAAATCTAGTACATAATTTACAAAATGCTATTCTGATGCTTTATCTTTATCTTCTGAAACGGTATTTGGGCAGCAACATATACACTTCTGTCAATTCTTAGACGAGACATTTTGCTTCTGGATTTCAATTCAGAATCCACCCAAGATGCACTAACATAAACTAACTGTAGCTCATCTCTGCTCCCTAAATTGTTAAAAGAAAATTGTTGTTATATCATCTTCAATTCACCGGTGGTAATTCACTGAATTCACGATAATCGAAGAATGCACTATTGTAAAAGAGAAAACATACCCAAAATCAAATTCATTTATATTTATATTGTAGCTCGCGATTGAGAGCTCTCGTGTACACATACATATAGCTAATATAAATATTAGAAAAGATACTTTTCATACTCGTCAATCTAAACCCCGGGTCATCTCACCGATGTTTGACGTTTACCCAGGGCTAAGATTGGCGAGTATGAAAATTTTACTTTCGTTGATGAAGTTAGTTTTGTTAGTGAATGCGCAAATTTCAAGTTGTGGTGAATTCCAACTGTTGCCATTGCTATTACAATTCAAATGTCATACCCCGGCGGTAATTCACAGAAAGGTGACATATATACAATATTCGCAGAATGCACTAGTATAAAATGTAATAAAATCGGGTTCGACTTACAGAGATCGCGAAGATATCGGAGGGATCCGTAATTGGAACACGTCTTATATAAACAAAAATATCTAATCATTATTTATGCTCGATAAGGTATGTAATCACATAAAACTGTGATCGGCAAATATTTCCTTTTGCATTCGCTCAATATGGTTTAGCCAATAGGCGTGTTCCATTTAAGGATACCTAAAGCTAGACATACACGAAAAAGTCATTTGGATCGAGTCCATTTGGACTCAAAACACATTCGGGTGTCATACACGAACGAGCTGAGCCAATTTTTTTTGAAATTTGGTTAAGGTGACAAGCTTTGATTTATTTAAATTTTGTTCAACAACTCCCCCTCGAGCCTAATGATTGATGAAATCACTTTAAGATGAATAAGATGATACACAATATGTTGCTCCAAATAGGCACAACAATGAGCAAGAGAAAGGTAACGAATATCGCACAAGATATTACAGCTGAAGAGAGATTCCTATGAGGAACTGAATTTTGCTACCGTTATTTCAGGCCTTGGGCAAGATAATGCCAGACACATGTAAAGCAATTTTGCGTTGTCTCCAAAATTACATGAATGTAGGTATATATGAAAATGTCGAGAACAAAATTACCGGCAGTGGTATATGGCATCCTACCGATAACAACACGGGTACGAATACAACTGATAAGTGATAACTGACTTAATCAGTAGAGTTTGCATCAGGTTAGGGCAAAGTTGACACTTTGACAGATCAATCAAGATCTTTGTGAACTTTGTAAACCCTACAAAGTGATGCTGTATGTGGATTTAGAAAGGAATTGTATTGTAAAATATTGTTTTGATAGAAGGAGATATATAGTGCTGTGTTGTTAGTTAGTGGAAAGCGCTATTGCAAATTTTAAAACAGACAGAAAAACCTGGCTTAGTTATTTCGCACACACGATTAGGCCAAGCCTAGGGTACTCATTCTGTACATTTCAAAATGATAACCGTTGACGATAGTGAAGGAGACTTTTTGGCCGTACCTACCGTGTAATTTATATACATGTGCACTGCACACACACAATATAAAAATTACACTCTACTTACCTAGCATAAGTCTCCTACACTATCGTCAACGATATTCATTTTAAAAGTTACGTACCCTGGGCTCGGTAGCTCCGCTGAGATGTTTTAATTCAGTGGAACAGCATTCTCAGCGGTGAGGAACTTTTTCTCTCAAACAACAGTTTTCTTACTTCGCAGCTTATAATCATGATGGACTTCCATCATGATGATGATACATACAAAATAAATAACAGCCTTATTTTTTTAGCAGAAAGTGTGAGCAGACGAATCCAGCAAATTTTAGTCTCAGCTTATTGCCGAAAATCTCCGGCTAGCCAAGTGAGGAATCGTGTTCGCCTTAGGTAGATCTTTTAGTAATCCGTAAGTACAACACGCCTAATGCTAGTTAAAAAAAATAAAAACCCGTCATAATCCATCTGAAGTTAACTAAAATCAATACTCTATAAAATCAACCGCGATCTACGTACTAATCTCTATGCCTCAAATGTACTTGTAAGACAAACTGTCCATCTGCTATTTGTTTGTAGATCGCACAAATAAATCTAGTACAAATTATGCAATGTCAAATGTCTAGCAACATGCATATATAGCAATCCACTTAATTAGTGTGTTTATTTTTACAAATACAGTGAGTGATCCTTCCGAAAAAAAGAACTACCTTGGTAAATCCATCGCCTGAATCGTATTCTGTACATTTTGTAACATAAATTTACAAAAATTGAGTGCATCAAAGAATATGTTGCAAGATATCCACATAAAACCAACCAGATGAGTCCGTTTCGATCGAAAAAAGTCAAATCGTTCCCCGTCAAAGTAATCACTTTCGAGTCGGAGCTAGAGTTCAATCTTGAGGTACCTACTACCCCATACCTATTGGCATGTGCAACAAAAGGAAAATTTGCTCAGCTTATGTAATAAATCCTTTGTGTTCTAATCGGCCGTGTATTTTGTGTATTTCAGTACAAGGCGACCGGGCAAGATTTGTTCGATCTGGTTTGTAGAACGATTGGCTTGAGGGAGAGCTGGTACTTTGGCCTTCAGTATGAGGATGTTCGCGGTAAGGTGTCCTGGCTCAAAATGGACAAGAAGGTTAAGGATCAAAAAATCAATCTGAGCGGTGGCAATTGTGTTTTCAATTTCTATGCAAAATACTTTCCCGAGAATGTGAGCGAAGAACTGGTACAGGAAATCACTCAGCATTTGTTCTTTTTGCAAGTGAAACAAAGTATTTTGTCAATGGATATATACTGCCCGCCGGAGGCGTCCGTCTTGCTGGCTTCATACGCTGTGCACGTTCAGTATGGACCGTACGACTATGAGACATACAAAGAGGGAATGCTCGCCGATATTGATCTCTTGCCGCGACGTGTCGTAGACCAATACCAAATGACACCGCAGATGTGGGAGGAACGTATTAAAACATGGTAAATATTGCGTTTTCTTGGGACACAGTATGTTCTTCGAAGATTTGCTTCTCAGATTTTTTTTATTATTTGGAATCACTAAAGCAGCGTGTTGCTGTGCTATTATTAAACATTTTTTGCCTTGATATGCCCGATTATAATATTACATGAGTTGCGCAGTATTAGGTAAAAATATTCGCTTCAGCCTTGGACCATTTTCTTGGATGAAATATAACTAACTTAGCAAGATCAATTCTATTCACAGAGAATAGTTTTTTTTATTGCTTATCCGTATGGCATGATCTTTTGTCCGATACAATCCAACTGTTTACAGGTTACAGCTTCCATTTGTCCACAGTCCTAGCTCTAAATGCAACCATACATAAGTCAATCAATTTGAGATCCTTCTCCTCTTTAAAGGTATATGGACCATGAGCCCATGACTAGAGACGAAGTTGAAATGGAGTATTTAAAAATCGCACAAGACTTAGATATGTATGGAGTAAATTACTTCCCAATATCGGTGAGTTTCTATTGTCCCTTCATCATGACGCATTTCTCACTTTTGTTGATATTCTTTCAGAACAAAAACAAAACGAAACTGTGGCTTGGCGTCACTGCCATGGGGCTTAATATTTACGACGAGCTAAATAAGTTAACACCGAAGACTATGTTCCAGTGGTCGGAAATACGAAATGTTAGTTTTGATGATAAAAAGTTCACCATCAAGCTGGTGGACACAAAAGCTTCGAATTTCGTATTCTTATCACAAGATCTACACATAAATAAACTAGTGAGTCCTCTCCACAACTCGTTCCAATTCATTGTTTTTATATCTCTTGATAGATTTTAGACCTTTGTATGGGTAATCACGACCTTTACATGCGACGCCGCAAACAAGACACAATGGAAATACAACAAATGAAAGCACAAGCAAAGGAGGAGAAGCAACGGCGTCAAATCGAGCGCACCAAATTCCTAAGAGAGAAAAACTTGCGTGAAAAAGCCGAGATGGAACGAATCGAAATGGAAAGGCGCTTAGACCAACTGAGAGCCGACATGAAATCTGCCAGCGATGCCCTAGTAAGCCATTTCACCATCATCCAAAATCAAATCAATAACATTTTCCATTCTTTTTGCAGCGCCTGTCAGAGGAAACAAAGGATTTGTACTTCGAAAAGAATCGCATTAACGAGGAACAAGTTCAATTAACCGAATGCAAAGCAAACAGATTCAAAATTGAAATGGACCGCCTTCGCGAGAGTCACATGAAGACAGAAAGTGAAAAAGTCGAGCTCGAGAAGAAGATTCGTGACATCGATTACTATGTACAACAGTTGACACTCGAAAAAGAAAATCGCGCAGCCGAAGCTGAAAAACTGAAAAGGGAATTGAAATCTGCTCGATTGGCGGAGCGTGAAGCAAATGCTAAACTGCTGAGCTTTCTGAATCGCAATGTACAATACTCCATAGAGCCATCTATTATTTCGGGATCCAGCCATTCGGAATCGTTGCCTTCAGAAATCTCGGAGAATATTACCGGGAAGGAATTCTACATATCAGAGAAGGAGATGGAACAGATTTCCAACGAAATTGAGAAGAGCCGACTGGTAATGTCAAAGGTAATGCAATGCCAACTGCGAACTTTACGCTCGGAAATTGAATTACTCAAGATCGAGGAGAATCAATGTCCTTTGGATATCATAAGCGCTGAACAGCTCAAGTCTGGCGAGACAAAATATTCAACACTGAAGAAATTAAAGTCGGGTTCGACCAAAGCGAGGGTAGCGTTCTTTGAGGAACTGTAATACTCGTTATGTGGTTTTGTTCTTATCATTATTATTTTACGAAAACGTCTTATATAGCACAGGGGGTGTGCTTCGGGAACATTTGTATTTCATGTATATAGTTAAGATTCTGTCTATAATAAAGCATTCATTATTTTTTAACACACGAAATATTTTGTTTGCATTTTATCAATTCACAAGGTATATTCGCGTGCAATATTATTTTTACAGATTCTTAATGAATTTTACTTATTGCCGTTCCCGTACGCCAAAATTAGTACTCTAATGAGAAAAAATCCCTCCCATAATAATCTGTAAAATAATTTACCTACTTCAGAAATGTATGTTGGTAAAGAATCAGTTAACTGTTAGTTGGTGGAAGTGACAGTTCGTTTGTTTTGACGTGTGTTTGATGTCATTTGTTCATTTACTTACTTACTTAAGTGGCGCTACAGTCCGGAATGAACCTGGGCCTCAACCAACATGCCTCTCCAATTAGCCCGGTCCTTAGCTAACTGCCTCCAGTTGCGCACTCCAAGTTGGTTGAGGTCGGTTTCCACTTGTGCGCGCCACTTAAGGCGAGGTCTTCCTCTACTGCGTCCGACGTCTGGCTGGGAATCGAAGACTCTGCGAGCCGGAGTATTGGTGTCCATTCGTTCTACATGTCCTAGCCATCTTAAACGTCCAATGCGGAGTTTTTTGACCAGGGGCATGTCGCTGTACAGCTCGTATAGTTCTTGGTTGAATCTTCGTCTCCATAGCCCGTCAACGCAAACGGGACCGAAGATTTTTCGAAGAATTTTCCTCTCGAATCTACCAAGGATTTCTTCATCCGCTTTTGATACGGTCCATGCTTCAGCGCCGTAGAGCAGGACTGGGATGATCAGGGTCTTATATAGGGTCTCCTTAGTAGTTCGAGTGAGGGCTTTACTACTAAATTGCCTTCTTAGCCCGAAGAAACAGCGGTTGGCAAGAGTAATTCTTCGTTTAATTTCTGACGAGATGTTGTTGTCAGAGTTAATAGCGGAGCCGAGGTAGACAAAGTCCCGTACTACCTCAAAGTTATATCTGTCAATGGTGACGTTCCGTCCAATTCGTCGATGTTGTGTGTCCTTTCGTGTTGACAGCATATACTTAGTCTTACCCTCATTTACTGCTAAACCCATTTTCGCCGCTTCCTTCTCTATACTAGCAAACGTAGCTATGACATCACGTTGAGTCCTACCAATGATGTCAATATCGTCAGCGTATGCTAGTAGTTGCACCGACTTTTGGAAAATTGTGCCTCTGGTGTTGGCTTTGGAGTTTTGCACAATTCTCTCAAGAATCAGATTAAAGAAGTCACATGACAGCGCATCGCCTTGCCTAAATCCTTTTTTGGTATCGAATGTGTCGGTGAGGTCGTTTCCGACCCTGATGGAGCAGCGAGAATTCTCCATCGTCATCCTACACAAACGGACGAGTTTGGGCGGTATACCAAAACTAGACATGGCTCTGTATAGTTCGTCTCTATAAATGCTGTCATATGCGGCTTTGAAATCGATGAATAGGTGGTGGGTATCAATTTGGACTTCTTGAGTTTTTTCCAGGATCTGCCGAAGTGTGAAAATTTGATCGGTTGTGGACTTTCCTGGCCTAAAACCACACTGATAAGGGCCAATCAGGTTGTTGGTAAACGGTTTCAGGCGTTCACATATTACGGCAGATAGGATCTTGTAGGCGATGTTGAGGAGACTTATGCCTCTGTAGTTGGCGCAGTTCAGAGGGTCTCCTTTTTTGTGGATCGGGCAAACGATGCTGAGGTTCCATTCTTCAGGCATATTTTCATCCGACCAGATTTGGCTTATGAGTTGGTGGATGTTACTTACCAAGTCATCTCCGCCGGCCTTATAGAGCTCAGCGGGAAGGCCGTCATTTCCGGCAGCCTTATTAAGCTTGAGTTTAGATATTGCTATCCTCACTTCACTCAGGTCGGGTGGTTGGCAGTTTTCGCAGTCGTTGCCAATATTGAATGGTTCGTTCTGCCTGACAGCGGAATGTTGTTCGTCATCGCCGTTTAACAGTCTGCAGAAGTGGTTCTTCCATATCCTCAGCATCGACTGTGTCTCAACTACAATATTTCCTTGTTCATCTCGACAGGATTCTGTTCGAGCCTTGTATCCTTGGCTTTGACGTTTTACACTTTGGTAAAACTTGCGAACATCGTTCCTGGAGTGGCACCTCTCTATATCCTCGATCGCGCGCTTTTCTTGCTCTTTTTTCTTCTTTCTGAAAAGCCGATGTTCTTCCCTTCTTCTTTGCCTATAGAGCTCAATGGCAGCTCTCGTCTTCACCTGCAGCTTAGCCTTGTAGGCCTCGTTCTTGGCTGCGAGCATCTGTCGGCATTCCTCATCAAACCAGGGGTTTCTTGCTGGTGGCCGCGAGAAACCTAGCACATCAGTTGCGGCTGATCTAATGGCCTGTTGGCATCGTTGCCATTGCTCTTCGACATTCGATGCTGGTGGTATGGTGTTAATCGAGAGGTTAAGGGATACGCGTTGTGCGAAGGTCTTGGCGGTCTCTTGCGATTGCAGTCTTCCGACATTAAATTTTTTCACAGTATTTCTGGATTGTTGTGGCGTGGTGGATATCCGCATTCTTACCTTGGCTGCTACAAGGTAGTGATCCGAGTCGATGTTAGCTCCTCGGAATGTTCGGACATCCAAAATACTGGATGCGTGCCTCTTATCTATCGCAATGTGATCAATTTGGTTGACCGTTCGTTGATCTGGAGACCGCCATGTCCCCTTATGGATATCGAGGTGAGGAAACCGTGTGCTGGCTATAGTGGCATTTCGTTCCGTAGCGAAATCAATTAGCCTAAGTCCGTTACCAGACGTGTTGTCGTGTAGGCTATGTTTTCCGACAATACTTCTAAAGATGTCTTCTCTTCCTACCTTTGCGTTAAAATCTCCCAGCACGATTTTAACATCGTACTTCGGTAGTCGCTCATAGGTTTTGTCGAGGATCTCGTAGAAGCAATCCTTAGCTATATCATCTTTTTCTTCCGTCGGAGCGTGAGCGCATATAAGGCTTATGTTGGCGAATTTGGCCTTGATGCGGATTGTTACTATGCGTTCGCTAATGTCTTGGAAACATAAGACTTCTTGCCTAAGTCTGGCACTTATAACAAATCCGCATCCGAATAGTCGCTGTTTCTGCTCACTATAACACGGTCCGTAGTATATGTCACAGTTTTTCATCCTCTTTTTGCCCGGCCCATCCCATCGTATTTCCTGGATGGCAGTAATGTCTGCTTTGTAGCAGTTTAGGGCTTCCGCTAGTTGTTCGCCTGCACCTCTCCTGTTTAATGTTCTCACATTCCAGGTGCAGATACGAACGTCGTTGTCCTTTTTTCGTTTAGCAGGGTCGTCAACAATAAAATCCGTCCTTTCCGAGGCTATTGGTTGCTTCGTAACCATGTTTTTTTTCTGTGGGTGGGTAGTTAGCCCAAAGCACAACCCCCAACCTGGAGGGCCAGTTCCAATTTATTAGATACCCCTAGGACCAGAGATCAAGTAAGGAAGAGATAGGTAACTTTCGTACGTCTTCCCCTTCATCACCCGATTTCTTACGTGTCGCTTTTACGTAGTTACGTACTTCAAACCCCTATCGGTGTGTACATGTGAGCGGCCATCTTGTAAAAACAAGAAAAATTTCATGATGGCCGCCCATGTAAACAAATACGCGAGGTGAATTTCGTTGACATTTCATATTGTGCGGTCGTGAATTTTGCATTTTGCAAAATCGTTTTTCAAATTTGATTTCGTTGTAAATTACGGTAGCGTCTAGTCCACTGTGTCAACATTAATCTTTTCGCCTATAGTTTCTGGAGCAAGAACAATACCATGTAAACAGCGAGACGGTAAATTTTTACATAAATTTTTCAACTATCGCTGCCGCCACCACTCGGCCATTGGCAAATATCCTTACCGAAGATCTGAATAAGCCGATACTCTCAGCTTCCCTGTGAAAGATGGTGATGCGAACCTGGTCTGGTGATGTTCCTTACTTGATCTCTGGTTAAAAGAATCTTTTTGTTTTGTTAAACTTGAATTCTATTCTGCATCTCATTACAGATTACTACACCTATACATAACATCAGTGAAAGTTTGTTTGTGGCGGCGTTGTCCAAGGCAACAAAAAAAAAATTCAACGTAAGATAATGAAAAGAACAACTGCATTAAACCTTCCAACAAGGGCAAAAAGAAAAACCGATTGAATAACGAGAAGAGACTTAAAAAGCTCAAAACAGTTCATGGATTATCGGTGGCGGATAGCAAACGACTTTCCCTTCATTACTTCGTCGAAAAACAACCAATTACACCAGTATATCGGTAATGCCGATAAATGTCCTATCGAGTATCGACTATGCCTAGCCGGAGTAATCAAAACCATTTACAATCACAGACAGACAGTGTCCCAGGAAGTAAGGATGGTTTCTTATGAGAGTCATGTTTACAAAGAGGAACGAGTTTACATCTAACACTATCCGAAGTAAACACGAATTGAAAGGTGAATCATCATCAGCACTGCAACATATGGCTATGAGTGGTGTTCCATCAAAGGATAGTCTAAATGCAGGCAATGCATTATGATCCGTAGACTTTTCTTAAGTAACAACAGCAGAAAATGCAATGTCTGCCGGCCTCACAACGAAACAGGCCGTCGAAATGAGGTAAGTTTCTTGGAGAAGGAGTTTGCACATTTGCCACGTATTTACTTATTTTTTTCTTTGAATTCAGCTCCAAGTATAACACTAACATAACGTCAAGGCTAATTAATGTTTGGCTGAACAACATGCGGCTTTAAACGAATAGCTGGAGAAGGACTACCTTCATTCGAGTCTCAGTTCATCAGGAAAAACATTGATACCGAAAGCGTCGCCCAAATAATCATTTCCACAACCTCCACGCAACAACCGAATTTGTCCACAGAGTTTCACTGGTGAGGAGCCTGTCACGAGTAATTTTCCAAACTTATTATAAGTTACAAGATTAAGACTTAAGACTTCAATAAGTCTCATATCTAATTTTTAATTACTACTATAACTTACTACTCAGTCAATAACTTCTAACAACAAAAATGTAATACAATAATTGTTCCATTATATTTTTTACATACACCAATGTTAATGTTTATTTACAAATATTAAAAAAAAGTTTAAATAAAACAAAACATTTCCTTTAAAATTGAATCTGTAATTTATGTCCTCATCGAGGATTTTATTATCGAAACGTTTGTCAACTAAAATTGTCAACAAATTTAGATCCTTAACTACCGGCCAATTCTAAGCCAATAGCTAAATTTGAGATTAAGGAAGTAAAGCGTAAGTAGCATATCAAACATTTGTCTATAGATTAGGACATGAGTTCGACATAGCTGTAATTTGTTCTTCTAAAAGTAAAGATCGAGTGTTAAACAATGAATTAAATAAGCAACACCATTAGCACCTCACCACGTATCAAGAACTTCATATATCTGAACATCCTGAAATAAGAATGCGGATATTCCTTATCTACGCAGCTACAAATATGATATTGTTTGAACAAAATTAATATCGAAAAACTGGAATCTCAAGCGGCACGTCTTAAAAATCGCCTACAAAATCCAATACGACGTAATATGTGAACACCTAAAACCCTTCGCCAACAACCTGATCGGCCCTCATCAGCGTGGTTTTAGGTCATGAACAGATCAAATCAAGAAGTCTAAAGCAATACCCATTACTACAGGGGTGACTTTTTGTTATCTTTCCTATAAATAGCTTTCAAACCATTAACGCTGAACTTTATAAACCAGAGGAGTAACTTGCTACCTGCTCTTAAATAAAAACCCTTTGCATGATTTGGTGTTTTGATTTTTATTTATAATTTAGCATTTTATGAAAACACTTCAAACTAAAACTAAATCGTTGCATTAAATGAAATTAAATTGTATACATTATTTCTTATGTGAATACTAAGCGACACTGTCGATTAGGTTTTTTCTTTGTGTTTCCTCAAAAATAAATATCAATAGAAAT
The DNA here is from genome assembly GCA_932526625.1 of Rhingia campestris. Classification (NCBI taxonomy): domain Eukaryota; kingdom Metazoa; phylum Arthropoda; class Insecta; order Diptera; family Syrphidae; genus Rhingia; species Rhingia campestris. The sequence goes on from OW052182.1 coordinate 65,655,935, forward strand.
TTTGAAAATCAAATTAAATAAAGCTTTAGATAAAATTAATGGAAATTAATTTTGCTAATCTTTGCGTGGATTGCGCTTTCGAGTACCTTCAGTGGCAAGTGAGGTTGTTCGCTCCTATAACGAAAATGTATTGTTTAGCAAAAGAATATGAAATGAATTTATTTCCTGAACTTACTTCAGTCTCTTCGGAAGCTTCTGCGCTTTGCTGCTCCATATTAACACCTTCATCCTCCTCTTCTACTACTGCTTCTTCACTGCTGCCACTGCCACCACTATTCGTTGCCGGTGGCTCAGTTGTCTCTTTCACTTCTAAATCAGCCTTGTTCACCTTTGGAGAATGTTGCTTGCTGTCGTCTTTTACTTTCATTTCTGGTTCTTCATCCAACGAACCATGGGGTTTGGGAACCGATGGGTCCGGAATCTGTGGTGGTGCATCTTCATCCCAGTCATTTGATTTATCTGCATCTAAATCTGGAATATACATAAAATAAATTAATATCAGTTTACGACTGCCGACATTTCTCAAATTGCATATTACCCTCTCACTCTATCCGTCTGATTTCTTGTCCTCTGAATCGTCAATTTTCCTTGGTGGATTTAGGGCTGGAGTGAAATCGCTTGGCAATGAACCCTCATTAACTACTTTATGGTCTACATGAATTTGGAATGTGTTGTCAGGCTTCACAAGTAATTGATACAAATGGACGAGTTTGTTTTTGTTGCGTTATCTGTAAACAAGTTGTGCAGGTCAATCAACAACTGTGACTATCGATTAGGAGTAAGTAAAATCATCGTACTTTGATTTCCGGCTGTGTTTCTCTTCAATGGAACCATTAATTGTATTAACATGGAAAATGAAATGTAGGTTGATTTCATTGCCGCACTTTTTCGGGCCGGGTCGTTTCTTATGTAGTCACTTTGACATTTTTGAGATCCTCTGTTTGTTTGCCTGCAGACAGTAATTGTATATAAATACCACCGCACTCTTGTCCGTCCTACAAGAAAGAAATAGCATTTATATATATCCAGATGTAGTTGACATTAGTCTGATTACCTGTATTACCTGCATTGTGACTTCATATTGAACCACTAATGTCGTGGTGTTGAAGACGAATGGTTCTTTAGGAATGATGAGATTGCAGCGTGTTTTGATTTCGAATAAAGAACAAGCCCAATATCGTTTTTCCAAACAATTCTTTGGGGTGATACGAAACTTCATTGCCCGTCATATTGTGCGATTTCTTCAGCTATTTCATCTTTGTTTGCTTGAGATCGGGTCCACGATTTCTCGGACAACTCAATATCATCGAAATGATCCACAAAGAAGAACTTGCTGGCATCATATTGTAAGATCTCGTAAACTAGTTCATCAGTGAAATCAGAAGCAACGTCATCTTGTGATGAGTCAAATAAAATCGAATGTTAATGCATTTTGTTTGTTGTTTTATATGAGAATGTAGGTATTTTCAGTGTGGAAAGAAACACATTTCCCATAACGCTTATTTTATCTTCTCCGTATTTAGTTTCTTTAGAAATCCTGCAATGTGTACAATTGTACATCCACGAGTTGACACACTTGTGTATTTCTGTTTCACTTTTAATTCCACGAGAATCTCTTGTAGTTGCATTCTGCACAGGTTCAATCGGATTAATAAAATATAACACACGAATTTAATAAACTTAATGAGAAATAAATTAATAGAATAGAAAATATATTTTGTTTCCGCACGAAAAATGTAAACAATCGCCACTTGTGTCTATCGAATGGTTTGAGGTAAATAAAAACAGCTGATGTTGACATGTACAAAAAATGAAAATACGAGGGTCGGCTTACATCAATATGTGGTGGGATTATATTCCAATTCGGAAGACAAATATTTAAAAAAAATACGTTAGAAAATTCGTTAATTTGAAATTCAACAGTTTTAATTTATATTTTTCAGTATTGATTTGGTTCAAATATATTTACACATTTCGGGAATAAATCATGGTATGCTTTTAAAATGGCGGATGATATTTAAAGTATATAATTATGTATAAATCATTATTTTAATGAAAAATGACTTATTATACTCTTATTCACAATAGTTGTCTAATATTTTTTTTGTTAAAAAATAAAAGCCCATGTAATAGCTGATTGACGTTTAATGACATATCTATTACTAAATCATTTACAATCAGTAGATACAATTTCCGAAGTCATCAGTTGTTTTAATGTTTTTCTTTCGTTATTCCGTTGTCAAAGTAAATTGAAGTCATTTGCGAGTATTTATTAACAATGAAAACTAGAAATAACAAAAGGAAAATAACCGCAAATTGGACACAAAGCGACAAGATATATGTGCAAATTAGTAAAGAAAAATAAATGTAGCAAATAAATAAAACTGCTTATGGAATTATTACGGGACCTTTTTGCCGAAAAAGTCTCAATTATTGCTTCATTTAAAATATTTCTAAGTATATTTTAATCTTTAAGTATAAAAGTATATTATAATCGATTTTTACAATTAAGAAACGTTGCTGTGTATACAAAATACAAATACGTTTAATAATAAAAAGAATAGTCAATTGTTTCGTTTTATCCTCCCTCTACTGATAGGGTTTTTTATGAATAAAAATATAATTTTATCAATTTTAAGCTTTATATATTATCTGCATGGAAGTTTCAGAATTTAAAAAAATGTTGATACTACATGAATTGTTTATTATATATAGTTATATATCGCCTTTCATTGTAAAAATAAGTATTAAATAAAAACAATATATAAAGAATAGAGAGCTAGCTACTGATTGAAATGTCCCATACTTGAAAAATGGTTTTATATGTATGTGTTTGTTTCTTATAAATATTGAACCTCGAATTGTAGTAAAAGTAAAATGAAATAATTGTGGTTTTCATTTTCGTCAGTGTCACTGCCGTTGAAGTCGGAGGGGAATTTTATCTTCAATAAAACGACTCGCGTTGCATACGAGTTATTTGTTTATTCTCTAGATATTAAGTAAATAGTTTACATTATTGTACAAAAAATGGAATTATTAGATACTTACTCTTTTTAGCAATTCCTCGGCACGACTTCCGACTGCAAAGCATGTGGCGCGTAAAAAAGTTTCTTTGCAAAGACAATTGACAGCTCATTTCAACGAGCGCGTTCAAATATTAATTCTGTCAAATCGACAGCTGGCTCTGTTCGTTTTGGAGTCGGAATTCGGCTTCGGTTACATTTGAATTTAAATTTACTAATCAATTTATGACAGTCAGTAAAAAAAACGAATGTCAGTTTTGAGAGATAAGAAATAAGCATCTATTCTTATCACTGAAGAACGTTTTTGTAGATGTGCACAGAATAAGCCTAGTGCACTTGTTCTTTTCACAGCTTTCTTAAAGCCATTTTTCTCTTTTATAACCTGCAAGCTAGATCTTTTGTGTTTAATTTAAGCGAGCACTTAGCAACGTTGTTCAAATGTAAAAATATATTATACGTACATATTACACTCAAACGATAAGGTGCATTTTAGTTTGGTAACCTCTAAAATGCTTCTATAAACAAGGCTGAATGTGTTACATAAAATATAATGAAAACTGAATTTATATATATGATGAATAAATGATTAAATTATTTTCAACCGTCGAAATTCAAATTTTAAGTTCATGGGAAATTTACAAATGTAACATCCACTTTACCAGCATTCCATGAGGTGTGGGCAAAAGTGGGGAAATCTTTGAATTTGGCCGTTATTTTTTGTTTGAAATTTGAAATTTGGCAGTTAGTTTACGTTTTGACGTTTAAATGACCAGAGGGTAGACAAGTGTGTGTAAATCAAACATGTGTGCACCTATTTTTGCCGTGGTGGGGAATTTATCTGTCAAAATTATGGAAAATTCCAGGATTAGCTTGTAGGCAAAACGTAAAGTCCTGGAAAGTTTCCTATCTCTTCGTTACTTGATCTCTGCCTAGGACACGGGGCCATCAGTATCCACTACGGGATTGAGCGCTGCCGTTGGCCTTTCGGTTCATCCGCCACCATCTCTGTTCAAGGGGCCTGACTAACCCTTGAAATTCCTAGACAACCTGTTGTCCGAATATGTCAGAGCAGCTCATCTAGGTTCGCCTGGGACAGCAGGCCGGGTATTCATCCGTGCCATTCTCACCAGGGTGTTTATAGTGTTGCTGTTTTTCGTCGTGTTATCAACACTCGCACTTATCGTTTAGCAAGTCAAATCCGGTTGGATGAGACCAGTACCCGATGGTTACCACTTGGAGGTAAAGATAAGCACATTTGATGTGTAGTCAGAGTTGCAACACTGGACATTGCCAAGTTAACGCCAATCAGAGTCTACCCTCGTTCTACAGCACCCAACCATTTGTTCATTTAAACCCACATAAACAAATGATTTTACTGTAATTTACTTCAGTAAATTTGTCTCTTACTGAGAAAATTTTTTTCCACTCCAAATAATTTCAGAAGTTACTAATTTTACTGCAAAAATACGGGGAGACTCCTATGGACTCGGTCCCTGGAAGGGGGAAATATAAGAGGTTACGAAGGTCCTTTTTCCGAAGCGTTGCCCTTACGACAAGATGCTAATGAGCACATGGATCTGGGAATTGACGCAGTCATACTGGCTGCAGTTACAAAAGACATTCCATCATATTTACCCAGTGAATTATATGGAATTATAGGATATATATATTATTATAGGATTATATAAATTTACTCATAAACCTTCGGATTCCGACTTCCTAACGCCAATGGACTATTCAACGAGACCAAGTTTGCCTTTATGAATAACATTTCTTTCGCACCATCCAATAGAGTTGTTCAGGACAACGTCAGTGTCAATGACAAACTGACAGCATCTGTAGGAAAACAAACACATTTGACATTTGTATGAAGGCATTGGCAAGGGACAGGGGTTGTTTTTTGAACATTTTTAAAATTGTGTAAAAGTGCTAAAGGAGAACAGAACAACTTATAAACAAAGTGAAAATATTCAGAGTTGTTGTTGTTTGTGAAAACAAGAACATAATAATCTTTACTACACGAAAACTAATCAACTTCGTTTGCACTCGGATTTATGTTCACGCTGCTCAATGGCACTGGTTATCAATTTCACTCTTTTTATTTCTATTTTATAATTATACACACTCTCTTAGTATCGTTATGTATTTATAATTTGAGTTTCACTTTGAACAACTTATATTTTCATATTTCAAAGCAAATTATCCAAAAATTAGTACTCCCGCCATATAAAATATCACATTGTTTTCCTCCAATTGATTTTGACGTTTTAAAAAAAGAGACAACGCACTTGGGAGGGAGATAGTCTCATGAACAACTCTATTTTAGCAACGCGTTGTCAGAGTAATGGAAAGACTTGATAGACATAGTTTGGCAAAAAAATGCGTTTTCGTTTGAATTCCGTGACCATCCTTCTTACTCCACTTCCATCACGAACACGAACGCACTCACAAACGAAATCAGTTTAGGTGCTGGTCTTTAGGTAGTCGGTAATGTAGTATATCGGTCAGCCTTTTATTTTTTAAATAATTCTACACACATTACCGTTGATCGGTATATAGAGTACCGGCTTCGAGACAACCGTCCATATCATTTATATGTGGCAAGTTGGTCGTGCGGTAGTTTTTATACCCTATAAGAAATAATTTAGGCATATGGATCGACTCAAAATCACTACCTGAGTCGATTAAGCTATATCTGTCTGTCCGTCCGTGTCGGTTCAGTCACTTTTTCAAAATTCGCTAACGTTTGGCCAAAGGTCGTGGCAGTGGGGGATTTTGAAAATGTTTACACTTGTTCTGTAGGTACGGACAATTATCCTATGTACCAAATTTCATTATCCTAGCTCAAAATTTAAAGCCTAAAAATCAATTACCGTTGTTGACAATGTTATTTCCTTTATTTCATTCCCATACAGTTTTTAGACACACCCAATTTTTAGGAATACTCATTTTAAATATGATCCGCACACCGGGTTGTAGCCTTCTCATATATTTTTTGTATGAATTTGCCTTTATACAAATGATGTGGCTATCAGATTGACGTTGTCGCGAAGTACTCTATTTATAAAATACAAATGTTTGGAACAATAAGTTCGTTAGAACAAGGTTCTGTCACAAGTGCTAGTGTACTTCTTACAGGAAGACATATACAACCGAGTCAAGTAATTTTGGAATTCGTAAATGTTTTTTTAGAACAATAGAGGTACGTAGCAAATTGTATTACATACTTGCATAAATGATTTTCCAGTCACGATAAATTCCACTCAGCTCTGTGGTGGCTACTCATGACCGGTAAAATTGTCGAAAATCCTATTGGACAATTTGTACCGTACTTTCGCCACATACGGTCAATTTTTAGTCAGTAGAGTAGGGCGAGCTAAATGATAGATCCCACAAGATGATTGAACTAAGGGCATAATAAATTCATAACTATGAAGGGCATAACAGGATACATAGCTTATAACAGGATACGCTAGAAATGTATCATTGACTACGCCCTCATGCCTCATCTATTAACGTACGACCGCAACAGCATTTTTTATTTTGCAGAGAGTCATCTTGCATTGGGAGAACTTCATCATCCCCAAACGTAAGCCGTTACGCAAAAATGATTTTCTAATCCATAACGAGTTTTAACACAAATTCAAGTTTACCATTTATCCAAAATTTAAGCTATGTTTCATGAAACGGCTGAAACGTGTTATTTCAGCCAAACGTGTAATTTTAGCCAAGTTCGGTGCATTAAGCAATATCCTAAAACGCGGCTTTGCCTGAAATGCAATCCAAATCGCTTTGCAGTCAAAATAAACATTACTACTTTTCCCGCTTAACCAACTGTCAAAAGAAGTATCGATACAAAAGGTGACAGGAGTAGATAAGAGAGACAGAGAAACTAAACCGATTTTTTGGCACTTTAGATTACAGATTAGGTACATCTGAAAAATAAGATAAAGTGATGTTGAACATAAATCTGACTGAATGGTCAAACTATGCCGATTGCCATCTCTTATTTTTCAATTTCATTTTCCCATATTTTTAAGCTTATTGACATCACTTTGTGGAATGAAATGTGACAGTAGCCAGTAAACGGTCCCTTACCTTGATATTCAAAATGGGACATGGCAGCATAAAACGAAAAGTATATAGAAAGTCCTAAGTATGAAAGCGGTCAAGGTTAGAATTCCGATATCCACCATGACAGGTGGACTTATCTCGGTGTTGTTAAAGGTCCGATCAGAATGCGTATCTGTAGCTGGTGTCTGTAGCTGACTGAAAAGTTTAAAACCAGGCAACCCGTAAGCGCTTACACAATGTGTATCTGTAGCTTGAAGCTGAATAGAGGGCAACTTCATGCAAGAAATGTATCTCCCTTTTGACAGCGATGCAAGATACCAGCTACAGATATGCATTCTGAGCAGGCCTTAAGAATGGAGAGCAAACGTATGCAGAATCTCACAATGTAAAATAATCTCCACATTAATTGGAAAGCACAGGATGTCTGAGTTCTCAAGAACCCTGTTATCGTAAGTTGATCCAGGATACCCGACGAATATGTTTGATTTTTGTTTTACTTCATTGCAGATAGCTTGCATAGATTTACTTATAGTTATAACATTCTTTCTATCAATGTAGTCGTCTTTGGCTAGCGAAGGTGGATAAATCTTTGTATGACTACCGTCTATCGGCTCCTGTTATATATAATAAGAAATTAGATTTGCAAATATGTTCATTTTTAATTCTTCCTATAACTCTTTGGGGCAGAATAATTGTTAGTTGGGTAGTAAATAATTCTGAAACCGTTGTAAGTAGTTTAAATTTGACATATACACAAAACATATGATCAAATTACAGGACCTACATTCTACATTTAGAAATTTTAAACTACAGTAGGTTACAAATGGTTTTTTGCATTTTAAACACAAAATCAATTTTAAATGTTGGAATTTGAACATAATATAGGTCCGTAACAATTAAAAACATATAAAAAGGCAATTGATAGCTCTTAAAATTATGAAATATGCTTTAGTTGTCTTTACAACATCCAAAATGTTGCAAGGCGAGACCTCATGAGCGCTTGCTCAATAATCGTCTGCGATTTGACGATTATTGTTTTAAGTGAAGCAAATAAAGCGATATCGCCGAGAGCAAAAACAATTATTGTTGTTACGTGATGCGAGACTACCGTCGAAATTGTATCGTCAAACGATAATTTCTTTACGGAATGAGGGTCCTGGAAAACTCTTCAGACATATTCAACTCTACAGGTATTTAAAATAAATACGACTTCTAAATGACATAATGTCTTTTAAGAATTGACATACTTGAATCTAGAAAAAAAGCTTTGTACGTATCTGTACTTTTCTGTTTTGACAGTTTTTCTTAACCTGAGGTTTAGATTAAGAAGTATGAAAATTGACGTTCCTAATCTTTACATGTGTTAGTAAATCGAAGATTTTTTGCTATTTGTTTGCAATTGGTTAGAAACAAATAAATTGAAAATCAATGTAAATAAATCAAAATACATGATAATAAATAGTGAATTTAATCATTATATTCAAATAATTGCCGGTAATCTCGAGCAAGTACAGTCGATGAAATACCTTGGTGTAATGCTGGACAGTGATCTAAAGAAAATCGGTTTCTTTAAAAGAATAAATATTTATAACACTTTTATTTAACCACATTTCGAATTTTGTTCCACAATTTTATTTTTAGGAAATAGTGGTGATATAAACCGCCTCCAAATTCTACAAAACATGGCTATGAAAATAATGTTGATATGCGGGTACTATACATCAAGCCAATGGATGCTTTCTAATTTGCAGTGGCTCAATATTCAGCAGAGAATACAATTCAACACTCTAATTTTTATATTCAAGATGAAACATAAAATGGTCCCTGATTATTTATCGTCAAACTTAGTGTATATACAAGAAACTCAACCATATAGTTTAAGAAATAATTCAGACTTTCGACTTAAATTCTGTAGAAATAATAGAACTCAAAACACAATTTTGTATAAAGGATTAAAAATGTTTAATGAACTGCCAAATGTTATAAAAAATGAATCAAATTTTAGTGTTTTTAAATCGCTTCTTTAAAATTACATAAAAACGAATGTTTGATTTTGACTTATTAAATTAGGTATTTGTTAAAAATAATTGTTGTTAATTAGTAGTATTAGATATACTAAATAAATAAATACATACATACATTTGTGCTGTTCTGTTCTATGCTCATCTTCATTGAACGCATAGCTATACATATATGTATAAGCAATCATTGAACGACTTGCTTCTCTAAACAAACAATGTGATTTGATAGATACTTGCAAAACGTATATCTGTTTTTTTAGTAATAAACTTAACCGCTAGGGTTTTGGGTCCATCTGCCATGGGAAATTAACTAAAAACTTCAAAAAGTCATCCCAAACAGAAAAGCTACGCCTACATCATACACAAAATCAAAGGTTCGAGTCTCGCGCCCATGTAACACTCCGCTTGGCGGCTAACAGCTCACACACAAATTCTCTCTTGTCGCAGCAAAGATTTCTGGCAGAAAGTTGATGAGTAACCAACTCGCTCGTATATGGCTGAATTTCAACTCAATTTAAATTCTGTCAAGTGTACGTTCTGCAAATCCTGTGCCCAACCCAGAAAAGTTTTCAAGTTTTAATATTCTGTTCAATTCCCCAAATCGTGAGTATTATTAGCAATAATTCGCTAATTAACAACTAGCCCTAAGCAACGGATCCGATTTAATTGAAATGCAGCGAGCAGCGCCCACCGCGAAACATAAAAAATGAAAAATATCCCACAAGAAAATATGGCTTCTAGCTTATTTTCATTATTCGTTTAGAACAAAAAATGCCCAACGCTATCAGCCCAGACCGATTGGGAGTAGTCGTCTGCTTCTGGAAAATATACATTGAATCCCGCACACCGGACGGAAAATACTTCCTTTTTGGCTTTCTCATATATTTGCGCACGGAAAATCAACATCCGCAGACGGGGAATGACGAAATTAAAAAAAAATATTTTTATATGGCAGTTTGTGCTAGTATATTTCTATGGCTATGCATCGGCCACTCCATGGCACAGAAATTCTTTCATCCACTCGTTATCAATCATCGGCCAATTGAGTTCTGCTACTTTTATTAGTAATTGCTAATCGGGACGGTTTTTTTTTTAATTTTCACCTATACCTAGAATGGTGTTGCGACTTTTTATTTTAATTTCGTAGAAAATGATATTGCGGGCTTAATTACTTTCGTTGTCGTTTCGAAATTAATGTTTTGTTGTTTCTGTGTCGGGTGGGTTGGTATTTACATTTTTTTTTGTTTTTGTGTGACGCACTGTCACGTATCTGCAGTATGAACGAAGTGAAAACCTCTTTTTTCGATTTTTTTTTGCTATTGCGGGTGTCTGGCCGAGAGATTGGATCATTAAACTTTTGTTTAGAAGAACCCCACAATGATATTATGTATATGCTATGCTGACGATTGATTTTTGTGTCGATTGGCGGATGTGCAGTCGTTACAAAAGTAATTTACTCAAGACGAGGAGGTATTTTTTTTTTTGGAACCATGACGTTGGTGTGTTACGCGATATCACAAGACCAATTAGCAGCCAGCACATGCTCTTACTAACTGGGAGAACGTCATGGAGATGAAGGGACGAGAACTGCATAGTTTGTGATGAGATGTCAAACAGGTCGTTGCTTCGTGCTTTGCTTTGATGTCTCATCAGAGACAAAATCGATGACCCACCTACTTTTGTGCATTTTGAAAAATTGCAGCCATAGCAGAATAATTCTTTTGTCTTAGTTTTGGTTAGCTAATGTTGAAAGGAATTTTGTGGTAATCTGATAAAGCTTTATACTGCTTGATAACAAAGAGATATACAACAGCCAAATCTGACTAATGCAAAGGTGTGAATTGAAATAATAATTCCTAATTCGTATAATGAATCTATAAAAGTTTTTGTGATAAGATTGAGTTGTTAGTGTTCGGGAAATTGTTTAAAGTGTGTATCGACATCGCGTACCCGACATTGGCTTGCAAGATTATTATGATGTGTGCGAATGTTATTCATTCTGCACCGGCTGGCGGTAGTCTTACACATTTTACTGCATCCAAACGTTGATTGGCTAAAGAATTTATCGTCAATTTCTGGCCAATTTTCGAATACAGAGGTTAAAGTTCATGTTGAATATGCTCCCTTTATGCTAGTAAAAAATAGTTAAACTGACAGAGGGTCACAAAATGAATCCAAGGGGGTGTTTAAATATTAATAGCGTTGTGAATCCTATACGTTTAGGTTGTCTGCTTCTGATCCTTCGATCCTAAGCAAGTGGCACCCAGTTGCTCAGTCGAAGTGCTCTGGCATCCGTGATCGCTTGATCCTTAAACCAGCGGTTCGGTCTTCCTTGTCGTCTCAATCCTAAAGGCTGAAATTCGATGATCCTTTTGCTGGAGAATTATTTTTCTCTCGCTCGAAGTAGCTGAGCCAATGTTGTCTAAGTGTTAACCCTTGCACTACATCCATATCTTGGTACACTTCATAAAGCTCCTTGTATATTCTATCTCCATTCAATTTAAGAAGAAACTAAGCCTTTTTATAAAATGAAATATCATTTAGTGATAAATACAAAAAAAAAAAAAAAAATCATTTTTGTTATACTGCGGATCGTTATTTTAAAGTTATTTTTAACTAATAACTGTGTCTCTTTCCTATCTAGGGCAAAGTATAGAGCCTAATCTTTTGCAATGCAAAGATAGATACTCTTGGCTTACGCCAGGATGGTATGCAGACACTCTATTATTATACACGTCCTTAGTTGCGCACTTGAAGTTGGTTTATCTCGGTTTCATTTGCCTCTTATGCTTCCTTCATCTGGTTGGGAATCGAAGACAAAGAAGTCCTAGCCATCTTAAATCCATTGCATAGTTTTTTTTTACCAGGTCTATGTCGCTGTTCAGCTCGTATAGTTCTATATTTAATCCTCATAGCCGGTCAACGCAAACGGGACCGATGAATTTTTCTCTTTAAACGACCAAGGAGATATTCATTCGCTCTTGATACGGTCTCATGCTTCAGCGCCGTAGAGCAGGACTGGGATGATCAGGGTCTTGTATAGGATCTCCTTAGTAGTTCGAGTGAGGGATTTACTACTAAATTGCCTTCTTATCCCAAAGAAACAGCGGTTGGCAAGAGTAATATTTCGTTTGATTTCTAACGTCAGAATTAATAGTGGAGCCGAGGTAGACAAAGTCCCGTACTAGCTCAAAGTTATTTCTATCAATGGGGACCTTTTGTCCAATTCGTCTATGTTGTGTGTACTTTTGTATTGACAGCATATACTTGGGCTACCCTCATTTACTGCTACATCCATTTTTTCCACTTCGTTCCGACCAATGGTGTCAATACAATCGGCGTATGCTCTAGTGTTGACTCGGGATTTTTGCACAATCCTCTCAAGAATTATGTTAAAGAAGTCACATGACGGTGCGCCGCCTTGATTAAATCCTTTTTTGGTATCGAATGTTGCGGTGAGGTCGTCCACAGACGGACAAACGTGAACGATATTCTAAAACTTGTATAGTTCGTCTCTATTAGTGCTGTCGTATGCGGCTTTGAAATCGATGAATAGGTGGTGGGTATCGATTGGGACTTTTTAGGTTTTGTTCTAGTATCTGTCTACCATACTGATAATGTCCGATCAGGTTGTTGGTAAACAATTCAAATATTACGGCAGATATGATATTGTTATGATTTTATGTCTCTGTAGTTGGTGCAGTTCAGAGGGTCTCCTTTGTGGATCGGGCAAAGGATGCTGAGGTTCCATTCTTCAGGCATACTTTTATCCGATCAAATTTTGCTTATATGTTGGTGAACGTTACTTACCAAATCATCGCCACCGACTTTATAAAGGCCGTAATTTCTAGAAACTTTGTTAAGCTTATGTTTCGATATAGCTATCCTCACCTCACTTAAGTCGGATGGTTGATAATTTTCGCTGTCGTTGCCAATATTGAATGGTTTGCTCTGCCTGAAAAAGGAAGATTGTTCGTCATCGCCGTTTAACATTATGCAGAAGTGATTCTTCCATATTCTCAGCATCGACTGTGTTTCAACTTACCTTGTTCATCTCTCTGGCTTATACATTGACGGATGTGTGCATCTTGCCTATCGCAATGTGATAAATTTTATCTATGGTTCGTTGATCTGGAGACCACCATGCCCCTTATAAACATCGAAGTGCTATTTCATTCCGCAGCGAAGTCAATTAGACTGAGGCTGTTGCCAGACGTGGAGTTGTGTATGCTGTGATATCCGAAAATACTGCTACAGATGTCCTCTTTTCTGAACTTTACGTTAAAATCTCCCAAAACGATTTTAACATCGTACTTCGGTAGTCGCTGATGAGTTATATCCAGGAGCTCTTGAAAGAGTCTTTCGCACTATCATGCACCTCCTCCGTAGGAGCGTGAGCGCATATAAGGCTAATATAGGCGGATCGATACAATGCGTTCGCTAATGTCTTGATAGGTTAAGACTTCTTGCCTAAGTCTGGCACTCATAACAAATACACAACCGAATAGTCGCTATTCTGCTCATTATAACACAGTCCGTAGTAGATTTCACAGTTTTTCACCCTTTTTTGCCCAGCCCAACCCATCTTATTTTCTAGATAACAGTAATGTCTGGTTTTAAGCAGCTTAGGGCCTCCGCTTGTTGTCCGCCTGCACGTTTCCTGTTTAATGTTCTCACATTCCAGGTGCAGACATGAACGTCGTTATCCGTTAACAATATAATCAGTGTACGGCTCTTGGTTGCTTCGTAACAACACAAAGCAATACACCCAACCTTAAGGGCCAGCTCCAATCCACTACGGGACTAAGCGCTACCGTTGGCCTCTCAGCTCTTCCGCCACCATCACTTTTCAAGGGGCCTGACTAACCCTAGAGATTCCTAGAAGACCTGTTGACCGAATGTGTCTTAGCAGCTCATATAGGTTGCTTACTATGTTCATTCTAACTAGGACAGTAGACGCCATAGGTTTACTACATCCCTACACCTTACCCCTAGCTAGTTTAAGTCAACGAGTGGTCTGCAGAGATTTCCTCTATCCGCTACGCGTTCGATGGGAATCTAGCAACTCCACACGAAGGGTTTCCAACCACTTATACTCGCCACGATTATGGCATGGGAAGTCCTTTTGCAATAATTGCTGATAGCAATATCTGCTGTTCTTAAGGTGCAGCAAGTCGGGGCTGCTATTAAGAAAACCTAACATTTCGCTTCTTTTTGGTGACTTCGATATGCTGTCGTTCCAACGAAGCTCGTTACTAACTAACACAAACTGAGCATGAAACATTTTTTGGTTTCGACGATGTAAGTGTCATTGATGGTATATTTTTCGGATTTCCCACTTGAGACTTCTTATCTTGTTCTCAATATTGTCTTACGCAGTCGTTAACAGCTCGAACGCACACATGGATCGGATAAGTTTATTATTTGGAATTAGTGGAACTAGGAATATGTGAATTGTTAGCACGATCATATATCTTTAGATCTCTATTCAAATGGGAAGTGTAAGCATTTAAAACAACGTCATGCGGTTGTTTTCGTGGTATTGGTTGTTTTGATTCATATGTCGCATATCATGATTAAAGGATCGTCGTAAGGTAGAGCCCATCAATTCACAATTTTATCGCAATATAAATAAGTTGAGTTTATTTGAGGCTTTACACTTTCATTACTTGTTTAAGGTGTGTTTTGATGAGCTAATAGCATACGTATAATTCGATCATTCTAAATGTGTTGTTATGATCAAGCCTTGAACGGTCACTGTGCATGCATATACTGACTAACTGGTTTTTGAACGATTGACAAATCAAAACTGTATTCTGTCGGCGAATTCAGCCTGTATTAAGTAAATTTTGTGGGTTTAATATTTACTACAAAGTGGATACTCCCATTAAATTATGGAGTTACACTGCTTATTGACCCCGTCCTCCAATTGTCATAAAAGCCTAGTACATAATGCTGGAACAACATCTTTTTTTCTTAACGTAATAACCACCATTTAATGAACGTGAATATGATTTCTCAAAATCATATCTGATAGGTGACGTCTAAACAAGCCAAACTTCATGACCCTAACCAGCATAATAGCGGGTATATTTGCAATTTGTTCCAGGGTGTAAGTCTTGTGGGGTCTTGGACGGTTGATAAAATCGCGGAAAACACGAACCATAATGACCCATAGAATATTCACATCCCGGCCTGAATTCAATGTCGACAAAAAACCAGGGATCAACAATCCTAGGATCTGCTAACACTGTGTGACTTTAGACGAATGCAAAAGGCTTTGATGCAATTCTTTGTTTGTTGACGCACACTTCCTCCGGAACGTATTCGAGAAGCGCCTTACATGCTTTCATCCGAGAATTGAACTCACGTTCGGAGAATTCCTGCAAAATGGACAACGTGTAGGAATGGTAATGAATGAAAAATTAGCATCACTGAAACATTGGAGTCCTCAGGTGATCTGATGGTCCGAGGGACCATCTGAACCTAGTGACACATGCAACAACTTATTTTGGGTCCCGAACAGGGCCCAACGGTGCTAAAGCGATTTCGGAATCATAGAACTTTCGCCCGAAAAGTAGGCCTCGACGGTAGATACACGCTCTGCTAACTTTATAACTATAATGTATGACGGCTACCTAATGCGTTAGGGAACAAAACTTTACCCTAAATATCGGGAGTACTGTAGACGGACTTGTAAATATAATGATATATAATGCATTGTAGCGTCCGATGATATATTGTCAACGTCTTAAAATCGACGAAGGTGGATGGTATCGATTTGGACGTCCTGCGTTTTTTTCCCATCTCCCAAAACTGATTTTATCAGTTATTGACTTTCCTGGCCTAAAACGACACTGATAAGAGCTGATCAGGTTGTTGGTTAACGTTTTCAGGCGTTAACATACAACGAAAGTACTATTCTTCAAGCATACTTTCATCCGACCAAATTTGGCTTTGGTTGGTGTATATTACTTACCAAATCATCTCCCCAAGCTTTGTATATATCTCGGCATGATGTCCGATACCAAGCAGCTTTGTTAACCCTAAATTTAGATATTGCGATCCCCATTTCATTAGGTTGGTAGTTTTCACTGTCGTCGCTAATATTAAATTGGTCGTTCTGACGGGCAGCAGGAAATTGTTCCATCTGTTCCGTTTAATTGTTTGTAGAAGTTGTTGCTCCGTGTGCTCAGGTGACCCGTGTTCTTATAGAGGTAACGTTCAGAGTTGGCAATAAACGTTTCGTCTTTCTTCGTAGTCTACTTGAAACCTGTGTATTCTATTGTTTCTTGTGGAAAAAATTCAACACATCCGTTCTACTTATTTATAACTGTGAAAACAAACTTATTGTACATCTATTTATCCCAACAGGAGTATCATGCAAACAATTAAATGTGTAGTTGTTGGTGATGGTGCCGTAGGAAAAACATGTCTTCTTATATCCTACACCACCAATAAATTTCCATCGGAGTATGTACCCACAGTATTTGATAACTATGCAGTTACAGTTATGATAGGAGGAGAGCCATACACTCTCGGTCTCTTTGATACAGCAGGTAATTAACGCACGCACAGTCGCATCCCACATTGGAACTAATTAATAATTTACAAATTAAATTTCAGGCCAGGAGGATTACGATCGTCTGCGACCGCTATCTTATCCCCAGACAGATGTGTTCTTGGTATGTTTCTCGGTCGTTAGTCCCAGTTCGTTTGAAAACGTAAAGGAGAAGGTATGCTACTTTAAATTGAATGCTTAAAATGTCATTTTCTAACCGTGAGTTTTTTGTGCGTGTCTATTTTCTAGTGGGTTCCGGAAATAACGCATCACTGCCAAAAGACACCGTTTTTATTAGTTGGAACCCAAATTGATTTGCGCGACGAAAGCAGTACATTGGAGAAGTTGGCTAAAAATAAGCAAAAACCCATATCGATGGAGCTGGGAGAAAAGTTAGCAAAGGAACTTAAGGCTGTTAAATACGTTGAGTGCTCGGCACTAACACAGGTAATCAAAAACGTTCACACCTACTTCGTCAATTTAATTTTTATTGTTGTTACATGAGAGTCGTCGGATTGTATTAAGTCCAAACAATTTCTAAATTCTTGTTGCGTCCAGGTAATTGCCATTTCTTCTCTCCTCTTTATTCCCATAACAGAAAGGACTTAAGAACGTATTCGATGAGGCAATACTCGCAGCGTTAGAACCACCAGAACCATCAAAGAAGAGGAAGTGCAAATTCCTATAATTTTAACATTTATTTATATGGTTTCACGAAAACATAATACACACACATAAAAACTATTTTGAAGATATTTTAATTTAAAAGCAAAAACAAAACTAAAAACGAAGAAGAGAAACCACAAAGAGAGGAAAACAAATGGAGAAACAAAAAATGTCGCTAAATTCATAAAATATATATTTTTTATTGTATGACTACATATAATTAGTGAAGGAAATCACGCATGAAACAGCAGTAGTTGTTATGAAACTAATAACATTTTTTTTTAAATATCATTTACTTTTATATATAAACTGTATTAGTTTTAGTAAATATATTATTATTACTGGAAATGATTTTTAATATCAAATTAAAAGCAAAACAAGTTCTTTAATATTTCTAAAGTGTTTTGTTTACACACGAGGTAATTATGAAATTAAAAAAAAAATATATACAAAATAATAATAATAATTTTTTTGCTACATAAAAAGTATTGCATTTACTTCTAAATGTGGTTTTATTTATTTATTTGTGTTTTATGAACGCAGTCAAATGAAATGATTGGCCGTGTTCCGAATTTCAGATTACATCTCTGAGTGGTAAGGTGATGTGGAACGCAAAATTACACCTTTATGGTAAGGAAAATTTTAAACTACGCCGAATACTTATAAGTTTTACTTCAAAAGTTTGAAATCAAGCACTTTAATGTTAGGTTAGGTCGAAGCAAAATCTACTGTTTCACTCTTCTGAGTGCTCATGCGAAACTGTTTCATCATGTTCGATTGACCAATGAGAAAAGAGCTTCATCTTTACTAAATCTGGGTTGGAATTACGTAAGGTGATAGTTGACTGTCACACTTTTTAGCGTTTTCGATTGGGATTATCAGATTCGCTCTCAAATTTCAGATTTTACCCGTCCCAATCGATGGCGCGATGGTTAGTGCGATGAACTGCCGCGCAGAAGGTCTGGGTTCGATTCCCAGTCGTAGCAACACCTAAATGATTTTTCACTGGCCCTCCTCTCGTGATGATCTGACAAATCGTCCGAGTAGTATCAATTGTCAAGAATAGCTTATCTCAACTTAGCCGTTCGGAGTCGGCATAAAACAGGAGGTCCCGCCATCGTGCAAGAAGTACACACGCACACATGAATGGTTGTGAGAAAGCTAGGCCCTGGGTACTAACGAGCCTGTTGCGCCAAAAATTTGTATTTTTTTTTTTAATCGAACATAAAAGAGGTTGATCTCGTTTTGTGTGTGTTAGTGTGCTATTTGACAGCTTTGTTTATCTTTAGGCCGCAGTTAGTTTAGTTAGAAACCAAAATTTGAAATTTTCTTTTTCTCATTACGGCTTTTTTTATAAATTCAACCATTGACGAGTTGGTGTCAAAACAAAGCTTATGAATTTTAGAACATAATTATCCAAACATATTTTAATTTCTAATTACCTATAGTTTTCGCAGAAAATCACTTTTTAGTTTTAACTGATCACAAAAAATAAATCTTGATCTTGCGAAATGCAAACTTCAAACTGACATAAGGCAGATTTTAAATGTTGGTACATGTAGGTGTAAATCTCACTTGCAATCGAGATTCTTCAAAAGTGCTCTGAGTAAAAAAAAGAGTGCTTTTTGTATCCCAATCGCAAACGAAAAAATTGATCTAGAGCATAAAAAGATTGTTTTTGGTATCCCGATCGAAAACGCTACTCGATTGTCATTTTTAACTGTACACTATTCATGTTTGGTTTATTGGCATCACATAAAATTCTGTCAAAAATTAAATGTCAATTTTGATAATATCCTTACGTGAAGCAAAATTAATTATTTTGACTGTCAACTATCAATTATCACCTAACGTTATTCCACCACTGATATCCAAAACAATGTCAATGTCTTAATGATGTCTCCTCAATGTCAGAGAAGAGGTCATTCTCTGTAATCGTCGCATGTCATCCGGATGCTGTAGGATGCTAGGTTGTCGCGACTTATTGGATAATCTGGATGACCGTCTGTGATGTTTTCAGGCGGGCAGTGGGTAATTTGGATAACTATGTCCATGATGGTAGTTTGTCTGTTTCGATATGACAGCACCATGAAGCATGTGAAAAAAGTATATTTGCAAGCTGTCACAGTGATCTTTATTTGCTTTATTGGCTCAATGTAGTGTGTGCTCTCGTTTTATATACCCTTTTTCTAAGGAGTAAATTCGCTTTAACATCGTATGTAACATGGAGTAAGGATTAAAATATACATATCGACGCATATGGATCAAATCAGAATCACATGTTTATTCGATATAGCCAGTCTGTCCTTCCGTCTGTATTCACTGATTTGTTATGTATTACATTTTGAGCTAGCATAGTGAAGTTTGTTATATGAACTCATTCTTCATGGCTCCAGTACATATAGCTGTCAATAATTTAAAAATTCATCCATCTTCAAACTCACGTCGCTTTTGGCCAAACCATAAGGAATTTTAAAGAAATTTGAACATAATATCAAGCAAAATCAACCCGATTATGAATATTCCAGGGAATTTTTTTCTCACAGATTTTAGTTTCTAGTTTCTCTAGTAAACTCGAGTTTAATTCCGAAACAAGAATATCCTCGCAGTGAAAAACCAGGCTTTATTACTAATCTGTTGGGTATGTAGTTAAAGAAGAATTACCATTTGAATAAATTAAACCGTGAAACACATTTGCTGAAATACAAAAATACCCTAGACGATTTTTTTCAACTTAACATTGAACTTTTGGTATTCCTAATGCTCAGTCGTCTGTGTATACAGAAATAAAAAAATATAAAATACCTTCATACAGGCACTATTCAACCATCATTTATGAATGAGGCTGTTAATGTTTACTAAAACAAACAATCCTTGTGAACAAAAATCTAATGAATTAACAATTTTTTCCAAAATGTACAGCTAATAATAATGATATGTACAAGCAATAATTGTATGAGTATTTTTTTTTATTTCCTTCTTTAAAAAATAATTTGATTTGACAGCTAGGTACTTGTAAACCATATGCAGAGATCAAGTAAGGATCATCTCTACCGATATGCTGTTATAGTGCGTACCAAAACAGTTGGCCATTCTACTGCGCAGGTCTCTTAAAATGTGTTTTACAATCTCTTAAAATTGCAAAAACAAGCATAAAGAGACCAAAATGGGCGGAGCCATAATAAAAAACGACGTATACCCTGCCTTGTGTTCAAGATCGCTGTCGCGATCTCACTGAGGGTGGTTTTTTCATTTTCCTTATTTTATACTGAAATTAGGAGCGGAGGAAAAATATAGACCATTATATGTCAACTTTACTTGGACGAAAATATATTGTTTCGTTTTTTGTCTTGTTGGTTTTTTGTAGGCGTATGATGTGATCACGGTCGGATAGATTAAGCAAAACATTACACATAAATTGATTGTGTGACTGTATCTGTATGAAGGTGTACAGTTTTAGATTTAAACCCTATTTGCTCATTATGCTTTCGTTGATCATTATTAATTGTGTCGTGCATATTGATCATGTAGGTACTGATATTGGCACGCAAAGTAAAGAAAATTGCAGTGTCACACCAAATTTTTTTTGTTTATCTCATTGAATTTGGGCGAGGTAGGTAAATTTAATAAAAAAAAATACAATTTGGGAATTTTTGGGAAGCGTAAACGATTTTATACCCAATAACAATAGGCACGATTTTCTGTCACAAAAAGAGGATGGGGTATTAAACGGTTCGTTAACTACCCACCACTTTTATATTTGTAACTTTGATTAAAAGTGTAAATTATAGCGAGATAAAATTGACGATGAATTGCAAATATAAAACAGATTTACAGCGAGCAGCAAAACAAAACACCAGTACCAAGCACACCACCCATACAGGTACCTAGCGCTAAACCAGTGATTAAATCTCTTTCGCGTCATTTTTGTTCTCTTAAATCCTCTCTCTGCGCAATCGACCGTTGGCCAACTGTTTTGGTACGGACTATATGTAATAGGTAAAAACTTATCCGATATGTTTTTCTGTCCATCTGTCAATCCAATGCGGCTGATCACCCTCTGAACAGTGGCCGTGTTCAGGATTTTAGATTTCAACTGCAAAATGAGGTAAGGCGATGTGGAACGCAAAATCTTAATGTCAAACTAATGGCGTTTTCCATTGGGAAATCTTGATTTTGATCTGAAATTTGATCTTTTTGAGTGTCAATGGAACACGATTCAGATTTATTTATTTTTTGTCATTGGATTGGTGTCATTTCGTGTCTGTGAAGTTAGCGTCGGTGTTAAAAACATAACAAAAATTAAAAAAAAAAAAAAAACAGAAATTATCTTCATTTAATTCATTCAATCAATTTAATAGTTCACGTATAACTTTCTTTTCTGTGTCTATATCCGTTATTAATTTAACCCAAAGCACTCTTGTTTTTCACAACCGAAGTAAAAAATTAAAATGAAAATCACTCTTGTCAAACTGACAGCTATCATTTGTATTGGTATTGGTAAATCTGCCGAAAAATTCAGATTTGCAAAATTGATCTCTGATCAAAAAAAAATCAATTTTTTCGCAAAATGGAACACAACAACTGTCAAAATCGGTCTTCAGATCAAAAATAAATTGATTTTTTTCCAATGGAAAACGCCATAAGCCAACCCTTATTTTGCAATTTTATTTTTCCATATTTATAGATTTTTATATTTACTTTTATCTATTCAGAATAATTACTCTTTATCAAAAAAGTAAGAAATTACTAGATAAACCCATAATATTAGGTAATTTTACTGAAATCAAAAACATCTTCATGATTGGTCGACGCAAAATCAGCTGTTTCACTCATATCTGAGTGTCCATGTAAATTTTGAATTTTCTTCGCCAGTCATTTCCCCTCCAATTTAAATGGTCGATTGACCAATGAGAACAGTGCATCGGCATAGTTCACTTGGTAAAACCAAAACCAGGAACACGGCCAGTGTCGTCATCACGTTATGTTTTGATTAAACCCAGAACGAATTCTTTACTATAGGCTGTTGCATTCGCAGCACCCTGTTAAATGTCAGAATATAAACGTTGGGCAACACTAACATTTAGTTTATGTTTTTGAGTTAAACAAATATGTTTTGTAGAAGTGCATTGTTTCAATCTGTAAAATCACATATTTACCGCATAAAACAGACAAAATGCAATTTTTCCGTGCTGGGTATTGAAACATCTTGTGATGACACTGGAATCGCTTTGGTTAAATCCGATGGACAAGTTCTGGCAAATGTTATCAACTCACAACAAAACATTCACTTGAGGTTCATAACATTATTTTTATTTACACGAAATTATATTCAAATAGTGTTTCAGGTATGGAGGTATTATACCACCTAGAGCACAAGAAATGCACAGATCCAACATAGAAGGAGCATACCAACAATGTATTGAAACAGCTGAATTAGAGCCCTCCTCAATAGATGCAATTGCAGTAACCACAAGACCCGGTAACTATACAATTGGTTTCCACGCAATCAATACCCATTAAACGAAACTAATCATTAAGGTCTCGCCATGAGCCTCACAGTAGGCTTGCGGTTTGCAAAGTATTTGGCACGTAAATATTCCAAGCCGATCATACCAGTTCATCATATGGAAGCTCATGCATTGGCAGTACGAATGGAAGAAAAGGTCGACTATCCTTTTCTGTGTTTATTAATCAGTGGAGGACACAGTCAACTGGTGTTTGTTAAGAAGGCTACTGAGTTTTACCTTCTTGGTGAGTGCATGGATGATGCTCCCGGAGAAGCGTTCGATAAGATAGCTAGGCGCTTACGACTAATTAATATTCCCAAGTATATGACTATGAATGGAGGACAGGCTATTGAAGATGCAGCAAGTGGTGCAACTTGCCCCGATCGATATGATTTTCCTCTACCAATTGCTCATTACAGGGATTGCAACTTTAGTTTTGCGGGACTGAAGAATAGTGCCATACGATGTATAAAAGCTGTCGAGTTGGAGGAAAGTAAGTTGAAGATGTTTAAGAATAGAGTATGAATTTTCACTGAATCACTTTTCTTTAGAAGCCCCTCCAGACGTTGTTATATCCCATTACAAGGATTTCTGTGCGGCTTTCTTAAAAGCGTCAACTAGGCATCTCTGCAATCGTACACAGAGAGCATTGGAGTTCTGCATACGGAAAGGGTTCTTTGGTAATCAAAAACCTTCTGTGGTTGTGTCAGGTGGTGTGGCAAACAACGACTATATTTTTAAAAATATTGTTAACATGTCAAGTACGTACAACGCGGACGCATTCCGTCCCTCAAAACGGTATTGTTCGGACAATGGAGCTATGATCGCCTGGAATGGTGTAGAGAGGCTGCTGGAGGATCCCAATTGTGCAATAACGAATTTCGATCACTTGGAAGTGATAGGAAAATGTACACTAGGTGTAAGCTTAATTGACGAAGTTCTAAGAGAAGATATAAAGTGTAAATGGGTAAAGATTGTCTGAGAAATAAATTATGAAATTTGCCAATAGTGGCTAGGGTAGCTATGCAGGTATTTTCTTTCGTTCAACATCTACATGCCTCCAATCTTTATATGAAAATGTTTCCCAATTTGAATGACATTGATGAAGAAAGCAATTACTAAACGATTACTTGTTCAATCTTGTTATGATCTATGAGCACAAGGTAAGTAAAGTCAGACTTGGTAAAGTACCAAATGGGGAACTGCCGTTTCTAATTTAAACTTCAGCCAACTGAAACACAAGTTTCT
The DNA here is from genome assembly GCA_932526625.1 of Rhingia campestris. Lineage (NCBI taxonomy): Eukaryota > Metazoa > Arthropoda > Insecta > Diptera > Syrphidae > Rhingia > Rhingia campestris. Next base: position 65,680,038 of record OW052182.1, read on the forward strand.
ACTCCGTGAGGAGCCCTATGCATATTTGTTTTATTTAAATAATTTCAAATGTATTTTATCTAATGAAGCAATATGAGGCAATTTTTTTGATAACTTAAACATATTTTTAAATCAATCCCTCGGATACTCTAAATAGTGATTTTACCTTTCTCCGTAGGATTCTCTTTTCAGTCTAACTAAATGGAGAAAGTGCTAGTGTGTGAGATGCGCATTTGTTATGTTCAGCGTTTAAGTCTGACTCCTTTTTACCCTCTCAAAATGCAGTTCATTCAACAGCTTGTTCTTGTTATAATAGAAAGGATTTTCGTTCTCACTTAATTCCGGATTATATGGGAACAATTCACTATCTTCCTGTGGCACTAGATTTCCATTTTGATGTGAGCTGGTGGGATAATGTATTTGATTTGAACTATGTGGTAAATTTCCTAAGCCATTTATATGAGAATGGGAAAAATCCTGTTGGTGGAATGGTTCCTCCAAATTGTTTATGTGAAGATTGTTGATACGTTTCGACAGAGGTGTGGACTCGCAAACATCATCTTCACGGCTTCTTTTTCTTTAATTAATAATCGTTATTGGTAATAGATCGTTTGATGAATGGAGGACAAACCTTTTATCCATTAAACCAGTCATCATCTCAATATAATAATCTTAAATTTTTTATCAAATGGTTAGTAAGTAAATTAATTAATTTTTTTTGATACAGAAATGACAAATTGTTCTATTTGAGGTAAACAAAATAGAAATGTCAAAGAAGAAAGAAGTTAAGGTTGAGACACAATATAGAGAACAGTGTGTAACAAAAGTTTAGTTTTACCGGATTGTGTATTATGAAATTATGATGGGCGTTACTAATATTAACGGGTGATCCAATATGAGATAGTTTTTTCAATAACGTTTTTTTTTTTTATATAAATTTTATTTGTCAACTTGCTTGTATATATAGCGTTGTATTCAGTATGTTTTGCCATTTCATCATAAAAATTTAATACCGGCCGATATACCCGAAAGAGTGGACCCACAGAATGGACCATCTAAGGGATAGTCGATGGCAACATTTGAAGGAAATTATCTTTAAACATTTAAAGGCATAAACCAAACAAACCCAACTTTTTTTATTAGACGAAAGGCGTAATGGTATCCACTACGCCTCATGTTAGGAAGCAACCAAAAGGTTCGGACAGGCGCAGGACTGATTATACTGCTTCATGGAAACATTAAAGAGAAGAGGTGCAAAGTAGACATTACTGCCATATAGGAAATACGATGGGAATGGACAGGTAAAAATAGTGTTAAAACATTGATTAATACATAAGCAAACATTAGCTACAAGTTCAAATTCTGAAATACAAGCCTTATTTGCGACCACGTTTCAACGGAGGAAAAATATGACATTGCGATGAATTCCTGAACAAAACTTATGAACGACTACGCAAGTACGATGGTCAAATCAAGTTGATTGAATTTAACGCAAAGGCAGGCAGAGATGACATCTTTGGAAGTATATGAATCCTGGTAATGGAATTAGACTAAGTTTAAGACGATATCAGCAAGCCATCGTCCGCAAATCATGTGCTGGGATTCTCCCACCCACCAACAATAAATCAATGGTTTGACGAAGAATGTCGACAGATGCCAAAATAAGGCCTAAAAGACGAAGCTGCAGTAAAAGACGAGAGCCGCTATTAAGCATTATAGGCAAAGAAGGAAAAATGAAAGAAAATCGAGCGATCGAAGATGTAGAGAATGGCGTTCGCAAGTTTCATCAAAGTATTAAACAACTAAGCCGTGGATACAAAATAACAAAATCAGATAAAATGAATTGAGGATAGAGATATCTAAACGTAAGCTCAGTAGTTCTACCGGAAATGACGACCTTTCTGCCGAGCGATGTAGATGATTTGGTAAGTAACATAAGAATCATACAGAGCCATGTCTAGTTTTGGTATACTGCCCAAAGTCTACGGTCTGTGCGGAATGATGATGAGGAATTCAAGCAATGTGCCGCACTGTCGTGTGACTTCTTTATCATCATTCTTGAGAGTAGTGTGGAAAACTCCCAGACCAACATCTGCGGCACAACCTTCATTAAAGCTACCAGCATACGCCGACAATATTGACATCATTGGTCGAACGCCACGCGATGTCACAGACACCTTTGCCAACCGTTGTTTCTTTGCACTAAGAAAGTAATTTGGTATAAAGCCTTTACTAAAACTACTAAGGAGATCCTAAATAAGGATATGACGTATCGTAAGCGGATGAGGAAATCCTTGTTCGTTTTGAACGAAATTTTTGTTTTGTTTATGAAAACTTTCGATTCCGCCCGTCAACAGGCTATGAAGACGTCAAAAGGATATTGGACGATCAAAATGGCGGAGACAAGAAAATATGAAGGAGTTGTTTAGGATTTCAACTTTTTCCAGCAATAAAAACTGACTTTATTCCAAAGACGCTCTTTGTGTGATCACAGCGTTCAGGGAATGAATGTGTTTTGGATTCACGCACAGCCACTAACCTGACAAAAACCTTAACAATTTCTACACATTTGTAAGATCTCCTCTCCTACGATACATTTTTGCAACTATTTGGTATCTCCCACTTGCAACATCTTGAATTTAAATTGTGCTAAACAAAACGTTCGGACTTGCCATTACCCCAGTGTCAACTAGTCCATAACGGTTTTGCCAGTGCGGATTCAAGTCAAATTATACAGTCTTTGGTAGACAAACGTTCAGATCCAAGTTTTCTTTACAAATTTTGTTGGCGGATAAATAGTTCTTAAAATATTTACAAACCATCCCCTATTGTCCCAGAAATGGAAATGAAACCCAACATAATAGGTATACAACATCATTTACTTTGTTTTTTTTCCTTTAGGTATATAAACAATTTTTAGTTGAACAAAATATGTTTTGAATAGGTGTTTCAAGCGTACAGTCAATGACAGTCCAAACCCCATATAAATATCCTGCACTATTCATTAAACGGTTACAACATATAAATATTTTCGACTGCTTTTTCACCAACGAATCGATCGAAATAGAATCTAGCGTTCGTAGTATACTCTGTAATAAAGCATCTTCGAGCGCCATATACTGAAGGTATTATCAAATTTTAGCAAATACACCCCATCACCAGGATAGGCATGTGACCCCACATAAACTTCGTTGAAACACTCCCGGCGATATACTGGAACAATTATCGATATTGGCGCCTTGTACGTTGACGTAACACTCCTCTCAGTGGACACAGAACCACATTCTAGATCTTCAGGTGCCATGAAATCGTCATCATCATTAAACTCATCATCATCACTTTCGCTCACATGTACTGTCACGTCATTTGTTAAAGGTTTGCTCCATTCAAAATAAACTCCGAATCCTATGTCATAATTATCGGTAGCAAATTCCCAAAAGATGCATTTTCCATTCGAGTTTGTCGGAACACGAACCTTTAATTGTGGGGCATTAAAAAAATAAAGCTATTCCAAGGAAATGGGAAAACTTACCGTTACGGTGTCTCCGTGACCCACATTAATGACACCGTCACCTCGACCTGCAGCCACCTCCTTCTTAAAGGCCTTGATGTCGGGTCGAGTCCACATTTTGGCAGGTGTAATCGTAACATAGTCTTCGTTGTCAGAATCATTTTTCTCGTAAAAATTCTGCTCTGATGTAGCTGATTGCTTTGAATCTGTATCCGGTATTGTTTCAGACTCTTCTGTGCCTACGTTTTGTAGAAGATTTGGTGATTTCGTATTGGAATGCAAATGGAGTTGCTGCATATACTGGTGGTAATGTTCCTTTTGCAGTTGGCATATTAAAACGGCCTGCTGCTCAGGACTTCCGGGAAATTGTTTAACAGCGTAGCTCTAAATTAAATACAATAAATGCTTAGTAGAAATCATTAAATTCGGACTGATACCTACTATCACCAGTAGGTTTGCTAATGATGTCCACAATATCTATTTTCCAAAAAAAACATCCTACCTTGAATTGCTGATATGTTTGCTGGTTGAGAGCATCCTTCAATTGTCGCCGTTGTATTTCCTCTTTGCAGCGTTCCTCTTCGAGTAGTTGCTCTTTTTCCTTCATCTCCTTTTCTTTTTCAGCTAATTTCAGTGCTTCGAGGTTCTTTTGCAATTCCAGTTTTAATTTTGTCTCATTGTCCTGCTTCACCGCTTCGATATATGGTTTAAACGACGAACACATTCTGTCTAAAAGGTTAATAAAACCTTCCATGGACTGTGCCTTACTTATGCTACCAAGTTGTTGCCAATGTAAACGCCTATCCTTTCCAATAACATCGAAAACTCCCAGAGCAGGTGCACATTTCTCATCGAAGGGACCATTGTTCGCTTGTTTGGTAAACGCAACTAATTTTAAGTTGTCCTCGTACGACAAATGAATAGCCTTGCCGTTGTTTTCTTCAATTAAAGTGTTTAATAATTAACATGGAAAACAAATAGATATGCTGCAGGTGCTTACGTTTGTAAAATGTAAGCGCCAGTCGATAGAGATCTCGTAGCGGCATACCCCATTTTTCTTCGTGTTCCAGTGGATCATTTTCTATATATTTTGCCATGTTTATATAATTTTGGTATCTAAACTATTTCACATTACAATCTTAAGCCTAAAAAACAATTTTCAAAGGATTTTCTCGATACACCGATTTACGATTTGCGATACGTCGAAGTTCCTGTTGTGTGAAAATTGTTGACAGTGCATTAAGGTGTGTTTGACTAATAGAAACAGAGCACAGTTAAAGAGTTCAATGATGTGTCAATTCGAGATAAAAAAGCACTTTCAATCGTGTTATAAGTAAACTAAGTTGAATTGCACATTCAACCTAGTTAGTAAAATCGACTAAAAAAACCGAATAATTATCGGGCTTTTTCAAATCTTCCGATAGGGTTAATTGTCAAAGTCAATTCGACTATTTCGTGATATGATAAAACTCTCGAATAAACGACGCTAGAGTATATGCTACTGATTGAAATACCTCCAAGCCATTGGGCCTGCGCACACGAGTATGCTTCAACCGGTTGAACGTCATGTTTGTTGGTGGGACGGGTGAGGAGGGAGCACAGTTTGAGAGGCATTGGAGAGCAATTTTTCACCCAAAATTAAGTGGTTGAAGAGGTTGAATCTACCAACACATGCATGCGTTTCTGACAGTTGTGGTATTGAAAAAAATACGGCGGCTAGTTCGGTGTTAATCGAATTACACATACATATAAAGTTTGGTATATTACACAAAATTCAACCGGTTGAACATATTCCCGTGTGTTTGGAAAGTAACCATAATGACTACGGTTGAAGCATACTCGTGTGCGCAGGCCCATTCGGATTCATTGCATTCACGCTGTAAATTAAACAAATATAAAACAAGATTTTGTTCTGAAATTTTAAATTTTTTGTTCCCAATGGAACACTCATTGTTTTTTTTTTTCTATTTAATTATTACTTCACTTAAGACTCCTGTAGCGGATCAGAAAGAGAAATAATATAAAAGAGACAGACATCGAGAGAAGAGGATGGAGTAGAGGTATAAAGCGGCAGTCTGTTGTAGAAGCTAAGCTGAATCGGACGGATCATAATAAAGTGAAGAGAAGTTTATTAAAAATACTGAAGTTGAGTTTTGTTTTATACTCCTACCATTTTAATGATTAGCAATAGTCTTTCACAACAATAATAATGATTCAACACGAAAATCACATATTTCAAACTGACAACTTTTAATTGTATTGTTGTTAGTGCAAGACGGGTTACCCCTGCCGAAAAATCTTGATATCCAAAATTGATCAGGGATAAAAAAAAATCAATTTTTGTCCAATGGAACACAACATAACTGTCAAAATCGATCGTTTGACAGATCTAGACAAAAAATTCGAATTGTGTGCTTCATTTAAGGCTAGGTCTTCAACCGCTTTCGTTCTTCTTCCGCTGTTGATACGGTCCATGCTTAGGCGTCGTTGAGCAGGACTTGGATCATATGTAAGAGCCTACTATTTATGCTATTATATAAGATTTCTTAATAGTTCGAGTGAGGCCTTTACTACTAAATTGCCTTCTAAATCCAATGTTGCTAGTCAAAATGCATGAAACAATTGTTTACGAAAACAGAGATATGCTATCCATTAACAGATGGTTCGGGACAAAACATAAGTCAGCTGGGTAAATGGGCATCTGTTCAACACAACTCCGTTTTGATACGAGTTTCGTATTTTTTTTCTGTCTATTTCGCCAACTCTCTCAAACTAATTGTGTCTTGCTTTTTGTTCCTATCGTGTGTATAAACCAAATTGGATTGCAACTCAAGTTTATTGAATTCCAATTCGGTTCAACTCGGGGTAAAAAAAATGTTCGGTTTGGTAAATTACTAACGAACACTGCTCCTCCTCGCCATGATGCATCATTTATAACCTTTTAAGCAAACAGTACTTTTGTTGATTGATGAAAAATTGGTTTTTGAGAGTTTTGCTGTCATAATTTTTCTTGTGAAAAGCAGGAAATTTTAATCTAGTATTTGAATAGTTTCTGTGCAGTTAAAGTGAAATGTAAGTACATATTATTTATTTGGAAAACCAATGCTATGGTTATATTTTTGAAAAAATATGTAAAATTTCCTGTAACCAGAACAGTTTTCCCCCCAATATTTTTATTCTTATCCCTTGCTTTACGAATTTATGTTATCTGGGTACTGAATCGGGGTTTGCTGAAACGCCCCTGTGGCAGGATATGTACATATAAGTATTTTTTTAATTTCATAAGAAACGGCATTTCTAAAGGTAAATAAATTAAATTTAGTTAAATCAAAGGCGAAGATTTTTACAACATACTCCAACTAGTATTGAGTACGTGTGTCATGATTCAATCGCTAGGTAGCCAATTATCAAGTCCCATTTTCAAGAGATCAAAAATAATACGTTTGTTAAATTTTTAATGTGTTATTGTTTATAATTGAAAAATATTTTTTTTATGTGATAGTCTATATTCAAAACAATCAAATCGATTATTTCAGTTGTACGAGAGTTCTCTATCTTATTGGAATATTATGTTCCTCCCACTGACCTGACTACTGAAGGAAACAAATGAATGGCAAAATTCGGTTAAATGAAAATGTAATGTCTATGACAATGAGCTGGCTAATATTTAGCTACATACGTTGTTGTTGGATTGTTTCAAGAAAATATATATAAAAATATGTTTTCATATATTTACATGACTATTCAGGTCATTGGCCAAATGGCTGTTGTTAATCTTTTATTGTGCTTAAAATCGTTCAATTTAAATTTAATTAATGGTAAAAGATTAGGGGATATAAATCCTTCTTATCATACTGTTCATCACCGGCATTTCAAGATTCGATGGCAACATCGTTACTTAAGGCCTGCTCAGGATGCATATCTGTAGCTGGTATCTTGCATCGCTGTCCAAAGAGAGATACATTTCTTTCATGAAGTTGCCCTCTATTCAACTTCAAGCTACAGATTCTCGAAGATACACATTGTGTAAGCGCTTACGGGTTGCCTTGTTTTTAACTTTTCACTCAGCTACATATACCAGCTACAGATACGCATTCTGAGCAGGCCTTTAGATTTTTCACGCTACTAAAGACTGCATACTATATATTTTTCTGTAGTCCTAGAACTTTGCCAAGTTGGAAGTTTTTTCAGCTACTGATCACTTGTACAGAGCGCGTTTAATTTATCAGGACGATATTTATTTTCAATAAATGTTTAATAAAATACAATTTTATATTTTATTGATTGATATTCTAGGCTAGAACTTAAAGCCTAATAAAAAGCCTGTGTTTTAGGCTTGTGGAATTCTCCCTTTCCTCTTCAGCTAGTTGTCTTCATTTCTAAATCCACTGCAAAAGTCAAGTCTACCACAACACAACAAAAAAATTAATAAATTTTACCGAAAACCCCAAAAAGCTATATATGGGCTAAATATAGATATTCAGATTGTCTAAATATGTTATTCAGACACGTTTTCAAAATTTATGACCGTTTGACCAAGAAGAACACTGGTCAGATTTGGAAATTTCGTGCGCATGTAGGCAAGGATCCCCTATACCAAATTTCATTATCCTAGCTCAAAATTTAAGGCTTAAATCCGTGACGTACAGACGGGCGTACGGACAGGCAGACATGGCTAAATCGACTCAGCTACCGATTCTGAGTCGATCTATATACTCTTTTACTGAAAAATCAATGAAAATCTGATCCGAGCCATTCGAGCAGATGCTTTCACACTGCTGGTAAAATATCAGATTCGATATACAAAGTAAAAAAAAAAAATAGAAAGAAGAGCTATACAAGAACTATCTTATATATAGTGGCAAAGAAGAAAACCTCTGGTCTGTTGAAGAATGCAGCCAAAAGCCCTACAATGTAAAGGTGGAGGTTAAAATGAGAGCTTCTAAAGAAGCTGCCACTGATATTCATAAGTAAAGAAGACGGAAGGAACTTGGCTATTCAATATTTAAATAACATTTTAGTAATAAAGCCCTTACTCAAACTACTTAGGAGATCCTATACAAGAGACAAGACCCTGATCATCCCAGATTTAAAAGCGGATGAGGAAATCCTTGGACGTTTTGAACGAAAAATTATTCGAAAAAAAATATTGAGTCTCGTTTGCGTTGACGAGCTATAGAGAGGAAGATTCAATCAAGAGCTATACGAGCCAATACGGACTTAGACCTGGTCCGTATTGAGCGTTTGTGATGGCTAGAACACGAAGAGCGAATGAACACCAATACTCCGGCTAGCAGAGTCTTCGGTACAGAAAGGCCTAGCCTTTAGTGCCACGCACAAGAAGAAACCGCTCAAAACCAACATCAAATGTGTGGAGACAATTAGATAGGGATCGGGCTAATTCCAGGAAATGTAAGTTAAGGCACTGGTTCACCCGGCCTGTTGTGCCACTTAGAAAATATTTTTTAGAAGTACAGATTTGTAGATTGCAGAAACTTTGCCTTATTTGGCTACAAATTGCTAAGGTCTCTATTAAATTCAACGGTCGCCTTACTAATTGATTGCCTAGATCAAAATATATAGAAGGCAAGCTACAGGTGAGATCTTCCACGAGTCCAGGAATATCTTGTATAATGCTGCCGACAATCATCTATTTTCTCTTCATTCTTTAAATAAATCAAAAAACAATAGATGATCATAAACACAATTTTTTTTACAGAAAATGACTGACTCCAAATATTTTACCACCACCAAAAAAGGCGAGATCTTCGAGCTGAAATCCGAACTGAATAATGACAAAAAGGAAAAGAAGAAGGAAGCAGTCAAAAAGGTATGCAAACTATGAAAATCTCAACTCCACTGTTTTCTATTTTCTTTTTTCACAGGTCATTGCCAGCATGACCGTAGGAAAAGATGTATCAGCCCTCTTTCCAGACGTTGTCAACTGCATGCAAACCGACAACTTAGAGTTAAAGAAGCTTGTTTATCTTTACTTGATGAATTATGCAAAGTCTCAACCGGACATGGCTATTATGGCAGTGAATACATTTGTTAAAGTGAGTAACACCTTGGGAAGCTTATGTTTGAATTTATTTTCTTTAATAATTTAAAATCTACAAACAATTGATCTCAATTTAATTTAACATACAATTTGTAACGAAAATGTTTTTTTTTGTTTTTATATTGCTTTATGCTTGAGAAGGAATGTCGAATAGTTCTGAGTAATATTTTTGTCTTTACTCGTGGGCAATCCGTTGATTTTTGTTTATTCAAATTTGTTTGATTTATTTATTTTTATAAACATGTACCATGAACTGCTAGGTTGAGTTTTAGGAACATGAGGGAAATCCTTGGACTAATAGGTATTCTTTTTTAAAGTTTTTTTTTTTTTATTTTCATTCATAAACACTTTGTGTCTTTACCAGATGTACAATTTTTGTTAATCTACCTTGCTGTAGTCTAGGTGAACCTTATAATCAGGTTCATAAGTTTGTAAGTATCTGCACCCTAATTAGAGATTTCATTTGGTCACATACCTAATAGTCGATAATTAACTTAAGTAGTACAGCAAAACGAAAGTTAACATCAGCATCCAGAGCCCTTGTGAAAAGTAGGTAACACTCAAAACGATACGTCGATAATTTTTTGTGAAAGCATGCAACTCTCCACCGCAGCCAAAAGCCACACTCTTCATATCTTATCAATGAATTCTGAGAAAGGCTGATTGGAAACATTACAAAAAATTTGAATCCCAATAGCAATCAGCCTGATGATTCAAATTCCCACAAATCACTCACGGATGCCGTCAGGAGCGTAAGAAGCTAATTGGATAGGCACGTTGTTTCAGACTTACATTTACCCTAGACTTATTAGAATTTCGTTAGATAAAATCTAGATGAAATGAACCTAAACTTCAGCTAACATGCCTCTCCAATTAGTCAAGTTCATAGCTAACTGTCCTCAGTTGCGCACCTGAAGGTGGTTGGGGTCGGTTTCTACTTGTGCGTGCCACTTAAGGCGCTGTCTTTCTCTAACGCGTCCGACTTCTGGCTGATAATCGAAGACACTGCGTTCCGGTGTCCATTCGCTCTACATGTTCTAGCGGAGGTCATTGACGAAGTCTATTTCTTGGTTGAATCTTCGTCTCCATAGAAAATTTGAAATTTTCCAAGTGAATTCCTTTCTCTGTCCAAAGAAATAGCGATTGGAAAGAGTAATTCTTCGTGTGATTTCTGACGAGAAGTCGTTGTCAGAGTTAATTGCGGAGCAGAGGTCCCTTACTACATCAAAGTTATTTCTGTCAATGGTGAAGTTCTTTCCAATTCGCGATGTTGTGTGTCCTTTTGTGTTGAGAGCATATACTTGGTTTAACCATAATTTATTGCTTAACCCATTTTTGCCGCTTCATTCTCTATATTAGCAGTCCGACCAATGATTCTCAATATCGTCGGCGTATGCTAGTAGTTGCACCGATTTATGGAAGATTGGCTTCTGGTGTTGGCTCGAAAGTTTGACACGATCCTCTCAAGATTAAGATTAAGGAAGTTACATGACAGCCCGGCGGCTTAAATACTTTTTTTGGTATGGAACGTTTTGGTGAGGTCGTTTTCGACCCCGATGGAGTAGCGAGAGTTCTACTTAAGCAATAAATGATTTTAACATCGTACTTCAGTAGTCGCTTATAAGTTTTGTATATAATCACGTAAAAACAGTCGTAAGTAATTTCACCAGAATTCTAATGCAATTCGAATACACACTATAAATGGCCGACCACTGTATCGTATAGTATTTTTACTTCTGATCTGATAACGAACCAAAGAGTACCAAACCTAAGGCTAATGACTCGAGATGTATTGAGGCTGTTAGGGTGAAATAGCTATGTTTTCGATCATATAAGACGAATCCTAACGAGGAAAACTGACCAAAGTTCAAACGAGCTAGAAATGACTGTAGTGCTCAAAACGTGTCAAATTCTCCCACGACCAAAAGTTGAGGCAACAAATTCTGCTATGTCCCAAACGAAGTAAATTCTTTTGGTTGTTTGTAAAAAATAGGAATTAGATATCATCTTCCATCCCAACACTTATTTACTATGCCATTCCAACTGTCACCTCTAGACGAAGTCACTCAGCTTGCTGCTCATTTTTGAGCAAGTTTCAGGTTGCCAGATTGTGCCTAGATTCCCCCTGTACTAGAGAACGTAGAACATTCTATTGGACAAATCCACTTTCGTACTCGTGTGTTTATTGATCTTGACAGACAAATCGGCTGCTCCCCCATAATTCTGAAATGTGTTCTTCCAAGCTTTTAAAACCACTGCGTTAGCGATTCCATATGTCCTATTCATAAGGAATCTTTCCGAGTCGATGGAAAACAACATTTGTCCAGCCCGTCCCCAAAAAGATGACCAATTGCACTTACGAGTCTTTCAAAGTCATACATATGCTGATAAACCTTCAGCTTATGAAATTAATTGAATCTTGAAAACATCTCAATGATGTCATAAGTCACCGAAAAGTGGAATCAATCAATCTTGGTGGCAAAACAACATCGTTGAACTTGATAGGCATTTCACAGGGTTTGGCATACAGCAAAAAAAAACTCTTCTTCTATGAAATAGAAACAACCCTCGAAATTGTCAATCCAAGTTGTTTTGGACTGTTTCAAGTCCGCTACTTACCAAATAAATGCTGGTGTTCCCCAACGCTCCCTTTTGTCCCCGACATTATTTTCTATTTTTTGTTAATGACCTCGTGTCTGCAACTTCTATTAAAATCCACCCTTTGCTGATGACAATACCATCAGTTTCTCATATTTGTTCTCAATTCCACGCCTTTAATCTTCGGACGTGTAACAAAAACGGGAAAACGTCATTAAACCTCGACAGCATAATTAAATGGGGTAAGTCCAGCAGAGTAGAATTCAATGCTTCTTAAACACATTGCTGTATTCTGTCATCAAAATGAAACCAAAATACACCATTATCAATCAATGGCCTGTGCTTCGTCGAAACCGAAAAACGTTCCATATTCGAAGTCGCTTAAATCGCAGTGAAATGTCTAGGTTTCCTAAATCGATCCAAGTAATAGGTCACCCCCCTAAACTGGCCTCAATATGTAAAGCGTATATACGCCACAAACTTGAGTTCAATGCCCACATTTGGTCAGGTGCAGCAAAAACATTATCGTACTTACTGGATAGAATACAAAAGGGTGCGATAAAACTGATAGGAGATTCATCCGTAGAGAGCTCTATAGTCTCGCATGAACATTGTAGGAATGTCTCCTGCCCAACACTCTTTTACCTCTATTAGAAATGCAAATACTCAAACAAATATCGTTGCATTTTGCCCCTTCAAATATTCATCGTTATCTCCTCTCTTCTGCTTCTCAAATTCTTTAATGCCCACGCTGTGCTCAAACACTTTAAGGATATTCATAATCCCTTTAGCGCGTGTCAATTATAAAAAATATATATATACAAAGCTAATAAGGGTATGGTCACACCGAATTGGTAAAGGCGTCCTAATGACAAGTAGCAATCGAAAGCAATCAAGTGGACACGGTTATGAGGGTATTCTTAAAATTCTAGCAGATAACTTGCGACATTAAAATTCCGAAAATATTACTCCCAAATGGAAAGTGGTTATCCTTTCAGGATAGCATGCATTGTTTGAGTACCTATTTAGGCTTACTATCTTAAATCCAATATACAGGACACCTTAGATTTAAATATTCACAATGTGTAACCAGTGAATCAACTCTGTGTTATTTTTTTATTATTCGCTCATTTTTATGTAAATCAAAACGGTAAAACATTTCCCCATTTTTTACAAAACATTTATTTAACACACGTGTTCATGTCCTTTCATTGGTATTTCAAAACAAACAAAATAAAACTAATAATAATAAACATTTTGACATTAAAAAAACATGAGACAAAGTAGGAGTATACTATATTAAAATCAATGAGTTTTTATGTTTTCCTTTAATTCATGCTAAAAATAAATTTAAGGATTTGCCCTCTTCTCGACTACTTCAGGTAATGTTTGTTTGAATTATGTTGGTTTCCTTTTATGTTTTTTGTTTACTTTTTGCAGTTTTTTGAAATGTTATGCATTTTGTTAAATTTTATTTATATATGCGAATATGTGTTGGCGCGCACACACTGAATCATAACATGAAACATTTATTTTTGAATTTATTTTAAATCAATGAGCTATTACTTGAAGGAGGGGAAGACTATGGGTAAATTAGCTTTAGGGACGTTGTAGAGTAGACTTTTTTTCTTGTTTCGTAGAGGGACCCCATACGATAGATAATATTATTGTAAAACATGCATTCACATTATTTGTTCTCATTTTAAAAAAGATTTTGAAAATGTTTCGTTTCGCAATCCGTTTGAGATTGGTGAATTTGCGAACATTTTTTTTCATAAGCTCTCATGTTTCCGAAGGGATGAATGCAAACTCGTGTAATCAAGGTATGTTTGACCTCTCATCAATAATTATTGCAACACCGCTGTTCTTCAAATTTTGGACGAGATAGACTTGGTGCGAAGACTAAAAAGAATTAAATCGTTTTAACTGCTGCACTAAATAACAACCGCCATTTTTTTTGGAACTACTAGCATATTCCCAAAAACTTTCTTTCGTTCCTAGCATGTTCCTTCGTACCCCACATGCGTACTTTATTGAAAAGGCCTAGCCTAGTTGTAGTAACAAAGTAAATTCCTTGTCGATCTTGATAAGGGAGGTTATTTTTGGTGTTGGAGTCCCACACTACTATTTTAATCTAATACCTCCATATTGTTCTTTGAGATTTTTACCTACGTCACAAAAAAAATTTGTTTTTTCTGAGACAAGACGAGATTTGGTTGTGCGCTGTACTTGTCGTAGTCAAATGGACTGTATGCCTTTGAGCTGCAACTGTGTCTTGTAGATCGTTGAAATGTAACAACTCAAGGAATTATTTCTCTGAGCCCTTCTGAACTTGTAATAAAGAGGCAGATCCCCTACAAATCTTCGATGAGACAATCAATGGTTGGAGATTTGAAGTAAGGGAAGAATAGTCAATGAGTCGGATAGCTCGTCCTTTTATAAACCACAGCAAGTCCAGTATATTTCTGGGCCAAACTCTAAAACAGTAGCTGGTCGTAGTTTAGCAATAAAGGTTGCACGTTATTGCTATGAAACATCTGACCCAATTGTGCCCCATTCCCCATTTCGATTTGTGAAACTGTGGATTTGTTCTTTCTCTAATTACTGTGTACCTAGTTTTTCTTGAGTTGCTTTGAACTAGAATTTTTTTCCCCACTGTATAATTATTTTTAGATCTTCGTTTGGTTTTAGTCACTATCAGAGTACTGTCATCACTAAAACTAATAATATTTATATTATTATTATTAGTTGGTCCCAAAAGATTAATAATGTCCAGCAGGATGACCCTTGATCGAAACCCTTGGAAATATTTAATTTTCTTATTTTCTTTTATTGGGCATTAATATTTATTAGTAAAAAAATACATCACTCGGTATGACCCCTTTTAGCCTTTACATAAGCTTTCAAAAGTGTTTCCATGGATTTCGTTGACTCTTCCATGGTTAACGATTTTTTATGCTTTCCAATGTTTTGTGAGGAGTCTTGCATGCTTGGTTCTCTCATTCTTGCGTTAAACTGTAATGCAATGGATTTAGATATGGCCAATCTTTGCTGCTATAAAATTTGGAGATTTTGGCTTTATGCGTTGATGTAGAGTTCTGTTTACAGACCAATGTTTCTCCATTCAATATGGTATTTGCAAGCTTCTTCACAGTATCCTCTTCCTGTTAAACTTTTGCACCTATTTTGACACCTTATTCCACAGAAATGGAAGGCATAAACTTTGTTTGTTAAAGACTTATTCTACCGTACAAGTTTGTAATCAAAATGTTTTCATGTCCATTGCCCGCGTGCCACCGCAAAATTCACCCTATAATTTTTTTTTTAAATTAAGGCTTGACCAGCTGATCGACGATAGGCTGTCAAGTGAAGATCATCCCGAATCAGCCTACATATTGGTCTGGTTCATACTCCTTAGATATCATCTTCTGCTTCCAAATATATTTTATGAATTCTTTGGCACATTGTTTTAGAACCGCACTTGTATAGGCGATGATGGGGCGACTTGGCATGTCCTTTAATTTTGACAATAGCGGTTCTGATTGCGATTTATAAAGATAAACAGAAATAAAAAGACAAACTGTTGTGGGTGGAAGTAGCTGTTAATTTTTTGGAAAGCACTGGAAATATAATTTTCGTCAGCTTATTTTAGGATTAACAAAATCGTGTCCGGTCGAAATTGAGGAATCGCTCCAATACAATCCGCCGCGCTTTTACGAATAATTGCAAAGTGGGGCGACAGCTGATTTTCCATCAAATATAGCGTAGCAGATCTCCAGAAGAGCTTTTCATTTTGGAAATCCTATTGATCCTAAATTACGGTTCATTTTCTCTATTTTAATTTGAATTTCTCGAAAACGGTGTTGCCGATTTTATAATTTTTATAGTTGACGTTTCACGGTTCATCTGTGAACATTTTTCAATGATACTTATAAGTAGTGCCTTAGATGGTCATCTACAGATTATTTAACCTTACAACTACTAAAAATAAATTATATTTTAATTTAAAACCATTGGAATATAAAAATAAAAAAATCAACCTGGCATAAACTGAATTTAATATTGATGCTAACCAAATTAGACTTGCATATGCATCGTGTTAAGCTCATAGCTGCCATGGTTGTTCTTATAAGAGTTCGACATTTACAAATTTCACTCCCTATAAATTTCTTTGGGAGCATACAAATTAACAATTCCAGTTAAACAATATACTAATTTAGGATATCATACATGATACAAAATGCTTTACACCTGATACTTAAGATTTGCAAGCCTATTTATTTACATCGTTCATCATAACACTTATTCAAAGAAATGTATTGTTTGTCAAATATGACTCCGAGATATTTAACTTCTTTCGTACGGTGATTTTTTTCAAATTATTATTCATTATATGTGCATTTATACCGAATGCTGTAAAAATTTTACATTTCGTGATGTTAAACTCCATAGCGTTATGACGTTCTGATTACACAAAGTCGACAAACTATTTACATCCGACCAAAACCGGACAAATTCTCTTATAATACTAATACAAGAATATTATTTTAAATCATCCGCGAATGTTAAAACGTTGCAAAATTAAAAAAAATTAAAATATCCTGAACATCATTTAAAAGCAAAATAAAAAGCAATTGACCTAAATGGCTACCTTGCGGGACACCACTGTGCCACCATCTCCGTTCAAGGGGCCTGACTAATCCTTGGGATTCCTGTTTTTCAAATTTGTCTATCCAAACTGCGATTCCATCTTGGGAATTCATCCGATGCCGTATTGGAAAAGAACTATGTGCCTTAATGGAATGACGCATCATCGCCCAAGACTCGGATTTGGTAGTCATCAGCTTGAGCACCTATTTGTTATTCTATAAACCTGGCCAATTGTTGAACGCTTATTTCAAAACGCGAATTCGTGGTCAGAAATTAAGCGTCTTTGTTCAATCACTGGCTGTAAGCGCTTCAAAACGTTTTTTTTTTTCTAAACCATCATAATTGTAGGAAGAAGAGATACGATACGGTGGTGCGCCAGATTGTTATCATTTTGTATGTGCTCGGTGTTTCTCTGTTAGAAATGATGCCCCCTAAATTGTTGGAACACTTAATAGATATGGCCTTGTATGTACATGCCGTTGTGCTGTTATATAAGATGCAGCAAATGTTGTCACGCGATCTTCTTTGGCTGTTTCTTTTTAATGATTCCGCAAAAAAATCAAAACAATTATTACAGGTGGCGCAAGGGACATGAATCGCACCACTTTGTGTATCCTCATCCAACTGCATATATAATTTTGTTGAAGTAGCGATAAAACAAGTCAATTTAGGAGCATTTCTACGATGTTCCAGCGAAACTATAAAGTTCGCTGTGTGTATGTCTCCTATAAGGTTTTTTTCTCGCAAATATGCTGATTTTGATGTACCTGATATTTGTACTGAAATTTTGGGCGTATAAACGCTTTTTATATTGAGGCTAGTTCAGAAGGGTAACATGTTTCGTCCACTGATTATGGAAACCGGGTATCACGCAATAATATTTGAAACCCAAATACTCAGCAAAACGTTTTCTTTCATCTAATTGCCATTCCTGGATAACAGCTCGAGAGTTTGGTTTCGCTATATTAACAAAAGTCGGCATTGTCTTTTAGGAGCACTGACTACTTTATTGGATTTAAGAAAAAAAAAGATAGATATCTGCCCCATACAGGGCTTAAATCGTTACTTCTTCCTTCATTTGTGTGTGCGAAGTTATTATTATTGCCCCAATAAAGAGGACCTCCCGGTCATTCATGTTTCGAGATATTGCATAAACTGACGAATCATCAGCGTTTTTATGACGTTGGAAATATGTGATGAAGAGCAATTGGTAATTGGAGGGAGATGAAGATTATGGTTCAGTTTTGCCTTCAACTCGGAAAAAGTGCTGACGAGTAGCACAGATAGGATAGCTTATCTAGTAGTCTTACTAGCGTGGAAGAAACCTCTTCATTCCAATCGGGGATATAACATCTGAGCATTCGGATTCATGTACATCAAGATCTATCAACACTCTTGCAACGTACGTAAGTGGATTGGTCCCATAAAATGTTCTACGGTCTCAAATACATCAGTTTGGTTTGTTGGGTGGCAGCTTCTCTTTAAATTAAGAACGGGCTAATTATTAGTGACAAAAAACACAATCAAATGATGGATAGTCTTTTCAAAGCTAGCTGCAGTTAGTTTAACTTAATGTTTTGTATTGCCTTTTTGAGCATCAAGCTACGCGGGAGAGCAATCACGTAAATGGCTTTATTATAATTACCAATTGGGGAGGGAGTCTTAACGGTAATATTTAGCTCTTTTGATTTGAACACGAACACACTTTTAAGTAAATGCGGCATTTAAAAGGACGCTAAAATAAGGATGAGGGAACAATTTTAAGAAAGGGTTCAACTGCTGCTTTATATGATTCTTTTGATGCATAATTGTAAAGCAAATGTTCAATTTTGTTGTAATTAGTATATTCAACTGTATGCGAATGTTTGTTGGTCTTCTCCTTTTGTTTTTTGTTAACCAATTCACACACATAAACTTTGGATAAGCTCCATTTCCATTAATGTGTACATATAAACTCCTCACCAAAATAGAAACCCACTTATTGACATGATACCAAACCCAATGATGTTCTGAGACATTTTTCAATTAGCATTTTAAATTTTCTTTAGTGCGTTGAATTAAAAGAAAAACGTATATTAATCCTGTTTGTTTTGGCTTATTTCGTTCTTTAAAATTGCATAGACCGTCCATATCCTGCATATAGTAAAAGTTTCAATTATTTTAGGATTGTGAGGATTCTAATCCGCTGATTCGGGCGCTAGCTGTACGAACAATGGGCTGCATTCGAGTGGATAAGATCACAGAATATTTGTGTGAGCCGCTGCGAAAATGTCTGAAGGATGAGGATCCCTATGTAAGGAAAACAGCTGCCGTTTGCGTAGCCAAGCTATATGACATTTCCTCATCGATGGTAATTCTTGAAACTAAACATATCTTAAACATGAATGTGACCAATTTTGTTCAGGTGGAAGATCAAGGTTTCTTGGATCAATTGAAAGACCTTTTATCAGATTCCAATCCAATGGTGGTGGCCAACGCTGTAGCAGCTCTAAGTGAAATCAACGAATCGAGCCAATCCGGTCAGCCGTTGGTTGAGATGAACTCGGTTACCATCAACAAGTTGCTCACCGCCCTCAACGAATGCACTGAATGGGGGCAGGTCTTCATTTTGGATTCTCTAGCCAATTACAGTCCAAAAGACGAACGTGAGGCTCAATCGATTTGTGAGCGAATAACTCCACGATTAGCTCACGCTAATGCTGCTGTGGTTTTGAGTGCTGTCAAGGTTCTCATGAAGTTATTGGAGATGCTCTCCAGTGACAGCGATTTCTGTTCCACTCTGACAAAGAAACTCGCACCACCGTTGGTTACATTGCTGTCATCGGAGCCAGAGGTACAGTACGTTGCGCTACGTAACATCAACTTGATCGTTCAGAAGAGACCCGACATTCTCAAGCACGAAATGAAGGTCTTCTTCGTTAAGTACAACGATCCGATCTACGTGAAATTGGAGAAATTGGATATCATGATTCGTTTGGCGAATCAGAGCAATATTGCCCAGGTGTTGAGCGAATTGAAGGAGTACGCAACTGAGGTTGACGTTGATTTTGTACGAAAGGCCGTACGAGCTATTGGCCGGTGTGCTATTAAGGTAGGCCTATTGGAATTTGAAACAATGGATGGTTGCCTTATTTTATTTTTGATTCTTTTTTAGGTGGAACCTTCCGCCGAAAGGTGTGTCTCAACCCTATTGGACTTGATTCAAACTAAAGTAAACTACGTCGTGCAGGAAGCCATTGTTGTAATTAAGGATATTTTCCGAAAATATCCAAACAAATACGAGAGTATAATCAGTACTCTGTGCGAGAATCTCGACACTCTCGACGAACCGGAAGCCCGAGCTTCAATGGTGTGGATAATTGGAGAGTATGCCGAGCGTATTGACAACGCCGATGAGTTACTTGACAGTTTCCTCGAAGGTTTCCCCGATGAGAATGCTCAAGTGCAATTGCAGTTGTTAACGGCAGTGGTCAAGTTGTTCCTCAAGAGACCATCGGACACCCAAGAGTTGGTTCAACACGTTCTCTCGTTGGCTACCCAAGATTCGGACAATCCCGACTTGCGTGATCGTGGTTTCATCTACTGGCGTTTGCTGTCAACAGATCCAGCTGCTGCCAAAGAAGTCGTATTGGCTGACAAACCGCTGATTTCAGAGGAAACCGATTTGTTGGAGCCAACACTCTTGGATGAGTTGATTTGTCACATCAGCTCATTGGCTAGTGTGTACCATAAGCCACCGACAGCATTTGTTGAGGGTCGTGGAGCCGGTGTTCGCAAATCATTGCCGAACCGCACTGCTGGAACTGAGGCTCCAGAAGCTCCCTCCGAGGCAACAGTTATCCCCAACCAGGAATCACTTATTGGCGATCTACTTTCAATGGACATTAACACACCCGCTGCCCCAGCTGCAGTACCAGCAGCCAATAACATCGATCTTTTGGGTGGAGGCTTGGACATTTTGGTATGTAAAACTTAGATTTTAAATAGTCCTCATCCTACGAATAAGATTTCGTCTTTCAGCTAGGAACTGGACCAACTGAACCTGTTGCTAGCGGAACATCTGGCCTGCTTGGCGACATCTTTGGACTTGGAGCAGGTGGAATCTCGCCGATGGTACAAATTCCCAAAATCACCTGGCTACCAGCAGAAAAGGGCAAAGGCTTGGAAATTCAGGGATCATTCTCCCGACGCAACGGTCAAATATCCATGGATCTTACATTTACCAACCGTGCAATGCAAGCGATGAGCGCTTTCGCCATTCAATTGAACAAAAACAGTTTTGGCCTCGTCCCAGGAGCTCCCTTGCAAGTTGCACCACTAGCTCCAACACAAAGTTGCGAAGCTAGCCTTCAAATGGGCACCACTGGCCCCGTTCAGCGCATGGAACCCCTCAACAACTTACAAGTTGCGGTTAAAAACAACGTTGACATCTTTTACTTTGCCTGTCTTGTGCACGGTAATGTTCTGTTCACCGAAGATGGACAACTGGACAAGCGAGTGTTCCTCACGACATGGAAGGAGATTCCAGCAGCCAATGAAATCCAATACAGTTTGTCAGGGGTGAATGGAAACACAGATGCCATAGCTTCAAAGATGACTGCAAACAACATTTTCACAATTGCCAAGCGCAATGTTGAAGGACAAGACATGCTCTATCAGTCGCTTAAGTTGACGAATAACATTTGGGTCCTGCTCGAGTTGAAACTACAGCCTGGCAATCCCGATGCTACACTCAGTCTTAAATCAAGATCTGTGGAGGTTGCTCCGATGATTTTCGCTGCCTATGAAGCCATTATCCGGTCAGCATAAGAAACCCAAGATTATGAAGATATAAACAATCGTATGTAATCGAATAGTCCTAGATATACACGCATACATTTGTTAATTGCGAAACAGGTCGAAAAAAATATTCAAATTTTAGAACATTCATTAGTAGTATATCACACGCGTTTCAGAGACCATGTGTTACCAACGCAAATAAAAACAAGTTAACCAACTCATTTCTCCAGCGATCGATGTCTTTTTAAGTTCAGAGTCTATGTTTCTATTTCAGCAAACTGATCATTTTTCTCAGATGTTAAAATAACGTTTTATTGAAATAGTACCGCTTCGCAAGACGAGCGGTTTTCAAAGAGTTTTTTTTTTATTTAAAATTTTGTTATACTTGTAAGCACTGAAACAATTTGCTTAGGTGTATAGATTATCCATTATTATATTCTATTAACATTATAATATTATAATAAACATAAAAAGAATTGAAAACATTCCAAAATGTTGATGTTTTGTATTTGAATAACAACGCCTAAAGGTAAAGTTTGGTAAATAGCAAACTGCATAAATGGCTGCCAGTGATGAAATCTAAGTTTTCAGAATTACTCAATGGTAAATCAGGCTTTTATGAAGAAATGCAGCAATATGTGCTAATGTGTACGACTACGAATGTTGAGTGGAAGGTTGTGCGTTGAATGCCAGCCAAAATATAAAACACAAGTAGCAGATACCCGACAAAAGTATCACCTTCCAAAGAAGACATTTAGTGACCTCATACTTTAACGTGTGATCGAGTATAATGTAAGAATTATAGACTTCAACACCGAAAAAAAACATTTCCACGAATCGATACAGATAATCGTTTTTAACTAAAAACCCAGCAGAAAGGAGAAGCATGTCAGCAAACCGAGAAGACAAGTAAATCATCTGAAGAATCCCAGAACCATGATGTATAGAAGAGACAAGTGTAGCTAATAAAAAGCATAAAAAACACTATTTGCAACTATGTCCCAATTCCTAAAATAGTTGGATGACCAACCCTGCACCGTGAGGTGTGGGACAAACTTTCCAGGAATTTAGAGTCATTTTGTTTATGTGGATTACCATTCGTAGCAAAACCTTTTAATGTAATGGAACTGTTTTAAAAATCGTTATCATCGTTGTGAAATGCTAGTGGCGTTTCATTTTGAATTCGAAAACGGACAGAAATTCTTTAAATTCGTGCCGATGACAAATCACATGGGTTAAGGCTGAACTTTAATAGTCGAATCGCTTCGTACGACCACGTCCGTAAATTGGCGAATACAAGGAAATTGTATTGTTCAACTATAATAGCTTTACTCTCAAATTGTCCAATTTAGTTAACTATTGCCAAAGATTATAGAACTACATAGAGTACGCATCACAGCTAAAAATTATGTAGCCTTTTCAGTCGCGGGCGGTAAGTGCAAAGGGGAATTTTCGTCATTCATATGCGCCGACTATACTCGTATCTGATGTTGTGGTACCATGAACATAGTAAATTTTCGTTGTATGAGATGCGCACTCTATGTAGTTCTATACATATTGCTATTGCTCACATCCGAAACAGCGATTGGATTTGCTTTTTCATATGAAAATTTGACAGACAACTTTTGTAGAAAAAAATATTTAGGTCCGGTTGGGTACTTTTGTGTTTTGTGTAAAGAAAAATAAAAAATGTCCAATCTCTAATATCAAGAGAGAAATCTCTCACTTCAACGAAAAGTATCCGTACGCTTTCGCAAAGAAAAATGAAAAACGTACAATTTTGAAGTATAGTAGACTCTCGATAACGTGAACAATTAAAAACCAAGGGAGTTCACGTTTGCGGGAGAGTTCACGTTTGCGAAGGTACATTTTAATAAAATAATAGGGCTATCCCACTGCAGATTTTTATCTTAAGACGTCTTATCTTAAACAAATTAAAAATAATGGGTTTTTATTATTACATAACAGTTTATTTAATTCATTTATTTTAAACAAAAAGTAGAAAAGTTAAAAAAAAAAGTTATGACACTAAATATGGACTGAGTACGGGCATTGCCGATACAAAATTTAATAGAAAAAATCAGTCATTCGTTTTTGCGTCTTCTTTTTCTCCAAATGCATTTTCACAGCTTTTTCCCTAAGGCACCTTAAGACACTAATATCATTTTGGGAGACCAGCTCACCTTCAGCCCATTCCAAAGCCTTGTTAAAAATGGAAATGGCTTCCTCAGGCTTAATTTTATCTTTTGGCAATGGTACCACACCGTCATCATCACTTTCCTCATCACTTATAATGTTGGTACTGACACGAACTGACGTGCAACAAACTGTAAACTGTAAATGACGAAGCATGTATTGTACCAAGAATAAGGAATTCTATGAAAAAATGCAGCTTGCCCAAACAGTTTACTGTTAACCTGAAGCAAAAATGGTTGTTCACGTTTTAGAGTGTTCATGATTTGTTCACCTTTTAGAGATGTCAAGCAAAAAAAAAATTTGTTCACGTTATCCGGTGTTCACACTTACCGGTGTTCACGCTAACGGGAGTCTACTGTATGTTGAAAGAGAACGACAAACAATACCATCCTTCCACTTACATGTTTTGCCTATAAAACCTTCGAAGATTATTTTAGAAACGCAAATATTACAATAAATCTACAAAACAGAAACAAGGTATAATTGGAATAAAAGGAAGAATTATATTGTAAGTTTCTGTTAAACTCATAGGCTGTCAATTCGCCATTGCGTTTGTGCTATTGGTTTTTCAAATTGGGTTGAAATTTCATAAAAACAATAAACCATCACCAAAATTCATTGACAGTCGCTTCAGTTCTCAAAGTATGTACTATTAAAGGCCACTTAAGCAAATGACAGAACTAAAAAAAACAACCTACAAATAGGTCTGTTCCCGTACTTTTTCAGTAAAAATTAGTAAATTCTCAAATTTTTGGGAGTGGGGGTAAATTATCTCAGAAAGAGACAAAATTACCAAAAAGTACGGGAACGCGTTTAAGTAAAAAACAGTAAAATAATATATTTTGTATACCTTGTAAAGAACAAATGACATAAATCACCTTTCAAAACAAGCGAGTTGTCACTTTTAGATACCAACTGACAGTTTACTGATTTTCACCAACAGAAATTTCTGCAGTAAATTTTTTTACAGATTTTTATGGAGGGGTAGTTTCTTGCTCTCTCGTGAGCTGTCTCTTTTACATATTTTTGCGTACGGGAACGGTAATAAGTAAAAATCATTAAGAATCAGTAAATATTATTTTGTACGGGAACAGACCTAATTTGACATTAGTTTTCGATTTCTTCTGACTTTGTACGAGTACTCATGTGCAAGAGTAAATTTGAATAAACGCAGATTCTGAAACTTCACAAAACCGTACACGTACATACTGAGAAAATTGTAAAAAGATGAACGAAGAAAAAAATTTATTTCGTTAAATTTTTTAAAAACTACTTTTTGGCCTCGAAATATAAGAATTTATAAAAATTTTAACTTCGGATTTTCGCGCCATCGCAATACTTCCTGGGTAAAAAACTAATGCGATATTTGTTTTCTGGTGTCCTACCAAACAAAATTATTATCTTATTGAGAAGACGATAATTATCCTCTTGGATTGGGCAAGCTTGATTGGTTTTGGGAGAGCTCGCCGTTTTGTAATCAGGGAAAGTAGAGCTAAATGTCAACGTTACGTTATCATCCTTAAACCAATACTCATAAGATTTCGATTGTGAGCTGAAAATGGAAATCGTCCATTGGATTTTCAAAGAGTTAAATGGCGCTTTTTTTACCGACTACCTAAGAAAGCATATTAGCATATTAAGGGCCGCCCAGAATGCGTATCTATAGCTGATGCTTGCAGCTTAGTAACAATTAAAAACAAGACAACTCGTAAGCGCTTACACAATGTGTATCTTCGTGAGTCTGTAGCTTGAAGTCGTGCTGGCACAGCCCGCCATATGTTTTTGTTCTTGTTTTTCATATGTTTTCATGCACACCGCCAAAAGAGAGATACATTTCTTGCATGAAGTTGCCCTCTATCAAAGATTTTGAATTCTATACAGATGACGCATTGAGAACAAAAAATAGACACTTTTTGCTCAGTAGCTTCATGGTACGGGCGGGCGGTGTGCATGAAAACACATGAAAAACAAGAACAAAAACATATGGCGGGCTGTGCCAGCACGACCCGTCACTGTATAGAATTCATGCAAGAAATGTATCTCTCTTTTGACAGCGATGCAAGATACAAGCTACAGATATGCATTCTGGGCAGGCCTTTAGGCAGCATTAAACAGGCATCACACGCTTTAAGTTGTGCATAGTAAGGATGATCATCTTATAAATCCAGGTGTGATATTGAAGAGATCTGGGGTTATATGTTCATTAATGTGCATCCAGAAGAGATTGTGATCGGTAGTTGTGCTCGCGACAAATAATATAAAGAAAACAGTAAGAACTAACACATGTTTATGTCCGGAAATACCCAAATTAAAGCCTTGTCTAGAATACACTACCTATACACAAGTTTACTAATCTCTTCGTCAAGTGTATCGACATAACAGACAAAGT
Source organism: Rhingia campestris (assembly GCA_932526625.1). NCBI lineage: Eukaryota > Metazoa > Arthropoda > Insecta > Diptera > Syrphidae > Rhingia > Rhingia campestris. Next base: position 65,706,201 of record OW052182.1, read on the forward strand.
AATGTTCGTTGTTGAGACACAGTCGATGCTGAGGATATGGAAGAGTTGCAGATTGTTAAACGGCGATGACGAACAACACTCCGGTGTCAGGCAGAATGAACCATTCAATATTAGCGACGACAGCGAAAACTACCAACCACCATACTTAAGTGAAGTGAGGATAGCAATATCTAAACATAAGCTTAACTAGGATGCCGAAAATAATGGCCTTCCAGCCGAGCTTTATTTTTTTTGTTTTTTTTTTTTTTTTAAATTCTGACCTGCCTAAGCAGTAATATACACATCGACCTAAAAGATCTATTGTGCTTGCGGTCAGATGCTTTTTAGGTTAGTAGCGCTTCTACTTTCCTAATGTAGCTGATAATACTTTCAGCCGAAGATTTCCTCAGTTCTTCGGGACTTAAGAATTCCCTGAAGAAAGATTCCGTTCTCATAGCGTAAAGGGCCGGGCATTCACATATGATATGCTCGGCTGCTTCGTCTTCTTCTAGACATAGTCTGCTCTCCGGTGAGTCGACTAGAGGCATTTTGTTTAGGTGATATCGCAGACCGTGATGACCAGTTAGGTAGCCTACTAAGTTTTTGATATCGTGCCTGCGAAGATTTAGTATCTTGTTGGCATCTGATTTGAAGGGCTGAATAGCTCTTTTGGCCTGGGATGTGTCCCCATTATGAAACCCATCTGTTTTGTTTCCAGTTTTTTTTATGACTAGATTTATGGCTGATTTGGGGATTGCACAGAAAGGTTCAGGTCCAATGAAGGGGGTTTCCGAACCTTTCTGGCTAGTTCATCAGCTTTTTCATTACCTTCAACTCCCTTATGTCCGGGGACCCACCATAGTTAGGTTTTGTTCCTGGACTGAGTGTTTGGAGGGAGTTGAAACAGTGTAGTACTGATTTGGAGTCAATGATGTGTGAGCTAAGGGCTTTTATAGCTGCTTGACTGTCCGTGAATATATGGATGTTTGCGCAAACCTAATACACAACTCAGGTAGTGTATTAGGTTTGTGCATTCTTTTATGGCAAGGAGCTCAGCTTGGAATACACTAGGGCTTTTTCCCATAGGTATTGAGATGTTTTTATTTGGTCCATGTATGCCAGCTCCTACCCCTGAGTCCATTTTAGAATCATCCGTATACCACTTTAGGCCGTTTAGGCAGTTTGGTGGGTTGTTGCTACACCATGCTTCTCTGGTTGTGATCTCCGTTGAAAATCTTTTGTCGAAGCATAGTGTCTTTGGTAAGCGGTCTGTAACCGAACAGATCATGTCAAGTTCTGGAAGTTCGGATAGAAGTTCAATTAGTTTTAGATGTTCACTGATGTTTAATTCTTCCGCTTGTGTCAAACTTGCTGAGCTGCGAATTGCCACTTTTTTTATATAAATGTGGAGGGGTGTTAGTCCTATTAAGGCTTCCATAGCCGCCGTGGGACAGGTACGCATAGCTCCGGTAATGCCCAGACAGGCAAGCCGTTGTACCTTGTTTAATTTATTTATAGTTGTTTTTTGGGTGACTTTGTTCCACCATACTATTGAAGCGTATGTTATAATGGGCCTGACCATGATCGTGTAGATCCAGTGTGTGGTCTTTGGAGAGATTCCCCAGGTTTTACCATACATGCTTCGGCAAGCCCAGAAAGCTTTGGTTGCTTTTTGAATTTTGCTGTTGATGTGGGAGTTCCAGCTTAGTTTTTTTTATCGAGGATCACTCCAAGATATTTTACTTCGTTGGAATACTCAATGTATGTACCATTAATTGAAATTTGGGTAAGATTTAATTTCCTCCTTTTTGTAAAAGGGACGATGATAGCCTTGCTGGGGTTTATAGAGATACTTTCTTTATTACACCAGTCTATGACTATCTTAAGGGCGTTTTGCAAACGTCTTGTAACTTCGTTTGGTTCTTTGCCCTTTATTATGATGACTAGGTCATCGGCGTATCCAATTATATTGACACCTGCATTACTTAGGTCTTGAAGTAGGTTATCGATAACCAGAGACCATAGTAGGGGTGAGAGTACTCCTCCCTGAGGGCAGCCTTTAACGGCTGTTACTGACTCTGAGGTCTGTGCTGATGAAGCAGTTATTTTCCGACTTTCAAGCATCGCTTTGATCCATTTGATGGTGGGATGATCTATTCTTCTATGAGTCAAAGCATTTGATATGGAGTCATATCCAGTGTTGTCAAAAGCACCCTCTATGTCTAGGAAGGCACATAAAGCTACTTCTTTGTTTTCGTATGCACTTTTTATTTGTGATGTTAAACTTAGAAGTACTCCTTCCGTGGATTTACCTTTTTGGTAGGCGAATTGACATGGGTGCAGAGGAGTGCTTTCATTTAAGCACTCTCTAATGTGTACGTCAAGTATTCTTTCCATTGTTTTCAGGAAAAACGATGTTAAGCTTATTGGACGGTATGATTTAGGTAGTTCTATTGGTTTGCATGGTTTGGGGATAAATACCACGTTTACCTCCCTCCAGGTTTGTGGTATGTAGCCCCAATTGATACTTAACCTAAATAAGGCTACCATAGTGGGTAGGAAAAAGTCCAAGCCCTTTTGTATAAGAGCAGGAAAGATTCCGTCTGTCCCTGGTGCCTTGTATGGTTTAAATGAGTTGATCGCCCATTTGACCTTATCCGGAGTGAAAAGTTTGCCGGATAAACTATTAATCCTTTTCAGGTTTATAGGGGGTGAGTCATCTATCATGTGTTCATGAAACTCACTTGTGATTGTAGAGCCGGTAAAGTGTACCTGAAGAAGTGTGGTCAACGTTTCTTTCCGGTCACATGTGATTTTTCCGTCAGATTTGACTAGTAATCCCATGCAGTTTGTTTTATCTTTCGAGAGTGCCCTCTGGAGACGCGCCACCGCCGGAAGCTCTTCGAGTTCCTCACAGTATTTGCGCCAGGACGCTCTTTTTGATTTTCTCAACTCTATGTTGTATTGGGTAAGTAGAGATTTATATTGGTTCCACTTACCGGTGCGTTTGGCTTTATTGAAAAGTTTTCTTACAAAGCCGAGCTTTATAAGGTCGGCGTATATGATTTGGTAAGTAACATTCACCAACTCATAAGCAAAATATGATCGGATAAAAGTATGCCTAAAGAATGAAACCTCAGCATCGTTTGCCAGAAGTACAAAATGGTGACCCTCTGAACTGACTGCTCCAACTACAAAGGCTTAAGTCTCCTATCCTCGCCTGCAAGATCCTATCTGCCGCACAATGTGAACGCCTGAAACCGTCTACTAACAACCTGATCGGTCCTTATCAGTGTGGTTTTAGGCGAGGATACTAATACTTCGGCTCGCAGAGTCTTTGATTCCCTTCCAGACATCGGACGCAGTAGAGGAACACCTTACCTTAAGTGGTGCACATAATTAGAAACCGCCTTCGACCAATTTGAAGTGCACAACTGGAGGCAGTTAGCTAAGGACCCGGCTAATTGAAGAGACATGTTGGTTTATGCAGAGGTTCGTTCCGGGGCCACACAAATGTTTCGTTTGCGTTTTAAAGAACGAATGACATAAAACATATGTCAAATAAATCGATTTGACAATTTCAAATACCAACTGACCATTTTTACCAACAGACATTTTTGCAATAATTTTTTTCTGATTTCTGTGTAGGGATACGTTTTTCCTCTCTCATAAGATCTCTCATATACTATTTTTTGAGTAAATGGCATTAAAAATCAGTAAAAATACTATTTTACGGAACTAATCTAATGTACCTTTGCACACCTAAATGAATGGATGACCTATATGAACCGTCAGCTCTTATCATATTTATTTGTATACATCCTTAAAACTAACAAATGGTGCCAGCCATACTTTCAACTAAGCCTTTAAAACAACAAAAAAAAATTCAAAATTCAACTCTCAGAGCACATCTAATTAGGCATTACAATGTGTACATTAATATTTACAATATTTAATCCGAAGGACTTTTTGTCGCCGCTTAGTATAATAACATATCGTTGCGCCTGACCCGACTTAAATCGATCCCTCCCTGTTCTCCAGCATCGCATTGCTTAAAACCCATTAAAAGATACATAGCACAAACACATACCAACCATTGTCAACATATATTAACAAAAAAAGCCCTCCTAAGCCTAAAACATCCTTATGCTCTATGATAATTGACTAAGTAAACTAGTCCAGAGCCGATTAAATAGCCTTCACAAAGATGTTATACCTGTGCATTCGTGAGTTTTAAAAGGTCATTGCATAGGAAACTAACCATTTGTAGATATCACTTGAGAAGTGTGGGTGAGTTGGCATTTAATACCTGCCTACCCTTATCGCATAAAACGCCCCCTCATCGCATCCACAGCTTTCTGTTCACTGACAGAAAGTTGAATGAATATAAAAAGAGCTTTCCACAACGACAGCGTTAGGATATGCTCGTCGCCAGATACAGATAGTAAAAATAAAATCCCCCTTTTGTAATGCGCCAACTCTGTAGACAAATTGTTTGAAGTTTTCATTCAAGGAAGGATAGCTCAGATCTCCTGGTTATTGGTAAAATGGCGCTGGAATACTTGTGAAAACCTTCCCTGTTCGTGAAATAAAATTAAATTAATTTAATAACTAATTCAAGCGTAATTCCATTAAAATTATCCTCTCTAAGTGTGTTGTGTATTTGCTTTGTTAATTTATATAAAAAAGAAAAGAAATCCCTACAAGGATTCAATCGAATCCAACTAAAGTAAATGTACATATATACTTACGAAAAAAATGAAAAAAAGTTGAAAAGAAGTAAAAAGTGCTTTTGTCCTTAGACTTAGGCTACGTGTTGATTGGAATGCTAATTTTTTGACGATAAATTTTTTTCCTTACTACGCCTCGGTGAAAAGAATATTATGTTCTCAAGGATTACTCGTATCTTTCAGATGCAATTACGATTGTTACTTGTTAGAAAATATATGATGGATCTGTGAAGTACAACGTGCACAATTACCACTCAAAAGCGATTGACAAACGACGGAAGGAGCACTCCATTAAGCCACACAGAAGACCCATTAAACACTATTAAAGGTAATAAACAATTGCATCACTAATTATCGTAAATGTCGTAATTGAATACACAGCTTAATTCTAATGTACATAGTCGATCTTAAGAGTCCTTGGATATCCCCTTTTGTATGGCCATTGCGGTGGCAAGACCTAGGTAGACCTGTTGATAAATATCTTTTCGCTAACGAAAATTTACCTTTTTTTTCTCCTTTGGATTGTAAAATTCTGTACATTCGTAGGAATTTGGCACTTTTTTGTATCTTTTAGTATCCGAAATATAATATGTGTGTATGTTGAAATTTTTGGGGACCTATATAAATGCAATATCCTTGTTACATAACTGAGTAATGGGCATATAGGCATCAAGGTTATACACTTGGAGAGTATGGAATGCATTGAACGATTTTTGAATACCAATTTGTACGAATTTTCCCTTGCTATCCAATTAGATTGATTCGAGAATGGCCTTCAAGTGCAGTTTAATTTGGATGGATTTTTCTTTTCGATATAATTGAAGAAAGGATTCGAATAGGTGGAGGTAAGGGCTATGTTGACGGTGTAATTATGGACTTTCACTCAAAGTGACTAGAAATAATTACTATATATATTCATTATGTACTTAACACTTATACATGTAAGTATGAATCTATATTGAAATCCCCTATGTGGGCTTTGCGATTAGTGGTTGACACTTGCATAATTGATGATCGCATTTAAGTCATACGGGAAGGAAGGACATCAGGGGGAACTCGGCTCGCAGAAGCAACAGCTTTTTGTACGTGTTTTCGTTGTTCATGTAAATTAAAAGTCGTCCTTGTTTTATTGTACATTTTCATGTAACTTGTGTAACACATGTACCTATGTGATGTTTCTTATGTATACGAAGAGTTATAGAATCACAATTGATTTGGCCTTAATGTTTTTTTAATAAAGTCCTTTTTTATTCTAGACGGTAAATCATTTATAATTCTGATGATGTTTGCAATTAAAATAAAACTTAAGGTCAATTGAATTTGAGGCTCAAGTCAGTAATCAGACGTCTCATCGCATAAGCCGAAAAGTGTAGAAGATCGTACGCGTCGTGAAATAACAAATTTTTGGTTTTTAAATCTTTTTTATGAACTCTTAAATATTTGTGGGTCCTGCAGCTTGGTGGTTAGGCTAATAAGCGCTGGTCCCTAGTTCAAATCCCGAACGCAACAACACTTTAGTTTTTTTTTATCACTGCCCCACCTCTTGCGAAAGTCTGACTAACATAACAAAATAAAAGGTCTTTTATTAAGCACTTCCAATCTTTAAATTTAAATAAAGCAAAGTGGGTATGAGATATCATCGAAATATTGTATGAAATTGTCGCACATTCGAAATGGCCGCTGTGGTTTGTAGCTTTTTGGCATAGACTGGGATTTTAGAAAACCGCACAAGAAAAAGTTAACGGGGTCAATTCGCACGATCTCGTTGGCTTGTGCAGAATTTCCAATGTGGCATGAGCTGTGTGGTACATAGCACCGCGCCGCGCTATTGAAATCACATGTCTTTGGTTTCCACATCGTCCCCGTTCTCAAAGAAATATGGACAGATGACGCCGCCACCCCAAAATCCACACCAAACAGTGACTTTGTCGGGCCGCATCGCTGAAGATGATTTTTCGATTAAAATTATGGACAGTTTCCATGCTCAAGAGCCCATTTAGCGAACACATGTCGTTGTCTGTCGTCATTTACCTTCAGCTCAAGTCGACACGCAAAATTTGCCAAGTTGTGGTCTGCGAATGGCCGAGTTCTTGTGAGCGACGGAAATCGACTGCGTCGGATTCTCCTGCACAGTCTCACGGACAGCAGTGACGTTTTCCTCAGATCTTGTTGATTAATCGTTTACTGAACCAGTGAACTAAAATTTATCGACCACACTACGAATAGTCCTCTCGTTAGGACGCTTTGCGATAACACAATTTGCTTCTATAGAAGTGCTTTCTATGGTCAACAGGTATACATTAAATAGCATTATCGTAACTAGCTCCGGCAATCATTATCAGATGGCGCTTAGTCGCTCAAGCTGTACACAAAAAATCTACGGCCAAAAAGTTCCGCTTCGTTCCAAGTTGTACCCTAGTCAAAAAAACATTATTACAACCAAGCAGCAACTAATAGTCTTTAAGGAGCGGATTATATTGTTGATGGCCATGCATAACAAAAAGGTGACACGTTGAACGTACGCATATATACATTATACATACATGTACTTTGTTGAGGCGAACCTATTTATAATCCTTGAAAAGGCCACGAGATGGCCCTTGCTGCTGTTTTTTGATGCAACGAGTTTTGGTTTTGTGCTTATGAGCTGCAAATGTACGTCTTGTTGTTAGATCAAATGTAACAAGTGAAGTGCAGCAATAATTTCGATAAGCTCTACAGAACCAGAACATCTGCTGTTAAGAGCCTGCCTGTATTAAAGAGAAAGATCCCCTTAAGGTCTTAGCTGAGCTAAAAGTAGGAGATTAGAAGTAAGAAACGAATTGTATATAAGCCGGATTGCTTATTTATTGCATTGAATCAACAGTAAGTTAAGTGCATGTTTTTAGAGCCGTACAGAACAGACTTGGTATTACTTGTGCTTTATAGTAGGCCAAGGCTGGTTTAATGCTGCTTCCGTTTTAGTTCTGAACCAATTGTGATTCCTAGAAGATACACGGATTCCCGAGATTTAATGATTCAATTTTTGGTAATTGTGTAAAATGAATAGCGTATGGTCTCTCAGCAGCATTGCTTGCACAATTTTAAATTTTGTATGGGTACATCCAACACTCTACGCAATGTGGAGTACCCATACATCTTTTGATTTGCTTCAAGCGCATTCACTTGAGACCAACCAACTCTACAGGATCAACCGCACACAAATATAAGGCGACAAACGAATCAGTTAAAGACCTGCATGTACAGATTAACCCATTTTATCGACGACGTAATTTGTAACGTTTGATCATATCCAGTAGCAATTTTTTGATATTTTTTTGATATCCCTACTTGCATGTCTAATGTGTAAATCCTTTTATGGTTGTAAACTAACGACTCTGCTAGCCGGAGTATCGGTGTACATTCGCTCTACATGTCCTAGCCACCTTAAAAGTCCAATGCGGAGTTTTTTGACCAGGACTATGTCTATTTACGAGAAAAAGCATGTGTAGTTAAATAAACAAGAATAAATTTTTTGTTCCATTTGTTTAATAATCGAGCTCTTAATTTCGCAGCAATGAGAAAAGGGTCAAATCGACATATTTGCCCCTCTGAATGTATGAACATTCACGATGCATAATGGGTGTTACGTATCCATAAATTTTATGCTCAATTTGGGAAGTGGTTTGAACATCTGGAGATCTCCAGGTTACTTTGTGAATTCTAAGTCGATAAATTCTAGAAAATCAGTTAGGTGAAAGCAATTATCTACTTCATCTCTTCATCTATCTCTTCATGAAACTCGTCAAAATGTTCTTCTTGCTGATTTTGTCGTTGAAATCCTAGAGATTAGGAGCAGGTTGGAGGGCAGATTAAAGCTTTCCACGAACCTGCTAATATGAAATGTCTTGCAGAACGTTCTCATGCATCTTTACACTATTGTATCTATGTTGTAGAGAGCTTAATACAAGCAGTGGTCACGTTTCCAACAGACTTCCACGTAGGATTTTCAACCAGAGCTCTGTGGAATAGAAACGAAGTAGTAAGATATTTCGACATGGTCGTCTACACCGACGGATCTAAGATGAACTGTGGTGTGGGGTCCGGAGTCTACTCGGAATCTTTGCCAGCTTATTCAAGGTAGAACTATTGGCTATCCGAGAGTCTTGCACGCTTCTGGGGCGTGACACTACGGAAAAGCAAAATATTGCTATTCTCATAGATAGCCATAAAAGCCATCAACTCGGCTATCATATCCTCCAAACTGGAACAGGAATGCCGACCTTGGCGAACGCTTTCTCTGGGTTCCAGGGCCCAGTGACATTGAAGGAAAAGAGCGTGCAGACGAGCTGGCTAGGCAAGGCTCAGCCCTTAATGGCTCACTTGCGGCAAGGGTCCGTATCCCGCTAGGTGCGGTTAAGGGCAAATACACTCATACTTCCTGAAAAAGGGCGACTCCAAATGGAGAAGGTTAACAAATTGCGTCATATCGAGGACGATATGGCCCACCTACGACAAAATAGAACAAACGATCTACTAAATAGAACCCGCCCAGATATCGCAAGAATTACGGCGTATGTCACGGGGCACTGGCCAATTGAAGACCATGCGGCCAAACTAGGGATTCCATACAACCCTCAATGCCGCAGTTGCGGGAACACAAATGAGAAAGAAACCCTCTCCCATTCTTCGACAACCTTAGCGATATCTAGGGTAAAAGGATACAAGATCTTATCCGTTTTATAAACCTGACACGCTGGATCTAGAGACCGCCTGTATAACATCCACAACAACAATTATAATAAAGGTCATGCGAGTCGTGGTAACAAAAAGGCATATAAGTGTTACTTGGGTTCATGCCGAAGCGCCACTAACTACTTTTTTTTTTACCAAGGTTTCTATGTTAATTGCAACATGTCTTACTTACTTACTTAAGTGGCGCTACAGTCCGGAATGAACCTGGGCCTCAACCAACATGCCTTTCCAATTATCCCGGTCCTTAGCGAACTGCCTCCAGTTGCGCACTCCAAGTTGGTTGAGGTCGGTTTCTACTTGTGCGCACCATTTAAGCCGAGGTCGTCCTCTACTGCGTCCGACGTCTGGCTGGGAATCGAAGACTCTGCGAGCCATAGTATTGGTGTCCATTCGTTGTACATGTCCTTGCCATCTTAAACGTCCAATGCGTAGTTTTTTGACTAGGGGTATGTCGCTGTACACCTGTTCGTGGTTGAATCTTCGTCTCCATAGCCCGTCAACGCAAACGGGACCGAAGATTTTTCGAAGAATTTTTCTCTTGAATCGACCAAAGTTTTCTTCATCCGCTTTTGATACGGTCCATGCTTCAGCGCCGTAGAGCAGGACTGGGATGATCAGGGTCATATATAGGAACTCCTTAGTAGTTCGAGTGAGGGCTTTACTACTTAATTTCCTTCTTAGCCCGAAGAAACAGCGATTGGCAAGAGTAATTCTTCGTTTGATTTCTGACGAGATGTTGTTGTCAGAGTTAATAGCGAAGCCGAGGTAGACAAAGTCCCGTACTACCTCAATGTCAATGGTGACATTCTGTCCAATTCGTCGATGTTGTGTGTCCTTTCGTGTTTACAGCATATACTTAGTCTTACCCTCATTTACTGCTAAACCCGTTTTTGCGCCTTCCTTCTCTATACTAGCAAACGTGGCTATGACATCACGTTGAGTCATACCAATGATGTCAATATCGTCGGCGTATGCTAGTAGTTGCACCGACTTTTGGAAAATTGTGCCTCTGGTGTTGGCTCGGGAGTTTTGTACAATCCTCTCAAGAATCAAATTGAAAAAGTCGCCTTGCCTTAATTCTTTTTTGGTATCAAATGTGTCGGTGAGGTCGTTCCCGATTCTGATGGTGCAGCGAGAATTCTCGATCGTCATCCTACACAAACGGACGAGTTTGGGCGGTATACCAAAACTAGACATGGCTCTGTATAGTTCGTCCCTATAAATGCTGTCGTATGCGACATTTCAATCGATGAATAGGTGGTGGGCATCAATTTGGACTTCTTGGGTTTTTTCCAGGATCTGCCGAAATGTGAAGATTTGATCAGTTGTGGACTTTCCTGGCCTAAAACCACACTGATAAGGGCCGATCAGGTTGTTTGTAAAAGGTTTCAGGCTTTCACATATTATGGCAGATAGGATCTTGTAGGCGATGTTGGGGAGACTTATGCCTCTGTAATTGGCGCAGTTCAGAGGGTCTCCTTTTTTGTGGATCGGGCAACGATGCTGAGGTTCCATTCTTCAGGCATGCTTTCATCTGACCAGATTTGGCATATGAGTTGGTGGTTGTTACTTACCAAGTCATCTCCGTCAGCTTTATAAAGCTCAGCGTGAAGGTCGTCATTTCCGGTGGCCTTATTAAGCTTGAGTGTAGATATTGCTACCCTCACATCACATGTAACATGTCGGCAATGTAAAAATCAGACTATAGCTCATCAGCCCCGAGTTTTAAATCTGCTTGGGTTTGTTGTGCCAATTACTAAAGACAACGAATTGCTGAAAATGGAGCAGAAAACGTACTGGTTATGACGGTGTGTTGTGTTGGTTCGTTTTTACAGGTATTTGTTCATTTTCTCTCCAAAGGATCTGCTTTGTGATGGAAGGACAAAAATTTGGCGATATTTGTTCTTGACAATATCGGTGGCCGCAAGCGGGTATCAAAGGAGTCGAAAACCTAACAAAATTATTTATATGTCAAACTCCATTGTAGATCCTACCATCAGAATGCTATTTAAAGGCAAGCGAAAGGACGTGCGCTGTAAGGTTAAGAAGACATTCATGTGATAAAGAAAAATGTGGCTCTTCTCAGTTGGGATTTTTTTCAACTGTTATGTGACCTAATGTTTCAAATTCTTATAAAAAACTAGTATATTCTGTTTTTAACCCTGAGTTCCTAAATAACCTTCGTTATAATAATCGTCTAAGCGCAAGCGCAATATAATAAAAACTTCCAAGGCAACTGCAAATATTAAATAAATGAATGTTTTGAATTGTAATTATAAAAAAAACTGTCATCGATTTGTAGGCCTTAAATGTTTAGCTAGGGTATTAATTTTATGGATGGGATGGGATAGGATAGGATATTAAAAGATTCGTACAGCGGATTGTAGCCTATTATACCGTCAAATACAGTAAAATTTACTATTTTCCAGATGAAGTTTCCGTTTCCATTACCGGCGGGAGTTTCTTCTGGAGTTGCGCTGTTTGCCAAGTTAGTTCGCACCAAAGATCTTAGAAACATTCCCAATGACAGTACCCGCAATACAAAGCCAAAACTGACAGTAAGTACAAAGCACCCAAATGTTGCGGAACACGCTCTTAAAATTGTTATTTGAATTTCAGAAATGTCTAACAACTTTGGACTTGACATCACTGGGCGTGGGATCTTGTTGCGGAACTGGAATGTACCTGGTAGCTGGAATGGTAGCAAAGAACATAGCTGGACCAGGTGTTATATTAAGTTTCATCATAGCAGCAGTAGCAAGTATATTTTCAGGTATGTCATCTCTTCAATTAAAAACAACATAATCGTCACCAACTTGTTAATTACATTTAAGGTGCTTGCTATGCTGAGTTCGGAGTCCGAGTGCCAAATACTTCAGGATCTGCATACATGTATTCCTATGTTGCTGTTGGGGAATTTGTTGCATTTGTTATTGGTTGGAATATGATACTCGAGTATTTAATTGGTAATATCCTATAAAAGTGACCCTAGCATATTTGGGCTTGACGTCTTTTTGACATTTTTAGGTACGAGTGCCTGTGCGTGTGCATTAAGTTCTAGTTTTGATTCGTTGACGGGTGGCCTGATAGGTCGAACTATTGCAGAATATGTTGGCACAATTTTCGGTAGAATTTTAAATTTCTTTGTTTTGAGTCTTTGTAGCTTATTTGGGAATTTAAATTTTCAGGTAAACCGCCAGATTTTATCGCATTTGGCATAACATTGCTGATGATGTGTGTGCTGGCAATGGGGGCCAGCAAATCGGTTCTGTTTAATAATTCGCTCAATATAATAAACTTGGCTTCCTGGGTGTTTATTATGGCAGCAGGCCTGTTCTATGTAGATACAAGTACTTGGACTGAACATCAAGGATTCTTACCATTCGGTTGGAGTGGAGTGAGTTGTTTTCAAATATAGTACTATACATTTGTGGAACATGTGTTTTTTTATGGTACAGGTATTTTCCGGAGCTGCAACATGCTTTTATGCATTTATAGGCTTTGACATTATAGCAACAACAGGAGAAGAAGCACATAACCCACAAAAAAGCATTCCAAAAGCAATAGTTGTCTCATTGTTAATTGTTTTATTCGCATATGTCACCAGCAGCCTCGTATTAACATTAGTTGGTGAGTGTTTAATAATAAACCTAGTCAAGTCATAAATACTGATACAATTGTGATATATACGTGTAAAAGGATCAGTAGGTGTACCCGTATTTATTATTAGACAAGGAATACTTAATATTTATTCGATTTATTTTGTTTAGTACCTTATGATGAAATAAATACTGGAGCGGCTTTAGTACAAATGTGGTCCTATGTTGGTGCTCCCAATTGTAGGGCTATTGTTGCGGTTGGTGCAACGGCAGGCCTCTCCGTGGCAATGTTTGGATCAATGTTTCCAATGCCAAGGGTAATCTATGCCATGGCACAAGATGGTCTTATATTCAAGTAAGTATTTCAAAATTTAATGTCCATAAAAACTTTTGTTTTATCCTTTTTTTGCTAGACAATTATCACAGTTGTGGGATCGTACAAGTGTTCCCGGATTTGCAACACTTGGAAGCGGTGTTGCCGCTGCTCTGGTAGCCTTAACTATTCGTCTAGAGATCTTAGTCGAAATGATGTCGATTGGAACTCTATTGGCATACACACTTGTTTCCACATGCGTTCTTGTATTGCGGTACCAACCTTATAGTACATCATTGGTAGAGTTACTGCCTGCTCAATTGAGAACTCCAATGCCACCAAGTACACCGGATCCGACTGTAGAAAAGACAACAAACAATCTTACGATCAAGCGTATAACTCGAGGATCTCCCGACTCGGATGACTCATTCATAGATGACAGTCCCGACGGCTATATGGGAAGAGACGATCAATTCTTGGTTTCCGATCGATCGGAGAACAAGTTCTATGGTAGTGTTCATGGAGCCCCAACGGGACCAACTGGTAACGCTACAGCATTTGATACAATCGGTGTTGGTCTACTAGGAAGAAAGCTACAAGAGTTCGCCTACATGTGTCCGGGTTTGTTCCCTTGGGTCAATCCTGGTCCAGCTACTTCAGAAAGTGGTAAGTAAAATGGCGGATTTTCAATTCGAAAAGACTAATAAGCCGATTGATTGTTCACAGGAATGTTCGTCACTAAGCTGGTTGGTGTAATGTATATAATGATATTCTTCTTGGACTTGTTCGCCGCGATAGGATGGTCGGGAAAATTTGCAGGATTCGTTTTTTCGATATTAATTATAGGTATTTTTGTGATATTACTAACTATATCCAGGCAACCACAAAACAGGTAAATTGAGGGTCCTTTAAGTTTGAAAATTGGTCAATGTATATGATTTTCTTTGTTGCTTTAGGTATGCCCTTGCATTTCTAACACCGGGACTTCCTTACATTCCAGCAATTGCAATAACAGTGAACATATACTTAATATTTAAATTAAGTATATTAACATTAGTTAGATTCACAATTTGGATGTCAATAGGCCTGATTGTATATTTTTACTACGGCATAACCCACAGTACATTGGAAAACTCTTCGGAAGAGATCGAACTGCGAGTCGATGAAGCTTATGTAAGTATAAAGTTTTATTTATGTATAAAATAGAATATAAGCTTATCTTTACTGATCTGACATGTTCTTAAATTATTTACCATCACACCCTCACTAAGGCCAATCTAGTGTTGGCATAAACATATTTCTGTGACGAAGGTATAAAGAGGCTTTTGACTTTATCGTTATTGTATTGAGAAGTTGATCGTAAAAGAAAATCATGATCTCTCTTTTGCCCATGATACTTCCAACTAAATCCGGTATGGTTAGGTATGGTTAGGTTATGTTAAAGGCCAGTATTTGGATAGGTCAGTATTTGGATAGTCTAATAGAAGGTATCCCTGGCAAGTTGACCAAGCTGTCAAAGCACCAGCTTCCCTGAAGCGGTGTTTCTATGGAGCTGGGAAGTGGATCAGTAGGTGTTCTACATGCTCTATTTTCTCTTTGTCTCTGTTTTTCCCTCGCCTTTTAATATTGTTTCCTTTATGCAGTGCCCGATCAAACGTGACAAGAGACTTCGATATTTGCTGTCAAAAGCAGGCGCAAACAGTTGTAATAGGTCCTTAACCTTAGCGTGACGCCGACAATAAAGCTTGAACCGGTAACAGCTGTCCTTTCGCTAGTTTCGGATTCAGACCAGAGCCGCACCTGGTCAGTTCATCCGCGTTTTTGTTCCTTTCCAATCCGACGTGTTAGGGAACTCAACGATGTAGTATCGAGTTATGACTTTTAGTCCTAAGTGCATAGAAGCATAATCTCTGACACATTTCTAGTTTTAAAGTATGGACTTGAACGCTTTGAATGCTGCTTAACTGTCCACTGTATTTTTACAACAATGAACCGTAAATTTGAGAAGCTTCTCATGAGAGTGGATGTTTGTCAAACATTCGCAAGAGGTGGTGCAGTGGAAAAAATATAGGTGTTGTTATTTTTGGGATTTGAATCCCATTCATTCACTCAGACAAATTGACATTGTTCTACCAGTAAGACATTATTTTGGGATAGAAGCGTCGCTATAAATTTCGTCAGTTCTGTAAATTGTAGGGCTAGCCTGTCCGCCATTCCCGATCTTAATTGAGTATTATATATAAGGTCTTCGAACTCTTTTTTGACAAAGGCAGTGTGCTTCCACTTTGGGCACCCTTGTGGTCGCTAGTTATGTAGTCTTTCTAGGGTGGTGCTATTTGAGGTTATATTATTAATAGACACCGCTCCTGCTCTCAGAAAGATATTTGTTGTGCTTATGTTTAGTAGGACGTAGTCCAGCACTGCAAATGTTTCAGGCACATTTCGCCCCCTTGTATTTCATTTCCAACTGCCCCATTCTATGGCCCACGCGTTGAAAAATATCCTCCTCCTCCTTCACCTCGAAAATAGCAGGATATTCTATGCTCTACAGTCGCCGAATTACCCTTTTGGCAAACACATGGCCTGCGGATTCGTTGGGTTTACGCAATAAGCTTTAGAAATGTAAAATATATTTTGAGGCACCTGTACTATTTTCCCAAGTTAATTGACTACTTCTTGAAACGTTTTAATCTTAAGTATCTTAAGTATATTGTATAGGAAATTGTGTCGTTCTTTAGAAGATTGACTAATTTATTGTCCCCAATATCATATGAACATACCCGCTTTTATTTGTAGGACAACAATACCGATGAGAAAGCTGTCTGGGATCAACAGACCTACGAGCAAAATTACAGTTCACCAGATGTAGTATGGAATTATGGTAACACTGATCGAAATACGACATGGAATAGCACATCTCAAAGGTCCACGCACGGTGACAACAACTCATCCCTTCGAGTGAAAAAACCACCACCCAAGCCCCCCGCACCACAAACGAAACCAGTGAAAAGTACGTCTTCTGAACAAACCAAGAATAAACAAACCCCTTCAAGTACAAAGCCAGGCTTCAGTATGTTTGTTGAAGAAACGCAGTTCCCTTCATGGGACGATTGAAATAGTTCCGGTCGTTCCATTGATTGCATTGTTACTTGTAAAATTTTAACGTTATTTATACAATTCTATTGTTTCCATCAAGTGTACATTTTAATACAACATTAATATTTATGACTCATTCTTATTAACATTTAATAAATTCAGTTTACAAATTCATGATATATACAAAAAAAGAAAAAAAATAATATACAGATATATACATATATACATAAAAATATATTAAATTTTAAAGTATTTGCCCTTCCGTTTTATATGTACATACTTCTAGGCGGGAGTTATTATTATAAGCAAACAACAAATTATGGTTAAACTTGTAAACTTAACAAAAACAAAAACACTACTAAACAGAATGATACAACTATCTCCAGATTACTCAAGGGACTCACGCCCCAAAAGCCATATCCTTTACTCAAGTTGATTTACATTACATGAGAGATGTTTACATAAAATATCGTTTTACGATTAATATCCGTTTTTTTATTAAATATTGTGACACCACACAAATTAAATTAAGTTAAGTTTACATTTATATTTATTTATGAGGTAGATAGAAAATTAAAAAAAAACAAAAACAAAACAAATAAAAACATATATGTATATATTTTAAGTCAAGTGAAGAAAAAAATAAAAAAAAAAACTTAAGCAATTTCAGCGCATGCGCACCACCGCATATAGACGACTAAACAGACACAGTGAGCATGGACGGCGTGCGTTAACTAATAATTTATATACATATAAAATAACTAATGAGAGCCCACTGAATTGCGTCTTACAATTTCAGCCCTATTATACACTTTTACAAATTATTCGATTTTTTTTTTTGTTAATATTTTGCATTTTATAAATAAAGTCTATTTCAAAATATGTTTAATAAAAATTACTTATTACAAAAAATCAAAAAAAAATTGTTTTACTTTATTATAGTCTGAATTTTTACCAAGGGTATGCCTAACACTCAGACTTCTCGTTTTTTTTTGCGCTGGAGGGGTGAAATTCCTTATGGATACTCTGTGGCCCTTGCTACGAGTTATGTCAGACTCCATGTAAGAACGTGTATAAGTGGCAAAAACCCCCTCTATCCCCCTATTCCGTCCTGTAAATCCCTACAGTACCCGCCTGTCAAGGCATGTATGAAGATAGGGCAGGAGTTGACCTGTTGACCTGGATTTTCGTCCTCTTGTGGTCTCGTTTGGTTTTTCCGCCCCAGAACTTCCATTATATTTGCAATGATGCTGTTGGCAGTTTCCCATGCTCCATTTGTCGATAGCATATACGATATGAGACTTCGTGAAGTTACTGTCCTGCCTATAGCAGCTGAGTTAAACTACCGCACTGAATGACTACTCGCCAAGCTTGACAAAATTCTCGAAGAATTACAAAAACTCTAGGCTATAAAAACCAGTAGCCCGAATATGATCCCACAAATAAATAAAATATTCAGGAGAAACGATCATAACGACATTCCATGTGTCCGAATTTCCCAAACAACGGAGAACAGACCGAAACTCTCGGCTGTTGGTATAAAACCGGAAAGTCAAACGACGATGTTGGAATATCCTCAAAAGAAGGCGAATTATATAGGCGCTATTTAGATATACAATCGTGTTCGCCCAAATCGCGATATTGAGGAAAGAGCTTTTCTTAATCACCTTTATCTACGTACTGGACTCCAAGCTTGCGATTTGAGAATCGCGGTTTAGCCGTATTTAATGGCATAGTGGCTGATGCTGTTCGTGCAAAAAGAAGAACTCCTGGACATATTTGTATCACCGAAAAATACAAAGTCGTCAGGAGAGGATGGTATCGCAACGTCGTCTTGAGACACCTGCCAATGGAAGAAGTCGATATTTTTACGGCGCATTAGAAAACGGCGGTGGTACATCCTATTCCTAAAAAGCCGAAGGACAAAACAAACCCTGCTAATCTTTGGTCAATAAGCCTTAGGTGGTCGCTCTGTTAAAACAATGTAAAGGGGCTTGCCTGGTTGACTTTGAGAAGGCATTCGACACCGTATGGTAAGGAGGGTTTTTTTTACAAGTTAACCAGACTGGTTATGAGAAAGAAGTTCATTGTCAAATGTGGCAACGTGACTTCGATTAAAGTCTTTGAAATTAAAAATGGTTTACAAGAGGGGCGGTGAACTCCGCGATATTGTTTAACCTTATACAATTGATCTTGTATGTTCCCCTCAGACATGCTATAGCGTATGCAGATCATCTCAGGTCGGAAAATGATGTCATCAACACACTTGAGCAAGTTTGCGTAGTTAACCCCGGGTTTAAATGAACAGATGTCTTTGACAGATGATAAAGTAACAGGCAAAAAATTTTTTTTCAATTCCATTTATGTGGACAGTTAATTTAATTTTGAGAAACTTAATGCAGATCTCAGCAACTTGAAATTGTTTAATATATTGAGTTTGAAGAAGAAAAAGACTTATAAGCTTGTGACAAAAGCATTTTCATTTATTTGGGGAAAAGGAAACCAAGCTGATGATAAAGTGATAACTGAGAAAAATCGATAAATCATGAGTGCTACCAAATTTAATCACCACACATGGAGTCAAATTTAATCCTGTACTGAAATCCTGATGACACCGAAACAATTCTGTTTTAGAACCTTATCAAGCGGTACCAGAAAAAAATCGACGAAAATTGTTTATCATTTTCCAGAATGGAGATGTGGCGGTTAGAAGTGAAGTGAAATATCTTGACAAGTTTCTGTATTTTAACAAAAATGTTGATGCTTGTCTGGTCAGGCCTCTGACAAGAAGACTGTTTCAAAGCAGTCAACTTGATTAAATGATGAATGTCATATGCTACGTGGCCCTTATAAGGCCAATCAAACTCTTATGGTTGTCCCGTGTGGTTCAATGTAGCACCATAATACATGGAAAATATACGGCTATTTGAGATCCGATCCTCCGAAAACCAATATCCGAGTAAACAAAATATTATCGCAACAAGGTCCAATACGATGAGGCTCAGTTAAATAGGATCAGAAACAACCTGATCGTCAGGCTTACAACCCCATGCAGAGCACGCGTATGTCGGGCTGAACCAGAAGCATTCGTTTATATCAACAAATGGATTCGCTCATTTGGATACTCCCATGATAGATTTTTTGTTGTTAGAGATGTGTCTCTTGTAGTTTTTTTGTATGTTTTGTAAACAATATTTAATCACATGATCTGACATGATTGTGAGATGTTAAGTCAGGCTCTACCCTCTAAACAAACAACATAGATCTTAAATACGAAATTGAGACATTGCGACTAATACAACCGGAAATCGTTGACGTTCCTCACATTCATCACATTCATCCAACGAGTTGAATAGCTTTTCTTAAAAAAATAAGGAATATAACGCAATTTTTTAAACACTCATCTTCCCAGTTAGATACAAATTAATTTACAATACAGATGGCGATATTTTTAAACTATCAACTCATCCTCAAGATAGTTTAATGATAAATCATCGGCAAAGCTGACCAACAACAACAATCATGTGTGCTGTGCCTTGAGAATAAAAAAACAACCTACATTCTGAAGTAAGTATGAAAATCAATTCAATTGAATTCTCGAATGTAAGCTTATTGGTGCAACAGTTCACGGGGTTATTTTCGAAAGGGAACTATTAAATTTTTTAATTAGGCCTTCGTTGTGTTGGTTTATTCTTGGTTTAGTAGAAGTCTATTCGTAGTGGATGTGTACTAGTGTTTCCCCCTATAGCTTGATCTATTTATACTTCCTACCTACCTACGAACTGCTGTTTAACTGTAGGAAATAGATGTTTAGAATATTGTATTTCTTTTGTTTGTTTCAAGTTGGTGTAGGTTGTCTTATGCACATTTGTTTTTGTAGATTTAGATAGATGTTGTTTATTGGTTGTCAGTTGTGTAACATATGCGTATTTAAAGGGATCGTAGTAAAAAAATGCATACTGCAACTGGAATTGGAACTGTTTGGTTGAGTTTAAATCAGAAGAAATATAGCTACATTTTGAGCCAGCATTTTTGATCAACCTACTGATTGTTTGAGAGATTGAGGAAAGAATTAACTCTATAAAAAAATCAGTTAAAAAATGGCCGAGTTCCGAACTTAGGTATTGCACATTAAATTGACTGATGAGAATAAAGATTCATCTAAGACGTCTCGCTAGGAATCGAAGACTCTGCGAGCCAAAGTACTGGTGTTCATTCGCCGTACATGTCCTAGCCATCTTAAGTGTCCAATGGGTTTTTTTTTGCCAGGTCTAGGTCGCTGAACAGCTCGTAAAGTTCTTGGTTTAATCTTTGTCTCATAGCCCGTCAACGTAAACTCGATCAATGATTTTCCGAAGATCTTTTCGCTAAAAACGACCAACGATCTCTTTAAAAAAGTTACACGACAATGCGTATCCTTGTCAAATTATTTTTTTGTATCGAATGTTTCGGTGAGAAGCGAGAATCGTCATCCTGGACATACGGTCGAGTATGGGTGGTACGCAAATACTAGACATGGCTTTGTAATTGATATTGGACTTCTTGGATTTTTTCCAGGATCTGAAGATTTGATCAGTTGTGTACTTTCCTGCCAAAAACCACACTGATAACAGCCGATGAGGTTGTTGGTGAACTGTTGAAGGCGTTCACATATTACGGCAGACATGGTCTTTTAAGCGATGTTTAGGAGGCTCATGCATCTATAGGTGGCACTGTTAAGAAGGTTATTTCTTTATGAGTCGGGCAAACGTTGCACAGGTTTCATTCTTCTTCCTCTTCTGACCAAATTTCTCTTATGAGTTGGTTTATGTTATCAAATCATCTTAACCGTCTATTAACTATATATTAATAGTTCGGCAGGAAGGCCAATATTTCAAACCAAGGGTTTCTTGATGATGGGCGCAAGAAACCTAGCACATCAGTTGCTGCGGATCTAATGGCTTGTTAACATCATTGCCATTGTTTTTATTGACATTAAAGCCTTCACCTGAAATTTGGCTTGAAGATCTAGGTTTTGGCTCCAGGCTTGAGGATTTCTTGCTGGTAGGCGGAAAAACTAAGCACGTCAATTACCATTGGTCTTCGAGATTTGATGCAGGTGTTATAGTATTAGTAGTGAGATTAGGAGATATTGTTAAGGACTTGACAGTCTCTTGCAATTTAATTTAAAATGAAAGCACGTCTGCGTTTGTATACGTACTTTCTATACAATCTTTGGAAATTCAGAGTTATTTCGCTTTCATAAAAGAATTTTGAAATTCAGCCTTGAATGCACGTAAATAATAAAAATCATCACTGCTAGGTACCTATGTATTTAAGATTTTTAAAAGGCCTAGCGTCATCATCACAAGAATAAATCCTGACGAATTTATCTTTAATTCCAAGAATCCTACTTTACACACTTAGACTAACATACGACCAACAAAATAATCGTTAATTTGTACATTTCTGTTTTATTTTCGCATTCGAATTGAGTAACAGAAAAAATATTGCATAACGGCCTAACCTACTGGCTTATTAACCCTTCTAATTTAATTCCATCAATAGTAACAAGAGCACGCTAATTATCTACAGTAAATCGGATTACAAAGTGCACCCCACGAAAATCGTCATATAGGTATGGGTAGGGAGGTGACTATGTATTATACACCGACAGAACGACCAACGTACAATTTCTAACCAAAAGCACATGAAACTACAATTATTTGGCTAGCATTAGGGGTATACTGCTCTACGGTTTACGAATATCTCAAGTTAGATGAAGTATGTATAAATAAAAATCTATTTTCAGCCCATACCAGAGGAAACAAATCGAAACCAACGAAGAAATTACAAAAACAATGTTCAGATTAACCCACACAGCCGTAGAGAGTATAGAATTGTATCGGATGCAGTTGGTAGGTACGCGTTTATTTGATTTTGAGATGCGCCATCTCAGCATGCTATATGCTGTATCATCGCTGCGTAACCTCCGCTGATCCCCGATCGCTACTGTCATTAATAACTTCATCCCTAAATGTTATCTCTAACCATGGCATGCATTCATTCTTCTAGTGATGTGATGAGATTTTGAAGATGGTATGCAAGTCGAGTACATCCATTTCTTCATCTTCATTTGCAGTCATCTGTTCTTTTGCGCGATCCAGCGATCGTGTTCTAAAAATACCCACTCACTGTGGTTTCATGGAGTAGAACCCAACCCAATCCAACACTAACAAAGCGTTGCTCTGTTGTTTCCCATCCGTCGAACGAAGATAGCTAACCCAGTTTACTATTTTCTTGTTGTTCTATTCTACTAACGGCGATAGTAAACACTAGGGCCAAGTCCCAGCTACCCATAAGCCTGCACATATGTGTGTTCAATAAAATTTATAGAATCAGAATAAAATTTCGCGAAAAAAACGCTAGCTATATGGCGGCGGCATCAACAGCGTGTACTAGGAGGAGGAGCATTCTTCTCTTCGGAGAGCACAACGATTACAATAGTATTATGTGCACGGTAAAGTAAAGTATACTGCTACGGTACGGAACGGACGACGACAACGACGATCAACGATCAACGATCGACCAAGAGTATCTACGAGTAGTCCCGTTCGCCGTCTACTCGCATGGCGCGCTCAATTTTACAAAAACAGACGCTCTGGAAAATTTCTCGTAGTAGTATATTTATAAACACCATACACCACTATTGAAATGTAGGGGGTTATTTTTGGGATACTTTGATGGTATGGGGATAGATATGAGCTAACGATCGTAACCAAGCGGGCCGCGCCGTGTCGTCGTCGCGTTTTTACACTGCGTCTTCAAAAATAATTTTCGTTGTTTGAGTAGTGTATAACTGGCATTCGTCCGAGTACTTAGGTGTAGCGAGCTACTTCACTTTTCACACAATTTGAATTTTATTTTTTCTGTATTTGCATTCGGTTTTTACGATCGGGGTCTTCATTTTTCGTCGTCGTCGTTGTAGTTGTTGTAGTCGATGTCATCGTTGTTGTTGTTGTGTTTTTGTTAAACAATTTTTTTTCTCGATTTTATTTTGTTTTGTTTTTGCTATGATATACAAGTGAAAAAAGAAAATAGTGTTACAGTTGCACATCAGTATCCGAAAATATCTATTTGCCTGTTGCCGCCGCCTGCCAGCCGTAGGAATCAGATACTCGTATTATTTGCTTAGCCAGCAAGCGGTTGATGTAATTGAATTTGCAGAAATAGTTTAAATGATATTTTACTCGTATTCTGCCGGAGGCTAAAGGTTAACTTTTTTTAAAATATTAATAGCCTTAATTTGGTGGAGGTCTGCGTTTCGTCGTTACTTTTTTTCAATTCGATCACAGTCCAGAGTGATTGTGGAAAATACATATTTATTCGATGGTAAGGAATTTTTGATCTACTCTTTTTTTATATTTTGAAATGAAAATACTATCTACATTTATGTACATATTATATGAACCAAGGTTAAATTAAATCAACGTTCGTTTGTCAGTTTGAATTTACATGCGCGGTTATATGGAATTGTTTAAAGATACTTAAAGCTTGCGTCGAGCCGTTGACAACCACATTATCCGTGTAGAGTCGACACCTTTTGAACCTTTTGATATGAATAGATTTGTTTTACATTTAACTGTGGACAGGCGCGCACATGATCGACATGTTGATCTCACCATGAAAGTATATATAAAACGGTTAATTAAGTCGAGTATTCATTTCATTAAATGGTTGGTTTAATTGAAAGTAAAGGTTTATAATGGGAATAGCATTTGAATATCATAACGTATAGTTTTGTTATGGTTTAATTGGTGTCCACGTGTTTTTTTCCTTTTTGTTATTCATATAGAAATGTTTATAATTATGAAGAGAATAACAACAAATAGAAGAAGACGAATGACTTGACTAAAGTGCAAGTATATATGCGTTTGACAATTTCGCGCCTTTGTTTTTGAAAACATGCAAGTTGGATGAACTTTTTATTTGTTCTAAAATACCTTTTTAATGAATTATTGACAATTTATAATATTAACTTAGCTTTATCCAAATTGCAATAAATAAAATAAATATATTTGTAAACAAGGGCTAGGGCTACGACTGAGTCGAGTACACATGACTATCTTCATTGCTTATTTACTGATTGATTAATAAAGGGTTTTTCATTAAGCGTTTCCTATCATTAAACTTAAATAAAACAAAGTGTGTGTGAGATATGATCGAGATTTTTTATTTTTATTTATGGAATATAACGTCATTCAAATTTCCGCCGCAGCTTCTCTGGATGCAGCGCTTCCGAAATATCTAATTTTCCAATACTCTGCCGCAGAAATCATACATTTCACCGGGGCATGGGTTGTATTCGCTTTGAGGACCATTGTGGTTTGTTGCTTTTTCGCATGGACCTGCGACTTCAGAAAACCAGACAAGAAAAAGTCAAACGGCATCAAATCACACAATCGCGGTGGCCAGTTCACATCACCTCCAAGTGAGATGACCATGTCCTCGAATCACTCGTGAATAATTTCCAATGTGGAGTGAGCTGTTTGGTACGTAGCGCCGGCCGGCCGTCCTGTTGAATATCCCGCATAGCGAGTACACGCCGTTGCCTATTGTCATTCACCTTCAGCTCCTGGGTAGATAAGTTGAATTTTGTTCGTGTGCAGGCTCAAGTAACGACGCGTTGTTGCCTGCGAAAGTCCCAGTTCTTGTGAGCGATGAAACGCCTCGGATTCTCCTGCACACTGTCAAGGACAGCTGCGATGTGTTCGGTAGATCTTGCGTTTCGTCGACATACGGGTGTTAGTTTATCGTTTACTTAACCAACGAACTGAAATTTATCCACCACACTGCGAATAGTCCTCTAGGACAATTATGGCAACCGTAAAATGGACGGAACGTTGCCCGAACAGAACACCCATTTTTATAAAACAATTCTATCATGCACGTATTGCTGAACATTATGAGGTCTTCCATTATCGCGTTCGACGTCTGGCTGAAATTCGAAGACATTGCGAGCCGAAGAACTGGTGACCATTCGCTTTACATGTAGTACATTAGTAGTACCTCAAAGTTATATCTATCAATGCTGACGTTTATTTTTTGGCGAGGTCGTTTCCCGCACCCTCATGGAGCAAAGAGTTCTCCATGGTCATCCTGCACAGACGGATGAATTTGGGCGGTATACCATAAGATTCCTTTCCTTAGTCTTTCACCTATAACAAACAAATCCACATCCGAATAGTTGCTGTTTCTGCTCACAACAAAGTATGTAGTAAATGTCGCAGTTCATTCTCTTTTTCCCCGGCGCGGCCTATCCCATCGTATTTTTTGGATGGCAGTAATGCATGCTTGTAGTTCGGCTGCACCTCTCCTGTTTAATGTTCTCACATTCCAACTGCAGACACGAACGTCATTATCCGTTTTTCAAAGCAGTGCTTTCCGAGGACCTTGGTTGCTTCGTAACAACAATTTTTTCCGTGAGTTGTGAGTTAACTCAAAGCAACCTGGAGAGCCAGCTCCAATTTATTAGATATCCCTAGGACAGAGAGTCATCAGTATCCACTACGGGATTAAGCGCTCAGCTCCTCCGCAACCATCTATGTTCAAGGGGTCGGCCTGATTAACCTTTTAGGTTCCTAAATTATCTGTTATCCGAATATGACGGAGCAGCTCAAATAGGTTATTTATTTTGTCCATACTAACTGGAAGTGTAGACGAAACCGTTAACTGGAGAATTCTTCTCCTGCCGCCAGAGGTATTTTTTTTTGTTTGGATCCGAGACCTTACCCTAAGCTTGTTTCGTCCTCCAGTGGTCGTTGCAAAATACTTTATTAAGACGAAATATATTGTTAAGATTATTCCGACACTTTTCCAAAATTCCTTATTCCCCTTGGCAGTGGGCTAAATTTAAAAACTTTGAGTTCGTGTACCAAATTTCATCATTCTATCTCAAACTTTAAGCCTTAAAAGCTAGTGACAGCTAGCGATTCTGAGTCGATCCATATACTTTACTTTATGTCTATCTTAATTATTTCTCTATGTTACAAACTTAATGCCAAAGGCGGAAATGAGGAGCGATAAGAGATATAAAAAATTCCTGAATGAAATTTAGAACTTTGAGTTTTCGGTTGCACTAAGTTTCACCTAAGTGTTTAACACAGGCAACCACGCCTTGCTGAGTTCGACAGTTGTTCCTATCTCTCAGAATATGTCTTTTAGTGGTTATCAACAGCTTCTAAAAGTCTTTTATATCTTTCACAGATTAAGACCATTTAAGCTATTTTCAAACCCTATATTCAACACATCCATTAACTTTCAGGAAACTAAAACTCCTACAACCGTTCAACACCAAAGGGCACCGAGAACACCCGAAAGCTACTTCAACGTGCCCGAATCAATAGCGCTGCTAAACATAGTCAAATCGGAACGTATCCAAAGTGCTTTCCAGTCAAACAGAAAGAATCATGCCAGCGTCTGGGAAATGGTAGCGGAAATTCTAAATCGTTTCAGCACACGGAAACGTTCAGCAAAACAGTGTTGCAACAGATATGAAAATCTCAAGAAAATTTATACTCAACTGAAAAAGAATCCCGAGAAACACGTTCGTCGCAATTGGCCATACATGTACCTGTTTAAGGAAATCGAAGATCAAAGAGGTGAAACTTGGGGATCCAATGGAAAGAGATTACAGATCGGTGCCAAAGAGGAGCTGTCATACTATCACAGAAGACGAGCGGCAGCATTAAATTTACTTATTGCCAAAGATGTTGCACATCAAAATGGCGGAGAAGATCACACAAATGGAAAAGTCGAACGGTATATGGCGAATAGTTTTGTTGAAGCACAGCTTAATGACTATGAAGGCACTGATAGAGAGGATTCCTTTAGAGGGGACTTTATGCGTAATGGACACGTAGATCAGGATGTACCGGAGAAAAAGGGATCACCGTTAGATACAACGGCTGTCAAGTAAGTCAATGATGTTTGTCGATTTATATTTTTATAATTTTCCAATGTTTTCAGACATGAACCAATATCCGAAAGTGACTTCAATCCAGATGACATAACTCTAGTCCCGTGCGACTACAATGGGTATGTTAAGAAGATTATGAAAGTTAAATATGATTTTTTTTGTAATAAAATTATGAAAGGGCTGAAAAACTGCGAATGTCCTTAAAAATTTAACGTGTCTTCCTTGAACATCATTTAAAGTCCAGCTTTTCAATTTTTGTATACTCTATTCCATAGGGATATACATATTAGCATAAAGAAATAATTTCGATAGATATACATCAAATCTAGCCATGTCTGTCTATCCGTCCGAATGTATGTCACCGATTTTTGGGCCTTAAATTTTAAGCTAGTGATGAAATTTGTCCGACGAAGCAGAACAAGTGTAAAAAATATTATAAACCGCCTAGTGTTACGAGCACTTTTCAGTAAAACGGTATTTTTTAAAAGTGTCTGATTAAGATATTTAGAAAATTTCAATATCTATATTTCGTCCATATTAAGTTTTTAGCCACGCCTACTTTTTGGGGGCGTTTCCCGTAAAAAACGATTTAAAAAATAACTACGTACCCAGTATTTTCCTTTAAACTCGAAAAACTGAATTTTGTATTTCTGGCAAATTGAAAAAATTATCAATTGTTCGTGAACTATATTAGCCTTCATAATCCTTTTTAGCCTAAAAGCCTCTTAAAAGAATTTTTAATTTTGGCCAAAAATCAAAACGTTCTGTACGCATTCACTGATTTCCTTCAAATTCGCTAATAAGAGCTCTTATAATTAAAATTTAAGAGGAAGTACGACGTAGTCGTGAACCAACACTATTGCTAAAATTTGACTAAAAATCCTTTTTAAGATTCTCTTACAAAGAGAAAGATATTGTTTTCGTGAATATTTTCGACCTCGAGATTCCGATTGATTATAACATTTTGATAATAGAGGAATCCAAAAAGAGGGTTATTGGAATTCCGTTTTAACGGTTTGACCGTTTAAACTTCGTATAGGCAGTTTTAAGGGCACAATTTCTAGTTTTAGAAAAAAAGCTGATGATTTGTCGAAAACTGTTCTAACGATTTTGATTTTGAAGCATATACGGTGTAGACAGACGTGTATTAGAATATTGCATACTTAGTTCCTTGGTAATTTAACGGGTTTTCAACGGTAATTCATAAATATAATGACTTTAATGACTTAAACCAAATTTTGTGTAGATACTAAGTTTTTGTCAAAAGGTCAATTAACCGGACATCAAATATTTTTCTCGAAAAGTAGGTAATGAAATGGATATACATATGTAGTAGAAATTTTGTTGGGTATATATATGTCGTGCTTGTTATTGGATTATACTAATGAGGAATACGTTTATAATTTAACAAAAAACTAAAGTTAAAATAACAACTATTTATGGTAAAACGTTTTAAAAGATTCTATTTTTTCGAACACTTGTCAAACGATTTTTATTACAGTTTATAGCAAAGGCAGTGTGATTAAATTAAATAAATCTACTAACTTAAATTTGTTTCGAAAAAATATAACATATAATGGAACAGTAGGTAATTATTATAAAATGATATAGAATCACACTTCCAATATTTCTTAAAATTATAATAATGTTTAAACACCAAATAAACTATTTAGCGAATGTAAAATTCAACCACAACACCCATACTCTTCTACATTTCCGGGCAAGTTTGTCCGGGTCGTGTTATTTTGTTTATGCTTAACTAAAAGTTTATTCAATTATTCCGTTTTAATGATTTCTTGCCAATGTAGCATACATGTAGCATACATTAAAAGACTATATTTATATCTTTAAGACCTGACGGGTCATTTCATAACTTTGAAAACGATTATCACTAAGATGGTAGTCGAGACCTCATGAGCAATCGCTCAGTAATCGTCTGTGATTTGACGATTATTGTTTTAGTAAAGCGAATAAAGTAATATCTCCGACAGCAAAAACAACTATTGATCTTACGTGATGCAAGATGTACCGTCGGGCGCTGTTCTGAGTTCAGTGACAAAGTCCCAACCTAGTACATCCAATCTAACATCCCAAGAACCCGCAGAAGATAGTGATTTTTATTGCCTTTCCGAAATTAGACCGTTCAATCAAACTTATATAGATGACTTGATCAGAGATCGTGTCTAAAAAAGCAGATATTTCAGCTTCCCGATTGAAAGAAAGAAATTTTGTAACATCCACACAAATACCTCGGTTTTTGCACAAAGGAAAATAATTTACTTCCTATCTTTTCTGAAGAGGATGATTTTCTGATTTCTGGTTTAGAGGCTGCAATGGGATTACAAAATTAGAAATTAAATGAATGGCGTTAATTTATAGACTTATCGAAATGCAGTCTTAAATGTGTACTCTTGCATAATTACTATAAACTGATTTCTTTGCATATTGCACATTCAACCAAAGTTGAATATAGATCTGAAACTGATAAACTTTCTCTTGTGTCAGCAAGATGTTTATACAATAAATCCCTGTTCTATATGATTAAGGGACAGCAGTGCTATATCCGAGCAAGATTGGCCTTTGAGTAAGGCCTTGGTCCCAGGGCGGCTGAATGTGATAAATGCTCCAGGCTCCACTAGTGTCAAGAGACCTATAATATTAAGCACTGAAAAGACAAATCCTAGTATCTTTGATGGTCCTCAGATCAAAAAATTAGTAAATGATTCAAACTTTACCAATTACATGACAGTTGTGGAAAAATCTGCGTGAAACGAGTTCGTTTGGGTAGTGAACAATTTCATGGAGAACAAAAAGTCGGTCGACTACAGTCAACACATTGAGCAACTAATGCTGCTCTTTCAGCAATTTGGATGCAAACATGAGATCCGACATTCACATTACATTAAGTGCATTTCCTCTTCAGGCATTTAGATCGTTTTCCTGATTTAAGCGAAGAGCAAGGAGAAAGATTTCATCAGGACATTCGCACTATAGAAGAGCGATACCAAGGTTACTGAAATTATGATATATAATATGGTTATTATATATCATAATTCATATCATATCATAATAATGATGGTTAACTAGTGCTGGAGCATTCATCGTAGTTCTCCGGGGTCGGCTCATGCATGGAAGTCGTGAAGAAAGTTTCATTTAAATTAATTTTGTGTAATAAAAGTATTTAGCAATTTTTTTGTAAAAATTCCCCTCCTTTCCCTCAATTTTTAGAGCTGCTATTGGAAAACGGACTTCAAATTTGAAATCAGTGGGGCAAATACATGCATTTAGAATTGAGTATGAAATTTTATGCAACAAAACCACTGTTAATATATTAAAACAATGCTTGTATCTAAATCAATATCGATTAAATTACGTTTGTTATTCTTTAAAAAAAATAATAATAAGGAAAATCTTATCTAATATGCAGCAAAATTGGATAAGTGAGAGAATTTATACTTAAGGCACTCCAAATTCGATCTAAAGCCATGAAATTGTCCACGGAAATATTTTGACTCACCATTTTTTCCACTGAAGATGCCCATAATTGAGTTATATAGCTTAGCTTATATTGATTTTTATTGATATTTTTAATTCAAATTATTCATACATTTGTATTATTCATTCAAAACCTACATTATTTTAAGACCAATACATTGCTATAACTGGGATCTTATCGAGCTGTATAATCTACTTACTAATTGGCCAAAGGTTGAGCTACAACATCCCCTACAATATGTATTTGCTTTACCTCTACAGTAATACCTACCTTCCTAACCGGGATCACTTATATTAGTTCAAAATTGCTTAGTTTAAGAAACCGTGCATAATATTAGACGTACACGTATACACATACAGCTCACTCAATTACGCGGTTTTATTGCTAAGTTAGAACTATGTATATTGTAAAAACCTTAGTCTATCAGCAGTAAATTGACATATAGTTATCTACCCACATTTCCCTTTGATGGATGCATGTTATCAGGCGACTTATAACCTTAACTCAAACGATAGTTAGCAACGTTTGTGTTGTTACCTTATCAGTTATGTAGTATCTATATTTGTCAGGAATTTTTTTTTTATTATTATTATTTAGTCATAAATGTAAATGAACGTATCTATTCTATTAAATTTTTCTTTTTTTCCATTGCAGTAGCCACAACTTTTATCCTCATAGCATAGATCCGACATTACTGCATCCAGATGTCATTGTTGATACGGACAATATATCGGAGAGCTCCAGTAGATCAACAAAAAGTAAACGGAAGACATCGACCTCTACAGATGGCGATAGCACCAATTACGAACTAATAGAGTACTTAAAACGAAGAGAACGCCGCGACGAAGAAATGTTCAAGCGGATGGAGGAGCGGGAGAAAAGACTTATAAATCTGTTGGAACGAACAGTGATTGCTATCGAATGTTTAGCTGGAACTAGAAATAGATTTGAGTGACTGACTTAACAACGTACATATATAGATAGATTTATAGATTTAACGTGCCATACTTAGAATAGTCTCGAACAATTCAAATCGAATAGTAACAACTTTTACCAAAAAAAAAAAAAACCCACTCACAAAACTCAAAGTCAATAAATTTAAGATTTTTTTTATTTAAAAAATGGGTATTTATTATTTTTTATTAACAATTGCGTGTATAGGGCTATATAATCAAAGATAACCCTCGCCCTTTGATTATTAGATCGTTCCTAGTGGGGACAGGAAAGCTACGAATTGTCTGAAAATAAAGTACTTAGAACTATTTTGTGTTTCTAAATAAGCCAACATTTTCAGTTTTTTTTTTAATTTTGACGACGGTTGTAGTTTTATTGACGGGAAATTTTTGACCCTGGAATCTGGATGATGTTTCCAGATGCAGAAGTGTTTTCGTCAAAGTTGTTGATCACAAAAGAATAAGTGACGCCGCCTTTATTAGAATCCCAAATAATATAATAATAATAATATTGTGTAGTAGATAAATATAAATACATATTATATACAGGGTTTCACATTCCGAAACTTGCGAAATGAGGATTGACGATAGTCAAGGAGACTTTTTGGGTACCTATTATGTGATTTATATATATGTGCACACACAAAATATAAAAATTACAATTTACGTACCTACCAAGTCTCCTACACTATCGTCAACGATAATCATTTTAAATGTTACGGAATGAGTACCCAGAACACCGGCTTTTCAGAAAGAAGAAAAAAGAGCAAGAAAAGCACAAGATATAAGGAGGTACATTTGTTCTGCCTAATCGGACAGACAGTCTATATATCAAATTTCATCACTCTAGCCCAAAACTTAAGGCCCAAAAATAGGTGACACATAAAAGGAATACATTTTGTGGAACTCTGATTATACGAAATTTATACTGAATTTGAAGGTAATCATCCATGGTAACCATAGTGTCAATATTAATAACAAGATGACGTTATTGGCCAAAACTAAAAATTCTGTTAACAAATATTAAACCTTCACAAAAATACATATAACTTTTTTTTCAGATGTTTTTTAAATATTTTGACAATTTCTGACGCATCGGCTTAAATTCCATATTTTGATGTAATGGCCTTCATTGCATTTTCTTTACACAAGTATCAACGTAATTTGATATTTCGGCACAAAAGTCTCCTATAAGCGATAAGTATAAAAAGAGTGAAGAGAGATAGCACGCCAAAAGCCCACGTCGCGTCGGTCGGTAAAGTTCTACTGACAAATTTGTTCCAATTCTTAAAATACTTAATAAATGGTCCAATCTTTTGACTGATTTTGGAAACCCATCTGAATGCTTTATGCAATATATGCCTCGTAAGCCTGAGAAATGTGGAATACTATAGGCAGAACAAATTAGGATATATTTGGTTGATAAGCTAAAGTGTCATTTAGTTACGGTGGTTCTTTTTTTCCATCCTACGAACTCGTTATACAAAAAATGTTCGTTTTTCCAATCAGCATTTGCAGTGAGCGAAACCACAACACTAAACTAAAGTATCTTCCAATAGGGACATCTCAACTTCTGTAGTTGATAGCGGTCATATTGTTGAAGCTTCATCTGTCAAATTTGCTGTCATCATCAGTCTGTTTTGCCAAATTACCATGAACGGATATAGCTTTCAAAAACACTTGCGAATAATAAAATTGTTTTATCCAAATGGTTGTTCAGTTCCACTGATTTAATAAACTATAAACCAACACCTGTACGTTTGACGAAACGCAAGATTTTGGCGAATTTTGACCCTGCAAATTCAACTGACCCATAATCTGAAGGTAAACGACCATAGATAGACACGACGTTTGTTCGATGAATGGATTTTGGAGAAGTTGGATTAATGGTTACCTCAACAACTGTCGAAATTTGGACAATGCTAATCCACATTAAGAGCGTCCAAAGCATCCAGAAAAAATACTGTTTGGTGTGGATTTAGGCCTGGCGGCGTCATTGGTCCATATTTCTTTGAGAAATACGTTGGCTTCTTTTGGCCTGAATAGGGTGATATGATAACAACGACATGTGGATTAAGCAGGATGGCGCTACGTGCGCTACACGCCACATTGAAATTCTAGACGAGTGATTCGAGGTCATGGTCATCTCACGTGAAGGTGATGTGTACTGCCCACCAGAGATTTTGCGATTTGACCCTTTAGACTTTTTCTTGTGGGGTTTTTGAAATCGCAGGTCTATGCGAATAAGCCACAAACCACCGCGGCCCTCAAAGCCAACATAATACATGCCATCAGTCAAGTTAAGACTGATTATTTGATAATTTTAATTTAAAGATAGAAAGCCCTTAATGAACGACTATTCATATGTGTCATTGCCCAGGTCCTCAAACCTACCATTTGTATGTGCGAAGTGATATGTTGGCACAAAAATGGAACCACCAGTTTAACGCCGATTCCGAATGCAAATTTGAGAAGCATCCAATGACAGTTAAATACTCTTGGATTATTACCAGACTTTCGGTATTTCACTAAAAATTACACGAAAGCCTATTGTGTTTCATGTAAAAATATTCTGTAAGAAAGTGTTATTCTTACATATGTCTAAAGAATGTCATATGTCATTCAGGTTTTGATATACTCAAATGTAGAAAAATAGTATTTTGTCCATACTATACCGGTCTGACAGTTTTTACTAATTGCGTGTTCTCTCTTCTTCTTTATCTTCATTAAAAATAAAACATACTTCCTTTTGCATAAATATGTATAGAAATATTGACAAACAATTAACAATACTTAAAAATGTCGTAAGTTAAAAAATAACATTAGTTTATGCTTTAACCATATGCGTATGACTCAAAAATATTTTATTTCACACATTACTTTGGAATCCATATTCCAAACTTTGTACACTTATTTGACATCCTTAGGCATGTCAACACTTAAATCAGCTATCACATAAGCTGTTGCAGCAAACAAGGCTACGCAACGATCTAAGCTGTCGGGATCCTCTAATAGCATGGTGTCACCTTCAGTATGATGAAACCTGTAAGTTGAAATATTTTTATTAAGTCGGTAAAAAGTGAAAAATAATATAGTAAACAAAAATTACTCGTGTGATATATTTTCAGCAGAGAATAGGACTTTCTGCTTAACGTCAATTCCGAACGGCAAGTTTGAGAAGCTTCTCATGGCAGTTGAATATTTTTAAATCTTTGTCCGACTATCGGAAGGGGTGGGACAATGAAAAATAGTTATGTGTTGCTTGTTTTGGGATTTAAACCAAGGATTGCGTGCTTAGTAGCCCGACTCACTAATCACGAAGCCACTGCATTCACAAACTAAAGTGATCATGCGTAGTACGAAGTACATTTACTTAGTCAGGCATTTTCCCATAAATGTCAAATGATCAAATTCGTCGATTGGTCAATGAGAACAGAGATTTATCATACTAAATCTGAGCGGTCAGTGATGAATTTTCATTAACATAATTGGTTTCTTAGGTGGCGAATCACATTAAACTTACGGATTCGAAGATGTCAAAAGAATCCGAAAGTAAAACGCTACGTGCCGTTAAATAATTAAAAA
This sequence comes from Rhingia campestris, assembly GCA_932526625.1. Lineage (NCBI taxonomy): Eukaryota > Metazoa > Arthropoda > Insecta > Diptera > Syrphidae > Rhingia > Rhingia campestris. The sequence goes on from OW052182.1 coordinate 65,741,643, forward strand.
AATAGTGGTTTAGCGGGTATGAATTAATTGGGTGTGCTTTTTTATTTGTGTGGTTTTTATGTTCTTCCCGATTGTCGAAATCCCTAATACCAATCTTTCCATTTTTAAAAATCCCGAATACACATTGGATTTTTTGCGAATTCAATACTTACTATTCGTATTGATTTCGTGAAAAATAATGGGTCTTTTAATTCTGTCCGTCTGTCGTTCTGTGCGCCCATCTGGAAACTAAACGGTTGGTTTAGTATTTTATTTCAACTATCAACCTAATCCAATCAGAAAGAAGTAACAAAGTTCATTCTTATTGATTCTCACTTCTTTAGGGACTGTTTTTTATACAGTGATACATTTTTGTAATTTTTAATTGTTTGTTATTATTATTTTTTAACTTGTCACAAAGAAGAATTATTCGCTCTTGTAAGTAATTAGAGTCAAGAAAGGCTAAAAAAACGGTGTAAAACCAATTAGGGTATCTCGAGACCTTTGGGCAAAAAACGATAAGGAAAAAGCAGAAGTTTTCCCTTTGATTCTCCAGCGCAAAATGCAAAAAAATAATTTATTTGGCACTACAACCAAGATGCGCAAGTATTACCGAGCTTAAACGAGAATACAGAAACGTAAACCCAAAAACTCAAGGCTATGACCTAATTAAAATGTTGACTCGGAAAGCGTTAACTAAGCTTCTATATTATAAATGCGGCAATTCGATTATAATACATACGTAGTCAATGGAAAGTCGCAGAAGTGATAATGTTTTTTAAACCGGGAAAATCATCGAATGAAATAAAGTCTTACAGACCTCGTATTATATTATGAAAATAGACTTTTCCGTGTAAAACTTCGGAGCTAAAAAAATAATGGGAGGTGTAATGCAAGAAGGCATACTTGGACCACACTTGTACCTGTGTGTTATTCTTCAAATATACAACTATTGCTATGGATACTACTATTCTAGCAGTTGGCACAAACAAATGGGAAACGAATATAAATTTGCAAGATGCTATTAACGCCTGGCGGATCGCACTTAACGAGACCAAATCAATTCATGTAGATTTTTCATATAAACGAAAAAACAGCTTGGCTGTATTTATAAATATGGTTTGTTTGCAAATGAAGCGGAATATCTCAGAATGACTGCGACACAAAATGTAGCATGTAAAAAATAAATGTGTAGAACTGTACTGGTCGCTCGGAAAATGTTCGAAGATTAACCTCCATAAGCTGCTATTATACAACAAGTGCCGGTTTGGACATATCTATTAGGGTTCGGACATCTGATATACAACTATGAGGTTGCACCAGCGAAACTAATTTAAATACCTCACAAACTTTTTGTTACAAATGGTAATGTTACTGTTTCTGTTCAGTTTAATTAAAATAGTAAGAGCCGTTTTCAAAAAATTCTGGTTATGTACAACAATTATATGGGAAGTATCGTTAAAAGAATGGCTAAAACTAAAAAAATGGCCTAGAATTTCAGCAATAAAAACTCCAAATAAGAAAATTTGAAGAAAATAAACCCACCGGTAGCGTAACGACCGAGTATGAGAACCACTTTTGTTTGAGTTCCCCTATCATCAAAACATAAGAATGTAAATCTTGTAATTGTGAAAGTTTAAAAATTTATCAAGTGGATACTATTCTAAGAGTACATCGAACCCACCGCTTTCACAAGATATGGAGGCAATATTCAAATCTGGAAATAATTATGTTCTCAATAAATGGTGAGAACATAATTATGATAATATCAACTCTACTACTACTTACCAAAAATATCTTTCATTCTTGTTTAGCAGCGATGCACCAGGAAAACCTCGATTTAACCAGACGTTTATATCCGGACCGCCATCAGCGGGAGTTGCAAATTGGGTCGTGTTTAGTGGTTCCATTAAACTGTGCATAAAAATTAAATTTAACAACATTACATAAAGCAAATGCAATATGCTACATTTACACACTTTAATATTTCTCTAAAGATGCATTCGGCTTCCTTATTTCCAGTGAAGTCCAAGCCAACTGGATCAAAAGTTCCTGTGTCAGACTCAATGAAGAAATTGAACTCCTCTTGCTCGTTTTCCATATGAGCTTCGGCGTATTGCTGAGCCCCAATTAGACCGAATTCTTCTGCAGTCCATAACACTGAACGAATAGTTCGTTTTGGTCGGAAGCCCAATTCCTTAAGAAATTTAATTGCTTTCCATGAAATGAAAGCACCACCGCCATCGTCCATTGCTCCAACACCTACATCCCAGCTGTCTAAATGGCCAGAAAGGATGACTACTGATCTGAAGTAGAAATTATAAGAATACAATATAAAGCATAAATCTATGTTTAAAGCATTTATATACTTGTTTGGCGAAACGGTTCCTTGTAATTCTGAAATTGTATTTCGTGACATCACAGGTTCAAGGCTGAAGTCCTCCATTTCAAGACGAATTTTAACGGTTTCACCTGATGAAAATTAAAACAAAGTATATGTAGTATCTCAATAAAATTGCATGCTTTTGTTTTGCCTTTACTTAAAATATAAATAGATACGTTTAGCAAAACAAAAATTTATTTAAAAAAATATATATAGTCGGAAAGGTCTCACTTGCAAAAGGATTCAGTGGTCAGACTCTACACCAGTATGGAGTTAGAAGAACCATTATTAATACTCGTATGGTACGTTCTACAGAAATAGGGCTGTCTCCAACAAAAAATAGGGGTTATCAAAACAGAACTTAATAAAATCACTACTGCCATTCCAGGAACACCAAGATGAGCTGATCCAGTAGACAGTTGACCTTCTATTCGAAACCAAATATGTACTGCTGCTAACAAAAATTAATTTATGGGTAGATGGTAGGTATGTTAAAAATCTTCATCCCGGTATGTTAAAAATCTTCATCCCGGGCCACAAGCTTAGCACGACTAAAGGTGTGTTTGAAATAACGGCCAACATGATTCAGCTTGATCCACATTAACGAATTTAATGAAAAAAAACCCATAAGCCTTTGTCGAGATGGCCTTAACACAATTAAAACTCACCAAACGGTGCGATGATGTGCGACATCATCAATTTATTGAGCGCATAATTGACTTGTGAACTGCCTTCCACGATCCTGTGATTACTTTCTTTGGGGGTATGTGAACTCAATAGTCAGTTTTGAAGTCAAAGATCGCTGTGTTATTGCTGATATGCCATGGCATGGATCCCGTTTAGAATATATAAAAAACACATAACAATACTATAGCCTTAATGAAACTTTTCCAACCACCCTGTTCTCAGGTTAAGCAATTTAACCGCCAGTAGAAAGATTCCTTTATCTATAAGGAGCAAATGTCTTTATATAAGACGACAACAACACTTTATGTTTACCATGGAATATGTGTGGAGTAACATCCTCAGTTGGAGTTCAATCGAAAACTGGTGTCACATGAAGAGCCATTCACCGGCAATAGTTGCAAATATTGAACCGACCTAAGAATGTTCATCATAGTGGCCTGAGTTTTTGAGCACCCTTAACTCAAACTCTTAACACTTTTGTTATTGCAATCAATCCAAAAGAAATTTTTTTTAATTAGTTACCTTGGCGATAAAACCTCAGGATCATTTCCGCGTCTTCCATTGTAATGCAAGCTGCAGGGATTTTGCGTACACCCTGTTCATAACTTTGAGAGCCAGTGTGGGGTGTGGCGATAGAGTATGGGGTTGCGGAGCGTATTAAAGCAGCGATAGCTCCCTTCTTGGAAGCTTCTGTGGCACCAGATCTCCTATATGCTGCAGTTGCTCCATATCCAGTCCATTGGGGAGCAAAGACAACAATCTTACCCTTAACCTAGAATTGGAAAGTAAGCTTGCAATTTTTTTCTGAATTAAGATAGGAATTTGTACCTTTTCATCCGGTAAGGATCGCAATTCGTCAAAAGATTCAACTGCTACAACATCGCCAATTATTCCACCGTTTGGTGTTCCTACACTTGTCCCTAGTCCAAGAATTTCAAGCTTAGCCTTTCGGGGTAAAACAAGAGTTGCACTTTCATATCCCCTGCAAAGAGTATAAATAGATTTAAAAATTAAAATTAGAAACATAAAGCAGGTGAGTTACTTATAGTGCATGCTATGCAACACATGACTTTGGAAAAATTACATAAAACAGTGGTCAGTGGCATGTTTTTTAGCGATTAAAGTGAAACCTAATTTGAATACAACTCCGCCGGCTTTGTTAGAAAGCATATTCAGAGCTTTGAAGTCTAACGAGAAGAAGCTTCAAATGCACCAATTACTGAAGCTATCCTGTCTGCCGTATCTTGTGAACACATGTTACCGTTTACCAATGACCTGATCGGCCCTTATAAGAGATGTTTTAGGCCAGGAAATCCACAAAGAAAGTCCAAATCGATACCAACCACCTTTTACAGCAGCATTTATAGAGATGAACTATACAGAGCCATGTCTAATTTTGGTATATCGCACAAAAACCTCCGACTGCACAGGATGACGTTGGAGAATTCTCGCTGCTCCATCAGGGTCAGCAACGATTTGAAGGAAAGATTCGATACCAAAAAAAAGGATTTTGACAAGGCGACCCACTGTTATGTGACGTCTTTAACAACACTCTTGAGAGGATTGTGCAAAACTCCCGAGGCAACACCAGATGCACAATCATCCATACATCGGTACAACTACTGGCATACGCCGAAGTAATTGACCTCACTTGTCGGACTTAACGTGGTGTCACAGCGACGTTTGCTAGTATAGAGAAGGAGGCGGCAAAAACGAGTTTAGCAATATCTTGGATAAAATTAAAAAATGGCCTAAAATTATAAACAATATAACCAAAGTCGCGAGAGACCATTACGGCCAGACGGACCGACGAAGCGAAAACAATACCTTTCTCTTTGTAAGAGAAAATTAAAAAAAACTGTAAGCATCGAAACTTATACTTATACATATTTCCAGTGTTTCAATTAAAACTATAATAATGTTTAAACAGCAAATAGATGATTTAACTAAATTGAATTTGTTCAAATATCATTTCGAACACAATACTCTTCTAGATTTCTGGTCATGTTTCATGTTACCCGAGTCATGTCGTACCTACCTTTTATTCACTGTATTACTTCTATTACACATACAAACCTCGGAATGTTGTAAACGTAGTAAAATTACGACGTGGTAAACGAACTGTCAAATTTGTATGGGAAATCGTTGACAACAAATATCGGTAATTTAGCACACGAATTGGGTATGTAAACTGAGATGGTAAACGTCGTACACTTTTGAAGCGACATTTTGAATGTCAAAAATGTCGAAAAATGCCTATTAATAAAAAAAATAAATAAAATGAGATTGAGATGTTCACCACATCATAAACGCAAGCAGATTTCATTAGACGTTTGTATTTCTAGCAGTTGTGAGCTTAGAACGTTGTAAAATCCCCCTAATGTGTTTTATTTTAATTTGCACGATTCTGCACGGATTGTATGAACACATTTGAAATACGAGTGTAATGCCGGTATGGTTACGTAGTTAAGTCGACAACGGAAATACAACCCTTTTTTTATTTATTGCAACCCCAATAAAGAGATAAGCTTTTTTATATAGCAATCGGTCATCACACGATACAGTTAATCAAATTTAATTGCATCATTTAAAATATTAAATTTACCTAATCCAATGTGGCACCTTCACTGGTTCAGTATGTACGTTTTCCAGACCCTGCAGCTTAAGAGTAGATTCCATGTAGTCTATTGATTTTTCCAATGAATCCGATCCGGCCATTCTTGAGCCAAATATATCCGTAAATACTTGCAGGCTATAATGTCAATGAACCACGTCAATAATTAAGTTTTTGTTTTTTAAAGATTACAATTCGTCTTTTTGTACCTGCTATGCACTTCACCCTTAAATTTGCCATTAAGAATACCATCAATAATGTTTGCAACTACATCCTTATATCCATGAATTTCATCGAGCAACTCTGGAGATAAGTTGCACTCATCATCTGGTGTTTCCTCAAGTTTTTCAATCAACACATAGCATGATGAAATTTGAAACACTATTGCCAAACTAATCAGCAGAAATATTAACTTGCTTCCGAACATCGCAAAGCCTCTGAATAAACTACAAACTGATATGTTCCAAGTTCCGAGTCTGAATGAAACGAATGAATTATTGCTGTGGCACCAATTATGGCAATTATGTTTAGATTGCTGATATCGGGGCCTTTGCTATCAAATGAGCTCTTTATTATCGTTTTTGTATTGCTTTTAGGACAATGTTCTCACGACTCAGAACATGGTGTTGTATTGCTGATTGATGTGATTGCATTGCCTTATTTTTATGACGAGCTTATCGCAAATCTCTTGTGAGTCTGTATCTCTTGTTTTTGTTTTTATTTAAAAAAAAAAAAAACAAATATACTCGTATAAACCATTTAGATTCGCATTATGGCCGGTAAAAATATTCGAATCACAATTAATACAAAGGATTAACAGAATTTGTTTACAGAGGAAATAAATAAAATTGTGATCCACATTTCAAGCTAGCTGTGGGAATTAAAATCATTCAAAAAACTTAAAATAAACAAAAGAACAAGTGGATTAATAAACATTTTCACAGTTAATGTGTGGAAAAAATGAAAAAATGGTAATCTTTGAACCACTCACAAAAACAACTGTCAAATATCTACTTGTACTGTTTATTTCAAATAATTATGAAACTCGGCAGCACGGTTAAAATGTTGATCTCACTTTTTATTTTCTGTTCACTAAATTCCCTTACATTTAAAATTCAATTTTTCGTCAACTGTTAAAAGTATATTGGTGGTAAACTTCTCAGTTTGGCTTTATAGAAAATTAATTTTTTTAAATTTAATTTTTGTATACTAATTTGTTATTAATAAGAATGTATGTCAGTTGCGTTAGAAATATAATATGATGATATGATGTATTTGTATTGAACCATTTTATTTTTTTTTTAATTCATATATACTAAAAACGTGTAGAAAACGAGTGGTTGGTGCACGACTGCGTTGTACGTTTTATCTTTCACAGCGAGTTTGGCGTTAGATTTGACGATTTTGATAATTTGGCCAAAATATACAATAATATTCATTTGGTAGTAGTGACAAATGTCTGGTTAACAATTGAATTATTGAATTACAACAACAACCTGTGTACAACAACACTATTTGGTTGGAATTATAGCTATTTCGGACATTATCAAGTGTCCTCATCAGATTCCTTCTAATAGTGATGCTATTTGAACGTTCAGTTCTCTGTATAATTATTGAAATTTTGATTATTGATGCTAAAAATTATATAAATAATGTCAAAATGTGATAATATGAACGGTAATTTGGGTATTTGAAGGAATCGGTGTCTATGTGAATAATAATGATTTTCCATGGCCAAAAATTAAAATTCCGTTTGGGGATAGTTGGGCCAAAACTAATTATGTGGGATTCTCGATAAGTTTAGATATAGATAGATATTTTATTTTGTATATAATTTAACATTAGGTTTGATACCGCACATTTTACACAGAGATTTGATAACAAGTACATTTCTTCTGAAACATTGTATATATATTTGATTATTAGATATTAGATATAAGATTGTTGCTTGGAGAAAATTATAAACAAAAACTCCAAATGTAAAGAAAAAAAAAAAAGATTATAAATAAAGGAATAAAAAAAAAGGTTATGACTAGTAATATGAGCAAAATTAAATAAAAAAGAAGAAATATGTATAAATAAATTTATAAATGAGTTGATAAATAAAAAAAATAAAAATAAATAAATAAATAAATAAATAAATAAATAAGTAAATAAATAAATAAATAAATGAATAAATAAACAAATAACAATTTAAACAAATAACAATTTAAATAAATAACAATTAAATAAATAACAATTAAATAAATAACAATTAAATAAATAAAAATTAAATAAATAACAATAAAAATAAATGACATTTAAATAAATAACAATAAAAATAAATGACATTTAAATAAATAAATAAATAAGTTTAAATTTCATTTAATTTGACCAAAACCTTGACGAGAAATTGACAATTTTCCTTATATTGGCTAAGTCCAAAAATCCGTTATATGGATTTTATCGAAAAAACTGGGTAAGCAGTTCTGCTGAAACTAATATACTTATAGTTGTATGTGTTAAATTTAATTAAAATCGTTAGAGCCGTTTTCCAGAAAATTGACGTTATGTCAAATTTTTATATGATAGGTAACGGTAATAACATCGCTAAAAGCAAAAAAAAAAGGCCTAAAATTATGACCAAACCAAACTTGGATACGAAGTTTGAATAAAATCGGTCAAGCCGTTTAGGCTGGGGAGACCATTACGGACAGGCGGACACACGAACCGACCGAGGGACGAAATTGCCAAAACACTTTTATGAGTTCCGCTATCATTATAACATTGGAATCAATCAAAATCTGGAGGTCGAAAATCTTCACGAAACAATACCTTTCTCTTTGAAAAATTTGTCATTTTTAAAAGTATTTATTTTTTTAAGAACTCTTTGAACTATTTTTACTTAATTTCATACCTAAGCTAGTGTAAATCTACTTATACTTATATTCGTGCCTTAAAATGATCACTATTGAATGTTATATGCACATTATTATATATTTGATGTGAAATGCTATTCAATTGGTTAGTGGCCAAATTTTATTCGACCGATTCAGTGAAGAATCACCCAACACCCCTAGGTGAGCGAAACGAAAGATCTGCCGAAAAAAACGCTGTCCGTGTGTGGAGAAGAACGCAAAGCAATGAATTTCGCGCCCAGCTATAGAACCATTTCACATACATCAGCTTTACCAATTTTGCATTAGGATATATTACTACATCCATACAAGACTGGATTCTGTAACTCTTGGAAGCCGACCCTGATTTCAGCAAAAAACGAGTGGTGGGTGCACGACTGGGTCGTACGCAACTTTCTCTTTCACAGCGAGTTGGGAGTTAGATCAAATAGTACACATTTTGATTATTAATGCTTAAAATGATATGAATAATGTTGAAATGTGATTATACGAACGTTTACTACGAAATTTGAAGGAATCGGTGTCTATGGGAATAATAATGATTTTTTGTTATTGGCCAAAACTGAAAATTCCGTTTAGTGATAGTTGAGCTGAAACTAATTATGTGGAATTGCTTCAAGCTGTAATAGTAGTATATATATTAAATTTCATTCAATTTGACATAATAGTTTGCGAGAAATTATCAATTTTCCTTATATGGCCTAAATGACAAAATCCGTTATATGGATTTTCTCGAAAAAACTGGGTATGCAGTTTTGTTGGAACTAATATGGTTATAGTATATATAAAGTTTAATCAAAATCGTTAGAGCCGTTTTCGAGAAAATTGAGATTATGTGTAATTTTTATATGGCAGGTACCCTTATTAACATGGCTAAAAGCAAACAAAAAAAATGGCCTAGAATTATGACTAAAATAAGCTTGGATACGAAGTTTGAAGAAAATCGGCCTAGCCGTTTAGGCTGGGGAGACCATCACGGACCGACGGACCGACGGACGGAATTCCAAAAACCACTTTTTTAGGCTCCGCTATCATCGTAATGTTAGAATCAATCAAAATCTCGAGGTCGAAAATTTTCACGAAAACAATATCTTTCTCTTTGTAAGAGAAAGTTAAAAATATACTTAAGCATCGATGTCCATTTTTATGAACTAGTACGCCAACAGGCTATATTGCCGGAATTGTGAAAATGCCAGTCCACTTGAGATCCACCAACTAATAATATCGTTAAACTGTTTTCAATAAGGTTTTCTCAGTCACAGGTATATGCTATATATATATACATATATATATATATGCCACAAACGACTAGTGCTATCAAACTCAAATAAATCGTAGCATCGTTCAAATTTAGCCTGATGCGACAGTCACCAAAAACGTAATCTCCAAGCTCTCCCAATCCCACCAAGCTGCAAACTTCATTTGAACGATGTCATAGTCCACACATAATATGTATATTCCCGTACTTTTGAAGTAAAAAGTAGTCAATTCTCTTTTTTATGGAGTCGTTGCAAATGAAAAAAAACATGTGTAAAAAACACCACTTGTAGCTTTATGATACCAACTGTCTTGATGAATTCCCATCAACAATAGTCAATTGTATCCTTTTAGCAAAATTGGTGAGGAGAAGAATAATTGCCTCTACAAATTGAAAAAGTCTCCGCTTTATTAGTCGATTCACGTTATACTTACGGATTTCAGTAATGTTGTTCAATATGGTTTTATTTCTTACTGAGTTATTTTTTACACTTATTTGACAACCTTATTATTGTAATGAAATTAATATAAAAAGTAAAAATTAGTGTACTCATTTGACATCCTTCGGCATGTCAACACTTAAATCCGCTATCACATAAGCTATTGCAGCAAACAAAGCCACGCAACGATCTAAGCTGTCAGGATCCTCTAATAGCATGGTATCACCTTCTGTATGATGGAACCTGCAATTTGAAATAACAAAATGTCATTTTAAAGAAATTTAAAGGAAATCGATTAAAGAAATTAATAATAAAATGTGTTTTGTGCTATTAAAATCTATAAACAAATTAGAGTAAGGAACGCTGGGGTTCTACGTTATTAGCAGAATTGGTTGTCAAATAAAAAAAATTTAAGATCAATAGCTAATATCGTGTAATTATACTTCATCCCATAAGGTGGATTAGTTTAACAATGTAATGTAATGCAATGTAATGTATTTTATAACAATAAATATATTTTAAACAATACTGCCTTCTATTTATTTGTTGTGGTGACCTTTTCTTAAAGATCGGACTATATTTATTTTTCAACTTTTAGAAGTTAATCAAGTTTAACAAATATAATTAAATAAGTAAATGGTGCTATTTTGTAGAGCTATAGAACTTCAGTCAAACTATCAGCAGTCAGACAGAGTCAGTATCTTTTTTCAGTTAGTAAATTGAAATCTTTACACCCAAAACAAATGAGAAGGCTACAATCCGTCGTACGGATAGTTTAATACCCTATCATTTCATTCTTAAAATTAATATCCCCAAAATGTGGGCTCTATGGGGATCAAATATAGAAGATGGCATTGTCAAAACATATTTATATTCAGCCAGTTTATAGAAATCTTTTTATGGGTTGGCAAAAAAAAACAACGTTTTCTGTTGGAAATGCTATGGGGTAGGGTTTAGAAGTAGTTTTTATAGTAAACCGCCCTCAAAAAGTGGGCACGGTTTAAAATGGTCTATAAATATAACTGATGCGACGTTTTTGAATCGAACGTTATTTTCAAATTTTGTTAACATTTTACCGTAAACCGCTACAGAAAACTCCACAAAAAGTGGGCTAAAAAGCCTTATATGAACAAAATATATATATTATGATTGTCTAAATATCTTGTTCAGACACCTTTTTATAGTTATCGAACAGTTTGGCTAAAATTTACGTTTTTCTGAAAAGGGGGCAGTGGGCTGATTTCAAAAATGTTTGCTCTGCTTATCATTCTTGCTCAAAATTTTAACCCCAAAAACTGATGACGTAGGGACGGACGGCCAGACTTGGCTAAATCGACTCAGCTAGCGATTTTGAGTCGATCCATATACTTTAAGGTATATCTAGCTAAATTAGTTCTCTATTTTAAAAAAACTATGTATCAAAAATAATATACCACTATGGGAAAGGTTATAATTATAAAGCACTCAATTTAAGGTGCTCATCTGATGAGCTTATTCGAAATACTAGGAATCGATCTATGTCTTTTGGATATTAATCGAACACGAGCTAATACTCTGGTGGATTTTGAAGAAATATCTTGGCCTACATGGGGATATGACCTACCTGATGCGATTCTAGATTGTGCACAGGGGTACCTTCGATGATAGAGAAAAGGACGTGGCACCCTAAGCCCGTCGGTAGTTCGTATCCTCTCACCAAACATCCTAGACAATTTTTAAGAAATACCATGGCCTACATCTGTATATGACCCACCTGTTTTCGTCGTATGTTCGTGGATGAGATGAAAATAAACTGAAAGTTGAACCGTTTTTTTTTTCAGTCAAATTATATTCAGGGTAAGCTCGATGGATTTAACTAAGTTAAAACTCCTACATATGATAAACCTAAGCCACGTTTTATCATATGTAGCGAGCTAAATACAAGCAGCATCTATGAGCAGAGATTTGCCACAGCATGTAATATGCATCCACAGGCTCATCATTTAGTGCATTTGTTAGTGGGACATAACAAAACATAGAAGTTATTATGTTTGACATCACTAACAAAATCAGTAAACGATGAAATTAAAATTAAACTATAAACAATGTTATATACAGTTTCAGTTAAAAAGGTCCATTCACTGTCCCGAAATGAGCCTGATGTTATGAGTTGGTAGTCAAAACAAGGCACGTGGGTACCATTAATGCAGGAGAGACTGGTATATACGATATAAAGCATTGCCGATTTCTTTCAGCGGGAATAGTTTGTCAAAAACCCGGAAATATGCCAAATGTTGATGGGAAATGTTGGCCTACCCACGCGTAAAATGGCAATTCCAATGGATATCCTTCTGGCCACGTTTATAAAGGATAGCCCCTAATAAGCAAAATTGCCATTTTCGAGTGACCACAATCTGCACTATAATCTCCAGACCCAAATATATTCCGAAAAGGTCATTGTCTGGCGCGGTTGGTATGTCATTAATAACAAGCTTACCGTTAATAACAAGCTTACTAAGGGAAAATCACCTTACACGGGCAGATTTTGTTAATTGTGACAACAAATCACTATTGAATAATAGACTTTTTATTTATTTTCTATGTCTAATTAAACATAAGTTAGTAAGTATGTCTAATAAAAAGTTTAATAAAGAAAAAAAAATTGTACTCTAAAAAGTAAAAAAAAAAAAAAAAAATTTGGTTTATAACTTACCAAAAATATCTCTCATTTTTGTTTAGCAGCGATGCACCGGGAAAGCCACGATTTAACCAGACGTTTATATCCGGACTACCACTAGTTGGGGTAGCAAATTGCGTAGTTTTAAGTGGTTCCATTAAACTATTTATAAATCAAAGTTAAAATATTTTCCATTTAGCAAAAGTGTCCTAATACTTTTTTATTAATTTGCTGCTCTAAATACCTTAATATTTCTCTAAAAATGCATTCTGCTTCCTTATTTCCAGTGAAGCCTAATCCAACTGGATCGAAAGTACCTATATCAGACTCAATGAAGAAGTTAAACTCTTCTAACTCGTTTTTCTTATGATCTTCAGAGTATTGCGCAGCTCCAATTGAACCGAATTCTTCTGCAGTCCACAAAATTGAACGTATAGTTCGTTTTGGTCGGAAGCCCAATTCTTTAAGGAATTTAAGTGCTTTCCATGAAATGAATGATCCCCCGCCGTCATCCATTGCTCCAACACCTACATCCCAGCTGTCTAAATGGCCGGAAAGGATGACAACTGATCTGAAAAACAAAATTATGAAAGTGAAAGTATAGGCCTGTTAAATGTTAAAAGCTTTTAAATATATACTTGTTTATAGAAACGGTTCCTTGTAATTCAGAAATTGTATTTCGTGACATCACCGGTTCTAGGCTGAAGTCCTCCATTTCAAGACGAATTCGAACCGGTTCACCTGATGAAAATTTAATACAAAATATTTAGTAGCTGCATAAAGTAGCAACCAATTTTAGTTTTACGACAAAAATGAAAAAAATAATTGTTAAAGTAATTGTAATGAAAACTAATGTTTAGTATTTAAATGTACAGATGACACTCTGTTTATACTTAGGGGTATGCATGCAAAGTCGGAAAGTCGTTGTAAACGTGGTAAAGTAACGAGGAAAATCTTTTACAACAATATCAGAAAATTCGCACAGGAATTGAGTGTATAAACTGTGATGGTAAACGTTGTAAACTTTTGAAATTCTATTTTGACATTTAATCAGTCACTTTCACACATCAAACGAATGCGCTAAACTGAAAAAAATTATCGATAACGGACAGAGAACAATATGAACAAAATTCTATCAATAAATAAATTACTAAAATGAGATTGAATTGAGTCTTCGATTCCCAGCCAGACGTCGCAGTAGAGGAAGACCTCGCATTAAGTGGCACGCACAAGTAGAAACCGACCTCAAACAACTTGGAATGCGCAACTGGAGGCATTTAGCTAAGGACCGGGCTAATTGGAAGTCATGTTATTTTAGGCCCAGGTTTATTCCGGACTGTAGCGCCACTTAAGTAAGTAAGTAAAGGCTGAACTATAATAGAAGCTGGTTGCGGACGACCACTTCCGTAACTGTGCGAACACATGCAATTTGTATTGTACGACCATAATAGCTTTTCGCTTCGATTCGTTCAGTTTTCGTTCACTTTTGCTCACTTACGAAAAAGCGAATTGATTCGCTCTTTCTCTTTCTTTTGTTCTTTCATACACAAATTTTACATTTCATTTTAACAGCTGTGTACATTTAAATTTGTAAGTTCCTAAGCAACGAAGCTTCCGATTGCTTCCGCCTATTATAGTTCAGCCTTAAGTATGATTGAATTCAGTGGCTTAGCGCATTTTTTAGTGGGTGCAGTTTTAGGGTCGTTCATGAAACGAGTGACTTGCAGCTTTAATTTCATTAAAAGACCGAATATACCTTGGTCTGTATAAACGTGTGGGTATTTACCACTTATTGCAATTATTGGCAGCAGCTCCGCTTAAGCTTCAATGTTTTGTGGCCTACTCTATAGTTTCTTCGATGATGGCCAGAAAGAAATCGGTCTCTTTTGCTACTCACTACTTTCTTAATGCGACTTATTTAATAGCACTGGTAGTATTTATAATATAACTTTTATATTATATTCATTCTATTTATATTTTCATTGTTAAATAAATAATAATATTTTACTAGTTAATAGTTGGATGGTGTTTTGATATTAATCGCAATCATATGTAGTCAAATTTGTCACAGTAAGCAACTCATTTTACATGACGTGGATCTGTGATGAGATTCTTTGATTATATGGGACTCGCTCTGTTTTCATCTTTCAGAATGAGGATCTTGTGTTTGATTTTATATTTTTACGAGTGGAGAATTTTAGTGCCAATTTAAAGAGAAAATTAATTTCATAATAAATATGTCATTTGAATGTGATGATCCTTAAACACGTGCGTATGAGGTATAACACACTTCCAAAAAACTCTTCTTTGAGCCTAATATGTCCAATTTCAAATACAACTAGGCAAGCCAAAATGTTTGAACAGGATATTTAATTTCCTGTGCGGATGTAAGCAGATGAGCTCTGTAGAATAGCAACATTTGATATTGGAGATTTGACACTTTTAATTTTTCTTTATACAAAAGTATCCTAACGGACCTAATGTTTCGCTCACTTCCGAAAGAACCATTCCAATTCGGCCTGCACACACATGATACATGAATGGTTGTAAGACCTGTTTCCTAACGAGCTTGTTTGGCTGCTTTGCCAAAATTTTGTATATTTGTAAGCCACTCTCACTAGATGCTCAAATTAAAGAAAGGATGGGATAAAATGAATATCCCCAAAATGTGGCCTTTATGGCAATGAATATAGAAAAGTCACAACATATTGTTCAAACGTTTAACAGAATCTTTTGTTGGTCGACAAAAAACAATGGTTTTCTCCTCCATATGGTATGGGGTAGGGTATACAAATGTTTTTTTGTAGGAAAATACCTCCAAAAAATGGGCGAGGGTTAAAATGATATATAGACGAAATTTTTATATTATCATAACCTATGATTTTGCAAAAGTTTTTTTGAATATTTTAAAATTTTACCGAAAAATTTTTTTTACAGAAAACCCCTTAAAAAATGGGGGTGGCCAAAAACTTTATCAATACAAAATATAGATATTGAGACATGTTCGTCAGAAACTTTTTCAAAATTCAAAACGGTTTGGCCAAAAACTACGTTTTTCTAAAATGAGGGTTTTGTTTACATTTGTTTTGCTCCACTGCACAAGATCCTATATACCAAATTTTATACTGTTAGCTCAAAATTTAAGACCTAAAAATCGGTGACATACAGACGGACGTCCGGGCGGACAGACGTGACTTAATCGACTCAGCTAGTGATTCTGAGTCGATCCATATACTTTGAGGTATATGTAGCTAAATTATGGTATGGGGTCCTTTGGGAAATATATAAGTTAATTGATACCGTCAAAAGTGAGTTTCATCGCTAAAGATGACTTTTTTATGAAATTCGGTATTTCCTTAAACACAGTCGGAGAACTTTCGTTGATCAAGAGACTTTACATTTAATCTTCTAAGGTTGTAGGACATGATCTTAATGCAAAAATTATTACAAAGTGGACTGAAATATTCCCAATTTCTACAGTCAGGTTGGATATTTATTATGACCGATAATTACAGTTTGTGCTCTTAATATATAGATCACTGACTTTGAATTTCAATATTAATTTTTAAAAATGTTCATATGTTGCTCGTTCTGAAAAGCTTATATTAACCCGACCGCTCCAATTCGGCATAAAACAGAAGGTCCCTGATATCGTGTGCAAAAACCTGGGCCCAGGTCCCCAAAAATTTTCTCGTTCGTGAACTTCGCCATGATAAAAAAAAAATCTTGACCGAGGTTTTAGCATTGACAGATAAAAAATACTAATATAGCTTAAATAAAAAATGTACTTAAACATAAAATTTGTATGACCCTATTAAAAATCGTTTACCTAATCAGTTTAGCCTTAAGACCTTGCTTGACATGATCTAGTTAAATTGTGAAATAGTTACCTCTGCGATAAAACCTCAGTAACATTTCAGCGTCTTCCATTGTAATGCAAGCGGCAGGGATCTTGCGTACGCCCTGTTCGTAAATTTGATCACCAGTGTGTGGTGTTGCTATGGAGTATTGAG
Organism: Rhingia campestris; assembly: GCA_932526625.1. Classification (NCBI taxonomy): domain Eukaryota; kingdom Metazoa; phylum Arthropoda; class Insecta; order Diptera; family Syrphidae; genus Rhingia; species Rhingia campestris. The sequence goes on from OW052182.1 coordinate 65,758,569, forward strand.
TTGCTGAGCGTATTAGTGCAGCGATCGCACCTTTCTTAGAAGCTTCTGCTGCACCAGATGTTCTGTATACTGCTGCAGATTTATATACGGTCCATTCGGGAACAAATACAACAATCTTCCCTTTAACCTTAAATTGGAAACTAAGCTTAAAATGTTTCCGTGTATATGGTGTTTAGAATACTAACCCGTTCATCGGGCAGTGCTCGCAATTCGTCAAAAGATTCAACTGCTACAACATCTGCAATTATTCCACCTTGTGGTGTTCCTACACTTGTCCCGAGTCCAAGAATATCAAGCTTCGTCTTTCGGGGTAAAATAAGAGATGCACTTTCATGTCCTCTACAAATAATGTTTTCAAAATTAAATTTAAGCAGATTTTAAAATTAAAATAGAAACATAAAGCAGGTGAGCTATTTATAGTGAATGCGATGCAACACATGACTTTGGAAAAAAGTGATCAGTGTCACGTTTTAGCGAAATGAAATATAGATATAAATGTAAATGTATAAAAATATTGTCTTCATTTGTTTGACATTGTTTTCTATGAATCACCCCAACTCTCACTGAACTGGATCTAAGAGTTGAGAGATAGTTTTTTTTATTATTGGAATATTATATTATTGCAATAAGAAAACAAATTAAAAGGCTTAAATGTATGCGCATATTCATCATGATTTTACTACTTAACAATATAAACTTGGAAATGTCAAAATATTTTATATCGTAACGTTTACCCATGAACGAAATAATGTACCTATCCAGGTACTTCTTATAATACACGAATCAAGTCGCGAGATTATTGTAAAGGGTTTGAAAACATTTTCCCTTGCAATATTTCTAAGAGGTTCTCCTAACTACGAGGATATAGCCAAAATTACAGTCGATGAAGTTGAGAAAGATTTTAAAATTCCCAAGAAGCCAATAACGGTCAAATCAAACGGGAGACATCAAGTACAGATGATTCATTTTTCTCATTTCCAAACTTATGAGAGGCGATTAAGAGGTGATCGTTTAGTAAAAAAAACGAAAAGGGGAAATAATAGGGCTCTCCGATGGCCATGCGGTTTCAGCTAGAATTATAAAACTCGAGAATTTTTTTGTTGCCTTTATATTAACAGTACAATCATGTTGGTTCTTTTCAGGATTTGCCGAAGTGTGAAGATTTGATCAGTTGTGGACGTTCCTAGCCTAAAACTGCACTGATAAGGGCCGATCAGGTTGTTGGTAAACGGTTTCAGGCGTTCACATATTACGGCAGATAGGATCTTGTAGGCAATGTTGAGAAGACTTATGCCTCTGAAGTTGGCGTAGTTCAGAGAGTCTCCTTTTAGGGATCGGGCAAAAGATTCCATTCTTCAGGCTGTCATTTCCGGCAACCTTACTAAGCTCAAGTTTAGATATTGCTATCCTCACTTCACTTAGGTCGGGTGGTTGGTAGTTTTCGCTGTCGTCGCTAAAATTGAGTGGTTCGTTTTGCCTGACAGCGGAATGTTGTTCGTCATCGCGGTTTAAAAGTCTTTTGAAGTGGTTCTACCATATCCTCAGCATCGACTGTGTCTCAACTGCGATATTTTCCGTTCATCTCTACAGGAATCTGTTCGAGCCTTGTATCCTTGGCTTTGAGGTTTTAGACTTTGATAAAACTTGTGAACATCGTTCCTGGAGTGGCACCTCTCTATATCCTCGATTTCGCGCTCTTCCTGTTTTTTTCATTTTTTCTGAAAAGCTTTCCTTCTTCTCTGCCTATAGAGCTCAATAGTCAATGGCAGCTCTCGTCTTCACCAGCAGCTTAGCCTTGTTGGCCTCGTCCGCATGGGCGCGAGGAACCTAGCACATCAGTTGCGGCTGATTTAATGGCTTGTTGGCATCGTTGCCATTGTTCTTCGACATTCAATACGGTTGGTGTGGTGTTAGTCGAGCTGTCGAGAAGTTTAGGGATACGCGTTGCGCAAAGGCTTTGGCGGTCTCATGCGAATGCAGTCTTTTAACATTAAATTTTTTAACAGTATTTCTGGTTTGTTGTGCCGTGGTGGATATCCCCATTCTTATTTTGGCTGCAACAAAGTAGTGGCCCGAGTCGATTTTAGACCCTCGGAATGTTCGGACATCAAAAATACTGGAAGCGTGCCTCTTGTCTATCGCAATGTGATCAATTTGGTTGACCGTTCGTTCATCTCGAGATCTTGAAAACATAAGACTTCTTGTCTAAGTCTGGCACTTAAAAAAAATCCGCATCCGAATTATGGTGGCTCTGATCATTATAACACGGTCCATCCCATCGTATTTCCTGGATGGCAGTAATATCTACTTTGTAGCAGCTTAGGGCTTCGGCTAGTTGTTCGCTCGCACTTCTCCTGTTTAATGTTCTCACACTCCAGGTGCAGATACGAACGTCATTGTCCTTTTTTCGTCAATAATAAAATCAGTCCTTTCCGAGGCTATTGGTTGCTTCGTAACAACGGTTTTTTTATAAGTGGGTAGTTAACCCAAAGCACAACCCTCAACCTGGAGGGCCAGTTCAAATTTATTAGATACCTCTAGGAGACGCAACGGCAGCGCTTAATCCCGTATAGTATATACTGACACTATACGGGAATTAACGTTGGCCTTTCGGTTCGGTTGAGGGCTCAGTGGCGCGATGGTTAGTGCGATGAACTGCCGCGCAGAAGGTCTGGGTTCGATTCCCAGCCGTAGCAACACCTAAATGATTTTTCACTGGCCCTCCTCTCGTGATGATCTGACAAATCGTCCGAGTAGTATCAATTGTCAAGAATAGCTTATCTCAACTTAGCCGTTCGGAGTCGGCATAAAACAGGAGGTCCCGCCATCGTGCCAGAAGTACACACGCACACATGAATGGTTGTGTGAAAGCTAGGCCCTAGGTACTAACGAGCCTGTTGCGCCAAAAATTTGTTTTTTTTTATTTTCGGTTCATTCACAACCATATGATATGATGATAATATAACATGATGATAATATTAACATGAATTTTCTAATTTCATCCCCATAAAGTTTTTAGCCACTCCTACTTTTTGGGGATATCAGTTTTAAAGATATAGTAAGATAAGGTATTAAATGATCTGCACAGCGGATTGTACCCTTCTCATATGTTTCTTCCCGGTTTTGACATATTTCGATGTAGAAAAATGTACGTTGCAGCAACCTATACTTTTCTGTTCTGACATTTTTTACTAAGTGATGCTGTTCTGTCCTATTCTTTTCTAAATTCACCTTCATTAAACAAAGGTATTGAAAGAGTTAAGTACCTATACAACATAAACACACATATGTTTATATTTTTTTGGAAAAAAAAAATTATAGACGCGATAACCGTTCTATATAAAGGTACTTCAATCAGTGTTCAGATTCGTGAGAAGACTGTACTAAAAGCAATAGGTAGAAACACGATAATAAATAGATCATTTGATAGCAAAGTCCATGACATCAGCGATCTTAACCTATTTTAGCTTAGCTATTTGGATCCAAAGCTTTCATTCATTAAAATTCTATTTCGGTACGTTTAGATTAGAAGTTTATTTCTGAGGCTTCGCAATGTTCGGATGTCCAAAGACTGCAATCTGTAATTATCGTGTATCTGTCACTTTTCAGTGAATTATCGCGGGGGTATTAAATTTGAATTTTAATGCAGCAGTTAGAACAAACCACCACTTGGAAAACACAAACACATAAAACTATCACCATTATATAAATGCAGCAAGTACTACACATCGGGGTTAATTTATATATCAAATATTACCTAATCCAATGTGGCACCTTAACTGGTTCAGTATGGACATTTTCCAGCCCCTGTAGCTTAAGAGTAGATTCCATGTAGTCTATTGATTTTTCCAATGAATCGGAACCAGTCATTCTTGATCCAAACATATCCGTAAATACTTGCAGGCTATAATGTAATTGAACCACTATTAGAGTCTGTCAAAATTCCAAACATTCTTCTTCCTATACCTGCTATGCACTTCGCCCTTAAATTTGCCATTAAGGATGCCATCAATAATTTTGACAACTACATCCTTATATGAATGAATTTCACTTAATAGCTCCGGAGATAAGATACACTCATCACCTGGTGTTCCCTCAAATTTTTCAACCAACACATAACTTGATGAACCTTGAAACACTGTTGCCAAGCCTATCAGTAGAAATATTAACTTGCATCCGAACATTTCGACGCCTCAGAAATAAACTACTAATCGAAACGTATCGAAAAAAGAATATTAACTAATGAGACTTGAAAGCTTTGGATCCAAATAGCTAAGCTAAAATAGGTTCAGATCGCTGATATCGTGGACGTTGCTATCAAATGATCTATTTATTATCGTGTTTCTACCTATTGCTTTTAGGTCAATCTTCTCACGAATCTGAACACTGATTGGAGTACCTTTATATAGCAAGGTTATCTCGTTATATAACCATATGTGTGTTTATGACGTATACTTATTTTTTTAATACCTTTGTTTAATGAAGATGAATTTAGAAAAGAACAGGACAAAACAACACTTCTTAGTAAAAACTGTCAGAACAGAAAAGTACAGGTTGCTGCAAGGTAACATTTTTCTACATTGAAATATATCAAAACCAGGAAGAAACATAATATGAGGAGGCTAAAATCTGTTCGGATCGTTGAATCCCCTTTCCCATCCCATCCTTAAAATTAATGTCCCCAAAAGTTGGGTGTGACTAAAAACTAAATGGGAATGAAATATAGAAAATTACATTGTCACCACATCTTGTTCGGATAGTACGTAAGTCTTTTTTGGTTCGACAAAAAAACTACCTTTTTCAATGGCATATGATATGGGATAGGGTGTACAAACAGTTTTTGTAAGAAAACGCCCCAAAAAAGTGGGCGTAGGCTAAAATGATCTATAGACCAAATAATGATGTTAATATTACCAATGATTACATCAAAAGTTTTTTCAAATATTTTTAAATTCAACTGAAAATAGTTTTTTTTTAATGAAAACGCCCCCAAAATATTTGTCGTGCCAAACAACTTGGTATAGACAAAATAAAGGTTTAGGATTGTCTAAATATGTTGTTCATAAACTTTTTCAAAATTTATTACCGTTTGGGTAAAAACATCGTTTTTATGAAAAGTGGGCGTGGCAGTGGGCGGACAGAAAGTCAATATACAAAATTTCATAACATTTCTAGGCGGCCCAGGCTTTTCTCATGTATACTTAAGGCAGTGTCCTGTGTGAACATGGATGATGATATTGGATCTGTTCAGCTTTTGCAAACTGAGAGAACGCTTCTGATAAACTGCAGGTCTCATAATGTTTTCCTGGACAATTGACACGTTCCTCCATTTGTACATCTAAAGTTCTCTTTTTTGATCGCATCCAGTTTAGGTAATAGTTTACACATAGCAACCTAACATTTCCCTGGGATATCCCAGAAAAGGTGCATGATGAAGTGTCATCTCGTTAGGTGATAGTCAGAATTTGTGGCCTGTTTATGATTGAAATGAGATAGATCCCAGGGGCCAACTTTTATAAAACAAATACAGTTGAAATCAATTTGTTCTCGTTGAAATTCGTTTACATAAAACGAGTATCGTTCTAGGTTTAACGATACTTGTAGTTTCTCACGACTGGCGTTTGTCGTCGTATAGCTTTCGTTTTCGTTGAGCTGTCATAAATATTCCTCGTTTTGCACAATCGCACTTTGTCATGACTATTGTTTACTTCTGTATTGTTTACCTGCCGCTCGTCTCGTTTTACGTAATAGAGCCCCAGGGATGTTAGTGATTGGCTGTAGCTGAAGATTCCTACATTCTTCGTGAATATTACGTTACAACCAGTACAAGGCTTCTTTAATTTCCACGCTACAATGATTAGAAAGACGTAATGATGTGATCAAGGAAAGCTTTTTGGAGGAGACAGTTTAGGGCCCATTTAAGTGGCCAATTCCAACAGTCCGACTCCAACTATTCTGCAAAACTAGTAATTAATTGACTCTGACTAGGTCTTGCGGTTCCTAAGTGACGTATTTTCAAAATATGTCGACCAGATCATGTAGGCTTCCCACTTTCTATAGCTTAACTTGGACTTAAAGCGCAAATGTAAATTCCATCCTGGCAATTCGTAATTTATATTTTCAATAAGGCAGCCGGTGGACTTATTGAAAGGATAAATCACAAATGAATTGGTTGCAAATCGAATTATTTGCCACATTGAAACCAAATACGAGTCCTACAGTGTAGACCAATTCTGAACGCAATAAAATGAGACCTCTGCTTATGGGCTAGACTTTCTTTATTTTTATACAACAAGATTATTCGTTTGGGTTCGTATTACCTACCGCGATTTGACTTCTTCTTGAATACACCCTTTGTTTGCCGCTTTGTTTTATTAATTTTTGTGTTGATTATAGTTTTCAGTTTGTCCTTGATTGAATCATAGTCCTCCGGCTTTTCAGACTGCGCAATCGATCGGAAAAATAATTTGCCCTCTAGAATGTTAAAGACTATTTAGTAAATGAATATCGGTGTCCTTGTAACGACTCACCTTTCAATCTCGCATCGTTTCTAGGAATGAAAAACGACTCAACAAATAGTTTATTATCTGCCTTACCACTAGCTTTACTCTCTACACCGTTTGTTTTCACATTATCCTTTGTTTTCTGCGAATAATCTTCCTGTTCGTTCTCTGATTCTGATGAATCATAAGTAAATGGATTCAATGCTGAATTTTTGTCGTTCTTGCTGATAAGAATTTTCTCCTTTTGGAGCTCTTCGTTTTTCTCATCCCCGTCTGTGGTCTTGCCGAACATACTCAGCAGACTGAAACCTTCGCCACGGGTTTTCAATGAATTCGTAAGATTATCACTGACAACATAGAAAACTTCTTGAGAAACTTTATTTTTCTCCGCCTCCGCTGGGGCGACAACCTCCTCTTCATGATCTTCAATTTTTGGGCGCTTTCGGAGAAACTCATCTTGATTAGCTTTGGACGGGTCATAGCGTATCATTTTCATTTGACTCCTTTCTTGGACTTTTGGTTGGGATACCTTTGTTACTTGCTCCAAGATTCCATATTGCCAGTCTCGCTCGCTACTTCCATTGTTAACATGTTTCTTCTCTTTGATTCCCTCGACAAACTTGTGGTCGATTTTGAAACGTGGATCTAAGCTCATTTTGGACTGAAGCTTCATCAGTTCAGCACCCTGGGATCCTTCATACTCGGATTTTAGTGCAAAGTCTTTTGCATATCCATCATTTTCTTCATCCGAGTCGTGGAAAAGTGGTGTAGCCTTGGATGGTTTTATATCATCGTCCACCTCACCGTCATCATCGAAGGTAATCTTTTTTGTTGAAGCATCAACAGAAGATAGGGACTTCTGAATCAATGATTTTTGCTGTTGATATTGGTTCTTCTTCTTTTTGACCGATTCCTTACGCTTTTTTTCCGAATCGAATGACTTTTCGCTAAGCCGTTTCACTTCCTTTTGCTTGCCGATCACATGTAAGGGAGCATTGTTGGTGCCTTCAATTACGATCTAAAAGGAACAATATATGGACAATTTAATATTCAAATAGATTAAGAAGTCCTTAGATTAGGTGCCACAAGTTAAATATAAGAATTCCAGATTATGATATTACCTTTCCATTCCTCATTGAGTTGGATGCCTTCTTTTTTGTAATCAGTATATCGTCGTCAAAAATATTTCCAGATTCTGTCCCATTTGCATCTTCTTCAATGTCAAACGTTTTCTTTGAATTATTTGCAGTAGTGAAATCTTTTTCAGGCGGCTTAAACACATGTTCATCTTTCTTTTTTGATGCTGCTCCTTCACTCTCTTCACGTTCACGTTTGAGTCGCTCCAAAAAGCTCTCTTTGGCCACTGATACGCGGACATATTCCCCATTAATTGGCTTTGAGTTAAGCTTTCTTAAACCTTTAATAAAAACGCAAGCATTATAAATAATTTATATATAAAACATTGGCAACTTACAAAAGTCCACATCGGTATCGTAAAGATTTAGAGTCACAAAAGCGAGTTTTTTCACATTTCCGGGATCGACCAAGTTTTCCTTTTCTTTTAGAACAATTGCTGTAACATCGCCAAAGTCCTTAAATGCTCTACTGACATCATTTTCAGTTGTATTTATCGACAAATTTCCAATAAAAAATCTCTGCGACGGCATTTGGAGTTATTTTATTTACGTTTGATTGTGCACGTGCATTGCAGAATTTGAAATGTCAAAACAAGAATGGAAGCGTTCAGAAAGATTTATATGATAACAAAATTAAAAGTTTTCACTGATTGAACTTCGTGATTTTAGACAGCGATTGGGCCTGCGCACACGAGTATGCTTCAACCGGTTGAACGTCATGTTTGTTGGTGGGACGGGTGAGGAGGGAGCACAGTTTGAGAGGCATTGGAGAGCAATTTTTCACCCAAAATTAAGTGGTTGAAGAGGTTGAATCTACCAACACATGCATGCGTTTCTGACAGTTGTGGTATTAAAAAAAATACGGCGGCTAGTTCGGTGTTAATCGAATTACACATACATATAAAGTTTGGTATATTACACAAAATTCAACCGGTTGAACATATTCCCGTGTGTTTGGAAAGTAACCATAATGACTACGGTTGAAGCATACTCGTGTGCGCAGGCCCATTCAATTTATTTCCATTTGGATAATTTTCAAAATGAACCACATTTTGGAAAAGCCTGACAAACGTAAAACTTTATTTTCTCTAGATCAATTTTCCTTTTCGATTGGGTTAAATTAATTTTGAATGATTAATTTTGAATGATCTAGATTTCAAGCGAGATTTACACCTAATTCTACCGCTCTCGTTTATATATTAGAAAACGATATATGCAGTAGCCCAGCCGATGAAAATATAGTAGCAGTATACCGCATTTCAGTTGTCTAAGACAGTTTTTTATTGATTTGGAATATGTTTATATGTTAAGCACGCTTTGACGTGCGCAAAGTGCAGTTGGGCGTAACGTCAGAAAAGAGACATTCCAAAGCAAGATTGGGTTTAAGCCATTAGACGTCAGCTGACATTTTTCATTTGATCAACACTAAGCAGATGGGAAATTTTTCTGTAATAAAATCAATTACCTTACTTCGCATGAATGATGAATTTCCTACATCAGCTGTTTTCTTTTAAAATACTTAATTTTGGTTTATTCGTATCCTCACCGAATAAACCAAAATTTAGTCTCAACATATTGCCAAGCATCTCTCTTTGCCAAGTGCGGAATCGTTTTCAACTACGGACATCTCGGAGATATCAGATATTATTTGACACGAAACCCTGTACAACTATTATGGCAGAAATGACACTTTTTTTTGAATAACTACATTTGTTACGTCTGCTACGCAACTGAGGTAGTTAATTTAGTTAAACTTGGTTAACGTATGAAAAGGTAGTAGACGTAGTGGTAACTGCCAAATGTATTTTGGGTAGCTCTTTCAAAGAATAATTTATTTATTGAAATAATTGAACAAAATGCGGTGAATATTCCGAATAAATAAATTGTTAATTGTGTGTGATTTGTGAGCATAATCACAATAAACGATACAAAATTTAAAAAGAAACATGCCTTACTTATCGTGAGAAAGAATACTCCATAATTATTGGTGCAAGGTTCGGCTTATTGCTGTTGGAAAGTTGGAAAACAGAAGAATATGATCGCTCTGCGATGAATGCGCTATCAATTATCGATTTTAATAACATAGTTAAATTCTCAAATCTAAACTTACAACAATAATAGAAAATATGTAAACTAATTTGTCATAATTTGTATTCAAGATCCAAATATTTCTATGTCACAGACTGGGGTGGAATCGGCTAAGGTGATAGTTGATTGTCGCTTTGTTGATTGTCGTTTTTGATTATCAACTCTTCTTTTCTCTGCGATTGAATATTGGCAGCACTTAGGATTTGGAACGTCACTTACTTGCCGACGCTGTCATTCCGAGCTGCTGATACAATTTTTTTCGGAGTGTTTATATTGTGACAAATGTAAGTGAACTTAGAATACTAAAATGTTAAGATTTAACGTTGCGGCCAATTGCAGGATGGGTGGAACATGAGTTGACTTTATTCCAGTTGGTAAATCAAGCAGTCCCAAAACAAACACAAACGCTTCTTTTGATAATCGGAAGATTTCCAAAAAATCTAAAAGACACAATAAATAATGCTACTTCAACAATGAATATTTATAAATATATGCATTCTTACATCGGGTTTGGAAGTTCCAAGATATTTGCTTTATTTCTAAGGCTTCTTCTTACTAGTTGGACATTTTTGTAATTATTTTCTTCATTTTCCTCTCTGTTTGAATTGTAGAAAAGTTCCAATGAAGTAAACATTGCACTTCACGAATTTTCACTTTCACTTAAAGTTTTTTATTTTAATTTATTCAATATTTTCTTTTATCACTACAGTATTTAATTTATTTGGTTAAGAAGATTTCCCTTCAGCTTCTACCTGACACAAATGTATGAAAGCGACACCTAAATAGCTGTCACATGAAATTGATCGCAAAAAAGCGATTGTCAATTTGACAATCACCTTACGTGGACGTAAAGCGATTATTATGATTGTCAACTATCAACTATTACCTTAGCCGATAGCACCCCTGGTTTCTTTGCTGTAGTGCATCGAACAATACAATTCGCACGTTTTTTGATTCTGGGTGAATCCAATTCCAACGCCATGGACATGTATATGCCCATGCAATTTGAAATTTAACGTTTTATATGTAGATAGCACACGTAACAAATGTAGGTAGTAAATGAAACAAATCAGGCATGTAGTTAATCCGATTAACACGATGATAAGCTACGCATGTCTGACTACACGTTCATTGAAATGATAGTCGTCACAGGTAGAATTCAGGAGAGTTAATTTCAAAAGGAATTCTCGGCACGTACATGAACGTTTTACTTCCAAACCATTAATTTAAACAACAATCCTTATTTGAAATTTGCTTTTTATTACAGCTTGTTCCAGTTGCAAAAACCTGACTTCAATCCAATGACGACCAAAACAGCTTTTTGTGTTTAGCCACGGCGTGTTCATGAAAATGAAAGTTGGGATGAAAGTGTGGCCAGGCGTTAAGAATACACATACCCCGGTTAATTGTGGAAAAGGCTTAAGAAGTCCAATAGAATAGTATTAAATATTATTAAAATTTCTCCAATTTAAATGCCTCGAACATTAATTTCGCGAGATAAATAAGTGGAGACGTGTCATCCGCCGATTATAACACTTTTCGTATAACACATAATATTTTTATACCCTACCTACATTTTGTGTGTCCCGCATCTTTATGAAGAATTTATTTGGCGAGCTGCGTACAGCACTGATAAATTTGCTTGCTAAATTTTATCTCTGTAGAGATTTTTGTATGGGACATAAAATTTAGCGCGAGCTGCGTACTAGGCTTAAAAGTCAAGTTAATAAGCTTTCTTGAAGAAGTAAGTTCTACTTTCTTCAATCAACAACATACCTATCAATAGCTATATTCAATTTATAATTTGTTCCGTTCTTCTTTCTCACTTCCCGCACAACTAATAATTTTTTTTTTACAATTGCAAACAAATTTCAAAGACTACAGCTAATGAATTTGCATTAAACAAATTTGATAGCTGTCAGATAGTGTGTTTTTTTTTTGTTTGACACAACGTTCTCGCAAAGTACCCTAATAAAACAATACAGTCCATCGGTCGATGTGTCTCATAACATAAAATTTTCTCCATGACCTGCTGTTGTGTTTTCATCCTGAATATAATGAATTATTTAGCAGACCATATAAAAAGCATATTTATCTCCTTCCAACATTTATTATGCACGTGCAACAAAAATCAATTATTTTAATTGCCTACATTATGAGAAGATGACGTGTCATTAACCGATATATTTACTTATGACGTGTCATTTTTTTTGTAAAACCACAAAATAATCGATATTTTTTCCATTAGTCCTACTGAACTCACTCATTTGCGACCAAGTGCTGCCCATTCATGTTATCACTTAACTAATTTCGGTAAAAAAAATCTGCAAGGCACTACGGTCTTCGTTAAAACTTATTATTCGAAGTGACGAATTAGTTTTTTCTCTAATTTTATTTTTCTGCTTCGTGAAAATTATTTGGTGGGATTTAAATTGAAATATCTTTTCTTGTTGCTAATACGATGGCAGAAGGAGGCGACAAACAGAAAATCACTATAACCGTGAAGACACCAAAGGACAAACAGCAGATTGAAGTCGACGAAGATGCCGAAATCAAAGAGGTATGTTCTAGGGTTTTCTGTGTGCTCACCACCCGACCGACCCACCGTTTTCGGCCTGTTATAAAAATTGCACACTTTCATTTTCCAATTCCCATTAGAATTGTGAAATTCATGTTTTTTCTTTCATTTTTCTCCCACTATGTAGTTCAAAATTTTGGTTGGCAAAAAGTTCGAAGCCGATCCGGAACAATTGGTTTTAATTTTTGCTGGAAAAATCATGAAAGACACTGACACTTTGAAGACGCACAACATTAAAGACGGTTTAAGTGTACATTTGGTAGTAAAAACTCCAAGTAGACAACAGGAGGCTACGGAAGCTCGTCCACAAGCGGATGTACGTCAGACACCGTTCGGTCTGAACCAATTGGGTGGGTTAGCTGGGATGAACGCTCTGGGTGCTGGCTCAAATACGTTTATGGACTTGCAGGCTCGCATGCAGAGTGAATTGTTGAATAATTCTGATTTGTTGCGCACTCTTTTGGACAACCCAATGGTGCAGCAGATGATGAACAATCCGGATACAATGCGTGCGCTACTTTCGTCTAATCCACAGATGCAAGATCTGATGCAAAGAAATCCCGAAATCTCACACATGTTAAACAATCCAGAACTGTTGCGTCAAACTATGGAGCTAGCTCGTAACCCATCAATGCTGCAGGAGCTAATGAGGTCTCACGATCGGGCAATGTCTAACTTGGAAAGTGTTCCAGGCGGATATAATGCATTACAGAGAATCTACCGCGACATACAGGAGCCCATGTTGAACGCAGCTAGTGAGTCGTTCACAAGGAATCCGTTTTCGGGACTAGTAGAGAATGCTGCAGGTGAGTGGGATCAAATTTTTAATTAGGTTTGCCTGTCTAATAGTAAACCTACCGGCTTCAAATAAGAAACAAGGAATGGTTTTTCCAATTAGAAATGTTTGTACGAAAGGTACGACCAGACACAAGTGTTTATGGCGACTTTCTAGGAATTATTATTCATAGCAGCCACGTGAGAGATGCAAGCGCAAAGAGAACTTGAGAATAACCAGACAATGGAAACAGCTGAGCTGTGAACTTTTTCAAGTTGATGACTTGTAAGCTTATTTTGAGAATCGATTCACTTTCGGTGTGCAGCGATTTGATCACCAAATGTAAATATTTACAACACCTGCGCCCTTATCAGTTGCTATTGGTATTTTAGACGCATTCGACTGAAATTAGCGATGCTATCGCTGATGTTTGATGGTAGATTTGGACTTTGACTGGACTGTTTAGAGTCCAAATTAGTTTAATATTACAGTACTACCTCGATAATTCGAATACCCTGGTTGATTCGTTTTTTTATACATCAGAATCAGTTGAAACGTTTTCGTTGTCAAGGTTTTCATTCGCTGCATCCTCTTATTAGTCTTGGATTTCTTCATTGTGAGTAAGTTAAATTTCTGTCGTGATGAATTATTTCATCATCTCAACGAGATTGTATAAAACAAGTTACAACGTCAAAAGGACCCCACTGGAGGTGTGTCTTCTTTGGTTGCTTGTAAGTACTGGAATGAAGACAGTAGGATACGCTGTTGAGGTATTTTTTATGGCGACCCGCAGCGAAGTCCAACAGAAAAATCAAGGGTGTTCAGATTTGATTGGAAGACTTCGATGGGTCGATGAAACAAATCACATGGACCCAAAACAAACGCAACTTTTTACCATAAATGTATCGATCAGGAATTACCCCTCCCGAACTTAGGAGGTTACAATCCTCTTTTCGCATCGAACTCAAAACGAGGCGTACCTCTACTACGTGCGACGTCTGGCTGGGAATCGAAGATGTTGTCGATGTTGTATGTTCTTTCTTGTTCTTCGTCTTGCACTTATTTACGCTTAAACACATTTTTGCCGCTTCCTTCTCTATAGTATCAAATGTAATGGTGATATCTCGTTAAGTCCGACCAATGATGCCAGCATCGTCGTCGTATCCTACTAGTTTCACAGATTCATCATTAATTAATTCCTTGTTTTTTCCGGGGTCTGGCGAAGTGTGAAAATTTGAAACGAAACGGAAAGTCGAAGACCTTCTACAAAACAGAAGTCAAGAAGAACTAGCTGTGGCCACTGAAATAAAACTACGAAACTCAGCGAACAAAATGTCTGCTGTGATTGTTAAGGATTTGTATGTTTCTGCTGCTACAAGTCTTTTCCAAGAAGCCTGCAGATCAAGCCTTAATAGTTGATGCTGATCTCTCAACGCACAGTATAAAATCGTACGCTTACAAGCCTTTCTATTCAGCATACTTTAAAGTTTCCTCATTTTTCCCGATTGGCCAGCTATCTGAAGAAGCCCAGGAGTGACGCCGTAGCGTGAGCGCATACAAGGCTTATAATGACGAATTGACCTTGATGAGGATTGTTACAATTCATTCGCTTATGTCTTCGACGCATAGGACTTTTTGCAAAGTCTGCAGCTAATGACAAATCTGCATCCGATTTGTAGCTGATTCCGACAGTGTCATAGCCTCACTTAAGAAACATAAAACTAACAAGCCAATACTTTCAAGATATCCAAGACCTTTCCAAAATAGTAGCGCATCATCTTGTCGGAATCCGGTAAATGTTTGGAAAGGTTGTAAGGCAATACTTACAAACTAAACGTTGTATCACGTGTCCTCAGATACACAACTGTATCAATTTTTATGGAACCCATTCGTCCATCACTATATAGAGCTCGATACGGTGGTTGCTATCATAAGCGGCATTGAAGTCAATGCGAGGATGAGTCTCGAACTTTTTAGAAATTTGCCAAAGTGTGAAAATGTATATGTAAAGAAGTTTACACAGTACGTCCGGTAGGATATTCAGCTCTTTCGAAAAATCTATGGAAGTATTTCGGAAACGAATTTCAGTTCCAATCGTAATTCATGGGGTTGATTTCCAAAAACGCAGCAAATCGCTTTTGGTTTTTTTTTTCAATTTTATATTTCTAAAAGCGATTCGTTTTATCGAAAGCGGCAGGTGACGGACTGCTGCCAGATACGATCCGTCAAATATACACAAGAAAACTGCCAAAGAACAGAAATAAAAAGTCAAACTGATGTGTCTTGAAACAGCTGTCAAATTTATGGAAAATCGGAAGTCAGGATGGTAACTCTAGGAACCAATGGGAATATCATTTTCGTCTCCTATCGCTTTCGATATTATCCAAAATATTGAACAAAAAAACGTTCGTACGTACAAAACGTTGAGTTGTCGCTTTTAAAATTTGCTTGCGTGGTATCAGTTGCGAAGCAAAATAAAAAAACAAAATCGCGTTCGTTCGATTCCGTAACAATTCTTCGGAAGAAAAATTGTCAAAAATTGTTGACTTAACGCATATCGCCGATGCGCGATACAATTCTTCGTAGATATTTTCGAAATACTAATCGGAACGGATTCCTTGGTAGAAAATTTTCCGATTTCGAACGATCCCTAGAAAAAATTCTAGGGTAGAATAAGGCCCATAGACATAGACTACGCATGCCGGCATGTACAATCACAAGGATGCACAGTCATGCTTCATCCACACAATATTAATGCAAAATCTCCGACTGATACATTTCGTCATTATTAACGTGAAAATGTACTCTCAGCTCGACATACACTACACATACATGCATGCACAAAAAATTCTGAAATCACTGATGCCGCGTACACAATCGTACAGTTTGCATGCGTAATCACTATACTGATCATGCGTCTAAGTGTAATTTTTGAACCCTATAAGGGTGATTGTGTATAAAATCTATCAGGAATATGGCACGGTAACTGGCGTAAAAATGGAACCTTTTTTCTTGTAATGGAACAAATGGAGCTAATATTCCTGTCATTGGGCCTGCCTTTTTTCATCTAGGCTTAAATATTGGTTTATAATATGCATACATGCAAAGCCCGTTTCCGCGCATTTTAGAATTTTAAGAGTTCCTTCATCAGAACTCGTTTTGTTATCTTTTGAATGTCTGCAGTAACTTCGTCTTTACTAAATGAGGTTTTTCTCTGTAGATCCTATCTCTTTCTATACATTATAACCATTTGGGGTTACTTGAAAAGTCTTTTGAATACATCTGCGCCGTCAATAAATAAAAACGTTTTCTTTCCTTGTCATCAAGGATAATTTTTTGGGTGAACATACTAGATAGTATGTAAATAGAAAGTAAGAATCAGTAGATGCCAATTTTATCCGTATTGTATATGAATATCTGGCCTTAATTTTGTGAAAATCCAGGATAGAAAGTACGCAGTTTCGATAAAAAAAAAATGGTTGCCACAACCAAAGAGTATACAACTACAAGAGTGCGCATCTAATACAACGAAATTTTACTATGTGGGGGACTGATATTGATACCCCAGTGTGCACATTGCCATGCCAGCATCAAGCAACTGCATAGTTGATGCAGTTGAACGACGAATATTTCCCTTTTCCTCAGAACCATTCATGTGTGTTAGTGTTCTTCTTGCATGATGGTGGGACCTCCTGTTTTATATCAACTTCAACCGGCTGAGTTGAAATATTATTTTCTTGATAATTAATATCGAACCCAGACCTTCTGTTCATCGCACTAAACATCGCGCAGCTAAGCCCGTCGTAATTCCTACAATTATTTTAAAATTCTCACTCCCTGTTGTTTTCTAAAAAAAAGTGCACTCGTCTGCAAGAACACATTTGTAAATTTGATTAAGCAGCATAGCCTTTTGTGATCACAGATATCGGTGGGTGTCTACTTTCGAAACCAACTGATGGATTTTTCTTTTGTTACATACTTGGTATTTCAGGGATTGTCCTGTTTCCACCTGTTTCTAAATATAGTCTTTTCTTTTTTTTGAACAGGTGAAAATCCCCAACAAGGCACGGAGAACCGAGAGCCCCTACCCAACCCATGGGGTGGCAGTGCAGCTACAAACAACCAAAGCTCAGGCGGCGGCGTTGGTGCCGGCCTCCCCCCAGCAGGAGTCCTCAACACTCCGGCCATGCAAAGTCTAATGCAGCAAATGAGCGAGAATCCCCAAATGATGCAGAGTTTACTAAACGCTCCATATACACGTAACATGATGGAGGCCATGGCCGCTGATCCAGAAATGGCAACTCGTGTCATAAACACCAGTCCCATGTTGGCTAATAATCCACAATTGCAAGAGCAAATGCGAACAATGATGCCGCAATTCGTTCAGCAAATGCAGAATCCCGATGTTATGTCAATGATGACGAATCCTCAAGCACTGAATGCCATTATGCAGATTCAACAAGGAATGGAACAGTTACGTGCAGCAGCACCAGGCGTTGTCGGTTCAATGGGAATACCACCACCGCCACCAGGGACAAATACCCCAAATACTACTACATCTAATTCACCTACAACACAGACGGGTGGAGCTAACCCCAGCCCAGCATCGGCTGGCAATCCACAAATGTTCAATGACTTTATGACTAGAATGTTGAATGGGATGTCCGCTGGTGGCAATACAAATCAAGCGCCAGAGGAGAGATACTCATCGCAGTTGGAGCAGCTAACCGCAATGGGCTTTGTCAACAGGGAAGCTAATTTGCAAGGTAAGCTAATGGTTGTTTGTAAATATTAACTTTTCTTAAGAACATGGACTAGTAACTTCCTAAACTGTAAATGAATATTTTGGGTAATATCTTGAAATACAACCACATGAGGTTTTTTAGCACTCAATGCTTGTACTATGTATATGACTGAGTAGGTACCAACTAAAGTATTTAGCTGCGTTTCTCGTGAAAAGGAAGCATGGCTCTGACCTCTGATATCTGATAAGCCTAGGCGATAAGGTCATGAAAACACTGATAAATCGCCAGCTTATGAAATATCTTATTTTCTTTTTCATCTCGACAGGATTCTGTTCGAGCCTTGTATCCTTGTTTTCTTTCTTGGAGTGACACCTCTATATCCGAGATCGCGCGCTTTTCTTGCTCGTATTTCTTTCGTGTTCTTCCCTTGTTCTTTGCCTATAGAGCTCAGTGGCAGCTTTCGTCTTCACCTGCAGCTTTGCCTTGCAGGCCTCTTTCTTGGCTGCGAGCATCTTATCAAATGATTTCTTGCTGGTCGGCGCAAGAAACCTAGCACATCAGTTGCGACTGATCTAATGGCTTGTTGCCATAGTTGCCATCGTTCTTCGACATTAGATGCTGGAAGTATGGTGTTAATCTTGAGGTTATGGGATACGCGTTCTGCGAAGGACTTGGTAGTCTCTTGCAATTTCAGTCTTTCGACATTAAATTTGTCCACAGTATTTCGCATTTGTCTGTGTATATCCACATTCTTACCTTGGCTGCAACAAGCGTTCCGAGTCGTGTTAGCCTTTCTGTATGTTCGGACATGCAAAATACTGGATGTGTGCCTCTTGCCTATCGCAATGTGATCAATTTAATTGCCCGTTCGTTGATCTGGAGACCGCCAAGGTAAGGTGAGGTGACAGCGTAGCCAGTTAGCATAAGTCCGTTTCCAAACCTAGTGTCGTGTATGCTGTGTTTTCCGACTATACAAGCAAAGATGACCTCTTCTCTTGGTTTTGTGTTAAAATCTGCCAGCAATCTTGGTAGTGGCTCATAAGTTTTCGCAATGTGATTTTTTTCCTCCTCGGAGCATGATATAAAGCGTATGTTAGCCTTGCGAGAATTTCTACAATAATGTCTTCGAAAAAGAATACTTCTTGCCTGAGCCTTCGTTTCAATTTTCTTTTTCCGTGAGACTGTAGGGCGGGTATTTCGTATCAGTCATTATGTTTATGTTTATCACTCAGATTACCCCCAAACATTATTAACACATACAAATTTAAAATTAAGTTTAACCATTTCGTTTTCTTTACCTTTTCAGCGCTCATCGCAACGTTCGGCGATATTAATGCAGCAGTCGAGCGGCTTCTTGCGTTAAATCAATTATCTTTAAGTTAACGACATTAAGTGTAAACTGTTTTGGGACTTTATAACGTTACAATTTTAATTGATTTCACATATTTGTTGCGTTGGTCATTATTTTCAAACAAAAATTGAATAAAGTATTTTATTTTTTGTTGCAAATCTCCATAAATTACCCCCAAACATATGACGATTAATATTCAAATTCCATCCTTTCGCTTCAAAGTTTCCGGCTAATGATTTCAACAATCAAAAACTAAATTATATCTAAATTTGTTGCACAAAGCACAAACATACATACATCTATCTAACATACGTTATTTCATTCTATAAGGGTTTCTTTCTTTCTGTTGTGCATTGCAGTTTCAATGGATATATGTTGTACGGTAAAAGGATTCGATTTCTTTTATTAAAGATATGAATAAATAATAAGTGTGAGTAAACATTTCCGTTTAAACTAACTAACACAGACCTACATATGTAAACGATGTGTTACTTTTTAATTCGCAATATGATGCTGCAAGATTATTGTAAATTTCTTTTTATGCGAAATGTGTATTTCTCTTAAAAGAAATAAAAAAAAAACATAACCTATGTTATTATGTTGCATCCTTTATTTGATTATTTTCTTTTCTTTTTGTAAAATGAAGAATTATAGTAAAAAAAACTTTTTTTCTTCTCTATGTAATATATAAACCTACAATTAAATGTCATTCCAGGTAAACAAAAATGCGATGATTGTAAGTGCGCATTTGCGAAATTAAAATAAATTAAACGTTTATTTTCAAATAAAATAAAAAGACAAATAAACAGAAATGAACAAAAAAACAAGATTTTACAGTCGATTTGTTGTTGTTTATACAAATAAAATTATCAACAGGGTCGTTGGCGTACATATGATAAATGATTCAAATTGTTAAAAAAATGTTTGGACCATTTGCTGATAGGGCATGGTTCTGGCCAGATCTGGGTTTTTGACAGATGGCGCGTGAGTCGTGTCAAGTTGCCATGTGCTTTTTATTCAGTATGTATTGACATTGTATCATGGATAGACCCGAACAAGGTTTGCAAATCGTTCAATTATATTACGAAAATTCACCCAAATCCAGTCGGAAACTAAACTTTCCGCTTTCCGGATGTGCATCAACCATTCATTTCACATCAGCAAAAATCAGCAACCTCTTCTGGTGTCCCCTTGGTAAAATTCCGATCTACGTCGGGTTTCTCATGCATCATAAACTAAGCGCTCTTATTATTTGGTGCTGGTTTTTTCATTTAAATTTTTCCTAAACCACCAATTTTTAACAAAAAATCAACTCAAACTTAAATTAAATCATATTACTGCTTACATTTTGCTCACAATATTTCCGCGAAGAACAAATGGCCGTGTTCCGTGTTTTAGTTTTACGAAGTTAACTTTGCCAATGCACTGGGCCATATTTTAGAACGAATATCGTTGAAATCACTTCGTTCTCTTTTAAATTCGATTATATAATACGAGTATCGTTCTTGATTTTACGATACTCGTAATTTCTTACGACTGGCATTGGGCAATCGTATAGCTTTCGTTTTCGTTGAGCTGTCATAATTTTCTCGTTTTACACAATCGCGCTTTGTCGTGACTATCGTTTACTTCTGTTTCGTTTATTTGCCGTTCGTTTCGTTTTATGTAATAGAGCCCCTGTTCTGATTGGTCAATCGAATATTTTTAGTCACGTGACATGGTCGGTTGACCAATGAGAACAATGCATCGACAAAGTTAACTTGGGAAAGCTAAAACCCGGAACACGGCCAATGTCGGAGACCATCGGAGAGAAATGGACGTGTGGCTGTCAAAAACAGGTGCAAAAAATGCAACCCATGTCAATGAAACGTAGACTGCCAATGTGCGTTACGCTTTGTCGGAGAATTGTTCCGAACAAATAATCAGAACGATTACCATGAAGTAAAATTTCCCGATTCGTACAAAATCGGAGAATTTTTCTTTCGGAACGGATACCATGATAGGTCCTAATATTCACTATTTGATGACGCGTCCAGCGCGTTGTGTTGTATAGCTAACAGTTCAGTGCAGGCGAAAATCGCGATGAATCGATTCGGCGCCGTTCTCAACAACTAGGCCTGTCATATGGAACAACATGGGCGATTCTACGTAAAGATCATGGTTTGCAGGCATACAAAATTCAGCTGACGCACAAATTGAAACCGGCTGACCTTCCTTTGGGTCACCGTTTCAGAGAATGGGCTCTCGAGAGACTTGCTGAAGATCCTCTGTTTTCGACCAACATTTTGTTCAGCGAAAAGATTGAAGCATTGGAGACCAACATTACCCGTATTACCCGTGATACCGACGAATATGCTCGAAGGTGTCATCGAAAATTGGAACGTCAGCATGGACGAGCTACGGCGCGAGTTGCGGCCAACATTTGAAAGTAATTATCTTTAAAAAGTAAATGTCAAGAATAGTTCTTTAGACTGTCGGTTCTTAAACTGTGTTCCGTGGAACTCTGGGGTTTCGCGAAACAGTTTACAGTTTCGCGACTTTCTTGAATTAAGAAGAGTAAAACGTACTGGGGGGTCATTCCGTAACTTTGAAAACGATTATCACTCAGACGGTAGTCGAGACCTCATGAACAATCGCTCAATAATCGTCTGTGATTTGACGCTTATTGTTTTAAGTGAAGTTATTAAAGGACATCGCCGACAGCAAAAACGACTATTGATCTTACGTGATGCAAGATCAACCGTCGAAATGGTATCGTCAAACGATAATCACTTTACGGAATGGGGCCCCAGGCTATGTTAAATTTGCTCCCCTTTGTCCAACGTATCGTATAAGTTTGAGAGCCACTGCTTGCGAATAATAATTAATATTTCACGATATATTTGAATTGTTGTGTTATTCCGCATTTAAAAAAATACATATTGATTGATCACACTTTATTTAACCCCTGTATTAATAAATGCTGATTAACTAATCAATAACTAATTTGACAGTTTTCCCCATAAGAGATACACTCGCAAAAGTCAAAAGTTAGTCACTGATTAGCTAATCAGCGTTTATTACTAAGGGGCAAAATGCATACACGTTATTCATTCGATTTTTAACGTTTGAGTTAACCAATGTTTTAGATAACGTACGTGGAAAATTTCTTCTGATATCATTTTTGTTGAGGCCATCGACTACTTTGCAAATTCAATAAGCTGAAAATGTTTTGTCGGTCCTTTTGCTGTGAAATTATCTATTGAGCCATGCAATCAACGTCGGCTTTATTAGCAAAAAATAGTAAAACAGAATTGCTTTGGGTTTCATTGCTTCCATTAGCTTTCAACGTCTTTTGCAAAATACCAAGCGAAATTCAAAAATTCACGCGAGTAAATGATTCAAGTAACGATATTCTTTATATTTATAAAATATATATGTGGTCGACCCATGCGTTACGAATGTAATGTTTCATTGATCCGCCTTCAAAACTTCATTAAATCCAAATAACGATGAAAGAACAGGGCCAAAGGGGTGTTTTGTCATTTCCTCGGGGATACATATTTAAATAGACCAAATGGTACCAACAAATGCAACAAATTGGTTTTAGATCGCAACCCCAGCAAACCTTTATATCGTATTTTGCTGGTTTCGATGGTAGGTACATATTGCGTAAATTTAGGTTTTACAAAATATGGAATTAACCGCCATAAAACCTGTGCCTTTTGCATATTATTATCTAAAACACCGGCTGACAAAAGAATTCCGACGAATGCATCCAATTCACTTTCGGTCACATCATTCAAAACTTTTTGTTATTTTTTTATTTGGATTCGCTGTAGACCGCATAACGATTTGTTTTACTGATTGAATTGTAAATTTGATGTGAACAATTTCTTGAACACCTCAATTGGAATAGAGTTTTGTTCCTTTGGTCCAGCTCGAAAACGAATAATAATCATCAGCGAATAACACTATTCGGTCGACTTTTTGCCCATTTTATTCCGTCTTTATCATTGGCAGCATTTTATTGTTCAGCTCATAATTCTCAACCTTTCCTTATTGTCATCACTATCATGCACTTCAGTTTTCAAAAGTTTTCAATATCTTCGTTAAAACATATCAAGATCGCCGTCATTGTACATGAATGGACCAATTTTTTCAAGTCCTTTGCCATTTTCAGCGGCTCTTTTACGTTCTAAATCATTAGCCAAAGTCTCTGCTATTCACGTATAAAAATTGTCATCATCATTACCACTGAGATGAAGAATTCAATTTTTCATTCATTTTGATAAATTTGAACAGAACAAGGAAATATCGTAGTTGAGGCACAGTCGATGCTGAGGATATAGAAGAACCACTTCTTGCGGGCTGTTTAAAGGCGAAGAAAAACAATCTCCCGCTGTCAGGCAGAACGAACCATTCCTTATTGGCGACGACACCGAAAACTACCGACCAATCGCAATATCTAAACTTAAGACTAACATGACAGCAGGAAACGACGGCTTTCCCGCAAAGCTTTATAACACCGGTGGAAATGATTTGATAATTAACATTCACCAACTCATAAGCACAAATCGTGCTAAGAGATTTTAACGCAAAGGTATAGGGAGAGAAGACATCTTTAGCAGTATTGTCGGAAAACACAGCCTACACGACGACACGTCTGGCAACGGACTTAGGCTATTTGACTTCGCTGGCCACTATAGCCAGCACAAGGTTACCTCACCTCGATATCCATGAAGGGACATTGCGGTCTCCAGATCAACGAACGGGCCACCAAATTGATCACATTGATAGACAAGAGGCAGTATTTTGGATGTCCGAACATTCCGACTACTTTGTTGCAGCCAAGGTAAGAGTGCGGATATCCACCACGCCACAAAAAACCAGAAATACTGTGAAAAAATTGAATGTCGAAAGACTTCAATCGCCAGAGACCGCCAAGGCCTTCGCGCAACGCGTATCCCTCTATTAACACCATACCACCAGCATCGAATGTCGAAAAACAATGTCAACGAATCAACGATGCCAACAAGCCATTAGATGAGCCGCAACTTGTGTGCTAGATTTCCCGCGCCCACCAGCAAGAAATCCCTTGAATGAGGAATGCCGGCAGATGCTCGCAGCAAAGAACGAGTCCTACAAGGCTAAGATGCAGGTGAAGGCGATAGCTGACATTGAGCTCTATAGGCAAAAAAGAAGGGAAGCGCGCGATCGAGGATATAGAGAGGTGCCACTCCAGGAGCGAAGTTTGCAAGTTTAACCAATGTGTAAAACGTCATCCTGTCAAGATGAACAAGGAATTATTGTAGTTGAGACAAAGCCGATACTGAGGATATGAAAGAACCACTTCTGCAGACTGTTAAACGGCGGTGACAAAAAACATACCGCTGTCAGGCAGAAGGAACCATTCAATATTGGCGACGACAGCGAAAAATACCAACCTATCGACCTAAGTGAAGTGACAATAGCCATATCAACACTCAATAGCTTAATAAGGCTGCCGAAAATTACTGACGACCCAACGAGCTTATAAATCCGGTCCAAAATATCTTGGTAATCAATCACCAACTCATAAGCCAAATCTGGTCGGATGAAAGTATGTCTGAAGAATGGAAATTGATACCCACAACCTAGTCATCGACTTCAAAGCCGCATACGACAGCATTTTTACCGCCCAGAATTATCGCTGCTCCATCAGGGTCGGAAACGACCTCACCGACACAATCGATACCAAAAAATGATTTAGGCAAGGCGATGCACAGTCATGTGACTTCTTGAAAGGTTTACTCAAAACTCAGCCAGAGGCACAATCTTCCAAAAATCGGTGAAACTACTAGCATACGCCGACGATATTGACATCATTGGTGGAACTTAACGTGATGTAAATAAGGGTAAGACTAAGTATATGCTGGCAACACGAAAGGGCATACAACATCGACGAATTGGGTAGAACGTCACCATTGACAGATATAACTTTGAGGTAGTACGGGACTTTGTCTACCTCGGCTCCGCTATTAACTTTGACAACAACATCTCGTCAGAAATTAAATGAAGAATTACTATTGCCAACCGTTGTTTCTTCGGGCAATTCAATAGTAAAGCCCTCACTCGAACTACTAAGGAGATCCTATAAGACCCTGATCATCATAGTCCTGCGCTGAAGCATGGATCATATCAATAGTAGTATCGAGCTGCATAGCAACAGAGTCTTCGATTCCCAGGCAGACGTTGGGCGCAATAGAGGAATACCTCGCCTTAAGTGGCACGCACAAGTAGAAACCGATGCATGCTGTTGAGGCAAAGGTTCATTTCGGACTGTAGCGCCAATTAAGTAGGTAAGATCATGCAAGGCATTATGCATGGACCGCGTCTCTAACAATCTGTTACGTTGATAAACTATGCAGAAAGATATTTTACTTAATTTATTACGACCAGTACATATACAATACATGTAATTCCTTGGTTCCTGTCTCTTAACTATTAAAGCTAAAGGATATATTGCAACAATCCAGCTCCATCTTTCTTTAAGGTACAAGCAAGACCATGGTTTGAATATGCTTAAAGTTCGCTGAATAGGTATGGGTAGTGTAAGCACACTGTAAGCAGATTCATCAAAAGCGATTACCCATTAGTTGCAGTGATCAAATACACTGCCGCTGATAATGACAACACCTGGGAATGGAGTTACCATCCTAAACACGCATTAGACGAATATACTCTAATATTTAACTACGATTATCCCTATACCGTTTACGATATTTAAACACTGTCCACCCACAGAAACACATTACCCGCAAAAGAAAGTAAAACCGACAAGTAAAGCAATGCATACCACACCACACCAATACAGGATTTTCTTGTTTGCGGCTTTCGCTTTGCCGTTCTTCGGTGTTGAGCCGAGATAGTGGATTCCAATTCCAATTCCAGTTCAGACTTCAGTGCTGTGTTTGGTTCCGCGGTGGTAAATTGCGTCCGTGTATTTCGTGAGTTTTCTCAAGCGAAAAGAAAATAAGAAAAGAAAATGTATCTCATCGAAGATCTATCTCCCCTCTACGAAGAACATTCTAATGAATGAACCTACAGCATCTAGCTAATTGATAACTTTGCAAACGCATATTTTCTTGCTAATCGAAGGCATAAAGTTAAAGTCTATCTACCAACGTGCACGTATCTGCGAAAAACGAAAAGTGAATCGATACAAATCAATGTTTCAAAGTATATCGTATTACGCCTTGTGTGTGTGCTTGCATTTTTTCTGGAATAAAAAAAAATAATTAGCAGGGACGATGTGTGCAAAATATTCTCACGAAAAGTGCGCGATTGTGCTAAGTACCTATCCAATGTAAAAGTGACTAACTACAAGTGCCACCAGAGTATGTTTATCTGTTTGTAAAGAAATACCACGATTAACAGCAAATTTCAAAATGAAAGGAAGTAAAAAGATATTTTCAATGGAATTTATATACGGTAAGTCGGACGTAGTCGCTGAGATTGCATACACTTACATGGTGGTGGGATAGTGTGTGGTTCTGAAAACTTTAGGAATGCTCATCAATTTCGATGCTTTGACTTTTAAGCATAACCAGTTCTTGAAGAATTTCTCAAAGTTTAGGCTGTGGAGTCTGTGCGGCAGATAACTAACTTCATTTCTGGTTCAATTCGACCGCCTCGAACTGCAACTTGTATTAGTCGAACCGAATTTTTTAATCAGTAAAATATCAAATGGTAGGCAGGTAGGTAGGCTATTGTGTGCTTAAGAGTGGCGCTTCTGTAACTTCCGTAGCAGGTGTTTTGGAACGGCTCGCGCTCAAAACAAATGGCAGGTGCTATGCACAGCAGCGTAAAGGGTCTTGCCCCTGTGCATACGGTCGCAATTAGAATAAGGAATTTGTAGGAGGGGTGAGCCTGATGCAGAAGAATGTAACGGAAATTAAGGAAATGAGAGTGAATCCAATGACGGACAAAAACACAACTCCAAGAAACAGGTTTAGATACTCGCTTATATAGGTGTAGGATAAAATGTCTAATCGTGTTCTGTAGGAATTAAGATACACGTTTGGTGGGGTGTATGCAAATTGTGAAAAGTTATGAAATTCAAATTGAAATGTTGCGATTTTGCTTTTGATTTCTGTTAGCATATTAAATACAACGAACGGAATAATTAAATTATGCGTGTATATACGTAATGGAAGACCATCTGGTCGTTTGCGATTAGAGGTCGTCTAGAATTCCCGCATATTTTTGTGGGGAAATAAATATCGCGATCTAGCTACCCTCATTGTGTTTAAAAATGACTAATACTAGCATGTAGGTACATAAAAACAACGATACAGGCATGTCAGAACGTGTACAATTATTTCTTTTTAAAAGGGGTGAAATGAGACATGTGAGTTGGTAGCTATCCCGCTACGTGATTTATGAAGTAATTTTGTCTTACTTCACAGCCCTTGTTTCCTTATTATGTTGTTTTAAATACGCAGTATCCTTTTAACTCATATAAGACTTTACATGGAAAATAAAAGCAAAATTGCATAACCGGATGAGTTCGTAGATGAACTCTTTTGTTTATGAAATGTTTATTTGTAGGGATATGTACTAGATGTTTAAGTAAATGCATATAACATACGTTTAAAATTGAATTTCTTATTAAACTGCGTCTACATGTATCTTATCCCCCGTATTAATAAACGCTGAGTAGCTAATCAGTGTCTTACTTTTGACAATTGCGCGAGTATTTTTTATGGGAATAGCTGTCATGTTATTCACTGATAAGCTAATCAGCGTTTATAAATACAGGGGTATAAGAGTAGTGTAAAATTCATTCTGACTGAAAACACCGATCGATAAAAAATGTTGGTTACTGCAACGAATATAAATCGTATCAAGCAATTTTTCTATCACATATTTAAAAAATTTGACAGGTTACTTTCCATTGAAAGAACCTGCATGTTATCAGGTCGAGAAGCGGCCTTACGGTATGGCGGCCGAACTTTTAACTCCTAGTATTATTTTCATGTCTAACACGGAATAGTCTATTGCCGAGATATAATTCTAGGATATCGTATAAAGATCCTTTGAGAAATTGATCTAATTTGAGCATCAAAGCCTTGCGAGACGTCCAGGAATATGCTTGAGAATATTATTTTTTTCTTCGAATGCTTTCTCGATTACGTCAGTAATTCAGTGCTCCTGGTCAGTCATCAAATGTTTATTTCTTAAACCAAGCTGGTGGTCAGAATATTTCTATTCCCTCAAAAATGTTGGATATGACTGGAAGAACCGAAAATGGACTATATGATTTTACTTCATTCAGCAGTTTCTTGCTTTAAGAATCTTCATGACTTCCGCTCTTTCCACTTACATTTGCACGTGTTTTAATCTGAGCGCAGCATTTATTTTATGGAGAAACTTAATTATTGCTTTTCTTGGTAGAACTTTGAGAACTCCTCCGTTGATTCAATCATAACCAGCAGATTTCTTAGGTTTAAGATTCCCGATCTCATGTTATAGTTCTCTTAGGCCCGGTTTTTCGGTGCGAGGTCATCCTAGTTTCGTGATCAAACTCGAGTTAAGTCGAGAATAGATTTTCAGTCAATTTAAATCCAGAGTTAACTTCGAGTTAACCCAGCAAGTTTGGTGAGTTAACTCCAGTTGCGCATTTCAAATAAGTTAAGGTCGAATTTACTTATGCGCCCTAGCTATGAATCAAAGAATATGCTGGCAATCTAGCCTGAACATATTAAACATTCAGTTTTTGATCAGGTGTATGTCGCTGTATTCAAACAAAATTATTCGTTAATGAATCTTCTTCTCCATAGCCTGCCTACGTAAATGGGACAAATCACTCAAAAGACAACGGATTTGTATACCCTATCCCATAGGGGTATATTAGTTTTGACATTAAGTTTGGTACATAGAGAAATAATTTATATGGATATACCCAAAATATATATCTGTCTGTCCGTCTGTGTGTCACCGATTTTTGGGCAATAAATATTGAGCAAGATTGATGAAATTTGGTATATAGGCTCTCTGTTCGGCGAAGCAGAACAAGTGTACATTTTTTTAAAATTTGCCCTTAACCACGCCCACTTTTTAGTAAAACGTTGTTTTTGTGCAAACGGTTAAAAATTTTGAAAAAATATCTGAACAACATAATTAGACAAATCCAAGCCCACTTTCAGGGGGTGTTTTTAATAAAAAAAAAACTGTTTTTGGCAAAAAAAATTATTAAATCAAATTTGGCAAATTTAAAAAAAAACGTTTCATGAAAATATTTCTACAATAATACTACGAACATTTCAACTATAGATCATTTTAACCCACGCCAAATCTTGGGGGCGTTTTCCTAAGAAAACCATTCGTAAAACCTATCCCATGGAAAGACGTCTTTTTAGTCGATCGATAAGATATAAAGAGAAACTTTTTGAACTGGATATGGTGACAGTGTCACTTTTTGTGGATATTTATTTTAAGGATTGATTGAGATTGGGTACTCAACGATTCGCTCAGTGAATTTTAGCCTTCTCATATGCTTTTAACTGGTTTTGATACCGCCCATGCCTCAGTATTGTTAAAAAGTTTTGCAATATTCAGGGTCTTGTATAGGATGGTCCTTAGTAGTTCAAATGAGGGATTTATTACAGAATTTTCTTCCTAGCGCGAAAAAACAGCGGTTAGCAAGAGTACTTATTCGTCTGATTTCTAATAAGGTAGATTTCTATCGATGTAGCCAAAGTCCCTTTTTTCCTCAAAGTTAGTCGATTGTTAGGTTCTGTCAAATTCGTCGATGTTGTGTATCATTTTTTGCTGAGGGCATATACATACATATGATCTCCTCGTTTACTGCTAAATGAACTTTAGCCGCTTCATTCTTTATATTTACTGGCAAAGGAGGTGGTGACATCTCGTATGGTCTGATCAGTGATGTCAATATCGTCTGCATAATAGGTCGTTGTTGATCTTGTTGGAGCAGTGGAAAATCTTCATTGGCATCCTCCACAGACGGTTGTGCTTGGCCATTATATAAAAAAAAACAGATACGATTCTGTAAAGAAGGTTTTAAACATGATGAATAGTTTGTGGACATCTTTTTACATGTTGTTTACATCATCATTACTCAAGTGGAATCTTATGCTTCATTTTGCTGACATGCCATAGTCATTCTGTACTTTTTTGGTTAGAAAACTTAACGACAACTTTTTGAGCAGCTCTTATCTTTGCCAGCAGTGTTGCATTGTAGATTTCATTTTTAACTGTCATCTCTTGCCGGATTTCTATATCAAAACAGTGGTTTCTGGTAAGTGTGTGAAACCCGGTAAATCAGTTGCGACCGATCTTACATATTGTAGACAACGTCGCCATTAGTCTTCGATATTAGATGCTGGCTTTATGACTTTAATCAAAAGGTTGAGTGATACTCGTTCTACACATGTCTGGGTGGTCACTTGTGATAGCTGTCTTCCAAGATTTTATTCTGTGGCTTTGGCATATTGAATATCTGCCTTTCCACCTTGTCTACAACAAGGAAACAGTCCTAGTCGGTATTGGTTGCTTGGATGGTAAAACATTTATTGTATAATTTAATGTATGTGGTTAATTTGATTGACCCTTTTGTTGATCCAGAGGCGGTCATGTTCGCTTATGGATGTTTAGGTGAAGAAACCGTTATACAGCGAAGTGCCTGCAGACTGCGTTTTGCGGTAATCACCCTTTACAATGTTAAAATCGTACTTCGGTAGTTCTTCATAAGTTCTGTCTAAGAGCTGGAAGAAACATTCCTTATTAAAGTCATACATATAATAGTTATGAGGACGAATTGAGCGTTAATACGGATTGTCACAAGGCATTTATTAATTTTGTTGAAGCATAAGACTTCTTACGTAAGTCTGTTTCTTTTAACAAATCCCCATGCGAATTGTTTCAGCTTTGTTTCTAATTTTCGCAGCAGTTCGGATGCACTTTCTGCTAAGCGTTTTAATTTTTTAATGCATCGTTGTCAATTTTTGTGTCTCTTTTAGCAAGGTTGTCAACAATAAAGTTGATCCACTTCGAGTCTTTTGAAATTATTCCCGAGTAACTAAGTATGTAACTCAAAACAGAACCCCGAACCTGGAAAGCCAGATCCATGTTTTGACCTGAGGATAGAAGGCCGGATATTCTGTAACAATCGTTTTCACATGGCTTTATTATTTGCATGGCTATACTTATACTAAGATCTTGAACAACGTAAATATAAAAAAGAGAAAATAATGATTAATAAAAACTCCGTGCATTAATAATAATTATATCATCATATTAAGTGACGGCCAAACTCCTGCATATTAACACTCGAAGCACTTTTTATGTGTTCCTGATCATTGTAGCATGTTCGAGGCGAAACTATGGTCGAAGAAAACATCTACCGCAAATATTAGGTTTTTCTCGAGCATCCTAGTAGCTACAAAATAATCGGAATGTGTTATGAATACAACACCAACCTTACTCGAAATGGGTAGATTTGGTTTCTTTCGCTACAATCAAACTTAAAGCAGAGCATGCTATCAGTAGATCACATTAGTATCAGTCGATAAAAACCACAATTATACATCTTAATTTTACCTCTAACAGTTTCAGTATCTCTACCAATTTCCAATGTAAAAAATGAAAAGCCTTCTAAAATTTATTTGTATAGTTTTGAATGAGTGGATGGGGGGACCCCCTGATATACAATGGACCAAATTTAGTAAAATTGTGGAAAGCTAGAACCCTCTATAAAGAATCCTAACCTAGCAGAGATTTCTGCAGAAACATTTTGGTATTGAAAGAGGACTACAAGATCCTCCATCCAGGCTAACCCCGAATCTACTCCTAACACTATCTAGTCCACCTGTCTTAGAAAGTCATCCATAGCCGCATTCCGTTCCTAGGAAGCTAGGTTGGTTAATATAAACTGACGGTAGACCCATATTTAACATATAAATTGGACCACACAATTTTCGAAAACATATATATTTTAAAATCTTTCAAATTTTATTTCAGATGTGATGCTTTGTAATTAACTACTACCACCATGACTTCCATACTCATGAATATTTTACGTTCTTCAATAATGATGCCCCATCAATTAGTTTTAAATGAAAGAAGCAAGCCCAGAAAAGTAATTCAATAATTGAACAAATGTTGAAACATATGCCTCCTATACAACCACCAGGGCAACCTCGTCCACACACCAGAGGCCTTCACTCCAGGCCTCCACAACCACTCAATATATCCACTCTATCTTCATCAACAATACCATCAAAGGGCATTGCCAATGGTGGACCAAGGCATACGAACCTGCTAAACATTGCCCCAACTACACCGACAAGTATTAGTAACAATCTTAATGTATTGGCAACAAATGGATGTAACAATCCGTACAGCAACTGTAATAACTATAACCTGGGATATCATTCCAAGCAAGGTCCAGGAGTTCGTGAAGCCCTTACAAGTTTGGGTCTTCTCTGTTTGGGTATGGAATCGCCGATTTAAACATTTTTTAAATCCTCTAAAGATAAGCATTTTTTTTTGTGTTTCAGTATCACTACTGCTGGCATTGCTCTCGCTTATTTTCTTATTGAAAATATCCCCAGGTGGAAGAGAGCTTCCACTGCAGCCTCCTGGACCAGCTACATCAGAGGACTACATTATAGTTTATGATGTTACCCTGGCGCTGTGTGCTCTGTCATTGTCGCTCAATCTCTGCTGCTTACTCGTATGTGCCATTCAATTTCTATTCGCGGTTAAGTTAATCAGAGGATCTGCAGCAAGTGGCCGGTAACTATTCTACAGGATAACAAAAGGAATCGATTGTATTTTTAAACTCACAAAAGATTTTGTTACAGAAGCAACAAGTACTTGCAGAAGTCCAGTGCTAGTCGAGTTTGCGCCGTTGGCGGATTTTTTATCTCAATACCAATTTTTCTCACAGGTAAGTTAAAATTTTATAAAATTACAGATTTATTTAACGCAATCACGACAGCAATTGGTGAGGCCTGATTCTTCTTGATCTTCGGCTTACACAGTTTACTTTGAAAGGAGCTGAGGTGAACTGGTGAAATGACCTTTCTAAAACTAAAGAATCCAGTAGTGAAAATTATCATAAAAATGGAAAATCCCGAAACCAGTGTTGCTAGATTTTTTTCGGCCATGGTTGGTTTTTAAAATCTTTTGAATTTAAAAGCTGGATTCTTAGGTTGCGTCGAATGAGGGACAGTCAGTAATTTTTTATTACTCATCGTTTTATTTGAGATTCAAAATAAGTTTAAAATAATGATAGGTTACTATGCTAATAACAATAGCTTTCCATAAGCTTCAAGAGGAATATAAACAAGCAGTACACTACTTGCTGTTAACTTAAATACTATTTCAAGCGTACCGTTCTTACAATTGATAAAAAAAACAATCCCCCTATTACATTCAACAAATTTATATATTCCTATAATTTCAGGTATTATACTATACACGTTCACGCAATTCCATTCGACGCCTGCTATAATAACCAGCGTACTTATCGGAATCGGAATAGTGTTCTGTGGCGGAGCCATGGTCCACAATGTATTTGTCTGGCAAAAAGAGAAAACAATTTGCGTACGCAATCATTCCTTGAACATGTCCGCGTTAAGTGCTATAACGCCGCCTATGCAGTTTCTAAATCCATCAAACTCAAACCACATAAATCTTAATTCGACGAGTCATTCGAATGCACAGATCCATCCCACATCGGTTACACCACTTTCACCGAATCATTCACATGGAAGTTTCAATCATTCCTGCGCCGCCGGATACTCAATACGTCCGTCCACTGCCACTCCGCCCACCCCAAAAGTACTTTCAAACGGATGTGTTCCTATAGGAGGTCGTGAAGCAAGTGGTTCTGTAAGCCCCGGCTTGCCACAGACTCTAGACATGAGTAATGTTACCAGTACTTCGCAACATGAACTGTCGACTTTAGTGTAAAATACAAAATAAGCTGTACTATTTAAATTATTTTAAATTTATCTTGCCCTATAGTAGATAAGTTAACTTTTTTGTTTAGTGTTGTATTTGGTTTCTAATCTTTTATACTATGTACCTGATGTGTTGTCAATATAGTTTTATGCAGAAGGGTATTTTTCAAGACAGCATGCTGTTTTTTTCTTCTCTTTTGAAACTTGCCTAAATGCTTATTATCTTTAATTTCATCTAATTTGAATAAAACAAACCATATACATGTGTAAAAAGAAATTACATTTATATTTAAAAAGATATTTAGTTTTATAAGTTTTATATACTTTATTAATGTAGGTATGATTAAATGTTAATTTTAAATCAACTGTACATATAAAAAAACCTTTGATGGCAATAAATTTAAATGTATCTCATATTCTGTACTGATGATTTCTTTCAAACAAAAAACATACTGCTCCCGTTTTATATTGTGGTTTCAGTTAACTAGCGACGTATCTGAACTTGGAATGTTAGAATCATTAATAGAAAGACATCAGGCTCTTGGAGCTCCAAAGCTAAGGTGTTATTTGTTCATACAAAACAGACAGTACTTCAAGAAATACGATGAGATGGAGTTAATTAATAAGTCACGACGAAGCTGCTGATTATTTTGTATAAACATTTGTTTTTGCAAGTCCAACTGTCAACACCATATTCTACTGAGCGTGAAGAATGAAAAGTGGTTTTATTAACGCAGACAAATCGCCCACAAATAAGAAATCAAATGAATGTAACGGCTAATGAGGATTATTTAAAAATGTTGAGGGACGCCGGAATTTATTTCTTTTAATTCTTTCTGGTTTGAATCAGATGGAGCAAGTTCTCACTTTACCAGGCCTGAGGTCGAATTGCCACATTAGCTATCGAGTGAGTGAAATGCATACGTTATCGAATGATCGAGTTACTACATTGGGATGATCACACACAAATGGTCACGTATCGTAAAAAGATTGTACTAGCAAAATTCTGCTACAAATGTCAAATGTATTGTTTTTCTGTAAATGTTATGAAAATAAATTGGCATATTTAAATTTTCTTAAATTTTAAATGAAGTATTGGTTGTATTTTTCATCTTCCGTGCTCGACCGAAAACCGCTTAAAGTTAGAAAAAACGGTAATTGGTGATCTAGCAGCGCTTTGTAGGACATTTTCTATCCAGGCGATATACTCTAAGGTGTTGTTGTATTTTGTTGTTTAATGTGATGCACACCTACTTATTAGCAAAATTCGGTCGAATGAAAGTATGCCTGAAGAATGAAACCTTATTAACGTTTGCCCGACCCACAATGCCTACATAAGTCTCCTGTTTAAATGGACACCAATTCCCCGGGTCCGCAGAATCTTTGATTCCCAGCTAGAAGTCGGAAGCAATAGAGGCAAGATGCACTCTCAGATGATTTCTTTAACATTGTATTTCATTGTACTTTTTGCAATAGGCCAAAAGGTCTGTTTACGTACAACATTTATTTCTATTGATTCTTATTATTATTACTGATTTTGATTTTAAAAATGTTTACTTATTGCCGATCCCGTACGCAAAAATGAGGGAGTTTAAAGAGAGCAGAAAACTACCCCATCATGAAAATCTGTAAAAATATTGGCGTGTTCCGGGTTACCTAAGTTAACTCTTATGAATCTCTGGAATGGATGGGAAATTACTGACGAAACAATCTACCGATTTTGTAACCTTATTTTTTGATTTAAAACCATTGAACATAAACAATTTTTGAAATCAACACAAGCACAAACAAAAATAAATTTTGTTGTTTACCAAATTAAACATGCATAGCATATGCATCGTGTAATAGCAGAGATCAGGTAAAGAAGAGATAGGGAACTTTCCAGGGGGGTCATTCCGTAACTTTTAAATCGACGGTAGTGGAGACGTCATGAGCAATCGCTGAATAATCGTCTATGATTTGACGATTATTGTTTTAAGTTAAGCGAATAAAGTGATATCGCCGACAGCAAAAACGACTTTTAATCTTACGTCATGCAAGATGTACCGTTGAAATGTTATCATCAAACAATAATCACTTTACAGAATGAGGGCTCAGGACTTAAATAGATTACCACGGTCCAACCAGTATACATTCCTTGTTTCACACACACTTGCTTGCAACCCAGCTAATTTATGTGTCAAAACAACACGTACAAAATCGGGCGATAAAGGGGAAGACGTACGAAAGTTCCCTATCTCTTCCTTACTCTTCTCTCTTCTGGTGTAATGGCTCATTGTTTCTTTTATGCCATTTCAAAGCAAACGGATAAATTTACTGTATTTTACTTTAACGCGTTCCCATACTTGTTCCTGAATTTGTTTCTCTTCGAGAGAATTTGCTCCCACTCCAAAAAAAACGGGGATTCTACTAATTTATACCGCACATAAGCGTGTGAGAGTATACAATAAAATATAGGGCTAAAATAGGTTTTAGCCCAAAACCAATTACATGCAGTCAACAAGAAGCAACACTCCATATCTAGGAGCTTTTTGAACTCATGTTTGTTTATCACTTGGATTTGATTTTCTTTCAGAGTCTCAATTATTTTTATATTAGCGATGTTCTAATTTCGTTATAGGTAAAGGATAATACAGGTTCCCATTGTCTGATCTATTAATCAAAGCGCTAATTTATTAAAGAAAATTAAAGCCAAGAAATGTTATGCCACTTTTATTTGATTTTAGTTTAACAAAGGTTAAAACATTCCCTGACATTCTCTCTCAAGCCTGGACAGCTTCCTTAATTCTTTTAAAAGTAAAGCGATAATCTCAACATTGAATTTGTAGTAATGCCTTTTATAGTCAAAATTTGTATTTTCCTGTTCTTCAGTGAAATCTTCGTCAAAGTATCGCCTAAATTTGGCTAACATGTTATTTTCACGTCTCTTATCCGAGGGTTTGTGTGTTTCTGAGAAATTTTCAAGATCTTCTCTTCTTTCTATGATGCTTAGGATGATATCCCACATTTCCAGGTGTTTACTTTTTATTCGACTTTTATCCCCAGATAGTATGGGATTAATCTCGTTTGATAGTTGTTCGCCATGTGATCTGTAAATAAGAGGATAATCTTAATCAACTGAATGTGTGATAAGTAGAATTTAAGTAAGTAGTATTTTTAAGATTATAAAGCCAAGAGAAGTGAATAACCTTACCGTTAGTTATTTACTACTCTTAACTTTACTGACTGACGACTTTAGATAAAGACTGAAGAAGAAGAAGAAGAGTACTGTTCCACAAATCGAAAAGTAGAATACAATGGTTAAATCGAAAAAATGCATGCATTTTCTTGCCGTCATAATTGTATTAGATGTATAATAGTAAACATGTAACATCCATCCATTGTCAAATCAGCAACGCCCAAACTTAGTTACTTTTTTAGAGCTATGAGATATTTTAAGCTATTCCGGTTTTTTCTTCTCTAAAAAGCCAAACTACTGCCACAGCCCGGCAGTGTTGCCGGGAGAAATATTATAAGGGAGTACTGCAGCCAAACAAGGGGAGTATTTTGAAAAAAAAAAGGATTACATACATTTTTTAGTCTTTAAAAATAAGTATGTGCACAAAATGTTTGTATACCCTATCCCATAGGGGTATATTAGTTTTGACATTAAGTTTTTAACATTATATACCTTAAAGTATATCAGCTAGCCATTCTCAGTCGATCTAGCCATGCCACTCTGTCTTCGTCCGTTCGTTTGTGTATGACCGATTTTTCGGCCCTAAGATACACTGAATTTTGAGCTAGATTGTTGAAATTTAGTATATAGACTCTCTTTGATATGAAGCAGAATAAACGTCTTTTCTGACCAAATCGTAAGAAATTAAAAAAAATAGGAGACTAAGCAAGAAATTTAGACTATCTCATTATATATATTTCTTCCATATATAATTTTTAACCACTTTTGCCGGGGCTATATTAAAAAAAAAAAGATTTTCACCAAAAAAGCATTATGTCGCCATATATCATTTTGATTCAATTTTTTGGGGCGTTTTCCTAAAAGAAATATATATATAAAAAAAAAAGATTTATATAAATTGTCTGTTCAACCATCCTTAAAATAAATGACCCCAAAAAATGGGCGTGTCTAAAACTGAATGGAGATGAAAATAGAAAATGTCAAATCTGATTGAGAAAGTATATCCTTTTTCATATGGTTCGGCAAAAAAGATATTTTTCTATGGGATCGTTTTTACATATATTGTTTTTAAGAAACGCCCCAAATATTATGAGTGGGTTAAAATGATGTAAAGACAAAAAGTTCATAGAATTACTCGAAATATTTTCATCATAATTGATGAACTTCCAGGAGATGTATTTACGTGAATATACACTTAACAGCAGTGCATAAGCAGAATCAATAAAAAACATCTTCTTGGGCGCTATTTTAAAATTAAAGGTTCGCATTACCTGAGAATATACAAAAATATCAAAGTTCTGAGTTTCGAGGTGTGGCCGAACTTGCCGAAGCACTCATTTTCATTTAATGAGTATTGTATGGATAAGGCATTTGACAGAAGATTGCAGCTCTCAATGATGTAGGCTCAGAGTTTACATTTACATAAATTGCAACTTTTACTTCGTCATTCTCACGCTAGCGTCGAATTCTGTAACTGCGTACATAATTACGCTAATCCCGCATAGAAACATCCCCAATCCACCATTGAGGATTGGAAAAGGTTGTATTTTCTATAGTGGCTATTAGCCTAACTGTACACTTGGATTCAACGGTGGTAAATGTACGTAACCGACGCAATAGCTGCGGACCAATCAGATGACTTTCAAATTTCAAATTGAAAGCTAATATTGAATTATAGCCAATATTGGGTGCTATTATCGGATGGCAAATGTCTTATGTCATTGAAAACTCTCATTGGGACTTTTACGTCTTGCGGCTTTTTTATAAAGTTTTATAAAGTTTATGAATTTTAAAACAAGATTATCCAAAAATATTTAAATTTTTGATTAAAATCATCGCAGAAAATTATTTTTTGTTTTTCAATGATCATGACGTTTTTTCTGAAGTAATGTTTGTCATTCCACCAAATTGAAACAAAATTTTATAATGATTCCTAAAGCCAGCTATGGAGGCAAGTTTTCAATTCCATCATGTTTTGTGTTCCAATGAAGTTGTTCAATGATGCATGTAGGGGTCCAGTTATAGCTGGACTCTTACCTGCAATACACATTATGTCCGCATTATGACGCTATATCTTTTGCCTCTAATCCTCAATTTGAATTGCGGATTGAAAGAAGAGTCAATTCCGGACACTTCCGAGAGATTCTTTTGTACAAATAGAAAACCCGATTACTTAGAAGCTTTTGAGTTTATCCGCCAAAAACGATCCTTTGGTCAATTGCAACACATAGCATTACAGTCAGACATAACTTTTCACAAAACAAAACATATAAGAGCAAAACCGTCTTTAAAAAATAGGATTGTTGTCAACCAAGCTAAAACTGACATCTACATAGTATATAGGGCCATAAAAACACCTGTTTAAAAGCTAGCTAGCTACACATTTTTTTTTAATATGAGAGCATATCACACAAATTTGTATACCCACTGATTACTTACTTACTTAAGTGGCGCTACAGTCCGGAATGAACCTGGGCCTCAACCAACATGCCTCTCCAATTAGCCCGGTCCTTAGCTAACTGCCTCCAGTTGCGCACTCCAAGTTGGTTGAGGTCGGTTTCCACTTGTGCGCGCCACTTAAGGCGAGGTCTTCCTCTACTGCGTCCGACGTCTGGCTGGGAATCGAAGACTCTGCGAGCCGGAGTATTGGTGTCCATTCGTTCTACATGTCCTAGCCATCTTAAACGTCCAATGCGGAGTTTTTTGACCAGGGGCATGTCGCTGTACAGCTCGTATAGTTCTTGGTTGAATCTTCGTCTCCATAGCCCGTCAACGCAAACGGGACCGAAGATTTTTCGAAGAATTTTCCTCTCGAATCTACCAAGGATTTCTTCATCCGCTTTTGATACAGTCCATGCTTCAGCGCCGTAGAGCAGGACTGGGATGATCAGGGTCTTATATAGGGTTTCCTTAGTAGTTCGAGTGAGGGCTTTACTACTAAATTGCCTTCTTAGCCCGAAGAAACAGCGGTTGGCAAGAGTAATTCTTCGTTTAATTTCTGACGAGATGTTGTTGTCAGAGCTAATAGCGGAGCCGAGGTAGACAAAGTCCCGTACTACCTCAAAGTTATATCTGTCAATGGTGACGTTCTGTCCAATTCGTCGATGTTGTGAGTCCTTTCGTGATGACAGCATATACTTAGTCTTACCCTCATTTACTGCTAAACCCATTTTCGCCGCTTCCTTCTCTATACTAGCAAACGTGGCTATGACATCACGTTGAGTCCTGCCAATGATGTCAATATCGTCAGCGTATGCTAATAGTTGCACCGACTTTTGAAAAATTGTGCCTCTGGTGTTGGCTTTGGAGTTTTGCACAATTCTCTCAAGAATCAGATTAAAGAAGTCACATGACAGCGCATCGCCTTGCCTAAATCCTTTTTTGGTATCGAATGTGTCGGTGAGGTCGTTTCCGACCCTGATGGAGCAGCGAGAATTCTCCATCGTCATCCTACACAAACGGACGAGTTTGGGCGGTATACCAAAACTAGACATGGCTCTATACAGTTCGTCTCTATAAATGCTGTCATATGCGGCTTTGAAATCGATGAATAGGTGGTGGGTATCGATTTGGACTTCTTGAGTTTTTTCCAGGATCTGCCGAAGTGTGAAAATTTGATCGGTTGTGGACTTTCCTGGCCTAAAACCACACTGATAAGGGCCAATCAGGTTGTTGGTAAACGGTTTCAGGCGTTCACATATTACGGCAGATAGGATCTTGTAGGCGATGTTGAGGAGACTTATGCCTCTGTAGTTGGCGCAGTTCAGAGGGTCTCCTTTTTTGTGGATCGGGCAAACGATGCTGAGGTTCCATTCTTCAGGCATATTTTCATCCGACCAGATTTGGCTTATGAGTTGGTGGATGTTACTTACCAAGTCATCTCCGCCGGCCTTATAGAGCTCAGCGGGAAGGCCGTCATTTCCGGCAGCCTTATTAAGCTTGAGTTTAGATATTGCTATCCTCACTTCACTCAGGTCGGGTGGTTGGCAGTCTTCGCTGTCGTTGCCAATATTGAATGGTTCGTTCTGCCTGACAGCGGAATGTTGTTCGTCATCGCCGTTTAACAGTCTGCAGAAGTGGTTCTTCCATATCCTCAGCATCGACTGTGTCTCAACTACAATATTTCCTTGTTCATCTCGACAGGATTCTGTTCGAGCCTTGTATCCTTGGCTTTGACGTTTTACACTTTGGTAAAACTTGCGAACATCGTTCCTGGAGTGGCACCTCTCTATATCCTCGATCGCGCGCTTTTCTTGCTCTTTTTTCTTCTTGCTGAAAAGCCGATGTTCTTCCCTTCTTCTTTGCCTATAGAGCTCAATGGCAGCTCTCGTCTTCACCTGCAGCTTAGCCTTGTAGGCCTCGTTCTTGGCTGCGAGCATCTGTCGGCATTCCTCATCAAACCAGGGGTTTCTTGCTGGTGGGCGCGAGAAACCTAGCACTTCAGTTGCGGCTGATCTAATGGCCTGTTGGCATCGTT
This sequence comes from Rhingia campestris, assembly GCA_932526625.1. Lineage (NCBI taxonomy): Eukaryota > Metazoa > Arthropoda > Insecta > Diptera > Syrphidae > Rhingia > Rhingia campestris. Next base: position 65,800,354 of record OW052182.1, read on the forward strand.
GCCATTGCTCTTCGACATTCGATGCTGGTGGTATGGTGTTAATCGAGAGGTTAAGGGATACGCGTTGTGCGAAGGTCTTGGCGGTCTCTTGCGATTGCAGTCTTCCGACATTAAATTTTTTCACAGTATTTCTGGATTGTTGTGGCGTGGTGGATATCCGCATTCTTACCTTGGCTGCTACAAGGTAGTGATCCGAGTCGATGTTAGCTCCTCGGAATGTTCGGACATCCAAAATACTGGATGCGTGCCTCTTATCTATCGCAATGTGATCAATTTGGTTGACCGTTCGTTGATCTGGAGACCGCCATGTCCCCTTATGGATATCGAGGTGAGGAAACCGTGTGCTGGCTATAGTGGCATTTCGTTCCGTAGCGAAATCAATTAGCCTAAGTCCGTTACCAGACGTGTTGTCGTGTAGGCTATGTTTTCCGACAATACTTCTAAAGATGTCTTCTCTTCCTACCTTTGCGTTAAAATCTCCCAGCACGATTTTAACATCGTACTTCGGTAGTCGCTCATAGGTTTTGTCGAGGAGCTCGTAGAAGCAATCCTTAGTTGTATCATCTTTTTCTTCCGTCGGAGCGTGAGCGCATATAAGGCTTATGTTGGCGAATTTGGCCTTGATGCGGATTGTTACTATGCGTTCGCTAATGTCTTGGAAACATAAGACTTCTTGCCTAAGTCTGGCACTTATAACAAATCCGCATCCGAATAGTCGCTGTTTCTGCTCACTATAACACGGTCCGTAGTATATGTCACAGTTTTTCATCCTCTTTTTGCCCGGCCCATCCCATCGTATTTCCTGGATGGCAGTAATGTCTGCTTTGTAGCAGTTTAGGGCTTCCGCTAGTTGTTCGCCTGCACCTCTCCTGTTTAATGTTCTCACATTCCAGGTGCAGATACGAACGTCGTTGTCCTTTTTTCGTTTAGCAGGGTCGTCAACAATAAAATCAGTCCTTTCCGAGGCTATTGGTTGCTTCGTAACTATGTTTTTTTTCTGTGGGTGGGTAGTTAACCCAAAGCACAACCCCCAACCTGGAGGGCCAGTTCCAATTTATTAGATACCCCTAGGACACCCACTGATTAACTAGATTAAATCCAATTATAGTGAAACAAATAATATAAATACACATTTTGTAGATCAAGCAAAGCGACAACTGAAACTAATTTCTAGAAACAAGACCCACAATGGAAAACCCACGTTTATGAAATTCTGAAATAAAATACATACATCAACACATTTACATAAATAAATACTTTTTAGGTAGTTGCAGAAAACACAGAATGCAAGGTAAATGCTATGTGGTGCTTCAATGTCAAGAGCATAGAGTTCAGTTTGTGTAACTAGATTATTATATAATCTGTTTATTATAAGACAGTAAATGAACTGAATTGTATATCTTAATATCTAAGTCGAACTGATTTTTGTTTTATAGTGCGTTTAGGAGCATCGTTTTAAAGAATCATGAAGGAGTTGACGGTTTATGGCAACACATTTCATACTCATTTCTGATGATGATGATTGATGACTTTAATCGATGGAATGATCATTTCGATACAGTTTTTCATCAGCACTTATATATATATTTTATTTGGTTCATAGTTTACAAATAAGCTTATTGCCGCACAATTTACATTTACAGAGATATGATAAGAATATGTATATCTTTCTACTGAGAAATAATTAAATGTTTATATATACAGTTTTAGGATTATTTGAGTAAGACAAATCTTTGAGGAAAAACCTCAATTTAACAAAAAAAAATAATAATAATTAAAAAATTAAATAAATAAATAAATAAATAAATAAATAAATAAATAAATAAATAAATTAATAATTAAATAAATAAAAAACAAAAATACTGCTAAATAATAAATAATTGATGAGGAATGACGACAGATGCTTGCAGCCAAGAACGAGGCCTACAAGGCTAAGCTGCAGGTGAAGACTAGAGCTGCCATTGAGCTCTATAGGCAAAGAAGAAGGGAAGAACATCGGCTTTTCAGAAAGAAGAAAAAAGAGCAAGAAAAGCGCGCGATCGAGGATATAGAGAGGTGCCACTCCAGGAACGATGTTCGCAAGTTTTAGCAAAGTGTAAAACGTCAAAGCCAAGGATACAAGGCTCGAACAGAATCCTGTCGAGATGAACAAGGAAATATCGTAGTTGAGACACAGTCGATGCTGAGGATATGGAAGAACCACTTCAGCAGACTGTTAAACGGCGATGACGAACATCATTCCGCTGTCAGGCAGAACGAACCATTTAATATTGGCAACGACAGCGAAAACTGCCAACCACCCAACCTAAGTGAAGTGAGGATAGCTATATCTAAACTCAAGCTTAATAAGGGCGCCGGAAATGACAGCCTTCCCGCTGAGCTTTATAAAGCTGGCGGAGATGACTTGGTAAGCAACATCCACCAACTCATAAGCCAAATCTGGTCGATTGAAAGCATGCCTGAAGAATGAAACCTCAGCATCGTTTGCCCGATCCACAAAAAACGAGACCCTCTGAACTGCGCCAACTACAGAGGTATAAGTCTACTCAAGATCGCCTACATGATCCTATCTGCCGTAATATGTGAACGCCTGAAACCGTTTACCAGCAACCTGGCCGGCCCTTATCAGTGTGGTTTCAGGCCAGGAAAGTCCACAATCGATCAAATTTTCACACTTCGGCAGATCCTGGAAAAAACCCAAGAATTCCAAATCGATACCCACCACCTATTTATCGATTTCAAAGCCGCATACGACAGCATTTATAGAGACGAACAATACAGAGCCATGTCTAGTTTTGGTATACCGTGCAAACTCGTCCGTTTGTGTAGGATGACGATGGAGAATTCTCGCTGCACCATCAGGGTCGGAAACGACCTCACCGACACATTCGATACCAAAAAAGGATTTAGGCAAGGCGATGCGCTGTCATGTGACTTTTTCAATTTGATTCTTCAGAGGATTGTGTAAAACTCCCGAGCCAACACTAGAGGCACAATTCTCCAAAAATCGGTGCAACTACTAGCATACTACGACGATATTGACATCATTGGTAGGACTCAACGTGATTTCATAGCCACGTTTGCTAGTATAGAGAAGGAAGGCGCAAAAATGGGTTTAGCAGTAAATGAGGGTAAGACAAAGTATATGCTGTCAACACGAAAGGATACACAACATCGACGAATTAGGCAGAACGTCACCATTGACAGATATAACTTTGAGGTAGTACGGGACTTTGTCTACCTCGGCTCCGCTATTAACTCTGACAACAACATCTCGTCAGAAATCAAACGAAGAATTACTCTTGCCAATCGCTGTTTCTTCGGGCTAAGAAGGCAATTTAGTAGTAAAGCCCTCACTCGAACTACTAAGGAGATCCTATATAAGACCTTGATCATCCCAGTCCTGCTCTACGGCGCTGAAGCATGGACCATATCAAAAGCGGATGAAGAAATCCTTGGTCGATTCGAGAGAAAAATTCTTCGAAAAATCTTCGGCCCCGTTTGCGTTGACGGGCTATGGAGACGAAGATTTAACCACGAACTATACGAGCTGTACAGCGACATACCCCTTGTCAAAAAACTCCGCATTGGACGTTTAAGATGGCTAGGACATGTAGAAAGAATGGACACCAAAACTCCGGCTCGCAGAGTCTTCGATTCCCAGCCAGACGTCGGACGCAGTAGAGGAAGACCTCGCCTTAAGTGGCGCGCACAAGTATAAACCGACCTCAACCAACTTGGAGTGCGCAACTGGAGGCAGTTACCTAAGGACCGGGCTAATTGGAGAGGCATGTTGGTTGAGGCCCAGGTTCATCCCGGACTGTAGCGCCACTTAAGTAAGTAAGTAAATAATAAATAAATCTGGCAGATTAATTTATAACAATATTGCTACAATTAATAATAAATAAGTAACAAAAAATATGTATAAAAATTTAAATAAATAATAAGGATAAGACAACAAAAAAAAAATAGAAAGAAAAATAAATCAACCAGGAAATATGTAAAAGAATTATTTAAGAATAGATAAATAAATAATGAAAGAAAAAAAGAAAAATAAAAAATAATACAAATAACAATTAATTAAATGAACAATTAAAATAAATAAAACATTACAAAATAACTTATATACAAAAATATAAATATAGATATTACATAACGACAAATTATATTCGGGAACAAGGTACATGAAAAAAACATGCATAATTGTACTAGTTATAAAGGTTTAGCTCATTTATTAAATAATTATCTGGAAAATCGCATCTATTCATAAATGTAACGCATAGTTTACGTATTCTGTAGGATATCAACTCAACATTTGCTTTATTATGTAGGTCTAATGTGGAATGATGCCAGGGAAGATTAAAAATCATTTTTAATAGTTTTTTCATCAGCACTTGCATTAAGTTTTCCCATTCGTTCTTCCATCTCCAAATCCATTTTTTTTATATAATAATCAATTTTGTTTTGTAGGCAGTAGGTCTGTTCCCGTACAAATAATTTTTTACTGATTCTCAATGAATTTTACTGTTTTCATTTATTGTCGTTCTCGTGCGCAAAACTGATTGTTATTAATCTTAAATTACTACATATTTACCAACCTTTTGAAACGTTTAAACAATTCATTCAGCTAAGCTTAAACCGCTGGATTTTTATTCTTCAATGATAAAGTGGTTGTAATTAAGGATCGATCGATCAGTAAAACTCTGTCGTAAGTAATGTAGCATATCTGGTGTTCCGCAAATTAACCATTTTGGGCCATTGCTTCTTATTTTTAATTTAGCAATATAGTAGTAGTAGTAGAGTATTGTGATTGTGAGTGCGAAAATTCGAAGTTGTGTTTTTTTTATAATTATTTTGTTTTGAGGTACCCTGAGTACAAAAATAGTTTACAAAAAGATACATTTCTGCCGCCTGAAGTCTGTTAGTTAAGCGCAACTACTTGGTCAATTTAACTGAGATTTCGTGTATTTGTTTTGTTGGATTTCCTATAGATTTTTTTTAATTGGAATCCTAGCCCCAAAATAAACGGTTTCTCCAATATAATGAAATTTTTGAAACGCAACTGTCTCGAAAACGGTTTTAATGATGTTAACTAAATTGAATACTTAGCTTCTACAAGTATCTTGAGTACGATGGCGTAAGCAGTTTTTCTTCAAAAATGCACATAAAGGTACTTTTTAATATTATAGAGTTTATAAGAACGACCGCGTTGATTTTTATGAAAATTAATAGGTAGTATAATATTAATATTCTGAATATGTGTTTGTACTCAGATTTTATATAACTGATTTTAGAGAGTGACCGGTATATGAAATCACCACATAGCTTTAGTAAATGCTATCGTTTGCGGCCTTGAAATCGATGAATAGGTTCTTCTTCTTTTTTGATAACATAAAAAATCTGGATTTACGGCTCATACAAAGCAGCTTCTCCCTTCATTTGAGTGTGCGAAGTTATTATTTTTGCCAAAAAGAAGAGGGCCTCCTGTTTAACGCCGAATCCGAAAGGCAAATTTAAGAAGCTTCTCATGACAGTGTTACTCTTGGTATTTGTCAGACTTTCGCAATAGATGCAGCAGTGAAAAATACTTAGGTGTTGTCATTTTCAACGCACTAACCAAAATTAGGTTAGGTTGCAGTGGCTGCGCGTTGCTCGTGTAGACAATATACGGCGGACTTACCATTGGATTTTCTCACAATTTCGACCTCGTTGTGAGGTGTAAGATATCCGCATTCTTACCTTAGCTATAATGCTGAAAGAAATATATTTAAAAAAAAAAAAGAAAATGGTCCAAGTCGTCGTTAGCTTTACGATATATTGGGACATCCAAAAAACCTGCCTTTTTCTAACGCAATGTGGTCATTTAGATTAATCTTTTATTAGTCGGCTATGTTCCCTTTTTTTGGAAACTTGAAATAAAGTCTGTCGCTTGTGACAAATCCGTATTCGTATAGTGTATGATTCTGTAACTTTTCAACCTTCGTTTGACCGGGCTATTCCATCGTATTTCTTGGATGGCAGAAATGTCTGCTTTATACCATCTTAAGTCCTCCACTAGTTATTCGGATAAACCTTTTATTTTAACTGTTTTATGAAAATGATTCCGTTCACTATAACTCGGACCCTAGTAAATTTAAAGAGTTCTATCATTCCAGGTGCTGATACGAGCATGGTTGACCTGTTTTCCTTTAGCATGCTTGTCTTTCCAAGGGCTCTTAACAGGTTCATAACAATGATTTTCGCCCATGAACCAAAGCATAACCGGTAGCCTATAGAACTTGTTCCAATTTATTAACCATAGGATGCGAGTCACTATGGTAGCGTTGGCTATTTCTGCTATAAGTTTCCTAAATTAACTGTTGACAAGCATTTTAAAACACCTCATGACGTTGGTCACTTTGTTCAGCTGCTGAATTACAAGAATTACAATTACAAGGATTGCAAGAACACCCAAATCTCAATTGGTTTGAAAGTTTCCGATTATAAACCATCAAATCGACGTGTATATACAAGATGTCCTTTATTTCAATGCATCTTTTATTTTTTTTTTTTTTTTTTAACAAAACAACTTTTTATGAATTAAATTCATGTGCGAGAATTTTTTACAACTTTTTTCTTCTGTCGTGCCAGCTTTGTTGAGGTTTCACTCTTTGCAGCGCTTTCTTCTGATCCTTAAAGATAAAATACATTGTTGTATGTCAGTCACATCATATATGATGGTCGATTGGCCTTACCTAACGATTCTTCTTCGGGGATTGCCGTTAGGGCAGCAACTGGAGAAGTTGGTTCTTTTGCTCGCTTTCTTTTTACTTTGCTGCTTTCTGTTGAGCTAGCGATGCTTACCGCGTCATCATCAGCATTCTCCTGAGAAAAAAAGAATTGAATATTAATACATGATCCAGGAAAGATGAAGGATACTTACTTTTAATGCTGAACTTCTGGTGACTCTTCGCGACGATTGACTGATGTGCGAAGAAATCGATTCAGTGTCGCTGATTTTGGCGTCGGCTGTTGGTGGGGAACCCTTCTCACTGGTACGAGATGGGCGACGTTTCGTTATTTTGGCTGGTGAGGCTGCAAATTGTTTCGCAAACGCAGCGGATTTCTCCATAACTGCTAGTTGTGTTCTTGTTAGCCGACGTGTTGCTTGGAAATCTTCACTTTGGGAAGTTTCTCCTTCTGTTTCGGGGGTTTTTACATCGCTGGTTGTCATCTTTGGGCTACTTTCAGCTGGATCTGGCGATGATTTGTCCTTTTTGGAAATGGACAAACGGCGTGGTGTTTTTAGCGGCGTGGTTGTAACATCTGCGGTTATACTTCTTGCACGCGTTGCCCTAGGCGTTGCAGCCGCCTTTGGGGTACTAATCAGCTCTTTGTCTACGGACATACTACTGCGGCGTCGAGTTTTCGGCGTGTTCGGAGGTTCAACTGAGGTAGCACTTGAAATGGAGGACAATCGGGAACGTTTTACGGTTGAAACTGACGGACTATCTGTATCACCGTCAATTGAATCCGAACGCAACTTGGATCGAGTTCGGGTTGATGGTGAACTCGGTGTTACATTTTCATCCAGAGTTTCCAACAGTAGAGAGCGACGTCGAGTTACGATTTGACTTGCCGGCACAGGGGGTAAGGAGCCGCCTCTTGAAAGCCTGCGACTACTGGGCGATGATGTCGCATCAGATTCAGTTGAGAGAGTTTTATTGAACGATTTCGATCGTCTGCGTGTAGGATAGGGTGTAAGTTCTTCATCGGTTTTTATTGGTAAATTTGATTCTTTAATTGGAACTGCTTCAGTTAAAATTGGTTCAGCAGTTGTCTTTAGTTTATCATCATCGACATCATTCTTCTCAATCGTCGGTGGAGTGGTATCCTTTGATGGACTATTACTCTCGGTAACACTATTCTGAGATGTGGTTACCTCGGTTTTCACTTCTTCTTCAATTGTTTCACTCGTAATTGCAGTTTCTTCGATTTGCTCCGTTTTCTTTTCTTCTTTAGTTTCCACTGCGGTTTTATTATCCTCCGAAGGGGCCTCATTGGATTCAATTTTGTTCTCTTTGTTGTCCACCTTTGGAGGACTAACATTTTCTTCATCTTCCACGAACAAAACGATATCCCCTTGTGAAGTTTCTAGCTCAGTTTCCATAACTACATCCGGAGATGATATTACCTCCTTGACATTCTCTTCTGCTTCATTAATGACTGGAAGACCTTCATTGGGTGATGGATCGACACTCGTTTCTTCAAGTTCAACTGCAAAATAAAAGTAATGCTTGTTATTGAATGGCGCCCAACTAGAGGGCATTTTTGGACAATGACTATGAAGAGTTTAACCGAAGCCTATCGACATAAGTGTAAGTGGAAATAAAACTTCTTCGTACCTGTGATAAACGTTTCCTTTCCCTTCGCTTCGCTAGAATCAGCTGTGGATATGTTTTCATTAAATACACTTCTATGCACTTGGAATTCTTCAACGTCACGCTTGCAGCTCAATGGTTCCACCTCAAAGTCAGAGTTGCTGCTTAAGACCGTATCTTGATTGCTTAACGCAGAGCAGCTGGTACTAGTCCTTGTAACTGTAATCGATAATCACTTGTAAAGAAAATACTATCCAAGTAAAAAGGTACCTACCTTCAGAAAATTGATTTGAGTAGGAGTTGCTGTAGTCATCTTCCACAATATCAACCCCATCGCTGTCTTCACCTTCATCGTCTTCATCGTCGTCGTCTTCTTCAACCTCAATTACAACCTCGCTTCCCTTAGACTCTTGCGTTCTACTTCCAAATTGTTCGGAGTTTTCTTCATAGCTTGTCGGCGAATTACTACGCGATGAAAGTAGGATTACTGATCCACTGTCATCGCTTTTGCCCAGCTCATTGGGTGCATTAGACTCGGAATCGGTTAGTTCCTCTTCAAGGTCTCCACTGCCACTGGGAGCATCCAAACTATTTGAGTTCTCACACGACAATGGTTGATGACTCTTTTCGAAGACCATTGTGTCATACACAGTCATGTCGACTGTAGTGTCCATCATTCGGTTTATCGTCGGCATAGCTGTGACACTTATTGTTTCTGTTATGTGTTGGCTTTCCATAGTTGGCATAAACGACAGTCCACCGACAATGGTAGAACGTTCCGAAAAGGTCACTTTCGAAGTAGTTTCGCTAACATTACCGACCTCAGTCGGGTCAACGCTAAACTTTGATTCGGTTGCGCAGACTCTCGATGACGACACGTGTGGTTTGAAGTCGATAACCGTATCAGTTTTGAGGACATTTCCAATGGATTTGAAATGCATTTGTTGCGTTGGGGCCGCAGTTTCAGTGGAAAGGCTATGAATAGACACTCGGCCTTTGAGTTGTTTTGCATTGCGCTGCAGGGAATACGTTGATTCGTTTGAACTTTCTGAAAATGCTCTCTTCGATCGTTTCTGATCTGTTAAATTATCCTCTATTATAATTTCGGAATTGCTGTTCTCATTAGCGTTAGTAACATCATCCGTTGTATCTGTGGCACATGGCAGTTGCACAGAATCACTTGTATTCACATGTTTAACGGCAAATCGTGAAACTACTTCGAAGTTGTCGGAGGAGTCTTGCTCTTCCGATTGTACTACCGTAGGCGCTCTTAAAGCCAATCTTGAACTCACTCCTTTCCTAGGACCAATGATACTCACTCTTGTTGCCGGTTCCTCTTTAGCATCTTCTATGAATGAATCAATCTTTGGATCAGTTGCGACAGCGTGCAACTCTGGTGCTAAGTCAGTGCTACTTCTTGTAAACACAGTCGTCTCAACTACAGCGTTTTGTTTCTCAACTTCACTGCGCATAGCAGTGATCCCATATCCTGAGGCAGCACTCAATTGCAATGCTGGTTGGATGTTCTCCGAATTTTGATTCAGATGCTTCTTCGAGCTGTAACTAGAGTATGATCTTAACGACTTCCTCTTTGCTGGCCCGGCAAGTCTACGTGGCATCAACTCTCCCACCGGCTTCTCAATATCTTCGCTTTCCATTCCCACGTCCATTTCCTCGACTGTCCCTTCTGATTGATCGTCTACCGTTGGTAAATTAAAGCGAATTATCTTCTCCTCCTCAGTGTCTTTCTTTTTCTCGGGTTCAATCGAGGCTGCTCTCACATAATCTGTGTCATCAGGCGGCGATTTCAGGTTGGACTGACCAACTTTGAGAATACCCTGCAACGCTGAAGGCGGCTTTCCTCCATTGTTATTGGATACACTTTCCAACTCCTCCTGAACTGTGTTTTTAACATATGGGGTTTCTAAAAAGAACACCGTTTCCCGTGGTGGCGTTTTCTGAGTCTTCCTAGTAAAACCAGCTATCTCCCGTGCGTGGATTGGAGCATTTTTAAAGTGCGTCAGCAGGTTATCCGCAGGCGGCTGATCTCTACCAAACGATTTGTAGAGTGATCCCAAATCAGATTGCTCAAAAACCTTCCGCCGTTTCTTGGGATTATCCCGCAACTTACCGCCGATTGTTTCCTCTTCAACGAAGCTATTGTCGAGGCGTCGTTTCTGTGCCGCCTTATATGGTTCGGGATATGAAATACACTCCTTCTGACTGAACTCTAAATATGACGACGGCACTTGAGGTCGTCGCAGGAATGGTGCGTTAGCGGACTGCTGTAAGGTATTTCCCTCCGCCTGGTGTCGTTCCCAGTAATGACTCGCGAAATGTGTACTCAGCGCCGAACTGTGGTAAATACCGCCCAGCAGATCATTGGCATTCTGTTTTATCAACTGACAGCTTAGGGGGTATGGTGAGTTTTGCTCAGTTTCTCGGTTTTTGATTTTATTTTTAATCTTAAAGTACACGTCGGACAAGCCCTTGGAAACTGGAGTCATTGTTGTGTTGTATGCTGATAGAACCAACGTTGGAGTGTCGACGTCAACAGTACGTTTAATAACCCGACCCTTCGAAAGTTCGTCTAAATACGAAACGGCTTCGATGTATTTGTACTTCTGCAGAAGATAGACAAAGTGAAGATTCTCAGCATTCTGGGATTTACTGTTTTTCAAAAGTGATTGCACAAGATTGCCCTCCTTCTCGGTAAGCGCAAGGTCACGTATTACCCCGAATTTTCCGGTACACAGACAACCAGTGAAGAAAAGCTTCAACAGTTCATCATCCTGTTTGGATCGGGCGAAATGAAACGCCTCCGATATCAAATCGTTTGCCAAGTACGTGTTTAGTTGAAGGACCGGAGAAATGGGGGTTGATTTTGCTTCTAGTACTCTTAGGCAGAGATTAGGCTCGTTCTGAGCTAAGATCGACTCGAGGAACAATTCAAGTTGCCATTGTGGACACACTTGGTCCTTGTTGAATGGCGATATGAATTCATCTACCGCTGCCTGTAAGAATCAATAAAGTTTTGACAAATAAAATGCAAGAGGGAAACAAGGCCTTACCTGAAAACGACCGTGATCTAGGTTCCAAAACGCCTGTATTTGCTTAATCAAGGATGCCGAAAGCTTGAATACACTTGGGAATTTGATAAAATTTTGTACAATCCCTTCGTACTGCTTGTCTTCAATTGCCATGTTCAAGTCCAAGAAAAAGTACAAGAACAGAGCGCACTTATTGTCAAATGTGACATCTGGAATCAACATCACCCGGAGCATTGCCTGAATAGAGGTTGGCGGATATAGCCCGTTGCCGCCGCTCTCCTGCCAACTGTCGCGCAAACTGTTGCACGTGAATTCGTGCTCGATAAACGAATCAATGAAGAGCAGGTAGCAACTTCGCGTCTTGCGCGATGAAAATTTCTCATTAAGACATGTGAACTCCGACCTGCGATTCTCGTAGAACCGTTTTAGTGCTTCATATGGGTATGGCACGTGATTGTACACGCCGTTTCTGTGGCTTCTTAAGCGGGATGCTTCTGGCAGCAGTCCAATGTTGAGCAGCCAAAGTAGAATTTCCTGATATTCCGACGCCATCCGTATTGACTTACTCTGTGTTTCCAAAGTTGACAAGACTAGAAGAGAATTATGTTTGTCAATCAATTCCGATCCGAGTCAACTAAAACTTACCATCGGATCTAATGTTTTCACCGAATTTCAGAACGATCTCATTTAAAAGATCCGCCAATGTCTTTAGTTGTCTTGATATGTAGCCTAGCTCTTTTTGTTCGCGCTGATCCAGCGTGCAGCCTGAGTGATCAAACAGCACTTGGCACAAATTATTGCAACGTTCCTTTATGCTCGAGGCTCTCGCCCACAGCCAGTCGGTGAGCGTAGACATTGATAAACCTTCGTCTAGAGACTTTCCTTGGTGGCTTCCATCTGACCAACTTCTAGCACATTCCTTTAGAAGGCCAATGCAGTTCTGTTCGATGGCAACCGAGAGTAAGGCTTCTCTCTTTGCTTTCTGTGGAGAAGAATTGAAGCGTAAAGTGATTTGAGAATATCCAAACACTTACCAATGAAAAGGTGGCCGTGGAGTTAAGTCCTGAGAACTGTGGCAACAATCCCGTATTGAGGATTTCGTTGAAAATCGGATTTGGATCTAAAAGCGCCAATGAACCCTTAGACCTCAGCACATCGATCACCCGATTTTGAGCACCTGGCCAGTTTACATGTACACAACTATTTTCACCCAGAGCTACGGAATCTGTGAAGAAAATTAAAACTCATTCCCGTGTACAAACATACGAAATGACTAGCCTTACCGAAACTCAGCGAAACGGGATAGAAGTGTTCTTCCGGCCGTTGAATCGAATTAAATAGCGAGATCGTGTTTGGATTGATGTACAGCTCAAGAGCACTTATCCCCTTCAGTATGAACGACGCTAGATAGCTGGGATCTTCCCTCCAATCACCGACATATGGCATCTCTTCCTTGTACCACAGGTTTATATCAAATAAAAGCACCTCCGTTTGAAGCTCCTGATCTTGTTTCCACACCAAAGCACAGAGCGAAACTGTTTCGTCGTTCCCATGGGAGGGTGCCTTAGTTATTGCTTGGCATGTAATAGGAACGCTCTTAGGACAGCTCAGTGGTAGTAACAATCTTACGCAGGCCACTTGAAAGTTCTAGAAGATAAATTGCAGACATTAGTTGCATCCTTGTTGTGTTATATTTGGTACCCACCTCAAAGTAACAAAATCCATCCTCAGCTTCTACTCGCTTCTCATACATCAGAGAATGCATTACGGCCATTGAGTTTTGATAGTTCTCATGAAATGCCCAGATATAGACGCAGGAACGCGGATCATCCGGCGGTTCCATAAAGTTCATTTTGACTAGTGGTGAAGATCTCTCTTGCGGAGGAGCGACATAGAACACTTGCATATCAGTGAGATCGTACAGCGCAAGCCGACCATCTGCCAAACCAACAGCCAAACTTAGTATAAGGTCGATGGGAAGTAGGGATTGAATAAATTCCGCGTTCTCAAGCACTATAAAGAAAATATCATATGTGGTGATGGGCACAGTCAAAGAAATGTAAATTGTAAGACCCATTAAAGTATTTGGGTTTACGTTACAACTTAATAGATTTACCTTCCAATTGTATTCCAAAGTGTACCCCTTCCTGTTGACAGTGTTGAAAATGTCGATGTAAATGCAACAAGCTCATACTATAATCCACTATATGACAGGGTACAACCGAGACACTCGACTCCATCATTGAAGTGTTTATCTCATCGCCTCGAAGATTCAAATCCAACAACAGCACACTACCTCCGTCTGTCCCGACTGCCAAACATCCATTCATGTTCTGCAGTACAGTATGCTGAGCTATTTCCAGATTTATAAACCTGCAGCATGTAATTTTATGTTTCAATTCTATGCACCGGATCACGGATGATTGCTCAACGGAATATATGACGGCAAGACCTCCAGGGCTGTCCGCATACTGAATACCTATACATATGATTGTATCCGGCAAATAAGGCAATAGAACCTCCGAAACGCAGGTTATAATGCACAAACCAAATCTGTCGAAGGTTGGAAAATGTTTAGAATTTTATATCTCTTGAAATTCTAATGAAGCATGCTTACCCATTGCTTTCGTCGAACATGAAACTTGAAATTAATTGGCCGGTGCGTAATGATGTGATACGTAGGTTGGATCCCTTTGTTAGCCATCCCCATTGGCCCGATTTAATAATGCCACCAAATACATCGCCTATAAATAAATGACGTTTGTTTAAAAATAAATAAATGGGAAAGAATGGGAAATATTTTTTACCAAAATTCTCCTCTGGATTGGGACTTGCATCGGTGAGACTTTCAGAAAACCGCACCTCTTTCTTTAAAACTAACTGTGGCTCGAATGGGTCCATAGTTAGTTGTTGGTTTATATTTTTACACAAACTATAAGCAAATTAACAAGTATATCAAGATAATAAAATTTCATACAAAAAAATGATCTCAACGCGCGAATTGTAGTACCTAGCTCCGGCAAAAATAAAAGGAATGTCATAGAGCGGGTATGTTTGATTTTTCACAAAGCCATTTGAATATAGTGTACAGTACCGGCCTACCGGTTTGAAATGTTTGACGGCAACAGAGTGTTTGTTTAGTTTATTTTGAAACTGAAACCATCATATCTTTCTAGGTTTACAGAAATATACAATAAAATTAAATATTCACGTTATGGATTGATAAAAAAGAAGCGTTTGGAAGAGCCACAATTCTTCTGAAATGCAAAGTCGGAAAGTTGTAAAACGGTCAACAAAAATGTGACAGTCAACTATCACTTTACGTGATATTCTTAAGGGGATTGTGCAAAACACTCTAGTCAACACCAGATAAACATTTTTCGATAAATTTGTGCAATTAATAATATAGAGAAGCGGTAGAAATGGGTTTAACAGTAAATACCAAATATATATGCTGTCAACACGAAAGAACACACAACATCGATGAAGTGAATAAAAACGTCACCGCATTGGCTACGTTTACACCGTGGACTATACTTTTAATGTCAACCGAGCAAGGATTTCATTTAACTAAAATAACATATACTATAGTTCTTAAAAATACGTTTTTACAATCTGCGTCATAGGCATATATTATTTATTTACTCTATCGCCCTCTTTCCACTATTCGCATTTTAGTGCATATTTTTAATGCCTACCGACCATAAGAATTTCATTCAATTAAAATAAACATTCATTCAATTAAAATGCTTAAAAATACGTTTTTACAATCTGCGTTATCGACATATATTATTTATTTACTCTAACTCCCTCTTTCCACTATTCGCTCAAATATTAATCAAATATAGCGTTTTCCATTGATAATAACTAATAAGCGCTCGCATTCTGAATACCAATGGAACAACAAAATCGTTTTCGAACGATTCTGAACTGTGAAACATTGCAACATTGTGTTATGCGTATGCCTAGTATATGGATATTTGATGAAATTAATTTCAAATTCATATATTATTTATCAGAAGATTAGGCGTATTCATGCAACGTCGTATGTTTACAACGTTTTCGTACGTTTGTATTAGATATCATCTAATAGTACGTTTCCACCGGAACGAAACTCGTCATTTCATTAACGAAATTCAACATTTGAAAATAGTGTTCCCACGAAAAATAAACGCATTCCAACTGTCAAAACAACTTTTTTTTCACTGGATCTCCTCTTGCTATGATCTGACAAAATATCCGGGTACTATCAACTGCCAAGAAAAGCTTATCTCAACAGACCTTCTTGTTCTGATTCCCGAAAAATAAGATCTATGAACGGTTGAGAGAAAAAGCCAAGCCCCGGGGTCTAACGATCGTGTTACACCAACATAATTGTATTATTTTTTTTGTATGTAAGAGCTCTATTACACGGCGCATGTATTTGACGCGCATGTTTGGTTATTTTCTTTTGAACTGTCATTCCATAATGCGCGCATTATTACACGAAGCCTTTTTCTCACTCTCAGTCTTGCATGTTTTTTGACAGCTATCTTTCATTTTATCTTTGGTGCTTAGTATAAAAACAATTAAAAACAAGAATGTCTTTTGAAGAATTAAATAATTTGTTGGACTGCAATTCAGCTGAAATCACGAATTTCGCTGAAATCACGCATTCCAACTCCTGTGAGAAAATTCCGATATTAGGCGTGTTTTTTTCTAAATCTATACAGGCTTATTTTCACATGAGAAAAAAACGTTAATCGGTGATCTGGCATCACTGATACTGAAACACGTATCTGCCAACAGATGGCAGTTTGGGGTTTTAATTTCTGCTTTGTCATTTATTTTTTTTATTTATCACGTTTACAACGTTTACGCACGACTTTCCGACGTTGCAGGAATACCCCTACAATAGCCGTGTTTTTTTTCTCTTTACTCAAAATCTTAGTAAACAATTTACTTGTAAAATACAACAACATAATTATCCAGTGACACAGCAAAAATTAAAACCCCAAACTGCCATCTGTTGGCGGTTACGTGTTTCAGTATCAGTGATGCCAGATCACCAATTAACGTTTTTTTTCATGTGTAAATAAGCCATAGATTTAGAAAAAAAACACGCCTAATCTCTAGCACGTAGTAAAATTACGACGTTGCATTAAGGCCTGCTCAGAATGCATATCTGTAGCTGGTATCTGTAGCTGAGTGAAACGTCAAACGTGAATCTGAAGCGTGAAGTTGAACCCCATTCAACTTCAAGCTACAGATTCACGGGAGATACACATTGTGAAAGCGCTTACGGGTTGCCTTGTTTTTAACTTTCACTCAGCTACAGATACCAGCTACAGATATGCATTCTGAGCAGGCCTTTAAGGCATGCATATCTGTAGCTGGTATCTGTAGCTGAGTGAAAGTTAAAAACAAGGCAACCCGTAAGCGCTTTCACAATGTGTATCTCCCGTGAATCTGTAGCTTGAAGTTGAATGGGGTTCAACTTCACGCTTCAGATTCACGTTTGACGTTTCACTCAGCTACAGATACCAGCTACAGATATGCATTCTGAGCAGGCCTTTAGTGTCATATGTGCTTAACGGAATTCAAATAAATTGATATGTGAACACATTCAGTAGATAATTTCATATATTAATCTGAACACAGCCGATAATATCACTTAACGAAGAATAGTTTCGTGGAGTCTTACGTCAGTTGCTAAACGAGCAAAAAAATGATTGCCTTCTTTTTCAGACACACGCAGTTTTGCTCAACACCGAACAAATTTGCCTTTGGTGTAAATTTCCAAATTTCTAGAAAGAAGGAAATTTGCTAACACGTGAAACTATCCAAAAAGTCTACAAATAATTTCATCAATTTGCTGCCAACAAAAGGTTTGTTATATTTTCATTCAGAACATCGTTTTTCAAGTGTTTGTCATACTTTGCCAAAAAAGGCAAAAAAAAAAAAAAGAAAAAAAAATCTTACACAAAGAACGGTGAAATCCAAGGAAAATCAATAGTAACGTGGTAAATTATCATTGTGTTCCAAATTAGCGCATAGCCTCTCATCAATATAAGGTAAATTTTAATTGAGTTCATTGGAAGGTGTAATTATTGACATTGACAAAAGTAATTTTCCATCGAGGTACGTAAACCATTACATCAAATCAACTGTTGTCGAGCACATGTTCATGTTCATGTGTGGTGCTTGTGCATTGATGAGAGTGAATTGCTTTTTGCGTCTAATACGACGTGACAGTGTTGCTGTCGCTGATTGTCCTCGCCTGGTGGAGGAAAACTTTCATGACAATTCATCGTCGCACATGTTTGAACTTCACGAAAAGAAGGATGTAAAGATAAATTTATTTGTTTACAATACTTTCCCAAACAGGTCGCTTAAAAGAGAAACATCTGTCGCTTGTAATAAATCTACACACGTATACAAGTTGGGTCGGCATTACCCGGGTGTAAGCTTTGTGCTATTTACATAATACTTTTGCGATCGTGTTAATTTGATCGATTCTGAATACATCAGCAAAGAACATACATTTTGATGTTCTAGAAAGTGCATTGTTTCGTGTAGGTAACGTCGCAAGTTTCTGCCGTCATACACATGTGCATACATTTCCTGGAATGAATCACTTTATGTAGGTCGTTGTCGTCTCACTTTTTTTCCCTGCTCTGCTCAGTGAACTTTGAAATCTACTGGAAATTCGATTGAAACTTTGATTGTACTAAAAATATATTTTATATGATATTGTATGTATACTTTGGTCGATTGCAAAGAGCTAAGAAAATGCATACAAATATGTCACATATATGCTACTTTTCTTCTTCTCCTGTTTGCTGCAACAAAAATGTGTATTTATACCCTATCCCATAGGGGTATATTAGTTTTGATACTTAGTTTGTAACATAGAGAAATAATTTTGCTACATATACCTCAAAGTATATGGATCGACTCAGAATCGCTAGCTGAGTCGAATTAGCCATGTCTGTCTGTCCGTCCGTCCGTCCGTCTGTCTGTTCGTCAGCGGTTTTTGGGCCTTAAATTTTGAGCTAGGATAATGAAATTTGGTATATAGGATCCTCGTCCGTGCCACAAGAACAAGTGTAAAAATTTTTGAAATCCGCCCACTGCCACGCCCCCTTTTTAGGAAAACTTATTTTTTGGCCAAACCGTAAGGAATTTCAAAAAAGTGTCTGAGTAGCATATTTAGACAATCCTAATATCTATATTTCGTTCATATAAAGTTTTTTGCCACGCCCACTTTTTGGGGGCGTTTTTAGTAAAAAACGCTTTTTGTCCAAATTTTAAAACTTTCGGAAAAAATTTTGATGCAAATACTTCCGAAATGGTAATATAAACATTTTGTCCATACATCATTTTCACCTACGCCCACATTTTGGGGGCGTTTTCTTACAAAAACCATTTGTATACCCCATCCCAAGGCATTAGCAATAGAAATACGTTGTTTTTTGTCGAACCACACAAGATTTTGAGAAACTGTCTGAGCAATATATTGTGACAATGTCATTTTCTGTATTTCATCGCCATAAGGCCTATATTTTGAGGATATTAACTTAAAGGATGGGATGGGATAGGGTATTCAACGATCCGCATAGCGGATTGTAGCCTCTCATACGTTTTTGGATCGAATTTGTACCTGTATATTTTTCCGTTTTGTCAGTTGGCTAGTGATATAGAATGGGGTTCTCTCCTTGCAGCATATTGCGGTCAAGGTTATTTAAAAAAAAAAAAACATTTCTACCGATTTAAATTGTTCTAGTAGTTTTGTGAGTTTTTAAGTTGGTTGCAGAATCCAAAGCTAAAGGTTGGGGTTGTTATCATTCTGCAACCAAATCAAACAAAGACGCAGCAAATAAGGAAACTGTGGACGTGGAGTGAAATTGTAGCAGAGTCGGAATTAACGGACCTGGTGAATGTTTTAATTATGTTATCGAGTAAGTGAACTTTGAACAGTCTTACTCATTCTATCACAAATGAGGAGATTCTGTTCATGAGCAGATCACGCTTGCCCAAATGCAACCGGTCAATTGCAAAAACAAAAAACAAATTGTAAATCATGTGGAACAAAACCAGCTTTAAACACATGCACGTATTTTAAATTAATCAAATTTTTGAATATTCTAGAAAACCCAGGTCATTCTAAAAACCAGAACTAAACTGGGATTCCCCAATAATTATTTATTCATGCAGTTGTATGCAACTGCCTTTTGATACAATTTTGTTCTGATATAACGGTGTATGTAATTGGTGCTATCAAAGAGTGTATAATACATTGCCATGCCAGCAACAGCACAGCCGTTGCATACGAACGACAAAAATTCCCCTTCAAACTTACCGCCCGCGTCTGTGTTAGCTGTGATGCGTACCTACTCTATGTAGTTCTATACCTCTTTGGTACTATGTACAAACAAAAGTGCACGCAATTAAATGATTGCTTGTACCAATTATGTATACCAGCGGTAGGATGTTTTATACAACATATTTTTTTTAATCATCTAAGGTGTAAGGCTTTGGATCTTCCCAGTGCCAAAGTGATAGGAAATCCAGCCGATAAACTTTTGTGGTCGAACAAGCTACATATTTATAGAGACCTGTAGACATAATCGTACAACTATTGTTTAATTGAAAGAAAGATCTTACGTCTGCTTTCGATACTATAAACAGAGATCACTACTTTTCAAATAGAGTTATCAACGAAGAAATTCATATGGATTTACGAACAGCTCCTTTTTAATATGACTGGAGTCGAACTTCGAACAAATGTATATCTAAAGCAAGTGTCCGCATGGATGCGTTTTCTCCCCCTTTTAATATTCTTATGGTGATTTGCACGTTATGGAGTTACTTTATGTGGATGACCTTGTCATACTGGCCGATAGCCCAACCACGCTCCAACTACAAATCAACAAATTGAAACGTTTTGTGACACCTGGGATCTAAAAATTATTTTAAAAGTCTAAATTTATCGTGCTCAAACCCTAATCCCGCTCTGACGGTACTAGGATGGAATTTGAGGGGTGCAAATATTGAAGTTTTAAGTGAATACAAATACCTTGCCGTCCTGATAGCACATAACATAAATATTCATCCTTATATTAGTGAAAACCTAACAACATCGAAAACAGATATATGAAATCAACTTCAAACTTTTAGGTTGTTGATACCACCAGTTAATAGTTGTATTTGCTATGTTAATACAGTATTTTGTTTCCAGCAGTCAGAAGTGATTGAATCTGCCCAAAGATAATCTTTTAAACAATTTTTAAATTCCCATTAAACACTTGCAGCTTTGCAATTCAAATATATTTATTAAAAACTTTAAGGCAAATGCAGATTTTTTAATTAAAATTATTCAGAGCCAACTTTCATACAAAAATATTTATTACATCTTTAAGATCCAGATATAAAACTAGCTGCGCAAATGGGCCTAATGGGTTCGTTTCCCAGCGTAGCAACCCCTAAATGATTTTTCACAGTCCCTCCTCTCCGAGTAGTATTAATTGTAAGGAAAAGCTTATCTCAACTTAGCCGTTCGGATTCGGCATACCTACAACAGGAGGTCCCGCCAAGTGCAAGAAGTGCACACACACATGAATGGTTGTGAGAAAGCTTGGCCCATTAGCATTGATTTTATCAATTACTCACATTACTCCCATGTATGTTTATTAGTAACATTTGGCCTGATCTTTGCGGCGGCTCCGTTATCAGCATTATAAATTACTCTATTCCTATGTGATGGGTTTTTAGTGAAAATTGATGCACCGACTGAAAATGAGTCAGTATTAGTATTTGTTGACAGAAATGGTGCCCCTTCAATTAACTCCATGATTTTGTGCGGTCTGTATTTGGAGTTTTTATATGTTTCTGCTGGATCCGTTCACAATGACTCGGTTCTCAGAAATAGCTTTCCAGCAAGACGATGGGAAATTAGATGAAGGAGATTACCTTTTGCTTTAATGTTAGAAGACAGCGGTAATGAAAAAAAAATATTTTGCAAAACTAGACGATAAATTTGTCATAATCTGCCAATTACAAAATTGTTGTTGTATTTTATTTTTATAATTTTGTCACCTGTCAATATGTTATGAAACGAAACCTCAAGCAAGTGCGACAAATTTGTAAAAGTATTACCTGTCAATGTTTATGAAATAGGGCCCGGCTAACTCATCTGTCATCAAAATATCAGACAGTCTGCCTCATTGTACGTGGCAAGTTCAAGTTGATTTGTCGTTCTATTATTTAACGTTCAATTAGTTTTATAGGCAAATTCTCAATGATGTGACGACATTGAAGTTTGATTGTTAGCTGTATGTATCCCCTGACTATTTATGGTGCTGACATTAGTTTAAAAAACTACTTTAGCCCAGCGCCTTTTTGTTTGAGTAATTTTGTAATTTGCACATAAACGGCATCACTATGAAGTGTTCTAAACCTGCCTTTTGGAGCATGTAAAACCAAAACCACGTTGTAGCAAAACCAGCATTTGACTGCGCAATACATGTTACAAGGAATTTCCCTCTTGTTCTTCCTAACTGTTTCGACTTGCGAAAGCCTGACAAACACCCAAGAGTAACACTGGCATGAGAAGCTTCTCAAATTTGCCGTTCGGATTCGGCGTTCAAAAGAAGGTGCTCTTTGTGATAAAAATAATTACTTCGCACACACAAAAGATGGGAGAATCTAGGTTTGAGGACCTGTATTGGCGGTTAATGCCAGATAATTAATTTGTTTTTGTCTGAAGATTCTCAATCAATCAACTTCTATTCGCACTTGCAATTTTGTATACCAGCTGGCTCGTAATCACTTAATCATAGCTTGGGTGCAATACTACCATAATTTTATTGAGAGCCAAGCGGCCGTAAAAGATGAGGCCAGGCTATTCACACCTGTCTCGAAAAGCTTAAAGCTATTGGCCCACACCATGTTGTCAACTCTGAAAGATTACGACAACTGTAGAGGGTGTGGTAACGAAGAGACATACGAGGACGCACTTTACATTTTCTGTAACTGTCCGAGTCCATGTCACTGAAAAGCTTGAATCCATTAATGGGTATCGCCATAATTGTGCCTCGTTAGACGACACACTACTTTAACTAACCTGAGCTATCCAAATATTTGAAAAATTACAAATTTATTAGAACTATATACTTTGCCTATATACTTCATACTACAATAGATTCATTCATTCCCTTGGTGTTGATAATTGGCAAAATGAATAGTTGTATCGTTACCGCTGACAAAAGGTTCACATATCACGTCAGACGAGATCTTGTATGTGATGTTAAGAAGACTGATAACAACAGACCTTCATCACTCGCCAACGACATACAAAAAATGCGATAAAACCATAAATTTAACTGTTAGCAGTAGTTGAAATTAAGTAGTTGAGTTGAGTTTCTAATCTATAGACGATCTTTTGTATTCTATCACCAATCATGCAACAGGAAAAAAAACGTACTTGGTTAAACCCGTATAATCACAGACCTTCTCACTCTCGATAGTGCCCGTTAACAGTTGTTGTAAATTAATTTCTTTATCTATTTATAAAAAAAATAAAACAACGACCTTTATTCTTTTTATAAACCTTCCAGAGATCAACAATCATGCCATCTGATTCAAAGAAACGTGATGCCCAACGCAAGAAGGATGCTCGCAACAAGAAAATTGCCTCCACTTCCAGCGGAACTACAGCAAAGGGCGGACCAAAGGCAAACGGCACAAATGGTGTAGTTGAACTGACCGAAGAGGAGAAGCTATGCGCAAAACTAGAAGAAGAGGCAAGAATCAGCGCCGAAGCACGTTCTTGCACCGGCTCATTGGCTGTGCACCCAAGGTCTAGGGATGTAAAGATTGCCAACTTCTCAATCACCTTCTTTGGTTCGGAGCTTCTGCAAGACACCATGTTGGAGTTGAATTGTGGCCGTCGTTACGGTTTGATCGGTCTGAATGGCTGTGGCAAGTCATCGCTTTTATCGGTGCTCGGCAACCGCGAAGTACCCATTCCAGAGCACATTGATATTTTCCATTTGACGCGAGAAATTCCAGCGAGTTCGAAGAGTGCTCTGCAGTGCGTCATGGAAGTCGATGAGGAACGTATTAAATTGGAGAAATTAGCCGAAGAGTTGGCCACCAGTGAAGAGGACGACGCACAGGATCAACTTATCGATATCTACGAACGTTTAGATGATATGTCGGCTGATCTGGCCGAAGTTAAAGCGGCGCGCATTCTTCACGGTCTGGGATTCACAAAAGAAATGCAAAACAAGCAAGCGAAAGATTTCTCCGGAGGTTGGCGGATGCGTATCGCATTGGCGAGGGCGCTTTTTGTCAAACCACATTTGCTGCTTCTCGATGAGCCTACCAACCATTTGGATTTGGATGCGTGTGTCTGGCTTGAGCAGGAACTCAAGGAGTATAAACGTATTTTGGTGTTGATTTCACATTCGCAGGATTTCCTTAACGGTGTGTGCACAAACATTGTTCACTTAACCCAGAAACGACTCAAGTATTATACCGGTAACTACGAATCGTTCGTTAGGACTAGAATGGAATTGCTTGAAAACCAAATGAAGCAGTACAACTGGGAACAAGATCAGATCGCCCATATGAAGAACTACATTGCTAGGTTTGGTCACGGTTCGGCAAAGTTAGCCCGTCAAGCTCAATCGAAGGAGAAGACTCTGGCCAAGATGGTGGCTCAGGGCTTGACAGAGAAAGTAACCGATGACAAAGTTTTGAACTTCTACTTCCCATCATGTGGCACCGTGCCGCCACCAGTGATTATGGTTCAGGTAATTATTTAATTTTTACATATATAGCGCGTCTAGATTGTGCTTAGTGTAACTGAATAGATCAAAAAGATTGTTTAGAAACCACATTAGAACGACTTATGTTTTGTTACAAGATAGCACATGCATATTCTACCTGAGTAGGTACTAATGATGCGTTGGGTCGGGCACCTGTGTAATCGTGAACATCTGCCTTTGCCTTGGGATTTTCAGTCTTCTCTTTATTGATTTGTCTTGTACGTATTAAATGACCTCCTTTCTTTTCACCTTTTTTAGAACGTCTGTTTCCGGTACAATGATGAAACCCCATGGATCTACAAAAACCTTGAATTCGGTATTGATTTGGACACAAGATTGGCTCTGGTCGGGCCCAATGGTGCTGGCAAGAGTACACTACTGAAGCTGTTGTACGGTGACCTAGTGCCGACATCCGGAATGATTCGCAAAAATTCCCATTTACGTATTGCTCGCTACCACCAGCATTTGCACGAACTCCTTGATCTAGATCTTAGCCCCTTGGAGTACATGATGAGGGCATTCCCTCAAGTAAAGGAAAAAGAAGAGATGAGGAAAATTATCGGACGCTACGGCTTGACCGGACGTCAGCAGGTCTGTCCCATTCGTCAATTGTCCGATGGTCAGCGTTGCAGAGTTGTGTTTGCATGGTTGGCATGGCAAGTACCTCATTTACTATTGCTCGACGAACCTACCAATCACTTGGATATGGAGACAATTGATGCTTTAGCGGATGCTATCAATGATTTCGACGGTGGAATGGTGTTAGTTAGTCACGATTTCCGTCTCATTAATCAGGTAAGAACTGACGAACGCTTTCAAAGTTCAACACTTAACACATTTTGTTCTCTTTAGGTTGCCGAAGAGATTTGGGTGTGTGAAGATGAAACGGTCACCAAATGGAAAGGAAACATCTTGGACTACAAGGACCATTTGAAAAACAAAATCAATAAAGACACCTCAACGAAGAAGAAATAAACCAATTCGAGTTATTTACGTTTATAAATATAAATATATTTTTACACAGCTTGAGTTATAAGAAATTGCTGATTGTGATTCTTAATTTAAATTACAAACACTTACCGATTAAATAACAAACAGATATTAGCGAACAAACAAGAATTATTCATCTCAACAAAGTGCTTAATCTGTTGCAACTATTGAAATATCAAAACATGATTTTATTTATTATTTTGAAGTTGAATACAATAAATTTACCGATAGACAATTTACCTTAATGCGCTGTTTAAGTTTTCATTTTGAAACCGGATCGCCAGATCCTTAATAATGCAGTTTGAACTTTTTTTTTCGTTTCGAAGTTTGATACTCTTGATCTCGTTGATCGTGGGCAGTTCAATGTGAAATTAATTTCAGACTTCGGACCAGTAAACTGGCCAGCAAGATCATATGATACCATACCGTTAGACTTTTTTTTTGGGACTACGTAAATTCTAAGGTGTTAGTGGATGAACCCGCTACGGTTGAAGTATTGGAGGCCAACATTATATATATCATAATTAGATTTATTTTTTTACGTAATACGATAGTTACCTTGACGACAGATCCCTTAGCCGTAATGGTCGGGGTCCGCCTGTATCATAATCATCCCCATCAACTCTATTCATAGACCCTGACAAACTTTAAAAATGTGGTTTTAGGTGTATGTGTATGCAAATGCCTTTGATATAATTCCTCGGCTCGGCTGTCAGTACAGTAGCGCATGTTCTGTTTATTGACGGATCCACAGAAAAAATCAAATGGTTCCTCTTTGACGAATTCGAGTACCAAATCTCATTTGTTTGGTTTCTCCGAGAAATGAAGTCGCGTGTAATCACCTTTATTTGCGAAGACTATTGATACAATTTTTCAACTGAAATTGATAAAACTTAGTGCTATTGTGAACGCCTTTGAAATATTTGCAATATTCTGACTAAGGTAAGCGTTTGACAGTGGTTGTTCTTGTTTACAAGTGGCCCGGGGTTTAGATTTGGAAGTATTAAATTTATTACTTGTTTAATGGTGTTAGTGTTAGGTTTTTCAATGCATATGAAACTTTCAAGTGGTGGTGGGCTCTAAATGCATTCATGAAATAACCTGGTATTACAAATTTACAATACAAAAGTTTTACCGACAGAAAAGTGACAGATATACGATAATCACAGAATGCACTAGAAGTTCAAAGTAAAAGAGAAAACCCAATGTCAAATTCACATTCATGGAGTGGTCGACCTAACTTGCAAGAAAAATGTTTCGACCAATCAGCCGCAAGGAAAAGCTCTCGTGTACAATACACTAACACATATAAATACAATGAAAGTTGAATTAAATACTTGCAAATCTAAACCCCAAGTGAACAAATCTTACAAAATGTATTTACGACTTCAGTTGACTTATTTTTCCAAGAAGATGAGTTCAATGATTTTTCTTTTGTAGAAATACAAAGAATACAACGGAGTTAAAAAGACGCATCTAATCTTATGGATTTGGAAAGACATAAAACGTTTTGTGTTTTAAATTAAAACTAAGTACCTACTTAGCTCGTTTCTAGTTTTCTGCAAGAAATAGAAAACAAATTGAAGCCCTATAAAAGCCATTGAGCAGTGCCGATCGTTTTCAAACTTACGACAGTGTTAAGATTCTGTGCCCATGTTGAGTTTGGCCAATGACTTCGAGCTAGGTCTAGCACAATCAATAGACGACCATGTTTGCCCAAAATGGATAAAGTCTCAAGAGATGCGGAAGAAAGGACATCAAAAATATATTTATGTGAAAAGAGTAACATTATGTTTATGATGTTTTGATGGTGTACACATTAAGAGCATAAGCCCAAGGAAATATATACGGCATTTATCTTAAAACCGAAATAGGTTATATAGCTTCAACGCTTAACTGTATTTCGATATTATTTTGAGCTTACCCACTTCGATTGTGCTCCAGCTTTTGAACCCTTGGGCAGTTTTAACGTTTTTTTTTCCATCGAATCCACCAATCTGCACAACTGTTTTTTGTTGTACTACCTGTTAAAATATTAGTTACAAATTTCATCACTTAAATACTTCAAAATTCCATCTTCGTTGTTATTTATTTTAAATACCAATAGATCAAACATCCATTTACAGTTGACAGTCACAAAACCAACTTGTGTTTATTCATTCACAATTTCTTTAATACTAATTAATAGCCTAAATAAACTTAAAGACTAGACATTTTCAACTTTTGCCAAATTTAAAGACCATTATAGTTCGCATTACATGATATATAATTTGTTTGTTTCAATTCAATTCAATTTTTATATTTTTTGTGAATTTTTGTATTATTGTTATGTAATATATAATATATAGATTTTTTTTTTGAAAATAGGAAAATTTGAGTCAAAACCTATTAGAAGACAGTCGCAACTTTTTTTTTATATAAAAAACTAAAACTTACAAGACTAACTTAACCTATCTAAACCTATCTAGGCCCTGTCATGTGATCTCTATTCCATCGACTAACTACTAACAAGTCATCGTTAGATCAGAGATCACATGTCAGGGCCTAGTTTTACTAAACCTAAGTATCGGCTTCAGCACAGTCAAGCCACCAGTATCGGTCTCTATTTAACCTGTAAGTGTTACTTTTATCGCGTTCAACTTCTTAAATTTACGAAACGTGTTTAAATAAAACCAAGTAAAATTATATATTGCCTTTGTCTTTTCAGATACCAGCTAACAGACCATTAGGCTTTGTCGATGATGTGAATGTCCAGTGTGGAGTTGGTCACCGGTTATTTAAGAAACAAAATAACCGCTGACCCACTGTACTTTAAACACATACCTAATTATGGATTCAAACTACAAATTGCAATCAAATTGAAGAAAATTTCAACTTCAGACTGATACTAAATTTGGCATCACTGAAAAAAGCTTCCAAAAGTCTCCATATGAAATTTCCGATCGCTTTAGCTGTCAATTAAGTTTTTTTTGTTATTATTTACATTATAATTTTATATTTTCTCGCTCCCAACCCATATTATTTAATGATTTTAATATTCTAAACCAATTAATGGATTTGTACGGTGTAGATTCACTTGTGGCCGCAGCATTTGGGGCTTTGGGTGTGATATTTGTGGGAGCATTTGTGGGTCTGGTTGTGGTCTGTCGCAAACAACATCAGAGGAAAAGATGGAGTCGTCTTGAAAACAGGTTAATTCGTTGAATATTCTCTCTAATTTTTAGTTTTTTTTATCAGCCACCCACATTTGCAAACATATAGGTCAGTGAAAAAGAACAAAAACGAACATGAGTTAGCTATGGCCCTTGGTGATATTGGTCTGAACAATGCGCTTGAACAGATTATTAAAGATCAGCAGTGGGTGGATGATGCGTCCGGTTTAATACCCCACTGCCTGGTTATACTTAGAACTTGTCATGGATTGACCGAGCAATTGGCTACATTGGCAATGGGAACAAGTGTAAAGCGACTGAGTATTCGCTTAACTGATGCTGCAAAGCGAATTCCATCACGTGTGGATGATGTGGGTAAGTACATAGTTTACTTGTTGAGCCCATTGGGAAAATATGTATGATGTGTGAATGGTTTTGTAATTTGTCAATCCCGCTAAGATTTGAAAGCCAAATGAATTCTGTATTTTACAATCGATTTGATTGTACATTTGTCTATAGTTCATTGAGATCATGGCTGGAAATACAAAATTTTCTGCGTTTATCTATAACAAACTACAACAAATTATTCCAAAATTTTACAGTACAAGCGATGTACCCACCTCTTGATTCGCGTCTGTTGGAGGCAAGAGTAGCCGCCTTAGTGCTGGCAGTTGGTCAATTAGCTCTCTTAACGCAATCAGCAGTTGGCTCCCAAGTAACATGGATTGACCAGAGTCTCGAGGAGATGGATAAGCATTTATTAGTAAGAGCTAAACATTTGTAATGGACATGACAAATAATATGTACTTTGTTTGTTTTTAGCTCTTGAGAAACGCTTCTCAAGAAAAGGAAAATTTTAACAGATCCGAGATGAATGCATTTGTATAAGAGTTACATGAAACAGTACTTGCCAATATGAACAAAACAATAACCATATATATTTATACACTGTAATTTGTAGTATGTCGATTAAGAATGTAGAATATATTAAATATATTGAAAAAAAAATTTTTTTTAAATCGAGAGGGTTATGAATATGATCAGGATTGATGAATCAAAACTGTTTCACTGGCTCGCATGTGGGGCTCGAATGCCAGTAACAAAACCGGCATTCACAAGATTTCAGTGATCGTATTCATTTTTTTTTTTTATTTTAAGTCCATACAGGAGTGGTTTTTATATTCGACAACTAGGAGTGGGCTCAGTGGTCTACTCCGATAAAATCGGGATAACCACATCCCTTCGACAAGCAAACTCGTGCAGTGTATTCAAAGCAGAGATCCTAGCCATAATCGAAGCTGCCGAATCAATATTGGACATATCACAAGAGGATCACATTTACGTAGATAGCCAAGGGGCCATAAATGGCTGCCTTCCAACATTATAAAATCACGAGTTGTTGAGCTAAAGACTATGAAACCAGAATAAAGTCCAAATATTATCTGGGTGCCAGGCCATAATAACATTCTAGGAAATGAGAAAGCAGACAAGCTAGCCAGACTAGGATCATCCAGCTGCATCTCCTTATGCTATAGTAGGGTTAGAACCCACTTGCTTTTAAACGAACAGCCAATAACTATGTACACGCAAAGTGTAGCAAAATGGAAACAAACAAGCTTATAGCTCGGAACAGAGCATCTATTTCTCTAGCGGTGAGAGTGAAAACAGGTCACAATCTATTGGGTAAGCACTCCCATAGAATCAGACTAGCTGACTGACACCAACTCGTACTCGTCAGTGTCACAAAAACAGATTACAAATATTGCAAAACAAAGCAATGCGAATAGTGCTAAAATGTGATCGATACACAAACATAAACTTTATGTTAAACGCGTTAAATTGGTTAAATATTAACCAAAGACTTTTCTTGACCGCAATGCTACAAATACATAAAATAAAAACTGATAATTGTCCTAATTACATGCAAGAGAATACTACAATAAATGATGGATCTTCCTATAACCTGAGGAATGAAGGTGACTTCGTGCTGCAGAGAGTGAGAACCATAAGAGGACAGCGAACACTTGACTACATAGGCTTTCAAGCATTCAATAATTTGCCAAATGACATCAAAAATACATCTAACATAAACATTTTTAAGAGAAAACTTTTAGCTTATATAAAAATTAACATAGCATAAAACTTTAAAAAAGTACATTATAGAAATTTGCAAACGTTTATAAAGATAATGTAAAAAGAATATATAATTGTTAAAATTTGATATAAATGGCATTAATGCCAAATAAAGATTCAACTAAACTAAAAAAAAAAAAAAAAAACTATGCAGGAAATGTGGTGGCCCAGAAGTCGAGGAGGACATCCCTCACCTACGCTGTCACTGCCCCAGGATCCGCAACAGCCGTAACAAACACCTTGGAAGCCTCTACTACGATGATCCGACGGAGCTAGCAACAATGCAAATAGCACAGATCCAAATTCTTCTGACCCAACAACTAAAGGTAACCATAGACAACGCTGTGTATTTGCTGTTTGATCTCTGTAGCTTGTTGACTCACAATCTGACAAATATCTTTAGTGACGGTGTCCATTTTTGGATTAATCAAAATTGTAGGAGTAGGGACGATACCTATATAAGAGATATACTAGTACCAAATACATTCCAAAAAATCACTACTTAGTGCGGATTTTGGTTTGGTGGAGTCATTGGTACGCAGTTCTTTCTAAACAAAATTGGCATTTGCATAACATTCAACGGGTGGGACATCAGATCTATGGCAAAAAACGTCTTATGGCCTAAACTGCACGATTCGGATACAGACGATACACAATTCCAATTGCGGGCAATAATCTGCACTAGCAATTTGAACACCTTATTTTGCCGAAATAAACTATGCAAAAAAAAGGTCCTTATTGAAATACTCTTTATTACCGAAACTACAACCGGACTCACTAGTCACTGGCAATAAAATTCTACCATTTTCTTCAAACAATTCCAGACTGCAGAAATTCATTAGGTTGGAAATAACCACCAGCAACAGTTATTTCACGAAATTCTGTTGCAATAAAAAAATCTTCCAGATTCTTCTTTTTTGTATTTTAGCAGTTGTGTTTTCCGGTTTTAATTATTCAATTGCTAATTATTTACGACCCAACATTGCTAACGATGTTATTTAGTTAACATAAGTCACCAACCATAATAATAACCTTTGCTAACTTTGTCCACCTTTGGAACAGACAGCACACTCTACAATACATGGGATTTCATTATTTCAACAGATTACCAGCTGAAATAAAATTATTGTGAAACTTAAATGATTTTCAAAGATTGTTAATGCTATATACAAAAGAAAACATTTTATAAATTATTATAACATAATGTAAACCAAATAATGTAATGTTTATTGTAAATATTTAAACAAAAATGGCTTAATAGCCAAATAAATACAACTAACTAACTAAATAATTGTAATAGATTTCCATCTTTTTGGTGCTTCATTTAACACAAACCCTGAAAAAATATTATGGATGGGGAAATGTTTTATGAATAAGAATGTGTGCGACAACCGTTCAGATGTGTTTTAACGGATTCTAATTGTAACATAGAGAAATAATTCAGATAGAGGTACCCTAAAGTATATGGATCAATTCAGAATCGCTAGCTGAAAGTCGATAAAGCCGTCCGTCCGTTCGTCTGTATGTAACCGAATTGTGGGCCTTAAATTTTGAGCTAGAATAACAAAATTTGGTATATGTTTGACGAAGCAGAACAAGTGTAAACAATTTTAAAATCCGACCACTGTCACCCCCACGTTTTAAATAAAAGTCTATTTTGATTAAACCATATGAAACATTAAAAAAGTGTCTATCTATCTTCATACCTTAAATGTTTTTAGCCACGTCCACTTTTTGGGGGAGTTTTCTAAAAAAATGCAAAATGAAAAAAATGCAATATATAGTTTTTAAGCCAGTTTTTGCGGATATGGGATAAGGTATTCAACGATTCGCACAGCGGATTATTGGCTAAAAGACAACCACGCTTTAAAGCTTCGCTTGACGCTTTGACGACGTGCTTTCCACATGCTTTGACTTTTTTTTTTTTTGAAAATAGACACTTTTTCCAACCTTCGCTTTGAACCACGGCGTGTTGTAGCAACGCGTTACGTTAAGATTTTACGTATTTCATTTTGTGGTTGAAGGCTTGAAGCCCAACGCCAGACAAAGCTCCATTGTGATAGATAACATTGATTTCATATGGTTGAACTAGGTGCGTCAGCCAAATGCAACGCGCCAAAGCGTGATTGTGTTCCAGACATATAGCCTTCTCAAATGTTTTTTAAGTAGAATTTTAGGATTGGCGATTTCGATTTAAAAAAAACAGACAGCCCTATTAAACATGTAAACATTTTAAATCTGAGAGAAAACCCCAAAACTCTATTGTCAACTGGAAAAGTTGTTTGTCTTTGTAAAATAAATAACGAAGATTCCCCAAAAATGAACATAAAGCTAAAAATTTGTATAACTTACTCTATTTCCTCTTCTTGTAGAGGGGGGCAACTAAGTCTAGTTTAAGCTCGTATTCACTCTGTAATTAGTATACCTTCTTTAGTAAATTGTTATAATAATAAAAATCAACAAGTTATCTCCCTTTTTATCTTCTAAATTCCTACATTTTAGGTGCTAAACCTCTCACTAAATAAAAAAAACAATCCTTCAGTCAGCAATTTGATGAAAACAGTTGAAAACTACTTTACCATCTCCGCTCCTATTTTATTACTCAGTTCATGTTCAACGCTTAATGCAACGCAGTACAATTGGAATCCAATTGGAACAAACGTAACGTAAATCACCCTTTTCACCATCCAACTTGGCATCACTGTAAAGAATGTTTTTTTTTCTGGTTCACTGTGTCTGTCCATCTCGTTCTCTTGCACAATGCTCATATTGATAAATTTTTTCTACTCTGTTTAGTATTCCATTGGGGGCGGTGGCGGTAATTGCAGTGTTGAAACACTTTGATTAGAATTTCATTTACTAAAGTTGATCCTGTATTTGGCTGCTGTAAAGTGCAAAAATAATCTCAAAATTGTGAAAATTATCCAGTAAACAACAAAAATTTTTTTTAAGAAACATCCACCCGCATAAAATTGAGCTGAAAAGATCATGTAAAAAAATCTCTTCCATCGTCATTGTTCGACTCTTCTGTGTGTGCCTGTCATAAAGTCCGTGCTGCCTATTGGAACCCGTGTGTGGATGTGCGTGCACTTAAAATGGCTGAGTGTCTGCAACCAAAAATGTGCAGTGCGACAATTAAATTGTGGAACACCAATTACTTTGTCTGAAAATTGATTATTTCTCACAGAAACTATATTTGTTTATGTCTCTGCGCCTGTTTGCGGGGGTGAACTCTACATAGAGAATGTATTTCAATTGAATTCAAAAGAAAAGGATAGAAGAAGAAAAAAAGTTTTTATTTTTTTTTAATTTTATTTGTTAAACAAATTCTACTTGTGCTATTGTGAATAAATTTCGTTTTTCGTTGAGATGCTGAGTAGTTTTGTGGTGCAGCGGCAGCCAAGCAATAAGAAGAAGAATCAGTGAAAAGAAAACGCATTCGCATTTCTTTTGTCGAATAGAGGAGCACCTACTATGGATTGCAGCTTTACGGACTATGATTCGATTGCTAATTATCTCAACGAATCCGTAAGTAGCCAAATATTTACATTTCAGGCATATCATACATATCTTTATTTTTCCTTTAAAGTTGAACAATTTTTTATTAATAAACAAAGTTTTGGAGAGGGGGAAAACCATCGAAATGGTTCAGCAGATGTTTTTGCATCCTCCTTTCTCGGTGTTTTCCGATTCTTTTTTCGACGTCGTTTTTCAGTTCCCCATACTTCGTCTTTATGTCTTTCTATAAATAGGATTACAGTTGATGATTTCTAGAAAGTGTGCAGGCTGTAATGTAGCCAGGAAATGCATTCGGGTGTCGATGTTGAACAACTCGCTTTACAATGTGATCTGTGTAATGTAACACTCTGGACCACAATTGGGTCTTTATTCCGCTTTTCTTTGGTTCAACGGGGCAAACAAATTCAAGTTGTGTGCAAAAAAAAAAAAAGTATAATCCCAGTAGTGACAAAGTCCGCCTCGAACAGCTCCGGAAGTTTTGCAGCCAGTCGCGGGTCGGATGAGACCGCAGCACACATGTCGGGTCTTAGTATTTTGCCTATTTTGAATAATTCCCGTCCATTATATTGTTTCGATCACGTATTTAGTTGGTTTGCAAAGAATGAAACGAAGCGACAGAAGCAGAAACAACAACTACACACAGGAAATGGATTTCGAAAATCGTACGCACTTTTTGGAAGTTGAAATGTGTCAGGGTTGCCATGCGAACGATTACAATTGTACTGGAACGGATTTTGAGATTAGTTTGTTGACCAATGTGTTTATAAAATAGTACTCCACATTTTATCAAGGAAGTGTAGATGGCAATGGTGGTTTAACCGGATTTACAAAACGGTTGACTAATTGTAGATTGAGGTGTCCCAAAGGCAAGGTGATTCCAAATGGTCATGCGTACCAGGCATTTCGTTTGTTTTAAACTCTTTAAATTTTGCGTTTAATGTTTAAGTGGTGGTTTGTTAAGCCTTATTTGTATTAAATATAGAATAGGACGCTTCTTCATTTTTAGAATTGCTTTTGTGTCCAAGTAATTCAGACATGCGCGATGATAAGAAAAGTCAAAAACTATATATTTGGCGACTCAAAAAAAAAAAATATAATTAAAGGACACTTGCACAAACGCAACTAAATAGTGGTGAAGTGCCTAAAATCCACGAGAAAATATATTTAACGGGCCTTACAGAAGAGCTCCTGTTTATCGCCGATTCCGAATGGCAAATTTGAGAAGCTACTCATGACAGTGATACTGTAGGATGTTTGTCAGACTTACGCAAGAGGTGGAGCAGTGAAAGAACTTACTAACCACTAGGAAACTGCATCGAAAATGGATGGCTGGGTAAAACAAGTTGTCGGTGCAAGTGGCCATAAGGAAAGTTGTATATTTTGTATGGGATTCTTCAAAAGCGGCATATGCATATAGTTTACTTTAATATGTATCCAGGCTGTTCTAAGGCAGGCATAGCTTGTTCTATCTGCATATCTTTCGTATTGACAGCATATACTTAATCTTACCTCATTTACTGCTTAACCCATTTATGCTGCTTCCTTCTCTATACTAGCAAACGTGGCTATGACATCACGTTGAGTCCTACTAATGACGTCAATATAGTCGGCGTATAATAGTAGTTGCACGGATTTTTGGCTCGGGAGTTTTGTACAATTCTCTCAAGAATCAAATTGAAGAAGTCACATGACAGTGTATCGCCTTGCCTAAACTTTTTTTTGCCGAACCTGATGAAGCAGCGATAATTCTCTTTCGTCACCCGGCACAGACAGACGGGTGGTAGGTATACTAAAACTAGACATGTCTTTATAAATGCTGTGGTATCCGGCCTTTTTTATACGCAACCATAACTACGGGATGTGAGATTTTTTAAAAGATGCTAAAAGCCCGTTGATGTGTCCATCTTCCTGTGGTAGAATTGTTCCAGGGGTTTTGCCAGCTCTGTATGGAGATTGTTAATTCCTTAGTCTGGATTACACAATAAGCAATGAGTTGGTTGCTACGACGTTTCCTCATGTAGACTCTCTTCATTTCGTCGGCATGGATGTCAATATGCATTAGGCTAGGTTCAGTTCCGCGTATGCGGCTTTCAAATCGAAGAATAGGTAGTGGGTATCGATTTGGACTTTTTTATTTCACTGCCCTACCTTTTGCAATACAAATTAATGGAGAAGCTGGTAAGGCCCTGAAAGGGCCACTAATACTACCTATTTCATTTAACCAAGAAAACAGCCTGAGTCGCTGATGGTTGCTCAAAAAGTTCGCACATTTAAAATATTGGACGTGGTATGCGCCAAAAGTCTAATCACAATGATGTGTTCGATGTAATTTACCATTGATTGGATCCGAGACCACCATGTCCCCTAAACATGAAATAAAGTGCTGCTTGATCGCATGAAATTGCTCGTATATTTCAAGGTAGTTGGCTTGTCTTTGGCCTCTTACTTTTCTTATGTGGCGTTAACTGACGCTATGAACCTAAGCATATTACAAACATCTTCAGTTAGGCCAGTTCGTAAACGTAATTCGGAAAAAAAAATTAGCTCGAATAAAGAATGTCTGAAGACTGGTACCTCGACATCTTTGTCAAATCGATACAGACACGACCAATTTATCAATATGAAATCTGCGTTTACAAAAAAACGCGACACTTATCACACGAATCACTTCCTCATGTCCAAATGTTTGTGAATGATAATGCAGACGTGATCACCATAGATGCTTACCATTCGATTAATATTAACTCTTTGGACACGATAACTAGTGGTAATTATTTGTGTATTGGTAATGACTAATGACCTAAGGACGATTTCTATAAAAGCGGACTAACGTAATTTTGTTAAATTTATTTTTGTAATCTTTCATTTTAATTTTTTTTTGTAATACGAGCATGATCACTGATCCACTATGGGTTTAGTGTATTTATGTTTAAACTAACCACTTGCTTGCCTTAATCATTTGAAGAATAAAACCAGATCTCTAATTATGTAAAATGAAAACAATTGAACGGGGTTATTTGATGTAGATGACTATTTATGCACTTATCTAGTCTGCAATCCAACTTAAAGTGGTAATCATGGTCCTCAATCAACATACCTGTCCAATTAGTCCGGTGAGCCCAGTTCATCAGTTAATTCGAGGTTAATCCTTTAAATAGGATGACCTTGCAATAAAAAAACAACTGGCCTAAGAATCAGCGGGCTCAGTTTGACAGTGATCTGGGTTCTGTTCCTAGCCGTAGCAATTTTTACTGGCCATTCTCTCGCGATGATCTGAGTAATCATCAGAGCAGTTTCAATTGTCAAGAAAAGGTCCTCTTAACTCAGCCATTTCGATTCGGCAGATCCTGCCATCGTGCAAGAAGTACACACGCACACATAAAAGGTTGTTATAAAAGCTAGGCGAACAATAATTGTGTATATTTTTAGCGTCCGACTGAAATACTTTGCTTCAAAAACGGTTATGTGGAGTGACATATTGGCCGAGTCCCAGGTTTATTCCAAATAGTGGCACAATCTTACATTCTGAATAATTCCTGCCAAGATTAGCAATTTGTCACTTTCTTTTCGTGTTTGTCCTTTTTGTTTTATATTTTGGACAATTCGAGTATAAGCAATGTCACCCATGCGGGTTTGTTTACGTCCATATCTTCTGGAATCAGCTTACATATATCATGCGACAAGATTGATGGCGCCTGAATATATCTACTGACAAACTAACTGCATGCTCTCATCATTCAGGGCATTAACCTTGACGACATATTTTATTTTAACATGCCAATCAGAGGTGTAGACAATTCTCCAAACAATTACCACCTTGACAAAAGATTTAAAGCTACCTACTGCGTGAGTGGTAAAATACCACATTGCGTGACGTCCCACACAAATTCGAAGGACAACATAAAAGTCCATTTGGAATTTCCAAACAATGCGAATCCCAACAGTCGGTTTGCAAATAGGACAACATATTGTGTTCCAAAAAAGGTGCAATCGCATTTCAATGTCAGGTAATCTGTGCATCTATTGAGTTGTCAGTGGCCAGTTGCATTTGCACCTTTATACAAAACGGTTAGAGAAGTTTGTCGACTGTCAAATTGGTATTAAAGTGTTTTAAAAAAAAAATATGAAATTTTACAAGTAAGTGTGGTGAAATAGTTGTAGTGTCTTAAAATATTGGAAATGACTGTTTAACTTGGATAACGTAAACGTGGATAAAATCCAAACTGCCTTACGATTAGTTTGCAAAGTGATAAGGATAAGACAGTGTCGCCTCGAAAGTACCCCCTATTTATAAAGAAAAGTATTCTCGGAATATTGGTTAGTGTTTATTGCATTGGAATACTAAGCGTGGGGTCCCTGGTTTAAATCCCGAAAGTGACAACACCTCTTCTGAAAGTCTGACAAACATACAAAGAGTGATACTCAAATTTGCCATTCGGATTCGGCGTTAAACAGAAGGGTATCTAATTTGTGTCAAAAATATTAACATCGCACACATAAATTAAGGGAGAAGCTAGGTTTGAGGCCTTGTAATGGCCTTCTTTTATTTGAAAGTATGCAAGATTTCTAAAAAAAAAAGCACTTTTTGACATGAAGTTGCAGTGTACTAACAAAACTTGCACTAAGGGTAGTTTAAGTGTGCACTGCAAAATCAAAATAATTTTTTTTTAAGGTGGGAAGCACCGATGCGATGGTCAAAAAGTACAAACGAAGAACTGTTATTTTTGTTTGGTTTCAGAGCAGGGTTTCCACTTTTATTGGAGATTTTTTAAATTATGTATTCCCAAACTACTTATTATCAAGATTGCTAATTCCCAGACTAGTTAGTCAACAGTTAAGTAATGGAATAGAACTCTCAAATTATATAGATCGTCGAATTTGTCATATGTGACCATATTGTCTTTGCCGGGTTAGTACATAAACCAAGGAAGTAATCCTTTTATGTTCAATAATATTTTTGAGAATCCAAAAAAGAAAAAAGTGTGCAACAACTAATCGATTTTCATAGCCATTAACTAGGCCATTTATCAAGTCATAAACGCTTACTTATGTTTGTTCATTTACTTAACTTTGAACATGCCCTTTGTTTCGAAACTAAACAGTTGCTCAAAGAATTGATTGTAAATATTTGTTTTCCGCTTGGAAATGCCACAGGAAAATTATAGGGGCCCACTGAAATCGTCTACCTGACCATCAGGCAGATGTTGTTCACGGTGAAATCTTACCTGATCCGAACGTGCCCATTAACATACGATGAGCACGTGTCGTGTGGGTTACAATAATAAAATTCGATATGCCTTGGGCTACAAAGTAAAAGCAGTTGCCACAGGATTTTTCTTTCCTTAAGCGCGCTATTGTGTTTATATTTACAAAAAATGCACCTTTCATCTTGCAGAGCATCTTTATGTACCATTTATGTTTGCCTTTTTAAAAAACGCATCTGCATGTTTTTTTTTTTTAAAGATGAATCGAAGGTAAATGCATATGTCGAGGATGAGGATTATGTAGTTATCTGTTTAAAATGAGTTAACTGGGTATAGCTTGTACAAGTGTAGTAATGATTGCGATGGTTTTTACGGATTTGAGGACAAAGCCTAACAACTTCAATTAGAGTTGATTTGGGACTATAATCACGTTCACGTTAAATATAGGTAAGTCATTCATTTTTTAAAGTTGGTGCAAAAGTTATCACTTGCTTCTCTTGGGCTGTAATATTAGCCAAATACAGATTCCTCCAAGAATTAAAAAAAACATCATCTGAAAAGGGGAGGAAGAAAAGCTTTTTTTGATTGGAAAATGTTATTTTTTATTACTATCTTGAATCCACTTGGAAGCTTTGTTAGGTATATCGACATAATATATTTATATCGATATATTAAATTTCGGCAGTACACCTTTGGTCACACCATTCGGATTTTAAGATCCATTTACCAGATTGAAAACAGATACAGGGCACTGACTAGCGGTGAGATATCTGGTTAGAGTACGACAAAAACCTGGCGCTGTCAATGTTACGAGTAACCCTTTATAGTCACAAGATCATACGAAATCACACAATGGAACTAAACCTCATGGATGATAGAATTATAAAAAACCAACAAGGAAGATTAGAGTTTCTTCGTCACTATAGGAGAATACAAAACGTACGAACAAGGTTTTAAAAAAAAGGCGTGCGCAAGGTTTTTATACAGGCGGCCACTCTGCCACTTAAACATTCTAAACAAAGAAGTAAACCTCCGAATTGATTTGTTTATATTTCGTCTGATGAAGTTAATGCTGCCAACGTAGATTCTTGATTTCTTTATCTTCCGAAATAAGACATGAGTGTTTTTTTTATTCATTAAATATATAGAATCATGTCTATGTCTAATCTCTGTATATCACCCAAAATTGACGGTTATTGTTCGATGGCCGTTAAGAATTCTCTCCGCTCCATCAAGATTAGTAATGACTCCCAAAATCGCATTTAAATAAGGGGTCGCTTTTCTATTGGATTTCTTCAACACTGTTCTTAGTGGATTGTCCAAAACTCACATGAAAACACCTCAGTAAAGCTTAATGACCTAACGACTGCTTCGCCTGTTTTAAGTCAACTGCCAAGCTTCCAAATATTCGTCACTTGTCATTTGAAACCTGTGAATTTCGAATGATCCTTTACTTTTCAGAGATCCGATATAGAAAAACGATCGTCATTAATTCTATTATCACTACTTTTGAATCTTCACAACAAAACCGAACTTTTAGTGAAACGTATCTTCTAAACGAAGTTCATCATCGGACATCGATTTCAGATAGAAGATACTAAAAACGGGTCTTAATAAAGGCGGGTTAGAACCAATTTCTTTGGCGCTAAGAAATAAGAAACACTATTTCAATCTATCTTACCAATCTGTTTTCAACGTATCTTACTTACTTACCCTTTTATAAGCCGAAGTTGTCGCTATTCCTAAGACGCTTGGTTAAACAAAGATCCGATGTCACGTAGGAATATTGTTTTTATTTTTTGTTTATAGTAAGAACGCCCTTAAAGATTTTGAATGTCCCTTACCTTTTGAGCACATGGCGGTCATTAAGGAAATTGAGGAGAAGAAAAGAGGAGATACCTATGTGCGTTGGTTCATATGTCTGTGATCTAATGGGGAGAAAAAACTGCATTTAGTGTTTTCTGTTTAGGAATGAATATTTATATTTCATAGTACGTCCGAAGATAGGCTTGAGGAGGGTACATTGATTATCAATAATGGCACGCCGAGTAGTTTGAACGGGCAGAATCCAACTGGCTATTTCGTTTGTACATTTTCAAAGAGCAAAGTATTAGGGAGGAAGTATTCCTACGATGTTCAAGCGAGACTATAGAGTTCGCTACGGTTGAATCTCCTATCAATTTTATCGCATGCTTTTATAGCATATCCAGTAGGTTCAATGATGTCTTTGCTGCACCTGACCAATGTGGCCGTTAAACTCAAATTTGGGGAGTATATATGTTTTATATATTGAGGCCAGATTAGATTCGTTTTTAAAACTCCAAAAGAGCAATTTAGCGGTGATCACACCTCTATATTGTCTATTACAACTTATTATGGTCTAGTGCCCAGTACAAGCCAAAAAAACACAACAATTGTACACAACCGTAACCTAAAGACAAAAATCGTCAAAACAAGATCGTCCGATCTTTTTTTTTTTGGCAATTAATGTTAAGATTGCAAGTTCCTAACGGCTACCAAAATAAAAATTCCCTGCGTGGTACAGCATTTAAAAAAAAAATCTTTCCATGATACCGATAATTCGCTTCAATTCTTGATCATCAAAGCTGTACGTTGTGCCGT
This sequence comes from Rhingia campestris, assembly GCA_932526625.1. Lineage (NCBI taxonomy): Eukaryota > Metazoa > Arthropoda > Insecta > Diptera > Syrphidae > Rhingia > Rhingia campestris. The sequence continues at coordinate 65,842,196 of OW052182.1, forward strand.
ATTTCGTTATTTGTACCCGCGTACTTTCAGCTTAATTTGTGGACACACGCGAATTCAATGTTATCTACAACTGTCATCAGCGCTTACTCTCTTCCTGACGATAAATACCTTCCTATTGGAGATTAGAACTTCTTGGAATCATTGCTAAATTTAAGATGGTATGGGTTTATCACTCTGTCTGTGTTGTGTGCCGATAAACGACTCACAATAATCAGCTTACAAAACGGAATATTCCAAATAACAAGTAACTTAAACTGCAAACTGCGAAATAATTGTTTGTTCACTCTTCTGTGATGATATTCTCAGAAATACTACAAATTGACCTTATTTTGAATTCCACCAAACATTTTGAGGACATAATTTCAAAAACATAATACTTTAGAGCATTCCCTGGCACTGTCTCATTAATAACACTTTGTAGTATTAATGGGCTGAGAGAGGAGGACGTGCGTCTCAGAATTCATTGTGTGACACATACGAGAAACAGATTTTCCTCGGGAATTCCTTTTTATTTTTAGGCACAGAATTATGTGTATATTCACCTAAAAATTGGATCCTCAAAATAAACACATTTTTCCATTTATAGATTTTTGTTCCCGTAGATACATTTGTTATTGGGAAATTTGGTGCGTGGTTTGGATGATTGAACTGCTAATGAAATGAATATGCACTCATTCATTTAAACCGCTGACTTTTGGCTGCCTTATGGGAAACATTTAGTTGCTTGCGCAACGTAATTGGACATAAAAGCAATTATATTACCATTGGGCGTTATTGCCCTTCCGACTTTCAAGTTTAACGATGGACATTTTAGGTATTTTATTCGCATCTGTGAGCGTTGTTTAATTTTAAGTTGGAACAGAGAATGGTGTTTGGTATGACTTCATGATTCAGATGCTATTGTGTTAAGACGTATTAAAGGAAATTCTTAAAGTCTTGATGTTGTTTTTCTTAAGGGCTTAGTCGGGGTGAACATGGGCATCAACCAACATGACCTTGCAGTTACCATTTGATGACCATCTTGGGGCACTTTTCGAGGATTATAGGTTGGCCTCAACAGTGTATATGTATAGGGTGTTTCTTTTTGGGGGTATATAAGTTTGAAATGGAATAAAACAAAGATTATTTTTTAAATTGACATGAAAGTTTATTCGAAAGATAATTCACTGGCATTATGATTTAAATATGATTTCTGGTATATGACCGCCACGGCTGGCTCAGACGTAGTCTAATCTTGAGATCCAATTTTCGATAACTTTTTCCAACATTTGTGGCCGTATATCGGCAATAACGCGGCGAATGTTGTCCTCCAAGTGGTCAATCATTTCATGCTTATCGGCGTAGACTACCGACTTCACACTTCCTTACAGAAAATAATCAAGCGACGTTGTTAAATCTCACGATCTTTGAGGCCAAAACAATTTCGCGTGCGCTCACAGAAAGATTCCTTCAACAAATTTGTGGCACGAGCTGTGTGACATGTTGCGCCGTCTTGTTGAAACCACAGCTCCTGCACATCATGGTTATCCAAGTTCAATTGATGAACGAAAAAGTCAGTAATCATGGCTCTCATTGTAACGTTCTGGCCAGCATCGTTTTTAAAGAAGTACGGACCAATTACTCCACCAACCGATAAAGCACACCAAACAGTTAGTTTTTGTGGATGTAACGGTGTCCCAACATACACTTGAGGATTATCATCACTCCACGGCTGTTTTGTTTGTTGACGTATTCATTCAACCAATAGTGAGAATCATCGCTAAACAAAATTCGCGTGTGAAAATTGGGATCAACGGCAATCTTGTTTTGGGCCCATTCAGCGAATATACGCCTTGCTAGGTGATCCTGTGCATTCAATTCTTGCACGAGTTGGATTTTGTAAGCACTAAACCCAAGATCTTTCCGCAAAATCTTTCATAAAGTGGATGGACACATATCCAATAGCTGTACACGTTGGCGGATAGACTGATTCCGGTCTTCCTCTACGCTCTACAGCATCAATGACTTGTTCTGTACGCACTGTACGACGCGACGTCTCTGTGGATGCGTATTACCATTTAGAGTAAACGTGGTGAGAAACGTTCCATACTTAATCGAATTAATTGTTCTGATGGACGATTATGTTGACCGTAAAATGGACGTTGTGCGCTATACGTATTTCGAACCAAACCATGATTATCAAAATAAATTTGCACAATTTGGAAGCGTTGTTCAGACACGTTGTGTCAGTCAGCCAGTCATGTTGAATTGCCAAACCAAACTAAAAATAGATCACTTGACAGCTGACAAAAAGGCCGCCAGTAATGCTGTTTTGACTAGGGCACAACTTCGGACGAGGCAAAACTTATTAGCCTCCATCGAGGAGAAAATGGTGCTTACCAATTAGTTCAGCTTGAATGAAATTGCGGCACCGTAGATTTTCTCAAGAAACTTGTCCTTGCAAGAGTGCTAAAAAAGAACCCTTGTGTGTAAAGCTTAAGGGACGAAGCGCCATATGATAATGGTTGTAAAATACATATTCAATTTATACCTGTCGACTATCGGAAGCTCTTCTAAACAGCAAATTGTGCTGTCGCAAAACTGCATGAATTATTGTAGAATACCCATAAGCCTACTCGGATTACCAGATGAAGCTTAGTTGCTCAATCACTCTCATTATCATGTACTGGAAACGTTTCATGTGGCTTAAGACACGTAGAAACATGCAAATCGCATTACCAAACGAGAATTCATCAAGTCCTATTCATAATACTACTTTAATATAATAGACGCCAGTCAAATGATTTTAAAGTTCATGATACCATATATATCGCTAAACTCTGATTTAATTTCAAATTACTTCCACATCTAAATGCTAACCAGAATCACACTTTGACTAGATCGATTGATATCTTTCGCACGACGAACATAATCACAACCTTGGCGTTATTTAATAAACAAAATAAAACGTAACAACTTAATACCAAACCAATCATTACCTTTCCTAGATTGATGCAAAACTAATGACTAACAAGATTGTTTCAGGTTTTTAGTCATGGCTCCAAGCGTCTGGAATTTATTTTGCTCCCTATTATAGGTAACCGCTGGCTGTCAACTTATTTTACAATGTTCGCTCCTAAATATGAATTTCCATATCAGGAGGCAAATGGAAATGCAGTGAAAGTCGGGGTCAAATTTTAATAACACCGGATTTAGACAATATTTGCCATAGTTAAATCGGTAAGTGATCTGTAATAGGCAACTTTAAATGGGTTTATTACCATCAAGTGACGACGCCATCCATTTGAAATCAATACCCGACTTGAGCATGCTTAAGCTATAAAATCTGTCGTACCAGATCTTGTGGGTGTCCACTCCAAGCTGAGATGATTTGTTTTGCCACTAGAATGCTAATGTCGAATTAGTTACTTTTTTTGTTGTTATTGCGCAACCAAATAAGTGAATCAACTTCAGCGTGTTGTACTAAAAAATTAATCACACAATTTCATTTAATTCGGCTCACGAATTGTTTGAGTGTTTTATATAGAGCAAAGCACCGATAAGAGAACGCATTGAGCATATTGATGTGAGTTGTTGCACTGATGTGCTTTGGAAAAGTTATGTTTTTGACTCAACAGTGGCCATCACGAGTTATGAGTTTGTGCTCCTTTTGCGATCTGGAATCGATAGACCGATTTGAATTGCCGGGTCATGAATAATATCTTGAATTTGAATCATGATTTTTCAATGATTTTGGGTGTAAAAATCAGCGAAAGTACAATCGAATTTCTTTTGTTTTTCCTTTTCGGTCCTACGCACTAACTACGTAGAATATGTGCAGTCAATACGTCTAAAAATTTTAAGCTTCGAGGAATGATATCTGATAAACTGCACGATTATCAAATAAATTAAGCGTCTTTCACTTATCCCTTAGGGGTTTTCACCCGCTCTCTCAGCTATAATTTGTTGATCCAAAGCGTTTTCGATTGGAGTTTTCAGATTTAAGATTTTTGTTATAAATGAGAGCAATTCCTCTTTATACCCTATCCCATAAGGGTATCTATATTAGTTTTGAAACATCGTTTGTAACATAGAGAAATAAATTAGATAGACATATTGCAAAGCAAATGGATCGAATTAGCATCATGTAGATTTATCCATGTTTGTCTGTCTGTACGTACGTCAACAGTTTTTGGACCTTAAACGGAATTTGGTACACGAAGTCTTTTTTGCTCTTAGCAGACTATGTGTGAAATAATTAAAAAATCGGCCCACTTTGCCGGTCAATTTAACTAATAAATTTCGATTTTAGACCAAAATTTTGAAAAATTATGAATTATATTTTTAGTAAAAAAACGTTTTCGGTAAAATTTTTAAGAAATTCAAAAAAAAAAACGTTCAATGAAAAAACTTAATATTGATATTTTGTAATATTGATATGAACATTTCGCCCGTCAAACAACAATTTAAAATAACAAAATAAACAGCTGTACCTACTCTTTTAGCAGAAAATGTTAGAAGAACCCCAAAAATTTAAGTCTCAGAAAATTGCAGAAAATCTTAACTTTGTCAACTGAGGAATCGTGTTTCACTTACGAATTTTTCAGAGATCTCGGTGGTTTCCGAGATTTCGCAGAAAAACATTGATGATTTTTGCTTGTTCCTATTAGAGCAATTTCTTATGAACTGTATTTTCTATTTGAATGAAATTTAATGTTATTATTCATATTTGTAACAATGTCTTATAATTGGTTTAAGCCTAAACGTCATGTCAGTAACGAAAAATCACTTTTTTGTGCCTGATTTTCTTCAAATTTAGTTTTAAGATTCCTTTCAATCGTATTGAAAAGGATTACGCATATGGTCCAGTCGTGCTCCCACTCCTCGTTTGCAAATACAGATGATTGATCGAATCGCGCTTTTTCTTTAGCCAAAAATAAAATGGCTGTACAATCGGCTCTAAGCCTATATTATACAAAATGTACCATATTTTGGATGTCGATAATGCAGTATTTTCAGTGTTACGTTTATGAATACACCCTTCAGTTTATAGTAATTGAATCTTATCATATTCCATAGCTTTGATTTTCTAATCAAAACTAAGGCAACATATCCCAATACAATTTCACCGCAAAGTGGTATTATTCATTATTAGATTATTCGTATTCACTCATTGTCCTCTCCTCTTCAAATCAGGATTTAATGGCAAAACACTGGATAAAACTAAGCTCGCTTTATGGTATTTTAATTATAGCTCTATGCTCTCAAAAGAACATGTGATAGTTGGAGTTAAATTAATTAATTTCAGCAGTTTTACTAAATCGTAGAATTAATTAATAATAAATGTACATGTATGAGAATAAATTTGAACTTGACAACAAATTAACAAAAAATATTCATGTGAACAAACAATAACGCACATGCATATACACAAAAGCATAGAACTTAAAACACACAGGGCCGCATTAAGAAAAAGGCACAGTCAGGCGCAAAATAACTCTAACGTAAAATACATCGGATATAAAAAATGGTGCTCGTAATGTTGTGGTTGATGTTGCTGTGCCATTACACTAGTCGGCATAAGTATTTTGACGAAACCTTTTTGTGACTATTGAGACTAACTTTGCTTGGTATCGTTAAAACAACGGTGCAAAAATGATGCGCGAAACAAAGAATCTATTTTTAGCTCTATGCATGCCAAGTTTTGTATTGTTTACCTTTTGCATTCTCTTTCTGCTGATAAGAACGCATGCAGACAAAGAATTTTTACGTGGCATAAGTATTTTGACGGAAACTTTGTGTAAATATTTTAACAGTTTTGAGCACGTGATAACCAAAAAACTTGTGTAGTTAACTTTAATTTACATTAAACGTTGATAACAAAATAAAAATTTATTAAAATTTATTAAAAACCATGGGTAAAACGGCTGAGTTGAGTTTGGTTGTCAGATCTTCAATGGTAGCGAAGTTTAACGCTGGAAAGGCAGTAAAAGACATAGCAAGTGAGTTTAATGTGTCGCGTCAAACTGTGCACTATCAAATCAATAAGTTTAAAAAGCATAATGACATCACAAACCTAATGAGATCAGGTGCTAAGCGCAAAACAACGCCCAATGAAGACCGAACCCTTCTACGGGAATTTAAAAGAAATATATTCCTGAAGCCTCAAACTGCTGCAAATCAATGGAATTTGACGGCAACGAATCCAATCAGTGAGCGTACTGTCCGACGACGTTTAATGGAAGGAGATTTTAAAACATTTAAAGCTTAGGACGTGCCGTACATATCAAAGGTAAACAAGCTTAAAAGACTGTCTTTCGCAAAGGAACATCTGCACAAGCCAAAGGAGTACTGGAGAAGCGTTCTATGGACAGATGAAAGCTCCTTTGAGTATAACTCATCAAAAAACAAATTTTACGTTAGATTGCCAAAGGTAGAAAGGCAAAAAAGACGCCCCGTTTGTCAAAAAGTGAGCCATGGTGGAGGCTCTGTCATGTTCTGGGGATGTGTTGCGTATAATGGCCTGGGTGAATTGGTTCCTATCACCGGCTCGATGAACCAAGGTCAATATTTAAGAACCCTAAATGATAATGCCTTTCCTTCCGGAGGTAGGCTTATTGGTGAATCATTTATCCTGCAACAGGACAATGCCCCATGCCACAAAGCCCGGATGATAACTAAATTTTTGAAGGATGTTGGTGTTGCCACTTTGGACTGGCCACCTCAAAGTCCAGATTTAAATATAATAGAATAGATCCTCAAATCCAAATTATGAAAATATGCGAATTTTTATACACTAAACTAAACATTGAATGAACTCATATAAAATGCTCTGCGTTTAGGTTCAGACTTATCAGCTTTATGTCGTCCTACATATTTTATTAAGTTGTCGTTAAGATGAATATCTATCGTGTCGTTTGCCCTTAATATGGTATAAAAGCTCTTCCAAAATGAACGATTGCAATTGTTATCGAAATAGCCAAATATGACGAGGGTAAGACATACTGTTAATATTGCTACAAAATCGTACGACATCGTTAATATTCAATACAAAATGTAAATAATTGTCTTAACTTTAAAATTAGAGAATCGCAGTCAGTGTAGCGAGAAACATAAAAGGTTTCGGGTTAAAAATGTGTTTATGAAAAAAAAAAACAACCTCTCAAATGCAAACTAGGAAACTGCTAACATATCACCGAATTGCGTCTTCTCCAGAAGCCCGAAAAAGAGAGTCTAGCAATTCCGTCCGTTTGTCATTATTAAGAGTTCTTATTAATCATGTCGAGCGCGCAAGGAGCAAGTACCTACGACCCAGTCGTTATTTATGCCTTCATAGAATAAGAAATAAACACACCCAATGACAATTACGGAGTCTTTCAGGAACCTTGATTGCTGCAAAGTTACGAGGTATAAAAAAAATGGGTTTTATGTGACCTACGTGTTGCTACCATAGTTTTAGAAGATAGCATCAAAATGTAAATTTCGGAATAAAAAACTGGAGCTACGAGGTTTTCATACAAACCCGACGACATGCAAAACACACTTTTAAGGCTTAATAATTTATTGTTTGCAAATTTGAAACTTGTTTACTTTAAATTTGCAAATGACATTCAATTAAGTACAGGGTGTGACAAATAAGGCCTACCAATGTTAAACACGTATAACTCTTGCTATAAAAATTTGATTTAACTATTTTACATTTTGCAATATGTATTCATTGGCTCTTGATAGCGCGTTTTCCATTAGTCAAACCAAATTCCATTAATCCATAAAAAAATGTAGGGTATTAGCTGGGGTTTAATGTAAAAAATGCACTACGTATTGTGTTGTTATGATTGATCCTCACGAGAACCATACACAACCAAAAAAAAAACAACTCCTTAATTGAACACGCAAGAAAAAGCGCCTTGAACTTGTAACGTCTTACATGACATCGCACATGGTCATTGAAACGGTTTAATAAAGTTGTATTTTCGAATGGAAAGAACTCTAACTTAATGCTTCTGAATGCTTTATCTATTAATATCCTAAATTTCGGAGAGTAAACATGTTTTGGAAGTACCATCATTCGAGACAAGAATGATTTTTGAATACCATACTTTGGGACTTTTGAACTGATAAATGCTCAGAACTAAATGTCGTGTTGTACATGCAAAGCTGTTTTGGAAGCAGATTTAACACAATAAAATAGCTTGTTTGAAACTATTCCAAGGATATTCTCGCCTACAACCTACGACGATACGATGATTTACAGACGCCGTGTAAATTAATGGATTGTCGGTTAATACATTCAAATAATCGCCTCAGCAACATACGTATTGTATTATTATTAAAAATGTTCGGGGATGTCTAACCCGTGAAACTATGAAATTTATAAAGAATGACGATAAAAGTTTTTTGAGAAATGATTTCCTTTAATTACATAATAAGTTTATATTACCTTTGAAGAATAGAGTTTTTGAAATTTTATCTAATGGTAAAGGGAGAGGAAGGGAATACACATCAGGTCGTTCCACTTACGGATCCCTCTAATATCACCGATATCTTCGTAAGTCGAACACTATTCCTCACTCTGCAATATACTACATAAGTGGCGCTATAGTCCGGAGTGAACCTGAGCCTAAACCAACATGCCTCTCCAATAGCCCGGTACTTTGTTGGATTCTTCTCCTCACCCATTCTACAAAAAGAGTTCAGATGGTTATTTTGTATGTATCATGTAAGGGAATTCATCGTTGTTATAAGCTATAGAGCGTACCAAATCAGTTGGCCAATCTACTGCGCAGGTCTCTTAAAATTTATTTTACAATATCTTAAATTGCTCTTAAATCCTCTCTCTGCGCATTCGACCGTTGGCAAACTAGTGCAAACCAAACCAGTTGGGCATTCTACTGCGCAGGTCTCTTAAAATTTATTGTCAAATATCTTAAATCCTATCTCTGCGCAATCGACCGTTGGCCAACTGATTTGGTATGGACTATACGAAGTAAGGAAAACATTTTTTTTTTGACGGAATAAGTTCACCTCTGCTGAGAATGTTGTTCCATTGAATTAAAAATCATTGCTGAGGAAGCGGAAGAAAATCTCCAAGACAAGTGGACCAAGCCTATAATTAAAATGAAGCTAAATTACTTGAAAAAAAAAAAAATAATAATATTATTGAAGAAATGTTAACAACAATAATGTTTCTCTTTTAAAAAAAGAAAATCAAAATAATAAACTTAACTCAGGTACCTCTAATGGACTGTATCTAATAACCAAGTCGGCGACACTATCTTTTAAAAAAGATTCACCATCTTGGTATGTTTTCCGACTATCATGACAATAAGTTTTAAATATGTCAAATGTTCTAAAATGTGTATCATTGTTTCCAAAATACCCAAAATACTTGCTCACATACCAAAGTGAGTCAACTAAGGATTTATCCTTGAGTTGATCGTGACAAATAAATAAAAATTGAATTTGAAACAAAAATTAATACATCACTATTTTATTACCGGTTTGTCATCTTTGTTTTTAAGTAACACATTTTGTTTAACTAAATTTTATCTCGACTCGTTCAAACATTTTGTGTTTTTTTTTTCAGTTACTGAGGAAAAAGTCTACGTGCGATAAGCTTCAGCAAATAAAACTTGAGGCTACAATGAGCGATATCGAGTTATATTTATACACCCTTGTTTCTCCTGCGAGTGAATGATTTTGCTGGGTGTGAAGTGTTGAAAGACAACATACTTAATGCACTCGATGAACCTATAAATGTGGGTGCATCCCCTCAGTACTGACAGATGTGTTTATGTTGACTTGAAGCTATAAATTATCCCATAGCTTTATAAAGTAAATAGAATTTGTCTTAGTGAGTCTGTCCATTTTACGTGTTTGCAAGTTGATGTTTGTTTCATTGAAATGGGGTGGCATTGGCTAACAAATTTGTAAATTAGTTTTGCAATGTTATGAGGCTACATATGTACTTTAAGATGGCTTATATTTCCGACCGAGACTTCTTACTTTATTTAAACTTGTAACATAAAAATTATCCTATATGATAGCATTCGCAAATTGTTTGCAATAACTTATAATTCTAGTCTTCATGCTGCACAACATGGACTGTCCTTCACGTAAAACACACGTAGGTTCAGCTTTGTCTCCTTGTTTGCTATCAAAGCACAATGAAGAGGTAAAAAAAATTATTGTCACGTAGGATCTCTTTGTCCATTGCTTGATGATAATCATCTGCAAGGTGTTAATATGGTCGACACATGATGATCCATATACGAACTCAGCTTATCCCTCATTGATTGTATCTGCTAGGTGCTTCTTTAATCGATCTTAAGCTATTTAAGAAACTTTTTAATTTAATTTTAATTTTTAGTTTTAGCTGTGTATTACTTTCTTACTTACTTAAGTGGAGATACAGTCCGAAATTAACTTGGACCTGTTGATTATAATGTTAAAAGTTGTGCCCTTACGTTTTGGAAATAGTCCTAATGAGGGACTGCAGGACTGTTTAAAACTCGCAGTGTCATTGCTTGCAGAAAAATATATTAAATTTTTTTCTGAAAGCAACCCTGACACTCTGAGCTGCAAACAAACCTCAATTCTGCAGTCCCTTTTGAGGACTAATTCCAAAATGCTAGGGGCAAAAATTTACCAATGATTTTGGGGAAAAGACCATCAATTGATCAAACTGCTTCTTAAAGTTTTCGTGCAATTGAATCCGTATCTCACGATAATTATCGATCTTTGCTACCAGTGCTGGAATTAATGTATATAGTTGATAAGCTTCTCAGTTTGGCAGCAACCAATTGATCGTTCAGTCGCCAATACCCCTCTATGAATAAGGGGTACCATACAAATAGAACAAAAAACATATGAAAAGGCTACAATCCCCTGTGCGGATCGTATAATACACTATCCCATCCCATCCTTAAAATTAATATCCCCAAATTGTGGGTTTTATGGTGATGAAATATAGAAAATAACGTTGCCACAAGATACTGTTCGGACAGTTTATCAAAATCTTTTATAGTTTGACAAAAAACAACGTTTTTCTCCTGCATATGCTATGGAGTAAGGTATACGGTTTTTGTATTAAAACGAAACCAAAAAGTGGACGTGGGTTAAAATGATGTATGAACGAAATGTTGGAATTATCATATCCAATGATCTTGCATCAAAAGATTTTTTTCATATATTTTAAAAATGTACCAAAAAACGTTTTAATGAAAACGCCCCCAAAAAGTGGGTGTGGCAAAAAACTTTATTTAGACGAAATATAGATATTAAGATTCTCTAAATATGCTGCTCAGGCCCTTTCTCAAAATTCCTTGCTGTTTGGCCAATAACTACGTTTTTCTGAAAAGGGGGCGTGACAGTGGACAGATTTCAAAAATTTTTACACTTCTTCTGCTGAGAGCAACAAAGAGCACGTGTACCAAATTTCATTATTCTAGCTCAAAATTTAAGGCCCAAGAACTGGTGACATACGGACGGATGGACAGACATAGCTAAATCAACTCAGCTATCGATTCTGCTTCGATTAAATTATTTCTCTATGTTACAAACTTTGTATCAAAACTAATATACCCCTATGGGATAAAAAAAAATACAAATTTTTGGCGCAACAGGCTCGTTAGTACCCAGGGCCTAGCTTTCTCACAACCATTCATGTGTGCGTGTGTACTTCTTGCACGATGGCGGGACCTCCTGTTTTATGCCGACTCCGAACGGCTAAGTTGAGATAAGCTATTCTTGACAATTGATACTACTCGGACGATTTGTCAGATCATCACGAGAGGAGGGCCAGTGAAAAATCATTTAGATGTTGCTACGGCTGGGAATCGAACCCAGACCTCCTGCGCGGCAGTTCATCGCACTAACCATCGCGCCACTGAGCCCTCAGGGATAGGGTATAAAAAACCCTAAATGTAATTTTCAATTCAATTGTTTAACATCACGTACTCAAAATCGAACCTAAATTCTATAAAAGTCAACGAAAATGTTGTATGTGCTTATCAATTATTATCTAATTGAAAATAATGTCAACATCATGAGACAATTTATCAGATTATGCAATTCCATATATTTCCCTTTGACTGATTAGATTTTATTTCGAGTAATAAAGGTCTTTTTAAGCTTTAAATAAATACACCACCAAAGTGGAATTCTTTTCGATTACTATCATTGACGGGTAACATTGTAACCCATTGATGAATTTACACACACGATGTAAACCATCAAGATATAAAAAAAAAACAACAAAACAAATGTGTGTCTTATGGGAGCGATAACAGCCAGAGGCTAATTAAAAATAGGCCTTCATATCGCTTAATGTTCTGCAAGGTTATTTAGTGATTAATGTTGTTCCCCTGTTACATGGAACATCTGTTTAATTTATTTTCCATAAATTCATGACTCTTTTTGAAAAAATGAATAACAAAGATCAAATATTTCAGAAAGAAAATAAACACCGAGAGAGGGAACATTATGGAAAAATGTGTTCTATTGTTTGGCTTAGAATGAGGAAGACACCTCTTGCCTTGCCTTTTACAACCAGTTATTTATACGGGTTAAGCGGATCGCGCGGGGGCGCACTGCATATTATGCAAAACGGGTTTTCCAGTTTTCTTGTGGCTTCGTAGGAGGTCAAATGTTTTATTTAAAAAGAAAAGTTCAATACTCCGCCAGACCACCAGCAGCAGTATAATATTGCCATTTGTGACACATATTTTTAATCATGAGACAGATTGGGTGCCCTCGTGACTAGGAATGAAAGACTAGTGATGACAAGCATGATTGATGGAAGGAAAGGGTTTAGATAAAAGATTAATGAAAATACATTGATAACTCGAGCCAAGTAAAGCGAGGGCTTCCAACATTTCCTACTACTAAAGCATTTTCTTCTTATTTCAATATCGACGGGGTGTGATCCTGATAGTTCTAGAGATCACCGGTTGTGGTTAAAAACAGTAAAGATAATCAAAACGCCACATTGAGTTCCACCTGCGTGTCAATAGGGATGCAGTTAAGTGGGTGGATCATAGCTCTCGTCAAAGTACCATAGCGTTTGCAGGTGGAGCTCGCTGTGGCGTTTGGACGATCTATATATTTTTTAACGACAACTGGTGATCTTAAGACCTGTCAACTTACCCAACTAGGTATAAATTTTGCTTGCTACACATGATTTCTGACATTAAAAATTAAGTGGAACATGCAAATAAAGGTGGAGAGATATCGCAAGTCAGTGTCATCGACAGTTCACTATAGTTGCCTTTTGACTATCGATAGTTGTCGAGTTGTAAACCATATGTTAAATGTTAGATGAAGGAGGAGTTGAAAGACATTTGCATATTTTCGATATACTTGAGCTTAAAGTTTCAAATTTGTATGACGTTTACCACCATTATACCAGATTCATATAGAGCTAAATAGAAAACTATAGCACTTAGAGATACGTAGTTTACACGAAAACTTAAATTGCCATATAACCCCTTCATTGCTGAAAAAACTTAATTTCCTGAAATGTCGTTTAACCCCTTCTTCACCTAAGCGATTCAATTGTATTTGGATGTGCGTTTGAAGAAAGGATGAATAGATCTAACACTGGAACTCACTCATACTGGCAGTAGCAGAATGGTCCTAATTTGAGTTGTTATTGCAGAGGGGTAAAATCTTTAAGTGTTGACCGTTAATCCAATGTTACCTACGCTCACGTACTTTCGAATCGCAACAACAAAGTAGAAGTTTTTTTCGTCAAAAAAAGCAAGTTTGATGAGACCTATACCACCTCTATGGTTGCGTGAACGGCGCTGGACAAAAGGTTAACATGATACCGGGCTAATGAATTGTTAATTCCAAAATCGGGTGAATGTGGTTCTAGTACGAAGCAACAGTTTATTTTGCATAACCCACATCCGACATTTTGAAGCAGGATTTTGCCGGTCGTCTTTTATCTCGTTTTGGCGATTTACACTGTCCTTCAAGATCACACAATTTGACTGACCTAGATTTGGTTTACCGATATTCACGACGAAGTTTCAAACTCCGCCAGTCCTTAAGGAGAACATCCATCAAGAAGTCGAAAACAGATTGCAAGAAAATCTGATGAAACTTTGGGAAATGCTGGAAATAGACCTCAAATTGTAATTAACAATGGCGGCGGCCACTTAAGGGCTCACAGAAACATTTTATAAAAACACCTGCTTCTCGATTGCAGCCACGAAGTATTTTCAATTACTATGTCCGTTAAAGATCCGCTACTCGCCGTTGTAATGATGGAAAATGCTTGACGATTTCTGATCAAGTTGAAATTTGTCAACATACTTAAAGGTTAATGTTTAGAACAAGGAACGTTGGCCTATATACGGAAGCACGTGGATCATGGAAATGTACAAAATTCAAATAGAAGTCATTTTTTATCATTATTTGGGAGATCATCAATCATACGGATGTCGTTCGGAAGAAAATTCGAAACTAAAGCCAGTTCCAATTCAGATTGCTTAGCGGACAAGACATATTAAGCTTACAAACGCGTTGGATGGATTCCGAAACAATTCTTCGTCGGACAACTTAAGAAGAAATTCAACGCAGCTATTGACACAACGCATTATACCGCTGCGCGATCTTGTGCGATAAATTTCGTTGAAAGTTCTGTTCGAATCGCTAATCGGAACGAAAACCTCGGTTGAGAATTCTCCGATTTGTTAAAAATCGTTCTTCCGAACGGATACATCGGCAGGCCTGGATAAATGCAGCCAGTAAAATATAACTAAGACGAGTAGTCTTTAAATTTTCAACAGTTCCTGCTGAAGTTTTCCCAATGTTTCTACAGTGACCAGTTGATTGTACTTGCTACAAAAAGTGTTTTGTACCTGTTAAGTGCAACGTCTTAAGTCAATACAATTTAAGAAAAGATTCACATCCAGTGGTAGTCAAATCGCTGTTGACTTGGCACGTTGTGTGATATCTTAAGGTTATTCTCTTCGAACAATGTATTAACAAGTACCGATAAAATTGCCAAAGGTACCCTTATGCGGGTACGGAAATGGTCATCTAATTTTGCCTAGACTCCCAAGGTTGATTCCAATTTCCCTCATTATACCTACAGAACAGTTTGTGCAAATTAGAAGTACCTCAATAACAAAAAAACCCACAGGCTGGTCGATTCACCTCTTCAAAAGCCAATAAAACAGATTAGTCCATACAAGCTTCCATGCATCAAAAGTATTAAAAGAGACCCACCACTCGGCAGTATTTTCGGTAGCCCCTTTATGGAGCCTCTTAACTGCTTTCATTAGAAATTAAAATCACCTACGTTTAATTGCCAATAACATATTTATTTTAACTGCGAGTAATAACGCGCGCTCATCCATATTCCTTCAAGGTTTTGAAATCCCGAAGATTGTAATTAAACACACGGTACTGCAGGAAATATGAAAAGATGAGTTGCTAAACTGACGACCAGCCGTAAAAAGAACACCACACGCTCACAGGAAGACCATTCAATAGCAATCTCCAACGAACTTAAATTCTGCCCACATCCAGGGGCAAGTAATTCATTGTCCGTGTATGTAAGTGTTAATTTATTTGCTTCCATTATTTTCATCGGACTCTAATGATTCGCATTTCTCTCTCCATCCATATTCCATTCAATAACACTGTGACTACATTGAATCGCTTTTGGCATTTGGCACATGTGCTCATTCTAATCACCATCAATTGTTTATTTGCAAGCATTTTTATTTCATTCCATTCTCACTGTAGTTTCCATATAAAATCACTTACGCACATGCTGTACGTTACGTACACACCGTACATGTACTCCGTAGGCAATCATGGGTGTTTGCTAAATCGACTTGCGCTCAACGTCACAAAGTAATTATCGTTCAAAGACCTCGTGCGATAGGAAGTAGCAAGTCGCTTATGTTGTTTATGTTTTTCCATCGATAAGCGTGTTTAATTAATAACTGATTTCGTTTTGCTCTTTTATAGGTTCTAGACCTACCCGAACCGTTATCTGTATTGTCCTCGCTAAAGAACAAGGAGGGGGACAGCACCAACTCAACCGCAGCATCAACATCACCAGCTGGCGTTGTCAAACTAAGAAGGAAGGGTGACAAAGTTGTCGATCGCAGCAGTGCTTATCGATTCTCAATGGCAAACTTGGAGGAGACACACGAGTCTGAACTGGATGCGATATTGGGCGAGTTGAGTCTTTTGGAGCAGTCGGGCAGTATTTGCGGTAGCAATGACGGCCGACACGGACGGACCCACAGTCGATCGAATTCGACAATATCCGGTGCAACAAATTCATCGATCTCATACTCGTCGGAGAGTAACACCAGTTCGGATGGATTAAGTGGACGAGAGACACGCACCGAAAGTCCCGACAATGATTCGGCATTCAGCGATACGGTGTCATTGCTGTCGAGCGAGTCGTCGGCATCGAGCAACATCAGCTCGGCACTCAATCATCATAAGCAGATTCTTTTGGCCGAGAACGATCAAGAGGTGCAGCTGCGCGATAAAAGTAAAGCGGCTAAAATTCAGCTGGCGCTACACAAACTCGAACACGCTTCGATTAGGCGGCTCTTTGTGAAGGCATTCACAGCGGATGGAGCATCCAAGTCGCTGTTGGTGGATGAGCGTATGACTTGCGGTCATGTCACACGTCTGTTGGCAGACAAGAATCATGTCCAAATGCAGGCTCATTGGGCTCTAGTCGAGAACTTGAGTGATCTCCAAATGGGTAAGTGTACATGATGGAGCAATGTATTAAGTTTTGTTTTCTTTTTTTTGCAGAGCGATGGGTTGATGAAGAAGACGAGTCGTGTAAGGCAAGAGGTGGATAGAATTATGCAATGGTTTGTGGTGGCGTATGTAAGTAAGTGTTCTCCTTTTAAAAATAAATGGTTTCAATGGAAGGTTTGAAATAGAATAGGATGGTAGGTAGGGTTTGAAATATGAACTTAGACTCTTCTGTCAAATTTTGTTTCGGGTAGGAGAGTAGCAACGATGAAATTAAGTTTTTTAGTGGTTTATTATTCAAACGAGACAATTCCTTCTTTATGTGATTGCAACAGATCCCCCAAAGTCGACTGGAATACGTTTTCTAGTCACGGGTTGAGCTTGATATGAATATTGACCTCACGAAAATCAAATCGTTGTAAAAGATCGGGGGTTTAGTTTAGAAAGTAACTGCGCTTGAACAAGGAATTCATAAGTTCAATGAAACAGTAAATCTTCAGCTTCTGAAATATATTTACATAAATAAAAATATTCAATAACCATCTTTTATGTTGGTATGTGAATATAAAATATTAAAAAAAGAACTGATTTCCAATAGGAGGTATTTCCTTTATAATTTATTTGGATTACTTTTAGAATACAACATCAATCAAGTGGCCGCTTCTATTGAAAAAGCATTATCTCTCCTTTTTGCTGCTTTTTTCATCACTTTTTCGAACATCTCGGCCGGATAGCGATGATTTCGGCATGAATGTTTGGTTTAAGCTTGCCAATGGTCTGAAGCTTGCTGGCGTAAATTTTGCTTTTCAAATAAACCCCCCTACAAATTGCATGTGTTCGCACAGTTACGGAAGTGGTCGTCCGCAACCAGCTTCCATTATAGTTCAGCCTTTACTGTTGCGCGACCGGCGTACTTCAAACATATTTTCATATTCTAAGCTGATATCTAACTAACAAGCGCTCTAATGTACATGTTAACATTATCAATCAGAATTCCGATTCAATCGTGGAATGGAGATAGTCGTCGAAATCACCTGCATCAAACAAATAATGGAATACCAAATTGAGATTACTTTTTGAAGACGCACATACGAACCTCATAGGCTTGCAGCACAGTGATAAGTTATTACACTTTTATCTAGATCATAAGCCTTCTCTATACTTTTTATGATCTGTGTCCCAAATAAATGCGGGACGTCAGGTTTCCGATTTGTCTTCGAGACTCTTGTCTATAACGAGTCACTTCATCGCTGATGACAGAAGATTGATGTTGCCTCACGTTGACCTGTGAGGATGTGAGAATACTCATATTCAGACGTGTAAATAGTACGACAAAATAGGTTAACCTCATTGAATTCCTACATCAACATAAAAACGGTTAAAATTAATTATTTTAAAACACAATGCTGCCTTCTGTCAATGGAAAAAGTTGTCCATACTCGTGTTGGTAATAACCTTTGCTAGACCGGCACAACATCAAAGCCGCTAAAAACGCTGCAAAATACTTAATCGAAATATGTTTATACTTGTATTCCGTCATAATAACCCTTCCATGAATGCTTAATCAGTTTATTTTTAAGCTTTTATTCGGACGCACTATGGAAAGGGTAAGTTATCCCAACTCGAAAGCATAATGCTTTACCGAACTTCCATATTACAATTATTAACAGACAACTATGGATGCATTTCAGTATCTACTCTATTGTAAGGTAATGTCTGTGCTGACCTAAGTGCTAATAGAAATTCACAATGGACATATGTGGGCCCTTTAAATAGTGATTTTTATGTAGAGTTGAAGTGCGTTTGTCAGTTATTCTGTCTTAAAAATATGTCTGCTCCAGCCCGATCTATGCTGGTGAAAAGGAGGACCTGCCATTTAGCTCACACTCGCTAAATACACGAGTAACGACTTATCTTTAGTAATTGCTCGCTTATAACAAAATGCGCATGTCGAGTTGAGACTCCAAACCTATTTCGATTCAATTACTCCGATGCGAATAATAGAATAATATATATCCTAATAGACCAATAAATACTTTAAAATAAATCTGAACAATATGTTCAAAGAATAGGGAATGGTGGATAGAGAGATAGAGGGCTCAATCACATACATCGCTAAGGTGAACAAATTAACGGCCCAAACAGGACCTCAAACATAGCTTCTCCATTCATTCGTGTGTTGCAAAGTTATATTTGTACAACAAAGAATGGAACTTTGTGTTAACGGCAAATTTAAGGCAAATTTAAGAAGCTTCTCATGACAGTTTTATCTCTTGGATGCTTTTCAGACTTTCGCAAGAGGTGGGTGATTAAAAAACACTTAGGAGTCGTTACTGTCGAGATTGAAACAGGGACCCCTCCAACGTGTTTTTTTCTTTGGAACACGTCGTAGATTACCGAAACAGACGATCTATCCTGTCCAAATATAGGATAGCTTCGGGCGGAATGTGCACTCTTAAAAAATGTGTATCATCTAGTTTTGATCAGCAAATTATCTACTCTGTAATCTGTTTATGTTGGTCCTGTTGTTTGGAACATGGTTGGAATAATATTTTGTGTACACCGTCGCTGGTGTTCGTTGTATTCCAAGGCAACTTCTTAGACAATGCCTCTCAAACGCTTGCATCTTTTCTTTTTCTTTTTCATATGAGATGTGGCAACGTTAAACCACGCCGGGCACCTACAGGCAATCATCGATCTGATAAGGGACAGGTATTGTAAATAATAACCAGAATGTTGTAATAATTCAATTGGATTTATTGAACGTGTTTGGAGTATTAGTACATTTTTATATATATATGAAAAAGAGCGGGATTCCGAAAAGGATCTGACAGCTCGGTTTTTATGACAGTAGTCGTGCCGGGGATGTCACTTTGCTTGTGACAATGTGTTGTATGGTTTGACATGTAGGTGTTGTTGAGGACTACGGTCCAGGATCCATTGCAGGTATCAAAACACAATCGTCTTATCAACAGAAACGCTCCCCTAGCTTTCTCCAGAACCGCATCTACATGTTTGCCGATATTATTATATAGATAATAATCCAGCCACCGGCCAATCTACTTTACTACACTTTTACTCGCCAGTGGCTGTCCGTTTGGTCCCATGATCACCAACGCCAGTTCATCCTCCTATCCCTTAAGTTCCTAGACAACGGTGTCTTAAACAGGATAGTTTCAGATTTCTAAATGTTGATTTTCAACTTCCAGTTATCACAATATCTCTGGGTTTTGTCGAAAGTCCCACTGTAGAATAATTCTAATGACCATAGTCCAACGTATGAATAATATACGTTTTGACCTTCCACTATGGCACCTCCAATTGGAACAGTGAGGTAAACCTTAGCCGTGTAACTTAGGTATGTCGTCTTTAAACTTTCCACACGAAATAAAAAAAAAATGGAGAGTAAGTTCAATTTCAAGTTCTGGTTATTTTAGCATGTTGGCCATGAGTATTTGGTTATAGCAAGCTTTAGGTGAAAGATTATTGAACACTCATTGAGTAAAGATGTCAGTTATTAACTGAATACTTTTATACTTTTTAGCAGCTCTTTATTTACATTTTATGTCGAGAGATTTTCCTAAATATCCAAACAACTCTTCATAGTAAATACTTTTATTTTTACCTGACGGGCTCCCGATCCGTTGAGGTTCTCTGCTTGAAACAATTTGGCCTTATATCCTCTTCGAACCTGGACAAACTGCTTGCTTTAATTCAGTCCTAGTGGCCTGACATCTGCGATTTCATGTTGATCTTGTTTACTCATAGGTAGATGAACTCTTTAAATTTTTCGATTGTTGCTCTCAACAGTGAGATTTTGTCCAAAATTGTGTTGATACTGTGTTGATAGTATATAGATATACTATGTCTTGTCCTCCAACTCGTTTTCCCTGTAATAGCCGTAAATCCTACTAAAACGGCATAATAAGAGCGACCAATGATGTTGATATCATCTGCGTATTCCAGTTATGTGGCTACACGCATTATCTTGTTAAATATCTTGTTAAAGATAATGCGTGTACACATGCCTTACACAATGGGTCGTGTGATATCGACAATACGAGGTGACGACAACAAAGTTCGAGTGGTCAATATAAAAACAAAGTCTGGTGGCATCCGAAGAGCTATTCATCCATTAGCTGTGTTGTCATCCGAAGGATTAAATCGACTTAAAAAATTGTAATTTATAGTTACTTCAGTAGAGGCCGAAATGTTTGAATACCCTGTATTGCATATCACTCAATATCTGTTCCAGCATGAGAACGAAGAAATCGGATAATAGCGCGTCTCCTCATCTGAATTCGACACATGTTTTGAAAAATTCAGATGAGCTGCTTCAAACCTGATAGTGTTATGCGACACAGTTGTATTCATATGAGCTTCTCAATTTTGCCGTTAAATACGAGGTCCTCTATTTTGTGGCCGGGCAGGAACTAGGAAGCCGAATTGTGTTGCAAAAAGTCTTAATTGGCAATTGGTGCAAGATATGGGACATATGGAAATGATATTCCAGTCATCGTGCATGTTTTCATTCATCCGGCTTTGTTGATGGTTTGACACATCCATGGCAATAACTCCAAATTTTAAGATTTCTGCTAGTCATCCATCAGAACCAGCTGTCTTGTTTTTCTTCAACTTTTCTAAGTTGTAGAAGGCTTAATCCGAACTTAATTTCCACTTGGGCGGTAAAATTGAATACGAAATGATTATTGTATACGCATGGTCGCTATTAAGCCAAGAATCGGGGTAAACCTAAGCAAGGAATATATGGTGAATCACGTTTTTATCTAAGAAAGAATGTGTTGGTCCACCCAGGTCGAATTCTCTTCCCCATTCAATAGGTCTGGCTACTAATAAAACTTAAAGAGTTTTAAAAGTGGTCACTCAATAATTATACGTAAAAATATCCAAAAAAAAAAATAAAAATTTCCTGGTCACCATTCTGGAAATATCAATATGGGGAGAATCTACTACACTGTTCAATACAATATACAATTCCTATGGCTCTAGAACAAACGAATGAAATGGTAGTAGTGTCTTCTCCTGATTAGTATTAAGTCACTGCAATCAGTCTCGTCGAATTTAAAAGTAATCCCGGCCAGTCGCTCTTAGTTCCAGAAGCAGACAAGTGTTTTTTCATGGTACGGGCGGGCGGTGTGCATGAAAACACATGCAAAACAAGAACAAAAGCATATGGCGGGCTGTGCCAGCACGACCCGCCATAGAACAATTTTTCTTATATGGAGTGCGTCATCTGTATAGAATTCATAATCATTGTCTGTATTCACGGCTTAAACATTAGCGCCACAGAACGTGTGTCTATTGGGTAGAGTCTAATGGGTTTAGCACATGAACAGCCAAATGCTATTCTAAGTTTGGTGATGAACCTCTGACAGTCACCGTTACCCTAATTGGTCTGGCTAAATTTTCTGGATCCCATCCAAATCCTTGTTTGGGCTTCCAAAAAGTACTTCTTGTTTTGTTCTCTAGGCTTATGATAAATATGAACATTACCGATTTTCATTTGCTAATCCAAGCGATCTGTAGCGATGATCAATTAAACACCCATTGAGCTCACCTATTAGCCCATGCTCATCCATTCAGCTGCTTTCTGGGAGAGGTTCGTTTAAAGGTGTTGATTTTACTTGTTATACGACCAAGCTTTGCTGCTTCGTCTTTTATGCAAAGGATCATTATTTTAGTTGCCTTTTTTATTTTTTTTTTACATTGTCCAAGATTGTGAACCATGTGCCGGTTCAGCTCTGTTTCATTTGTCACGGAAGATACCGAAGGTTCTCTCCACTAGTATGGGCACCACTCTTTTATGCAAACGATTAACAAAGATGTCAAGAATCGACATATGCAGTCTTGATTGTTATGGACTAATACGATACCCACTTCCATCCAAGCGTTCGTTATAGGGACGTTTGATTCTTGCTTATTGTCAGCAAGGATTAACTGGTGGACTTGGAGCCTCTTAATATTTCTACAAGCAGCGAATGAAAGGCCTCAATAAAAGCAAACCACTTGAAACCCATTGAGGGCTAAGTGCCGCGATGGTTAGTGCGATGAACTGCCGCGCAGAAGGTCTGGGTTCGATTCCCAGCCGTAGCAACACCTAAATGATTTTTCTTTGACCTTCGTCTCGTAATGATCTTAAAAATCGAGTAGTATCAACTGTCAAGAATAGCTTATCTCAACATAGCCGTTCGGAGTCGGCATAAAACAGGTGGTACCGCCATCGTGCAAGAAGTACAAAGCTAGGCCCTGGGTATAATTATTTCTGAAGCCAATATAGCATATAGCGTCTTTTTTTGTATTGTTTCCATTATTCAAAATAAGTTAAGACTTCGTAGCAATATCGATTCTATTCCGGTAACCAAAATCAAGTTTGTATCTAGAAAGTGAACAAGTGAACAACGTCACGAGATCACCGGTGTGTGTGGAGGTCATACAAAAACAACGGGGACCAGTAGGTATTCAGATAAGTCAGATGGTTATGATCCATCAATCCAGATCATAGGTACATCTACATGCAGTAGTACTTTCAAGACTTAAATTTCAAACAGCATCAGTAAATTAAACTAAATCAGAGCCAAGTAACACCTTCTGCTCTACAATGACTCGTCTTCAACACGACACCCACGCTCCAACATCAGTTTTCAATATGAGCAAAATATTAATCCAATTTTATTTTATTTCCAGAACGCCTTTTTGAAGATCATGAACTACTGGTAGACAACTTAATGACATGGAATTCCGACTCAAAGAACAAAGTTCTGTTCCTACAAAGACCCGACAAGATCGCCTTGTTCAATATACCGGAGAAATTTCTACCAGGTACACAAATGGCTCCAGGCAGCGAACATGACGACCAGACGCGAACGATGCTGTTGGAGGAGTTCTTTGAATCGAATGGTCAACAGATTCAACTTGACGGTCCGCTGTACATGAAGAGCGACTCGAAGAAAGGATGGAAACGTTACCATTTCGTACTGCGCACATCAGGAATTTATTACTTTCCCAAGGAGAAGACCAAATCGCCGCGCGATCTAATGTGTCTTACACTACTCACCGGCTACAATCTGTATCGCGGCTTGGGCTGGAAAAAGAAATTTAAGTCACCAACAGAATACGCATTCGGTTTGAAATCCTCGGTCGACTCATCACTCGGCAAGACGTGTAGGTCCTTGAAAATGTTGTGCGCCGAAGATTCAGAGACAATGGAAAAGTGGGTGACCGCCATAAGAATTGCCAAATACGGCAAACAGTTGTGGGAGAACCACAAAACCCTAATGGACGCACTAAACAGAACCGACTTGAATAATTTCTCCTCAAACAATAGAAGCGAATCAATAATAAGTATAGCATCGACAGTTCCTTCACAGTCGGGTAGCAATAACAGTGTTCCTTCGTCAATCTCTAGTGGACGATTATCGCGAGCCTCGAGCTCTAGTTCCAGTGGTTGTCTATCCGATGATAACAATGGCTTTGATTCTGAGTTCACAACGGGTACCATAAAGCGAAAACCTTCGATGAAGCCCAATCTCCCTCTCACCACGATGACTCGTCAGCTGAAGGAAGTCGGTGAGATAACTATTTGCGAATCGAATTGTTCGACATCACCAGAGAATGGTGGAACTCTAACGCGTCATCATGTGCGACGGCGCAGCGAAGAGAGCGGCGGTAGTGGAACTCTCAAACGGCGACAGCACAATTCGAAACGTTGCTCTATCGAGAGCATTAACTCTTCGAACAATTCCACGCCCACACCAACTCCTAGCGTCCCCAGTACTCCTATATCAATGAATGATATGAACTTTGTTCCTAGCATAAATTTGACAGATCAACTGTCGGAAAATATCGCAGACTCTTCGTTATCACTGCCACCGCCGCCGCCACTGGACGCGGTCGACCCACGAATGACATCGTCGACGTTGTCGCTTGATTCACTTCCACCACCACCACCTCCAAACGAACTAATGACTGATTTCTATGGCTCGCAGTGTTCTTTGGCTAATTTGCCACCACCACCTCCTCCACAGGAGCTAAAGCCCGAATATATGTCGAACAAACAGCACCAAGTGGAGAGTGCATACTCAATTCTTAAGGCGAACGATATGAATTTGTATGCATCGCCATCGGTAGGCGGCGGTTCGTATGTGAAATCCGTAAAGGCTGCCATTAAGGCTCCTCCGTACAAATCGCCACCAGCATATAGTGGAGCACAGCCACCACAGCCCAAGCAGAGCACGAATACGATGCCAAAAACGGTGTCATTTGCTGACTCGCCGGTTTTACTGCGGCGCAAGGTTTGCTTTGTGGAGCCACCGCAAGTGGTGCAGTTTCCCCCATCACGACCAAGTCAAATTATGCGTGAAGTCGGAGTGCCATTGCCTCCGCCTCGCGCTGAAGCAACACGACTCTCGACCAATGCCGTATCCCCGAAACGATTGGTTGACTCTACAGCAAATCCACCAAGGGACTTCCTAAAAGATCTCCAGCGTGTCATGCGGAAGAAGTGGCAGGTAGCACAAAAGTGTAAACTCGAACCGTCGACCACACCTCACGAGGTGCTTGGTTTCCGGGATTTCCCCGAGGAATTCGGAGGTGGCAATTCGCACTTCTACCGGGAAACGGCAAACGTTAGCAACTGGGTACAAGAACACTACGGTTCGGGCGCCGAGTACGCACTCTACGAGAACGTAAACGCCGATAACCACAACATCCCCGAACAGTTCCCGATCTCTTCCCCATCCATCCTTACTCCGATCAAAAAGCGACCGCCTCCGCCCCCGCCAAAGCGCAGTGAATCCACCCATTTGACTCATCGAATATAAGATGCATTAACTGGTTTTGTTGGTTCGCGCATTTTGTTTGTGTACAAACATCTCGGGACTGTAGAGCGCACAAGAAACAGTACCATGCGACGTAGTGTACGACCCCGCAACAAATCGATGCAGCTCTACTCGAACTACTTTCCTACTACAATCATTGTTTCATCTGATTTTCCAACTATCCACACTGTTCTTTTCTCCTTCTTTTAAACTTTTCTATCCAACAGCGGGGAATGTGCAAATACAATTTTTATACCCTATCCCATAGTGGTATATTAGTTTTGACATTTAGTTCGTAATAGAGAAATAATTTCAAAGTATATGGATATTTCTATGTGTCTATATGGATCTGTCTATGTGTCTATATGGTCTGTGTGCCACCAATTTTTGGGCCTTAAATTTTGTGCTAAAGTATTGAAATTTGATACATATACGAAACATAACAAATGTAAACATTTTTAAAATTCGACCACTGCCACCCACACTTTTTTAATAAAAGTCTTTTCTGATTAAATCATAAGAAATAAAAAAAAAGTGTCTGAGCAAGATATTTAGACTATCTCACTGTCTATAATTCATCCATATAAAGTTTTTAGCCACGCCCACTTTTTGAGAGCGTTTTAAAAAAAACGATTTTCGGCAAAAATTCAGTAAAATTCGAAAAAGTTTTGATGCAAATACTTCGAAAATAATGTAATAGTGCTTTCACACCGAATCGAAAACTGAGTTTTCGCAAAAATACCTGAAACCTACATCGAAAACCGGAGTCCATACATTTGCAGTTTTCAAAAACTAGTAGGTTACGCCGAAACCGTCTCGGAACTGCTACCAAGACGTCATCTAGTTGAAGGTTGTTGGAACGAACACACCTTTTCATACTTTCTACACGTGTTCCACACTTCCCACAAAACTGCTGATGAATTCGCTGTCAAAAAAAAAAAAATGCATTTTTTCATTTCGTTTCAACTTTGGCTCTGGCTTTTGAAAAATGTTATATAATGGAAATGATTAAAATGTCAAACGAAACCTGGTCAGAGTTCGGTGTGAAAGCATTAGGTGGTTTTCGTTAACTTTTTGCCGAAAACTCAGTTTTTGATTCTGTGTGTAAGCACTAAGATGCATTTCGTCCATATATCATATTGACTCAAGCCCACTTTTTGGGGGCGTTTTCCTACAAAAACCCTATCCCATAGCATATGCAATAGAAAACGTTCTTTTGACGAACCAAACAATATTTTGATAAACTGTTTTGGGGATGTTTAATTTAAGGATAGAATGGGATAGGGTATTCAAGAATTCGCACAGCGGATTGAAGCCTTCTCATATGTTTTTTTTTAATTTTCTGAACATTGTTCAACTCTTCGAAATGAGATGGAGGTTGGTGAGAGAATACTGATTAAGAGAATAATGTCGAATACAATTATTAGAATTATAATTTGTTTTTTTTTTTAACTAAAAAAGAACATATAAACATAGTAACTTAATATATTAAAGTGCCATAGGCGACTTTCGATTTAAAGAAGATACAGATTCATATTTTTTTATACATACAATTCATATTGCATTTGTACTAATAAAGTTGGCTTGATAATATCCCAATGCAGCAGCCAGCGTCTGCAGCATTACGAAATATTAAAAAAAACTTAATAAATACTAGATTTTATATTAAAATAAACATAAAATAAATGTGCATGTCTCCTTTTCCACAAAAACAAAAACCTTTTTCATGTGACAAAGTTAATTTTTAAGCTTTTTTATACGGATATTTTTTTTATTTAAAAAAAGAACGCAATAGAAAGAAAGAAATACACACAAATGAATTAAGAAATAGAAAATGAAAAACACAGCCAAAAAATGAATACCGATTGTAAATTTCTTTGAAATATCAAATAAATGTATTAAACAAAAAGAAAAAGAAAATTAAATTATTAAGTCTATTATAAAAGTGGGGCGGAAGAGAGACCATTAAAGGTCGAAAATGAAGGAAAAGAAATGAAATGAATTAAATTAGCTAATATACTTATTATTATTTATATTTAAAAAAACAAAAGGAAATGCTGCATTCATTCACTAATTAAAGAAAAACAAAATGAAAGCGGTTAAATGTATTCATATATATATTAAAGTAAAATAAAATCCTTTTATTATATTATTGGTAAACGTGTTTGTTTATTCTTCAACCTTATAGACTACTTTAAATAAACAATATGTCAATTAAAAACCATTGAAAATAAACAATTTTTAAAATGAACCCGACACAAACAAAAATCAATTTTGTTGCTTATCAAATTAAACATGCATATGTATCGTGTAATAGGCTCATTTCTGTCATAGTTGCTTTTATGAGAGTTCGATATTAACAAATTTCGTACCTTCCTCAATCGATTCTGGTGAAAAAATATGATAATACTGAATATCGCGAACAAACATGATACTAGATGATGGTTTCAGGCATCAATGTTTGCAAGCCTATTTGTTAACATCTTTGATCATAACTAGGCAATTCTTCAAACGTAAATAAATTACGGAATGCATACCTCGTGAAAATTTTCTGAACTCTTTCTAATCTAAGTGCCTGCATTACATATGGCGAATCGCATATGATGGATATATAGTTTTTAGGCTAATTACGTATCGGAAGTAATTGCAATTTCGCTTTAGAAAACCTACCATTGAGTTTGATTTTGCTATAGTGTAATCATAATCAGCCCTATTCTAAATATTCCCAGGGAAAAGGCCTCCCCGGAAATTATTTTCTCCTGGGATATTATATTCTCTCATTCCAAGTACCCCGAGAGAAAAATTTTCCCTTCGAATGCGGGAATGAATGTTCGATTAAGTGTTTGACATATGGCAGATGGAATTGTTTACCAAAAATGAATATTTAATAAAATTTGGATTTTCGCAGTAATTTTTTCTTATTTAATTATTCAAATGAAATTTTGTCTTTATCAACAGACCCAACATTGTAAACGATGTTATTAATTGAACATTAAGTTACCGCTATTAGGTCCACCGCCAGTGACTTTCCTAGCTTTGAGGCACACAACTTCCTTTGCTCTTACATTTTTTTGATCACTACACTAGGGTTACAGTAAATTTAATTGAACAAACTATTCTATATTTCATATAAATATACGCCTCCATTATAATTTTGTTTAATCGGCTTAAATTAAATAAATGTTCATCCCAATACAAAACTGTAAATTTTATTATATTTTTGTTTCAAAAAGATATAATTTACATTTTCATGTTGAACTCAGCAAATGTATCGCGAATAACAAACTCCCGTCAAATTCTCCCTTTTTCTGACATTTAGAATGCTTACTTTTCTCCCGGAGTACTTTTTCCTATATTCGAAGTCAGTTTAGAATATCCCAATCGAAAACGCTATAATGTACATTTAAAATTGTTCCAATTGTCCTAGCAAAATTCTGCTACATTGATGTTTGATGGCTGAAAAATGTCAAATGTATTACTTTTCTGTGAATGTTATGAAAATAAATTAGTGTTTTTAAAAATCGTTAAATTTTAAATGGAGTTTTGACTGTATTTTTTCCGAATTAGAAAATGGACATTGTTAGTCCATTGAACGAAAAAGTTTAGCAATGATTTATCTTTACAAAACAGTGGAGCTGTAATGAAATTATAATTTGAATCATATTTCACAACATAAACTTATTACAGTTATATTAAAAGGCTCAGGGTGAGTATGAGTGCATTCTTGTTTAAAATGGAGAAACTTTAAACAACAAAATGAAGACATCTTACATTTTTTCTCTCAAAATGCATCCACTCGACAACACAAACCTTACCGTATGAAAATATGCTCGATCACTGATGACAGCATACCAAAATTCGATACCCGAATCTTGTCTGCGATCATAGCAAATCAACATTTTTCAACCATCTCGTGTGCGCTTGGAGTATGGTGTGAAACCGGTTTTACACCTGAGTTTAACTCATCTCATGTGCGGAGGCCCAATGTAGTTACTGGATAACGTATACAAATCACTCACTCGATAATTGATGTGGTAATTCGACCCTTGTTACTTTATTTAAGTTAAATCATCCTAGGACAAAAGCAACTAGCAGCACATGGCTTTTTTTTGGAGACATTCAGTATTCAGACCAGCGTGGGTTCTTGAAGTACCAACATACAAAAGCCATCACACCAAAAACTCTTGAGTAACACTCTAATTGATCATTGATTGTATGTTACGTCTTTCTTTTAAAAGGTGATTCCGGATATCCCCTTGAGCCTTGGAGTATAACTCCCTATAGAAGCCCTGTTGAAGGTTACAATGAAACAATGGTGTTCATTCCAAAGCTCGCTGCACCATTTAAAGGACTATTGGAATTCTCAAAGGTGGTTGGAGAGTCTCGGATATGGGAAAAGGGTTCGATTTACTATATTGTAAATGTGTGCTATGCTCACCATATAGTATACATTCAATGTAAAATTCGCTTCCATCCAAGAAGACCAGTTGAACGTGTGTCGACAGAGTTTGACCTTATAGTGGACAAGTAAAATGAAATAATATAAAACACTCTGTTTGTAGCTGGGATATCTAGCACTTTATATAATTTTGAAAACGAAAATGATAATATTGTAGCATATAGATAACTACATGCGTCCAAAAACAAAAATTAAATGAATCCAGTTTCCGAGACATTTTTGAAATATACAGGGTTCGAATGAAACAATCTAGATATATGCTTATTTTCCACGACATTGACCGAGCGTAAAAGTTATTTCTTCCGAGGTCGAGTATAACGTTATCGATTCTGGGTACTCCTGAAAAATTAAGTAGGTTTTTTTGTTTGATACGTAGTGTCGATAGTCTGAATGTGCACTCCTAATGTCTATCTGGAAGCTCTTGACAAAGACTCGAAGCTTTTCCATATATGATGGGTTAATATTCCACCGAACTGGACTCGCATAAGTCAGAATTGGATGAACGGAATTTTCCTACGATTCCTTTAAGCAGCTATGGTGGTAAAATTTCATTTCCATCATGTTTTGTGTTCCAATGAAGTTGTTCAATGATAGCTTTATAACTGAGCCCTTATTGGGGTGCTAAACAGTATGGTTTCACATTTCCCCATCATTTATTTAAAGTTTTCAATCCCAGCATTGAAGATAAGTTTGGCTGTATCGACATTTATCGATAGTCGATTGTAATTTTCATTGTGGTATTTTTACACAGAAATATTTTTTTTTTCAAACAACATTTTGTTCTGTTTAACAATACGTTAATAGAAATTATTATTAAAATATTGACCGCATATACAAAATAGATCGAATTTGGAGTGCAACAATAAAAAAAATATTTAGCGAGAAAATTGAAAAGCAATTCCAACACTCCACGTGGGTCAAATATGCCTAATGAAGGAATATAATGAACCCCAATAAACTACACATTTCTCACACTCCATTACGTTTTTGCCACCCATCTTGAGGAAACCATAACGCCAGCGTGTAGTAATATAGTTACTCAACTATGTATTACCGAGCTTAATCGTGAAATATAGAAACTTAAGCCTAAAAAAGTTCCGGATTGCGTTCTGTTTATGGGAGAACTTTTCAAAATGTTGTCTTGGAAAGCATTCACTATATGCCTACAATTTTAAATAGGCTAACACCCTATTATTGATCAAAAACGCCTCCTTTCTGACCACAAAACTTATTGTTACGAAATAAAAAAAAAAAGCCTCGGAAAGGACTGATTTTATTTTTTACGACCCTGCTAAACGAAACAAGGACAACGACTTTCATATCTGCAGTTGGAATGTGAGAACATTAAACAGGAGATGCAGGTCAACAACTAGCGAAAGCCCTAATTGCTACAAAGCAGACATTACTATCATCGAGGAAATACAATGGGATGGACCGGGTAAAAAGAGGATGAAAAACTGCGACATCTACTACGGACCGTGTTATAGTGAGCAGATTTTTTATAAGTGCCAGACATAGGCAAGAAGTCTTATGTTTCCAAGACATTAACGAACGCATTGTAACAATTCGCATAAAGGACAAATTCTCCAACATAAGCCTTATATGCGCTTATCCCCCGACGGAGGAAAAAGATGATGTAGCTAAAGATTGCTTCTGCGAGCACCTTGACAAAACCTATATAAGCGACTACCGAAGTACGAAGTTAAAATCATGTTGGGAGATTTTAACGCAACGGTAGGAAGAGGAAGAGACAGTATTGTCAGAAAACACAGCCGAAAGACTGCAATTCAATATTGCCGACGACACCGAAAGCTACCAACCGCCCGACTTAAGTGGAGTGAGGATAGCAATATCTAAACTCAAGCTCAATAAGGCTGCCGGAAATGACGGCAGATGAGAGATGAGTTAGTAAGTAACATCCATCAACTCATAACCCAAATATGGTCGGATAAAAGTATGCCTGAAGAATGGAACCTCCGCATCGTTTGCCCGATACACAAAAAAGGGGACCCTCTGAACTGCGCCAATTACAGAAACATAAGTCTCATCAACATCGCCTACAAGATCCTATCTGCCGTAACATGTGAACGACTAAAACCGTTTACCAATAACCTGATCCGCTCTTATGAGTGTGGTTTTAGGCCAGGAAAGTTCACAACCGATCAAATTTTCGCACTTCGGAAGGTCCTGGAAAAAACCCAAGAAGTCCGAATCGATACCCATCACCTATTTATCAATTTCAAATTCGCATACGACAGCATTTGTAGAGACGAACTATACAGAGCCATGTCTAGTTTTGGTATACCGTCCAAACTCGTCCGTTTGTGTAGGATGACGATGGAGGATGCTCGCTGCTCCATCAGGGTCAGAAATGACACATCAAGCAAGACGATGTCATGTGACTTCTTTAATTTGATTCTTGAGAGGATTGTGCAAAACTCCCGAGCCAACAGCAGAGGCACAATCTTCCAAAAATCGTATAGAGAAGGAAGCTGCAAAAATGGGTTTAGCAGTAAAGGAGGGAGGGCAGACAACACGAAAGAACACACAATATCGACGAATTGGTAGGAACGTCACCATTGACAGATATAACTTTGAGGTAGTACGTAACTTTTTCTACTTCGGCTACTCATCAGAAATTAAACAAAGAATTACCAACCGCTGTTTCTTCGGGCTCAGAAGGTAATTCAGTAGTAAAGCTCTCACTCGAACAACTAAAGAGATTCTATATAAGACCCTCATCATCTCAGTCCTGCTCTACGGCGCTAAAGTATGGACCGTATCAAAAATGGATCAAGAAATACTCGATTCGAGAGGAAAATTGTTTGAAAAATATTCGGTCCCGTTTGCGTTGACGGGCTATGGAGACGAAGATTCAACCATGCCCCTAGTCAAAAAAAAAACTCGCATTGGACGTTTAAGATAGCTAGGACATGTAGAACAAATTGACACCAATACTCGGACTCGCATAGTCTTCGATTCTCCGCCAGACGTCGCACGCAGTATAGGAAGACCTCGCCTTAAGTGTCTCGCACAAGTAGAAACCGACCTCAACCAACTTTGAGTGCGCAACTAGAGGCAGTTAGCAAAGGACCGGGCTAATTGGAGAGTAATTTTGGTCGAGGCCCACTGCAGTTAAGTATCGTATACCCATTGGGAATAGACCTTTTCGTGGAAATAAATAATCTGAGTTTAAGGTCATTGGACCACTTTTGAACCTACTTTTTATGCTCACCTCCTTTGAGAACACAGGGTGAAACCCTACCCCTCACAAAAATATCTGTGGGCTAAAATTAAAAACAAAAAACAATATTTGGCAAAATGTACCATTTTTTCGAAAAACTGAGATATGATGTGAAAAAATCTCATATCTAGATAAAACATTTCTGTCGATGCAGGTATTCTTGATTTACCATTATCGTTATTTGTATTTTTAGGAAAAAAACTGTATGCAACAAAACTTTCTTGTACATAGTTAGGTACTACTTATACTGGGGAAGCAAAAATGACAACGATACTCGTATCTACACATGGAATATTAGAGCACTCAATAGAAAGGTGCAGCAACAACTAACATATTTTGATATAAAGCAGACATAACTGCCATCCAGGAAATATGTTCGGATGGACCGGAAAGAATGTATATAAAAGGTTTTGGCATCTTGATGCTACTGAATAAATAAACATATTAAGGGGCCAGCTATATCAGCAAATCACATTAGCAAAATTTGGAACATGCATTTAATGTGAATTAACTGCTAAATTTATCATTGAACAATAAATACATTTAATTTCTAGGTAATAATTAGTTTAATTGTAAAATTGCATTTAATGGATTTGTTTAATAATTTATAAGCGAGGATTTTAGTCCCTAACTCGGCACTGAAAAACCACCGTTCGGTGTGAACACGGCATTTCTAGATATCGTGATTCAAAGATTCCTTTGTTTTTTAGAGTTGTGTGTGAAATTTAATGAGATCGTTAAAAATCGAAATTTCTTAAATCTTTTAATGTAAAACACATAATTGTTGCTATTTTATGCTGTATCAATAATTAATGTTCCCTTAAAATCAGGAGTCAGGTTATTGTTGCAATTTGGAAAATCAGACTTGACATTCGTATTACAGGAAAGATGATATTTCCAAAAAAAGGAAAAATTAAACTTTTGTGACTTTGGCGCAACATAGCGATTCTTTTTCTACTTGTAGCAAATTTGTTTTAAATTTTAAAAAAAAAGTTTAGAGACATCCTTTTGGAAAATGTTTATTTTAGTCCCCTGGAAAGATAAATAGAGCGAACCTATTATTTTACCCCATCATACTGGGCAGTAAAAAAGTGAAAGTTTTCTTGTAATATACATAAAAGCCAATGTAAACCAATATATATATATATATGTATCTTTTTAAATCATATCATTTATCAATTAAACTTATTCGCTTGAAAACTGTAAAATAGCCCCTCCCCCCAACAAAGAAGAAAAAGTTCATGTTTTATGTATTTTCAAAAGAAATCAATTTCCCTTAACTTAAAAAAAAATTCAAATGCACTTCAGTTCTTTTATCTTAATGTAAATTAAAAAATTCCACTCTTATTAGAAAAAAGGAATTAACAAAAGGGGTGGACGAAACAAAAAAAAAATCTCCAATTTATTCTAACAAACATTTTCTTTTAACCCTTTCGGTGTATTTGTTGCCATATGGCAACATCATCAAAATACTCTTTTTTAACGAACTACAAACTGATTTCAAATTTCAAATAATAAAAACACAGTGGCAGCACTTTATTCTCACTGAATCTAAACCTATCTGTCAAACAGCCCGCCAATTTCATATTATTATTTTAAAGACAGCTGACCAGGTAGCCGGAACGCAACAAATGGCAGGTAAGTCCACATAAATTACCTACCAATTGTTTCAAATGCTATGAATTTGTAATAAAACGTTAGAATATATAATTTCTAACGTGTTATAATTATACAAAATAATCAAATAAAGTATATTTACTTACTTTGAACGCGATTTAAAAAATGTTAAAATAGTGTGTTGCCTTACGGCAACAAGTCGTGAAAATGGCTATGTTTCTTTGGGAAAATAATTGTTGCCGTATAGCAACATTCAGTAGTCATATGATTTTGAGACTTCCTAATGTGGGCAAACACTATTTTTCAGCACCAATAAGACGCAAGGTACTTAGAACCCAAGCCGAAATCCTGAAAGTGTTCGACAATTTCGACAATTCAGATATTAGCGACTGTGACGATGGGGATGATGTGGATGATCACAGTAACGGAGTCTCTCAGCTGCTTTTTAATGAAGAACGAGAAAGCGGAGTAGATCAGTTTACTCAAATGGAAGTGAGGAAAGAAAGTGAAGTACAAAACATGCCAATTCCAGAGCCAGAAATAGAAGATGTCAATCCTCCTAAGTCCTCTAAGCGTGAGTATACTTGGCGAAAAGTAGAGTTTCATGTTCCACGTGTGCAATTTGCTGAATCGAACCAAAGGAATTGTGACAGTGAGAATGTATCTAGTAAGACCCCAACACAGTACTTCTTAAGTTATTTTCCCGACGAATTTTGTAAAGACTTAGCAGAATGTACAAACCAGTACGCATTGTCCAGCACCGGCAAAATAATTAAGGTTACCACAAATGAAATATACCAAATGATCGCAATGGCAATTACAATTGGAACATTGGGGTTTCCACGTATTAAAATGTATTGGAAAAAGTCAACCATGGTCCCCGTAATTTCCGAAACAATGTCAAGGCATAGATTTCATTTGATAAGGAATAACCTGCACTTTTCAAATGTCATTAGCCCCACAGATAAGTTGTGGAAAGTTCGCCCTCTATTGAACTCTATTCGCCAAAAATGTTCAGTCATTCCTAAACAGGAATTCGTATGCATTGACGAAATGATGGTTCCATTCAAAGGAAAAACGTCCCTGAAGCAATATATGCCCAAGAAGCCAAACAAATGGGGCATGAAAATCTTCGTGCTCTGCAGTACGGATGGTACCGTTCATGATTTTGAAGTGTACCAGGGAAAGGGTACAATTGTGGGGAACTACAGCATGGGTCTCTCATCAAACATAGTTTTACGACTAAGCGAATCCATTCCCAAGGATAACGGCCATAAGATTATGTTTGATAACTTTTTCACAAATATTCCCTTATTGGAGCAGTTAAAGTCTCAGGGAATATATGCTACAGGAACGTTACGTGCGAATAGAACATGTGGTGCATCCAAAACTATGCAAGGTGAGAAAGAATTGATGAAAAGTGGGAGAGGAAGTTACGACCATAGGACTGAGGCTAATTCTAATATTTTTGTTTTGCGTTGGATGGATAGTGGTGCAGTTCTTCTGGCTTCAACTATATATGG
The DNA here is from genome assembly GCA_932526625.1 of Rhingia campestris. Lineage (NCBI taxonomy): Eukaryota > Metazoa > Arthropoda > Insecta > Diptera > Syrphidae > Rhingia > Rhingia campestris. The sequence continues at coordinate 65,878,598 of OW052182.1, forward strand.
CTCCTTTCCGCTTTCGCATGTGAAGCGTTTCAGTGCTGAGCAAAAAAAATTTATAGACATTCAGCGGCCGGAGATTGTTTATCAATACAATAAGCATATGGGTGGTATCGATAAAATGGATTTCCTGATATCACTCTATAGAATACAAATAAGATCTAAAAAGTGGACTCTTAAACTTTTTGACCACATGATCGATTTGGCGATATGCAATTCATGGCTCGAATACCGCAGAGATATACTAGCGAAAGGGGAACGAGTATTTATGGATTTATTGGACTTCAGAGGAGAAGTTGTTGAGGGCCTGTTGTACTCGGCCGAAACTATACCCTTACGCAAACGAGGACGGCCACGCAACATACTAAGTGATGAAGAAATGGACCCGATTCCAAAAAGGAAGTCGTTTGAAATTCGACCGGGAACATCAGTACGATACGATGGATTTGAGCACTGGCCAGTTTATACTGCGATTAGAGGAAGGTGCAAAGAACTGAATTGTACTGGAATGTCGAGATTAAAATGTAAAAAATGTGATGTTCATCTCTGTACTCCCAGTGATAATAAAAATTGTTTTGAACAGTTTCATTCGAAGCATTGATATATATATATATATATATATATACCTTATATTATATATGTGATACGTTGCCCTTTTTTTTGTTATTGTTATTATTATTAGTTTCAATAGCAGGGAGTTTTGAATTGAATGTAAAATTGTATTTCATTTTTACACCTGCTTTACTGCTCAGAACTTAGAATGAATTAAATATTATAATTTTATATTAATTTAACTTTTTGTTTGCTTGAATTATTTATTGTTTTCTATTATTTATTTATTTTGTTTTTTTTTCTTTGTTCTAAAGCCTTTTTTTATAAAAATGGTATTGTTAAAACTGAAATAAAATTAAAAAAAAAAGAATTACTTACGGTTTTCATGTTTTTTTTTTACTACTCAAGCTCGAATTGTTGCCATTTGGTAACACCTCCTTGAAGTGTCCTTGAGCATTTTGCAACTATTTTTTATTTTTTAATTGGTTTCTAAGCCCAAGATAAGCCAGAAATATGATACAACATATTTTTTCTATTATATATTAAAAAATTGTACCGAAAGGGTTAATGGACTTTTTTCGATTATTTTTTTATTGGACGAGAAAAAGAAAGAATTTTCCTCCCTTTTGGAGTCTCTTCGTCTTTTTTTTGCGTCTCGTTGATGGGTTTTAATGTTCTTACACAGTAACCCTTTCGATTTTTTTATAATTAAAGGGGTTGCGATTTGCCATTGTGCAAGTAAATAAATTAAAAGTATATACAGGCTTTACAATGAGTATACATAAATTTATTTATGTAAAAAAGTACTGATAAAAATCTAAAAAAAAAAAAATGGAAAATCAACGGTTGGGAATAAAGCTTATTTTTAAATGAAAGAAGGGAAATGTATATAGCACAACTTTTTTCAACATAGTACAATTATTTGATTTTCTTTTACTCTAAGGTCTTCTTGCCGAAATTGGTATCTATTATCTGCAATTAAAAGGAATTATGAAAAAAATTCTGAGAAAGTTTAAGCATCTCCGAATGATGCGAGAAAAAAAAACTCATGGCTGCAAGTAGGTTGAAATTCATTCAGGACAAGGGATTTTTTTTATATGTTATTAATATAAATGTCTTTACTTTGAAGGGATTCTTTCACCAAAGCCTTTATTTAACAAACTCATGGGTGACTGCCTACAATCCAACAGAAAATGGTTTGATATGAAGAAGTCATCTGATGCACATCATCCTAACCTCATTTTCCTTTTCGATTTTTTCTCAAAGTTTTAAAGACCATTTGATGGTACCTTCCTGAGACAAGGCTCCCGAGTCGCATCCTTTTCGACCATCTATACTTTACTTTTAAACTTCCCACTACTGGAAGCAGCGATGCCTTAATATTCAAGCAAAGTCTGCGAATCAATAAGGCCCAATGTTAATAACATCTACTAGCCCTATTCGCTTCTTCTATGTAAGGGGTCGAGTCGCATCCTTTTCGACCATCTATACTTTACTTTTAAACTTCCCACTACTGGAAGCAGCGATGCCTTAATATTCAAGCAAAGTCTGCGAATCAATAAGGCCCAATGTTAATAACATCTACTAGCCCTATTCGCTTCTTCTATGTAAGGGGTGATTTTTTAAGAGGTTTAGAACTTTTTTAAAAAAAAAAACACAAAAAATTCGAAAAAATGAATGAAATATTTATTTGAATCGATAGTTTGAACCTTGCAATTTAATGTTTAAAGATAATTTCATGCAAATGTTGACCGCGGCTGCGTCTCAGGTAGCCCATCCGCAGAGTCCAATTTTGGACTTTCACACATATCGGCCGGTATCTCACGAATGAATGCATGGATGTTGGCTTCCAGTGCGTCAATCGAAGCGGGCTTGTCCCTATAGACATTAGCCTTGACATACCCCCACAAAAAATAATCTAATGGTGTCAAATCGCACGATCTAGGCGGCCAATTGACCGGCCCGAAACGTGAAATTAACTGGTCACCAAACTCGCCTCGCAATTGCGCCATTGTTTCGCGTGCTGTGTGGCATGTAGCACCGTCTTGTTGAAACCACATATCATGCAAGTCAAGAACTTCCATTTCGGGCAAAAAAAAAGTTTGTTATCATCGCTCGGTAGCGTTCACCATTGACAGTAACGCCGGCCCATAAACCGCACCAAACAGTGGCTTTTTCGGGATGCATTGGTAGCTGTTGCAATGCTTCTGGCTGATCTTCACTCCAAATGCGGCAATTTTGCTTATTTACGTACCCATTCAACCAAAAATGAGCCTCATCGCTGAACACAATTTTTCGATAAAAAAGCGGATCCTCGGCCAGCTTTCCAAGAGCCCATTCACCAAAAATTCGGCGTTGTGGTAGGTCGGCTGGCTTTAGTTCTTGCACCAGCTGTATCTTAAAAGGCTTTACGCCCAAATCCTTCCGCAAAATTTTCCACGTAGTGCTGTAACAAAGGCCTAACTGCTGGGAACGGCGCCGAATCGACATTTCGCGGTCATCTGTCACACTAGCTGATACGGCCGCAATATTTTCTTCACTACGCACAGTACGTAAACGTGTTGGTGGTTTAATGTCCAACAAAGTAAATTTGGTGCGAAATTTGGTCACAATCTTCCGAATAGACTGCTCAGAAGGTCGAGAATGCCGATCATAAAATGGAAGCAGCGCGCGATGAACATTTCGAACCGAGCACGAATTTTGATAGTAAAATTCAATAATTTGCAAGCGTTGTTCATTTGTAAGACGATCCATGGTTAAATTGCAAACCAAACTGAAGCTGTTTGACAGTGACACAAGGTACTAAACACACGTCAGCTGTCAAAACCAGTGTTGCCAAAACCAAACCAGCTAAAAAATCACCCGGTACAAACCTAGGCTATGCACTATCTGTGAATCCAGTTAATCAGCCCTAGCACTCTAAGATCAGTGGTGGCTTAGGAATTGAATAATTTCAATGAAAGCTCATTTCCTCATTTGCAATACAGGTTCGGATAAGCTGCTTTCGAAATGAAAAGCATAGAGCATAGACAAAACTGCAGACATATCCACTTTGACATTAACAGCACAAACCTTATGACCAATTTGTTTTGTTTTGTTTTTTTTCAAAACGTCAACATCTACAGCAACGTTAGAGCTGTGGAGACGGTTGTCGCCTTGATGTGGCGGTGTGTAGTCTTGTAAGAAGATCTTAATGCATTAATCGTTCTGTCTTCACATTGGTGAAGCGAAGTCGAAACAAATCCTTACCCTCCTCACTCTTTATCCCTTTTCCATTCATCTGTATCCGAGGTCATCGTGTTTTCTTCTGGTTTTCTGATAACCCGAGGAAGCAATCCCTTGCGAATAAGTCGGCCTCTGCAATAGACTTCGACTTACATCAATCCCCGCTACAGATGAAACTCCAAAAACAACAGCGGTGAAATGTCTTAGAACGACGATAAGTTCTGTGCACTGTGCAGGACGAAACTGATTCTATCTTTCTAGCTTTGGGGCTAAGTGAAAATTTGGAAACGAGGGCGCCTCTTTGGGTCTCCCTCACGCGTCGAAATCTTGCTCATCACAAATCTCAGTACCATCGATAAGCCTTTTGGAAGACTGTCAACTCTAAAGGAAACGTGTGAAGCTTCATCGAGGACTTTCGCGGCAGCAGATGAGCTGGGGTGGCAGGCGACACCGAAGGAAGAGAAGGTGATATGGACATACTAGTAACTGTCAAAATAAGCCAGTATAGAGGGAGAGTGCAATGCACAAGTTTATACATCGGAGCTAAGGCATTGTCAGCTGGAATGGAGGGAAACAACAAAAGGCAAGGTTGCTGCTTCCTAGCTAACGTGCGAATTTACAATAGTGCTTGCAAACATAGTCGGTTGAACATCATGCATTGAAAATTAATCTACACAAAATGCAGCACCAAGTAAAACAAACAAGATTCTCTGGTCACCGAATGTGTGCCTGCGATCGATACGTCCAGTCTAGAGTTAAAGCTTGGTGAGGTGCAGTTACGAAGGGTGCATAACAATTGTTTCCTATGTCTCAGCACGGTGCACTTGGAAACGGTAACCAAAATAAGCTGCACTTTCGGAAAATGGTTTACTGCAAGGGATTTTTAGTTTTGTTCTTAGACAATAACTGGGTTCTAGGTCAAGAAAATGGGCATCGTTGACCAGAAGCCGATCTTACGTTATTTGAATATCACGATCTTCTATCGTCCTTTTAACGGATGGACCATTGATACCATATGGATCAGTGCTGCCAGAAATCATGATTTAGCATGATTATCATGCTTTTTGGACTCAAATCATGTTTTAATGTTTTTGAGTCAAAAATCATGCTTTTTGTATTTAAAGATCTATAATCGCTTTGTATCTTCATAATCACTTTTAAAAGCAACATTACCACTTACATGCCTAACCTACCCGACACAAACACGACTCGACTACACTATCTTAAAACAAACATACATATATCGGGCTTCAACTGAAAAGCAGAGAGGATGAACAGTGACACTTTATTTGTATGCTTGCTTGTTGTTTCTGTACTTCCATTTCACTCATTCCTTCCCCCGTCAATGTACTTGTTTTACTCGTTACAAGTCACAATTTGCTTTAAAAGTGTCTAATTTAAGTTCTCTCCCTTTTTTTTTAATTTACCATTATCCAACTACGAAATGAATCATGCTTTTTAAACTCAAATCATGCTTTCAAATCATGTTTTTTTGAATTTCTGAGTGGCAGCACTGATATGGATCTGTCGTCTATCCGTTTTTTGCCCACCTGTGTAGATGATGATCTACTAAACGAACTCCCATTCGAGTCTACTGGAAATGGTTGTGTTGATGAAACCACGACAAGATAACCATGGATTTATGCTATGTTCACTTAATTCAGGATCTTTGTGTATTCCTCTAAGAGTGCGTCCATAGTGACGAGTATTTGATAGTTTCACTGCTGTACATCTGTTTGCCCAAGGGGTCTAAATTAACTAGATGAAGGATAGCTTATGCAGAAAGAGAAATCACTTTCACTCTTAGAGCTGTACTGATGCAGAGAAGCCGATTTTTGGAAGCTAAACTTTTGAACTTTCCCAATAAGGTTGCGGTTTGAAATTATTTCTACAGCGTTCTAACAGACCAGATGTCGCCCCATAAAAGTATAAGCCTGCTAATGGCCATGTTACGACAGCTAGTTATGAGTGGTTCCATATCCTACTAAACCATTTACAGATAAGCTTCGGTTTAAGAATGATCATTGACGGTCAACCTTTAGGGGTAAAGCCGTCAAAAAGTGTTGTGTGGTTGCACACGCCGTTATTACAGATTGTTCATTCAGTTCATTTTCTTGAAGAAGACCGGATCCAGTAATTGGCTGATTCTACGAACTGAAACTGGAATAGTAACACTTTTTTCATAATGGACTAAGACATTACTGAGGTACTCCTCCCATAACGGGCTTCAAACCTATCTTCTCACTTCATTTGTAGTGCAAAGTTATATTTTAACACAAATAATTGTCAGACCTTCGCAAGAGTAACCCGCGCTTAGTAGTCCAACCCTTTAGCACTGCACTACACGAAAAGATCCTTCTATGTAAAGAAAAGAAACACTGGAATTCTTAAGCTTTGCGACCTTTCGATGGTGTGTAAGAGTAATTGAAACACTGTCTAAGTTGTGATTTTTTTTATGAAATGCATTTTGATCTTTTGACCAATAAGCCTTTCACTTTTGTTTAATAGAAAGAAGGAAAAGCTGATCTGAAACTGAATAAAATATATTTTACTTCCTTCCATAGCATGAAGAGCTGTACTAGCCTAAGACATCTGTTGCCAACCTAGAATAATGCGTAAGTTATATTGGAGCTCTTTAGGCATGATATCAACTGGTCAATGGAACATTAATAATTTAAGAGTCTTCCCGGCTCAGAGAAGTTTATGATTCTTTCCTATTTCTAAATGTTCTTGCACTTTTTAAACTGTAAGTGTAAGTAGAATAGAATTATCCCAACAGATAATGACAAAGGCGGTACCAGTTTCCAGTTCAACGATTTTAAAACTATATACGTATGTAAAACCCCCGTTATTAAATACAATACAAATGCATATGGAATCAGAGAAACACCTTTATGTAAATTTTATGCACAACGAGTATATTAAACTATCACTGATTTGAACATTAAAAAAAATACCGAAAATAATCGCCACCATTTTTATTACTTACCCTATTAAAACACCGATAAATACTATATCAACACATTCTACCGTGACCTCTGTATTTGAAGGCACACGAAGGGTAAAGGTTACTGCCATCTTGTATGTCATATTTTGATAAGGTCAGCGAAATCCTCCAATGGTCAAACAGGGTCAACAAGGTCTCCCTTTATCTTATACATTTGTAAAGTAACAAACAATTAAAAGTGTAACAAGACAAGACAACTTAAAAACGTGTTTGTCAACTGATCGTCCCCACCCTAATCAGCATATAAAATGAACATTTTCCTCAATCTCGCGAAACCACTCGTTATCTTCAACGGCTCAGCTACTTGGGTTAGGGTTTAAGGAAGACAACAAAAAAATGTTCTCCAAAGGGTAAGAAAACGCACACCCTTCTTTCTTTAATAAAAAAAAGGATATTCCTATAAGTAGTAAACTATCCCAAAGGGATTACGTCTTCAATTTACCATTATGAACATTTTTTCTTGACCCCTGTGCCATTAAGAAAAGTTCAATTGAGGTTAAAGTTAACTGTGGACACATCAATCACTTTGTATTATTTGGTCGTTTGGTCTCTAGACGGGACATTGTACCCGACTTAAAATTTATTAAATATTGTAACGATAAACTTAGAAATACGAGTTTTCAAAAGTAAACTTTTCCCAGGAATAAACCCTGGCATGCGTCATTGGACCTTCTGACATGGTAGGTCCTTTAAGTATTTTTATGGAGGAACACATTGCTGCAATATAATGGTAAATGTAATTTCTGCGTCTGAATTGTATGGAAAACTGGTTTGAAATATGATTCAGTTTACAGGGTCATAAATTTGATTTTGATATAAGGATTACAGATCTGAGTTCCTCTATAAGTGGATGTATTAACATAATGTAACGTTAACGGATCTTCAGAGGAGATGGTAAACAAAATGCAATATAATCAAACACCAACATTGAAACCAAACTTTTGCAACATTCGAGGGCACCGATATATCGACGTCATTGTCAGCTGTGAATACCAAGATCACCAAAGAGATAGACAAATTGTGCCTAGACTACGAATGGATGCACGTCTCCGTTTTAAATGTCCTCTATGTGCATTTTGTATTTTGTATATCGGAACATTGTAAAGGGCTAAATTCGAATCGGACCAATGCCTTGTTGCAACCAAAGGTTAGAATATCCACCATGCTACAACAAATGCGAAGTATTGTCAAAAAATTTGAATGTTAAAAGACTGCAATCACAACGGGCCGCCAAGTCCCTTGCAGAACGCGTATCCCTTACCTCTTTATCTGATGTCGAGGAACAGTGGTGACAGTTTCTTCCGCCCAGCAGCAACCAAGCCCTGTTTGGATAAAGAAAGCTAACCAGATGCTGGCTGTTAAAAACGAAACCTTCAAGGCAGAGCTGTAGGTGAAGAGGACAGCTGCCATTGATCATTATATGCAAAAAAGTAGGGAAGTACACCGGATTTTCATAAAGAAGAAAAAAGAGCAAGAACAGCGCTCGATTGGAGACATAGAGGGGTGCCACTACAGAAATGATGTTAGTGAGTCTGAGTAAAACGTTAAAGCTATGGATACCAGGCGCGAACCGCATCCTGTCAAGTTGAACAAAGAAATATCGCATTTAAGTCACAGTCAATGCTGAGAATAACGCAGAACCACTTCTGCAAACTGTTAAACGGCGATGAAGTACAATCTCCCGCTGTCAGGCAGAACGTATCAATCAATATTAGCGACTACTGCAAAACTACCATCACCAGCCGACCTAAGAGAAGTGAATACAGCAAAGCTAATAGGTTATTCACCAACATTCACCAACTAATAAGCAAAACTTGGTCGGTTGAAAGCATGCCTGAGATTGGAACCCCAACATCGTTCTTCCGATTCACAAGGAGACCCTTTGAACTGATTGAGACCCTGAACTGCGCCAACTACAGAGGCATACAAAATCCTATCGGCAGTAATATGTGAACTCTTGAAACCGTTAACCAACAACGTGATCTGCTTTTATCAGTGTGGTTTTAGGTCATAAAAGTCCACAACCGATCAAATCTTTACACTTCGTCAGATGTTGGAAAAAAAACTTAGAAGTTCAAATCGATACCGCATAGAAAAGATGTGCAGTTTTATGATTGAGAGTTCTCGCTGCTCTATCAGGGTCACGACCTTACTGAAACATTCGATACCAAAAATGGATTTTGACAAGTGAATCATTGTCGTGTGACTTCTTCTGTGAAATTCTTGGGGTTCTTAAGAGGATTGTACAAGACTCCTTAGCTCCATCCCATAATACTGGAATACGCAGACGATATCGAAATCGGATGAAATCGAGATGTGACAGTCACGTTGGCTGGTATAGAGGAGGAAGTGGCAAAAATGGGTTTAAAAGTAAATGAGGGCAAAACGAACTAGGTATATGCTTTGTGTTAAAGTCACTTACTATTGCATAAGCATCTCTAGTGTACTAGCTCTGCAATGTCTTTTGATGATTTTTCTCTCCAGCAAACAACAAAAGCATTATATGATAATGGAGTCGAAAAGGACAAACTGTTTTTGGAGGATGATAGCGGCTTTTTCATCATTTTTGTCTATCGAAGGTTGGGATTTTCCTTCAACACTTGCTGCACTCTTCTTACACCTACTGGAAGGTCCAACTTGCGCCTTATCTGACCAGCATTCAGTTTGTTTCGCCTGGCTTCATGTAAAATAATATTCTTTTCTAGAAGCTAAGAACGCTTGGTCGACCAGATCTTTTGGCAGAGCCATAATTTTCACCCGAATTGACAAAATTACAGACAACGGTAAGGGATCGTCCTATATTGGTAGCAATTGACCGATTTGGTATGTCGTGCTCTTTATGAGTTGTGATTATTGCCTTTTCTTCCGTGGTCAAATGGGTTCCGCGGGGCATGGCTAAATTAAGATTCAATTATTTTCATTTCGAGTCGCAAGAAGTGCAATTCACCCATGGAATTACAGCTTAAATATTTTCACACACTTTAAATAAAAAAAAAAAATGCAAAAAACCTTAATACTTTAAGATTAAACACAGTGTCTTTATACTTATTTCGCTGTTTCTAAACTGTTCTTCTAGATAACGGTGCATTATTTTTTCTATTGAAGAGAGAATTGATTTACCTAATTGTTGGGTAAACACTAGGTTAGCGTAATGTTTGTAGTTCAGTCGCTATATCAAATTGAATGGTGGGTCCCCGGACATAAGGGAGTTGAAGGTAACGAAAAAGCTGATGAACTAGCCAGAAAAGGTTCCGAAACCCCCTTCATTGGACCTGAACCCTTCTGTGCAATCCCCAAATCAGCCATAAATCTAGTCATAAAAAACTGGGAACAAAACAGATGTGTTTCATACGGGTGAAACATCCCAGGCCTAAGACAGGCCAAAAGAGCTATTCAGCCCTTCAAATCAGATGCCGACAAGATACTAAATCTTCGCAGGCACGATATCAAAAACTTAGTAGGCTACCTAACTGGTCATCACGGTCTGCGATATCACCTAAACAAAATGCGTCTAGTCGACTCACCGGAGTGCAGACTATGTCTAGAAGAAGACGAAACAGCCGAGCATATCATATGTGAATGCCCGGCTCTTTACGGTATGAGAAGAGAATCTTTCTTCAGGGAATTCTTAAGTCCCGAAGAATTGAGGAAATCTTCGGCTGAAAGTATTATCAGCTACATTAGGAAAGTAGAAGCGCTACTAACCTAAAAAGCATCTGACGGCAAGCACAATAGATCTTTTAGGTCGATGTGTATATTACTGCTTAGGCAGGTCAGAATTTAAAAAAAAAAAAAAAAAAAAATCAAATTGAATAGTTTGAGAATGATTTTCTTTATACTTTTTTCGGTCACTGTATATATGGCATATTAAATTAGTTAATGAACTGTACTTCTCTAGTACATTTTCACCTGTTTCTTCATCATTGGATGTTGTAGTCTCGTCAAAATTGTGTAAAGATGATGAACCACGAATCAAGGATTTGGAAGATATTTCCATGTGAATCAGAGTTGTTTTCCAACGTATGTTTGTATTGCGAACCATCACATCCCATTTTGATATCAGCTTTAAAGAAATATACTCGTTTTTATTTAAAATCATGTGTACGTCATCCAAATACAACAATAATCCAATGTTTCTGTTGCAGAACATGACTCGGGTATTGAGAATCATTGTTTTTTTTTTTTGCCTTTTGGGAATACTGCAGTAAGGAAAAAGTTTTTTGAACCTAGTTCCACCTATATAATACTGATTTCTTGATAAATTTGCATCAATAAAATTAGAAAGAGCTTTCGGAGTAAATAATTTTTCTCGTTGGAAACTATCGGTCAATCTTTTTTATACCTTTTTGTGCTCCCGAGAGAATCGATGATTTCCTTTAGTACTTTTGAAGCTTGCGAATTTCCAGTTTGACGTAAGTTCATTTCAGTAGCGAACGAAAGTTCCTCCATTTTATTACTGTCACGTAAGCTCTGAGTCTTTCTTCTTCTGCGTTAAATGCTATGCTCTGGGAAAAGTTTCAATGGCCAGCCACGTTTAGCCATTTGGTATACCAAAAACTCCTTGAAGCCTAGTTAAATTTTGTCTTTAAAAATCGATATTTGTCCGTTGGGAACTCGAAAATTTTAAATTAAATTCGTACCTTAATATAATATAATAGATTTTAAGTTGAAACTACCTATAAAAATTAAGTTTAAATAATTTAAATACCTTAAATTTCCAATTTTAAGTTCAAAATCTTTAAGTGTTTCATTCGTGCAAGACGCTTTTTAGGGCAAAATTATTTTCTTCACACTCATTCATAACATCATATACCTAACTGTCTTTTGGTTAGAACGCACAAACCAGATGAACCTTCATGTAAAAGAATTTATTTTATGATTACATATTTTTGATTAAACTAAACACACATGAGGGACGATAAAATGTAGGGGTCGGAATGGGGGAGCATTTTTTTTTCTGTTTTAGCTTCTTGACATCTTACTTGTTAAGCTGATCTAAAATGTTACCTAATAATATATCAAAAGGTCCATAATGTAAAAAAAACTACAAAAACATCACATTTGCATCCATTTAAAATAAATCCAATATCTTTTTAACTAAAGCTTTAATATAATTAAATTACAAAGGTACCCCTACACAAACATTCGTAAAGAAATTTACTGCTGGAATATTTTTTCCTAAAAAAAAATATTATTTTTTTTGTGAGGGGCAGGAAGATCGGTCATTTAAATAAAATAAATATTCCAAAACGGTAAATGAACCACCAACGTAATGGACCAACAACGATTCGAGCACAATAATTGTCACAGCAACAATTTTTGTATCTAAGGCAACACGATTTTCATATTTTTTTAAAATCACAAACCTTTTTGATCAAATGATCAACAACGACCGGCTCAATTTCGTAATTATTGGACACAATAACTGTCACAGGCATACATTTTTATTTTTTTAAACAAAAGGGATTTTCATGTTTCTAGCATCACAAACGTTGTTGGTTAATAATGTTTATACTTAGTTAAGTGGCAGACCAGAATAATCCTGAGCCTCAACCAACATGCTTGTCTATATTAGCCTGGTCCTTAGATAACTGCCTCCAGTTGCTCACTCCAAGTTGGTTAAGGTCGGTTTATATTTGTGCGCGCCACTTATGGCGAGGTCTTCCTCTACTGCGTCCGACGTCTGGCAGGGAATCAAAAACTCTGCGAGCCGGAGTATTAGTGTCCATTCGTTCAACATGTCCTAACCATCTTAAACGTCCAATGCATAGCGCTGTACAACAGGTCTTGGTTGAATCTTCGTCTCCATAGCCCGTCAACGCAAACGGGACCGAAGATTTTTCAAAGAATTTTCCATCTCCTTGTAGTTCGAGTGAGTGCTTTACTACTGAATTACCTTCTTAGCTCAAAGAAACTTCGTTTATTTACTGACGAGTTGTTGTTGTCGGAGTTAATGGCAGAGCCGAGGTAGACAAAGTCCCGTACTACCTCAAAGTTATATCTGTCAATGGTGACGTTCTGTCCAATTCGTCGTGTTGTGTGTCTTTTCGAGTTGACAGCATATACTTAGTCTTAGCCTCATTCACTGCTAAACCCATTTTTGCCGTCTCCTTCTTTATACTAGCAAACGTGGCTATGACACCACGTTTGTGATGTAAGTGTTGCCTCGGGAGTTTTACACAATCCTCTCAGGAATAAAATTAAAGAAGTCACATGGCAGCACATCGCTTTGCCTAAATCCTTTTTTGGTATCGAATGTTTCGGTTAGGTCGTTTCCGACCCTGATGGACCAGCGAGAATTCTCCAGTCATCCTGCACAGGCAGACGAGTTTGGGCGGTATGCCAAAGCTAGACATGGCTCTGTATAGTTTGACTCTATATATGCTGTCGTATGCGGCTTTGAAATCTATGAATAGGTGATGGCTATCGATTTGGACTTCTTGGGGTTTTCCAGGATCTGCCGAAGTGTGAAGATTTGATCAGTTGTGGACTTTCCTGGCCGATCAATTTGTTGGTAAACGGCTTAAGGCGTTCAAATATTACGGCAGATAGGATCTCGAAGGCGATGTTGAGGAGACTTATGACTCTGTTGTTTGGCGCAGTTCAGAGGGTCTCCTTTTTGTGGATCGGGCAAACGATAAACGGTTCCATTCTTCAGGCATACTTTCATCCGACCAGATTTGGCTTATAAGTTGGTGGATGTTACTAACTAATCCTTAGCTTTGACGTTTTACGCTTTGGTAAAACTTGCGAACATCGTTCCTAGAGTGGCACGAGACGTGTTGTCGTATAGGCTGTGTTTTCCGACAATATACTGCTAAAGATGTCTTCGCTGCCTAGCTTTGCGTAAAAATCTCTCAGCACGATTTTAACATCGTACTTCGGTAGTCGCTCATGGGTTTCGTCAAGGAGCTAGAAGAAGCAATCTTTAGCTATATAATATTTTTCCTCCATCGGGGCGTGAACGCATATAAGGCTTATGTTGGCAAATTTGGCCTTGATGCGAATTATTATGATGCATTCGCTAATGTCTTGGAAACATAAGAATTCAGCTGCCAACATGAGATTCCTAAATGACCTGTTTGTCCGAATATGTCATAGCAGCTCATCTATGCTCGCCTGGGACAGCAGGCTGTGTTGCTATTTTTCGTCTTGTTATAAACAGCCGCACTTATCGTTTAGCAAGTCAAATCCGGTTGGATAAGACCCCGATGGTTACCACTTGGAGTTAAAAATAAGCCCTATTGATGTGTAGTCAGAGTTACAACCACTGGGTATTGTCAATTTAAAGCCAATCAGAGACTACCTTCGTTCTACAACATCCAACCATCGAATCACAAAATCAGTTCAAATTTGTTATAGAGTTCTTCGGCCACATTTCAGTCGCCATAATCATCCAACTGAACGCACTATTCATAAAACCATCACCTATTTCCGAAGCAGTTTTACACTGTTGGACATTCATCCAAAAATCAGAGTGCGTAGGCCCGTAATAATGAGAATATTGCTGCAGTAGTAGCGAGTATTCGTGAAGACCGTGATCAATCAATTGAAACATTGCGTGATGTATTTTGAAGAGTGATCTTGGTTTACTTACTTACTTAAGTGGCGCTACAGTCCGGAATGAACCTGGGCCTCAACCAACATGCCTCTCCAATTAGCCCGGTCCTTAGCTAACTGCCTCCAGTTGCGCACTCCAAGTTGGTTGAGGTCGGTTTCCACTTGTGCGCGCCACTTAAGGCGAGGTCTTCCTCTACTGCGTCCGACGTCTGGCTGGGAATCGAAGACTCTGCGAGCCGGAGTATTGGTGTCCATTCGTTCTACATGTCCTAGCCATCTTAAACGTCCAATGCGGAGTTTTTTGACCAGGGGCATGTCGCTGTACAGCTCGTATAGTTCTTGGTTGAATCTTCGTCTCCATAGCCCGTCAACGCAAACGGGACCGAAGATTTTTCGAAGAATTTTCCTCTCGAATCTACCAAGGATTTCTTCATCCGCTTTTGATACGGTCCATGCTTCAGCGCCGTAGAGCAGGACTGGGATAATCAGGGTCTAATATAGGGTTTCCTTAGTAGTTCGAGTGAGGGCTTTACTACTAAATTGCCTTCTTAGCCCGAAGAAACAGCGGTTGGCAAGAGTAATTCTTCGTTTAATTTCTGACGAGATGTTGTTCTCAGAGCTAATAGCGGAGCCGAGGTAGACAAAGTCCCGTACTACCTCAAAGTTATATCTGTCAATGGTGACGTTCTGTCCAATTCGTCGATGTTGTGAGTCCTTTCGTGATGACAGCATATACTTAGTCTTACCCTCATTTACTGCTAAACCCATTTTCGCCGCTTCCTTCTCTATACTAGCAAACGTGGCTATGACATCACGTTGAGTCCTGCCAATGATGTCAATATCGTCAGCGTATGCTAGTAGTTGCACCGACTTTTGGAAAATTGTGCCTCTGGTGTTGGCTTTGGAGTTTTGCACAATTCTCTCAAGAATCAGATTAAAGAAGTCACATGACAGCGCATCGCCTTGCCTAAATCCTTTTTTGGTATCGAATGTGTCGGTGAGGTCGTTTCCGACCCTGATGGAGCAGCGAGAATTCTCCATCGTCATCCTACACAAACGGACGAGTTTGGGCGGTATACCAAAACTAGACATGGCTCTATACAGTTCGTCTCTATAAATGCTGTCATATGCGGCTTTGAAATCGATGAATAGGTGGTGGGTATCGATTTGGACTTCTTGAGTTTTTTCCAGGATCTGCCGAAGTGTGAAAATTTGATCGGTTGTGGACTTTCCTGGCCTAAAACCACACTGATAAGGGCCAATCAGGTTGTTGGTAAACGGTTTCAGGCGTTCACATATTACGGCAGATAGGATCTTGTAGGCGATGTTGAGGAGACTTATGCCTCTGTAGTTGGCGCAGTTCAGAGGGTCTCCTTTTTTGTGGATCGGGCAAACGATGCTGAGGTTCCATTCTTCAGGCATATTTTCATCCGACCAGATTTGGCTTATGAGTTGGTGGATGTTACTTACCAAGTCATCTCCGCCGGCCTTATAGAGCTCAGCGGGAAGGCCGTCATTTCCGGCAGCCTTATTAAGCTTGAGTTTAGATATTGCTATCCTCACTTCACTCAGGTCGGGTGGTTGGCAGTCTTCGCTGTCGTTGCCAATATTGAATGGTTCGTTCTGCCTGACAGCGGAATGTTGTTCGTCATCGCCGTTTAACAGTCTGCAGAAGTGGTTCTTCCATATTCTCAGCATCGACTGTGTCTCAACTACAATATTTCCTTGTTCATCTCGACAGGATTCTGTTCGAGCGGATTGTTACTATGCGTTCGCTAATGTCTTGGAAACATAAGACTTCTTGCCTAAGTCTGGCACTTATAACAAATCCGCATCCGAATAGTCGCTGTTTCTGCTCACTATAACACGGTCCGTAGTATATGTCACAGTTTTTCATCCTCTTTTTGCCCGGCCCATCCCATCGTATTTCCTGGATGGCAGTAATGTCTGCTTTGTAGCAGTTTAGTGCTTCCGCTAGTTGTTCGCCTGCACCTCTCCTGTTTAATGTTCTCACATTCCAGGTGCAGATACGAACGTCGTTGTCCTTTTTTCGTTTAGCAGGGTCGTCAACAATAAAATCAGTCCTTTCCGAGGCTATTGGTTGCTTCGTAACTATGTTTTTTTTCTGTGGGTGGGTAGTTAACCCAAAGCACAACCCCCAACCTGGAGGGCCAGTTCCAATTTATTAGATACCCCTAGGACACGGGGCCATCAGTATCCACTACGGGATTGAGCGCTGCCGTTGGCCTTTCGGTTCATCCGCCACCATCTCTGTTCAAGGGGCCTGACTAACCCTTGAAATTCCTAGACAACCTGTTGTCCGAATATGTCAGAGCAGCTCATCTAGGTTCGCCTGGGACAGCCGGCCGGGTATTCATCCGTGCCATTCTCACCAGGGTGTTTATAGTGTTGCTGTTTTTCGTCATGTTATCAACACTCGCGCTTATCGTTTAGCAAGTCAAATCCGGTTGGATGAGACCAGTACCCGATGGTTACCACTTGGAGGTAAAGATAAGCACATTTGATGTGTAGTCAGAGTTGCAACACTGGGCATTGCCAAGTTAACGCCAATCAGAGTCTACCCTCGTTCTACAACACCCAACCATCGTGATCTTGGTTTAAAAGAGTATAAAATATAGCTCGTTCAAGAATTGAAGCCGATTTACTTTGGTTTACATTTTAATTTCGGTTTGTGGGCTTTGGAACACATTCAAATTGATCCTTTTGTTTTATTTTTATAGAAAATCTGTTTTTAGCGGCGAAGCTCCTTTTTGAGAAAACTGCTACGATAAAAATCAAAACTGCCTTATTTGGGCCAATTAAAAGCCACAGGCAATCCAACAGCTTCCAATGCAACCCAAAAATTAACTGTTTGCTGCGGTTTATAGGCAGGCGGCATTATCGGACTGTATTTCTTTAAAAATGCGGAAGAAATGCGTGTTACAGTCAATGGAGATCGCTACAGAGTAATGGGCAATGAATTTTTGTTGCCGAAAATTCAATATATTGGTGTAGTGGCGCGAAGCGCAGAAGGTCTTGGTTCGATTCCCAGTTCTAGCAACACCTAAATGATTTTGATTTCACTGGCCATCCTCTCATACGAGTAGTATCAATTGTCAAGAAAAACTTATGTCAACTTAGACGTTCGGATTCGGCATGAAACAGAAGGTCCCGCCACAGTGCAAGAAGTGTAACTGACTTGTATTTTCAACTGGATGGCGCTACATGCTTGACAGCTAACGAATTAATAGCTTTATTGAGAGAAACGGTCGATGAGAACATCATCTTAAGAAATGGTCATGTCAATTGACCACTAAGAAGCTTTGGATGCCAACATAACTCGTGGTATTCATGGAATACCGGCCGATATGCTTAAACGAGTGGTCGAAAATTGGAATAGACCATTTAAGAGTTAGTCGTGGGCAACATTTGAAAGAAATTATTTTTAAACATTAAATGGCATGAACAAAACTAACGCCTCATATAAATGTTTTCGTCAATACATTGATTTTTGGTGTTTTGTTAAAAAAAAAACCAAGCTCTGATTGGATTCCAGAAACTGACAGCATTTATAAAAAAAATAGATGCATATAAAGAGATGCGTAGTGAGGGTGAATTTGTCAAAGGCGCTAGCAAAGGTATCGCGGTTGTCATGTCAATATAATATCGGAAAGCAAAGTTGGAGTTCAAATCTGTTAAAAGGCAAAAAAGCGTACCTTACATATACTATTTCTGTTTAAATCGATATTAAGTGTTCTTTTACTTACAAAGTTAGAAGTAAAAAATGTCAGACCCGTATATAAAAATCGGTAGGCCCAATGATTTTACTAATAACAACCGTGATAGGAGTAAAAGAATGTCTCGACCATATGTTTCTTAATACGCCATATACCTCTTCAACAGCAGAGTTTATGCCAAGATTTGAAGTCTCAACATATTCTAAGGGACGTTATTAAAGTAGAAAGGCATTTCTTGAAAAAGCTAATGCTTAAAAATCAGATAATATGTCGTTAATTAATTGGTAATTAAGCATATTATATGAATTTTATATTTTTTTATTTTGGATATCCGCTTATTGTCAAAATTGCCGAATTGTAGGGATTTTTCCTTTCTTGTCCGCCAAAAAGATGTCATGATTTCTCATGACATATAGATTTATTCCTTTCTTTCCGCCAAAAAGATGGCATGATTTCTCATGACATATAGATACAAGTTAAGTAATTACGTAATACCTACTTTACGCCTACACATTAGTCAATCAATTCAGCTAGACTACAGCCAACCCTCTATTCCAAGCCCGGACAATAATAAAAACCCAATCCGACTCCAAATGTCCGTAACACATTTGATGTTTATATTCTACTATAATCAGCACTTTAAATGTTACATGAGATTGCCTGAATAAGAATTCATCAACATTATTTTGCCAACCCCACAGCCATCGCCGACCTCAGCAAGTGAAAGTGATGTAGGACTTTTGATGAGGACCTCCTCACAGCGGCCGTAGGTACATACCTACAGCACACATTTTAAAATATTCCCTACTCCACTCGCAGGAGGAAGCTATCGATCGGTCAGCAGAAAAATGCACAACAACCATAAAACTTTCTTCCTATCAAAAACGAGTCTCTGATCTATTTACAATAAATCTACACCAACACAAGTCTATCGTCCTGTACACAGTATAGCTCCCTGCCTTACATTATTTTGCCAAGAGCATCCCCAAAAAAAACTCACATACAAACACACATAGATTGAGATTTTTATTCAAACAAGGGTAAAGGGTTCTTTTTTTCGTTTTCAAACTTTATTTGAAATTCCAATATAAGAATTTCCACTGGCTCCGGACAATGCGGCACGGAGGGTAGGTAAGGCCGAAGGAAGTCCTGCCGCCCCCATTCGCAAAGCTAATACAACGCTTAGACCATGCCATGGCACTGAAGGGGTAGAGCATCGATGATAGTATCCACGAGTGGACAATTGTGCTTTCTTGCCAAAAACAGAAAAAAAAAAAGAAAAGAGGAAACGGACAAAACAGACACACACACACATTCGCATTGTGTGTCTGTATATGGTTTTGTCCATAAATTAGTTGAAAACGTTATAAGTTGGACCAACGAGGACGTTCGTTTGGGCAGCTTCATTCTTTACGTTGTCGGACCGACCGACCATCTACGCATATTTTTGGCAGGTGGTCCGAAACACGAAGCAGACCCATCGATATACAAAGGAACTCTCGTTTAGCTGTGCCATACTCTAGGGTTATGGAACGTTCTTAGCACACACTTATGAAGAGTTTTATTTTTGTACAAGCGACCATCTGCATATTTCATTTACATCTCCCACGCCAAGCGTCGTGGCGAGGACCATTCCGTAGCTTTGTGTTCTTCTTTAGAATAAACGAAGGAATGGAGGAAAAAAGCAAACTTGAGAGTTTTTCAACTCGAATGCGAAAGGGTGCGCGCTTGTGGGTGGTGGTGAAGGGTTGAACGAATCACCAAAGAGTTTTATTTTTCGTTCGTCGGTCGGTGTTTTTTTTTTTTTTTTTTTTTTTGTTTTCATTTTTCAAAAGGCTACTATTAAAGTATATAAGTACCGAGTTTTGTTATGTACATGGTGCGGGACTGAAATATGATACAGCTTTTGACCAGGAGGAGGAGAAAGAGGAATTTCCAAAAATTTCCTAAGCTTTTAAATTACATAGATGGTCAGTGTTAAGAGGGTGGACTCACTGTGGGACTGTGCGTTCTTATCTTCCCCTTTTGGGGCCTTTCCGATGGGAAAGTGTATACGCCGGTTATTCACAAACAAATGGGTTTACAATTGTAAAGAAATTTATATCCTTTAGAGTATTCGTTGTCAGAGGAGCTAAGCTGTTTAGAGAGGAGTTGTGCATCAACTTTAGTTTGTGTTTATATGATTAAAAATCGAAGAGTTGGACACTTGGTTATAGTTGCGCTCAGTGTTATCCCATGGGCTTCCATGAAGCTTCAATTTTTCTCATAATTGATTACCACACACCCCTAGTTCATGGGAGGTACAGTTTATTCCCTTAAGGAGCCGTTTATGAAGAATTAAGGCAAACTTCAACATGTTGGGAACGTTTAACGAGGGTTTTGCTACCTTTTGTGTTAGATCTGGGATCGGACGATTAAACCATTTGAACAAAAAATTGGCCCTCATAACGGTAACACTTTTCGTGAGTATCGAACGTGTAAAGGTTGAGAATCATCTGATTGTCGGGGTATGGTTTGAATGCGGACCAGTGGTGGAATTTCAAGCGAAGTCTGTCAAAGTTCATAGTGTTCTTGGCGGAAATAGACATATTTTGACAATATATCCCTTCCTATGTTTTTCTTTGACATGTTTTGTAAAATGTTAAAAGGATATGCTACTATCTAATCATTGGAGGTATATGTCTTAGAAATGGGATAAGTTCATTCTATACGATCTAAATCAACCATCCAATTATATGGTCTAAGTTATCGGGGAATCTCTAGCGCGTGAACCTTATATCATAGATTCCTAAAGTTTTGAATTGAGAAGGCAGAAATTTCCAGATCCTCTTGGCTGGGTCATTATTTTTGAAAGTAAGGTAATGAAGAGGCCGCTTTTCATGACAATGAACCAGCATTCAGTGAAAAGGGAATTGCAATATTTGCTGAACCTATAGGAAAACTCATAGGAAACTGCGTAAACTTCCTATTATAAATCGTCCTAATTGGACTTTGAACAACCATTAACCTAGTCTTTTCCGAGAAGGGACAAATGGTCAGAAAAGTGGGACCTTACCATCTCTCATGACAGAGCCTCTTTTTCGGTCATGAGCTCCTAATTTAGACAGATTATCTGGCTTTTCGGCGCTGTAGAATAGAACTGGCGGAATTTAGATCCGGTGAAACGAGTCTTTGGTCCCATTTCCGTCCCCATTTACCAAAGTAGCGTTGTTATTCAAGGCACAATCTTGGCAAACAGCCACTACGGTGTTGGAATTTTCTGCGTTTTTGGTCATATTTACAGTTCAGGCCCAGATGGCATGCATCCAAACCCGAAAAGCATTTTTTCAAAAGTTTGTAAAAAACAGGGGATTTCAAGTTTGTGTTTAAATTTGAATTATTTTCTAATGCATATCGTAATATGTATTAGGAAGCCCGATTGGAGAAGGGGATCGATGAATAATTTCAAAAAAGCAAAAAGGCCAGTTGCTGAAGCTATGGTGAAAAAGTTCAACTCCGTCTTTTCTGCAAATCAAGACCTTCAGAGAAAAAAATAACGTTGTAAATGGCGCTGAAAACTGTTCCCAGATATTGCAGTATTAGACGTGACGTCTTTTAACTAGGCTCCACTCGTCTCTGCTCACGTGGAGAGGTCCTTCAGCTCTTTCGAAGCAGGCGAATCACAGGGGTTTGTTTCTAGAAATGTTTTTAAATGTTTATGGCATGTACAGTTTATGTGCCGTGTTATTTTAATGCTTAAAACCTTTTTTTCTTAATAAATGGCTTTTACATTTTAGTTTTGTCTTTTTTTTTTAATTTTTACGTAAAAAAATCCGTTTGCTGTTGATTACAAACCAACTTCAACTACATCAGAGTTTTATCACTAAATTCAGGGAGTAAAGTGATTGTCTCATAGCACCTGCAGTAATTTATTGTATACAGTACCTTCCTCGTGGACATCTTACTTACTTACTTAAGTGGCTTTACTACTAAATTGCCTTCTTAGCCCGAAGAAACAGCGATTGGCAAGAGTAATTCTTCGTTTGATTTCTGACGAGATGTTGTTGTCAGAGTTAATAGCGGAGCCGAGGTAGAAAAAGTCCCGCACTACTTCAAAGTTATATCTGTCAATGGTGACGTTCTGTCCAATTCGTCGATGTTGTGTATCCTTTCGTGTTGACAGCATATACTTTGTCTTACCCTCATTTACTGCTAAACCCATTTTTGCCGCTTCCTTCTCTATACTAGCAAACGTGGCTATGACATCACGTTGAGTCCTACCAATGATATCAATATCGTCGGCGTATGCTAGTAGTTGCACCGATTTTTGGAAAATTGTGCCTCTGGTGTTGGCTCGGGAGTTTTGCACAATCCTCTCAAGAATCAAATTGAAGAAGTCACATGACAGCGCATCGCCTTGCCTTAATCCTTTTTTGGTATCGAATGTTTCTGTTAGGTCGTTTCCGACCCTGATGGAGCAGCGAGAATTCTCCAGTCATCCTGCACAGGCAGACAAGTTTGGGCGGTATACCAAAACTAGACATGGCTCTGTATAGTTTGGCTCTATAAATGCTGTCGTATGCGGCTTTGAAATCAATGAATAGGTGATGGCTATCGATTTGGACTTCTTGGGGTTTTCCAGGATCTGCCGAAGTGTGAAGATTTGATCAGTTGTGGACTTTCTTGGCCGATCAAGTTGTTGGTAAACGGTTTCAAGCGTTCACATATTACGGCAGATAGGATCTTGTAAGCGATGTTGAGTAGACTTATGCCTCTGTAGTTGGCGCAGTTCAGAGGGTCTCCTTTTTTGTGGATCGGGCAAACGATGCTGAGGTTCCATTCTTCAGGCATGCTTTCAACCGACCAGATTTAGCTTATGAGTTCGTGGATGTTGCTTACCAAGTCATCTCTGCCAGTTTTATAAAGCTCAGCGGGAAGGCCGTCATTTCCGGCGGCCTTATTAAGCTTGAGTTTAGATATAGCTATCCTCACTTCACTTAGGTCGGGTGGTTGGCAGTTTTCGCTGTCGTTGCCAATATTAAATGGTTCGTTCTGCCTGACAGCGGAATGTTGTTCGTCATCGCCGTTTAACAGTCTGCAGAAGTGGTTCTTCCATATCATCAGCATCGACTGTGTCTCAACTACGATATTTCCTTGTTCATCTTGACAGGACTCTGTTCGAGCCTTGTAGCCTTGGCTTTGACGTTTTACACTTTGGTAAAACTTGCGAACATCGTTCCTGGAGTGGCACCTCTCTAACCTCGATCGCGCGCTTTTCTTGCTCTTTTTTCTTCTTTCTGAAAAGCCGATGTTCTTCCCTTCTTCTTTGCCTATAGAGCTCAATGACAGCTCTTGTCTTCACCTGCAGCTTAGCCTTGTAGGCATAGTTCTTGGCTGCGAGCATCTGTCGGCATTCCTCATCAAACCAGGGGTTTCTTGCTGGTGGCCGCGAGAGACCTAGCACATCAGTTGCGGCTGATCTAATGGCTTGTTGGCATCGTTGCCATTGTTCTTCGACATTAGATGCCTACACAATATTAAGTCAGTAATATACCACCTGAAGGGTGTGTTGCAATTTTTTTTCTTCTTCTTCTTTATTCACCATAACAAATCTTTAACTGTCTTCCAGTGCACACAGTCAACTAGTTGAGGTAAAAACCATGTTAACCACTTTCTTCTGCCAATATTGGAGTTATAGATGCTTTGAGCCTCCAACAATTGTTCGACAGTAAGCTCTAACCATCGTCACTATCACTTTTATTTATTTACCTATTAGAAAGAGGCAGGATAATCCCTGATTATTATGTCTCACTAAGGCCCTGAAGGCAAAAGCGCGGCGGATCTCGCTTTAAAACTATACCTGAATTTCGAAGGCCTTCGCTTTTGTTTATTATCATAAGCGACAAGTGCTTCCCACTTTTTTTCATTCTTACTTTCAATCTTCCAACTATTTTTCCAAAAAGTATGTTTTTAATAGCTAATGAAAAATGAATTTAAAGTATATCCAGATATTCTGATTAATTTGTTAACAGTTAACACACCAACTTGGTTGTTAAAATTAGGGTTTAAATTTACTAAAAGCCATGGTTCTGAGTTAAACTCCAACTCCAAATGATTTTCCATACAATTAGTAAATAAAATACATTTAATTGAAGTGCTTATAAGATAAAGGGCCTAAGCGACATTTTATAAAATTTGGCTGCAAATCTTTCGCAAATGTTTTTCAATAAAAAAAATATAACTGACATTATAAAACACTTCAGTTTTGTTTACTTCAAAATATCTGTTTTAAATTTTTATTGTCTTTATCAACAGAGTTATAGGTAAACAAATTTAAACGCTGATTACTCAAATTTTTGAAAACATCGCTTAGTCCCTTTATCTTCTAAGCGCTTCAATTAGTTTCTACAAAACTTCAATTTATCGACCATGGGAACTTCTATAATGTAGTTTTCGATTGCTAACAAATATATTTTGGAAAACGTTTTTTCTGTTCTAAAAACTGTCAGAATGTACTTTTTGACAGTTCCTAGATCCGTCCGATAACATTTTTTTTTTAAATAAATGAAAACGCTATACTCCTCAGTTAATTGCGTCGACCCAGAAGTGTACAATGTTCGAAAATGAACCCAATTATAGAAATCCCGCTCTTTTGCGTCAAGGAGTCAATAGAACTCAACAATCAAAATATCGGCATGAAAGACCTTGAAAAAGACATGACTAGTCATTTATTTATGTCCAAGCTTAAGGCGTTTACACTTCATTCTATACATTAATAAAATTTTGTTAGTCTAAATTATCAACATCAGATATTTTGAAAAAATAATCAATGTGGGTAAATCATTGCTGAATATAGTAGAAACTACAATGGTATAAGGTGACTGCCCTGTAGCACATCAGAGTAGTTTCTAATTTGAAGAGATAATTTAGACCCGATTTAATTTAACAGACTGTGATTACATAAGTAATTGCTTAGAAATTTAAGAAGAAGTGTTGAATGAAATTTTAAGAATTAAAGTTTTTTTTAAGAAAATATGATGGCCAGCCCTATTTAACGCATCTGGAAAATATGTAAAAACATCATCGGTTTGACATTTGTTTGCCATGTTTTTCTGTCAAATATTTACAAAAAAGAGTCAAATTAGTCGCAGTCGATCGATCTTGGACATAACCATGTTGGAAGACTGATATAAGATTTTCCACTTCATAGATTTTTCTTCTTTACAATCAATTCAAAAATCGTAGGACTGAGTTGCAACTTGGCCATTGGTTATAATTTTTAAAAGCTTGCTTTGAACCATATTTATAGATGGGAGTAGTATAAGAAAATTTCCAAGCATCTAGAAACTCAACACTTCAAAAAGATAAATTGAATGTAAAACATAAAGTTTTTGACAAATTACTTGCACATTGTTTGAAAAACCTTGCAGGAATATTGTCAGGTCCAATGCTTAAACTTCTATTTAAACAAGAAAGTTAATTCAATGTTTATATCTGAGGAAGAGTTTTGCCTCAGATATAAACATTGAACGATCATTGTTTGAGCCATCAACCTTTAAGTTAGATTGAAGAAAAAGTTGGAAACACGTTACAGATTTCAATGATGTAACTTCTTACCATTGTATTTCATGTTTGCGGGGATACCTTAAAAAATTATACGTCTTAAAGGCCTGACCAGAATGCGTATCTGTAGCTTGTATCTTGTATAGCAGTCAAAAGAGAGATGCATGTATTGCTGGACTGCTTGTCAAATCTGAATCTGTCAGCATTTGTGTATTTACTTCTCAGATATTCATTTGGAAAGCGAGCACTATAAAGTAAAACAACTTTTTTTAATTGGCAAGGGTTATATAAATTGAGCATTTAAATATTTTTAATAATAATTAGAACTGTTTAAAATAATTATTTATTTTGAATATATCCTTTAAAAAATCTTCCTCATTCGAAATTGCCAGCAATGTTTTTTAAACTCCTTTTCCTCTTTTCAGTTTTTTTCAAATTATATAAAGTTGCTTAGAAGCCACTGTCCAAAAAACTCAAATCAAATTATTTTAAAAAAATAATAATTAAACACAAATGTTTACAATAATTATAAATCGTAGCGCAAGTGAATACTTTGTAACTCGAATTTGAAAAATTTTAAAAAATAAAGCAGTGAGAACTTAAACCTCACGTGGAGTTTTATCTACGGTTTAACTCAACTTGGTGTTTCACAGTGCCGACCTAAGGAGATAAATTCCATTTAAGTGTTGATAAAACTTAAGCCTTCGATGTTGGTGGCTTAAGTGTTGGCTTAACTTTTTCTAGGTGTCTAGGTTACGACGTATAGTTTCAATTTTCTCCTAGGAATTTTTTTCATTTGATACCTACGATCCATTTACAGTTGTTAATTACCCACAAATTGTTCACAATCACTTGTTATGCTCGGCTTATAGGGCACACTACACTACACAGACTCGTCGCTGCAGACCAATATATTTTGTTGTTGTGCAGAAGTCTGCGCAGACTGTCTGCATGGTGGGTATCCGTGTCGACTATTTGCAGCGACCGTCTGCGTGAATTCAAAACTTTTTGAATTTTTTTTAGTCTGCGACGACACATCTGTGTGGTCTATGGTGAATTTTGCACAGACGAGCGAGAACATGAATAATAATAGTGAAAGACAATTCTGGGTATAGTTTTAGAACTTTATAGAAGTTTGACGGTTTGGGGAAAGTTAAAAGTGCTGATTATTGTAAAATGAATGAAACCCAAAAACTTTGTTTAGATAAGCAACGACTTAAGCTCCAACTGTGAAGCCGGGCATTGGAGTCTTAAGTAAGGTATTTTTCAAACAAAAAAAAAAACATTAAATACACATACATAGCTTCTCTAATCATTTGTGTTTAACCCCGACCGGCAAATTCGAAAAACTTTTCTTGACAATGTTCGTGTAGGTGTTGTTACTTTCGGAGTTTAAATAAGGGACCCCTGCACCCACTGGAAAACAAAATGTGTCTAACCGGAGTGCGTTCAATTGAGAAAAGGTATATATATATATATGAATTTTCAAGTATGCTTGATATTAAACACATTTAAGCGAGAAATGAACTTAAACGGGATAAAATTAACCTGAGACTACTGTATTGCACCAGAGGCATATTTCACTATGTCGGGACAAAACTTTATCCATTTATTACAAATAAAACAGATCGTGAATCAAAAAATTATATCAATTTCAAAGAACCAAATAAAATATTTTTTAGTGCTATCAAACATTACATGCAATCAATAAATTTCACACCAGGCTTAAAATCGACTTGACTTTTATATTTATTTCCCATTCCGTTTCGAATTTAATATAACGTCTTAAAACAAACCCGTGCCGCGACTCGAAAACTATACCAAATTGGATAGTTTCCATTCAAAATGTCAAGGTGAATGTTTTTTTTATTGGAATTCGGCTCCAAACGCGTATGTTTGTAAAAAAACTATAACATCTTTCACACCTTTACTCAGTTTTTATGGTCTCATCTATAGTAGATAAGTACCAATTTTTGTTTCTATTTGTACACTCGTAAAATTTATGAATACGCACATCTGTATAGCTAGGTATTACAAAAAAAAAGAAACCAACACACGTGTATACACAAATTCATGGTTTTCATTTTCTTAGGATTTGCGAAAAAATCCCAAGTAGTGTTTTTATTAACTCGTGGAAATTTTGTTTGTTTGTACAAATGGGACATACAACCCTTTCTATCAACCATATCATTTGGGAATTACCTATAGCCTATGGATATGACAAAAAATGGACTTAAAAGATTGAGATACGTGTAGCAGCTCATATTTTTATTATAAGCTCTTGTGGTCATTTATTCATGTAGTATATTAAGGTTTTATAGCAGAAGTTAGCTTCTCAATATTTAAGAACATTAGCTGACACCTATCCAACTATAAGAGCATAAAATTGCTTAATGGGATAATTAAAAATCAGTCCAAGGCAACAGAAAATTGCTAGGGGGATATAATACTTTGCTTTTAACTTGCTCATATAGGATTCAATCAAATTTATCATTATAATGGTGGGGATGATAAAAAAAATGGATCTGACCAATCTGTCTGTCTAGCGATGTCTTCGTCGGTCGATCTGTGCAGGGAACCTGGAGGCAAACGGCTCGACGAATTTCATTTAAATTTGACATTTGAGGTTCTGGAGTTTTGCCGAGAAGGATTTTTTGGCTTTCTAGGTCCACAACTAATTTTAACACCAATATAAATTTAACACTCTTAAGTTATAACTTAAATTAAAAGTATGATTTTTATTTTGCGGTGCATGAAACTATATATCAGTTTTAGACAATTTGTTGTAGTTGAGGTTTTCAGGGTTGAGGTTTTTTTGGAAAATGCAGATAATGGTACTTCAGGAAAATGCTGATATGATACCCAAAGCAAACATAAACGTTTTCATCAAAGTAATTGGGTATTTACACATTCGTGCATTTTTGGTTGCATCAGAACCTAACTAAGGAACATTTTTTTCCTTCCAAATGGCAGAGGAACGAATTCCAAGATGCAGTCAAGAGTGGTGTCTACAGTGCTACTGAGCTACTGTGACATATTTGGACTTCGTTCCTCTTCCACGGAGCTCTAGTAGAAAAGCCTATACGCGGAAGCCCTTCTTGAAGCTTAGGTTGCTAGTGCCGGACATTTGCAGATGAAATGGGAAAGGGTTTCTCTCTCATTTGTATTTCCGAAACTGCGGCATTGGGGGTTTTTCGGTGATTCCGAGTAGACTCCAGACCCCCACACCACAGTTCATCTTAGATCCGTCGTAGTAGACGACCATGTCGAAATATGTTACTACTTCGTTCCTATTCCACGGAGCTCTGGTAGAAAAGCCTATACGTGGAAGCCTTTCTTGAAGCTTAGTGTAGGTGTGATGTAGTCTGTTGACTCTTTGAGTCTAACTGATCTTTATAAAGCGGTATCTTTAATGTGAAGGTCGAGGGACAAGAAATGCAATAGCACAGTAAGGACATCCTTTGCTATTCTTCGCAGCCTTTTTAGTTTTGTGAGGTTGTAGCCTTTACTCAATGCGGGCCACCATACAAGTGACCCGTATGTGAGAATTGGACGTATCACAGCTGTGTCCATCAACACGTCATCCGCGACAACTTTGACCCGTTCCTCGTCTTATTTAACTAAAATTTTATTCATAACTATTAGCCAGAGGAGAGATGACGCAACCCTGTGGCGTTTTTCTATGGGCAAATTTGGTTAAGTGAATGTTGCCAAACTAGCTCCTACATAGTTTTTGTTTATCTACCCGACATCTCACTTGAAATATCTAAGTGAATGTCTGATCTAATGAGGTTCTTAAATATAGGCATCTATAAATGTCCTCGACGTTTGCTGGACTTTCAAATGGGGCAATATGCTACCACGTTTTTTTGTTGTTCTGTTTCGTAATAAAACATCTTTCGAGCATTTGTCATAACATCGAAGAAAGTCGTACGATTTTCTTTTTTTTTCAATATCATTTCTGGAGCGCAAACGATGTCCATTCGCTTTCTTATTATCATAACCCCTGGTCGAAGCTACGACTAATCATTCATCCAATAGTTTACCTAGTGACCCTAAGTCGTTTAATCATTTCATTTCATAGCTTCAGGATAACGTAGTTGTATGGCTATCCTATCCTATTAGAGAAAGGGCTGCGTAATAATTTTTTATAAAAATTAAACAATCGATTTTCCTATTAAAGCATTTTTACTTAAAAATTTCAGACTTTTGTTTGACAATTTGAAATATTCCACTTTATCTTAAAATTTCAGACCTTAAGATTCAGGAGTTTTAATTTGCTCGAATCATTCTATACATATAGAAGATAAATTACATGCAAGTTGTAAAGATTTCTTCTTATGCTCTTCAAAACAGTTTCCTCTTGTCTCGTTTGACTATTTTTTAACACTCTTTGGCTTAGTGAGTACTCGAACTCGCTACACCCCTGTTATGAATTTTACAATCTTGTGGTCATTAATGTCAAAAAGGTCCCAAGTTCAGTTGCTTTCATGTTATCTTAACACTTGACCATTTCCATTTGACGCCTACAATCCGTTCTATATTCAAATTTCAAGTGGCTAACATTCTTATCTGGGACAACTTAACAAAATGAGAACCTTAAACAATAGCCAAGTGAAATGAATTGCTAATTGCATTGATAAAAGTCATCCGTAAGGAAAGTAACACTAAACAGATACAGATATTCGTTAATCTAATGACTTTGAAGAAGGTCCTAATGCTGCTGTACCATTCCCCTTCCTTCTGACCATTGCCATAAAGGCCACGCGTTTAATTTTTTGCAACTTTCCTGCTCTACTCCTGTTTGCTTCTTTCAAACACACATAGCTATGTAGAGGTGTGTATGCTTTCATAGAGAAATGTTCCTTGAATTAGTGGAAAATACTTAACCCATTTCCGAACGCAAATACTCGCCAACACCGGCCTCCCCCTAACCCTCTTTAAAGAAACAAGCATAGGCTATGTTCTATATAGGTATACAGATGGACATACATCCGTATGCACGTCTATAGTGTACCGAAAATGATGGCACATAAAACCGTCCAGTTTCAGTGCAAACTTTTGAAACAACATGGCCACTGAGCAGTAAGAAAAATGCTGACATACATATAAACCACCCTTTACTTGCTTTAAATTAGAACTTTCTCCGTGCCTTGAATATTGAAGACGAAGCGGCTAGATGGTGAGGGGTTTCTTTTTTTTTCACTTATACCCTCAATACATCCTGTAGTCCTGTGTGTGTGATCTTTGAAGAGAAAAAAAATAACAAAAATGAGGCAACAGCAAAAAAAAAACGGTTCGCCAATAGTCCACTACATCACAATACAACTCGTTTTTGCACACCCTTCTGTGTTCCACCCCCCATTCAAGGAAAATTCACTAAAACATTTTTTTTTTCGTACGTTCCTTCGCTCGTCTTCCTAATTTTCGGTACGGCAAAGTAGATGACCATTTCCATTATTTACAGAGCCAGGGTACAGCTACAGATGTTGTTATCTATGTGTTAAAGCTGACATTTAAATTTTTTACTTTGCAGTGCAATATCGAGAAGGGCTACACACAGATACGGACATACATTTACACAGAGTTTCTTATTTTGTGAGAGATAAAAATGAAAGAACACAAAAAGAAAGCAGCCTATGTACCACCTAGCGCACGGGCTTTCTTCTCGGGGGTGGGAATCTCCATCGGCCGGACAAGAAAGGGGTGTAATTTGGGCACACACAAAAAAAAGAGTTAAGCTGTGTTACTTCGTTCGCATAATATAGAAACCAAAGTACAAACAGAATAAAAAAACGAAAAGGGGTGATTTTTTTCCACCCCTTTCCTTTTATACTTTCTATCAAACATTTCACTTTTTTTTACATCAAAACGCACAAAAAGTCCAACAGAAAATCTATAAAATTAGGGTATCTTTGAAATGTAAAAAAAAAGTAATACGAATCGAAACGTACTCACACTTATATATTTGGTAAAACGATTGCACAACATTTTCACCAGATTCGGTGTTGTTAGACAACACTTTCTATTTTATTTCGATCTGATTTCAGGTTTTAGCATATTTCAGAGGCTCTAAAAATATTATTCCTACCCTCGACTAGTAGCACACCACCACCAGCTACCGGTGGAATGAAGCGTTAAGGGTAGACAGTTCAGAGGAAGCTGGAAATTAAAATGGAAATATCATGTAGGCTGCCATTCCGGTAAGTGAACTCAATTACAGCGAACAAGTAATTATCACAGAGTGCAAAATAGTCCGGTCTTTGGTAGTGATACCAGGTACCATAAGTACGAGTGCCTCCCCACCCCATAACGGTGTGCGTTCAAATTCACTAAAAATCTCATAAAAAATCGGGATTTTCCGTATCTAACGCAGCAAAATGTCGAGTACTTAGGAGGGCGACTCTCCGAATGAAATATTAATTAGCCAAATGAAAAAGATGAGCCAGAAAAAAAAAAATAAATGAAGCCCGAGCTAATGCGTTGTTTTAATTGGGAGCACTGAATCTGTGTACATTTCTAACGTGAGCAGTCTTCTTCTAATGAGAGGACAAGTGCATGACTTATTCATGCAATTGGAAATTCAATTCCTGAAATATTTCCTGAGAACTAATGGACGGCGCATATTTTGGTAAGTGTGTTTAATGAGGATTCTAGTAAGATCAACATTTTAGGTTGTATCCCATACCTGTAAGTGTGGGAGACTGTAATCTTTACATCGTCATTAAATAAGGATAATCATGGAGAAGCGCTATGAGTTGGAGGGCGAGATAATGACTTTGCAGGCAAAACAGTCATCGGGATATATCAGAGCATTTGTAAACTCAAGCACGGTTAAAGAGGTCCATCTATTTGATCCAAAGAAAAGCCAGCTCGATGGATTTATATAGACGAATTAGAAATCAGGATTTAGCTAAAAATGACCACATGCACTCGCTACATAGCCACAGGGTATCGCGTATATTTATTATGTCGGATTATGCGACAACTGTGGTTATTTAAAGAACATCGACTTTTTGTTATAAACTTTTTTTCAGGTGAAGGGAACACATAACGCAAAAAAAGCGCCCAGAGATGATGCTTGCAGATTTTTATTGAGATAATACTTGCAGATGTTTCTTGAAATTTTGTA
Source organism: Rhingia campestris (assembly GCA_932526625.1). NCBI lineage: Eukaryota > Metazoa > Arthropoda > Insecta > Diptera > Syrphidae > Rhingia > Rhingia campestris. The sequence continues at coordinate 65,911,347 of OW052182.1, forward strand.
GATAGTATATTGGTGGAAAGACATCTTCTGGAAGTTCATTCAATTGTTTGCTTGTTTTGTCGTTCTTAGATGGACAATGTGTTTATGAACTGCTACTGCTTTTGTTGTAGGTAGGTCGTTTAAATTAAAAGGTTGAACGATATTCCAGAAAAGCTTAACGTTTACTCACTTTGATATCCATAAGGAAATTGGATAGTTGGCAAATGGTTAAGAGCGACAACGGACCCCAATTGTAACCAGTCAAAACTTCAGAAATATCCATCTTTGCAAGGGACTATGTCTGTGTCAGGTTTCTCGCGCCCACCATCAAGAAACGAAGAATGGCGACAGATGCTCTTAGCCAAGAACGATACCTACAAGACTTAGCTGCAGGTAAAGACGAGAGCTGCCATTGACCTCTATAGACAAAGAAAGAGGTAAGAACACCGGCATTTCAGAAAGAAGAAAGAACAAAAAGAGGGGTGGCACTCCAGGAATGATATTTGCAAGTTTTACCAATGTGTAAAACGTCAAAGCCAAGGATAGAAGGCACGAACAGATTCCTATCAACATGAACATAAGGAAACTTCGTAGTTGCGACACAGTATACCACCCAAACTCATCCCTCTGTACAGATTGAGGATGGATTGAGGGCCAACAACATCACCGAAACATTCGACACCAACAAATGATTTAGGCATGGCGACGCACTATCATGCGACTTCTTTAACATTATCCTTGACATGATTGTTAAAAAATAAACTAAAAAATAACTAAACATAAATTCGGTCAACGACGAATACTCTAGCCAACCGATGTTTTGTCGCGCTAAGAAGGCAAATTATAGCAAAGCCCTCACTAAAAACACTAAGGAGGTCGCATATAGTATCCTGAACTTTCCAAACCTGCCTTACCGCGCCGTAAAGGAGAGGAGGGCTTTATACAGATGCTAAAATGAATTATAAAGGCTCAACATTGGACGTGCAAATGGAACCAGCAAGTGAATACCTCGTCTTAATTATCCCGCACAACCGCATCATGAAGTTCTCAACTATAGTTACTGGCAGTGAAGTTCACTATCGCTGGAGGAATATTATCGGCCAGAATTGGATGGTCTTAATATCAGTGATATGTGGTTCCAAAAGATGGTGCCATATTTCTTACAGCTGGTCAAACAATTGGTTTATTGAGGTAATTGTGTAACCTTGGGAATGGCCCGGTCGCACCGCCACCTAGCCCTTGCGACTCAATGTCGTTGGATTTTTATCGGTAACATTAAATCGTTGGTTTAGGCCAAGAAGCCAAGAACGTTAGATAACCTCATGCTCTCTTAAACGTAGAAAGTCACTGCATGGTGCGGCATTTACGCTGTAAGTGTCATCGGAACTCATATTTTTAAAGACGCAGTGGGTAACTCGGTTACTTTGTCTGATTAGCAATACAGAACAAAGACCAACGAGTTTTTACTGGCGGAAATTGATGAATTGCAACTGGAGGATATGGGATTATAAGAGGATGGTGCAACCGTATCTACATACAGCTCGAGAGACATTAGAACTTTTGAAGGATGCGATATTGGCTTGTCAAATGACTCTTTTTGGCGAATTGCACTAGCTGGCAAGATCGTCCGATTTCTTTCTTTGGGTTTTTTTGAAATCTGTTTAGGGGGAAAAATACATGCAGCCACTCAATTCGGGCAAATCGAAGAGTATCACGAAAAGAAGAAGATCCAACTATTTTACTAATAACCCAAACAACTATCCAGATGGCTTCAAAGTAGGAATACAGGCTCTGCAATAAAATGGCAACCTACTCACATATGTAAAAATAATTTATGGTGTAATTAGGCAGAATATCCCAGCAACTGCTTAATGGAAATAATGTTGTGAGAGAGGTGAAGAAAACCACTCGCCTCTAGGCAATGAAGAGATGGAGATGAAAAAGTAAGCACATCCATTACAAAAGCTGAATGACAATAAGTCAGCCGTTTTTGTATTGGAACCTTTTAAAAACGGAGGTGTTGTTATGGGATCCATAAAGAAAAATTTGGCTTAATCCCATATCTTGACCCAACTACCGAGGCATATACCTGCTAAATGTTGCATGTGTGTTGCACTGTGTAAACGTCTGAACTTTCTCGGGCAGATCGACCATAGACCAGATTTATGCAATAAGTCAAATACTGGCAAAGGCTAACGAATTTAAAGTCGAGTTCCATCATTGACCTTAAGGCCGTGTATGTTAGCATCCATCAGAATTGATACAGCTGTGCCGCTTTACTCATATGCTCATCAGCTCATCTGAATTTTTCCAAACATGTACCGGATTTCGAAAAGGAGAAACGCTATCATGTGATTTCTTCAATCTTGTGGTGGGATAGATACTGCGAAGGATATGTGTAAACTCGGAAGGCACTATCTTCAACAAATCTGTCCAGCTACTCGGCACATTAAGCGAATGAACATTAATGATCTGGCGAAGAGAATCTTCGAATTGCAGCATTCAAATTCGAAACCAACGGGTTAAAAGATCAAGTAATCGTGGATACCAATTCGCTTGGACTGAATGACTACTGAAAGCAACGTGGACAGGATTGAAGGGGATGGAATAATCCCTTTCTGTACTTATCTCAATTTTTGTGTTTTATGATTTAAATACAAACTGCGAACGCCCTTATTGAAAGAGTCGTACTTTATTCACAGATATTCTGGAGTAAGGTATTTATAGCCGTAAAACTTTTGAGCTCTTGCAACATTTTTTGGTGTTGTCTTGAACATTAAGAATGCCCCAACCCACCACTACAACAGCATTGAATACCCCATTCCTCATATCGATCTTATAGCTGAAATTGGGTAATCTAAGTTGGAATGCCCCACACGGAACGCCTAACAAACAGTGAACCTCTAAAATACAACTGGGGACATGTCCAAACCAAACTGATTATTCCCAAATGTGTCGCACCAACTCGTACGTGTTCCAGTCAAAATCATAAATTAAAAATTGAAACTCATTCGGTGTCCCTGCCGTAGGTATACAGTGGGTTCCAGTATACGAATATTAATCATGTGCGCTATATTATGTAATCCTGTAAACCGGTTTCAATATATAGCCAAAGTACATGTCCAACTACCACACTAGTGGGATTCAGCTCAAATTCCTGCCCGGCATCATCATATAGTCCGTACTTGATTACCATACCTACACAGGTATGGGGTGCACACCTAGACGTCCGCCTGCGTATGTCAGTAGTGAGTATCTGATGTCGTTGCGTATCCCCCCGGTTTTTTTTAATTACAAGCACCCAAGCCTTCAATAAATTAATTTTATACTTGTCCTCGATCTGCAAAATATCTTAATGTTTACATATCCGATAAAGTATACGTGCTCGTTACTTACGGACGTCTCTATAAAGGCTGCTACTGTATACCTTTGCGCATGAATGTAAATACCCTCATCACGTTGCTCGGCTCTTGTAGGACACTAAAGGACAGTGGGCACAAGTTCTAAGGATACGATACGAGCTTCTCCCACAGCCGGGCGGACGATGCCGGGACGTTGGGGTTGCGATTGTACACTGGATCACATATGGCCAGCGTGGAGAGTGTAGTTTGTGTGGGACGCAATGGGGTTGGTCCTGGTATTTTAAAATGTAAATTTAGAGAATTTGTAAATATATGTGCTCACGTAGGTATATGTATATACATGTGATGCTGATGCTGATGCGAGACTTTAATGTTGGCTAGTGTATGTGATGGGGGTATGTGTACGCATTTAATTCAAAGGGATTTCCGACGCATGGTGGTCGGGGGCGATGGTGGGCACAACGATGATTGCTCTGGAATGGGTGGTCTTCAAATGTTGCAAATTACAGAAATCGCCATGGAAAGTGCCGTATGGTGCTTTTATGTTGATTTCGGTAAATATGTACTCTTGCAAAGGATATAGCGTAACATAAGAATGTCTAGTCCACTATGCGTCGTCGGTCGTCCCTTGGAGTTGGTTTAAGTTAAATAACGTTTGTCAGACTGGGACGAGGGGATGATGGTGGGGGAAATAATTTAAAATACATTTACTTACACATCCCAGGAGGGTTGTGTGTGGAAATTTAGTTTCCTCCTGGAGTCAGTGGAGGATTTTGCGATATTTGATGAAAATTAATTCGTAATTTGAAACATTAAAGTGCGTGTGTATGGGGGGCATTTGACGCAAACTATCCATTCAAATGAATGTGTGTGCGCACTCGTATATCTTTAGAAGCTTTGTGTGCACATACACAAATATAATATGTTGGGCTTGATTACTGACTTATATTGGTAAGGGCGAAGAAATTACCGTGGAAACAGTTTGCTTGATTGCCCTTAGTAGCCTTTTAGACGAAACTAAGCCAACAATCAACGCAAACCCTATATACGTACATACGCAGTAAAACGGAAAGGATTCTAGTTACGCAATACGTATAATAAGACCTAATGGGGGCGAACGAGATCGGGGCTCTGAATATATTTTAGAATTGTAACAAATGGAAATGTATATGCAAACGGAATTCTATAAGGGTGTGTGTGCTATTACCTAATGAAACTTTAGGCTGTGCTACGCGGTAAGTTATTCTTCGACATACTGGGATTCAATTTATTACACACACGGAATGTAAGCCAGGAGTTTAGACTCGTAAAATTTATTTAAGTCGAACACTGTTGTCCCTATTTATGATCGGAAGTACTTACTCTAAGCCTCTTGGGCCAATGTAGACCTATGCGAGCTTGCCGACTTAAAAGCCCATCAACATGGCCCTTTTAAAACAGGACATTTGGCGATAAAGGTCGATTTATTTTACAAAATAATAGTTATACGGTTACAACATCTAGCCAGAAATCTTCAATCATACTCAAACGACTTAAAAGTTAAGGGTATCCTATTTCCTGTGCTAATGGGTACATCAATGACATTGAACAATTTGTAGCAACCTATATTTTAAGCCAACAAAAGATCACATATTTCAATGAAGTCAGTCTTCCGGAATTCCCGAGGTGGGGTCAACTGTAGTTTCTATACTCCCAGTAAGGATGGACAAAGTTAACAGCGTACATGTGTTTCTCTGACATTTTCAGACAATAGGTCATCTTGGATTCTTAAGGGACAGGTCGTAGTGGAAAATTATGGCTCCGTAGATTAGGATTAACTTATAAATTGGAACTGGCCCTCCAGGTTGGTGGCTGTACTTTGCGTTAAGTGTTCAATCACGGAAAAACCATATTGTTACGAAGCAATCCTTCCTCGGAAGGGAATGAATATAATGTTGTAGACCATACCAAACGGGAAAAGGACAAGAACGTTCGCATCTCTATCTGAAATGTTAGAACAGCTAATAGTGGAAGTCCTAAGCTGCTACATAGCAGCATTACTAGCATTACTGTCATTTAGGAAATACGTAGGATAAGAGGTGCAAAAAGGGAATGGCTTTTGTTTTAAACGAAAGACTTAGTGAAGAAGTCTTATCCTTCCAAAGCGTTAGCGAACCCATTGTAACAATCCGCATCAAGGACAAACTTTGCCAACATGAGCCTAATATTCGCTCACGCTCCGACGGATGGAAAATACGATATTGCTAAGGATTGTTTCTACGAGCTTCGTGACAAAGCTTGTCAAAACTTAAGCATGAGCGACTACTTAAGTAAGATGTTTATATCGTGTTGGGTATTGTCGAAAACAAAGCCTACATGGAGGTCAATTCCTCCAGATCGATGGTTGAGCTTTATATAAGGTTAGGTAAGTTTGGTTGGTGGATGTGGTAAATAGTGTTTATACTTCCTCATCGCACTCAGGAAATGCAGACCCATTGTTATGTCGGTATGCAGCTCTATCATAGCTGTTGCTAAAGTCCACTTAGTCCCTTTCTAGAAATCCAGATGCTGTTGTAATCCTGAAAATATAGGAAAGGTGAATTTTGGACAGTTCATCAGGTCATGGAGAAAGTGTTTTCCCTTTAGTAAATTGTGATAGTATGCGATGAAACACATTTAATGTTTATCTCATGAAATTTGTACGTTCTGGCTTTTTCGTTCACAGGGTACATCGTCTATCCTTGTCAATCTCCAGTGTTTTCTGGTCCACAGTGATTTAAGGTCAAAGAGTGATGGTTGGACAGACTATTCTGACTGATTAATTCGGGTGGCACAGCCTCTCCTTGCCATCAGCAGGTTCATTACCCTGTGCGCTCCGGTGTCCATGAATCCTTAACATTGTGTTGAAAGTATTTTAAGCTCTTCGTGACACCGTTTAACAATCTTAAAATTAATTTCGACTGGAGAGATTGCTTTGAAGCATTGTGGTTGGTTTGGCTGCCTCTGCTACATTCATATGAAAGTAATTCCCTTGAACAGGTTGGCGAGCGAAATGTAATTTTAAGAGAACATTCCCTCTCCGACGCTTACGCTTATAGATCTTAAAGCATTGATATGGATTTGATGCTTAATTCGCTTCTCTCCCGCTACTTTGGGCTTCGTACATCCCGAAGGCCACAACACCTACGTTTTTCTAATAACCCCACATTTGCAAGCGTTTGGCAAACATATTTGCATATAGGACTATAAAAATGACATGTGAAGCTTCTCAAATTTGCCGTTCTAAATCGGAGAAAAGCAGCATGAGAATGGTGGTTGATAGTCATGATGGGACATCATCTAGTCAGAGATGGGAGTGACTTCTTGAATCTATATTTCAGCAGTTAAGCACATTGATACGCTAGGCGTTTTCAGCTGTTCATACACATCTAGTTTCTAGCTTAATTTTCAGTCGTTTATGACTACCAAATATTTCACGATATCGAAAAATTTGGGCGCAGTTCCATCAATAACTGGATGTTGAATAACGGTATTGTTTTATTATTAGATAAGATAGTAAGTTTTGTTGTTTTTGGATTGATGTCCCCCGCTGCATTGAAGCTTAAAAAGTATCTAAGACCAACAACAGATGTGAGTAACTCCTCCATTTGGGGCGAATTTTCTCCAAGCCGTATTTTTTTTATTTTCCTTCATTTATGCTTTTGGTTCTTCTTAAAGAGTTCTCTGGACTTTGTGTTATGAGGAACAAGTTGGCTTCACACAACGTTAATGTCAACAAAATTAAATTAAATGGAATAATTCTGACACAACATATTGTCCCATTACATCTGTCAACATAGGTTAGTTCATAAACGTCAAACATTTGTGTGAAGTTTTTCTAATGAAATTTTCCATGGATAAAAAGATAAAATATTCGATCGGATGGTTTGTTCCTTCGAGTTATTTCATTTCCATTCATAATTGTTTTGTATATCGTCATGACATTTAAGAATTTTGAATAGTAGGTCTTGTTGGACGGAGCTTCTTCCTGCTTTTCTAATATAAATCATCCTTTTTCCAGAAGAAATTTATTTTTCATTATTCCACTTTTTGTAAATTAATAATTTTAGCTAAACTCTGTTCACATATTTTATAAAATACGAATTCATTTATAAAATAAGTATCTTTATATTGAATAACTTTAAAAAAAAAAAAAACAAGCAATTTCCATAAAATTCATCAAGGGGCCGCCGCTATTGACCAAAGAAAAATGTGTCCTTTTTGATGCGTTTTCCATCACTTCTTGAAGCTTCTCGGGCGGTATTGTGAAGATTTTGGCAAGAATATTTGCCCTGATCTCATCAATGATCTGGGGCTAATTGGTAATACACTCTGCTTTTCAAATAACCCCACAAAAAGAAGGACAGCACACGTTCGTTACAGAAATGTGTCATGGCGTACCGTCTTGTTGACAACAGTATATAACCGAACACACATTTGCAGGCAGCTATAATGATGTCGATGATACCGATTCCTATCGACTATTTAAAGCATGCAATATTGTTTCATGAATCTCGTCTGAATTCTCCGTCTTCAAATGCGGCAAATTTGCTTATTAACGGTGCCAAAGAGTGTGAAAATAATTCATCCTTTAAAATGCGCCACGAGGGGATTCCACTGACGCTAAAATGCTGAGAGCGGTGACGATATTACAACATGTGGGTCGTTTTAGCCACGTCTGTCCTTCTGTCTGTCCCTTCGTCCGTAGATCACCAGTTTTTGGGCCTTATTGATTTTAAGCTAGAATGTTGAAATTTGGTACATGAACTTGTCCCAGCAGTACAAGTGTAAAGATTTTCAAAATCCACCAACGAAGAAAACGTCGATTTTGTTTAAGCGATAAGGAAGTTTGATAAAGTTTCTGAGCAAGAATGAGATGGCTAGGGTATTCAACCGAGATAATGATCTTGGTGGAAAGACCTCTTCTAGAAGTTCGTTCAAATGTTTGCTTATTTTCTAACAAAAAGAGTTTTGGAACTGTGATTTTTGTGGTTCAACCAGTTAATTGGAAAGCCTTAAGGGTTGATGAAATGATGGCATGTACAAATATTTGCAAATCAAATAATTTCATAAAACATTGATTTACCGCCTATTTTGCGAGTTTGTTTACCGGATCTGGTATTGACAGCCATTTTTAGCATTCTCGACAACCTTTCGATAACAATTGAAATAAATAAGTTTGGTAGCACATTTTCTATCTACGCTTCACGGAATCTATATAGTTTAAGGTACTGTTGTATTTAAATTCAATTGTTTTATAAGCCTATATATATATTAGCAAAACGAAAGCATCTACTATAAATGAACTCTTGACCTTGAGTGTTATGTACATGTTTGTATTATTGAACACTTTACAAAACAGTAAAAGCCTCATGATGCTAGTGATACATTAAGCCTGAAACACACGTCCAGTCATATCCTTGCAGAAAAAATAGAACACACAGTTTTCAATGTTAAATCTACAAGCGATAATTTTTTAGCGTCTTTACAAAGCATTAACAGCCTCATGATGCTAGTGATACATTAAGCCTGAAACTTACTTACTTAAGTGGCGCTACAGTCTGGGATGAACCTGGGCCTCAAGCAACATGCCTCTCCAATTAGCTCGGTCCTAACTGCTTCCAGTTGCGCACTCCTAGTTGGTTGAGGTCGGTTTCTACTTGTGCGCGCCACTTAAGGCGAGGTCTTCCTCTACTGCGTCCGACGTCTGGCTGGGAATCGCCGACTTTTGGTACGGTCCATGCTTCAGCGCTGTAGAGCAGGACTGGGATGATCTGGGTCTTATATATGATCTCCTAAGTAGTTCGAGTGAAAGCTTTACTACTAAATTGCCTTCTTAGCCCGGTTCTCCTGCGGTTGGCCAGAGGAATTCTTCGTTTGATTTCTGACGAGATGTTGTTGTCAGAGTTAATAGCGGAGCCGAGGTAGACAAAGCCCCGTACTACCTCAAAGTTATATCTGTCAATGGTGACGTTCTGTCCAATTCGTGGATGTTGTGTGTCCTTTCGTGTTGACACCATATACTTAGTCTTACCCTTGTTTACTGCTAAACCCATTTTTGGCGCTTCCTTCTCTATACTAGCAAACGTGGCTATGACAACACGTTGAGTCCTACCAATGATGTCAATATCGTCGGGGTATGCTAGCAGTTACACCGATTTTTGGAAAGTTATGACTCTGGTGTTGGCTCGGGAGTTTTGCACACATTGATTCTCAAGAATCAAATTGAAGAAGTCACATGACAGCGCATCGCCTTGCCTAAATCCTTTTTTGGTATCGAATGTGTCGGTGAGGTAGTTTCCGACCCTGATGAGTTTGGGCGGTATACCAAAACTGGCTCTGTATTTGTTCGTCTCTATAAATGCTGTCGTATGCGGCCTTAAAATCGATAAATATGTGGTGGGTATCGATTTGGACTTCTTGGGTTTTTTCCAGGATCTGCCGAAGTGTGAACATTTGATCGGTTGTTGACTTTCCTCGCCTAAAACCACACTGATAAGGGCCGATCAGGTTGTTGGTAAATGGTTTCAGGCGTTCACATATAACGCAGATAGTATATTGTAGGCGATGTTAAGGAGACTGATGCCTCTACTGTAGTTGGCGCAGTTCAGAGGGTCTCCTTTTTTGTGGATCGGGCAAACGATGCTGAGGTTCCATTCTTCAGACATACTTTCATCCGACCAGATTTGACTTATGAGTTGGTGGATGTTACTTACCAAGTCATCTCTGCCAGCTTTATAAAGCTCAGCGGGAAGGCCGTCATTTCCGGCGGCCTTATTAAGCATGAGTTTAGATATAGCTATTCTCACTTCACTTAGGTCGGGTGGTTGGCAGTTTTCGCTGTCGTTGTCAATATTAAATGGTTCGTTCTGCCTGACAGCGGAATGTTGTTCGTCATCGCCGTTTGACAGTCTGCAGAATTGGTTCTTCCATATTCTAAGCATCGACTGTGTCTCAACTACGATATTTCCTTGTTCATCTCGACAGGATTCTGTTCGTGCTTCGTATCCTTGGCTTTGACCTTTTACACTTTGGTAAAATTTACGAACATCGTTCCTCTATATCCTCAATGGCGCTCTTTTCTTACTCTTTTTTCTTCTTTCTGAAAGGCCGATGTTCTTCCCTTCTTCTTTGCCTATAGAGCTTAATGGCAGCTCTCGTCTTCACCTGCAGCTTAGCCTTGTAGGCCTCGTTCTTGGCTGCGAGCATCTATCGGTATTCCTCATCAACCCAGGGCTTTCTTGCTGGTGGCCGCACATCAGTTGCGGCTGATTTAATGGCTTGTTGGAACCATTGCCATTGTTCTTCGACATTAGATGCTGATGGTATGGTGTGAATCGAGAGGTTAAGGGATACGAAGGTCTTGGCGGTCTCTGGCGATTGCAGTCCTGCGACATTAAATTTTTTCACCATATTTCTGGTTTCTTGTGACGTGGTGGATATCCGCATCCTTACCTTGGCTGCAACAAGGTAGTGGTCCGAGTCGATGTTAGCCCCTCGGAATGTTCGGACATTCAAAATACTGTATGCGTGCTTCTTGTCTATCGCAATGTGATCAATTTGGTTAGCTGTTCGTTGATCTGGAGACCGCCATGTCCCCTTATGGATATCGAGGTGAGGAAACCGTTTGCTGGATATAGTGGCGAAGTCAATTAGCCTAAGTCCGTTACCAGACGTGTTGTCGTGTAGGCTATATATTCCGACAATACTGCTAAAGATGTCTTCTCTTCCTACCTTTGCGTTAAAATCTCCCAGCACGATTTTAACATCGTACTTTGGTAGTCGCTAATAGGTTTTATCAATGAGCTCGTAGAAGCAATCCATAGTTATAAATAACGTTAATCGGTGATCTGGCATCACTGATACTGAAACACGTATCCGCCAACAGATGGCAGTTTGGGGTTTTAATTTTTGCTGTGTCATTTATTTTTCTGTAAATATAAACATTTTTTTTTCACGAAGTCCACTACTACACTAATTGTAATGTTTTGACTTTAGATTCAAAGCAAATATAAAAATAATTTCACATCAAATTATTTCATAAAACATTGACTTTGCACCTATTTTGCAGCGTAATACTTACTGGTTGGGGTATCAGCTGCTATATTTTGCAATTTTATCATTTTCAACAGCCGTTTTCGATAACAAATGAAAACAATTGGTTTGATAGCACATTTTCTATCCAGGCTAAGGGCGTAAGACTGGATAGTTATCCAGGTTTCGCGAAATCTATATAGGCTAAGGTGTTGTTGTATTTTACACGTAAATTGTTTGCTAAGCCTATATAGATTTGCAGTGAAGAGAAACAAAAGCACGCCTAATCTTTTTCCTCCATCGGAGCATGAGCGCATATAAGGCTTATGTTGGCGAAATCGGCCTTGATGCGCATTGTTACAATGCGTTCGCTTATGTCTTGGAAACATATAAGACTTCTTGCCTAACTTACACTTGAAATTCCTGATAACCTGTTGTCCGTATATGTCGAAGCAACTTATCTAGGTTCGCCTGGGACGGGAGACCGGGTATTCCTTCCGCTCCATTCTGGCCAGGGTGATAATAGTGTTGCTGTTTTACGTCTTGTTATCAACACTCGCACTTATCGTTTAGCAAGTCAAATCCGGTTGGATGAGACCAGTACCCGAGAGAAAAAGCACATTTTTAGTCAGAGTTGCGAGCACTGGGCATTGCCAAGTTAAAGCCAATCAGAGTCTACCCTCCTCCTACAATACCCAACCATCAAAGCCTGAAACACTCGTATATAATTTTGCTGGCAATAAAATAGAACACACCGTTTTCAATGGGAATGAACACATGTTAAATCTTCAAGGTTTGCAATTATGCAAGTTTTCTCTGTTTTTTAAATCCACTACAAAAGTCAAGGCCACCATCACTCATAATAAAATAACTTAATTTTAAGAAATTTGCCATCAATGGAATATGAAGTTTATTCTGCATAAAAAAAATCGAATAAACGCCAAAACAAATCGAAAGTATAAAATAGAGGAGAGACTTTTTCTCACATCAACCTAAATATTTACATTGCGGTGAACTTACTTACGAATGTCCCTGCTACGAACAACAAGGCGACATTTAAAAATACAAAGTAACGACATATCCAACGATAGTCATTGTTTGAGTTATATGATCAAAAGAATATACAAACAAGTCCACAGTACGCTGAATGTTATGCTTGCTGCCCTTCGTCTAGAACCAATGCATATGTCTTTCGGGCTTCGCTGAATTTACCTCATGTCATATCAAAACTCAACTAAAATAACAATATAAAAAACAAAATAAAAGGTATAACTTGGCAGCACTGGACTAGAAACTGGTATACACAGAAACAAAACGATAACACAATTTCTACTTCAAATATTCAAAAAACCTTTCGCGCCAACTACCTCTGTTTATCGATAGTTTCATATGACTATGTGGTGTGGATGTGTTTACACGGATTTCTTATAAAATCAACTGCTTTTGTGTATTATGTAGTGTACACACATACGACGATAATCTATTTAAGTGTCACGTTTCTCCATCATTTAGGTTACAGTGTAGTTTAGCAAAATGTTATTTTAAGCTGCAAATCCGATATTCATATAGACTTCCTTCCGCAGTTGCGATTTCCAAATGCATATGCTCTTCGACAATGCCCTCGTCTTAATGCGATTTTAATTGCATTCCTTTCAAAGTATTGATAGTAAAACACTTAGCCTTGCACGACAACAATACCTTAACGCATTTTTCCACATAAAATAACACCTATTTTGATGCAATTATGCTCAAGGAAAACCTCTTTAGTTGTACCTCCCACATTCTTTTGTTTGCCAATAGTGACTTATTCTTTTTTCTCAGAACACAAGATACTTTATCGTCTCAGTTACTGCCCCCACCAGAAGGTTATACAAAAAAAAACTCGCGAATCTATTTCGAAGCCAAATTATATAAAATCGAATTCCTGGAATTCGCCATTTGTTTCCAAGCAACAACACCCAGGTAGCGAGCGAACACAACAAATCTACCAACTATGTCACATTCAAATGCATTTATGACAACCGAAACAAACAAATATACCATCTCACCTACACAGCTACACACGCCTGTCGATGTCAGATACTGACCAAGGTAATTATCCACGATTAGTTCTATCAACCGCGCGTCGCCTATACCAAATCTCTCTCTATCCACTGGTATAGGCGTATAGTATAGCGTGTTGTCAAACAAAGACAAAGCGAAAAGTAAGAAAAAATCTACACCAACCACAAGAAGAAAAAAACTTTAATTAAATGTCCGCCACTCTCAGTTGAGATACACGGTTCTAAAAACACACAAAATTCATATTTACCTTTGGCTACATTCGTAACAATTATGTAGGTATGTCTTCTGAGTTCTGACACATCGAAAATACTCGCGTATTCGTTTCGTGTATGTAATAGCATACATAGCGTAGAGCCTGAGCTACGTATCCATCTCAGAGTACAGGTATCCAAGCTTGTACCCGAATTATATACCCACATGAGCTCTAAAGAAGAACAACGACAAATGATTAACCCAACACAAGAAGAGCCGTGTAGTGTCTTTTCTCAATGAAATGATCATCATAGCTTGAGCTTGGATTGTAAGCGTATGAGTAAAAAGTAGATATCTGGATTCTCGAAGGCCTTTCTTTGTCTTTCTCTTGCGTGAGAAAGTTTATTTCTTTGGCAGATTTTAAAATCCAAAGAGACGTGATTAACAAGCTTATTCTGAATAAGATTTCCCTGTCCACCACACATCTGCTTTGAAAAAAAAAATAGAAAATTAAAAATCAAACGCATTTTTAGCAAACGCACATGCGATTTTCTCTATTTTCTGTCTGACATGTGCACAAATATCCTTTTGAAGGAATTTCTATACAAATCGATTTATATATAGCACATTCGATCTTGAACAGATAACCTATATACTCCGAAGTATTCGTTCTTTTGTTAGGTGCAGATGCGTTTTCCAAATGCCTATGTCATGCATGAATGCACAGACATTTTAAAATCTGGGTTTTGTGGGTAACACACACACACATACTCACTTTCTAATAGTGAAATCCTGGCGGGATATATTTTCTGTTTTTTTTTTTTTTGTTTTCTTTCGTTTGATTTTATCCTCGCGTCTTAAAGGAAGCTGCGTGTGCAGCAAATAGTCATAGATAGTTGCGTGTATGTAGTGGTTGTGTGTACCTGCCATATGTCCCTATTGTTTGTACTTCCTTCTGTAGGGTAAGCTAAGTAAATAGTGCGATTTTGAACACACATTATATTTCGTTGTGAAGAAAAAATTGTTTTTCTTTTACACGTTTACTGATAGGAAACGGAATTTTGGATTTATTTTGAAAACTGGGCTGCGTTTGCATGGAATGTTTTTAGTTTTGACATTGAAAAAAAAAAGTACAAAATTGCAATTTTTAGGACTAAACAAATAGGGAGATATCTTGAATTGATGCAATATTAAGGAAAGGACATTCGATGTAAGAAAAGAGAGATATAGGCAGCAACCTATATCAATCTTAGGTATAAATAATCAAGAAGATGATGGAGATTGAAAAGTGTCCCTCTGTCTCAGAGGAAGTTCAATGAACCACTTGTTAGGGCAAAAACTTACAGTAGGTAAAAAAGGGTATTTTGCAGGTCTGCTTGATAGAGCTGTTTTGACCGTCCCAATTGTAATGATACCTGCTATACAAACTGGATTCAAAAGGCCACCAACCTTTAAAAGATCATTTATTTAATGCAAGTTGGTCAAATTGTAGGTCAGGGTTCCATTTTCAATCTTAGCAACATATTGAACTGATCACTGTAGTCTTCATTCGAGTTGGATCAATTTAGTAGTTATGAGACGACTCAGAGGAGGGAGCTTAATATTATTGGAGGGTTCACAACTTAAGATTGTAGACTTCTTTCTGAAGAGGAGGACATTGTAGATCAATCGAATGAACCTTTTTGGAGAATCTTTACCTTGAACCGGACACTAAAGATCTCTGACTTTGGTTTTGGATACGTCGGTAAATAACTCCACATTAGGGATTCCAGAACATCTCCTTTGCGGACGGTGTAAGATGATACTACATGTATCATCGCGAGAATGCTACCAGCGGATATCATAGCTTACGAGTTACACAGGATCTAATCTACTACGAAAAAATCCAGAGTCAAGCTTTAGTCAAAGATATCATGCTTCAATCAATGATATGAAGTTAAAAGAAAAAACGGCGAAACGAGTATGGCAGGAGAGATGGAACCCATCTTCTAAGATAAGATGGACCCATAGACTTATTCTGGATATTGAAAAAATGGATGGAACGAAAACATAAACAGATTTCTACCTTAACCATTAACTCTAACTGGGCACGGCTGCTATGATATTTAATTAAATTTGTGATAATGAAATCCCTTGACTGTATGAACTTCCAAGATTTCCGAGAGGATATAATCTACAAGGATATGAAATCCGATTATTAAGTCCTGTGACTCTGCAGTTGCAAAGGAATACGGTGTCTGCTATTGGCAGACTGACAGACTTTTTAAAAAGACGATTTTTTACAACAAACGAAAAACAAAACAAACTTATTTTATACAACTAATTCACTTAACATCGACTAGTTTTCGACGTCACCCAGTACGAAATTAATTTTAAAATTAGAATTAAAGACATATTCTCAAACTGCCTGTTGAAAAGTGTTATAAATCAGTCTAAAATAATATTTCATTGCTGAAAAAAACTCACCGATATGGCCACAGCCTCTACAGATGTCGTTTGAAATTAGTTCTAGTTTTCTATTATAGTAGCACAGTAACCAGGATATATTATGTTGCCAATGGTTATACCTACAAGATTCGTCTTGGATCTTCTACTCATCTGTAAGATATTGCTTCTTTTGTAGTTTCTTCAAGGTGGTGTAAATTTGTGACCCGATGTTCTTAAAAATCGAAACCATAATTATAAGTGATGCACAAGACATGAATTGCGGAATAATAAAAACAAAATTACAGCCAAGGACAAGCCAAGGTGACAACTACCTTGGTACCTTTTGTACCACCTATCGTTATTAAGGAATTCGTGTTTATTCGCCCAACCTCACCTAACCATCATAAACGTCCCGTCTGTAGTTTTTCACCAGGTTTACGTCGCTGTACAGCTCGCAAACTTCGTCGTTGAATCATAGCAGCAAAAGCCCTTGTTGACAGTATTTACTTAGTATTACCCTCTTTTACTGCTGAGCACATTTTAGCATTCTCCAGACTCGGAAATCTTCAATATCTTCAGGCATTACCAGGCGTACTTTTAATCAACAAAGTTTTGCTCATGAGTTGGTGTACGGTACTAACAAAGTCTTCCCCGGAGACATATATAGTTTAGGAAATTATCGTAATTAGTAATTACTACCCTTACTTTCTTTAGGTCGGTAAAAAGAAGGTGGAGACAACTCTTTATATCAGTTACATCGGACATTCTCTAACAAAGAGAACTTCACCTTGAAGCCTATACACTATGTACTTTAAAAAATTCTGGGATTTGTCAAACACAGGAGTAACAGATTTAAATAAGTTGTTAAATTGTTAAATACTGGTTTAACGGTAACGTAATAGACTAAAAGTCGATATGAGCTGACGATCCGCTGGGAATCACTCCATGCCAACCCAATCTAAGCTAGAGTTCTTCATTTCAATTTTCAAATAGAGCTCAACGTCAGATCTCAAATCAGCTCAGTGTATTCATTTGATTTGTGCCCTTGTAGCCGCTTTCTTGGCTAATTTAAAAGAAAAACCTGTAGAAAAGGTTATTTTTGGTGCAATACCTTTCCTTCGTCGAACCGTCGATCCTTAAAGCTTTTTCCACTGTCGAAACATAAGAATTCTAGTCTAGTCAATCACAAGTCCACTTCTCTGTTTTGTACGACTTGAAGGACTTTTCCTAGCGCACCTATGAATAAATGCTTTTTTGCTGAATGGACAATAGAATACCGCCAAAAACTGCCACCAAATTGGAAGTTTGAAACTGCAAGTTTTTCGAATAATTCTTTTGGAATCGGTGTAACACTCCAATTCACAAAAAGTATTACTTCAATGCAATTCGAATTGCTAAAAAGCTATTGCTGTTCTATCGCTGATCCCTGATAAATTTATTTTCGGGACACAACACAATACTGTCATAGAAAACGACAATTCAAAATTCGGTGTCTCAACGAGCAGATTGAATGTATATTCAAGCACGTTTTCTTGCAATCCACGGATTAACATGGTAACAAGCAAGCAGACTTTTGTTTAAAAAAAAATGACAGAATGATTGTTATGCTTGTCAATTGATTGACGTGACCAAACTATAATTATTAACGAAAACTGCAAATCAGAATTGAATTGTTAATTGCTTCGTAGTTTTTTTTTTAAATCTACAATACTGACATTCCATTGAGTAAGTTGGTCTGTGTCTTTATTTCAATAATCTCTACAGACAATGAGTCACATACTATGCGACGATGACGGTACTGGTAGATTGCTTGTGGTGAAAGTAGGGTGCGGAGTAACACTCGTATGCAAACATTAGAAATGGTGAGTCAGCCAATTTGTTTTATTCGAAACAGCATAGTCTCACTGTTGGTTTATGTTTTTCAGCCAAAAAAGCAATTTGAACTTGTGATTAGTTGAATGCTTGCTTTTGACATCTTGGTGTACCGTAATATAAAAGGTGTGCCATCTGCTGGTGTCATTTTAAATTACATGTCGTTTTGACAAAAAAATACTGAGTGATAAAATATTAATTGATATAATAATAGGAATATATTAAAACACGTTCATTCTACGAACACAATCGGGGATATTTCAGCTGTTTGACTTTTTGGTGTTCGGTGGTGCAGCTTGTCAACAACAACAACAGTGAAGTTTTCTTCTACTGGTAACCGCTGGTGATGAACAAAATAAAATTAAGTTAGATGACCTTCTTCTCCTTTTTCTTCGGATTCAGTGGATCGATGGTTAGTGCGATGAACTAACCTAAAGGGACAACATTTATGTTTTTTTTTCACAGCTCCCCCTTTTGCGAAAGTCTGACAAACATCCAAGAGTATAAAATTGTCATAAGACGCTTCTAAAATTTTCCGTTCGGTGTTAAACAGGAGGTCCAACTGTTTGTGGCAAAAATAAAACATTAGACACTCAAATGAATTGAGAAGCTAGGTTTCCCTTTACGGATCGTGATTGCCAAGTACCTATATAAATTTTTATGTGACAGTGACTTGTTAGGGCAGCACCTGTCTTGGTACATTTTCATTACTTCTTAGGCCAAATATCCCTGATATCTAACATGCTAAGCTGTTTTCGCAACAATTGATTATCCTCTTGATTGATCCCTATATTTCTAAACCTGTAAGAGGTTTTCCTAAATTTATATTCCACTTGTAGAATGGTGATTTTTCTAGCAATTTCAACAGCCATGTCGTTGTGTTATCCACCCAAAAGGAAGAACGTAAAGAGTTCTATCATATTGTTAAAAGAGGCGGAAGCTTATGTTCAGACTTTCAGATTTTCTGAGAATAAGCAAGCACTTTAGTGATAAGAAGTTAAGTTTTTAAGATCCACCACTTCTGTTTTAAAAATTTGCAGATTGATCCGATTATAAGTCCAAAGATTCAGAAAAAACTGCTAGTTTGTCGCCCTTTTCATTAGCATATGTATAGCTTTATAGGACACTGCCCCTTAGCCCTACATACAAAAAGAATAGGCCTCTTTAGCAATGACTTCTGCAGAAGCTGCTTGAACGAAGAGGAGGAGCGTATTACTTACCTTCACTGATCTTGTCCAGCGCTCTCCAACAATAGAAACCTCCACCAATTAATGTCAGAAACCTCCCCCGCTTCATAGTCTGCACGGAATGGTTCACTTAGGCAAACGGATATTTGGAAAAGGTGACAGATCCACGTGGTGCCACAACGGACCTTGCTGGTATAAGTATGAACGAGCATCGCATTCAGTCAAAATACAATTGCCTTACTTATAAAAGCCCTTTTTCTTTGCTCAAGAATGATGCGGACTTCCAACAGATGTCCGGCCGCATTTGGTAAATCTTTAAGAGTCATCCCGTTAATGATCGTTGTATATAGGTAACCTCTGCGCAAACCCCAGACGTCAACTTTAACGTTTTTGACAAAAACCAAAAGGTTAATCAGGGAGTTAAAAACAGCTTGTCATACGTATATACGTTTCTCCTCTATCAATTTAAGAGATGGTTGTATGTTGGTATAGAATTCTTATGAATAATGAAGGAAACCCAATTAAAAGGGCACTGTTACGTCAACGGCCTTTACAAAGACCTTTAGACTAGATGTTCTATTAGTCTTAGAACCATCTACTACGAAAAAATGAATCTGGAAAATTTTCTGGCCAGAGCCAATTCAAAAATAAAAGCGAAGTATCGCTCCAGCTTAAGAGTCATTCCATAATCTTCATATACTT
Organism: Rhingia campestris; assembly: GCA_932526625.1. Lineage (NCBI taxonomy): Eukaryota > Metazoa > Arthropoda > Insecta > Diptera > Syrphidae > Rhingia > Rhingia campestris. The sequence continues at coordinate 65,931,184 of OW052182.1, forward strand.
TCCCCAAATCTCTTATTAAAATTTTACCAGGCCCGGCTGTCCCTTATTTAGAAAGCTAGCCCTCCGTTACGAGCCATCAAAAAAAGAGAAAACTTTGGTATCTAAAGAGTCGTCAGATGTGCTAGGGTCGAAACAGTTAAATTCGAGGTTTGGAAATGTGTAATTTCCTGAGAGACGTTCAGATAGACGACGTGTCTTTTCAGACTGATTCAATTTCTCCTTCATGTGAATCACTAGAATTGATCAGTAGGCTTTACCTATAAGAAAGAAATTCATGATCGGAACAAAATCGAGACCGATACCATCTTGCGGGAGGCCCTTTTGACTTTTGTTACTTCGTATTTGCAGCATTTGCATTGTTTTGATCTACAACACCACCCTTTCATTTTCAAAATATTTGTTTTTGAAGAAGCACCTATCAAATGCTCTGACCCTTCAGTTAAACGCTTTCTCATATATTGCATTCAAAGCAATTCATCTAGCATTTGATGCCTTCCACCAGAAATAATTTTAGACTGGTATACTTAATCTTTCTTTAGCCCAAGGAATTGATAAACTCATTAAAATAAATATCCACATTTATACTAAAGTGCACAATGGTGAAACTACCTGCACCATGCGTAATAAAACTCAAAACCGTGAATCAAGGGACATGGGACTTATAAGCTGTCACCACCCCTTTTTGTCTACTGTGCAATTTGGTTACCCCGATAAAATCATACCTGTAGCACCTATTATTGTCACTTTGACACATTGATTTTATTGTTCCTAGCTAATTTGTATTTATACCTTTTCATGATTTAGTGGAAAAGTATCTTTTACCGCGTGTAGGTGCAATCCTTCGTCCTTACCTATGATGTGCAGGGGATATTTTTAAGTGTGTCCAAATCATCTCGTTAGCAATTAGGTAAGCGGAATTTAAAATTTAATTTCCTTTAATTCTCCGACCTTTTTTGCGTAATTAAAATCAGGATTCTAGTTATTGGACTTGTTTGTTGGAAGACAATCTTAATTGTCCCTTCAAGGTACATACATTTAAGTGTATGTACGTTTGTATAATAATTAAGCAATGACAGCCAGGCTTGCATGAATGCTGTCCAAGTGGACCGAATACCCCAAAATCTTATTTTCACACAACATGTGGAGTAGATTTTGCTTCACGCGACCAAAAGCGCGTGGAAATTGGAGTGGACATAACAAATATAAATAAACAAACGCAAAAAACGTGTTTAAAAAAAAACAATTACTTTTTAACCTTTTTAAGAAATAACTTTTGCGACTCATTAACTTAAGTGACGCTATAGTCCGCGATGAACCTGGGCCTCAACCAAGTACATATATAAGCGAGTAGATACATACTTGAGGAGTGACAGTTTTAGTAGGAACTTTAGTCCATGATTCGTCTTAGTACCACATACTCTGTTGCTACTAGAAATTATTTTAGCCTGAAGCTTGATATAATCTGGATACCCGGGCACAATTCTAGTAGTTAATGAGTGATTCCTTGCAAGGAAGATGAGAAGCATTGTACGCCAAAAAATAAATAAATAAAAGGGTTCAAAGGAGCATCAAACAAGTACATAGCTAAAGTGTGTATGGGATTAATGTCCATGCCTCTTCTTGGTGTCCATTTGAAACAGTACATTAACCGCTGCGGAATTAAGCCCCATTATTTCCTTTTCGACATGGAAATAAGTCCCTCGGCTTTTGATACCTTTTGGTTGTGGGACTTACTTCCTTTACATGCATCCGACCTAGCACGCAACCCAAATCCAACAGTGAACCCATGCAGGGGTTGCATTGCAGGAGGATATATTTCGGGAATATAGCCCCGCGTGGGTTATTGCACTGCACCGATCTTAAATATCCGTTGTACTCCTCGTATAGTTCTTGTTTGAGTCTTCGTCTCAATAGCCCGTCAACGCAAAAGGGACCGAACATTTTTCGCTCAAAACGGCCGATGATTTCTTCATCCGCTTTCACCTTCATCTTGTGCTTCAGTACCGTTGAGCAGGACTGGGATAGTCGCAGTCTTGTATTAAATTTCCCTAGTAGTTCGAGTTTCTTCGGTCTAACAAGGCAATTTAGTAACGCAGATGCCAATATCTTAAGCTCTGTATAGTTCGTCACTATGAATACTATCGTGTATATCGAGGTGAGGAAACCGTGTGCTGGGTATAATGGCATTTCGTTCCGCAGTGAAGTCAATTAGGGTTTTTTGACAATACTGCTAAAGATGTCCTTTGATCTCATGTAATGTTGGCGAATTTGGCCTTGATATGGATTGTTACAAACCGTTCCCTAATGTCTTCAAAGCATGAGACTTCTTGCCTAAGCCTGGCATTTATAACATATCCACGCTGTTTCTGCTCACTACAACAGTTGTCACAGTTTTTCATTCTCCTTTTACCCGGCCCATCCCATCGTATTTCCTTAATGGCAGTAATCACTGCTTTGTGGCATCTTAGCGCTTCCGCTAGTTGTTTGGCTGCACTTCTTATACCTATTTAATGTTCGCACATTCCAGATGCCGTCACGAACTTCGTTGTCCTTTTTTGTTTAGCATGGTCGTCAAGCACTGCGCGACAATGCAGTGTTTAAATGAATAAAAAAAAATGTGACAACTAGCGAAACTTGTAAGGCAACAAAGCCAACAATAGCACAATTTCATACGTTTTTAGAACAACCTTTCAGAACGTGTGTTCTGAGTGAAATATTAAATTAAATTAGAATTGTATGGAGAAACCAATCCTTCTTCCATTATACATATATTTTGTTATTGTGCTCCTAGATGTTTAGCAGAGATTTAAACAAATTTGTAGAATATATGACGTAGGTACGTACCTACAAGAAAACTTAGAAAAAGTATTTCGCTTCTTAAATGTTATTCATGGAATTGAATATAAGAGGTGATGGAGAGTTGCCAATAATGCCTTGGAAAGTTATGCCATGTTGAAGGATTTTGCGTTTTTTTCTATTTTAATTCAAGTCCATAAAAAATCATGCAAACTTTTTTATTTGTATTATATCAAATTTTCACTGAATAAAACAATTCCGCCAAAAGCACGACAATCGATGGAAATGCCCCTACTTAGCAGATCATTAGAATATCATGCTAACAAGTACCTACATCATTACCCTTAACTGCCACTTCTTGCCACAACTTCACACTCACAAGTGATGCCAAAACACGCAGATAACATTACCTCCCCACGAACAACAAAGAATCCCAACGTGTGATATCTTCATTCATCATTTAACACCCATTCCCCCGTCATTGGCAGCATCAACCAATTTAACCCAAACAACAACAAAAAACAGTATACAACCAACCCCTATGCTCCAACCGACTAGGTACTAAATGCAAAAAAGAATCTGCCGGCGGTGGATTCCACCCACCCAATATTAAGAACCCCGTGCCAATCTGTCTGCACTTTGGTGTCGGTTCGGTCTTCGGTCCCTATCTCTCCAATGTGTACCTCACTCACATGTGCCTTCCGAATGCATCACAAGGTCGACTCAACTGCGTACCGGGGAGACCGAGACACTCGCACTCGCATTCATTCTCATTGTGTATGCACTCCGAAAGAGCCCCTGCTCTGTGGAACACTGCTGTCTTCCAAGGACCCACTTTCCGAAGCGAAAGAAATAACTTTCTTTTTCTTTCGCAACTATCTTTCAAAATTTGCTGTTTCAACGGCCTTTCATTTGTTTTTTTTCTCAAAAAAAGACAACAACACAAATAAGGTGAAGCCTATGTTTGTGCATTCTCTCTCTCTGCACTCTCGGTAGCATACATTATATACTCAAGTGTCTTTTGGCGTTTCATCATTCTCTTGTTTTCGAATTTCCCCGTTGTGTTGTTGTAGATGCAAGTAATGTACTAAAAAGACGCGGGACCATGTGCTACCATGGTCCATCTTCTTCATCTTTCTCGGGTACATGCCTAAAAGAGAGCCAGCGAAGAAAACAAAAAACAAAACCGACAAAAAAATAAAAAAAACCCACCATCATCGTTGGCGTAGTAGTTTCTCTCATCTTCGGTAAATTTTTCTCAAAATGTCAGCACATCTGTGTGATGTGTGGAGAGAATGTGTTTCTTTTTTTTCGTTGGTTCCTTCATTTTAATTTGGCCAAGTGCCGAATGGATGGCGGTACAATTCGACAACTCTGGAAGAATTATATTCTTCTTCTTTGGCGAACAAGACGAAAGGAGAAATGCCGAAAAATACACGCCAAATAAAAGAAAGACACTACTAATGCGAAGCGAACACATCAGAGATGCACTCACACCATCGAGCTAGAGTTTTGGCAACGCTTCATTGTCCAATGTCCGTTTGGGATAAAAATGGAATGGAGGACACAACAAATCAAAACACACACACACTTACTCCCATTCAACACAAAGTAGATTATACCGAAGGAATGTCCAGCGCCACGCATTAGTAGTGGTGGAATGTACGGCGAAAAAGAAACAAAAAGGAGCAACCCTTCATGGTGTGCGTGTGCTAGACAGGTAGTCCAACGTACCACTGTGTGCGTGCCAGCCAATTCGCATGTGTGTGTGTGCCTGTGCAAGGGAGAAATTTATATTTTCTGTTCAACGGCATGCATGTGTTGGTGGTCGATTGGTTTGAGTTGCCCCCTCTTTGTTTTGTATATTTGTCGAACGACGGACGGCATATTAAAACAGAACCCGATCGTCATTTGTATTTGCAACGTCGACCAGGACAAACGCTTCTTTTTTGTTTTTTGGAAATTTTTATATTTCTTCACATTTCGGCTCGTTGGCTTATTAAAAATTTTTATGTTTTAAAAAAAAATTAAAACTTTTTCTTTTCAAAATTAATGCAAAATTTTAATTATCAATTTTTGTTTGTTGTTTGTTTGTGTTTTCATTTCGTTTTATTTTTTTGTTTAATTCACCACGAATCGAGGGCAAACAAAACACGACGACAAAGTGCAATCGGTTAACAGTTAAAGTTTCAAATTTATAACGAACAGACGTGCAAAATAAAATAAAAAATTGAAAAGTTTTTCAAAAGTGAAATGTGTTAAATGGAAAAAGAATATTAAACGAAAGAGGAGTACACACAAGTGGAAGAGAAGAAGAAAAAGTAAGCAAGCAGCTACAAGTGTTTTTTTTGTTATTTTGTGGATTTTTGTTTTGAACGGCGAAGAGAAGAGAAAGAACAAGCGACAGAAACGATTTAGAAAGTGTTTTCATTTGTTCAGTGTTTGCTGCGCGGGACGAAGCGTCAATGTACGTTACAAACAGTTGGCCGTCGAATTAATGTGCGTGTTCGTTTTTAAAATTTTGTTTTGATCCCGAGAAACTCTAATAAAAAGACAAGAACAATTGTGTGCTATGCAAACGGACGAAAAGTGAAAAAAAAAACAATTTTTGTGCGTTCAAGTGTGTGTATGAAAATGAGATGAGCCTCAATTGGAGTATTAGCGACCTTGTCTCATCTCCATTAGGAAAAGCCGCGAGTCCTTCGTTGGGCTCCGTTACAGTGCCATCACTAGCCGAGGGAAATTACTCGCCGCCGAAAATCGAATCTTCTAACATCGGGGACGCGGACAACACTGGAGAGCGGGAATGTGCGCCAGTCGATTCTACACTCTATCCCGAGAAATCCCTATTGCCCACGTCCAATGTGGAGGAGCATTCAGCGTCGAACATGGCTGGAATTAAAACCGAAATGCAGAGTCTACATTCGGTATCAAATAGCACGGTAAGTGCTGCCGCCGACTCTAGCGACAATCAACCGCCGACACCGACGCCTGAGCATCAGCCGCCGTCGCATCATCATCAACAACAGCAGCAGCATCACCAACAGCAGCAGCATCACCACCACCATCATCAACAACAGCATCCACTCTATGGGAATGGCGGTAGTATAGTTAACTCCAATCAAATGTATCAAGATATGCACTCGTACCACCCGCCGCCAGCCGGTTCGTACTTGGGTGGATATGAGCAGTTCTATCATGCATCACCAGCCGGTATGGATTACGGCAGCGCGATGCAACAATTGCAGCAGAATCCGATTCTTTCGTATCAAATGCAGAATCAGCCAATGGCGGGAGCATCATCACCACACGGTGACTATAAAGTAGCGCCTTCATCGCAGCGCTTCCACCCCTACCTAAACAACGGCGCCCATCACCATCTGTCGCCGGCTCAAAATCACTCCTCCGCCGCGGTGGTAAGTTCCAACAGCAGCAGTGCCCCAGTGAACAACACAAGTAGTTCGGTATCCAACAGTTCACTCAGCCCCCGAGTGGTGAGCTCATCTAGTCCTTCTCATAACAATTCGGCTGCCAATACCCCGCATCACAGTATGTCGGAGGTAAACTCGATGGCGAATCGCACACCAACACCTTCGGTCGCGTCTAAGCAATGCAATAAGTGCGGTCTAATGTGCGTCTCCGAAGCAGAGCTTAATGACCACTACAGCAGTGTTCATGGCGCCCAGTCCAACGAGGAATGCATAACAGCGGAACGTTCAGCCTCGTCCGCCTCCGAACGGAGTCAATTCCATCCGTTTGTACCATATATTAAAGAGGAACCTCCAAGCTCCGACATCCTTGACTTGGATTCGCAAAAAATGGTGTACCCACCACATCCAGAAGGAGAAGTGCCCAATCCGGGCATGCATCCAATGCAGCGACCCATGTCATGGCCACAGGAATTGCACCCAGCATACATGCCAGTGCCACCGCACATGGCTGAAAATAAGCACGCCGCATACTACCCCAAAGCTCAACAGGAATTCACCTCGATCAAGAACGACTTCCACCCAATCAAGTCGGAATATGTTTCGCCGACGAACTTTCCCAATCCGGGTCTAAAACCCACCGACTACGGCCAACCGATTGCACCACAAAGTCGACCCGACGAGCCAAAGCCATTCACCACAACCGACTTGGCCACCGGTCAAAACCCAGTGTCATCAAGCCCGTCGGAATTTCCCTCGACCACCACGCCACAGGACAACCTGACTCAATATCGGGGCTTTGAACCACCAACATCGTCGCTGCCGAGCAGTGGCGGATCAACAAAAAGTGCCACATGGAAATCGAACGAAGCCCGACGGCCAAAAACCTACAACTGTACCGCCTGTAATAAGTGGTTCACCAGTTCGGGTCACCTGAAGCGCCACTACAACACGACACTGCACAAGAATGCGGTCAAGTCGTCAGGTCAACCTGATCCGGCGACAATGCCAATATCCGCACACCATCATCCCAGCCGCGATCCAAATTCCAAACACAGTCGCAACAGCCAGTCAAGACAACCGCCACCTATACCGCCGGAACCGCCCAGAAGTCCGGACTTTTCGTCTCAATATTCGGCTCAGTCGCCGAATGGATTTCCGCCACAAAGCCAACAACAGCAGCAGCAACAAGCTCAAGCATTCCAACAATACCACCCACAAAGCAATTTAAACTCAACTGTGAACGGTCACCCAAACGGGCTAGCAGGTCCCTCCGTCCAAACCTCCCAACCGAGGGGCCTGCTGACCATTTCGAACACAGAAGTATCCATCATGGATCAGGAGGAGGACCAGCTTCTCATCAACAGCAGCAGCAGCAGCAGCAACAGCAACAACCTCCAAATGCAGGAGGATCAATACAACCAGCAGCAGGAAATACTGGAATCCAGTCCCAACAACAGCCCCCACAGCCATCACAGCAGTCTGGAGGAATACCAATCAACCATCAACCTACAGCAACAGCAGCAGCAGTCGCATCAGCAACAGCTCCATCCATCCCCCCATATTATCTCCCACCACCAATACCGGGAGGTCCACCCCATCCACCACCAGCAGGAGCCCACCATTTTCAACACGGACACCACCACTATCCACAATATAATGGATCAACAGCAGCAGCAGCCGCCGCTGCAGCAGCAGCAGCAGCAATACATCATCAGCCCTTTGGGTATCAACACCACCACCACCACGCCCATCACTCTCAACAACACCACCACCATTCCATCATTCCAACATCTGCAACAACCGGGGGTGGAGCTCCAGCAGAGCTATCACACTATTATTGGTAATGAAGGTCAGTCGCAGGACGCAAACATGATTCCGCTGAGCCCATATGTTGACCTATCCCAGCTGACCAGTTCCCAAGGATTCCAAGGCAATGTCCCTCATCAGATGGCGGTTCTAGATTCCAACGGTCACATAGTGCAAATCATTCACCCATCAATTGGCGAAATCCAGCGCTTCTCTGGCGGCGTACCCACGTTCAAAGATGAGATGATGTCAGCTCCCTCGCCAGCTGCTCCCGACTCGTACTATCATCGGATGTCGCCGTATGCCTCGCAAAATTCGCCTCAGGAAGCCGATATACCACCGATGCATACCATTGCCGCTGGACCGCAAAGTGATTTATCCAATCCCTACTCGCCCACTGTGTCATCGTCTACCACAACGACAACGAATCAACTACTCATCGAGGAAAAAATCTCACCACCGCCCAAGCGTGCAGCCAAGCGCAAGAGGGAAACCACACAGAAGCCGGCCTCATCCACCACCCTGTCGGGCACCATCAGATGCGAAGAATGTAACAAGGAGTTCACCAAGGTCTGCTACCTCACCCAGCACAACAAGAGCTTCCACTCTGGCGAGCAGCCATTCAGATGCCAAAAATGCGGTAAGCGCTTCCATTCTGAAGATATTTACGAAGCCCATTTAGAAAAGCACAAGTCCCAAGACAAGCCGCACAAGTGCGACTTGTGTCCCAAGCAGTTCCATCACAAGACCGACCTGCGCCGTCACAAAGAGGCCATTCACACTGGCTTCAAGGCGCACACCTGCGACATGTGCAACAAAAGCTTTTGCCGCAAGGATCACTTGCGCAAACACTGTGACATTCACAATCGCCCCAAGCCGGTGAAGAAGGCCAAGATCTCTCAGGGCAGTCGCAAACAGCCCTCGCCCGTGACGATCCCTATTACAGACATCTACCCCTCGGAGCATGACTCCCCCATTCATCTTTCGAATGTCGAAGATAGCACACATTCCTCCTCCTCGCAGTCGCACCTAATGCCAAAGTTGGACATAAAAGTCGAAACCTACACCATGAACGGCGAAGAGTTGGTCTACATGTAGTGGCGCGCCTATCACCCAACCCCCCTCTCTAGGCAATAAGATATTTATTATTTTTTGTTCATGTTGTGTTAAAACTTCTGTTACATCTTCGAAACCAAATGAAATCTCAGGTATAGACGTAGTTTTAGTTGTAAAAAAACAGTCAGGATCATCCCATAGCCACAACCACAAATCCACCTTCACAGATCTTCCAAAAAACGCAAATCTAAGTTAATTGATCTCAGGAACCACCAACAATTTAATTTAAAAATTAAAATAAAACTTAACGAAGGTCACTTACCCAGATAAAAATATATAACCCCTCCCCGCCTAGCCAGTAAGTCATAAAAAAAAACAAAAAAAAATTATTATTTCATTGTATAAATATTTTTTATTTTAATTTGATTATTGTTTTTATTTTTAATTATGAGATTAATTTTGAATAATATAATTATTGTCTTAACTTAACGTAAGTCACAAAAAGACGTAAAAATATCGAATTTTACTGGAGTCGCTTCCGCCTTATCATTTGTATAAAAATGAAATTTCAATTACACAAAAAAACTAAAAAATGTATCTAGCTTTATGTGAAATATATATATATTTTTTATTTTAATTATTATTTTCTATGTTAAATTTTTGTAAATGATTTATATTATGTTTAAAGAAAGTAGTTGCCATTGGAAATTAATTTTAAAACCGAAAAAATATACATGTGAGATTCTCCCAAAAAAATCGTTCTTTTGAGTTTTTTTTTGTTATTTTCTTATTTTTTCAGATTTTTTGTTCTTTGCTTTTGTTTTCTGTTTCTTCTTTTTTGGTTTGTTTGTTGAGAATTGATGATGATGGTATTTCGGTGCGAGGATCTTTTCTGCTTGTTTTTGTTGTATTTCCTGGAGATTAGGATTTGCTTTGTGTTTGAGTTTTAGCACTACGACACCGTGCAACAACAACAAAATAATGAAACCAGTTTACAAAGAAAAAGAAAGAAAACACTTAAAAAAAAACTGGTTTTTTGTGTAGGTAGATATGGGTGGACATTTAAAGGTACCTCAGTCATTTTGCTTGTGGGAATGAAAAGGAAGTAGAATTATTGTCCTTTTTATTTGTCGTCGAATGTACATATATGGTATATTATGTGCAGCCATGTATTGGGATAATATTTATTTATCAATAAAAAAAACCTGCCCAGGAGCCGAGCAGAGTTTTAACAAAAAAAGAACTCGAAGAGGCGACCTGGAGTCCCATAGTTTGTAAGCAAATATTTAATTAACTGTGGCGATGATATGCAGTCTCCATTAGAAGTGACTTTTTGTGAATCATGGCCGAGGCGTAGATGTTTGAGATAAACACTGTCGACGGCTTTACCTAAATGCAAACAGGAATTACTGGGCCAAGTGTTGATCTTTTTTCGCCATATGATTTGTTGTAAGTCTTGTCTGATCGGGGTTATGAGATGACGGAATGGAGTAGAAGGATACCTAATTTGTTCCAAAATTTTAATTTAATGGGAAATAAGGCAAAAATGTATTTTTTAGGAAAAGTAGAAAATTTAGTTCACTCATCGACACAACAGGCTCACTTTTTCACATAATCATTCAGATCTAGTTTTATGACGAAGCCGAGATGAGAAAAGCATTTAAACACAGTCCATACAGCTCCGATTGTTTGTCAGATCATCTCATAAGGTCCAGTTACAACGACATTGAAAATAAGAAGATGCTAGATGCACAACATTCTTTTAAACATTTATAATTTACTAGCTGCATCCCGCAGCACACCCAAGAAGGAGTGCAATTTTTTTTTTAAATAATAGTAATTTCATAGCTTTTGTTATCATAATGCGTGCATTTTCTAAACGACTACTCATAGAAAAAAGGGAAAATAAAACATCAAAAAAGGCATTTATTAAAACTAGAGAAAACAGAAACAAATAAACACTTAATTATTATCAGCAGTAAAATTCTCAAATTCCAAATTCCCCGGGTAAAATGTTACCCTTCGAATGCAGGAATACAAATTCTGAATGATCGAACAACTGTTTCGAATCATTTGATATGTTGCAGATGTTACTAATTAATATTAAATAAAATTCGTTTCGTTGTTTAAGTATTCAAATGCAAATTCTTCTTTATCTTCTATATCTATAGACTAGAAAGTGGTCGCCATGAGTTTTCCTTTTTCATATAGATTCCATTTCAATGAGCAGTCCTTCAAGAAGAAAATCCACTGACTTTGTTAGGTAATGTATAGGGTAATTCTATGTTCTTAAATTCGTTCAATTCCAATGTTGTTTCAATAATACATTTTACGGATTCTTGCATACCTACCAACCACAATATTTGTGTTAACTTTGGGTCCACCGTCTACCTTTAAGTCATAGCTGCCTTTGCTCTCATATACATTTTCTGATCACTCTACACCAAAATTTCTTTTCGCAAAGTTTGTAGACGTCACTCTTGCCTCACATTTTTGCTGTCAAAGTGATTTTTTTTTCAGTGTCTGTTCTATTGTTGGTGGGAGTAAAATGTCAAAATTGAACAGGATAATGAAAAGAAAGATAAACAAAGTTTCGGTTGATTTATCAAAGCAACTTATGTTTTCAAAACAGTTAGTTGTTAAATTGAAAAAAATGTCTTATGTGACTTAGATTAAAAATGTACTTATATTTGATTTGATAAAACGACTTAAGTCAAAAAAGCCTAAATTTGTTTACCTTTTCCTTCAATCTATTACAAATCATTATTTTTATTATATTTAAAAAAAAAATCAACCAACTTTTTCAGACCACCTTTTAAAAATTAAAATTGCTCTCCTGAAAAGTGTATAAAATTAACATAAGATGTTTCATCCTTTAGACCCTGAGTTTTTTTTTGGAATTCTATTTATTTATTTAAATAATAGGAACGTTCATCCTCCTTCCTTTAAAAAGGGCAATCCAAATTGGTCTTTTAAAAAAAAAAAACATTCTTCATGTTGAAAACAAGTGCCACGACTTTCGGGTAGTTGCTCCGGATAATATCACATTGCAGAGATTTCCCGCAGTTGTTCATAAAAGGTGCAGCGTCTGTTACAGATAGCAATACTTTTTCCTATTTAGTCCATACTTTTTCAAAATGTTTAGTCGTAAGCAAATATCCCCGACAACTTTTTCGCAGTGGCCTGACTATAACAATTGTTACGAAGCGTTCGGCTTTGTCTCTTCTTTCCTTTTCGATATGAATATGACGTCATTACCTACTTCAGCAAAAGTGTTTTCAAGTATTTTTAAATAGCAGCCTTTCACATATTTTTTTTGAAGCGTGGACTACTCTGGAACTTTCTTCTGAATATATTTTTCGATTTTTCGCCCGTACGTTATCAGTTCTTGGGCCTTAATTTTAAGCTAGAATAATTAAGGCCCAAGAACTGATAACGTACGGGCGGGCAGACATTACGATATGTCTTTCTTAATTTTACCCTATAAAAAGCAAAACAAACAAAATAACAAAATATGAACAAATATTTGGAATCAGTAATACTTCATTAAAACAACGCAATAAAAAAGGCAAAGTGAGAAAAATATTATCCCTTCTTTATAATTGCATTTAAAAAAATTACAATTGACGAATGGGGATAGACATTTTTTATATAGGTAAGCTAAAATTCATTTTCCCTTAACTAGTCACAAAAATGGCGCATATGTATGGAAAAAATCGCAAATATTAAAAATTGTTGCTTTGTTCACATGCGATCATTTTAACGTTAGGAAAACTATTTGAAAACTATCGTCAGGAAAAATATTTGAGGACTTTACCGATCTTTTTCATTTCCAGTATTTTCTCTTACAATTTCAAAAATTTAGATGAAAATAAGCTTCTCTTCCATTCTTTAAAAAATGTTATATTTGAACTAAACTTTTAATTTTTAAGTGGAAAATTTGGCAGATGTAACGAATAAAAAAGAAATAAGGATTGCATGTGGTATTCACATTTGCACTATTAATATTTCCTTTTTAAATTTATGAAACTTAGATAATTATCATTTGCATTTATGAAACTTATTCATTCATCAGACTTTAGAAACAATGCCTTTTTAGGAAATAAATTTGATTATATTTTTATAACTATATTCAATGATCCATTTCTCAACATCAAATGTGCGTAGTAAAAGAAAATTGCCAAATTCCTATTGTTCGTGAACATATTTTATGTAACAATTGCAGAGACAATGACCGCGCTCCGAAACTCAGATTACATACGGTAGATGCTTAAGGTGATTTCGTACTCAAAATCTCAAAATCCATTTGCATCATGATTCAAGTGGTCACTTGCAGTAATCTGATGCCCAAATTTAACAAAATAATATCTTAGAAAAGTCGGATGAGTTGCTAATTCGGCAGGATACAAAAAATATATAAATTTATATTTTTCGCAACGGATAGATAAATATTATGTTTTATGTATATGAATGTAGGTACCCTATTTTATAAAATGTTTTTACAGGGAGTGGAGCTAAAATTATAAGTTGAATAACAAGAAGGAATTTTCTTCGGAAAAAACAGGATGCGTTTGTTTAGAAGTGTGAGAAGAAGCTCCGGATTTAAAATTCAACTAGACCTATTATTAAAAAATTTAAAATGTCATGACAATATACAAACCAATTATAAATGGAAATAACATTACTCGAACGAACAAAGGATTCCATCGAATATTTTATTGTTCATCACTACACAAATATTTAAAGTTTCTAAACTTAATACTCAGGTAAACTTCAAACAATACCAACCCTTAGTTTGTGATTATATTTTCACATATTTATGGGTTTTTTGTTGACTTTTATCAACATAGAATAATTATTCCGCATCGGTTATTTTCACTAAAATAAAAAATGTGTTTCTGAAAGTTCGAAGCAAAATCAGTTTACTCTTGTCTGAGTACTCAGGCGAACATTTTTACCTTGTCCCGTCAGGCATGTGACGTGTATAATGAGAATACAGCTCACTCTTAGATAAGTGATATTCCGATGTCTACCTTCGGTGGACATTTTCTAAAATGTTAAAATGGTATTTAATTGTGTAAATAAGGATTTTTTCAAATGTGAAAGAGAGTGCGATTAAATGATTGTGTGATTGTAATGCCTTGCTATTTCCTCCATACGAAAGCGTAATTTTTGTGACTGGTAGAATGATAAGGAATATCAGCAGCTATATAAAAATGTCACGTCAAAAATATATTATCAATATCTATTGCCAAAAATAGGTGTTCCTTTTTACAATTAAAAGGATTGTTGGGGGGACGACTGCGTGGTACTCACATGGTCCATTTGCGTTCGAGCTTCAATTAGTTTTATACAAACAGCTATGTGCACAGCCGGACCGGACTTCTCTGTCATAGTAACAAAAAACTGGCTTTGACACTTTCACTAAAAAAAAAATAAGAGGACACTTCGTTCATACATATCCATCCATTTAATTAGATCTGTGAGACGCATGGCTATAAATTACACAAATGTGTTCGCTGTAACAACATTCAACAAAATTCTGATTGCAGGACCGTCTTCAAGGCGGTTTTCAAAAATTTAAAAGATATGGAAAACTTTGGCTTTCGATAAAGGTTTTGGTTTTTTCTGATAATAATTTTTTCTGCTCGGCTCACGGGCATGCACAACTAGTTGCGCCAAATTTGTACGGAACACCAGTTTTGACATCAACTCTTTTGTTTGATATCTATCTGTACGGAAATTACAAGCGAAATTGATGTTTTTTTATAATAAATAGACAAATAAGATGAAATAGTGAGTAAAATCAGGGATTTCATATAAGAAGTGAACTCTTTTAAATTTGAAACATTTTTTCATGAACTGATAGAGATTAGATACCAAAGCACGTCTTAGCGGTTATATTCTATATTCGATAAATTCTAATTCATTAAGCATTTTTCTAGTGAATACAGTTTTATCAAATAAAGCACCAAAGTGAGGGGACTTTATTAATATTAGATGATACGATTGATTAAAACAACTTATCAGTCCAATGGATAATTTGTTTGGCAATTCAATTTTTCCAACTATCGTTGATTGAATAACATCTTTAACATTGCTAGTTCAGTTCCTTTAAAAGATTTATAAATATGAAAAAAAAAAAAATTATCCGCAAAAAACTGGAGATTTTTTTTATATCTTGATATTTTTTTGTGATCTAAAATTTGTTATTGGTTGACCAAAAGCTCCTGAGACTCCGTTTGTGCCAAACCTTTCTTTAAAGTCAGGTTAGATTTACAACTCAGACATCTAACATCTCTAAATAACGCTCTGAAGTCACTTTCATCTTCAAAGAAGATCTTTGCCTTTCGGCAATTCTTAGCTAATAAACCCTTTCGAATGCTTGCGCTGCGAATTTGTTGCACTCCAGTAGCCGTAGTTCTGTTTATTCACGTGTCCATTCATATGAGCTTCATCCCAAAAACAAATGTTGGTAATCGTTGAAAAACTGTCAATTGCGCTTTTACGAAGCTGACCCTCTGACTGTTATCATGGTGCTTTCATTTTTGCACTGTTTTTGGAAAATTTTCGCACGCATAATGTGCGGACCACTTCCTAAAAATCCTAAATAACGACTGAATTCTCTAGAGCTTGACATATCCCAGCGCCCTCGGATTCATTGCGTTCATGCAGTAAGCTAAACAAATTTTGTTTGAGACACTATTCAACCATCTTATGCAGTATTTAATCATGCGTTTTGTGTAAACGTATTTTAAAACAATGGACATTTTAAAAAGTTGATTCAATCAAGAAAAGATGTGCATAACTTTTTTTTTAACAAGTTTAGATATGACTTAATGCAGCAAAGATTCAGACTCTGTTGAGCACAAACGAGAGCCTGAATCTTTGCATTGATTCAGAATTGTTGGCATAACATTTATGGCGCAGGAACATAAGTCCCGAAGACATAAGTCCTGAATTGATTTTTTGGGACTAATGTCCCATTAAAGTGGGACATAAGTCCCGAATTCAATGCGGGACTTATGTCCCACTTGAGTGTGAGATTTTGCCTTATGTCGCTCGGCCTTATGTCACGGCACCATTTCAACTCTCTTTCTGGGGAAAGTCCACGCTCACGCAACTTCGTTGCTCCGCTCACGTCAACACTTTTTTTGTTAAAATATTTTTATTTGGTATGTTTTTTTTCAACATGGCAATGCTGCGTACACCACTGGAGTATAAAAAAAAACAGAATCTTAACTTTAATTTTTTTAGGTGTATCCTTTTCTATACTTGCTTAGGAGTAGCATAAACTACTGTTTAATTTTTTTCGGGACATGTGTCCTATTTTCAACAATAAAAACTCGGGACTAATGGGACATGGAATGTCTTCAGGACTGTGCCAACATTTATATGAAGCGGTGCATTGCAAAAATGGAGGTCGAGTGGGTACCGTAACATTATTGCCTTCTGAAAGCAGAATGTTGTAATGATGCCAACAAAATCTTACTATTAGTAAAAAAATGTTTAATTATTTTTTCTAACTATTAAGTTAATCTGTTATGGAAGGTGAAATAGCAAGAAATATATGTTTTTTTATCCGATGAATTTGATTTTCACTGTTTTCACGAGTAGATCTAAAAATGTTGCTTCTTCATACACGCAGATCCTTCAGTAATTATGAAAACTAAATTTTTTTGATAACCATCACAATTATGATGGTGCTTACCTTACTTATGGTGGAATGTCCCTATCTTATACATACTTGTAGTAGATGAGATTAACTTTTGTTTATTTGAAAAATACAAATTCATTTTTAGGACCACCCCAAATGTGTGTGTTCAAATATATAATAACCACAACAACTTTTTTTAATGATATAAAACTGTCTGGTCGAATAACTAAAAAATGTGCCCTAAATTGCAAACTTACATAATTGAACAAATAATGGTTAATTAATTTTTGTATTTATTTGCTTGTATTCTTTGCAGATTAATAGCATCAACGTTGTTTCGGAAAACCTAAAACTTTTCTCATGGTCACTGTCTAATAACTAAAATTTGGAAAACTACAAAAATAAAAAATAACTTAAATCATAAAAAAGAACGATTAAAACAGGGATAATCAAAACATTGTAGCTGTAAGTCGACACAACCATCTGATATTGTAAATGTATTTGTATTATTTTTTTTAACTTAACGCAATAACATTTAATCTATTTTTGTTAATAAAATACTCCTCTGTGTAAAAAATCATATTTAGTGCTCAGATTTAATTTAGTGAAGTTTGAGTGGTAAATTTTCAAAAGATTGCATAAAATTGATCCTGAACACTAAAAAATTTTATTGGCAAGGGGCAATATTGTTAACACTTCTTGTTTTCAATTGGTTTTTGTTTTTTTCTTGATACTATCATATCATTGTTATATAGTTAATAATTTCACTTTAAAGTAAAATCTAAACAAGAACAAAATGCAGTACAATTTTTATAGGACAATCTTTTTGTTTATTATGTGTAAATCATAAAAAGAGGAATATTTATTATTCACAAAACTGAAATAAATTATAAAAAAAACAAACACACACACAACGCATAAACCGATATCTACCTCAGGATAATCACTAAAATACAGACTTATCAAAGTGACTGCATATAAATATCTACCTCAATGCAATATTATAAAAATAACAGAATTTAAAAAATAAGTGACACGAAATCAATATGAAAAATGCATATCTCTTAGCAAAAGTAAAATGAAAACTGCGATTATTCTCAATCTAAAATACGTGCAATTTATATTGTATATTTTAAATATTTATTTAATACAATTTAGAACATATCTATAAACATATTTAACAAATATTTCATTTAATGGTTGTACATAGATGTAACATTTATTTAAGAGATACTTAAAAAGTATGCCAAGACCCCACAACACACCCCATACTAGGTACCTTCGTAAATTGTTTTATTGACAACGGAGAAGGACGAGAACCAGACAAAGATGATACGATAATTATTGTGCTTAACAAAATAGATAGTATGAAAATTCTAACCACAACATAAAAACGCAATCCACAAAATGGGGTGAGTTGTGAATTTGAAAAACCAAAAACGAGTGTTAGAAAATTATTTTTAATTAACATAAATCCTTTCATTATAAACGTAGTTTTGAAACAAGTAATGTTTAGCTAAAAAAGAAATAAAATAAGTTGAAAAGGATTCATACGATGTGGTTGCACATACAATTCGATAATGCATTCAGGGATTCTTTCTTTTAATTTTTTCAATATAAAACGTATTAGTAACTCAGAGTATAAGAATGCAAAGCCACAAAGTATGAGCTAATTTGCGTTAGGTTTGTATGCTGAAGCAATAAATGTTGTTTATAAAAAAGTAATACTTTATATATACAATTGTGTAAACATTTGATTTTATCAACAAAAGATTATATTCGAATAATAAAATTCTTTCCCTTGTAATACTGGACATATTATTAATAAATACAAAAGGAACACGTGTACCTCAGCGACTCAAGACATATTGATAGTTGTAAGCTAATCATAATTATGTATGTAAAAACAAAATATAAAAATATTTTCAAAATGTCACAAAAAGCCAATATTATATTATACAACTGAAAATGATTAGAAAAAAATAAAAACAACACAACAAAAGCATTATATAGGTTCACATCTTTAGATGTAAACATTTTGATAAATACTTAAACCTTTCATGTGTAAAAATGTAAAAGAACTTTTTAATTTGATGTTAAAGTCACACAACAATTTAAAGTAGAGATATGGCTCATTAGACGTAAGAAAATGATGTAAAAAAAATTAAATAATCGAAAAATGAAGGATACAACAAAATCTTGAACTTTCTCATTTTGTTTGTAAAGCAATTTAAGCAGCGACTTATCCGACAATGTGGAAACGAATAAAAATAGTTAATTTATAATAGTTGAATGTTTTATGTTTTTATTTTCTATTTTTCAAAAAAAATCAAACCTTATGAAAGACAAATCGTTATTTTTTATAAACTTGCCACAAAATAAACGCAGATTCTCCGTACAAAAATAAATGACAGACACTATGATATTGTTAATATAGAAAATAATATAAAATAAGTATTATAACAGAACTTCTATTTAATTAAGATGTCGTAGAAAAATACAACGTTCAAATAAAAATATATATTATGCAATAATAATTGGATTTTTTTTTGTGATTATTTTTACGAACCTCATGCCATACCTGGTACCTACTGAAATATGGTAAGTGTGTTAGCTACGATTAGTTTATAAAGGGTGTTAACGCAAATTTTTAATTTTTCTCCATTTAATAGGTTGTACCTTTGCCAGTCGAAAAAAAAAATAACATTGTGACAGCTGACAGGTCGGGTTTAGTAAAAATTAAGCACCCTAATTTTTACTAAATTTTTTTATCTTGATGTCTTCGTTAATCGTCAAAATTGTCGCATTTGGGGTTCTGAAAACCCATGAGTAATTGTTAAGAAACAAATGCATCCACAACGCGGATTTCTGGCTGGAGGTATTATCACACCATTCTTCTTCGGATATGCGGCTAGTCAGGCAGTTACAATTAATCTGTGTACCCTTTGAAACATTAAGCTTTCTAATTATTTCTATCAAAATTACATTTTGCGTGAATTATGGGACACCCTTTAGGATAACAGAATGGCACCGACAGATGCGCCAAGTTTGTTGTTACCTAAGTCTGACAGATTAGCTATTAGTGGCGTCAAAAAAATATGTGACCACATTTAGACTAGACAGATGATATGAATGGGTTAAACGCTTGTTTAGAATGATCCTTTACCTGAACGATTTTCCTTGTTTGTACATTTAATGCTACAAATTTCAGAATAACCTAACATTTTAATTCTCTATCAAGCTTTGCTCACATGTTTTTAATATATTTATCAAACAAACAACACTATGCCCTTTCGGGTACTATTGTGTAAAGAAAAATTAAAAATGACAAATCGCCAATATCAAGACAGACTTCTCTCATTTAAAAGAAAAGTACGCGTACGCTTTTAAAAAGAAAAATAAAAAACGTCAAATTTTGAAGTATGTTAAAAGAGATGACAAATTTTTAAGTTTCTATTGTTTTGAATATAAAACCTTCAAAGATTATTTTTAGAACTTAGAACTTTTCTTTTGTAGATTTATTGTAATATCAATCTATGTTTTGTAGATTGATATTACAATAAATCTACAAAAGATAAGTTCTAAGTTCTAACATTTCCGCGTATATTTGGAATAAATGGAAGTTTTATTTTGTTGGTTTCTGTCAAACTCCTAGACTGTGACCTATGGTTTTCACCAGCCGAAATTTAGCTTGAAGAAAATTGAGAAAAAAAGACATTTGTCATATGCTTCGTCTTGTAGCAAACCTCTATACCAAGCACCGATAAGTAAGGATTTGTCTTGATACAGATTCCCATATTTTGACGTAGATTCTACTGCAGCTGTAGAGCACAATGTAAAAAATAATCAGCTAACGAAAAAACAGTCATTTGTGAATATATTCGCAACAATTGCATCCAACAATTTTGTACAGATACAAATTTGCACGGCTGCATTTGTTTCACTCCATTTACGTTTGGTATTCAAGCCGTTCAATCACCAAGATCGTGTTGTCCCAAGTACATCGATCAATTCCTTCTGACAGCATAATTATGGTTCTCACCGTGGCAGTTAAATAGTCTACAGTACAACAACAAAATCAGTTTTTTTTTAAAACCTCATTCCCACATCAGAGAACACCTATCTATATGAGTATCGAAATGTATTGACACCAACATTTGATCATATTTTGATGACTATTTTGCTTCGTATATGCACGACCATATTTCGACTTTTAAAAACAAAGGAAATTTTTACTTTTTTTTTAAATTTACGTCACGGAGATAAGCCTTTCCTAGCTAAACACGGATTTTGTATACACGATTGTAACACTTAAATTTCCATGAATTTCTTTCTCTCGTCGGTGGACGGTGTGTGTTGTACACATTTGCTTATTAAAATTGACTTTACGTGATGAGATACTATCAGTTGGACATCTGAAATGACATCTGCACGTGTGTGTTGGTGTGTAGGTATTACCGAATCTTGTCATAGAGTTGAAATTTTGTTTAAATGTTGACATGTCCATTAGATATATCAAAAACATGTTCCAGTACAAGTCATGTAAATTATTACATCGCACTGGTTCAAGTATAGAGTCGGAGTCGCTGTTACTAGGTTAATATGGACTAGTATGTCTGGTAGTACTATACGCGATATGACATCGTTTCAGTTCCTTGGAAGATCTGAATGTTCTGCGGTTTGTAGTGGCAGATCTCTCGCATGTGCACGTCAGACCGCACAAGAAGCAGCATACACCATCAGACAACACGGTACGTGCACAGCAAGACAAAGATATGTAAACTAATGGCCTTTAGTATAGGAAAGGGTCTAGGGCTATATGGGAAAATGCAGTAAATGAAGACTTATATTCGATGCAAACGTTTTTTTCCGCATGCTTTTTGAAAGGGGTTTCCCTTGAGGTTGTTGAGCTGTACTTAGAGACCATAAATATTTATAGGGTTTCCTTCTTATGCTTACTCCTGAAGCTAATTTGATTTTCTGTTTATGTCGGCGCTGTATAAGGATGGCTTTCTATTTTCATAGGGATCTCCAATTGTTCGTAGGAAGTTTCATACTGTTATTTTCTCGTCTCTGCAGCTTTCTTTTGTGAGCATTTTCTTTTCTAGAATACAGAGCTTCGTGGTGATGTTAGTTATTTTGGAAGCAGTGTCAAAGCTCATTACATTTAGCCACTTATACGCATTGGTAGCAAGTGCCAGACGCAAAACTTGATTGCGGTTCTAGAGGTTAACAAAAAAGCATTGATGTAATAAAAGTGCTTATCAAGGTTAGAAAGCCCTGTCTTAAAAAAATTATTTTGGAAGCAGTGTCAAAGCTCATTACATTTAGCCACTTATACGCATTGGTAGCAAGTGCCAGACGCAAAACTTGATTGCGGTTCTAGAGGTTAACAAAAAAGCATTGATGTAATAAAAGTGCTTATCAAGTTTAGAAAGCCCTGTCTTAAAAAAATACATATGACATTTAACCCATATATAAGGCCCTAAACCTAACGCCGATTCCTAACTGCGAATTTAAGAAGCTTCCCATGGCAGTATTATTTTTGGATGTTTGTCAAACAAGCGTTGCTTGCCACTGATAAAATGGTTGGCAACGCTATTACATGCAAACACAAGTGTTTGCACCTAACTGCTGCGCCAGCTTACTTCGGCCCTCACTTAATGTGGCAACGGTTTCACGGGTTTCAACCTATTTGTAAAGGCTTGGGTGCAGTAGATGAGAGCGGGAAAAATATCCACTCACTTAACCGCCTGGTCCCATTTCCAGACAGTTGCGGGGATGGAGTCCATGGTGATTTCTATCTACTATCACAGTAAGGATAGACAAAATAAACAATTTACAAGGGCTATTATAAAATAACCTCCATGCTCTTTTCTCGATTAAAATATCCAGATAACAGGTCATGTAGAAATTTCAAAAGTAAGTCATAATAAAGGTTCAGGTCCAGCTAAGAAGCAAACTGTTCCACTTTTCGTACTCTGCAGGCATATTTCCGAATCGGTGTAAACTGCTAATAATAAAAAATAAAACCATCGACTCATAGTTCTAACTTCCATACTCTCTCTTTCAACAAACGCTTGAGTACCCCAAGGCTCAGTGCTATTTTTAATTCTGTTAACCTATTCTCTCTGACTTGTAATCCAATCCATACATTCGCGGATGACAGCAATCTTGATTTCGTTTACTCTCTAGCAAACCTGCAGCTACTGCCCCATGCTGTGGAATCGCAATGCCAATGAACATCAAATGCGCTCAACTTCGTCATTTATATATATAGACATGACTGTCTCCTATCTCTAAAGATAGGTACAAATGTAGGTAAAACTAAATTAGAAATAGTTGAAGCTGACGAATTTAATGGTTCGTATATGTACGACACACATCGAGTCCTGGACCACGCTATTAAATTTGTAGGCAATTTCCTTCGCTTGCACATCAGCGGAATATTGTATGCATTGCGCTTCTGCATATATATTTTCATAAAATATCCCTCCAGTCCGTCTTTTAAATCAATACTCGACTTCTGCGATTAACACCTGAAGATGAGGTTAGTTTAGAAGGCCTATACACAGTATACAAATTTTTACCCGGAAACCATAAAACCTCTTGGATTTGTTGAAGAAACTTTTAAAGTCTGATAGAGGATTCATCGACAAGTTACCATAGCTGTCGAGAAAATATGCTGTCATGCGAAGTTTCTGTACAGTAAGACAGTGATACTGATAATGTTCTACAGACAACATTTTCCATTCGTCAATGTAGCTTTTAAGAAAGTCAGACTCCTAGCCTTATAATCATGGTACCTTTAACGTACCCCGATTAGACTGATCTGAGACTTTAATATTTGTTGTCAATGTAGTGCTACAGAATTAATTAACGTTGATGCAGAATGAGATTATTCAAGCTGAATCAACGTGCTATAGTTAATATTGACACCGTCCCTAATGGTCTTAGGTGTCTTAGCTGTTATCGCCTATCAGATAACACATCAGTTCAGAATCACATCTAGTCGGTTCATCCGCTTTTCCGTTCCCTTTAACTACGACGTGTCCAAAACCCAGCAAAGTAGTACCGAGTAATATCTTTAAGCCCTGAATGCCAAAAGGCAGTTCATTTCGCGTTTTTAAGTTTTGGAATCGATTAACAGCTAGTGTCAACGCATATCCATATTTAGTTCCATTGATAGGACAGCCTGCGGTTCTTTCTTAACCCCATGCAACACGTTAATTTTTTTTGAAGTATTTTCATGTTAGCCTACTTCTGCAGGATCACTATATCCTTTGGCGGTATGACTTTACTTGAGGTAAGTAAACATGAGATATCTACTATAATAAATTGGAATACTCGACAAATGAATACTTTCCCATTTGCCTAATCCGTAAATTTGCTCCTTGTGCATACCCACAAATAACGCCAGTAAACCAAGCATTAGGTAATCATAACACTTCAAACTCAATTTCTGTTTTCTGTCTGCATTTTTTTTAAATTGATTAGGAGGAGCTGTTTAGGTATCAAAAATCCGTTCACAGCATCATCATCATTTTACCAGAAAAAAAAACAGCCAGCTGCGATATTATTCTCCGAATTCATTAAGATGATTTTTTCAACGCGCCTGTAGCAACAATGCCAAGATATTTGCATAATTTAATCGTTTCTATTTTTTTTGGATTCCATTTTATTTTCCAGTGCTCACCAACATTTGTAGTCATATAGGATTTTCGTTCGTTCTACTTTCAATCGCAAGGATTTACTACGCTCGCAAGGCAATTTCTTGGGACCCCTTTGATACTCAGAATGAACAATCGCATTGTGCTCATCATGTGGAAACATTTCCTGGTTAGGGAAGAAAATTCCCACATACTCGCACCCATAGTTTTCTTGTGTCTAAAACTACCACAATCTGTTTAGAGATCTATGGAGTTTGTTGTGCCTGTAAGAATACATCCTCCCTTGATCTAATACGAGGCAACAAGTAGAATAACATTTCATACTTCCTGTATGTCAAGTTCATAGAAAAAATTTGAGATGAAACGAACATAGCTAAGGGTGTTTAAAAGATACAAAGTCTTTGCACTCTACTTTACAAAAAAAAAGAAATTTTGTCACCACCATCTACAGAGGATATCAGATAGCATTGACAAAGATATATTTTGCTGTCTCATCGGTAACGGCTGCGACTAGCCTGGATAGAAGAACTTAAGTGAAGTAAGTCATTTGAGACTGTCATTAGTGTCATTAGTAAGCTGATCGGAATTTTATACACGTTCGATTAATAACCTTCAGATATCGAATGTGTCGCACCGTTCTTAAAGGGGTTATGGAATTACCATATCACAATAGGGTGCAATAGACATTTTCTTACATGAACCGTTTGAATGACCTTTGGCAAGATAATTTTATATCCTAATCCATGCCCAAGGTCGAAGGGGATGTTTGTGTGTGGATGCGTACATTTAATTAAAATAAATTGATTCGATTGAAAAGAGCAGTAAATTATTCCTGAAGGTAGATACATATAGGGTAACTACAGTACCAATGCCATTATTAATAAAAAGTGTCGTGGTAATCACTGTCAGTCAGTTCCAAATCGACGTTTTATGGGAATCATTCAAATATACAATCAAGAGCCCCAGATATAACATTCAATATAACATTCTCTGAACAAAATTGGAAAAGTTGAGCGACATAATTTATTCGGCATGTAAGACAAAAGAGTCCATATGCAAACTCCGCACATTTTTGAGAAGCAAATGTGAAGAAATTGAGAATTTCCAATGGGTAGAAGATCTCAGTTTGACAATTGAGTATGTTATTATTGCGGCGCACTGCAAGGAAGTGTTCTTTTTTTAGAATATGGCATAAACTTTGCTACGTTCACCGATGACACCGATATTCTAGCAGTAGATAAAACTATTGATGAATGAATGGACTGGCGGATCACCTTCAGCAAAACTAAATCTGAACATGCGGGACCTTTCACTGGAAAGTAACCTTCCATAAGATTAAAATTCGTGATAGAAAAATTACTTGATAAGTTTTATCGTAGTTGCTTATTTATTACTTTTAGCAGGAAATGAGTGTAAGAACAAGTATGTGCTGTTAATATGAAAAGACAGACAACGTCGATGAATTGTACGGTTACCGAACTTTGTCCTTCTTGTCTCCGCTATTAACTCTAATAACAACATATCGTCAGAAAATTAACGAAGAATTACAATTGCCATCATCTGTTTCTCTGGGGTAAGAAGTCAATTTAGCAATAAAGCCCTCACTTGAACTACCAAGCAGATCCTATACAAGTCAATGATCATCCCAGTCCTGCTCTACTGCCCTAAAGCAGTACCGCAAAAAGTGAATGAAGAATCCTTGGTCATTTTAAACTAAAATTTAATCGAAAAATGTTCGGTCTAGTTTGAGTTAAAAGGCTATGAAGACAAAGATTCAACCACGAACTATACGTGCTGTACAGCAACATATACCTGGTCAACAGACTCCGGATTGGACGATTAAGATATCTAGGACATGTAAAACGAATGGATACCAATACTCCAGCTCGCAGAGTCTTCGATTTCCAGAAAGACCACGGACGCAGTAGAGGAAGACCTCGCCTTAAATAAATTGCGCAACTGAAAGCAGTTAGTTAATAAGACAGAAATACAATTTTTTTGACAACAGGCTCGTTAGTAACTAGGGCCTAGATTTTTTCTCACAAACATTCATATGTGCGTGTGTACTTCTTGCACGATGGCGGGACCTCCTGTTTTATGCCGAATCCGGCTAAGTTGAGATCAGCTTTTCTTGACAATTGATACTACTCGAATGATTTGTCAGATTATCACAAGAGGAGTGCCAGTGAAAAATCATTTAGGTGCTGATACGGCTGAGAATCGAACCCAGACCTTCTGCGGGGCAGTTCATCACACTAACCATCGCACCACTAAGCCCGTCAGCCGGTTATCTAAGGACTGGGCTAATTGAAAAGGCATGTTGGTTGAGGCCCATGATCATTGCGAACTCTAGCGCCACATAAGAAGAAGAAAAAGTAGTAATATGAAGAGAGTCAACTTGGATCGGCGTTCACTTGCAAATCCACGGTATTGAAACTTTTACCCCACTCATCCATTGTCATTCGATAAGATGTGACTTGGTAAACACAAAGGCGTACGTATGGAGAAAGTAAGTAAGAATTGACGATTAACTCATCAAAGTTGTTGGATTAACTCAGAATTCAAATGGACTGAAAAACATGCTTCTCCCAAGTTAGTTCGAGGTTTATCCTAAAACTGCCAACAATGAAGGCACCGTGTCAAATCGCCCAAAATGTTGTAAAAGAAGTTTAGCAGCAGCTTTTGTTGTTTTTTTTTACGTTTTGACACTGTTCCTTGAATGAGGTCTACTAAATACTAACCATTGTAACCGCTTTATAAGAAAACCAGCTTTTTAAAAAGAAGAACCTAAACTTGGAAGATATAGAGATCTGACACCCCAGAAATGATATTTAGAATGTTTTACTTAAATAGAGAACTCCAAACCCAGGGATACAATCCCTTCGACGGACTATGGGGAGTAAAGCTTCTAATTGAGAAAGGTAAGCCTTAATGCATTCCAGTGTTTATTGAAATTCTATCTAAATATGTATATTCCATCCACCATAACTTGAAGAGATCTG
This sequence comes from Rhingia campestris, assembly GCA_932526625.1. Taxonomy (NCBI): domain Eukaryota; kingdom Metazoa; phylum Arthropoda; class Insecta; order Diptera; family Syrphidae; genus Rhingia; species Rhingia campestris. The sequence continues at coordinate 65,958,602 of OW052182.1, forward strand.
TCCTTCATAAAATATATAGTCACAGCGAATTCAGGCAGTCCCTATTCTGTTAGTTCTCTGTTCGAAATGGGTCATGAAAGGGTCCCAGTTGAACGTTTCTTTAAAAACCCATTTTATTCATCGCTTTTAACAATTACTAGATTAAAAAAAATCAAATATCTAAATAATTCCGAGATTTTTGATTCTCTGAGTTTTGATGGGATTTTTATGCTAAACCTCGTTTTGTATTTCATTTCCCGAAACTACACCCATTGCCACTTATGATACGCATAGCTCCATGAAGACCTGCATCTGGATTTTCGTTTTCTAAAATGAAATTCATCAAACTACTCATACCATGTCCATGTCTATCCGTAACAACAAAAGATCCACGTATATTTTAATGGCATCTAATTTTCTGTGTTTTTGTTTGGATTTCCTTTGTAATTAACGGCCATAAAAGTGTTACGCCCCATTCCCAAGGATTTAGTGGTATGTTATTATGAATTCATGAGTTAATTCCTTTTTTTTGTTATTTTGTATCACCAGTCACCACAATATAATGACCGACCGGGCAGGGGTTAGACGATTCAAAACTCGAGTTGAATCGATAGACTATAAAATTTTGCAAGTGTTTCATGTGAGTATTATACAGTTATACGCCCATAAATTAGCATATTTAGTGAAGTTTTATGTCCATACATATAAGTAAAAGTATTTATGTGCTCGGTAATATTTTTCAAGGTTACTTTTGTGAATTTGCAAACACAGAAATGGCAGATAGTTTCTGGAATTTTGTGTGGTTTATTGACACATGTATGTAGGTATATCATTTGAAATTTAATATAGCCGTAAATATTGGACAAATTCCTAGGAAATATTTTTTTTTAACTTTTTTATTAATTCTTAATTTATGAGAAATAAAAGGATACACAGGGTGGGCCAAATAAGACCAAAGTTAACGAACAGCCTATTGTGTGCTTGCTTAGTTACTTACTTAAACAGCGCTACAGTCCGGAATGAACCTGGGCCTCAACCAACATTCCTCTCACATTGGCCTAGTCCATAGATAACTGCTTCTAGTTGCGCACTTCAAGTTCGTTAAGATCAGTTTCTTTTTTTACACGCCCCTCCTCTGCGTCCGACGTCTAACAGCGAATTTAAGAATCTGCTAGCCGAAGTATTGGTGTCCATTCGCTGTACATTCCCTAGCTATCTTAAACGTTCAATGCGGAGTTTTTGACTAGGGTTATGTCGCTGTACAGTTCGTGGTTGAATTTTCTTCTCCATAGCCCGTCACCGCAAACGGGACCAATGGTTTTTCGAAGAATGTTGGTCTTAAAACTACCAAGGATTTGTTTATTCACTTTTGATATGGTCATGGCTTCAGCACCGTGGAGCAGGACTGAGATGATCAGGGTCTTATATAGGATCTACTTAGTAGTTCGAGTGAGGGCTTTATTACTATAAATTGCCGTCTTAGCCCAAAGAAACAGCGGTACGCAAGAGTAATTCTTCGTTTAATTTCTGACGAGATGTTGTGGTCAGAGTACATAGCGGAGCCGAGGTAGAAAATGTCCCATACTACCGCAAAGTTGTATCTGTCAGCATATACCTATTCCTCCCCTTATTCAATACTAAACCCATTGTAGCCGCTTCCTTCTCTATAGCAAACTTGGTATGACATCATGTTGAGTCCGACCAATGATGTCAATATCGTCGGCGTATGCTAGTAGTTGCTCCGATTTATGGAACATTGTGCCTCTGGTGTTGGCTTTGGAGTTTTGCACAATCCTCTCAAGAATTAGATTAAATAAGTTATATGACAGTGCATTGCCTTGCTTAAATCAAATGTTTTGGTGAGATCGTTTCTGAATGTGATGGGGCAGTGAGAATTCTTCATCCTCATCCTGCACAGACGGACGATTTTGATCGGTATACCAAAACTAGACATGGCTCTGCATAGTTCGTCTCTATTAATGCTGTGGTATGCGGCATTGAAATCGATAAATAGGTGCTGGGTATCAATTTGGACTTCTTGTTTTTTTTTCTCCAGGATCTGCCGAAGTGTAAAGATTTGATCATTTGTGGACTTTCCTGGCCTAAAACCACACTGATATGGGCCGATCAGGTTGTTGGCAAACGGTTTCAAGCGTTCACGTATTACGACAGATAGGATCTTGTAGGTTGAGAGGGTCTCCTTTTGTTACTACTCTATGTTACTTAATAAAAATACGCAAAACTATAATAAAACTTTAGATCTGTCATGCCTTAGAATGCCGGGCTATATTTTTCAAAAAAATGATTTCTAGATAATAGTCTTTCCTCTTGACAACTTTAGCAAATAATGCAGAGGTCTTTTTCTCTTATGATAACTATCATCACTTGCCATTTGACGTGCGCATACCGACACACGATATTCCTAGACACTCCCTCACTGTGTAACAATTTAACATGCAACCAAAATGTGCCTCATACGGCTTGTAAAAAGGTATGTTTTACATTTCAGATCAGCCTATTTAATAGAAAAAAATCCTTTTTAAGTTCGTGCCCAATGAGCGATGTTTTGAGTTCAAAATGCTGGACATGTCGAGAAGAGTAATCAAAACGATGATCATGGGACATAATGGAATCCGAAACAAAATGGCAACAGACTGGGGCATTGCCAATATGAATATTCTGGTACATATATGCTTTAAATTTTAAAGTTCATCAAAACGTTAACAAAAGGTTATCCACCTAATTGCAGCACTGGAGCAGAGAGTTGGAAAGGCTGTCAAAGTACTATCTTATGGACTGCATGGCCAAGCGAGATGTGTGTGATTTTTTGGGTAGCGTTTGTCAAAATTGTAGTTTTCTGAAACATTCATTCCTGATCAAACTAAGTTCGTTTTTTATAAAGTGAAAAAGGATGTTACTATTGGACACAATTACTACTTTTCAAAGGCACCACCTAGTACAAGATGGGCAGGACGTGCTATCAGATCTTGGTATTTTGAGTTGGGCTATGAAATCAAAACCTGGCAGCAGTTCATGGATGCTCGAAATAGGAATACCTCTTTCACGGAGTTTACCCAAATGATATGGCCCACAACAGAGTTCGTTGGTTGCGCTGCAGCAGAGTATGTAAAAGTGTTTGTTCCAACAATTTTTTGATAAAAAAATGTTGTAGAATGTTTGACGGATATTTAGCAACGTGTTATTATCACCCGGCGATCACTAAAAGGTGGGCAGACTTTGCTTTGGGAAAAGGCTGCGCGAAGTGTTCTGACGACCGTCCAACTTGTTCACGAGATTTTACCAAACTTTGTGGATTGGGTAAGAAATGAAATGACGATTGTTTTTTATGAGAGGGAGTATGTATTTTAACGGGATTACATATTTTTATACATGGAGAATCGGTTAGTTGAACCTGTAGAGGGATTAATATAATGCCTATCTGTACTTATAGGTAAGATTATGGCGTACCGGTAGGAAAAAACAATTCGTTTCTGAATCGTATATCTCAAGCGGGAAATTGAAATATATTTAACTTCACCATATAAATTCACGTTTGGGATTATTTTTTTTGCATCTCTATCAGCGTTGCTTATGTGCCATAGCGCATTAAAATTATTGTATGGTACTTTATTATGAAAAACATTTTATGCCTTTTAAATTTTCCTTATATGTGCACCCCAAAAGCTGGAGACCATAATTATGCCCATATCGGCTTAAGTATCTGTTTATAATGCATATTTGGAAATATACTGAGAAACAGGAGTATAAGAAATTATTAAATTCATCGAATTTTTTCTCGACCTAATTTGGTGTCAAGAGTCATTCCTTTCGAGTAGAAAAATAATGGATAGTACTAGCAGGAGACATATGGCATTACATGTAAATATGGAGACATTAATGTAAAATCTCCACCAATTATTAATAAAAATTGTTGATAAACATTTTTGTTGAATAGGTCATTATTTCAAAGTTAAATAGCTATAAGCTATTCATCTAGCGAAAGTTTATCACATAATAAAAAATCATCAAGTAATAGAATGTCATAATGAAATTTTCTGATTCACCAAAAAACGGAACAAAATTAAATTGGTTACTTTTTAAATTTTCAGATATACCATATGACAATGGACGAGATCCCGTTGTGCAAGTAAAAACATTAACATTCTTGCTGTTTTTGTATATTATTTATATAATTGGAAATTGATATAGTTCTAAAATAAACTACATATAATATTAATTAATAATATTAATGAAAATAGTTTCTCTAATAATGTCTCTGTTTTAGTACTAATAAGGGCTTTTTCAATAGGGACGTAACCAGTTTTGTATTTCAATAAAAACTCACTAAACTTTGTTTATGATCTGTCAATGTCAAGCGTCAGTCAAGAAGAACGAGCAATATTTGGAAATTATAATACATTTCCAGCTGATATCGAAGATAGGTTAGGTTAGAGTGGCTGCCAGCGAGTTCGCCAGCACAGTTAGTCCATTTGTGGTCCATTGTGATACCACGTGTACATGTCCATTCTCCTTGTTAGCTGAGATTTTGGAAGTAGAAAGCTCCAAGATGGAGCTTTCTTTTGTTTGATAGGCCTGGGCAAAGGAGATAAAATATTGTTTCTTCTTCCATGAAGCTCCTACAGATGTCGTTTGAGTCGAGGTCTAACCTTTCTAAAACAGTGTCCAGTGATGACACCTATAGTGGCGCTTATGTATGCATGTAGCGATACCAGTGCACCCGTGTCAGTTACAACTGGTAATTAAGTCCCATGTCATCATCAGCCTTAGAGTTCTCTGGAATGTCACTATGCCCAGGCACCCAGCATAGGTAAATGTTAAACTGCTTTGAATTTTCCTGTAGAGATGAGCGGCAATCTAGTGTTGTCTTTGAATTTGTTAAGACTGATTCCAGGGATTTGATGACCGCTTGGCTGTCCGAAAAATGTTTATATCCTTAACAGATATTACATTCTCTTTCTGTCATGATAAGGCTTCTTTGATTGCCATGAAGAAGACAAAAAGATAGGCTGAGATTTAGCATGTCGGAGAAGACACCAGCACAAACTCCATCATTCGTTTTGTAGACATCGTTTTAAAAATGGATCGATACAGTATGCACAGGTTCGTTACTCTACCATGACGATCTGTCATAATCATAATCATAATATGATTTTGGGATAAACCATATTATAAACCAAATCATATTATGGCTCTACACAGCCATAACCAAACCAATTGTCACATATGCAGCTCCCGCATGGTTGCAAAAAAACAAAACAAAAGTCAACACAAGACAAACTCAATAAACTTCAAAGACTAGCTTGGGTATGCACTACTAGCGCAGCCATGACAAATGCTTTCATGTTCATATCTGATAATGCCAATAACTCCAAGTTAATCAATCCTGAAATTGTTTTGAAACTGAATAAAGATGAAATACTTGGAAACACCATGACAAATAACTTTTTACCCAAATTCAACTTCAGCTAAAACTTCAAGGTAAAATAACCAAATCGTCAGAATTGGGAACAGAACAAACCAACAGTTGGCAACGATTCTCATGTATGGTACACAGATCGATCAAAAACAAATGAAGGAGTTGGAGCTGGAACATACGGTGATAAAACAAAAACATTCATCTACACAAGCATGGACAAATGTAACTCCGTATTTTAAGCAGAAATCTGTGCTGCAGAATTATGTCTCAAAGAAAATCTAAATAATTCCATAACATACAAGAACATATATATATTTTCTCTGATAGCAAAGCAGCACTCCTAGCCTTACAAAGTTACGAGGTAACACCAAAACATGTATGGGATTGCCCACAAATACTCACATTGCTAGCCAGGAGAAACAGAGTACATCTTATCTGGGTGCCAGGACACAGTGGACACGTAGGCAACGAAATAGCAAATATACTTGCCAGAAAAGGATCGGCATCAACTTGTATGATGCCAAGACCATTCTGTGGACTACCCATCAGAACTGCTTAATTCGATATTAAAACATGGCTGAAAAACAGTGCCAATCATTACATGACTAATATTGAAGGTAACCGACAAGCCAAAATGTTCATGCAAAACACTTAGCACACAAGAACGATACTCTTACATTTAACTAGGAGTCAGATTCGAACAGTCACAGGGTTCCTTACTGGACATTGTCAAGTCAAAAAATACCTAATGACTATACAACGAGGACGAAGCATCAGCAGAACACATCCTGTGTCACTGTAACTGCCTAATCAGATTACGTCAACACTAACTAGGTAAACACTACCTTGAGGCAGAGAACATATCTAACAGCCCACTCAAAGATCTACTAGGATTCATCACAAAGTCCCGTATCATAACTGAGCTCTAATTGGAGTAAATCACAATAGGCCCAAATTTGGCCGCAGTGATATGGTAACTCGATTCCAACTCCCTAATCCAATCTAATCTAAGGGTTTAATCGGTATTTTCAGGAATATTTGTATGTTCATTTAGAATTTTTGTGAGGCCAATTTGTATATTTGACGACTGGTGGATGGCTGAGTTAGCTGACATTTCCTTGCCGAAAATATCTAGGGGTAGTAGGTGAAAAGTCCTATTTTATTTTTTCATCGATCCGGCCATGTTGGAAGACTATTTTTGGCCAGAAGTGGTCATTTCAGATTTTGATTTAAAATTTAAATATGTTCGTTCCAAATGGAACAAAATTTCAGATTGATTGTAATACCATATTACCTAGGGGTATTTTAGTTTTGATACATAGTTTGTAATATAGTGTATATGGATTGATTCAGAATCGCTAGTTGATCAAATAAAGTCGACCTTTCGCATTATAACAACAACTTGGTGCAACTCATAAAGTTCGCTTTCCTCGCATGAGAAAAAAAATCAATTTTTTTTCTGGCAACAGCGTTTTTAGTACCCAGGACATAGCTTTTTCTCACAACCATTCATGTATGCATGTGTACTACTTGCACGATGACGGGACCTAATTTGAGATAAGCTTTTCTTGATAATTAATATAACTCTGATGCTTTTTTAGTTCGTAGCGAGTGGAGGACCAATAAAAATACATTTTAAGTATTAATGCGACTGGGGATCGAACACAGACGCATGCAGGACCAAAAATTCGACTAAAAATTGATCGTTTCTAAGCCTTGCTCCGTTTTCTGTTTGTTTTAAAGTATTACTGATAAGATTATGTCCCGGTAGATCAGTCATTTGGACTTTCAAGTAAGCAGTTTTGGGCCCAAATGTTTCACTAAACTAAATAGCATCAGTTTCCTTCATATCTCCACTAAAGTGTCATTAGTGGTGTTGATGTTGACTCCGAGGACTACCTCAAAATTTTTGCTATCAACAGTGACATCTTTGTATCCCAGTAGCTGGACCGGTTTGTTAAATATAGTGCATTCTGTTCCAACCTAAGAATATAAAATAGCATGATAGGACATCTCCCAATCGGAATCCGGTACCTGTTTGCATGCTATGATTCACAAATTAAACGCTGCATCTTCCAGTGCCAGGAGTGACAGTTATCAATTTTGATGAATCCTAAATTTAACTTAAAGTCGATGAAAAGAGGATGCATCTAGATTTGAAACTCGTTGATCATATCCAGAATTGCCTCAGTATAAACATTTGATCTATGGATAATCTTCCGGGCTGGAAGGCAACTTGGTACGTGCCGATAATTGTTCTGCAGAAAGGTTTCCACAGTACCTTTGATAGGATATCGTATGCGATATTATAAAGTGATATGCATCGATAGTTGGTCCAAGTTATGGGATCGTCTTTCTTCTAGATGTGACATATGGAGCTGATATTCTAGTCATTGGGCATGCTTCCATTCATCGATTCTATAAAGCATTCATTTTTACTCTCACTATTTAATGTTGATTTGCTGTAAAATAATAAGCACACATAAAAAATTATTTGGTTTTAACGGCCCATACATGGTCCCAAACCTAGCTTAACTTCTCCCTTTATTTGTGTGTTTATTTCTGCCCCAAAAAAGAGGACCTCCTGTTAGACGCCTAATTCGGACGGCAAATTTCAGAAGCTTATTATGACAATGCTACACTCTTAGATGTTTGTTAGATTTTCGCAAGAGATGGAGCAATTAAAAAAAATAGGTGTTATCAGTTCCACTGTAAACACTGTGTTTAGTTGTCCAACGCACTAACCACTAGGCTACTGCACCCACAAGAAGCATACTTATCGCTTTAAAGGTTACGGAATTAGTACTTAGGACGACTTTAAGGTCTCGGGAATAACCGTATCGTGTACATAATATGAGATATTTTTAAAATATAATAGAAAAATTCTACCTTTAATTTTCATACAAAGATTTTTAATTCTATCCTCCCTGACCAATTTCGTTTTTTCTGTCTTAATTAGATAACTAACTGGTTCTCTACAAACAAAAATATTTTGCGTTTATTAATGTTTTTGAGCAAAGGGCATAGATCGAGGGGGTCAAGTGGGAAGAAACCACCCACTTCAACGAAATCACCTTTACAAAAGTTGTAAATGTACAAAATACGATTCCAGCCTAAGATTATCTACCAAAGGCGATATATACCATATCGGTTATTAAAAATCATGTATCTTTTGTTTTAAAAAATGATGAACCTTTTTTTTTATCTGATAGTATAAGTTGCCACCAAAATGCAATTAGCCAAAAAAAACGGAAGGCCTTACAAACATAAACTTCATATGACAAAACGCACTATCGCCATCTGTTGTAAGTCAAATCCAAAACAGCTAAAATACAACTAGACAAACAGAGGGACCTTGGCTTTCAATGCCTTGTCATAAAAATGGTCTATAAGGCAATAAAATATTCCTTATAATGTTACAAACTATGTGCTGATACGAATGTAGCCATTAGGATGGGCGTCATAAAGCAGATACATTCAACAGATTTTTATTAATTTCCACTTCCAGTTATAATGCAAATGTGTACACCATAATGTTGGGACTACTCTGAAATACCCATGCCCATCGACAGCTTCTCTTCGAGCTCGATCATAGTAAGCATACATTTCCTATCACTCGATTAAACTGATCAGAAAATGCTTGAATTTTATGAATTTACGGCCCATCGTTAGGGTCTATCTCTGCTGTTCGGAAATCTATATCCCGCTGTGATGGTAGCTGCTGGTCGTAGTATAATTTTTCTATGAAAACTAATTGATTGACCAGTAGTTATTCGTTTCCCTGACCGGTTTAGTCGAATAATAATCTCATAAGATTGGACTGCATAGGAATAGTGTACCTTAACCTCTTTTCGACTCTTTGCAGAACTTCATTTGAAGTGTCAGTAGACGCTCATGGTAAAGAGTAAATACCTATCAATCATCTTCGACTTGAAGGATAATGATTAATCCCTTGCATGGCAGAAAAGGTACTCCACACGTCGCGTCGTAACCGTTGTAGATCCGAATTTGTCAATATGCGCGGTCTAATCACATTTTGATGCTACTCTCATCGCACTGTCAATAATTTTAATGTAGGTACTTACGGCTTGCGTATTGACATTTGAGATTTCAGGTATTGGGCACGCATAAATTGACACATACCTAGGATTAAAATTGGGACCTCAAACACACCCTCAAATGTGTTTTCTCATCGATGACAATACATCAATTTAAATGGATTTCCTTTGATGAGGTGCGAGTATATCATTCAAAGGAAAGCGTTCGAGTGTTATTAATAATTGTAAGTGTAACTATGGAGGAGTATCTATATACTCATGGAGTCGCTCTCCGTGAGAGTTTCTTCTCCAAAGCGCAGTTTATGTGTTTAATGGGATTAAGGTGTCAGCTTTGAGTCTTGAGATAATGTGAAGCGGTATTTTTAAATGAATCTCAAAGGAAAACGATTGATTGGTGAATTATATTGAATCCAATGTCAGAGGGCTTTTGTGTTTTTTTGTTGGTCAAAAGGTCATACGTCCACGAGTAACTATTGAGTGGTGACATCTTTTTTTCTTCTTGATTAGGATTTTTTTTAATCCATAATGGCTACAATATTTTTATTTAATTAAAAAAGCCGTCGAGGTGATGGTGACATCGCGATCTAGTGTATGCACTAGACATACATTGAATATGGAGCTATATAATTGGTTTTGCAAAGGGGTCTTACATGATCGATATATCGATGTTGAGAAGCATGTTGTAACAATTGAAGGATAAAAGAAGATAACTTTTGGATATTGACCCAAATTTCGACAAAAAAAATCATCTTTAACAATGAAGCCGATTTTTCATGAATGAATCCAGTCATCGGCTTTGACATCGATCAATGGGTCTTGGATTTCGATTGAGACTTCTAAGAGTTTGTTTCCAGGATTTATCGACGTGGGAAGATTTGATGAGTTGTGGACTTTTCTATAATAATATCACACTAAAACATTAAGCATACTACAGCAGAAGGAATCTTGTACAGGATCTCCTTCCTTCTCATTTTATAGTATATAATTCCGCAGAAAGATCGTCATTTCCATTAGCAAAGATATGGCTATCCTCACATTTTTTTCTTTGTGTAGATAACGGTTTTTGTTGACACCGCAAATATTGAATGTGCTGACTACTGGAGATTGCTCGCCATCGCCGCTTACCAATCTGCAGAAGTGGCTCTTTCATATTCATTTACATTTTACATTTTGGTAAAACTTACGATAACCATTCCTGAAGAGGAATCTCTCTTTATCTTTTCTTGTTCTTCTTTTTAACTATTTCTTTACTTAACTGTTTTCAGAGATGACTTATATTAGTACGAGTCCATTGTCTCTTTCTAGCTTTAAATTTCATCGAACAGTTGCCTACTTTTTCCCCGAAGAGTACCGATTAATTGAATTCTACCCTGAAGACTTGTTTCTTTCATGAGGTGTGTAGGCTGATGACATTGGACCATTTAAGGCTCGTGAAAGGGTAGCATATAGGCCTCCTAATATTCATATCTTCCCACTCATATTCATGAACCTGGTGGACCATATTTAGATTAATGAAAAAGAATGTTAAGTAAGGGAGTACTATCGTAAAAGAAATGAACCGTCTCCATGTATTTGAAATCTTTTCACGTGTCTTGTTTCTTGTTTGTCAAAAAAAGCAATCAAATGAAGACGACTTTAGATTTGGAAACTTCATAGAAACTTAGATGGACTAGAAAAAAGTGGATGGAAGCCAATTGATATAATAAACTCTAATTCTGGTTTAAAATAACAATTTGATTAGTTTGGCCACTTTCAAAGATCTCGATGTGTCCTTTTGAGTTGTAAGGTGTAGTAAAATGGTATCAGTTATTTTTTAGATAAAAATTAAGGCTTTAACATAGTTATAAATTATAGGATTGATAACTTTTTGCCATTATGAAATAACGCCTCTCACATGATAGCCCTTTAGATTCGATATAGAGCCATGTCTGGTTTTGGTGTACCGGCCAACCTCTTCCCCTGTTCAGGATTTAACTGGAGAATTAATTGGAGATAGATATTGGCTCAAGTCTACACGGACTATAGAGCCACTTTAGTAATGAAATATGTTAGTTTGTATGGGCAGCTGGTGGTCAGTTGAGTCGTCAAGCACGCATAGTCCTACATGTGCCCATAGAGATAAACATTAAGTTCCATAGGTAAACATGTAAGTAACTAAAGAGGTGACACAAGAATAAGTTACAAAACTGTGATGGTCACCTTACAAACCGATTTTGTTTATTGTGACTGTCACCTATCACAAATAACCTTAGCCTGACGAAAGCTCCTTAAAATATAGTAGTAGTAATTGGTATAAATATAATATAATAATAGTAATGTTTTGATGTCGAATGAAGCGCATTTCCATTTAAGTGGTTATATGTCAAGAAGCAAAACCTTAAACTGTGGACTGAAAAATATTTAAGCCCATATTTCTTCGAGAATGAGAATGAAACATCAGAAACGATTTCCGTTGATTCCTACAGAGCATCCTAATTTATGGTTCCAACAAGATAGAGAGACTGCGCACATTGCTAGAAAAACTATGGACCTCAGGGTGAAATTTTGGCCATCTGAATCACCAGATTTAAATACGTTCTACTTTTTTTCGCGATATTTAAAAGACAAAGTGTATGTTTATAAACCAGAGAATATTAAACAGCTAAAGCAGCAGTAATACGTGTCTAACATTGGTAGGTCTTATTTGGCCTACCCAGTAGTAGAAGTTGATACAAATTTAAGATTAAGTAATGTGAATTTATGTCCAAATCAAAAGTCAAATTGGAACCTATTTATTTATCTGAAACCAATTTTAGTGTATAGTGTCATATGAGACAATTTTATTACTCCGCCATTTGCAAACAAAACGAGTGGTGGGTGCACGACTGGGTCGTACGCAACTTTCTCTTTCACAGCAAGTTGGGCGTTAGATCTAATCATAAGCATTTTGATTATTGATGCTAAAATGATATAAATAATGTCGAAATGTATTTATACGAATTTTTACTCCAAAATTTGAAGGAATCGATGTCAATGTGAAAAATAATGATTTTCCGTTTTTGGCCAAAACTGAAAATTCCGTTTAGTAATAGTTGGGCTAAAACTAATTATGTGGAATTCTTCTTACTTCAAGCTGTAATAGTAGTATATATATTAAATTTCATTCAATTTGACACAATAGTTTGCGAGATATTAACCATTTTCTTTATATGGCCTAAATGACAAAATCCGTTATATGGATTTTCTCGAAAAAACTGGGTATGCAGTTTTGTTGGAACTAATATGGTTATAGTATATATAAAGTTTAATCAAAATCGTTAGAACCGTTTTCGAGAAAATTGAGGTTATGTGTAATTTTTATATGGCAGGTACCAGTTTTAACATGGCTAAAAGCAAACAAAAAAAATGGCCTAGAATTATGACCAAACCAAGCTTGGATACGAAGTTTGAAGAAAATCGGTCAAGCCGTTTAGGCTGGGGAGACCGTCACGGACAGACGGACCGACGGACCGACGGACGGAATTCCAAAAACCACTTTTTTAGGCTCCGCTATCATCGTAATGTTAGAATCAATCAAAATCTCGAGGTCGAAAATTTTCACGAAAACAATATCTATCTTTCTCTTTGTAAGAGAAAGTTAAAAATGACGCCAAACATCGACCTAATCTCTGGCGCGTAACGCTACAGCAAGTATCGCAATATTGGATAGATTACTATCAATTAATCCTTTCCAAACATTCTTCCTAACCGCACAATATCTATTGAAACCTCCTCACCAACCTGATCTCATTCGGTAAACCAAATCAATAATCAAGGGTCTGACAATATTGTTCGAACTTAGTGTGATACTCTGTACAGATATGCACATTTACCTCAATTAAAACATTGAATGCGATATTTATAGCTCGACTGCACTCGTATAGATCTCCTTTTACGCCTGTCAATATATTTATTTCCCGTATTTACTGTCACCATTACCGAAAGATACTTGCACTGCGTGAGAGTTCTTATCGTCGAACAAAAATCAAAGAAACGGCAACACAAAAAAAAGAAACCTTGCCTAGGATTACATTTTTTCTTCAGATACAGGTAGAAACATTGAAATTGTAAAGATTGTAAAATCGACAACTGACAACAAAAAAATCCATCTCGGATTGCTCACGTGAAATTAAATACACGTACACAGGTACACTATAGGCGGAAAGAATTTCTATTGTATCCTCGCTGTGTAGGTTCCTCCTGCACGATCCTTTTGTACCGTTACCCCCGGTTAGACCACCTGTGGCTCTGGCCATGGCTAAGCCGGCGCCGGCCGTGTCGGTGCGTATCATTGATAGCCATGAATTATTCCTTGCCCATGTAGAAGCGGGTTTTTCCTCAATTCCCACTGATATTTCATTTTAATTGCGACAGGTAGACATTAGACATGGATTAGGCGAGGCGAAGCTCATGGTGTTCGGGGTAATTAGGGGTGTCTGCGACCAAAGGGAACGTCGTATATGGGTACGAATATCGCCGCATGGATGTCGCAAAATTACTGAAAACAGGATAATGAGAGTGAACTCAAAGGAAGTTGAGTTTTAATTGCAAAATAATGGCAGCAAGGGTTTTTTTGCAGGAAATGCAAAAACGCACAATGGCGTGGTAAACATTTATTTTGAACGAAATGAGGATTGTAAAGGAGTTGTGAGCGCATTAATTATTCTGCAAGGATTCGATTTTACACAGTTCAAGTACGATTGATTTGGTGTGGAAAAAGTGATTTATTACCCAACCTATATACCCGACAGTCTTTGGATAGTTGTAGGTTTGTTTTTAAAAAGTCAGGCGACATTTCTTTTCATTCAGATTTCGAATCGTTTTACAAGGTTGAGTAGATACTTTCACTTAAAATATAGGGTACGTCAACCTACCCCAAAATTTACTTCTTTTGAGAAAATAAAAACTCATTTACTAAGGTCTCAAAAAGATTATGACTGACATACCTGTGACATCATCTAATGGTAGCCATAAACCAATAAAGAGCTGCATCTTCCAATACCCCTTTTTTAATATTAAGGAAATTAACGTTTTTAGGTGTGTTGTGTGACCAATATATATTACAGTTGCAAGGTTTATATGTGGCGGTAAGGCTTGAAGTTAAGAAATTGCACATCGAGCGCCCAAAGATCCAAGGCGTCGATGAAAGAAGATAGATAGAATGACGGTTTCGATTGGCGATTTTAATTGTTTTTTTTATAGGAAAACGTACATTCTGCTAAGAAGAAAATTATTTTGCTTCTGGATTTTAGCTCAGAAGGCAAAAACTCTTCCATTTTTTTACCAATGGAGAAAGCCAAAAATAAAGAAAAGCTTCTCACTTCAATTATGATACGAACAAAGGACATGACGTGATCGCTAATTCACTATTAGTTTAATTACATTTTTAATTTATTATTGGAGAAGTGAATAAATTTCTTTAAGAATCATTGCTTAGTTCTTATGTTATTTTTAAAATAACTACAATTTAATCGTCCGTCCAAATATATAAATAACACATCTGAAAACTGACTAAACCAGACCTATTTGGGTAGGAAACAAGTTCATAGCAGGCATGGTTATTTTACCAACAGAAAACTTCAGTAAACTGTATCCTACAGATATACACTACAGCGCTCGTCAAAGATGAATACCAGCATAAATAAATATGTCTCATCTATAGTTTTTCTTCTATAAATATTGTTTATGATTCTGACACTATAACATGCAATCATGCACAGTTTTGCTTTCGTCGATTCCGTTCCGGTTATTTCGATGTCACTCTGAAATGCTGAAATGCTAATTGTCGATAAATTCATGAAAATCGTCGAGGCCGACCGTCGTGTAAACACTGTTTCGATTTTCCAGGAGCTAAACATAGCAAACAAATAAGGCACTTATGGACCAAATTTTCATCATCAAATAATGCTGAATTAAAATAAAAATGTAACCATTTCTAAATCAGATAGTTACTGGCGATGAAAAATGGATCATAAACGATAACCTCAAGCGATAACGGTTGTGGTATAATCGCGATGACCCAGAGCAACGGAGTTCAGCTTGATTTGACAGCCAGAAAGTCTTGGTGTGTTGAGCTCCTTTCATACAGCAAAACTATTAATTACAACATGTACAGTCAACAATTAGACAGTCTGAAGCTCCCAGATTTGGTTAATAGGAGGGGATTTTGTTTCATCAGGACAATGTCAAGCCGAGGTTTATTTCTCTAACCAGCAAGAAACCCTTTGTTTGTTGAAAAATTCCGACAGAAGATCACAACCAAAAACGAGGCCTATAAGGCAAGGCTGGAGATGAACCGGAGAACTGCCATTGAGCATTACAGGCAGAGAAGGAGGGAAGAACATTGGCTTTAAGATAGAAGAAGAAATAGTAAGAAAAGCGTGTGATCGTAGACATAAAGAGGTGCCACTCCACGCAAGCTTAACAAATAGTATAACGACAGACTCAGGGATGCAAGGCAAGAACAGAATCCAGTCGAGATGAACAATGAAACATTGTAGTTGAGATACAGTCGATGATAAGAATATGGAATAACCGCTTCTACAAACTTTTGAACGGCGAACAATCTTCCGCTGCCAGGTAGAACGAACCCATACTATGTGAACGCCTAAAACAGTTCACAAACAACCTGACCGGTCCTAATCAGTGTGGTTTAAGGTCAGGAAAGTCAACCACTGATCAAATCTTCACACTTCGGAAGATCCTGGAAAAACGCAAGAAATCCAAATCGACACCCACAAAAGCCGCATACGACAGCAATAATAGAGACTAACTATACAGACCCATGTCTAGTTTTGGAATACCGCTCAAACTGGTCCGTCTGTGTCATCCTTGACAATGTCGAATTCTCGCTACTTCATCAGGGTCGACAACGACCTCACCGAAACATTCAATGAAAAAAAAGGATTTATGCAGCCATGTAACATCTTTTACGTAATTCTTGAAAGGTCTGGGAAAAACTTCCGAGACAACACCAGAATACGTTGACGATATTGACATCATTTATCGGACTCAAAGTTATTTCACAGCCACGTTTGCTCACATAGTGAATGAAGCGTCAAAAATGGGATTAGCAGTAAATGAAGATAAGATCAAATATATGCTATTTCAACACGAAAAGACACACAACATCTACGAATTGGTCCGAACATCACCATTAACAGCAATACCTTTGAGGTAATACGGAATTTGTCTACTTCCGCTCCGCTATTAATCCTGACAATATCATTTCGTCAGAAATAAAAGTAAATAGTAGAGTAGAGAGGATGAAGACATCCTTGGTCATTTTGAGCCAACAATTCTTCGAAGAATCTTCGGTCCCGTTTGCGTTGATGGGGTAGGGGGATGAAGATTAAAACACGAACTATACGAGCTTTATATGTGCTTGACACGAGATGGCGCATTCGAACTTTATAAATTCTTATTTGTGAAAGAAAGAAATTGATAATAATATGTTCTAAACAAAACTTTCTATTTGATTACAAAAAGTCATAATCCTAAACTATTTTGTTTATTGTTTTCAATAACTTTGGTATTCTAAATAAAAAAACGTTATTATATCGAAAAACAATAGGAATGCCCTCATAACTTCATATTTTATTAAACAAAGTGAAATTTAACGTTTAAAATATTCAGTTTATGCATTGCATTTGG
Organism: Rhingia campestris; assembly: GCA_932526625.1. Classification (NCBI taxonomy): domain Eukaryota; kingdom Metazoa; phylum Arthropoda; class Insecta; order Diptera; family Syrphidae; genus Rhingia; species Rhingia campestris. The sequence continues at coordinate 65,975,747 of OW052182.1, forward strand.
ATCAAAACTATTTACAATCCTCATTAATTTTTGCTATTCATCGTAACACGTATAACCTTAAGGATGTCAGGATCTAAAATGTTGTTCTTTTCCATCTCTTCCACTTCTTTGGATTTAATCGATCTAGATGAATTACAGCTCTCCATTGCAACAAAACTAAAATCATGATCACTATCCGTCGTTTGGAAATTGCTGTAGTTGAACAAATCACAAACGCATTGACAACAATCTGTCAGCCTTATTTGAATTCCATTCTGCAACAACTGAAGTTCGTCTTCGGGATCAATATCGAATTGCTCAGCATCTGCTTTTGGGGTACTACCACTGCCCACTTCGAAACCACGAACAAGAAAGTCATTCTCCAAGTCTTTTTCATCTTTGTGGTAGATCTTCTGAACGCGCTTAAAATGAACGCAATACAATGGCATACGATGAGGTGATTTCACAATTTTCTTGGTTTCTTTGGTGTAAAGTTCATTATCCAAGTTCAATGAGACAACTCGCAGCTCCGGTGATCTAGTATGCAGAAGAAAGATTAAAATTAGACCATATATTAGCAATTAATGTAAATTAATATTTTCATTTTCAAATTAAAAAAAAAACACACTGACAACCTTATTAATAAACGCTGATTAGCTATTCAGTGACTAACTTTTGACATTTGCGCGGGTGTTTCTTATGGGGAAAACTGTTAAGTTTGCCATTGATTAGCTAATCAATGTTGTTCCGGATTTCAGATTTAGTAAAATACTTAGACGAAACTCGGTTCTCATTGATCAAAATGGTTGATTGACCAATGAGAACAGAGTTTCATCTAAGATTGGTTAAGGCATGAGTTCCTGCCGGCTATAGTGCTACTTAAGTTCATGTCGATAGTCAGCAGTCAACAGATTGAGCTAGGATCATGTACAAAGGGCTACTAACTTTATAGTTTTAGTCGATGAAAATATGATGAGTCCTGACTTGAAACTCGTTGGTTTTTTCCAGGATTCAGATAACAAATTTGGTCGATCGATTGGAACTGTGGAGCCTTGAGCCACACGTTGGATAAGCATTGGTAGTTTCAGTAATAGCGTAATTTATTATCCATCCTGGCTTCAATATTCGAAGACTTTCGCTTACACTCGGACTTGCAGTTTTATTTACTGACTCCTTCTATACTGGGGGTTAATTCTTCGTTTACTGGATGAGGGCGGGTTTCTTGTTCAGCTGGGAAGCTGTTTGGTTTTCTTTTATACGCAAGATATTTTTCACTTCCCTTCTTTTATATGCTAAACTTCTGCCACTCTACTTGCAAGCATTAATACACCACGAGTGGTTGGTGAATTAGGCCGAGCCTATATAAAATGATCAAATTTAACATTTCCCTAATGTGCCTCTCATAATTCCTTTCTTATTCCCCCTTCGGGTGGTTTGCAAATCGTACTCATATCATATGGTACGTCCAGGATGTCAGAAAATACCGCTTTTTTAGTGTACTCAATCTCGCCGATATGGGCATGTCCAAATATGAGAATCACTCTTGACCGAAGTCAAGTATTTTCCTATTTGTAAATTCTGCATTGCTGATCCTTTTCATAATATTTTCTGAATCGCGGCAATATCTGCCTTCGCAAGAGAACAGATTTAAATTTGTGAGTAACTACCGCGGTATACATCGTGTGCACGTTTTTGATCTGGTTGAAATTTAAGGGGATCCGTTTCCCAAGGTTATTGCATCTCTCATAAGAATGTATTTTTTATGTGGTTATTCTGGAAGGTTAGTTCCAATTTGTTATCTCCCTGGAATGTGTACCATCATTATCCACTATGAACGCTGCAGTTGGCTTTTCGACTCATAAAGTCATACACCAGCATTTTTAAGGGTTCTTAAATGCCCTTGATACTTCTAGATGTCCTGTTTCGTTGTTCACTTCGTATAGTCTAAATACGACTGTAGACGTCACCGTTAAGGGTAGGTGTCCCAGACCGACCAACTCAAATTTCATGTAAATGCATTTGAATGTGTTGGTAAGCTCTCTTTAATTTTACTCATGTGCTCTTTGCTTCAACGCAAACGAAAACTGAAGGAAAAGACAAAAAGTAGCAAGCGCAGACTAATATTACATATACCTACCTACCTACATATGCAATATACAGACACCAAGCAAATAACTTGAAAACAAATATGGAAAGAGAAGGAAAAAAATCAAGTTGAGGGTTGGTTTGGTGTACATATTTTGTTTTGTAATTTTCTTTCAGATTTGGTGTGAATGTGAATATGTATTGTGAAAAAATAATAAAATGATAAAATTGTTGCTGGCTGCCGCGCAGCGAGGTGTAAAAGCAGTTTTTGAGGTTTTCATTGTATATCTTATAAAAAAATGTGTAAACCTTACCTAGGTTAACTTTTTTCTTAATTTATGAGATGTAGGAAAACACTTGTTTGGATGAAAATTCGATTACTCAAATAATAGGACGGTAGACAATAGTGCTACTGATTCTCGTCGCAACAATAGTAGGATGAAATTTTTCAAATCAAATAACAAAAAATGATAGATATTTATCTAGGTAATTGTCACCCCATCTTCTATCAATGCTCGTTATGAAGGTACCTAAGCACCTTATATAAAAAAAAGAAGTTTACGAAAGTTAATTTTACCGCTATAATTAATTTTTGTTGGTTCAAGGTGTCAAATTCACCAAACAAATACTATTTGAGTCGAATTTTAAAGTAAAGTAAAGTTGTTTACTTGGTGTGCTCACGCTGTGATTGCTGGTCTTAGTAAATTCGGTAAACGCTCTTTTCGAATTAAATTGTACAACGGCTAACGCACACCTGCGTTGCTGTAAGACTGGCCTAAAGAGAAATTGATTCTTTTTCCACCTACGTATTGGCAAACAACACTGTTAAACTGCTCGCAAACATTTGAATTATACCCGCAAAGCAAACTTTGGGCATTTTGAATCATTCTCGATATGTACAATTTGTTGTGTTCTAGAAGTCCATCGGTTTCGAGTTTTTCTATGTAATTCTTTTCTTCAATGTTCACACCGGCACAAAAATACTGAGCACATTTTGAATGACTTCCAAAAACATGTTAAGGGACATTTAAAATATCAGCTTTCAATAAATTTAGCTTTTCATCCTCCTGGCAGGCACTGTTTTTCCGGTATTGAGTTGCGGACTTAATTCCTTTTATAAAATTGTCTATTGAGGATGAAAGAATTTGTCGGCATTTTATATTATGCTTTGTATTTTTTGATAAATTTATAAGTTTTTTGCGAAGGTTTCTGAATAAATGGTTCACACACTCAATTTTTTGGATGGTATAGTTGGGAAAAGGCTTGGCTTCTAAAAGTTTTTTATAAACGTTACTGTCGCCATCAGCAATAAATTTATCAAAAACTACTCCGTAGTTTGAATAGCAAAACTTCAAACCATCTACCAAAATGTCAGACTCCATTTTAGTTGATGGGCCGATGTGGCTCTTATTGCATGAATGCTCGGGTATGTCATTTCCTGCTTTATTTTCATTAATTTTGCAAATATGGCAGTACTTATTCTTCACACCATAATACAGAACTTTTTTGGTGTTGTGACCAATAATTGTTGCAATTCCCGATACACCTTATAATTGCAACCATACGATCTATGTGACCAGGCACCATCAGTGACTACAGTGATAAGATGGTTGCCGTTTGAATCGATGTTCCCATTTTCTCGGGCAATTTCCTTCTCTTCTTCAATGGCTAGTCTCATTTTGACTCTGAACAGACTCGACCCAAACTTCTTTCGTCATGTTTTCAAATTGTCTGTATGCTTTCGAGCTCATGAATGGAACGTTTATGGATTCTAGAACTCTTTTACATTGGGTATATCCGTTTCCAACTAGCATTGTTCCCACTTCAAGTTCTTTGTTAATTTCTTCACTATCTTCATTTTGACCGCATGTAGGCACATTGAAATTCATGTTACACATATTGCACTTTTATATTAATTTTGACCTAAGTCCTAAAATAAAATAATAAAATTTGAAGAACTTGTGTTTACATTATGTTTTTTTTTTAAATAATAACCTTGGTGAATTTCTTTAATAAGTACTACATTATTTAATGTGCACCCAAACGTTTTTCCGTGCAGCGAAATGTTTTTTAAACTATTGAGAAATGTATTTAAATCAATAATACGCCTGCCCTCCGGAACAAAACTACAGTTGTCCTTCACTGTAATGTCCACCTCCATAGGAATTTCAAATTCCTGACCCTGATGTTTTACGTGATCACTTTCAATTTCAACGTTCGTCAATGTTGTTGACGTTGAAGAAAGATCTTCCGAAACACGATTTTTTACAACATACCTTCAATCAATATGTAAATTGTAAAGTTTCGGAAAATTAAATTAGTAAATAAAAAATCAAATAAATTTAATAAATATAATATAGAAAATGACATAGTTCAAACAGTTTATCAGAATCTTTTGTTGTTCGACAAAAAACAAAGTTTTTCTCCTTCATATGCTATGGGGTAGGGTATACAAACGGCCCCCAAAAAGTGGGCGTGTCAAAAAACTTTATATGTATGAAATATAGATATTGATATTCTGTAAAAATGTTGTTCAGACATTATATATATACATATAATATACATATGTATATACAATATAAAAAATAACATAAACAATTAAATTAACAAAATAATATAACAACTTGCCCTAAAGTTCCTAAAGTTCCAATTTAGCGGGTGAAATCGTGGAAATTAAAAATGGAGAGATTTTTCAAAATTCTGAGTGACAAAAAACCAAAAAACATCGATGTAAAACATCGCCCCAAATAACATCGATGCATTGTTTGCATCCCTATACTTCCCATATAACGGTTTGCGAATATATCGATAGACGTTGAAACGTTGAAACATACGCATACAAAACAATTCATCAGCAGCGATAGCAAACATTTCAATAATGTAACGATCTGTACCATGTCCACGTGAAGTCCACACGAACTTTCATCAAGTCTACCCGAAAAGGTAAACAAAAGATACATACATAATAACAATCTCGCCTGCCTAGTGCCTGTATTTACAGAAGAGAATAATGAAAAGAGAATGTCACCAACTCACCACCTAGTGACATTATTTTGAAACAAACTTCTTTGTGTGCGTGAATTCGATCTTTTTTTATGTAAAAAACGTAAAATAGACCACTTTTCTAACATCAAAATTTGAAAAACCGTGTGGAAAAAAACTATTTTGTATTTTGAATTAAATAATACAAATACCAAAAAAAAATAAAAAAAATATGTCGGAATCATTTTGGTTGTCCTTTTTTCACAGCGGCATTGCAAATAATGTCATATTGAATTGCATATTTAAATATGTTAGAAGAAAAAAAACATGTTTTTAAGACCGGTACGTTGTGCCCTATATATTGTCGCTTGGTTAAAAAATTATTTCCAAAAATTAGGAAATATAACTATCGATTTCCCAGCCAAAAAACCCAAAACGTTTAAAAAAAAACCACCTTTATTTCTATTTTGTCACCAAAAAATTACTGTACAAAATTAAAAAAAAAAAAAAAAAAACAGTATATGCACATATCTATTAGCTTTGTAAAAAAGCTAATTTGACTTCGTTACCTTTTATACTTTAGAAGTTATATCTAGTTAAACTTTGTAAATTTACCTTATTTTTCATAGTTTTGTGCATTTTTTTCGGGAAAAATAATAAAATTCACAACAAAAAACGACCGGTGTTATCTGCGCAAATCTATTGCCTGTAGAAAAAAAATATAAAAAAAATAAAAAATATGTATATAAAGAGATAAAAATGGAACGCAATTAGCATCTAACTTATTTGTATGGTTTTTCTACATGTCAGGCGATTTTGAGGCTCAAAGATATTTTAATGTTTTTTAAATGCTAAACAAGTACTTTGCTTAACATATTTCCAATCGATTACCGTTTATTTCATTTAAATATTCGGAAAATTGTGAGCGCTACACAATTTTGCGCAAAACTCCAACCTATTTTTGCATGGGACACCTACCCTTAACTCTTTAGTGAATGGACATATCTGCTTACATATAATAGTAACATAATAGTAAATAGTCGCGTCGTTTTGTTTTCTTGCCTGTAGTAACTTTTAGGTATAACTAGGGCATGGTATAAAAAATTACTCAAGCCGAATCACAGTTTTGGTACTCGAAGGTAAGCGACATCACTACGTGGGCATATGTGGATTCCATTGTAGGTCCTGCCTTGAAAATCCAACTACGATACTATTTAGGAAAAAGTTTAATGACCGATCACAACACCTTTGCATATGCAACAACTTTGATCAGTTTGTATCGAATGAGTTGTACCGGGTGATCCAAGTAGAGATACTTTTTTCAATAGCCTTTTTTTGACAGATCACGTGTGAGTCGTGTCATGTTTTTTTTGTTTAGTATTGTTTGGCATTTCATAATGGAAAGACTTACGCGTGAACAACGTTTACAAATTGTTCAACTTTATTATGAAAATTCACGGTCTGTGAGGAATTTGTTTCGTGCACTTCGCTCAACTTATGGTCAACATAATCGGCCTACTGAGCGTACTATTCGCAACACCATCACCCATTTTGAGACCCAGCATTCATTATTGGATAATATTCGACCGAATAGACCACGTCCAGCACGCTGTGAAGAAAATATAGCGGCCGTAGCTGAGAGTGTACACGAAGACCGTAGAGAGTCGATTCGGCGCCGTTCGCAGCAACTCGGACTGACGTATGGAACGACTTGGCGCATTTGACGTCAAGATCTTAAATTGAAAGCGTACAAAATACAGCTTGTGCAACAACTGAAACCGCTCGACCTTCCCAAGCGACATCGCTTCGCTCTTTGGGCTCTTGAAAAGTTCCAAGAAGATTTTGGGCCGGTCGATTGGCCACCAAGATCGTGTGATATCATACCGTTAGACTTTTTCCTGTGGGGATATGTAAAGTCAAAAGCTTATGCCGACAAACCCGCTTCGATTCAGGCCTTGGAGGAAAACATCACGCGTGTCATTCGCCAGTTACCAGTCGAAATGCTCGAACGAGTCATCGAAAATTGGACTCAACGGATGGACCATCTGCGACGTAGCAACGGCCAACATTTGATAGACATAATCTTCAAAAAATAAATGCCAAAGAATGTTCTTTCAAATGATAATAAACATTCTCCATTAAATTTGAATTTTCTGTGTTTTTTTCTTTAAAAAAGTAGGGAACCTCGAAATGGATCACCCTTTATTATCTGATTTTTCAACCCTGTAGTAACTTTTAGCAAAGAGGTATAGAATTACAAGAGTACAACCCAGAGACAGATACTTCGCCGCCAAAAAGACGTCTTTCGGCATTTACGAATTTCAGCGATTGGTCAAAGGCTGCCGACTTCCCTGAGCGATCTTTTTCTTCATCTTAAAAACTTGTTTTTTTCGCCCATCAAGGTTAGCTGCATTTGGTGTTTGCTTAGAATTATTGATAGCGCAGGGTTGCTTAACTTTAAACTTTTTGGTTTTTATGAATTTTACCGTAAAAAAGCCTATAAGTATATTAAAGTGCGATTAAAGTATATAAAAATATAATAGTGTATAAAACAAACAGATACCATGAAACAGGGTACCTAACCAAATCGTTAAGCTTTGTATTTTTCGTTTTTGTATTTTACTGAATTTTTACAAAATGAAGTTTGTTGATTCGTGTTCGCTCATGTTTGATTCAGTTGTTTAAATATCATCTTTGCACATTCTGTAGTTATAATAATCAGTGCTAAATGATACTTAACATTTACTATTCACTTAATGTTAAGGACTCGAATAAATCGGAGCTTTATGAAATGATTATTTTTAGGATCTTTATGCATTCCTTTGACTTATAAACATTTTTTTCAGTTTTGTACCTATTCCTTGCTTTAATACACAAGCAATATTTTTCAGATGTATAATACAAACTTTTATACTCGTAAAATAGTGTGTATAATACACCAGCTATTATACGTCTACAACCCTGATTTGACAGTTTCTTAACCTAGTACTTCTCAGGCCAGAACTAAGTTGGTTTTCGGGTGCACAGGGATTTACTTTTCCTTCATTGCCCCTTCGGGCTTGATTAAGTTACTGCTAGAGTCAATATTTCGACAACTAATCCATCCATCAGTTTGGATGATGAGAGTATTATTATTTCGTCAACTTTTTCTATTCGCTTAAATTGAGGCCGTATATCTTCCCTCTATACTTATTTTCCATCTAGGATGGTGCTACATTGATTGGTCATACAAAACCCATGTAGCATTTTAACACTTAAGTCAAGTTGACTACTGAAAAGGTCTTCTTGTCAGAGCATCGAACATCAACCTGTCGGCGACTACGCCATTTGAGTGGTTTTCTTTATTGAAAACGGTAAAACCGTGATTTTCAGCTCGGCAAATTAGGTGTAGATAAAAGTAATTCAAAAGACAAATTCCTAAATATCGGGATTAGGTTGTTAATCGTATACACGGTCTCAAAAAATAGGGCCTTCTCCTAGACAACTTTCATCGTGGAATAACGGACGTTTCAGTCGACACTTTCTGGACTTCGCCGGAGCTTTGCTTGGTGGCTCGTATTTGGTGGGTTAAATTTTCAAAAACAATTCCGAATAAATCTGTTGCCTTTGAAGGTGTCAGTTGTTTGTATAGACCTGCGATCTAAGATAGCCCCGAAGGAATTAGTCTAAAGGTGTTAAATCACACGATCTAGGTGGCCAGTTCTTGACTTGAGTTCCACTGCGCGTGTCCTCACATCTTTGGTGTAGATTGTCTACGGTGTCATGCTCTGTGTGGCAGTTACTATTGTACTGTTGCAATCACAATCATCCCGTTTAGTTAACAAGAAATTACTTATTATCAATCTGTAACTAGCCCTTGGCGGTTATGGCATTGAGTTTCGCTTTGGTAGGACCACGGACCAATGATTCCGCGGACCAAAAATCCACACAAACAGTGACTCTCTCGAGATGAATTTGGTACCTACTGGTATTACCCATTGATTTCATTTACATTTTTAGAGACTCTTATGATGTTCCATTTCCGTTTAAATGCATTTTAACAAACATAAAATGGACAACGGTGAGCTAACCACAACTTTTATTAAGTTGTATAATTAAGATATGATTTGGCAGCATTTTTTTGTTGACTGAAACATGCGATATGGGATACCCGGTCAATTGTATTAATTATTGTGCACTTATGGTCCATACAATTAACCTAGAATTCTGTACATCGTATCCTTACAGTCCCTTAGCTCATCTTTGGGGTGTGGTTCAAATATGCAGTTGAAGAAAAAGGAAAACCAATTAATATTTTGTAGAATTCGAGTGGTGTTCTTTCTTCCTCTTTAGCCGTTGTTCTTCCTCTTCTAAGTGCAACCAAATACTTCTTAAATAGATTGTATCTACTCGACAAACCACGGTCAATTATCGATTAGTATTTTATGGAATTTATTTTATCGGTTTTGACATCGCAAGTCACTTATGGGTGGTCTAACCGAATATCTTTGGGTTGTTTTAATGTTAATGTTATCGATTTTATCACAATATTATGCCACCAATTAACTAACATCTTTAACGTCTTCAACAACTGATTGCGAACAAAACCCGTCTTTCCAATTAATTAGAAGAGATTAACAAAAATTTGCACAAATTAACACGTGTTGACAAATACAGTTCTTTTGTCCAAAACCCTTCCGACATACAGATATCGCCCTATGCCCAAAATTTCAATCATTCACAATTCGGCCAGAATAATATTTCTTGATCAACCTATTAGATATCAATTATTCATCTCAGATGAGCCATAAAATATCATAGATAATAATCGGGCGGCACATACGCGACTAGAGAAGCGTTCGCCGAGCATTATTCAAATGAACATCGTCCAACAAAGGAGGTGTCCGCTCTCTGTGGAGCTGGAAATGCTGCCGCGGTAGACACAAAGGCCAAATTTGAATAAAATTTCATGTGCCACCATGGTAGTGTTCCAATTTATATGCAAAGCTCAAGACTGAATATTCAAGTCTAATTATAACGTGTGTACTGATTCGATCATCGCCTGGTTGTAGCTTGTTTTGGTAATTTGTTATTTCCGATGATTTACCATATGTGTTCGACACGACACTGTGTCCAGATGAAACAAAGCCTGGGAATCCGGGGAGAGAGCTTATCGATGTGGTGCGAGATACGACTATAAAATTAATAAAAGTTATTGGCCGTTTGACAGAGATGAAGAAGATATTCGAATTAGAAAGCCATAAATTATCGGTGGGTTACCATAATTATTTGAAGTTGAACATGTTCTATTAGGTTGGGGGGTGTATCTGTTTATTATGAAATGTTGCAGATGTTTTTTGTTTGATGTTAGGTTTTTGGTTTTTGAGGAACGGTAGTTGGTGAAACTTGTTTTTTGAATTGCTTATGTGCGCAAAAGATGAAAACCTTTGGTGTGGCAATGATACAAGATCGTTGATCGTTTTAGGGGCCAGCAAATATGGGATTTGAACAAGCAGATATATTGTGAGACACTTGCCAATGGTCTATGGATGTATTAGAAATTAAAATTAAGTTATTTACCGTTTCTCTAAAGTTGGAGTTATATTCGATGTCTTTGGAACTACATCGGTGATGTTTTTTAAGGTGCACGGACGTATAATCATAGAACTGGAACCACTATGATTGAATCTTTGCGCTGACCTCCTTTCTGACAGCTTTACTTGTTTGCACAGCAACATTTTTCTGCAACAATAATTTAGAATATTACTTTTAAAAAAATAATCAAAATGGGTATAAAGTCAAATGGTAGCCTGTGCGATTACATTCGAACTCTAACTAACACTGTCGACTAATGGGTGCCTTGTAAATAGCAGCTTAAGTCGAGCTTTTCATGCAAAGGAGAAGGAAAGAACACCAGCTTTTAAGAGAAAAAAAAGCCCGTGATCTATTACATAGAGACCTGCAAATAATGTTGGGAAATTCAAAGTCGGAGATACAAGGCCCGGCCAGAATCTTTTCGAAAGGTAAAATTGTAGTTATTGCTGAGAAAATAAAAGAAACTCTTTTTCATCGGCGATGACGATTTATCTGTCACAGTCAGCTAGAAGAAATGGTTTAATATTGGAAACAACAGTAAATGTTTCCATCCACCAGAAGTTTATGAACGCACAACTCAAGGTTAAACAGCAGCAGGAATTGACGTAGATCACAAGTAAGTCAGAGACTATGCGACTGTAAGCTTATAGGCAAAAGGGTGCAAGGCAAAATATATGGTATCAACAAGATAAAATACAATCAACGGAGACACCCTTGAGGTAGTAATGGACTATTTACAACTAAGCTCTGCTATTAATTCTGACAATTACTAGAAATCAAACAAAGATTTACAACAGATATGTATTCGGCCCAAAAAGGCGATTTAGTAATCAAGCCCTTGCTCAAACTACTAAGAGGATAACCTTTAAAACCACGATTATCGCAGTTCTGTTCTATTGCGCTAACGTATAAACCTTTTAAAAATCGAATGAGAAAATCAATTTCAGCGACCACTTTTTCGAAAAATCGTTGGTTCTGTTTATGTTTAGGAGGTTAAGATCAGAATAGATAAAACCACGAACTTTTTAAACTATACAGCGGCATTGACCTAGTCAAAAAAAACTCGGCATTAGGCATATAAGAGGGCTAGGACATATAGAACGTAACACTTTGAACCACAGATTCATTGATTCTCAGCTAGATGGTCAGGTAGAGACCGACCTCGATATTGTTGAAGTGCGCAACAGAAACCATTTAACTTAGGACCGGGTTAATAGGATAGGCATGTTAATTGAGGAATGCCCACAGATGATCACATATCAAAATAAGACCTACAAGTTAAAACTCCAAGTGAAGGCGAGAACTGCTATTGAGATTTATAACTAAAGCTGGATGGAAGAACACCAGCTTTCAAAAAAAAATTAAAAGGGCAAGAAAACAAAATTTGTTCGGATGAAAGAATGCCCGTAGAATTTAAAAGTAGCACCGTTTACCCGATTCACAAAAAAGGAAACCTCTAAACAGCGTCTACAAAATCATATCATACGTAATATGTGTGCGCACAAAACCGTCGACCAACAACCTGATCGGTGTGGTCTTAGACAGGAATGTCCAAAATTAATCAAATCTTCACACTTTGGCAGATTCTGAAAAAAAAAATAAACAGTAAGTCCAAAGCAATACCCATCATCTATTCATCGATTTTAAAGCCGCATTCGACAGCATTCTTGGAGACGAACTATACAGTGCCATGTCTCGACTGTCTATGCAGGATGACAATGGGCAACTCTTGCTGCTACATCAACTATACCTCACCGAAGCATTCGATACCTAAATAAGTTTCAGCAAGGAGACCTTATTAATTTCCCAACACCCTTATTTTTAGAATTCGACAGAACTTTGGCAGTTTCTCGTTCGATATTGTTCCTGAGCTCTTCTATTTGCTTGTTGGCATAAATCAATAGATCAATTGTTTGACCAATTGTGTATCACAATTTTGTTGAAACCACATTACTGTGATCAAGGCAATCCTATTCTGGTCACAAATAGTCTTCCAACATGACACGATAGCGAACTCTATTGACCGTATCATGGTGACGAAACATATAGTTGGTCACTTTTTGTGGGTGAAATGGAGCCTCTTGATTCACATGTGGGTTTGTCGCATATTTAAAGAAAGCCAAAAACAAGCTTTTTCAATGAAATTCTGGATTTTTTTCAGGAGGATTTTCGGGACATCAATGGCTTCAGTTCTTGAAGTAATATGATCGGTAAGTTTGGAGGTCCACAATTTGCCTGAATGAGGATTTAGAGATTCTTAATTCCACTTAAGAATGTGATATATTCGGCACTTCGACCATAGCGTTGTCTCAATGGTACAAGAAACAGTGAATATGTTAAGTCGAATTTATGTTAAACGATTGGGAAAGCACTCATCAAGATCACCAAGTCGTGAAGACGTCTAGTATAGAATGGAGCTTGGAGTCATCCGATGCACTCAGATGCTTATTTAGGTGGCTCGGTAAAAAAATATCACCAAGCTGGGCAGACAATATTTTTCCTTCGTCAATTGAAGAAGCAAATTGAAATGTGTGCCTATAAACAGACAAAGGCATTTATCAAAATTTTACTGTCAATGAACAACAAACAATAATTGATTAGAATGAAAATTAACTGGCCATAGTGGAGGTTCCTGACACACACATGACTGATGAAATTTGTCCCAACTTTAGCCTCAAAATGATTACTGTCGAGTCACAGAGCCTATTCTCAATTCCCATGCCCACACGTTGATTCTAATGCACTGAATATAACCGCAATTGAAATCCATTTATCTGAAAACTGTAAAATTGTATTCTCATAATTTAAAATTGCAATTGTAACTGATTTTATCCACTCGAACGGCATTTCGCCAACATCAAAAACCCTCCTCCAGTATAAATGTTTCCGTATTCCCTCAATTCTTTTTTTTTCCTGACTATAGGCACTATAAAGACCGAAACATGAATTGATTCTCTTCTATTCCAAGAATAAGAAAAAATAAATAATTCCATTGTTTTCGGATGTCAGATGGGAGGGCCCAGATGCAACATTCATGTAGATGCCATTGAGGCTCACCTTTATATGAGTGAACAAGGAACATGCAACAGATAAATCAAAATGACAAGTGATCGGAGAAATTGTTAGGCCACCGTTCACATAGGGGATGTGAAAAATCCTCAACATCAGTGACGCATGAAGAATCAATGTCATCATTGAGATTGGAAAATATATGACTGACACTTGCATGCAATCTATATTTGATATAGAATTACATCCAACTAATACAGTTCAGATGCGTATGATTTCGGATTTAGTTGCATGCACTGAATATAATTCACACGTTAGGACTTGATACTTGAAAGTGTTAAAATTTTATGCAGGGGCATTTTGATTAGATCGAAAAGTAATATAGAGGGAAGCTGCTTTTTAATTTCCCAGGATACGAAGTCAGGGAAATTGTGTGTTTTGACTGACATTTGTGACAAATGGTCAAGTTTCTGAACCCCATCTGTCAAGATTATTAACTCTATATTTTATATTATAAATGTATGACTTCCGTTGGCATTCGTTGGTGTTGCAATTCAATAACTATAGTGTTATCATTGGACTCAGAGACAAAAATAGCTGGACGTTAACAAAAATTAAAAATTAAGTTAGTGAAGGATCTGAACCGTTTGTTGAAAAGGGGATGGAAGTTGACCCATCTAATACAACTTATCTTGATAGGTAACTTAAAAGTCCTGTAATATATTTTATGAAAGTATTACCAAAACTATTTTCAATTTTATTTATGTGAAGTTATACTAAATTTTTAAGAAAATGAATACGTGTACGATATATTCTGATTCAAATCGCAGCGACACGAAATACTACTGAGTTTAACTGTTTTAAGAGAAAACGTAAGGTCGCTAACAAACCATTTCCATTTGTTTGAAAAAAAAAAAACCAAACTGTGCTGTTGCAGATTCAATAGATTTCGATAACTTTTTAATAGTAAAATTGACAAATCATCAGTGTTACATATTAAATCACCACTCATGCTGCTAAATTTATGATTTAACACTACATTGAAATTTAAATAAATTTCAATTTAAAGCGGGGTTAGTAGACTGTAGGCTAAGTCGGAGTAATTCTTAGTTCAATTTCTGCTGAGATGTTGTTGTCAGTGTTTATAGTGGAGCCGAGGTAGACAAAGTCCTGTACAACCTCCAAATTAAATCTGTCAATGGTGACGTCCTGTCCAATTCATTTAGTAAACTCGAAAAGACACACTTTCGAGTTTACTGCTAAACCCATTTTTGCCGGTTACTTCTCTGTACTAGCAAACGTAGCTATAACATTACGATGAGTCCGACCAATGATCTCAATATCGTCAGCCGGCGTCAATATCGTTGGAAGATTGTGCCTGTGTTGAATCGTTAGTCTTGCACAATCCTCTCAAAAATGAAATTAACGAAGTGAAATAAAAGTGCATCATCACTTTGCCTAATAATTTGTTGGTATTAAATGTTTCGGTGAGGCCGTTTCCAACGATGATGAAGCAGCGACAATTCTTCATCGTCATCTTGCAAAGGCGGACGAGTTTGAGCGGTATACCAAAACTAGACATGGCTCTGCATAGTTCGTCTCTATAAATGCTTTCGTATGTCGCTTTGAAATCGATCAATAGGTGGTATAAATCGATTTGGACTTCTTGGGTTTTTTTTAAGGGATCTGCCGAAGTGTGAAGATTTGATCAGTTGTGGAATTTTCTGGGCTAAAATCATACTAATAAGGGGCCTCTGTAGGCGCAGTTCAGGGGATCTCTTTTTTGTGGATCTGTTAATTAGCCTGCTTAAATTTCAACACACATAATGGCGTTGAAAGTTGGCTCACCACTATTGCCTTTCGAATTCTCATTATACCCATTCAAACTGGGAATAGTCAAAATTTTGTTTTCATTCACGTAAAATATCAATATAAAAATGTAAATATATAGATCATTATCAATTGATTTCAATGTAAAAAATGGCCTTGAATTATGACAAAAAAATGACAATACGAAGTTTGATGAAAATCTGTCTAGCTGTTTAGGCTGTATAAGCCGTAAAGGACAGACAGACCGACGGACGGAATTGTGAAATCCCCTATCATCGTAATTTTAGAATCATTCAAATATCGAGTTCAATTTTGCTTACGATACATCCTGTGATAGCCTTTGGAATTCTAGCTTTGTGAAATAAAAATACAGTATGTATTTTTAAATAAATAAATCCTTATAAATCGGTGTTTTATTTAAATTCAAAATAATTACAATAATACACAAAATGGACTATTTCGCGAATTGTTTTAAAACTTCATGGCAAACACAACACTCTTGAAAATATTTAGATTTGTTTCTCCGAGCTACCTCCTATCGTTTAATTTAAAAAAAAACACCAAGTCTAAATGATGTTTGTAAACATGTTTGCCTATTATTAATTAAGTAAATTATCTATTCATCTATATTTTCGCGGCAATAAATAAATCAACTCCATGCGACAAAAATGCTAATGAAAACAATGTCCAATGTTAAGCTGTTTTTATTATGGTTTGTAAATACCTCAAATTTATAATCCATATTAAAGATGATCATTTATGCGTAATAAAAGTCAATCAATCCGAAATTGAATTATTCAAATTGAAGATAGTGGTCATATAGTAAAATTGTCAAACGAATTACGTATCGAGAGCATAATATAAACCTATTAGTCGGTGACCATTTCCCCGGGTGAACAGTGATCGGGTTTTCTTTGTTTTGTCATGAATACTAATTTGTCAACATATGCTCGGATAGATTAGCTTGTCAGGTCGTTAACGACGTAATCTGCTTTGAAAAATAACACAACCCATTAGTTGTTTGGCTACGAGCTATATAAGGCTTTTTAAATGCGTGGTTTTTTTCAAATGGATGCACAAGCACTTACCGCAAATGTAGAATACTTATAGTTCAACTACTGCTAGGCACATTTTACACATTCACAAATCCACAGAATTAATGAGAAAATTTATATTTTCGCCTTGAATTGATTCTCTTGTCAAAACCGAATGGCACCTTATCGAATAAACACGTATGTACTAGAATAGTGTCCCGCTAGACTGCTGGAAAAATAGGGCGACGCAAAATTGTGTAGCTCAAATTGTTTGCCTGGTATATGGTATCTCATGACATGCCTAATAGGCACACGTATAAATGTTAACATGCTTCATCATCAACTTCGCAGGAAGTAGGCATGGAATGACTGCCTGCCAGTTCCATGTTGTGCTATTTTTTTCACTTATAACTCATATGGGGTAAGAGTTAATAAGCTGTGTAATAGGGGTTCGATATACATATTTAGTACCGAAGAGAACATTCCTCTGCATATATAAACTAACAGTGCAAGTATAATGGTATCCATTGCAGGATGTTCCAAAAAATAATTTATTGAGCTTTCATAGGATATAAAGAAAGAGTTTTATTTTTAACTTCCGGAAAAGTATGTGTTTTCAGAAATGGGGTACATACACGTATATTTTTCCCACTTTTATTTAGGCTCTGGTAAAGAACTATCCTAAGAACTCCAAAAAGGCATATGGCATTGCTTGTATAATGGTTGTTAATGGTAGAAGCACTTTTGTTTGAAAAAAATGTACTGGAGCGCAAATATTTCCCTTTGTAATGAGATATTTAGATGCTTTAGGAGGGACTAAACTGTTTATTGCTTTTGAAAATAAACAGTGGGGTGCGGGGCTCGCTTTGCTCGAACTTAGTGCCTAATATGCAGCTGATCAGACTGCCGCCACGCAGCATATAGTCATGTTGAATGGAAAGTTGTGCGATCAATCCAGCCAAAATCCATTAAACCGTAATCAAAAGAATTAAGAATAAAATTTGGTGAATACAAGGCGAATATTCACGGATTTTCCTTCAATATGAAGAGAACAATTAATGCATTCGATCGAAGATATTTGAGGTGTGCCATCTTATGTCGGTATGTGAATATTGAATAACTTTCCTTTTTACAATTTATTTGGGCTACTTTTTGAAAAGAACATCAATCAACTGGTCAAAGCTAAGTGTGGCCCTTTTGCTGCGAGGTAGAGCGATGATTTTGGGCACAGATGTTTGCCTTGAGCACGTCAAAAACATATCGACTGAAGTCAATCGGTTGATAAATGTCAAAGTTATTCAATGTAACATACCGACATGAAATATGGCCAGATCAACAACAAAAAGGAGACCTTCTAAAATGCACCAATTACGGAGCCATAAGTCTCCTCAAGATTGTTGCTTACACACTATGTGAACGGCTGAAACAGGTTCACCAACAAGCTGGTTGGCACCTATAAGTATGGTATTAGAACAGGAAAGTCAACAACTGATTACATTTATATCCTGCAACAAGTCAACATCGATAGCTATCAGCTTAATTAATTTCAACGCTGCGTACGATGTCGTTTATGGGTACCACCTATACAGAGCCATGTTTAGTTTTTGTATACCACTCAAAACTTGTCCTTTTGTGCAAGATGTCGATGGAGAGGTCGCACTGCTCCATTCATGTTGGTAACGACATCATTTTCATGTAAATTCTTTAACATCAATCTTGAGAGGATTGTGCAAAACTCTTCAGCCCAAATAATGGGCTCAAGGCTATAGCTTACGCCGACGATGTTTATTTCTAGTATATTTCCTGCCAACCAAGAGGAGACGTTACGACGTAACATAGTTGCGGAGTTTGTCTTACTCCGCTATTAACTCTGACAACGAAATGTCGTCAATAATTATAACAAGAATTGCACTTTCAAAGGGTATTTCTGGTGGCTAAGAAATAAAGCTGTTGTTCTATTTAACGGGCTCCCGACCACTTGAGAGTCAATGTCTGAGACAAGTCTTCTTCTTCGGAACCATTTTAAACTGTACCGACTCCCAATGGAGGCCAGTTCAATAGCAACTTGAACGTCAACAAAAATAGCGATATTTTGTTTGGGGTTACTGACGAGCCTAATCGACGTAACAGGCTAATACGCTGAATATTTCAGGTAGGACAAACGATTTCTTTAGTCTAGTGTAGTCTGAGTAAAAAAATGCGCAGACCCAATTATGAGGTGGCTTATATGGCTGTGTCAACCCCAAGTACTATATTCTCTTATCGAAAAACCATAGCATCTAGAATGTTTCTATATCAGTAGGACTTAGTGAACAAGCTACTCAATTTCTTAGTTTTCAAATTTTTAGCTCAGTATCCACCATGATTCCAAGATATTTGGTATTGAATGAGATTAAACATGCTTTTCCATTAAGGCTTGGTTAAAACCATAATTTCAGTTTTGTTCGTATTAACATCCTGGCCGCAGTTTGTAGCCCAAGATCTCTCTAATCACCGAAAGAAACTTCACCGACTCTAAGATCACCTCGTCTGAATAAGCCGCTACCACTGCCTGTGCTGTGTTGATATTGATGGAGGGTGAGCGGGGATTCTTTCACTCAGTTGTTCCTCGTAGACTCTGGTTATCTCCGGTTCTCTAAGGCAATCAACTTGAGGTCCTCACCATTCTTAGCTCTGAATTTGGCTGTGACGAAAAATTAGTCGAATTCGAAGTTTGTCACTCTGCATACATACATTAGAACTTGGCCAACTTGCCTGGCGGTTCGACCAACTGGAGGTTACCATGCCATATATGATGATTATATCATTAGTTTTCATGTAAAACATAGCTTAACGTAGCCTTTCGGAATTAGCTTAATATTATAGGTCCATACACCGTGAATGAAATACACGCTCAGTCATGAATGATTGTAATAAAAAAAGATCCCTTGTCCTGATGCTTAAAAAAATTGTGAGAGAGAGAATATAGCCTCAAAGGACTCCAGCGATTAATAAACCGCTTTTGATAAAATGCAAACATAATTTTTCTCGAATTGTCTAATTTTAGTTTTCAGACCCACCCTGCTTTTTCCAACAAGTGAACAACATACCTCTATAAAAACAAAAACACTTGAATTGCTCATTCTGCCGCCTTAACCATAAGTTAACTGCACATTATTGCCTCGGTAAATAGATTACTGCCTCCAAATACAGGGGTAGTTTAAACCATCACAGGGTTATTTTTTCTTTTTCCACCTTTGTTAACGTTTGGCAATGCAGCACGAGTACCTGTAAGTCTAAAATTAAACCCATTAGCCCGTGCCTCAGTGTGTATATGTACATATCAAGGATACGAGTAGTGTTAATTCACAATGTCGTGGAATGGGTGTAGTCTATCATGCAATTTTAAGCACGCGAATCTGATATTCTCATAATTCCTATAGAGCCTTTGAGGATAAGTTGCAAATTGCATGCACAGTCGAATAATACAATACAATGGTGGTATGATTTGTATTAAAATTCGTGATATGCAATACAAACATGAAGTATGTTGGGGTATTGCCATTGACCTAAACGTATCCATCAATATATGATACTGAAAACGATCAGGCGACTAATGACTATGAATACACAACAAGCTGTGGCGAGTGTGCCAGTCAAGGGAGAAAAGGATTAGGCTTCAACCCAAATATTATCCCTAATGTTCCCTATTAAATTCAAACCAACCAGTGCTTAAAATTTGATGATGTTTAGTGGTCGCTTCGAAAAATTGTTTCTAATTAAAAATCCCTGTACATACGATTTATCTTCGACCATGCAAGAAGTATACGAGGTTAAAAGGCCTTAAAATATCCGTGAGCATTTGCTCGTACTTTTGGTACCATTTAAATGTATTCTTCTCTAAATCAGAGGGCGGTGAAATTAAGTATTCTCTCATTAACGTTGCCATTCATAATTAAAGACGGTTGTGTGTTGGAAATAGCAGCAGCTTCAAAACGAACCTTTCGTCACGCCAACTGACATTCTATTGAGTTCTCTAATTGCATATCCAAATTTTCCATAAATAATGATAAAATATTCATTTTCGGATGTCAATCTCTCTGCCATTCGAGTCTATATAATGCATGTGATGTGAAACGATTCACGTTGCTTTATTTATTAATAAATTTTAAATTAAAAAACAATTAAATTAAATTCATGTGAAATTGATTCAATTTGCTACGCGGTACCGCTGTACCCCAAATTCTCAACGGCCACAATGATGAAGGTTGGCTTGAATGTATGAAGTGTTTCAATGTCAATTAGGGCATAAGTGATAGATCTGGATGTGTTTTTACTTAAATCAGTAGAGTATTTTGTTTAATCTGGCACACCTTTCGGTTACGCAATTTTTAGAACGTTTTTTTTTACTGATCCCCGAATTTTTGTTACGCTCGTAATAAAACAATGCACAATAAACCCTTATTTTCATCTAAGAAAAATGTAATACAAATTTGGCACCACTTACAGTTATCTGATATTTATGACGGCCTGAGTCCTCACACTAAGGCACATAGTCCATTTCCAATACTGCAGTGGATGAATTCCCAATATCAATGCTGGCGTATACAATCCTAGTTATGCTGAACAAAGCGAAAATGAGCTGCTTTAACATATTCGGACAACATGTCATTCAGGAATCTGAAGGGTTATCCAAGCCGCATGAACAGAGATGGTGGCGGAATAGCCGCACAGCCAACGGCAACGCAATCCAGAAGTGGATTTTAATGGCCTCCTGTCCTAGGAGTATCATATAAATTGAAACTGGCCCTTCAGGCTGGGGATTGTGCTTTCATTTAACTATGCACTATGAAAAATACAGCGTACACGAAACTATGTCTGAAAACGGACTTGGGCTAATTGACTTAGTTGTGGAATGAAATGGCCCTATATACAGCACGCGATATCCTCACCTCGATATCCATAAGGGAACATAGCGGTCTCCAGATCAACGAACAGTCAATCAAATTGATCAAATTGCGATAGACAAGAGGTCCGAACATTCCGATTATATATGTTTGCCTGAAGAATATAACCTCACGATCGTTTGCCTGATCCACAAAAACGAAAACCTAGCTCTAAACAGCGCCAACTATAGTCATAAGTTCCATCAACATCGCCTACAAGAAACTATCTGCCGTAATCTCTTCTGTATATGAAGGATGAAGATGGAGAATTCTCGCTCCTCCACCAAAAAAATTCTTCGAAAAATCTTTGGTCCCATTTGTGGTGTTGTAGATCTTGCCAAAATGGCTAGGACTTGTAAAGCTAATGGACACCAATTCTACGCCTCTTAGAGTTTTCAATTCCCAATCAGATGTCGGATGCATTAGAGGAAGACATAGCCTTAGGTAAGGAGCATAAGTGAAAACCAACATCTACCAATACAAAGTGCGCAACTTTAGGCAGTTAGCTCAGGACCGAGCTAATTGGAGAGGCATGTTGGTTGGTCAAATTCAGTAGATATCAGTAAAAAATTTCATTGTACGGGAACCTATTGTGATCTAATTTATTTTCTGTTCTCTTATATTTTTTTAAATTCTACATTCTTTCAATTATTAAACGTATCAGTTAAGCCTCAAACTATCCTGTAGTCGTCAATTGTAATTTGTGTTTAAGTTCAAAAGGTCGTTTTAACAAAAATTCGCAATTGATTCAATTTTCTAAAATGCCGCAAAAAGTAAAAGAAAATATGACATTCAATGAAAAGGCTAACTGGAGCCTTTTTGGCAGCATCTTCAATGTTTAATCTCAAACTTGCATAACAAGATTCACTCAAAAAGCAAACCGCTTTCCATGTGCTCCCCCGACAAAAGATTTAAGTACAAACTGATATAAAATAACAATTAAATTTGACTGCTTCCAAAAGCCGAGTCTTAAATCTTCGGTAGGTATCCAAATTTGCTTCGTAAATCATTTTTTTTTTTGTTTATTGTACCTACTACAGTCGAGGGATTCTCCAACCCCCAGCCAACGAAAACTTCCAATTTAATAGCAACATAACAGAAATCCTTTCCCTCCTGGCAAGAGCAAATTTGAACCAAAATAATATTATCCACTACTTGTATTAGTTCTCACACAAGTTAATGTCCTTTGGTACAGTTGGCCAAGCTTGTACATATAGTATATCTCTACTAATTTAAATTTCTATTGCCAAAGTTTGTTTGCATATTACATCCACATTACGGGGCCGAAATCCTACTCTACTTCCACACTAACAAAAGTGTGCGTGTACAGTATCCGTAACACATATGTGTACGATTGTGTGCGAGTGTGTGTAAAATTGTGTCTAAAAACCAATCTCTTGAAATCCCTTATGTCCTGCATATATTGTAAACTTTCAAACTGATGCCTCTATAGTTTGTTTATGAAAACTTTGTTTGTACACATATATGTGTGTGCGTGTGCTTTTATGTACGTCTTTGTCGTCGTCGTCAATTCGGTCCCGGAACTCTTGGCCTCCCCTGAAACGTTTATCACAGCACAGTACACCCGCTATACATTGTGGCTACCCATCTATCCAGGCATTAGAATATGCCAGCGATATATCCAATTCCATACAACAATCACTACACACATATATACGCATTTTAAGTTTTCTATCGCCGCACCAGCGTACCACGCCTCCCCCGCCCCCTGCGATTCAATGTAAAACTCGGACACGTAACAAGCAGCAAATCCTTCGTTCGTCTCCTGCTGCCATACTCTATAGAACCACACCACACCATACGAGGACAAGGACGAGGACGAGTACGAGCACTGCCCAAATAGAATATAATATGGTAAACAGATTTTCGAGGGTGGCTGTGATGTCCTGGGCTGGGCAGATGTATTGTGCGTTATCTCTTCTTCACAATTCGCAACGGCATAGGTATTGTATGTGACTTTAGTGCGAGTACTTTAGAGTGGGTCCGTCGCCACCCCACCGGATGAGGCAGGCATACCTTCTCTGGAGATATTTTGAATTGAAAATTTCTCCCGGCCGATAATAATGTGTATACCGGTACCGGAGGAGGACACGAGTTGTATGTGTCCACATGCGAGATCTCACCCCTTCTCCGGAATGCTAGTAAGGACGGAGAGTGGATGTGCGACTGAATGCCGGGTATCTGTGCAATGTCTGTAAATATTAAGCCTTTTGGTAGAAGCACCTTTCCTCTGCGGGATGTTAAGATTCATTAAAAATTGCCTTCCCCGGTTCATTGCGAGGTTTATTGTTGTTCCATAGGTGGGAATGATGGGGTATTTCCTCCCACCCTTCAGCAGTCCCCTGACATCGTAACTCACGGCCTAATCTGGGAGACGAATGCGACTCCCTGTGTCGTGTCGTATCTCTTCTTACTCTTATGCGTGGAGTAAACTAACAGAGTATCGCATTCGAAACTTGTTTCTCGTACGCAAATTTTTTTTTGGACAATTGGGATAGCTTGTGCGTTCACCGATGCTGGGAGTACACACCAGGACACTATTCTCGATAGCCGCATACATATATGTGTGGCTGTATAAATTTAAAGCTTGAATTTTTTTTTGAAGAATCGTCTCCCTCAATTCGAAGCCACCATGGACTGTGTGTATAGACAAGAATCCTTATACAGAGTTTATCCCAGCACAAGGCAACCCCTTTCGTATGGAATTCTTGTTCTTTATTACTCACAAGGCTACCGGCGCCGTGTGCTTTTTGTTGGACGAATTTTCATCCCCCTTTTGAATGGACATTTGAATGTTGCGTGTGGGGGATTTAACTGGACTCAATCTTAAATTCTATTGTTATATGTTGTTGGTGTACACACAAGAGAATAAGCGTGCGTGTGTGTAGGTATACTTACTCTGAATTTAATTTGCAATAAGCGCTGAAGATTAAATTTATAATTTGTAGCCGTACAATACATTTTACTACGATAGGGGTAAATACCACCCTTTACGATTGCAACTACCGTATTTTCAATTTAAATTTCAGATTTGGTCATTTCGTCGAATCTGACGTGCTAATGGTGGGTTTTTCCATTGATAGGCATGTCCTTTGAGCGTTTTTTTTTTTGTAACTGGGATGGAGGCTTGTAAATTGTAATGCGAAGCAATATTTTTCCTTCCAGACATACTCTATCATTTACAACTAATCCAAGTACATATTCACACAATTTCGTAGTGAAGTTTATCTTATAAGCTTAAAATTAAAAAAAAAACATATGAGAGGCTACAATCCGCTATGCGGATCGTTGAATACCCTATCCCATCCCATCCTTTAAATCAATATCCTCAAAATATAGGCCTTATGGCGATGAAATACAGAAAATGACATTGTCACAATATATTGCTCAGACAGTTTCTCAAAATCTTGTGTGGTTCGACAAAAAACAACGTATTTCTATTGCTAATGCCTTGGGATGGGGTATACAAATGGTTTTTGTAAGAAAACGCCCCCAAAATGTGGGCGTAGGTGAAAATGATCTATGGACAAAATGTTTATATTACCATTTCGGAAGTATTTGCATCAAAATTTTTTTCGAAATTTTTAAAATTTGGACAAAAAGCGTTTTTTACTAAAAACGCCCCCAAAAAGTGGGCGTGGCAAAAAACTTTACATGAACGAAATATAGATATTAGGATTGTCTAAATATGCTACTCAGACACTTTTTTGAAATTCCTTACGGTTTGGCCAAAAAATAAGTTTTCCTAAAAAGGGGGCGTGGCAGTGGGCGGATTTCAAAAATTTTTACACTTGTTCTGGTGGCACGGACGAGGATCCTATATACCAAATTTCATTATCCTAGCTCAAAATTTAAGGCCCAAAAACCGCTGACGAACAGACAGACGGACGGACGGACGGACAGACAGACATGGCTAATTCGACTCAGCTAGCGATTCTGAGTCGATCCATATACTTTGAGGTATATGTAGCAAAATTATTTCTCTATGTTACAAACTAAGTATCAAAACTAATATACCCCCCTATGGGATAGGGTATAAACACACACACACAATAATCGACATTTGGGCTGGATTGTTAATATTTTAGGGGTTATATCTATACAAATATTTTTAAAGCTCAAAACAATTTGCAGTTGCTTTGATTTGAAATACATATGACGATCACACACATCACAAAGAGAGTTTGATATGAACGATTGTTGCGAATTAATAAATATAAGCCACTTGGTTTTGCAATCTATTTAGATTATTCTTGGCAGATATAAATAACACCCTTTATAAGACAGTCAAGAGAGATTGATTCGCCATGTGTTCCACTTATAACATATTAAAGGTATTCCCAAAAAGAATTTCCGAATTCGGTGAATTGGCGCCACTTCGATAATACAAATGCTCAGATGTTCTGTATCGCACCACTTTTTAGCCACATCCGGAGCGCCGCTTGGTAGCCATTTTGATCCTTTGATCTTAATTATCGTCTATCAATGATGACTGTATCATTGAAAACTCTTATTTATCTGTTTTTGCTGATGACATGGAAATCTTAAGGAACATTTCCCCGCCGAATCTTACCCAAAACCTGGGTGACGTGAAATAAGGCCAAATGAAATAAAGCCAAATTTCAAAAAAAGCCTTTATGTCGTTTTCAAAAGCGAAATTAAGCCAAATTTTTAGTTTGGCTTTATTTTGCTCTAGAAAACAAAATAAAGCCAATTTGGTATTTCGATATAAATAGAAATAAATATGAATGCAAAGAAATTGAGCATACATCCAATTTCGCACCCATCCCTAATGCATACATCCGAGTGCGAGTTTGGGTGTTTGCCAAGTTTGAATATGAGTGGCGGTTCATGCTGCTTGGGCTCATTGGTTTGCGTTATATGAATTTGAGACTTAAGGTCATATGTTTGTTTTTGAAATATGACCTTATGTCACGGCACAGTTTTATTGCACAGCCTCAACTAAACGACAACAGATAATAGCTTCCGAATAACAGACTGCGGCAGCAAGCCCGATTGTCCAATGAGAAGAATGATGCAAAAAATAAATTTTACGTTAAACGCCTTAGTGAGCCGGAGACTGCCAGAGTATACAAACGAAAAATGTAGACTGAGAGACAGTCGATGACATTAGAGTTAGATATCAAGGCGCTACAGCGCAAACACACACCCTTCCAGGAGATGGAAGAGACTAAAATCCTGCGTGGGAAAAAAAGGAAACAAGCAGAATCCCAGTTTAGGTAAATCGAAGAGTCTCGCGACAAGAAGAATATCCGTTAATTCTACAAGAAAGCCCAACACTGGCAGCTGACTTCAAAGTTAGAACGCAGTCTCTACTAAATAACAATGGCAACCTAGTCACTGACGCGAAGGGAATTGTAGATGTATTCAGCAAACATTTCCAATAGCTGCTTAATAGGCATAATGTCGAGAGAGTGATATTGCAAGAAACAGGTCCACCTTCAGTCAACGAAGAGGTAACTCTCCCTACCAGTATTGACGAATTTAGAGCAGCCATAAAAAAATGAAGAACAACAATGTAAAACTCCTTTTCTGGAATCAAAAGGAAATTGGTGTCCATGTGAATTATAATGATTTTTCGTTATTGGACAAAACTGAAAATCACGTTAAGAAATAGTTGGGCCAAAACTAATTGTGTTGAATTATTAAAAACAATAATAGTAATAAATTAATTATATTGACAATTTGCTTTATAAGCGCTAAAAACCGTTAGTAGTAGTTAATGTTGTTTAAGTTAAGTTTAATCAAAATCGATAAATCCAACTTGAGAAAATGTACGTTATGTGTAATTTTTATATGGGAGGTACCTATAATAAACTTAAAAAAGGGCCCCGCATTCTGACCAAAAAAAACTCTGTTTACGAAGTTTGAAGAAAATCGGTCTAGCAGTTTAGGCTGGAGAACCCATAACGGACCGACGAACGTACGGAATTGCGAAAATAATTTTAAGTGTTCACCTGTCATCGTAATGTTAGAATCAATCAAAATCTCAAAAATTATATATTTCGTAAGAGAAAGTTGTGATTTTTAACTATGCAGTATTAAAATTAAATTAAATTAAATAGGTTTTTAAAAGACTAAGTATACTGTTATATCCGAGTATCCATATTACACTACGTACTCATTTTTATTAACATTAGCACGGGAGTCCTTGAGAAAATATCCATTTTCAAAAGTACCCTTATATGAATTTTTTTCGAAGAACTTCTTCTTCAGAAATCTTGTAAATAGAAGCAGTTATTAATTTTTATTACAGCCGTAAGCGAGATAATCGTGTTTTAATTTGTAACTTAGAACTTTAATACCAAAAACACCTCTGTACCACCAACAACACATTTAGCCGAAATTTCAGTCAAATCAACCAAGACAGCAAACATTCATTTTATAAAAAAACTCTTTTTTTACCTCAAAACATAAGAATTTGTAAAAAGCTCAACTTTTGAATTTTCGTGCCATCACAATACTTCCCTGTACTACGTAGCTATACTTTGGGAGTAAAAGCCAGTTTAACAGCTATAACTGTTTAGGGTAAATAATAATGCAGCACTACACATGAAAACACCGCGTTTTCAGTGTTGGAAAATATTTCAAACATAATAAAAGTTTGACTGCTACTTTTCGTCTTCGAGCAAAATCATCCTAAGCTCGTTTTCACCTTGACAACCCACGTGATATTGTCGTGAAATAAATGCATCTACAAAGTCTTTTAGGCTGGAGGTATCATTGGATCATCCAAAAATCAAAATTTTTAAAGCAAAAGGGTCGTTAGTACCCAGCCCCTAGCTTTTTCTCACAACCATTCATGTGGGCGTATGTACACTTCTTGCACGTTAGCAGAACCTCCTTTTAGCATATATTGTTTTCTCTTTAATTAAAATCTTTTGTAAATTTTAGGACGCACTTTACTATGCAAATGTACAGCCTTGTCAGAGACAAGACATCAAATACAAGTCAAAACCTTCTTTAACAATCTTGGTTTACTATGCAAATGCCCAGCATTGTCAGGGGCAAGAAATCGAATACAAGTCAAACCCTTCTTTGGCAATCTTGGTGACGAAAACACCCAAGATGTGATTGCCTTCTAAATATCACTGCATGGATTTAAACAGCGATAACATAATGAAGGTTCAACACACAGCAACATAAATTAACTCACTGTTTATGAGGTCAGGTTTGGTGGACAATGTTCAATGAGGAATCCTTACCTTGACATCGACTGAAATTTCGATATCTATGACCTTCTTAAGCTACGATTCGTAGAGTTTTCAAAGCTTATACTTAAGGACAACAACAATTTTTTTAAATTGTTGCCAGATGTAGTCATTTAAAAGTTAGTCAATTCAGCTTATTCTAATATCTTTATAACCCACATGTGAAATTTGTTTATTTTTATGTACGTTCGTTGTTCAGCTTTCTCAAGGCTGACAACTAATGGCATACCA
Organism: Rhingia campestris; assembly: GCA_932526625.1. NCBI lineage: Eukaryota > Metazoa > Arthropoda > Insecta > Diptera > Syrphidae > Rhingia > Rhingia campestris. Next base: position 66,004,649 of record OW052182.1, read on the forward strand.
CCATCTTTCTTATGGACATCCTTTAACAATGACTTATTCTCCACAGGAAGTTGTTTCGTCCAATTTCCAATTCAATAGATTCACAGATTTGCGCCACCCTCACTTGCAGATTGGTAAAGTTCTCACAGATTATGCTCCTCATGTGGGACATGCGGATAGGATAACCCCCATGAGCGATTCCTCCTTTTTTGCTTTGGTGACTTTGTTTAAACTGAAATATTTGTGCGGGAGGTGATTCTTATTCCAATAAGGCCTTTACCAACATCCAGCAAGTATTTATTAGTCTTACACATACTTTACGGTTCACATACAATGCTCCCCATATGCAAAGCCAAAAGGTACCGACTGCCGAGGACAACGACGACGACGGCGACGTAGGCACATCTTCACACACTTTGGCTATAAGCTGCTGCGTGTAGTACGTAGCGCGCGTACCCTTTGTATGCTCGGCTGGTACATCGTCCTTCTCGTTGTCGATGTTGTTTGGGCAAAGGGACAGTACATTTCACTATAGAAATCTCCAGGGTATTGATTTGTTGCCCGTACGGAAGTTTCCATTCCTCCCCTCCATTTTAATCTAATATGTTGGCAAGTGTGACTATATGGATCGGTTTAGATGCGTACATCTACATATTTTATAAAACCCGATTCTTCGCCGACCTCGTCCTTGCCGCTCCGGCCGAGAGCAAACCTACAGCAATTACTATATCCCTAGATATGGGGATGTCCTCCGAGCCCATATGCGAACACTTCTATTCATACAGGAACAGGACACACATATATTTTGTTTTTTGTTTTGTGTATGTTTATATGTGCGTGCGAATATTTATATATGCACATATTCTAAACAGTGCTCTCGCTCGGAAAGCAGTGTTGTACTTAAATTTATCTTAATATTTTATATGCATACACACGTGTGTGACATACAAATTTTACGAACATCCTTTTCGTTAGGTGGAAAGGAATCATGCCCGTCAGCGATTCGTATTCGAATGGGGGCGACGGAGACGGAGACGGAGACTTCACAACACAACTCCTGCCGGACTTTGGCGACTTGTATTTTAAGAAATATATTTAGAAAATCTACATATAAAATTGGATTGGATCGATATTTTCCAGTCCAATTTATGGGGCTGCTGCTGTTGGTACAGTGTGTGGACGATGTAAATGTTGCCACTTTCATGTGTATCCTTGTGTGTATATATGTAGGTATGTGCGGGCATGTATGATACATGCCTGAGCATAGTTATGGTACTGTATTATAAATTTAAGTCCGATCCGGGGGGTGGATGGGTGGCTCTGGCTGATTTTGAACAGAATTAAAGTGTGCTGTCATATTAGGATTCTTCGTTGTTTGCATTGTGAAGCGAATATTATTATTTTTTTTTTACACTGTGTGTATGTACATAAAAGGAAATAATTAAACAAAATCCTTGGAGTGTTTACGTAATGTCATTGACCCTACGTAAAACGATTTTGCCTGTAACTGAAATCGTTATTTTTTAAATTTGAATCTATGTACCCATGTATATTTTTTGAGGAATCATGAAGGTACCTATACCGAGTGAAGTTAAGAGTCCATTTTGAAAAACGCACATGAAAAATATGTTTGTTGACTATTGCAGACAATTAAAAGGATTATGACGAAAGAATTTGGTTCCAAATAAACTCAAAAACCAAATGTGGAGACTGCAAACGGCTGTACGAATCGTCTATCTTGTGCAAATCCATTTTTAATAATCAGAACCTTGACGTACAACTTCTTTTAGACGAAATTATCTTGTTCAGACATTTTATTGAATTTCTATGCTTCTTTTAAGACAACACCGCAACAAATTAGGTTATTCAAAAGAGTCATAATGCGAAATTTAAAAACTAAATGGGAGTGTTTTGCTTACGGATCCCTCAGAGATTTTCCTCCGCTAAGTAGGGAAACAACAATTTCCTTACATTCCAGCTTATAGTAATGATGAATTCCTTTCATGAAACATACAAAATAACTAGCCGTACCCTCTCAGCAGAAAGGGTGAGTAGAAATAATTTTTTTATTAAGTACCGTTACACCCCTGCGTACATGCGATTCACAAACATTTTGACCGTCTAATGCGGTGTTTTTTTTGTCAAGCTGATTGAGCGCTTCTGGTTATAGTTAGGACAGTGTTGTCCGGATATTTGACACGTTGTGCCGTTTATCCATCTGCGGTTTGCTTTCTTGATGGCATCCAGTTTGATCTGTAATTTACATGTAGGGATGGGCAATGGGCATACATAACATATCTAGTGGTGGTAGAATATTAAGGGTGGTGCCCTGTCTGGCTCAGTGGCGCGATGGTTAGTGCGATGAACTGCCGCGCAGAAGGTCTGGGTTCGATTCCCAGCCGTAGCAACACCTAAATGATTTTTCACTGGCCCTCCTCTCGTGATGATCTGACAAATCGTCCGAGTAGTATCAATTGTCAAGAATAGCTTATCTCAACTTAGCCGTTCGGAGTCGGCATAAAACAGGAGGTCCCGCCATCGTGCAAGAAGTACACACGCACACATGAATGGTTGTGAGAAAGCTAGGCCCTGGGTACTTACGAGCCTGTTACAAATACAAATTTTTGGCGCAACAGGCTCGTTAGTACCCAGGGCCTAGCTTTCTCACAACCATTCATGTGTGCGTGTGTACTTCTTGCACGATGGCGGGACCTCCTGTTTTATGCCGACTCCGAACGGCTAAGTTGAGATAAGCTATTCTTGACAATTGATACTACTCGGACGATTTGTCAGATCATCACGAGAGGAGGGCCAGTGAAAAATCATTTAGGTGTTGCTACGGCTGGGAATCGAACCCAGACCTTCTGCGGGGCAGTTCATCGCACTAACCATCGCGCCACTGAGCCCTCACTTACGAGCCTGTTGCGCCAAAAAATTTGTAAAAAAAAAAAAAAAAATTGTTTTTTTTTGCCCTGTCTGGCAAGCTCATTCGCCTTGCTGTTCCCTGGAATATCTCTGTGGCCCGGCACCAAGAAGAGGTGAATGATGAAATGCTCTGCCATTAAAGATAATCGCCATTCGTAGGCTGATTTCGATTTGAACGGGTTGGATTCCAGGGATTTGATTGTCACAGAAGATGTTAATTCACTATGTCGATATTACATACCTTTTCAGCCAGGACAAGGCTTCTTTAATTGGTTCGTCAACGCAAATTTGACACAAGATTTCTCGAATATTATTTCTTCATCCACTTTTGATACGGTCCATGCTTCGGCGCCATAGAGAAGGGCTGAGATGATCAGAGCCTGGTATAGGATCTCCTTATAAGTTCGAGTTAGGGCCTTTTTTTACTTCATTGCCTTCTTGTGACGAATAAACAGCGGTTGGAACGAGTAATTCTTCGTTTTATTACTGATGAGATGACGTTGTCAGAGTTAATAGCAGAGCTAAGGTAGACAAAGTTCCTAACTTTATCAAAGTTGTATCTGAATATGGGGAAGTTCTGAACAATTCGTCGATGTTGTGTGTCCTTTCTTATTGACACCACACAGAAACTTGGTATTTCCCTCAGTTATTGCCAACGTGGCTATGGCATATCGTTGAATCCGTTATTTCATAATTTATTGCACAGATGTATGGAAGATTGTAGCTCTGGAAGAATTGCACCATCCTTGCATGATTTATAATAATCGTGCGACATCTTCTATAAATCCTTTTTTGAAATCGAATGCTTCGATAAGGTCTTGCCGACCCTGATGGAGAATACACAATTATTATCCTGAACAGACGGGCGAGTTTGGATGGTTTATCAAAAACTAGACATGATACGAATCATAGTATCTATAAATGCTGTCGCATGCAAATTTGAAATCGATGAATTAGTGTTGGATATCTCAGGAAAAGCTTCCAAATTTGCCGTCCGGATACGGAGCTAAGCAGGCACTCACGAACTGCTATTATAGTCTTTCGACATAAATTGTTTTCACAGTTTGTATTTCAAAAACTGTTGTGGCGTGGGGGGATATCCGCATTCTTACCTTGACTACAACTCGGACATCCAAAATACTGGATATGCGCTTCTTGTCTATCGCAATGTGATCAATTTGATTGATCGTTCGTAGGGAAACCGTGTGCTGGCTAAAGTGTGTCATTTCTTTCCGCAGCGATGTGAATTAGACCAAGTCCGTTGCCAGACGTAATAAGGTGTCTGCTGTGTTTTCCTAAAATACTGCTAAAGATGTCTTCTCATCCTTCCTTTTCGATAAAATCTCCCAAAACTTTTTTTACATCGTACTTTGGTAGTCATTCATAAGTTTTGTCCAGGAGCTCGTGGAAACAGTCCTTAGCAATGTCATGCTTTACCTCCCTCGGAGCATGGGAGCTTGTAAGACGTTGCCGATTGTTATTGGCGATCCGGCTTTATGCGTTCACTAATGTATCTTGCCTACGTCTGTCGCTCATAACAATTTCGAATATGTTTTTGCTCATTATAACACGGTATGTGCTATAGTAGATGACGCAGTTTTTCGTACTCCCTTTGCCCGGTTCCTTTGGCATGGTCAATAATTAAATTGTTCCTTTCCGAGGCTCTTGGTTATTTTGTAGCAATATTTTTTTACATGAGTGGATAGTTCACCGGCAGCACAATACCCAGCATAGAGGACCAATTGCGAACCCCATTCAGTGTTAACAGAAATACCGTACCCGAAAAAAATCCACAAAAAAAAAGCAATAACAAGTGGTGTGTGTGTTCAAAACTCTCATAAAAATGCAAGCAATGCGACTAAAACCGAATATATTTCATTTCTAATTTATCACAGTGAACTAAAAAAAAGAAAAATAGATATTCCCGTTATACTCATATATCTGCTTTGTTTTACACACAACGCGCAATAGACAATTTTATTATTTTTTTTCATTCTTCAACAAACGAAAGCAACTTCTATTCTACATTTCCGGCACTGCCGCCCAGATTACTGCTTGAACTGAGACTTCGCGAAATCGTTGTGGAACTAGATGCAGCTCCTCTATCTAAATTGTAATATTGTACGACTTTAGCTGGAGGTTTACTCGATATAACCTCTGTTATTTGACCGACCACCCACTTAGTCAGCTTGATGACGGCTATATGGGCTGCAAACTGCAACACAATGGAGCCAAAGCCTTTGTACAGCCCACTTATGCCTTCTGTTGCGATGGTCGTCCTATAGCAATCTCTAGCACCTTGGTAGTTTGTCAGAATCGCCACCACAGAGTAGCCAGTGTCCAAGTTGTCGACAATAGTTCGGGTACCCTGCAACTGTAGACGATGTAGGATTGTTTCGAATGGATAGAAGAGAACTTCTGATGTCAGGATGGATATTAGGTTTGAGTAGATCTGGACATTTTGATTGATCATAGATTCATCCTTTAGTTTCGCTCCTTTTTGTTCTTGCGAGTTTTCAATACTTCTGCGAATGACGTGACTTGAGATCCCTTTAACGAATAGGCTAAGTGTAAGAGATGGAAAATACATTTATTGAGTGAAATTCGGTGGAGCAGGGTGGCACAACTTACCTAAACACGTATTTGGTAAGGCCAAGAGTGACACTTGGACCGAGCAGAGCCCAAACTGGTAACATTCTGCCTTTCTGTGGTGAGCTCCACGACAACAGCCGCTGGCCACCTTCACGGAAAACATCGAATATTCCCGGCTTTTCACTTGCAATGTCACTTTGAACGGTCTCAACCAGTGAAGCGGCATAGAATGGCATAATCACCGCAATGCTAACGCTGTAATTTTAATGTTACTCTAGTTATTGGATGAGAATTGTGTTCTAAGTGGTCTTACCATTTTAGAATTAAATGCTGGCCAAATCGCTTGATAGAAGTGCGGTTGTCAACTTCTCTACCAGGGAAAGAGGGAAAAAAGATCATATCGAGCGGCACATTAAAAAATTTCAATTGATATTCTTACTTCGGCCAATGGGTCAGTTTGGCTATTAGATCGTCAACGCCCATTGACATACCACGAACAAGGAGACAACTCCCTAGACCTTTCCATAGTGTGGTGACTCCCTGTCGCTTATGAAGATGGATTATGCTTGGTATAAGACTGATGGGAGTTAGGTGATATCTAGAAGAAGGAAAAGTTACAGAAAATGTTTTTTTAGTCGGAAAAAAGATTTTAGTGTGGGAGCTCTGTTTCTCAAAGTTGGCAACGATCGGTTTACGCAACCAGCTTTCTTGGTAAGTGAACTACTATACTATAGTTCATGCGACTTATTACAGATTATTGTCTTGTGAACAAGAATATTCCTAGCAAATGTGATTGAACGTGGTGGTTTTGATAACCTAAATCTTTTCCTTTAAGTATGTTTATGGAGTTTATGTCATTTATCCACGATCTGGAGCAGATAACGTTGCTCTTTTGTTAAAAATATCTAGCGTAATATTCGTTTCTGAAACCTGTCAAAGCTACAGGAATATTTTGTTTTTAACTTCAATCCTTAAACCAAGAAGGATTTTTTATTGCGTTTGTGTAAGGGTCCTTACATCTTTGTCGTATGACTGATATGGTTAGGCTCTTGCACAAATAATTTTTGTATGTAGTTCGGGCAAGAGCTTTATTAGCTAATTGACTTTATTGACTCCCAAATATTATGCTCTTTTCGATTATTCGTCTCAAACGCCTTAGTAGGCAACAGATTGTATTTCTGATTTTTGTATTTCTGGAAAATTGTGTAAAACAAATACCTCGCGTCTAACACGTACATATATGATCTATCCGCTCTGTACTCAATCATTGTTTTCGCATTACTAGCCTCATAGTGATTTACTATTAAAATCTGACGATATTTTATCACTAAAGAAAGTTCAACCGAAGTGTAACCAGATAACAAAACGTTTTACGACAAAAAGCTGGCGGTATTTATATTTAGCTATCCCAAGCGCCATATTTAGAGATCTGCCTATAGAAGCCGTCGACACTACCATGTTTAAAAATCCACCAAAAATGCATATGGCGGAAGATCCGAAAGGCCAACAGCAGACCTCAATCCCGTAGCAGATACTGATGGCCCATGTCCTCCAAGTTGGGGGTTGTGTTTTGGGTTAATTACCCATTCACATAAACAAAATATTGTTACGAAACAAGCAAGAGCTTTAAATAAGGTGGAATACCCAGCCCAAAATCGAAAAAAAATGTAGTTACGTTCTTGTGTCACTAGGGCGACGTCGTAGTAAGTGTAGTACGTGTAGTACGTGTAGTTCGTGCAGTACGTAGTACGCAGAAATAACGACTATTCGGATGCGGATTTGTTATAAGCGATGTCTTATAGCAATAGCGAGCACATTATTTAACATTTGTCTCCAAAAGTATTAGCCTTATATGCGCTCACGCTCTGACAGAGAAAAAAGATGATATAGCTTCTGCTTCTACGAGCACCTTGACAAGAGTTGTGAAGGACTATGAAAGTACCGAAGAGAACAAACCCTACATGATATCATGTCTAGCAACGGACTTACCAACGTAAAAAATGCCACTATCCCCAAGACACGGTTTGCTCACCTCGATATCCGTAAGGGGACATGGCGGCCTGTAGATCAATCCAATTGATCACATTGACGGCCAGACAAGAGGCACGCATACAGTATTTTGGATATCCGAACATTCCGAGGGGCTAACCTTGTTACAGCCAAGGTAAGAATGCGGATATCCACAACGCCACAACAAATAAGAGATAAAGTCCTTTGCAGAAAGTGCTTAAAGAAAAACAATGGCGATTAAGTCACAAGATCGCCTAAAACTGATGTGATAGGTTTCTCGCGCAGTCAAGGCAGGCAATGCAGTCAAGGCCTACAAGGCAAAGCCGTAGGTGAAGACGAAAGCTGTCATTAAGCTTTATAGGCAAGGAAGGAAGAAAGGAAACCGAAAGAAGAAAAAAGAGCAATAAATGCTTGTGATCGAATACATAGAGAGGGCCACTCCAGGAAAGATATTCGTAAGTTCTACCAAAGTATAAAGCTTAAAAGTCAGGTATACAACGCGCGAAAAGAATCCTGTCGCGATAAACATGAAAAGATCGTAGCTGAGACACAGTCGATGCTAAGGATATATAAGAACTACTTCTGCAGAAAGTTCAACGGCCATTCAATATTTACCCGACCTAAGTGAAATGAGGATAGCAACACCTAAACTTAAGCTTAACAAAGCTGCTGGATATGATGTACTTCCTGTCGATCTTTATAAAAACGGTTTAGACCAGGAAAGTCCAAAACTGATATAATCTTAACACTGTCGTTGGACTTCTTTAATCTCATTCTTGGTAGGATTGTGCAAAACTCCAAAGCCATCACTAGAGGCACAATGTTCCATAAATCGGAGCAACTACTAGTATACGCCATCGATATTGACATCATTGGTCGGACTCAACTTGATGTCATAGCCAAGTTTCCTTGTACAGAGAAGGAAGTCCCAAAAATGATGTCAACACGAATGGCCACACAACATCGACGAATTGGACCGTCACTATTGACAGACTTACCTTTGAGGTAGTATGGGACTGTCTACCTCGGCTCCGCTATTGACTCTGTCAACGACATCTCGTCATAAATAAAACGAAGAACTACTCTTGCCAACCGCGTTTCTGCGGAAAAAGAACGAAATTCAGTAGTAAAGCCCTCACTGGAATTACTAAGGAGATCCTATACAAGAGGAAATTCTTGGCGTTTTGAGAGAAAAATTCTTCGAAACATCTTTGATCCCGTTTGCGTCTACGGGCTATGGAGACAAAGGGAGACTTGGTAAAAAAAACATCCGCATTGTACGTTCAAGATGACTAGGGCATGAAGAGCGAATGGATTGCAAACTTCGATTTCCAGCCAGATGTCATATGGAGTAAAGGATGACCTCGCCTTAAGTGATGCGCATAAGTAAAAACCGACCTCAACCAACTTGCTGTGGGCAACTGGAGGCAATTAGCTAAGAACCGGGCTAATTGGACAATCACAGGGTCATGGTGTTGGCTTTTTGTTTGTATAAATTATATTGATGACGATATTACAATGTCACTTTGATGGTTGGTTGGAGAACAAGGTATACATGTTTCACATTATGTGTCAGAGTTATTCGAGTTGCACATCACGTCTATTCATCCTAAACAAATTTTGATTCCAAGATGCATAATTCACTGAGTTCAAAGTTCATATACAATTTCTATCTTACCGCACCATTCGACTAAAAATAGACCACGCCTATGACGTCTTTCTTCACCATAAAACTTTTGAAAAACAAATCTCACACTACACTCGTTGTCGGTAATTACTTTTCTGAAGCGTGGAAGACTTGACACTGCCTCCTTAGCACAATAAAAGGATGACTCAGTAGATTCTCCGTTATAAGGCTGACCACGCCAACGCTCACCGACAAATACTTCCGCACCGACACATCTAGCAAATGGAATCAATCTTAAAACAGACCCATTCCTCCTTATTTTGCAAATCAATTACCATCATCAGAGGTGTCACACAGATTCCGAAAGTCAGTATGTCTGTCAAGGGACAACGATAATTCCCTTTCGGCACTCATGTATCTGAATTTCGGATCATTATCGACCGGCGAATTCAAACTGTCCTGTAGCCCAGTACCTCTGTCAGCTCGCCTTGGGTATTGTTGCCTCTGATTTAGACTATTTTCGTCATCTTCTGAATTCCTACAAATAGATTACAAAATTTCAAGGTGAGTCTGCTAACCCACAACGCACACACAAATTACATGAACGAATAATGATCGTCGATGTGAAACATATCAGGGTGTTCTCCACCTTGTGCTAGGTAAGGGTGTCCAGCCGGACCAACATCACTCTGTGCGCCGCTATTATTTATAACTCTTCTCGGTGATAAATGGCTTGGATTGGAAAGCCTCTCTTCCTCAGCAGAGTATCTGAAAAGTTTTTTTTTTTTATTAATTTAGCGAAACTAATTTCACCGATTTTCAGTGGTTGGTTGATTACTTTAGGGCAGAGTATTTTTGAATTCCGGCCATATAAGTCAACGTTGGTTGGTTGGTTGTTTGAAAGGCTAGCGTAAATTGTTTTCACATAACAAATGTAGTTGCGAAACAAAAAATTCGCTAGCACAGTACACAAATTTTAGAATAGCAAAAATTCTATCCATAAACGTCAAACAGAGAAAAATTCGCTGCTGTCAGATTGTCGGCATGTTATGCAGTGCTTCTCAAATGCTGTGGTTTTATATTTATGTTCCACATAGCGAAGACCAGCACCAAAAAGGTGTGTTTCTTTGACGAAAAAGATTTCAATGGAGATTAAGAAATTCGTGCCGAGTCAATGATCAATACAGGTGGAGGAACTCAGATGCATCTGTGTGAGTAGGTGGGCACAGTTGGAATCTCACATGACCAAAATAAAGCTGAAGAAATCCAAGCAACTAATAGCAAAGGCTCGGCTTCGGTACATTCCCATTGAACCGAAATGTGTAATATCACATTAAAGCTCTTCTTAAATGGATCTACACGGAGTTTGACTAGGTCTATGTCCAATTACATATCTTCGGCGAATGCAAGTAGTTGCACCGATTTAAAGAAGATTGTGTCTCTAGTTTTGGTTTGGGAGTTCTGAACATATTTCGTCATCTTTGCTAAACGGTATTCAAAAGTGGATCTTCTATATTCCTCCCATTGGGCCTGCGCACATGAGTATGCTTCAACCGGTTGAACGTCATGTTTGTGGGTGGGACGGGTGAGGAGGGAGCACAGTTTGAGAGGCACTGGAGAGCAATTTTTCACCCAAAATTAAGTGGTTGAAGAGGTTGAATCTACCAACACATGCAAGCGTTTCTGACAGTTGTGGTATTAAAAAAAAATACGGTGGCTGGTTCGGTGTAAACCGAATTACACATACATATAAAGTTTGGTATATTACACAAAATTCAACCGGTTGAACATATTCCCGTGTGTTTGGAAAGTAACCACAATGACTACGGTTGAAGCATACTCGTGTGCGCAGGCCCATTGACGCTGACTCAACTACGATTTTTCCTTGCTCATAGGAATAAACAAAATGCATGCAAAACAAAAAAATGTAAAAATGTTCGCCTGAGTGCTCAGATAACAGAGATTTTGCTTCGACCTGCCAAAAGTGTTATTGATTCCAGGTTTATTATGTTATATTTTGCTTCTCTGATAAAGAATATTCTGAATCAGCGTTACTAATAATAAAACTCAAATGTCGACATTAATTAGTTACTTGATTAGCTTGTAATGTACAGCTTTATAGAAACTATACCAATAATCAAAACGCATAACTAACTATAAGTAAACTCGACTTTTCAAAACAGTCAAACTTATTTTTTATTTTATTTTTTCCAATTTCCGTTGCCACACCAAACTTATTTCATTTAATGCGCAAACTCTAACGCAAACACACACACACACATTATCGCAGTAATATTCACTACAGGATTTAGATGCGACTTTCTTACTTGTTTCTAAAATTGATTATTAGTATCACCGAATAAGTAAAATTTAATTGAAATCTATAAATATGGGAAAATGAAATTACAAAACTAGGGTTGACATAGTTGGGTATTTATCTTACAATTTAGGTAAGAGTAGGTAAAAAAATCTGAAATCCGGATCATACCCAATGGGCCTGCGCACACGATTATGCTTCAACCGGTTGAACGTCATGTTTGCGGTGGGACGGGTGAGGAGGGAGCACAGTTTGAGAGACATTGGAGAGCAATTTTTCACCCAAAATTAAGTGGTTGAAGAGGTTGAATCTACCAACACATGCATGCGTTTCTGACAGTTGTGGTATTAAAAAAAATTACGGCGGGTAGTTCGGTGTTAATCGAATTACACATACATATAAAGTTTGGTATATTACACAAAATTCAACCGGTTGAACATATTCCCGTGTGTTTGGAAAGTAACCATAATGACTACGGTTGAAGCATACTCGTGTGCGCAGGCCCAATGTTTGCCTTCCTTCGTCAATTTTTTTTTATATATGTCAACCCCCGTTAAGTTTCTAATAAAACGATTCTAATGGATGGTATGCAAAACAAACAGTTCTAAAAAATGGTAACAAAATCGAACATCACTTTTCGGTTGTCATTTAATTTTGACATTTCAGAAGTTGGCTTGTTAAAAACTCACGCTTTTCGCGAATACTTGGAAGTTGGAAATTCAATCTTATTTTTGTTTCCCAAAAGTTTATTAAATCTAAAGCAATATGTCCAAGGCCCATCCACCAGAGTTGAAGAAGTATGTTTTCTATTAATCTCGTCAATATCATTCCTCTTCATTTCTTTAATTTATTTTTCGTTCAGATATATGGACAAACGTATGCTGCTCAAACTCAATGGCGGCAGATCAGTGGCCGGCATTCTGCGTGGTTTTGATCCATTTATGAACGTTGTGCTGGATGAGACTGTCGAGGAGTGCAAGGATAGTACAAGAAACAATATTGGCATGGTGGTACGTAAAAAATACGCTCTGAGAGGTGAACGCAAATTAATACATTTTCGATATTTTAGGTAATCCGTGGCAACAGCATAGTGATGGTAGAAGCACTGGACAGGGTGTAGGCTCTACCTACCATCGATTTGGTAGGATGGAACTAAGTTAATTTCTTTTTGTAATTACATTGAAAAAATGGAATAAAATGTAGAATTAAATGGTAACTTAAAAGGTTGGATTTTTTTAATGGAATGCGGCTGTAAGCGTTTACCCATTCTAGATTTGTTTCTGATTTGAGGATAAATTGATCCTGTAGGTAGGCTTCATATGGCCAATCGCTTTGAACTCCATACCGGAAATAAAAAATGCAATTTTTATTCTCCTAGAACATAAAATGTTTAATTGACTCTCTGCCTACCCTTCTCACCACTTAGATTGCCCAGTAGGTAATGAGGAAACATATTTTGTTAAAACTTATAAATAGACTACCGAATATTTGCTATCCCTTCATAACATCAACATACGAATCAAACTATTTTAAATATCTAATTGGGAACTACATGTAAGTAACATTTGCGACGTCCTAATTCCCATACGATTCAGATGCCAGCTCTTTCCAATGCGCTCAGTTGATGCCCTAAACGTTCCTCTTTAGCCTTACGCTCTGAGCTTATTTTCTTCGAGTGTGTGTAATTATTTAAAAATGTCTGCACATCAATTTTTCCATTCAAGAACTGTTCGACATGCTTGTCGCAATCGGTATCGGAAATCGAAGTTGCAATCTGTAGTAATTCCTAGAAAATTAAAGCAACAGTTGTAGAGGTTTACCATTTGGCGATTCGTATACTCACTCGAATGTGCTGAGGTGCATATTCCTCGGACTTTTTCACATATTTCAGATTCAGTTGATCACATTTTTCGCCGAGATTTCTAAGCGCGGTAACATCATCGTTCAATTTGAGCTTTAATTCATTCAAGTGTGATTCTTTCGACTCGTTTTCCTCTGTAAGAAAATGGTTAACTTGGTGTATAATTTCACAAAGTTAGTGCTAACTTGATATTGTGTCGACTTGATTGATCATCGAGTCGAGTTCTTCGTTGAGGTGCTGCACAACTGACATTTCTTCGATGAAATCATCGAAGAACTCCGGATCAGTATCTAATTTCTTCAGCTCATCCAAAGACATTGCGGACAAGTTGGGAATATCATTGTCGCTGCTCGATGGGGTTGTGCAGTTGCCCAACGGTGAGCCATCTTTACTGCTTGCAGCAGTGCCATTTGGACTGCCTTCGGTGGTAGGTAGTAGGAGTGGAGGAAATCTCTCAAATTCACGAATGATGGCTTGAACTACTCGACCCAAGTCCGAGTGCTGCGAGTACTAAAAACAAAAAAATACACAATCCAACCTTCTACTATCTATGATTTATTTTTATCTTCACACAAACACCAATATGGCCAATTGGATATTGTACGTGGCACGATATAGAATCGATCAAATTAGCAATAGGAACGATAATTGCACCTTCTGATAATAATTTGCTCTAAACTGCACGATGACTCATTCAAAGGTTGGCATCTACTTCACCCAACGAACAAAGCAAATCATACGAGTCTATGAGCAAAATATTGTTGATGGCCTCCGTAAAGAGAGAACCAAATCAGGAAGCCCAATTAAAGGTGTTAACCCCTAGCCAGTGTCACGTTGATAGAGATACACATACGTACGTTTAACAATCCAGGGGCATTTTCAATATCAGAACCATTCGAATTCACCCATTGGTGTTGCACCAACGGATTTATGTTTAATTTTGGTTTATCGTTGGGAAAATTAGCACTCAATTGGACATTAAGATGGAAAGCACGACCAGCCGATTCAAACTCTATGGAGTATTCTTCATTTTCTGTGATCTCCCGAACACTGCAAATTATTGCAATTAAAATGCAATCGCCTGGGGAGGCTATAAATAAGACTGCACTCACTTGTCATTGAAAATCTTAAGCGTGTCGATTTGCCTTTTGCGAAAATCCAAGTCATAGTTATACTGCCTGGGAAGCATCTCATTACATTTAGCTGAGCTACCACTTAAGAATTATCGATTTCCAAAAACCAAAGACAGACAATCGAACAGTGAGACTCGGGTCGAATTAGTTTATTAGTTACTACGGTTAACAAAAATGTAATAAAACAATTGGAAGCTATACTATATGGATGCACTATATGGCTAAGTTACGTTTAAAAAAAAAAACACGAAGTAAACAACAGCGAATGTTGAGATTCTGACATTTGGCAAATTATTTTACTAGTGTTCCTGGAGGAGGGATATTTTCTTAAGAGAACTGTTTGATTATTGGGTTTTTCGATTGGTACAAAGAGAAAAGCGTTGGTAAGCATCAGGAAGGCGACAGAACTATTTTTAAGCAGTTCCATTGCTGTTGCATTTCCTTTCAGATTCTACTAAAGAATCAGTAGAACAAATAACATCCCTATATTGTGGAAGTCAGATTGTTATTGTTTCGTCTCACACATGTTTGACATGTTTCAGAATTTTTTAAAAGGACTTGTCTGTTCCATTGGTATTGAGAATGGAGTGGATTCTCCAGTATACCGAACAATTTTTTTTTTAAACAACAAAATATGAATTCCAAATCAACATGAGAATTAAAGGCCAACAAGCGGGTACAAAAATCAAGTTTGGTGGAACAGTCCTCTGTTGCTTATAAATGCTTATTTCCGTGGTTCAGAACAAAAACAGAATCATGTATGGATGATTAACAAAAATCGTAGTTGAGACAAAGTCGATGCGGAGAAGGTTAAAGAACTTTCTTAAGACTGTTAAACGGCAACGACGAACAGAGAACGAAGCATTCAATATTAGCGACTAAAGCTTAGTACGCTGCTCGAGCTTAATTTTAGCTCCCATACAAAATTCTCTCCAAAATATAGCTGAGCTTAATTTAAGCGAATCCATTTAGCCGAGCGGTACGCTGCTTCAGCTAAAAAATCAAACATTCATTTCAGACTGTACTGGATGTATCTGTCACAATTTAGCGCGCCCATTAATAGTTCGGGACATTTTCTCAAGCTAAATTTTGACACATCGTATTGTTTTCTTCTGTTGTGCTTTTGAGTTGTTGAAATAAACTTATTTTTCAAAGAACAGCTGTTTGTTATGACACTTATCCACAAAGCACTCTATGTCAAAATTTAGCGAGGATTTTAGCTAGTGTTTGGAGAGAAATAATGGAGAGCAGCTAAAATTTAGTTTCGCTCGAGCAGCGTACTAAGCTTAAAGCGAAAACTCTCATCCACTCGACCTAAATTAGAGAAGATAGCAATATATAAACTAAACAAAGGTTTGGAAATGATGGCACCCCTGCTGAGCTATAAAAAGCCGGTGTAGATGATGAAAAACATACATCCTCTCCAAAGCTAAATTTGGTCGGATGAAAGTTTGACTGAAGAATTGAACCTCAGAATCGTTTGCTAGATCCACAAATTACGCATAAGATCCCTCAAAATTACTACAACATCCTATCTCCACAATATATAAACGCCTGAAACCCTTTACCAACCTCTTGATTACCCCTATTAGTCAAAGCTGCATACGACACCATTTATAGATACGAACTGTCCAGGATGCCGATGGAGAATTCTCGCTGATCCATCAGTGTCAAAATGATGCACTGCCACATCCACAATATATAAACGCCTGAAACCCTTTACCAACCTCTTGATTACCCCTATTAGTCAAAGCTGCATACGACACCATTTATAGATACGAACTGTCCAGGATGCCGATGGAGAATTCTCGCTGATCCATCTGTGTCAAAATGATGCACTGCCACATCCACAATATATAAACGCCTGAAACCCTTTACCAACCTCTTGATTACCCCTATTAGTCAAAGCTGCATACGACACCATTTATAGATACGAACTGTCCAGGATGCCGATGGAGAATTCTCGCTGATCCATCAGTGTCAAAATGATGCACTGCCATGCACTTCTTTAACATCATTCTTGAGAGGATTGTGCATAACTTCTAAGCCAACACCAGAGGCACAATTTTGACATCATTTGTCGGACTCAACGTGATATTAACATGTACAAACAAACAGAACGTCATTATTGGCAGATATGCCTTTTAAGTAGAACGGGATATTGTCTACATCGGCTTCGCTGACGACATCTCGTCAGAGTTTTATACTACGTTCTCACTGAGCAAAAAAGCTCATTTCGGAAATCAATATGCAAATACGATTAAATTTCCCATACAAAATCAAATTTCCGTAATGTGATAATACCATCACATTTGTGGGAAATGTGGTTTCTAATATGAAAAAATAAGAGGTCAAACAAACGAACAAACCTTTTTTCATTGGAATGGAACAGCTAAAATGTCAAATTCGATGGGATTCATGTGACAAAAAAGGAAGGGTTGATTGTAAAAATGTAAACATTGGAAACTTTCTCCCTCTGTTTTCAAACGCCAGTTGTCAAACGCAATTCGAAAACTTAGTGAGAACACTTTTTTGGTGAAATTGGAAATAATCTCATTTGAACCCCAGTGAGAACGTAGTATTAACGACGAATTACTCATGACATAACCAGTATTTCCATGAGCTAAAGCCCTTACTCGGACTACTAAGGAGATCTTATATAATACCCTTATCATCCCAATCCTGCTCCACTGCACCGAAGCATGTACCGCATCAAAAGTGGGCTAAATAAATCCTTAATTGTTTTGAGTGATTTTTTTTCGAAAAATCTTCGGTCCCGTTATTGTTGACGAACTATTCGAAGTGTATAGCGACATACCCCTAGTCAAAAAAAACTCCACATTGGATGTTTAAATGGCTAGGACATTTAGAACGAATGGAAACCAATACTCCGGCTCATAGAGTCTTCGATTCACAGGCAGACATTGGACGCAGTAGAGGATGACTTCGCCCTTAAGACCGTGCAATTTGAAGAGGCATGTTGGTTGATCCCCAGGTTTGTCCTGAACTATAGCAACACTTGAGTAAGTAAGTTAAAAAAAACTATCACCATGCTGCACATAAATGCTTGCTTCATCAATTAAGAGTGCAGGATCTTTGTTGCCAATATTGACTTAGGTTGATCTGGAACCTTCAAGACGAGATTCAGTGGACAGCATTTTCCATTTGTTTTTCTGAGCAAGTATTCAATTCCATTTCGCTTTAATTTACAGTTTAGATGGGATGATGAGCTAAAAAGGATACTTTAGGCGGACAGCCCGTGATCAGACGCGAACATAACTAAGCTGGTTTACTTTTTCCGAGCGTCGGAAAATTACTCAAAGGCCTTACCACTAAAATTCCATAGTTTAGACTTAGAAAAGTAGGGCTGCTGTAGTTGGTAACATATAGATCTAGGCGTTTGGATAAGAAATTTATACGTTCACCACTTCGATTGTGGTTATGCAAAACATATCCTCTAATCCTCATTTTGGGGGATTCGCGTTACAATTACGAAAATGCTAAAATTTAACTGTCCATTTAAAATAGAATGAATGAGCAAAATGGCTTCGCGTCCAGAACTTAGATGGCTTTGTTTGTCTCGACTCGATTTTCATCAAATCCAAAATCTACGCACCTAAGGCACTTTCTTGTGTGCTATTTGTTTTGAAATGCAATAGTGTCCGTAACAAAATAAAATCGCACCAATTTCGTAATTCTTCATGCTAATTTCAACAAAATTGAAGTGTATGAACAATTGGACTCGATCGAAATGGCATGGAGCCATTGGGCTGCCAGTGTCTGTGAGTGAAATATTGGAATGTTGTCTTCCTAAATCAAAACATGCATGAAACGCAATCAAAAATATTCACTATCGCCTTTTCTCAACGCACAACGCTGGTCGTCTTTATTAATGTACAAATCTACTCTCCGGTCGATTTGTTTCAAATATAACTGCGCAGTGTGCTATACACACCATATACATTAATGCTTGCACAAACAAAAATATATCAAATATCATATCTATATAAAATATATCAATTACACATTAACGATTAACCTCCACATATTCTTATTTTTCATTGGTAAACAAATCATTATTTTTTTTATCTAGATCTGTCAAAAGACCGATTTTGACAGTTGTTGTGTGCGAAAATTTACTTTTTATCAAATAAGTTTTGCGGATCTGAATTTTTTGTCAGTTTGACAAGAGTGATTTCGTTTTGATTTATTATTATTTCGATTGTGAGAAAATGATTATTAATTTTAATAACGGTAGCAGTTCTAAGTGAAATAATTGTTATCAAAACAATTTAGTTATTAAAAGAACAAACAAATCACTGACACGGAATTACACAAACGCATGGCCAAACAAAAAAAAATCAATCTGAAATAGTGTTTCATTGGCAACAAAAAAGATCAATATCTGAAATTTTAATGGATAATACTGTGTTCTCACTGAGCAAAAAAGCTCATTTTTGCATTAAATTTGCAAATACAATTAAATATCCCACACAATATCAAATTTCCGTAAAGAAATTAAAAAAGATTAAAGACTTGTGAGCTTTAATAAAATGTATCCTATTGAGTTGACCACAAATTAAGTCATTTAAATCCATTTTAAAGGATTTAGAATTATTGTAGGACTTGTTTTGTTTCTTTACAATATAAATGCCGTTTCAGAGGAATTTTGGAAATATAGCCAGTTACTTTCATTTTGTACTCGCAATCACTGTACTCTGCGTGAATTTATGTGATCCTATAAGTAAAACCAGAGATTATGAATTCTATACAGATGACGCATTGATAACAAAAAACAGAAACTTTTACTCAATAGCTTCATGGTACGGGAGGGCGGTGTGCATGACCCAGCACGACCCGCCATAGAACAATTTTTCTTACATGGAGTGCGTCATCTGTATAGAATTCATAATCTTTGGTAAAACACACCTTATTACACACTCCGAAGTTTCCCACAAACAGTCCCAAAATAGCAACGCAACGAAATCCCACTATTTCCCATTATTTCAAAAATGACACTTCAATGGCATTAAATTCCGCCAAAAAAAATGTGACAACATTAGGTTTGGTTTAGATTTTAGACGCGTTGTAATCGAATTGTAATGAAATAAATTAAAATTTTCCAAATTGTTTGCTATTTTGAAAGAAAACACAAATAATTTCATGTTTTTAACTGCAATATGAAAGAGTGTTATCTGTGCAAGTCGACTGAACGCGACGAAATCAAATATGGAGAATTCATGACCCGCGGAAAAATTTCCGTGCATTATTTTTGTTTGGTAAAAACAATTGATATTTCCAATATACTTGTAAATTAACAGTTTTGATATTTGTTGCAGCTGCTAACATCAAATCTTATGCAAAGTGGGGAGGATAATGAAGGATTTCTGGGATTCTTACTAGCCGATATTAAAGCGGAAGCCCGTCGTGTGGCTCCAGTGGTAAATCGAAAAATTGGTTGTATATGTCTGTATGTATAGTTAAGTGTGATTTCTCTTTGTAGGTATGTTGTTATTGCAAGAAAAAGAGCGCCAACATATCGTGCTGTGCTTCAAAATGCCGCAGAACATTCCACCTGACTTGTGGCATCGAAAATGAAGCTGAAAACCAATTTGTTGGAACATTTAAGTCCTTCTGTGATCGACATTCTTCTGGGAAGAAAGTGCGTCGACCCCCACCGAATGAAACTTGCTGCATTTGCTATGAAGTCATAATAGGTCAACATGGTCATTTCAGTTCTGTGAATTTACTTCGAGCTCCGTGTTGCAAGAATGGCTGGTTCCATAAATGGTGTTTGGCTGCATTTGCTAAGTCTGCTGGGTACTTTTTTAAATGCCCACTTTGCAACGATAACAAAGTGTTTCGTCAGCAGCTGGTAACGAAGGGCATCTTCATTCCGGACAGGTGAGATGATTGGGTTTACTACTTTTGGGCTGTTAAGTTATCTTTGTGTTTAATAGGGACGCAGCATGGGAACTGGAGCCAAATGCTTATGCAGAACTTCTAGAACGGCCAGACCAGTGTGTAGCCATGATTTGTAAAGCAAAAGGCGCTCGTGCCTCGAAAACTACAAAATCTAATGAAAATGAACTGCTCTACTGTGGGACTTGTGGTTCTGTTGCCATTCATCGTAAATGTATGACAGAACCGGTTGATAACTTTTTCTGTGATGAGTGCGTCTCGGTTGTTGCCACAGTCAACAGTTCGTCGATTGTAAATATCAGCGCAAGTCAACCTCACGATGAAGACGAAGATGTCGATGTCTGTGACGATGATGATGCTCCAGGCAATTCTCTAAGGCATTATTCCGGAAGTGATGATGAATGTGCTCGTCCTCTTGGAAGAGCTTATGGTAGTAGAATATTAGACGATGCTGAAGACGAGGGAACAGAACAACTCCCAAACGTTGATGACGAAAGTGATGAAGAAGTTGTTCTGGGGCCAAGAAGACCCAAAAGAAATCGATTTCCTCTTGTCGATTTAGATGATACGACTGAGCAAGTAGATGCTAAGCGAAAGCGAGCTATCTCTCGAGATACAGAAAGTCTTTTTGATAGTGGAGCTGAGACGGATCGATCGGCAAGTAGTGGCGATAAGTTCAGTTCCAAGAATTCGCTCCAATCGAGCCCGTTGCAGGTTAAATCAGAAAAAGAACACGCCGTAAACGTGAATCAATGTGAAACACTCTACAAATCAAATAGAATCATTCGAAGGTACACATCACTTAATGACACCAACACCGCTAGTTCAAGTATAAGTGTAGCAAAACGCACAAGGTGTCAATCAATGAACCCGGATATGTATTTCAACATGGAAAACTATACCAAGACATCCTTAACTCCATTAAACAAATTATCCACCACCGAAAGTTTATCGGAAGCTGCATCCGAATCCGGCGGACATTTGAAAGCAGGTGCTGTTACACCACAAAATCCTCGTCGTTCGATTCGCAATCGCGAAAGGACCCTCTCCGAAGATCCTTCAACATCACCAACAGCTTTAGAAAGAACACGACGAAAGAGTTTTCTAAAAAATCCGTACTGCAATTTACAAAAACACACAGCTAGAAGGGCAACTTTCGACGATATTCCTAGCCCGACGATATTCAAGCGCACTCGTAGCGATTCCATTCCGGACAATCTGATTTCGGAAAACAAAAGACTTAAGGAAAAAAATCCAAATTATGAAAATGAAAACTATTGCGAAGTTCTGACATCGACTTGTAAAAGACGTTCGTCGAGGGGAAGGTCACCGCTCAGTTCAAATGGATACCGCCTTTATGCATTCATTACTCCATCGTATGTCAAGAATAAACATGAAGGGACTGAAGGTGCGTATGCTTACTCAAAATGTATATTTGAACGCCACAATTGTAACTCCGAGGCACTTTGTTTTATTACAGGTACTTCCTTTGAATTAAATGCAGGTGCGCCCAGTGATTCAGAGGAGCACAAATTTGAAAGCAAGCTGCCCAGCAATAGTGAGTACAGGTTTAACATTACTTAGTGCCACTTGCAACAACTCGTTTATTCAACTAACCAAGGGTAAGGTACCAGCAATCTACCAGAAAATTGATGGATAGTTGGATAAATCAGTTGGTACAAGCCGGCATTTTCCTCTAGAAAGAGTTGTAAAGTTGATTGTCATACTATTGTAGGATACTGCGGTATCATTTTGTTTGTATTCGTATATAGTATCTATTGAATCTAGCAGTAGATGTGAACAAGTGGGGATCACGTACTTAAATACTAAGTCTAGTCAGTCTGCAGTTTAATCATCAAATTCACCTTCGAATCTGAAAACGTCCATGTTGTGGGCCTATTCCTGGGATATGAATGCTTTTTATCACCACGGAGATCTGTTCGGTGGCTACTGGTTTCGGGTATTTTTTTTGATGGGCCATCAGTATCCACTACGAGATAAAGCGCTGCCATTGGGCTTTTGGCTCATCTGCCACCATCTTTATTCAAAGGGCCTGACTAACCCTTGAGCTTCCTGGAAGATCTGTTCTCCGACTATGGCGAAGCAGCTCAAATTGGTTGTTCACTTTGTCCATCCTAACTGGAGCTCTATCTTTTTGAATTTATCCGCTGCCCCCTTGGAATGGAATATATGCCTTAGTTTATTATCCATAAAGAACCTAAAAAGCGTTCTTTGGTCGATATGTTAACCGACTATTTATTTAATATGTTGGAACAACCACATCTTCAGTATCGCTATCATTCTTTCAATCAGCGTAAGACATAGTTCACCCCTTCTGATCTGGTCTCAATATTTACGCCGCAAATTTGAATTTAGTTGAAACATATTTTCCGTTCATTGAAGGAGTTTATGGGTTTGAGTCTTTGTCATTTTGTGAAACTCCTTTCTGGATGTTTCACTGCTGTGTAGGCAATTCCAGTTCGTAGGCGGCACCACTGCCATCTGTGGAAATTTTTGATTGAGGACCTTAAGTCTAGCTAATTTTGGTCTGCCAGTGGTATTTTATTTCCCACCTACCCCGCATATCCGAAGAGTGTTCCTCTATCCTCCAGCCGAGGAAGAGTACGGTGGTAGTACATCAACTCCACACGCATAACTCATTGAGGATGCGCACATTTTGAAGAATGTATCTATATCAAAGTTCCTAATATTTTACACACATATCCAAACGTTTTACCTTTAATGAGGAGGTTTCTCTCCTTCGCGTATATTTCTGACGAGCCCATTGTTGTCTAACTGACGTTCAAAGCAGAACATTACCAAGCAGGTGGACACGATTTTGAAAGCAATGGTTTGACTAGTGACTGTAGAAAAAATAATTGTCCTTATTGTTGGGTGTAATGGTAGTTCTGTGGTTGTAAGTTGGTTTAATTGACATTAGTAGAATAATGAAATAGTCACGTCGTACTTCTAAGCAACAAAAAAACGGTACGCACGTTGGAAAGATGCATAATCATGTCCAATATTATATTCGTGTTTATTTTATCTCCAGGTATAAGATCTGGAATAACTCGATTAGAATTGCTTGAATTTCTTCTGAGTAAGAATTGCGCTAATGAGTCAAATACCTTGCCTGTTAAAATGCTGTTGTTCGAATACGTTGCATCTAGAGTTACGTTCATTTCGGATAACTTACTATTATACAAGGTTGATCAATTTTGTCAAAGTCTTAAAAGGCGCTGGAAGAATGGAAAAGCTCTGCTACTAAAACGACACAATCATTGGATTAACGAGGAAATTATGGTTTCCCAAGAAGATATCGCTCATGGTACGAGGGCCTTGGATAAACGTTTGTATGAATATTGCATAAATCGAATACAAGAACAAGTGCCTACAGCTAAAAATTCGACAGGGAACTTGTAATACAAGGTAAGCCAACTATTGCCATTGTTATAAGAAAAGTAGAATTCCCTAGTTGAATGCTTACAACTAAAGATGAAACCAGAAAGAATGACGAATCAAACATAATCGAACATAGGATTAGTGGTATATAAAGAACTGGTCCAGAAACAAAGACGTATATGGGAAACTTTTGTTAGACAAACAACAGCTAACCCTCCACCTCAGTAGTTAAATTGTGAACTATGGTTCACTGATATGCGACCAAAAGAAAGATTACAATTTGCAGAAATAAGTCAGAGGAACTTAATAAAAACAACAATTTGACGCGACCAAAACCACAAAGTCAGTGTTTACAAATTTGGTAAATGTAAATGGTAAATGTAATTGGTAAATGATCTTGCTTTGAAATTTCCTTATATTTTATATTCAAGGTTTAGGTTAGGAAGCAGTAACCAGAACCAAAGAGTATATAGAGTATACATACAGTGCGCATCTCATACAACGAAAATTTAATAGCCGATGCATACAAACGACGAAAATTCCCCTTCGCACTTACAACATTTTTAGCTGTGATGCGTACTCTATGTAGTTCTATTCCTCTTTGCCAGAACATACTCAGAAACTGGTAAGGATGATATGATGTCTCGGTCTTGTGACCGGAGATTACATATCCCGGGCTCTATAAGCCAAAGGGATTATTCGCTGGTGTTGTGTAGTCCAGGTTCTACGCCCTTTGGTATTCAGTTGATGTCTATACTAATTGTAGGAACTTCCTGACCATGCTGCAAGTATCGAACAAGACTGCCTTTTGAATCTGTGGTAGTAATCCATACATATTTTGTCTTTTCAAACTCGTTATGAGGTGATTAAGATTAAATACCACACCTGCAGCCGAAATTACTATGGGTGGTATTTCCACTCTTTCCGCTCCTCCATACAAAGACCTAAGTTCAATTCCTAACGCTGTGTATTTAGATATTTTTGTTGCGTGAGTAGACTGAACATTACGATAAGCTGGCACTGTAATATTGAAAATGTTTATTTTTCAATATTTTATGTTTTATGAAAAAGAACTATGTCCGGCCTATTTGCTGAGATGTTGTAATGGATCTGTCCCAGTACAGCTTGTAGTTTGAATTTTCAAGCACGGGTGGTGAAATGTATTTGTAATAAGAAGTGTGCTGTTGGATGAGACCACGGTCAAGCGCCAGTTTTTGGTGAATGAATTTTGCTACGTTGTTGCGGCATTGAGTGTAGTCCTGAGCAGCTAGGACATTGCATCCTGAAATAATACGCTCAATAGTTTCACGATTTTTCGCCCAAAATCGTTGTCCAATCTTATCTGCCCAAACTGCAGAGCGATAACGAAGCGGATGGTCGCGGATGAAAGCCTTTAATTGCTGAGTCAATTGGACCTTGTAAGCAATAATCCGAGATCTTAGTGCAGAATTCTCCTCTCGTGCGTGAAATGTTGAGCTGTGGAGATCGATGGCGATTTGATGTTCTTGAATTGAGCACTCCCTCGGCTACAGCAGCCGTATCCTCGTCTGTGCCCCATACGACGACGGGGACCATGAGTGTTGTCCACTAGCATACCATTTTCACGAACTTTTTGCACAAATTTGCGTAAAGCGTGCTTCATATAATTTCCGCCAAAACTTCTTTTGCAATAACGCACTGTTTGAGCTCAGCACTAACTTTGGAAAAAAGTAATAAGTTAATATTTCCGAACGTATTTCAAAACTAAAGCGACTCATTTCGTTCCGCGGAGGTATGATACTGACTTTCTGACAAGATTTGGAGCGGGAATCAGCTGTCAGTATCAAAATAAACTATGGTTTAAGAAGAAACCACTAGTACAAGGTGGGCCAAATGTTGGAACCACATGTCCTCCAGTCCTAAATTGCGGCAGAAAAAAAACTCGGTTAAGATGGCCCTATAGCGCGCACCGTCCACTGTCGTCGTTTGACCAGCGGCGTTCTCGCGCCGCACCATGCAGTAACTTTGAGCGGGTGTAATGGATCCTCGTGCATTACTCGTGGATTTTCGGTGCCCCAGAAGCAATAGTTTTGCTTGTTCTAATGTTCACGTACCCGCTGAGGTGGAAATGAGCCTCATCGCTCATTATGATTTGGCGGTCAACAGGCAGCAGCCGATGCACGGACTGTACTTTGTACGGGAACATGCGCAAGTCTTTGACCAAAATTCACCTTAGGGACGACCGGCTGATGGGTAATTGCGATGCACGGCGTCTTGTCGATGTTTCCGGCTCGACATCATCGGCAACAGCGGCGATATTCTCTTGGTAACGTCTCGTGTGGTCCCATACTCTTCAAGGTTGGTGGCCAAACGACGCAGTGTTTGCGCAGTCGGTGTCGGACGGCCGGGGAATCGGTGACGGAATTCGCGCTGCGCCAACACTACAGATGAATTGTTACGCAAAAAAATATGTCAAAACAGATTTGACATTGGCGGCCATTTGCAAAAATAAGAGCATCTTCCAATAGGGTGATCTCTTTTGGCCCACCTTGTATATATTATTTTCGAAAGCTATATTAAAGCTTTAACAAAGTACATACATATACTGGCAAAATTATTCCCACATTGAAATTCTTGCTTATTTAAAGCTGCAGAACTTTTAAACTAATAACAAATCATCCATTATTTTTCTCAATTTTATTCCTTGATATAATATTCAAAGATTCATCCAACTTCAACAAAGAACTGTTAAAATCGTAAGATTATAAGTTGCACAGTCATTTGCACATCCATTGGACACAATCAAAATTTAAAAAAAAATCAATTCTTTTGTTTTTTTTTTACTGCTAAAGGGTAATCCAAGAGCTTTCTGTTTTTTTTAAATAAAAAACTAAACACTATTGAGCAAAATCTTACCTGAGGTGTTAGGTTGGTTCATGCCATTTAATGTTAAAAGATAATTTCGACTAACGAACGACTAACTCTTAAATGGTTCATTCTGTGAATTCGGCCACTCTTTCAAGCATATCGACCGGTATTCCGTGAATAAAACGAGTTATGTTGGCTGCTAAAGTTTAAACCGTTTCGGGTTTACCGACGTAAACAAGAGATTTCACAAATACCCACAGGAAGTAATTCAGTGATGTCAAATCGTATGAGATCTTGGTGGACAATTGACAGCACCATTTATTGAGATTATGTTTTCATCGAACATAAAGCGAATGATTCGTTAGCTGCTTCACCAATATCTTGAATTTTCGGCAACAATTCATTGATCATTGCTCTGTGGCGTAATCCATTGACAGTAGCACATACTCCTTCCGATTTTTTTTTTTAAGAAATACGGTCCGATGATTCTGCCGACCCTGTATTTTTGAGGTTGCGTTGGTAGATTTAAAAAATGAGCTTCGCCACTTAAAACAATTTTTCGAAAAAAGGAACGTAAACAAACTGCTTTTATACAAGCAAGTCGGTAGGGTATACAACTTTGTTTTTTTTTTGTATTCATATATTCCTATGGGAAATGTCGTTTTTAGTCTACCATGGTTCTTGGACAGTTTCTCTTAGTACTTTATTTTAAAACATTTGTAAAATATTGGCATTTGTTATTTTGGTACCAAAAAAAAAAGGAACTTGCAATGTGCCCAAACACCATAAGCCCTAAAGGCGCTCTCTAATTAAAAATAAAAGAAGATTTTATGTAGAATATATGTTGAGTACTAAAACCTTTTGACTTCGTATCTTTATTTGTTCAACTATCAACAAAAATCTAATATTAGTTTTTCTGGCTCAGTTTATCCACATACAAGTGAAGGAAATACCCCGGAACAACTTCTTAATGTTTTCACTTTTGTTACGAATATATTGAAGCTATGTTACCAGTCAAATGGAACAGGTTTGAATAATTCACATCATATACCCAATATCCCTTAAAACAGACTAAGCGTTTAAAAAGGAAATTGCTAGTAAGTTCCTTCCAGTCATGATTATGTGTGAAGAGGTGAAGGGTTTGAGAACAACATTTTTACTTGTTTCACATAAGCCAGACCATGAGCTCCGCTGTGCTAATTTGTTAGCAATGCGAGACTTGTCTGTAAAAACATTAGGAAACGATTTCGAATTCTGCCAAATTAAATCGCTATATAATTAATTACCAATGTGTCCTGATGTCCTCTACTCTTTTAGTTTCTTGACTCGATCCATTTCTATACCGATGGCTCCAAAACAAATGACGGAGTGGGTTCTGGTGTATTCTCCGACAGGCTAAATCTCAGCCTATATTTCCGTCTTCCTGATCATTGCAGCATGTTCCAGTCGGAACTCATGGCGATCAAAGAAGCCTTATCCTGTCTCAAAGGCAACCCTAGATTGCCGCTCATCTCTGCACTAGATGTCACTATGCCTGGGCCATTCCAGAGAACTATTAGGCTGATGAAATCGCCAGGCATGGAACTACATTACCAGTTGTACCCGACACGGGTGCACTAGGGACTCCTATCGCTATATGTAAAAGCTTACAAGCGCAACATGCTAACAGCAAATCAAATCTCAGATGGAGTTTTGGCACGACGTGTCAAATTACCAAGCATATTTGGCCAAAGCTGGATTTGAGAAGATCCAAGGGACTGATTTCGCTTGATAGATCGTACATTAGCGCAACTGTAGGTGCCATCACTGGACAATGTTTAATTTGCAGACAAGCAGAAAGGCCAGACCTCACCCCAAATGACTTCTGTAGGAACTGCATGCGCTAGTACGCTTAGGAACCCTTGTTGGTACCCATTTTGAAACATTTAAAAAAATAGAAATTCAAAAATATGGAAATAGTAGAATTTGTAATAATCAACAATTAATAATTTTAAAATTATTAAATAAATCAATACAAAATTGCGTATGAAATAATTTGTAAATATATATTATATATACATGCATTGGTTCAGGCTAAGATATCGTTTGGACATAATTAAAAAGGCAAAGTGAAATGAAATTGGTCTTGGTCTTGGCCTCTCAAAACGACCAAGGATTTTTTCATCCGCTTTTGATACGATCCATGCTTCAGCGCCGAAGAAAGGCACTGGGATAATAAGGGTCTCTTGAGTAGTTCTTACAGACAAAAGAAACAGTGGTTGAAAGTAATTCTTCGAGTCTCGAGCTTAATACAAAATCAAATAAAATTTAAAGTAGATGTTCAATAGGTTAAAACTTCATGCGGATCACTGTAAGATCTGCTAATGCTAATGTGATCGCTGCATAAATAGAATAAAAATATTTCAAAAATAAAATGTTTACACTAAACTCTTGATCTTCATATCTGGTCTAATAATTTAAACTAAAAGTACTGTCGGATCTTCCTTTTCTAAAAGCAGAAAATAGATACTCAACCACTTTTATTATCTGTTTACTAACGTAAACCTCGGCCCCACGTTGGGCGCCATTAATTAGTAATAGTTTTCACGATTCGCTACAACATACATGGACCAAGGTCGCTTGGTCTATCTTTTCTTCACATTGGTGGATCATAATAGCACTTCCAATTCTATATCGAGGAAGTTATGACCAGCATTGATGAATTATAGCTATCCTACTTAACTGGATTTTTACTGCCGTTAACCGTATATAATTTTAATAATTGTAAATACCTTTATTTACTTTGAAGCTTACTCTGTT
The DNA here is from genome assembly GCA_932526625.1 of Rhingia campestris. NCBI lineage: Eukaryota > Metazoa > Arthropoda > Insecta > Diptera > Syrphidae > Rhingia > Rhingia campestris. The sequence goes on from OW052182.1 coordinate 66,034,063, forward strand.
TTGTTCATCTCATTTGATTTGACAAAGCTTTATAAAAAAAAACTAAAAATTCAAAAGTGTTATTTCTACTTTCAATTAGATTAAAGAAATGATAGAGACTTTCATCTCAACAAAACCTTACCTTACCATTGTTGATATTGAATTTTACATTAAATGAAATTTCTAAACATCACCAAATTTAAATCTCTACAGATGAACCAAACATTGCCAAACCTACCAGCGAAGAACTACCAACAACAACTGCAGTAATATCAAAAGGCACCAGCACTACAGCCGTATTTAATAGAAGCGCACAAGAGACTTTTCTCAACAGTTACAGCATCCTATTTGAAACAGACATGAAATCGCATCCTCATAAAACTCACAGACCTCGAAAACGCAACATTAAATTCTTGTTGGTATGTGCAAACTTAAAATGACACCATTCTTGTGTAGAAACCAAGTTGTTTTCTTTTAATCAACAGAGTCGGGGTATGTCCAGTAACCAGACAAAGATTGAATCGTTTTTCAAAAGAATCTGATTGTATGCCATGTTTCGAACTGAGCACAGGAATGCGGTTTATTATAAATTATAAGTTATGGTACACTATGCTAAATTTGTTTTTATTTTCTTTTTAATTATGTTTTTGTTTTTCCATTTACTGAATTGTGTTCTATGTGCATTAAATATATATATTTTAATTATCTATATAGATGTATTTTGAAACGATATACTCTTATTTTTATTTTAAAATTGTAATGTTATTAAAGCTATAAACAACTAAATATATGAATTTGATTGCATCTTACATGTATATTCGTTTTACTCAATTTATATAGTACCGTAAGTAATATTTCATTTTATCAGTGATTCTACACAATTGGGTAATTGTTGAATGTTTATTCCTGAACCCAAATTGATGGTTCGGGACTAATTATACTTTGCAGACGTTTAAACAGCATCTTTTCGAATAATTTGGACAACATTAGTTGTATCGATATTGCCCTATATGAGGTTACTACGCTAGGTAGTTTACCTGGTTGCGGAATCATTAGAACATCCGCGACCTTCCATATACTTGGCACGTACCTTAGGCTAAATACAGCATTTATGATCTGCGATAGATGTTTCAGTATTTTTTTGAAAATTGTTTTAGAATTTCCCCTGTTATTAAATCAAACCCTGGGGCCTTTTTTATATTAATCCTTTCTTTAATTTCTTTGGCAAGTTATTTAGACGTAACCGGCCGAATTGGTACGATTTCTTCGCAGGTTTCTTCCATTCCTTAATTTTTATTAATGTTTATCTTCAGACGGTTGGAAGACACCTTGAAGATACTCAGCAAAAGTATTTTCTATTTCTTGGCTGCTTTTTGCCTGGTTTCCTCCTCTGGTAAATGAAAAATTTGCCGCCAATATCTTTCAAAAGTCGCTAATTAAGAAGACTAGATGAATTTGGGAGGGCGGTCAAATAATCTGAAAGCAATTAGATGATAAGGGTCATGTATAGGATCTCTTTAGTAGTTCTTACAGACAGAAGAAACAGTGGTTGAATGTAATTCTTCGTTTAATTTCAGACGAGATGTTGTTGTCATATTTAATAGCGGAGCCAAGTTAGACAATGTCTCATATTACCTAAAAGTTATACTTGTCAATGGTGATGTCTGTCCAATTGTTCGATGTTGTGTGTCCTTTCGTGTTGACAGAATATACATGGTCTTACCTTCATTTGCGGCTAAACCCATTTTTGCTGATTCCTTCTCTATACTAGCAAACGTGGCTATGACATCACATTGAGTCCGACCAACGATGTCAATATCGTCGGCGTTTGCTGTTAGTAGAGTCCGACCCAAGGTCATTTTTTCGGCCGAAGCCGAAGCCGAAGCCGAACTTCGGCTTTTTTATCACCTTCGGCCGAAGGTCATCAAAAAGAGGTGTTAGTATTACAAAATACTAAGAAACCTAAAAAATTGTAATAATAATAATCGTATCAATCAGAATAAACAAAAATGACTGGTTTTCTGTAAATAAATATTGTTTATTAATTCATTAAAAAGAACAAAAATTAACCATTAAAGTAATTCAAAAAGTAATAATAAAAATGAAGTACAAATGGAAAAATTTAATTAGTAATTAAAATTAAATAACTTGATATTGTATGCAAGAAATAAAAGTTTATCAACATTTTCTCCGTGCAAATTAGCCCTCCTATCAGCATAAATCTGTCCAGCAGCACTGAATAGTTGTTCGCTCGCTACACTGGTGGGTGGAGCTGATAAATATTTAGTTGCTACTTTTTTCAAGTATGTATAAGGACTTGAATCCCAGTAATGAAAAATATCAGCGTTCCTTGTCAGCAACGGTTCTTTTAAGTACGACTTTAGATATTCTTCGAAAGGTGGCAAATCTTCTGAATTGGAAGATTCATCTATTGGCGGCATATAGTCATGTGAATCCCACAGATTTTCGATTTGAGGTTTGAGATTTGAAGAAGTTGAAGGAACAGGTTCATTTACTTTTTTTATTTTCAGATAATTTAGAAAATTGTTGTAAAAATTTCAAAATTTCAGTCTTGCAATTTTCTACTTCATCATTAGTTAAGTATTTGGATTTAAATCTTGGATCGATAAATGTTGCAATAGCTAACTCAGGAAACATTTTTGTGTAGGAAAAGCGTCTATTGACCGACTCACACAAGCGGGTTTTTAAAGTACTCATCTCTTCGGAATCATTTTCTTTTACTGTAAGTTGTATATTCAGCATAGCTATTAACGGTATTATGAGTGACACGGATGCAGAATCAGCAGAAATATCAAGTGTAGCTTGATAGAAACATTTTAAAACCGTTATCAAGTTGTTCATTAGAATCCACTCTTCTATAGTCGGAACTTGAATTCCACCACGTTCTGCCATGTAGAGATTGATCGCAACTTTTTGCTCATAAAGTCTTTCCATCATTAAATAGGTACTATTCCATCGAGTCTCTACATCTTGAATTAAAGCATGTTTTGGTAAACTACACGTTTCTTGAAATTTATTAAGATACCGATTTGCTTGTTCGCTTTTTCTGAAGTGGCCTATAATCTTGCGACATTTTTTTATTAAATTTTCAATTTTTTCTTCCTTAAAGATAGAATCGTGAATCACGAGCTGCAATGTATGAGCTACACATCCTATAGATGTAAAATTTCCATAACGCATAGCCGCACCCATATTACTGGCGTTGTCCCGTATAGCCATATGAATTTTATCGGTAATTTTATATTCGCTAATTATTTCGTTGAGCTTTGAAGCTATATATGATCCGGTGTGATCATCTTCTAGAACCATGGCTCCTAATATTACTTTTGGTCTGACTGGACCATCAATAAAATGTGCTGTAAAACTCAATAAGGAACAAGTTTTTGAAGGATTACTCCAAATATCGGTTGTAAAACTTATCCACTCAGCTGTGGACACATGACTTATTACTTTTTGTTTAACTTTATCGTATGTGGCTGGCATTAAAGATGTTCTGTAGAATTTTTCTGTTTTTTTTTTTATACCGTGATTGGCTATTAGGATCGTTCAAATTAAGCCTTTGAAATGCACTGCCTTCCACAATATTGTACGGCAGCATGTCGACAATTATAAGGTCCATGATGCTTTTATCAATACGCATAGAAATTGGATGATCATGGGGCCATAATGGTACTGGTATCTTTCTTTCTATCAACTGTGGCAAAGTCGACTGCATAAGATTATCATTTATATTGCTTTCATTTAGCGATTTCATGCTTTCGGTTTTTCTTATCTTTGTTAAACTATGGCTTTCTGCTTCTTCATTATACTTTTTCCATTCTTCCTTATGAACTTTTTCTAAATGATTTTTTATATTTGTTATTGTTTGTTTTTTTTTGGTAGCGAACTACCTAGTGACAACGATTTGGAACATATTTTGCAAGTTGCATTCGCATTATTTTTATTGAAAAAGCCCCAGATTGGATTTTTAGCTGCCATTTTGAATGTCTTTATGCCTGAAACCAATACAAACAAATTGCAAATTCTTATACCTTCCAGATCACTTAAAATTATATTAGCTTACCCACTTGGGAATTCAAGCCTGATACAAATATTATTATTATAAAACTATTTAAAGAACACAATTTTGAACAAAATATCTGTAAACAACAAAAAATAAAGCACACAGCTACTTGCAGTTGACCTTGACACTTCACTTTTACTACTGTTGATGTTGTGTACGCATCCCGTAACTTTCAACAATGGCGTAGGAGACTTTCTGGGTACAGTCCGTGGAAATTGTATACACATGTATACACACAAACACAATATACAAATTCTACAGTAAGCACCCAGATAGTCTCCTACACCGTTAACGATAATAATTTTAAAAAATACGAAATGTGTATCCTGCTGCACAGAAAATACCTTGATTATATTTTAACAGAAAATTGAAAAGTCAACATTCGGCCTTCGGCCAAATCTTCGGCCACATTTGGCCGAAGCCGAATGTTTCGCCGAAGGTGATATTTTTAGCCGAAGGTGGCCGAAGCCGAAGCCGAATGTTCGGTCGGACTCTAGCTGTTAGTTGCACCGATTTATGGAATATTGTGCCTATGGTGTTGGCTAGGGAGTCTTGCACAATCCTTTCAAGAATGAGATTAGTGAAGTCACATGACAGTGGGTCTCCTTGCCTAAATCCTTTTATGGTATCGAATGTTTCGGTGAGACCGTTTCCGACCCTTATGAAGCAGAGAGAGTTCCCCATCGTCACCCTATATTAACGCAGGAGTTTGGGCGGTATACCAAAACTTGACATGGCTCTGGGGCTCTATTACATAAAACGAAAAAAGCGGTAAGTAAACGATAGTCACGACAAAATGATATTGTGCAAAACGAGAAATATTTATGACAGCTCAAAGAAAACGAAAGACTGCCATATGCCAGTCGTAAGAAATACGATTATCGTAAAACCTAGAACGATACTCGTTTCATGTAATCGAATTTGATTTGTCATCAATCCTTTATAGGACTGTAAAATTGATAGTAATAAACAAAAAGTTGTGAAATCAAAAATTTTAAAATTTTGAAAGAAGGCCGTCTTAGGGTTTTTAGTTTTACGAAGTTAACTTTGCCGATGCACTATTCTCATTGGTCAATCGAGCATGGTCGACTGCCAAATGTCAGTCGTAAGAAATTACGAGTAGGTATCGTAAAACCTAGATCGATACTAGTTTTATTCGTTTTATAAAATATAACCCCAGAGGGTTTTTTTTGGTGGATCGGGCAACGATGCTGAGGTTCTACTCTTACGCCATACTTTCATTCGCTTATGAGTTGATGAATGTTATTTACCAAATCATCTCCGACTGCTTTATACAGCTTGGCATCTTTCCGACAGCCTTGTTAAGCTATAAGATTAGACATTGCTATCACCACTTAGGTTGGGTGGTTGGTAGTTTTCGCTGTCGTCGCCAATATTTAATGATTCGATCCGGTTGACAGCGGGAGATTGTTAGTCATCGCCGTTTAACAGTCTGCAGAAGTAGTTCTTTATATCGTCAGCATCGACTGTGTCTCAACTACGATATTTCTTTATTCATCTCGACAGGATTCTGTCCGAACCTTGTATCCCTAGCTTAGACGTTTTACACATTGGTAAAACTTGTGAACATCATTCCTGGAGTGACACCTACCTATATTCTCCTTTTTTGCCTATAAATCACAATGACAGCTCGTCTTTACCTTCAGCTTTGCCTTGCATGCATCATTCTTGGCTAAGCATCTGTCGACATTCTTCATCAAACCAAGGGTTTTTTGCTGGCGGGCTCGAGAAACCTAGCACACAGTAGCGGCTGATCTAATCGCTTGTTAGCATAGTCGCCATTGTTTTTCTACAGTAGATCCTGGTGGTATGGTGTGAATAAAGAGATTAAGGGATACGCGTTCTGCAAATGACTAGACGTTTTCTTCCGATTTCAGGTTTTTGATATTAAACAGTATTTCGAATTTGTTTTGGCATGGTGGATATCCGCATTTCTACCTTGGCGGTATGTCGATGTTAGCCCCTCGGAATGTTCGGACATCCAAAATACTGGATGCGTGCCTATAGTCCTCCGATTTGATCTGCAGACCGCCTTGACAGACATACAGAGTGTGCCATAAGGTGCTGGATGTGTTTTCTTCGCTAAAGTTAAATTTTAATTCTCCACAACCTACCGATCGATCACCAAGTTCTCTATGCGGAAACAATACCAATCCAACGATGCAAAAATAACAACACCCATTCCATTAAGATTGGCATATTTATGTGTTTTTATTTGTTTCTTTTTCTCATCATTTTATTTACCGTTATTTATTTTCTACTACATTACCATTTGTTCTATTTAGTTTTAATGTTATCAGAAAATACAGTGAATTGTTTTTTTGTTTTATATTTAATTTTTATTCTTTTGTATTTATTTAAATTAATATAATATTAATAATAAACATCAGTATTCCCTTCTAAACTATTTTTTTGTTTTGTATCTTGTTTTCATATTTATATATTTAATTGTTATTTTTCATTTTATATATAAAAAACATAACCTGCGAAATATTGTTTTCACCTAGTTTTTTGTTTTCTTAATTGTTGCTGTTTTTTTTTTTTTGTTTTTGTGTATGGATTTCATTTATTTAATTCAAATTACTTAAACTAAACGTGAAATATATATTCAAAATCGTTTAATTTCCTTTTTTAAAGAACAAATAGGCCAACAAACAAATTATACAAAATACTATAACTGAAATGCGAACAAACAAAAAACATAAAAGTTGGTAGTGAGAGAGAGGTGTTTTTTTTATTTTTGTCATACAACACGAAATAGATTGATAAGGTTATAGCGATAAGAGCGGCGATTAAAATAATAAAATAATAAGCAGCCTAAATTATTTCCTTAAGTAATAATTATATATATATATATATAAAGTATTTTTTTAAACGAACAAAATTATGGGTAGCATTTAAAGATTTCACAAAGAAATACCATTTGCCTCTGGCCCTGCGTAATATGTGTGTTTGATGGAGCTTACTTGTTTTTTTTTTAGTTTTCTTCAATCAAAACAAATGGGGTATGCGCGCGTTCAAAAATTTCTTTGATTTGTTTTGTCCAATTTTGATGAAAACAAAATTATGGTAAAAAAATAAAAAAGATTGAAAACAAACGTGTATCTAATTTAAACATTTATTTTTTGCCATTTTTTTACTTTTGTAGGTTTTACGAAGATTTTTGAAAACTTATAACTAAAAAGACACTAAAACATTCTTTTATATTAAATTTAGTTTTACCTCATATATATTTGTATATATATATATAAATTTAATATATATATGTTTTTTCTGTAATATTTATACTTCAAATGTTTATTTTTTTTCTTTTCATTTTGATTTAAATATTTTCTTTTATATTTAAATATTGCTGACCATGGTCTCTCAATTAGCAGAGTACAGCAGGACATAGTGTGTGTGGGTTTTTTTTTTTTCATTTGTGTGTATTACAATGATTTTTTTGCAATATGTGGTATGATGTTTTTTTAATCTTAAATATTTTTTCTTTTCCATTTAATATCTACTCAAAACTTTATATAATTTTGTTTATTTATACATCGTCAAAATTAAAGATTTTTTTTAATCGGCGGCGGTAGCTATTCTTATAACATTTTGTTTTTTTTTTCTCTATTTCTCATATAGTAATGTTATTTTTATTTTAAATTATTAGTAATCGTACCTATTGTCTTACTAAAAAATAATTAATTTAAATTTAACTTTAATTTTGAAGTTGTTTATTTTTTTTTTTATTTTAACAGAAGCAAATTGCCACTAAATTTAAGTTTTTTTTATTTATCATCATTATATTTTAATTTTTTTTTTTCAATCTAGATTTACTGATACAAGTAAAGTTTTGTTTTTTTTGCAATAGTATATTAGTTTTTTTTTAATCATTTTAAAATTTTACTTTTATATAATATTTCGCTAAAAGGGGGAGGGAGAATCATTTTTATTTTATGTTTTATTTTTTTAATTTATTATAATTTTGTGTGAACATTCCTTTTCCATTATTATTACTCTTTGTTTATGTGTGTGTGTGTATATATATATTTGTTTGCCTTTTAAACATTATTATATGCAATTTTTTCTTCTAAGAAATGAATGATAAAACCATGTCAAAACTAGATGATACTTGTTTGTTTGTATGTGTGATCAATTTTATTTTATATGAATGTTCTTCTTTTTATTTTTCGTATAAGAGAAAGAAAAAAAGAAAAATTGGTGCACTTTATTTTGTTATTTATTAATTGTTGTTTTTTTTGGAAAATCGTATGCAGTTTATTTATTTTGTTTCATGTTTATTTTTTGATTTGTTGTTGGTTGTTTTTTTTTTAGTTTAATAGTATTTATAATAGTTGGTTTTAATAATAGTAATAATAATTTTAATGTAATAATAATATAAATTTTATTAATATTTTCTGTTTGAATTATTATAATAACTGTTATTGTATTATAATAATGTGAATTTAGCCCTAATGCAGCTAGCTAACCCATTGTCGTCGCTGTTTGTTGTATTTGTGAACTGCCCACTGCCCCGGATGATGTTGTGGCGGCTGTTGCTGCCCCTGTTGTTGCAGATGCAGCTGGGACTTGACTGTTATTTGCTGTTCCCTCGGCTGGCTGTTGTTGTGTTGATGATGTACCAACAGCACCGGAGCTGGTTGCTGCTGATGATGATGTATTGCCCCCACCTGATGCTGATCCCCCAGCTACGCCACCAACGTTCGATGATGGGTTACCTACGAAAATCACAAAAGAGAACAAAAAACAATGGTCAACGAATACTTTTTTTTATCTCAAAAATTCATTTGTCTAATATTGTTCTACGGTATACCTTGTGCAACGAACGATATAGAAGACGAATAGAAGTAGTAAACAAAAGTGTTAGAAGGAAGTCGGTTTTAGGTGTGTGTTTGTGAATTTTTGCGTGCTTGAGTGAAAGAAAATAACAGTGCAACAACTATTTTTTTTACCATCAAAACCAACTTCCATTCTCAAAAAGAAGAGATACTCGAATATATTAGAACAACGAAACAATGACAACGAAAAAGAAAGAAAGAAAATACAAATTTAAATACTTTATATAAGCATTTTGCATATATATTCTTTTATTTTATTATTATTAAAAACCAGCTTTAATTTACAAGAAAAATTCATGTTAACATTTAAATCCACATTTTCTTTCAAAAAAAAAATAAGAGAAATTAATAAAATTTAAGGATTTTAATTAGAGAAAAGTATTTATATTGAAACAGTTGTTTTATTAAATTAAATATTTATATTTATAATGTTTATCGTGTTTATTACATTATTACATGTATAAATAATAAAACGTCTTGGGAAGTTTTATTTATTTTTTTTAACTAAAAATATATTTAGGAAGAAAATTACAACGAAGTGTGTTTTATTTCTGTCTCGGTTTTCGTGAAATTAATTTGCATAGTGTTTTTGTAATATATTTATATTTAAAATTTTCTATATGAATGTATATTTAATTCTATACATTAAAATAAAGCAATATTTATATATTTCATAATGCCAACTACAAATCTGTAAAGAATAGAAAGTAGAACAAATAATATATTTGGGGGAATAACTAATAACTTTAGGGGGAAGTTTAATAATTCAGATTTTGAGGTTAGTAAATTAGATAATTAATATATATTTTGAGGGTTAGATAGTTCCACTATTGCTTAAAAGTTTTTTTTTTCTTAGTCGTGCTAGAATATATTTTTCACTTTATTTTTTTATTCCTGATTGAATTGTCATTAAGCATGCAGATAAAATTTTTGACTTTCAATAACTTTAGCAACAAATAATATGCGTTTTGTTTTTGTATGATTAACATTTTATATATATAACACCTCTTGGGCTTTAAAAGTAACTGACCTTAGCTTACGAAAAGAATCGAATTTTGAAAATTATTTGAACCCAACTTTGAAGAAATAGAGCAGTTTACGAATGCGGCATTTGTTAAGCACTCATATATGTCTTGCACTAACATACAATTTTGCAAAAGAGCAATAATGTAAATGCGCAACAGTTTAGGCACTCATATAGGTTGTTCACTTGGAAGGTTTACTAATTTTTCCATTTGTCATTTTAGTAAACATGTATTTTGATAGTAATTAAGAATATATAGTAAATATAAAATAATCAAAATCAATCACCGATAAATGTGCCATCAATCTTCATAGAATGATTTCAAAGAAATAATCCTTGTAGCTGATAAGCACAAGCCTGGGCCACAACAATCGAAAAGAAGAAAGCTTTGCTACTGTCCTTCAAAGTGTCCAAAACACTCTATTAATCTCAGTTGATTGTGGTTTTATAGTAACCATTACAGGAGAACGTTATCGTAACATGATTGAGGAAATCTTGCCACTAGTATTGGTTTAGATAGTTTTGCTTTTAAACATCTTAGAAAGTGTTTAAATCAATCCTTCAAGCTGAGATGGATGTATGTAACGGTTACTGGACAACATAATGGACGAGTGATTGATTACATTTTGACAGAATATGGAAACAATTTGAAAGGTCAACGTGTTTTAATTGTTAAAAAAGTTATCAATCATGAATTTTTATGAAGACGATTGAATTTGTTGATATTCTGGGTAGATATTGTGTTTCATCAACACCCGCTATTTGTCGTTAAAAGAGGCTCTGTAGCAGATGAACACAAGTTTAAGCAACAATGTACAGACAACTGAGCTGAAAACGTTGGTTTACAACCATCCATCAGGTAAGATGAACATGGCGTCACGGCAACCATTACAGGAGAAAGTTTTCGTAATATGTTTGATTATAATTTTGAGACCAGGTGAACAAATATTCAATGCGTTAAGGTGTTTCAATCCACATAAGCTGTGCGGCAAATATACACAATTTTAAGCCACAATGTAGATAAATATGAGGTAAAAACATTAGTGCTGAGCTAGTTAAAACAAACCACCAGGTAAAATGAACGTTGCGTTACGGTAATTGTTACTAGGGAACATTATTGCATTACCCGAATTGAATGCTTTGAGCTTGGTGTAATTATTCTACGATCGCCGGTTTTCACAACTCCAGACATCTTTTTTGGGAATACATTTTTAAAAACAGCAAGATTTGAGATAGCAAACCGGAAACCCTTGAACACGGAAATGTGTTCTGAAAAATATATTGTCCTCAAATTGAATGGACACAGCAATACGTTGGAACGCAAAAGCAATAAAGTGAAAGATTGAAAACTGTTTGAGAGAATCCAGAAGTGATTGAAGATCACTGTTGACGTAATAATTGATTGATCGATCGTTTGGCGACATAATTTTTTAAAGGTCTGCCATTAAATAATCATGTCCCCAAGTGATTGATCAACAAATACATTATACAGATAAAAAAAAGTACCGAATAATCACTCAGGTATTTTTTAGTATATTTCAGGCAGTGTTGGTGTCAGTAAAGGTATATAAAACTAACTTTTAAGCGATAGTGAAAATAAAAACATTTACACAACTCCGACCAATTTAAATGAAGGAAAACAAAACGCATAATCTGAAAGATGGACTTCTAAACATAAATCTACAATACCATACGGACTACAAAATACAAATGACCAGAAAGTCAGAACGATAATAGCTTACCTGTTGATTGCGTGGTTGCTCCTGGCGTTCCGGCGCCACTTGATGGATTTGAATTTGAGCCAGAAGCAGTTGGAGCGCCAGATCCCGACCGATTTGAAGCATCATGTTGTCGCTGTGACGACAACAGTTGTGGGAATAAACTTGGTTGTATTGTAAGTTCTAAAAGGAAAAGTTGACAAATATATATTAATATATTGTTGTGTCCATATAATCGATTTTGATTTGTTGAAATATCTCTAACGGCAAAGGCAGTCATATCATCTAAAATAACTTGCGAAATCTGAAGCCCTTATTGTGAGTGTCGATTGGCAACATATTTGAGATTTATCGATTATATCCAATAAGGTTTTGAAATTCAAATTCAATTCAAAAAGCTTTGGCAGCCGGTTTGGTGATATTTTGCTCATTCATCTAGTCGAGCAGAAGAATTCTATCGGCAGCGATTAGATAGCTATCGTTCGAAGCTTTATACATATTTCCAACATCGACGATCAGCTGTCGAAAGATGTTGTTTGTCGATTTAAACACTCGCAATAAGGGCCATCCAATATCGTCAAAACACTTGTTTTTTCAAAAGATAGAGTCCTAAACGTGTAACTTGTTCTCAAGCTCTGTAAGTACTTTTCTGTATTTCATTTCGAAAGTCGATATTATTGTCATTCTGTAACACTTTCGACATGCTACTACTACGTGTTATCAGGTAGTACAACTCAGCATACTCGTTTTGGTAATATCTCACTTTTTAAACGAATAAAGAGTACGTCCCTCCGATTTGAAAACAATTCCTGTATAACATCGACATTTCTAAATAAAAATAAAACTTACCATGTTCAGTAAAGTTGAATAATGGTGGGAATTCTCTACCATTCGGTAAAACTTGAGGACCCTCGCGTAACTCATTGAAGAAAGGATGTGCGCAAGCCTTAAGTGGCGTAATTCGGGCGCTAGGTGTGTATTCAAGTAGTTCCGATACTAGGCTAATAGCCTCTGGAGGTGTTCGGATGCGGAATACCTAAACAAAAAAAGAAACAAAATCAAAATAAAAGCAAACACACAAAAATTGGGTAAAAAATTCAATAAGTTATCAATGCAAGCAGGTAGTTGCCATAGAATTGGTGTGCTAGAAGCATTGGAATTGTTTGGAGACATTTTATTCGTCATGTAAGATGCAGTGGTAAACAAAAAATACGGTCTCCTTTGACTCAAGCAAATCCTTGTGAAGGCAGTTTAGTTAGGGGGAAATCAGAAAAAAGCATTAACGATCATATATTTGTCCAACATAACAATTTTACGTCAGGTGGAGTGTAATTGCCCCGTCTTCAAAAACCACATGAATTTTAGCAAGTACACCTGTTAAACAAACAAAAAAATGGATACACCTCTATCAACATACGAACACTGTACCAGTAGAGGTAAGGGCACCGAGATAGAGGCTCCACATTAAATACAGCGTTCGTTAAAAGGCGGCAAACGTTCTTCTCAATCTCTACAACTCCACTTAGTATCCAAAACAATCAAACAACTATACTATTTCCAATTCCGAACATATACATCAGTTAATGGATCAGGAACAACTTTTGTAAGTTAATAAAATCAAGGACTAAGCAATGAAACACAATATGAAACAGAGCTCCACATAAATTTAGAAAATGATTCGATGATGGCAAATTTTCTCTTTCAGTTTGATTGCGGATGATTATCTTACTCTCCAACGCTGTTTCTGGTTTAAGGCATTTGGAAACAGACTACATTCAAGAAGTGACTGCAAAAAGTATGATATTCAAGTCGAAAATCAATAATTAGTATTGCTGTAGTTTTTTTCTTTTGAAATGTGTTCAATAAAAAAACAAGAAGAAGGTCTGTAGTATGACACTGGGATACAAGCACACATGCAGTGCCCGTTTGACTGTAGGTAATCATCGAAGTGAGCGCATAAACAACTCAAACCGATTCGACAAAAATGAAACGATGGCATATGTAAAAATGTAAAGCTGAAATAATAAAACAACCCACTAGACTCTATTCGAAAGACGACGACTCACCTTTTGCCATGGATGACTTTTAATTCGTGGAAATTTGAATTCCGTGTAATTGGGATTCATTTCGTGAATTTGCTCTCTTGTTGGTGTACCCAATACCTTGATCACTTCGACCAATTGATCGACACCAGAGTCGCCAGGGAATATTGGTTGTCCCAAGAGCAACTCGGCAAGTACACACCCGGCACTCCACACATCTTAAATAAAAATAGAAAAACGCTGTAAATTTCTTTCTGAAGGATAAATTTCATTGCGAATTGCTTACCAATTTTTGTAGTATAATTGATCGCGCCAAATATCAACTCGGGTGCGCGATAATACCTAGAGCAAATGTACGAGACATTCGGTTCGCCATGAAGCAATTGTTTAGCGCTTCCAAAGTCGCATAGTTTAAGCACAGCCGTTTCTGGGTCCAGCAGTAGATTTTGTGGTTTAATATCACGATGACAGATACCCAACGAATGAATGTATGCCAAACTTCTAAATAATTGATACATATAGAGCTGAAAGAAAGAAACAAATGATTAAGAGCTCTTTTTAATTAAGAGGATTAATGCCCACACTTACCCGAATAAAATGAATTGGTATCGTTTGTTTAGTTTTAGCATATTGACGAGCAACTTTGTATACGGTTTCCGGTATGTATTCGAGTACTAAATTCAAAAATACTTCATCCCGCTGCAAAAGAAAAAAAAAACAAATATTTAGCTCAATGGTTCATGTTGTTTAAAGAACACACACAACACATGTGTATGTTTTTTTTTCACATTTTGATGAAGAAATGAACTTTCAAAATCGAACTTAACGTTGACTATCTGATGTTTCATAAAAATATATCGCTATAATCATAATAAAGCCAACGAAACTCGTAAAAGCATTAAGACCACAATCAAATTTATAGTGGACAGATGGATGTGTCTCCTTAAAACAGAAATCTCATCAAAAAGCAAAATAAAACTGCAACACTAAGCTAGATGCCATTTCACAAAAAAGAAAAACACAATTCTGTGATGAAATAAAAAATAAATGAACGGCAAAGGCAATGACATTGACTAGATAAAAATAAAGTTTACAGTCCTTAAGATGGTGACATGATAACAAGGATATACCTACAGGAATAACAGCGTTTAGCGTTATTATATTTTTGTCTTACTCATAATACTTGCGCCAACCAATTTTTTTTTTTAACTTTCCAGTGATTTTCTGTTTCAAGCCGTAAAAAATGGGTTGACGCAGCAAAAGTAAAGTAACCCTAAATATTATCCAATTATAGCCATAGGATAAAGGCACAAACAATTAGCTGCCAATGAGATGTCATTGATTTGTTTAAAAAAGAGTTTACGACTTAGTCCCGACTTCTTCAAAGTTAACCAATGATTCCAGCTGTATTCGAATATCAATAAGCATTGGTTAAAATAACCGACAGTGAACAAACCGTGCAGTTATTCGTTGTGATCACAAATGTAATATGAATGGAGTTTACACCTCACGTAATGGTTTATTTTTAAATACCCTAGCCTTATGCAAAATAAAAAAAATCCCATAACAACTTAACAATTACTTACAATTTTGGTTCCAAAGTTCAATCTATTTCAAAATCCGCGATTAAAAAATCTACTGCTTAAAATTCTACCCATCGTGTGTAAAAGACATGCTTGGACCCCTTTTATCATTTGAAACCTTTTTTCAATAGAATGGAGAAGCCCTTTTACCACCTTCTATGCTCTTGTCCAGCTCTTTAAGTAAAAAGGTGCTAGTATGAGTTTGGATACAGAGATAGGAATTCAAAGTTTCCGCCCCTTTTCGTGTAAAGTGGTATCGTAGTTCCGTCCATAGGGAGTTTATAGGCACTAATATTCTTTGCAGCGTCTCTATGGTAACTTCGATCCAAGAAATACGATAGGATGGGTGCAGTAACAACTAGTCTGCTAGTACAAAGTAGACATTACTACCATCAAAGAAATACCATAGAATGCGATGGCCAAATGATAAAAGGGTTTTCTTGGGTTTGTGTTATAGTGAGAAGAGTTCACGACTATTGCGCATTTGTCATAATTTACAGACAAATTCCTATGCTCCAATGACGACGTCAACGAATGAATTGTGACAACCAAAATCAAGGCCAAATTTTCAAAAATTTGCACTCACGATTCGATGAAGGAAAACTATGATATTCCTAACAGTTTTTTTATGAGCTCCTCGGTAGAAGCTATGAGAAATATTTCAACGCCAAGGTAGGAAGAGAAGCCATTTTAAGAATTATTTCTACTAATAAACTGCGCTGTGAAATGGAATGACACACAAACCAGCAATGGGGTTCTCATTAGATGCCATGGCGTTCTCCGAATCAATGAAATGTCATTCACATTCATCACATGATAGACATAAGACAACAGAAATTAGTGCTTACAATTCGAAGATCTTAACTGCCGTAAATAAATGTGATTTTATACACGAAGAGTTCACAATTGATCAAATCTTTAAACTTTGGTAGTCCTGGGAAAAATCTCAAGAAGTAACTAACCGCTTCATCAATGTGTAAGCAAAAGGATAGAATAAGAGACCGAACTAGAACAAAGTTATGTCTAGATTTCGTATACCGCCAAAACTTGATCATCTGTGAAGGATGACGACGGAGTATTCTTTCCGCTCCAACAAGGTTGGAAATGGCAATATCACCGATAGTCCGATTCCATTCAGACGATGATTTTGACTAGGTGATGGTAGCTTTAGCTCTAGTTATGTTTTTGCGGCCAATATATTTGTAATACATCTTACAATGTGCTCTCTTCCTTGGTGTTGACATATAACTCGTCACAATTCTAATACATATATGTATATAAAGCTTTTGTCAAAAGGCTATGAAATGTTTACATAGTGATTTTAAATTTGTTCTTGTTTGAGCATGGACAAATATCCCTGCTCCATCAAGATTGGCAACGCTATCTTCACAGAAAATTCGATACCAGAAAAGGATTTAGACAAGATGACGGGCTGACATATGATTTCGTCAATATTGTTGTTGAGAGGAATGTGCAAAACTGTTGAGTCAACACTATGCTCAATCTTCCATAAATCATAGCACACGCCACCGATATTGACAACGAGATGAGATTAAAGAAAAAGAAGCTCTTGCAATGGGTTAAGAACGAGGACCAGAACAATAACACGCTGTCAAAAGGATGGGACACCAAAAATCGATCAGACCTATATAATGCTATAAAAATGTATGCGAAACTGGACCGTCAATTGCGGGCCTTGTTCATTATATGTTCAATAATACGTAACATCTTCATTCGCAGACTGCCTTGAAATATGAATCTGTTAACGCACTATCCAAATGCAATGACACATTTCTGTTTCTGCATGTGCCATACGATCTTGCTACCTAAACTAATATCTCTTAAGCTCAAGACAATGTTTGTTTAGCAATTAGTCACAGTTTCAACAAAAATAGAATTTACCAAACAACAACTGCGCTCAACGTTCATACAGCGTTTCATGATGATTTATGAAAAAACAACTTTTCGAAATAAATTTAAATGAATTCCATGGCACTGTCTCTTTTCATGTTTAACTATTTCATAACATCATTCCTGTGTGTGCGTGTGTTTTCAAACGGTGTTTGTCAATCAGTTATACCATTTAGATGTTCAAGTGCCAAGAAAAACTGTTTAGTACATGCAAATCGAAATTTGTGTATCAAACGTTTATTTATCCCATTCTCAAACACGAAATCCCCTATTGCCAACAAAAGCACTCCCACACTCAATTATATGGACTATTTTGTAGCGATAATGTTATATGAACATGTACTTCGTATTTTTTTTTAACAAATCGAAATTACTTAAAAATAAAAACACATATGAACGAGCGATAGATTGTGTACTCGAGATGATATAATTATGAATTTTCTCAATTAGCCATTTTGTATCGATTGACAAAAAAAAAAAAGAAAAACATAAAAAATAAAAAAAATCTGTTAAATTAACAAATTAAATGTACGGGTGAGAAAAAGTCATTTGTTAATTGAAAAATAACTACCTGTGGTTTAAGCACCCCTGCAAATATCCCCAAATCGATGGGAAATTCGGCTAACTGATGGCCGATAGTAATATGTTTTTTTTTTTTCGATTTTGTTTTAAGTATATATAGTTTGGATTTAATAAAAAAAATAAAATTAAAAAAATATAAGAAAAAAAAAAACATAAAATTTAAAATTTATTACAGAACATATTTATCAACGGAAAAGTTAAATAATTGTTTGTTTTGCTTTATTTTTTGGGTGGAAAATGATCGAGTGGAAAACTTTTTCTTTTTATTTGAGTTTGCTTTGCTTTTTGATGATATTTAGAAAAGTGTTGTTGTCAAGAAAAATTCTCCAATATGTGCCAAAATGATTTCAATAGAATAAATTTCAGATGGAAATCATTTTAGATATTAATTTTGTTACTGATATAAAACTAACAAATAGACATGACAAAGGAGAGATATATATTTAAAAAAATGCAAGCAACATAGAATGAAAAGGCAAAAAATGTGTGTGTTTTTTTTTAACAAACTATCAAATAAAAATAAAACGTAATTATATTGAAAACAAATAGGGTATTGTTTTCAGTTTCTTACCTTTTCGCCACTCGAATAAAAAAAATACAACAATTTAACAATATTACAGTGTTCCAATTTTCGCATAATCTGCAACTCCCGATTCTGAAAGAAATAAAAATATATTAGAATTTATGTTGGGAGGTGATCTGATTGGATAAGGTATGAAAGTTCGAAGCGACGAGTTGGATTTAACAAAACTTATATATATATATATATATATATATATTAAAATGTGATAGCATAAGGCTAAGTGCACTGTACTATATGTACGCATATCACTGTAAAATAGAAAACTTACGCGACTTATCATATGGTGATATAAAATTGACCGTGCATTCCTTTTTAAGTTGGGACGCGCGCATATGTTATGAGAAGTTCAATACGTAATTCAGCGTTGCCAATTTTGTTCTCATGTTTTATTTGAAGTGGTGAAACTGAGAATAGCTTTAAGCGAATAAACTTGCATTATAGAAGCTGAGAATGAAAGTTATTGATGGTCTATGACTCATTAGGTCATTTATATTGTTATAAAGGGCGTCCCAAAATGTATGGATTATCAGAGGGACAATGAGCCTCCACGGTCTCTGGCACTTACATAATCTTTAGTCAACTTCTTCCTGTATAGATGTAACCGAATTTCATGAATGCTGATTTGTTGGTATTACCTTTGAGTTCAAATAACCCTATAGGAAGAAATACAGTGGTGCTGAATTACATGATCTATCGGGAAATGTCTCATGCAGTAATATTCCTGAACTTTCACAAACACTCTAGTGCAATGCTCTGAAATTAACATTTCAACTGGTCGTTAATTTCGTCGTCTGAATTTTTCAATTACTCTCTACACAGTTGACGGGTTAAATTAATGTTTCGACCATATTTTGTACCAAATTTGCGAACTGTGGCACCCATTTTTTCATTATTTTTCAAAACGCGATGTTTATACCCTATCCCATAGGGGTATATTAGTTTTGATACATAGTTTGTAACATAGAGAAATAATTTAGCTACATATACCTCAAAGTATATGGATCGACTCAGAATCGATAGCTGAGTCGATTTAGCCATGTCTGTCCGTCCGTCCGTCCGTCCGTACGTCACCAGTTTTTGGGCCTTAAATTTTGAGCTAGAAGGATGAAATTTGGTACGCGTGCTCTTTGTTGCTCCCAGCAGAACAAGTGTAAAAATTTTTGAAATCCGCCCACTGCCACGCCCCCTTTTTAGAAAAACGTATTTTTTGGCCAAACCATAAGGAATTTTGAAAAACTTTCTGAACAACATATTTAGACAATCTGAATATCTGTACTTCGTTCATATAAAGTTTTTTGCCACGCCCACTTTTTGGGGGCGTTTTCAATAAAAAACGTTTTTCGGTCAAATTTTCAAATTTTCGAAAAAAACTTTTGATGCAGAATCATTAGCAATATAAATATGAACATTTCGTCTATAGATCATTTTAACCCACGCCCACTTTTTGGGGGCGTTTTTATATAAAAACCATTTTTATACACCACCCCATAACATATGCAGTAGAAAACCTTGTCTTTTGTAGAACCGTAAAAGTTTTTTATAAGCAGTCTGAAGAATTTGTTGTCACCATTCCATTTTCTTTATTTTATCCACATCGTGTTTTTAGCCATGTCCACTTTTTGGGGATTTTAGTTTTACAGATAGGATGGGATAGGGTTTTCAACGATCCGCACAGTGGATTGTAGCCTCTCATATGTTTATACCCTATCCCATAGGGGTATATTAGTTTTGATACTTAGTTTGTAACATAGAGAAATAATTTTGCTACATATACCTCAAAGTATATGGATCGACTCAGAATCGCTAGCTGAGTCGATTAAGCCATGTCTGTCTGTCCGTCCGTCCGTCCGTCCGTCCGTCTGTACGTCACCGATTTTTAGGCCTTAAATTTTGAGCTAGGATAATGAAATTTGGTATATAGGATCCTCGTCTCTGCCTACAGAACAAGTGTAAAAATTTTTGAAATCCGCCCACTGCCACGCCCCCTTTTAAGAAAAACTCAGTTTTTGACCAAACCGTAAGGAATTTTAAAAAAGTTTCTGAACGACATATTTAGACAATATTAATATCTATATTTCGTCCATATAAAGTTTTTTGCCACGCCCACTTTTTGGGGGCGTTTTCAATTAAAAACTGTTTTCGGTCAAATTTTAAATTTTTCGAAAAAAATTTTGATGCAGAATCATTAACAATATTAATATGAACATTTCGTCTATATACCATTTTAACCCACGCCCACTTTTTGGGGGCGTTTTTATATAAAAACCATTTTTATACACTACCCCATAACATATGCAGGAGAAAACCTTGTCTTTTTGAGAACCGCAAAATTGTTTTGTAAGCAGTCTGAAGAACTTGTTGACACTATATCTTTTTTTCTATTTTATCCACATCGTGTTTTTAGCCATGCCCCCTTTTTTGGGGATTTTAGTTTTATGGATAGGATGGGATAGGGTATTCAACGATCCGCACAGCGGATTGTAGCCTTCTCATATGTTTTTTTGTTGAATTCATTTTTCAATTACCCTGCATTGTCAAATATGCCCCAAATTTTCATTCTGTTAATATGACTTATTATTGCTTTCCAAACCGGCTATCTTATGTCCAATTGTTGTAATTTACAGGTCGGTCGTGGAATAACTAGAAATTATTAGTTGTAGATCCCTATGAAAATAATTGGCTCTAAATGAGGTAGCGATCATTTATATCAGATTACGATCATTTAGAGTTTCACGATAGGTTCACATGAGCCTCGTTCATTCAGTATATGCGCATCATTTAGCGTGTGATTTTTCAGTTTGATAGGTCAGTACAACAGGTTTCTCTCTCGCTGAACAGGCTTTATCGACCACTTAACCGTTATGCATTGAAAACGTTTCTTTATTTTGAATGGAATTCATGTCACACGTTAATGTGTTTTTTAAAATAAGCTTTTTTATAGTTAAAATGTGCGCCAGAAGAGCTGGTTTTTACAGACATACAACGTAATCTGTTTTTTTTTTTTTTTTAAATTCCTAAAATCCATATAGCGCTAAGGACTTTCAAAAAACATAATCCAATATTTATTTTAAAAAAACACTTACCTTAAATCGTCTATCTTGTAAAACTTTCTTAATTGCTACCAGTTCTCCGGTATCGCATAACTTAGCTTGGAATACAACTCCAAAACTTCCATTGCCAATGACTTTTGTGTCTGTATATGAAACTTCTTGAACACGATCGGTGCCTTGTCCAGGTGTGGCAACTACTGTTGTTATTTTCGAACCATCTCTACCTAAAATTGTCGATTTTTTTCGCAAATGGCAAATATATAATTAGTACGATTTTCAATTACAGATACTTTAAGGACCAAGCTTAGGGTACAAGAGTTATACGCAAAAAAAAAAAATGTTTTTACAAATACATGACAAAATGAAAACCTTTTAAAAAGTTCACCAACTTGTTAATTTTCAAGGATAAATACAAATCCATTGGAATGTAAAGACACGATTCAACTAAAGAGGAGCTGACAAGTAGAGAATCTGTTCCACAAATCACCGTCAAAGTGGTGATTAGGTGGTTTGTTTGGTTTAATTATTGACGACGTAAACGTATTTTGTTATTCTACTCGTATTTGGATTCAGATATTAAGGGATTGCTTCATGAAGACAGTCACATTTAATGCTGTTTAATTGGAATCAAGGAGATGGTTTGCGCGCAATCAGGTGGAGTGCGTGCTACATGAACCCTATCGTATGATGGTACATGGTAGTAATATGAGGTAGGGACAAACAAACAAAAAAAGGAAAGGAGGAGGTTTTTATAATTCTGAGCCGAATTGTGGTTTGGTAATGTTTGCTTGCACGGTGATAATTTTTTTTCAACAGATATGAAAGCTGTGGTACTGATTATAGAGTTATTTCAAATCCGATTTTTATGAAACAGGGGCCAAATGAAAAGTGAAGTTCCATAAAAGTGTTTTATAAATGTTAGCATTGCTTGTGTGAATTGTGTTTTTTGTTTGACGTTAGTTGCGGATTTCCGGTAAGTATGTACATTTTTTTGTAAATTTATTTATTGCATAATTTTGTTTTTTTTTTTTTTTTTTTGAAGAAAAAACAAAAAAAAAGAAACTGTTGTAGCAATTGGACCCAGAAGATGGAAGAGGTTCATGTCTTATTAGTAAGACCATAGGTGGAAGTAATCGACAGTAAAGTGATGCTTTTGTCAATTGATTTTCATATGCATTACAAATGATGTCCACCCGTGGCGCCACCACATGTTTTGCTTCCAATCCTGAATTGCATAATACTTCAAAAAAAAAAGAAGATGCATTTAGCTCTCTTAGCACGTTCCACTCAACATATGACGTTCAAATGATGACCACTGAATGTTTATGCTTTGCAATCATGACTCATGAACCAACAATAAGCAAAATACTACAGAACGGGGGACAACAAAATGTGGAATATATGAAAAAAAAAAAAATAAAAATTATATATATATATACATCATTACCATACCGACGACTTTTATGTCATCATACAAAATCTGAGGTCATTCGAACGCAATAAATACACCAAGTGACTCAACCGCAAATTTTTTTTTTTGTAATACGTTCAATGAATACCAAAAATTGACCGAACAATAACGGATCAAGGAATTGGAACATTGTATACATTTATACTACACTCTATACATTTATATTTGATTATTGATTTTTTTCTTTTTTTGAAATACAATACCTTCTGACGGGACGCCATCTAATTTCTCTTTCGTTTTATCTATTTCCTTTGGAATGGAAAGTGCCACACTATGCTCCGGCCATAGGTCTTGTAATTTACCGATGAGTTGTTTCATATCTGGTTAATTAGAACATCGATTTGGGTTAAGATCAGATGACGAGCAGTCTTGTTTTGTAAACCCCAGAGAAAAGTTGTAATCGCGCATTTTATTCGAAAATCAAGTTTCATGATACATATGACGATGATCGAATTTATTCAACTGCGGTGTTTGGATAATGATGGTCTGTTGATTTCCAGGAATTTCGTTGGTATTTTTGTGGTTTAAAAGGGAGACGTAATTTAGTCATTAACTGGTTGAAGTGAAGAATTTATTTCGTAATGTTGGAGTTCTTAATTAAATGCATCATTGACCTTGTTTTGGACAATGTAATCCCCCCCACTGAGGGGTTAGTACCTATGACCGATTTCCAATTTTAAAGGAGTCATGGGGGTATACTTGAATCAATTGAATTTTGATAGAAGTGTTTTAATAGTGCAAATATTCGCCGTTTGGAAAAGCCGCAACCGTATTTAATAACTGTGTGTTGTTAATGTTTGACGACAGTCTGTCAACTGTTTCGGCTAACCGCGTTTCGTATGTGATGTGACAAACTTTGTGATTTGACAAACTTTGACTACATTTACTGCTGGAAAAGTTAGTGCGTAGGGGAGGTAAAGACACTATGGTTAAAAAAAGATACATTTCCCATCATCTGCAAGCATTATCTCAGGGCGCTATTTGAGAGTTGTAGCTTCGCGTCACTTGAGTCTACACACTTCATGTGAATTATTGAACGTGCCATTAAGACGTTTACAACAATTCATGAGCAGTCGAAACTGGTAGCAAGTCAGACTACATTAGGTTAACAATGAAACCACTGATGTCCACTGCCAGTTTTGAAGTATTTATATACTTTGCCCTTATTATAATAATGGGTTGTTGACGCTCAGATGAGGAGTCAAATTCGCATATACCTGCGTGGTTCCTTAGCGAACAGATGTCCTTACGTTGAACTTATTTAAAAGACTATACATTTCACTTCGCCATTGTAATTGATAAACAAATATTTACATCAATATTTACTCCAATGTAAAGTTCCAAATTTGTGTTTTTAATTCGTTTAATTCATAATTACTAAAGAATTGTTGTTGCTGCGTCTTCGCCGACGTGATTAACAAAACTCGACTGATTTTTAAATCCGGTAACATATTTTTTGACCAATTGGAAACTCCATATTAAATTGGCGACTGTTGAGATTGGTCAGAGAAATCATTGTTAGCCTGTCATCTGTCAACAAAATTGTCCGGCACTCATTTGGCAAAATTGGCATTATTTTCAGATCTTATATGGCGTAAGGCACGATAGTGGAATTTACACTTATCAGTAATAATAATATTGGTGCGGCTTTATAAGCATGTATGCAAATTAAAACAGACTCTATTGTCCTAATTTTGCTTTCAAGTTAATTTACTTTGTAAAAGAGTTAGCAGAGTGTAAAGAGATTGTGACTACCTAACCGACGTGTATAAATAAACAACTTCACACCAATGCCTCAAAATATCTCCAAATAGGCTATGTCAAAATCGATTCCTAATTTTATCTACCACGACATCCTTGATCATAAAAGGTTTCCACTTTGGTAAATCTCAAGAAAAAAACCCTTGATGCTCCCATAAAGTAACCAAGGTAGCAAATAAAAAAAAAACATTTCCATAATAATGATATTCACCAAAATAACACTTGATATTCCAAACCTTTCAGAATAGACCTCTTACAGTTGCTATGCTGACTTTTCTAATCAATTTCCAATCAATTGGATTTGTTTGTTCCAAGTAAACAGCAAAACATTATCGAGGGTGTTTTGCAACGGCAGATAACCCCAATTTTATTTTATTTCTTCATTGCTTCTTAATCGATTGCTTACAAATCCGTAAACAATTAAATCAAAGGAAAAAAACCAATGTACTTTGATTTTGCACTATCACATGTAACCTGATTAAATAGAAAAAGTGGAAGTGGCACGTAACTTACAGCAGGGAGCTTAACAAAAATATTATCACTAAAACGGTCTTAACAACTGCTGCAATTGTTTTAGATTTAGAGAGCCTTATCGCTATAAAACACTCACCATTTCATTCCAACTTAATCATTTGTGATTATATCTTTGTTTAAATATTTTAACACGCTTTAAGTGCATTTAGTTTTAAAAATAGATTTAAATACAGCCTCAGACGCCATGAGAAGGACCTATATAATTTTCCGCTTTGTTAATCTTTCTCTTTTCCTCGAATAAATAAATGTTGAAATAAAATATGAACGGCGGTCTCATTATCCCACATTTGGTCTACCTATGAAAATATCTGCAAGCACTTAGATGCTTTGTTTGTTTTGTGTTTTGTTTGTAAGGATTATCTATTTTTGGAAGGCGAACCAAAACACCTGATAGTATTTTAATTCGGAAATTAATTGAACTCAGCTATCACACGACCCATGGCATTGGTTCAAAAAGTAAAAAACTCTATAAATAATTGCAATAGAAATAAAAACACGAGGTTTCTTTTAGACTAATGGGGATATATGACATGTTACGAGAAGAGAAGGTGTTTGGATGTTCGTCTTGTTTTTCTTTTCTGGTGTTTGCTTGATTAAACGCCATTCAATGGTGTTTATGGGTGAAAAGAAAACACTCATTTATATAAACAACAAATAAAAACTTCCTACTGTCAACATTGTTGCCAAACAGGTTAAGTGAATGTCATTAATAGCATTTAATGCAATCAAATCTTATGACAGTTTGTCCCTTCACCTTTAGGTGAAAAGCTTTTGCCATTATGAGGGGAAAAGCAGCCAACTTGACCTTGTCATAAAAAAAAATTGTTTTATTAAATTGATCTGGATGGCAAATATGGTGCGGACATTTAGGGAAAAGTCAAGATGGCATTAATTTCATTTCATATTTGTTGGATTTGATTAACTTTCTGAAACAACAGTTTTACACACCAATAGGTTCAGTAGGAATGCAGTAAAATGGTAGGGTTATGATCACCTTTTATCATCATTATAGACTCGCTGATAAAAAAGAAGAGCCAACTATTTAAAATTCAATAAAAGACTAGACTAATTCAATAAAAGTCAAACGAAGCATTGTTTAGCAAAAGACATATTTTTGATCCAATATTCTATTTATTTTCAATAATCTCAGTTTGACTGCTCATAAAAGTTCAATGAGCATTTAAAATTCAAACTCTTGTTAAAAATCATATATGAAATTTGATTCATATTAGGTCTGTTCCCGTACAATAATATTTTTACTGATTTTTAGAGGTGAAATTTCTTTGGATATGAATATTGCGTGCAGGAACAATTTTATTTGTACGAGAACATACTGAATCCTGTTTTTTTTTTTTTTTTTTTTTTTAAATATGTACCATATGCCGCCCATCTCTACAAGTGTAAATGGTGTGGTATTTTTATAAAGCTCCAGGTTACATCTCTTCAATTTAAAATAGTATCATAAAAAATAATTATTAGTGACATGGCAGGGGAAACTCAACAAATCCACTTCCCCGTCAAAAACATAGTAAAACGCAAAAAAAAAAATTGCATTCAAGTAGCCCACTCCAATCTGTTAAATTTGGTCAAAAAAAAAAAAAAAAAAACTTAAATGGCCCTGTCACTCTCAATAACCAAAGTAAAGTTTAAAGTAATTTATAAAAGAAAAACCGTCACTTGATTGATGGAGAAATTGAATTATTTTCGCAAAGAATAAATTGAGAGTAAATTAAAATGTATTCAGGTCAGGGAGCCAACTGTATTATTTCATTAGACAGATTTGTGTAGATGATTACAAAGTTTTTATTTCTTGAAAAGATAAGATGGATAAATACACACTGCCATGGGTTACAAAAAGAAAATGCAAAATCCTGAAAATATAATTTATTTATACATGACCCAACGACTATGTTTTCAACTTTCTATGACAAGGGTTGAGTGACCATTTATCCATTAAATTTAACTTTGGTAATAGGTTTTGAAATTTTAATGAAAATTATGCATTCTTTGGAGAAACTGTCGTCTATAGGTGTTATTCATAATCGTCATTTGAATTTTTTGTTGCTATCAAAATTGTTTTGGTACAATTTTGCGATGTGTGTTCTTGATATTGGTGCTGTCTATTGAAAAATATTGTATACCACTAAATACCACTTTTATAACGTTTGTCAAAGATCAATTATTGATAATCGAAATAAATTATCAAACCAACGAAATGGTGGTGCTATGAGTGATAATTAAGATACAATATAATAAACAAAGTATAATAATTGTGAATAGGTATTTGATTTAAAGTATAGATAGCGAAATTGACTGATGAGATTTCAATAACCTAATAAAATAAATAAATCGAATATATTTATGTGCCAACAAAGAATTAACGATTGGTCAAATATTTTACAGGTGTCAACAACATTTGATAATACCGAATCAACGGATTGGTAGACAATTGTGTCAAAGCAATATAAATTCATATTTTTATACGATAAAAATTTATTGCAGTGTATAACTTCTTTAAAAGTTTTCAAATGCATTTCATGACAAAAATAAATCATAACCACGCGTGTGGATGGGTATTGAACTTTCGCCATAAAAAATGCATTTTATCGTTTAGCATGGGATTTTATTGAGGGAAATTAGGATTAAACCAAAGGGATATTATTGAATTGTCTGAAAGAACGAACTAGGAGCATTTAAAAACATAGGTGTTGTTGAACGGATTTACTCATATTTTACTAGGATTGCGATTCAACGAAGCGTTGATTTTCCATGTCACATTGGGGATACATTCAAAAAAAGTCATCGAAAAAATAAATAAAAATTATGAAGCAATAGGCTGGTAAAAAAACAATACGAAAAGCTTAATAGCGATAAGCCTTTGACGACAATTGATAATCGGATAATTTGTCAGATCACCGCAAGTGGAAACCCTTGAAAAACATTTTGCTATTGGCTTATTCCTGTAACACTCAGGGTGACGCCAAACACCAAATAATTTTTTTTCTTATTCATGCATTGTATCCGGGTTTGACTGTCTAAAACTTTTGAGTAAATTGATATATTCAAAGTCAAGTAGGTATATTTAATTACTTTTAAAGGTCTACTAAGTATTTACGTTCGAAATTCTTAACCAAAGTAATCCGTAACCCCCAAGTAATCAGTAAGGTATATATCCGTCAAAGGACAATGCCAATTGAAGAAACCCTTCCACACTTTCAAAGACTTTTAAATCAATTTCAAAAATAGACCAAATCCAATGGCAAATAACTTCTTTACCACATTTATACTATCGACCTACTTTGTATCTATCAAATTTTACTGAATCTGATGTATCACATGGTCACAGCCATTCAAGTCAAGATCAAATGACATCGCAAGACCAAAGACAAATAACTTTCACTTCAAAAGAATTCAAGATCCCTGCTATTATTAGATCAATACCATTAAACGCACAACATGACTAGGGGATGTTGGTATTTGGGGTTCTGTATCGATTGGTTGACTCTTCTCCTCCATTATCCAAACAGCCCGTTAAAATGGCACGATTTTTTCTCTGGTTGGTTTCCTTTTAACTTTTTTTAAGTTTTCACTAAACAATATAAGGTCTTTGTTTTTTTACTTGAATCTGTATACTGTTTCGATGCTGATCGAACACTTTTGATATTTTTTGATGACGATGTTGTGGTTGAGGATGAATTAGAATTCTCATCCTCGTTTTTTTCGGAATCATATTTACTCTTATCACTACTGCGTCGTCTCAGACTGGATTTTTTACTATTCTCCGACATGTTTGTACTGTCCTCGTCATCATCGAATGATGTTTTGAGAATGGACGCGTTTGAATTTCTCCGGTCCGTATCGCCTTCACTACTGTCATCGTTCTTCTTCTTCCTACGTCGGATAATGACTTTCTTTAGGCGACCCGTTTTTAACACTTTTAAATGGAATGCCGGTGGTTAAAAAGAAATGATAGGAATTGATTTATTCACACTCAAAACACTTTTTTCAATATTTATTGAATTAATCCAGGTATTTTTTTTTGCGAAACAAAAAATCAACTACCGCACCGTAAAAAAAGAAAAATAAATTTCAAAATAACCGTCACTATAACGACCCCGATTTAGATGAGGATCAATCATGAACTAATTAAAATTTGCGCATTTCGAGAATATAGTGCGACATACTATTAGAAAAAAAAACAACAACACAAAAACAACTTTTTATATAAAGAAAGAGGTGAGACGACTACAAGTAAAATCGATTGACAATCGATTTCTTCTTTCGATAAACATTCTTATCGCGATGATTCTCACGGACTAAAATACACCTCCCGAAGTGCACTGAGATGTTTGTCTTATCTAATTAATGCAGAGAAGCGGTACATGGTGAATGCATTTTTATTTTCGTATAATTAAAATTAAAAATTCAAGCGCAACGGACAGATTCACGCGATTATATGCTAAAATGAGGATTGGGGAGAACTTTCTTGTTGACCTTGGCACCCTTCTCTTGCTACATCCGGAAAAAACCGAAATAACCAAATTGGAGACAGCTATACTGAAAAGTTTTCCATTTGATCTAAACATCGGTCGTGTCATATCAAAATCTTTTGAGTTGCAATTATATTTAAGCTCTCATCCAAAACGGCGGGATGATGCGAAGAAGAACGTCAAAACGCCATGCATACATACACTGCATTTGTTGGAACTTTTTAAAGACTTCCCTCAAAGATTTCCAACTTAAATTGCATTTTATCGAGTTGAGAAAAGTGTATATTATGGTAAAGGTATTTTTTGGCAAAGGTTTGAACCAGTGGTTTGATGTACACTTGTTGTCAATGCATCTGTTATCGGTTGAGATAAATTTAAATTTTATCAAAAAAAAAAACAAGACATATTGTATATTTTTAGAATAGCGGAAAATCAGAATTGACGGACATACTTGCGAAGAGAAATGGGTCAAAGATGACATTATTTCATCCTAGTGCCCAAGTGCTAAATCGGTACAAGGTATTAGTTGTTTTAATTAATGTTTTTGTTAGTTTTTTTTATTTTGTTATCGAACAACAAATATCTGGTGGATGTGGCACATTTGTCTAAATCGTATCGTTTTTTTTTATAATGAAAAATGTCAGTGAGTAATTGCATTTCGAATGTAACGCAACTACAAAAGGTAGTAGGTTGACGTATCACTGACAAGTAGCACATGTGACTATGGGAATGTCAATGCATCAGTGTCACATTTAATCAACTAGTTAAATTTGCATTTGACGCGAATATTGTCATGTGCAAATGCAAAATTTCATGTCTAATGAAGTTTGTAATACATACGAACATTAACATGTTTTTTTTTTTTAAATTAAATTATGGAGCGCGTATTCTAGTACGTTATTGTGACAACTTCAATACGTGATAAGGAGGAACTTAGTAGAAACAAATCTACAAAAAGCTGTAGGAAGAGTAAGTAGAGAATTGAAATGGAATTCCCTGTCTCGCAAGTCGAAGACTAAATTGCCTTAGTTCGATAAACTCATTTTATAAGCGTAATTCATAGGAAAAGACAAAGGTTTGGGGTGCATTTTTGGTCTCGTCTTTACTTTGCAATGATCTGATAAATCGTTTGTGAAGTATTAACTATCAAGAAAAGTTTACCTCAACTTAGCTTTTCGGATTCGGCAAAAAAAAAAACTGTCGTGCAAGAGGGTCTTAACGAGCCTCTTGCCTTTTTATATATAAAACCTGTGACGCGTCGCGTCGAGGTTGTGGTTTCATACACATTAGCAATCATATTTTGGGGATACAGTTCTGGGAATGGTTATTTAATCTATGTAAACTTGATTACATTTGGCCCATATTGAACAAAAACAGAAAAATTTCAAAGCCTAAGTGGTATAATGCTTTTTGTAAATTCAAGCATTGCTTCCAATAGGATGATGACTTTTAAGACGCCATTTACGTAGATTGATATTTTTGGCCATCTTGAACAAAAACCAACAAATGTCAAAACCTACTGCTTTCACACCGAATCAAAAATTGAGCTTTCACAACAATACCCGAAACCTTCATCGAAAACTGAAGTTTTCCCATACATTTACAGTTTTCGAAAACTTGTAGGTTACGCCGCATCAGTCTCGAAACCGCTTCGCAGACGTCATTCGTTGAATTTCTAACATTTCGTTCATTTTCATACATATCACACGTGTGTTGTGTCGAAACAATATTTTTTTCGGGAACATTTCGGTGTATTTTCATACTTGCAACAGAATTAATTACAAAATAATTTTGTTCAAATGTAATTTTAAACCGAATGCGTTATTATCTTTTGAATTTCAACGAAACCTGGTGCGAAAGCGTCGAGAAGTTTTCGGAAACTTTAAAAAAAAAACTATGTTTCAATTCGGTGTGAAAGTAGTATAAGACGTTTTTTGACGTTTTTTGAATTTTGCACCATCTTTTATGTTGGCATGTTGGTTAAGACCCAGGTTCATTCCGGACTTCTGCGCCATTTGAGTAAGTAAGTATGTCGGTATGAAAACATTGAATAACCTAAAAAATCAACCAATTTCTATATATGAAGTATTTTTATTTAATTTGGTCTTTTACAACTTATTTGGACTATTTTTTTAAAAACAATCTACTGCCCGCTTCTATTGACCAAATCACAAAGTGCCCTTTTCGCTGAGTTTTCTAACTCCTTTTCGGGTTGTATAGCTATGATTTCAGCACGAATATTTGCCTGCACTTACCACTATCAGAAAGTCATGAAACCTTTTCAAAAAATGTTAGCTAAAATATGAGAATATTCTAATTATACTCGTCAAATTCACCTCAAAATTAATGAGTCACATATCCATATACACACAGACTTTTTGTCTAAATAAAATGTCGTTGTCTCTCATAACCCAAACTACCTGATAAGTGTCAATATGCTAACTAGATAACCAGTATTGTCTATAAATTTGAATTTATCTCTAGAAAAAGTCTGAAGAATGGTATTATCAACCTATTATGATATACTAATAATTGCTGTTTTTTAATAATTCAACTCTATTCCGCTTAAAGAATATTCTGTGAATACACGCATCACGTGAAACTAAAATAAAAATATTGAATTATCCAATTAGCAATAGATTGCCATAAATTATAAATTCGCCAATAGTTTATGCAAATAGATACTAGCCAGAGCGAAATCTATGAATATAGTAATAATAGACATTAATTTTAGTACCAACAAAAATTTCACACCATTTTATTTTAAATAAACTATAGTCACATTTATTGTTGTTTGCATGGTGACATGTGCGCCCTCGTGATTAGTTCCTTGCTAATTATAATTTATTAGGGGTAATATCGTGAGACTCATGTAGGCACATTGAGCGCTGAAAGGCTGTATTGTGTGACATATGTCAATGTTGGAAACATAGTGACAACATTTTGTTCAGTGTAAGGAGGATCCTTAGCTCTTAATTGTTGTGAATTTAATTTGCATTAATGCGCAAAGGAAAAAAAAAATGGGTTTCTGAAATGTATGACAAAATTGTTCACTAGACTGTTAAAATATTCTTCCTTGTCAACGTATTTTTTTTTTTAAATATATTTTGGAATACATTTAAGAGACGTTTAAAAGGAAGGTAAATTTATTTCATTTACAGACAAAAAGTAAAACATACACTTCAGTAACATTCTTTTTGGAGTTAATATTGAAGGTGGGCCATTACGTATGACCCTATTTTCCTAGGTTATCCTTCGAAATAGAGTAAAGTAAAGGCACAAATGGGTTAAACTACTGTGAAAATGCCCCTGAACTTGTGCCATGATGTGTTATCGCTGTTAACTACCCATCTCAAAGATATATCTATAGTCACCACTATTAAATGAAAAGAAAATAAACCACATTATTCCAAAGTAAATAAACAAACAAATATATTCCTTTGTTGATCAACAAAAATAATATCCAACGATAGCTTCTCTTGTCAAGTTGGTCAATCATTTATGGCAAAACAACGACCTCACATTGTTTACGGAAGTACATACAACAGAAATATAAACCAATCTAGCTTTCATTGTGAATTTAAATTTAAAATCAGTTCTCAAAGTTGAATGCATTCGAGATGCAGAAAAAATTTAGTACATACTGGCCTTTTTGGACTTTGTTCGCGGCACTATTTCTATAATTATATTTAAGATAAAGCAAGTGGAGCGTATTACCAGAAGCGCAATTTTTAAATAGCTAAAGATAATGGCGAGTATAGACTATGACTAAAAAAAACCCCTGACGCACGCAATAGGTATTTTAAACACACAAAGAAGATCACCCGTAAGAAAAAATAACGTGTTTTAATAATCCATATTATAAGTTGGGAGATGATTTATTTTTTTTTCAAATTTGCCATATCTTTGTTAAGGTTTTCTGACTTACATGAAAAAGATTACGTTTCAGTTTAAACTGATTCAGACGTAATCTTCACCGATTGACTGTTTGTATTTAAAGTATTTGATTTGTATTCACACCTCAAGACACAACAAGACGCTAATTTTTTTATTCTTTTTTTAGAAGTGGAGCTCGTGATGATGTGATAATTAAATCAAACAAAAAATACATATTAAGGTCTCACGCTGCAGAAGCATGATCTTCACATCTAAATTCTAAAATTAATTCGTGCATAAATGCGTTTCTAAAAATATATTTCTTATTGTCACTAAAAATCACTCACATTCATAAGTAAGAACTGGATAAGTCTTCATCTTTTCGTATGGTTTGGTGACAGAATTGGACCAGCAGGAAAATTGAAAAAACTTGAAGTCGTTGAAGAATTTTACATTAATTTTTGGCATTGTCGAATATATTTTTCGAATAATACTTGATTCACAATGAAGGAGGTTTGTAAAGTGACGATTTGAAGATGATGTTGGGTAACTTGATTAAAATTATTTGACAATAGTTAGAGATTTGGAAATGTAATCATGTGTTCATTTTGTAAACACATATGAACTGTCAAAATGGATAATAAATGAACATGGATGAACATACGACTGAAACACCTGTACTGCATTTCAAATACAGAAAAATGGAACACACAAGTTTCAATAGGCATGGAATCATGTAAAATCTGCATGAGTTGCAGTTCTGTAAGTTGTATCTATTTTCTAAATCGACTGCGAACCACAGTACCGCAATAAAACCAGCGGAATCTCCTACGAGATTCATAGGAAGATACCAACCAAATAGTGTGCGGCCACTTAATATATGACAAAACATTTCTGCACATGTGTTTTGCTTGCTGCATCGCGAATTTTACTGTATCCGAAAATTTTGTACTTCGTTTTCGGGCAATAATTTAGTGCGCCTTTTGTTACGTTATTTTGAGATGTAAAATGTCCATGAAAAAAGGAACTTCTGTCAACCTGGCATCACTGCATCTTGTTGGCATCCAATTCACCAAGGGTATTCATGCAACTGCATACTTCAGTGCGCCAATATGTACGTTTTGGACACACTTGGAAATAATGCAAACAACTTGCGCACATATTGCATTCGCCCCTTAATATATTATAATCATTTTAGATTAAAACATTGCCTATAACAATGAAGTCTGTTGAAAGAAACGCAATCAAATGTCCTGATCCTATCAATCATATTGTTTTTTATAATCCAGTCGTGTGCAAAATGCGCACACAAATTGCATCATCAAATATATCTAACAACAAAAACATAATATATGTAGGTGTACAATATAAAACCGAATATGTACTATGAATAATAGATTGTAAACAAAAGTGCATATTTATGTTTGTCTTCAAAAGAAAAGAAATCGTAAACAGTTCACCCTCGATATCAGAAAATTTCGAGCGAATACGTATGCGATATATTATACACAATTAAAAGCATCCACCACCCACTGACAAAAATGTCCAAACATTTGTTTTCTGTTATATCAAGCGTGGGTGCTGAAATTACGTTATTTGCATTCTTAATCTAATACACACACGAAAAATAATACACTTTTGCTTTCTATTTTGATTTTGTATTCACAAGGAAAATTCCTTGTTTACCTTGAACGTATATGGTAACCATCCCTTAGTTACGCATGGACTAATTTTTTCTATTAACTCGTAAAGTGGGGTGATCAAAAAATGATCATAAAAGCATTATTGTTGGTTCCTTTGTCTCTTAATCTCTGGCATTAGTACAATTTCATAAAAAAAAACAATTATTCTCCCCTCAATATTACTACCCCCATCCACGATAAGAGATTACACCGACCACAGCGAGCGCAAGGAAAGGTTATCATGAGCGTCATTACTAAGTGATAATTTTTGTTTATTTCATTACCATGCAGAAATTATACAGACGCGACACAAACATATGATCAAAAAACAAATTTGTGTGTTGATCGGCATGTTCTACACAATAAATGTATAAACAACAAAAAAATGTTTATAATTAGTAAGATCAGTCTATTCTACCATATCGCTGTATCTGTGACTATTTTTGGCACTAAATTTATTTTAAGTTAATTACTTCGCCTTTCAATGAACACAAGAGCATACTTTTTTTTGCGTTTGAACAAATAAGAAGGCGTGTCCGGTAAACAACTTTGATTGGTGGACGATGTCACTGGGTGATGATCACTGTCTAACATAGTAATGTGTAGAAAGAAATTCCTAAGTCTCTCAAAATCATGTGATTCAAAATTGGAAAATGTCCAAAAAAGCCGTTAATATATAATTTTGTTAAGAAAAATATTCTAGTACTAAATTAGATTTAGTTGAATGATGGTGTCGCCACACAATGCCACACGCACACAAGATCGATGACATTTTCTTGGTCAGCAAAAATATGAGGTTTCAATGAAAAAGAAAAAATAAATCAAAATCATAACAGTAATGCGAATTTCCGATTAAAAAAAGGCTTGCACAGATGATGATGAAACATGCTTCAAGATTTCATTATAAACATTCCAACGAGCGAAGGAGAAAAATGCAACCCATTGAATGAATTTTTAAACGATTTTTTTTTCAGTTTGTAAATTTAAAATTACGAGTATTATCATGTGAACTCGGATGATTAATTGGTCTTTTTTCATTCTTATTTTTAATTGAATTTTTTTATATTGTGTCTTAAATATTAATTCGAAATACACTCAACATGTTGTATAATATTATATTTGTTTTGTTTTAGAGAGCGTTTATTTTTTAATTCCAAAAGCCGGCTTGAAAGGATGGAGTGTCATGAGGGTGAATTGGGATATTGATATGAATGTAAAATTGTTATCAATGAATAACGTTATGTTACCGTGTAAGTCATGCCATGACTGATACCCCAGGTCAGACTTTGGAAGACTATTTGATATGAATTTGTGTCTTAAGTGACGCTTATAATCTTTGCACAATTGACCTTAGCACTCATCATGGAGCAGTCAGTATTTACAGATATATTTATATATTTTTATTTATTAACACGTTTTATAAAATATCGTTATCATGCCAATTTGTTCAAACTATTAAAAAGTTGTTAAGCAAATGGATATGCTACTGAATACAATTATCTTTAAGTTAGGTTGGCAACTCTGGTTTATCCATTTGTTGGTTAATTTGTGCTCCTCAGGACAACAATGCATTAGGCAGGTTATAAGAGCATAGGTCTACATGGGACTAGATATAGAGATATAGAATGCATTGCGAAAGAAAGTTTTTTCAAGTTCGGATTTTGTTGGTAATATTATTGGCAGCATTTCAGTAGTATTTTGAGATTGTTCTGTTGTGTACTTATATGCAATGCATGACCAAACATTTTTTAGAAATATTATTAGTCCTCAAAAGTCTTCTTTTGTATACTTATTTTATATAAGCGGTCTGTACCGTGAAGATTAGATAGTATACTTGAAGAATAAAATTTAACCATTAGAAAAATAGCGGGAAAATAATATAGAGATACCTAACCTCGCCATAAATAATTTTAAATGAAATACTAAACGCCTCTATTTATTCTTCGCAACTATGAAACCTCAAAAAAAAAAAAAAAGAACCCCTTTACATTTAAAAAAAATTAAACTCTGATTACATACTTTATGGCTCAACTTTAACTCTTCCGGGTTATTTATCAACTTAAAACAACTGACAAATATAAAATATCTGCTTGTCCCTTCATTTGAGTGGTCGAAGTTATTATTATTTCCACAATGCACTATTCTTAATTTTTTATCTACAAAATTGAAAATCACATATGTATTGCAACGACTTGGTAATTATTTAACATCGACAAACATTGGGATTTATTTTGAAGACCTTTTGGATTTGTTTAAAGGAGTATTTTTCATCCCAAAGCAAAGATTAAACTATCGATCACAAGTGTCGAGCATTTTCGGAGCCCACCTTTCTATCGACATATGAATATGATTTTCAAAACTCGATTGGTAATAACCTATTTACTTTTTTTAAGCAGTGATTAGCTAGCTGCCCTAAATCGACCAGCAATCGCTTGGATAGCTGAGTTGAGTTTAAAGTGGCCTCAATTGTCCCTTAAGGATTTTTTTTTTACCGTTTACAGCCCAAACGACTTAAAAGGCGGCATTAAATTATTTAAAATAAAATAAAACAAATAATAACCATTAAGGAATTTTCTTTAGCTTTAATTAAATAGATGAAATCGAGTGCATAATTTCATAAAACTGATTTCGCTAACGTGTGTTAAAGTGCGAAATTCATAATTAAAAAAATATTCCAACAAAAGCTCCAACCGAATAAAACGCATATCGTATTTAACGTGATTAAAATTAATTTTAATGTGTACAATACTTTTAAAGGTTTAAATATTAACAAAGACTGAGTACATCAGGGATATTTCTCAAAGTTCCATAACCCACCTGATATCTCCCAAATAACACAATCTTGGTTAAATAAATGTTTACAATTATTTGCTAATTTTATTTACAGAAAAAAAATTATAAAAATTTATTATCTCAGATAACATTGTAAGCTACCTACCTACCATTGTTCTGAACGCATAAAATTGTAAATCTTTGTCTAGACCAAACCATAATCAACCCCAATGACTAGCTGATTTTTTTTAAGACCACTTCAAAAAGTACCAAAATTTACACTTGAAAAAGATACGCCAGCTATTTTGTTTACACAAATAAATTGCATCTTGACGTCAGAGCAATAGGAAAACAACAACTTTGACGTATGATTGATTGACATCAATACCTCACACATAGTTGACATGTTTTCGAAACAAATAAACAAAATAATTATGTCCCTGACTAAAGCATTGGTGCCGGACGTGTAAGGGGTGATAAGATTTTAAGCTCTTTTATAGAAACCGCCTTGATGATGACATTCCAATGGATTTCGAAATATACTTATTTCTAGATTAGATTAAGTAGTATAAAAATTGTATAACTCTTGCGCCTTACCTTGGTCCGAGTGTAAAATAAGTGAATTGTCATTACCGGTTGCGCACTTACCTGGAAAAAGAAAAAAAGGCAATTATTAAAAAAAAAATATTTTTTGTAAGGGGGCATCCCTATTCCAGAAGTCGGTATTTGCCGACTTCTAAAATAATGGATAATTATTTTTGTTTCCAATTCTGAGCAACATCACGTTCTTTAGGACCTACCTAATATATTCCGGAATTTTGAAAATACCTTCGTCCAGCTGAGACAAGATGGCGTCGTATTGCTTGTCACAATTTCAGACTTGCACTCTTGGTTGTCCTCTTCGGCTTCATCGTCGTCGTTGGCTTCCTCATTAGACATACTCTTAAAACTACTTTCGCTTAAATTTCTATTATCACAATTGATCTCCTCCTGCTCAACATCAATCTCGACGTCAACGTCATCGTTTACTACCACCACCACTTCACTGTCAGCTGCAGCTGCTGATGCTGCATCACCATTAGGAACTTTAGTTGTTTTCGCAACTTTTTTGGTCTTCTTCTTAGCATTAGACTTTTGTCTCTTTATCTCTCTTAGACGCTCTTTGCGGGCGAATTTCTCCCTCAATCTGGGACTACCAAACTCATCCAAATAATACATTGTGTCCTGCAGACCATCCTTCTTGTTGATGAGCTTCGAATCGATCATCGGCTCATCGGTACTCTTGAATATCGCAAAGTAGATGTCACTGTCATCAACCTGTTGATAGCCTTCTCGGACTGGACCAGCCACTACAGCAGTGGCGCTCTTGTTCTCTTTCGAGTTAAATGCTTGAGTGTCATGTTTAATATCGTCATCTTCCTGGATGACTTCTTCAATTCTATCCCCCACAGCTACTGCTGCTGTGATCGGGTTCATCCTTGTTTTTAGTATTAGCCGGGATGGAACAGCAGTTGCCTTTGCAACAACGATGGTGTCGTCCTCCTCGCCAATTGCATAGCCCTCTCGGACAGGTGGCAGCAGTTCGGTATCTACCGTTAGGCTGTTGCATAGACATTCGGATACCTTGGCCGAGGAATTTCCCGAGGAGGAGTTCGTTCCCAGCGATTCGGTCGATGAGGACACCGTCGACGATCGTGCTGTTTGACATTTTAAATCACTTTCACTGCCACAATGACCGTCGGCAACACTCTCAATGCCACTGTCCTGTGACAGAAGTTTATAGGGTAGCTTCAGAGTGCTGCATCTTCCTGGACGTAGGCTAAGCGATCCAGAAGAACTACGAATGTGTAGACTTTGACTGGAGGTTTTGCGTGTGATGACACCACTGTCGGCGGAACAGCCGAATTGCTGTTGACCAATTGTGGATGAGGAGAATTTCTCGCTCAAGGGAATTTTAATTGGTTCCGTTGGCGCTGCCGTTGTTTCCATCAGAATTGTTTTCATGCACTTTGTTTTCAGATGTCCCGGTTTTGTTGTTGTTTATTTAGGTTTTTTCTTAGTTAAACCCGTTGTAGGTTTAATTGTTTACACTGTTTTCTTTTTCAAACACTTTATGCTTTATTGATTATTGTTCCACTTATGAGAGGTTTTTTTTTTTTTTAAAGTCACATTGCAAATTGTGCTACAATTGAATAAAAAAATACATATATATATATTGTTTGTTTACTTGTTATATCATCGGTTGGTCAAAATTGGATGTGACCAAACATCCCCACAGTCATGTTTTCAGGTGACGAAAAATCTCGATTTTGAATTTTGTTTAATTATGGCGGACAAGACAGTTTTGCTCTACCCATTCGCCCATAATGAACCAAATGAACTGAACCAACCGAAAGTGGTGCGTTGTTTTTAGTGTGTTCTCATAGGTGGGACAGAGAATTCGATATAAAAGCGAAAGTTATTTTGCTATATAAAGTGGGGGTGCGCGCTCTATACACCTTCAGCAGACATCTGACGAATACACACAGTTTTAGTTGTTGTAGGTTGTTCTCTGCTCCTCGCCATTCTAGCGAACAGCTTCTTATTCGTTTTCGGGGTTTATTTTTGGTCTAAGCACAATTATAAATAGATAATGAAAAGCAGACATAAAAACTGCCAAAAAAATTCCACTGAGTGAAAGAATGTTATCGATAATTTTCATTAATTTATAGTGGGTCTCCATTGTTGCGGGAGTCATTAAATTTTATTGACAGCCTTTTTTTTGGATAGGTAGGTATATCATACAAAAAGGATATTGGTTTTTTTTTTTAAGTTCATTTAGTAGAATGTAGTAAAAGGAAACGGAATAAGGTAATTCTAGATTTCAGTCACGCGAACTTAAAAGTTATTTTAGTTCGACTCACAAATGACATTGGACAGACTTTCTGTGTTAGACGGAGGTGTCCTGTTTTTTGTTTTTGCGTGTGAATGTGAACTTTTAGTTTTGGGTGAGATAACTACCGATCGATGGATGCGTGGTAGTTGTACATTTTTTAACTGTTTATAGTTTAATTTATTGATTTTTGTGTAAAGTGTAGCACTTTGTAAGAGGATTGACATTTGAAAACATTTTTTTTTGTTTTTGGGTTGGCATTTACAACGTGGATTTCAATTATGTCGAAAACCGCTGTTTTAACTCGGAGCAATCACGGTTTTTATTTATTTTAACCACTTCGAATGCGCAATGATTTTACTAATAAATGGCCTAGCACGATGTTTCCTTGGCGAAAGTTAATTTTATTCATTTATGCTAAATGTTGGATTTGACGTCACAATAGTCATCAAATTTTATGAATATGATAATTTGGGGTGCTCTGATTATTGACTGTTAAAATTTGCGACAAAGAGTCCCACATATTCACATCTATACAGTGTATTTATGTTTATTTTGTGACGTCACATGAGACAAAGTAGACTCGTTCTAATTGGGTAATAATTTGGTTAATATATGCCAATCATTTCATTGGGAATTACGTCAATCGGACTTTGAGATTTTAAAACTACGTGTGCCCATCGATCGATATAGGTTGGTAGCGTGTAGCATGTTTTTTTTTTTTATTATTTATTAATCTAAAATTATCAATATCACATACCAAACATTTACTGATTTTTTTTGAACAACTTAAATAAAAAATATTACCAAGTTGAGAAATATTGTATGAAGAAAAATGACTACAGCTACAAACTTTAAGGATTTTAACTTTATTGCCATTTTTTTTATTTCAACTCAAAGCAAAAACACACGTCAACACACTTTTGAAATTGGCACATAATCAAAAAGCTAATATTTTTTTATCGCCGCTTTTAATGTTTATCGTGTCTGTATAGGAATTTGAGTGTAAATGGTAAATCACCGTCAATTGCCATATGTCGTGAAATGTCATTTAAGCTTGATGCAGTTACTTAATATGGTTTTTACACTGAAGGGAAACCCGAGTTTTCAATAACTGTTTGATCCATTCAGAGTGCATACTATATAGAACAAATAATTAGGAATATGTACCCCATCTCTATATCCCTAAGAAATAACCATTCAGAAATAACCATGAGCGGAGAATACAGTGCTGACAAAATAAATTAATGTTTTTGGAATGCTTAAATTATACATATTAAGCATTTATTTTTTGGAATGTTCAACTTATATTAAGCATTAACCTTAACGATTTTAACAACTTTAGTATGGCCGATCTAAACTGACTTTTTAAGAAGTCCGTATTCCCTTCAAGAGTAGCTAAAGAAATTAACCCTGCGAATAGTAGTGGTATTACAGTGGTGAAAATTGTCAAACGTGACATGCGACAAGTTTGACGCAAACCAACAAAATATTTTCCTTTGCTTTAGTCGCAATACATGCAAAACTGTTTTGTTAATTTCTTTAAGTTTATAAGCACTTAACTTTCCAACTAACCCGATCTTGCTTATCTGGACAACAATTGACACCAGTAGGTCGGAACTGTTTCTAATTTTAGTGTGTGTCCCATTCACCATAGTTATTACACGGTAGTATTCACGTATTATTAATTGAAATGAGATAATTCACTTTCGATTACAGAAATTTGACACTTTTAATGTTTGCTTCCAACAAAAGTATCCAGACGGAACTATTAATCAACGCTGAGTGATTGGGATCCAATCAGTTTAGCACCTTCCAATTGAAAAGAATAACCTCAAGTTCATGGCCTTCTAATTTTAAATAAAATGGAAAATATTTTACTTTTATATGATTAATTGTAACAAATCACTAATAAACACTAAATATTTGAAAACTTGTCACTTTTACATTTGTGAATTACCATTATTTTGTGCAAGACAAC
The DNA here is from genome assembly GCA_932526625.1 of Rhingia campestris. Lineage (NCBI taxonomy): Eukaryota > Metazoa > Arthropoda > Insecta > Diptera > Syrphidae > Rhingia > Rhingia campestris. Next base: position 66,076,920 of record OW052182.1, read on the forward strand.
AATAAGTAATCAGCCCTATCGGGGTGTCTGTTCGGAAGAATTTACAAAACGAAAGTCAGTTCCAATTGAAATAACTTTTTTTTTTTTGCAAATAAATATCAATATAATGTTGCTGTTGAATCAGTATTACCAATGTCAGAAAATAACATCAAATATGTACAAATTCATGACAACCATTTTGCTTGATAAATATAATTCATTTTTGATAGTGAAATGAAATAATGAACAAAAGAAACTAAATGGCCGTCATATATTAATAAACGCTCACTTATTGTTGGCTAATAATGTATTCATAAGTTAATCTGTCATTAAAGCAACGGAAGAATAACCATACCTACATGACGTAAAAACAAATCTCTATTTTAAAGTGACACTGTGAACCAATAGGGCAACGGAATAGTAACATTAAAGTACAAGTTCATAGCATATGTCATGATTAAATATAATCCGATTCGACCATGACTCCGAAGCAAACACTAAAACACGATCATTTTTTTTTTATAAATATTATTGACTAAACGAATTTGCAAAATAGTGTCTGTCTGGAGAGAAAAGAATTCTACACATTGCAAATCTCATTATTTTAAAAATTTCGATGAAATGAAAAATTGTAATGTCAATACAAGATCCAAAATGAATAAAATCGAAAGTAGGTCTAGAACAACATTTGTGTTATTTCGTTTATTTTCTAAAATAAGAGATATGCATATAAACATGCACATTGAACATATTTTCTGTCTAGTTCATTTAAATTGCGCCAGGCAACATTTAGCAATATTAAGATAATTCATATAATTATTCTGAAACGCCTTCATAGATATTTTTATACACAAATGGTTTTCAAATGCGTATTGTTCAGAAAATGTGTATTGCCAATGTATAAGTGATTGGTAAAAATAGATGTTTTCTCTTAAGCAAAATAGTTTATAATTGAATAAAATAAAAGTGACTAATATAAGCTACGTATTTATATGTAGCTAAATATCAAGTATTTATACGCCAAGAACTAAAGGTTGACATGTCCTCCTAGTATATTATGTAGTTGTTGATCCCTATGGACTAATACAAGCTCTACATTACCAGACCAAGAAAAAAAATCGAAAGTATAATAAAGCCCTCCCTATGCTAACTATGAACGTTTTAATAATAACAATTAATTCCTTGGGATTTGTTTGCATGGAAATCGTGCGTAAATCGTCGGTCTGCCCTTGGATGACGACAATGCCAGAGACCACAATGAATCCCGTGACAAACTCATATAAACATTTTTTTTTGTTTAGGGTGTGCTACCTCTCACTATAGTTCTGGCAAGCAAATGAGTAAAAAACAATCATTTCGAAAAATAAAACAAAAAACTATATGACATTATTTTTTGACGCCACTGAGTGTGTGTATAAATAACTTGAATATTCTGTCAGTTTGCCTCTTGATGAATGTGATGTCTGGTGAGAAATTTTCCATAGGAAGGGGAACTCAAATGAAATTGGGATATAATTGAGAAGTGTGACAGCACAGGAGGTCCACTTGTGTAGGTGTCTTTGTGTTTGAAAAGAGTTTTTATGTTACAGCTATGGACAACAATACGTTATCGAATAAAAAGTTCTATAAATCGTGAATTCTGCGATGTTATCGATATCATGTAAAACTGTCAAAACGAACATTTGTGCGGTTCGTAAAATGAAGTTTCGTTTTCTATATATTTGTCAAACATAAGTTATAATGGGGGTGCAGTTGCCCAATGGTTGGAGCGTTAGAGTACTAACCGCGGAGACCTTGTTCGAACCCCGAAAGTGGCAACACCTATGTTTCTTTCACGCTGCACCTCATGCGAAAGTCTTTAAAAAAATCCAATAGAACAAAACTATCATGAGAAACGTAAGTTTGAAAGAAAGAGAAAAGTTCCAATTATTCTTTATGAAAACAAAAAGATAACTTCACACCTACAAAATAATTGAGGAGCTAGTTTTGAGGTTTTGAATGTTATGCAGTTAATGCAAGCTATTTCAAGTTATGGGAATATTGTGAAAACTATCGAAACGTAAAACCTGAAAATCCTTGGAAGATAATATGTCTTTTAGTTTAATGAATTATATGAGAGCAATAGACGACAGTTAAGATGATAAATGTATGATATCCATAGAATTTGTCAAACATATCTTATCGGAATCGTATGAAAATTGCCAAAACGTAAAACCTGGCAAAAATGAGGCGAATCGCTTTTGATGGCGGAGTCTTTTCATATTTTAAAAAGCGATCCGCTTTCCGTTGAAATGTATTGGCGTATAGGATATAATTCGGAAAATACACACAAAAAAATTAATAAGGAACTTAAATAAAAAGAAACAGCTGTCATTTTGTTGGAAACATAAATGGAAAATTGAAAGTCAAAATGAAAAAAAAACTGGAAACACGGGAAATATCATTTTCGCCTGCTGTTTGAGAATAAACAAAAGTGAAGACGTTCGAAATGAAGCTATTGCTTTATTTCGTGATAAGCCTCGCTTATGGGTTTTACCCCTACGGATTAGCTAAGGATTAAACCTTAAGCTATTGTCTATTTACGTAGTCACATTTAAACGGTAAAGATTAAATTTCAACAATAATCAGTTTAAGAATAATGCCTCCTGAATTTTATGTCGAAAGAGTACATGGTTCAAGTTTATAAATTATCGATGACAAGTTATCGATATCACGAAATATAAAATCTCACGTCCGCGCAATTTTTTTCTACAGCATACATTTTGTGTGATATGCCCCGCAATTGTGTAAGCGTCACGGAGAGTACGCGCTCGAAAATTAATTCAATTTAGGCAAAGACATGATCGAACCACCAGGCAAGGTAATAAAATCAATTTATGTGTATAAATTTAGATTTAACGATAATTCGACACATAATTATGTCAATGCATCACTATGCTATAAGGCAAGTAATTTCAACGAAGTTTTATTGTCAACGAAAAACACAACATCAACATACCGCTTTTATCAAATCGTATCTGTTTTAGGTTGTCACTCTCATTAAAAAGTAATTGAAAGACACAATGAATTAAAATGCAATTATCTTTTTTCTGCATTTCCAAGAAATGAAATAAATGCCAAACTCAAATAATCGAAAATCTACACATGTGAATGGTCAAGAAACCTCATTATTCAAACGGAACGTACTCAAGTTATTTGTGTAGTCGGAGAATTTGATGAATGAGCATGGAAATTGCGCGTTTTTAATATTAAAATCAAATCATCACCAACAGAATAACCTTCATAAAGTTCATCCAATAAAATGATAACAAAGAAGCAAGTCATTATATACTTCGGTTCTAATCGCTCTGGGCCAGTTCATATAAACGCCTCTTGCGGACTATGGACGTTATTTTTTATAGAACATTTTCACAACACATTTTCAATTATGTGAGTCAACAAATGTAACATATTTGGCTGAATGGAAAATAACCACAAATTCACTAACTGACATTTGGGTACGATCTATTGATTGATCTTGTTAGCGGTAGTTGGCACTTGGGTCTTCGTTAGGCTTAACGTGTTTAGGCATTTTGCTTTTAGAAGTTACAATTTCAGTTTCCTATTTGAGTTTACAATCAATCGTACATGACATTGAGGGTATCTAGATTGAATTATCGACCTTAGGAAGTCCATTACCTAATCGAATCAATCTAATTTATGTCAAAGTATACCTACCTATTAACATCCAAGGTGAGTATTAGATGATGGAATTTTACTTCAATTTAGTTGTTGAGATATGAAGCCGCCGATTATTGACAAATTTGGAAGGTAACAGGAAAGTCTAAACCCTATTAACAGTACCCTAGGAACCTTGATGTGAGACTAACGGAAGTTGGAAGTTCTAATTTTTACTTTGTTTCCCTTAAAATTGCTCCGGGTAGCTGCCACATATGTAAATGTAAACGATAAAAAAAAACACCACAGATGGAGTGAAGTGAGGGCTGTAAAACTCCCTCTATCCAGATTGTAACTTGGACGTTAAAAAAAAAAATATTACAAAGCATTTTAACGAATGCAGTTCAACTCCTTTCAGAGGTTATACCTGCATATTTACCTAATGCAATAAGATAACAAATAGATGGTTCATGTCTCGGATAAAAAAAAAAAAAAAAACATAGTCCAACGAAAATGAGTAAATATGGAACTTAGAAGGAATTTAAAATAAAAAAAATAGCTCAATACCTCAACAACCATTCAAGTCACCTGTTTTAAACGTGTGTCCCAAAAAAAAATATAAATAACTGAGCGCCATCCACATATAACAAAGGCGGCTCTACAAGTGGTGGCGCGTCGATAATAAATAATTACAAAAACAAAAGAAAAAGTACGCAAATCACAGCCGCCGCCACCGTCGGCGCTGACGGTTAATATCTTCAACCCAAAATAATTCAACTTAAAAATCCTAATTTATTTACAATTTACATTATTATTCATTCTCCTTTAGATGAGTGTCCAGTCATCAGCGGTATAGGACAGGCGCTGAATAGGTATACAAACAATTCATTTTGAATGTGAAATTTGCGTGGGGACGACGTGCTTTGCATAAATTAATAGAAAACAGAAAAAAACAAATAGATATATCATCTATAAAATTAAATTTCTGCAATCACAGTCGAGACATTCGATTCTACCACTTCAATACGTTTCAAGTATCATGAGTTGTAATGGTAAAGCAGTAGCAATGCAAAATGCCGTTTTCAATTATTTATGCATTCAATGCATAATTTTTGTTAATATATTGCCTTTTAATTAACTTTCTTATATTTAACTCTTTTTTCTGAATAACATGTTTGGTTATGATTTGCATGAGGTCTTGGTGATTTGCAATGTTCACCTTCGCAACGAATGATTTTGTAGGATTATTTCGATAACATGTTTTTAAAAATCAGTTAAACGGGATTTTGTAAAGTATAAATATTTTGATTAGTCTATCAATTTGTTATTTTGCAAACATTAGATTCAAATTGAACGATTTTTTAGTATGTAGTATTGTTTTTGACAATAAGTCTGATAAATCCTTTTTTAATTTTCTTAAAAAAGTGATTTGCATCTGTCGAACTCTTTAATTTTGTTTGTTGTTTTGGTTGTAAATATTGTAAATGCGTTTGCAGCCGACATGTAAGTGCATTCACAACTCATCGTAAAACTCGGGAGTGAATTTCGTTGTCTACATTAATATTTAATGTCGGAAACACAATGAAAAAGCAACATCCAAATCCAGCATATGTACCCTTGTGGGTGCAGTGGCTTAGCGGTTAATGCGATCCCTTTTCACAAAAGTAACGACATATATGTTTTATTTCACGAAATTCCGACAAATATTCAAGAGTATAAAACTATCATGAGAAGCTCTTCTCAAATTTGACGTTCGGAGTCGGCGTTAAACAGAAGGTCCCCGGGTAATATCAGATATATAATTATTCATTTTCTCACTCTTCTCAGCATATTGCAGAAAATCTTAAAAATCGTGTTTCAAACATGGATTTTTTCTGAGATTTCGGATAAATCCGAACGTTAAATACGTTCTCGGAACTATCCATAATTACATCTCCAGCATATAAGTATACAGCAGGAACAAACAAATTACCCACACAATGATAAGATAAAACTCCAAAACAATAACAATTGTCTGAATCTCATTTATCATTAAATCAATTGTTGTGGCATAAACAAAATTATTTCACTTGGTCTTGAGTTCAATACCTCGCAATTTCACAATGTGTTGTTGTTCACATTCGCCATTCAATCAATATTCCTTCCAGAAATACCTACAAACGTAAAAGTCCACTCAACTATTCGATGAATACCGAAATTGAGAGCAAAACAAACACCAAAAAAAATATATACAAACAAACAAATTTCTCCAAACTAGTTCAGGTACCAAAAATAGAATGGCCACTTTAACATACCCCTGCAGCACGCCACTTTATATAATGCGCCATTTAAACAAACTATCAAAAAACCCAAGTGACACTTTTCTGTGCGTCACGAGCTTCAAAGTTCATGGTAAATATGTGTGTATGCATAAACTATTTACAACTTTATAAGTATCGTTCAAAATTCAACTTGAAAGATATTTCATCATACCGCTCGCTATATTTTGTGTGAATGAATGAACGTGGACAGACAGCCTTTTTTAATTTGCTCTTCCAATGAATTTTTGCTCGCCAAAGTGTGACAAAGAGTGTTAAGCGTTACTAAGAAACTCTTAAACCAACAAAAAAAACTTAATTTTTGGGGGGCTTGTCCAAACACCAAGCTGTTCTTCCCTTCTCCAATTTTTTTAGTACGTATTTGCACCTTTCTCCACCGCGCAAAAACTAACCAACTCACGATCGCCATTTTTGTTGATTTTTTTTGCGTTTTGTTCGTTTTATGGTGCTTAGTTTAAGTGTGCTGCTCTGACAAGCTGACGTCTATTGTGTTCATGTGTTTAACCCCAAATACTGATGAGGGGAATTTATTTATAAAACTGTCTTAATAATTTTGGCAAATGTTTCGCGTTTTTTTGTCTGTATTACTTTTATGAATGACACATGGCGGGAGAGTTAAATGTAGTTTCCATGAATTTGGTGAATGTATGGTAAGACGAACCGACGTGGCGCAACACAAAAAAAAAATTGAGTGGATGACAGAGGTCGAAAATTCATATAATGTAGTTGCGGGCCAATGTTGCATCATACAATTTCTGCGGTTCTACAAAGCTCTTTTCGGTTGAAGGAACATTCGGTTTTTTTTACATGATATTAATGTTGGAAATATTGAAGGCCACAAAAAAAATTTACCGAGAGAATAAAATAATTTTTAAAGAACTTTAAAGGCCACCAATTAGAAGGTTTGTTAATTATTACCACAAAGTCGTTAACGTAGTGGATCAGTACAATGAATGACAACACAGTCTGAACTTGCACACTGAACAGGGTGCAAGTGAAACAAAATGTCATAAAAGTGAAAGGTCAACTGTAGGACCGGGTCATTCCAAGGCAAACTGGTGATTGATTTAAGGACATGCAACAAAAAAAAAAAACATTGCCGTAGTTGCTTTTAATAACAGTTTAAAGTCAGAGTCAATGGTTTAAAAAGCCCGATAAATTGGTTGCTAATTAAGCCATTAATCAGATTAAAGAAATACTTTTTGCTGTGAGCTTGTGAAATTGTTAGATGGGGATTCAATTAGTATGAATAAATAATGTTTGTTAATATAAAAAAGCGCGTTTTTTTTGTTAAGACACCTTTTCCGATTCAGTGTAAACACATCTGTTATTTCTGTGTAAACACACAAGCGAATAGAGGGTTGTCTGGTGTTGTCGGTTTGATTTACAATTAAGTATATTCACTACATATAGTAGATATGTCGTGAGGAATTAATTATGTTTGTTGCATTTATCAAAGATATTTTATTTATATTGAAGTACATCTTATAAGTGATGGAAATCAGAAAATAGCCACACGTGTTTCAATATTGTGCACACCTTTCAATTTGGTTGGTGTATAGATTAATCGGGGAGGTTCGCAATGTTATAAAGATCTCCAGATATTAAAAAATAGCTTGGTTAAATAATTGATTAAGCAATACAAAAACATTCAAAAACATACTGAAATATAAACAACATTTTGTAGTTGTGGTTCTGCGTCTGCCTCGAATGAAGGAACATAAAGCTGATGTCGAATCCGAACATTAGGTTAACTTAAGTTTAGCTTTTTCATGCCGGTAATAGAGACTTTGAAAAATACTTATCAGCATTATTGAGGTTGAATATGAATATCTACCTCCTAGATTTTAGTTCAAAACCATTGAACCTTTGGTCATTAAAATATGTATATGCAATGATCTCTGGAATGTAGTAAAAACAAAAACATTCTGTCTGTGATTTTGTTGCAACTTGCATTCCGTAATCATTTTCCTAGTTACCCGGCAACCACTCGTCGTTGCTACGCTGACGGTAAATTCCCAAACTGTTGCCAAAAATTACAGTTGAATCGAAACACTGCGAAGTAAACTTGTGCTTTACCCGGAATACCACTTTACAAGGGAACCAATCTGTCATCATTCGCTGCTTTACTGCCTCTAGTTCAAAGACAATTTACAAATACAACGTATTAAAAAAGGCAATTATCTGTCGAATTTTTGAAAACAGCTTGGACTTTTTTGTGACCGTAAAATTGGTGAATTTAATGGGTCACAAGAAAAACTGCCGCTCTGACGTTCTCGACTATGCAAAAAAAAATATGTAAAAAAGCATTTGTTTTGACCCATTAGTCTAGTCTTCTGACAGTTTAGTTTCTCTAAAGAATTGTACGCGTTTCACGTTTGTTCTTATCATACAATATACGACTAACCTGAAGCGCGTACACAACCCACCTTTGACTATTGACATTTCAAATCATAAATTCTTTAGAGAAAGTAAACTGGCAGAGTACTCTATGGCTATAGCATTAAACCAAAATGAAACTCAAATCTTCATGGCAAATTTTTTTTTATGACTTTCGGTCATCGTGTACTCTCACTAGCAGGACAGTAAAAATGTCATCATAAATTTACATTTTTTTCATTTATGACAGTAACATTGGTGTTGCATTGCGACTAGAGACTATCCAGGCACTGTAGTACCGGAAGAAGTTGTGACCCAAATTCTGCGTTAGTAAATGCATACAAATGTTTTCAATGGGTAAGACATTGCAAACGCCCGGAAATGTCAGGGAATTACATACTTATTAGAAGGTATATTCTCCATATACACACTCATTGATGGTATCGTTTTTATTTTTATTCGTTGAGACTACCACATTTTGTTATACGTACGTCATTTACGTACGTCATTACGTTACGCAATTTTGAAAGCTAGATTATTATTAGACTACGTACCTATGTGTTCAACCAGCTCCAAAATTTTGAATGAAAAGTAGATAAACTAAAAAAATATTCCTAATCTCTAAGTTGACAAATCGTCATAAGCCCACGTGAGTTTAGGTGCACATGGAGTGGTTATAATGTCGATAATTAAAAGGGTTTACCTAACTAATTCGTTAGCATTTGCATGCCTAAATTAATGGTGTAGTAGTGTGACTTGGTATAGTTAAAACCTGCGTAGGATAGTTTTATATTTAGGTTCGATTGTTGTTAAGTCATTTGCCTTGTTTTGGGCGGAGATTTGTTGTACTGTGTTAGTATATAACCTCACTTTGAATGGTTTATTAGTAATTTTATTGAGCGGTGTTTTTTTTTTAACATTGAAACGCTATTGGTTAATGACGCAGTTAAAGCTAAGAGCAGCCTTGGATGAAAAGTTGTCTTCAAATGCTAAGGTGTATTCGAATTTTATGATTTATATTAAAATTAGGTATGTATGTGAATAGAAGCGTCAGCTCATTATAAGTTTCTACGAAAATTGCAATGGGATCGCTGTTTTCGTTGATTGATGAATCTAAGTAATATATCATGATTCAACCATTCTAGTCGCTTAATACGACCTTTTTATTCTGACAGATCCGTATAGCGACGATCGCAACAGTTATGTAATATGGGGTAAAAGTAATATCGTAATGTGCCATTACTTTTACTTTTCTGACGTCAAATGTCAGAAGACTTGAATTGTGGTGAAAGAAAAAATAAAAATGCTGCTTTGTACAATTGTAACATTCGAATAAACTTTCCCTTAAAACAGAGCACTTAATGACTTTATGGCATAAATTTAGTCTTGTCTTAATAAACAAAAATTATTGTAACAAATTAATTTGTTGGTTTGTGTATAAGCGAAAATAAGTATAATTTGTCGTAAGCGTGACCGACGAAGCCTTACAAAAAAATGTTGCCAAATATACTGCAGCTTACAGACCTTATCATTTCTGCTGAAGCTTGTGGTAAGCATCGAATATACATAATTTCGACGAGAAACTCCCGAATAAACATTTAAGTCTTGCTAAACATGTAAATTCACACAATTCCTAGGAGATACTGAGGTAGTTGAGATTTATGCATTCACCATTTTATAAAATTGTTGTAGAGTATTGCCTTACAAAAATTATTCTCGATGAAAAAAGAGGATAACCGGAGTGTCGTTTTTTTCTCGAAAAACAAAATCGATACTTCATTAACAAAAAAACATGGCGAAATATACGTCGTAGAAAATATCTCGATTTAAAAAAATGATATTTAATAAACAACGCACGATATTCGTTTAACAAAACAAAAAATATCAACCGCATTTAAACGCAAAACGTGGAATTTTGACAAATAATCAAAACACTAAGATTACATCAATCATTTTAGAAAACAACGAGTGATTATGTACCTACCTAATGCCACATCGAATTGCAATCTAAAACTGCGCATTTCTGTGAATATTTTTTTAAATAAATATCTTAGTAGAACACAAAAGTAAACAATGACTCGAACGTATCGCGCAACTGATAAAAAAAACAAAATCTCCCAATGCCTGGTAAAGATTGATGATAGATTGGGCAAACACTTTTTCACGATCGAAAAACATGGTCAATATTTTCAAAAATCAAAGTCATACGTTGGTGAACCGGTGATAAGGGCAGATGATTTCGTGATAAGCCTTCTTTTCGAAGATCTACTGTTTTCAAGTCTATCTTACGAAACTCTGTCGATAAGAAAAAACAGCTTAATTAGTCATTTTGCAATCCGAACCAAAAAATGCAATGCAAAACGATCACCAGCAGATCATCGCGCAACGTTTTGTAATTTTTTTTTTGATTATTTTCGCAAACTAGTTTATTTTTTGCGGGACAAACCCGAATCTCCCCTCTACAGAAAAAAGAGGGAGATAGACCGTTTGCTATCTTGGTAGTGGTTCGGTTCGGATAGGTTATCGCGCCTATACTCTGACTGTTGCAAATTCCACGTACAAGTATCTTTGAGTATCAAAGTCAGTGTCGAGGCTTTCGGGGAAAAATATAAGAAGTTATTAGATTCTCGATTAGCGCCATTATATAAAGTCGCACAACAAATGACATTCAACTTGAACTTAGCACACAGTCGTCGTAGCACTTGTTGTTTTTGGCATTGTTGTTCTCGTTGCCGATTTATATATTATGGTAGACATGGTACATGAGACATGTATGCAAATGAATGTGCCACGGAAATTAGCAGCAGGTGTAACGTCCACCTAGACACACCTGTTCAAACGATCGATTTGTTTGTAAATTATTAGATAAATTTCAAACCAGTTCACATCAATTCAGCAGGATTCTCTCCAATCGTGGTTCAAGGACACAGCTATGCATAACGGTGCGGAACAAACACAATTTCAAGTCGAGACTTTTAATATAAGTCCATTCGGAGCTGCGGCTAAGCGCGACCGGATAGTGTATATTTTATACAGTATCTCACGATACTGTCAGAGGTTTATGTGTGGTGGATACATTATACATATCTGCCAACAAGAGGAAATATTGCAATAATTTAAATAGATTACCTAAAAGTCAGTTAGGTGGATATTACTGGTTTTCAAAGAATTCGATTGCTTCTTTTTTTTTTAAATATTCACAAATTTTTATTTTTGGAAGCCGACAGACTGTGACGCATCCATCGAAAGTATAGAATCAAGGGCACAATGTGCTCATTTTGTTGTTGTTCTTCATCCAATGTAGGGGTAGCATTTGATCGAGTTTCGGTTCGTTTATAGTGATGGACGCAACGCTCACTCGTTGCAAGTGAAAAATGTCATTATTTATAGTGGGTATCCCTTCACCGTTAAGAGACAGGAATGATGAAGTATCCACTTTAGCGGTAAGTTGTAAATTAATTAAATTGCGACTTTCGGAGTCGCGACAGGCAAGTGGGAGACAAAAGGAGCCTTTTAAACGAGGTCACAAGAGTCGGAAGTGCAATGATTAATTAACTTGATATGGAACTTTTGCAGCACAGCACTTTTTTAGGGATATTACAAGGAGATTTTATATAAACGAACGTCTTTTAAATTATAGGGCAATTTACTTAATTGTTTGGTAAGTTTATAAATATGTCCAAGGAAAGTCTTGAGCGTTAAAAAATAGACATCTGTTGGATTCCAACCTCCCAGGATGCAATGGAAAATTTTATATCGGACAGGGATGCGAAGAGTAATTTTTTGATTTAAAAATAACTCCAAACACATACATGCGTGACCGTTCCCAGTGGGATGTCATATTACATATTTAAGTGTTAATGAGGCAGAACTCAAGAGCAAACGGTCCCTCAAATCGGTCGGTCTGAGAGCCAAAAATAGAAGGATAATCTTCAAAATGTAAACATTTCGACAGTCACTAGAGATATGATGTGGACATTTTGCCTAAGTCAGATACGGCTTATATGCGTTCATTAGTTATGGAAAATTGGACAAATTCCAACTGACATCGATTGCAGACCTTTGATACAAGCTCTAGTTGGTACGATGATATAAACAACCTTGTCTATTTGAATTAACATCTTGGTTTTGGTTTCTCAGATCTAAAGTTGTTTAACAATGGGATAAGTGCTTTCCTATGCGTGGGACGATCGATTTGGAACCAAACAGTACCACGAATATATCAGCCAATAAATTCTATATATAAATCTAATGCACATAAGCCTTTGTAGATATGAGTGCCCACGAAAATCCTATACCTAATACCTATACCTAATACGATCGATTATTATTGATCGATCGGATAGCGTTTTTCAATAATTTCGGCTATTCGAAGCATCAACTAACCCATTCCTAACCTTTTCCGTTTTTCTCAACTCATTAGGCACCTCTTGTGAGTGAAAGTCTGACAAAGAGTCAAGAGAAGCTTCTCAAATTTGCCGTTCGGATTATTTTAAAACATTCATTATATTTACTGATACAAAAATACATATTTTCTTTTTTGTTATTCAGATTATTAGAATGATGTGCTGCCACGTGAACACTGGTAATGAGAAATATTACATGACTGTGATTTTCATCACCCTCAATCCTCAATAGGTATACCAAATGTCAAAAAATAGCCACTGGATAAATTCTAGCGAGCTACTGCAATGGCACACGGCGTTAGAGGTAAAAATGTCATAAAAATACAAAAGTTTTAGATATTAAAAATAAAAATGATGCAACTGTATACATCGACAACATCGAAATATCTCGATACATTATAGAATTTAGCACATCACTAGATCAATTCTAGGAGAGTATCGCCACCTAAAAGTAGGCATCACTTGTTGCATTCATTTATCGATGTTTGATTTCCATGAAACAAAAGATCTTTGTCATAATAAGGACTGTCCATTATAAAACTGAAATAAAGCTTAAAGGTGGTAATCTATGGTAATCTAACATCTACTCTCTGTTCTTTGCCCGTTCAAGAATGTCCTCAAAACAAATTGGAAATATAAGTTCCCGTCAACTATTGCCGCTTTGTCGGCGGTCACTTAAGGCGGCACAACAGACGATATGTAAACTAAGGCGATTACAATACTGTGCGACCATTACGTATAGCCGACTACAAAATGAATAAGAAGGCAAAGGGGAAATGTATGCTTCAAGAAACAAAGGGAACAATGACAGCAAATATGACGTAGAAATAAGTTCAGATAGTTTGGTAATTAAATTTATTTAAGCATTTTCTTGAATAATGACAGCCAATTGGACATTAAATGACGCCAGTCTGATTGTTATCACTTCAGATCCTTAGACCGGCATAACAAGAACATTCGCAGACAGGCCCAGCAACTCCAGTTCCTAATAAAAGTTTAATTAGTTTTTTTGTGATTCAGTGATCGGATCGGTTCTACACGTGATACTAATAAAATAGCAATTAACACTTCGATAAAAGGTTTACAGCATTCTTGGTTGGTGAGTTTGTTGTTTTGCTAAGAAAATGTGTAAACTGTTTGTATTTGAAGATTTAGTAAACAACGTTGTAGATTTTTAATGTTCACAGTTGGGGCTTTGCTATTTTTACTGAATTTAGTAGCATACAGTTGTTAAACTTGAAATTTATTATGAATTATTGATGCTATCGAAAATCAACCACATCAAAACAAGCGTCACTTGGAAGAATATCTCGAGTCAGCACAAAAAAAAACATATAAGATTCAAAGTCCTGAAGGATGAAGAAAACGAAAGCACCATTTTAAAGTCAAAAAGTCGTGCTTACTAAAACAATCTCTCCTGTAGTGTTTAAGAACAAATTTTGCATTTGATTGATGCCAATGATTGATTTTGACAAAACGGAGAAACGGACAGCACTGTGCAAACTTTAAAGGAATGCACAATGAAAGTAAAATGATTTTTCCTTGCTTGTTTTTCCATGATAAAAATTAAAGCCAACTCAAAGCTTCATTTATTTATTTTAATTATTTTAATAAATCGTAAATGATAGCACTTGACAGAGCTTGATGAAAAGATGAATATCAAATCCAGATAAGAAAAATCTTTGCGTTTGTATTTTACATGAATGTATGCTAACACTCTCCATAATTTTAAGAGAGTGAGAATATCCGCAGATGTCAAATGGCAGAGTTGTCAACATACTATACTATTCGTAGAATGGAAATTGTATATTACGAAGCGCAACTTTGAGAAGAATGACAGCACTCTCAGATAAAAATTGATCCTGCAATAACGTAAGGTGTTTTTTTTTTGTACAATGGGCAACTCTCCGAAGATGGATATAGTTTTTTAGAGATTAATAATGTTATGACTGTGATGGGATGTGGGGGTACAAATGAACGAAATCGTAACAAAGCCGATTCCAGATGCAAACAGAACTGCTGGTTTAATCAAATGTGTCAGTCTCTGAAAGTTAAAAGAGAAGTGGGCGTCATAACAGCTGAATATAATATATTAAGAAATATGAAAGGGAAGGTCACTTGATGTTGGAACATATCCAGACAGAGAAGACAAGCTCTGTAATGCATTAAGGATCATTTTGGCAAGCTCCAATCTGTGAAACATGAATATGCTCTTACTAAATGTTTAAGTGGATTAAATGCTTTATTTAACCAGTGTTGAAGATCCGTGGGTCACAAATAATACCAAACGCTGAGCTGTAGGTGCAAAACATAAGACAACGAAGATGGCGTTACAATAACTTAAGTGACAGTTTGACAGATTAATAAAACAACACAAAATGATTATCATTCAATAGTTTATTTGTCGTTACACAAAGGAGAGGCATAATCGAAACCCCTAGCATTAGCAAAAGGTGGGGCAGTGAAAAAAATAAGTGTTGCTACCTACTTTCGATATTTAAAAAACGGATACGTTCAGCGATTAGATTTGGTTCAGTTAAATGGGGTGAGAAAAGCCTTCTATACAACCAATAAAGTTATATAACGGTTCCGCCATCTAACTTTTTTTTTTTTCAACTAGTGCTTATTTCGTGAATGGTAAAACTTAGCTCATGTCTGATTTGACAGATAATTAGTTTTATCCTTCCGCTGAACGAATATGGTTGTGTATACGCTTGAACAACGCTGGGAAATATTGCGACATTACTTTGAAAATCATGGTAATGTTGCAGAATGTGTGCGAAAATTGCGTACGGATTTTGGAAGAAGAGAAGCACCGTCAGCTCCGTATGTTCGTTATCTTGTGAAAAAAGTGAAAGAAACTGGCATCCGCATCGATAAACCAAAGCGTGAAAAGCCAAAAACAGTGCGTACACCCGAGAATATTGCTGCTGTGACAGAAAGTGTGCATGAAGCCCATCAACATCAATTCACCGTCGCTCTCAACAATTGAACATTTCCGAGACATCATTGAGACAAATTTTGCATAAAGACCTTGGTATGACGCCATACAAGTCCAATTGGTTCAGGAGTTGAAGCCAACTGACCATCCAATGCGTTTTCGCTTCGCTGCGATCGACTTAGATAAGATGCCGATTTTGCCAAAAAAAAAAATCATCTTTTCAGGTGAAGCTCATTTTAATCTTGGCGGGTATGTTAACAAGCAAAATTGGCGCATTTGGGGCACAGAAAACCCACACGCATACATTGAAAAGCCGATACACCCAAAACGAGTCACTGTTTGGTGCGGATTTTGGTCCAGAGGCATAATTGGGCCATTTTTCTTCGAAAATGAGCAAGGAGTGGCCGTTACAGTCAATGGCGATCGTTATCGGGCCATATTGAACGAATTTTTGTTCACAAAAATTGAAGAGGAGGATATTGGCAACATTTGGTTTCAACAGGAAGCGCCGTCCGGCCACACTGCCGAAGCTACACTCGATGTTTTGCGCCCTGTTTTTGAAGATCGCATTATCGGCCGCAGAGCTGATGTCGTTTGGCCACCTTGGAGCTGGGATTTGACACCGTTGGACCATTATTTGTGGGGTACCGTAAAAGTGATACGCCGACAAGCCAGAGACAATTGACGCTTTAAAGGACAATATTCGTGAAGCCATTGGTGAAATACAGCTGCACACAATTGATAGTGTGCTTAAAAATTGGACCGATCGTGTAGGCTACTGCATGGCCAGCCGAGGCAGCCATTTGAATGAAATTATTTTCCATTATTAACCGGAAGGATTGTACTTTAAAATAAAAAAACAACTTTGAGAAAATATTCAGTAGTTTTTTTTATAGCATTTTCAAAGTTATTTGGCGGACCCTTTATAAGAACCCACTGAATTGGCATTCTGTTCAATTTCTGTACAGTGGCATCACTGTTTTTCGGTGTTCAAAATGTAAACACAACTACATATGCAAATTAATAGTCATGTCGATTTTCTGCTTGGGTACATTTGCTCGTCAAACTCATACCAACAAGAACAACATTAAAAAAAACCATTTATCATTGGATTCTTGGTCAAAGTGTCCAACTGGCGAAATTTGGAAGGGGTATTTCATCATATCAGTTGAGCGTCATCACGCTCCAAATATTTACTCCAAATTAGATGTAGATAAAGAAAAAAAAAACTAGGTGCTACATTAAGTAGAATTGTTTCATGAATAGGCAACTGATAGCAGGTCTAATGTCCCCAAAAGCAGTACCTATCTAAACAAAAAATATATCTAGGTACATTCACAATTTTTTTTTCACTGATTTAGGAAACACCATTAATGCTGGCAAATTAGCACCTCTCGCTGTTAAACCAGTATCCCACAATAACGCCCACATCTTGCCACAACCGACATCTTCCGGTGCAGAAACATTTCGTTATTCTTCTTCCTCCTTCTTGCCGCACAGGTATCAAGATAGAAGGGGCCAAAATGCAAATGTTTGCCAACCACATTCCTCGTCAATTGAACCTTTCCGAGGTGGTCGACAAAAGTAGATATTATCATCACCTCTATCTCATCGTTGATCTGCAAGACAGACGACTTTGTCGCGACATGTGAATCTGCACCAACCGTACCTATCCACTGGCCCTACACACGGCTAGGTGCATTGCGAGTTGCGACACCAAACAGCTCTAGCTACTGTGTTCCCATTATATGCACGCAAAGCCCCCAAGGCATCCATTTAAAAATAAAAATAATAATCCCCACAAGCATACACAACAAGACGCTCGATCACAGGCCCACCATATCATAGCGCTACAGCACCATTGGTATGCTGAACGAATGCGCGTGTAGCTACTTAAGATCGGCGCATAAACGGAGCAGCAGCCACTGGTGGAACGATCGCAACGCACAAAATGAAGTAAGTAATCCATCCATCGTTACACTAGCGCCTGACTGAGGCAGATACTTTTTTTTTCATATACACCACATACTTGTATTTTTTCGAATGCGGTGGTTTTTTTCTCTATTTCAAAAAGAGCAACAGAGACAAAAAAGAAACATTTTTCAATGAAACCAAAAAAAAAGCAATCACACGAAGAATGGTAAAGAGGAATGCAGAGGAAACAACGAAAGGAACAGAAAAAAACACGGAGGAGTTTAAAATAAGACTGGTTTCAGCGTTTCAGTCCAAGTTTAATGTTGACAAAAACGAGACAGAAGATCCGAACCAAAAAACGAAAGAAAAAACGATTGCAGAAAATTTTCCATTGATGAGTTTTTTTCTCCCCATTTTCGGTCGGTGTATGTTGGTGGTGAAAACATGCTGTGGAGAGTTTGTTCACACGAATGCATTTGTTTTGCATTATTTATTTTTTTTTTGCATTTTATTTACCAATTTAAAGTTGCGTTTTGATAGACATTTCTTATGGGTAATAATTAATCCAAGAATGAAGAATTTTCGAGAAATTTAATTATGCAACACTTGAAACACTTTTTCCAAAAAACACATTCACTTTATTCACTTTACTGTTACGAAGAAATGGCAAAATTCCACTTACTATACACATTTAGAAATGAAAAAAAAAAAAAAAAACTATTAAACTTTTTTATGTTAAATTTCTTTTAAGTGCGAGCCGCATGCGCATTGAATTTTTTTCTGTAGGATTGTGATCTGCGACGATACTGAACTATTAAAATTTTAAATTGACTTGAATTGACGCGCGTCTAGCGGTTCGATTGTCCGGGGCAATACTAAACCGCTGGAAAAGAAACACTGATTGTAGAGCCTTCGCCCGCCAATAATTCTCTGCTCTTCTGGTTTGGTAGTGGTATCGTTATGCGCTGGTGTATGGGCTCGCGTTATGATGGTGCTTGTGCGTTTTCGTTGGTCGGGTCGGTTCGGTTCGTTCGGTGACAGTGAGCGAGAAGTCTCTTTATCATCGTCCAAAAAAGAAACATTTATTGCAACAACAACATGTGAAAGAGAGCGGGGAGAATGTGTAGCAGTAATGTAGCATTGTTGTCGTCGTCGTGTTCGTTGTTTGGGGGATTTTATCAGAGCGAGCGCCAGCGGATGAGCTGAGCAGAGAAGCGATCGGCCAAAGAACGGAAATAAGCGCCGAATACTAGAGAGTCCCACCTTATCTACAGGGTGGCACAAAAGTTACAAAGACTGACAGATAAGACTGATTGTCGTTTGGTAGTAGTTATAGACAGAGGCATGTCTAAATAGAGAGATAACATGGTTTTCCATGAATGAATTTACATAAGTTATGCTGTATAGTTTTTTTTTTCGATTTAGTGCATATGGATAGGTTCCTCGTTTTGGATGGGGTCGATAGATTATTGACGCATGGCATGAATCATTGGCGAATTCCATTGGAAACGGTCACATGACATTCGAAAACGTGTTCTGTTTGGTGGGTTGTTTAAGGGGAATAGGTGTATGTAGGTGTAGCAGATCGGTCTTATTATTTTCGTTATCATGTTTGGTTTTTGACAGTCACGCGATTATACTTAAATGTTTTCAACGCCGACTAATCATCGCGTCTACAGTATGTTATAAAAGAGACTAGGTATACGTTTAAAATGTTATCATCCTAGTTCAGGTTTTTTTCTGAACGTATATTGGTAGGTACGTAAGAATGGCTTTGGTGCACTATTAACGTTTCCAAAACAACTTATGGGTAGGTATGATTAATTCTTAAATGTTGCTTTATTTTGAGCTTCAGATGCACTGAAAATGCTATTAAAACGGTAATACACGTAATACATTTCGGATGTAGAAGTAAAATTATTTGAGAAAATAAATTTGCACGAATTATACGAATTGTAAAGCGACTTAGGTTAAAAAAAACGCTTAAAACGTCTAGGACGTGAAGAGTGAATGGATAATACTCCGGCTAAGAGTCTTCTATTCCCAGCCAAATGAAGACCTCGCCTTAGTGGCCTGCACAAGTAGGAACCGGCCTCAACCAACTTGAAATTCAAAACTAAAGGCAGTTAGCTAAGGATTAGGCTAATAGAAGGGGCATGTTGGTTGAAGGCCAGCGCATTTAAGTAAGTAAGGCTACTCGTAACACCAACTTTCAAAAAAGTTTCTGCAAATTTAACAAACACAAGAAGAACCACAACTTTCCGAAAAGTTGTTTCTGACATCACTAATGGAGTAAGGCTCTATACTACATTTAACATCTTTGTTAATACCCCACAAAGGTATAAAATAAAATCTTGATTACATTTTACGAAATCAAGGTAATAAACCTTTCCAGCTGGCGACAAACTTTATATACATGGCGTATTTTAGTATTTTAATTTATTTCACCATTTGACAATATAAGGAAACATTTAGCTTAAATTTCACTGAATTAAATTTAAATTTCACATCAATTTTGGCCTTAAGTTATCAACACTACCGATTCGAGTACAATTGATTACAAAGTACACAACTTTCAAGTGAATATAAATGTAATACCACTAACTACAGATAAACTAATATGTTTATACAAACTACCGAGAACAAATCACGGTGACACTAACTGCCAATACACATAAGCACTAAATTCCGTTTTACGCTTCGGAACACTAATAAATCTCTAATCTGAAATTTAATTTAATAATGATATGTCATCGGCTTTGTAGAGGGATAGCCTTTGATGTTCCATTGTACTCTCATTGATTAGGGCAACAACTAAGGAGGCCATCTGCAAAATATCTCATCAGATCATCTGCATACAACGGATATCCTAATTTATTATCCAATATCATGCTTGCTTCTTAGTAATTAGCCGCCAATGAAAATCAGTTAAAGCCTGATGACATTTGAACAACGCAAGCAAATGTACTTGACAGGTAAAGGAATTGTTTTTTTTTTCGCTGTTCTGAATTGAGTTCAAGTAACGATAACTAGCACACTCGTCTATTGGTTGTTCAAACTTCAAAGTTTACTTTGCCTTAGAGGGGTTCACTGCAAGTTCTCTTAACTGGTTGTCAACAAGTATGCGTTCCTTTGTTAGAGATGCATTTTTATTTGTCACAACAAAGGCAATGATGATAAGCAAATAGACTTAATTCTTATCAGTGCAATTGTAAATTAAAAAAAAAACTCACAAAGAAAGGGTGCTTAAACTATAAACAATCTGTAAACACAATGAACAGTGCTCTCAGTCGGAAATAGTTTTTAAATTGTTAGCCACGCATTGCCAGTGCGTATAAATCGTGTAAGCGACAATTTTTATAGGTCAGAGATTACATTGAAGGTTGTGAGATAGAACATTAACAAACAATAGAATGTGGGGTTACTCTAATGTTTTATTTTATCAAGTATTTAAATATGTAGGTGGCCTGAATAGATTGGGGGTTCTTAGAAAATTGTATCCAAATTGATGAAATTTATTTAAAACATTAACGATCGTTTTAGTCATTCGCAATTTTCGAGGTACAAATATTCTAAAACTTAACACAAATAGGAAGCAGCATTACTTTTACGCTTAAACTTGAGTTAGAGTTATTTTACTATCTCATCATCAAAGCGCATAATTAAAACGAGTCGAGTTTAAGCTAAAATGTTGCTAGTTGTAACATGAGTTATGTGATGGAAACCTCAAAATGTGTAGATCACGTAGCCCTTTACGCATGAAAAAATAAAAATTAAATTTCTAGCATTTACGGTTCATACGGGGCCTCAATTTTTGTGTGCGAAGTTATTATTTAACGCCGAACCCGAACGAAAAACTTAGGGTAAAAAAAAACGTAGGTGTTGCCACTTTCCAGATTTGAACCAGAGACCCCGCATTAAGTAGTCCAACACTAACCACTAGGCCACTGCACCCTATGTGTTTTTTTAGTGCTCTCTTCAATAAGACGACCAGTGGACTTGACCCATAAATGAATCAGTCCTTTTAAGAAGCAAATAAAGTCCAGTCCAATACAGAAAATACACCCCGAGGGGTTATCCTACATCTAGAGCCTAGCTAAACAAATCGCAGCTTGTACAGCGCTGATACTTCCACGAATCCCTGGGGTCTATCTCTTTTTAATCAAAAAACAGCCGGAGAACGCCGACTATCTCTAAAGAAGGTGGAAGAGCACTTGATCATTCATAAATTCTGAGTGCCGGGCCAGATACATATCACAGGGAACTGTAAGTCAGATGAGTCTGCCAGAATAGGCACTTTGGACCGGAAGATGTGTAAATGCTCAGTAAAATTACTGCCAACACGTACACTTCAAATTGTTAAATGTTCAAAATGAGTCACGCACGTCAAAGTCAACAATAGGGCTTTGCTTACACCCCTATCTCTAAAGAAGGAGGTAATAACTGGTGGGCTTTAGAGTTAAAATTTTTGGAAGAAAATAATTAATCACATCCTGGAGCGCCATATACCGCAAAAGATCTAAATATCACAAGTATGCAAGCACAGGACGATGCCATTTCTGTCCAATAATGGTAAAGACTAAGAGACAACTTATCAAAAGTGATGTTTTTTCAATGAATTATTTTTGCATGGATGAATCATTACAAGAATAAAATTAAAAGTATCTGAATCGCCTAAAATCTAATGGATCTCAGAAAATCCTGCTGGGAAAGAACACTATAGCTTTTAAGTTCCAGGAAACAAGAAAGCCAAGTAACTGGCTTCAAATTCATCAAGAAAAAAAATCTGGCTTTAATTACAACATAGTCATCGACGCGCAGTTGATTAATAGTACTATTAATATTGCCAATTATGGTTGAAATCGGCATATGATTAGCCAAGTAAATGGCTTAAAAGCTGGAATGTAAGCTCTGCGAAATAACAATGGCAACCTAGTCAGCCAAAGGGCTGCCGGCATCATTGCTCTATTTTTTGTCTGAAGATCTCGTTAGACAAGTTGAACAACTAACAAAGTTGCAAAAATTGAATGTTGGTGAACATGTCTTTAAACGATTAACTTATTGTAAACTAAATTCGATTGTCGACTTCCTTTTATGGAATCAATTGATATGTGAGACCCACGTCAATCAATCACATCAAGACCTCAAATATCTACAACATTTGTACTGAGGCCGTTGACCCGCTAATTTTGGAAAAAGTCATCGAAAAATGTAGACATTCGGATGTGGGCTGTTCAGGATTTCAGATTAGCTTAACCCGAGAATAGCATACAATAAAATAACTGTGTAGGAAATAGAATTGTTTGTAGTCAAGTTTAGTTTAACATCGGAAGCATAATCAGACAATTATTGAAACAGCCTTGGCATAACCTCTTAACCCACTACAAATATCTCAAATACGAAAATTAAAATATTGTCTCAAGCTATCTAAAATAAACATCCCCTTCGCTGTGCAACATTTTAATCGTGTTGCAATTGAACAATATTTGTAGCCTGCATTGATTGTATAACAAAAGTACAAAGGTGCATCTCTATCTTGCTTATCAAATATCTAATCGCAGTCGGATTGATAGTAAACTTATTAAAATGAATGTTTAAAATTGAATACAAATAATCGATTAGATTATTACCACGGCAGGTGTCGATTTTTACTTTTAAAATTAAAACATTTTCATTTCAAACTTAAACGTCATATGATCATTAGGTAAGTCAATATATTTTTATTTTCTTATTCAAAATTAAGATCCGTAGCAGTTTCTTTTATCGATTTGTGTACGAATGGGTAAATAGTGGTCCTTGAACTGACGACCTTGTATTTTATAAAAGGATTTTGTTTGCTCATTTAAAAATGCGCGGATTGGGTTGATGTTTGCCTTTCAAATTATGATCCTAACAAGCTATTTTTATTACTTGGGGAATAGACAATACAAAAAGTCTAAAAAGTTTGTACATACTTAGTTGCGGATTTCAAAATACCCCAAGAGGTTTTTTTCACAGGAAGGGGATTAAATATGTGTGCACTAGAGGTTTACCTTTGTTAGAATGATAATGGCCTGACAAAAAATAGATATTAAGGCGAATTCTTTTCAGAATATTAATTTTATAATGTTCTTTAATTTTTTTTTAATTTAAAAATTTATTTAATACAGGGTGACTTTTATGTTTCTGGTCGATGTCGCTTGGTCGTCATTTTGTCAGTCATGGAGAGTGGTTGATAATCATTTATACATATAAGAGCACCTAACATGTGTCAAGCAAGTCATAATGAATACTTTTAAAAATGTTTACACACTGAAATTTGAAGTAAATTTTTCAGAATTTCCGTACAAATGCAAATCATCTGGGTTTCACTGACCCGCGCGCGGTGACGATACTAACCCATGTGGGTTATGGCAACACTCGCTCGCCACTTCTACCAGTTCAATGGGAAGTCTTCAACAACACAACACAACTGAAGCGTTACTATTTCGGACTGTTGTTTCGGTGTTCGACGATTCAGGATTATTGTACTGAATTGACGTTTAAAAAATATGTCTAGTCAAGTCAATCACTTGATAAAAAGATGGCGCATCCTGTACTGTTCAGAAATTTTATTGAACTCTTCATAAAACGATCTTCTGTTTATATGAAAACGAATTAAAAACATATGAGAAGGCTACAATCCGCTGTGCGGATCGTTTAATATACCCAAAATGTGGTCTTTATTGTCATAAAGTATTGAAAATGGCGTTGTCACAACATATTGTTCAGAAGGTTTATCAAATTCTTTTATGGTTCGACGAAAAACAACGTTTTTCTATTGCATATGCCTTGGGGTAGGGCATACAAATGGTTTTTTGTAAGAAAACGCCCCCAAAAAGTGGGCGTGGTATAAAATGGTCTATAGACGAAATGTTCATATTAATACTACCAATGATTGTGCATCAAAATATTTTTTGAAAATTTTAGAATTTGACCAGATTTTTTTTTTTATAAAAAACGCCCCCAAAAAGTGGGCGTGGCAAAAAACTTTATACTGACGAAATATAGATATTACGATTCTCTAAATATGCTGCTCATTCCTTACGGTTTGGCCAAAAAATACGTTTTCCTAAAAAGGGGGCGTGGCAGTGGGCGGATTTAAGCTAGAGTGTTGAAATTTGGTATATAGACTCTCTGGCCGACGAAGCAGAACAAGTGTAAAAAAATTTGAAATCCGCCCACTGCCACGCCGCCTTTTTAGAAAAACGTACTTTTAAGCCAAACTGTAAGGAATTTTGAAAAAGTGTCTTAGCAGCATATTTAGACAATCCTTTTATCTATATTTCGCCTATACAAAGTTTTTTGCCACGCCCACTTTTTGGGGGCGTTTTTAGTAAAAAAACGCTTTTTGTCCAAATTTTAACACTTTCCAAAAAAAACTTTTGATGCAAATACTTCCACAATGTCCATAGATCCATAGATCATTTTCACCCGCGCCCACATTTTGGGGGCGTTTTCTTACAAAAACCATTTGTATACCTCATCCCAAGGCATTAGCAATAGAAATACGTTGTTTTTTGTCGAACCACAAAAGGTTTAGATAAATCTGAACAATAGCTATGTTGCGACAATGTCATTTTCTGTATTTCATCACGATAAAGCCTACATTTTGAGGATATTAATTTTAAGGTTGGGATGGGATAGGGTATTCAACGATCCGCACAGCGGATTGTAGCCTTCTCATACGTTTTTTAGTTAATTCAAATTCAGAGGGCGCTACTGGTTAAAATTTGACAGGTATTGCCTGAATAATTAGCACGTTGTGCAATTTTTCCATCTACAGTTTGCTTTCTTGATCGCATCAAGTTGATATACTTACCTGGCCTAGGAACCGGTTGCACCAAAAACCAACATTTTGTTGTGACTAAATGGAGCGTGATTTGAGCTGGTCGCTTTCTTGGTTAAAATTTAAAAGGAAAATGTTTATGTCAATTGGAAACCCGCGAAACAATACAGGCTAAAAAATCCAGATTTTCAATTTATTGAGACTGCAATGGTTTTTAGCTTCATAGAATGTCAACGTTGTAATGTTATAATACCGTATTTTGTTTGCTCTAGCTTTCTTTATGAAATGTCAAATAACGTTCATAAAATTAGTTTCAATTATACACAAAAATGCCATTACTGATGGCAGACAATATGGCCAACCACTATACAACAGTCACCTTTAAAAATAAATCTTTAGATTTATTTTTTTTTTGCTATTTTCAAGTAACGAGCCTTATGGCTTTTTTTATTTTGTTCACTAGCAAATTACTAGGACACTATTACACAGATTGACTAAGATACATAGTGGATAAAATTAATTTCATAATATGATTCATAAAAACAAAAAGAAATTGTATGAACCAGCGTAATTTGTTTAGATAACCTTTCAATTTTTTTTATGTGTTTATTGAAAAAAACCGCCAAGTTTCCGTTGACCAGTTTTCATAGGATAATTTTCTATTGTTTTACGTGGCAAATATTTACAACTAACAGTTGAAAAAATAAAAGGCCCAGATTATACATTTTATATGTCACCATCAATAGTATTACCGTTAGAAAGAAATTTTCAAATTAGAAATTAAATTCTTACACATTTCGTCTCGGTATAAACGTAATCTAATTTTGAAACGTTCTAAAAATATTTCATATCTTGTTGCTAATTCAAAACCAAACTGCCTATCATCTTAATGACTTTCAATAATCTCACATATTGTTCAATTTAGTGCTTTATTACCTAAAAACGTCCTTATCATGTTGGGTTCGTAAATGTATGAATATTTCTAATATCACCGATCATTATCGTTTCAACCGTCGCAAAAATAGTAAACATGTGTTTACCGATTCATTTTACTTTTATCAGATTAGATTAAAATTGGCTTTTTAATTGTTCTTATTGCTTGGTGTATAAAAGGCTTATAAAATTGTTAATAAAAATCGTAAAATGCGAATTGGACTCTAAATGTTTTCATCGAGCATACAATTGATGGAAATGCCAAAATTTATAGGAGCGGCTTTCTTGTTGGTCAGGCGAACTTCTTCCAAAATGAGAATCAAAATGTATGTCATCATCATCAACGATCAAGCCGTACTATTATTATAAGGCCATTTTTAAGCTCTAGGCTGCAATTCCTGAGACGATTACATGGTGATAATTTTTCGAAAAAGTTAAAAAATGATCTTACATATTTTAAAATTGGGTCATTTACTCAACATGTGTGTTTTATTTAAGCTCTCAAAGAACTCTCTTTATGTAAGTCACATAGTTTTGCAGTTTTTTTTTTTTTTTAATTTCTACGATTTTTTTTAGTCAACATACAAGTTTATGTAATTTTCATAAAAAAATATCGCCAGAACATATGTAAGTTTTTTTTTTTACTTTGCATATATTTTAGTCAGTTACGGTTAGCCCTAACCCCACCACTAACCTTGCAAAAGACCAATGGATAATTTTTAATATATTGGTATTCGTCACAAAAAAAGATCCCCTGAACATTTGATTTTAATATATGTTATCAGCATTACAAGAACAGCAAATTAAAGCGAAAAATGTATTATCGACTTTTTTTACAAAAATTCCGAGAAAATCCAAATAAAAACAGAAATACATTTAAATATAGGAACTCCTGTGTACATCTTAAGGCAATGACAGTAATTATATGATTATTTCTTTTCCAATGAAATACGGAAAAAAGTACCAAAACTAATAAAGGACGTGAAAGTAAAATACATTTTTAAAAATCCATAAAATATTTTGTTTAACTTATTACATGCATACTTATTTTTGTGAGATAATTTGAAAATTATTCTTTACTTAAGCCGTTTACACCTCCAAAGTAAATATCACATTGACTAAACGTTTTGGCTCTTACCTCCATTTTTTTCAAAACGTTTCTTCCATTATCACCTTGAATATTAGTTTTTAAAACTAGTCTAAATTTTATTTAAACGATTGCTCTCTTAAGGTCCTTATGTGCCTAAGCATTAAAGATAACATTCGTTTTTGATACTAGTCATCATTTTTTTTTTTTTGAAATACTGACACATAATGGCAATAATAATGGCATCATCATTTACACGAGGTTCAATATTGACTACAATAGAAAGGGTTGTTGATGTGCCTCTCGCATACACCTTTCGTTTTTCACCAATTACCCGAGACAAGAATTCTTACTTTACAAACAAGTGGAGGGATTCCGCCTTGTGTGTGGTAAATGCAACGATATGCTGTGGGATGTCAACATTCTGCAGAAATTTTTATTTTTTGAAACAAAGTAGCTCAAAGTTTAAACGGCTCCGAGTCAGAGTCCAAACATGGTTAATTCTACCGTTACAAATGTGGCATGTATTTTCATAACCAAGTGCATTAAAAAACAAACTACAAAATTAGGAATATGGCAAAAGTAGGATTGTCACGCAAGTCGAGAGCAGGTTGAATCCCACACTAGCTTAAAAAAAACTGAACAAATCAAACAAACTCATTACCCTACATCGATTTAAATAGCGGCAATAGTGGTCTCCAGTTCAATGAAGTTGAGTAGAATGTATCATTTATGCATGAAAAGCAGCGACTCGACATCGAAAAGAGCATCTACGTGATGATATAATTGGTATGTCTATTAATAGAACAACATCTAATACAGGACTGATACAAGGACCATATAATACTACTATCCAAGACGAGTTAATATAGCTGTCTTAATCCTAGGAGGTTTGTCTAAAAATTTCCTCATTTTCAGAATCTATCATTGATGGTGCAGACTGCAGAGGCGATAGATGCACATACAAAAAAATTGGCACCAAAGAATGAAAGTTATCTCAAGGTTGCCAATGAGACACCCTTGGTATCTGTTTGAAACAAAATATCATTAAAAGGAAATGAAACGATTTCAAGGTAAAAATTAAGAGTTTTAAGCAAAATACCTGAGCCATATCGTTATGAATTCGCTATAAATTTTTGTTTTATTACTAAGGGTCAAGGTATAGTATTCATTCAAAAGCATTATTGGAAATTTGTCTTTTACTTTTTGCGGCTTTTTTGAAATCAATGGCGAATTCGTGTTAAAATAAAACCTCTCTATGCTCGGTCACCTACACATCAAATGTGCTTATCTCTACCTCCAAGTGGTAACCATCGGGTACTGGTCTCATCCAACCGGATTTGACTTGCTAAACGATAAGTGCGAGTGTTGATAACACGACGAAAAACAGCAACACTATAAACACCCTGGTGAGAATGGCACGGATGAATACCCGGCCTGCTGTCCCAGGCGAACCTAGATGAGCTGCTCTGACATATTCGGACAACAGGTTGTCTAGGAATTTCAAGGGTTAGTCAGGCCCCTTGAACAGAGATGGTGGCGGATGAACCGAAAGGCCAACGGCAGCGCTCAATCCCGTAGTGGATACTGATGGCCCCGTGTCCTAGGGGTATCTAATAAATTGGAACTGGCCCTCCAGGTTGGGGGTTGTGCTTTGGGCTAACTACCCACCCACAGAAAAATAACATGGTTACGAAGCAACCAATAGCCTCGGAAAGGACGGATTTTATTGTTGACGACCCTGCTAAACGAAAAAAGGACAACGATGTTCGTATCTGCACCTGGAATGTGAGAACATTAAACAGGAGAGGTGCAGGCGAACAACTAGCGGAAGCCCTAAACTGCTACAAAGCAGACATTACTGCCATCCAGGAAATACGATGGGATGGGCCGGGCAAAAAGAGGATGAAAAACTGTGACATATACTACGGACCGTGTTATAGTGAGCAGAAACAGCGACTATTCGGATGCGGATTTGTTATGAGTGCCAGACTTAGGCAAGAAGTCTTATGTTTCCAAGACATTAGCGAACGCATAGTAACAATCCGCATCAAGGCCAAATTCGCCAACATAAGCCTTATATGCGCTCACGCTCCGACGGAAGAAAAAGATGATATAGCTAAGGATTGCTTCTACGAGCTCCTCGACAAAACCTATGAGCGACTACCGAAGTACGATGTTAAAATCGTGCTGGGAGATTTTAACGCAAAGGTAGGAAGAGAAGACATCTTTAGAAGTATTGTCGGAAAACATAGCCTACACGACAACACGTCTGGTAACGGACTTAGGCTAATTGATTTCGCTACGGAACGAAATGCCACTATAGCCAGCACACGGTTTCCTCACCTCGATATCCATAAGGGGACATGGCGGTCTCCAGATCAACGAACGGTCAACCAAATTGATCACATTGCGATAGATAAGAGGCACGCATCCAGTATTTTGGATGTCCGAACATTCCGAGGAGCTAACATCGACTCGGATCACTACCTTGTAGCAGCCAAGGTAAGAATGCGGATATCCACCACGCCACAACAATCCAGAAATACTGTGAAAAAATTTAATGTCGGAAGACTGCAATCGCAAGAGACCGCCAAGACCTTCGCACAACGCGTATCCCTTAACCTCTCGATTAACACCATACCACCAGCATCGAATATCGAAGAGCAATGGCAACGATGCCAACAGGCCATTAGATCAGCCGCAACTGATGTGCTAGGTTTCTCGCGCCCACCAGCAAGAAACCCCTGGTTTGATGAGGAATGCCGACAGATGCTCGCAGCCAAGAACGAGGCCTACAAGGCTAAGCTGCAGGTGAAGACGAGAGCTGCCATTGAGCTCTAGAGGCAAAGAAGAAGGGAAGAACATCGGCTTTTCAGCAAGAAGAAAAAAGAGCAAGAAAAGCGCGCGATCGAGGATATAGAGAGGTGCCACTCCAGGAACGATGTTCGCAAGTTTTACCAAAGTGTAAAACGTCAAAGCCAAGGATACAAGGCTCGAACAGAATCCTGTCGAGATGAACAAGGAAATATTGTAGTTGAGACACAGTCGATGCTGAGGATATGGAAGAACCACTTCTGCAGACTGTTAAACGGCGATGACGAACAACATTCCGCTGTCAGGCAGAACGAACCATTCAATATTGGCAACGACAGCGAAAACTGCCAACCACCCGACCTGAGTGAAGTGAGAATAGCAATATCTAAACTCAAGCTTAATAAGGCTGCCGGAAATGACGGCCTTCCCGCTGAGCTCTATAAGGCCGGCGGAGATGACTTGGTAAGTAACATCCACCAACTCATAAGCCAAATCTGGTCGGATGAAAATATGCCTGAAGAATGGAACCTCAGCATCGTTTGCCCGATCCACAAAAAAGGAGACCCTCTGAACTGCGCCAACTACAGAGGCATAAGTCTCCTCAACATCGCCTACAAGATCCTATCTGCCGTAATATGTGAACGCCTGAAACCGTTTACCAACAACCTGATTGGCCCTTATCAGTGTGGTTTTAGGCCAGGAAAGTCCACAACCGATCAAATTTTCACACTTCGGCAGATCCTGGAAAAAACTCAAGAAGTCCAAATCGATACCCACCACCTATTCATCGATTTCAAAGCCGCATATGACAGCATTTATAGAGACGAACTGTACAGAGCCATGTCTAGTTTTGGTATACCGCCCAAACTCGTCCGTTTGTGTAGGATGACGATGGAGAATTATCACTGCTCCATCAGGGTCGGAAACGACCTCACCGACACATTCGATACCAAAAAAGGATTTAGGCAAGGCGATGCGCTGTCATGTGACTTCTTTAATCTGATTCTTGAGAGAATTGTGCAAAACTCCAAAGCCAACACCAGAGGCACAATTTTCCAAAAGTCGGTGCAACTACTAGCATACGCTGACGATATTGACATCATTGGTAGGACTGCTAGTATAGAGAAGGAAGCGGCGAAAATGGGTTTAGCAGTAAATGAGGGTAAGACTAAGTATATGCTGTCAACACGAAAGGACACACAACATCGACGAATTGGACAGAACGTCACCATTGACAGATATAACTTTGAGGTAGTACGGGACTTTGTCTACCTCGGCTCCGCTATTAACTCTGACAACAACATCTCGTCAGAAATTAAACGAAGAATTACTCTTGCCAACCGCTGTTTCTTTGGGCTAAGAAGGCAATTTAGTAGTAAAGCCCTCACTCGAACTACTAAGGAGATCCTATATAAGACCCTGATCATCCCAGTCCTGCTCTACGGCGCTGAAGCATGGACCGTATTAAAAGCGGATGAAGAAATCCTTGGTAGATTCGAGAGGAAAATTCTTCGAAAAATCTTCGGTCCCGTTTGCGTTGACGGGCTATGGAGACGAAGATTCAACCAAGAACTATACGAGCTGTACAGCGACATGCCCCTGGTCAAAAAAACTCCGCATTGGACGTTTAAGATGGCTAGGACATGTAGAACGAATGGACACCAATACTCCGGCTCGCAGAGTCTTCGATTCCCAGCCAGACGTCGGACGCAGTAGAGGAAGACCTCGCCTTAAGTGGCGCGCACAAGTGGAAACCGACCTCAACCAACTTGGAGTGCGCAACTGGAGGCAGTTAGCTAAGGACCGGGCTAATTGGAGAGGCATGTTGGTTGAGGCCCAGGTTCATTCCGGACTGTAGCGCCACTTAAGTAAGTAAGTATGCTCGGTCACCTAGCGCAGGTGTTTATTAAACTGCTCCTTCGTCTCTTGGAGACATGTGCGAAAGACTTTAGGAGTTGGAATAGAAGAACATTTTCGTATTTCGTAACTTTACAAGTCAAATGGTTCATATTTTAAAAAAAAACCTGTTAAAATAACATTCTGATTGGTTTAAACCACAAAAAATGTGTAGCCAATTCTCTGAAATGAAAATATTTTCTACAGTTATTGGCGGTTTTATATTATCTAATGATGCCAAACTGATTAGGTGATGTCTCTTTTAATATTAGAACTTTTCATGAACATGCCTAAAATATATATTACTTCCACACTAATCACATGATTTCCATAATTTTTAAAATTGAACAAATAGTCAACAAGAAATCGCGTTGGTTTGTTTTCCACAATCCACAAATGCGTATTAACTCTAGTAGTAAACAACAAATAAACAATAAGTTAGTGATGTTTTTTTTGTTTTCAAATGAAATCAATTTTACCCTGAATAACTGATTCAAAGTGAAATGCATTTAAAAAAAACTTCCGTCAGTCATTATAATATCAATCACGTCAAGAAATAGTCGTTACTTCAGAATTCAATTACATACCTACAATATTTAAATAAATAAAATGCCTACCTCAACCTCAAACGCAAGCGTTTCTATAATTGCCAGCCTTTAATCCAAAATGAGCTTTTCATTCGCCGGAAGCACAAACACCGATCTCTGCCTAAAAATATGCATCGATTTATAATTGTAAAAGGTAGAAATGTTTTCAATTTCGAAAAAGCTCTTGGGTCAAGATCTATTTTGCATGAACACATAGGTTAGGTTTAGGTACCTACATTTTTCGATAATTACACACCTCCATTTCGGCAGCCATGCAGAATCAAGCGAATTAGATAGAAAAGCGATTTTTGTTTGTTTTTTGCGAAAGCTCTTTGTTTTTTGTTAAGCTATCCCGCGCGGTTTTGTTTAAATTTTTATGAAATTTGGTATTCGTGTGCGTGTTTTTTTATTTTTTTTTTCGCGCTTGTTATCGCGTCAAACGAAGTACACTCGTATAAATAGAATGTGCAGACAAATATTGCGTATTATTTTTACTTTGAAACTGGAGCGCAGCGCGTCAGTTGTTTTCTTTCAGAAACATACCAACAGAACGGCCAAAGTTCTTCGACGAGTAGATAGATATAGAATTTTGTTTTTCATTTCGAAGAATGCCACCACTTAAGGGTAGGTGTCCCATGCAAAAATAGGTTGGAGTTTTGCGCTAAATTGTGTAGCGCTCACAATTTTCCGAATATTTAAATGAAATAAACGGTGATCGATTGGAAATATGTTAAGCAAAGTACTTGTTTAGCATTTAAAAAACATTAAAATATCTTTGAGCCTCAAAACCGCCTGACATGTAGAAAAACCATACAAATAAGTTAGATGCTAATTGCGTTCCATTTTTATCTCTTTATATACATATTTTTTATTTTTTTTATATTTTTTTTCTACAGACAATAGATTTGCGCAGATAACACCGGTTGTTTTTTGTTGTGAATTTTAGTATTTATCCCGAAAAAAATGCACAAAACTATGAAAAATAAGGTAAATTTACAAAGTTTAACTAGATATAACTTCTAAAGTATAAAAGGTAACGAAGTCAAATTAGCTTTTTTACAAAGCTAATAGATATGTGCAGATACCGTTTTTTTTTTTTTTTTTTTGTATTTTGTACAGTAATTTTTTGGTGACAAAATGGAAAAAAGGTGTTTTTTTTTTAAACGTTTTGGGTTTTTTGGCTGGGAAATCGATAGTTATATTTCCTAATTTTTGGAAATAATTTTTTAACCAAGCGACAATATATAGGGCACAACGTACCGGTCTTAAAAACATGTTTTTTTTCTTCTAACATATTTAAATATGCAATTCAATATGACATTATTTGCAATGCCGCTGTGAAAAAAGGACAACCAAAATGATTCCGACATATTTTTTTTATTTTTTTTTGGTATTTGTATTATTTAATTCAAAATACAAAATAGTTTTTTTCCACACGGTTTTTCAAATTTTGATGTTAGAAAAGTGGTCTATTTTACGTTTTTTACATAAAAAAAGATCGAATTCACGCACACAAATAAGTTTGTTTCAAAATAATGTCACTAGGTGGTGAGTTGGTGACATTCTCTTTTCATTATTCTCTTCTGTAAATACAGGCACTAGGCAGGCGAGATTGTTATTATGTATGTATCTTTTGTTTACCTTTTCGGGTAGACTTGATGAAAGTTCGTGTGGACTTCACGTGGACATGGTACAGATCGTTACATTATTGAAATGTTTGCTATCGCTGCTGATGAATTGTTTTGTATGCGTATGTTTGCACGTGACAGAAAGGGTTGAGTGGGAAGTAAGTCAAAGTGTAGGTACTTGTGTGTATAATTTTGATAATTTTTGTGAATAGTAAAGTGTTGTTTACTGTGTTATTTTTTTGCGGCAAATTCATTTGTGACACAACTTAAAAAAAAAATTTAATTGTTTATGTTATTTTTTATATTGTATATACATATGTATATTATGTGTATATTATATGTATATATATATAATGTCTGAACAACATTTTTACAGAATATCAATATCTATATTTCATACATATAAAGTTTTTTGACACGCCCACTTTTTGGGGGCGTTTTTAGTAAAAAAACGTTTTTCGGTAGGTACATTTTTTAAAATAACGGGTCTGCCATTGGTGAAATACAGCTGCACATAATCGATAATGTGCTTAAAAATTGGACCGATCGTGTAGGCTACTGCATGGCCAGCCGAGGCAGCCATTTGAATGAAATTATTTTCCATTATTAACCGGAAGGATTGTACTTTCAAATAAAAAAAGAAATTTGAGAAAATATTCAGTAGTTTTTTTTATAGCATTTTCAAAAAAAAAAAAGTTATTTGGCGGACCCCTTATTTGAAAAAACTTTTGATGCAGGATTATTGGTTATGATTATATAAACATTTCATACCCTACCCCATAGCATATGAAGGAGAAAAACGTTGTTTTTTGTCGAACAACAAAAGATTCTGATAAACTGTTTGAACTATGTCATTTTCTATATTATATTTATTAAATTTATTTGATTTTTTATTTACTAATTTAATTTTCCGAAACTTTACAATTTACATATTGATTGAAGGTATGTTGTAAAAAATCGTGTTTCGGAAGATTTTTCTTCAACGTCAACAACATTGACGAACGTTGAAATTGAAAGTGATCACGTAAAACATCAGGGTCAGGAATTTGAAATTCCTATGGAGGTGGACATTACAGTGAAGGACAACTGTAGTTTTGTTCCGGAGGGCAGGCGTATAATTGATTTAAATACATTTCTCAATAGTTTAAAAAACATTTCGCTGCACGGAAAAACGTTTTCGTTTTTTTTAAAATTCGACTCAAATAGTATTTGTTTGGTGAATTTGACACCTTGAACCTACAAAAATTAATTATAGCGGTTAAATTAACTTTCGTAAACTTCTTTTTTTATATAAGGTGCTTAGGTACCTTCATAACGAGCATTGATAGAAGATGGGGTGACAATTACCTAGATAAATATCTATCATTTTTTGTTATTTGATTTGAAAAATTCCATCCTACTATTGTTGCGACGAGAATCAGTAGCACTATTGTCTACCGTCCTATTATTTGAGTAATCGAATTTTCATCCAAACAAGTGTTTTCCTACATCTCATAAATTAAGAAAAAAGTTAACCTAGATAAGGTTTACACATTTTTTTATAAGATATACAATGAAAACCTCAAAAACTGCTTTTACACCTCGCTGCGCGGCAGCCAGCAACAATTTTATCATTTTATCACCAAATCTGAAAGAAAATTACAACACAAAATATGTACACCAAACCAACCCTCAACTTGATTTTTTTCCTTCTCTTTCCATTTTTGTTTTCAAGTTATTTGCTTGGTGTCTGTATATTGCATATGTAGGTAGGTAGGTATATGTAATATTAGTCTGCGCTTGCTACTTTTTGTCTTTTCCTTCAGTTTTCGTTTGCGTTGAAGCAAAGAGCACATGAGTAAAATTAAAGAGAGCTTACCAACACATTCAAATGCATTTACATGAAATTTGAGTTGGTCGGTCTGGGACACCTACCCTTAAATTAAAGTTGAGAATTTCTTTGTTTTCGATGTTCAAAGCCATAAAATCTTTAAATCGCAAGATGATGGTGGAATAATTAATGCAAAAAAATCCACTTGAGGAGTAAAAAAATACTATATTAGATAATTACTTGGCATAATAAAATATAATTGATTGAAGCGACAGTGTTGGCAATGCTATAGAAAGATAGATGAGATGCTTTGCAGAATTATTTTACGTTGACCGATTGGCGTATATTCACAAGTTTTTTGGCGGTTAAATGCGACAATGAATGAACTATACTCTAGCAGAAGTGAAATGGCCAATTCTAACTGGTGATGGATAACACAATTTTTCACTTTATCAAATAATTCTTATTACATGCAATAAATTAAGAGTTAGTAGGAATAAATTTGTGCCGAGTGGTAAAACAGAAATCTTTAGAGTTTAGGAACAAAATGTAACGTGGGTGAGATTCGTATTACACCCTCAGGCGTGGACGGAAAAGTTCTCAACCCGCATTCAACTCCTGGTCAATACTTGACTTTAAATAACTTTGATATCTTCCCATATCCTTTTTATGGGAGGTAATGATAATTTAATCAGGACATAATTAAAAACGCACAAAATACTCACAAGCAATTGTAATTGTTTGAAATAACTAACTAAGCTCCTAAAACTGAAAAATCCGTTAAGAGACATTTACAAACGTTAATACATAGTACTTAAATAGATTTTTTTCGAAACAACATCAGTGTTAATAACCGTGTTCCGGTAATAAATATCGTTAGAGCCATTTTTGAGAAATTTTGATTTTACCAAAACTGTTAAATGGGAGGGAGGTGACGTTAGTTTTGGACTAATAATTCCAATTCCAAAAAAAATTGGAGTAAATCTGTCCAGCTGCGTATGCAGACTGAAAGATGGGCAGAATTGCGAGACCAACTTTTTCGATATTCTGTATCGAACTTCGTCATGTTAGGTTTGATTTAAATCTCGAGTTGTTTTTTTACGAACTAAATACCTGCTCTGTTAGTCTGTTACATTCAAAAACAAACAAAAAGTCTGTTTGTTAAAGAACAAACAACCTACTTAAGACGTATTTACCCAATCTTAAATAATTTAATAATTTAACAAAAGTTTGCACGAATTTTCGGAGGGACTAGCTAACTTGCTTCATTTTTTCAAATGTCAACGTTTGTTCTTTAACGATACAAAAAATGACAATGCTTAGTTTGACAATAATTGTGAATATTTCATTACAAGCTCTAGTTATGGACAGTGAACGAAATTTACCAATTTGTATCTGAAATATTAGAACATTTAGAGAAAACAAGGTGTAACCGAACAACTAGGAAATTGCCTTCTTTAATACAATATAAACATTACTACCATCCAAGAAATATGACTCATTGTGCCGGAAAAATGTGGATAAAAAACTACGACATTTTCTTCGGTCTATGTAAGCAGAATCATACAGATATAGAGTGTTCGGATGTGGATTGGTAACAAGTCATAGACTAATTCAAGAACTTATTGTGACAATCCGCATCAAGGGCAAATTCGCCACTATCAATTTAATATGCGCTCACATTCCGACTGATAAAAAAGATACCATAAATTAGGACTGCTACAAGAAACGACTGTCGAGGAAGTACGTTATAATGTATGAAACGTATATAATATCTCTAGCATACTGTCTGAAATTACTGCTTACATAGGCAAATCTAATAAACTTAGCTGAGCAAGGAATTCTACAATACACAGTTTCCACACATTACACCAAATATATGCTGTGAACAAGAAATCCTTCTCGAAATACTAAGACAAATCTTTATTAGACCTTGATCATTCCAGTTTTACTTTACGCTGCTAAGTATGGAACGTATCAATAGCGGATGAAGAATATATTTGCTTCAATTTGCTTCTACGGATTTTGGAAACGTGTATGACGAACTTTAGAAGCTGTACACCTATAGACTTGGTCAAAAGACACTGAAATGGTGGCGGACATAAACGACTTGTAAAGCCTCTTTAGCTAGAAAGTTATAAATGTTATTCACAAATAACTCCTACCCTAATTGCAGATGAATTTGATGAACATCATAAGGTTGTGTCACTTGTATTACAATCCTTGTCTCTACGAGTTTCGGTAATAAATCGTTAACCCAAACGTATTGTTTTGCAGAATAATAAAGTACAGGGTGGCGCACGAATCGTGCTACAAAAATAAAACGTAATAACTTTTTCTGTGTGAGTAATCGGCTTATTTTTTTTTTATTTTGTAGGTTACTATTTAGATTTATAAAAATGGATGCTTGGGATACGGAGAAAAGAATTTGGATAGTGCAACGGTACCATGCTTTGCAGTCCGTCATTTCCGTCCAAAGGGAATTTAGGCGGGAGTTTGGCGGTAATCCCCCGAGTAGATGGACCATTATGAAGTTTGTAAACATGTTTGCCGAATCTGGAAGCATCGCACGAAGGCCGTACCATCGAGATGCCAATGTTCGGGTTCAGGATACAATCCCAGCAGTAGCATCTGCAATACAGGCCAATCCGAGCGTTTCGACCCGAAACTTATCGGGGCAAATTGGAGTTAGTAGACGGTCATTACAACGGATACTTCATGACGATTTAAACTTGTTTCCGTACAAAGTCCAAATTACTAGCAAGTTAAACCCTTAGGATTTGCCTGTTCGCCTGGAATTTTGCCAAAAAATGATATCAATGGCCGAAGAAGACAACACATTGATCAATTGTTTGTTCATGTCTGATGAGGCCCATTTTGATCTTAACGGCAATGTAAACAAGCAAAATTGCCGTATATGGAAAGAGTCTAATCCAGAAATGCTCCATGAGACGGAACTGCACCCAGAACGAGTCACTGTGTGGTGCGCAGTTTCATCAAGGTGTATTGTCGGGCCGTACTTCTTTGAAGAAAACGGTGTAACCGTTACTGTCAATGGGGACCGTTATTTAAAGATGTTGAAGGAGTTTTTTACCCAGAACTGCGCCGAAGACGTATACCATTCAACAGCGTTTGGTTTCAGCAAGATGGAGCAACTGCACATATAGCCAGACCAGTTATGGCGGAGCTAAACAAAAAATTCGCAAACAAATTAATTTCTAGGAACTCCACTCTTCGCTGGCCCCCAAGGTCACCTGACCTGACTGCACCAGACTTCTTTTTATGGGGTTATGTCAAGCAAGAGGTGTATAAAACGAAGCCCAGGAATTTAACTGAATTAAAGCATTCCATAACGACAATAATTGAGGCAATCCCAACTTCAACTCTTCAGGGTGCAATGAATAATTTTTTGATCAGGTGCCGCATATGCGTGGGAGAGCGTGGAGGTCATTTGCGATCTATAATCTTTAAAAACAACTAACTATTTAAAATAAAATTTAATTTTCTAACCAATAAAAAAAATAAATGAAATACATCGATTAAAAAAAAGTTATTTGAATTTCTTATTGTAGCACAATTGGTGCGCCACCCTGTACATACATAAATCTGAGTATCTATAAAGCATTTTCTGACGCCTTTTGCCTACACACTTAAGTTCAGGTCAACTCTGAAGCGGCGTAGAAATACTTATAGGTAAAAATGTTAGTGAAAAAAGTCCACGCGCTGAATTTTTTTTTATTAATTTATGTACACATATATGACAAATAATTCGAGTAGTATAAATTACAATTACCAAAAAAGGTTCCTTCGTGCAAGAAGGACACATTCACACTTGAATAATTGTGAGAAAAAGCTAACGAGCCAAAAAAAATAAAATTTTGGGAAGAGTTTTACAATCTTATCCGATGAATTTGAGAACTGTCAAATACACCTTCTGACAATTCGCATGAGAACTGTCAAAATAGAAGTTCTGAGAATTCGAAAAACAAAATGTCAATTGCAGATTTTAATTCAGAAAAGCCAAAGAACGATTCCGATAA
Organism: Rhingia campestris; assembly: GCA_932526625.1. Taxonomy (NCBI): domain Eukaryota; kingdom Metazoa; phylum Arthropoda; class Insecta; order Diptera; family Syrphidae; genus Rhingia; species Rhingia campestris. The sequence goes on from OW052182.1 coordinate 66,117,119, forward strand.
AATTTGCAATACTCATTCGATAACATATTTTTAGCAATCAGAACCGTGAATTTATTTCATTCATTTCATTTCATCTTGTATATGTCAACCTCACGTAAGCTTTTCGCAGAAGATGGAATACCTACATTCGATTTGTTTCGACTCAACGGAACACGTTGTACGTGCGCACCCACTTACCTAGTGTTCTTCTTTTTTTCTTTCATTTCTTTGTATCGTTTTGCTTCGCTTTCTTATTCGTTGTTTTTTTTAAATTTATACCCCCTTTGTAGCTAAAAAGTTCATTAACACGTTGCCGCTTGACGTAGTTAATGTCCAATTTTTTTGTTTGTCGAGCAAGAGCAAAAGGCGGAAAACATTGGAAAACCTTAACGAAAATTGTGCGGTGACAACGCAACAGTGCAAAAGGGACGAATACAAATAAGTCGTCAAATTTAATAATATAGTTTTGTTTTGGTTTGTTGAATGGAAACTCACTTTTTTCCGACAGCAATTAAGAGGAGAGTTGACAGATATCTCGGGACGCTTCAAAAGCGCCACAAATTTGCCTTAGGGCAACAATAAATTGAGGAGGAATAAAATTGAAAAACTGATTCCATTTTTAAGCAACCCGTTCCAATAAAATTCTTCAATTGATGTCATCTGAAACTTGACTGATTTGTCCATCGGGTTGAGAAAGTGTGCCGGATAAAATGACCACGCACGCCCACTTAAACCACTTCTAAGATCAATGAATTACTAGACGCCCAAGCGCTTATCCATATGCTACAGTTAAACCATTTCGACCCTAACCTAGTTATTTAAAATGCACGCTGTGCTATTTAACGTACTTTCAAAGTCCTACCTACCTGCAGTACAAATTAAAACTTCCATGGCACATCACAAGGTCTTCGTAATTATTTTCGCGTATTCCCGCCTCATGGGGTTACAATTCACACAGAGAGACAACAAAAAAATCGACTCTTACTAGGTACATCCGTGATAGTAGGTCAGAAAGTTGCATCGTCCGATTAATAAAATTAAAAAAAAACATCTCTGCAGTAAGCTTATAAAATTATTCATACGTAAATTAATTACTTAAAAATGTTTCAACGTTCAGCGGAATTGTATTGTTGATTGATGTCTTCATTTTCTGCTTGCACGCGTCATTGTATTTCGAGGGGTGTTTGAGTACACCCTGCGACGACATTATTAAAAAAGGTTACCACCCAATACACGTTCAACTATAAACCTGAACACTTTTCACTCGTATTTATTTGTATTTTAATTATTTATTGTTGTTTGTCTTGTCGGTTCACTGTTTCCATGCAGCGTTGCATTATACAGCGCGCGTCACTTCTGAATGTTTTGTTTTGAATTATTTAGAATGTGATGTGCTCAGAAGAAACTTACCTCAATAATATTATGTAAAATAAATAGAAATTGAAACTTACCTGAAAAGAGAAAGAAAAAAAGTGATTTACATTTTTTTTTTAACATTTCAATATATTTGAAAGTGAAGTGAATCTCATAAAATTTAGTTGAATCCATTAAAGAACTTCTTTTCGAGTATGCCAATACAAAGTTTTAATAACCTTAATATCAATCGACTATCAAAATAAGGGGTGGCTCTTCGGTTTTTATACAATTGATTGGCTGGCGGCATCATAATAATAATTAAGATTGGTCCACATTAAAACATTTGCCACAACGCGCTACTCGTGGCAATCTGTCGTGTTATTTTTGTTCAGAATTCTTTGAGATTTCCTCATGGAATGACTTAGGTTTAAAGACTGATGGAATAATCCATATGAAAATGTGATCGGCCAAAACGTGACTGTCAATTGCGACACAGCGGACCATTTGATCCCAGCAATTGAAATCCGACGTGATCTTGATTTCACACTTTTGTGACACCTCTAGACTTTTTCTTTAGGAGCTACGTAAAGTCAAAGGTCTACATGGATTAGACAGCTTCGGATAGCTCTTTCTCCTATATAAAGCACAAGTAAGACCAGGCCATGAATTATATTCCCATATTTTAAATCTTTAACCTCTGGCTCAGTGAAAAGACCTTGGGCCATTGCATCAGTGTTATAGATTCCTCTCAACTGAAAGAAGTCTATACAAAGATAAACGGATTTTTGACATAAAATTCGTTGGACTTCTCCAGGAGAGGTGCCTTTACTCGATTTGCTGGGTTGGAAGCCACATTACTAGGAGCGAATAATGGAATATAGAAACGCTTTATACCATCGCATAGCTGTCGACGTACTATTGATATTCAGAACTACCATTATTTTGAAAATTCCAAAACAAATACTACTGTTAAAATAATATTTACAAAAAAAAAAAAAAAAACAACACGCGTGCCTGGCAGTCATCGTTATAAATTCATAAATATCAAGAATTGAATATCTAAGAGCACGCAAGGTACAGCGAAATAATTTCTCTGACGATATTACATTTCGGCTATTATATGTGAGAACTGTGTGCCAGTTGCATATTTCTAAGTCCCACCGATAAGTTATTTATTGGGCTAATTAATAGATCCCTTGTAGAATTACCTTGTATTCACGAAACACTATAAATCATTTTGATTATATTTAGACATCACATACGGATGCCTCGAGTATATACTTAAGTAATCAATCTATCTATTATGATATCTTGACGTGTGCTTGAACGAACATCTGTTCTACCGGCTACCGCTATATATAACATGCACCATCTACTCTATAAACCTTTTTGTAAGCTAATTAGGTAAATTGTCACATGTTTTGAACATACACTGGGTTTGAGATTCAATCCCCCAAAGAAGACATTTGATTGTTAACTCTCTCCGTGTTTTAATTTTCAGATACACTTTCATTCATCGTGTTGTGCTTGTTCTCTCGAGGAGACACATCACCTGATACATTTCATTCGTGCTAATTAATAACGTCCAGATGTGGATAAAAGACGAACGCATCATATATCAGCAATCAATAGGTTAAATTTAGAATGTATGTGGTTAGTAGTGGCCATTGTGCTTGCATGCAGCTACATATGAAAGGAAAGGAATAAGTGCACGTGTATTCAGATACATGCTTTAGGAATTCTGAAGGACTTCTTTTAGTTTAAGGGAACCTATAATGCTGAAACAGTGCCATCAATTGATGTTCAGATGCTTATTTACTTGGCTTTTATATCAATGGAGAGGGAGAGTCGTCAATAAGGCTTGGTCATCATAAAATGGAGTCCAGTAAGTTTGGTGCATATTTTGAGGACACACAGAAAAAGCTTTTAAGACCTTGGCTCACATGTGCTTTATAATGGATTGATGGATGGACTCGGTGAACTTTGATGAACATTTTACTTTGGTCTGTGTTATAGTTTGCAGAATCATCGACTATTAAATGCTTTGATGACATCGGCAAATTCGCCAATATATACCTTATAAGCGCTCATGCCTTGACGGAGCGCAATAATGACGGTGAAAACAAGTCATTATTGCAAGTTTAAGATTTATAAGAAAATATATTATCAAGAAAAGCGCGCTATTTAGGATACGGAGTGAACCAGCTGTGATCACCCATGGAAAATGGATGGATTCCTCTGATGATTTGTACTTTTCATTTCTATTTGCGAAACAGTGGAGTTTTTTTTTTTTTTTTCTGAAATGTAAATATATAATCGTCTGTAGCCCCTCGTTTACAGAGCGAAGTTGACGCATCTTTGCTGATGTGCAATGATAGATGTGCCCTTTGCGTTTTCTCAGAGTACTGTCATCTGCAACACCATTGGTGTCCCCGAATTTTAATAGTGTGAAAAAAAAATAGAGCGGATGATAGAATTGGTCCTTGAGGTATTCAAGCGTTTATTGCTAATCTATATGAATATACACAATATATCACTAATTGCAGATATTTCTCTTCAAGAAATGTTTTCATCCAGCCACAGAGGATTTGGGGGCAGTCCATATGATGTTAATTTGCTTAAAAAAAAACTCTTGCCAAACTCGATTGAATACCTAGAAAATAATCCGTGTTTTTTTTTGACTGGTTCTGTGCTGCACCCACGTCATTGACGCACATGGCGCACGCTCAAAGCCATATTTGTAGTAGCTGTAGCAACTAACCGAATCCTCTTCGCGTTTGCTACGTCATCACCAGAAAAAATACAAATTTTTGGCGTAACAGGCTCGTTAGTACCCAGGGCCTAGCTTTCATTAACGCTCATGGCAAAAACTCAACATGCGCAAAGCCATATCTGTTGCAGTTGAATCATGCATTCTGTCCACCCATGGCGCCACACGTTTTGCCTCTAATCTCAAACCGCATCGATTCCAGGACTCTTCCCGTTTTTCTTTCATGCGACAGGAAATGCCAATATTTTGTAAATATTTAAATCATGAACTCTTTGTATTCCATCTGAAAATGTGTATGAGGGTATGGAACATGCACATATCCACATTTTTTTAAACTAAGAGGAAATCCTAAAGCACTGACCCAATTTCCTAAAGAAATAAAAATGATAGAACACACAACGCCCATGACAGAGTGAACTGCATAGGAGGTACCTAAACTAAATGCATCCAATCACATGCTTTGTCGTTATAAAAAAAGTATCGTTTGTTTTTATAAAAAAGGATCCTATACATGGATTGCACCTTGCACTAGTTTCATATCCACTCAGAACCCTTTTACAGTGTCACTGAAAATCGAATAAAGACGTTATAGACAGTTGAGGGTTCGATACATACTGCATCTTGTACAACACACACACACATGAAGATATTATGTATATGACAATTTTAAATGAATTTTCTTAGGTCGGAGGATATGTTTAAGATGCCATTACTTGAGTGACATGCCTATCGCAGGAATATTGTTCGAATATGTTCCATATTTACTGGCTGCAATTTATTTATGTAAGCACAACCTTATTTGTGCTCGCTTATAGAGGTGAGATATCTAAATATTTATGAAGTTTATTCACTGATGCAGTTTGCAAATAGCTGCATTTGCATATGTACTTGGCAGCGACAAGCATCCGTGTTTAATAAAGAAAGTGTTGGTGAAGTTATGCTTTAAACAAATCATTTATTACTGTGTAGCGTTTGTTAGTATTTGATTCTAAGTCCATAAAATTAATACTAAGGGCACATGTATATAAGTAAGGACCAGTAAAGTGGTCATTTTCCTTTATTTTCAGGAATCGGACAAAGGTTGGGAACAATTTATTAGTTTCTGAGTAAGGTTATAATCCGACAGTTTAAACGGTGGGCAATGTGATTACATATACACGCTATATAATGATTACATTAGCACTAATATTATAAATAGGGTAACCAACCCCTTTGTAAAGTCTTGTCAGCGGCAGATGATTGGAGAATGTGTCCCTTCACTAAGGCACCTATCCCACTGTTTTCAGACGTCATCAAACGTATTTCCAATCTGCAACCAAGAACGACAAATTAAACATCCTACATGAGCTAATCTGAATTATTCGGACAACTGGGTTCTAATGGACTAATTCTAAAAATTGTCCTTTATATGAATGTTGATATAAAGGATGTTATTTTAGAGGTAGGTTTTTCGAATTGAGATAAACTGACATCTTGTGGTCAAATCGGGCAACTCTAATGTCATTTATGTTCAGTTTGGTTTGCCATTTCTTCATGAACAGGTTGACAAATGAACAACGCTTGCAAATCGTGCAAATTTATTTCGAAAATAATGGTTCAGTTTGCGAATTTTACCGCAAGCTCGGTCCATTTTATGGTCGACATAATCGTCCATCAGAGCAATTAATTCGGTTAACCATGGATTGTTTTCGCACTACGTTTACTCTATGTGATAATACGCATCCGCAGAGACGTCGAACAGTGTTGAAGAGGACCCGAATAAATCGATTCGCCATCGTTCACAGCAATTTCAGCTTTGTCCATCAACTTTATGGAATATTTTGCGCAAAGATCTTGGCTTACGACCTTACAAGATCCAGCTTGTGCAAGAATTAAGGCCGCGAGACCATGCAATGCGTCGTGATTTTGGTGTATGGGCCGAAAACGAGATTGATTTCGATGCTGATTTTAATCGCAAAATTTTGTTCAGTGATGAGGTTCATTTTTGGTTGAATAGCTACGTCAACAAGCAAAATTGCCGCATTTGGAGTGAAGAGAATCCACACGAGACCCTTGAGACGCCATTAAATCCACAAAAACTGACTGTTTGGTGTGCTCTATGGGCTGTGGACTCATTGGGCAATACTTCCTCCGAAATGATGCTGGAGAGTCCGTTACATTTAATGGAGACCGGTATAGAGCCATGATAACCGACTATTTTGTTCCCGAATTGGATGCCATGAATGTCGATGAGAGACAGCCCACGTCACAATCAATTTATTGAAGGAAACATTCGATGAGCGCATAATTTCGCGGAAGGACCTGTCAATTGGTCACCAAGATCGTGTGTTTTGACACCTTTGGATTATTTTCTTTGGGGATATGTGAGGTCGCTCGTCTACGCCATCAAACCAGAAACGTTAGGGGACCTGGAAGCCAACATTCGTGGCGTTATTGCCGACATACGGCCCAAAAGCTCAAAAAAGTGCTTAAAAATTGGACCTCTAGACTTGGCTTTATTCGAACCAGCCGCGGCGGCCACATGCCCGAAATGATATTAAAACATAAATGGCATAAAATTATCCTTCCAATAAAGCCAAATTGATGGACATTAAAACGATTTTCTTATGTTTTATTTCAATTCGAAGTTCTATACCTCTAAAAAATAAACAACCTTCATGTATGGGTTTGACTGTTATAAAATTAATAATATGTGCCTTATGTTGGATCGTCAAAACAATGCCGTGTAGGCAATTGTCATTTAATAACCGTAATCAATGTAACATTAAGTTGGGGGGATTTCACGAATATGGCTAATTCTTACATAGTGTACACATAAGATGCTACTTAAAAACTTGATTCTGTGTCAAGTATAACAAGGAATGGGAAATCTAGATATATGTCACATATAATTAGTGAAACCGTCGCGTCGGTCGTAGAAAGCAGTCTAAACCTAAAGTCATTGAAATGTAGCCAATTAGTATTAGAATAGCCTGGCTTTAATATTTCGCCCCACATAACCATTAGGACCTGGAGGTTGCATCAAAAAGCGGTTTTATGGATTGAGCTTGCCAGCACGCAAATTTTTTTCTCGGGGATTTCAACCCAAAAAACAAAATAAAAAGCATCTTCGGTGGTTTAGTTGAAAAGAACGGGCTTTACCAAACGACAACTGATATAACGGCCTAAAAGAATATACAAAGGATCCGGACGCCAACCAAATTGACCATGGAAGGGGGGCTTCTTTCAGTATTTAATACAATTTGTGCGATTCGATGATTTGTCAAGACGGGACCTTCTTCAGTTCATCGCATTAGTTACTGTGTCAAATTTCCCACCTTAACAACCAACAGTTTTATAAGAAACTAGCTTAAAAATTGCAAAGCAGAATCTACCCACCAAAAGGCTATCAGCTGGAACAACATCAAGAGACTTAATAAAAAAAACAACTGGCAGGGTGCTTTAAAGTGAGGATCTACGAAATATTAATAATAGCCTAGTCATTAACGCGGAGGGAATTATAAATGGTTTCATGCTTTTTAACATCCGTTGGGCTATGCTCAAAAAAGAGATAACCCGCTCCTCCCTTTATAAAATAACTTAATGCAGATATTAAAAGGCCCCCAGTTCTGGTTGATGACCAACAGAGCTCAATAAATGTAGAGGTATTACTTTTGTAGCGTGCATACTGCATGCGCCATATGACCAAGACTAGATGTGGTCTACAGTATCGAGCTTTTGATCGATTTCAAAGCTGGAGCTGTACATGGCGATAGGTAATTTTAATGTTACGACAAAATCGATGATGAATTGAAAGCAGCTCATCTGAACTCTAAATCGAAAGCGAAACCATGAACGATAAGCTTGTGATTACATACTTCATTCTCGTCTGCGCCAACGGATGCCCTTACCTCTCGACCTACACATTAAATATACCGCTTTGCTGTTATCCTACCAGAGCTTAGTGGAAGAGGTATAGTAAGAGATTTCGACACGGTCGTCTACACTGACGGATCTAATATGAACTGTGGTGTGTTGTCCGGAGTCTACTCGGAATTAATGAAAATATCAGTATCATACCGCCTACCGAATTTTGCCAGCGTATTCCACTACTGGCTATCCGAGAGGCTTGCATGCTACTGGGGCTTGACAATTCGAAAAAAAAAAACAAAATATTGCGGCCATTAAGGCCATCAACTCGGCTACCATATCCTCCAAGCTGGTACAGGAATGCCAAAACGAACTTGCCAACCTGGGCGAATACTTCAGGGTCACAGGGCAGAGTGACATTGAAGGAAACGAGCGTGCGGACGAGGTGGTCAACAAGGCTCAGATCTACACGGCTCACTTGCGGAAAGGATCCCGCTAGGTCAACCTTAACTACATCTCGGGTAAAAGGATAAAAGATCTTATCCGTTTTCTAAACCTCACAGGCTGGATCTAGAAACGGCCTGTATCACATCCACAACTTCTATCATAATAAAGATCACACGAGTCGTGGTAACAAAAAGCTACATAAGTGCTACTTGGGTTCATGCTGAACCGCCACTATTACCTATACCTACCCAAACTAGGAAGGCACTATAGCTTCACAAAGTTGTTGTGAAACGTCGATCGTGTCGACATTAGTAATCGCTCCATTGTGTCTATATACACGAGTTTAGTGAAATTTTTGAGGAAGGATTAGAAATTCTACGTTAAATCTTCGTTCCTCGTTCTAAGCTGTTCAGCAACATGGACCTGGTCAAAAACAACTGCGGAATTAAACTTTACAACAAAGTAAGAACAAATATAAATTAAAAAAAAATCCAAAAAGGTCTCGACCTCTCCCCAGTCTAATGGACATAAGTGTCTACAAAGTGGTTGTTAATGCTAATCACCACTAAACAGATTGGCAAGAATAATACTTTTCTTGCAATTCACTTTAGCCTACGCTTTGATGTTTCAAAATGATTTTGAAATAAAATTTCTTTATCTGAGTCATTTTAATCACGTTCTACCAACAAACACACAAAATTAACGAATTTGTTTTCCTCAATTAATAGCAGCATAAAAATGTAGACATCTATAGAAATGCTGAAAAGAGGCCAATGCTACAAAGGAGGAAAAACAAAATGCCAGAGATATTTATTTGATTTCAAAACTTGAGGTGTGCGCACCCAATAATCCGCACACATCTCGACGGACATTACCGCCTCTCTCGCGCAATGAGTACCGTCGCAAATGTATATTCCTCGGTATATAACTAGTCACATTCTGGAATCGTGCCAACACGCGGAATTTGCAGTTTTTTTTTCGCTTTTTTTATTTTTAAAACCGCTATCGTCACAACATGTCATCTAAAAACAAGATGACTTTTTTTTTTATATTTTTGACACTCATCTCAATTGTACCGATTTCAAAAAAAGAATCTAAATTATATGAACAAAATTTATATAAAAATATATGAATATAAATATAAATATGTTATTCTCAAATTAAAAAATTTAAATAGAAAAAAAAACTACGATACTATCGACACGTTTTTTTTAAGACTTTTTTACTATTTCGACTAATCAGAGAGGAAATGTTAAATGAAATCAAACGGGAATCAAAAGTTATTTAAACAAATTGTTAGACAGACCATTCGACTTACTAATTAAGAACATTGCGTGGACAATCGCAATCCTATTGATGATCGTTTTACGTCAATCGTTTTGGTTAAATTGAGTTGAGAAGGAGATCACGTTGCTGACTTATTTTACAATTTTGATACGAAAAGTGATTTAATATTTAAAAGTGACAGTCAAGTCATGACGTAGGTGTGAATAAATGTTTAATGGAAGCAGGTGAACTATTTCAGTTTTTTTAGTTTATTTTCTTATTCCTAATTAAGAACATCTGCTTGAAATTAGCGTCATAAATGAAAGACTACAAGAAGTGGGTAAATGTCAAGCAGGTGGAGTAGTTTGGATCTCGAAATAATGGCGTGTTTTCTGAAAAATATACCTGTTTACTTCAAATTTTACGCAGAAAAAAAAAATTGGCGATAGAAGTGACAGTTTTTTTAAGTAAAGAAATGGATTTAATATAGAATGTTTAAAAAAAATTGAATGTAGATGGTACTGCAAATCCCCAACAAACAAAAATTGGAGTTAACATTTTTGTTTGATAATAAATTTTGTATGTCTGAAAAAAAAACTTGCTGTTTTTTTTAGAATACTTGTCTATAATTACTTTTGCGGATGATAACGTAAAAATAATTACCAGATTTATTACACGTCATAAAATCATAATCATAAAGCATGATGTTGTATATACAAATGAGGTAAAAACCAAATTCATTTATCAATCGCAGCGCTTTTGTAGTTTGCATTTGACAACTAAATATCACTCAGCTGTTTACTTTTGCTTTATTACATTCTCAGTGTACTTTGTATTTTTTGTTACTAATCTACGTCCACGCAAATGGTTATGAACGCCCTTTAGGTATATGTTTTAGCACAGTGCGCGCGTTTTAATGAAATATAATGATGGCGCAAAAATTCAAAGTTGACACAAAATGGTGAACCAAATACCCTGTTTGTATAGAACATGATGTATCGAAATTAGTTTCCGACATACTAAAATGGATAGCGTTATCGAAAAAACAGATTTTTTAGCCAAACTTCTAACTGGTAGCGTCAGAAAAAACGTTTGGTTCCAACTGACAGCGCCACAGCTCAAACTAGTCCGAGCGACGGCCACTTTATTGTGTCTTTTGAATTCAGAAAAATAGTGGTTTTTATATGCTTACTTTAAAACTCTACCGGGTGTGCGGTCAATAACCCAGAAACCGTAAAAGATTAAAATTCAATGCTTCCAAAACACAATGCTGTCTTTTGTCATTTAAATGAAACAAATTTCTAGAGCCATTATCCATGAACGGCACTTACGTTGATGAAACGGAAGAGCTTTCCATGCTCGGTTGTGTGTTATTAGCAACTTAGGTTTGAATGACCACATATTTGAAGTTGCTTAAAACGCTGTGAAATGCTAGGTTTCCTTAATCGACGTAAGAAATATTTCAACCTTTATGATCTAGCCACATTATAGTTATAAAACGTGGATATGCCCCAAACTTGAGTTCAAATCCTACGTCAATACCGCATCTCCGAGATAGGATTCAAACGCGTACGAAAAAACTGATAGGAGACGTTGACATTTATGTAGCAGGTAAATAGAGAGTTTGTTAACAACATCAATGGAGCGATTCACAACTGAAGAAGCGTAATTATTGTAACAGCATATTTGACCAATTTCCGGGTCCTGTGATGTTACATGTTGTACAACACGTCTGCGAGAAACTATTCAAAATAGCCGGACATGTGATCTTAAATCAAAACCTAGCAAGTTTTACAATCCAATATTGAAGACAAAATAAACAAATCGGAGCCGGATATTTTGCGAACTGAAAGCATCCACTCAGTAGGTGGTTATTTGACTGATATACAAGGTGGCGGAAAAGTAATCCTCCTATCAGAAAATGCTATAAATTTTGCGATTGGCCCCTAATGTCAGTTCTGTTTTGACATTTGTGTAGTAAACACATGCCAAATACACGTTAATAAACAATGTTACGCTACACTGCTCCAGAACGCGGAATATTGGTGACCATTTAGTTTTTAATTTTTTTTTTAAATTACAGCCAAAAAACATCGGAAGGTTATTTTTGCGCCACCTTGTATTTTTTTTTCAACATAATTTCATCGATGTTACACCTTTAAATGAACTCTCCGTAAAAACAGAGTACAATTTGTTAAGTACAATTTGTTAATTTTTAACAAAATGTCAGCCAAATTTCATTATGACATTACTTTTTTCGCACTATACTTTTTAAGATGCCTTAAAAGTGTCCCGCGTAGTGTGCTAGCCAGGTGAGTTAGTTCGTGTTATATCACATTTGTCCCGTTTCTAATAAATGGTGTGAAAGTAAAAATTCAAATATTTTCCTTTTTTGTGGTTATTTGTAATCGATGTCAAATTGAATTCCGTTGATGTGGATTTTTTGGCAGCTGAGACAGTTTAGATTGAAAGAGTTTGTGAATAAGTAATCAGTTTAGCCGAATATAATCATGTTACAGAAAAAGCAAACAATGGAACGTACTTCCAGAAGACGTACTACCACCAATATACAATCTCCAACCATTCAAAAGCAGATTCAACAAACATCTGCATCATCTAAGGGCGCCCCTGGAGCGGTATAGTTACGTCTCACCTGAGTAAAGTTTATAAACAAATAAAAAAATCGTTACTTTGTAACAAATGAGTAGATTTTCAACAAAAAGTTTTATTTGGGATACGGAACTAAGAATGAGAATGCATTTGAAAGTGAACATATTTTTTTTTAATTTTAAAATATCAACCTCAAACAAAGTTTATATTAATTGAAGAAACAAAAATATTACACGTATAATGCAAGGACATGATTAATAACACTTACACCAACCACACGTCCGTCTGTTGAAAAAACACATTTCTTTCAAATATTGCTTTTACGTAACAAGAACTTTTCAACAACAAAAAAGTAAGACTTAACACAATACTTGTCATACAAACCACACTGCAAAACAACACAATACAAATGGGACTGGCAATTGTTTGTCAATTACCTCATACAAAAACTGCATGGAATTGACCTTCTCCTTACATCATAATACAAGAAAACCATACAATCGTTGGCAAGAAAAAAGGACTTCAAACAATAAGAGTGAACGCGAATTGCTAGCTAATGAATAAGGCCTCCTGCCGACGAACTTTTTTTTTCAAAGCCAAACGAAGATAAAGGATAAAGGTTTCAAAAGAAACAATCAGAAGTATGCATAACTAGGGGAATAGAAACATTTTTTTTGTCTGTCTCATAAATACTAATAGTAGAGTGTAAACATCATATCTGGACGGACGAAGTTTATTAGGGGAGAAGGAGTTGACATGGGCTCTTGCCCATTTTTGGAATTGCATTCATAAATTTTTTTTTTTAGTAATTTTCTGAACGTTTCTCATTGGTTTGTAACGCTTTTTCTGGTTTCTTAGAATAAATTGTATCTATCCTAAGTCATATAATAATTTCATCAATTTAACTATACATTTTTATTTTAAGTTATTCAATATTTACATACGGACTTAATAGATGGGCTATATACTAAACAATGTGTTCATCGTTTTTTCTTCTAAATGTTACAAATGATCCAAATAAATCAAACACACCCTATGAGTTATAATCAAATGATCAATCCTAGTGAATACATAAATATATCTACTGCACTAATTCTTTACTTAAGGTAAAGATGTGATATTTGCGTATTTCACAGATAACACAAATGATCAATTTGAATAAATCGTTATCGACCCTGAGATTTTACCAACACCAACTGTTAGTCACTGTTTTTTTTTTTGTCAAAAAAGATAAGATAAGGTTTTTGCTCACAAGTGCGTTTCGTTGCCGTGGCTTGATAGGAAATTTTATACACTGGCCCACATAGAAACTTTAAGGCATTATTCAGCACTATGTGAATCACAATATTGGTCATTGATCATAAATAAGACAACTTTTGTTCTGAACATCCTCATTATCCAAATAAGTTAATGAACGTCCGATTTTCTTGAAACACATAGCATTCTTTGTCAGAAAAAAAGTGTTTATTGTATTATTTATTTTATAATGAAGGAGACTTTATATTTCAGTAAAATAAAATAAAATTACAGAAACATGTTTTATCTCTTTCTTTCACAGCCTAAACCGTATAAATACATTTGAGGCTATCAGTGCAAAAGTGGTGTAAGCCCAAACTATTTAATTAGGAGAGAATTCATTTTTTTGTGTGACTGTATTTTTTTATTTATAAAAAGAACTTCCAAATTTACAATAGCTGTTTTTGAATACCAATAAATGACTTACTCCACTTTTTTTATTGATAGTTGGTTATGTAAATAATGTATGTAATACTAGAACAGCAACCAACAAAAATTGTGGGTTACACCACTTCTGCGCTGATTGTCTCATTTATAGTTGCCTCTTTTCGTTACACTTTTTTGTTTAATAGAATCCAATTCACACCGACCCAAAAGAAGAAAAAAATGAAGGTGCGACTTAAATTTACGCAAAACAAATAAAAATATGTCAACGTCTTACCAGTATCAATATGCTGATAAAATTTGGCACGCTCGGTTTCTCGCCAGTAGAACGCAAATATTAACAGAGCAGGTATTTTTTTAAGAATGACCACAAAAAATAGGTATGGAAGCCAGGTTTCAAACATTAGTTTCGTATCTACCTTTCAACTTTTGAATATATCTGTGAATCACTTCAGGTAGGCTTGCACACAGTCCACCAAAAGTGATAATCATCTACACCGATACTAACAACCATTAATGTCCATCTACTAAATCCAGCTTTTCGACCCGATATATATTTTTGTCTGATCTAACTTTACGCTCGAGAACCTTCCAATACTCCACCTTCATTGACAAATATTGTTTCTCAACACAAGACTTATCCCACCGGCAATTCTCCCGCATCGACTTTATTAGCCGCCACATTTTCTTTTCGGGCCTATGTATATAATCTACTTGATTATATACGTATCACCAACTCTTCTCGGTACCCAACATTTTTCATTGCCAGATCTTCTTCCTTACCTCGCTTTATCAAAGTAAAATCTTAATGCGAGAAACACATTTCTACTTCGAATACATTTTAGGAATTCATCCCCTGACTCTTCCAGCAGAGCCAGGCAGAGTTACTGGCTTTACAAGACAATAAAAAATAAATTAGCATCCACAGATATGAGACCACGTTACAATTTAACAAGGACACTCAAATTCATAAGCAGATCCCGTAATGTGGGTAGAAGCCATCATTTTTGGACAGTAGCCCATCGGCGATCATGGTGCCCGACAACACCAACTGTCGCAGCTTCTACGAAACTCTAGCCCATCAAAAATGGCTTAAACAGAAAACTGAGTTTTTTGACAAAACGTTTTCGAAAAACCCTTGACAATTTCTTACAAAACACCGACCAAGTTTCGTTTGAGTTTCATAAAAAATTGCCTGTTGATTCGGAATTAAAAACTTGAAGGTTATCTAGAAAATGTTAATGTCAATACATACTACCGACATTGGAATAGGACGTAAGGAATATGATGTGCGAACACATCGCTCGAGCAACCTTCAACGAAATGTGATCTACAAAGCGGTTTCGGGAACTAAATTTGTATGTGAAAACTTGAGTTTTAAATAAAGGTTTCGGTTGATTTTGCGAAAATTCACTCTTTTGTTCGGTAATGAAACCGTATAAGCCCTTGAAGGCAAATTACAACGTCTTTACGCCGAGAATAACGCTCAGTGGTGAAAGATTGACCAGAATGTACCGTTTGGTAAAAGACTTAAAGCTTTTCCATAATAAAGTCTTTAGAGTAAACTGAAATAATCAATAGTGATTATTTCCATCTCTGTGGATACACGAATAATATTTTTTTTTTATTATATTCCAAAGATATAGTCTAGGAATTAAGGGTCATTCTCGATGTAATTCTGGCCATTCGTCAAGTGGAAGAAGGAATTTCCGTTGGTAAGCCGGTAGGAATCTACTGGTATAAACTCCACGCCACTGCTGAACCAAAATACCACTTGGCCACCCTTCACCAGGTGTCCCGACACCTGTGTTCACCCGTTGCGATAATAATCATTAACGTCTGCCACCAAGGCTTGTGTAATGTATAAACAGATAACAAACGAAATGATAAGATTCAATTGAATAATGAGTACTCAATAAAAACATGCGACGAGGTTCTGCTGGTGCAGTCTCATTTCGTAAGTTACATGCACAGTTGTGAACAAAATTTACCTAAAAGCTATAATACCCACTGCAAGAATGTATAATTTCGTAATTTTTATCACAGAAAACAGAAAAATTATATACATAATTTCAAATAAGATATCTTGTCATTTTCTACAACTCCCGGTTTGTATTTTCCAAACCAAATGTTCAAAGGCTGCAATCAAAATAATTTAACATGCCATTTCTATCTAATCAATCTGACAAAAGAACATTCTACTGACTGACTCGTCGGCTCTCGAATACCCTTGTTCTTGAAAAATGAAAATCTCAAACAGAATGTCATGTTATACATGCAATAATATTGTAATAAGGACCATGTACTTACTGCTTATTTTCATACCACCCAGAACTAGATTGGGTGGATTCTTATTGCCCTCAGCGAATGAGGTTGTCCTTGGACGCCCACTCATATCGTCGTCGTCTTCGGCGTTCTTTTTACTACTACTGCCACTGGTGGATGAAATCGTGTATGCTGCCGTATTTCTAGCTTTACAAAACTGAAAATCCTTATGATAATCCTTAGCAGTGAGCGTGACACTGCTCCTCCACGACGATGATGATGATGATGATGTTGTTGTTGTTGGCGGATGTCCTGTCTCTGAGCTGGATGCAGTAAGAATGTTGTTGATGGTCACCCGGACCCACTATAACTCTCTCCTTTCGATGATGAATATATTCACTTTTTTTCTCTAGTTGTCTCTCTCGGAGAAATTTCTCTTTTTTTGCTAAATTTCAGCACTATATACACAGTTTACACAAAATAAAAAGAAAAAATAATTAATTTAACTTCTTAGCACTTAATTTATTAACATTGTTTTTTTTTTTTTTTTTTTTCAGAAATCACTGGTGAATCACCTTAATATTTGTTATATACAATTTGAATGATAATCAACACAAAAAAGTGCACACATTAAAATTAAGGAACAAAAATAAAATAAATTCAATTTTTTTTGCAAATGGTTTTATTTTTTGTTTTATATATAACACGGTGATTTGTTTTATCGTCCAGAGAATCACAATGAACAAGTATTTAAAGAGAAACCACGTGGGAAAGGGAGTGTAATTATTTTAAAGTTTAGTTTCTTTTGTTTTTAATTTAATTTTCGATTTTTTGATTGCACAATAGTTTATTTAACTTTTATGTTAAATTGATTTGGAGCATATTATTAATATTTTAAGGGATCCGTACAGGAAGATTACGTGTTTTGTCTGGGGAAGAGAAAGAAAAAATAAAATTAATTTAAGGATAGGTTATGTTTTTGGTGAAAAAATATTAATATTTTGATCATGTGATGATCGTTTCATTTGAAAGTACAGGTATTGGTTTAAAAGCTACAAAATTGGTGGATGGTGTAGCTCTGGCTGCATACTACAATCTTGTTTTGAAATGCTACAAACAAAAGGTCAGTATTGATCATTTTCCAAGGGACATATGAATAGACTCTGTAAATATTAAGGTGATTTATACGTTTGAAAAGCATATAGCAAAATATTTATTGTTCAGGACCCTAAAGTCTAAAACAACTTCTTAAACTAATTACGATTAATTATTAACCAAACCTACAAATAAAACCCGGACCAAAAATGGCGGAACTTCAACTTTGAAACGGATTTTTTTTAAATATTCACTTATTTTTTATCCATCAATTTGGTGATCGATTACAACAAATATGAAATCGATAACGATAAATATTTATTGGCCCGGATTTTCAGTACGGAATCATCCTAGTTTTGGAAGTTTACTTAAGATTCAAATTGACTGACATATGTCAATCTGAATCTTAAGTTAGCTCCGAGTTAACCCAACAACTTTGTAGAGTTATCTCTCAAGTCTGGATTCAGAATTGTATAATCATTTGTATTGACAGATGCTGAAATAGCAATAGATAGATTTGGGGTTCTTTTTTTTCTGAAAAAAGGATCAATGATCTTTATAGATGCTGAAATGTCAGTATTTTAGTATACTTCCTTTTTCTGTAAACTTAGCTGCCTTTGGAGAAACGTTTGTTTTTGACAGCAAAATCGATAAATTTGCAGTGCTAAATTAAATCACCACTCATACAAGTTAAAATTCTTGTACTAAATAACTGCTTCATGAGTTAAAAGTAGATTCATTTTAAATCGCAGTTAACTCAGTAATGAAAAACCCGACCCGACCATCCTTGTGTCACTTTCATTCGATTTGATGTTATGAATAAAATCGATCAGTAAGGTTATTGTAAGGTTATCTCCTGCGCAGGAGATTAATGGAGAACTATCGCTGCTCCATTAAGATCGTTTTTGGTAATCACTATGATCTAGGCCATATTTTTACTCTCACAACCGGGAAGTATGCATTTGTTCTTTTTGCACGATGGAGGGGTCCACAATTTGTTGCCGAACATGGACGGAAGTAAAAATCATTTTGGTCTTGTCACGGTCAGGAATTAAACCCAGACCTTTTGCAAAGCATTTTATAGCAATAACCACTGCATCAAAGTCCTCTAAGAATAGCTCGTCTTGGATATCTGTTCTGAGAACTAAACCTCGCAAGATAACAGCCGAGAAATAACTTTAGACAATGGCAGTTTTTTATGTCTAAGAAGGTAATTTTGTGTATTAAAGCTTCGGATCCATTTGCGCTTTAAGCCTTTGATGTCGAAGATCCGAATTTATTGTTTGGACCTAGAATGCCAATAAAAAAAATGATTTGGGTATTATTTCAAGAAGCATTTAGGTCTGCGCACAGCCTGACATGCAGATCGTCAGAAAGAATTGTAATATGAGATTTGAATAAATTTTGTTTACAAAACTAATGAAAAATGAACACAAAAAATTTAAGATTTAGGTAAAAAATTATTGGCAATATATGAGGTAATGAATCCACTAAATATAAGCAAACATTATATGTGGCCTAAATGGCCAAAAACAACCTCTCAAAGCCAAGTCACGTTGGCCAAGCATCTGCGATAAAAAAAAATCCACATAACACAAAAACCCACTTACAAGCACCCACATTGAAAATGTATACTCTACTTGTAAAGAATCCAAGTAGATAGGTTCCTACGATGTAAAACATTGCACCAAATTGTCAAATGGGTTATCAAGAAGCTCACTAACTTGACAATGAATTTGTTATATTCGGAGAAGAGTGCCAAAATGCGCATTTAGAGCACACCACATTCCGTATTGCTACATTTTGCCCAATTTAATGACACAGACAGCTTAATCGCAATATGCTTCACATCTACTGAAAAATATACACATGTATACACATATCTCGCTTGTTGGGTGCTCTTCATCCATGTTCGTTCAATAGCAGAGTAACGAGTAATCATCAAAATCACCACCCAGGCAACTAACTAAATATTACCATCTCATCGTCATCAAGTGACAGCAGCTGACGATTCGGACCGAACACCATGACTACGACAACCCAAATACTTGACCCAATTATCAATAAGCCCCGAAAGATGTGATGAAAAAGCAAAGAGAGCAACAACAAAAACAAAAATAAAAAAAATATTATTATTTAAACATAGAAAGGTGTATAGGAGAAGCACAAAAAACCTATATTTCTGCCAAAAAAGAAAACGTACCAAAACATGACAGCGGATGGATGGGACACATAGAGACACAAGAAGAGAGAAGCAAATACTCGCCGGGAGGAGAATTCGCAAAAGATACACAACTACACAAGTGTATGTATAAATGCACACCCTTAACATTTCGGTGGATGTAGATAAAAGTACTCTGGTAGAAATGACAGCAGTGCTCTGGTTTTTATGTCAAGCTATCAAAATTGCGTAGACAAGATTTGCATGCTTTTTATTTCGTGTTTTCTTTTAAGTCAGTCATTTAGAGATCATTTGGAATCTTAGTGTACCATTACGTTGAAGTTAAAATTTTACTTTGAATGGACGTCTTATCTCTAAAGAAACGTATAATTCAAGTAGGTGCAATTGGCGAATAAACGAATTTTTGAACATCTGACCATGAGGTGGCTTTAACCTTTTGATATTGCAATGTTTTCAAAAACCAATAATATGTTTTTGATTGGTTATAAATAATTTAAATCTATGACGCATACGCCTTTGTTTGAATTGATTAAACAATGCATTTGCTATCAATGCACAGAATCTTGATAACTAAACAATACAACAGAATATTAACAAGGAACAAAGAAGCTGATTTACAGCTGATAGCGAAATAGAAATCAATTTTCTTTGCAATGCGATTTAATAATGAAGCAGGAAGCCGGGTGGGTACAAGAAAGAAGAATGTTCAGGAAACACAAAGTACTATCGTTTAATCGCATTTCTCTTAGTCACAGGATTGGTTTGAGAATACAACTTTGTTGAAGTTCAAACATTGTCCACCCCTAGTTATACGATCGCCTCTAATTCAACCTGAAAAATCGTTTTAAAAATTATGCGATGAAGGAAAGAGGACCGTCAAAGAAACATTGTTTGAAAATTGCAATAATACCTCTCTAAAACTTAAACGAACAAAATCGCACATCAGGTATAACATTACGAAGTAAGAACATAGCTTTACATATAAACAACATTTACGATTGCCACAGACAGATTAACTTTATAATCCTCATTTCGAAAGTTGGACAAAAGTGAAAATGAATGCTCTAGTTGTTACAAACTCTTGGTTTCCGTAACGTAGTTATAATTGTATGTTAAACTAATTATAGTACCTTGCCAAATACATTGAACATTATGTACTATCTATATTATATGTATGTACTGTACATTATATTTATATGTAATTGGAGGACAAGGACCCAAGGACCTGGAGATGTGTGCCAAACAATACATTTTATTCTTTCTTCTCATTCCAATATACAATATATACAAAGAAATTATACTGTTTCATCCCTTAATATAAAATAACCGTTATTAATGCAAGTCCACATAAGTCATGTTTCAAGTCAACTTCTTGGGGTTGGGGGATGTTGTTAAGTCGAATACAAGAATATCCAATAAAATGTTTAAACTTTAGATCAGAAGTTTGCCATCCAGCTGATGTTTAATTTTGACATGCGTACCAAACTGTTCTAGTAAGAAAAATTGGCGACTTAAAGGATCTCAATTTGTAAAAAAAATCTTCAAACAAGCCAATAAGTCATATGCTTTTGCGACCGTCTTCATTTATTGTATGTTACTTCTGGTACAATTAATAGAGTCCATAATTTTCTGAATTTGAACCTGGGAGTTGCCAAATTTGCACAAACTGCACCACCTTAATAACGGTACCAATTAGTAACTGGGCTTTGCGTCACAAAAATATAAAAACAAATTGATGATTACAACGACTCAAATAGAATTCGAACAGAATCCTGTCAATATGAATAAAGCAAGGATAAATAGTATTTCAGTCACAGTAGATACTGAAAATAGGGAAAAAACAAACTTTACTAGGTACATTGCCATACATAGGCCTATTATCAAGACCGAATGGACATAAATGCTTCGGAGTACAGCCTTTGAATTTTAAGCAAATGCTTACGCACACGCCGTGTTTAAATATCACACATACCAACAACTTCTTGGATTCCTGCATTTGGAGTAGTACTCTTATCATTTATGCAGCAGAAAGCTATTTTTAAATGCATTTCGAACGGCTGTTGAACATTAATAAGGTACCTTACTATGTGTCAGATTGGTAAAACGTAACTCTGTTTTAAATCCACAGAGAAGCAACCGTAACGGTGGTGAACATTCGAATAAGCGCGAAAGCTGCTGTCTATCTTCACTTCACCTAGCGGTTGCCTTCAGTTTTCAGTGGAAAAGTCATTATTTGTGCTTTAAATTCTGCTCACAAATAGGTGCTGTGGTGGAATAACAAAGGCTTTCCTTATGTACCTTAAATTATTATAGAAACCCGCGGCACCAAAAATCTTGCTTTCAATTCTCAATTTTAATCATCGAAAATCTTGGGTATATGTCTTTGGTTTAGTTAATTTTTGTACATATTTAAACAAATTTGAGACGTAAACAAGAGATGTCAACAAAAGAGAGTTGTTAACCATTTTAAAACGACAATAAATTTGATAGTTTATTCATTGTTTTGAATAACCCCTTCAACTTCTCCAAGCACTACCTACTATAAATGATATGTAATCATAGGTAAACTAACTTTTTTGACGTTTGAAAATTATGAACCTTAAGCTGCCCTTACACGGTCAATAAATTGACATCATGCATCGTGTATGTGTGATTTGACGCTACCCATTACATAGTTCAATCGATTGACGTGAAATTTTAAGTTTTTGTGAGTTATTGTGGAGTACGGATGTGCGATGAGTGCTCGATCTTCATTGTCCTTCAATTTTCCACTAGCGCCAGTTATGTATTCTCTTCCGCGACACAAAATACAATGAAGTAATTACGTCAATTCAACCCGTACACACATCAATCAGCATGACGTTCATCATGCAAAATCAGACTTGCTTTGATTTTCGTCAATCAGACTTCACCGAACAAATGTAAGTGATTGATGTCATTTGATTGACCGTGTAAGGGCCACTTTACTTGACTTTTAATATCAAAATCAACGGAATATAAAAAGCCGGTTATACAAATCAGGAAAATGGGGAACATGACATTTAAAACGTGCAATTGAAGTGAATTTGTGGAATATCGTACAAAATAAATTATTTTTTTACCTAATAATGAGTGTATTAGTATTTTTTATAAATTTGTTTTATTATAAGCTACATTTTTAATAATATTGGGCCTCCGCACATGAGATGAATATTTTGGTGTGAAACCGGTTTTATGGGCGAAGGGACTGAAGTATACGGAGAGAAAATGGCTGAAAATCTTCAACCGAGTTTTTGCGGTGGAACAAGGTTGAAAACCAATACAACCACATTTTTCAACATTTTAGGTCTGACATTTTTTTTATGTCATTCGGCTCTCATACGCGTTTTGTGAGTAGAGCAGACAACATCAATGTAATTGCATATACTCTCACACAAACCTAAGAGCTTGCGAATTGTCAAAAGTACTCAAGGCAAATGTCAATTTCTATAGAATTACGAACACAACGAAAAGGGGTTCATGTATACAATTTGTTCTGCCGGCATATTCATCTCGTGTGCGCTTGGAGTATGGTGTGAAACTGGTTTCAGAGTTAAACTCATCTCATTTGCGGAGGCCCATTGGGTTGAAGTATATAGTTCAAATGCTTATAAAAAGCAAAACAATTTTTATTCCTGAATGCGATAACTGGACCTACACGAATTACGAATTACTTGATTTTTGTTTACTGAATCAGCGAGTCATTTGAGAGCTTTTTTGTTTTGCTGTTTTGATAGTTTTTATAATTATGATGAAACTATCATAATCAATATTCACGTGACATAAATAAACATAATTTACATACACTAATTTACCAAATACGAATCGAAATTTAAAATTCAAACTGCAATGGAAAGTTGTCAAATGTGTTAGTGCAAGTAGGTGTAGATTTCGTTCGCAATCGTGAATTTTTAGATATAAATCCAAAAATTGGAAATATATCCAAAATGTCGAATTTCAAAAGTATTGTGTTGTTAAAATTTTATGTATAATTATTGTACAAAAATATGAAATATACAATAATCATATGCCATAAAAGAATATAAATAATATTTTCATCTAAAAATGAGAACTTCAAAAAACATAAACTCTGTTTATTTAATCTTAAAATGCTCAATATCCAATCAATGTAACTACTAACGTTGGGCGTCACTGTTCAAACATCCCTGCTTTTCACAGTAACAAAATCTTTGGACAACATTGACAGCGACTCTTCAAACCAATGGGTGTATTCACGCTAATACATCACTCGCTCGATATTAATATGTAACTAGGTGTGCGGTTGTGGTAAGGGTTATGCTGTTTAAAAACCTACTTATGATCTACTTTACGCGACCCAAATTTCAATTAGGTCATGCATATAAATATTTTCCGAAAAACGGTCATAGAAAAAAAGTTCAGCAAATGGGCTATTACAAAATACTTTTTAAATGAGAAAACTTCCAAAATCATATCTTTAGAGATAATCACACAAATTTCGCTTGAATGTGAGTGCAGCACGCAACCAAATCAATTTACGAACAACAACAACAGATGCATCAAAGAGCACATTTTAATTTCAAGATCGAGTAAATCAAGAAGGACCAACTCTGCGTCATAGAATGTAGACATTACAAAAAAAAATTAAAACACTTTACCAATAGTTTCAAACAACTTGGCACACTACCCAACACATTCATAATCTTGGCAACCCTACAAGAATTGGGGTGGGGCAGAGAACTTTTCTCTCTTCTTATATAGTTTCTTTTGGTAATCCTTTGCACGTGAATTAATCGGTTTATTTAACTGCAGAGTTATTTAAAAAAAAAAAAAGCAAATTTCTGTCACTTTTTCATAAACAGAATCGCCTTACAAACCGACAAAGAAAATGATAAGCCAAACAAAAAAAAAACACCACCAACTGAGCCAGTGCCAACAATAACGATTTTAAGTTCTGCGCAGCAACCGGAAAATTCAACTGTAAAGTGTAAAGAGATTTATTTTATTTTTACAGGAAATATACATCATCAATTTGTCAAAATGCATAAATTCCAAACGAAATTTCATCACGAATTTTTTCAACACTTTTGCTTGCAGAACCTGTCACTTTTATTCGACACTTTCTATCGATTTTAAATTCTCACCACTCACTCACTTTTTTCCTCGAATAGATTTGGATGAGCATTACATTCTCACTCGATGTTGGGTGTATTCTATATTTCACTTAATATTTGGAAAAGACATTACCGAGAAAAATTCTATCACTTTCGAAGGTAATAGTCATTTTTAATTGGGAATTTCCACACCGACCGACAATCACTTCGGGCACACTGCACACTGCGCCGAGCAGGGGGGGTTGACGACCTGAATTTCCTGCGGACTTCTTTAATTTTCCATGCGGATTTTTTTTAAAGAAAAATGTCCCAACAATCTGTGACTACGGCATGTTTTTGTTTAAACAAAAAACAATTTTAACTAATGAAGGAAAATTTCGCGGATTTTCGTGTCGATATCGCTCGATGACAGTAAATTTTTTCTTTTTTTGTCGTCATCATCGTTTCGGGTGGTGCAGTACCACACACGAATTGAATTTTGCGCTCTCTCGCATTGTGTTAAACGGCGGCAGGGCACCACATCTGCGAGAGAACAGCAAGTCGTCAGAACGAGAATGCGCAGTACGCTGCGGTAAAATTCAGAAAATAAATTCATACTCCCCCACCCCTTTCGAGAAAGTAAATTGAATATCAAAGGAGTATCATTTCTCTGTTGTTCTCTTATGCGGAGAACCACCAACAGGAAAAAAAAGAAAGCCGACGATTTTTTTGGGTTAAGATACGCAAGGGAATACGTTTATTGGAACGAAAAATGTTTGAATTTAAAGTAAAGGTTATTTTCGTCATAGTGATGACGTTCAGTGACGAATGGTGGGTAGATACTTTTAGTGCCTCGAAGTGGAGTTTTATTGAGATACCGTGTGTATATACACCCATCGTCAAGGGACCAATTTTTGGGGGCACTCTTGTAACAGTGGTGTTAAAAGTAAATAGACCGAGAGACGTCAGTTCTGTCTGGCATTGGAAAGACTTTTTTGATTACATAGGGTGCGGATGTTGGTAAGGTTCGTTTTTTATGTATGCGGTGGTAAAAAGTGTAACTATGTTCAAAAACTTTTAAGATAAGCCTAATGTGTATTAAGTTTTGAAGAGATAGCTGCATTCCAATTTCTAGTTTAATCGGAATTATGATATTAAAGCCAAGCTACGACAGCGACATAGGAACAGAGTACTACACCGTGTCAGCAGTCGTTCCACAAGGATCTGTTCTAGGCCCTATTCTGTGGTATATTATGTACAATAGTGCTTTGACGATACCAACACCAAAGTGTGAAGATTATAGGCTTTGCGGGTAATATCGTAACCGTGGCGCAGCATATGAACAAGATCGAAAAGAAATCAAACGAAGCGATATCTGTAAGCAAAGCCTTTTTGGAGTCAGGTGGCATCAGATGGAGTTGATCTCGCAAAACATGAAAGCCGACGAAATAAGGAGCCTAGATTTAAATCAATTTATGTAATTTGGAGAGAGGAAAGAGCAATCTTCATGCAGAGCTGACAAAATCGCAGGAACAACGACAGTTAGAGGGGAGCCCTGAAACAGAAAACTTACGAATAGGAAAACAGGAGATCTGAATTTCTACATCACGCAGTTTCTAATAAACCATGGCATGTAATTTACTACTCCCAGGCACAAACCTTATAGTTGGCGAGATAATTCTGTCTCAGAAGAAATATGGAACTAAGTAAACAATTTTATTACCAGCGTCCTAAACGAATTGAGAACAATTGAGCGTCTACGACAATAGAACGCCGAAGAGGTAAGTACATCCTGAGAGGCTAATCCACCCACCCCATAATACCCAACGGCAGTCCCACAGGGAGAGTGATAAACGAATATACGGGTGTGTTTTAGTACGAAGACACATTCCTGTGTTGATTAAACACGTGCGAATAGTGCCAAAGTCTGTCAGTATTTCATGACAGTCCCAGCAATCACTTTAAAATAACTGCAACTTTTCAGAGCTAAGAGGTATTTAACAGCACCTCAGATTCGTCTTCTGTATAAAGCCCATATTTCTAATGTTTGTAGTTCGGCCCCGAAACTTTTAGACGTTTCTTCTCTTACCTCAAATTTGCAACCATTGACACAGATATTATAACGGCAGAAGTTCGAAGGATCCATGATAAATCATCCCTAGATTTGTTGCATTTTACCGACCTACAAGATAAGCAGGTTCAACTTGCATGCACACTGTCCATCTAATAAGGACTTGAACCACACAGTACCAAAATTATTTTTATTACAGAATAAGCAAACAGTGGAAAAAACTTTCAGAAGACGTATTTCGAAAAAATTTACATTCTACAACAATCAGGGTGCTTCTGGAAAGTTATAGGTTTGTCTCACCTGAAGAAAGTTTATAAAAAAATAAGATTCGACATTAACGCCCCAACAAATGTCCATTAACCTAGCTTCTCAATCAATATTTTTTTTTTGTACAAGAAATGGGACCTAAAGTTGAATGTCGATTTTGAACGGCAAGTTCAAAAGAGATGAAGCAGTGAAAATATCTATTGGAATTTGAACAAGAGTTAAAAGCATTAGCAAATAAACGTATCTATGCACTCTTACAAAGAACATTGATGGACCAAAAATGGAACCTTGTGGAACCACAACATTAAGGGATTAACGAAGAAATTTAACAAGAAGTTGAAGATACCATTGGATATTCATATTACAATACAAATGAAGTTTGTCAGAATCCATTGAACGGACGAAAGCCATCAATAGAGCAGTAATACAAAGATCTGGCTAAAAACCAGACCATAGCGGTGTCAAACACGTTTTAATGTCCTAAACCTTCTAAAGTCGTCACTAATCAGATGCTAAAGTATTTTGGATAGAAAAGAGAAAAGTTAGCAGTCCAACTCATATGAAGATTATTTTTTGAGAAAAACTTATTTTGAGGGATTGATAACTTTTTGGGCACTTTGAATCTGGATAAAACTTGAATTTATGAAAAAACACGATCGATCGAGCAATAGAAATATCATCTTCATTTGATAACGTAAATGCATCTTCACAACTAATTTGCGTAAATAGTGAAGAAGGGCAAGTTAAAATATCTTATTGGTCGTAATAAACGTCGTCGATTGAGTTGTTTTTGATAGATCCATATATATGTACTATATTTTTGGAAACATTTCCATTCTCTGTTAAAGTTAAAACTTATTTCAGTAAAAATTAAATGAAGTACATACACGCTTCTTCACCAAACTAAGGAAGTGAATCATAATTCAGACGAGGAGACAAAGATGAGCCGCATGAAATGAAAAAGCACACCATCACAACATTGCCCAGATAGTAGTCTGCAAGCGTATAGTTCATAAGAGAAAAAGTATTCTCCGAGATTAAGAAGTTTTTTTTCGTAAGTTCGTTAATGTACAATCTAGCATCATTTAACGTCCTTGGAAGTCAAAAGATGAACAAGTTAAATTGATTCATTCTTCACTATTCTTTATAATTTTTAAAGCAAAAGGTTTCATTGAAAAGCATAATTCTGAATAAAGACGGAAATTTTTTCTAATGGTGACGAAAAACACATTATTAATGTGCAATATTGGACACAGTCATCCACTGTAAAACATCTTCTTTCAGCCACACAGTAATACCTCACGTGTTCTTAAAAATTCCAATAAAGCATGACCCTAACGGAAAGTGCAATAGATTCAACAAATGGCGTCGAATGTCAGTTCTGTTTTGACATTTGTATTGCAAACATAATTATGTGGAAGATCAATGGAACGCTATTGAGTTATTATTTTACCCAACAAAGAAGATTACCTCCTTTTTAACGTCCAATCCGAACGGCAAATTTAAAAAGCTTCTCTTGAAAGTTTTATACTCTTGGATGTTTGTTAGAGTATGGAAAATAACTATGCCACTGCACCAACAATAGAACACTATACTTCTAAGGAACGTTCACTAACCCTTGCTGCCAGTAGAACTAGTTGAACATTCCAGAAATCCGATCACTGCCACGCCCACTTTTTGGTCTTATCGTAAGGAGTTTTTAAAAAGTGATATTTTGAAAGTGTGATTAACTCCTTTTAAATATTTTATCCACGTCCATTATTTTGGTGCGTTTTCTAAAAAATGTGTGGCAACATGCTTTTCTAGCCGAATCCCATTTCGAACTGCGTGAATACGTAAGAAAACAAAAAGCTAAATTCTAGAGCACTGAAGACCCTCGAGTAATGCACCAATTTCTTCGCTGCATGACTTCGTGGTCATTGGATTTCGTTAGAATCGCGCGCAACAAACAGTCACTATGACAGGTGAGCGCTATTTGTAGCCATAATCAGTGAATTTTGTATTCCAGTTGAATAAAGCTAGAGCAAATTTATCTTTAGTATACTGAAGCAACGACGTACACTTATCAATCACAAAATATTAGCGCATGGGTTGACCTTCTCAAATAAGAGTTTAATGGCAGTACCATCTTATGTGGATTGGGGTACAAAACGCGTTTTAATATCATAAACACTTTATTACGAAGCTTTCATTGGTTTGTCATTATGTACAATTGCCATGTGTTAATTGATGCAAAGCGGTAGTGTATGGACGATGGTATGGTTTTTTAATTAGCACTAGACTTTTGTAAACTTATGACATGCGTTGTGCTCTAAATTTGGAGTTCTTTAAACTTAATTACGTATTTTGTTTTCTTTCTTCTTAGAAAAAAGAACAACAACAAATTGTTATAACAATGAACGAAACCGGAGAGAGAATATTATTCATGAAATGAAACGTGATAAATGATAATAATAAATGTTTGTCAACACAAATTGTCAGATTACAGCGACTAAAAAAAACTGTAAATGAAAGCTCAAATTTGTAGGGTCTGTGTGTAACCACTTTGCGGGCGGGCCGTTTATGTTGAGGTAGACTGATAAAATTTCCAACACGAACTCTGCACACGTTGGCCATCTTGAACGTATTGTAAATTTGCGGTAAGATACTTTGGTAACATATCGTGCTTAATTTTGAAAACAATATATTTTAATGCAGAAAAGTATAACCAGATGCATGTTCTACTATTGGATGACAGTCAGGTTTTAAAAAATATGGGACAGTAAAAAAAACGTTAGGTGTTGTTACTTTCGGGACTTAATCAATTCGCTGAATATTTCAACGAATTAACCATTAAGTCACGGACACAGAGTGCAGAAGTAGGTATTACATTCGGGTATTTAAAAATCGACTTTGACAATCCGGTCAAAGATAATATTGACTTAAGATTTTTGTTTTCACATGTTAGATGTTAGTAAAACTTTTTTAACAAAACGGTTGTCGTTAGGTTTTAGACTAAACATTACTAAAGCCTCAGAATAATTTCGAATAAAAAAATTTAGCTCAAACTAACTCACTTGGCCATTTCACAGACCTGCTTCCTTTAACTCACACAAAAAAGTCAGGAGAAAAATTATTTATATTCAATAAAAAAAAATCGTGAATTGTTACTTGGTGGTAGTTTGATCTTACGTAAATAGAACTAAATCAAATTATTTTATTTAAAAAAAAAACCTTGAGAAACTGAACTTATGACCATTTTATTGCTAAAACTGTACGAAAAAAGCGTATACGATTGGAACATGAAGGGCTGACAGACAATATCATCACCGGCCACTAAAGGAAAGCTATGGATATGGAATGGTAAACCAGTATCGGGGTATGCACATTTTTTAGGAAAGTCATACACTATCAATTAAAAAGGTTTTAAAAATTCAGTAAATATTTGTACGAGACATTCAATAATGTTTTGAATGGACGATTCTTTTTATATTTATGGAACGTTTAAGCAACTTTTAACGAATAACGTTGCAAAGCCTTGCTACGTTTTAAGGATTTTTATTCACAAACAAATCTCACATTGGTAATACAATTAAACCATTTTCAATCTACAAAATATAACCATGAACCTATACCAGCTTTTTAGTAATTTTACAAAATAACAAACAAATAACAAAGATTAAAATACATAGACCGTATCGAAAAAAAATCGTGTGTTCACATAAAGGGTGTTTTTTTTAGAGGTAGGTATAGAACTTTGAAATAGAACAAAATAAAGATGTTTTGTTTTCAAATTGAAATGAAATTTACTTTATTCGAAAGATAATTATCTGGTATTATAATTGAAATATGATTTCTGGCATATGACAGCCACGGCTGGCTCGGACGTAGTCTAATCTGGAGGTCCAATTTTCGATGACATTTTCCAACATTTGTATGTATGTATGTATTTATTTATTTTTCAGTAGTCAGTAATCATGGCTCTATAGCGGTCACCATTGACTGTAATGTTCTGGCCAGCATAGTTTTTAAAGAAGTACGGACCAATTACTCCACCAACCCATAAAGCACACCAAACAGCCAGTTTTTGTAACGGTGTCTCAACACACACATGAGGATTACCATCACTTCAAATACAGCAGTTTTGTTTATTGACGAACCCATTCAACCTTATGAAAATTGCGATGAATGGCAATTACCGAATCTACGCCTAGCTATGTGATCCTGTGGCTTCAATTCTTGCACAAGTTGGATGTAAGCACGCAAACCAAGATCTTTCCGCAAAATCTTCCATAAAGAGTATCGACAGATATCCAAATTCTGTACACGATGGGGATTAGACTGATTCGGGTATTCTTCTACGCTACGCTCTACAGCAGCAATGACTTCTTCTATACGCACTGTACGACGTATCTGTAGATGCCTATTATCATTTAGAGTAAACTTGGAGCGAAAACGTTCATACTTAATTGAATTAATTGCTCTGATGGACCGTAAAGTGGACGTAGGGCGCGATATGTATTTTGAACAGAACCATGATTTTCAAAATAAATTTGCACAATTTGGAAGCGTTGTTCAGACATCAGTCTATTCATGTTGAAATGCCAAACTAAAAGTAAATCACCTAACAGCTGACAAAATGGCCACCAGTTAAAATAGTGTTGTCAACTCTATACCTCTAAAAAAAAAACCGTTATAAATTCACATTTAAGTGTTGCTAACTTTAATTTATATACCTCTAAAAAAAACACCCGTTATAATTATAGTTATATTTAAGCACTGCATCGACATAACAATATTTATACATATATCATAATTATTCTGCGACCATCTTTTACGCATTTCTATCCGAATAAACATACTCCACCACCGTGTAAAAGGTATTACAACATTCGTGTAGACACGTCCCTTACTTGGGCACAAAAGAAGGTACTCTTACGCCTTCTTGGTTCGCTGATGACGAATGCGTTATAGTTAATGGAAACATGCACTTTGCAGCGCCGGATATGATTACCTAAAATAGTTTAAATTTTTTTTCCATACGCTTTCAGCGTGGCCGCACCTGTGGCTATCTTTAAATGCATTTTCATATTTATGGTGTATACCTTATGTTAATTACTTTCGGAAATAATTAAGTAACACTAATTAAAACGTTAATTTAGATCTGGTAAAAAAAGCAGCATAAGAAAGTGTAACTAATGAATAAGAGTGTGTTATGTCAAATAGTAGAGATGTATGTACTTTAACACGGTTCGTGAATAGCTTGCTTATTATGTAATATATTTTTTGATTTTTTTTTTTAAATTTGCAATATGAATATGTATCGGTATTTGCACATTTGTTTGTAATAGATTTAACATTCGTATAGTTAGGTTAATACACCGCTTTTATAGACATTTGTAAGTTAAAAAAATAGGTACCTAGGTACTGTGAAACGAATTATTTTAGAATTTTATAAAGAGAGGATTTAACATATGAGGATTTTGGTTGAAGAGATGAGCTTTTGCATCTGGTACCACTTTTTATTTAATCGTTGGTTTCAAATGAAAGCCATAGCACATTTTAGTTAAGCAGAATTAAGGTTTCTTCTGGGTGCTAACATTCACAAGAGATACATTTCGGTTCATAAAGGGTTTCCAAAGAGACTAACAAACTTTGACAATTGAAAGCGGCCATATTGGCTGTCATTTATTCGTTCTTTTTCGCAAAATCACCATGGAAGAAATAGCCTTCAACAATAAGTGGCAATGATAAAATTGTAACATCAATATTGGGGTTCTGTTCGGGCAACGTTCCGCGCATTATGTCCACTTTAGGTCCTAACAAGATCACTATTCGCGTGTGGTGGATACTGCTTCAGTAAACGATAAAAAAAAAAACACTTGTATGTCGACGTAACTTAAGATCTGCCGAAAACTCGTCGCTGTCGTTGACAATGTACAGGAAAATACGAGGCAGTCGATTTCGCGTCGCGACCACAACTTGGCGAATTTTGCGTCGTGATTTATAGAGCGTAAAATTTACCCCAAAAAAGTCACTGTTTGGTGTAGAGTTTTGTCTGGCGGCGTCATCGGACCATATTTCTTTGAGAACAACGTTAGCCAAGCCATCACCGACAACAGCGAACGCTATAGGTCGATGATTTTTTTGGCCTGAATGTGTGGTTTCAACAGGACGGTGCTACGTCCCACACACGTCACACTACATTGGAAATTCTGCACGAGCGATTCGAGGGCATGGTCATCTCAAGTGGAGATGATGGAAACTGGCCAACGAGATCTTGCGATTTGACCCCGTTAGATTAATTCTTGTGGTGGTTTCTGAAGACGCAAGCCTATGCGAAACCATAGCGGCCCTCAAAGCCAACATAGCCCATGTCAACGGTTAAATTCAGCCTGATTTTAAAGCCATCGTCATGGAAAATTGGACACTTTAGAAGCGCCCCATCTAGAGAAGCCGCGGCGGATATTTGAAGATGTTATATTCCATACATAATGGCATCAATAGGCCTTTCAAACAAATACCAAATGTTGATGATATCTCACACACAAACTTTATTTTTTTATAAATTTAAATAGGTTTAATAATAGACCCTTTAAGTATGTACAAAGTTAAAATGGTGTAGGTATACATCTTATCACTGGCACATTTAGACACAAACATGCGACTTATAACTTTGTTGGTAATATAATGCTAGTGCCACTACAGTCAATGTTGATGGGAGAGTAGTAACTATTGTCAACTCTTAATCATCTTAGAAAATCGATAAATAAGACATTTTTTCCACAGATCTACCACGATAAATTACTTAAACCGATAAATCTTATCTCCTTGGATTTCTTTTATATCAACGAGTTTGTAATATCGCCGAATTCTCGCACGACCCTCCCACTCTTATCTGCCATTACTTGTATGTATGCTATAAACTTCGAAACCCCCGAACAAATGAAATCAAATTTTCGTCTTCGGTTTACTAGCTCATCATAAGTGAGTAATTTTTCTTAGTCGCAGCACCCGGTAGTATTAGGTGTCCTTAAAAAAATCCTACGAGCGATGAATGGTCTTTATCGAAGCAGTTATAATGTCGAGGAAATCGATCATAACCCTCCTACTTCACTGCGTGGGACTAGTCTGTTTTCCTTTTGGATCTACAGTCTTTTCCAACTTTTTGCACATCTTTTTCCTATCAAATAAAGATCAGGCATAGTGGTTCAAGGCCATTCCAGATTAAAACATCCAGCGCTCGTTGCAGGAATTACGATCATTCCCCCATCTACTACAACGAACAGCTGATTCCATTGAAGGCAGTCCCTTTTTTATCAAGCCGACAATCAAGTACTGTGACAAAGAGCAAAGGACTTAAAACGCTACCCTGGTGTACACCGACTCTTTAACAGAAAAATAATAACTCAGCTAACAAGAGGGAACAGCGCAATTGTAAGCCAGCCTAGTGAACTTTCAACACGTGTTATTTAAACACCATACGTGCGGAAAACAGGTGACTGAAAACGCAATTTATTTACACAACGTTTACAATCGAACCGGATTAGGTCATCGAACTCAAGACAGTCATTTAAAATCCCCTCTACTTTAGTTTTGTTATTTATTTTTTGTGACAATTTACATCAGTTCTTGTGCCAAGAAAAAAACGTGATAAAAATGCGTAATGAGGGCATAAACAACGCCATTCGCTCTCACTATAGGTCAAGTAACTTCAGACAACGCAAACAAAACGTTTAAATTCAATAAACTCAACCAAACGCAAACTAATCGTGCATTTAACAAAAAAAAAAAAGTATACATATATCGTGGTACGTATTAGCTGCTTGTTAGGTTTGCGAGTGCGTATGAAATTATGTATTTTCAAGTGCAACAAACACACTAGACGCGAATGACCCAATTTCGTCCAAATGCGTAGATATAGCTAATAAAGTCTCAGTATCATAGAAAAACAGCATCACGAGCAGACTTAAGCCACTTGAAGTAGGGAAAAACGTTTGTCATTCTCAGAACCAGTTAATTGGTTTGTTAGTCATTTGTCCATTGTTCACTAAAGTGCACTCGGGGCGTAACTATCACCACCAGCTAGCGAGAAAATGTCGCATCTAATCCAATTCGTGGCCACTCCAATCCTTGACACAGGGAAATCTGAAGTTTTTCCAATATTATCTTGCGTCAACGAAACACTTTTTCCACGATGAAAAACTTAAAAAAAAAATCACCTTTAACAGTGAAAAGGACAGCGATACTATAATTTATGCTTATCGCATTTCGATACTCGATTCTCCTGCAGGGACTAAAATCACACGACAAACAGAGATGACAATAACTTTTCTTTCCGATGACAGGTACTGACGTACTGTTGGGTACCCAATATATGACGACGAAAAAAAAAACGACTCAATTGCGAAAAAACAACTTGGTCAAACAAAATTTCGCATAACTATCACCAATTAACAAACAAACGACAAACAAATTTCTTCTGGCATGTCATTTAACGAAAATGTCGCCACATAGAATCTGAGCAGCACGACCATTTGCCACTGCACAATAACTGCATCTCACTCTATTGGTTCTCCTTCGAGAAAAGCGATGTACGAAACTTTTTTTTTTCTTTTTTAAACGTCATGTTTCCCCGATATAACAATTAATATAACTATTTCATTGGAATTAAATTGAAAAAAAAAATTAAACATTTTGCCAAAGTCTTCATGCATATATACTCATCCAGAGTTGTAGAGACACAAAAAATGATTAAAAAAATGAAATTTCGAAAAATCGAATCGAATTCGAATCTCTTCCTTTCTCATTTTATACAAGTTTTGTTCCTTTTTATCCATAGAAAGAGGTGTAGAGAGCAAAATGAACATCGCAACAGC
The DNA here is from genome assembly GCA_932526625.1 of Rhingia campestris. Lineage (NCBI taxonomy): Eukaryota > Metazoa > Arthropoda > Insecta > Diptera > Syrphidae > Rhingia > Rhingia campestris. The sequence goes on from OW052182.1 coordinate 66,152,904, forward strand.
AGCAAGCAGCGCACCACACCATTATCACCATTACACCACTACAACCAAAGCACTTTCATTTCAATATATCGAAAAAAAATGATTTTTTTTCTTTTCTGTAATTTATGATTTTTCACAAAGCATTTTGATAGAAGGACAATATTTCGATGTCAATTTGCTAGCGGAACACTTTTCAAATGAAATTTACATCACTTTTTCAATGGGGGAGCGCTAAGAATGAAAAATTTTCCTGTTCCTCGAATTTTGTGCACACGTTCACACACTCATCACGACGAGTTCTTTCTTTCGGTTTTTCTTTTCGTTTGGGGGAACAAAATTTTTTCGCTTGGAGAAGGAAAATTTTTCATCTTCTTATGTTTTCACTGATTTTCACTTGAATTACCCGTATTTGAGGTGCTGTTAACCGGAATTTAACGATCGGGAATCCAATTAAGACAATTTTGTTTGATTGCGGAATTATGGAGAACGCGAAGAATTAAAAAAAATTAACGCAGAGCCAGCACATAGATGAGACCCACAGAGAGAGCAAAAAAATCAACCTCTAAATTTTGTAATATGGCTGCCACCACAGGCATTGACCGTCATGGGTACCAACATTCGGGCGATGGAAATTGGATGAAAAAATGAACGAAATGAACATGAAGTGAATTTCTGTCGCAGTTCAACGCATGAGAATGAATGTGCGTGGGCAAATGACGGCATTTTCATGTTGAGGAAAATTGCATTACGACGATTTGTGGCAAGTACAGGGATGTTGTTCAGTGAAAAATGGCTTGTTAAGATCGTATAATTATGTAGAAACGCAATTAGAGGTATATATTATAGAATTCTAAATAATTATTTTGTATTGACTTTAATATTGATGAGAAGGCTGTCAGTTGTACATACTGTGATCGTCAAAAGTGAGTAAACACCCATGCGATTTCCAAAGTTACATGTAATTTCAGCAAAAATATAAACAAAAAAAGTTTTCCAAAAATAACAAATAAAAGCTTTATTCGATGGAATAAAAATTCAAAATAATATTAATTAATTTTTTTTTGTAACAAAAACTTATAATGTTTACTTACTATTGATGCGTAAAATATGGGGTAAACATACAACCTTCCATCGTTATATATTAATCAGTTAGATTTACTGTTATAATTTTTTAAAGATATTACTGTGGAGGTAAGTTTATCTCTTTACATCACTTCAGAGTGTACGCTGATTGTGATTTTTTTTTTGTAATGAAATTTTTTTGGAAACGCGGAAAATTATGGTGGATTTGAGGAAAAAAGGGAAGTCATATCGGGGTATTGGCGAAATAGTTAATATGTTTCGATTAAAACAATTATCGATAAATACGAAAAATTTAAAACATTGGAAAATTTCAAAATTGACAGGTAGACCAAAAAAGCTAAATGAAAGAGAAGAAAGACAAATTGTGACTGAAGTGAAAAAAAAAATCCCAGTTCAAGTGCCGTTAAAATCACGGAAAATATATCAATAAGAACCGAAAAATCAGTCAGTGCGAGTACTGTTCGGCGAAAACTGCACAAATCGGGCTTACATGGTAGAAGTGCTAGAAAGAAGCCACTGATATCTAAAGCCAATAAAAAAAAAAATTTAACTTATGCAAAAAAATAAAAAAAATGATATTTTGTTTTGGAAAAACATTTTATTTACAGACGAAGTAAATTCGAAATTTTTAAAAGTAATACAAATTAAATAAATTGGAGAGAAAAGAACAAAGAATTCAGTGAACAAAATGTAAGAAGCACAGTTAAACATGGGGGAGGTTCAATGATGGTGTGGGGGTGTATGGCGGCGTCAGGGGTTGGGAATCTTGTTTTAATTGAAAGTACAATAATAAAATAGATTATCTTAACATCCTTAAGAATAACCTGCAACCGTCCGTAGACAAATTAGGTATGCTTAGCAATTGGATCTTTCAGCAAGACAATGATCCTAAGCATACCGCTCGTCTCGTTAAGGAATGGTTGCTTTACAGGACTCAAAAACAGCTCGATCACCCTCCACAATCGCCGGACCTAAACCCCATAGAACTAAATTAATTGACCATTTGGACCAGCAAATTCGCAAAAGGACTATCAAAAGCAAAGATGACCTAAAAATGGCTTTGATTGAGGAATGGTCCCAAATATCTTCCGATATTACAAATAACCTCGTAGTATCCATGCCACGCAGACTTAAAGAAGTTATAAAGTCTAAAGGTGGTGTAACTAAATACTAAATTCTTAATTTAAGATGTTATATCTATAAATTCCTCTAACGAATTACAGATGTTTACTTACTTTTGACGCGTAAAATATGGAGTATGTTTATTTTTTGTTACAGAAAAATACATTAATTTTATTTTGAATTTTTATTTTTATTTATTCCATTACTATCGAATAAAGCTTTTATTTGTTATTTTTGGAATCCTTTTTTTGTTTATTTTTTTGCTTAAATTACATTTAACTTCGGAAATCGCATGGGTGTTTACTCACTTTTGACGCTCACGGTACATATAAAAATGTATATCCTTTTTTTCCCAACTAGTCGCGAATGTGGCGCTATTTGCATGGAAAAATAGCTAAAAATTAAAATCATATTTATAAATTAAAATAACAATTTAAACGGGCAGCTCTTCATATGTAAAGAAATTACATTATTTATTCATTTAAAAATCAATATGTATTTATGTTTATATTGAAATATTTATATTATTATGTATCTTTAAATTGGTTTTCTTATGGCAATCGATCCTGTTTAAATGGATTTTTTCTTTCTTCTTTATAGCACTCTACATATTCATTTTCCTCATTTAGAAGCACTTTTCAAATTTATTCACTCGTAAAGACGTACATCGTCTTGAAGTTTTTTAATACAACAACACTCCCATTTTGGTTGGCATTTTAAAAAGTAGTTGACAGATCAGTATTGTCATTATTATGTTTTGTGCAATTTGCTACTTTTCATCGCAGATTATATTTAGGCTGACACTTAATATTTTAGTCCTAGACTTTTCTGATTACACCGTACATGATTAAGTGTAGAACTAACGACATCTATATTTAATTACACATCTTTTGCATTGACGTAAATTTAGTTTGTAGTTTGCCGACTGAAGGCTGACATTCTAGTATTCATCTTACATATTCCCTTTTTCTCTTCAAGTCGTAAAAGTGGCGCTATGCGTATGGAGAAATAGCTACCAATTAATATAAGATTTTTATATTAAAATGATAATTTAATCGCACAGCATTTCATATATTTATAGAGGCCATTATTTTTTTAATTAAATACCATTTCAACTTACATATTGCCTAATAGTAAATTTTTTTAAAAATATGCGTTCGCATTTTCGTCTTAATTATAGTTTTCTTATGGAAATCCTGAATAAACGAAAATTTCCCTTAATTCTATTGACGACTGAAGGCTAGCATTTTGGTATACATTGTAATATTCCTTTTTTCTCTACTAGTCGCAAGAGTGGCGCTATTCGTATGGAAAATAGCGCCAAATTAAAATTACTTTTTTGTATTAAAATGTTAGTTTAATCGCACAGCATTTAATATATATAAAAAGTCCATTATTTATTCAATTAAATGCCATACCAACTTGTTATTGCCTAATAGTAAAATGTTTGGAAATAAGCTTTTGAATTTTGGTCTTAAACACAGTTTTCTTATGGTAGTCCTGTATAAATGAAAATTTCCCTTAATTCTATAGCACTTAACTTGTTATTTTTTTCACATGTAGAGGCGCTTTTCAAACTTTTCCACTCGTCAATAGCGATCTACATTTTCTTCTTTCCATGTGTTGAGGCTCGTCAATAGTTTCGAAATTCGTTACCAAAGAAGGTAAATTATTGTAATCGTTTTTTGAAAATATCATCCTCGATAAATAAAATAGGAATAGAAACTTTTAAAGAATCAAATTTACAGCAGATGAAATTCGACGTAATAATAAAGTTTATGGTGGCACCTGAAGCAAAGTAGAAAAGTGTTTGTTATTATATTAGTTCTGTTGAATTTAGGTGATATATATTGCAAGGTTGAATAAAAATTTAAATCTAGTCCAGGTTACCTAAATTGGAGAACTGACCTAAACAATAAAAATATTGTTCGAAATGTGTGTATTACGTGTATAATTATCTTCTTCGTATGATGTTTGTAAATTCAACTTATACTAAAAGAAACAAAACAATAGCAACATAACTACTTTTTGTGCAGGTAAAATGGACAGCAGAGGCATATTAGAGCAGAGCTACATGAATACAGTTTTCAAATTATTGCTGGAACAAATATTCTGCTTTTTATTAATAGTAAATGTTAATTGCAGTACATTGCAAAATGCTTTCTTATTAATAAAGGAGATATAAATTAGTTTTCTTTTTGCCATCTACGCTGTCATTATACATACTTAACTTACTTACGCACGCTGTACACCCAGCGTGCGTAAGTTATAGTCGTGTTCGCTCCGATTCTCGTTGGTATTTTATGGAATCCGATATCTGGGGATGTTGTGTCACTTATAAGTGAATATTTTTAAGGTGGTAAGAAAGTTACCCTGACGGCACAACCCCTAACATGGAGGGCAAGTTCCAATCTATAAAATACTCCTAGCACACGGGGTCTTCAGTGTTCACTACGGGATTAAGCACTGCCGTTGGCCTTTCTTCCCATTTGCCACCATCTTTGTTCAAGGGCCTAAATAATCCTTGAGATTCCTAGATTACCTGTTGTCCGAATGTAATTCGTGAAGCTTTCACTTTTAAAAGGGCAATTTATCAAAATATTTATGTGGAAAGCATTGTTTTTCCTATAACTTCGTTAGCTGTCACATTGTTATTTCTTATTCTTTAGCGTGTTTCACTTCGAGAACTCCTACAAATCCGTAAGTAGACAACAATAATGCTAAGATTGACATTTTTTGGAGTCGTCTCCTAATAGACCTTTCTGGTAAAAGAGCCAGTGATTATTCTGCATGTATCATAAAGGAGATTCACTAAATCAGCTGACCATGAACGATAACGCCATTTGGATACAGTCCAAATTGTGGTTACATACACGACCGAGCCAAGCCATTTGGATTTTGATTATATTATAAAATTACGGTCGCTATAGACCACATCCCTGAGATGGCCTTCAATTGTGTACAAGGATCTTGGCTTATCAAAGAAAGAGATAGGCAACCATACGAAATTAAGTTGTTGGTGAAAGTATACCCACTTATTCATTAGAATTCACTAAAACACAACTCATCGGTTGTATAGTTATACAGTGCATAATACTAAATTATCTTGGAATCTGGCTTGAACCGTTTCTAAGGGGGACTACGCTCTGACATGAAGACTATTTCAAAGCAATCCACTTGATTCAAGGGTGAATGCTATATGCTACATGGCCCTTATAAGGATAATTAATGCTTACGTAAAAGATACGGTTGTTTGAGAGACGGTGTCTCTTATAAGGATAATTAATGCTTACGTAAAAGATACGGTTGTTTGAGAGACGGTGTCTCTGATACTTACTAGGATTTAATGAACGCCAGAATCCAAGTAGGTACATAAAACACTATCGCAATAAGGCCATAAACCGTGAGGCTCAATTCAATAGAATAGGTATTATTATTGTCATTTGATGGCACGTTGTAAGGGAAACAGCCTTATCTTCGGGTCTTAGTACTTCAATAATTCTCTCCAGTATAATAATTGTATCACCGCTATCGTGGAGCGCGAGATAAGTGGCTGATCCGCGACGGGTACGTTGACAATGCTCATAAGCTTCTCCACTTAAAATCGTGATCAAATTGATACAGAAAGAAAAGAAAGACACTGTTACATATTAATAACTTGGCAGCACTAAATTTTGAAAAAAAAAACCGTTTTTTCATGATGGGGGCATTCGAATAGTGGCAGTGCAACGAATTAGATGTGTGAATTTGAATTAATTAAAGTGTTATTAATGAATTGAGTCTGTGTATTATATTAAATAAATATGTTGTGGTGTACTACATACACCAGAGATAAAACACAATAGACACACTGGTGGTATTAATACTATGCTATGTGTGAGGAAATACCACAGTAATGCAACGCGAGAAACAAGGTACATTGCTCGATATCTACAGAACGGAGCACCATTCTTTCTAAGTAGTAAGTTTAAGAACTATATTTTTCAATTGCTATTTGTCAACTGCGTGTGTTACCACCCAAGGTATTGACAATATCATGGTATCAATGCCATGGTATTTCCACTACCAGTATGTCAAAGTATTAGGTGTAAGTAATTTAGGTCAATTTTATTGACCTTTTCTTTGCTATAAAATGGTTAGTTAGTATAGTTAGTTTTATGCCGAAAAACAAATATCAGAGTTTAGAGATAAGCTTAGAGTGACCGATAAGGGCCAATAAGTTAGATTAAGGAAACATGCTAATAATATTTTAGATTTTTCTTGGTATTTTAGAGCTTGAAATAAAAATTATTATTCTGGAAAAAAACTTGAATCTGTCCCCACACCGTAGGTATAGACAAATATTACCGCTATTCGAGAATACGATAAATAAGACCAGACACAACCATTATTTTTTGGTTCAACAGCCTCGTTAAGACCTTGGGCCTGGTCTTTTACATTACCAATTGTGATCGCGGGTTTCCTTTTTTTTATACACTTTTTTCAGGTGCATTCCTATTTTAATTGTCATGAACATAGCATACCGGTAGGCATTGTTCGGGAGTAGGAGATTGGGGCAAGTTTCACTTACGGATCTCTCAATGATTTTCCTCCGTTACATCAGCTGTATTAGGCGAGTTCCACTTACGGATCTTTACTATATCTCTCAGATATCCGTAAATCGAACACGACTCCTTACGATCCGTAAGTTGAACATACCTATAGCGCATTCATAAATATTTTGAGACTTTATTTTATGCTATGTATAAAAGATAGGCTAAGAAGATGGATCCAATTTGATGAATAACCACCTTTTTTCGAGTGATGAATAGTATTTAATTTACGGATTTTTCGGAGAACTCGGAGATTTCCGTAAGTAAAACATGTCTGATATATTTGTTAGAACGCATTCAATACAGACGTTTTTGGCAAGCAGAAATGAATTCCGCTTAATAAATCCAGTCAAGGGGATCCTTTAATCTCCTACCACTGATTTGAGATAACAAGCAGGGCTCTCATTCCGGAAAATGTTTATCGTTTGACGATAACATTTCGACGATACATCTTGCATCACGTAAGGTCAATAGTCGTTTTTGCTGTCGGTGATATCACTTTATTTGCTTCACTTAAAATAATAATCGTCAAATCTGAAATCATAGACGATTATTGGGCGATTGCTCATGAAATCTCGACTACTGTCTGAGTGATAATCGTTTTTAAATTTACTGAGGGTCAGGACAATAACTTGGACTTAGGATTATGTATTGGTGACCGTTGTTTAGTGATCATGTGTTTTGCTATTGAGAGAAAAGTTGTGCTATTAATTTAAGCTAAAATCCATTAAACCATAATTCACAAAAATGATAATAAAAATCAAAAACAAGGATAGGGGATACCAGAGTGCCTTGCGTGATTTGCCAAGGAAAAATCCATCTCAAGTCTATTTTCTCTGCTGTCTGAATAGAAAAGAGGTTTTTTGTTTTTTGTCTAATAAATTATATATATTAATACTTTAATTTTTTTTCTTTTTTTATTTTATCTCACCGTACAATAAATCAATAATAATAAATGATTCTCATTTACAGCAAGGACATCATGCAGTTTGTGCGACCTTGTGTAACAATTTTAATAATAGCAATAATAATAAACATGCTTTGTGATGACATAAATAACATAACTGTTTATTATATTCTTTTATTTATGTAATACAAACATTATTTACTCTCTAAAAATCTTCTATACACTGAATGCATTTGTTTTTTGTTTGCTTTGTATATGATTTTTATTTATTTATTTATATACTATTATTTCGTTATAGAAATATAAAGTTTTTGTTTTTAATATTGTAACAGTTAATCTGTGTGTTTTTTTTAACTTATTTTACTTACGTTTGGGAATGTGTATGTTTTGTTCGACTGGTTTCTTTTATGCATATATTTGTCATCATTTGTTTTGCGATTTTATAGTTATGTTTATTCAATTGCACTCTAGTATCCTGTGTCATTGTAATGATTTTTTTTTTAAATTTTACATTATTTTTTTTTCTTTTACAAAATTCTATTGATTTAATGACCTTAAGAGTAGCATCATAGATTTATTATTTTATTTGTTTTGTATACATTTGGTTTATTTATTTTATATTTCAATTTCTATTTTATTTTCAATTTTATTTTTTTTGCATGTGTATGATTTGGTTTGTATTGTTTTAGATTTATTTATTTTTGATATAGTATATATGAATTTCATGTGCTAATATTGATTGAAATTTAACGTATAAATATAATAATCAAAAAATACAACAAATATTTTCACTAATAAAATCAAAAACAAAAATATAGGAAATTCGTTTTCGCCGCGTTGATGTATAACAATTTAGAATTACTATAAGTTTTCATTCTTTGTTTTTTACTTGACTTTTATTAAATGGGATCTACAATTTACACTTTTTTCCTATAAATATATCAAAAAATTGGGTGAATTCATATAAATACATGGGTTACATTTAAAACGAGTGGTGGGTGCACGACTGGGTCGTACGCAACTTTCTCTTTCACAGCAAGTTGGGCGTTAGATCTAATCATAAGCATTTTGATTATTGATGCTAAAATGATATAAATAATGTCGAAATGTATTTATACGAATTTTGACTCCAAAATTTGAAGGAATCGATGTCAATGTGAAAAATAATGATTTTCCGTTTTTGGCCAAAACTGAAAATTCCGTTTGGTAATAGTTGGGCTAAAACTAATTATGTGGAATTGCTTCAAGCTGTAATAGTAGTATATGTATTAAATTTCATTCAATTTGACACAATAGTTTGCGAGATATAAACAATTTTCTTTATATGGCCTGAATGACAAAATCCGTTATATGGATTTTCTCGAAAAAACTGGGTATGCAGTTTTGTTGGAACTAATATGGTTGTAGTATATATAAAGTTTAATCAAAATCGTTAGAGCCGTTTTCGAGAAAATTGAGGTTATGTGTAATTTTTATATGGCAGGTACCAGTTTTAACATGGCTAAAAGCAAACAAAAACGAGTGGTGGGTGCACGACTGGGTCGTACGCAACTTTCTCTTTCACAGCGAGTTTGAGTTAGGAGTTAGATCATATAGTACGCATTTTTATTATTAATGCTTAAAATAATATATATAATGTCGAAATGTGATTATACCAACGTTTACTCCGAAATTTCAAGGAATCGGTGTCTATGTGAAAAATAATTATTTTTCGTTTTGGCCAAAACTGAAAATTCCGTTAAGTGATATTTGGGCTAAAACTAATTATGTGGAATTGTTTAAAACTATAAAAGTAGTATATATATTAAATTTCATTCAATTTGACTTAGTAGTTTGCGAGAAATTAACAATTTTCTTTATATGGCCTGAATGACAATATCCGTTATATGGATTTTCTCGAAAAAACTGGGTATGCAGTTTTGTTGGAACTAATATGCTTATAGTATGTATAAAGTTTAATCAAAATCGTTAGAGCAGTTTTCAAGAAAATTGAGGTTATGTGTAATTTTTATATGGGAGGTACCGTTATTAACATGGCTAAAAGCAAACAAAAAAAATGGCCTAGAATTATGACTAAAACAAGCTTGGATACGAAGTTTGAAGAAAATCGGTCTAGCCGTTTAGGCTGGGGAGACCATTACGGACAGACGGACCGACGGACCGACGGACGGAATTCCAAAAACCACTTTTTTAGGCTCCGCTATCATCGTAATGTTAGAATCAATCAAAATCTCGAGGTCGAAAATTTTCACGAAAACAATATCTTTCTCTTTGTAAGAGAAAGTTAAAAAAATGGCCTAGAATTATGACCAAAACAAGCTTGGATGCGAAGTTTGTTTGAAGGCTGGGGAGACCGTCACGGACAGACGGACCGACGGACGGAATTCCAAAAACCACTTTTTTAGGCTCCGCTATCATCGTAATGTTAGAATCAATCAAAATCTCGAGGTCGAAAATTTTCACGAAAGCAATATCTTTCTCTTTGTAAGAGAAAGTTAAAAAATAGAAATATTTTATTATTTTAATAATATTTTTATATGAAATGATTAGTAGGAATACTTGCTTCATTGAACTTTGTGAACGATGTTGTCATAAAGATTTTTACTAAATTCAAAAACATATACGTAACGAACTTCGATTGTACTTACGCAGATTTTTGACGATTATGAACACACAAATAATCAAAAAACAAATTGTTTTCCACGAAACAATTTCTCTGTTCGACTTGATTTAATTAACACAAAAGCCACAATCTGCCATAGCTAATGTTAGCTTAGGCTAGACTTGTTAAGTAGCAATCATGATTCGAATTGTGTAAGGTACCACATTGTCATGTAACTTCTTTTACATTATTGTTTAGAGGATAAATTTACCGCTGCTGTACCAAACAAAATATACTTACTTACATAGTTAAGCAAAGCTACATTCTGGAATGGGCCTCAAACAACATGCCTCTCCATGCGTAACATGCGTACTTTCAAACGATAATCGTTGACGATAGTGAAGGACAATTTCTGAGTAGCTGCCGTGTATATAAAATAATATAAAAGTTACACGCTACGAACATAGAAAGTCTCGATAATCGTTTTAAAAGTTACGGGATTAGTTCCCTGGTTCCTAGCTTATTTGTGCGCACCACTTAAGGCGAGGTATTTCTTTATTTCTGGCTGGGAATCGAAGACTCTGCGAGCCGGAGTATTTGTGTCATTTCGCTCCACATGTCCTTGCCATCTAAACGTCAAATGCGTGCTGGTTTGTATGCCCTGTCCCATAGGAGTATATTAGTTTTAATAACGGGTGATCCAAGTAGAGATACTTTTTTCAATAGCCTTTTTGACAGATCACGTGTGAGTCGTGTCATGCGGTCATGTTATTTTTGTTTAGTATTGTTTGGCATTTCATAATGGAAAGACTTACGCGTGAACAACGTTTACAAATTGTTCAACTTTATTATGAAAATTCACGTTCTGTGAGGAATGTGTTTCGTGCACTTCGCTCAACTTATGGTCAACATAATCGGCCTACTGAGCGTACTATTCGCAACACCATCACCCATTTCACGTCCAGCACGCTGTGAAGAAAATATAGCGGCCGTAGCTGAGAGTGTACACGAAGACCGTGGAGAGTCGATTCGGCGCCGTTCGCAGCAACTCGGACCATGATAACCGACTATTTGATGCCTGAAATTGAAGCTCGTGATCTCGGCGACATTTGGTTTCAGCAAGACGGCGCCACTTCCCACACATCGCATCAATCAATGGACTTATTGAGAGAACATTTCGGTGAGCACATAATTTCACGTTTTGGGCAGGTCGATTGGCCACCAAGATCGTGTGATATCACACCGTTAGACTTTTTCCTGTGGGGATATGTAAAGTCAAAAGCTTATGCCGACAAACCCGCTTCGATTCAGGCCTTGGAGGAAAACATCACGTGTGTCATTCGCCAGTTACCAGTCGAAATGCTCGAACGAGTGATCGAAAATTGGACTCAACGGATGGACCATCTGCGACGTAGCAACGGCCAACATTTGATAGACATAATCTTCAAAAAATAAATGCCAAAGAATGTTCTTTCAAATGATAATAAACATTCTCCATTAAATTTGAATTTTCTGTGGTTTTTTCTTTAAAAAAGTAGGGAACCTCGAAATGGATCACCCTTTATATAGTTTGTAGCATAGAGAAATAAATTAGCTAGATATATTACTTAAAGTATATGTATACCCATGTCTATCTGTCCTTCCGTTTGTCTTTGGGTCACTGATTTTTAGGCCTAACATTTTTAGCTAAGATAAAGACATTTGGTACAATGTGATCCTTGTCCGTGCTGTTCGAACAAGTGCAAAAATTTTCAAAATCCCTTTACTGCCACGCCAACTTTTAAGAAAAATACTTTTTTTTTGAAAAAGTGTCGGAACAAGATATTTAGACAATCATAATATACCATATTAGGTTTTTTGCCATGATGCCCAAAGATGCGGAATGGGATAGGGTATTCCACGATTCGCACAGCGGTTTTTTACATTCTCATAAGTTTTTTTTTTCACTAAATTGCCTTTTTAGCCCAAAGAAATTATTAGTTTTATGCCTGACGACTCATCGTACTCATGTGTAAGCGTAAATTTGAATAAATTTGGATGTAACACTTCGGAAGACCGTTCGCGTCCTGACAAAGTTGTAAAAAGATGAAAATACCTTTCAAAACAAGCGAGTTTTCACTTTTAGATACCAACTAAAATCTCAATCCCAGAGAGACAAAATTACCAAAAAGTACGGGAACGCGTTTAATTAAAGAAAACGGTAAAATTATATTCTTGTATGCCTTTTAAAGAACAAATGACATAAAATACCTTTCAAAAGCGAGTTTTCACTTTTAGATACCAACTGACAGTTTACTGATTTTTACCAACAGAAATTTCTGCAGTCAATTTTTTTTTTTACAGATTTTTATGGTGGGGTAGTTTTTTGCTCTCTCGTGAGCTCTCTATTTTATTTATTTTTCCGTACGGGAACGGCAATAAGTAAAAATCAGTAAGAATCAGTAAATATTATTTTGTACGGGAACGTAAAAATAATGTTCGAGGGTTCTATAATTATTTTTTTTGTGCAAAACACTATAGTGGAGGGATCATTTTTGTTTGTCGACCTTCCATTATATTTCAAAATGCTTTTCATTAAAATGAGTGCCGCTCGATATGGGAGTTGATCTGTATCAAAATCAACAACGTAGAAATGTCCACTTCTTTGTTTGTTTAACAATGTGAGTAGTGCGTTACTATGCTTTATTTAATATTTGTTTTATAAATCATAATGAAAAATGACAAAATGATTTTTGGCAACAGACTACAGCAATGAGGACACGATCGCACAGATTTGGATCCTTACTCACAAATCGCCTGAATATCTCTTTTGGACAGTACGTGACAAGTTACCAGCTAGGTTCCACGTTTCACTTTCACTCGAAATGAAATTAAAATCGTTCTAAAGTGAACTTTTGGGTTCCACATTTCACTTTTACCGATTTCAATTTCACATTGTTCGAAGTTTAAAAAAATGAATTTCCATGTTCCAGAATTCGGTTTTATCGTTTTGTGTGTGATTTCAATTCGATCATTTTAGTAACGGTGAAATTGTTGGGATGAGCTGACGTGATTGAAAATGTAAGTGAATAATATCTGAGTGTAGTAATGTTTTTTTAGATTTTGAATAGATATACTAAACGATAGTGTATTTTACCAATGGTAAACACAAAAATAATTCCCAGGAGGCAAAATTTATTGAATTTATGGAGAGGCATAAAGATCTTGTCAGAGGGTTCATGAAAGGAGATTCAGTCGCAGCGGACGCTTTGTTTTTGAAAAGATACTCGGCCCTATCGAGATATCCGTTGGAGCGGAAAATTCTCCGATTTCGTACGATTCGGAGGATTTTTGCTTCGAGGTATTCCTCCGAAGAGCTGTTCGGAATATTTCTCCGACACTTTGTAACGCACCCCGGCGAATTGCGTTGAGGTGCATTTTTCATGCGATTTTTGACAACTCAGTGCCATTCTTTCTCCGATTTCCTCCGACACAAATTCTTTGCGGAATTTGTTTACGAATTGTAGTGAAGTGAACCCGCCGCATTTGGGAAGATTTTTTTTCCGATGACACATACCTCGAATGGAATTTTAACCTCCGACCAAGTATGCGTTGCGGAAAATTGTCCGCTCCGACGGATACCTCGATAGGGCTGACAATTTTTGGATCCTACTCACAATCAGTGCATTAACTGAGAAGTATTCTTTCCTGCCTTCGATGTCGATGACCCCAGGAATAAGAAATTCGTCAATGAAATGTTGTTTTGATTTCCGTTTTTCTTCATCCGACATGAAATGTTTGACCATCTTGGACAAATTTTGTTCTCCAAAACATTGAGAACTCTTCAATATCTTTGATACAGTGCAACGGCCCTTTTCCAATTGATCTCAGAAAGCTTCTTTCGGTAAGGAAACGCAAAACTGAGGCGAACTGCAACACAAAAAATCTATGATTGTTTTAGGTGTGGCGTAAAAGTTATTAACTCTATAATATGACATACATCTAAATGAAATAAAAATTTTTAATTTTCATTTGAAATTAATTTGTTTCAGTTACGCAGCATCTGCAATTTCTAAAGGATTAGAAAGGGGTCTTATCTTACACCTTTTTATTTTTCCTCTGCGTACTATTGTTTTTCAACTTGCAACACCGCAGCAATATAAATAGCACTGAATATTTCATAATTTATTATTTATTTTATAAAAATTAAGCAAAATTTGTAAACAAACAAATTTATCAAAATAAAAATAAATTTGCAATGTCCCATATGACGGATAGTATCAGCTATCTTTAATTTCACCGAGTGATTTCGAAAACTTTTCGAAATTATGAAATCGGTCGGAATCTGTAACACCAAAAACAAATTCACTCGATTTACAAAAGTAATTTCACTTTCATTTCGCTCGATTTCTGGTACCTAGCTGGTACAACTTTCACACAAATATTTTTTTGACAAGTTGCTAGTCTTTGCGACCATTTGCAAATGCATTGCAATCGTTTGATATCTGTAAACTGGCTGACCCTGTGCTTTGTTTTTATGCATTCCCGGATCTACCTTATCATTATGCAATTAATAGTCGGAACGATAATTACTACGTTGCATAAAATAAACCATATTTGTAATGCACCCGGCCTGCGTTCAAGAAATCAATAAAAAAAAACGTCATCGAAGCCACAATTATGAAAGGGAAATACAAAGGCGAAGACGTTTTGATTTCACGCATCCCTTTGATTCCGAATGGTATGCCATTCGAATTTAAACGGTTATTGCGATAAATAAATCGCAAGGTCAGTTTTTAAGTGTTTGTGACATCAATCTTGAAAATACATGATATTCACATGGCCAATTATATGTCTCCTGTTCACGTGTTGGAAAACCATCAACATTTTTCATTTACGCACCAGGAATTTTGTGTATCAAAAAGAATTACTTCAAAACAACATGTTTTAAAGCGAAGGTAGCTTTTTTACGGAGGTTGGTGGGTCACGTATAAAACTTATTTTTAAAAAAGATGGGGAGTGAAACGAAAAATGGAAAATCGTGACCGTCACCGTACCGTTAACTTCTTCCTCCATGAATATGGGGAGTGAACCGAGAAAAAGTGAAATCGTGACCGTCACCGTACCAGTTAACTATGGTAGTGCACTATGGAAACTTATTCAAAACACGAAAACGCTATGAGTTTGGTATTCCTTCCATAGAATGGCATTCCTTGTGTTTCGTCGAAAGAAATAAACGGCCACAGTGGGCCGACTTTTTAAAACCTGCTGCAAAAATTATATTTACTGGATTAGGATGATACAGGTATTCAAAGATAAAAATACAAATACAAATTTTTGGCGCAACAGGCTCGTTAGTACCCAGGGCCTAGCTTTCTCACAACCATTCATGTGTGCGTGTGTACTTCTTGCACGATGGCGGGACCTCCTGTTTTATGCCGACTCCGAACGGCTAAGTTGAGATAAGCTATTCTTGACAATTGATACTACTCGGATGATTTGTCAGATCATCACGAGAGGAGGGCCAGTGAAAAATCATTTAGGTGTTGCTACGGCTGGGAATCGAACCCAGACCTCCTGCGCGGCAGTTCATCGCACTAACCATCGCGCCACTGAGCCCCTCAAAGTCAGATGCCTTATTTATTTATTTGAATAAAAACATTCTTTCAGTTGATATTTTCTTTTTTCATACCAACATTTTTGAAATTCTTTGAAAAAGCTTTGTGTGTTTTGGTTTTGAAACACCCTATGTACCAATTTTTTAAAACTCACGAAATGGATAGCTGTGGGTTTCAAATTTATTTTAATAATATATATCAAAATATATAAACTCGTTCAATAATTTTAATTTTGCAACCAAAAATGGGAAGGAGCCCACTGTGTATTGTGACAACTAACGTCATCTGAATGCGATTACTTCAAATATTAAATATCAGATTGAGTTTGGATCGTTTAAATTGCTTTGCTTAATTCTCAACAAAATACCCCTATTGATAAGAATTGTAACAGAAATTATAATTTGGGTCTTCAAAATGTAATATCCCTAGGGTTTTGCTGCGGATAAAATATGTATAGGAGATTTTTTCCGCACGTTTTTGATGATGCAATGAATACGGGTAAGTGAACAGTTCCGTTTGCGAATCCTAAGATGACGAATGGAACATTTTCGGGGAATATTTATTCCGACGGATTCTGTGATAGGTGTGAATAATGATGATCTCTGTAGATTGTCTTACACAATATGAGTTGATAATCAATCGACGATCGCAATATGGGCCTAAGGTTGTACTTTTTAACATGTTATCAATGTTATACTACGTTCTCACTGGAGTTCAATTGTGATCATTTTAAAATACATCTAAAAGATGTCTTCAATAAGTTTGCGCATCACGTTTAACAGCTGGCTTTATTCCCGAATTTGCTGTGACAGTTGACATTTATATTGCAAAGAAACAAAATAAAAATCCTAATAATTACAAATCGTTAAAAATGGATTTAAATAAAATGAATTGAGGTAAACCAAGTCGGATTCATTGTCTTAAAACAGTGATTCTCAAATTGATAAAAAAGGGCTAAATGTATGGCAAATTATATCAATTTTAAAATTCGTCTGCCAATACAGAGAAAGCTGAATATTCAAAGACTTCGGTTGCAGTTTTATATGTTACTGACATTAAAATGTAATACTCCTAGAAGATTCTGAACGTAGGTTCGTACATAATTATTAGCCACAAAAACAGAGCAACAAATTAACCATCAATTGTTGTATAATTTGCAGATTCGAGAAAGTCCATTTTGTGTCGTCGCTTGAATAAAAACTGTCATATGTACGCAATTCATAAATTTTCAGAAAAGCTATTTGAAGTTGTTCACTACAATGGATGTTTCCTTAAATGTCAAACGAAATTTACACACTCACGCTGTCAGTTAAAAAGCTATAGATATGACGGTTTCATAGAAAATTTGTTTTTTTGTCAATCGGTCTGTATACCAAACTAAAAATCATAAAATTTTGACTTATGTCAGTTTGCCTTTTAAGCGACGATATGTGATGGCATTACCACATTAATAATTTGTATGGGAAATTTATTAAAATTCGATCGCATTTGCAAATTTACTACCGAAATGAGCGTATTTGATCAGTAATAACGTATTATTACAGTTAGTTACAGCAAGTGTAATAGCGGCGGATTAAGGCGGTGGGTTATTATCTGCCTCTTCAAGATTATAACGATAAATCATATAAAAATCATATGAAAAAATAAAACAAAACAAATTTAAGATTTCCAACAATTATAAATAAATATATATTAATTATTCAAACGAAAACATACATAATACATAGATATACATATGTATTCATATATTAAATAGAATTTAAATTAATTTATAAAAAAAAGATAAAAATATATATATTAATGTAAAAAAAACTCAAATAAGTGTGTTCACTCTGTGATAATATTTTTGGATAATTCTCGTTATTTTTTTTGTTTGTTTGTTTTCATAAACTTCATTAAATTTATGTTCAATTTCTTCATATAAAAAAGATATGTAATATCCCACCCAGATTATACAGCTAAAAAACAAAAACAATAGAAGAATCGAAACAATTTGGTCAATTTGTTTTTGAATATAATATTTGTATGTATTATATAGTTTGTCTAGTAATTGTTTGTTTTTGAATAATTTTGATTTATATTTCATTTGCTCTTCGTTTGGTTCTGGTATAGTTTTGTGTTTTTTTTCTTTTTGTTAATTTTAGTAGATTTTTGTTTGTTTGTTTTGCATTACTTTAGAATTTACCCTAAACACTTTTAATCTTAATTCTTATTTCATAAGAAAGTAACGTAATAAGTAAATAATCATGGGAACAGAAAAATTGTAATCGTAGTAATACAAAAAGAGAAACTGGTAAAATTATAAACAACTTAATTACTACTCCTTGTGACATTATCGTGCTTATTTGGCATCTTTAGCAAACGTTTTGTGCGGAACTCGTATGCTCGTCGGCAGAACATTACCAGCTCGGGATTAGTGTTCTCTGGTACTGATCGTGGATTGTAGAAATTGGGCCGTTTCGGTACAATCGATACGTCTTCGATGTCCTCCTCGGCGGCGCGTAATCTGCGACGATATCTGAATTGAATGAATGTGTGATTAGTTACTTTCATTGAAGTTGATTTGAGTTATTAGCCTTACCTGCAATATTCTCTAAACACTAAGACATAGCACTTGTCCTCTATGCAGGCCACTGAGTTGTGATCACGATGGCGGGATGCGTAAACCTCATCAGGACAGTCGTTTAGTTGACGACCCTGTTCTGTGTGTTCCGGTCTGTAGTACCATAACAGCGACATCATCATTTCACCTAAGGAAATAGATGGGTTTTGTAAAAATTATTTAAAATTTATTCCCAGATATGGTTGTGATTGGAAATTTACCATCTTCGGGATTCTCCCATAAGTAGGCAACTTTAGCAACATATGGCAATTCATCAACTTCGTTGGCTTTTAGCAGCACACAATCTCTCGGCCGAATTATGTCTCCTTCCGAGTGCCGCATAGCAGGATAACAAGTTCGTATAACGTGTGGATCATCACTCTGTGGGGTAGAAAAAAGAAGGATATTAACATTGGCATCCGATGAAGCTGAAAAAATACAAAAAGAGGTTTCAGAAAAACCCTATATAATGATAAAGGTTAACATTTGGTATTTTTGTGGAGCTGTTTCTTTGGCATACGAAGATAATTGAGTTATAAGGCCCAGATGAGAGCTGCCCTTGAGCTCTATAGGCAGAGTAGGGAAGAACACCGGCTTTTCAGAAAGAGCAAGAAAAGAGCGCGATCGAGTATGTAGAGAGGTGTCACACCAGGAAAGATGTCTGCAAGTCTTACCAAAGTGTAAAACGTCCAGCCATGGATATAAGGTGCGACCAGAATCCTGTCGAGATGAACAAGGAGAGATCGTAGTTGAGACAAATTCGATGCTGAAAATTCGGAAGAACCACTCCTGCAGACTGTTAATCGGCGGTGACGAAGAATCTTTCGCTGTCAGGCTGAACGGTTCATTCAATATTGGCGACGACAGCGAAATCCGCTAACCACCCGACCTACGAAAAGTGATGATAGTAATATCCAAACTTAAGCTTAACAAAGCTGCTGGAAATGAGGCCTTCTTGTTGAGCGTTATAAAGACGGTGGAGATGATTTGGTAAGCAACATTCACCAACTCATTAGCAAAATTTGGTCGAATGAAAGTATATCTGAGGAATGGAACCTCAGCATCGTTTGCCTGATCCACATAAAAGGCCCTCTGAACCAAATACTCCCCAAGACCACATACAAGATACTATCTGCCGTAAAATGTGATCACATGAAACCGTTTACCAACAAACTGATCGGCCCTTGTCAGAGTGGTTTTAGGCCAGGAAAATCCAATGAATTGATCCAAAAAGCCTAAATCGATACCCAACACCCATTCATCGATTTTAATTAAAGCCGCACAGGACAGCTTTTAAAGAAACGACCTAAACTGAGCCATGTCTAGTTTCATTGACATCTCGTCAGAAATTAAATGAAGAATTACTCTTGCCACTGTTTCATTGGGCTAAAGAGGCAATTTAGTAGTAAAGCCCTCGCTCGAACTAATAAGGAGATCCTATACGAGACCCTGATCATCCCGGTCCTGTTCTACAGCGCTGAAGCATAGCGGATGAAAAAATCCTTGCTCGTTTTGAGAGACAAATTCTTAGCGTTGACGGGCTATAGAGACGAAGATTCATATATAAAACCTGTACAGCGACATACCTCTATCCAAACACCAATACTCCGTCTCGCAGTCTTCGAGGAAGACCTCGCCTTTAGTGGCGCGCACAAGTAGAAACTGTACTCTACTAACTTGAAGTGCGCAATTGGAGGCAGTTAGCTAAATACCAGGGTAATAGCAGAGGCATGTTGGTTGAGACCCAGATTAATTGTGGAATATAGCTCCACTTAAGTAATTATGTACAGAAGTCTGTCCCCATTTGATATGCCGTCGGACAGCTAAAATTTAGAGTCATGCGATTGTAAAACCAATTTTTTTAAGAATTGCGTTCCGTAGTCGCTAGTTCTTAGTAGAGTACCATGTCGTTTTGATTTTATTCATCGATAAATGTTTCCACCAAGGTTCTGCGTCCTTTTAAGACGAATTCAAGAGGCTGAGTTGATATAGGCTTTTCTGGACATATGACACTACTTTCCTCAGATCATTGGGTGTCAAATTAACGCCGTGTCATTGCAAGGTAAAGGAGCAAGGATTGGCATGTAGAATGTACAAATAGGGATCGTGTTGCCGAATAAGATAATAAACAAAAGATATACTGCTATCCTGTAATGATTATAAATTCATGAATATATGTCTCCTAGTAGATTATTTCATCGTCTGCTTCTGCTATATAGCAAAAGTTCTACCACTATTCAGCAAAGTCCTTGGTTCGAATGACGAGCTTTAGGCGAATTAAAGAGAGATTGGGAAAACTGCAAGCGAATGGAATACCGGCAGATTAAGGAATGATGTTCGAAAGTGTTTCCAAGAAGTTTAGCTTCAAAGCCATGAAGATACAAGACCCGAACCGAATTAAACGATTGCCCCTATTTTGAAGCAACGTCAATTACCCCAAAAGAGTACGAATTCATAGCTTGGGCTGTGTATTGCATTTGCATATCGGCAACCATCCTATCATGTCGCTACTTACAGAACTTTCGCTAACCACAATTAAACACTGACTTGGATGTTGAACACAGTACAGTTTCGGCAACATTTTCTTTATCAAGATCATGCAAGGCATTTCTTTTGGGTAGCTCAATAAAACAGAATCCAAGTAGTATTACGGTTATCTCAAGATTGACCCCTCTCAACCAATATCATTAGTTCAATGATTGTACTTACATTTAGAAAAACAGCACCCTGGAATGGCTCACCCTCCCAACGCCAGCCGTTATTCCATTTCGGCACCACATCAGGTCTCGTAGGCTGAATAGTTTCATCGACCTCAATCGAAATGGAATGTTTATGCTTTTGTCGCTTTCGACAGCCGAATTTCGAGCGTGACCGTATCCTCTTGATAGGTCCGTGGTGTCGGAACCTTGGTATTGCCGGTCGCAGGAACACAAATTCGGAAGGCGATGCGGGTGCTTGTGCGAATTCTGATAGATCAACTACATTTGAGCTTAGGGCTGTGCAATCCATTGCAGCTTCAGTTGTGCTCTCTAAACTTGTTGTGCTCGAAGTTTTCGAACAATCATTGTTATTCGCCTCGGACGAATTATTGTTGTTCGCTGTTGCGTCATCTGGTGCTAGACGTTTCTGGTCGACAAATTCACAGTCGGGCGAAACGGGAGAAACCAAAGAGATGGCGGACGATTCTTCATGCACCGTAGATGTGTTTGCTTTCGTTTTACTGCTCTTTCGCATGCCACTGGATGTTGTGCATTTGGATTTCTTGTGTGCTCTGCACTTTTCCACTACCGATGTAGAGCTTCTGTTGGCTTTGGTTGAGGTAGATGACGACGTTGTTCGCTCTGCTTTGAGCAGGGATGCTGATGGTTTCTTAGTCTCAGACTTGGAACGCACTTCGGCTGTCTTGGATTTTCTCACCTTACGTCCAGTTGCGGGACACAATGTTGTGCAACGTGATTCTGGCTCGGAGAAGTACCCTCTCGCAACCAAATCCGATGGCGACTGCAGCGATTGGTTACTGCTGAGCATCAGTGCTTGTTGCAGTTTTTCTCGCCGCGCTGCTTGTCGCTTTGCTAATCGGTTAGCTGCGGCAGCGAGCCTTCGCTTTTCTTTGATCTCCTGTTTTCTCCGCTCTAACGCGGCCAATTTCTTTTTACGCTGTCGCAGGCACCTCTTCTGTTGATCGGTGAGTACAAGTTGACGTTTTCGAACACCGCTGCTCTTTGAGGATTTGTCGAATTTGCCGAAGCGGTTACGTTTTTGGATCTTACGACTGAGGCACAGGTAGGATTTGGGTTCAGCTTGCTTGATGAGGCTCTTGTAGCTATTGGGTGGCGACTTCTTGCACTGATTTTTGTGAAATTCCAGAATTTTTATGCGTTGTTTGGGTCCATCCGCCGCGGGACTAGTAATCTCGACATCGTCATCGTCTGGCTCTGGACTACTTAGGGATGTTTTTGACTCTTCGATTAGTTCTAGCTCCGTCTTTATTTTATTCAGCTGTTCCTTGTCATCCTCGCTAGAAGGCAACACTATTGACAAGTCTTCATCTTTCTCGGTTTTGATTTGCTCGGCTTTTATTTTGGTTTTTAACATTAACTCCACGTTGGAATCGCAGTGAGCACTGGTGTTGCTGGAATTATGGTGACTAGGAGAGTGGTGTTGGTGTGCAGGGGCGGGCTGGTGTTGGATTGGTTGCACTAGCGGTTGCATTTGTTGTAATCGCACGGGATTATGTATCGCTGCTGCTCCAGCATATACCATTTCTCGAGCCATTGATTTGCCTATTCGGGCTTTCCTTGTCACCACTAATGGGACCGGTGCCAGCATCGTAGGCGAAGACACTGATATTGTCAAATCGAAAGCTTCTACAGTGCCATTGCCTGTCGTCGTTTTGTCCGACCCTTTCTCCTGTGCCACTACTCCTTCTGCGTGCTTTTCATAGCTGAGAGGCGGTGTTGGCGGTGGAATGGCATCCTCTTCATACTGACTGCTCTTGGAATCCACATCGATATCTTCGGACTTGAGTTCCGACTTCATTGGTTTTAATAGTTCAATTTCATCGCACGGCTGCACATGGTGATGATGCAAATGGGGATGATGATGCGGATGATGTAAAAAGTGATGAGCGCTAGCAGCATCTACTCCATCCGTCACCATTAATTGCGATTGCTGCTGGTGAATTGTGTTGCTGTTATTATTTGTAACTGGGCCTCTACTGATATTCAACTGTTGTTGCTGATTGCTACTGCTGTTAGCGTTCACAGTTCCACTACTGGTAAGGATAGCGGGCACTGGCAGCATATTGTTGCTGTTGTTCATCGAACTCGGAGTCACACTCGGTTTGCTCATTGCATTGTTGGCTGGAGTGGCTATATTCGTTGAAGCGGCTGGTGCCATCGCTGCTGCTGTTGCTGTTGTAACTGTAGGAGGATTGCTGCTGGCAGTTATTGGTGCTGCTATATTGTTGCTGGTGTTGTTGTTGCTGCTGCTGCTGCTGTTGTTGTTGCTGCCGCTGCTGCTGTTGCTACCAATATGAGGCCCAGTATGGACGTTTTTTGGACACGACTGTTGCATTGGACATGGACATTGTGGTGGATAATCTAAAATGAGATACAAGATCAAGGATTACTTATGGAAGTTCTTTATATGGGAATGTCATTTTATGTTAATATTCGGGTGAACTTGCAAACGAAAATGAGATAACAGATAAGATTTTTGTTTTGTTATCCTCCCTCACCAAAGAAGTTCCGAGCCACAAACGGCGGAGGCGACCACAAGAGCACAAAACATCTAGCACCAAACAAGTTTCTGCTGACGAAATAGTACAGTAAATGTCAAAACATATAAGCAAAGGCCATAAACACACTAAATGCTTAACATGTTAATACTTTTGCTATTAAATTCTTTAAAAATAGAAACCGTATGCACACGATATGAGTTTAGTTGGTATTAAACCGGTTTTGAGTGTGAGGGGACTGAGATATGCAGAGAAAAATAGTTGAAATTCTTCAACCGAGTTTGTGCGATAGGACAAAAGGTTGAAAACCAATACAAATACATTTTTGACCATTTTAGGTCTGAAAATTTTGTTTATGTCATTCGGCTCTCATACGCGTTTTGTGAGCCGAGTAGTCAACATCAATGAAGTTTCATATATATATACACTCACACAAACCTAAGAGCTTGCGAATTGTCAAAAGTGCTCAAGGCAAATGTCAATTTCGAAAGAAATACTTACACAATGAAAAGGGGTTCATGTATATAATTTGTTCTGCCGGCATATTTATCTCGTGTGCACTTGGAGTTCTGTATGAAACCGGTCTTATGCCAGTGTTAAACTCATCTCGTGTGCGGAGGCCCAATTGGTAAAGGTTGTGTTCACGAGGTTATAAGGAAGGTTTGAGACTTTTTATTTTGGATCACATTAAATCTGTGCATATTTTGGAGACCCTTTAATAAAAAAAATTGTCATTGTACGCAAAAGTGTGGTTTAGAAGTTTGAGACCCAGAAACATTCGACTTCAAGAAATCACAGCAATGATTCGTTGGTTCGGTCTTGAAAGAGCAGTTCCCAAATTTTAAAAAAAATGTCAGTTGTTGTTAATGGCGCATTTATTATTTGACAACTAGTAAGTAAGTAGTGGTCCTGAAGTGGTCCAGGTGCGATTTAAATGAATCAAAAATAAACTTTTGACCCATCATCTTTTGACATGTTTGTTCACAGAAAATTACAGAAAAGTAATTCACAATTCTTCCATGATTTGGCATAATTCAATGTTAAGTAATAGTAAGTTCTTTCGGGTTATGTGTAAAGAAAAATTAAAAATGTCGAATCTTCAAGAGAGAATTATCTCATTTCAGTCAAAATGCTGGGCTGTCATTCTTTGACAAGCCGAAATTCTGCGTGAAGTCAACTAAGCTAGATTTTTTCTTCATTTATATTTTTTTGTAATGTTTCACATCCAAGTTTATTCAGGCAGAAGTAAAATAGTGGGAAGCAATAAGAATCCAATGTCAAATTTATACGTTAAGTTTTCTTAAGTTTTGTCGTTTAACTCTGATGATAAGTTATCAATATGACATCGAAAATATCGAAGAGCCAAGAACGGTACTTCAAAGCGGCAAAAAAAGGTAAAATTCAGAGCATCTTAACAGAACTTTGCATTGGCGTTTTAAAAGATAGGATTTGAATGAAAACGGTTAAAATATACATTTATCGAAATGTATGCGGATAACCATACTTTTCCTTACCCATATAGGGGCTGCGGGTGTAGCATTGACCCCCGCCGCCCGGACTGTAGCCCGAATAGTATCCTGGTGGACCCGGATAATGCTCCAAGTGCTGTGTATGTGCCGCGCCTGGTCCTGCTGGTACTAGCTGTGTACCTGCCGGTGGTCCTGATGGTGGAGGTTGCCCACTGGATGGCGGTGACTGCTCGTATAAATCAGATGGTGGTGGTGGTCCCGTTGGCGGTCCTGGTTGATAATACGGCGGATAACGTCTGTACGACGGCGGTGGAGGAGCACTTTGATATACTTTGGCTGGGAAATACGGCTGATAGGGTGGCGAATAGCACATCGCCTCACCCGGATAGGGAGAGTAATAATTAGGCGGATATGCCGACGTGTAGTGCATTTGATGCATTGATCGCGGATATGGTGGTGCCCCTTGGTGAGCGGCTGCTGCAGCTGCTGCTGCCGCTGCGGCGGCTTGTTGATGCAATTGTTGGTGTTGACTATGTTGCTGAGAAGCAACGTTTGCCGATTGATGACTACCTTGCTGTTGCGATGGATAGCGGAATGTTGCCAAGTCACCACCAGTTATGAGGACATCACTGTCTGAGCTCTCCACGGTCGAGGTGGACGATGGTGGTGGTTGTAATTGGCCTTGATCTGGATCAGAATCAAGTGGGGTTGGAATTTGTTTGCTCTTTATGCCGCTTAATGGTACATTTGTCTGTTGCTGTTGAGACGAGGGTGGTCCTGCAGCCACTGCTGGTAGAACGTGCGGTGAAATTAACGGACCAGCCGGTTGGTAATAGCCTGTTGAATAGAGAAACAAAAAGAGAAATGTTATTACGGTGAATTAGAGTTGGGAAGAGTGAAATTCAATTAGGTGGCTCCCTGCTTGGAGATTATGGAGCATATAGACTGACATTTTAGTGGCAATAAATAAATAACATTTATTCGGGTTTTATTGTGGTGTGATATAATGCATGGTCTATGGGATATTGGGTGACGCTTAGGTATCATACTTATATGTAGATGTCATTTAGAGTAAGTACTACTGAATTATGATGCGTTTCAGTTAATACAAATATAGTGATTTTTTTACCTGGTTGTTTATGAACCAAAACGATCATTTTGTGCCACCTGATATATGATTTAAGCTTGAGTTCAGGGTGTTCATTAGTTTGCACTCACTAAAAAATGAAAAAGCCTATAAAATTGATCATTTAGCGCTTATAACAGAGCCGAAACTTCTCAGGAAGACACGTTTAAGAGTTTGAAATGTAAACGGGAATCATGCAACCAATAATTACATATATGGCAATACAATTTGTGGGAAGTCATGAACAGAGTAACCAAATTCAAGCAAATCATAAAACCACGAAGTCTTGGGTGTGTAGGGACGACCATTTTGATGAGAATCGGCTGCCAAATGCGCCTTGAGAATCAGCCGAGCATACAAATTGATCACGAGTCTTTGTAGACATGCATAGATGCTAGGAAACAGAGTAATCATTGATTATATAGACTTTCATCAATCATTTTCAGGCTCTTTTCAGATGTATTAGTTGGATCAATGCCAGACTGTGAAACCTGGACTGGCATATTGTTAGAAAAAAATAGAATAGGCAGATTCAATCTGAAGTCTGAGATATCGAAAGCAGTTCACGAATGGCATTACCACATGATTACCATATTCATTGACATTCTGACCACAGGGATATACCCGAAAAGAGATGGCCTTGGGACTGGGAAGAAATGGATCTTCATCAGATAAAGATCAGTCACTTTTAACGGTCCATCCACTGTTCCCCATCTCAGAAACGCATGAAGTACAGTTCCCTCATTCCATAAAGTGCTTATCGTTTGACGATAACATTTCGACGGTACAACTTGCATCACATGAGATCAAAAGTCGTTTCTTCTGTTGGCGATATCACTTTATTTGCTTTACGTAAAACAATAATCGTCAAATCACAGACGATTATTGAGCGATTGCTCATGAGGTCTCAACTACCGCTTGAGTGACAATCGTTTTTAAATTTAGGGAATCGGAATGAAAGCCAATATCATGCAAGCGTCACTGTCAACCTGTGACACATTATGTGCTTTGGCCAGAATATGAAAAGAACCGAACAAAAAAACACCTACGATATGACAGAACCGTTCTGTATTAGTATAGGTATTGGCAGGAGTATGACACCTCGCATCCGTAGAAGCTTCTGTGACTAAGAGACACATTTACACATTTCTTCTTAGATATCAAAGAACTTTTTAAAATCCCAATACTTTTCTTTACAAGTTTTTGGAAGACATCGAGATGACATGAAATAACACTTAGGTACTAAAGGGTATGACAATGATACCACAAGTAATTTAATGTAGTTTTACTTTGTCCTATCTAGCTTGAACCTAAAAACAGATTTTGTTTGCAGGAAAGTTTTAGAATGATATTTAGAGAGCATTCTATAAATTGTTGGTCCGATATTTTATATTTCTTTGAAATTTGTATGAAACATTTATTTAAAAAAACGCATCCAAAGTGACTTTGTGGTTATTGATTTGGACTAATAATAAGCGCTGGGTCCCTGGTTCAAATACCGAAAGTTGCTGCTCATCTTGCAAAAACCTGACAAACATCCAAAGGTTTATAAAAACTGTTATTAGAAGCTTCTCAAATTTGTTTTTCGGAGGTGGCTTTTTGCCATTCTTTGTGGCAAAAATAAAACTTCGCATATAAAAATTAATAGTAAAACTAGGTTTAAAACCTTTTATTGACCCTTAATGATATTTAATAAGTTCTCCAAAAAAAATCCAAGCACAAGGGACGCAGCTTAATCGACTGGACTTTCTTATTCAATTTATAAATTACAAATCTATCGAAATAAATTCTTTATGTTACAAATTCTGGGTTCGATAACCCTATAAATAAACTAATATATTTAATCTTTGCTATAATTAATTGTTACAATATAAAATACACTGATTAAATAATGAATGCCTCAATAATTTTATTCGTTAAATTGCAATTTAATAAATCATTTTCGATGTCAAATGCAAATGTAATTGCCATTCATTTTCATCCGACATGTTTGGCATAATAATGGCAGCAACAATTCTTGGAAAAACATGGAATTACACTCGGTATTTGTTACTTTTTAATATTCTACGAGTAAGTCTATCTGTCATATGTAATGTATGCATTACAAGACAAACCTTAAACAGCACAGTTTAATTGAAGTCGCTTGAGATTTAATTCAAAGAAAGTAATAAAAACATAATGTCAAAACGAAAAAAATACGTTTTGGCAAACACTAGTCGAAAATAAGACTCCGAACATTGACTAAGTTTTGTTTGTCGTTAAAAGACATTTTATTTGCTTGAATTCTGAAAATATCAAGTACAAGTACAAAAATATCTTCTAATTCTCTTCTGCTTTAATTTATGCTGTTTGTGATTTGACGAATATAGGTCCTTTGGCCATTTATAGGGTGTGAACCTTTTGAAAGGGCTTGAACATCTTTCTTTTCCAAGATGTCAGCGGAAGAATACCCAAGATTTAGTAAACGGTGACGTCTACAGTCCCACTTAGGATGGACAGAGTGAAAACAATCTACGTGAGCTGCCCCGACACATTCGGACAACATGACATCTAGGAACAGAGATAGAGGAGGATAAACCCTAGCGGTAGCGCTCAATTTTAAAGTCGAAACTAATGGCCCCGTCCACTAGAGGTATAAAATATACTAATGGTAGCACTCCAGATTGAGGGTTGGGCCGTCAGGGTAACTTCCTTATCACGTCAAATATGCATAGTTATGAGAGAGACAACGAACCATTATGATTACGAATCTTCTCAAATCAGATCAAGAGTAATTGACTTTAAGCCAGTAAGTTATTGCTGTGATCAACGTCAGAGCAAAGTTCTGCAACATCAGCCTTATGTGTGCCAAATTCCAAAACTCAACGGTCGATAGCCAGTTAAATAAAAGATGAACGAATGTATACTATTGCGTCTACAAATTTTGAAACGATAAGAATAATTTTTGTTAAGTAAGAAAATAGTCCTAATGCCACTTTAGAAATATATGTGGGATATGTAAAGAGTACACCGTCGGTTATCTATGCCCGCCTAATAGATGCCCCTAATGACCA
Source organism: Rhingia campestris (assembly GCA_932526625.1). Taxonomy (NCBI): domain Eukaryota; kingdom Metazoa; phylum Arthropoda; class Insecta; order Diptera; family Syrphidae; genus Rhingia; species Rhingia campestris. Next base: position 66,182,275 of record OW052182.1, read on the forward strand.
AAGACCTAAACCTGAATGGATACAACATTTACTTGCATTAAATAAACAAATCGATGTTCCCAAACAAAGGAACTGATAAACTGAATGTTGTCAGCCCTTTTCCAAAACTTTTCGACCTACACAAACGAACAAGTTCAAATAATTTCCATTTTTTCCTTCAAATAATCGTTACCACTAATTACTACCAATTACTGTTCCCCTTTGTTGCAGCTCTGAATGTTTTCCAATCGATGGACCTGCTGTAGGCTCCATATACAGTGAAAGTCTCTGCTGGCCTTAGTCCCGACACTTTGAACATTCAAATCCGAAAAATTGTTTCTTTGTTGTCAAAGCCCAAGCACGTTGCAACTTTCTTACAAATGGCGTTTTGTGTGAATACTTCCTCTTTGGACTTCTTCTCCTGTCGATGTCGCCTTGAATGTTAACTGCTTGTTGTCCTCGTTTTTTTCTGTTTCCTTACAATTTATTTTTTAACAGTGTTTATCTCTTTACTGCAAGTTCATTTATCGAAATTACTCGTTTATGTTGCAGAGGAAAAAAACAAAACATTTTCGTTTCGACCACCAAGCCTTTCTCATTTTAGGCATTTCGGTTGCTAGCACCTTACCTAACTCTGGACTCTGTTTATTCTTCCGTGTATAGGTATGTGGATATACGTAAATACATATATTTTGTTGGTTTTCTTCTTCTTCTTGCATGATTTTGTGACTAAGCTGTTGCAGCCTCATGTGAATGGGAGGCAGGTGCGGCCAGGTTCGTAGAATGTGGCCAAACGTACTTAGCGTACAGCGCTACTTGTTTGGCAAGTGTGCCTGGCAGTAGGCAGTTCGAAGTCAGTGCATGAAACGATGCGGAAGATAGATACGTGAATTTTTGTTTTTCCTTTTTTCGTATTGCATAAGAAATATATCTGTACCTATATCAATGCACCTGAAGTGGGAGTAGAGGTTGGAGTTCACGTCACTGGGAAATAGACGCTTGAAATCCCAAGAGTAACATGTATGTGCTTTTGTCCGACCATGTTATACCAACGCCTGTAATTAGATAAACACCAAACTTTTCAATACTGCGCTACAATCTATCATGTATCGCATAGATACTTGACAAGCAATTATCTCTACTCCATCTTTTTGATATGATCCACAGATACCATATTTGTTTTCACATGGACCAAACGATGCACAACGATTTCCGTGATTCCATTACCGATTTGCACATAGATATACCGCGACCAGATGCTTTACCAATATTTGAGAAATGAATGCATACCTCAGATATGCAGCATGTCGCTTCCCACTCCTTGTTAGAGAACTAAACAACTCCAATGCAACCTCAATTGCACTTCGGAGGATCTATACCAAAGCCACGATACCGCCAACATTGAGTTGAGTGCGCGCACTCACCTATGAAGCGGAAAAATGCTCCATGGAAGTGAGCACCGTCACCGTTGTTGTCGTCGTACTCGTCGCCACGGTCGTCGGAGAGACGTCGACGTCCAATGTGCGAGCAAATAAATCGCGGTCCATTAGCATAAAAAAATAGACACTTCCGCAATTGAATTGATTTATTTCAAAACGTGTGGTGGATACACGTTATTAGCGTGTTGCGCTGAAATCAATAGCCAAAAGGTGTGTGCGAGCGCGCGCGAGTTACGCACACACCACCAAAGCCTCTACGACTGATGACAACATGAAAGGGCAAACAACCTTAATATGCAAGTTCAGCAAGTTGCATCGAAGCCCACACGAATGTAGGAGTTACTGACCTACAATCATCAGCACAATTTCCCAACACCTTTTGTAACTTTAATTTCTAAGAAAACTAATTGTTAACTTGAATTGACCTAATTAAAAAACTGTCAACCTTTTATAATAAACCTATAAATACTTTTGTAAACTTTTAAATCAAGCAGAATAAACTGGGATGTAGAATTGAAAAGTTGTTTTTTTTTACTTTCGTACGACACTCAACTCGTAATTGGCGCAGTCGGTAGTCCGGTGACTATCTTTAACTAAATAATTTTAAGTATATATTCGGCGGTTAATCGAAAAATATACGGTAAATATAAAGTTAAAGTGAAATTTGTGTTGTGACGTGAGAAGCGAAGGAATATCGTTACCCTACGGCATTATCGACGGAATATCGATAAAAGTGACACAAAAAAGTAGGATTTTTATCCTTTAATCACCGGAGAAACTACGGTGAAAGAACTATAGTGAAGTGAAAGTGAAAAAAAAAAAAAAACTAACAAAGGAAAGCTACACCAGAAGAGGAACGGAAAACACACCTATATACTACATCTCTAATTCATCTCTAATAAAAGTAACAAAGTAACGCAGTATGATACCCATACTATTGGCATTCATGTAAGTTTAGTATATTGATATATTTTCCCTTTCTCTTGCTCTTTATCCCCTCCATATGCATAGAAAATTAAAATCATTTTTCCCATATAAAAAGCCCTTACGGACATTAAGTCTTAACTCTATAACAGAAAATACAGAAGAAGAGGAATCTAGTGAAGGTTTAGTGTACTCAAGAAAATTAAGTGCCAGTTCACCTTTGATTAACGCGAAATTTGACACAATGTCGATTCCAAATGCAAATGTAGATGCAAACGCGAACGCGAACATAAATATTAATGCAAGTCCAAGTCCATTAAGAATACCCCTTAACGATATATTTAACTCACTTCGCATTCCTGACGTAATAAAGGATCTACCGAAATTTGACGGCAATCCTAGATTACTTCACGAATTCATTAACAACGTAGAAGAAATATTAGGCTTAGTTTCTAATGCAAATGGTACACCATATTCAGTCATTTTACTACGTGCAATTCGCAATAAAATAGAAGGAAAAGCAAATGAGGTTCTGAACATGTATGGAACCCCATTAATCTGGAACGATATAAAAAAAAATCTTATATTACACTATTCCGACAAAAGAACGGAAACAACGCTTATTAGGGACCTACACAATCTAAGACAAAATAACAACACCATAGAAGAATTCTACAGCAAAATAGTCGAAATACAAGCGACAATTTTGAATAACATTTTGATACACGAAGAAAACCATAACGTAATTTCAGCGAAACAAAATCTTTACGCTGAAATGTGCCTAAATGTCTTTTTGACCGGGTTAAATGAACCCATCGGTTCAAGCATAAGAGCAATGAGACCAGACTCTCTGGCTACCGCATTGTCCTTTTGCATAAGAGAACAAAACATATTCTACACTAGAGCAACAAATAATAGAATGCAACAGTATAATCCAAGATACCAACAACCTAGGCAATATTTACAAACAATTCCCCATACTCAAGCAAGACCACAAAACTATCATAACAATAGGTACCAAAATCAACAACCTCAACCAACCCCACGCCCTTATTACGATAACCACACACATAACAGACCCCAACAACCGAATACATATACCCAAAACCCAAATAACTTCAGGAGTCAAAACCACAACTTTAATCAAAATAGGCAAATTCCACCACAACTTCCAAATAGGCCCAATCCGACGGAACCTATGGATTGGAATTCCACAAATTCCCGTCTTACCATTAGAACAAATAGATCCAATCAACCAAATACTTATGGACAAGTGAATTATGTAGCTGAGGAAGTAAACAACCTCAATACAAACGAACAAATCGGAACCTACCAACAAAACCTTGACCAATATTATAACGAAAATGGAGCAATTATCGAACCCAACAACGATTACGAAAATTTTGATCAATTAGACAGAAACCTACTTGATACATTCCAGACACTGGATATGACAAATTTTCGAATACCTGCCCCAACAGAGCAGTTGGATACTTAGATATTAACAAACATGGGCTCACCCTCCCTTACATTCAAATTTCTTCTCCTTTTGGAAGAGCACTCAAATTTTTAATAGATACAGGTGCCTCTTCATCCTTTATAGACCCCCAATTTATACACCCCGACGACATTATAAAAACGCAACCCATTACAATAGCTACCATCTTAAATAAACACAACATAGATAAAAAAGTTATCCTGCAAAAATTTATAGAGTTCGAACAACCAGGAACACTACAATTCTTAGTATTCCGATTTCATGGTTATTTTGACGGCCTCTTAGGTCTCGATGCCTTAACAGAAATTGGAGCAAAAATAGATCTGACAAAACAAATTCTCGTAATAGGTAATACAAACATACCTATTTGTCTCAAACCAAACTTCACCTCAGGGAAACATATAATTCCCCCATATTCAAAATACATAGCAAAAGTTCCTACAGATATTCGTGATGGAGACATCTATATCAGAAAAAGTTTTATTGAACCAGACATGTACATTTCAGAAGGAATTTTTAAATCAAAAGATTGGTTTAGTTTAATAGAAATCGTAAACAAAAGCATGTACCCAAAGACATTTCTTATGGAACAACCCCTCAAGGTCGAACCATACAATTCCCCAGAATTTCTAGAAGTAAATAATTTTCACATAGGACACACAGATATAAAAATCATCCCTGAAATTGTTGAACTCAACAATTTCAATATCGAAAATGGTCAAACAAAAATAGACGACGATATAGTAAACCTTATTCGTACCTCGCATCTAAATGAAGAAGAAAAGAAAAGCCTTATTAAAATCTGCAGACAATTTGAAGATACATTCTTCAAAGAAGGACAAACTCTGAGTTTCACTAACCAAATTAAACATACTATAAAAACCACAGACGACTTACCTATATACACCAAATCCTATCGTTACCCTCATTGTCATAAGGAAGAAATCCGGCAACAGATAAATAAAATGCTCGAACAAGGAATAATAAGGCAAAGTTATTCACCTTGGAGCTCACCTGTCTGGATCGTTCCTAAGAAAATGGACGCCAGCGGCAAAAAAAAATGGCGCCTGGTGATTGATTACAGAAAACTGAATGAAAAATCCATATCAGACCGATACCCCATTCCTAATATAACAGAAATCCTAGACAAACTCGGAAAATGTATGTACTTTTCCACCCTTGACTTAGCCAGCGGATTCCATCAAATCGAAATGGATCCGAAAGACATACCAAAAACAGCATTTTCTGTTGACGGCGGTCATTATGAATATTTGCGCATGCCATTCGGGCTCAAAAACGCACCAAGCACATTCCAACGAGTGATGGACAATATCCTTAAAGACCTTATAGGAACATGTTGTTTAGTCTACCTAGATGACATCATCATTTACTCTACATCCTTACAGGAACACTTAGAAAGCCTCAAAAAAATATTTACCAAATTAAGGGAATCGAATTTAAAAATTCAAATAGACAAATCCGATTTCCTCAGAAAAGAAACTGCCTTTTTAGGCCACATAGTCTCAATCAACGGAGTAAAACCCAACCCCGATAAAATACATGCAATAAAAAATTTTCCCCTACCAAAAACTCAGAAAGATATACGAGCTTTTCTGGGACTTCTCGGATATTATCGCAAATTTATTAAAGACTTTGCGAAACTCGTAAAACCCATGACCCAATGCTTAAAAAAAGGCGAATCTGTTAAAATAAACGAACAATACATAAACACATTTCAAACATGCAAAAATCTTCTAACAAACGATCCCATATTGCAATACCCAGATTTCACAAAACCATTTCTATTGACAACAGACGCTAGCAACTTCGCTATAGGTGCTATTTTGTCACAAGGTCACATCGGCAGTGACAAACCAATATGCTACGCTAGCAGAACATTGACAGACACGGAGTTAAACTACTCCACAATAGAAAAAGAACTTTTGGCCATTGTATGGGCCACCAAATATTTTCGACCATATCTCTTTGGACATAAATTTCAGATTTTAACTGATCACCGACCTCTAACTTGGTTGATGAGCTTGAAGGAGCCTAACTCAAAACTTGTCAGATGGCGACTTAAGCTAGAAGAATTCGATTATACTATAACTTACAAAAAAGGAAAATTAAACACCAATGCTGACGCACTTAGCCGTATAAAAATTAATAACCCAACCATATCAATACAAGAAGACATAAACATTAATGACACAACAACAGTACAAGGAACATCCGGAACTACAATACACTCCGCAGATGAAAATCTTAACGATGGCATTCCGATATCAGAAAGGCCTTTAAATGAATTCAACTTACAACTTATTATACGGAAATCTGAAACACAGCCAGGTATGACCTTAACAGTACCCTTTAAAAACAAACAACGACGACAAATACAAAATGCGGAATTTAACGAACAGACAATAATTGACATTTTTAAAAAATTCGTACCTCCAAACAAATTATCCGCAATATTTTCAGATGACGAGACATTTCGGATAATACAATCCGTTTACTCTAAATATTTCTCTAATAGCAAACTTTTTAGACTTGTAAGATGCACAGAAATACTAACAGACGTAATACCGAATGATGAACAAGACAGACTAATAAACGAGTACCACGAAAACAATAATCACAGAGGTGTTAACGAAACCCTATTGCACCTTAAAAGAACTCATTATTTTCCTTATATGAAAACAAAAATAACACAGACTATAAATAATTGCAACACATGCCAAACACTTAAATATGATAGAAATCCCCAAAAATTAAAATTTGAAAAACCAGAAAATCCTACAAAACCACTCGATATAATTCATATAGACATTTACTCTATTAACCATAAAAGCATATTAACACTCATTGATAAATTTTCAAAATTCGCCTCAGCCTATACACTTCCTTCACGAACAAGTATTTCAATACTAAAATGCATTAAACACTATATAAGCCTACACGGCATTCCAACAAAACTGATTTCTGATCAAGGGTCAGAATTCACAAGCAATATATTCAAAGACTTTTGTAAACAGTACGATATAGACCTACATACCACTTCTTTTCAACAGACTTCTAGTAATTCTCCAGTAGAACGTCTTCATTCAACCTTAACAGAAATCTACAGAATCATTATGTTAAAAAGAAAAGAAAACAACCTTGACTTAGATCACGAAGAAATCCTTAATGAAACACTAATAACATACAACAACGCAATCCACTCCTCAACTAAACTAACTCCTTACGAAGTTTTCTACGGAAGAACATATAAATTTAACAATGAAATACAATTTAACAACGAACATGACTATTTAAAAAAACTTAATGAATATCAAACAATACTTTACCCAACTATTAAGAAAAGACTAGAATATATAAGAAATACTAATATAGATAAACTCAATGAAACAAGGGATGAACCCGAAACATTAGACACTAATAATTTAGTTTATAGGAAAGAATCTCGAAGAAACAAATTAACACCTAGATTTTCAAAACATAGGGTTAAAACAAATAAAAAAATAACAATCCAAACATTTGACAATAAAAAAATACATAAGAGTAGATTAAGGAGAAACAAAAAAGTATAAAATATATATACATATATATATATTATATATATATAAAAAAAAAAAAAAAAGAAAATCCCATTTCAGATACATCTCAACTATTGCAACAGCGCAGAAAATAGAGACACAAATACTGACCAACAGACAAACAATACTTCCCATTAAACTAGGCAACGCAAGAACGATACAAACGTTCAACAATCTCGTACATATCATTGATCTAGACATTTACAAAGACAACATTATTAAAATCTCTAACGCAATAAAAACATTCGACAAATTCTATGATCTAAAAGATTCTATTGAAGTGACAACCCAAAAATTAAAAGAAGTTAAAGCTAAACTCGACTCTTTAACTCCGAAAGTAAGAAATCGGAGAGGTTTAATTAACGGTTTAGGCACAGCAGTTAAATTTATCACGGGTAATATGGACGCAGATGATGCAAAATATTTAAATAACCAAATCGAAGAACTATATCTTAAAGAATCACAAACCCAAAATAAATTACAGAATGAAATCAGTATTAACGTAAAATTGACCCAAAGACTTGAAAACGTAACTAATCATATTAATGATCAACAAAGCAAAATCGAAAATTTCTTTCAAAAATTCCAAGATCAAAATAGTAACAGACTCCATGTGAACGAGGAACTCCTTCTTAGAACACAATACCTAAGCCAGATAAATTATAATATTGACCTCTTAAATAATCATATAACAAACATTGCTGAATCAATAGTAATGGCAAAACTTAACATTATACCAAAATTTATTTTAAGACAAGAAGAAATTGACGAAATTCAAAACCTTTTTAACGAGCAATCAATTGAAACTATATCTAACGAACATATTTACGAGATGCTTGAACTACAAGCTTATTACAATAATACAAAAATTATACTTAATATCCGCATACCTATACTATCAACCCCAGAATACTCCTTACTTCACATTATCCCACTACCGATTAACAATTCTAAAGAAATCGATACCCCACCTTACATCCTATTTAATCCTCAAAATATACAATATCTAAACGAACCATGTCCCAAAGTCGAAGGTATCTTTTACTGCAAAGAATCGTTACACCAGGAGGAGACCAACAAGTCATTATGTATAGGAAGATTGATCAATAACCAACCAGCCCATTGTGACCTAAACGAGATCGGACCAATTTCATCAATCCAGCAACCAGAACCAAACTACATACTACTTATAAATGCTCCAGAAACAATCATAAATTCAACATGTGAACATAATCCACTCAAATTGGATGGTACAGTCCTGATACACTATGAGGACTGCGACATTTTCATCAACGGAATAACCTACAGAAATAACCCAAGCATATTTTGGGAAGAAATTCATCTTTTACCAACAATACACCATGAAGTCACCTCTAACCAAACCATAGAGAAGCTTAACCTCCAAAAATTAAAGGCGTACAATCACATCAACAGAGACTCAATTGAATCCCTACGAATTGAAACCAGACAAATAGACAACTATACATTTGGCTCCATTATAATTATCGGACTTATTCTCATGTTTCTTGCAATCTATACTTTCAGAAGACTATCTTCCTTCAGAATACAATATGATTTCGCTCCAGCCCAACCTACGTTGCCGTATCTTTGGCCGTCACTACATACTAAGGGGGGAGGAGTTACGCACACACCACCAAAGCCTCTACGACTGATGACAACATGAAAGGGCAAACAACCTTAATATGCAAGTTCAGCAAGTTGCATCGAAGCCCACACGAATGTAGGAGTTACTGACCTACAATCATCAGCACAATTTCCCAACACCTTTTGTAACTTTAATTTCTAAGAAAACTAATTGTTAACTTGAATTGACCTAATTAAAAAACTGTCAACCTTTTATAATAAACCTATAAATACTTTTGTAAACTTTTAAATCAAGCAGAATAAACTGGGATGTAGAATTGAAAAGTTGTTTTTTTTTACTTTCGTACGACACTCAACTCGTAATTCGCGCGTTGTGTTGATTCCAGATCGGCCGTAGCCATGGTAGTCTTTTGCAGGTAACATAAATCTTGAGAGAGTATCTATGAGATGCACTAAATAGAAAATCCTGTGCGACTAGCTAGCTTGCTGTTCTTGTTGATTTTTATTTTTTCCCACTGAATGCGGTTGGTGTGATGTTTTTCCTATTTAAGTCAATTCAGTTGAAATTTTGTGTTTACGTTTGCGCAGTGCGGGCATTTTTAGAGGTTTTTGAATTTTATAATAGTAAAAATGGGTTCAAATCTCACTTGGACATAGGCAATGTCTTTGATTTTCAGTATGGAAATTAATGCAAGATCCAATGGTGACAGATGACACTTGAAAATATTTCGAATGACAGACATGTTCCTTAACGTTATTTATTACGTAAATTGAAATAAAATTAAATTCATAAAGAACAGAAAAAAGTAGTGGTCACATATTGTCAATCATGAGGTACACCAGTTGATTAAGGGTGTCTTTAAAAATTTGGTTAATTTCCGGTTCCTCTAGATATTAGTGACTTCTTATCCAATATATGCATGTTATTAAAAAACATATGAGAAGGCTACAATCCGCTGTGCGGATCGTTGAATACCCTATCGCATCCCATTCTTAAAATTAATATCCCCAAAATGTGGGCTGTATGGCGATAAAATATTGAAAATGACGTTGTCACAAAATATTTTTCAGACGGTTTATCAAAATCTTTTATGGTTCGACAAAAAAACAACGTTTTTCTATTGCATATGTCTTGGGGTAGGGTATAAAAATGGTTTTTGTAGGAAAACGCATCCAAAAAGTGGGCGTGGGTTAAAATTATCTAGGGACGAAATTATCAGATTATCATAATTAATGATCTTGCATCGAAAGTTTTTTCAAATATTTTAAAAAATGTACAAAAAAATTTTTTTTATAGAAAACGCCCCAAAAGTGGAAGTAGAAAAAATGAAATATAGATATTAAGATTCTCTAAATATGTTTCTCAGACACTTTTTTTTAAAACTCCTAACGGTTTGGCTAAAAACTACGTTTTTCTAAAATAAGGGCGTGGCAGTGGGCGGATTTCAAAAATGTTTACACTTGTTCTGCTTCATCAGCCAGAGTCTATATTAAAAATTTCAACTTTCTAGCTCAAAATTTAAGTCCCAAAAATCGGTGACACACAGACGGACGGATGAACGGACAGATAGACATGGCTAGATCGACTCCGCTAACGATTCTGAATCGATCCATATACTTTGAGGTATATCTATCGAAATTATTTCTCTATGTTACAAACTTACAAACTTAATGTCAAAACTAATATACCCCTATGGGATAGGGTAAAAAAATCACTGAACCGCGAAGCCATGAAGAATTTGAATTTGCACAAATTTCATTTGCTTGTGATCGTCAATTGTCATGAAAAACATATCTCAACTAAGCCTTACGGATTCGGTATAAAACTGTAGGCCCCACGGTTATGTAAATAGAACCCGCCCAGATATCGCAAGAATTACGACGATAGTCACGGGGCACTGGCCAATTGGAGACCATGCGGCCAAAGTGGGGATCCCATACATCCCCCAATGCCGCACTTGCGGGAACACAAATGAGAGAGAAACCCTCTCCCATTTCATCTGCAAATGTCCGGCACTAGCAAGCGCCAGATTGCGTGCATTAGACCACCTTAGCGATATATCGGGTAAAAGGATACAAGATCTTATCCGTTTTCTTAACCTCTGAATCTAGAGGCCGCCAGTATCAGATCCACAACAATCATAATAAAGGTCACACGAGTCGTGGTAATAAAAGGCACATAAGTGCTACTTGTGTTCATGATGAACCGCCACCTCTACGTACCTACCTATGCATGATGTCCATGAAGGGTATGGGAAAAAGCTAAGGTCCAAGGGCATAAAATACAAGGAGGTTTTTTTTTGTTAATATACATCCACTGACGTGTCATTTCTGGATGTTGTTGTAGTCGCAGCACAACTATATATAATTGACATAGTTTGTGACCTTCAGTAACTTATTAATAAGAATGAGGTATATCATTGAAATTATTGAAAAGTGTGGGTGTGCGTGCAGTGACCTAGTTGTTAGTGCGTTGGCCCCTCGTGGTTCAATTCCCGAAAAAGAAAAATGAAGAGAGAAGCTATTCCGGCCTAGATATTTAATTTCTACTCTGATTGCATGTTATATAAAAGTCCGAAGAAGCGTGGCTCTACTAAGCAAGGCTTCAGTTGACCATTGGCGACGTTATGCTGTCGATATTTGATAAGAATGGCCAATCGCACTACGTATACAAAATTTTAATGCCCAATACTCAGATTTATTACTCATATAACTTTGCACAAACTATACAATCATGAATACACAAAAAATCAAATTGTCATTCAAATAACTCGTGCAGCATGCATAACAACTCAGTTAACAATGTACACTGTTAATTTGCATGCGCAAATTCTCTACTCCTCATGCGGACATGTGTGTTGTATAGCCTTTATTACTTTACATAATGTAGTTATGGAGTAATCGTAATAGCTTAGTAGTCCGTGACTACAAAAGTACTACCAAATCTGCGTTCACAAAAGTTAAAGGAAAGTGCATTTTCACAGTCATAATTTTAGCAATTTTAATGTTGTAAATTTGTTGTTACATTTGGTGCCTAATCTATGGAATTCCCAGCGAAATTACATGCAAGGAATGAAGTGGTAAACAAATTCTCTAAATATTATCACAACTAAAATGCTTCAACTAATTGCTATCTTGAGATACTATTTTCCTACCACAAATAATGAACAACATTTGGAACTACAATGCGCAGTTTAAATTCCTGAACTCGCAGTCTTTAAACAACATTCAGCCAGTCACTCATTCACTAACTCACAATCCCCTGTGAAAGAAAGAAGTGGATACGAAATGGGAGAGTAAGGAGTTCCTCGAATGTGCAGTGCATTTTTCGCTCAGCAACTTCACGTCGAAGTAGGTGAAAAATAATCAGATATCAGGTTGAACGGTTTAAATTCAAACCCAAAGCGAAACGCAATGGATTACGAACAAGAAAAAATTAAACGGACGTTTTTTTTTTGTTTTCGTTTCTCATATGAACCTAAGCAGTGTTGTCCTCCTGACTCCCCAATACCCAATCTCCTTTTTTCCCCAATGGCAATCGGATAGGACGTCCAAAAGACGACAATTTCTGGTTAATACAACAACAGCATAGGCAGCAAACTGCACAGCTTGCAGTCGTTGCACCTATGCAGGAGCTTAATTTCATTCAGATACCACCCGTGTCTGCTATTTGGGGTGGCGGCGAAACGACGATGACGACGACGCTGCTGGTAGTGAGCGAGCATGCTCGAAACTGCCAATCGGTGGCCAAATGGGGTATTCCAATTGAATGCCTGTAGCCTGACAGTAGATCGAAAAAGGAGGTGACAGAGGATGGAAAGGCTGAACCTGGTCAGAGCTGCCGCCAGTAATTGGGGCATCTGAGCAATCCAACATGTATCTATACTACATGGTATTGTTTTTATGTTGAGGGTATGTACGTGAGTTCAGTTAACGATGGAAGGTATCGGACGATGACGTGGTTTTTCTTTAATTCAGATCCCGAAGGCGAAATAGGAACTGTAATAACGATGTTAGACTATATTATACTTTTTTTTTTTGAAAGTTTCTTGATTTAGACTTTTCATAATGGAGTAGTGCAACTAATGGACTTGTAAATGGCCATTGAGCACGGACGGTGAAAGAAGATATTTTAGAACTTTGGGTGAGATCTGTATTGAGAGGAAAAATACGCCAAATGAAGAATGTAGATTTGAACCCTTAAGAGTTATTTATAAAATGCGAATATTTTGAAACTCGAAGAACGAGAATTATTTTAGTAACTCAATGGCTAGATATACTCTTATAATGTAAATGCCGCTTATTAAACCTGTCGTAGATAATATTTTTCATGTTTGTATAATCTAAGCTAAACAATTGATTTTCATAAGGGAACGAGCTTAGTACCGACATATTAAAAAAAAAGTTAGCAGAGCTTAATTATAGTCAAGCCAATTTGTGTACATCAAATACATCCAACTCTTGTTGGATCCGTAGGCCTTTCAATGAATCACAATCGATATGGTTTTCAAACCACTATTTTCAATAACGATAGTCCTGAGGATGATTGTTTGTCTTGTGCGTTAGTTATCTTGACAGGACTTGAATCTCGTAATCAAAAGCTTCTTATATTTGAAGTTTTGAGTTGTTGTTCAGCTCCCATTCTTTATGGCAAAAATATCACTTCGCAATCACAAATTAATAAAAATGTGGGTTGAACTTCTGTATGGGCCGTTAATGTCAATTTTAATTTTTTTGTCTCAGGTTAACGACGTGGGACGCAAACTTTTTGGAACGAATATATAAATAAAAGCATATAATGTTCCGAGTATGATGAGGCTGATGGAACGTGCTACAAAAACAAATATTGTCTAAGAAATTACAGTAAGTACGCCATCTTTTATGGTGGTATGCATTATGCAAACATTGACAACACTATTTGTCGTTTTGGGTCAAATTTTGATCAGCACGGGACAGTGTGTCATCTGCCATCAACCCGCACGACGATCCAATGAACTGGTTAAAGTGCAATTGTCTCAAATTGCCGACAGACCGTCCACGTCGCTTGGAATAAAGGCAATCAGTCGCTCGAATGCAAAACATTAGCTTTGGGAAACGGAGAATCCACATGAGACACCGTTGCATGATAAAAAAATGACTGTTTGGGCCGGCGTTTTCCCCAAAACCACCATTAGGCCAATTTTTTTTCAGAGAAGGCGAAACAGTCAATGCGAATCGATAACGGTAGATTTCACACAAATGTGTGAAAAATATATGGAAGGGTTCAACAAGACGGTGCCCCATGCCACATTTCCAATCAAACGCAGTTTCTGCAACGAAAAATCCCTGGACTCGTGCTGTCAAAAAATTGGCCCTTGTCTGGCCATTCAGATTTCCAGATTTGATCCCTTATTTTATGGGGTGCAAAATGTGATCCAGCAAGCCTCAGGCCATTGACGAGCTCAAGGCTTTTGCCTTTTCGTGTCGAAATCATCGCTCGAAATGCTTGAAAAAGTAATGGAATACGGAATTTATTGAAGCTGTATTTAAAAGCTAGTACAAATAAATTGTAAAGGACCAAATTAAATAAAAATACCTCATACATATATGGAAATCCGTTGCTTTTTTTTTTAAATTGTTCAATATTTTAATACCGACATCGATAAACAATTCTAATTCTTTTTTAATTTACACATTGCTGTTAAGATTTTAAAAAAATGGACAATTGAAATGATGATATAAACATTTAGGTTGTGCGCAACTTCATATCCTGGGAAATGAAATTTCGACACACGTTTGGCGGCACAAAGTTCCTGCAGATGGATCATAGTCAGAGCTTAATTATAGTCAAGCCAATTTGTGTACATCAAATACATCCAACTCTTGTTGGATCCGTAGGCCTTTCAATGAATCACAAATCGATATGGTTTTCAAACCACTATTTTCAATAACGATAGTCCTGAGGATGATTGTTTGTCTTGTGCGTTAGTTATCTTGACAGGACTTGAATCTCGTAATCAAAAGCTTCTTATATTTGAAGTTTTGAGTTGTTGTTCAGCTCCCATTCTTTATGGCAAAAATATCACTTCGCAATCACAAATTAATAAAAATGTGGGTTGAACTTCTGTATGGGCCGTTAATGTCAATTTTAATTTTTTTGTCTCAGGTTAACGACGTGGGACGCAAACTTTTTGGAACGAATATATAAATAAAAGCATATAATGTTCCGAGTATGATGAGGCTGATGGAACGTGCTACAAAAACAAATATTGTCTAAGAAATTACAGTAAGTACGCCATCTTTTATGGTGGTATGCATTATGCAAACATTGACAACACTATTTGTCGTTTTGGGTCAAATTTTGATCAGCACGGGACAGTGTGTCATCTGCCATCAACCCGCACGACGATCCAATGAACTGGTTAAAGTGCAATTGTCTCAAATTGCCGACAGACCGTCCACGTCGCTTGGAATAAAGGCAATCAGTCGCTCGAATGCAAAACATTAGCTTTGGGAAACGGAGAATCCACATGAGACACCGTTGCATGATAAAAAAATGACTGTTTGGGCCGGCGTTTTCCGCAAAACCACCATTATTTTTTCCAATTTTTTTTCAGAGAAGGCGAAACAGTCAATGCGAATCGATAACGGTGGATTTCACACAAATGTGTGAAAAATATATGGAAGGTTTCAACAAGACGGTGCCCCATGCCACATTTCCAATCAAACGCAGTTTCTGCAACGAAAAATCCCTGGACTCGTGCTGTCAAAAAATTGGCCCTTGTCTGGCCATTCAGATTTCCAGATTTGATCCCTTATTTTATGGGGTGCAAAATGTGATCCAGCAAGCCTCAGGCCATTGACGAGCTCAAGGCTTTTGCCTTTTCGTGTCGAAATCATCGCTCGAAATGCTTGAAAAAGTAATGGAATACGGACTTCATTGAAGCTGTATTTAAAAACTAGTACAAATAAATTGTAAAGGACAAAATTAAATAAAAATACCTCATACATATATGGAAATCCGTTGCTTTTTTTTTTTTAAATTGTTCAATATTTTAATACCGACATCGATAAACAATTCTAATTCTTTTTTAATTTACACATTGCTGTTAAGATTTTAAAAAAATGGACAATTGAAATGATGATATAAACATTTAGGTTGTGCGCAACTTCATGTCCTGGAAAATGAAATTTCGACACACGTTTGGCGGCACAAAGTTCCTGCAGATGGATCATAGTCAGGCTAAGACAATTTCTCAAAAGTCTTAGGTCTTACCACCGTTCACACGCAGGAAATTATTACTGCTGTCTACATGCTTTTTGACAAGGAATTTATCTGCTCAAATGGATATCACCAGACAATTCTGTACAAAAATTGTAATTTGTTTGCTTATAATTTTAATCTCCATAAGTTGTACATATAGAACTTATGATCCGCTGGGAATTTTGTCAGAGTAGCTTTCAAATGGTCGACGAGGACGAAACCATGCTGAACTCTATAAGCAAAATTATCGAATATGGAGTGACCCTAACCCCGAAATTCTACATGAAACGGAATTGCACCCAGCTCCAGCCACAGTGTCATGTGCAGGTTCATCAAGTCGCTTTGTCTGGTCATACTTTTTTTAAAAAAGAAAACGGTCACACTATATCTATGACCGTTATTGCAGAATTTAAAAGAAGTTTTTCCTGTTGCTTGTTATGGCAGAATTGCAGTGAAAATTTCACGATGAAATATAATATAAATAATTCAAGAAACTCAACATTTCGTTGATGCGCACATGCGTCACTTGGTGTGGGTGCAGTGACTTAGTGGTTAGTGCGCTGGACTACTAAGCCAGAGGTAAAAATTTTCATCACTCTTCCACAGCTATCGATATCTGTGGAAAAGTGGTGGAAAGTTGGCCCTGAAGAATCGATTAATGCAAACATAATCGTAATGTTTGTAATTTTGCGTTCCATATAGCTTTTGAGCATATGTAACGTTGTTGGCAGTTTGATATAACCCAATTCCTTATTGTTACCCCATCAACAAATCCAATGACGTCAAATCTCATGATGGAGGTAGCCATTCGTCCGGACGAATTCTCCACGAATTTCCCCTTCAATAGATCAATTCTTTGACCAACTGTGTGGCATGTGGCACTATTTTGGATACACATATGTATCACTGGTCTCATTTTCATCGAGATTTGGCCAATAACAGTCATCCAACATAATACAATGGCGAAATCTATTGATTGTAATATGGCGATAATTTTCATTGACGAAAAAATAGGATCCCTTCAATACTCTGATTCACCTAGATTGAGGTTTTGTCGTGTCCAATAATGTAAATTATGAGCATTACTACTGAAGATGTTTTTCCGATAAAATTCAGGAATTCCCTCAAACGTTTGGAGAGTCTAATCGGAGAAGTTTCAGTGCTTCAAATTACCAAGAGGCTTTAGTTCTTGTGTTAATTTTATCTTGTAAGGCTATTTTTATGCAAAATTTATACACTATGTGGAATGAGAGATTCCCAATTCGTGTTAACGGTATGGAATCAACTGATTTGCCTCATTTTTAACTGAAACACTTGAGGCTCCTATATGTATTTTTGGTATTTTGGTCGACATGTTTTTTTCAATATGGCATCATTGTTGACTCGTTGTTAACCACAGAAAAGCACACACAGCTTAGTGGGACGAATTGTATGTCCGCAAATTGCAGTAAAACACTATTTAAGTTGTGACCACCGTCTCAGAATTTCGGTACTATTTTTTTTTAATAATTTCCAAACGTTGGTCGTTCCGTGAACTCCACCATGGTAAAAATGTGACAAGGGTCGCTTTGACATTAACAGTTCATGAAAAAACTTAAAGATGCGTTTGTATTAAAATACAAAATGGATATACCCTATTGGACAAATCGCATTTGATTATGCTTTCTATAACTTAACCAATAATCAATCCTCCACAAGCAAAATCAACGCCTACGAGATTTACATAAATAAAAAAACTGCTAGCTTGACACATATCTAAAGACCGTCTTCAGAACCACTAAAAAATCAATTTATTTCTTTAATTCATTTACTTGCCATCGTTTACTTCATATAGTTTCGAAATCGTTTTGAAGTGTCAATTTGATTACATTCATAGAGAAACCTTTTTATGGCATTTTGTGTTTTGTTGCCTTTAATTTATTTAAACGGTTCTTAATACTACTTGGGAACGTATTAAATTTCTAAATTAACATTGTAAAGGTTTAAAACGTAAACTCTTGCATAATCAATTTCCCACGGATTGGAATGTGAGAAATCTATTACAAAATCAAATAAAATTTTTTGAATATCGTCATCTATGTTGTCTTACATACCACTTTCTCTAAAATTGAGATCACGCCAGATTGGTAATGCTTGGCACTTACCTGTAAAGAAATAAAAATGAAAAATGTTATTATTGTTAATAAAAGATTTATTGAGATATATAATAAATTTTTACACCAGCAATTCACCAACCGGAAAATATATGCAGCACATTATGATACTTGGATAACATGAAAAACGAGTTTTATTGATTTTATTGTATATTCAAATCGACACAAAAAAGGAGACCCTCTGAACTGCGCCAACTACAGAGGCATAAGTCTACTCAACATCGCTTACAAGATCCTATCTGCCGTAATATGTGAACGCCGTATATGTCGCTGTACAGCGACATACCCCTAGTCAAAAAAACTCCGCATTTGACGTTTAAGATGGCTAGGACATGTAGAAAGAATGGACACAAATACTCCGGCTCGCAGAGTCTTCGATTCCCAGCCAGACGTCAGACGCAGTAGAGGAAGACCTCGCCTTAAGTGGCGCGCACAAGTAGAAACCGAACTCAACCAACTTGGAGTGCGCAACTGGAGGCAGTTAGCTAAGGACTGGGCTAATTGGAGAGGCATGTTGGTTGAGGCCCAGGTTCATCCCGGACTGTACCGCCACTTAAGTAAGTAAATCGACACAATTTGTACTACATTTGTAAATCGGAAAACTATTGACGACTGAGCGGTCGCTTTTGTGTGACCAAACTGAGAAGATTAACCACCTATATAATGTTGACAGGTGACAAAATGTTAATGTCAAGTTTAAGGTAATGAACAGAAAATAAGTGAGAACGACATTTTTTTTTTGTTGTAGCGGAATTTCACAATTCTTTTAAAAAAAAAGGCAAAAAAGCGGATCCTTGACAGATGTGTTACAGTTCAAAGATAACCTCCAGGTAGCGCAGACGACCATTTCAAGTCATCAATACCGAATCAAATACCTCACAATAATATACCATTCTTAGTTTGTTACTTAAAAAAATATTTTACAATTAGGATTAATAAAATAAGAAAATTGTAGATTTATTAAAAAAAATTAATATGTCGAGCTGTCAAAAGCATTTTTCTATTTAGTTTTTGGTTCTATTCCAAAGTGCCTATAGAGTAGAAAATGGGTCGTTCATGATGAGCAAGGTCACACATTATGCTTCACCCAATATAAACCATAAAAATAGATTTATAGATGAAAGCTGATAGTTTGTTAAAATATATAATTGATGGCCCAATGAATCTGATATGATTTTTGTTATACTTTTTTTGTGTATGTGATGTTGCTTCTAGTATAAAAGGAAATGTTGAACAAAAACAAAATCATAACGCAATATTATATTGTTTTAATAAAATCATTCACTTTGGAATTGTTATTACTTTACGTTTTAGCTTTTAAAGTAATAAGAATGGTGTAATAATATGTAACAATCATTTAACTTATATGAAAGCCTTAAGGGTATAAAACGTCAACACTCAAAACATCATACTTTTTCACTTTAAACACGACCTCACACATTGTTTGGTTAAATACAACGTTTGTAACTTAATTGGCTATTTTTATACCAACACTGTTTCTATTAACCCTTATTTAACACCACATAACAAATAAGCTTTAACAATAGTGTCAAAACAAAACTCTTTGACACCTACTACTACTGTTATTATTCTTATTCACGAATGTCGTGACATAAATGTCACCACAGCCATTCGGCAAAATACTTTGGGGGCTAATAACATAAATTATTACTCCGTCCTTGTCTGAATTGTGGAGTGAGGACAAACGAATTCATAACTTTATTTCACGATTCGATTAACTGTCATGATTGTCCCCCCACTCGAATATTTATGCAGACATTAATAACAAAAAGAAAATCCTATTCATATTGCAACTGATTCCCATCGATCGGCGCCGATGCCGCCGGCCGAGTGCATTCTTTCCCATAAACCGTCACTTGCGTACATGATGACTTCCAGAACCAGAACCACAAACTTTCAACGTCCAATTGACAGTCTTTCTTTTTTCGATGTGTTCCCGCCGACGACATCATGGTCCATAAATATTCAAATCTGTCCGCCGCGTTGATTGACTGACTGAGTGACTAACTAGCCAAACGTAACGAACGTGCAGAGTCGGTCTGAGTGATTGGTGTTCTTAGCTAGCGTTGGCTGGCTCCCTTGCTCTGTTCATTCTGTCGCCTGTTGTTGGTGGTAATCGAAACGATTTTCGTGTGACACACCGTGTGACAATCGTGTTTGCTGTGATGCGTGACAAATTATTGACAGGTAATAGACAGACTAAAGAAGAAGAATACACTAACAAAGAACAAAAAAAAAAAAGAAAATCACAAGGAGTAGGGGAATGCCACATTAAAACGTGAACTTATTATGTGGGAGGAGTTGGGCATGAATGGCGCGAGCACAAATAAGATAAGAGGAAAGGACAAAGTGGAAAGGCATCGCCCTTCAAAACAAATTAGAAGCGATGATTAATGTGAAGGAAGAATAGAGGGAGGAGACGATGGCGCGACGATCAAAATAAATTCGCAATGCTAATTTGTATGCAAGTATGGGGGGCTTTCAACTGATTGATGCTTAATTCGGAATAAACTGAAGGAATATTTGCGAAATTAAAGTTGATGTGTAGAATAATCGGGGAAATTATTACCTACACTGCGTGTGATTTGATTGCTAATGTGCAGGGATTCAACATAAATGTATTATAGTTTTGCACCTACATAATGATCGGAAGAATAAATTCCATTCTAAACGTCAGATGAATCGAAGAATGAGTGTAGTAGACTTACGTGACAAAAAAAGTTACCATAAAATGTGCACTGGGAATGGTAGAGCGGATAATAGGCGAATACTTTAATGGAACGTGTTTATGAATAAAAAAAGAGCAATTCAATTAGAAATGTCATCAGCCAATGAATTGACAGAATCAAATTCCTATTATTGTAGTCGATGCATGTGACAAGCTCGCTTAAACTGTGACAGCCAGCACAGACTTTCATAGTCTGTCTCATTGAAAGACTTGTAAATAGAAATTAACTGACAATCTGTCACTTCAATACAAATGCGAAGAAAAAAAGGAAACGATGTGCAAGTGAAATGAAAAATTACAATAGTTGTCGAAAACTGGAAAACAATATTGGAACTGCGGGTTTTGTTTTAAAAAGAGAGAGAATATATTTTAGACCATTTTGGAAATTCAGTTTCTGTTATATTTTTTTTTTAATTTTTGGTTTCTTCACCGAATAAATGAAGATAGAAAGTACAATCGAATTTCTGTTTTTATTCGTTTTTGAATGTAGAATATGTGCAATCAACATAAATGCCGTTTTATGTAATACAAGGTCCGTTCGGGTACTTTTATATAATACAAAATAAAATACTCCGATATAGAGTTTTTGTAAACAAAAATGTTTTTGTCATATCACGCTTTCTTTGAAGGCAAAATAAAATGACTGCTCAATAAACAATAGGTACTGCATAGCAAAATAACAAGTATTTTTAAACTAAGACTTGTTATACATGGTGCGTTTTATGTTTGTTTTATTAATAATTAAAATAAATCATAATGAGCGACGAATTATATTCCCATTTGTTTATATAGATTATAAAATTGTATTTCATTTATAAGTTATTTAAAAAAAACATTAAACCCTATATTAGGGAGATTTTAGTATTCAGTCGGATAGTAGACTTCAGTTTGGGCAACTGTGTCAACATTCGTGTATATCAATCAAGGAAGGTGATTCACTCTTCAGTAACGTTTTGTTGACGTTTTCGATGTCGGAAAGCTCCCCCTATAAACAACATCAGAAGCTTGCAGAGGAACTATTTTGATAGCATTTGTTTCTTGGATTCCAAGTTGAAGTTAAATAACTGAAAATTCACACATGTACATAGTTATCTTCAAATAACTGACCACTCATATTTATAAAAAAACGAAGGAACATTTTTCAATCAAGGTTTGGCCTCCCATTGTGTCATTATTATTGCGGAAATCGTTAAGAGTACGAACAAGCGACATGGAATTTATGAGTCATACTATAATATTCAGTCGGGTAATTTTAATTCTAAGAAATATTTTTTTTTATAAGACAAGAAAATAATCAAAATTGACTTTTAGTTAACTCAAACAAACAAACCTTATCCGTTGACTAACTTTTGACATTTACGCATGTATTTCCTTGTGGGACAAATATTTTAGTCAGCTCATGGTTTATTAATACGGGGGAAAACATTCATAATAATAAATGAAAATATGTAAGAAAACAAAATATCCCTTCCAATTATGAAGTTTCCGTGTAAGGAACCCATCTGTTCACGTGCTCTTTACATTACCGACACTTTGGTTAAAAAGAAAACCCATTAAGGATTAGAAACCAAACAAGTGTTCAAAACATGTTTTTAGGTGCACATGAAGGCTAACGATTAACGACTCTTCTTAGATTTGTTGACACAGTAACACATATAACTTTACTTATCCCCAATTTGACCTATTTAAATGTCATATCGTGCTTTTTCTGGTAATAAATAATCAAACTAATGATAACATTTAAATATATATATCAAATATAAAGTGTGTGCATTTTTAAAACCTCTCCAACAATTGCAAATGTTATAAATTATCTTGTTCAGATCTTCCACCTTACTTACTTATAACTGGTTCCACTTGACTGCAGTCCAACATACATTTATACGTACAAAAAGAAAGCCAAACGCATTAATGTGACCAAGAACATAAAGTGGTGGACTGACTCCGTTCGGTGCATTCGCCCATGTCTGTCGACCATACCCAATAAGACAGATGAGAGACATAAACGTTTTCGTGGATACTGATCCACTACTGCACCTAACCTACTTCTACATCAGAGAACGGAAAGAAAGAAAATTTGCGCGCTAACGCGATTCACAGTGTTGTGAGGGTCATTTCCTCAACAGTTTTACTACGATTTCTATCTGGTTTCCTCGGTCATGCCTGTTGGAATACATAATATATATACGTATCGGATGACTCTGATGGTTGGGTCATTAAGCTACCCTCATTCACGACTCTGGAGTGTATTATAACACATTGACTGGTCGTCGGAGCTACGGTAACAATTTTTTAACTAATTTCTCTTCTTTTTGCGAATAATGTTGTTGACCAGGTACAGTAACGTTTGATGCTTCATTTTGAGGTGGGACCGTGGTATAATTTTTATTGTAGTTGTTGTATATTTGCCACCTTCTTTTGTTCTTTTATATGTTCGGTTCAAGTGAAGAACATGAATGGAAACTTGTAAAGCGGAAATAATTGTTGTGTTATAAGCTTGGAAAAAGGTACTTTTAAGATGTATAGGTACATTTTGTTGGTGTCCATTTTAATTTTTTGGTTTAATAAATAATTATTATTATTTTTAATTTATATATATAAAAATGAAACCCGTTTTCCGTTGTCACGACATTACATGAAAACGGCTTGACCGATTTGGCTGATTTTTTTGTAGTTTTCTAATACTCTGTACAAGGTTCTTACGGAAAAAATATTGAGAAAATCTCTCAGGTCAGCTTTGAGAAAATAAATACTACTAACACTAAAATACTATTACGGACCCTAAAACGAAACAGTACCCGGGCGTAGCCGGGCCGGGCAGCTAGTATGCAATAAATTACAATATTAATAGCGCTAGCTGCTGGGGCTTTCGGCTAGTAATAAATATTAAAACCTAACGCTCTTGCATATCAGTTTTTCGAAAACCAAGTGCCAATATGGAATTCTGCAGAATTTGTTAATATGTATGTTAAATCCTTTGGTAGCTCATGTATAAGAATACAATTTATTCCTTATGGAAGGCTGAAAGACCGGCTTTTTTGTGGCCAAACTGAAAAGCGTATCATCTATAAACATTTAACAACTGACAAAATGTTGGATTTTAAATTTAACAGAATTTCGCGAATAGAAAAAAAAAGGAGATCACAACATTTACCTTGGAGCGGAATTTCCTAATTTAAAAAACAAATGTTCACTTGACAGATAATTTTGTAAGTAGTTTAGTTTAGAAATATAAACCGGCCATGACATTTCTAAAAATTTCACAAAAAACCGACGCATTTATCAAACTTCTAGGTTACATAGCATACGAAAAGGAAATTACATGGGATAGGTCAAATGTCTGTATGTGCTTTATCCTAATTTCTGGAATTTGATTTCAAATATCTTCGGTTTGCAGCTAAACTGCTACCATAATTGAAAAAGCACTTCACAAAGGTTCTTCCAGTTATAAGTCTTAGACAAAAAAAACATGAGAAGGCTACAATCCGCTATGCGATCCGTTTAATACCCTATCCCATCCCATCGTTAAAATTAATATCCCTAAAAGTTTGGCTTTATAGCGATGAAATATAGGAAATGATATTGTCACAACATATTGTTCAGACAGTTTATCAAAATATTTTATGGTTCGAAAAAAACGTTTTTCTATTGCATATGACTTGGGGTATGGTATTTAAATGGTTTTTGTAGAAAAACCCCAAAATATTCAAAATATATAAGCGTAATTTGAAAATTTGCACAATTTATCTGTATCGTCGAACAGAGAGTCTATATACCAACTTTCATCTTTCAAGCTCAAAATTTAGGGCCCACAAATCGCTGACACATAGACGGACGGACAGAAAGACATAGCTTCTTAACTGTAGTGGATCGAAAAGACAAATTCAAATTCCAAACATACAGACGCAGACTCTATGACTGGGTATTACAATGATTGGTTAGGAAGTAACGGAGTTTTGAGCAAGGAGCACAAATGGAACAAGGGTACTTCTTTTGTATTTAAACTCTAAGTTCCTTATGCAGCGATATAAGAGTTTCGGTAACACGGTAGACATAAAATAGTTTTGATAACTTGATGGAAAAAAACGTGCTAATAATAAATTGTAAATATGTATAATGCTGTATACATTATAAAGTTATGCCGAAATTTCCATTTTGTCAAAGTTTCCATTATTATTTTGCATAGTTTTTCAACATTTTGTTAATAAAAGCCTCAATTAGCCCCTTCATGGTGGGGGCTGCCCTAAACTTATTTGCATAAACCGTAATCTTCAAAACCAAAAACCCAAAAAAAAAAAAAACTAACAGCGTTACATCGTATGACATAAGCGCCCACAATGATCACCAAAATAGGAAATTACAAAATGTGTTGATATGTTTATGCCTTCAGCCCAAAATCTACACTAAACAGTGGACACGATCTTTCCTGGATTTCCCAAATTTTATAACTGTGATGATTAGGTAAGGTTAGAGTGGCAGCGAGTTCGCGAGCACATTTATTATTATTATTATTATTTTTGGTTCATGGTGATAATAATATCGTAAGGCCCGGTTTTCCAGTGCTTCAGACAACTTGAAGTCAACTAATATGGTTACACTGATTGGTTTTGCTTTCAAAAATTATCAAAATGTATCGAATGTGTAAAAGCTGTTTGGTTTCTTTTTTCCCAAAAAAATTAAAGTGGTGTGGTCGCGGTTTTACACTTCTTTTCCTTCTTAAAACAGTTTTGATCCTCCCACTGAAAAACCGGACCTTAGAGGTAATGAATTTATATCAATATTCCGATCTTGTTTTAATTTTATTTTATTCTTTTATTTAATGGCAATATATACTACCAAATCTTTTATATTTTAAAAATATTGCTGAACAATGGAAACGCGAAGTCCTCTATTATTAAAAATAAAAAATAAATATAAATATTTGGAGAAACGGGCTCGTTAGTACCCAGGGCCTAGATTTCTCACAACGGCTAAGTAATGATAAGCGTTTCTTGAAAGTTGATACTACTCCAATGATTTGTCAGATCATTACAAGAGGAGGGCCAGTGAAAAATCATTTAGGTGTTGCTACGGCTGGGAATCGAACCCATACTTTCTGCGCGGCAGTTCGTCGCACTAACCATCGCGCACTAAGCCAGTCAGTCATCTATTACTAATAACAATAATCCTGAACTTTCAGTCAACACTGTTACGCTGTTCTTTTATTGTTCGTTAGCAACACTTACTTACTTAAGTGACACTACAGTCCGGAATGAACCTGGACCTCGACCAACATGCCTCTCCAAATAGTCCAGTTCCGAAGTTCAAGTTGGTTGAGGTCGGCAACACTATACCGCAAATTTTAAAAGTTCCGTGCATATTTTGGGAACCCTTTAGCTTAATATTATTCCATAACATATTATTTGTTAAATTTGTATGGAATCCAAAACTCGTTCTATATATACTTTCTCGCCATTTAAAAATAATTTTCGGTGCAATCAACACTTCTCCGGTTGGCTGTCGTAATACTGCCAACAACGCTGGGGGTTCACAAGTAAAAGAAACAATTTTTGTAAAGAATGTGCAATATATATGTTTTGTACAGAGATTTTCGGGTATTTTTGCCAGTAACACATTAAAACAGCAACATGAACAACGACATTAATAAAACAATTTGTATATGCAATGTGTTTTGTATATTTTATGACAATTTACAAGCAAAAAATTCAATCTATTATTTAAGAGAAAAATTTAAAGAAAATACGTCTGCAAATCTCCATTACGTTAAAAATAAATAAGGATTATTATAATAATAATAAGAATCCACTTATAATATACTAATCCCATACAATCACATAACTTTTTAGTAAGAAACCCCCAATTCTGTTCTTAAGGCAATCAATCAAATTTTCAAAGTGTATGGCACCCATCCCAGATGTGATTATTTTCTCAAAATGAGAATGATTATCGCAAATTGTATGAAATTAACCTCAAACACCTTAACCCCAGCAAGCTCATAAACCCGTAACAAAATAATCTCATCTTATTGTTGCATGTGCTGCTGTCACACGTTGGCAAGCTATATCTATTATTTGCACAAAAACCAATCACAACACATGCCAAATATTGAAGACTATTAAAAAAACAGCAACAACAAAAAGAAGAAGAAAACCAAACATTTACCTCGGCCCAATAGATGTGCTGCATACAACATTTCACGAAAGTGATGCATCGGATGATGATGATGATGTTGTAGCTGAGGATGATGCAATAGGGTGAACGACTGTGCCAAATTGGTGGCAGTCATTGCACTACCATACGTAGCATCCACTGCTCCTGCGCCCTTTCCCAGTTGGAAGCCATCAATTCCCATACCATCGATAATATTCCCGGCAAGAGGTGTACCTCCCGGTGAGGGATACGCCAACAACAACGACGACGATGACGATGAAGCCGATGACAAAGATGACAGAGACGATGACGCGGACAGGACACTTGCTGTTGGAGATAATGACGATACCGACGACAGTGTTTCGCATGTACTGCTCCCGTTGCTCCCGACACTTGAACTCCGCTGAGGTGGCGTTTTATAGCTGCCGCTGTTGCAGTAATTGCTTGGTAAACGACTCGAACGGGCATTGGTGTTAACTTCATCGGTTTTTGTTCGCTTTGCCGCTGGCATCCCAAGAATGGTAGCTGAAGGAGGCTTGGATTTTGATTTAATCATATTTGTTGGTGTCGGTGGATGCGGCTGATGACGACTATACACTTCGCGATTTTCGCAAATTTCGCAGCAGTATTTCATTTTTTGCATCGGCACGGCGTAACATCCAAAAAGTCTTGATTGTCTGGGGTTGTTTTTTATCTGCTTTTTTTTGTCTGCCGCTTACGAGAGAAGAGACTAGCTTGCAGATGACGATTTGTGGTATTACGTCGTGATGGCAATAAGGCAATCTACAATTAGAGAACGCAATCGTGACAGCGATGAGAAAGGTTTTTAGCGAGAGCTAATGGATGATTTACGATATGGCGAGGGGGGTTGTTGCTTTTATTGGTGGGGTAACAAGTTAATTATATGATTTTATGTCTATTTCAGTGAATTTCTATCCAAAGTACATTCCCAAAGATAATGAAATTTAAATTAATAAAAAAAAATTTATGTCAAACAGTTTTCCCCTCACGTTTCGTTGAGCCAGTACGATGTGAATGTATGACATGCTTCGCATGACTTTGACAAATTGATGTTTAACAAATCCGTCATTCACCTCGATTGATCTTTCATTTTGAAATGAGGTACAAAATACAGTTTGTCGGAAGCTCAACCAATTACCACCTGTCATTTTTACCGATTAATCAATAAGCATTCACTTCATGTGGAAATACATTTTGAAATTCCCAACACACACTATCCCGATGAAAACTCACAAAACATTTCATCTGCATTTTCCACTGTCAAGAGCAACATTTTCCCGTATAGATAATTCGAGCAGCAGCATATACATGTCGGATTGCGTGGGACACCACTTAAAATAAGCGGACACCTACCCAGTAACTTTATGCGAAGCAAAGGCTGTGCCTTGTTCCTTCGGGAAACTCGTTGAGAAGTTGTTCTATGCTTTAAATCTGTGTTTGTATGCGGACATGGAGTTGGCGATATGAAAGGATACGAACGACGCATGGAATGGTGGCAGTAATTATATTCCAAGTTATGACTACATTTCATGCCAATAATAGTGCAAATTTGCAAATTAATTTGACACAGGATGGATTGAGTGTGCCCTTGTTATGGTTACGGACAGTTATTTATGTTTGGATAGTATTGCGTTTGAAAGGTTATGAGGACATTATTGATAACATGGAGAGGTGTTGATTTTTTTCGCAAGCCACCGCGAGAGCGAAGTTATTGTGGGAAATTTTTACATTGAGGAATATGGTTCCATTCACACTACGAATATGGAATTAAAGCGTTTTTTTGGTACGCAGCATGAACATTTTTTCATAATTTTTGTTTGAATTTTAATTTACATTTACATTTAAACATTGAACTAAACGTTTGTTTCAATGTTTTATTGCTCCTGCTTCCGCTCCTTTGCCTCACAAATTCGATCACGCTTACTTTCCGCGTTGTTTTACGGGTGGCCTCAATAAGGTTTGTTCACAACTAATGATCTTTGAATAAAGTATAAATAAAGTATATTCGAAAAATTTGATCTGCGTTTTTGTCCTGAATGTACACACATTCTGATGGACAAACATCGAATCTGACCATTTTCTTGTCGCAGCCAAATTCAACTGTTTCACGAGAATATGCTACAAATGTTGAAAAAAAGGGATACACGGTGATTGCCTTAGCGATCCGGAGATTTCCAGAGTCTACAAACAATAACTAAGAGAGAGACTCCCGCTGTGCCCTCATCATCCACAAATTTCTATACCCAATGGATACATATAGTATCGCAATATCATCAAAGAAGAAGCCGAAACCACCCAAGGCTACCAGCCAAGAATAATATCGCGACAAGAAGAACATGGCTTCAAAGTAGGACCGAAATAATGACGCTTAATTAGTCACTAAAGTGCAGAGAATTGTAGATGTATTCAGCAAGCATTTCCAACAGCTGGTTAATCGGCATAATCTCGAGAAAGTGGTAGGACAAGAAACCGGCCAACCTCCAGTAAACGAATTGGTAAAGCTCCCTCCCATTATCGAAGAAGTTAGTGCAGCCATCTAAAAAATGAAGAACAACCAGGAAGCCAGTTTCGATGGATTACCAGCTGAACTTTCGAATACGGATGTCTAGATGGATGAGAGCACGCCCGATGACAGGAATATCCCCTTCATATGTCTGATCTACATAAAAGGTGGTCTTGCACTAACTTTACGAAGCATATCCCTGCTAAATGTCGCATTAGATCATATCCAACGTACTGTAGGAAAGTCTTATAAGCCATTGTGCAACATTTATTATTGTTTAAGTCCGCTTGTGCTGGATGACGATGGAGAATGCTCGCTGCTCGATCAGGGTCGGAAACGACCTCACCGATATTCACCGATACATTCGATACCAAAAAAGGATTAAGGCAAGGCGATGCACTCTCATGTGACTTCTCTTATCTCATTCTTGAGAGCCAACACTCTCGAGCCAACACCAGAGGCACAATCTTCCATAAATCGGTAGGAAAACCGAAGATATTGACATTATTGGTCGGACTCAAGGTGATGTCATAGGCACGTTTGCTAATATAGAGAAGAAAGTATATGTTATCAAGTCAAAAGGAAACACGGCATCGACAAATTGGACAAAGCATCACCATTGACAGATATATCTTTGAGCAAGTACGGGACTTTGTCTACCTCTGCTATTAACTCTGACAACAATATCTCTTCAGAAATTAATGGAATGATTACTCTTGCCAATCGCTGTTTGGTCGGGCAAAGAATTCAATTCAGTAGTAAAGCCCTCCCCACTAAGAATATCCTATACAAGACTCGGATCATCCCAGTCCAGCTCTATGGCGCTAAAGCGTATTAAAAGCGGATGAAGAGATCCTTGGTGTGTGAGACAAAGATTCCACCAAGAACTACACAAACTGTACAGGGACATAACCCTTGTCAATAGTTAGGACCTGTAGAGCGAATGAACACCAATACTCCGGCTCACAGAGTCTTCGATTCCCAGCCAGACGAATTTCATTCTTAAAGAAAGAGAAAGCTATAGTGTAAGCAATGATATGTTTTCCTTTATTGTTCACATCTGTCAGATTTAAAAAATCAAAGTTCTACTTTAGGTGTGAATTATTTTAGGTCTACCGATACAATGCAATGTTTTAAACAATTAGGAAAATTTTAACAAAAATAAGTTGTTTTTAAAGGATTAAAGAGAAGCTTATTTCAGAGCATAAATATAATTGCAAATTGCAATGATTGCAAATGATCTCATGTTATCAAAGCATATGTCGAACTATAGCTATGTATTTCTTAAAAATCTCTTATCACGAATTAGTTAAAAATAAAAGAAATTAGCACCGCATTTGCTGATAGAACTTACTGATCACCTTTTAAACATTGATCGATCAGTTGACAAAAAACAAAATTAAATTGAAAAGTGGAATCGTGTGAAGCTTTTCAGACCTCCAACCATCGATATGAAAGAAATCGTTGTGATTATACATTCACTTCGCAAATAAAAAATCGCTCATTAGAATGGTAGTTAGCTTTGTTTCTATTAGTTTACTGGTGTTTTCACATCTAAGTATCAGCAGATATGCAAAGGAGCTAATGTCAGTAAACAGCCATCCATCATTCATGAACAAATTAACGTAGATATGCGGTAGAGTAGCGTCTTGATTGCAGACAGTAATTTTCGAAGCGGATTATTGTCAATGTTTCTATTTCAAAACTGTTTTTTTATATTTTTTTTTTTTTTTTTAATGTCTAAGTGCACAAATGCTGGTCTTGTATACTTTGATAAGCAAAGTTTGAATGATTTTATTGTTTTTTTTTTCTTATTTTTGTTTGTTATAGAGAACTGTTATTAGCTTCTCTCTAGTCACGAACGCATTGCACCACACGGCCAGCATAGCTAATAGACTGTAGCTAGATGGTGTTCACCAGAAAATCATTTCGCTTTAAAAAGACTAATTGATTCCTCGAGAAGCCCAAAGCATTTTTTAAAGGAAATTCTCATTTGCTCATGGCTGACACCTGTAATCTATTCCAACTTTGGCCAATACTTCTTCCACCGACCATTCCCATTGCCAGTCAAAAAAATAAGTTTCGCGCTACTCTTCATTGCCTCAAAGTTTCATAAACGATACACTTTTCCGATTTTCTTTTCATAAATCCTTTTTTGTTGGCAAGCAAAGTGTTCTTCTAAGTTTTAACTCGCATAAACCTGCATTCTTCACGAGTTATAAGAATCCTCATCCACTTGGTCTGAAACTAATTTAATATCCTCCGGCTATTGCGAAGCTTTCTAAATGCGTACCATTTTTTTTTGTAAATGTGGGACTACGTACGAGACTTAACTTGCGAACTAAACCAGAAAAACAGAAAAAGAATCGAAAAGTGAGGATGTGATTGCGAAAAGAATCAAATAAAACAAAATGAGGGAAAACTTGGCAAACAAAATTATGAGAACGCCTTTTAAGATATCTGGCGGAAAGATTTATTTATTTGACCATGACAGTGGTTGTGATATACAAGACAGTAATATTATGGATACCGCTATTGATGTTGTTGACCCTTAGCGAAATTAATGCGACGGACTATAAGCGAGGTCATTGATGGATACAAATTGATTTTTAGAGAGATGAAATTATGTAACTCTGCCGCAGGGTTTGTGCTGACAAGGTGTTCTATTGAAAGAAAAAACAACTCAATCTAAAATATTTTCGTTGGTTGGAATGAATTAAAGGTTATAGCTATGCTAAAGTTAGGTATGTTATTAGATCTATTTCCGTACACTTTGCAGGAAAATTTATTAAAGCTTTTCATTTCTTGGAGAGGGTGTAATTTCTGATACCCAAATATTTGCAAACAAATGGCGGGAATATAATTAGTCATAATGGTTACAGCTATGCTAAAGTCAGGTATGTTATTAGATCTATTTCCGTACACTTTGCAGGAAAATTTATTAAAGCTTTTCATTTCTTGGAGAGGGTGTAATTTCTGATACCCAAATATTTGCAAACAAATGGCGGGAATATAATTAGACATAGATTGGGTTGCTCTCATCCAACTAAACATCTCATGGACAAATTTGCAGATAATTGTAAGCTTGGATTTGGATGTGTCTATGAGCAACAACGGCATGTCTTGTTTAGTTCGTATACAGAAATTAGATATTGCTTTGTATAGTTCTTTTTAAAAATAGCTATATAAATATTTATTCATACAACACACTTGATGAACATAGTTTCGTAAGTTGGTAACATTGTAAGCTGGGGCTATCACCAGCATGCGGTTTTGAGCCTATATTGAATTTTTTTTATTTTGTTACAAGTTCGATGCCGGAAGCGTTTGAGATTTCCAAAACTCACCGTCGCTCGGTGAAGATGTTCGCATGGGCTTTATTGAGGATCTTCATTACGTTTTTGGAAGACTTTAAAATGAATATTCAGAAGTATCTTGTCTTCCTATGGTTTATTAGTGAACTGTCACTGTCACTTAGTAGTAATGTATGGTAAAACTGTCACTTTTATACAATCTTAAAAACCAAACTGGTTCATAGCTATCAGATGACGTCTGTTTTAATTTTGTTCATAGAATTTTATTTCCATTAGGCGAATAAGGTATTACGCTGATTAAATAGATGTGATGGCTTTATATATGTTAACACTTCGGAAGTAAAAAAAATCCAAAAGAGTTGGCTACTAACAGTCCATAATTTATATTCCAATGTGTTTTGAAGTTCTTTTGATTAAAACGTCAAACAAAATCTAGTTGATGTTTAGTAGGAATGCTTCGAAGGTTTTGTTTTGTTTTATTTTTTGAAGATAGCTCATTTCTTGGAATGGTGAACAGAAATAAAAATATTCTGGCACGCAAGCGTAATCTCCCACCAACACGATGGTGTGGTTATGTGAAATTTATTCCACTGGTCCATAAAATTAGACTTGACCAAACAATGGATATATTTTATTTTATAATTCGATACGAATTAAGTCATTAAAATCCCACACTAATCGAGATTTAAAAGTAGAACACAGATACATACGTGACACCTCTGATGGTTACACGGCAATTGTCATATATTTATGTTTTCAAAAAAATGAGCCACATTCAGTATCATGACAGTTTATGTTTACTCCTCTCGTGGAAAATAAAAAAATATATACAGACAATCCCTGGCATGTTTCCAATCGCATTTATAAAACCCACATTATGCGAAGATGTGGATACTTCTGTTTGTTGTATCCATTCCTCCCTGCTCGTACTAAACATGATCACCGCAACAGTTGCTGACATGCAAGAGTTGATGTTTTGCAGTGCCTTTAAGATGAATGACAGGCGCGTCAATTTGTAAAAATGCATGATTCTCCTAGTGATTGGGATCGAATGAACGCCAATAATATGGCGCCAAGATCGTACCGATCACACAACAAATACTGAGATGTATGAATTAATTCATTCAATCATCGTTCATATATAGTTTTTCCAACGTTTTTTTCCCTCTTCCAAGGTCGACAAAATATTGCCAATATATTCCCACGAGGATGGGATGTAAAAGATAAACGATCACATCAACCGTCAAGTGAGAATCACGAGAAGACCACCTCATAAAACTGCCCAAGATGATCCAATTAGAGTTCGCATTCGAACTCAGATATATCACTGCGAGGTCTCTGTCTCTCTTTCTTGGCCTTTTGCGGCGTCTTACTTCTGCCTCATCGGCGTTCGCAGCGCTTCTAATACTATTTGTAAGATTTTCGCTACCGAACGGAATTGCTGAGATGCCTGCACATCCTCCAGGCACAACACAGAAGTTGCATCTTCAACTTGTGTTCTGGCAGTTGTTTTGTGGTTTGCTTCTGCCTATACCACTAACTTCGAGATGCCTCAGATGGTAGATAATCGAGTACAAGAAGCATCTCTCTTAATGGTAAAACATAACTTCCAATCGTGCGCATTCCAAATGCAACGTCGGCAGCGGTGGTGGCGGTATCTTTTAACAAAACAACAACAACGAGGATAAAAAAAAGTGTGGGATTGGCCGATGGTCGAGGCGATTAAGTACAAACACACACAGCGCAAATACATAGGTACATTTGTATTCTAAAATGGAAGTCACAGCACGTATCTAATTCGTGTATTGACGGCGTCGGCTACTTAACATTCATGACGAGTGCGCACTTACTCCGCGTATACTTACGCTATGGTGAGAAAAAAAAACGAAGAAAGATCCAAAGCTTGCCCTGATGACGAGCGCTGATTGTGTGGCGGTTCGCGTCTCGCGAAACGCACGCCTTATAATTTTGATTTCTTGATAAAATACCATCGTTGCCTGTAGCTGATGTTGTATCTATTTGCGCTGGTGAAACGATAATTATTGGTAATTAAAACCGCTCGCTACTGGACGCGCAGCTGAGGGTAGCATAGCGTTGACGGCATGCGATTGTGTCAATTGGCTGTTAGTTTTGAATACCTAACCTAGGCTTTTAGTAATTGCAGTGTGAGCGCGGACGACAACGATCGAGTGTATTGCATCGAAATTCTTAAAATTTTCACTTTTTTTTTCTTAAGACCGATAAATAGACAGATGTATACTTTCAGATAGATACATTGGTTTGGTAGTGCAACGTTGAAACTTGGCGTTGTCTGCGATTTAATGAGTAAATTGCTTAGAATGGCAAGTGGGTTGGTTACCATATTTGGGGTGGTGTTATGAGAGCGCAACGTGCGTGCTTAAGGTTGCTTGTAGGACGATGGCGCGTATTGCGTGAGAAGAATTTAAATGAGAATTGGATATAGTTTGAAATTGGCGGTATGTACAAATACATTTCGATGCAGATGTTTGATAAGATATAAACGAGCGAAATGCCGGAGTGTAGTTTTTGAAGAACTTAAAAAAAAACGAATGAGTTATTTAGATCGGTGTATAGATTATTGGATCGGTATTTGATTGTTTATGGGTCAACTCAGTCTCTGTCCCTTCATATTTATACTAATACAGAGCTCTTGCTGTAGTTTAAATGATATTTCTTGATATTATTTTCATGACCCCTCTGAAGCTGAAGCAAAAGTACATGTGTCTTATCTAGAACCTACCTATAAATGTTTTCTATCAAATTTATATAGATGACTTCTATCTCAGCTTTCTGGATGTGAGCGAGCAATTTAAAACCTTGAAATTTAATAGAAGCGTGATGCCTTTCTTTGTAAATAAAAAGTAAAAAATGGTGAAGCTCTGCGTATGTAACATTTATCATACATAAATTTATCTGTAAAGCCTGTTCAGAAGGTTTTACTCCCAGGTAAGGGTTTGTGAGCATTGCTTATTGTAAAAATCGCAATCGACTCCCACAAACTTTATGTGAAATCGACATTCGCAAGAGTTATGTGGTTGCGATTATTTACGCAAGACTTAAGATGACTACAAATTCCCTTCCGTGATAGACCCGCGGCGGAAGCCCCTTTTTTATCACACGCAATTTATAAGACGACTTGTAGTAGTTGCCATACCGGGGTTTGCCTGGTAAGCCGGTCGCGGAAAACTTTATTTGAATCCTTGTCGTAGAATAGAAATTTAGAAGCAGCAATCAATCGAATGATGAATTAAAAAACAGGGAGCAATGGCTAATACATTCCTTATGTCGTATGCAATTTATGAGGAGACATCCAAAAGACTCCTGAACCATATCTATATCTTCTGAAAAGTCAACATCGATTTAACCCACCAACCGTTTGATGTCTAACTACGCATACGATTATCTAACAAAAATGTTAGGCGAACAAGTGAAGGAAAAAATTCAATATTTCGATGACAATCTGAAGTATCCGCTACAATATTTGACTTTTATGAACACCGCAGAAGATCATAAGTAAATACTTCCACCATGATGATACCAGAGGAATGATGAAAACCGATCCAGACATCATCTACGAAGAGTGATCAGAAGAAGAACTCCGACGACTTCTTGAACGAAATTGGAGATTCCAGAGTTCTAGCCGACTAAAGATGATTATTACATGAATTCTATGAGGACTTCCTCCGTCATTGAAGCTCTACCCTTATTTGAACTTGTTGCAAAAGTAAGAATGCGTGTCAAGTGGGAGGAATGATATATTAATTCTGATTGTAGAACCTGCCAATGCTGTCGCTCTCGACAGTACTTGCTTTCACTCATCAAATTGGCGAATCTGTCATTATTGGTATATGACAAACATCTTATGAAGGTGTAAAACTTGACAGTTTCATTCGGAATAAGCTTTAAATTGTAGGTTCTTTTATGTAGAAAAAACATTGGCTGCATTCCGAAACTCAGATAAGATATCTTAAACGAAGCTCAGTTGTCATTGGTGAAAAAATTTGATTGAACAATGAGAACTAGGCTTTATCTAAGATATCTTACTAAATATGAGTTCCAGAGGGCGGCCATTACTTTGCAAACACAAAAGATTAGAGAAACTATGTTTTAGGCTATGTATTGCCCATTAATACCTAATATATAATTTACCTAGATCATCATAATTCATTACCAAGGCAATATTTAAAAAAAATCCACAAACAAATTCATTCCTATATCTCGACTGAAGAGCACATTAAAACCTTTATTAAATTTTTGTTAAATCCATTATCCTTTATTTTGAAGTCCGCATTTTGCAAAACTTATTTACTTTATGAGAATTCCTATACCCTTCAATGACACTATGCCATTCTCAGAGTCCGCAATTTTCAAATACCAACATTAGTAGGCGTCTTCTTATAACTGCTAATAGAATACCCATACCTACAAACTATCACGTCGTCCTTTCGCAAATGGAAACTGAGAACGACAGAGTGGCGTTTGGTGTCATTGTTCAAGACTGCCGCATAGCTCCTGTCAATGGCGGAGATAAACCCAAGACAATGGTCGTACAAAAAGGAAATGCGCTGTTACTCTGCGATAAATCGCTATAGGTAATTTCTCCTTTAATCTCGTAACCTATTGAACATCTTCCTGCGCCTTGGCGGGCGGGAGTAAATTAGATTTCAATTTTCAATTATTCACGGCCCTATTATGCGCTTTTGGAGAATATAATTGAATTCCAATATACTAATATTATGCGACCGATTCGTCACCCTCGCACTGGTTTAGATTTGTATTTGCAAATGTTGTTGTTTCGAGTAAGTATATTCATTCTTGGCAAGTTTTCAATTTTTTGTGGGTTTTAATGCCGAACTACCATGCGATGTGAATCTGAAAACAATAAATTCATAAAAAAAAAAAAGGAAATCTCACAACTTGCACAACTGCATTTGGCATTATCGGGCATCAGATCTGACAATGCAGTAACACTGGTATTGTCGTCGTGTGTTCCGTGTTCGACTATAGGTATACCTCGATAGTTGTGTATCCTTAGTGGAACAGAGTCGCTCGGCGATATGCCGCGCTTCAGAGCCAGACCGAACCGTTCGTAGCAAGAGTCATATTTCATCTTTTCAGTACTTTAACTTTTGGGATCCTATCTCGGTGGAGTTGTAGTGTAGGTATTCGCCGTGTCATGTCGTGTGAGTAACCTTTCGATGGAACAAATAGAGAGATAGGACTTTTTTTGTTGTTGTTATTGTATCGTGGTAAAAATTCGAATCCAATGAAGTGGTGTAGGTGAGTGCTCTTTGGGGTTTTCGTTTTTTTGTTAAGTGACAGTCATGGAAGTATGTTAACATGTTTTCCGGTTTTTAATTTAACCCTAAATGGGAGTTAAGGCTTTAATCGATCAAAGGATGGGAAAGTAGGTCTTTTTATCGGTTCTTGTGTTTTTTTTAGTTAATTTACCGGTTATACAGTGTTGTTGGGTGGATGATTCTATTTTTATTCACCTAAATAAATTTGCATTATCACAAAAAAAGTGTAATTCTGAAATTCGAAGTTATAGAGCCGTCGTTACCATTCGAAAGTGGCCATATATTCGTCTATTTACTCATTTCCATAGCTTTAGAAAAGAGAAATAAAATTAAAAGAAAGGATTCCAAAAAAGAGATGTGTCCTACATAATTGTGTGAAATAATTGAGATTAATTTTAAATTGATAAAGTAATTAGTAATGTATACATGTAAATGAACATATAAAAAACAACATGGGAAGTTTGAAAACACTTTATAACGTGTAGTGCTTCGAACACTCACTATTCGATATATAGTGATTGGGTTTTTACGCTGGCAACACGTTTCTACAGATTGTCAATATGACACATGAAAGTTGATTCGTGGTTAGTACGATTTGCTATCTTACGATGAAGATTGCAACTTACCCCATCCACTTTATGAAGGAGTTTACGGAAAGATCATGGCATAAACGCCAAGAGTTAAAACCGCGTGATTGATTCAGCTTGATCCTCATTTTCAACGCAAAATGTTGCTATCCGATGCTCATTTTTGATTAAATGGATATGTAAACAAGCAAATTTGCCGAATTTGGAGTGAAGTAAACCTAGTCCACCATCATCGGTATATCGGTAAGGTTTTCGTCAATGGAGAGCGCTATAGAAAATTGATTTCTGACTTCTTCGTTCCTCAGTTGAATGGCATCGAAGTGACAGAGCTTTGGTTTCAAAAAGAGGGCGCAACATGCCACACGGCTCGCGACATTATCAATTTATTGCGGAAAATATTAGCTGAGCTGATATGCATCCCTAGTCACTATTCTACGCCGGTAAACCAAAGAACGTTGGACAATTTGCAAGTCAACATTCGCCGTGTTATTGTTGATATGCATCCCCAGTTGTTCGATTAAGTTGTCAAAAATTGGAGTTCATGTTTGCGCTTCTAATACATAAAGCTTATATCATTGACATTAACATTAGCTTGAAGTTTTTTTTATTTCATATTGAATTTGTATACCTCTAAGAAACACCCTTTAGCTCTAGTCTTACCCACCAACATAAATATATGCTAAAAAGATACATTGTAGTCTTGACGAGATGACGTTAAGATAGCATTCAATGATGCAGTGCGATTCATATATGGAGTTCGTAGATTCGACCATACTTCTGAATACTCTAGAAGTCTTCTTGGATAGGTTTCATAGCATTGTATCATAATTTTGTCCCCATGACGACAAACTTTGGTGAACCCGCATATTAAAAAAAAAAACTGAAACCATAAGTACTTAGGACTGTCTTATACTGCCGCCGTGCTACTTGCCGACTTGCTTCAATATTATAACTATATCTGTCAAATTTCGTAAGTGGTGGACGCACAGTTGAAGAACCTCTAGAAAGCAACAATTTAACCAAAATTGTGGTGCTTGAAGGCGAGTAATTTACATGCTTATTCAAACAATGTTGACATTTAAGGTGTTTTATATGCCAGAACGTGAAAAACAACCAGTTGAGTGATGCACAAGTTTGAAGTACCTACACACTATACCAGCGCATGTTCCAAAAAGAAAATATAGCGTTCTAATATCTTTATGATTAATTGATTACTAATCAATAGCCAAAACCATAAGAATACAAGAGTCTGTAGGCCCATTGAAAATAGTCCCAAAAAGTTGCTGCATATAATATATTCGACGGTATCCATTCATGCCATCGGTATCCACATTGGCCATTGAATTCCTCGCGCAAAAGAGTCATTGTTTCGTTGGCTGTATGGCAAGTGGCACCATCCTGTTGGAAGCACATATCGTCCAGGTCCTTAATTTCTGGCCACAAGAAGTGTGTTATCATCTCGCGATAGCGAACACCATTCACGGTAACTGCTTGGCCGTCATTTTCGAAGAAGTACGGCCCGATGACGCCGCCAGCCCATAAACCGCACCAAATAGTCACTCTTTGTGGATGCATCGGCTTTTCAACAATCACTCGTGGATTCTCATTTTCTAGTTTGCTGAAATTTGTGCACAATTCTCACAATGCCTCCGCTAATCACAACACGACCAACGTTAGCGCCACCTTGTACTTTCGATCTGTCAGACGATAGGTAATACAACAAGGTAATATTTGCTTTCAAATATGTGTCATATGTATTGTTGATAGCAAGAGATATCTTATCTACTTCGCACGGATATTTTTGTTAACTCTACATTTTATTATGGATACAGACATTTCATGGTTTAGGTGGCGTATGCGCAACATTCATCCAACTTCTTGAATCAGAAAGTCAGTTTTTGGTAGCGCGTTTCGTGAACTTGGGCTGATAAGAACAAAACAGCTTTCCTATCGCTAAGTGTTATAAATTGCTATCTTTAACCACAAACTATATCGATAGCCTTCACACAATGTTCCATATGATCTTATCCTAACAACGTTTTCGAATTCAAACTGAGTGCGAATGACCTTTCAGCAAAAATTAATCTTATTCAAATGTTAAATGACGTTTGCAATACTCCTATTGACTACCTCTTATGGTCTGGTTACTTACGTATTCTCAAAGCATTCGCTATTTAAATAACAAAGCACACAAAAATGTTTCTAAAACCAACAACAATAACAATAATTTTGTTTTGTCAAATCTTTTCTTATCATTCGTAGCAATCAGTGAGAGGGTAGTTCTCTTTGGAATAGCGACGATTCTTTGGCGCTAACCATGTTCCACTTCTCTTTTTGGAATATTAATTTATTTTTGTTGTATTCGTCTGTTCGACGTCTTGATGACGTTAATCACGATCATCACGAAAACAAAATCTTAAAAGAAGTTCCTCCCCAATTTGTTGTCTGTAGGTAGTTTGTTCGTGTAGATGCAGACAGTAAATTTATGTCTCCATATAGCCTAATCTATTGACCTCCTGCGATTCTACCTACCACCGTTCGATGATATAGTGCCTTGAAATTTGTTAGTGTGACAAAAAACAACATAAAATGAGAAGAAGAAGAGGAAAAGTGGAAAGATATACAACAAAGAAGATGTATTTACATAATCACTGAAGGGATAGGGTGACACAAATACACAAAAAATGTTTTTTTTTTTTAAATTGAATTTCAATAATCAAATAAAATTTTGTTTAGCGTCGAGATAGTTTGGAAATACGATCATCCGGAAATATTAAGTCAATAAACTGAAACTAGTAATACGATACTTTTATGAAGTATTAAATGCGGGTGATATCTTTTGAAGGTGGTATTATATATTTTGTTTGAATACCCCTACTCCTTCTCCTAGATTTGATGCATGATTTGTATCATTAAGAGATGATGAAGATAAATAGCGAAGTTGTTGTTTGTCTGAAAAAGGAGTTAAGTTTTAAAGTTTTTATTATTGTTGAACCAAGCTGTATCCAAACATTTTAAAACTCTGCCAACTCTCACGCCCACTTTCAGAAAAAAAGTATTTTTGTTATAAATATCAGGTTTGTGAGGCTTAAATTTAACCATGATCGCCTGAATAAACGAAATGCGACGATCGTTGTGGTTATGCGACCTTCACCATCTGAGTAATATTCCTCGTTTAGGAGAAGACTTCAAATGTTGAATACAACAATTTAAAAGAAACTCCAACGAAAGGTATAACTTCTAACACCTATAAACGTGGAAAGGAGAAAAGTTAATGGAAGTGTCGCGTGGCTTTATCTTTGCGAATTTTTTTAAGTTTCTACACTATCGGGGTATCCGATTGTTGACTTAATGCATATCGTGCAATACATTTCGTCGAAGATCTGTTCGAAATGTTTCGGAGCGATCATATTTGCTGAAGAACTCGGATGTTTGGTGGACGTTAGATCACGATCGTGTCCTTCTTCCCACCATCAATGATGAACACACAAATTCACTGAATACTTCGTACGAAGGATTAAAACAGACTTGGAATTATGATTCGAGGAATAAAAAACAAATACAAGTCTCAGCATACACATACTCGCCGATGGTTCGGACAGCACCCATGAATTATATTAACATACAAAATTTCCCTATGTCTCTAATATTTCCTGTTTTTGTTTTCAAATTCCTAATGCGCTCAGAACCAGAACATGATGTATAGTTTTCAGTGGTTCTGTGGTTATTTAATTGGGATATTTAACGTGTATAAAGAAAGCTAGGTTTAAAGCCCTGCCTAAATTTATTTTACTT
Organism: Rhingia campestris; assembly: GCA_932526625.1. Classification (NCBI taxonomy): domain Eukaryota; kingdom Metazoa; phylum Arthropoda; class Insecta; order Diptera; family Syrphidae; genus Rhingia; species Rhingia campestris. Next base: position 66,225,152 of record OW052182.1, read on the forward strand.
AAAAATGGTAAGTGTTGATTGGCTCAGTTGTTAGTGCGTAAACTAAGCGAGGGTCTCTACTACATATAACTATTCTCGAAAGTAACCAATCAGAAACACGCCACTTGGTAACCCACAGTCAAACATTCAACAGTATAAAACTAAAATTAAAAGCTTCACAAATTCCCGTTCGGAAACGGCGATAAATATGGATCCTAAAACTTTTGCAAGCAATTCGCAAACACAAATGATTGGAGACGAAGTATAAGGCTCTTCCTCCTTATATTTATTTAGGCTGCGGTTATAACTATCATTGGACAACTTCATTCGGTGGAACGACTAACACTACTTCACAAAAATAAATCTTGATCATTGAAAAAAGTGATTTTCTGCAATAACAATCTTGTTCGAAAATTCATAAGCTTTGTTTTGACACCAACTTGCCAATGGTTGAATTTATAAAAAAAGGCGCAATGAGTAAAAGAAACTTTCACATGATGCTTTTCAATGATAGCTATAACCGTAGCCTTAGGTTAAAAAAACGTAGCTTTCAAAGGAGGATAACAATCAGCGCGGTTTATGGGGTTTTATAGCTCTTGTCGAGTTAATATCTAAATTTTGTTTACTTCAAATATTATATGTAATAAACCCTATTTAACACATTTAAATTAAACCTAATCTTAAGAAATTAAAAACCTAACCTAACCTTGCTGAGGTTGGAAATTTTAAGTAATTTTAAGAAAAATCGTCGGCGGATTGCTCGTTTTTTAATTGAGTCCAGTAATTTCAATGCATATTTGTAACAGACCATGAGAGCAGTATTCAAATGGTAAAAATACTCTGAGATGTCGGGTTTCAAACTAACCGATTTGATAATACGGAGGATAATACCGATTTTTTATGGGATCATATCTTTTTTGCCCAACTTCTTATAGTAAGTTTTATGGTGCAGAACCAGTGCGCAGTGTTTGGTTGTAGACCCCACTTTTCCAAAGGCTTTAAAAATATGAACCTAGGAATCAAAAATATACTGTTCTGCTACATAACTCAATTCAAAATAGTGTGGGGAAACTTGTAAGAAAGCATGCACAAACTCATATGTACCAGTTTATAGAATGGTCTTATGATAGGAATCGAAAGCTCAATACACCAGCCCCTTAACTAAGACTTCATTCCCAGAAAGTCCAAAATGCTGTCCCACCTACAAAAGTGCGCTCCATACCGAAAATCCAATAAATTCACGAGAATTCAAAAACTTTCCACTAAACTGCCATTTCTACATTCATTCAGCAAAACCACCTATTCCACAACCAAATGCACAAGCAATACCACAAAGGAGGTGAATCCTCAATTTGTTAAACAAACATTTCCCAGCCGCACCAAATACCCCCATTACCATACCAGCCATGCCATTCATCTTGAAAATGTTCCTTCGTGCCAGCACAACGAGACAGAAATTCTCTACCTCATAGCTTCAGCAATCGAGTGTAGACGACTTCCTGCGGTCATGTGCTCGCTGCAGGTGATTTATGCAAAACTGCCTGTAAACACAATTGAAGCTTATGAAACTTGGAAATGCTTCCTGCAAGTGCACACTGTCAATAGCATTTGAAGCCAAAAAAAATCCTAGAGCAGTTCATTAAATGGCAAAACAAAGGAAGCACAGTCCAACTCCTTTGGATTAAGTAGTGGCCCACCAAAATAGCATCTGTGCATCGCGGCACGTCCCACACCGCAGGAAAGCTTGCCTGCGCTTCGCATCGATTGAGTACATCTTATCGCACGTAAACTCTGCCGCTGCGCTGTCAAGATAGTAAATTTCGAAGGAAAAAAATGCTGTGCATTAGCGTAGTGAAAGGAGAAAGTTTCCACTCTTTTCTGTGCCAATTTTCACGAGGTGTAGAGAGGGAAAATAAAAACACAAAACAAAAATCAAATTATCCATAACATAGTGGTTTTGGACTTTAACAGGATCTTATGCATATGCAATAGACCATGATCATGCTGTGGCACGTCCAGAGTGAAGCGAAAGGCGAAAAACTCAAGCCACCGAAGAGCTGTCTTTGGAGTCTGGTACAGACCAACAACGTCGTCAGTCAGCATCTAAAGAAATGAAATGGAATAACTCTTTCGACAAGCGGCGGAGCGCGCACAGAGCGCGCACTGTTGTCTGCAGTTGTTGCGGCTTCATCTGATTTCGGTTTCGAATTTAACAAGATACTTTTTTTGAATTTTATGGTCACGATGTGCGGGCTAACGTCTAAGTTGTGCAGCTTGTTGCATGTCTACCTTGGTGGTGATGGTGGTGGATAGTGCAACCGATTCGTATACCTATATTCGAAATTTATGTTTGCCTCATGTTTGGTGTTCACCTAGGGATCGCAAATCGATGTGAAAGCACCAAGATGTGAAATCAAATGAACAAAGAAGAGATATGACTTGGGAAGGTGTAGATACTTGTGGAGGATTTTTTAAAGAAAACCTATTATTTACGTACTACTACTTGGATGGGTTTTACGAAAATGGGAGGTTATTTTGAGACACATGTTATATTACAAACGAAATGTGCTTAATTGAAATGAGAAACAAATTGTGAAAGTCACTACAAAAACATTAAATAGTTTATGGACTTTACCATCTATTGATATTGTTATGTAAACTATCCTTTTGTTAAACACTAATTGTTCTGCCCGCAGCAGAGTCTTCGATTCTCAGCCAGACGTCGGACGCAGTAGAGGAAGGGTCCAGTTATAGCTATCATGTAAAGGCATCCTTGAAACACAAAACAAGATGGAACGGAAATTTTCTTGAGAAGTTGGTTATAGCAAACATTGGAAAATGTGTTTCATTTGGGTGGAATGACAAACATGACTTTAGAAAAATAAATCATGATCATTGAAAAACAAACAAATTATTTTCTGTGAAGACCTTGTCATAAGTGGCGGGCACAAGAAGATACCGACCACAAGCAGCTTGAAATGTGCAACTTGAGGCATTTAGCTAAGGACCGGTCTAATTGGAGTAGTACGTTGATTGTTGCCCAGGTTCATTCCGGATTGTAGCGCCAGTTATATATGTAAGTATGTAACAACTTCCACTAGATTTCAGAGATATTAATTAATCAAATTATATATAATTTTCGGTACTTTTGTTGTATTTTTTGTGTTAAAATGACTGATGATGTTCATTGTACTTAGAACAAATTAAACAAATTGTTCATACCAAAACCAACGAAACAAATGCAAGAACATTTTTTTAGTCAACCTTTTGCAAAAACTCCATTTTCTCCATCTGATGTCTGATATTCACGGTAACGATGATTTTCAAAAGCCTAAAAAGACAGACGTTGAAGGATTTTCAATGCCTTACTTGGTGCAATCCGACTTTTAATAAAACTCCTTCATAAAAAGTCGGATTCCACCAAGTAAGGCATTTAGGTATTTTCTTTTTTATTATGGTCCTTGATTCTCCCCTTGAAGATGGGATTCAAACTGCGTCAGTTTAACTATTATGACTGGGTGGATGTTTTCAAGGTGAATTATATTCGACCAAACAAAAAAGAACACCAATACTGACAGTTTCCAATTGAACTAGTTGAAGCGGTAAAATAGAGTGAAATTGACTCAAAGAATATTGCCGACAGACCATGCACGTCGCTTTGAATACAACCAAACAGTCGCCCGAATGTTTGACCATGAACCTGATTTTTGGAAGCATTTTTGATGATCGACGAGGCCCATTTCATATCCGCACTTGAAGAACGAAGAATCCGCACGAGGTATTTTAATCTTAGGCTAGTTTCAGCTTAAGTTTATTATAGGCTAGAACTATTTTTCGTGGTCAATTCCTACTCTTTTTTAAGGGTAGTAGCATAAGTTAGTGACCGATTTTAGCTTTCGTTTCCTTCTATCCCTCTTTCCTATCTTCTTTGTCCGACCGAAGTCGCAAATATTGTTCGAAATAAATGTTTGTAGAGCATGAATTTAGAGTGAGTGGGCAAGAACAACCGCCCGTCCGACGAAATAAACTACTGCCAATGACACCTCCATGGCTAATCTTGACTAAAACAACTGGACGGTTACTGGTTTCAACAAGACTGCGCGCCAAGCCACACTGCAGTTTATCTGACAAAAAAAATGGCGATATTGACTGCCCACCCAGGTCTCTTAATTTGATCCCCGGGCTTGTTTTTGTGGGGTTTTTAGAAAAGCAAAGTGTACTTCAACAAGCCTATACCATTGAAGAGGAGCTCAATTCAAACATTCGTGCCGAAATCATCGCTATACCTCCCGAGATACTCGAAAAGTTATGGAAAGCAAAAGGGGAATGTATATACTTACAGTTCATATGTAAAAGGGCAGAATATTTGATGGTCAGGGCTAATGTCAATCCGAACACTTCGATCAAAGATGCCAGGTCATTATTTGCCAAAGAGGTGGTAAAAGAGCAACTTTAAAAAAATTCGCGATTTCTGTTCATTTACCGCGAACCATCAAAAGCAATTGAACTTGTATCCATATCAACTGTATGTGTGCATATCCATTCGTATATTAGTTATACTAATCGCTCATATCTTATCGGCTTTTATGGCGAATAAGGCTCAATTAAAGATATATTACCTCTAGCCGTTTCAATTTTCTAGCTGTTTCGATTAGATACACCTGTTAGTCATTATAATCATCGCAGCAACTACAAAATGAAATCATTCGCCACCAACACACACACAGGCCTGCAAGTTTACACCTCCCACTTAATTCAATTGACTAATACCATCAAACCATTGACGTAAATGCGGTACACGTTTGTTGCCTTGCTGTCACTGCACATTAAACATAAAAAAAACTTTGTTCCTTCTATCGTTCGCTTACCTCAATGTTTCCCTTAAAGGCTGTACATGTCAATTTCATTGATGGAATGAGGGTGGACCGTTACAGCCAAGACGCGCGGGAGGGTTGTTTATTTAAATTGCTTTTGCTTATCGCAAAATGCGCTGGCGGGGTATCTCTTAAGTGACGTAAAAGATTGCAAATTTTTGCTCGCACTCCATACACAAAGTGGTGGTGGGGTCTCCTGCCATATCCACAGGAAGTGCCAGTGTAGGTGAAAGGCTTCTTACACAACTTGAAGGGAAATGCGTCATCGGATGGTTAATAGATTTTTAGACGAACATCTAGTTGAATTGGAAATCACGCAATGGGGTAGTTACGACGAATTGAATTAGGTACGTAATCTGCCAAAAGGTTTCCTCATAAATTGCAAGTGTCCACCCTAAATAAGCCGTCAAATCTGTGATGCACGCTTAAATTAAAATCTCCTAAAAATAGACGAAAAAATAAACGATTTCCCTCTCTAACGCTTTTCGTCAAAATCCCTTTGTGAGATATGAGTGCATATTTGTGGGGAAAATTTATCTACGCCCTGACCGCCCTGACCCTTTCAACATATTCATAAGTGTTTGGTGGATTTACAAAAAAAATGGAAAATATTTCTGAGCACACATCAGTGGCGTGGTGTGAAATTTTTGCGACGCGGCAATGTTTTTCAGTGTTAGATAAAGAGATCATATCACATGATTCCAGCTTTCCGATTCCGTTTCAAGCTATAATGAATAAGTTGAGGTGTTGCTATAAAGCGGCATATACACACGTCAAAATCTAGTCAAGCATGCGAGAGTGTATGAGTGAAAACGAATCACCTATACGTTGTGTGCATGCTTGAAGCAAAATCAAAACGTTTTGATTTTTCTTCAATCAGGCGTCAATGCTTGACGTAGTGTATATTCGTGATTGAATGCTTGATCAAGCATTCATTCTCATTTTTACGATGCCAGCGTAAATTCGTCAGTTTCGCGGGTTTTTTTTAACAGTGCGGTGTTTATTTATGTAAATATGGAAGAAAAAAGTTTTATTTTGGAGTTTCTAGAGGTTTATCGTTCTCTCCCAGCGTTATGGAACATAAAATCGAAGGAATACAGCAACCGCAATTTAAAAAAAGTGCAGTATAAAACGCTCCTTACAAAATATAAGGAAAAGCACCCAGAGGCAACAACAAAATGTAAGGTAAAACTGAATGCTTGAAGCCTCATGCTTGATGTGTGTATATGCTGCATCAAAGCAAATTTACAAATACACTCTCACATGCTTGATGAGATTTTGACGTGTGTATAATATGCCGCTTAACACACCAAAAATATATCAACGGGTTACAAGTATGAATATCTAGGTAAAGCTTTGTCAAATTTTTGGAAGTACATTTCTTAAGTTGATCGTCAATTGAAAAATCAGTAGGAATCGGTTATATAAACGCCACGCCACTGGCACACTTGCCTTCCTGGTCAACAAAAACGATTTGGTTGGTGAATATGTTTGCATTTTTTGTTCGCGCATATGAATATAAAAAACGATGGTGGTGTAGTGCCGTTTAATTTATATTTTCCGGTGAAAAGTGCAGATACTAGAAAAAAAATAGCTCTCTTTGATGGAAAAAAGAATGTTCACACAAAAAATCCTTTAGTTATACAAACATGTACGAGTGTATCCGCAGACATGATATGGTCTAAAGGTTAGATGTGTGTTTGTTTTGGGTTGCCAAACCGAGAATGTAATCCGCTCTGTAGTAGTGAGGTGACCGTCAACGATGTGCGAATTGTAGTTGAGTCTAGAAGTGGTGGTGATGTGGGCGAAAAGATACAGATACACAAATGGAATGTTGTTAAAACTCCACACAGGATGTTGTCGTTTGAATAATCGGGCCTTTCGATAGTGTTATGTTATTCAACGGTTAAATGAATGAATATGTCGATAAAGGACTTTGCAATGCGGATTGATTCAAATGATTAGAAAAATAAAATAATGAAGCAAACGTGGTACGCGATTTGTTTGTTGTTCTTGGGCAGACTGAAGCCTCAGAAATTTAGGAAACATTTGTTTAACAGAAGTAGCCATTGTAAAATAATTGATTTAAAGGATTCAAATGCACCCATTTCTGTGCATTTGAATCAGAGGTCAGATTTTCTGAGTTCGATTTTTCTTTAAATGATTTTAATACTTGTCCTTTGGAAAGAAGTGAACTTATAATGCATACGTAGTGTTTGGAGTTGTTTGAAGATGTTTTGTAATTCTGCTCCACTAATGAATAAAATATAAAACATCACAAACTGTGTAACATCCCATCCCAGAAGATACTATACACACTTCGTCAATTACCTGAGGTTTTGACAGTCATTCGATTAGAATCAGATTATAGTGCAGAACACATTTCTGGTTTACCGAGAATGTCTGTTTATCTACGTCCGCATTTCGCCTGTTTGAATGGGGTTCTAAAAGCTATACATGAGCAAATTCGACTTTTGGAAGCAGAAAATAATTTTGTTAGCATTCGATGAATCCACCAAATCAATTTCTAGGCTAATTTAAGAGGATGTGCACATAAAAGCCTATCGACGATCATCGAATGCGATAATCATCAGTTAACTCCTGAAATTAGTTAACTGAAAATAAAAGGTTGAAATAAACAAACTATTTTTTGTCAGTGGGGTGACGGAAATGGAAATGAGATATTGATTATGATACGACCGTTTCATTAAAACAAGCATAATCAATTCTCTTAGGGTTCAGAGTGTTTGTTCATCATGATTCAGTAATTGCTTGGCGGAGGGTCTAACGCTAAGGTAACACATCTCTACATTAATGTGGAAATGGTTTAAAAAAGGGGGGATATATTACCAGGAAGATTGATGAAGTTGTTCAAGGTCAACAACGACTCGCTTATTAACAGAAATTATTCGTGTTTGCTTCACAAATGTCAAAACTTGATATTGACATTTAACGACATTTCTTAAATCTATGAAACTTTCATTCCCGGGATTTATAATTATGAGTATGAAAATTAGAATTTCTATCATTTATATTTGTATATTTCTTTACAAGCAAGCTCCTATTCACAACCTTAATATCAAACGTTCTTTGCCAACGAGTAGACCGACAACACCTATAAAAGTTATTTTGATGTTGGGTATGTTTTCCTATTTACACTAGTGCATTCTGTGAAAATGTCCAGAGAGAAGATACCTCTCTACCCAACACCACTTTTTCCGGGCAATCTAAAGACGTGGATGCAACAGTACTGACAATATTTCTTAATGAAAGACTTTTGACTATGCAAAATAAAATTACATTGATAGGACATTTTTGGAGATGATTTTCAAAAAAAATTAAATTAAAATAAATACAATTTTTTTAGAAATCAATTTATTTTGTTACCCATATGCCATAACCAAGTCTTCTTTATTAATCTAAAAATTAAACATGATGGTGTCATTTATTGCTACATTAAATCCCACAAGTGTTTCTCATTTTTGATTCTTTCACTATCCTTTCAAGGGTATATATCGTTTAGCAAAACATAGCCACCTTCAATATCAATAAATTAATTTAGTATTCATAAAAAAAAAACCTCAGAGGCCCCAAAAAAAGCATTTTATTTATGGTAAAGCATCCAACGTGTTGATTACACCAACAAAAAATAAAAATAAAAAAAACTGGAAGTAACACTAGTTTAGCCGGTAACATAAAAAAATCCATTGAGCACAAATTCGAATTATGTGAGGGTCATTAATAATGAGACAATAAATGCGTGGTTGGAATAAATTTTGTGGTTTTGTGATGGTAATTGAAAATGAAATAAAAAAACGAATCGGCATATTGATGGATCAAAAGAATAAATGACAGAGCGCAAAGCTTTGAATATTTTTTGTTTCATTAGTCTTTCAATTGAATGGTTACACATGTTTATCATTTCTTGTTCATAGGTTTTATTAAATTAGTTGGGTATTCAATTTATTTATTTGATACTTCTACTGAAGGTGTTAGTAAATGTGTAATAAAAAAATATCTATGAATAATTAACAACGAATTTAGTAATTCCCTTTTTTTAATAACAAAGTAACATAAGGAAAACTTTTCAATCTTTTAATAATTTACATAAGAAATACTGATATATTTTTTGTTAAGGGGACAGATGATGTTCTTATTCATTTTTCATTAATAAAATTGCAAGCTCAGCGCATTATCCGCGATACACTCTTTACATACGCAAGTAAGCGTAAGCAAACATTTTTATTTAATAAGAAGTAAACATTGTATCGGCTTCTCTTAATAAGTTAGTTTGTTGGTCCAAAAGATACTCAGCAAAAATATGCCAAATGGAGAGAACCAGTGTAAAATTGATACTTATATAGACGATCCTCTGTAAAATAGGGTTGGTAAGTTTGGAATTCGATACAGTGATGGTTTAACATTAGTAAAAATAGTACAACATATTGCAAAACATAAAAATGCACCATCGATAATAACTTTCTTCAATTGCACCTAATTCAAGATTTGGTAACAAAATCGGGATCTACTCTCCCTGAAAAAAATGTTTGAATCCAACGTACCATGATAAAGACGAGTTTTAAAAACAATACATTAAGGTACTACATCTCGCTCAACATTAAGAATGGATCTAGGCTTACATTCCTATACTTAAAGCGATAGACTTGTTAGTCAATATTCGGCGACTTTTCGACACATTTCGGCCGATATTTCTGTAATGCCGCAATCAATAGTGCCTCAGAGATCTAATGTTTCTAAATAACTTACACCAAAAAAATCCAGAGTCGTAGAACTATCACAAACGAAACGACCTTCTTTCTTAAGACAACAACCTCACAAAATTGTGTTTTGACTTTAAGAATCCGATTACATAAAAATGTGTTATCGCAAGAAAGTCCCATAGATACCTTTAATACTCCAAATATCAATGACACGGCGAAATCTAATGGCGATGAAATTGACACCGAAAGACAGCACACGAGATTTGTTGGTTACTTGGCAATAATGAGGTTAAAGGCTATGCACTCCCTCAGGACATTGCGGACTTCTTCTTAGTTTTAAGCTATGTTAGGTAGATAAGGTTGTAATATCATAAAAATCTGTACAGCGCAATGGACTTTCATGGTTGCAGGACTGGTACTCAAAGACGCAATTAGGATGGTGACTCTTCTCATGACTAAATAAATGAAATCGGTCTAAAAACAACTCAGATAGCTTTTTTTAGGAACATCATGTGAAAAATTTCATCATTTCAATTTCAAAATTATTTAGTTTAATAAAAATCTATCGAAAACCACAAAACAATAATTTTCTTTAGAACAACCTGAAAGAAATCTTTTTTCTGTCAAAGATTGATCTGAGCTATACGGTTTTATAAAAACCCGTCAAAAAACAAAGATCATCTAAAATCCATAATCTAAAAACCAATTATTCATTTATTATATAAACATAAAATATTAATTGATGGGAAATATTTACCAAATAGCATCAAGTATCAACAATATACTCGACAAAGGTATTTTGAAATATTGAATACATATTCTATTTCTTTTAACACAGCTAGCTACTGGATTAATGGGTGATCAATAATAATCATATTTGCAGGTGTCGTGACATTAGACCAAGTGTCATTAGGACAAATCTAAAAATTTGGTTTTATGACTCTTTGTGAAAACGACGTAGGGCCAAATTCTAGCATTTGGCGTTACAACACTTATAAGTGTGTGTTCACACGCGACGGAAGTGAAACTGTATATGACGGTAAAGAAGTGGGTACGATACGAACCATAACACACAGAGGGGATTAAGGATAGGAAAACTAAATAGAAACTCGTTTTATCTCATTCTCTCATAGCCTAAACCCTATAAATACATTTATAGTTGTCTATTTTTCGTAACACTTTTTCGTTTCATAAAATAAAATTCACAGCGTAGCAGGTTTTTTTTATTTTTTTTAAAAGATTCTCTAAAAGTCAAAATTATTTGTTGATTGATTTGGCCTCATGACGCTTGGCTTAATGTCACGGAACCATATATCCCAATGGTTGTTCAAATTAAATAACTGGTAGATATTTACTCAAAAATTGAGAAGCATGTTATGACAGTTATTGATAAATTTTCAGATCCATCACTAATTAGGCTCGCTTGCTAAACACTTATATGTGCTCGGCGGTAGAAGTTGTGGACAGTGTCGAGTGGCTTGCTAGTTGCTACACTCACCTTTAAGATTTATAATCTTCAATTTGGAAGTTTAATGTGAACACCAATTCTAAAAATTGCAGAGCAACTACCCTCACCCTGTACAATAGCAAAGACGACTTTTGCCAACCGAAAGACAAATAAATGACAGTGGGTACATACAAATGTTATTATTATGTAGAAGAAAAAGCACCATTAAACATGTGTCCGGTCACACCTCAATATCAAGCACGTGCCATTTTATTCGCTTACCAAAAAGCGTATTCACTGTCAATGAGTTATTCCGTCCCTAACCTCCAACGCCTCTGCACACATGCATACATTTTAAATATTTGCATTTAATTTCTGACAAGGCACGAAATGCCAATGATTTGCCTATTCGATCAATCCGTGCGAGTAGTTGATGAAAATTAGATTTTATCTGTTTGCATAGCTCCTAATTATGCGGATTTTCTCAATAAATTTGCAAATGCCAGGGTGCAAATACCACATACCTTATCTCGTGTTTTAATTCCGGTTTATCGATTTTTCACGCGCATGCAAATTCGAATATCATGTCACCTAAGAGTAACCCCCCACCCCCCTTAGTCGCTGTTTCTGTCCGCTTTTAGCCACCCACACTGTAGATACGAATGCAGGGGCAGACACACCCTCTGACTAATTGAATGGCAATTATTTCGAAAGGCATTAGCAAAACAATACCACACATGGTTAATTAAAATGCAGCACCTAATGCATATGTGGAGAAGCACGTGTTCGTCGGCATTACAGAGCCAACCGGTTGATGTAACAAAAAGATAGAAGGAAATATGCCGAAAGCTGGAAAATAGCATGTCATGGAGAGACAATGTAAGCTACCTTAGGGGTAACGAGAACGTGTTTTTTTTTTTGAGTATGCATGAAGAATTTGTTTCAATATCGTAGTTCAGAACGAGGAAAGTGGCAAAAGAGCGTGAAAGGAGACACAGGGATGTAATCAAAACTCGGCAATTTTGACATCCAAGTGAGCTTGTTGACACAACGAATATGTTATTACTTTAGACTTTATTTGACCAGGGCTTATTTTGGGCGTGTAGTACTCAAGGCATTTATATTAGTTAGTATATTTTTACACGAGAGCTCTTACTCGCAATCCTAATGTCATTGGTTTTTTGCTTGAAGTAGTGTGAAAATTTATTTGATTTTAAGTATTGCTTCCTGTTTTTCACTAGTGTCTTCTGCAATTATCGTATATCTATCACCTTTCAACGAATTATCCCCGGGTTATGACATTTGAATTGTAATAGTAATGTAATATCATGAAATAAATCGCGCGAGTTCTACTTACAAGCCCATATAAACCCCAGATGACATTTAAAAACTACAAATTAACCATTGGTCATGTGTTAGTTGAAAGGGTAAGTCAAACACGGGTTAGTGGCAAGCGTAGTGAGCCACGCAATACATTGCTTACACGCTACGCTCTCGCATAATAGCCTAAAACCTACGATTTAGACGTTACTGAATTGACAGGTTTGCAGGTTTTCTTCGTAACCGAATAACATAGGTGTATCAGTAAATAAAAATCCCGCCTTCTTATAAATCACAATTATATTCTCATTCTGATAATAATTGTTACTCATGTGCATGTACATTGTACATGATATGCATATGCATGGCAACGTAACGCGGTTGACTTGTCGGTTTCTGCGCATTTGATTTAATTTTTCTTGGAAACCCATCACTCAATTTATTTCTAGTTTAAATAAAAAAATAAACATTTTCAATATAATTAGCAAATCTGTTTACATCTAGAGAAGATACAGAAAATTGTTTGATTCTTAGGAAAATAAAACGAATAGTATGTAGGTATCGTGTAAGTCAAATTTGTATGGTGTGATGACTTGATGACACATACATGCTTTAGACGATGTCTAGTGAAATTTATTGGCAACTGTCAGTTTTGCTGAATATTTTTCATTAATTTAGTGTAAATGTATATATTCAGACTAAAACTTAATGATAATGTAAAATGTTTATATTTTGAAATATTCAAAACAAATTGTTTGTTACAATGTTGTAGTAGGTTTAGAAATGAATTTGAAAAAAATAAAATAAAACAAATTGGGCCTCAACAATCTCTATAAATTTATAAACATTTTATCGTTTAAATATAAATACGTGAAGAAAACTGTTTCACTTGCTGTTTATCATGTGCCAACGAATAAACCATTCAGCGAAAAATAAACAATTTTGAAAAATTACAGGCAATAGGATAGAAAACAAAGACTCAGCGACAATGTAGCTAATATGTACCACAAAATAGTGATGAAGTGAGGTAGATTGTTTGTGTACTTCCATGTAACTTTCACGGGCGTTATCGTGATTATAAAGGAATTCTTTCATGCGTCATATTGAACCAATACTCTGTATATAGTCTGGACCAAGAGTCTGAAACTTCCTAGGCGTTGACGACGTTTGGTTTGATCAATACCTAAATTTTGTGCCCGCAGAAAATTGTTGACGTTTATGAATTGTAGGAAAGGATACACACGCACGTGTATGTTCTGGGACCTATTCTACATGTCGCGTCAATAATTTGTATTTTTGTGTAAGATTGTGACAAGAAATTTCAATTAAAAAAAAATGAAAATAATAATGTAATGAGGGAGAGTATTTGTGATTGTAGGACACACTTAATTTCCGCTGTTCATTGAAAATATGATTCCGATGATCTGAGAAATCTTAACTCAGCCGCCTAAGCACTGGTTCCTAACGAGTATGTTGCTCCCAAAATATGTAATTGTTTTTTTTTTTAAGTTCTAGAAATCTCAAGGAAACCCTCCCCTGGAATAACCGACGAGATTGCAATCATAGTCGGTATAAACCATAATGCATCCTCCTAAGTACTTTTTATCGTAGTCTTGAAATATCAGCTTAAATGAAAAGTGACTGTCCTCAAAGTGCATTCGTCACTTTAAGTGAGGATCAAATTTGAGGGTATGCTTACAGCTTATTATTCTTTGCAATTTGATATATTCCAGGCAAATATTTAAATAGATGAAGGCAAACTAAGGTCGAATCGGCAGACCAGCGGGAAAATAGTTAAGTAGGTTATCGAGATCACTATGTCTCCGATAAAGAAGAAGAATATTTTAACAGCTGGGATATATTCACAGTTCTGCATTGCGTGGAAGAACTCATCTTAACAAAAATAAGGGGGGTCCAGCTGGTACTGACCTATACAAAGGTGATATCTTATGAACCCGACTAAATAGATATCGATGCTTCATACTACATGGGTTATCTATCGAATTTGCGAACAGATCAGTTGGTTAAAAAGGTGTTGCAAATCCCTAGAGTTTGGACAAATGGCTAAGTGTAAAATTGGTGAAGGCCGCTCTATAATATGTAAAAGATGTGGAACCGAATGCCACATAGCGAACGACTGCAACAAATAGCCATTATGCGTGCTCTTTCGAAAGAATAACCGAGAAGATGCGAAACACATGGCTTGCAGCAGTAAATGTTATTCTTTTCGGATAGATCTTAAATATTGAAAAACATAGATCTTAAATATAGAAAAAAAGAAACCCAGATAAATCTAAATCACTGCGATATAGTTTTGGATATCCGTCAACAAAAATCTAAGGCCGTGAAAGTGGATATCATAATATTAAACCTAAGTTTAACGGTATATGGAGTATCCATAAAAGCTACTTGACAAACGTAACAACCTGTCACAATATAAAGTTACATGCCGACACAGTGCCCATCATTTGTACTTGATTTTATACACCCTTGACCAAAAATAAAAAGACCTTCAACGATTATAGTATTTTTGTACCTCACTGCGCGCTCGCATATATCCATAACAAAGATAAAGTATCTCTTTAGGTCAAGAGATTAAAACTCTGGCTTTTGATCCATTCTTACCCTACAATACCACATGTCATGCCACATATACCCAGCATGACTATGCTTATTTAATATTTAATTCCCTTACTCGGTCACAAGGCAAATTTCCACCGGCCCAACCGCAACAACTCGTTTTGTGTTATAGCCCTCGAGTAAAATCTACAGAACGGCCTACACAAAGTCAGCAACAAAAAAGCAGTACAACAGGAATTTGTACGTGCTAAAAACAATTACGAATGTTTTAATATGTAATTTCAGGGCCGCAACAAAGCTCAAGGGAATTGGCATTCATCTGTATGTTCTTTGTCGTTGGAGTCTTCCCCGACAGACGGACACTTCAGCACAAGATGTCAGACATCAGCCGGCAGTCAGTTTGGTTTTGCACATTTGCACACGGCAGCACATGAGAGCTGAGCGTATGCAAGGTGTTTGCCAAAGCAAGACAAGTATTCGCACCACCACTAACGTCCTCGTCAACCACCTCATTGTTCTTCTTCGTCATTATCATTGATGCGTACCTAGTTACCATTAGCCAGCCCTTAAGGTAGATTTTCTTGTAAATCATTCCGTATTCACACACAAGTGAGTATACCTTCTGTTACTCTGCCTTGGCAAGGGGATCTGGGAATCGAAGACTTGACAACGGATGCACTTCTGTATTCTGTTTTCACCTCGTAGCGATAGCAACATCCGAGGGCTGAGGGCAGAATATGGTCAGGAGGCCCGGTGTATAGTGCCAGACGATGTGTGTGCGGAATCACCCTGCGGAAAGAAGCAAACTCCTCTAACAGACACACAAAGAGGACAGGTTTGGTTTCCAATCCATTCTTTTGCATGACTTTTGTTCTCTTGGCCGCGTGATGATTTCCTTGGCATTGGCTGGAGTCCGCGCGACTGCGATTTTCTTCAGAAAATCTCGTTTCTCCGAGCGGAGTGTGTAGCCAGCTGCAACGCTTGCGAATTGCAAATTGTTCACCGGGAAATGTAATTACTACGAAGAAGACGACAACGATGGAGACGACAGAGAAATTCATTTTTCCCATATTTGGATACTTTGCATATAATTATAGGGTTTATCTGAGTTTTTTTTTTCATTCGTTTCCATATGGCAATCATCTCACCAAGGTTTGGAAATACAAAATATAAAGTCATCTTGCCACATCGGGATTGTGTTTGCTTTGATCTTTCCGATTGATGTTTGGTACCTTACCATCTTTTTAGGTGCATCAATCTTATGAGGATACCGGTATTCAAGGTGGAGTTTTATTGCAATAAACTCGTATCTTGTAATTGTGAGACTTGATCCTTGAGCGTGATGCCACTTGAACACGTTTGAGGGGTTATCACATATGGTAACTGCTAGGCAAACATTTCAAACATATTTTAAACAGTAAACTGTTCAAAAGTGTTCTTAGTGCGTTTTTCATAGAGACAAATTAAGAATGTCTATATTGCAAGGCTAAAATGTCTGTGTATGGCCAAATGAAGATACCTACAACGATTACGTACGATCAATTTAAGAAGTTTCTCATGACAGTTTTTTACTATTGAATATGTGTCTGGCTTTCAAAAGGCGATATTTGAAGCAGCGACGCTTGGCTCACTAATCCATAGCACAATAATAACTGTTAAAATTAAGACGGCTGGAGAGAGTCCGACAGATCGATCAAGAACCTTCGGCGTACACTTTGGAACAAAGTATTGAAAGAAAAACCTAAATTGCGAACCGACCCCGCGAAGTAATACCTAACCGTAGTTCCGTAGTTGGAGTTTCCAGGGTGTGGGATAGTAAGAAGGCGCATTCCTAAAATCGAGCACTCAGGTCTATGAATCGTGCATGCAGGTAGCCTGGGCAGCTAGTACCTTTTGAAAATTACGGACCTCTTGCCTCAATCATAAAAAATCATAGTGCCACTATGTGGTCAAAAACTTCCTAAATAATTTAAGAGAAGCTATGCGAGCATTTTTAATCTTATGTTCAGAAAACTAATCAATTATTCAATTAACTTTAAACATGATCGCGCTTTTTTTAAGTCTGGTGTTAGTGGACGGATGTAAGCAACATTTAGATGTCAGATGACTCGTTATAATGTCAAAGCCAGAAAACGTTGACGTATCCTTTATTTCCATTAAGTTTATGCACTTAAGCAACATTTAGATGTCAAATGACTCGTAATTATGTCAAAAACACGCGATCAAGAAGTGTATATTTTGTGTTTGTAGCAAACGTTTTAGTTACTGAATCCAATTTGTGGTAACCTATACTTATAACATATATCTATATATATATGTTTATGTTGTTAAAAAACTTTTGAAGTTGTCGACGAAATCCGACTCACTATTGTCAGAATCTTTCGCTAATTATAGGAATGACGCCCAACGAAACGAATTGTTTTGTTCAAATAACACAAAGACTGTCATAATCCCTCCAAATAACTTTATTATACTTTGCAATTTCAAATGTGTTTCAAATTTGATTATTACAAAAAAAATCCACACGACTCCTCATAAAACTCAAGACTTTAGTGTAAATATGCAACATAAATATTTCCGTAATTACGTCGAAGCCAAACAATGTGTACAAACAAAGACAAACGTCTACCGTCAGCAAAGCAATCAATAACAATTAAGAAAGAGCCACTCAAGAAAACCCCACGCATAGGATACATCCTTTGCGGCTGCAAAATAAAATTGCATCTTTTGTTTTGTCAGAAATTGTGTGTCTGTGCGTCTAATTTCCGACGTCCGCTTTTTGTTGCAACCACATTACACAAACACAGGCGGCTAGGTAATTTTCCACTAAGCAGGTATAAACTGACTAATAAAAACAGCAGGACTCAAAATGCACCTTAATTCCTTATTCTTTTTTGGTCGGTTTCGCATCCTGATAGTGCGGGTTCTTCCACTTGAATTTTCAATGCAAATTACCCGAGATAATAAAATAATTGCTTCCTTCAAAAAAAAAAATACGTGACGACTGTTTTCGTCCTTTTTCCCGTATTTGCCAGTGGTAACAAAAATTCAAAAGGTGGATCGTGTTATGCTGTTACCTGATGTATGGTGCTACAACTCCTGCCACAATGCAAAGAATGCATGGTGTCCCTTTTCAAAGGAAATAATAACTGGGAATTGTATATCCTGATGGTAGATAGTGACCCATCATCATTCTGTTGTATTTTGTATACATCGGCTTAAGGGATTGATGGCACCTGCTATTGTTGTATTGAGATGTACAATTTGATGGTGGTAAAAATGGTCTGCGGGTAATTATTACACAAAATGTGTTAGAACAGCTTCTGAATTGGGAGTCGTTTCCTTTTTGGAACTGGACTTCTAATTGGATTTTGAAAATAAAGAAGAAATGTAGAGCTTTTTTTGGTCTAAATTAAATAACACTCGGATTTGAAATAACGGTTGGTTTTGCATTCAATTTACTCGTTATAATATAATCAGTTGAATAAAATTAGTTATCAAAAACTGACAACTTCAAATTAATTTTATCATCACTTAAATCACCTTAAGTCACCTAACGTCAATTTCAGTCATTTGAAGTTATTCGCTGTTAGTTATTTGTAGCGAAAAGGAACAAATCGCAAGATTTCGGAATTAAGAGTTTTCAAAAACCTGCGATTAACAATCTTCATTCAATTTTGCGTCATTGTTGAACTATCAATATTTTATGACTTTTAATAAGTTGTGATAAATTTTGATAAGTTGTGATAACTTTTGATAAGTTGTGATAAATTTTGATAAGTTGTGACAACTAAAAAGTTGTTGCTCTTGAAATAATAAAAAAATAAAAATTCAGAAACGATGGCGGAAACACGCCTTCATAGTGAATATAATCGATAATTATTAACTTTGGGGACTGATTTGTGTTGTGAAGACTTAAACTCGTTGTCGCCCGACAAGATCAGTTGTTAATATTGTTTGACAAATCATGGCGCGACCACCGTTTCACTGAATAGATTGTGCAACTGAAATACGTTGACCGACTTACAAATTAGTTATAATGATGAGAGTCCAGGAGATTATTGGTAAATTTAATTAAAACATAGGTCATGATCGACCTGCTATAAGCTAGCTCTTTATTTTAAGATAAGTAGCAAAAGATTTACCCCCACAAAAAGTAATCCAAAGGTGTCAAATCACACGCACGAGGTGGCCAATTTACAGCTCCATTTCTTGAGAAATCAGGAACCATTTGCCTGTAGCGTTCGCCATTCACGGCAATGTTTGTTGGCACCGGTTTCGGATTTAAAGATAAATGGGTCGATGACGCCTTACGCATGTAAAACGCACCAAACAGTGATTTTTTCGGGATGTAATGGAGTCTGAGGATAGTGCTCACTCCAAAAACGACAATTCTGCTTCTTTACATACCCTCATGAGTCTCATTGAGTTGCACACATAGTTTACAATCGTAAAAAAGGATTTTCGCTTCGTTTTCTATGGCGAACACAATAAACAATAAATTGCTTTACCTACAGAATGTCATTGCATAGTCTTCAAATAGTCTCGTGAAACAACTATGTAGATTCGTGAAAACTAAAAACCATTAAATTAATTAATTCTGCAAAAAATCCATAAAAAAACAACAGTCCTAAACCACATGTATCTGCTAATTTCGCTCAAAGATAACCATCTCCACATACGTTTTTATTTTTCTAATTTCTAATTTAGCAAATGCTTGTTTATTGACATTATTCCGCACTTGATAACAAACTGCTTTACCCGGCAGCTAATATAAAAGGGACCTTCACGTATCTATATACATTTATTAAAAAAAGATTCGCCGTCAATGCCAAGTGGAAAGTTTTTCTCTTTTAGTTTGTTTGTGGAAAATGTTGTTGTTGTCGTGTATTTGTCCCGAAAAAAGAAACCATTTCAATCCCATGAGTCATATGCATTAAATTATTATAAATTGTATCTTTTTATTGTTTGCATTCGGTTCTTGTCGTGCTTTTAATGTTATCACAAAGTTTGAAATAGAATTTATTAGTTAGTTAAAGTACGCTGTTGTTGTTTATCGAACCGATTTTAGGTACACTTGCAGACGGCGGTATGATAAGGCTTTGAACGGAGGTAATGGATTTCCTGTTGCCGATTTTTTTTTTAATTGACTCCGCCATTTAAACGCAAGACACGCATTCGCATATGAGTGCACGATTTTCGTCAACTGCTGGGAAGGGGGAACGTGTGAATTTCTATTGATGCAAATCCCATGTAGATTAGACCCATGAAGTGGTCTACGAATATGTGTGGTGGTGCTGGTTTGGGATTGAAATGCAAGCACTGCTCGAAGGCATTTGGAGTGATTTACCTACGATTATAGTGTGTTATATTATGACACTGAGACTGCTGATCCTAAGACTGGATTAAAGAATTTATAATGCGCACATGACATGTTTCTGGGTCGTTTGGTTTTATGAGCATGCTTTAAAAAAAAACGTTGAGGGGGCCGATAAGTTTCTTTTAGCTCAACATGTGGTGACTGACAGACAGATCATGAGACTTTTGTTATTGGAAAACCACTTACAATGAGTTTATCTAAGCCATTAGTATATTCTTTGTTTTAGAGATAGTTGAAAGGTCGCGATGGCTCAGTGGTTAGTGCGCTGGACTAAGAGCACTTAACGATTTTACTATCCCTCCCACCTTCTTCGAAAGTCTGTCAAACATCAAACTGTATAAAGTTGTTTGCAAAAGCTTCAAAAATGTGATTTGGGCGTTAAATTATGTGCCTCATTCGTTTTTCTGAAGATATAACTTCGAGCATAACAATAATGAAGCAGCTAGGTTAGACTACCGTCGCAATAAATATAGCAACAACATCTGATTATAAATTCATATTGCTTTTATTGCTATTCACTGCATTTTCAATGAACTACCTTATGGCTGATTCGTATGTTTCATAATCATTCGATAACGTTTTCGATGGCATTTAGACAATAATCGCATTACTGCTAAGGCAATTGATATATTTCCGCCCCTTAACGCAGATATTGGAACGGTGTGAATAGATACCGGAAGATGAACAACAAGGAATTCAAATTTGGATGTCGGCAGCATTCAACCAATTTTAACGGTGATATTTATGTTTAAATTAGTGCGATTATACATTTTTCTGAGAATCCAGGAATTTCACTCAACTTTGCCAAAAATGTCAAGATGTGTGCAATATCTAAACATTTACCCCCATAGTTAGAAGTCAACGTATTACTGAAGAAACTAGAATCCACGAGAATAAAAACGTTGACCTACGCATATCACGTAGCCCTCCTGGCATGTGGTAAATGACCCACGGCGAAATCCTTCAATCTAACTCAAACACACTCAGCAGGTGGTCAGAATCTTGTGGCGTGCATGCATTATATTTTTTTATGAAAAGTTTATATCCAAATCAAGTAGCGATAAAGCTCTTCATTCAAATGAAGTGAAATCAAGGATAGTTGGATGCTACTGCGAAAAGCTAACGACTCTTTACAACCGGAAGAAACCACAAATGATACGGATGATAGAACACAATGATATTCACCCCTATCAAAGTATCCGTTCGGAAAAATCTCAGAATCAGTTCCAATAGGAACTCAATTTGCTTTCGAGGTATCCGTTGTCAAACAAAATAAAAAATAATACAATCGCGTTTTTGATTCCGCAGCAATTCTTCGTCGGACAACTCGGAAAAAATTGTCGACTGAGCACATATCGCCGATGCGCGATCATGGATATTACATTTCATCGAAAGATCTGTTTGAATAGTGTTGACTTTTTTCTAATAGAGCGCCAATATAAACAAATTTATAAAAAAAACATTTTTTTTAAACTTTGTCAAAAAACATATGAGAACGCTATACTGCGTTGAGTACCATACCCCATTCAATACTTAAATTAAACATCACCAAAAAGTGGTCGTGCCTTAAAACTTTATGGGGATGGTAAATCATAGAAATTTTCATTGTCGGAATAAATAAAATATTTTATGGTTCGCCAAAAAAAAAACAACGTTTTTCTTTCTATTGCATACCCTATGGGGTAAAATAGAATGCCCACTAAATTTGGGTTTGGTTAAAGCGTTAAATGGATGAAATATAGACAATGATCTAGTATAAATATCTTGCTCAGAAACTTTTTTTATTAATTTCTTATGGTTTAATCAACTCAGACGGTTATTTAAAAAGAAGCGTGGCATTGGGCGGATATTAAAAATGTTTACACTTGTTATGCTTCGTCAAACAGAGAGTCTGTATACTAAATTTCATTCTTCTAGGTCAAAATTTAACGCCGAAAAAAACGGTGACACACAGACGGGGGGACGGACAGACATACATGGCTAGATCGACTCAGAGTAGATTCTGAATAGATCCATACACTCTAAAGCATCGAAATTATGTATTTCGCTATGTTACAGACTTAATGTAAAAACTAATATACCCGTATGGGAGAGTTTATAACGACACACTGTGTGCAAACATTTTCATTTGCGATTCCTCCTAATCACAAAAGTATTGTAGGTAGTAGTGTTTAGTTAAATCAATATTTGGTAATAAATTCGACGCCAACAAAGGACACATCCAGACACAAATATCAAATCAAATAAATCCAATGCCTTCGATTCAATTTCGAGTCGACAAATTATCGTTTTTGACTATTTGTCAAGTCGCAAGTAATGTATTATTTTTATTTACCTCTTGAATGGTTGTCGATTACCATTTTTACACATGACAACCAAAAATTGGAGGAGTGGAGACTTTACCACGTATCTACTGTGTTATATAATTTTATATTTCATATCTCTAGCAATTGCCAAAATACTCTTTAGGGATTCGTTTGGTTAGTAAAAGATACACACATACAGCCAGAAAGTAATACTTTCATTTTATTTCATCTGAATCGAATATTCTTCTGGTATTGGTATAGTTTCCTCAATCCCTGGAGTATTGCTTAACAAAAAGAATTTTTTTTTCTATTTGTCTTGTGTCTTCTTCTACTAGCAGAAGTGAAGTTTTTTTCTTGCTATCGATATCCGTTTTGAGAACTACACCCGAGAGGAATGTATCTATGTGCGTTTTGTTTGTTTCTTTTTATTCAATATAAACCAGGAAAACACTATGCGCATATATTTTCTTTAATTTTCTCTTTCATGTAAAGTAATATTAAAACTGTTTTAGAATGTGAGGATGGCGAATTCCACTTGAGAAAATACGAAATTAATAATACTAATACAAATTTGTATTGCTCATTGAGGATCGATGAGGATATATCTAAATTAACTTAGTTACTTTGAAAACGGAAGTAAAGTAAGTGTAGTAATTATTGCGATGAAGAGATTTCTGAACAAAACTAAAGATCCGTAGAAAATTTAAGATTTTTTATAGAACAAAATTGATATAATGGTTAGAAAGAATGCTAGTGACTTAAAGTGCTAAAGTGTTAGACAATCTGCGAACATCAATAAGGATCTCTATTATATATTCCATAAAAAAGTAAATAAATTGTCAATTATATAGTAGTGGTCATGACATTTAGTAAGTGCTGAAGACCATATCATCATGTGGATGAGAACATACAAATTTTGAGGGAAAATGAAGAAAAATAATCCAACGAAGCTGCTTTGTAGATCCAGTGAGGTTATGCAAAATGGGGCAGATGCTTAATTAAAAAGGAAAAAATATATATACCCTACGTTTGCTGTACTGAATATTTTAGGGTGGGAATTAATCAGTCTTGTCATCAATTTTAATGTTTATAGCTTAGCGATGCCAAGTCAGTTCTTCGGCTTATTTTTTACCCGGTATATTCTTGTAGACCGACATAGTTGCAGTACTTCGCTGCAACGTCGAACAAGCTTCGGATTAATTTTTATCACCAAAATGATCACCGCTCAAACACCTTCTTTTTTACTGAAACTGACAAGACCGAAGTGCTTGAAAGTTTTCTCAGCACAAAATCAAATTCCGTTGGGTTTAATGAAATCCATAATTTTTTAAAAGCAATACTTCCATATTGCTTAAAACACATAACATAAGTCTTAAACTCGGTTGTTATGACCGGCGTTTTTCCTTACGTATGGAAGATTGGAAGTTGTCAAAAATTATCCCTATTCTAAACAAAGGCTGAGTACAGGTAGAGAAGATAATGAACTCTCAAATACGTGAATATCTCACAACAAATAACAAATAAGAAAGCTTTATTAAAAGTAGTGGAAGATATAAGGCAGGTACAGGTAGAGAAGATAATGAACTCTCAAATACGTGAATATCTCACAACAAATAACAAATAAGAAAGCTTTATTAAAAGTAGTGGAAGATATAAGGCAGTCTGTTGATGAAAAGAAGCTTACATTTCAAAATCATTCGACATGGTTAACCACGACATAGGTACTGTACAGCAAACTTGTAAAACAGTTAAATATTTCAATATCAGCCGCGAATTTGATCTTTTCCCATTTATATAGTAGATTACAAACAGTCGTCGGTAACAACAATATGTAATCTTTTCTTCACCTAAATAAATGCGTTCTTCATGGCTCTATCCTGGAACCGGTCTTATTTCCCCCCTACATTAAAGAGCTACAAAATACGTGCAAAATCGTCCATACGTATGCTGACGATGTTCAACTATATAACATACAACAGAAGTTAACGAAAGGGCATCCCATGACATAACACCTGTAGCAACAAGAAAAATAATAGCTAAAACTCTACTCGTCCCAATTATTATCTTCGGTTGTGAGATTTTTGGTAACTGCAAATACGAGCTCAAGCTGAATGTTGCTTACAACAACATCGCACGATACATTTATGGACGCAGAAGATATGACCACATTTCCGCTTTCTCTAAGTCAATATACGGCATAACTCTGGATAACCTCATAAAATTCCGCTGTATAATGTTATAGAAACCCGTCAACCATTTTTTATACCCTATCCCATAGGGGTATATTAGTTTTGATACTTAGTTTGTAACATAGAGAAATAATTTAGCTACATATACCTCAAAGTATATGGATCGACTCAGAATCGCTAGCTGAGTCGAATTAGCCATGTCTGTCTGTCTGTCCGTCCGTGTGTCCGTCCGTCCGTCTGTCTGTTCGTCACCGATTTTTGGGCCTTAAATTTTGAGCTAGGATAATGAAATTTGGTATATAGGATCCTTGGCCGAGTCACCAGAACAAGTGTAAAAATTTTTAAAATCCGCCCACTGCCACGCCCCCTTTTAGAAAAAACGTAGTTTTAAGCCAAACCGTAAGGAATTTCAAAAAAATGTGTAAGCAACATATTTAGACAATCCTAATATCTATATTTCGTCCATACAAAGTTTTTGCCACGCCCACTTTTTGGGGGCGTTTTTAGTAAAAAACGTTTTTTGTCCAAATTTTAAAACTTTCGAAAAAAATTTTGATGCAAATACTTCCGCAATGGTAATATAAACATTTTGTCCATAGATCATTTTCACCTACGCCCACATTTTGGGGGCGTTTTCTTACAAAAACCATTTGTATACCCCATCCCAAGGCATTAGCAATAGAAATATGTTGTTTTTTGTCGAACCACAAAATATTTTGAGAAACTGTCTGAGAAATATATTGTGACAATGCCATTTTCTGTTTTTCATCGCCATAAGGTCTATATTTTGAGGATATTAATTTAAAGGATGGGATGGGATAGGGTATTCAACGATCCGCATAGCGGATTGTAGCCTCTCATATGTTTTTACTTAACCTTATCAATTTCTCACGTTCCTTAGGAACTACCTACGAAACTAATTCCGACACGCTGTACTTATTTACTTGCCAAGCGCAAATTTTTAATTCATGTTATTGAACTGTGGAATTCACTGTTCAGTTAAGAAGTCGCACGATCCAATTTTAGAAAACGCTCTGGCAACACTTCGCGTCACTTTAATGATATCCATTTTGTATGGATAATATGAAGATAAAAATCTTCATATTATTTTCTTAATCATATTCTTTTTATTTCAATTATAATCCTATTCTTCTTTATTGTATAGTTTCATATTAATATCGAATTATTTATACCACAATTTATAAAATTACAATTTTATTTTGAGTTGTCATTTTAACTTCGCACATTCTCTAGTTAATGTATTACCTTAATTTAAAAATGTTCGATTCTTCACTAATTTATAAGATATTTTATCTTTACAAATGAATAAATCAAATAAAATCAATCATTTTTTAAAAAGATAATAAATAATAACCAAGTATCAAAGAAATAAATTCTGCGAATTAAAACGAGGACTAATTTGACAAAATAAAATGCTTTTGGTTCGGACACCACATATACATACACCAAATATTATTTTTTTAACATTCTCTTACAAAGAGAAAGATATTGTTTTCTTAAAAATTTCGACCTCGAGATTTTGATTAATGCTTATGATTCGATCTAACGCCCAACTTGCTGTGAAAGAGAAAGTTGCGTACGACCCAGTCGTGCACCCACCACCCGTTTTTTTTTGTAAGCTTTCACTAAATATAAAAAAATGGTGATTCTATTTAGGGTTGGTCGATGAATAAACCTTTAGCTATAAAACGGGTTATAATAGGATTGGTTATATGCATACATTCAGATGAAAGCCTCTAAAAGGCAGTAGGCAGATACTGGAAGGAAGGGGTTTATTTTAATACTGCCTTATTATATAATAAAATTGTAGCTAGAATCGTTTAGGCACCGGCCGCTATTACGCAAAATTACTTGATACATTTTTATGAAATTTCGAATAGATATACATAGTTTATACACTTGGTCAGCATTTTCATTACTGGAATGAAAGGGTTTTAACAAAATAATCAAAGTAAGGAGATCTAGATAGCCTTGAGCTGGAAAAATACGATCTAACAGACATTTAAGGGTCATATATGTGACTCTAAAATGTTAAGTAGGACCACTTTTAATTACATATTTACGAATAGAAAATTTTCACATAGGAATATAACAATGAACCATCTACGATGAGTTTTTGTCAGCGTTACTATATTCTATGTTGCTCAATATAATAGTTTTTGTAAGAGGTTGCTTACAATACAATTCGACCTCTCAACTCAATACAATGGTTATATATCTGTATTTTGAATTTTAACTAGACCACACCTCTCCTCCAAGATTTAATCAATGAGACATGAACCAATACATGTGACAGTTGTCCATTTAACAACGTTGCTTGCAAGTTAAATTGCTCACTTTAAACAAATGGTATGCGCTTCTAAAAAAAATCAATCAATGGTAGATTGTATCGCAAATGGATAGGGGTGACTATAATATGCTATTGGAAGCATTCTTCTAAGGAAGTTTATTTTTGAAACTTATTCGATTAAACATTTTTTCCTTGTACATTTCTGCGGTACAGTATTGCCAAATTACTTATCTTCTTCTTTTTATCTTTTCTTTTAAGTTGAGTAGATATTTGGAGGACTATAACGTATGATACGGGCCATAATGTAGTAACACATTTCGTAGAATATACTTTGGAATAATATAAACTACATTTGAAAATTGTGTACTTAAGAAATCGAACTGTCATTCTAAGCTATTTTTAAAATCGATACCTTCTATCTAACAAGGAATGGATCGAAGCATAAATATTGAAAATATGAGAGTAGAAATATAATTAAATATAGTCCTGAGGGTCTTCTTTAATAATATTATTATTTGTATTCGAAAATACTTAATCATAGGGCATTTTATTTTTAATGCACATTTAACAATTAAAAACTACTCAACCGAATTCATCCTTCCCTCGCCATATTAAAAAAAAATATTGCAGGTAATGTAATGCTCAGTAAAAATATTTTAAAATTCACAGTGGGTTACAATTTATAATTACAAAACAAATAAAATTTTTAAAACGCGATCGTTAAAAAGAGGTGGAATTGTTCTTTGCGGCTTTCATTGTTTATAAATTGAAGTAAAATACTAATAATAAAAATTATGACCTTTGGTTTTAAATTATTTGAAAAGATATCGCTACTAGTTTTAAAACGACACCCTAAAAATTAGGGCTGTAATCACATTTGCTATATGAAATTGTATTTACCAGGCGACACATTTCTATAATTTCCAAATTTGTTAATTTCAAAATATTTTTACTGTGCACATATTTAATGAGTTTAAGAAAAAATAATAAAATATATAATACTAAATACTAAGAAGAAAATACAAACATTTCAAAACTGGTAATTTAATCCACATGTTGTATCCTTTTTGTGCGCTTCGTTGTGCCCATTAAAAGTATCCATAAAATAAAATATAAATCCGTATCTCTATGAAACTCCAAGCTGATGAGTATGCATCCGTTGTTAGTATTACGTTCGGAATTAGATTCCACTCTTCGTATATTCGACTTTAAGGCGAATTAGGCACAAACAGGAAAATAAAATTTAATAACATGTAATCACGAAATAATATTTACATTAACAATAACAACGACCGAACCGATTTGTTTTTTTTTTTCTTCTTTTCCACTTTTTTTTTTTGTACAAAATGCAATTTTCTGCTTTTTGGGATTATTACATTGGAATCACTGTAATAGGAGATAAAACGGATAATGCCTAATCACTAACGATTTTCGCGCTCTCATCTAATTATAAGCTTCCGGGGATTTATCGACGTTTTATTTATTTTTCTCGTATTGCTCTTCGCATTCAGTCCTAGAAAAGAAAATGAAATGGAAAACGAAATAATAAGAATGGATTATTAGAGAGATGCTTTTGCGGTATGATGATGATGGCTTGAGTTGGACAATAATTCAATTATTCCCTATAGATACAAATGTATCTGTATGTTGCTTTTTAAATTCAATTAACAATTGAAAAGTACAAAATCCAATTTACGCATCAGAAATATACTATTATTTTTGAGCACCCTATATGGCCCTTAATGACGCAATTCCAATTTCGTTATACCCTATGCACATAATCACTTATAGCACGTTTCGCAGGCATATCAACTTACTTCGTGGTGTGTAGTTGTGCATATATACATATATCTATTGGTAGTAACTATGTACGTTTTCTTGGCGTGAATGACTTTCTTGTGTGTCCTCCTTATAATTTGAAACGCTCGTGCGGTAAATGTAATGCGTAGCGGATGGAAGTGACGCCTTGGGTATTTGTCCACACAGTAGCAATATCTAACAACCCCTAACAATGCGTGTGAACAGGAGAGAGATATCGAACGAAGACAAGTAGGAAATACGTGTTATCCTTAATTTGATTTACTGCCTTATGTTTGCAAGTCTGTTTTTTTATCCGCTCCTTAAGAGGTAGCATTCAGAATACATACCTAAGTAAATGCATGAGTATAGGTGGGGTAAATAAAAATTATACGTGTTGAGAAACATGAGAAAGGATCATTATAACACATCTTCATTTCGTATACCCACGAGTCTATGACGTAGTTAAATTCTAAAACGTGTTAAGGATTCTTGATTGCAAATACAACTGCTATCATTAAGACTGTCAATGATTTTACAATATAACATTCTTTTCTTTATAATTATTTTCGACGGATTAACATTGACTGTAAGCGTTGTCACAGAGAGTTGTCATGTGGCTCTTTTCTTTTACAAACAAAAGACCACGTTAACATGGGATGTACGGAATTTTTCGGACCAACGCACTAACAAATGAGCCACAGCACCCACCCTGTTAATATTTAATTAAAAAAAATATCGTACAAAAATTGTCAGAATATCGATTTTTTTTAAGTGCTTCGGTGATCATAATTGACCTCTAGATCATGTGTTTTACTGCTAACATTATTAGCTGTATCAATATATGGATGTAGTCCAAAAGGCAAAAACATGTAGACTAAACAAAACCCGTCCCATCGAGCGAATGAACAATAATGCTCCAGCCAAGAGAATTTTCGAATTCCAGCCTTCAGGTTCGAGGCGACAAGAAAGACCGAAACTCCGGCTTAGGGATTAAGCGATCGCGCATGCCAGGCCGTTGGGCAGAATAACTGCAAGCAACGTGCCCATAATCGAAGAGGATGGAAGGCAGAGACCCTCAATGGGTAGGGAATCCGTTAAGTAAATTAAGTTAGGTTCCCTAACACCACTGGACTATTTTCTATTGGGCTATTTAAAGTCAAATGTCTATGCCAATGCATTAAAGCAAAGTTAAGCCATTTTGAAATTTGGAAATAAAAGACCACATGTGCCAATGTGGAGGTCATTTCCGCTATATCAAACCTTCCTTCCAATAGAGATTTCCAAACTTTGACAGTTGATAGCGGCCATATTGAAACTACATGAGTCAAATTAGATGTCATTTATTGACATCCAAGAGCATCTAATGCATCCCGAAAAAGTATTTGGTGTGGATTTTGGGCTGGCGGCGAAATCGGTCCAAATTTCATTGACAACTACGTTGACCAGGCCATCACCGTCAAAGGCGAGTGCTATAGGTCGATGATTACCTACTTTGTTTGGCGCTACACAGTTTACGCCATAGTAAAAATTCTGCACGAGTGAATCGAGGGCATGGTGATCTCATGTGGAGGTGATGTGAACTGCAACTGGGCACCGAGATCGTGCGCTTTGACCCCGTTACTTTTTTTTCTTGTGGGGTTAGCTAATAAGCGACGAACCACAGCTGCCTTCAAAGCCAACATAATCGGTCAAATTCAGTCTGATTTATGAGCCAGAGTGATGAAAAATTGGACATTAGGATGCGCGCCCCCTAAGAAGCCGCGGTGGGCATTTGAACGATGTTTTATTCCATATATAATGGCATCGATAGGCCTTTAAAACAAATAAAACATTTCGATGATATTTCAGACACACTTTATTTTATTTAAATTTAATGAAATAAAATTTACGAAACCACCGAAATAAAAATTGAACAAGTACCCGCAGATGTTTTTTTTTTTTTTAAAGAAATAAGAATATTCGGCACAAATCTTAACATTGTAATCTCATTTATTTTGTGTTCACTTAATTCTCTTAAATTTAAGTCTTTATTTTGTTAGCCATCAAAAGTGTTCAGGTGGTCAGGCTTCTCATTTTCATCATCCTTCAACTGTCATTTCCTATTTTTTATTGATTTTAATAATGACACCATGTTTGATTGAGAAATAAACAGTAATTGGCTAGAGCTAGCTTCTTAAAAAAAATTAACTAAGCAACATTTGATCAGGTAACTGTGCACCCAAAAAGTGGTGCAAAACCTAACCCAGGCTTTAGGATGACAGCCACTTACTAATGCAAAGGTAAATAGTTTAATAAGACAACCCCAATTCCATGCCATGATAGATAGATCGATCGCATATGCATGCAAATTACTAAACAAACTAATGGACGTTATTAACAATAAGAACCAAAACCAGCAAGTTGTTGGCGTTTTCAGTAAAATTAACGACTTAATTGTCACAATCAATATAAATACACCTTTACTTTGATGTATCTATTTAAATATTTTGTGAAAATAAAAATATCCAATAGATTATTTAATTATCATAAATAATTTCTACAATCGTTTTAGTCGCACCCTTATTTTTCTCTAATCTTTCAAGAGTGAAATCATGACAAGATCTACACGTATCTGTATCTTTTCCGTTTTAAACTCACAACAACATTGCGGTTGAACAGAAAGAAATAAAAAAAAAAAACAGAATATCAGTCATCTCGCGTGCATAAATTAATCGCAATCATTTGTAGTCAATTTTGTCACGGTAAGCAACTCATTATACATGTGTATCTGTGATGAGATTCTTTGATTATATGTTCCGCGCCCGACTACGCTAGGTCTCGCTCTGTTTTCATCTTTCAGATTGAGAATCTTGTGTTTGATTTTATATTTTTACGAGTGGAGAATTTTAGTGCCAAAGGAAATAGAAATTCCAAAAACAAAATTAAGAGCATGTCAAGTCATTAGTAGATAAATAAAAACTACTTCATAAGACAAATGGGGGAGAAAATTAATTTCATAATAAATATGTCATTCGAATGTGATGATCCTTAAACACGTGCGGATTACATTAACGCCTGTGACATACCATTGAGAAAATATGGTTAACCGATTCTGACACATTCTGAAAATTTAATACCAAACTGATGAATTTCATCAATTGGAATACACTGGGGTTTTGATTTTGATGAAATAATCTCAGGAAGTACAGAAATATATTTTCTAAAATAAATATGTTGAATGGAATGTTTTTGACAATCACTTCAAAGCTTTGATAAGTAGGTGTAGTCTTATGCACTTTAAGAATGACTATTTAATTCCATTCAAATGGATAGGTAATTCCTGATTGAGAAGGGTTTCGTAGAGATAGGAGTGGCTACACATATAATTTTGATAAATAATCGAATTCAACGATGTTTTTCCCATTTATACCGATGGCATGGTGGCCTATAATATAAACGAAATAAATACAAAGTTATAAGCAGTATTGTATATACATTGTACAACTATATATTTAAATGTATATATGACATTAACAGTCCATATAGGTCTTCACACGATATGTACGAATTTATATTTATGACATAAAGAAGAGGACCTCTTGTTTAACGCAAATTTGAGAAGCTTATAGCTTATCGATATACCCTTGATGAGGCAAGAGATGAAAACAAAATCTAAGGTGTTATAACTTTCTGCAACGACTAACCGCATATAACAGTTCAAACAGCTGTTTATGGGTAGATTACGAATTACTGAGAAATAAAAGGTTACAAAAGTGATCGACTATATGGGTTCAGAATGAAACGCTCAACTGGAAACCTGCTAAGTTATGTAACCCATCTATGGACATCTGCGATGGAAAATCATGGAGAATATAGAGCTATCGCCGTGGATATTTTTAAAAAGGCTTTCGATCGAGTTTCACAAAGTTTTTCTAGCATACGGACATCCTCAAATACTGTGCGGGTGTCTCTATATCAATTGGACGTGCTGCCAATCGTGTAACTTGCCATAGCGACTTGCATTAGTGACTGTATAATAAACATCAGATTTGACAGAAGATGCCAACATAAAATGGCCGCCAGTATAATATTCGACATGTCAGATCTGAATTCATGATTTTGAAGTTTCATTTTTACGTTACCTAAACTAAACAAAAATTAAATTTGTTTGCTAGGTTTTCAGAATAGCAACTCTCTTTAATAAACCAATCAATTTAAAATCGAATAAAGTCAAGAACAAATTGCATTTTTTCATGAAAATCAGCGTGTATATCCACTTCATTAGCTTGACTAAATTACCATTCAAAATATAACCTCAAGCACCAATTTTTTGCACACACACTCACACTGAATCAAACATAATGCACTTTTCTCGAAAATATGTTTTCAGTGTTTTGGCTCACTCTTTTACGCTTTATCCTGGCCAGAATGAACTGCGAACAGATAGGGGCAATATGCCAAAATAATTTCTTACTTTTGGCATATAGCTTACGGACTACACAAAGCTATGACCAACAGTAGCACCACCATCGTACACACCATCATCAATCGGTTCAAAATGACCGCATTAAAATAAAATAAAATAAAACACCATTCAACCGTATATCATGTCGTAGATACATTTAAAGAGCTATACAGATACTTCGTATGTATATCCCCGTGAGATCAGCAATTATCAATTCCGTTGAGTGAATATTCTAACGAACAAAAAGCAAATTTTTCTCCTTAAGATACAAATTCAAGCACTCTCAGATACAAGATACAAGATAAAATAAAAAATTGGCGCCTTTAAAGCGAAACAAATTTTACTGGTCTCGGACCAGTGTTACATAAGTTTATGCACGGTTGATGATAATACAAATGCACACACAACAATAGCACTCGTCGGCGATATGCTGCTCGGATTTATTGCGCGAACTTTAATAAACACCGCATTCTTGATTTCGTATACCAAGAGAGTACGGCGACCGGCGAGAGGGATCGCGTATCTTAACGCGATGAAAAATCATTTGCAAATGTTGTATCTGTAGGTTGATGGTGTTTTTTTTATTCTTTAGCAGTGTTTAGTGAATGCACTGGCAATGGAAATGGTTGCCATGTTATTATGATTTATGGCAACTGAATGCGCTGCATTATTATTCGTATAAGTAATTTATTGCTGTCGGAGTGCTTCAAGAATAATAAGAAATACTAATTACGTTACGTATTTAGTGCCAAAGTTGTTGCCATTTTTTGTAGTGGACCTATAGAAAAAACCGTTTGCTTGGAGACGTTAAGATGCGAGTTTCAAGGTACTGATTGGTTTGTAGATATGTGAAGCTGGCGGGCGAAATATTATTTACTAATAATAGATGATTCCGATTGACCTGAAATTGATTAAGTAATTGATTGCGATTGAGGTGGAATCATGGCCAGTGTTCATACTGGTGGCGCCACTGGGTAAACTTCAATTATTTTGGATAGTAGTGGGGGACGACGTCGAGGCACACTTCATTCAACTTTGCAGAATTCAAAATCGATTGACTTACATGCGTTGACATGAATCTGTGTCAAATCACGGTAGGCAGGGCCATCTGCAATCACTAGTACTATTTTTTTCTATTCGAAGTCCTTTCTATGTGATTTGATGTTCCTTTATTAAAAACAGTAAACTTTCCGATTGGAAAGAGGCTATAGGTTTATTCAAGCGACTGGCTCGTTATTATAGTATGTAGTACTTAAAGAGAAAATGAACCTATTTATAGATCATGAAAAAAACGGTGTTAATACCATGTAAGATTGTTAGGTATTAATACTCTTCAATACCTAATATCCATTAACTCAAAGAAACCTACTACATATTGGCCGAATGGATACCAGTGTTCCGACTTCTAGAGTCTTTGATTCCCAACAAGATGGTCGATACAGTAAAGAAAGCCCGACCTTAAGTGGCGCGCACAAGTAGAAACCGAACCAATATGGAGTGCGCAACTGAGCGCAGTTAGATAGGAAGCGGTCTAATTCGAGATGCATGTTGTTAGTAGAAAACCCCAAATTCCGACCTTTTCATGTTTTTAGCTCGGCGGATAATAGGGTCTCTTCTTTGTGGAAAAAACAATAACTTCGCCAAACAAATGTAGGGAGAGCTAGGTTTTAGGGCATGTATGCAGCGTAAATGCAAGATAATTCATTTTAAATATTGAAACGAGTTGTTAGGAGACATATTTAGGAAACAAGGGAGACATAAATCCACTAATGTATTAATAATCTCAAACAATTTAAGAGCAAAGTTAAGCGACATTTGCAGGTTTCTCGGGCGCTGTTTCAGTTTTATAAGTTCGGAACTGCATTAAAATCAAAATATGAAAAAAGTTGCATGAATTACATAAGGATAAAAGACCCCCTTTTATCTGTTTTAAGGGTTCATCAAAAAATCAAGACTGATTATTAATGATATCAACAGTTCTATTGATGAGACGAGTGTTCGGTTCAATAATGGTCTGGTCCAAAGACATATATCCTTAAACAAAACAACCTTTAGATTGACCGTCTAACTCCTTTTGAAAACCGAAATACAGACTCCAATTACCTGGCCAGACTCTTTGACCTATTGCGCACTTCTGAGACAAACCTCTATTTGGTAGACACATTCGTACCTACATTAAAACCGATTGTATCCTACATAAATTACATCCTTTCACCAGTAGCAACTTAAAGTGTCACCTAGATTTTTATCTCAAAATATCTGCAATTAAGCTAAATTCTCGCACATATCCATCTTCTGGCCTCCCCGGGCTATGCATCACCCCGTAGCGAAAAAAATATGGTAACTATTTGCACGGCAACGTGTGTACCGTGTGCAGGCAGTGTTTAGCCACAGCCAAACAGTAGCTGCAACAGCACCAAAACCAACTGCTACTAGATTTACGTGAGACAATCCAGGGGAAAAATGCTACCGCGCGACAACATTAAACAAGTTTGTGCGAGAGAATTGTATTCACTTGTAAGATACTTTTTTTAGATACATATTTTATTTTGTATCTTTTGCCAAACTGGCTGGCTAGGTAGTGCCTGTCCATTTCGGAATGGAATGCATCTTTCTTAATAATACACATACATACACCGATGTTAAGCGAATGCATAACTTATGTCATTAGGAACCGTTTGCTCTCCGTTTGTCGGGCGTCCTCATTTCACAACTGTCAGTGGCAATTTAAAAGATTGTTCCTAATGCAGGATGATATGTGTGCTAAACGTGTGCCAAACAATACAATTTGTCTGATGTTAACGAGGACTGACGAGACGAACATAGAACATTAACCACACCGGTAGCACACAACAACAACACAGACAGACAACGACGACTACGACGAGGACGAAATCTCTCCGAGCAAAGACGATGACAATTGACAAACAAAAATAGTGCGGTTTTACCGAAGACTGAAGTTTCGGAGGCTGCGATATTATTAACATCAAGCGTTTACGTAATTGCGTCTGTTTTGCATCCGAAATGAGAATTAGATAGAATTCGTACAAGAGTATATTAATGCGGTTTGGTGTTGATGTTCAGATGACGAGACTAATGATGATGTTGCCCTTCTATTCGATGTGTTGGAAGTTCTTTGGCTTTAGTTCGTTGTGTTCGGATGAGAAGAGGCATCTATCCCATCACATCATCATCGTATCGCATCAGAGCAGAGATAGATGGATGAAGGGACGTGAAAACAACCTAATGAATGAATTATGAATGAATTTTGAGAAAGTGTTACAAACTGGTGATTTGTATCTGAAAGCGCGCGCGACAGTGAATGACGACGTGGAATTTATTCCGCTTGTCAGTGGTCGTGTCAGAAGTGCTTATCATTATGTTTATGTAATTATTTTAATCGGGTAATTATGAGCTCGGGAGTCGGAGTGAGTTGAAGTGTGGAATTTGTTATGTCAGTTCTCACCTGAGTTGATGAGGTGAAAATGTAGATATTTGGGATTAAGTGTTAAATTGCTTGGAATTTAGTTTTTCGATGAGTTGGGTGTTGGTCATTGAGGAAGATCTTTTTAATTTAATTACATTTCAACATTTTCTTGTCGTGCTTAATAGACGATGTCCCACTTTCAAACATCATACCTAGAATACTTGCACTCTTTGAAGCGCATTGAATGTGCATGAACGGATCCGTTTCTGGATGACAGCATTTGACATGTGATATTAATGGTAGATACTTAAGTATCCCT
Source organism: Rhingia campestris (assembly GCA_932526625.1). Lineage (NCBI taxonomy): Eukaryota > Metazoa > Arthropoda > Insecta > Diptera > Syrphidae > Rhingia > Rhingia campestris. The sequence continues at coordinate 66,262,249 of OW052182.1, forward strand.
CAGAGATTTTCCTTCGCTGCCTCAGCGGAGAACTACATTTTTAGCATAGGGCAAATTTTTCTGTAAAACAACAATTTCCTTAATATTGATTGGCTGTACTCTATTAGGAAAAAAAGATGAAGACACGACTACTACCAATTTTAGTCTCAGAATATTGCATACTCCATTTTGCCAAGTACGGATTTTTCGAAGACTTCGGAGCAATCCGAAACGCCTATTATGTTAAATTTAGTGTAGTTACAACTGGCCCTGCCAAATGAAATACGGAAAATTAAGAAATCTTTCACATCTTTATATTATACCGTTTTCAAAAAGAACCAAAAACTATGTTTTCGAACTAAATGTATCGACAACTGAAGCTCTCATACGGTAGGGGTACGGCAATGTAGAACTGGTCCGCAGTCCCATTGATGAAAGACGCATTAGTAAAAGACAGGATGACAGACGCATTAGTAAAAGACAGGATCTGTTTGTTGGTATACAATAACACGTGCTTTTTTTAACAAAGTTGTTAGCACAAAAATGCGCTAAAGATGATTTATTAATGAGATTCACGATATTCGTCAAACAAAATCAAGCAATCGTAGAAGTTTCGGCGATTCAAATCATCAAGAGTTTTCAGTTCTTGAGTTAATTTTAATTTGATAAGGCCTTTCAAATGATCAGAAGGCTTCAGTTTAAGAGTTAATTTGATGTTCTTAGCCTGTAGGCCAAAATCGGTACGCAAAATATGGACCAATTCCTGTCCAAATGACGTGGAACCGACTCATGTGGGTCATTTGAACTGAAGCACTTACCGCAGGGATATTTTTGGTACTTCGACCGGTGTTTTGTACCACTGGGACGGGAATCCTGACTACCTGAATCAAAAATAAACAAATTGTATTGAATTTATTAAGTATAGCACGCGCAGCCTGTCTGCTAGGACGGTTATTAAGACGAAATTAGGGTAAGCGGTCGTAATGTTGCGGCCACCGACTTAGAATCTCGATAGTTTTTTTTGTTTTACCTACTAATTTTCTAACCTTCTTCGTTTGTGAACTTCAAGATGATATAAATGTAAAGCTCGACTGGTTTTTTTGACATTCATAGACTATAAAAACGATTTATGGGTACGTTTGTCTTTAAATGCGAATTTGTTATGACATGCATCAAACAAAAAAAAAATGTGTTGGGTTCGTAAAGGCTATTTATTTTGGCCAATGCTGTCGGAGTTTGGCAGCTAGACGCATAGTGATCTCCATTTTAATACCTGACAAGTTTAGAAAAATTGGTATGAGCTGCTTTCAAAGTGCATGTATCATGCATGATCAAAATTAAAAAAAAAATATTCTTCCCATAGATATATCTTATGTTTACAAAAAAAAACAAAAAAAAAAATGATTTCTTTACAACAATTGACGTGACTTTTATCGCATACAAATTGTTTTTCTTAAGCTATTTACTTAGCAATAACTACCACTTTGACGTCAAATGCTTTTTTAAGTGCTATAAAATATTTTATCACCTGAAAAGATTTGCGTTTTTTTTTATGAATTATCGTTTTTTTAAGCAATTCCAATTCGCACGTAATCTATCGGAAACACATGCTTTTAGATAATCAAGGTGTTATGTCTTTCGGAATGCAGGAATAACCATAAGCCATAAATTTAAGTAGAGAAGTGTAAATTTTGAGCCCGGCAAGTCATAATAATATTTTATTATAAACGATAACTCCAAAGCAAAAATCAAAAAGATCAGAACCAAAGCTAGAAGATCTAAATCCCTAAATCCATTGGCATCTACATTAAGGGCATGTTTTGCTATTTTCTAGTTTGCATTTTTTTAAAGATAGGGAATTGGCATTTTGCGCTGGGGTATTATTTTTTTTTTTTTATTATTATTATAACTTTATTGATATATAAGTCAATTACATAATCAATAATAATAATAAAGCACTAGCTACCAGGGCTTTCGTCTAGTGGGGTATTATATTTGTATTCCTATTATTTAACCTACAAATTAATTTTATTGTAGGTTGGAACCAAATGTCCCCAGTCCAATTGGTGGAAAAAAATGCATCCACCGTTCTCTATAGGGTGGTCGTAATTTGTGTGCAGTACGTAAAAATCTAAAAGCATCGTATGGTGACGCTCATATTGCTAGGGTTTAAGAAATACAGAGCTTTTCAATAAATAAATTGGTGAAAATGTCCCTAATATGATCACATCTACCGAACTTCCTTAGCAATTCTAATCAAATCGATTACATTATAGAAAGTACTTGCTAAAAAGGGACAATAACAATTCTCGACCCTAACACACAACAAGATAACCACAGGATACTTGCAATTACTTTTTCTTTTTATCAAAAAGGCAATAACAACATTTAAGGAAGTTAAATCCTGGCATGACCGCCTTATGAGCTTATTCTAAAAAAAAACACTTTATCCTTTAGTTAATGTAAAGGATATTCAAGTTAATACGGTACTGCGTTGGGACATAATTCATAAATAAATTAAAATAAAACCAGTTACTTCATGGACGTTATCCATAGGGATATATATACGAAGTCGATGAAGGATGAATATTTCCTTAATGGTTTTCCGATGGACAATTTAACTGTGCTTAAACACAGGTGCTTTTATGATTAGAAAGCCACTCAGGGTTAACGATTGTTGTTGATGCCTAATCGAGGACACTCCTCTGGAAGGAAACTATTCTTGTCCTTGATAGGGAAGTTAACCTGTTGCTATAGATTAAACCAGCATACAGGGAGGAAACTTCTTGATAGAGTGAATTTTGTATTTTTTTACAAACCAGGCAATAGGGTAAACATTTGGTGAAGAATGAATATGTTCATCATGCACTGAATTTCTTTTAAAAGAATTTTGAACCTATCAGGGTTCGTAAAACCAAGTCAAAGTAGCTTTTTCTACGTAAGATGTAGTAGAACTAGGGCGAACCCTGAACTTACCTCCAAGTGTTCTCATTTAACTGAATTTGACTTGGTAAACTTATTAGTGCGTGTGACGAAAAAAAGTAGCACTATAAAAAGCCTGTTCAGAGTGACAGGCACAGAATATCCGACCTGCTGTCTTCGACCAAAACAGTTGTTACAAAGCAGCTAATAGCCTCTCAAAGGACAACGACGTTCGTGTCTGCACACTAAAAAACACTAAATAAAAGAGATACAGCCAAACAATTAAGCATTATGCTGATACAAAGTAGACATTACTGCCATCCAGAAAAAAGACAAGAGGATGCAGTAGTTTGGATGTCGGAAAATTTGCAGCCAAGGTAAGAATGCGCCACGTATTTTGCAGAACACGTATCCCTTAACCTCTCGATTAACAATGGTGACGATATTAGCAAGCCACAAATGCTCGCAGCCAAGAACGAGGCCTAAAAGCTAAAAGGCAAAGCTGCCTACCGAATGCTGCTATTTACTTTTATAGGCAAAGTAGAAGGAAAGAACACCGGCTTTTCAGATAGAAACTATACTGGTGCTCGGCATTATATGCAAAACAAAAAAGCAGTTTTATCATTTGCACCTGATGTTGAGCGCTATGTCCGTCCAGGGTGATATGGCAAAACAGACTGAATAAATGACAGTCAATTTTAAAGAAGTTCGGGAGTCCCTATTGGAACAGTCCAACCTAGAGACATTTCTATGCATTAAATTATATTACACATCTACTAAAACGAATAAAAAAAAGCACGGTCTAGCCATTATAGATATCTGACTACCTACTTACAACTAGGTTAGAACAACTTGTCAACCATGCCTACCGAAAAATCGGTGACTTTTTCATTGCCCACTAATTTGAATAAAACATTCTCATTTGTAGCATAATATCCGAAACATACAAAACGCAACCAGCATTGTTCTTTGTTGTCTCGTTAAAATAATAACTCTCCAACATCATGAACCGCTAATGTGGAACTTGGCTTTTTATAGGCACATTAACATATCGTAGGCGGAAATAGGGTTACCAAAGAAATCTATTTACGATAAAACGAAAAGTGAATACTAAGCAGCAAATTGAATAAAATAAACATGTCCACAGGGTGGTTGTAAAATTTTAAAAATATATTCATCTTTTTTCGACACCTTTACCTGTCAATTATTCCCCCCATACTATTTAAAACCGATGACCCTCTCTCTACACACTCTCAAACCATCATCATCATATTACGCCCAACAATTCGTCATCGATAAATCAATAAATTACCTTCAACAGATGTTTCCTCTTCGAAAATTGTAAACACGTTCTAATCCAATAACAACAGAAAATATATTCAAAGTGCCGAAATGAATGACAAAATTTACATCCACGTGCTACTGGCAGCACACCAATCTATGTACACTCGAAAAATATCGCATTTAGATACACTGTTGCTGGTGTCAAGTGGTTTCAAAGATAGCACTCTCGAACAAAAAAAAACACTTTGACACTGACGGTACCAGCAATTAGCATTTGATTAATATCGATCGAATAACACTTAATCTATGAATTGTAATGTATCCAGATAATTATTGGCGATTTGAATAATATGCTTTTGAAAACTTTAAGGCCTCGTTGATACGTAGTAACCCAAAACACAACAACAACCGGCTTGCAGATACTTTATGTTTTCACTTAATCTGAGATGGATGTATGTTGCGTGTGTCCCCGAAGGACAAGAAAAGGATCGGTGTACACTAAAAAAAACTGTTGCCCGTATTCGCGCGGTGCACACCCGGCGCAGATGCTCGAAATTTCCCTTCGGATTAATGGTTGTTTTCTTATTTTTTCACAAACGCGCACAAAAATTCAAAACAAAATACCGTAGTCGATTTGTTGTGTATCTCACAGATGGTAAATTTAAAAATCCGATCGCTGACAACACGGGAAGACTTAATTCATTTTTTTTAGAATTTAATTTCAGATGTAAAATAATTCGCAAATAAATTAGATGCGGAAGAGTTGTACACATTTGAATGCACGATTCATGAAACGTTTATGTATCTAGCTGTTGGTATCCACAGTACGTTTACGATGAAATAGGCTACACATTGGTGAGAGGAGATGTGACGTGAAATGGGTATAATAATATAACGTAAAAATGAAAAACGCAAAACTGAAAAATAACCGTTTTCTGTCAAACCGTCCGTATCACGATGTTTTCGTGTCGACAGGTAGAGCGAAACTGAATTATTTGTATCTGTGAATGGGAGCACGTAGTAGTAGAAGAAGTCGGCAACGGCAAGGCAAGTAAAAAAAAACACAAACGGACTTGCACACACAGCCAAGAGTTTGTGTGTATGTCGGTTTGTATTCGTATATCTATGCGAAGGCTAACAGCTGGTGGTGTTGGACGAATATCGCGCTGGTGTATTTATTGGTGAGGAAGGTTGTGTTGTGGAAGAAACTAGAAGAAGTGTTGCCTTAGGAATTTGGTGGAAAGGTACGAGAGTTGTAGTAGATGATCGGATCTTTAGGGAAATCCGCCACTAGGAATCGAGGAGCGAGAACATGTCTTACATAGCTCACTGAAATACACAAAAAATAGATAAACAGTTGGTGCAACTGTGCAAGTCACCTTTAGATCCGTTTTACACTTCTTATACCCTATCCCAAAGGGGTATATTAGTTTTGATACATAGTTTGTAACATAAAAAAATAATTATATAATAATTATAAATAAATAATAGTTTTTGGGCCTTAAATTTTGAGCTAGAAGGATGAAATTTGCTACATGTGCTCTTTGTTGCTCCCAGCAGAACAATTGTAAAAAAATTAGGATGGGATAGGGTATTCAACGATCCGCACAGCGGATTGTAGCCTTCTCATATGTTTTTTTTTTTTAAATTAAACACAAAAAAATCAATGTTTTGAGGGAAATCTTTTTTTGAGATGTTAGTTTGGCTGATGTCATTTATTATTTAAAGATAATTTCCTTCAACTTTGGGTCCAATTTTCGAACAATTTTCAAGCATATCGGCCGGTATCCAATGAATAACAAGATCTATGTTGGCTTCCAAAGCTTTAATCGTTTCGAGCTTATCGACGTAAACAAGAAATTTCAAATATCGCCTAAAAAGTAGGTAATCCGATGGTGTCAAATCACAAGTCCTTGGTGGCCAATTAAAGGAAACATTTCTTGAGATGATGCCTTCATTGAACTATTCCCTCGATAAAGTGATTGATTCGCTGTATGACATGTAGCGCCATTTTGTGGAAACCACAAGTCAGCAACACCCATGTATTGAATTTGGTGATCATTGCAGTTTAGCGATCTCCATTGACAGTAACACGCGCTCCTTCCGCATTTTAAAAGAAATGCGGTCCGATGATTCTGCCTGTCCATAAACCGCACCTAGCAGTGCATTTTTGGTCAGCACGCCGGGTGCATATCTGATTTATTTATTGCTTTCGACACTGTATGGTTAGAGGCATAAGTAAACGACTCTTATATATGTTTCATGACATGCTCATTGGTAGAACGTTTGTTGTGGCAATGCAACTTCTGCGTTCTACCTCAGAATGTTTCATTAAAAATGGTCCGCATCTGCAACAGGCAGCGGCAAACTAGCCGATTCTCTTCAGCATTTACATCAGCAAAATGATAGGTAGTCTTACTCAGGCAATTACGTATGTGGACGATCAGACATATTCTGATGACTGGAAGTTAAAAATCAAATTTCAAAAATCTGAAACTGTTCTGTTGTCTGGTCCTCAAGGGATATGAGAAAAAAACTGGCGCAAGCTGGTGATCGTGGGACCAAACGGAAAGCCATTGGCAAGTAAATGTTTAGTACAGTACCTTGGCATCTGCCTGGATCAGTATTTTTATTTCGGCAAACATGTAGTAGTAGCCCAAAAATGGGCTTCAATTTTTCGATAAAATAAAAATCCATTTGATGCTGTTCCAAAGCTCACAATTCGAAATTAAAACTTAAACTTAAGTCAGTCAGCTTCAATTCTTGAACGAGCTGTATTATATACGCTTTTAAACCAAGATCAAAATAGGCCACAACGTTCCATAAGAGATGCCTTAGCCTTGAGAACGGCGACGAATTGATTGACCATAAATCTTCACGAAAACTCTCTGCCACTGTAACAATATTTTCATTATTACGGGCTCTACGCACTCAATAGTGTAAAATTGGTTCGGAATTTGGTAATGTTTTTTATGAATAGTGCGTTCAGTTGAACGATTATGACGATCAAAATGTGGTCGCAGAATTTTATATTATTTTTTAGCTGAGCACCTGAGAAATAAAGATTAAGCGAGTGTCCAATGCGGGTCTATATATATAATCTTTTCAAGCTTCAGTGCCTCAAAGCAGGATTGCGATGATCATTATAATGAGCAAGGGTCCAGTTAAAGCTATTTTTTAAAATCATCATTGAAACACAAAGCGTGATGAAACTGAAATTTTATTTGAGAAGTTATATGTTTGCCACAAAAAACGCCGATTCCAAACGTCTAATTTGAGAAGCTTCTCATATGAGTTTCATACTCTTGGCTGTTTATCTGACTTTTCAAAAAGGGGGGATAGAAAAAAAACCTGGTGTTGTTACATTCGGGATTATGACCAGGACCATTAGGCCATTGCACCCACCAAAATTTGGTTAAACTAGTACTGTACGAAGTGAACAAAAGATAACCATCAAAAACGTACAAAAATTGAAAGTACCATCGCCAAACCTCGGCAACACTACAAACCACTTATTTCAACCATTCTTTGAATGGCAAGAGGAGAACCAGCAGTGTGTTCAAGAAGGAAATCCTCTGCCATTTGCCATTATTTGTGTACAAATGTTTGTACGTCATTGCAGTGGTGTTAGTGTGGTGTAAAAAGACTGCTTCGGCAACCAGCCGATGTGCTACGATTTGGCATTTCAGCCCGACGTCTACCGAAGCGACGCGTTCGGTTCATCTTCGGGAAATGAAGACAACAAAAAAAAAGAAAATGCCGAACACACCAACCCCTGCTGAGCTCTGCTGCCAATGCCACAAACAACGCAGTAAAGTGGTTTGGAAATGGGGACTCTCAAGAGAGTGGCAACACAATTCATGATGGTGCGGATGACGTATACGTAATCTTAAATTTGCCTCTATATCGTCATGTTGTCACGTAGAGATTCCTCGCTCACTTCCACCACCTATCATCCTTCTTGTGTGTACAGCTTCTTCCATGCCTATATAGGCCCTCAATTCGTCTGCAAAATAAAAACGTACACGGACCAGTCTCGTTAGCCATCGTTAACGGGAGACTTGCAAGGCGGAGAGGTGGGATGGGGGAGGGGTGGATTGGAGGGGTTGGGTGGATATTGTATAACTGAAGTTATATGCATGGCAAATACAAATCTTCAAGTCTGATCTTCGGTTAGTGGTGGTAGGTGGTACTATCTTCAGGAGAGTCATAGTAGTCATAGTCCTTAGTATGCTGGGTATACATAGTGGACATCGTCATCGTATTAGTTGGCGGCGACACGGTTGTCATCCTAGAAAAATTAGCAGACTGTATCTTACGAGTGTGTGGTGATATGTGTCTATGCATATGCGACTGGGATTAAATTTTCAACTCTTTCGTTGCTGGGAAGAGAGGAACGCTCCTGGAAATGTGCAGCGACGTTGTTTTTTGTTTTACTCCGTAGGTTCGCTTTCCATTTGCAACAAAAAGGAAGGAAATGTGTGCATGTGCAATGTATCTATGACTATACGCGGCATTTCTTGTTGGCTTGGGCGGTTTTCGCAGTTTCTTGTAACTACCCGAGGTTATCGTACAAACTACGATGTGGTGCGAACAGAAGTTGGTTTTTCTATCTGTTTTGTAATAGACACAGATGCACTTCGTCCTGAGGTACATGTATATGCAAGGATGCTCTCACTAAAGGGTCAAAGAGGACAATCTATTTTGCATGCAGGTGTAGAAGTGCATGGGAGTACACGTACATATGGATGGTATGTCGTTTGTAGTTGGCGATTGTTATCGTGAAACAGAAACTATTTTAATCGGATATGGCGATGCTAATGCTGAATAGATGTTCATTATATTAATTGTTCTTGTCGTTTGTTTCACCGAACTTTTTGATGTTGTTTTGTAAGAGTTTTTAAACAACTTAATGATCACAGGTCTGTAGAATGATACGTGTCGTGTTCGTCTTTTTCTAACACTCCAACTACCGATAGTTTAGTTGACAGCTAGCATAGTCATTCAGTTTTCTTTGCAAATATCGTTCCCAAGCAGCAAAGCCTTTCAACACTATTAGTCATTTGGTGCCGAATTTTGTTGAGCACGGGACTCTAGGAGATCGGCGACATGCCAATCTTTAACGCCCAAGACGTTTTAATGAAACTACAAGTATCGTATCGCCACCGTGCTCAGCATTTTGGCGTCATACCAAAAATACCAAAAACAAAAAAAAAACGAATTTTTTTGGCGCATCAGGCTCTTTAGTGTCTACCCAGGGCATAGCTCCTGTTTTATGCCGACTCTGAACGGCTAAGTAGAGTTAAGCTATTCTTGACAATTGATACTACTTGGATTATTTGTCAGATCATCTTGAGAGGGCGGCCAGTTAAAAATCACTTTAGGTGTTGCTACGGCTAGGAACCGAACCCTTCTGGGCGGCAGTTCATTGCACTAACCATCGCGCCACTGAGCCCATCTTCCGTATAGAGTGTAAGTGTAAAATATTGCCGACAGTCCTTCCACGTCGCTTGGAGTACAGCAAAACAGTCGCTCGAACATAATTTTTGTAAGCAAAATTGCTGAATTTGAGGAACGGAGAATCTACACGGGATCCATGAAACAACATTGCATGACTAAAAATGGTCTGTTTGACTGACGTTGCGCCAAAACCATAATTGGGGCAATAAAATCGATATCGGTGGATCTTGGTGAAAAAGATCTAAACGGTTACTGGTTTCAACAAGTCGTGACGGTGCGCCATGCCACACTACAAATCAAAAAATGGAGTTTCTGCAACTAACATTTCCTGGACATGTCATTGCTGACAATGACTGGTCATCTAGATCGTCAGATTTGACCCCTGCGGACTTATTTTTTTGGTGATAATTGCATAGAAAATTGTACGCCAGGAAGCCTCAGAGCATTGACGAGTTAGAGAAAACAGTTGTCATGAAATCATCGCTTAACCGCCCGAGACGCTCGAAAAGGTGATGGAAAACACGTCAAAAAGGACACATTTTGCTTTGCTCAATAAAGGCGGCCACCAGATTTCTTATACCTTTTCTTTTTTTTAGTTTTTTTTCCTTTTTTACCTTTCCCCAATTTAAGCTTTAAATTAGATAAATCGATCACAACGACATGAAGACATATCTTGCACGAGAAAACTTATTTGTGAGCAGAGAAGCTGGTACTGCCATCGTTTGTAGATCGAACTAGTCGAGCACGTTCAAGACTGTATAAAGATGAACTTGAACTTGCAGACCGAACAAACATGCAGACATAAATCCTAAACCACAAAAAAAATTATTGGGTACCTCTAGAACTGGCCTTTTTCTATCCTACCATTAGCCCTTATGTCACAAACTCTTTTCAAGGAACCTAAGTAACCCTTAAAATTTCTATATCGTCAGTTGACCGACGCGACGTACGCCATAGTTGACTCTTTGGAATTCTTCCGCTGGAGTCTGGAATTTTTTGCTTCAACTTTTGGTCGTGGGAGAATTTGGCATGCTTGATGTGGATATTACAGATTGATGTGGATATTACAAAATGATGGGTTATCCAAAAACTAGCCCAAACATATTTTAAAGAATAAAATGAAAATAATTCATATGTGTATGGAAATCGGTATGTTGTTTTTTAAATTATACAATATTCACATACCGACATAAGATGGTGCAGCCAATATCTCACCGAGTTTTAAAGCTAAGCTGAAAACATCCACCCGGGAGCTAGTAGCTAAAACGACCACCACAGAGCTAAACTGACAATTAAAATCTTAGTCGATTTTTTTCCAGAAAGTTCATACGGATAAATAAGTTTATTAAATGTAATAAAACTAAACGTTCGTTCCGAAATAAGGAAGTCATCGCCACTTTTTCTCCACTTCCTTTCGAATGAGTGATGACACCGAAAGCCCCCCGTTTCCGAGCAGCTGGACATAGCAACAGTAGAAACGTTTTGAATGTTGTCGCCGCGGGTAACCAAAGAGCCTTGATAATCTATCCTACCATCATGCAAGCACATTTAAGATACAATATAACGTCCAGAGCGCGCGTGAATCGGACACAGTTAGTAGCGCAGAATAGCTTCACTTACATCTCTCAGCGGGACGATTGTAAACAGTGTGATATGCACTCAACCGTTGTTTGGAAACGGAAAGCTGATGCAGATACTCATACATACAAAGCTACATATGTTTGCACATAAAAACGACTGCGGAAACTCTTGGAAAATTTTCTTGCAATTTGAAGCATGAAATGGGTTGAATATCATCCCGATGGATTCCTGGCGATTGCAGGCATTCCATATACGATTTTGACGCTGTAAAGGGCGAAGGGACGAATAAGAAAAATTTGGAGAATTTTTGCTCGGTAGGACTTTATTTGGGCACATCGTGCATGTATGTGTGTAGGAGACCAACGAATTGTATTGTATTATGGCAATCTGAAAGTTTCGAAAGAGCTAAATCGATATTGAAGGACCATATGCCAGAAGGATTTAGTCAGAAATGAAAAACCCTGAAGCCATTCAAGTTAATTTCGAATGTAACATGATGTTGGTCGTTCATTTTAGCTGGAGTTGTTTGTGGCGGCATGTTGTAAGAAGTTGGAATATCATCATGCATTGGTCAATGCTATTTTATAACAAATTATTTTGAAGGAGAGATAGTGGGGAGGAACTACAACTATACACTTCCACTGATCTCTGCAAGGTGTTTTTGCAGCTTTTGACAACATACCGCAATTTTCCTGATGCATATGATATCATGTAGGGTTTACACTAAGCCTGCACAAACTCTGTGTTTATACTAAGTAGGTATTAACGTATTGCGGTTAGGGGCGATGTTACCTGTCTTCGAAAAGAGATATGAGCAATAAGTGTATTTATCAGTGGAGTGCAGGGTAGCATTTTTGCAAAGGGAAGCCAACGTTTTTCATTGATAATAATGAAGGCAAACTAAGTTTTTCTCTCTCTTTCTCACTCCTGAAAATTGAGGGAGTTTCAACGGTGGTTGAATGCCGGCTTAATTTCAATACATCAGGCTGTAGTAATGGGTTTATATGAACTTAACAATACTTCATGAAGCGACGTTAAACAGGGGTAAGATATTCAAAAACATTAATTAGCAACGACAAATAATGTTTTTCAATGCCCTTCTGATCTATAAAATGCGTACCAGCAGTATTAATTGGGATGGCAAAGCATGTAGCCCCCGCCATTCGTCTAATCTAACATATGATTTGTAATTAGGATAAATCTATGTCTAACAAGCCTGACGCGCGTGTAAGTCAAAAAGTAATTCTATGGCGTTTTAGAGGGATTCAGACAGCGGATTAAAGCTTTCATCTTTGTTTTTCTTTTACACTAGAAACTACAGGAACATTAAAAATGCATCGATATTCTGCTTCTTAAACGTTAAATTCGCTTAGGACTACTACTTCATTTGTTGGATGATGAGATCTTTTTCGGGCAACTTTTCGGCTAATAGTATCGTCAATTAATTTTCATTTGGAAAGTGATAAATGCAGCATATACATTTAAGCAGATATTACCATTTTTTTATTTAATCAAAGCAGGCTTTTTCTGTCAAACTTTTTGTTGTGTGCTGATTTCTTGCAAAACTTTTAACTATGCAATGTAAAGGCAAATGCAGATTTTTTTAATTAAAGTTGTTCAGGGTCCGCAGCCAACTTTTATATACCAATACTTCTAAAAACTCTTAGATGCGGCTATACCTTTTTTAGAAACTGGTATGAATTAGCCACTGCTAATTCTCTACCTTAGTTCGAACAAAACAATACGAAGCAGTGATAGATCAAAACATATTTGAGATTTGATAGAGTGAAAGGGTCAGCTTCAAAAGCGAAATAACTACTTCAGGGAGGAGTTTACAATTCCAGAAATGAACTTGATTTTTAAACTCCGAACTGAAATGTTTGAACTAAACAACAGGCCACAAAGAAATGACATAAGACAATTTTGTTTCTCTGTAATCTCAATGAAAACGAAGATGTTTTCCACTTAATTGCGATCTGCCCCATTCTGCAAGAGGTCCGTAGACTACATTTAAACAAAAGTTTCTTGACTTACGAAGAATGTGTTAAAATTCGAAATGGAGGTTATGGCCAGAGGAAACTTAATGTTTTTTTATTTCAAGCAAAAAACTACAGAAATACTTATATGAATTAACAGTACCGCCCCATTAAACATTTTATTTTGCTTTAACTAAAAGCCTACTCAATTATTTTTGTTTTGAATTGAAAATAAAATTAGGCTTTCATTTTATATAATCTAAAAAACTGTGTAAAAATATTGCAGTATCTTACCTACGTTCGCTTATTATTTAAATTTAGTTTTAGTCAAACACCCTAACTTATTTTCCTCTTTTAATTATATCTTGGCGATGTAACATACATTTTTATTAAAATCCCGATGAGTGTTGAAGTAAATTCCAATTTTTCAACTGTCGACAAATCTTATATTTCATCTTCATATATCCATGTTGAAATTTTGATTATTTTCAAGTTTGAAGAAATTCGAAGAAATCATTTACCCCCGTATTAATGAACGCTAATTATCTAATCAATTTTTATATTTTATATTTTAAAATTACTCGCGATTAAAAAATACGAGTTATTGTCCATTTTGAAAGATTTACGGAATAGGCATGGCGATAATACAACGTAGCAAGTAAAATTCGCAATTTTGTTTCTGAAGTTCAAAAATATCGAAGCACGTTCTCATGAAACAAATAAAAAACAGCTTACCTTATCAATTCCACTTTAAAATTGATGCGATGTGCAGATAAATTGATAAAGCTCTGATGAAGGTAAGAGCAGATAAATACATATCCCATTTGTACCACGCCCATTTTCTCAGCAAAATGATGACAAACGAAAAATGAACCAGAAAACCACAATAAATCCTAGACAGATTTTGTACATCTCGGGCACCGCATCTCACACAAATACCACTGGGAAAAGGAAACTCACTTACCATCAACTAAACGGCAACCATCTTCTTGTTGCAGCAGTTGGTGTCGTTTCTTTCTTTTTTTTCCTTTTTTTTGTTATTTTTCATTTATCTATCCTATGATACACATTTAGTGATATGAAGAGAAAAGGACTACAAAAGAACGAAAAAAAGTTAATTCGCTTGCATCCGGAATAAGACTTCTTCCAGATAATAGTATTTCACTTATGAAGTTGTTTCCGGTGTTGCGGTTTTAAGTGGTCGCTCGACTTATTGCTTTTTTGCTTGGCCAACTGTTTTCTACCGAACCGATGCCGTGAACACTCTTAAAGTTAAAAGTTTTCAAAAAGTTCCGCATGATGTAGACCAGATGTTTTATTGCATAAAGATACAAAAGGTTGACATGCTTTGCACTCGATACTTCTCTCAAGTGAATGTCCCCAACTAGGACATCCGCAAATCATAATAATTATATGGCCCCTCCTTCGTTATGTTCTGCTTGTTGTGTGCATTGCATTAAGGAAGGACGAATTACCTATTTTCTCAGACCAACGACGACGGCCGGCAGAAATGCAGAGCAAAGTTTCATCTTTATGCTGCGCATATCTGTCTGGCTGTCTGTCTGGCTGTGTTTCGTGTATCTTCCTCCGTCTTGTATTTGCACAAAATGACCCACGTTACAAAAATGTGTATGGCCAGGACGTTTCCCTTACATCCTGTGAATCCCCTATCCATTTTTATATTTTCGAAGTATTTTAGTGGATTTGGGATTGATTTTATCTGTTCCGACGGAGAGATATAGACTGAGAAAAGTTTCCTATATGTTCTCCGGCTCACTTTAATCAATATTTCCCGAACATACATGGGAAAGTTTCTAATGTGCGGAAACCCAAAATCGAATTCTGGAGAGCTGTTATCCTTGAATCAGGAGTTTTCTCTGAATTGAATCTTTGTTTAAACTTACCCAATACCAGGTGTTGGTGTTTGTGTGTTTCGGTTGGCTGGTGGAGTCTTGCCGGTGGTTGTACTTGGAAAATTCAATTTGTAGTAGCAATGACTTACCTGGAAAGGAAAAGAGAAAAGTGTATGTGAGTTTAGTGATAAATCGAATTGAATGGGAACAGCAGTTTTTGGGATATGATAATGGATTCGAAGACCCATGACAATGATTCACTTGACGTCGGGTGCAAATATGTACAAGGAAAACACATTGCGAATAGATTTTACGACCCATTTGTCTGCATATCTGGGGTTTAGATAGCGAGTCAGGTCGACAGAAGCCAAGAGCCTTCTGAATATTGGCGCCTACAATGAATATAAATGAGCGAAATGCTATGGGCCGATAATAATTCAACGACAAGAGGACCTTTTATGGTTATATTGCGGACGTTGAGTTTTTGTGAATATGTTAGCACTAAAGAATTCTATAGGCACTCGTATTAGTATTTAAACAGAAATTCTGCATAAGCTCCTCCATTTTTCGAGTTATAAATCTATAAAATAGCTTGTGGTAGCCAAGCACCTTAATGGAGGCGTAAGGAGTAAGATACCATCAGGTCATACAACTTGGAGTTTGTCAGACGGGTCAATCTTGATAGCCGTGACGTCAGATCTTAGGATAAATAATTCCCGATCAGGACTCCTTGAGCGTCCAGTATCTACATATCTACTTCTTGCCTTATCGGCGATTTTATGATATGGATGGAAGCATTCGAACCTGAGTCGGTGAACTCTCCGATATTGTTTAAAATTTATACAGGTAGGTTCCATCAGACACGATATAGCGTACGCAAATGATCTAGTGGCGTACAACTTCTAAAATGGGGTCATCATCATACCTTTGCAACGTGACTTTGATTACATTAAGAGATATTGCGATGGTTGGAAATTGAATTTATACAAGAAAAAATTTAAAAAATATTGAGTATCATTGGACATAATGGACAGCAGAGAGAAATTTTGTGTGTTTACCTACAAATCCAGAAATGTCACTAAACAACATTTTGCGGTAAAAAAGCGAATCTTAGGCTAACTGCTATAGGACACAACCAACGAACATACAACGTTGTCCATGGTCTCGTGGTTTTAACTTTTCCACCAACTAGAGTTTATATGAATAGATAACAAGATTTGAAAAATTGACGGTGGGCGTGTAGGTATAGGTCCAATTGTTGTGCGCACCGAAGAATAGATAAATTTGCTTCTTTGGGCACACTCGCATCTGTGTCCTCTGTGCGGACAGTTGTGGTACGCGACGCACATTGTGGTATTTTGACCTAAAACGTGGCCAATAATCAATTTTGTCAGCTTTCCCTCCCACGGTTAAGACTGTATCCCATAACAGGTAGATAACCAGTCTACACTTTAGTGAAGTCGATATTTAAATTGAACACCCCCGTTCACGACACCATAAGTTGCACCTATAGCACCAACTTGTTTGCGAGAGGTGCAATTGTTGGGCACGACGACGGGTAGAGGTGGACGCCTCTTCAGCCACACTATCGCGAACAGCAATTCTTGCACGATTTGGACGATTAAATTGACCGGAAAAATCACGAAGTGCACGATATACATTTTGATTTGAACGCCTATTTTCATAATAAGCCCGAATAACTTTAACGCGTTGCTCGATTGTGTACCTTTCCATGGTTCAAATTGAGTTAGTCTAAAATTATGAAATGTCAAATGAAATGCAGAAAAATTTCAGGTGTGGTTCACATTCAACATCGGCCCTTAAAATTTAACCACCCGTTAAATAAATAAACCCCTGAAAACCAAGAAACACACACCTGACAACGATTTGAGGATATTTGTCAAAACAAATTTAACTGCTAGTCAATACAAGGTGATTCATCAGGCCAACAAAGATGTATATCCATGCTATACCTATGTGTATAAAGCTAAACAAGATTGTTACCCACCAAAAAGCGTCAGTCACACAACATCCGGAATTGTTAAAATATTTCGAACCAGAGCTCCAGCAGTTCCTTGAGAACTGATGGATCTTCCCAAAGCCAATACAAGCAGAAATTTGAAGATGACGATGGATACTACGCTAATTATTATGTAAACTTGTATCCAACAGTGCATATGATTTTAATTCACTCTTCAAGTGTCATATCCCATGCATTGTTGTCAATCGGCCAGTTGTTCGAAGAAGCCGCGGAAGCTAAGCATTTCCAATACAGGGAACACTTTTCACGAAAATTCTCTAGGGCGGCAAGTACGAGTACGAGAATGTGCTTAACCGGCTTATATTGAAGTCAGACCCTTATCTCAGTAGTTTAAGGACGAGAAGCAAGAAACAACAGTCATTTTCAAAGGAGGCTCTCGAATTTTTGACTGTAAATAACAATGATGATGATGAATATGTTTATGATGAAGAATAAATAATAAAATGAAAAATAGAAAACTAAATTAATCCAGGTCGTTTTTTTATTTAAGACAACAGTTGCGGAAGGAGAATTGAATTGAATTGACCTGTAATCAAAAAAATATACAACTTATCCACATCCCCAATTTTTCGAATTTTTGATTAAGGCTTGGTAACTTGCATACTGCATACAGGGACTGAACATTTCGAAAACGAAAAAGGGATTTTCTGGAGAAAAAGTATTTTTCCTTTTTTTCTAATTTCTTAGTATTCGACTGAAATTTTTTCAGGCCATTTATTATTATTGACGGAAAATTGCACTTAATAATGCAAATTTAAAAAAAGAATAATTTAAGAAATAAAAAAACAATTTTTTTCTAAAAACCTATTTAATAGAAAACATAACTAAGAACAAAAATCGAATAAAACACTCAAATTTGCATCAAATATTCAAAAATTCTATTGTAATCGATAAATATGCCTTTGCCATTTATGTTTTAAAGACAGCTTCATGTAAATGTTGTCTGCGGCTACGTTTCAAATGGTCCATTCGAAAGGTCCAATTTTGCGTCACTTTTTCGAGCATTTCGGCCTGTATTCCACGAATTACACGTGTTATGTTATCCTGTAAGGCTTCAATCGTGTTCGACTTGTCCACATAGACTTACGACTTTACATAACCCCACAGGAAATAATCAAGAGGCGTTAAATCGCATGATCTTGGCGGCCAACTCACAACACGTGTTATGTTATCCTGTAAGGCTTCAATCGTGTTCGGCTTGTCGACATAGACTAACAACTTTACATAACTCCACAGGAAATAATCAAGAGCCGTTAAATCGCATGATCTTGGCGGCCAACTCACAGGGCCTTTTCGAGAGATAAGCTGCTCACCAATTTCATCCTTCAACATCTCCATTGTTTCACTAGCTGTGTGACATCTCGCACCTTCTTGATGAAACCACATGTCAACCAAGTTCAACTCACGACAACTGGGTAAAACAATGTCACGTATCATGGCTCGATATTGTTCGCCGTTGACGGTAACGTTTCTTCCACGGTCGTCTTTGAAGAAAAATGGGCCGATGATGCCACCAGCCCATAAACCACACCAAACTGTCATTTTTTCGCGATTCTTCGGTAATTCTTGTTTGGCATGTGGCTGTTCATCACTCCAGATGCGATAATTTTGCTTTAAAATTTTTCGATAAAACAGCGGATTTGCACATTTTTCACAGAGCACGAATTTTGATAATAAATTTCAATAATTTGCAATCGTTGCTCGTTTGTAAGTCTTTCCATGATTAAATGGCATTAAGTGGAGTATGTATATTGAAAACTTTTTACTTTGACATATGACATTTGGACGCCATTACTAATCAGTGCTGTCAACCTGAAAAACTTAACTCTTAAAAAATCACCCGTCATTAGCTTTCAAAAAAGTTATAGTACAGTGTTGTACGTGCTTTTTTGATTAATAATAATTTGTATAAACAAATTAAAATTTTGCCTTATTTTTTAGTCATTTGGTACCTATTTCATGTGAAAAATGTGCCCAAAATCTTTGTCCAGTGTTTAGAACAAAACAGAGGCATATGCAATAGAAAAACCTTTTTTTTCGGAACCAGAAAAGATTTTGATAAACTGTCTGAACAATATGTTGTGACAACGTCATTTTCAATATATTATTAATTTATATGTTGTGACAATGTCATTTTCTTTATTTCATTGTCATAAAGCCCACATGTTGGGGTATAATAAACGATCCACACAGCGGATTGTAGCCTTCTCATATGTTTATATAAACTTGTCTTATAAGAGAAGAACCTTAAACAATCCAAGAGCACCCTGAGATGCTGCTCTTGAATATGAATAAAGCCATTAATTTCAATGCAAATTTTTCCTAATAGCATTGATCGACATATCCACGATGAATTGTCAACGAACAAATAAGTTGGCTTGGCAGTTGAATGCCTACCGTAAGATGTGATACACTAAGAAACATCTATTATATTTCCATCCTGGGAATCAGAAATGTAACTATATTCTTCAATACTGCATCATAAATTTAAAGTTTCCACCATGACTGTACCGGAAACGAAATAATTAATCATGATCTTATTCGTATCTTTTCGGCCTACAAGGAAATTGATTTTTTGTTCGTTTAAGTAAAATGTGGTTTTATACAAATATTTAGTGAAGTCCACTCAAGTCCAATGTAGGTCAATGGGATCGATTTTGTTCTTATATGTACGGTCCTGTTTCTCCCCTCCCTATTTTTATCAAATCCCCTCTTCCAACAATAAAGGTTAAGAGATTCGTTTTTTTCTAATATCAAGTCAAATTGTTCCCCTTTTCCGAACTCCAATTAAACATTCAACGGGACAGCTCGTAATCCCATGGTGCAATAATTAAATCTGCAATTTTGAACTCGCATCAAGATTCGATACAACAAACGATAGCTGCAATAAAATACATTCATCTAAAGCCGTACCGTGTTGGCAGGCCATAGAAATGCCCAAATCCATAACTGCGCTCAAGGAACCCATCGTGGTTCCACCATAACCATGGGCCGGTAGTGTCATTAAATTATTCATTATATACGAAACGAGCTCGAGGTGCCACAGTGCCGCCCACCACTCATTTCTTCTTCAATTATGCACAAAGGATAACGAGAGGACAAATCGTTGCTGCCGCCGCCACTAGACGTAGAAGAAAGGACGAAGCCGTTTTGTTTTTGTTCCTGGGCTTGCACCGCCCACTAAATCGCCCACGGTATAAGCAGGTCAAGTCAGGAAATATGTGCGCTAGTTACACTCTGCAAGGATTGGCCCCCTTCTCGATGCAATAGGGTAATGGGAAATTCCGAAGGTTTGGCGTCTCGCATGGTCCGGTTTGGACTGCGCTTGCATGTCTATCAGAGACGGCGGAGCAAATTGTGTATCGGGGTCACTCATTTTTGTATCTCGTATGGATATTTTCTTGAGCCTATTGTTCCTCTTTATTTTAAGTAGGCTAGGTAGGACAAAAAGTGTACCTTTCATTGGATGCCATCTTGTGTGGGTATTTGTAGTTGTTTGTGTTGATTGTTCCGGTTTGATGGATGCACGGAACGGTTGGTTGGAGGTATTTTATGTTAAACAGTCGAAAAGTCATTCCCACGAAGTCGTCACGGTTTGTAGCCCCATTGATCACAACTTATCACAATCTCAAGGGATGACCAATCTTCTAATAGATATGTAAATAGATTGTCAAAACCATTTTTCGCCTTCTCTTCGAGCTGAGGATGGAAGTGTGAAGAATGCGATATTGGGAGATATGCTAGTGTTTTTTTTTTATTTTTTGTTAACAAACGACACGCATACATGTGGTGGTGTTAAGTATTTGGGTAGTGGATACAACACAATACAATAGTCATTTTGACTACACTTCTCGATCGACCGTAGATCAACGTGGACGTAGTAAATTCAAACATTCTCTTTATATATTAAACATTACCTCTAATCTAATAATCCATATTTTCATTTTATGTGAATTATCATTATTAAATTGAATTAATAATTACATCTGTGTTTTATTGCTGGAAAAGATCTCTTACATGGGGGCTCGTCCGGGATCCTCCACGATAAAACATCAATAATAATTTACAAAATTAAAGAGAAAGAAACAAACCGTAGAGAAAATAGTAAACCGTACGAACGATCTCTCTAAGTAGTCTCCGTTGTTTCAAAAAAATTGTATGTAGACAGTTAGTGTACCGATCTGCATTGTGATCAGTGAACTTTAGTCTAAAGCTTGACATACGACAACGATCTCTGATTTTAGTTTACCCGTCGAAAGCAAGTATTATAATGGGTTCGAGACGAAGAAGGAATCTGCAAAGAAGCGGTGAATCGATAGACGAGGATGATACTTTACAGACTACTGTGGAAACGGAACAATATAATACGAGTAAATTTAATATTTCCGACGTGGAAAATATAATCAGAAAATTTTCGGGCGAAGAATCTATAAGTGTAAAAAAATGGATCGCTGAATTCGAATCCTACGCAAGCGCATTTAATTGGAATAGTATGCAACGTTTTGTCTTTTGTCGAAAATCTCTCTCTGGTGCTGCGAAAATGTATATTGAATGCGAAGCGAAGCCGGTATCGTATATAAATCTTAAAGGTGCACTTTTAGAAGAGTTTGATGCAAAAATTTCTAGTTGTGATGTTCATAAAAAGCTTCGTGAATCTAAGAAGTTAAACTGTGAATCATGTCGTGAATTTCTTTACCGAATGCTCGATACAGCAAGTCAAGCTAATGTAGATGATGTTTCAGTGTTCCGGTATGTTATCGACGGCATTAAGGACTCTATTGTTAATAAAACGATTTTATACGGTGCAAATACGATTGCGGATTTTAAAGAAAAACTACGAATTTATGAGCAAATGAAAAATGAAAGCGACACAACTGTACCTAGCTCATATAGAACCGCGCGCGATAGTTCCGTTCATCCCGTTAAACCAAAGAGTAGCGGAAGCAAAGGACGTAACTGTTTTAACTGTGGGGCAACGGATCATGAATTTCACTCGTGTCCAGAGAAGTCAAAAGGTCCAAAGTGTTTCGGATGTAATAATTTTGGTCATAAGCGCCCCGATTGTCCGATGCAAAAGAAAGTCTCTACGAATTTGTTTCAACTGACCGATATGAAAAGGCCAGTAACAGTTAACAACGAAGTACTATGCGGATTGATTGACACAGGAAGCGATGTTTGCGTATTAAAGCAAAATCAGGTGAAACGAATTTCTCCGAACTATCTTTCAAAAGATTTTCGTCTTTCTCTCACAGGTATCGGAGCAAATGTTGTTACAAGGGGTTTTTGTAAAGCCAACGTCTGTATTGATGGCATTTCATTCGAGGACGTTGAGTTCCATATCGTCGACAATCATTTCATTAAACCAGACGTCATCATTGGAATGAGTTTACTGAAGAAAGCTGAAGTAACGATTAAACGAGGAGTTGTAACGATTTCCAAGATGATTGAAAGGAACCCGTTAAAAGCAGAAGCAAATTCAACTCAACCTCTTCACATCGATGCTGAAGACTCAACAGTCACTCTTACGGATAGCGAGGAGAATTGTTGTTATCTAGCTTCAATCTATGATGACACTTCTAATGAAAATAAAAATTTACCC
Source organism: Rhingia campestris (assembly GCA_932526625.1). Classification (NCBI taxonomy): domain Eukaryota; kingdom Metazoa; phylum Arthropoda; class Insecta; order Diptera; family Syrphidae; genus Rhingia; species Rhingia campestris. The sequence goes on from OW052182.1 coordinate 66,284,944, forward strand.
GATTTATCTTCTTTGCAGAGTGAACATCGTAATATTATTCAAGATTTGATACATCAATACTCTCCGCAACGACCTATCCAGTCGGCTGTGCAAATGAAAATTGTCCCAATCGATGACGAGCCAGTCTACAGACCACCAAGAAGATTTCCACCTACGGAAAGAATGATTATTGATCATCAAGTGGAGCAGTGGATCCGAGACGGTGTTGTGCGTGAAGCAGTGTCGGATTACTCCAGTCAAGTGGTGCTCGTCAAAAAGAAGGACGGAACCAATCGCCTGTGTGTTGACTATCGGGCTCTAAACAGGAAGATACATAAGGACAGGTACCGGCTTCCAGTAATCGAAGATCAAATCGACCGACTAGAGGGTGCTCTTTACTTTACAACATTGGATTTGGAAAACGGATTTTTCCATGTTGCAGTAGAAGAGAAGAGTAGACAGTTTACGTCTTTCGTTACTCAAAGCGGACAATATGAGTTTCTGAAAGTACCATTCGGTCTTTGCAACTCTCCAAGTATTTTCCAAAAGTACATAAACTATATTTTCAGAGAGCTGCTTCGGGAAGGTGTCGTAATTGTTTACATCGATGATCTCGTAGTGCCTTCACGGACAATAGATGAGGGTATAACAAATGTAAAAAAAGTGTTGGATGTTGCTGCTGCTAATGGACTGAACATTAAGTGGAAAAAATGCCAGTTTCTTCAACAAGAAATTGAGTTTCTTGGCCATCAAATCTACAAAGGGACAGTTTCACCATCGAGTGCGAAGACGAAGGCTGTTGTTAACTTTCCGACGCCAACAACAGTCAAGCAAATGCAAAGCTTTCTCGGATTGGCTGGCTATTTCCGGAAGTACATTGTTAATTTTTCTATTAGGGCGAAACCATTGACGGAGCTGGTTAAAAAAGGAGGACGGCTAGTACTTTCTGAGATTGAGGTAGCAGCGATGGACGATTTGAAAAAGGCTTTGTCAACAAAGCCTGTGCTTAAAATTTTTAAATATGGCGTAACTACCGAACTGCATGCAGATGCCAGCAGACAAGGCTACGGAGCAGTGCTCTTGCAACGCGATGAAGACGACAATGGTCTTCATCCCGTTTTCTACATGAGTAAAAATACAACCGACGCTGAAAAAAATTACTCTAGTTATGAGCTCGAAGTTTTAGCAGTGATTGAGGCCGTGAAGAAATTCCGAATTTATCTAATAGGCCAACGTTTCAAAATTGTTTCGGACTGCAAGGCGTTTGAGTGTACAATGAAGAAGAAGGATTTAACAACGCGAGTTGCTAGGTGGGCACTTCTTTTGGAGGAATACGATTACTGGGTAGAGCATCGTGCAGGAACCAGCATGAGACATGTTGATGCTCTTAGCCGTAATCCTCAGGTTATGTGTATGCAGAACGACAGCAGTTTTTTAAGAAAGCTAACTGAAGCGCAGCAGAATGATGAGGGATTAAAAGCAATTTTGAATGTTCTTCAGAAGGGACACTATAAAGACTTTCTGGTTTATAATGGTTTATTATGCAAAAGTGTAAATAACTCTATTCTTTTTGTCGTTCCAGAATCCTTGCGATCTTCAATAATCCGAGCAGCTCACGAGAGGGGTCATTTTCATGCTCAGAAGATGAAAGAGATTCTTGGAAAGGAGCTTTTTATACCTAACCTTGATCAGCGAATTAAAAGATGCATTTCAAGTTGTGTGAGATGCATTTTGGCGGAAAGAAAAAGTGGAAAAGCTGACGGTCTACTGAAGCCCATTCCGAAAGGCGATATACCTCTTGCCACCTTCCACGTTGACCATCTCGGGCCGATGCAGGATACGAAGAAAGGCTATCGGTATATACTGGCGATTATAGATGGTTTCACAAAGTTTTGTTGGCTTTTCCCAACGAAAGCTCTTGGTTCTGAGGAGGTTTTGCAGAAGATGGAAATTATTTCCGAAAATTTTGGGTACCCACACAATATTATCACTGACAGAGGAGGCGCCTTTACGTCGAATAACTTTCAAGGTTTTTGCAAAGATCACGGCATTAAACTGCACTTTGTTACTGTTGGTGTTCCGCGAGGAAACGGTCAAGTGGAGCGCCTTCATACAACCGTTATTTCTTGCTTGACCAAACTTACTATGGATAATCCTGAGAAATGGTTCCAGCACGTGAAGCCGCTTCAGAAGATTTTGAATTCAACATATCATCGGTCCATTCAAACGACACCTTTTCAGTTAATGGTCGGAACTGAGATGCGAACAGGTAAAGATGTACGTTTCATGCAAATCATTGATGAAGAATTTCAGAACCAGTTTGACGAGTCAAGGCTAGAGCAACGAAACCAAGCGAAACAAGCCATAGCAAGGATGCAAACTGAAAACGCAAAGTACTTCAACAAACGACGGCGACCAGCTACCAAATATTCTGTAGGTGACCTTGTTGCCATCGAACGGGTGCAGTTTGGAACCGGTTTGAAGATTCGTCCAAAATTCTTTGGCCCATATCGGGTCATAGCTGACAAGGGATTCGAGCGCTATGATGTGCAGAAAGTTGGCGAACACGATGGGCCTAAATCTACAAATACCAGTGCTGACAAAATGAAACCGTGGATAGATGACTATGAATCCAGTGATGAAGTCAACGAGAACAATTTCAATCGTAATTCAAATAATGGACACTCTTCTGAGACAGATGAGTAATTTGGATGACCGAGTGTGGTGGTGTTAAGTATTTGGGTAGTGGATACAACACAATACAATAGTCATTTTGACTACACTTCTCGATCGACCGTAGATCAACGTGGACGTAGTAAATTCAAACATTCTCTTTATATATTAAACATTACCTCTAATCTAATAATCCATATTTTCATTTTATGTGAATTATCATTATTAAATTGAATTAATAATTACATCTGTGTTTTATTGCTGGAAAAGATCTCTTACATACATGCGTAATGATGTTAATGGATTTCAGTTAATGGATCTTTTGAGGTTGTCTAGGCTGATAAACACAATATTCTGGTTTGATTACTTAACTTGGAGGTATTTTGCGTAGCGGGTGGCTGCTTGGATAAACCTTGAGTGGTTAAGCATAGTGAAGGGTATTGTTCTATTAGTAATATATATACATATACATATACCGGTTTAAAATATTTATACAAGTATTTTGGTTCGTTAAGACCTCAATTTAGCGGAACTTCAGTTCTTTTCAAAAATTCTATGGACTTTGTTTATCGGTTTGATATTTGATTTGGAATGAGGCATAAGGTAGGTATTTTATTTTCGATATCGATAGCAATGATAGACTGTTGCTGGCATAAACTCTAGAAAAATGGATAGTGCACAGATCCATTAATCTTAGGTGCTGATCATAATAATTATGGTAAGCCAAGTGGCTATAAAAGCAGAATCTGAAATTCTACGATATGAAATAGCCTGACTGCACGAGCCTCTGTCACTTGAGAAATATAACACTTGGAAACTCCTACTTCCAGAATATGGAAGAAATTTACAAAATTGCATTAACTTCTCTTAATAGATTTTTGAGGACACCGGTATGTATTCATCCATCTTGATGTCCTCTGAAGAAGTTACTGACACATTGGGCTCGGTGGCCTAATAATAAGTGAAGCGCTACTAAGCGCGGAGTCTTGGTACAAATCTCGAAAGTGAAAACACCCATGTTGTATGCACTACTCCACCTCTTGCGGAAGTCTGACAAACATCAAAGAGTAACACTGCCATGAGAAGCTTCACAAATTTTACATCCTTTTATTTGTGGCAAAAATAATAAATTCGAACACACAAATGAAGGAAGAAGCTAGGTTTTGAGGTCCTGTATGTATATATCTTGTTTACATTGAGACGGATGAAGGGATATGAGCTTGCCGCCAATAAAGGGTATCACAATGGGAACGCCGTTTGGTAGTGTATAGGACTCTTTACTTTACCGAATCGCTAATTGGCTGAAACTGAAAAATGTCCCGACTTGTTATTTTCATATCGACGGGGAGAACAATCCAATGATGGATCTTAACTCTTTTACTCAACTATAACACTACTGATCCGCATGCCGGAGACTGGATTCCCAGCTAAATTGTGGGAGTACCATACAGTAAAGCAAGATGGAAGTGGCGTACACAAGTAGAAAGCTATTCCATGCAACTTGCCAGGTGTATGTGAAGAACCTAATCCAAGCAGGTCCAACCAAACAGGCCCTATGATTTCTATTTTGCATTTGTAACGATCAAAAATACCTCAAAGCGTAGAGCAGGACCAGGGTCTTTTAATTGTTGGCCTAAAATGTTTTATCCTATCGGAAGATGCTATAACTTCTGCGAATGGTGGCATCTGTCAGATTTGTGTTGACTTTTGTGAAGTTAACAGATGCAAAATATTTGACAAGCAATTGGAAAGCTATACTTCTCAAGATCGTGGAATACGCAAAATGGCCAAATAATAATGACTTGTTTATGACTTGTAATAATGAGTTGGTTTAGTCTCTAACAACTCGTGACAGAAGAGGAACACGGACACTTGATTGCCCGAGATTATCGGTTTCGTAGCTAAGGCTTACATGAAGACTCCATTGCTATCGAATAGGCGATGTTCCAGGCAATTGATTATTACACGTTCGTATCTGCAGCGCATTTTAGTTAAGTTGAGCTTGAATGATCGTCTACGGTAACTTTAATGCTTCTAGCGAAACATGTGAACGAATTTCCCCAAAAACCCGCATAACAGTGGGAATACCAAAACGTCGTTTTTTGGTTAAACAATAAGAAAATATTTATAAATTTAGCCATGCCCAGTTTTTGGGGGAGTTTTCTTAAAAAACGCCAATAAAATATCTACAATAAAATATGTGGACTTTATCAGTTTTCGAAAAATAAAATATTTTCACATCCAATCCCATAGGGGTATATGATATTATCCGCACATTTTAAGCTAGGTTGATGAAATTTCGAAAACCGCCTACATTCAGAAAAACTATTTTTTTTATCAAACCGTATGAAATTTGGAAATCTTTCAGAACACGATAATAAGACCGTGTCAATGTTAATATTTCATCTAAATGTTTTAACCTCTTCCCATTAGTTAGTTAAAGACAAAAATTCTGACAATTTAAAAAATCCTCAGAACCCGCGAAGCGTTCCACTAAGGTGCTTTTGATCAAGAAAACTTTTGACATAGGCCCCTGCTAGATAACTACCCAAACACAACGAAAGTTTTTTTCCGAAGTGCTTTCACTCAGACATTCACTGCATTTTAATTAATGGATTTTATTTCCATAGTGGTCTGGCTTAAATTCCAATATTTTGGCTTAACTTCCATTTCATATTCCGAGGCGTTTTTCAAAATGTCCTTGCAGATAAATATCGTGCCCTTTTCTAAAATATTTTCTGTATATTTTTTTTTAAACAAACGTATTTATACGTACATATAGCCGGTAAAACATTTAGAACCACATCCACTGGATCTAAATAAAAAAATGGTAAAATAGAGTATTGAGCGCTTCGCAAAGTGGACTGTAGGCTTTTCATATTTTCTCTTAAATGTTTAGCTCTAATGTTCATTTATAGACCACAAAACCTTCATTAATAAATTACGGCTTCCGTAGGTTCGTATTTAAATGCAATACTCGTGTTTTTAAATTCTACAACGCGGGCGGAACCAAAATTCTCATACCACAAGGCAACTCGCAACCTTTTCAATTCACCTGTCACGGCCGGACATACGAACAGAGCTCACCATCACTGAAACCACATCGATCGAGACAAACAGATCCGTGGCCTTAAAAACACCTTCCCAACTGAATGCCAAGCTTTCATTCCATCCAACCCACTACTCGTATCTTATACCTTCCAAAAATCACTACAATAATAATCCCTCCCCTGGGTATTAGATTTTCCATTGAAAAATCATTTCCATTCAAGTAGGTACAGCCCAATCGAAGTGTTTGCCATATTTGAATGGCAGATACCTTCACGCCGCGCCGTCAGAAAGTCAAATGCATAAACGACATTCAATAAACCATTCTTTTCACTCAACTGAACGACGGTACTCTGCTCCGCTGGTGCGGCTGGTTGCTGCTGCCCAATCGGCAACCGTTTGCCTCTGAATAAATCATGAGCCGATTTTGCATTCAACGAGCGCCAAGTGTTTGCCATATTAGCCACCAAGCAGTGCGCGTTCGCCTCGTATCTGTGTATCTGTAGATAGACGTATTCGATTCAACACACTGGGATACGAAATTTAATAGAAAAATAAATCAAACACAATCTTCGTCGTAACTGAAAATTAATCACGCAACACTGGTTTGCGGATTCTGGCTTTAGGCCATCGCATCGGGCCATTTTGAATGACCATCTCGGGACACGCATTGTACCTTGCGTTGCGCGCGACCCACCACATCAGATTGAGCTGCAATTGCAATCAATACACCTCGCTTTGGTTCGGTATAGCTAAACAGACAGATCGAGCTGAATTTGCACCTGGCAATACGCGGAGACGCTTTTGGCCGCCCCCAATCTGCGAGCGGTGAGTAGGTACTAGATGCATCTGCCACTCCCCCCGAATATTGCCGGAGAACTTTCAATTTCGATTCAGGTTTTATGCATGAGATTGGATAATAAATTCAATTCATTTCGACGTCGACGTTGTCGTTGTCGCCTATATCCCAACGATGTACGAGCAGGTCTGATGTATGTCTGTGATGCAATAAGCCAGCGAGCAAAATCGATGGGAAAAGATGAGCGAATGTGCTACAGGCAAAGGGTAACAGAACTCATACAACTTTTGCGCAAAAGTTTTATTATAACATCACATGACACGACAGATCAGTGCTTAAAGTGAAGCAAAGTGATGCCGGATGAGCATATTCGGATGGGAATCCCATTTGCGAGTGTAGATTTGTCTGAATGCGAGTGCCGTTACGTATGTCAGTGTATTCGGTCGGGGGTGATAGGGGACTGGGCGCACCCAGCATCCTGTAGGGATTTAGTAGGATTTTGTCTTTGGAACGTAGAAATTCCTGTGGATGTCTTCGCATATATTCATGGTAAGATACTTTAAGTATCTGTGGAATGGTTTTTCGGGGAACGGTGGATGGGATTGATGTGTCGCATACCAGAGTATCTCATGTAGCTGCAGAGGCGTCAATGATAAGCGAGCTTTTCACGACGGAGATGTTCTAATATCGTGTAATCCTTTATTGAAACAAGGAATGATTATTGAGTTTGTATGCGTCATAAGCTGAGATATGTACTTTTGAGTTATAAATCGCGGGGTTTTGCTTTGTTTGCATATCCTTAGATGGTGTAATAACTTCTTTGACAATAGCATCATTATGTGGAAGAGTTTGAAAGTCATAAGATGGACTATTTGAAGAATAGAATATGTGAATGCGCACAAGAGGGCTAGTAGGACATCAGTTAAGCTGACAGGAACCAATATGTGATAATAATTCATCTTGCAATATAACACTCAGATGTTAGACAACATTTTGAAAATTGTCGGTTTTGAATATTAAAATAGCTAAAACATATGGTCTGTTTCTTATGTTTTCGCTGTCCTGTACGCATATCTTACTTCTGATTAACGGTAGCAAACGAATTTCCTATATGGAATTAGCTGTACAAAGTGAAGTCAACATGAAGCATGAAGTCTGACAAATTTGGACAGCAAAAATCCTAGGGTACAACATGCTTGAATGATGAATCTCTTTAAATATATGCCAGAGCCCTATTGAGGTTGGATAACTGACGTGTATGAACCTACAAATAAACAAATTTGCACGGTACAGGCACATATTACCGCGAATGATGAAAAGAAACCCACGATATTTTACAGGTACTACTTGTTCGGTAGCGAATTTGTTTAGAAAAACCGACTCAGATCAAGAGTAATTGTCATTAACCCGGTAATTGATGCGATCCCTATTTAAGCAAGGTTTTATAATATATGTGCAAACGCCTCAGCAAGATTCTTTGCCCTATGATTTTATGATCTCCTGCACTTTGCATGTCTAGAGTATAATAAAAAAAATCCATGGGTAAGTTGAAAAATACAGCCTTCACAAAATTACAGGGGCTTGTGAGTTCTGACTGACCAACTTTGCAAAAGCTTGTGTATGTTTTTAGTGAATAATTGGTTAGTGAAATAGTGAATTGGATTAAAACGTGAAGGTATCTCTAATTTAAATCCTGAAAGTAACAAGACCTATAGATTTTTTTTACTGCCTACCTCTTGTGGTAGTCTTATCTACACATAATTTTACCCGATATCTTCCATTTACACAAGTCGAAGGATACCCTTTTTGAGACAACCACTCTCGTTACGTAAGAAATGCAGACATTAAACAAAAGTTCTTATCATCCGAAGCTCAGCTTCTACATTAGCATATCACATGAAAGTATTCCAAACTGCATACCATCCAAATCGATGCTATCGTGAGTGTTCATCTCTTCAATAGCCCGAGCTGAAAATAACAATCCCTGACCTGAATATGTCCTCGAACGGTATTCTCATACCCTGAATAACAAAAATGCGATTTTTTTGTTTGTACTGCTAACCAAATTAATGACAAACACGGGCTAGAGGAGAGCACATTCTCTGCATATAAGTCCATGTTACCCAATGACCTGCACAACATGTTCTACCAAAAATGTTATACAACAAGGTCGTCTGCTTGTGTTGGATGTATCTGCGATGTGCCTCGGGCGGCTAAGTGTAAGTGCAATGTAATTTGCGGTTACACAGAATATCGAACAAACATGTGAGTGGGTAATTTTGGTCACAAACAACGGCTGAAAGCGCCCAGATGCTCCGGTCAGATATGTAATGAAATTGATTCAACAAAACACGAAGGACGGTGGTTAGCGGAAGAATAATTATTAACGTTTCCACTGATGTTGATTATAATTAGGGAGATTGATGGGCGCTTGTGTAAAAAATGCACTTGTGGTGCTATCTGGAATTGCACATACTTTCAGATGGCTCTAAGGCAGATTTATGTATAGATACTGATTACTGATGTTATTTTTGTAATTGGCCAAAATGTTTCACAAAGTGTGTGTTTTCTTATCATTCCAACTAGATAGGGGGAATTTTTTGTGAGAGTAGAAAATTGAAACCTCTGGTCAAGGCAGGGAAAAGGCGTCGATGTTCAAGCGACACTTTAAAAATCGTCTGAGTTATGGGTCCTATTAGTCTTATCATGGACGTTTTGTTTGTCTCTTGATTTTTAATTTTTGAACATGAGACATAAACTGATTTCAAACTGACAGGGGAATATAAGTTTTGACATTACGTTGGATCGACTTAGAATCGCTAGCTGAGTCGATCTATCCATTTCTGTCTGTCCGTCCGTCCGTCTGTATGTCACCAATTTTTGGGCATCAAAATTTAAGCTAGAGTAATGAAATTTGGTACATAGACTGTCTGTCTGATATTTTAACCCACGCTAATATTTGGGGCGTTTTCCTAAAACAAAACATTAGTAAAAAATGTCCCATACAAAAACGTTCTTTTTTTCCGAACCATAAGAGATTTAGATAAACTTTCGGGCAGTGGGATAGGTTATTGAACGATTCACACAGCGGATTGTAGCCTTTTCATATGTAGATAGATTCTTAATAAATGTTTGTACACAAATAATATATATTCAGTGGAATCGAGAATTAACAACAACAGCAAAGCGTTTTGGGTTTTTATGTACTCAAACAGATAACTACAATAATTCCTGTGCTCTTGAATTGCTGTAGTTTGTATGTTCGTGGAAACACGTCTTCTGAAAGTTCGTTCTATTTTTGATTCTTATATAAGAAAAATAATATTTGGCATTGCGTTGTTCGTGTCGTTGTTAGGTGGACAGTGTTTCTGTTAGATAATTGCCTATATTGCCTAAGTATTTTATTATTTTATTAAAAAAAAATGTCTTTAAAATTATACCAACAATTTTTTTTAGAAAATATCCCCAAAAATGGATAAACAGAGATCTAGCAAATTTCATTATGCTAGCTTACAGATCTTGGACGGCCAAGATCAAATATACATATACCGAAGCTGAAATACATCGGGCAAAAACGTAATTTTTTGAATCGAGTGGAATTCCTGGCATAATTGGTTGTGTAGTGGAACACATCAAAATTGAGTCACCAAAAAATCATCTTCAACATGCGTTGAAGGTTTCTATAGTTTAAATGATATGATTGTATTTTTATAAAATCAATCACCCACGATGAGAATACGGGTTTTACAATATCAACAGATTTTTGTGGCACTGCTTTGGAGCACAATCCCTTGGTAACGTGGTAAGTTTTGCTTTATCAGCTTAACTAGCCGTCTAATTTCTTTCTGTTGCTAAGTATTTTAGCCCTGTTGGAAAGCAAATTTTTTATCGCCGATATCAAAAATCTTGTACGCGCATGTTTTAGCTGGACTTTTTCAACATCGTTGAACATAACACAAAAACCATATATAGTTAGATCGATACCAGAGATGTATGAAAGTGTTGTTAAAATCGGTAAATTGCAAGATCTGGATCGCTAATTCTGATCCCAAAAACGGCCGATTAGGAAATGACAAGATAACGAACACTATTATTTGTCACTGCCCGACCAGTCGCATTTTCGAAGAAGAATGGTCCGATAATGCCTCCAGCCCAAAATTCACGGATTCGATGCATTTATTTCTCAACAATTACTCATGGGTTTTCTGAACCCCAAATGCGAACATTTTGACGTTTAACGAAACCATCAAGATTAAAATGAGTTTCATAACTAAAGATGATTTTTTTCAAAAAATTTTGGAGTGAACGAGAGATTGAAGAGGAGTAGAACTTTATCGAACTGTGACACAGTGTGTATAAATATAAACTTTACACAGAAAACCGTACATTTAATTGCAATCCAGTATGATATCTCAATCATAAAATGTATTTTCTTTTCAACAACTAGTTATTTGTATTTGAAAGAAACAGTTGCAAAATGACAGAAAAGTCATAATTGAGGCATAAGTGATAATTGACACTCGCAATACCGATTTTAGTACTCACAGTCAAACATTAATAGAAATTGACTCTGGATCAACAATCCATTGATAATACTTGACAATCACAATACCGATTAAAGAAATTGGTTGATAAATACCAAATGCCAATTGATAATTGACATCACAATAGGGATGATAGCCTTTGTCAAGGTTTTTGCATCGAAAGTTTTTTCAAACTCGATTAAAAATTTACCGATAACCGTTAAAAAAAAACGCACCCAAAAAGTAGGCGTGGCAAAATACTAACTTTATATGGATGAAATATACATATTAAGATTGACTAAATATCTTGTTCAGACACTTTTTAAATTTCTTAACCGTTTGATCAAAAATGATCAAACTCAATTTCCCGTTACTCTTGTTGCAGACACTTTTCATTTCAATGAATAAAAGTAGGTATAGGTACCCGTAAACATGTCAAGGAATACAAGGTGACCAATCGATATTAATAGCCACGTGCGTGAACAACATAAATTCTAATTATACACAACGACTGGTAAAGTTGTGGTGGTTTCACATTTGATCATCAGCCACTAACATTGTCCGGCTCCCGATCAGCTGAATAAAATTATTTAATTTAACGTCCAGCTGCTACAGAACCACTTGAAAACACCCAAGTCTGTTTCCGATACCTGCCCGGCGTATTTTTCATTCCCATTGTCTCGTGTGGTTACAATCAGCAAAACGTAACCTTGTGTTGCGATAAAGATACACGTGTGCTATGGAACGCACACCATCCAAACTGCAGATGACGTTTTCCCAAACATCAAATGGAAATGATTTGAAGACAACAAAAGATGAGACCGTAATATGATGAACGAGAAGTGGCAACGAACAAATTGATGTACGCAAAACCTTTTCTTTTCATTACGCTATATAACTAACACTAACACAATAGTGAATCAAGGATGAACAATAGTCTTTATCCTTATCGTATTCTACTTAGTGGCAGATGTTTTGATTCCAAGATGATAATGTAATTGTGCCTTTTAGCAGAGACAGGACGTTACTTATGCCGAAGAATTGAGAAATGACGTAAGGAGAATATTGCATTGAGTACATTGGAGTTATGTTTTACTTAACTCATACAAGGCGCTTGAGGGTCAATCTGATTAAACGGTTATAATGATAAAATTAGATGTAGACATAAGAAACAAAAAAAAATAACATTAAAATTAAGGATCTCCGTCCTATCAGTCTATCCTCTTTTCTCTTAAAAACTTTGAAAGACTAATTAATCTACGCCTCCTTAGTAGTATTGAAACGGTTGCGATCTTTAACTGCAACTGTATATTTCAAAGAAAAGTCGGTGCTAACAGCGCTTTACTCATTCGTACGCATCATCGAAAATGGTTGCTTTTCTTGATACAGAAGGAGCATTTAACAACGTCAAAGCGGACGCAATCAATAATGAACTTTCAGATCTGAATGTCGATGATTCGTTGAGAGTGCTAATAAATCAGCTACTTACTGGCTGAATTACTTACTTACTTACTTACTTACTTAAGTGGCGCTACAGTCCGGAATGAACCTGGGCCTCAACCAACATGCCTCTCCAATTAGCCCGGTCCTTAGCTAACTGCCTCCAGTTGCGCACTCCAAGTTGGTTGAGGTCGGTTTCCACTTGTGCGCGCCACTTAAGGCGAGGTCTTCCTCTACTGCGTCCGACGTCTGGCTGGGAATCGAAGACTCTGCGAGCCGGAGTATTGGTGTCCATTCGTTCTACATGTCCTAGCCATCTTAAACGTCCAATGCGGAGTTTTTTGACCAGGGGCATGTCGCTGTACAGCTCGTATAGTTCTTGGTTGAATCTTCGTCTCCATAGCCCGTCAACGCAAACGGGACCGAAGATTTTTCGAAGAATTTTCCTCTCGAATCTACCAAGGATTTCTTCATCCGCTTTTGATACGGTCCATGCTTCAGCGCCGTAGAGCAGGACTGGGATGATCAGGGTCTTATATAGGATCTCCTTAGTAGTTCGAGTGAGGGCTTTACTACTAAATTGCCTTCTTAGCCCGAAGAAACAGCGGTTGGCAAGAGTAATTCTTCGTTTAATTTCTGACGAGATGTTGTTGTCAGAGTTAATAGCGGAGCCGAGGTAGACAAAGTCCCGTACTACCTCAAAGTTATATCTGTCAATGGTGACGTTCTGTCCAATTCGTCGATGTTGTGTGTCCTTTCGTGTTGACAGCATATACTTAGTCTTACCCTCATTTACTGCTAAACCCATTTTCGCCGCTTCCTTCTCTATACTAGCAAACGTGGCTATGACATCACGTTGAGTCCTACCAATGATGTCAATATCGTCAGCGTATGCTAGTAGTTGCACCGACTTTTGGAAAATTGTGCCTCTGGTGTTGGCTTTGGAGTTTTGCACAATTCTCTCAAGAATCAGATTAAAGAAGTCACATGACAGCGCATCGCCTTGCCTAAATCCTTTTTTGGTATCGAATGTGTCGGTGAGGTCGTTTCCGACCCTGATGGAGCAGCGAGAATTCTCCATCGTCATCCTACACAAACGGACGAGTTTGGGCGGTATACCAAAACTAGACATGGCTCTGTACAGTTCGTCTCTATAAATGCTGTCATATGCGGCTTTGAAATCGATGAATAGGTGGTGGGTATCGATTTGGACTTCTTGAGTTTTTTCCAGGATCTGCCGAAGTGTGAAAATTTGATCGGTTGTGGACTTTCCTGGCCTAAAACCACACTGATAAGGGCCAATCAGGTTGTTGGTAAACGGTTTCAGGCGTTCACATATTACGGCAGATAGGATCTTGTAGGCGATGTTGAGGAGACTTATGCCTCTGTAGTTGGCGCAGTTCAGAGGGTCTCCTTTTTTGTGGATCGGGCAAACGATGCTGAGGTTCCATTCTTCAGGCATATTTTCATCCGACCAGATTTGGCTTATGAGTTGGTGGATGTTACTTACCAAGTCATCTCCGCCGGCCTTTTAGAGCTCAGCGGGAAGGCCGTCATTTCCGGCAGCCTTATTAAGCTTGAGTTTAGATATTGCTATCCTCACTTCACTCAGGTCGGGTGGTTGGCAGTTTTCGCTGTCGTTGCCAATATTGAATGGTTCGTTCTGCCTGACAGCGGAATGTTGTTCGTCATCGCCGTTTAACAGTCTGCAGAAGTGGTTCTTCCATATCCTCAGCATCGACTGTGTCTCAACTACAATATTTCCTTGTTCATCTCGACAGGATTCTGTTCGAGCCTTGTATCCTTGGCTTTGACGTTTTACACTTTGGTAAAACTTGCGAACATCGTTCCTGGAGTGGCACCTCTCTATATCCTCGATCGCGCGCTTTTCTTGCTCTTTTTTCTTCTTGCTGAAAAGCCGATGTTCTTCCCTTCTTCTTTGCCTATAGAGCTCAATGGCAGCTCTCGTCTTCACCTGCAGCTTAGCCTTGTAGGCCTCGTTCTTGGCTGCGAGCATCTGTCGGCATTCCTCATCAAACCAGGGGTTTCTTGCTGGTGGGCGTGAGAAACCTAGCACATCAGTTGCGGCTGATCTAATGGCCTGTTGGCATCGTTGCCATTGCTCTTCGACATTCGATGCTGGTGGTATGGTGTTGATCGAGAGGTTAAGGGATACGCGTTGTGCGAAGGTCTTGGCGGTCTCTTGCGATTGCAGTCTTCCGACATTAAATTTTTTTACAGTATTTCTGGATTGTTGTGGCGTGGTGGATATCCGCATTCTTACCTTGGCTGCTACAAGGTAGTGATCCGAGTCGATGTTAGCTCCTCGGAATGTTCGGACATCCAAAATACTGGATGCGTGCCTCTTATCTATCGCAATGTGATCAATTTGGTTGACCGTTCGTTGATCTGGAGACCGCCATGTCCCCTTATGGATATCGAGGTGAGGAAACCGTGTGCTGGCTATAGTGGCATTTCGTTCCGTAGCGAAATCAATTAGCCTAAGCCCGTTACCAGACGTGTTGTCGTGTAGGCTATGTTTTCCGACAATACTTCTAAAGATGTCTTCTCTTCCTACCTTTGCGTTAAAATCTCCCAGCACGATTTTAACATCGTACTTCGGTAGTCGCTCATAGGTTTTGTCGAGGAGCTCGTAGAAGCAATCCTTAGCTATATCCTCTTTTTCTTCCGTCGGAGCGTGAGCGCATATAAGGCTTATGTTGGCGAATTTGGCCTTGATGCGGATTGTTACTATGCGTTCGCTAATGTCTTGGAAACATAAGACTTCTTGCCTAAGTCTGGCACTTATAACAAATCCGCATCCGAATAGTCGCTGTTTCTGCTCACTATAACACGGTCCGTAGTATATGTCACAGTTTTTCATCCTCTTTTTGCCCGGCCCATCCCATCGTATTTCCTGGATGGCAGTAATGTCTGCTTTGTAGCAGTTTAGGGCTTCCGCTAGTTGTTCGCCTGCACCTCTCCTGTTTAATGTTCTCACATTCCAGGTGCAGATACGAACGTCGTTGTCCTTTTTTCGTTTAGCAGGGTCGTCAACAATAAAATCCGTCCTTTCCGAGGCTATTGGTTGCTTCGTAACAATGTTTTTTTTCTGTGGGTGGGTAGTTAACCCAAAGCACAACCCCCAACCTGGAGGGCCAGTTCCAATTTATTAGATACCCCTAGGACACGGGGCCATCAGTATCCACTACGGGATTGAGCGCTGCCGTTGGCCTTTCGGTTCATCCGCCACCATCTCTGTTCAAGGGGCCTGACTAACCCTTGAAATTCCTAGACAACCTGTTGTCCGAATATGTCAGAGCAGCTCATCTAGGTTCGCCTGGGACAGCAGGCCGGGTATTCATCCGTGCCATTCTCACCAGGGTGTTTATAGTGTTGCTGTTTTTCGTCGTGTTATCAACACTCGCACTTATCGTTTAGCAAGTCAGATCTGGTTGGATGAGACCAGTATCCGATGGTTACCACTTGGAGGTAAAGATAAGCACATTTGATGTGTAGTCAAAGTTGCAACACTGGGCATTGCCAAGTTAACGCCAATCAGAGTCTACCCTCGTTCTACAACACCCAACCCAACTGGCTGAATTAGTAACACAAATCTTGGCGTATCATCCGCACATAGATCTGTAAGCTGTGGCACCCACCAATGGGGTAATAAAAGATAGCAATAGCTGTATCAGGGAATACCAATAGCTGTATCAGGGAAATACCTTAATACCCTTATATAACCATTACAAAATGGTTTTCTTGACTCTCTAAATGGGCCGCTAGATGTGGACTCCGCGCGAACTGTTAAAAAAAAAAGAATTAGTCCTTTTCTGCAGAAAATACAAAGCCCCTGATGTTGACCTTCCAAAACATAATAGCGCTAGCTTCAAGTTCGCGGAATCAGCCAAGTACCTGGGTCTGATCTGAACTGGAAAGCCAATATTCAAGAACGTATTAAAAAAACAACCGTAGCCCTATACACGTCATGTAAAACGGCAATCGGGAAGAAATGGGGTATGTCCCCACATATAATTCTCTAGCTTTACGTATTGAGCATTAGACCCACACACTTGTATAATGTGTTAGTCTGCAGGACGACTCTATATACATCCTCTAACCACAACGTTCTAGGGAAAGTTTAAAGATCAGCTTACATATGCATTAGCTCTAAGAACCACCCGCAGTATTAAATACTATCCTACATCAAATGCCCATTGATATGTTTGGCAAGCAAACCGCAGCTTGTGCAATGGACACACAAAGATACTAAATCATCTAAAAATTACAAAAAAAAAACACCGACCACATCATTACCCAACTCAGTTTTGAGCATAACTTCAAGTCGACCATTCCCAGTCGCCTCGAACGGAAGTCGAATATAACTGGAGATAACAACTCGATCCTCATCTAAACGGATGTGTCTAAAATAGAATCTGGTGACTATTATAATTAACATAAGCATATCCTTTCGCCTTCACGATTATTGTAGCGTTTTCTAGGCTGAAGTCATGGCAATCAAAGAAGCCTTGTCCTGGCTGAAGTGTAATGTAACATATAAATCTAAAGCAGCGTGATGGAACAGATCAAACATCAGTACATTGGTAACTTTACAGGACGCAGCCTTTAGGCCTACATGCAAAAAGACTAGCCCTCTATAGCAACGACTTCTGCAGAAGCTGCCTGGACAAGGGGGAAGTATTTCTCACCTTCTTTGCTCTTGTCCAGCGCTCTCAAAACAAAAGAAAACTTCATCTAGGAGACTATTTCTTTGGCAATGATAATAATGTCAGAAACCTTCTCCGCTTCATAGTTAATTATTGAATTATTGAAATAATTAACCTGTTGAGTGTTTAGGATGAGTCGAAAGATCCATGTGGTACAGCAACGGACTTTCTGGCATAAGTTTGCACGTGCACCGCATGCAACCTATATAACCTAACCAATCCTAATAAAATGTCAGCCAATAATATTTACTTGCACTTTTTATATGAAGCATTTTTTATATGAAGAAGCCAGACCCTAAAAATCTGGTTTCCCAATTCTGTCTGTCTTTCAGTTAGTAAGCCTAATAAAGGGTTTAACGGCTTGACGAATTCAATACTTCAAGACTATCAAACATGAACTGTCAATATCTACCAAAATTTCGACTGTACAAGTACCAAACCTGTACTTGACAATTTTTTTAAAATGATTACGCGCACATGTAAGAACAAATCTAGTACCTCTACAAAAAAAAAACTTATCTCCAGACATCTATCTACAAAAAACACGCAGCAAACTATGTCCCAACATGGATTTTTATCAAAATGAAACCAGATTCTTGTTAAACAACAAAATCGCAAAAACACACACGCGCAACAGTGATTGGGCACAGCAATTAACGGTGTAGCGCAAGACACAATCAAGGAGTGCCTACCCAATCAAATACTTTAAATTGTTACTAATTGATTTTCGCATTTGAATTTATTACCGTAAACATGCAGTAAGGTACTGCATGTGGGTAAAACTAGATTTTAGCATGTTAAATCTCATGTTCTTTGATTTCGGATTTTATTTTCGACGTTTTTTTTTTTCGTTGTTGTTGTTATTTTGCAAACAACTCTATTCGCTGTGGATATGTGCAGGCAATAAATGCACGCACGAATTTACGCAATTTCCAGCCTCAAGTATGTGGTAACAAGTCTTAATGGAATCTTGATAGAAGCGTGTGTCAAATAACTTGACAGCACATGTTCGGATATTTGTCCTCAAACTGCAGCTAATTGTTGGAAACCAACAGAAGTGTCCTCGCTCAGCAAATGAAAGCGTTCAACAACACATAGATTGATCCACTTTTAAAACTGAAAAAAAAAATGAAACAAAAAATCTATTTGTCTGAGTTGTCTTAGCTGACAAGGATATGCCTTAAAATTGTTTTGTCAAAATGCTTTCAGTTTTACTCATTTAGTTCCCATTGGCTTTGTAATGGGACTCCCTGAATTTCTGTATCTTATTTGAAATGAATGGCAAAAGGATAAAACCTAAATTGAGAGTATAAAAACTAATTCTCTGGTTACAGTTCCACTGCGGTAATTAGTAGATGAATGAAAAGTACACTGTCTACCTCATAAAGGCGATGCGATGGGTAAAAGGTGAACGTATTTTTTTGTATTTAGGAATGCAAAGACCTAATTAATTACGATGAACAAAATCCTCGGGGGATGGCATAGAGATGACTTGATATTTAAACTATGAAATGCTGTTTTTCCTGTCAAAAGGAAAACAAAACATATGAGAAGGCTACAATCCGCTGTGCGGATCGTTGAATACCCTATCCCATCCTATCCATAAAACTAAAATCCCCAAAAAAGTGGGCATGGCTAAAACACGATGTGGATAAAATAGAAAAAATGATTTAGTGACAACAAAATCTTCAGACTGCTTACAAAACACTTTTACGGTTCTACAAAAGACAAGGTTTTCTCCGGCATATATTATGGGGTAGTGTATAAAAATGGTTTTTATATAGAAACGTCCCCAAAAAGTGGGGGTATGTTAAAATGGTATATAGACGAAATGTTCATATTAATAATGTTAATGATTCTGTATCAACATTTTTTTCGAAAAATTTAAAATTTGACCGAAAACAGTTTTTTATTGAAAACGCCCCCAAAAAGTGGGCGTGGCAAAAATCTTTATATAGAAGAAAAATAGATATCAAGACGATCTAAATATGTTGTTCAGAAACTTTTTTTAAAATTCCTTACGGTTTAGCCAAAAACTGAGTTTTTCTTAAAAAGGGGACGTGGCAGTGGGCGGATTTCAAAAATGTTTACACTTGTTCTGTAAGCACGGACGACGATCCTATATACCAAATTTCATTATCCTAGCTCAAAATTAAAGGCCTAAAAATCGGTGACGTACAGACGGACGGACGGACAGACAGACATGGCTTAATCGACTCAGCTAGCGATTCTGAGTCGATCCATATACTTTGAGGTATATGTAGCTAAATTATTTCTCTATGTTACAAACTAAGTATCAAAACTAATATACCCCTATGAGATAGGGTATAAAAATAAATATGAAAGGCGGTTGAAGTTCAATTATAATTAAATAGAGTTCTGTGTAGAGTCAATTAAGGCGAAATGCACTTTAATAGGCTAAATCTAACTTAATTTTGTGCATCGTTTTCGAAGTTTTTGACGTCAATGGTTAAGGAAAATTTTGTTCTATTATAGTCAACAGCTTGTATGATTGATAACTGAGCTAAGTGGGGATAGCAATATATAAACTTAAGGCTAATAAGGCTGACGGAAATGACAGCTTTCCCGCCGAGAATTAAAAAGCCGACGGAGATGACTTGGTAAGTAACATCATAAGTCAAATCTGGTCGGATGAAAGTATGCCTGAAGAATAGAACCTCAGCATCGTTTGCCCGATCCACAAAAAAGGAGACCATCTGAACTGCTCCAACTACAGAGGCACAAGTCTCCTCAACATCGCCTACAGGATCCTATCTGACGTAATATGTGAACGCATGTGTTTACCGACAACGTGATCGGTCCTTATCAGTGTGGTTTTAGGCCAGGAAAGTCCACAACTGATCAAATATTCACACTTCGGCAGATCCTGGAGAAAAACCAAGAAGCCCAAATCGATACCCACCACTTATTCATCGATTTCAAAGCCTGATACGATAGCATTTATAGAGACGAACTATACAGAGGCAAATCTAGATTTGGTATACCGCCCAAACTCGTCCGTCTATGTAGAATGTACCATGTTGGTTGAGGCCCAGGTTCATTCCGGACTGTAGCGTCACTTAAGTAAGTAAGTAAACAATATTTATCCCCATGAAATACAACAGCAACTTCGGCCCTGAAATACACTGGATTTACTGCACTCAATCCAAAGACGTGCAATTCGCCTTATATTCGATTCTTATTTACTTCGAATCTGCAGCTTTTGGCTCCGCAAAAACTTGTACATAGATGATCGGAGGAGCTTAGAGAAATAAAAAAAAAAGAAATAAAGTTTCATTTTCAAATGATTTGAACGAAAATAGGCACTAAAGGCTATGTGATTATATTAGTTACTAGCTGACCCTGCAAACGTTGTTTCGCTTCACTGATTCCCTCAAAGCATAGCAATCATATTATTTTTCGCGTCGCGCATCGGACGATTGGGAGCTGTCATGCCTAAGTCAGATAATACCTTGTTCGACATCATCAATATAACAAAGCCTTATTGTGAATTTCCTCGCTTAGTTGAAAATTGGATGTAATGCTGTAATACGCATCTGATGCAAAATATCATCACACATGGCATCTTTGTATTTGCTCCACAAATCTATCGGTTTGGAAGGGAAGCATGTTCTTGTATCTTGTATTCTTGTATATTGTATTCTTGTATCAAAATTGTTCATGGTTCGACAAAAAACAACGAGTTTCTCCTGCATATGCTATGAGGTAGGGTATACATTTTTTTTTGTAAGAAAACGCATCTAAAAAGTGGGCGTGGGTTAAAATGATCTAAGAACGAAATGTTTATTTTATCATAACCAATGGTTCCGCATCAAAAGTTTATTCAAATATTTTAAAATTGTACCGAAAAACGTTTTTTACTGAAAACGACCACAAAAGTGGGCGTGGCAAAAAAAATTATATTGACGCAATATAGATATTCTGATTCTCTTAATATGTTGCTCAGATACTTTTTTAAAATTCCTTACGGATTGGTCAAAAACCACGTTTTCCTAAAAGGGGGTGTGGCAGTGGGCGGATTTAAAAAATGTTTACACTAGTTCTGCTGGAAGCAACAAAGAGCACGTGTACCAAATTTCATCACTCTAGCTCAAAATTGAAGGCCAAAATTGACGTATTGATGTACGGACGGACAGACATGGCTGAGTCGATCTATACTTTGAGGTATATCTAGCTAAATTATTTCTCTATGTTGCAAACTATGTATCAAAACTAATATACCCCTATGGGATAGGGTATAAAAATAGCCAAATCGGCCAAAAAGTTCATCGATTTTAGATATATCAAAAAAAGTGGGTGTACAAATGGTCGTGGTCCATTTATTTTTCCTAAAAATTTTAATTGGATTAGTACGAACCTTTAAAAAAATCGTTCGTACTCCGATGGTCGATTTTTCTTTCCGTAAAAACCTAAGTTGGGTTACGGCGAACATTTAAAAAGAAAATTAGCCATAACGTAATGTCAAGCAGGTACTCGTGATCAACTCAACCACCTTTATTATATACTGCGTGAATACAAGTTAAGCAAACATTTTTGAAATTAATGGGAACGGATAAAATTACAACAGAACTACATACATAGCTGAGAAAACAAAATAGAAACAGCAGCCTAGAAATAAAAACAATAAAATGTTTATGTTGAGAAATCACATCCGCATATCAACACACAAACTTAAAACTAAACTTAAAATCATAACTGCAACACATACAAGATCCAAAATTAAAACATCGACCACAATGAACAATTGACATTGTTCCATTTATTTATTGTCAACAATCAGATCTCCACATCCACACATCCTAAACGCTAATGACGATTGAAGTTATCACCACTGATCATAAAAGTTCAATTACAATCAACCACCATCGATAAAAATTTACCATGTGCGGGTTCGAGCCCGATTGACATGCACATTGAAGGTGAATATATAGCATTATGATTTCATATAAATAGATCTTAAAAATAGTTTAAGTTGAGCTTGATTTTGGATTTCAACAAAGAAAGAGGGGTTCTCTTCAAAATTAAAATGTGATTTTCTTCTTTATTTCTCTTTGAATTTATCAAAGAGTTTTACTTACCAAACAAAAAAATTGAGAAGTCAATTGGAACGTTAACTTACCTGAAAATAAAATAAAAAGCAAACGTTTAGAAAATTTTTATTTAAATGCAAAAAATGTATATATATATATATATTGCAATGAAACTAATTATTACCTATAACCTCAACTAACCGTGCAAGAATCACGACACCAAGCTACTTAAAATGAAATCAGTTTAATTGACTGTAACGTGCATAATAGTGCGATTAAAGTCGACATTACATTACAAAGACCACTTGTAAAATCATTTTTTATTGCAAAAGGCGCACCTAGTTGAAGCTTTTTTTTTAATTTAAATTATACGCAATCATAAAAGAAACGAAACTTGAAAACATACATCATGTTACTCACATATTGCGTCATATAAGATGTAAAAAAAACCTTTACTCGCAAACATATGGTGCAATAATTAACTATTGTTTATATATTGCAGAAGTAACATATACTGTATATATCAATTAAATTATTTAATAGACAAATGGGACGGACCCATAATACAAATAGAAACAACCACCGATACAATAAACCTTGATAAATGAAAAATAAAATAAGTTTCTGAAACAGGGTTATTCGCAAAATGTATCAATTACGTTAAAATTGGAGTAAAAATTGATCCACTGGCTAATTTTAGACGTTTTAGTAGGCCTTCACAATTATTATTCCTATTAGAATTTTAAAAAATATGTATTTCTGCAGTTGCTTTAAAAAAAATCTGGAACAGATTTCAAAGAGATTCATATAAGAACATTAATTATTTATTATTTTCAGTTATATCTAACATTTTGTTGTACTATTTGTGTTGATGATTAAGGCTGCCATCGCGCTAAACAAGTGCAAAATTATCGTTTTCGTAACCAACCTTTCAAAAACCCAATTATAGTTTATTTTACAAATTGCATCCACGATTGGCTATTTTCCCGTCACACGTAAACACTGATATTAATGAATTACCCTCACAAAAAAAAATCAAATAGAATGTGGTTTCCATCTCTCTCAATTCTTAGAAAAGATACAAAATGTCAATAATTAGCCACTGGATAATTTTTTTAGCAAGCCTGAAGGCAGGTTCAAATTTCTATATCTGTATTCACGAGACTAATGTCAAAATTATCCATTGGTAAAACATTTTAATGTGATTCACACATGGCTTATGGCACTTTTTCACTTTTTTCAGACGGACGAATTCGCCATGAGGTCTAGATTGGAAAAAGTAAAAATCCTACAAAAACTCCTACGGGCAGCAGGTCATTTTAGAATCTCAATAGCTACCTTTAATCCAGAATTATTAGACAGAGATGAGTGTCGCAGGTGAACCCACAGACCCCTACGCACAATCGCGTTGTGGATACTGACCTACACACACATCACAGTATCCACAACATCAGCGGTAACAGTACGAAACTGGCCAATCCGGTCCAGCAGGGCAACTTCATTACACCAAATAAAAAGTTGACATCCTCGAATATTGGATCCCATATAACCAAGCAAGCAGATACGAACAACGACCTATGAGCTATGAGTATTAATCTCGAATGAAGCCCGCAGGGTGTTACCCAAAAACTTGAATCTGTCTTCACGCGGGACACCTCGATCCAGAAAATACAATGGTAGTATCAACTTCCATAAAATGTTGTACATGGTAGGATGCAAATTTATTGTGCAAAACAGAATGTCAAAAGTTTATGTCTTTAAATATGAAATAAAAATTAAATATCTGTCATTAAAGGGACATCGCAAACCTAGCTTCTCCACTCAGTTGTGTGTGCGAAGTTATATTTCCGAAGCCGATTACGAACGGAACTTAGAAAAGCTTCTCATGGGTATGCAAACAAAGGATAGGAGTTGTCACTTTCGGGATTTGAAGCAAAGACCCCGCGCTTTGTAGCACTTACATATGCTATAGACCCTGATTATTGAGAAAAGTGCAACCACTTTGTAAAGCGAACATATAATGACCAACACTGCTTGAAACATCTTAAACTCTGTGATATGTAGCACTAGGTATCCTTCAATTTGAATTCATTAAGCAAGCTTGGCCCTCCATACCGTCTAACCTCCAACGATTAATAGGCGCGCATCGACTATGACCATTTCTTTGTTGCAGTCAAATTTAGAGCTCGAATATGTAAATAAAAGAAATAATGAATCACACACAAAATGTCATTCGGAGAAATTGAATGCCCTTTACCCACACCGAACATCAACCACGCGTTGGAAGCATTTTTGCAAAAAGATGACCCCGACGTCGACAGTGAGAATCAGAAAGTCGTAGATAGTTTTAGTCTACAAAAAGCAAATAGTTGGGAGAGACTTCCAACTCTGCCTTCCACATCCACCAAGGATAACACAATGAGACAATTTTGTCGCATAATATCATCAATAAAGTGGGGGAATCCTCTTATGCAACCAGTCATTTCCAAATAGATGCCCGTGGTATGATCATCTTTTTATGTCCCGAAAAAAGTGATAACAGAAGAGCAGCATGTCAAGGGGACTACAACGCAAAGCGACAACATCTGGGGAAGAGTATTGAGTAGATGAAAATCCTGTGGACAATTAAAAGAAAACATGTATTCTTCAAGACTATGGGCAATCGAAGAGTCGTTGTACAAAACTGCCATGTCACTGGGAATTGGCTTCAAAGAATCCCTGCGCAGATAATAATGGACTTTGTTAGGGCAATAAACGTTGACCTGTCAATGATGAGTGGACTATGTCCCTTCGGCATATGAAGCCAATGCCGGTATCAAAAAGCCAGAAGAGCACTTCAAATATCTTTGAAGATGATGGCTAGGGTGGATGCACGAATTCTTTGACCAAGCTTTAACAATATGCTATGCAGGATTCAGTTTTGATAAGGATCATCTGAACCGCTACTAAGCAATTTCTTCAGCTGTCAAAATTGAAGGCACCTTATTCAACAAATCCCTCCAGTTACTGGGTAGTAAGAACAGGAAAAAAAACAACGTCACTACTTTGGTGTGACAAAACATGATCCAAATTACTTACTCGGAATCCCAAATATATGCTCGGGCACTAATCTCCGCAGTCCTCCTTTACTGAAAAACAGGAAACTAGGAAGACCTCTTGGTCAAAAGTCAAACACCAATAACTATTGAGCCTGGGTACTCAATTATATAAGAGTGCTATCAGAGTATGCTAATTCCTCCATTCTACAAGGACCACACTCAACTAATTAACTAACCTACCTAACCTGTTACAAAATTGGTTTATCCGTTATGAACCAATGCATAAGCGAACAAACCAATAAAAGTCATTCAATAAAGGCCCCCTACCCCAGTCTATCACTAATGAAACATATATCGAATAAAATGCTATAGAAAAGGATTTATTCCTTCCTCCCCTGCCGAGTTGAAAATTTTATTACTCCCCATAGCAATAATTAGTTCGGAGTCTAGCTAATTTATTAACGCTCTGCCCTCACCCAATTCAATTGATGCTTCCGCACATTCAACGAGTGACATTCCAACACTGGACGGGGCTACCCTACTTAGACATGCTACTACTTTATGGACGATGAGTTCAAGGGAATTAATTCATTCATCTCTGGTCTTCGTCGCACCGCCCTCACGAACATGAATACTAATCGAATCTACTTACTGGCGGCCTCCTAACCTGGACAGTCCTCGTCCTTCTGGTTTTTCTCATTTTTATCGTCGAATCAAATAAAACTGAAATCACACGGCCTAATGGAGAAGCGCGAAGGCTAATTGGCACGTGTGACATTGCATTATCCACTTTACGGCCTTAACAAGAAAACGCCACGCGTACTCCTTTCAAGGCACGTTTCGTCGAGTCTATATGAGTGGTGGTCGTTATGATGACTGCCACTGCTCTACCGTAACTTGATCCCTGAAAAGAAGTGTAAGTTAATCCGTATTTAAGTGGATGAGGGGTAAAAAAAATGGGAGCTCAAGACCCCAATCGCTTAATGCCACTGAAAGCGCAGGTATCCTATTTAGGTGGCAACTTTTCCATCGCAGCAAACCCATGAAACGACCCACTCGACCGCAATGGCCAACGGAAAAGGATTAAAATATGAGGAACGGTTTTAATGCCCTGGCCGTGCGTTGTGTCGCCGTTGTCGTCATCATCGTTTGACGCGTTCAGAGGTGGAAAATTGCACTCTCATTAGCAGGTGAAAATTATCGTGTTGCGTATTTTGTAACACGGAAGCCACTGTTGGGGGTAATTGCTGGATATGAGTTGCGCATACGTTACGAAGGCAGTCCAAAGTGATGGATGCTAACGGATGTGGAGGTGGCTAGAATATACTAAGTAGAGGTTTATGCGACGACTGGCAGTGTTCTTTGGGTCTAGCTTGAGAGGTAATGACTGATGGATTGAAGTGTACACTCGTTTGCAATTTGTTAAACACGCTATTCGAGTGTTAGTAGTAAGTAGTTGCGGTGGGCACAATACCGTTATTTATTGGATATGCAGTCCTTAGGACATAGTAATGATTTAATATTTAATATCAGTTTGGATTATATGATTATAAATAACCTTAATGACTGAAATGCAAGGTCAATATAGCCCTCGTTATCTGTTATTTATGGGCATGCGCATTTCGGCTTGTAAAATTGACGATTTCTAGTAACAGCAAAAAATATTGCGTTTCGGCAAATACTATTTATCTACTACCAAATACTTTGGGAACATGAGCATTCACGCCTATCGGTAACTGGGAATTAATATCTCAAAATTCAAATGGAGTGGATCTCGGACAATATTATTTCAATATCCAGCCTTGAAACTGGAGAATAAAATAGCGATACTCAAAGTGGCGCCATGGCTTTGGCAAGTGTTTGTAATTTATGGATGGATTTAATTTTATTTACTTGGCAATATCCATTGTTGATGACGATTCAAAATATGAACTAAGAACAACGACGTTCGTACATGTACCTGGAATGTTAGAAGACTTGACAGAAAAAGTGACTTCGAACAAAAAACTGGAGCAGTAAGAAACTACAAAGAAGACATTACTGGCATCCAGAATATACGATAAGATGAGCCAAGCCATTGTATAATGGAAAACTGTGACAATTTGTACTATGCGGCAGATTTAGGCAAGAAGTATTATGCCTCGAAGACAGCACGAACGCGTTGTGACAATCTGCATCAATTAGAATTTTTCCGCTTACACAGGGATTAAAAACTTTTCTACGTATAAGCTACGTGCGATGGTTAGTGCGATGAACTGCCGCGCAGAAGGTCTGGGTTCGATTCCCAGCCGTATCAACACCTAAATGATTTTTCACTGGCCCTCCTCTTGTGATGATCTGACAAATCGTTCGAGTAGTATCAATTGTCAAGAATAGCTTATCTCAACTTAGCCGTTCGGAGTCGGCATAAAACAGGAGGTCCCGCCATCGTGCAAGAAGTACACACGCACACATGAATGGTTGTGAGAAAGCTAGGCCCTGGGTACTAACGAGCCTGTTGCGCCAAAAAAAAAAAAAAAAAAAAAAAAAAAAAAAAAAAAAAAAAAAAAAAAAAAAAAAAAAAAAACGTATAAGCTACTAGACACTCAGCGGTCGAAACGAGAAGGCTGAGAGTCGGAGTTGGAAGGCGTCAACTTAAGCCATGAAGGATGAACGCAGGTAATTTTTGCTGCTCCATCAGGATTGGCAATTAACTTACCGAAACATTCTATACTCAAAACGAATCCTCTAAAGAACTGTGCACAATTGACATCATAAGTCAGGCGCAACGAGATGTCGTCGCCGCGTTTGCAAGTATTGTAAAGGAAGCCACTTTTTTAGTAAATGAGGGCAAGAATAAGACAAAATATACTGTCAAGAATAAGGCCAAGGGATATACAACATCGATTAGAATGTCAATCGACAGCTACAGGTTTATAATAAAAAGGGACTTTGTCTCCCTGGGTTCCTCTATTAACGTTGATAACGACACTTCAAAAAATTCAAACGAAGAAATACTCTGGTCTAAAAAGGCAATTCAGTAATAAAGATCTCCCTTGAACTACAACGGAGATCTTACACAAAACTCTGACCAGTCCTGTTCTACGGGGATGGAACATGGACTGTATGAAAAGCTAATACAGAAATACTTGGTCGTTTTGAGCGTAATATTCTTTAGAAAATCTATTCTCCCATTTCAAAAATGTTTGTTTTAAAAGCTTAAGATGGCTATATAGAGCGAACGGAGACCATTAATACGGCCTGCAGAGTCGCCAATTCCAAGTCAGATTGAAAAGACAGTAGAGGAATCGCGTGCACCTGACTAATTAACTCAGGAATGCTGCTACGCACTAAAACATGTCCTTACACTCGTTTACCACTCTTCCCGCGAGGCTGCCATTAGGTATTAGGTCTCGGGGTTATTAGCCTCTCAGGCTCTACTCTCCCTTTCGGCGCTTCGACTTAGACGCTCAATTGTCCACAATTCGTTTAGGACACAATTTTGGTAACAAAATGGTTTACTTTGTTCCATGTTTCCTCTGACAGGATCATCTCGCCAACTAGCGTTGCACTTTTCGCCTGGTACTCAGGCTAGTTGAAGGGCTTTGATGTCATCGTTCCACCAGTAACAAGGTGAGCCGTGTTTACTACTTCTTGGCATAGAAGCGTCGCATGCAGATGTCATCAGTTCTGTTAATTGTAGGTCTAGGCTAACAGCAGTTCAATTGTATTTTTATAAGTTCCTCGAACACTTCCTTGTCTAAGACAGTGCCCTTACACTTTGGGCCGGTGATTTTGCACCTTCTTGTCGTTTTCTTTCTTGAACTCAAAAATAACGCTGTAGGTGAAGTCTTCGCCAACCCATCATTTTGTTCTTCTTGCTGAGGTGCTGGTCACAAAGGTAATATCAATAACAGACTTTACGCCTGCTTTCTAATAGGTATTTTGGCGACTGTGTTGAGTAGAACGACGCCCAGCCCTGCAAATGTTTCAAGCATTTGTTTACAGATTTTCTGAAAGACATGGTTTCTGTGGCCGCTTTTTTTTGTTTTGGCATTTATCCGCGTAGATCCACTTAACTTGCCAGAGGTATTTCATTGAAAATTTATCGAATTCGATACACGCTCCGTACATTGAAGACTTATTACACATTTTTCGGACACAGACCATCATTAGTCTTGGCAACTCAATGATTTGCATGCACATTTGCTGAACCATTTGAAGAAATAAAATGAATCGCTAGTATCAACCGATTGTCAAAGCGGTTTATATGTGATTTATCCACTTGGTCGCCTGCGCTCTGCTGTGATATATTAAGCGCGTCAAGTGATTAAATTACTCATTCTCATAAAACCACCCAATTAGAAAATGTAAAACAAAAAACCCCTAAAACTAAGTCTTTTGTTGAAAACAAAATTTTTATAGCACCCATTATGACATTTAGGTTCACTGTTCATATGTTTGTGAGTATCTTCAGTAATATAATTTTTCTTGGCAATAAAACTCAAAGCAAATATGCCGTTAATTTAGACGCACGCACATATCACACATCCACCTCCCACTGCGCTCGTTCAATATGCGAATGGGAAACCGAATTGTAGCACCATCACCACCTCATCATCATCGTTCAAAACACACCGCACACTAGTCTATATCGTCCTTCATGTGCAGCGGTAACTTTATGGCCAGTAAAATGTTCTCATTACCGGTGGTTTGCACATTCGTTATTCGCAAATTAACACGGTGAATACGATATTCGCTTCGATTCCATTTGAAATGCATGGTTTTGTGTCGTAGAGCTGGGTTGCTTTGGGGAGTACTTTGGCCGGAAAATGACGACCAATTTGAACTTGTTCGCGGAAGTATTTATAGACTGTAGATGGTTTTGTAGAAGCAGTTGTTGGTTTTACATCTGTTGCAAATCCGGCTGAATGGAGCGCGTGACTGACTAAAATTTCATTTAATTTGTTAGCCCTCTTAAGAAATTCAGAAAGCCGTTTTAGTAGGCTCTGCAGCCTTTAGAAAAGCTATTGAATTTTGACTTTTAATGTAAGTATTTAGGATGATGAGTAAGCAGAAGCACTTTAGCTATTAGGTATTAAGGAGCCAAAAATCTGCAAAGTGACCCCCGATCGAAAAAAAAATATGATTCGCATAGCGAAAACTTCTTATTGATATTCAGGGTCTTGAATCCCAACTAGAAATAAGCACGACTTGGCTGTCACTGATGACACATATACTTCTCATCCACTCCATTTATTCTCAAAACCATGGCCCTTACGATGGCCAATTAAAAAATAGAGGCATGCAAACACAATGTGGATGGAGTGGCCTAATAGTTAGTGAAAAGTGGAGTGCAACACCTCTCTTTATAAAGACTCAACCTCAAAGAACGTCAATAGGTAGACATTCATTTCCTATATTATGGCATGACCATAGTCAATAAATGACAAAAGCAACAACCGAATTCCAAAAAGATGAAAATACATGCCTGAGAAATACAGACACTTGCTTAACTGTCCACACTTTCAAAGGCAAAGGAAAAAACAATTCCCGAATTTGGCACAGGGCTTTGCTATCCAAATTAACAGCATAACAACTTACTGGACAATAGCCAAAGACGTGCAATCTGACTTATAGACTAATTCTCCATTAGTTCAAAACTGCAAAATTTGGCTCAGCGAAGACTTGTAGGAATATGTAGCTTTATTACTCATATTATAACGGTAGATTTTCGAAGGAGAAATCATCCCTAGACTCGTGCATTCCAACAACCGACAAGACATGCACAGACACACTTTCCACCTAACATCGACACGAACAATTCAATAACAAAATTCTTAGATCAAGACCTTTAAGCACGTTAGTGATCGACTTACTGTTAGGTACCATCAAAGATTATGAATTCTATACAGATGACGCATTGAGAACAAAAAAACAGAAACTTTTGCTCAGTAGCTTCATGGTACGGGCGGGCGGTGTGCATGAAAACATGTGGCGGGCTGTGCCAGCACGACCCGCCATAGAACAATTTTTCTTATATGGAGTGCGTCATCTGTATAGAATTCATAATCTTTGGTACCATTTACAGCTTTTTGTTAGAAGGGTTTTTGCTGACTTGATCAGTTAGTATTAAGTTACTTTTACAAGAACTTAGCTCTAAGATCTAAAATGCAACCAGTATTCCTCTGAATTAGTCCGTATTCTATTATGTGCAATCTCCGCCTAAGAATCATTGACATTTGGAGGCTTGTTTTGTTGTTTTATTATTGGAATCCGTTTAAGTGGTTACATTTTAATCAAACAAAAACCTCGAAATGATTGGTCTCAAAAGTAAATAAAACATATTTTCCGTTTTAGAATCGCTGTATTTGAATACGTTCATTCTATGTATGTGACTATGACCTCTATGACATCATTGACAGGCTGGCAGCCTTTAGTTTTGAAGGAGAGTCATAGAGAAAGGAAACTGATAGAAGGACGAATTATTTGCATTAGGTCCAGGTTTGTGCTAGATATGCCTTCAGAATTTAATGGATTCGTGCTTAGAGGAGTACGACTTAGATGATAATCAAGCAAGCAACTGGGCCACACCAAGAACAACCACCTCTTACAGTAACTCTTAGTTTGCATTCCATTAGGGTACACATAGTTATATGAACTGAGCTTTCAGTGGGGCTATTTTTCTGTACTTTTCCACTACAAGTGGCCCTTAGATAGAGGGTATCTTTGCCTATGTATTCGGTTTTGTTGGCTTATAAATTGTTTCAAGCTCATCGTTTACATACGTCTTGCCTGCCAGTTCTTTAAACTCCCTTGCGGAGTCAGGGGTTTGTAGATTAAGAAACATTTCCTTTTAACCTACGCCTTTGAAACATCTAACCTTTGAACTTAGGCAAGTCAAATTCGTCTGCTAGTCGTTCATCATCACATAGCCGAGGACATTGTCTACACACTTCGAATAGTAATGGCCACATCCAAAATAGATTTATTACCCTACAACCGATTGACTTGATGCGACAACATCAAACACAACTGTCATGTGACACAATCTTGTAAGTGCAAGTGCAACATTAAAGAGCGGTGCAGCACACGCACAATACAGCATTCCACAGGATGGCACGACCGGCGGTGCTAAAACCCGCTCCGCTCAGTGGCTAGAGTCGTGACATTAATTTCTCCATTAGATGAAACTTGCGGGTAATGTGATTTTTTTTTAAATTAAATCACATCGGCGAATGGAGGTATAAACACACTGCAGTGCATATCTGAACTGTGTATCTACGCGGGAATGTAAATCAGTTTCCACCAGCAGTTCGTTTTGTGTTCAACAAATGATTGTTTGGTCCTTGAGAGTGATTCGTTTCGTGTTGCGTAGGTATGACGGGCTGATTGTTTTATTAGTACAAAAACATAAGCAGACAAACATCTATTCTAGGTTGTGTTTAGCATGCAATATAAGGTGTCCGCATTCTAGAAGAGCGATTATTTCTATTTTCTACAACACGGATGTGCTATGCATAAGTACAAATCGTGTGACAGTAGATACTTTTTATGGTTCTTCTTAATTGCTGATAGAAACCTTAGCCAATTTGTGAGAAGAGAGCTATGATTTGCATACCTGTTCATGGAGACATTTCTGAACTTTTTATCCTTATTACTAGTGGTGGATGGCGGGATAAACCTTGTCAAGACTTTTTAATTTATAAAATTCATTTGAACATAACATTCACATCCTAAAGGCGTTTACATACAAATTCGATTAATCTACAGCAGATTGTTAATGAGGGCTTTGATTACCAAGCTTCTTAAGCCCGTACCAACGTCTCTTGAGTGACCACGATATATTCAACGGTATGCACGTTAAGTTAACACCACTAAACGACTATTTTCAATGTACAACGTCACTATTTCGTCGCGATGTTTTATGGTTAAAATCGGATTGTCTCTATTCAAGCTGGTTGGTTGATAAATGTCAAAGTTATTCAATCTTTGCATACCGAGGTGGTGCAGTCTTTATTACCCCATAATAGGGCAGAATGACACGACAAATAAAAAATACAAATTTGTGGCACAACAGACCTAGCTTTTTCTCATAACCATTTAAATGTGAGCGTGTACTTCTTGCACAATGGTGGGACCTCCTATTTTATGCCGAATCCGAACGGCTGAGTTTAGATAAGCGAAAATATAGCTTCGCGCACTCCAGCCATCATTATTAATTTTATATTTTTAATGCACCGATTATAAGGACACGAAAACATATTTTTTCCGGCCTTTTTGTGTAATTGTAATTGTCCACCTTCCTTTTGGGGAACTTAAATAGTGTCTGCTTGAACTTGCGATACATCATTTTCATCAACGATCAGCCAAAGTCGCAGTAAAGACGACTTGGTCAGACGTGTCATGGCCGTCTTTTAAAATTTGAACTGATCTGATATGAATAGTCTTAGTGTCATTAGCTCCGCCAAATTGATGATGTTTGGAACGTCCACCCAAAATGCAATCAACCAAATCAAACTCTGATTGGATTTTTAACGATGTCCCTAATTAAGGACCAACATAATATAATGGCAATGCATGCACCTGTGCTTTCCCCTAAACATTCTCTCCGGTTTCCTATATCCAATAGTCAACAACCTTGACCCAAATGACAAACATCAGTACCTAAACCATTCCAAATACCGCACAAGATGCGCAGACCACACCGGGTTGCAATACCTCCGCCCATTCGTTGTCTCTCTACTGTCCCTACTGCCATCGTGTGCGAATATCGCATTTCTCACTTTGACAATCACCGCAAATTAAAACACAAATACATGTTCAAATTACACCCCGGCTGCAGATATGTAATTAGTTCGTTTTACCGCCTACGGCACAGTTGCAGTCGAGTGCACAACGTTTGAAATGTTTGACAATTCAATATGTGGGCCATGCAGCAGCTTGTGGAGATATGGGTACCAATTATATTCGGATGAAACCAGTTCGTTGAAACCCTGTAATTAGGCACACTCCACCTGTCCTCGCAGTAAAACATCGTTCCGTGAACCAAATGAGCTAAACCACTTCTGTTCCGGCGCATCAATCGTGACACTGCCAACCCATGGAAACACCTTTCGCCGCGCCAATAAGTGATTGATGACGGTTTGACGAGAAATAATTAATTTTAGGTCAAAACACCTGGACGTGATCATTACACGCTGCAATTAGCGCCGCAGTCCCGGACGATGATTATGCAAAGTGAAACTAACATTCCGCCCTCTCGGCGCGTCTTCGGGCCGCTCAAGGACACCCGAGACTTCTACTTTTCACACTTTGCTGAGATGGATACAAATTGAATTGTCTGGCGGTTGCACATGCGATTGATGGTAAGGTGGTGGCTGGTCTCCCTGCCTCCGACTTACTCGCAGCAAGCTGATTTCTATTTGATTCTCAACTGCACGTGAGAACGTCGCATCGCCATTACGAGCGCGTCGAGAAATTAAATTCAAAGAAACGGCAACGTGCTAATAATTCGCGCACGCGATTTTTAATTAAGATTATGACGCGAGGCAATCTATGCAGTCAGTCAAGTGTAGTGAATCGTTTAAATGTGGAATTGTGAAGTTTATTTCTTTTTGAGTGGTTATGTAAGTCTTTGATTTGAGTGGAGCAGGCGCACGAGGATTGGGGATTTAATCGATTTAATTTGCAATGTCAAAACATTGAAAGAGACCGATGTAGAATGATGTCATGGAGTCTTTCGACACGAAGGCAGAGGAATTTGATATTTTTGAGCTTTTATTTTTATCAAAATGTTAGTAGTCTTATGGAACATATATATGAAGCAGTGGTATGCATACATCGTTCCATTGAATAAGCCTTCTGTACACAATGATACCTGAAGCTGAGGACATCATATGCATCCGTCACAATCCGCACTGACACATGACATCATCTACGACAGCATTGAAAAAGACGAACTATATAGAGCCATGTCCATGCTTAAGCTCATCTTCATCTAATTCGATGCCAAAAAAGGATTTATCCAATGCGGCGTGACTGTCATGTGACTTCTTTAGCAACATTCTTGAGAGGATTGTACAAAGCTCCCGAGCCAACACCACAGGCAGAGTTTCCCATAAATTCTGACACCGACATCTCGTCAGAAACAAAGGAAGAACTACACATCCTAACCGCTATTTCTTTGGGCAAAGCAGGCAATGTAGTAATAAGGCCCTTCATCGAACTGCTTAGAAGATCCTACATAACGCATACAAATAAATAAATACATACTGTCATTCCTACAAGCAGCTAAGATTTTTACATAACGCATACCACTTCAGTCGATGAACCAAATACCCCTTGGCAACTGGTCGGAACTAAAAATGAGACTTACAAAATCAGGCATTTACAATTGGGTTCTTCCTTAAAAAAAAAAACAAAGAATTCCAAATCGATATTTACCAAAATTCCATCGGTTTTAAAGCCTAGCTTCTCCATTCATTTGTGTGCCTAAAATTATATTTTTGCCACAACGAATGTTAGAAACCCGTGATGTCACATACTCTACTTTTTTGAACCCGTTTAGAGGTGGGCTCAGGCACTGATTCAGTGTTTTGGTGAGGTAGCAATGTCAAGAAAATCATTGAGCAACCTGTCAGATTTTACTTGCTCTGAGGATGATCTATTGATTGATCATTGTTTGATGAAGTCAAATCTTGATTTATGCAGTAATAAGCGCTTTAGACATTAGTCATCAATTGCTGCTTAGGAATTAAATGCCAGACCTAATGTCGCATCGAATTCCTCTAGTGAACCTAAGCCCAATGTTGTGCCTTCAAGCTTTAGAAAATGTAAACGCGACTTGACTGACACTGAATTACAAGAGGAAGGTGACCTGGATCGCTCGGATGGGCCATTTCATTGGTGCCCTGAATACCAAAAAAAAGTATGCTTATGAATTTAAATCCTTGCTTTGGAGAAAGCAAATTATGCAGCTGTATGTTAACGAAGTCGTCTTTCATGGGGTAAAAGACTTGTCAGATGAAGTAAAAGCTTCGAAAACACAATTTGATTCCTTCATCCCATCCCATCGTATTTCCTGGATGGCAGTGATGTCACCTCACATTCCAGGTGCAGATACAAACGTCCTTGTCGTTTTTCGTTTAGCATGGTCGCCAACAATAATATCAGTCCTTTCCGAGGCTATTGGTTGCTTCGTACCATAAGCTTTTTCCGTGGATGGGTAGTTAACCCAAATCATAATAGTCTACAACCGAAAAATACCTTCAAAAATGCCCAACTTCTGCTGAAAAGTAAGAACAAATCGAAAATTTAAACCTAATCGAGCGAACATTTTTTATTTGACTACCAAAGGCTTTTGAAAAGGGACATTAGCTACTACGAGGGTACAAATAATGGTTAAAGGATTATTTGAATACAACAATCCTCTTTTCACCTATACTAATTCTTCCGTAGTCGGCATCGGCTTATATAAGAAATCTGAAAACTCTTATGCAATGTTCCCTAATCATTTAGAAACGTTCGTTTCGCTATACCTACATCATCATTTACCCAAAGTTGTGCAATTTCAATTTGTCATTAGTTTGCTTTCGGTCGCATAAAGGAGACGACGAGATCTACTCAAGGCGCAAAAGCTTACGTAAGAGGAAATCATTGACTCATGCCTGGTCGTTGTTTCCAATTCCATTGTATGGTGAAATTAAAATGACTGCCTGACTAGATAGTGATGATCTAATTATTTTCCATGCCCAAGCTCAATGACATCAGGTCGACAGCGACGACGACGACGACAGGGAAATAAGGCACTCTAGGCATAAGACGCCGTGATTGAATCATAAGGGAAAAATTCAATAAACACAGAATGTGTTATATCGCGCATATCCCCTCCAGCAGGGGTTGGCTAACGCGCGATCTCCATTCGTCCTTGTGCCAGCGATGCATAGAATTTTTAAGCCATACACATAATCTAACCTAAATAAGCACGTCATGAGAATGTCTTCTGCACATGAATTGAATATTACTTCCTCATTCAAGTCGGAAAATGAGGAGGAGGCTTCAGCCTTTGGGCTAGATTCAGGGATTCATTTTGGTAAGCGCTGTGGGCGTAAGTGAATAGTGAACACAAAGTAACAATGAACAAAGGGGGCTGTTTTCTATTTTTTTTTCTTCGCATTACAGCACTCGAGTTGACAACAAGAGAGGAGGCAAGAGACTGACTTGTTGTGGTGTATATGGTCTTTTTTTGAAATAGTCAACAGTTTCGAGGTTTTTTTTTATTGATGGGGTGGTAAGATGCTGTGGATTAGCATGTCTATGTGAACAGTAGGAAGGAGGTTTAGTAGTTAAGGTTTTTTAAGGGCTTTGATAGGACTGATCTTAGGGAAATTTTTAAATTTTTATATTTTTTTTGTAATGGTATCAGTGAGTTAGGCTTAAGTGATACAAATGCATAGGATCTAAATCATTTGTAAAAACTTGTATTTTTGAGAATATCTTCTTCAAACTGGCAAATTCTTTCCCAATTTAAGTCGCTCGTCAGCATTTTGTAAACCATGTTTTCTGGGTTGAAGACACCAATGCTGCTTTCCAGGACTGTGCGTTGGGCTTCTGTTTTGCCAATCTTATGAAGAAAGGCGTTAAAATTACCATGTCCGGTGAGGAACTGGGTGACGAAGTAGTTGACCTCACCGTGTTTCCGGTCGTTTCACTTAGCCGCATTTCTTATCAGCCTGGCTTGCTTTCCGAGCTCCAGCCTTCTTGCCACTTCCGTGTCGTTTGCTACTCTACTTGGTCGATTGCCGCTTCCATTCCAATTTCCGCCTTGTTTTCGTGGACGTATTTCCTTTATGCCGCTAGGAGATCGATGGGAGTCACTCCTGCCACTACAAGCACGGCTGGTTCCGACACCGTTCGGTAAGAGCTAGCCACACCTAGAACTCCACGTTTTTGCACTGTAGCCATAATCCATATGCTCCCGGTACTTTTCTTGTTGAGGCGCGTCTGGCCAAATCTCACTTCCATATAGAAGAATGGCATGCGTTGTCGACACTAATAGACTGCACCATTAATCTGCTGAGTGATGTTCTGACTCTAGAGGCTCGTTCCGCTGCCAACTTTATCTGTTGCCAGGAAGTTAGTTTTGTGTCGATCCTCAATCCCAGATACCTCACCGCATCCTTGCTCTTAATAACTTCAGAGCCAGTTTGGAAGCCGATTGGCGTAGGGATTCTCTTCTTCGTCCATGGTGAACATGGGTTCAATATACCGGTTCTTATAAACAAAGGTTCTGCCTGATAAACAAAGACTCAACTTCAAAAATTCGAAAACAGAAAACTAGTTTCTTTTACATTTTATACCGATCCATTTTATTGGGACACCTTCTTAGAAAATAACAGATTATAGAAGTCAATCATAGAAAATTGGAGTTTAGTGTACCAACAGAACGCTAACATGCATTTTTCCTTAAATAATTGGGAAGCATAGACGTGTTGATACTATGTTGGGCCAAATAAATAAACAAATAGCTAACTTCTGAAATAATTGAGAAATCCTTTTACAAAAAATTGTACTTATTTCGACATGAAAAAACAACCGCTATGCCTGAAACTCTGTACTCAAACGCGTTACATTTACATACGAGTACCTTCAAACATATTAAGAATTCTCTTCCTAACCGTTCATTCCCAAAATTAAATCCATATGTTCTCAAGCATCCTTGTACGTACCAACCACATCAGGTGTATACAGGTCTGTGGATTCAAAATGAAAACTATCCCCCTATCATCT
The DNA here is from genome assembly GCA_932526625.1 of Rhingia campestris. NCBI lineage: Eukaryota > Metazoa > Arthropoda > Insecta > Diptera > Syrphidae > Rhingia > Rhingia campestris. The sequence goes on from OW052182.1 coordinate 66,323,995, forward strand.
GCGCCAAAAAAAGGATCTATTGACAAGCTTTCACCACATCGTCAAATTAATATTTTCTACTCCTCGTTTTGTTTGTTTTCGTCCTGTCACCACCCTAAGCGAAGAATTGTCACCATCGTAATCATCCTTATCGCCGAGGAGGCCCTCAACAGCCCTTCACATGAAACAGTAGTTGTGACAGTTATCACTTAAGCACCGTGAAATCCCAAATGAATATTCACGTACACCCAACACTGGCAGCAGTCATCACTGTCAGTTTACCCACTAGCCTGCCACCCTTTACGTTATGTCATCAGCCCTTTCACAGAATACCAGCACCGAATTCTGATCGGGGAGAGTAAAATCCATGGTATCATCCTTCTTGCATCACTGTTCCTACGTTAAGCCGACTGACGCTTGAATGTGAGCACGAGAACTGCGCACCCATTGAAAAGGTGAAAGGGATAAAATGCTCATTACGCGGTGTCGGCGGGTGACTCCTGAGAAGGGTCTTTATATTTTTACATCCGATAAGGCCCTTAAGTGGATATTGTATCGTGTGAGCCGCTGTTAATTGGAGGATTGGTCAAGTAGTCCGTTTTTTTTTTATGAGACCGCATTCATGATTCACTTGAAAGCTATGATCACACAACATAAGCCTCCCCCCATTCCAATGGGCAAATCCTCCAGGGGGTACATTGCCATAGTCAATTCACTCACATACTCAACACCCCCACCCACACAAATGAATGGATGAGTGCTAATTGGAGCTATTTTACATTTTTTGGCCTTTAAAATTCCAAGTGCGGGAAAGTGCTGACAGCGTTGGCGTTTTTATTCCGTCCTGCCGGCTGGCAACTCTTAAGGAATCCTTTACTCATCAACACCTCTTTGGGGTTTTATGTTTTTTTCTGTACGAGTGGGCGAATGAATGCAAAGCACTGTGATTACACGGATGGTGACACGAGCATATGGGGGTATAGTGGCGATAAAATTAGAATGGTGGCAGCAATTCACATGTGTGTGTGTGCAACCCCCCGAGAGCGCGTTAAGTGAGCACATTAACTAAGTTTCGCTGAAAGGCTTTGAAAAGATAAACAATTGAATGCGAGTAAATAAAGTTTGGAGCGAACTAATTACGGCGGGGATTTAATTTATTCTTGACTCGGAGAAGATTACAAAGAACAACGTGCGGTAAGCTGATGCATTTTAAGCTGTTGTCCTTGGTTGGTGCTGTACAAGCTAATTGGATTCGAAGTAGAAGGGGCGTGGATGACATTCGTTGGCAGACGCTTAGAAGATTTGGAGGACTTACAGAGTGCATTTTTAAAAACAGACAACCGTTGGTCTTTTGTATTCGAGAATAATTTTTTGAATCGTATGTTTCATAGTATCGGTATTCTTAGCGAGCTAGTGACTAGGTTTTTCTTCACAACCTTATGCGTGTTCGCTTCTTACACAATGGCGGAACATAAAGTTCTGTATGTTAGCACGCGCTAAAGGGTTTTTTCAATGCCCTTATATAACTAGCTCGGGCATAAAGGAAATTGAGGAGAAGATGTCTGTAAAGCATTCCACATTCGCGTTGTTCGGTTTAGGAATGAATTTCTATAATTATTTTATAGGACGCGACGTCCGAAGATAGGCTTGACGGTAGATTGATTAGCATTCATGCCACGGCGAGTATTACGGTTGAATGTTTAAAGGGGAGGAATGCAACTGGCTATTTCATTTTACCATTAACTGTTACATTAGTGCTAGTAGTAAATTAATGTTAGGCAGAAGATATTCGTACGATGTTCGAGACTATAGAGTTCGCTACGGTTGAGTCTCCTATCAGTTTTATCGCACGCCTTTGTATCCTTTCTAGTAGGTGCAATGATGTCTTTGCTGCACCTGACCAGATGTGTCCGTTGAACTCAACTTTAGGGCGTATATATGCTTAATATATTAAGGCTAGATACAGAGTGCATTTTTAAAAACAGACAACCGTTGGTCTTTTGTATTCGAGAATAATTTTTTGAATCGTATGTTTCATAGTATCGGTATTCTTAGCGAGCTAGTGACTAGGTTTTTCTTCACAACCTTATGCGTGTTCGCTTCTTACACAATGGCGGAACATAAAGTTCTGTATGTTAGCACGCGCTAAAGGGTTTTTTCAATGCCCTTATATAACTAGCTCGGGCATAAAGGAAATTGAGGAGAAGATGTCTGTAAAGCATTCCACATTCGCGTTGTTCGGTTTAGGAATGAATTTCTATAATTATTTTATAGGACGCGACGTCCGAAGATAGGCTTGACGGTAGATTGATTAGCATTCATGCCACGGCGAGTATTACGGTTGAATGTTTAAAGGGGAGGAATGCAACTGGCTATTTCATTTTACCATTAACTGTTACATTAGTGCTAGTAGTAAATTAATGTTAGGCAGAAGATATTCGTACGATGTTCGAGACTATAGAGTTCGCTACGGTTGAGTCTCCTATCAGTTTTATCGCACGCCTTTGTATCCTTTCTAGTAGGTGCAATGATGTCTTTGCTGCACCTGACCAGATGTGTCCGTTGAACTCAACTTTAGGGCGTATATATGCTTAATATATTAAGGCTAGATAAGAAGCATTAAAATATTTATTGCATCAGTCATTAATAAAAATGAGAAAGATTGTCGAAGACAAAACGTAGCCATGGGGTACAGCAGCATTTATTTGATCATCTTTGGAACCCTAAAGTTGAAGAAGATTTTCATCGATTCCAAAGGCACGTATTTTCGACAAAAGGGATTGATGCAAACCCTGTCAAATGCATTTGAAAAATCAAGCGCAACAATGTTGATTTTGTCACCAAGGCAGATGGTTGCACTTTTCGTAGAGATATGCCAACAAATTACCAGTGGACCTGTTCCTACGTTATCCATTTCAAAAACTGCAGCCAACACAAACGTTGTCGTGTACATTCCTAGTTAGACTTGACAACCTACATGAGTTGATCTGACAGTTTCGGACAATAGGTCTTATAGGAATTTGAAGGATTTAACAGACCCTTGAATAGAGAGAGTGGTGGATGAAACTCCCCCAAAGCCTAGGGATAACTTATAAATTGGAGCTAGGCTGTGGTGGTTTTTATTAACGTTGCTGTCATATTCACCCTGGGTAATCCTATCCGGAGATTCTAATGGATAATGAGCTTACCTTCCGAATCCTTTTTTCCAGGATGTGCTGGCATGTTATTTAATTCCCACCTGTTTTGGAACGACCCGAAATATCGTATGTAAAAGAAATCATCTCAGTTGGTTTTACCCTGTTCAAAAAAGAGATTATACGATGCAAGAACCCCGTCAAAAAAGCATTATATACCAATAAAAAATAGAAATACAAAAATACATACATGTCGGCGCAACTACTTGGCTAAGTTGATACAAGCTTTATTGACATTTGATAGTACTCGGATGATTAGATCATCGCGAGAGAAACCCACTAAAAAATCATTTAGTTGTTGCAACGGCTAGGAATCGAACCCAGACTATTTGCGCGGCAGTTCATCGCACTAACAATCGCTCCACTGAGCACGTCCAATCAACCAATCAACGTTCTCATAAATTCGCGGAAATCATTTGGGAGAAAGTTGAGACTAAACACGATTAAACGTAAATATTATAGCTGTAGGAGTATTGCAAGTCCATCACCATCCTACATGGAAAGGATACGGCTGTTTGAGAGGCGTTGTCTCCGATCCTGCTTAGGATTGTACCGAACGCCGGACTCTGAGTACATAAAATATTATCGCAACGAGGTTCTTTACAATGGGGCCCAGCTGAACAGAATCGACAATTTCCTTATTAAGGTGATTCGAAGGCACGCTGCAAGGGCGATGGCTAGCGACAACAGCCTGATCTTCGGGGCTTATTACCCCAATGAAACGTACATGGAGAGTACGCTCGTGTCTGGCTTTATTCCACCAGAGGCGTTTATTTATATCGATTCGTTAGGGTTGGTACAGGACAGGAACGGTATCCCGGTTTTATACCACCGCTACCGTGACGCGCGTGACAAGCGGCTAATCCGCGACGGGTATGTCGACAATGCTCCGGAGCTCCTCCGCTTTAGCACTTCGGTATCGGATCGCGATAGGACCGATGCTGAAAGGCAAAGTACGGAATTTTGGTGGCTGCATGAGGAAGGCGATTCTGCACTTCCTCAGGACTTTGCGGACTTTTAGTCCACTCCTCAATTTTCTAAGAAAATAAAATTTTGAAAAAAGGCCTGGGGCGGGGCATGTACACCATATTGGGGTACAATATGGTTTAATGCATGCAGCCTGGGGGACAAAAGTCTCGATTGGGATGGCGACCCCTCGGGGCATTTGCAACGAGTGCTCGCCACCCCGATTATAATTAAGTTAGGTGTAAGTAGTTTTATGTAGCCTTAAGTAGTATTAAGTAGTATTAAGTAGTCTTAAGTTAGTTTTAATTTAGATTAAGCTTTTTATAAAAATAAAAAATGTCGATACCAAAGTTTTTTTTAAATTTTCTTTGAAAATAAAAATATATTTCAATAAAAAAAAACGATAAATTTAAGCCGAAAGGCAAAATTAAAAAAAAAAAAAAAAAAACAGTAAATATTAGCTTAGAGCGCCCGCTTAGGGCCGATAGGTTAATCAAAGGAAAAAAAATTGTTAATTATAAGTTAGATTTAGTCATTTTTGTCTAGTTTTAAGATAGTATTTTAAGTAAATAAAAATGAATTTAAAAGTAAAAGTATTGCAAGTCCACAAGAGAATGCTAGAACTAAGACGTAAGTCATTCCATCGAATGTGTATAAAGGCCGTTGCTTACAAACCTTTTATCGACTCTAAACGCTTAATCATACATTCCCAAAATCTTCTTAGAATAATTAATAATTTTAATCACAAATATTAAAATAAACTCAAGGCTCATTCATGAGACCTTGGCCCTTGCCAAGGTGGGGAGATGCTATACATTTTTTGACGTCTACAGTCTACACCCTTGGCATTGTTCTTTTCATTATTTTAGCGGAAAATAAAACCATTTCTCCCCAAAGTGCAGCCGATAAAATGTCTTTTGTTTCCCTGCCTTCGGTTTGTACTCGCAATTATTGCAGAACTATTCAGTCTTGCAGCGCATATTGTTAGGGATTATGTTCAGTTGTTGTTTTCATTGATGTGGATGTGAAACTATATGATTCGCGCCTTAAATTGTTGGACTGTTGGACGCTTTATTAAGCTAACCAAGTCAGGATGTTCTTCTTCTAATTTTTAGATACATCCTGGGGTGGCAAAATATAACAACGAGTAAGCCTCTTAAAAAGCAAAACAACAAAAGGACTAAGAAAGGCCCTTCTCCAAACAAAACTGAGAGGAGAAGCACATGCATGTGTATGCGAGATGTATATGTACATGCATATTGCCTCCAATTTAAGGAAGTAAATTCGTTACGGAAGACGAACTTCATGTTACCAATCCACGTTATGTGAATTTTTGGAAGGTTGCCAGCAACATTTTGCACTGAACATTCCATTTATACTTTACGATTCTCGTTTTTTTGTGCCTTTTGCCTTCATTACATTTTCTGTGCTAGTGTAGGTAAATGGTGGAGGACACTACACCCTGCAATATATATAGAATCACTACGAGAGAGAGGCACATCTCCCTACAACCTTCTCGAAAACCTACTTGAAATCTTTTTTCTTTTTTCTTGTTTTTTTTTTTTAAGCACAAACAAGGGATATGACTTCGTAAAATGTGAGTGAAGGATTTTTTTTTTGCACTTTAAATAATTTCATGGTTACTTATTCTAGAACAGTAATTAATTTTTGGCCAAGAGTGGCTTGAACATAAGAACATCTCGGTGAAGACTGATTGGATCCATGAAATTAGTTGAAAATCGGTATGCTATTGACATAGGAACTTGATGGGTGCTGTGTAAAGGGCTATAGTCATTTTGAGGGATCCTTTTTTAGAGGTAATGGTATAAATGTGGAACGCAGTAAATAAAAGATTTATGTTGTATTGGCCCTGGCTCAATCATAGGTTAGTGCATCACCATTATCTCATTCACAAGCCATTGAATTTTTAATTTTTTTCCACCCCTGGCTAAGACAGTGGTAGCTTCCTAAATCAGACGTCCTTAATATTTAACTGGGGTAGCTCGCAAAGATTGAAAAAAAAAAAAACGACAGAATACGCGTGCACTTTAATGTGGATCCACTACTTCTACGAATGTGGCTTTTGTTGTTAGTAGGAATGGAGACATGCGATGTAGTAACATTGAGAAATCGTCCCGCGGGCAGACCTTGGAACGAATATCTGAACCAAGACCTTTATCCTTATTTCGTATGAGTATGGTTGTTTGGGCCGCAGTTGATACCAAATGCAGTTGGAAAATAGCTCGTTGAAGATAGTAAAGAAAAGGAGGTGTTAATGGTTTGATTGACTGTCCATAATAGAAGATTAAGAGTCATCTGAAAATCGTCACCGTGGCAGATTCTTCAGTTCCGGTATCGTTTTGGCACTAGCATTTTAAGAGGTAACCTTACTGTTGCTGGATGCTGTTGACGTGGTTATTGCTGCATCAAGAAAACACTCGGGAATGCATTTGAATCAGCGAGTTTAGTCAACTCTGCCACTAAGTCACCGCGGGACGAATTTTAAAAAAAGCTTTCGGCGTAATGCTTGGTCGTCGATTTAATAACCATTCGATTTCGCAAATTTAGAATCAAGAGTAAGCAGTTATGATCAACGACCTTCAGACCATGAAAATCCGACGTAAAATACATAGAGCGAGTGAGACAGAGTTCTGCTCAATAAGGACTTGCAAACTCCGTGCGGTGCAGCCCCAGGGAAGGTGGGACATTACCCTGGAATGTGTGAGGATACTCGGAATCTGATGCAATATCTCTAACTTATGTCATATTTCAACCAAACCCTAGACTCGCAATAGAAAACCCCATCGCCAGCTCTTTCATTTGATTGAGATTCAACGTATTGGACTTCCAGCCGTCTTTATCTTAAATGGAAAATTTGTATTAATGGTTTAAGTCTGTTTCAGAAGTAGAGGGTCTTCCAATAGGGACCTCCGAACTTTGACAGTTGATAGCGGCCATATTGTTGAAGCTACATCTGTCAAATTGGTCGTCATTTATTCAGTCTGTTCAACAACACAAATCATAAAATTGTTTTATCAAAATGGGTGTTCTGTTACGGTCGCCATAATTATTTTACCAACCGTGGTGGATAAGAATTAACGAGTTCAGTAAACAATAAACCACCACGCATGTTCGAGAGAGTATCCAGGAGAATCCGAGGCAATCGATTTCGCGTCACAAGAACTCGTTTTGCAGACCACAACTTGGCGAACTTTACGTCGCGACAAAATTCAACCGACCCAAGAGCTAAAGGTAAAACACCATAAACAACAATGTGTGTTCGCTGAATAGGTGCTGGAGCAGTTGGAAACTGATCTTGATTTTCAGCGAAAAAATCATCTTCAGCGATGAGGTCCATTTCTGGATGAATGGGTACGTCAATAAACAAAATTGCAAAGATCCAAGAGCGTCCAATGCATCCCGAAAAAGTCACTGTTTGGTATGATTTTTTTTGCTGGCTACGTCTTCGGTCCAAATTTTTTGAGAACGAGGTTGGCCAGGGCATCACTGTCAACGGCAAGTGCTAAAGGTCTATGATAACCAACTTCTTTTGGCTGAATTGAATGATATGGACAACAACGACATGTGGTTTCAACAGGATGGCGCTACGTGCTAACTCACAACTCATGCCACTTTGGACATTCTGCACGAGCGATTCGAGGGCACAGTCATCTCACACGAAGGTCGTGCGATTTTACCCCGTTAGAATTTTTCTTGAGGGGTTTTCTGAAGTCGCGGGTCTTTGCGAATAAACCATTTCGGCCCTGAAAGGCATGGGTTATGCCATCGGTGAAATTCAGCCTGATTTATCCCCCAAAGTTATGGAAAATTGGACATTTCGAATGCGCGCCACCCAGAGAACGATTGAGAACGATCACACACACTTTGTTTTATTTAAATTTAAAGATAGGAAGCCCCTAATGAAATACCCTTCAGAAGATCGGTTTTGTTTGGAAGATTACCTTTTAGAGTTCGAATTTTAACATGTCCCACATTATTCGTTCGAGAGTCTTCGTCAGGGCAGAGTTGGTCGCCATTTGCTTACCGTAGGTGTCAGCCGGTAGCACGTGAAGTATATTTTGGAGCAGACTTAAAGATCGACTTTGGATTTCGTTCCAAAAGTTTGACTTTTATATTCTGAACGCAATACAGAGTAGGACCCCCTGTTATGGCATACGGTGGACTGATTTAGAGACGATGATGCAATGCATCCAAGGTATGGCATAGCTAAGTATCGATCTGCTGGAATTCCCAAGTTTTAACCTGTAACTTTCATGCATGTGAATAGCGCACTTTGTGCCTTTTAGAACGTTACATAATGCTATCATTTCTAAAAGCTTCCTGTCTACGACTGATCCTGATTAGTCTGGAGATGTTGCTTAGAAAATCTGTAATCGTTTCCCAAAAGTCGAAATTGTGATGACGCTTAGATGAGGCATCAAGCCTTTATACACCTTCGTATGCCCATAGCGACGGATATCTCTAAAGAGTAATCTGATTTTGCAAATGATAGGCAGTAACTTTACAGACAACACTCGTTCTCAGATACGAGGAAGAGAATTCCTGCGCAATACAGGTCTTCTGTTAGACCTTTGTAATAAATTTGGCATTTCCCCATTTAAATGCCAATTTTCACTCAGGCCAATTATTTTACCGAACAATGAGTCAATTAGCCACCATCAGCAGCTTCATTAATTCCCACGGTAAAACGACACCCCCCCCAACTATATTTGGACACTTTGTTGAATAATTATTGAACTGGCAGCGCAAATAGGGCTAACAAAGTGAGCTGTCCTTAAAAATAGATTCAAACGTAAAATTTCCACTGTGCCAAGTTATCACCTCAACACATCGCCAGCTCTAATTTATTTCTACCATACACCAAACCCCCGTGTTTTTTTTTTATCGCACTCTATTTTTAGAATTCAACCTTTGGATCGCACCCTCCGGTTCTGTAGTTGGACAGCACTTTGAACTTTCCACTTGCATTTGTGTATGCAATTCAAACCCTCCATCCATGTGACCTGGGTCAGCTAGCACCAAGGATAATGACGGTGAGTTCTGAGGGATGGTGTGTTGCACCCCTCTTAGATGAGGGTGAGGATTGCATCGCTGGCTGTGCTCAGTTTGTATGTATGTTCCGCGTCCTTGCTAAGTGGGCGGGAGTTTGGCAGATCCGGTGTAAAGAATTAACGGGAATTGCATATTGGAATAGCAAATAAACCAACAAATTCTTTTGGCCAAGAGCTCAATGACAAACAGTGAAACTTTATCGCTGGTTCGAGTGTATTTTTGTGTTTTTTTTTTTTTTTTTTTGTGAACACTGCAGGGGAGCACAACAAGGACGAGAAATAAAATTCGATTCACTGCGTGACGAGGTCATAGTGTTATTAGCTTTTCCGTACGAAATTGGGTCAACGTGGGGATGAATGCATATCTGCAAACGCATTCAGATACCCCCAGGGCGGGGTGGTGTCGCTACAAAGGATGGACAATATTGCAGGGAACAGCATGACACTGGTTAGCTTGAGAGAACGGAGTACCTACTCGGTCGGTTCAAGGCAAAGCTGAGATCAATATGTGTAGGTATCGTTATGCGTTGGGATGGATGAAAGAACTGGCTATTGGAGCACCTGTATGATTGTCAGTATATGGCTAGCACAAACAGGACGGCGTGGAATGATGATAATTTATTCAGATACTGTTTGCTCAGCAACGTCCGTCCAGTGTTGTAAGTATGTGAACGGACGCCTCGGCTCTTTGTTCGAACATACTGGTATAGAAGGGTCGTTTGTGGGGTGTGCTTTGTTTGTAAGTTTTTCAATTAATGCTTCAGACAAATGGGTGCAAGGGATGGAGCAAAACTTTTAATGATGATATCGTTTGAATTTATACGAGTTGTTGCATTCAATTTGTTCTCAAGTCGAAGGAATAATTGTTATGTCTGGAACGGGGACACGAGGTAAATATTAACATTTCCAAAGTTTTGTCGCTTCACTTGGAATATTTCACTCCTAATCTCTGACCTACATCAGAGGGAATTGGCCGTCTGAATGGTTGGGGGTCTAATTGGTTTGGGTGGGTATTACTATTCAAGAAGGTTTGCAACTTACGCACCAAGAAAACAACACAAACATCCTAATAATCGGTGCAACAGTAAGGGCTCACGTATATCGTATCTATTCCATCATAATTTCAAGACAGTGTTTGCAGTGATTTGGATGATAAAAATCAACTTGGTGTGCATTTTCCCTATAGTCACTTTATAAGCCATTTATCGGAGGCATGATATAACCGCCGTTTACGTTCACGAAAAACCACATTTAGTACCACAGAGTAGCAAAAGGTTTGGAGTACTTTTTAAAGCTCTAAACTTATGGAGGAACCTAGCAATTACATCAGAAATTAATTCAGTCTTATACGTAAGCTACTGCATTCCCAAATATTACGAGTTATGTTGTCCTATCTGTAATGTATCAATCGCAGATATTTCAAGGATAACAATCCCCTTCCTTACTTTTTAATACAAAATAAGGCATTAGCCCTGTTTCATCAGTTTTTTTTTAGTATTATGTTATCCTCCGTATTTTACACATATTTTTTTGTCCGTTGCATACCATACACTTGTACACTCTGATTGGCTTAAACTTGGCTTATTTTTTACCTCCAAGTACCATCGGGTACTAGTCTCATCCAACTGTATTTGACTTGCTAAAGGATAAGTGCGAGTGTTGATAACAATACGAAAAACAGCAACACTATAACACCCTGGCCAGAATGGCACGAAATGAATACCCGGCCTGCCGTCCCATGCCCTAGATGAGCTCCTTCGCCACATGCGGACAACAGGTTATTTATAGGAATCTCAAGAGTAGATAAGTCAGGTCCCTTGAACAGGGTGGCGGATGAACCGAAAGGCCAACGGCAGCGCTCAATCCCGTAGTGGATACTGATGGCCCCGAGTCCTAGGGATATCTAATAAATTGAAATTGGCCTTCCAGGTTGCGGGTTATGCTTTGTGTTGACTACCAACCCATGGGAAAAAACATATGTTATGAAGCAACCAATAGCCTCGGAAAGGACTGATCTTAATATTGACGACCCTTCTAAATAATGGGCTGCTGAGATGAAAAACTATGACATCTACTATAGACCGTGTTATAGTGAGCAGAAACAGCGACTATTCGGATGCGGATTTTTTATAACTTTTAGGCAAGCAGTCTTATGTTTCCAATAGATTAGCGAAGGCATTGTAACAATCCGCATCAAGGCAAAATTCGCCAACATAAGCCTTACAACGCTCACGCTCCGACGGAGATGATATAACTAAGGATTGCTTCTACGAGCTCCTTGAAAAAACCTATGAGCGACTACCAAAGTACGATGAATCCTGTCGAGATGAACAAGGAGATATCGTAGTTAAGACGCAGTCGATGCTGAGGATATGGAAGAACCACTTCTGCAGACTGGTAAAAGGCGGTGACTAACAACTTTCCGCTGTCAGGCAAAACGAACCATTCAATATTGGCAACGAAACTGCCAACAACCCGACCTAAGTGCAGTGAGCATAGCAATATCTAAACTCAAGCTTAATAAGGCTGCCGGAAATTACAGCCTCCCAGCTGGGCTTTATAAAACCGGCGGAGATGACTTGGTAAGTAACATCCACCAACTCATAAGCCAAATCTGCTTAGATATGCCTTAGGTATGCCTGAAGAATGGAACCTCAGCATCGTTTGCCCGATCTACAAAAAAGGAGACCCTCTGAACTTATTATTGACATTTGTAAGTTTTATCAATCCTTTTAATCAGCCATAATGGAATTTTCAATTTTGACCAATAAGGCAAAAACCCTAGCTTTAGCTGCTTATTATTCAAATTGAGTATTAAGAGTTCTTATAATCAAAATTTTAAGTCGAGCAGGTAATAAGCACGAACGTACGACTCACCCATAACTTGGGTTTTCTTCGAACCCAAACACTTAAGTTCGAAACATGTGGGACGATCAAGCCCTGACTTCGACTGAATGACTTGACTTGCCCTGGATCGAAGAAGATGGAAACCTGCCTTTTCTTAGTTAGGTACCTTCAATAGGGTCAGGAGGTTTAGAAATAAATGTTTTGTTTGAGATAACAACATTTTTGAAAGGTGCTCCCGTAAAGTGATTGCGATGAACCTTGTTGTGAACCTTGGGAGTATCTACTTTAGAACCCTGTTTAACCTAACCAAATCTAAACTTTGCATAAGGAAACCATTCGCCATTGTAACTGTTTCCCGTACATTTTCTGCTCGACATATGAAAACATTTAATTCGAAAGAAAGGTTATGTCACAAATGTCCTGTTCACCTAACATTTGTTTTTTAAAAAAAATCCATTTCGTCTCTATCGGCTATCATTTCAAAATCCATGTCAACAGTTACGTCTCTGTCGGCTATCATTTTAAAATCCATTTCAACAGTTACGTCACAACTAAAAAAAAAAAACAAAACAAATCCCAATATATCCCCGATGCAAATTTTCGAGATAATTTCCTCCTCGCTCGCATCTGGCTCTTGTGCTGCAGGACCTATAGATTTACCACCCATTGGTATTGCTGTACACCATGCAAAATATGTTTGGGTGACGGAATTATATAGATGTGTGATGTATCTTTTTTTGCATTTGTAGTTGCTGCCCCGGTACGGATGCATGGTTTGATTTCGGGTTGATGTTTGAAGAGTTTTATCTTTTTTAGGTCAACTCCAACATGGCTTTAGGGAAATGTATCCTTATTGATTAAATTTTGTTCAATTTTTTTATTTTTTTATATTCATCACAATCGAGTGGATGTCGTGTTAAAATCGGGATACAAAATACAAGGATCCAATGGGTGGTAGGTACTAAAAATTAAACCTTTTTTGGGAAATTCAAATGAAAACAAAAAAAAATACACACCGAACAACATATGCAGCTATCTCTCATTGGGTATCCTTCGGTTGAGGTTTTTTTTTTTTGTAAATATTTTTTTTCTTCTCCTGACGTGTTTAGTAGCACTGTAATCCACGTGTGCGTTTGTGATGAATATATTTATCGTTCAATCCCATAAAAGGGAGCCGAATATCTGAGAAAGCCGTTGAAGTGATATAGATGAAAAATTGTATTCTCACTCTCTCATAAAATCTCCCTCTCTCACAGACACTCTCACGTCTCACATTCACTCGGTGGTGTTGCGTTTGAATTTGTTTCCGGTTCCGTTTTGTTGGAAAATTCTCGAGAAAACCCACCACCTACACTTCGCACACACTCTTCTTCATCGCATCATCATCAGTTGTTGTCCTTCAAGCGTGCAACGGTGCGAATGACAAGACAACACACACTTCCGCCAAATAAGGTGGGTGGCAACGGGCCACTGTACAAAAGGATACAACGACGACGGAACTCCTTAAACCATAAAAGATGCGAACAACAACACTGCAGTCAGACAGTTTTTTCTTGATATATTTCGCAATATCGATGCGAGCAAACTTTACATATAATGTCCCGCCCGAATTAAGTCCGTTCGGAGAAATAAAATAAACGATACCTCACGGCTGTCAAAATACGAGTGTACTACGTCGTCGTATTTCAATGGACGCTTCATTTATTATTATTTCATTACACTAACACACACACTATACGCTCCTCGTAGTTTTTTTTTTGCGTTTTATCTTGTATATAAACTGCGTACTTTTAGTTCCGAGCGGTTGCGATGAATGCAAAGTGCGCACTAAAAGTCGATGGAAAAGTTCTACATAACATTCCGCTTTTTAGTATCTCTGTGTGACACACCAGCACTCAGAGTCAGAGTCTAAGTGTGAGGTATATATACCCCATTCAGTGGTGTATGACGTACTCGTAGATATAATCATTATTACATTTTTTTCGATTTTTTTTTTTTTTGCTCGGTTCACTACTTCCTTATGGATGAGAAAATACCCTTGTTTCAAACTGGAAATGGAAGTTCATGAGATTTCATGGCATCGAAAGTGCATGACACTTAGAAATTTACAAACAAAATTCCAAAAATTTCTAGCACTATGGCAACACTAACGTACTATGCTACCCTCTAACAGTAGGTTTTTAAGGAAAATGGAATAGAATATACCCACTCAGAGGGAAATGTCCAAACCACCACCGCAACCTAAACCCCAGCAAACATCAAATATCTGAAGATACCACTCTCTGTATCTAGCTCTACTATGCTCTTCGAGGTGAGTACTAAGAAGTGAGAATGAGAACTGACAATGACAACTGCGAAACTGAGCTGAACCGAGAACGAGATACAAATAAAAAAAAAATTCGCACACAGATACATTGAACGAGCACGAGGCGGATAAATGGCGCACCTACAAAATGAGAATTTACACTGAACTCTCTCAATCTCTGGCTCTCTGCGTCATATCAAAACAGTAGGGTGTAGGTGGGGGAGTATCTGTGAATTGTTTTTTTTTTTTGTTATGAAGTGCTTGCCGGCAATGGTATTATTATCTATATACGGCTATGTGTTAGAGAAAATGATTTTAGTGGTAGGTACTGTTGCTTTGAGGGTGTGCAGGGTTGCCGTTGCAAGAAATGGATTTCTTAATATAACAGTTTTTAAGATCTGAAATAATACAAATTTATGTTACTACACCTTAATATGTCCCTTAACGCAAATACCCTTATTTTATGACCTTATGCTAGGTTTATAGATCATTTTAGTATTTTTTGTGCAACAGTTATAATTGAAACTCCAAAATGTTAGATATACCCCGGCAACAGGAGTCAAACAATAACATCTGAACAGAAACAGTGACTTCGTATCGTATGTAGAAGAAGAGCAAGAAGTATTATGCTTTGAAAAGATTAGCGAACAATCCGCATCAAGGCCAAATTCGCCAACATTAGCTTTAAATGCACTTACGCCCAGACGGAGGAAAAATATGATTTAGCAAAAGACTGTTTATAATAGTTCCTTGACAAAACATATGAGGAGATTTTAACACAAAGATTGTTAGAGAAGACATCTTTAGCACTATTGTCAAAAAACACAGCCTACACGACATCACGTCAAGCAACAGACTTCGCTCCGGAACGAAGTGCTACTATAGCCAACACATGGTTTCCATACCGCGATATCCACAAGGGGGCATAGCGGTCTCCAGATTAATGAACAGTCAATCGAATTGATCGCATTGCGATAGACAAGAGGCATCCAGTATTTTGGATATACGAACATTCCGAGGGGCTAACATCGACTCAGAAATACTGTTAACAAATTTAATGTCGAAAGACATTTAATCGCAATCGCAAGAGACCGCCAAGTCCTTCGCAGAATGCGTATCCCTTAACCTCTCGAATAACATCGTGGCATGGCTTCTTAGCATCTTATGTGGAAGAACAACGACAACGATGTCAACAAGCCATTAGATGAAGAATGTCGATTGATTCTCGCAGCCAACAAAATCAAAAGCGAATGAAGAAATCCTCGGTCGTTTTGAGAGAATAATTCTTCGAAAAATCTTCGGTCCTGTTTGTGTTGACGGCTCGCAGAGTCTTCGATTTCCACCAAGACGTTGGACACAGTAGAGGAACCCCTCGCCGTAAGTGGCGCGCACAAGTAGAAGCCGACCTCAACCAACTTAAAGTGTCCAACTGGAGGCAGTCAGCAGTCAGGAACGGGGTAATTGGAGAGACATGTTGGTTGGGGCCCATGTTCATTCCGGACTGTAGCGCCACTCAATTAAGTAAGTAAGGACTTAGGATAGTTCCTTAAAGTGATGGAAAAACACAAATTCCTAAAAATTTTAGCTTAAACTCCCCAAAGTGTAGCCCACTGTAGTAGTTATAAATGTAAATATCGCGTAAATAATAATGACTGGCTAAAGTTAACCCATTTGAGATATATTATTAAGCATTTCCAAGCCCATTGAGGCTATAAAGGATACATTCAACTATACACAGATTATTTTCAATATTAAAAATCTTCTCAGGAGTCTTTCCATCATGGTTCGCCCTTATAATTTTATGGGCCCCCAAAAAGACGTGGTAATTTCGCACTTCAAGCTTAGAGATGGCGTTCATTATTTGGCAACATCTGCGCTAGAAGCGAATCTATTTGTTTACGTGACGTTAAATAAGCGTTTTGTTAAATTAGCCATAAAGTGTATGCGCATACATTTCATTAGATTGCCTCGGATATATTGAAATATGGATTTTGATCAGCGGGCACGGGGTAGAAAGCACCAACAACACAACGTTCTTAATGGCATCGAAATAGAACACAAAACAAAATCGATGCGATATAGAGCAACACGAACCGGAATCCACAAGCTATCGGATGTGTAAATAAACAATTTTGTAAATTGGATTTTTGTTTGTGGACTCTGTTGTGATGACGATGTGGATGGGGGTTGTTTAGCGGGAGAAAAGGAAGTCATTCTAGGTGATGACGTGTCGTTTTAAAAATAAACACCTTGTGGAATTGGCAATGTGATATTGGTTGACAGTATTCGTTGTGTCACAATACTTTTGACGTGGTCAGTTGTTGTCAACAATGAAAACGGGAGTGTTAGGGTTTATCAATAAAACCGTTGTATTTTGTGTTTTGAATAGAACAACAATGTTTGAGATTCAGGTATTTTAGGACGAGAGTAGCCACTGTACAGCGTTTACATTGGCATTGTAGTTCTGGGTAAACATCAAGTGTGCTTTTATTTACTGAACAGTGGTAACCATCGGATAGTGGCCTCATCCAATTGAAATGACTTGCCTAACTACTAAGTGCAAGTGTTGAATGCAGATAATAAAGCAACACTGTAAATAAACCTTTGTCGAAAAGACTACCGTGAAATCAGTTCAAAACATACGGTTGGACCTTTATGTTGTGCTTGGGGTTAGCTACACTCAATCGAGGGGACAAGTAATTGCATTAAAGCAACCAAGAATCTTAAAAAAAAAAAAAACGACGCACGTCGTATCTAGATGCAATTTGGGTCACTTGACAGAAAAAGTAAAGGCGAACATAACTGCCATTCGGGATACATTAAAATTATATGGACTTGACTGATAGATATCGCCTCAAAACACTACTTTGTTGTAGTCAAGGTATGAATATGGTTATACATCACCCCACAACAGCGTCACAAATACAGTGACCAAATGTAATGTCAAATCAATTGCAAGACCTTTGTTAATACAGGGTGCGTTGTTTTTTTTTTTTCAAAAATTTTAAAATGAAATACAACTTTATAATTTATATTTTATTAATTGATTATATGGTCTTTAACATTATGCTTCTAGAATAAGGCCTACATGGCAACAATGCATACGAACAAGTGAGCTACTTAGAAAATGATCATTCGGGTTTTTAAGAGGAAATGATAATAATACCGGCTTTTCGAAATAGGAAAAGTACGAGATCAAAAAATAACGAAACTAGTTCTGAAAATGTTTAAATACGGAAGTACTACCGAGATTCATACGGACGTCAGTAAAGACGGGATTGGTGCTGTATTGCTTCAATGCTACGAAAAAGATAACTTAGTTTTGTGATAAAAAAAAAACAACGAACACATGCTGTATCGGAATTTAGAAGGCATGATGGTGCCAGAAATTAATTTAATGGTGAAATAGGAACTGAGGTTCACCACTAAGGATGATAATGTTCATGCTATGGTTCATGGGACTCCGACATGCTAACTGCCAATACAATGCAAGATCGAGATCACCTCGGGTTATAGGAATTCAGAGTATCCATAAAAACGCCAATGTATAACATCACTGAATACACCTCTTTCCTGGGCAATGGGATGACCTGATTTGTGGAATAATGACTTTTCTACTTTGGAAAAAGAATATATCTGCCATTGACGGCCAATACAGGATCACATATCACAACTTGTTGGGTAACCACTCAAGTTCAGTTAGGTTATGCAGCATGCCTTGATGTGGCGACCATGAAGTAAAAAGAGGATATCGCACGTACGCTTTATCACTGGCCTGCAATAAATACACAACGCGAACACCTAGCCCATACGGCTCTTATTTCATATTGGGCTTACCCGCAATAGTAGAACCATAGAAAAGTGTTGATCAACATCCCAGAATTGGATACATTATCCTGGTAGAATTAGAGATCATGATATGGCACGATATCTGTTTTTGACACGGTTCCTTATTAGTTCATTATAATACTCAAAAAATTGTTCACTTTATAGATTTCGTCAAATTTTAAACAAACATGGCTTTCCATGCTACTCCTTTAATGGATTCAGCTCACTTTGGAGTTAATATCTCACTAGTCATCGTCTAACACTAAAATGGAGTCATAGAGTCTCACCCCGCCACTAATATTTAATTTTTATTTTTTTTGTTATCAAGGCTTTTTCTCATTTATGTCTTTTAATGATCTGACATATGACGTGATGATGTCATGATCTGACAAATTATCCGAGTAGAATCAATTGCCAAGAAAACCTGATATTAAATTAGCCGTTCGGCATAAAACAGGAGGTCCCGTTGTGAGAAAGCTAGGCCCTGGGTACTAACGAGTACTATGTTTTTTTAAATATAGAATCGGTCCATTATGAAACTGGATTTCGGTTAGTTTACAATGGGCCTTCACAGTTTGCACTGCTATAACACCATTCGCCGCAGATATCCTTTTTTTTTTTGTTTTTTACTGCCAATTCCTTTGAATATAGCGTTACTGCGGCTTCCTCAATCCACCACCCGAAAACCCACTCCCAGGCGGCCTGCGATAAGCAAAAGCCGACGATGAATTCTTAGCAGTCACTAATAAATATAAAGATTTACAGGATTTGGCAAACACTCATATGGTCCAGATTATCCGCTTATCTATGTAAAAATATTGACACTCATATGGCCCTAATCATCCGCTTGTGTAAAAACTGGAGTTAGTACCTCTTTCGAACACCCGGACCACACTTATAAACCCACTGTTTTCAAAATTTAGTAACAGATGTCGCAGATGAGACAAACAAAATGGGCATAGTTAAGTACGTATTATAAAATCAATCTTTTTATATGGATTTTTAAAGTACTGATGTTACTTTAGAAAAATCGAAATCAGTAGTGGACTATTGGAAGTAGTCCTTAAATATTTTTAAATTTGATTTACCTAAAGAAATCAGTTATGTTGAATAAAAATTGGGTACGCAGTTTTTTTCAAACGTTACCGTCGACAGTTGTATAAAGTTTTGTTAAATTCGTTGAACCGTTTTCGAGATTTTTAATTTTTTTTTCAAAAAACTCTTGGGAATCAAAACAATAACAATACGTATATAAAATTTGAAGAAAATCCATCTTGCCCTACAGTCCCCAGCAACTTGCACAGACCAAATAACTCACAGATTTAAGTGACCCAAATCTTCAAACTTTTCTATTATCGGAATGTTAGGTTTGATTTAAATCTGGTGTTATACATTTTTCATGCCACCAGTACTAATGAAAGTGTGCTTAATTTTGTAATACATAAACAATACATATATGTCCATCATATTAATAGGAATAAAAAACATTGTGTCTCACTATTCGATCTTGGTTATAATAAAAATCCGAACGATTTTAGAGCAGTTTTAGATAAATTGTTTTTTTAATTGTCATCTCAAATTGCGAAATGATAAATGTTTCAAAAATTCTCATTTAGATTCTGAAATCTCGCATTGTCATAAAAACGTCAACTAAACCGGTATTCGATAATTAGCTAGAATGATACTTGCACATAAACTTCTACATGGTAACCAAAAATAATAAACTCCTCCGTTGTGCATTCTTACATTTCGCCTTAAGCCAACCATCTCCATTTATCAACACCCTTGCAACATCATATATCACAAAAACATGTCGCACTAGAAACAAAATTTGTATCTAGACATATGTAGAACATCCTCATCTCACATAGATGATCGTCTGTCCCACAGCAATTAGCATGTACAATTTGTAGTACAGTATTTGGAAAATTCAGCTTCCGGCATGTGTCTTTCATGCAGGAGTATTGATTTTATCGCCCTACACACCCACTCTTCTCCGATGTTCAAGATTCCATTTTAATTCAATTTCTTCTGCTTCAGGCCAAACTGGTAGATTAAATGGATCTGCAGCTAAAAGGATTGCAGATACCGAGTTAGCAAATTCACACATGAGCCTTGTTACCTCTCCGGTATTTAATTTAAAATTATTCTCTGTATGATTTGCAATACTATTGGTGTACATAGAGCTACCCGTATAATGGAAAAATCTTGCAACAATGGGGTGTCGGTTCTAACCCGTTTTTGTCCTCCACCATAACGACCCTGACCTTTATGGCCCATGCAAACTTTCTCTCACACACACAATAATAAATGACAACCATGACCATCGTAATGACATTTTAAAACACTCTAACACGCTCCAACCCCGTCAATATTGCCTGATTTACTTCAATCGTTTTGCTGTTGTGACTCCTTGTTGGCATGTTTGTTGTTGTTGTATACGCCAAAGGGGGGCTGTGTGTACTCGTGCTTGTACTGTTGCTCAATTTCCCCAACCGACGAAAGGTGATTTATTTGATTGCACTTTTATGCTTGGGGTTGTTTGCCATTGTGACGTGACGGAATGATGTATTGGATTTGAGGTCATAAATCCGTTTAATGTTTTAGAATGAAATACTCCCATTGGTGTGGAGGTGTAGAGCCTTTTATTTGGTGTTGAAAACGCGTCCGGATAAATAGTGATTTATTTCTAGTACCGCGCCGAGTCGTAATGGCCTTAATTGAGCAGGAACAGGACGAAAATATTCACACAACAATGGAAGAAGTAAGTTTTTGAAACATCAGAATCGGCAAAAAACGAGTGGTGGGTGCACGACTGGGTCGTACGCAACTTTCTCTTTCACAGCGAGTTGGGCGTTAGATCAAATAGTGCGCATTTTGATTATTAATGCTAAAAATTATATAAAATGTCGAAATGTGATTATACGAACGTTTACTCCGAAATTTGAAGGAATCCGGGGTCTATGTGAAAAATAATTATTTTTCGTTATTGGCCAAAACTGAAAATTCCGTTCAGTGATAGTTGGGCTAAAAATAATTATGTGGAATTGTTTAAAACTATAATAGTAGTATATATATTAAATTTCATTCAATTTGGCATAGTAGTTTGCGAGAAATTAACAATTTTCTTTATATGGCCTGAGTGACAAAATCCGTTATATGGATTTTCTCGAAAAAACTGGGTATGCAGTCTTGTTGGAACTAATATGCTTAAAGTATATATAAAGTTTAATCAAAATCGTTAGAGCCGTTTTCGAGAAAATTGAGGTTATGTGTAATTTTTATATGGCAGGTACCGTTATAAACATGGCTAAAAGCAAACAAAAAATGGCCTAGAATTACGACCAAAACAAGCTTGGATACGAAGTTTGAAGAAAATCGGTCAAGCCGTTTAGGCTGGGGAGACCATTACGGACAGACGGACCGACGGACGGAATTCCAAAAACCACTTTTTTAGGCTCCGCTATCATCGTAATGTGAGAATCAATCAAAATCTCGAGGTCGAAAATTTTCACGAAAACAATATCTTTCTCTTTGTAAGAGAAAGTTAAAAAGTTCTCAAAAGAAGTTTATGAGGATGAGTAGGTGATGGTAGGAAAAAGGGTTTTCCTGAAGTACATAAACTAAATACTTTTTAAAAAGAGTCTTAGACCTGGACGAGCTTTGATTCGTCTTATATTTCAAGTGCACTTGAAACGATTTAGGAAAAAGGAAACAAAACGATTAGAAGAGTATTTTTCAAGTGCATTGACTGTTGAGTGCGAAGTTCGAGTTTCGTAGCCGAAAATTCCCGAGAACTATGGCTATTTTTGTGGTCTGTCATTTTTATTAATACATTTGGCTGCAAAAGAAAATGTCGTCGTAATACAAATTATATTATAATTAAATTTTATTGGTTTTAGTTTCAAGAAAAAATAATTACGTGGAGTGCTTGAAAGCAAAAGCGCTGGAGGCACTCAAACCATTGACCCTTGAAAGGGTGTTTCGATTTCTATAAATACTTGACTGCTAATGCAGTCAATTTGTTTTTATCTTTTGGGCTTAGGGCTTTGTAGTCCAACGGAATAACCACAATGCCACTGCAACCATCCAGACCTTAGCATCAGGAAATAATGGCCACATTATAACTAGTTGAAAACCAGTAAACTTTTATAATGAATAAGCAGCCTCTAACGACTCCTGTAGATATAATCTCTATAATCAAAATACGCTTAGTCACTAAACTAGGAAGCAAAGACTATATCGACAAATGGGTGTATTAGCACACGCACCCATTCTCTGTATTCTAGTATTTAAGACGTTGGGAGATTACTTCATCTAGGATTTATAATCTGGGAAATACAGCAATAAACTGCACAGCTTTATTATATCCTAAAGCCTTGTTTCTCTAAGAGGAAAGTGAAAAAGAAAGTTCGATCAGATGTATGGCTCTGCCTATTCATACAACCCACCAAACCTGAGATCTAACATATAAGCTTTATGTGACATTCTGCTTCATTTTCAAACCATTAATTGTGTACTTAGCAGATTTGCTTGAGATCCATTAGAACAGGATGATTTTTGTTCTTCAGCTTTTCAGCTGCTTCTTCCTGTAATATTGTTTCCTTAAAAACCTGTGATCTCCAGCAATATCAACACACGGATTTGCATGCACACTTACGGGACAGTTGTTACAATTGTCGCGTTAGTGATGATATTATAAGCCCACACTTGCAAGGGATATGTCCAAACCCTACGTAACAGTCAAATTATTCATAAAAAGGTTAAGATCTATGTGCCTTATTTTCTAACGCCTGGTGCACTAAGTATGTTGATACCCGCATTTATAATTATAAATGTCCCCGGCTCTATTGTCATACCACAGATACTTGCAATTTAAATTCCGTCCCAATTTAAATAAAACACGACCACCACATGTCCCACCCCTAATAAGCAGATGTTACCAGATCACAACATAAGCCACATAAATATAAAATATCCATCTGCAAAAATCTCAACACCATTAGAGTTCATAAATCAGAGAGAATCTTCATCCGACCGGAAGCCACAGCTACACATCCTTTTGCAAAAAAAAAGAAACCAAATTTGTTTGTCTACAACCGATACATACGTATGTCATGCCTTCTCGGTCTTGTTTGGCTATATGGACGAGTATCTCTCTGCTGGATAAATAAATTTGTATGTGTTTAGTAAGTCCTTGTCTTGTGCGTCCCACATACGCCACAGAGAACGGGAACAATTTTATTATTCCTAATAAAGTATTAACCAGGCTCATAGATCACAGATAACTATGTTATGTCGATTCTGTGTAATCATGTTGAGTTCAAATTACCGTTATATGTTTATGCGATTATGACAAGATGTGGTAATTGCTGTTGATTCCAGATTATGAAACGGTAAGTGTCTCATCAGAGAGAACAATCTGTTGAGTGAAGATTTACCCGAGTATGTGGAGCTAAGGATGGATGTCGAAGGATTTATTTGTGTTTGGCATTCATTGGGTTAGGGTGTGGGGAATTTACTATTTTTGATGTTAAGAGGCTTTGAAAGGGTGCTCTGATGTATCTATGAAAAGGGTTTGCAATAAACAACAAGATTTTTAGAAGGTCGATAATAGGGTGAGACGATGCCATTTTAAATGTAGTCCTAACGTGTTGACAGCATCTGATGTTTATAGGTTAGGTTAGGAAAAAGTTGCATTGGTCGAGTATGGCTAGTCGAGAATATGCGGATGAAATCATATATAAACGCATCGCCTTATCGGTGCAAAGTAGTAGAAGGTAGGATAGGTAACTTTCAAGAGGTACAATGAATCGCTTGTCTTGTGACAAAGACAAAATTTGGCAATCGATGTTTGCTGCTTTGAAGTCGATGCGGAGATAATGGGTCTCGAATGCGTGTGTACTTCTTGCAAGATGGCGGGAGCTCCTATTTTATGCCGACTCCGAATGGATATTTTATTAATTTCTTTTTTTATATTCTCAATGTAGTGTTATACCCCTCATATAATTAAAAAGAAACTAATGTCATTTTTATCAAAGTATGTACACCCAAAGATTAAAGAACTACATTGAGTGCGCATCTCATACATCGAAAATTTACTATGTGGGGTACTGATAGTAGCGTTTACATTGCTACCCCAGCATCAAACGGCTGAAACGGATACAATTTTTAAGCTGTGATGCGTACCCTATGTAGTTCTATACTCTTTGGTACAACCTAATCGTGCATCTAACACTCGTTTTAAATGGTTTGTCAACTTGTTAGGTAATCGATCAATACAATATGTTTTTACGAAAATTCCAAATATAATATTGATAATATTGGTCCTCGGTCGTCGAATGGTACGTTGTGTTAAAGTAGTATATGGACTTAAATGACAAAGAAACACAAACTCACCGCTCACTACAATGTTTGCTTATAGAATTGAATTCAAGTAAGTAGAATACGCAGAATATCTCGGGAAATCCGCTTTTCCACAAGAGCGCTATCTTTTTACGTAAAAATTTAGGAAACAATTTAAGAAAGAATGATACCACAACGGACCTTTATGGTCTAAGTGTGCACGCCACAACAACCTAACCTATGAATAAGGAAGAGATGGAATGGGATAGGGTATTGAACGACTCACTTAGCAGATTGTGATTCGTTCAATACCCTATCCCATTCCATCTCTTCCTTATTCATAGGTTAGGTTGTAGTGGCTGCACGCGATGCGCGTGCACACTTAGACCATAGAGGTCCGTTGTGGTACCTCGTGGATCCATCGACTTCCCTATATTCGTTCGCCTAATTGAACCATTCGGAGCTAACTTTGTACCGTAGGAGGTTTCTAAGACTGATACTAGCCAGCTCACCCACATTATCGAAGAAGTGGTCTCCCAGATGAAGTTTCCTTTTTGTATGAGAGAGCTGGATAACAGCAAAGAAGGTGAGCAATAATTTCCTCCTCTTCCTCGTTTAAGCAGCTTCTACAAAAATCATTGCTGAAAAGGCCTAGTCTTTTTGCGTGTAAGCATATATGGCAGTGTCCTGTGAGGACACCTATTATGGTGCTGATGGTTGATCTGTTCAGCATTGTTAAGCAGATGGAGCGCTTCTGGTTAAGCTAGGCCAGAGTTGCTTTGACACGTTGTGCCGTTGATGCATCTGCAGTTTGCTTTCTTGATCGCATCCTGTTTGATCAATAATTTACATGTAGCAAGGGGCATACCTAGCACAACTGACGGTAGAATGTCAAGGGTAGTGCCCTTTCTGGCAAGCTCATCAGCCTTGTAATTCGCTTGTTTGTCTCTGTGGCCCAGCACCCATTCTGTTTTAGACCCATCCGCGTAGATGTGAATTGAATTATTGGTTTCGATCGAATCTGACTCCCATTCAAGGCGACTGGGAATGGTTGTCCTGAAGTTATGCTCAAAACTGAGTTGGGTAGTGGTGTGGTCGGTGTTTTCTGTAATGTTAAGGTGATTCAGAATCATTGTGTGTTCACCCTGATTAGGTTTCCATTGTGACGAGGCTCTCAGTCTTACAGCTCACAAACTGCAGTCTGTTTGCCATAAATATCTAGGGGCACTAGTATCAAGGATAGTATCAAGGGCTGCGGAGTGGGTTTGTACTAAGAGCTACGCTAATACCAGAAAGAGATATGTGGTTGCATACCAAATTTCTTTCCGATTGCTTTTTTACAAGAGTATAAGGCTACGGTGGATTTCTTAACGCGTTCTTGGATGTTGGCTTTCCAGTGCGGGTCTTTGAGGGTTCGCGCCGAGTACACATTACGCGGCCCAATTAGAGAGTACGGAGAAGTCATTTTGTAATAGATCTCTAAGGGTATTAATTTATTTCCCTGATACAGCTATTGCCACGTCATCTGCGTATGATATCCCTTTGCATTCCTCTCCTTCTAGATTTACTATAGTAGCTCGTTGACCACTAGATTCCAGAGAAGAAGAGACAGAACGCCCCCTTGTGGGGTGCCACAGCTAACAGATCTACGTGCGGATGAGATGCCAAGATTTGTGTTAATAATTCTGCCTATGAGTAGCTGATTTATTAGCACTTCTAGCGAGTCATCAACATTTAAAACCGAGAGTGCATTAGTAATTGCTTCTACTTTGATATGTTAAAAATTCCTTCTATATCATTATTCATTTTTCTTTGTAGATTGACCAAAGTCGACATTTTATTCTGAAAGTGGATGTGGCCTCGAATTTAAAAAAAAAATCACGAGAAAAGCACTTATATATAGGTACCAAATTTCATTATAACGGATGATCGAATATGAGATCATTTTTTGAACTGCGTTGTTTTTAGAGTTATTGTTTGTCAACTGGCTTGTATATATGACATTTGTGATCAGTATGCATTGCCATTTCATCATGAATAGACTTGCGCCGGAATAACGCTTATTAATTGTGGAATTTGTGGGGCTTGGAACAGCTCCAAATTGATCCATTTTTTATCGAAAAATTGTTTTTTTTTTTTTAGAAACAGCCAGAGGCAATCCAACATCTACCAAAGCAACCATAAAAATGCAACAAAAAATGCATCATTGGATTACTTTCTATGGGGGTATGGGATATCTCTTGTTTATGTCGATAAGCCCAAAACGATTGAAGTTTTGGAAGCCAACATAACACTTGTGATTCATGAAATCACGGATCGAAAGTTCGACCCACAGAATGGACCATTTAAGAGTTATTTGTGTGCAACACTTGAAGCAAATTATCTTTAAACATTTAATAAACAAAATTAACAACAGAATTAAAGATTTTTCTCAATACATTGATTTTTTTTTTTATTTATAAAAAATGTCCGGAAGCTCTTATTGGATCACAATTATTATTATATCCCTTTGACATATGATATGGGATAGAGTATCAGAATCGTTTTTATTTTATAAAAAAAACCAAAAGAGCCAATTTTTATTTAAATAATTTATTTGTTTGAGCCGAGGCGAACCTATAACCCTAAGACAGTGCTCAGAAATAACTTTGTAACTTTGCTGTTAAATAAAAATAATTACACTTTTTGGGGCGAATTTCAACTAAGAGAACAGTAAAAGTAGTGGCATAGTGATTAGTGCGTTGGATTACTAATCGCGGGTTACCTGTTAACAAATCCTACGTCTTTTTACTGCACCTTTTTTTGGGAAAGTATGACAAAAAATTAAGAGTTTAGACTGTCATGAGAAACTTCACAAATTTGGCTTCGGAAGCTAGAGGACTTCTTCTTTGTGACAAAAATGTAACTACGCAAACACAAATAAATGGACAAGCTAGTTTTGGGCCCTAATATTTTCTATTAATGCCAGATAATACATTTTTAACAGCACTCAAGGGCTGGTCTAACTAGCTCTCTGGAGGAGAAGAAGCAAATCTGATGTAAAATGTGTCTTATCACAAAAAATGTAATTATAAGTCACAGATTTAGAAATGGAGGTCGTATTATGTTGTATAGCCATGATACATCTGAACCAACTGTGATTCCTCGACAATGACTGCGTTTCTCTTAATCCATGTGATCTCTATTTCGAGATGTAGGTGAACCGACTATATGGCTGCACAACCTAAGGTTGTATTTGATCGCGAACCTAAAGGGAGGTATTTTTTTACATACTATACCATCTATGTGGAAATCAAGATTTTCTAGCATCCAGACGTCAATTAAAGTGTTTTTTGTTCTTTTTGGATGTGGCTGTACAACTCATTTGGACCGAACCTTCTCCTTCAAAGCTCATCAAGGATAAAAAGCATAGAGTATGACTTGGTTAACCATACTCTTATTAAGGATCTCCATAGTGATGCCAAATTGTATTATTAGCCCAAAAGAAACACCCATATCCTTACTTTAATTCATGACAAGAAGTCGTTGTTGAGTTTCTATTTAGGATATCTTGATGTATTGTTTAGGGTAAACGATTATATATTGCGTCATAAGAACACAAAAATCCGCTCTAAAGTCAAACTAAAGCGTTTGACCAGCAAATGCGTTTATTAATCAGAAACATCTTGCAATGTCGATGTAATCAAATTTCCCACCGTCACGTCGCCTCATTACCATGCAAAGACAACTTCCCACCCAATTACCCAGAAGATTATTCTTTTCCCGGACACCTCCTCTATGACAACATTTACATCACATGCACACAAACACCCTGTCCCGATCCGAACGTAACTTTTAATTTTAATCTTTCACTTATGCGGCGCGGAAATCGTTACCAATAAATTACCTGCTCCTGGCATTTACCATTTAACCGCACGGCTTCGCAGAATAGTCAATTGAGTCCCCCAGGCTGGGACCCGCTCCAATACCACAGCATACCATTCATCATTCAAAGGTTGTCATCGTCATAAGCATTCAGTTATCAACGCTCATAGCATTTATTCACCGCACGCATCCCATCCAATAAATAATGTTTCACGGCACTCCGCCGTCCCCATGCGGGGACGACCGCTTATAAAGTATTAAAAGCTTGCGATTAGCCCATCAATCTGCATGTCGGTCTGTCTCACATATGCAGATACTATTGCAAAGGCGGGCGCGCCGCACACTAGGAGGACAGATCATCCTGAAGTTGGCTCTTCCAGTTCACATCGAATGACAGTTGGCCCGATGTGCCGGCATTCATGTCAACTTGCGTAACGTAGCGTCAAATATGCCACTCGGCGGGGGTAAGTAATTCCTTAAAATCCATGTTAATCCGCTGCGTGGTATTCAAGCAGTAACAGGACGAGCCGACAGTCGTCTTTGTATGTGCCAAAGATACAAGCACTGCCCGGCCAGTGCAGGGTAAATCAATAATCGACGCAATACAGTCGTCGCCCCCAACATTATAGCTTAAGGGATGTTGGGGGCGGCGGCATGATTGGTTTTGTGATTTCATTATGGTGCTAGGCTGCTTCATGCTACCGGTAGAGCTGCGGTGCGACGGGTAAGCCTAAGCATTTACCTGTAGAGGGATATTTTTCTCTCTAGATTTTAGATTTCCTTTTTTCAATTTTCCGTTTTTTTTTTTTTTTTTTTCTTGTGCGCCAAGACTCGGATGAATGGCGCCTCACGAAATAATCGATATGCTAGGTAGGTTTTATATGGTGGTAGGTGTAGCGGTAGCGGTGAATGCGGCGCAGATAATGAGAGTATATCGGGGGTGACTCACGCCTTGGTGGGAGGAATGTGATTTTTCAAATGACTTGTTCGCCCCCGTATTTTCCATTTCGCTTTGAGTGCTTTCCTGCCTTTTTGTTTTGCTCGCGTTTTGGTGTGTTTAGTGCTCCTTTGATTTCGAATTCAATAAAAACTCAATGAGATATTTATCGATTCGTTAAGTAAATAATTACCAGCTAATGGGGAGGAAAAGTGCAGGGGCGGGCCTGCATTGATATGATCTTTGGAGGTTATGGCATCTCGACGCAAGTAGATTTATTAAATTTTCGCTTAGCAGAGATGGCTGGACAATGCACATATTCGCGCAGGATGATGTAAAGTGTTCCCGGTATGGGGTTTATGTGGCTTTTTAATAAATTGAAGTTCTATTAAATCCCTAGCGGGCTTAAAGATTGCGGTCAAATTGAACTAAGTTTATTTGAGAAAGGTCGAACTAATGCAGAAAAGAGAAGGCCTAAAGGGCCCGGACATAAACGAAAGCATTGGAAACTACAAAACAACTTCGTCAGGAGTAAGTTGAACGACGATGTTACTAAACCCGTTTGACAATTGCTTTAAAAGCTGGCTAAAATTTTACCTATTTTGAAGTTTCTGTATGGGAAAAAAACGGCTTTTAACTATGTCAATTGGAGTAACAGGGTTTGGTAATAACAAACTATTGCATAGATTTCAGAGGTAGAACTAATTATATCTACCGGTTTCTATGTTTAAAATAGCCTTTAAGTTAAAAAATAAATCTGTTATAGATATACTTCTGCCGGTGCTTAAGGATAGTGATGCGATTATATGAGGACACAAGCGTTCTCACTCTAGCCTCTCACTATCAACTCCTTCTATCACCTCCACGCTGGTGACTGGTGGGTGCCTAGTACCTCGACTGGAGTTGGGGTATTAAACCCCTGTGGAAGGTCGTTGGTGACAGCAAACGAGAGAGGGGGGAGGAGTGTCCTCTCACTAAGGCACTCACTCTCAGGCGGCAGCGGAGGAATTCCCTAGATGGAGTCAACGGAGGCGCCTACAGCTCCAGTTTGATCGAACTGGTAGTGAAATCCCTATATGAGCTGCTTCGACATATTTGAACACCAGGTCTATAGAGATTTCCAATACTGAGCCAGGGTATTGGAAAAGAGTTGGTGGCGGAGAAGCCCTCAATGGGTCAACGGCAGCGCTCATATCCCAAAATGGGCTACTGACATCGGTATTTTTTTTTCCGGCCCACTGTCCTAGGGTCAAAACAAGGGCCTGGCCCTCCAGGTTGGGGGTTGTGCTCTGGGTTAACTACCCATCCACGGAAAAAAGATGTTACGAAGCAACCAATAGCCTCGGAAAGGACTGATATTATTGTTGAAGACCATGCTAAACGAAAAAAGGACAACGACGTTCGTATCTGCACCTGGAATGTGAGAACATTAAACAGGAATAGGTGCAGGCGAACAACTAGCGGAAGCCCTAAACTGCTACAAAGCAGACATTACTGCCATCCAGGAAATACGATGGGATGGGCCGGGCAAAAAGAGGATGAAAAACTGTGACATCTACTATGGACCGTGTTATAGTGAGCAGAAACAGCGACTATTTGGATGCGGATTTGTTATAAGTGCCAGACTTAGGCAAGAAGTCTTTTGTTTTCAAGACATTAGCGAACGCATTGTAACAATCCGCATCAAGGCCAAATTCGACAACATAAGCATTATATGCGCTCATGCTCCGACGGAGGAAAAAGATGATATAACTAAGGATTGCTTCTACGAGCTCCTCGACAAAACCAATGAGCGACTACCAAAGTACGATGTTAAAATCGTGCTGGGAGATTTTAACGCAAAGGTAGGAAGAGAAGACATCTTTAGCAGTACTGTCGGAAAATATAGCCTACACGACAACACGTCTGGTAACGGACTTAGGCTAATTGACACCACCTATTTATCGATTTCAAAGCCGCATACGACAGCATTTATAGAGACGAACTATACAGAGCCATGTCTTGTTTTGGTATACCGCCCAAACTCGTCCGTTTGTGTAGGATGACGATGGTAAATTCTCGCTGCACCATCAGGGTCGGAAACGACCTCACCGACACATTCGATACCAAAAAAGGATTTAGGCAAGGCGATGCGCTGTCATGTAGCTTTTTCAATTTTATTCTTGAGAGGATTGTGCAAAACTTTGAGGTAGTATGGTACTTTATCTACCTCGGCTCCGCTATTAACTCTCGTCAGAAATCAAACAAAGAATTACTCTTGCCAATCGCTGTTTCTTCGGGCTAAGAAGGCAATTTAGTAGTAAAGCCCTCACTCGAACTACTAAGGAGATCCTATATAAGACCCTGATCATCCCAGTCCTGCTCTACGGCGCTGAAGCATGGACCGTATCAAAAGCTGATGACAAAATTCTTGGTCGATTCGAGCGAAAAATTCTTCGGAAAATCTTCGGCCCCGTTTGCGTTGACGGGCTATGGAGACGAAGATTCAACCACGAACTATACGAGCTGTACAGCGACATACCCCTAGTCAAAAAAAAACTCCGCATTGGACGTTTAAGTTGGCTAGGACATGTAGAAAGAATGGACACCAATACTCCGGCACGCAGAGTCTTCGATTCCCAGCCAGACGTCGGACGCAGTAGAGGAAGACCTCGCCTTAAGTGGCGCGCACTAGTAGAAACCGACCTCAACCAACTTGGAGTGCGCAACTGGAGGCAGTTAGCTAAGGACCGGGCTAATTGGAGAGGCATGTGGTTGAGGCCCAGGTTTATCCCGGACTGTAGCGCCACTTAAGTAAATAAGTATAGAATCTTCATTGCCAGATAAGTCTAAAGCTGCATATGAGGTGAAAAGTGAAAGTTTTGACGTGCATTGGTTCAACCAAAATCGGAACTTATGCGCACCGTTTTCAACATCAACCCACGAGTGACACCGTTTGTAGATCCGACGACTATTCTCGAAAGAAACTCCTCACCCAAATGCTTCCTTAACCATACCCTATAAACCTTGCAGTCCTACTTTACCTTTATTTATTAATGGAGAGGATTCTTTACATCTATGTGTTCAGCATTTTAAATTAATCACAACTGTCTTGGTCACAGCACCCATATCTCAAAGACAGATCAACACAAACCGCTGTTCATGATGTTATGGGGACTATCGACAAATCCTTTACTACAAAGACCTTAGCCACTTTTCCTTAAGAAGCCACTAACTGCATATATAGAAAAAAAAAAAAGTAAAAACAGATACATAGTTAAATACTAGATGCCCTACCAGTAGCTTGTGGATTGTATCCATGCTAATAATGAGATACTCTGACAGGGACACACCACAGGGTGGATTCACCTCTCAACTTTTTTATCTTCTTGCCATGGATAAACTTCTAGTCCGTTTATATTATGGATTAAGATAGTTGCTCACGCAGAACACGTGGTGATCTTAGAGCCAGGGATGATTCTTTCTATCCTGAATACCAAGAATATTTGGAAAACAAACACAAAGCAGAGAGTAAAAATTCATGTTTAACTTTATATGCTCGTAGAAAAACATTCGCCGAAAAATGGGGACTTATAACAAAAGAAATAGTGAGTGTAGTGGCCTAATATTTAGTGTGTTGAACTATTAAGCGCAAGGTCTATATTTGAAATCCCGAAACACTTTCGCTGGATCATCACTTGCGAATGTCTGAAAAACATCACAGAGTATAAGAAAGATCGCATTATTTGTGACAAAAAATATATATAGAGAGAAATAATTTAGGTAAATATACCTCAAAATATATGGTTTGACTCAGAATCACGCACCGAGTCGATTGAGCCAAATCTATGTGTCCGTACATCTGTCTGTAGGTCACCGGTTTTTAGGCCTTACATTTTGAGCTAAGCTAGTGAAATTTGGTATATGCGATCCTTGTACGTACTGTTCAAACAAGTGTAAACATTTTCAAAATCCGCCCGCCCACTGCCATGCCTTTTAAGAAACACGTTATTTTTGGCTAAACGATAAGAAATTTTGAAAAAGTTTTTGAACAAGAGATTTAGACAATCTCAATATCTATATTTCGTCATTTTTTGTCACGCCCAATTTTTGAAGCGTTTTCAGTAAAAAAAAACGTTATTCGGTCAAATTTTAAAATATTCAAAAAAAAACTTTTGATGCAGAATCGTTGGTTTTGATAATATTAATATTTTGTCTATAGATCATTTTAACCCCCGCCCACTTTTTGGAGGCGTTTTCTTACAAACCCCATTTGTATACCCTACCTCATAGGATATGCAGGAGAAAACAGACGATTTTAATAAATTGTATGAACAATATGTTGTGACAATGTCATTTCCTAAATTTTACAGCCATAAAGCCCACATTTTGGGGATATTATAATTTTAAGGGTGGGATGGAATAGTGTGTTCAACGGACCGATCAGCGGATTGTATCCTTCTCATATGTTTTTTTGTTTATGTAACCTAGTTTAATTCCTATGTAATGAGGTTCAGCGGGGAATAATTTAATTCCCCATGTACAATTTCCTACTCATAGGAAAACACATAAATCCCCTTTAAAACTTTTGTTCAATAATTCACCTTTGAGCCATTCTTTGTAGAATTAAAGCGAATCTCCTTAAAGACAATTTCGAAGCAAAAAATCAATAAAAAACAAACTAGGTACCTACATCAAAAAAGATGTTCATAAAACGATATCGTCGTGTCCTTTTTTGTATTAAAACATAAAATTTAGTCGATATTCTCCTGGGAAATTCTCATTTCCGTCACTCCTTCGAGAATGAGTGCCATAGAATTTTATTTTATTTATGCTTAGCAGCTATACCGCGACTCGCGATTCTGAAGTTCTTCTTATATCGTGTCGAGTTCTTGAATGTACCTACAAGTCTGTACCTGCACCAGTATAGGTAAGTACACAATTTCCATCAATGGAAGTCATCAGCTCGTACTTGGAGGATGTAATTTTGTGCCTATTGGAAATGTTCCCTTCTGGCCTGTTAGTGCTCTTCACCCTCTATATCTCTCTCCTTTTATCTGTCGTCCTGCCATAATTTCTAATGCCCTCAATACAGAGTATGTACTCACGAGGATTTGCTTTAAAGGTAAACGACATCAATGGGGGACGAAGAAATATCATTGCATATGCAATTCGTCTTGCCTACCTATATTCTGTGTATTGCCAACAAGGAAAATAGATGCACACAGACTACAAAAAAAAGAAGGAATCGCGGCCAGTGAAAAACTAGAACGTGGAATATAGTTGTTATTTTGAATGTTGAACTAGATCGTAAGGCTATGGATGTGAAGAATTTCGCCACGAGAAAGAAAGTCTACATCCATACGGTATAAAATCGTTTAGCTGCCACGAAACAGTTCTATTTTGGTAGAGAAATGTCGGATGAAAGTTGAACAACTTTTATTGGTAGATACGAATGCTTGTATCTGTAGGTTAGAAAAGTGGTTGTTTTGCCCTTTCGGTAGCTTTCGGTGGAAGATATGAAAAAGTTTAAATACGTTTGCATCTACTCATGTGTATGCTCCTCAATAAAAATGTTCAGGACCCGTTTCACGCTTTTAGGTAAGGGATTTTGTTTGTTTTTTGTATGAAGCCTTTGAAGCTGTGAACATAATGAGCGCATTTTTGTACCTATAAAGTCGCTGGATCTCCAGAAATAATGAGCAAATTAAAAGATATGTGTTTAAAGAGTCATAGTATGTAACCTATAATCCTTTGGAGTTCATAAGGCGTAGAATTCGTTTGCAAGCTATCTGCAGAGCTTTGCTCATATGGTTTAACCAACTCTTTTCCAGCAACTTGAATTTCTTTTGAAGTTTTCTTCCCTATTAACATTAGCGCCTAACTGAATAAAACGATATAACTATGCCAGTGCGCTTTGATATATTTAATTGAACAAATTCTTTCTACACTTTTCCTAGGGAAACATATCTTATTCAGCTTACTTTTTAATTCAAGTAGCTGTTTCACAGCGGTCCATTGCAACTCTATTTGATGTCTAAGAGGTATTGAACCGCTATAATTTTTGAGTGGAGTCTGCAAATTCACATCGAAACTAGGTCATAAATTAAGGGGTGGATCTTGCAGGCACTTCTATTAAAGTTACTTTTGATAACTCTTTTTTCAAACTTAATTTCACTTATCCTCATAGCTGGGGAACGGTCATTTTGAAAAGAATCCATGAAGTCGCCCAATGGACCAAACAAGTCGGATAAAGTATTCTCCTTTCAACGGCAGCAGAAATATCACAAACATTGACGTCTCTATTACCATCTGACCCGAGGATTTCGTCATCTGGCAATCGTTTTATGACAAATCTACTTGTTGGATCTCTGATGGTTGAAGGTGGACTTGAAATAGCTCTTAACCAAGCCAAACGTTCGGATACTTTTGAATGCCCCGACAGCGGCCATAACCTGCCACTTATTCATCTAATCAAGTGATAAAGTATATGCTTTAGCCAACAAGTATAGTCGACGCACTATACTTTCCACTCCTCTCATTGTCAGTAGTGCCAAATACCTTGGGGTGATACTCGATAGCAAGCTATATTGGAACCTTAATATCAACGAAAGGGTAAACAGCTGCAGTAGAATCTGAGGTAAGAAATGGGGTCCCTCCCCGAAGGTCACGAAATGGCTATACACAGCTGTCGTTAGCCTAATTCTCACCTACGTTGCTTAGTCTGGTGGAATTCCATGAAAAAGACGAAACATGACTGCATGATGAAGGTTCAAAGAACAGCATGTGTATTCATAACATCAGCTCCACATAAGGTTTGAAAACAATTCTAAATCTCCCCCAATCGACCTACAGCTGATTGACACAGCGAAAAGCGCAGCACGCCTCAAAGATGCGGGCAACATATGTATCAGAACATTTAGCCACAGCACAATACTGAAATTAGTAGAATATGGGAATTGGGCATCTCACTACACCATCCCATATCACGATTTTAATATTAAATAATCAATCAGAATACCTAGTCGAGAGGAATGGTAGTCTAACAATATGGTATCCATCAACGAAATAGCAATATACACCGATGGATCTTAAATGGAAATAGGAGCGGGCTCTGGGGTCTACTCCGATAGAATCAGGTTAAACACATCCAATTGATTGGCAAACTCGTGCAGTGTTTTCCAAGAAGAGATCCTAGCCATACTCGAAGCTGCCGAATCGGTTAGAGTATTGGACATATCAAAAGAGTATATCTCCATTTAAGTAGATAGCCAAGCGGCCATAAAAGCTCTGGCATCCAACATAATAAAATCACGAGTAGTTGGACGCTACCGCTCAGAGCTAAAGGCTCTTTGTAACAAGAAATCTGGTCCAAATAATCTTGGTACCAGGACATAATAACATCCCAGGAAACGAAAGATCAGAGCTAGCCGGACTAGGATCGTCCAGCTGCCTCTCATTATGTGACAATAGGGTTAGACCCACACTTGCTTTCAAAAAAGAGAAAATAACAAGATTCACACAAAGACAAACAAAGGTCAGAATTAAGCGGTAGCAAATCTAACAAGCTTATAGCTCTGAACAGAGCTTCTATTTCCATAGCGGTAAGAGTTATTACAGTTCACAATTTGCTGGGTAAACACTCCAATAGGATTAACCTAACTGACTCGCACTAACTTTGCAGGAAGTGCGGAGACCCAGACGTCGAGGAGAATATCGTCCACCTAATTTGTCACTGCTCCGCGATCAGCAACAGCCGTAACAAACTATTCGGCAGCTTTTACTTCGAGGTTGGAGCAGCAACTACATATTTGAAGCTAATGGAGCAGCGCAAATCACCTAGGTATCACTCCCTTCACTAACGCAGCTTTCTTTACAGGTGCAATATCGCTATGGGCCCACGTAGGCCTATACGGGTTTGACGACTCAATTGGGCGTCAGCAACCCATCAAACCTAACCTAACCTGTAGTCGACACACTTATTCTGCCAGCAACTCCCCAACATATTCGCGGCACGTATTTTATTGGGCGGCTCTCTCCCCCTCATTACGGTGACACATATAGTCCAGTCCCTATACCTAATGAGTGTCACATTTCTCTCCCTAATGGAGTTCTGATAAAGCCACTCATTTGCTCATTCAACTTTAAGTTGAGATAAGAAGCCATTAGTCCAAATGCAACGTGGTAGATAGATACAATATCCAATTGAACGTTGGTCGCATATTGATTATTATTAGTTCGTAACCCCAGTAGATGGAGGCGTTAACGAAGCAACTTTTCATCGGCACAACCCAGATGTCATTTCTAGGCGCAAACTTTTTTCTGAGTTGTTTTTGAAGTGAAAACTTAAGAACAGACGATGTATACACTTTATCTCACTTTATCTGGATCCTAAGAAGTAGTTGCGGTCATTTTGTGCTAAGGTGTTTGAGCGCGATAAAGCCAACCTGCCTACTTGGGGGGTGGAGGGGGCGGAGTGGATTAAAACTTTATTCTGCTTACGTCTTGGCGCTCTTTTGAGGTGGTCTACGGAAGTTGTATATGTCCCTCTAAATTGTATAACGTCTCTAAATAAACATGTACTCTGTCTATAGATACTCGTACATTAAGGGGACAATCGGATCGGACTGCTAAAGTTCCCGAGCTGAGTCTTTGTGTGGAAAAGTTGTGAGTTTTATAATTGGAACACTTGAACTAAGAACGAGAACGTTTTCGATTAAGTTAGCCCCCAAGAACTAACTAATTGTTGCGAGTCGTGTAGTCTTGCTGCACGCAGACGGGCGTACCGAAAGTTTTACTTTTATTTTTAGCTTGTTGACTGCCTTATAGAATCTTGTGCTTATGGGGGTAGTTGTTTCATAGTTGTGTTGGCATAACATAACTGAATTCATTATTCATTAAAAAGTTAACGCACAGTTAGTTGAACGAAATAACTTGTCAGAGATTAGTTATTCATATTCAAATGTGATTTGTAGATAAGGGATAAATGCTAAAATCTTCTTGTTGTATGGAGTTACACAATTTCTCAGGTTCATGTCGAAGATGGTCAGTGTGGTTTTAAAGAGAATACAAGGCGAAGGATGAGCTTTAATATAGAAAATTCGAAATTTGCAGTAAGTCAGAAGATGACCATTCATAGGTATGAATTCGATATAGTCGGCTAATTTGACTTCCTGAAAACTGCTGTTATCCAAGCAATTCGGGAAATTAAACGAAGTTAACTCGTGCTAATCGTATTTTGTTTGGATTAGGTTA
Source organism: Rhingia campestris (assembly GCA_932526625.1). Taxonomy (NCBI): domain Eukaryota; kingdom Metazoa; phylum Arthropoda; class Insecta; order Diptera; family Syrphidae; genus Rhingia; species Rhingia campestris. The sequence goes on from OW052182.1 coordinate 66,362,566, forward strand.
GGTGAAGTTTACCGGTCGGTCGAGCAGATTGTCCTAACACTGCCTCCAACGTGTTAGATAGTGAGTATGGCGTGTAAATAGATTTGTGTATTTTTTTCCTATCCAGTCATCTAGGAAATCTGTTAAGGCTGAATCATTTTCTTTTAGAAAGTTCTTGGAAGTAGTGGCTATTAAGAATTCTTAAAGAGACTACAGAGTAAGAGAGGACGTGGAGTGTATTTTCATGCGTTTCTTTGTCACCGCGATCTATACAGAATCTGTCGCATTGTCGGACTTTCAGCCTACAGTGGCTACCGCGAAGCGCTCAATCCTGTAGTAGTTACTGATGGCCCTGTGTACTAGGGGTATCTGAAATACGATCTCCAGGTTCCACGTTGGGATTAACCCCTCACTGGTAAAAATATTTTAAAAATATTGTAACGAAGCAACCATATTCCCCAGAAAAAAAAGTTGATGAGCACGGTAAATGAAAAAAAAAAAAGACAATGACGGTTGTATCAGCACCCGACAGATTTAGGCAAGAAGTCTTATGCTACCTTCCGTATACTTACAAACGCGACCATGACATCTTGTTGAGTACGACAAATGATAGTAGTAATTTTTTTAGATAGTAATTTTACAAATATATGTGAAGAGTTTTTTACAGTCCTCTCAAGAATGATTTTTAGTATGTAATGTGTCAGACCGATCCTGATGGAGATCGTCGTCCTGTCCAAACGGATGTGTTTAAGGCGCTTATCAGAAACCAGCCATGGCGCTGAATAGTTCGTCTCTATATGCTGTCATATTTAAAATCGACGCAATCGACGTTGGTATGAATTCTTTATTTTTTTTTTCAGGATCTGCAGTGTGATGATTTAATCAGTTGTCGACTTTCCTGGCCTAAAACCACTGATAAGAAACAATCAGATTCTTGGTAACTGGTTTCGGGCGTTCAAATCTTACGGCAGACATAATCTTGTTGACATCGACGAATTGGACAGAACGTCCCCATCGACAGATATAACTTTAATGAAGTACGGAACTTTGTCCAGCTCGGTACCACTATTAACTCTGATAACACCATTTGGTCAGAAATAAAACGATGAATTACTCTTGCAAATCGCTGTTCCTTTGGGCTATGAAGGCAGTGTAGTAGTAAATACCTCACTTGGACTATTTACGTGGTTCCATACAAAACCCTGATCATCCCAGTCCTGGTCTACGGCGCTGAATCAAGGACTGTACTCGCCTCAATAACCCCTTAACATTTCTTCTTTCACTTTCTCGTTCGAGACACCATCGCATCGTGGCCCTTCCGTATTTTACGATTGAATCCTCAGATGGGTTCCTTCGAGGATCGAAGACGCTCTCGGAGAGTTCCTGCACAATTGCCAACTTGTACGTATGGTGATGAATTTCATCATCTAGAACTTTCCTCACTGAACGATAAAAGTCAGACGCAAAAATGCGCCGTGGGAACTGCAAGATTTAATCTCTGACTGCTTCAAAGTTCTCAGGTTATCCATGAGAGGGATTCCAGTTTTTGGTCCAAGGGCAGACGCATATTTGTGCCTTAAGAATTGCAAGATTGAATCTCTCACTGCCTCAATGTTCTCAGGTGATCCAAGAGAGGGATTCCAGTTCTTGGCCTAGTCATGATTTGTATATTTTCAACACCCCTGTCATTGCATTCCCTGAAAATAGCTATGACTCAGATCGATTATAGCCTTGCTTTTAAAAACCTCCAAATCAACTCAAATGTAGGCATAAGGCTATATGACATACATACAGATAAAACATATAAAGACCCCCAGTCTTTGTTTAACTTCAAAAACTATTGTCACAACAAACTCATTCTGAATAATACATCAGCCAACCGGTGAACCGCACCGCCAAAATGTGCGGTTTATTAAGGATTAACCAGTAGCACGCCCGCAAATTGTGGCCCGATATTATTGACAAAATTCCCCTTTGTTTGACAGTCAAACATTTCCCACGATATCATTGTTCGCCACAGCCCAATGGGCGGTTGGTAGCGTTTGCATGTGGACGCCTGCTAAACGTCTAAATATTTTGATTTTTGTTTTGGAGGCATAGTGCAAGTCCAGATAGTGTCGCTTGAATTGATTTAATTAAACTTACTGACAGCCCAGCGTCCGCAAATTGCATTGTTCCTTAAATGCCATTAACGCTTAAATAGAACAATTTGCATACGCCCTATTCCATCTAATGGATGAGTGAGCAAGAGTTTGCACCACTTCCTGCAGAGTACACATGGCAAAGGGGGGCTTTGGTTTTCATTCAATATTTGCAAACATAAATATCGAACGTTTTTAATTGACTTTGCTGGGAAATCTAATTAAAATTTTGGTATATGGATCTGAAGCCCGAGATGGATGGTAGATGGTGTGCTGAAAAAGGGAGCAATCGTTAAAAATGATATGTAGTAAATAATTTGATTTTAAATGTGGTTTTCCGGGTGTCCAGGATGGTGGGATTTGTGGTTTTGTTTTGGTAAACAATGTGGTTTCTGACTTTTGAAAATATGAGCTGATGCGATTGGCGATGATGATTATAAATGAATTTAGGTTAGGTTAAGGTGAGTATACGTGTACACTTTGACCAGGTAGGTCCGTTGTGATACCACATTGATTTGATATATGTGAAGCATCCAGAGCTTTCATATTTCCCATATAAGTTACCTACGTTTATATTAACTATATTCCCCATATTGTCAAAGAAGAAGGTCACCGAGGTAGAGTCTTCTCTTATTAGAGAGCGTCGGACTTGACCAGCAAACGTGGTTTATGCTGTCCTATTACTACTCCTCAGCTTCTACAGTAGTCATCGCGGATGAGGCCTAGCTTTTTTCTAGTATTGCATCGGTGCGAAAAAAAAACTGGGCCTCATATGTGATCTTTACAGCTCAAACAAGCTGAGAAAGCACCTTTGGTTAAAATTTGGTCAGCATTGCCTAAATAATTTACATTTTGCATTACAGAGGACTAATCTGACAAACATATAAGAGTAAAAAACTCTCATGAGAAGCCATAATCGGCGTTAAAACTGGAGGTCCTTCTCTTTGACTAGACCCATGAACTTAGGTTACATTAGGTTATAGTGGCTGCACGCAATGCGCGTTGTGCACATGTGCGGACCAGGAAGGTCCTTTGTGGTACCATGTGGATCTATCGACTGAATTTAGAGTATATTTAGATGTGAGCTTTTTTCCACCTTATACCGATCGACTTTGTTTCATGTGACTGTCACTTGTCACAAATCAGACTTATTAATCGCTTTGTCAATTTTAATAAAATTAAATTAATAATAAAACAATAAGAAACCTAGAAGAAATAGAAAGCTGCTTATATTTAATCTGTCCAGAATATTCAAATGTCCTTCAATTCACCGGCAGTATGTGAAATCATAAACACACCTATCACGGTCTCTAAACATCCACAATTCACACATCTAAATGATTGCCCAATAAAGTCTAAAGTTATTTCAATCGCATATGGCCACTGAAAATTCAATAACTACCGACACTCTGACGTAAACTCCATTAATTCGAAAATAGATCGAAGGATAGCTCTTTGGAACGGCAGCTGTCATCGACATCTTTCACTCGAAAACCACTTGCGTTGGCTTTCAGAATGACTGAGTGGTAATCAAGTCGTATGTGTGTGTGTCCGCACCCATATTGTCGCAAATTTATATCTATGTATGCTCTCCATTCATCAAATATTGAAGAAATTCCTTCCCTTAAAGTGTCGACAACCTCACATTTCTTTGCCGTCCAACTAAGGCCCCCGCGAACTAATCGAGAGCAAAGAACAAAGTATTTCACTTACCGCTCATGTCATGATGTTGTTGTTGTTGCTGCTGATGTTGTTGCTGCTGTTGTTGTTGAACGCTGGGTGGTGCACAGAATGCACTTGAACCTCCTCCTGCTGTCATGGATAAAGTTGGGTGCGGCGCCTGATAGCCACCATAGCGACCGGGTGATTCGCATCGACCCTGTGACATTGAAGTCGGTGGTGGAGGCTGTTGCTGTCCGTGATAGTGATGGGCGCTGGGTGCCTGTGATGGCGGAGGCACCGGCGCTGCCTGATGTCCGCCGTAGTGATGCATTTGTGATGCATGATCTGTAGAATGTGGATGCATTGACATGGCTGACGGCGACATGTGATGGTGATACGAATAATGTGAATGCTCTGACGGGTCATGATGGCTCAAGTCATTGGGTTGGTAAATGTTTGGATGATTAATTGATTCAACTGAGTGTGGTCCACCAGCGGTAGGTGTTGGTGATGCTGAACGAGCTGAAAATATAATATTAAGATGTGTATAGGTTAAACAGATAAATAAACTCCTTATGTGGCATCAAGGAAGATAGGATTTGTAAGATTTTTTGTTGTGTGGATCTTCAATGATTTAATTTGGGATTACCCCTCATAGCTTATACGTTTTTATTTCAAAAGAATATACAGCTTAAGGGAAAAGTTGCTTAGCTGATTTGACAAAGCTAAAAGGCAATCGACTAGGTGGTGATTTCTTCATTTGGTGGTACTATAATAAATAATAGCAGCACAGCATCATGATAAGTGTGGAATAAAACAGTAAAAAAGACTCAGAGCATGGATTATTGATTTCAAAGAAGGCAGGACTTTTTAGAATTCTAATTTGTCCAGAGAACCTTAACAAATCAACTAAAAGGAGCAATCCAAGAAAGAAAAGCATGACAATTTTAAAGCAGAATTATAGCTATTCAATATGGAATACATGTTGATAATGTTAAGTTGAAATAAGCCAGTCTTTATAAAGCTTGTCACTTTAAGAGTATCAAACCACCAACAACATTTCTGCTGGAAGGCCAAACACAAAAACTAATTGGTTTCTACACAAAGCCAATTTAAAAATTTCAAGTGCACTCTGTACCAGTGGAGAATACATCAGAGACTCACCCAAAAATAGTTGCTTAAGGACCAGCAGCATCAGGATATCTCAAGCTATCCAAAGGATATTATACACAGTCCACCAAAGATTCAATAACTCATATTTTTGGAAACCCATTCCAAGATTGCCATGAGTAGCCATAGTTGATAAGGTTAGTGCAGCAAGAATTAACTGGGCAATTGATTCTGTCTCCCCATAAAATTCCCCAGGGATTGATCGAATTATCCTAACCATGAATCAAAAATCGAATCTGATTTTTACACAAACTGTTTGTTCGTACCATAAAATGCTGCTACATTTCCCTGTGCTGACAGAAAGTAAAGGTAATCTTTATCCGTTCAGCACACAAGCCTAGTTATACTATTTCAAGACTTGAGTCCCAACATCATGGAAAGGAACAAAAAAGAAATAACTGGTATTTACCGCCAAACAGTCCCTTAGCTCCCAATGTCGAGACAAAAAGGAAAACTGAACTTCACTTTCAGAAACATCAACTTTGAATAAAGCAAAGCCTTACCTCAGCATAGAATTTCCAACATGTTGACATTCTGTCAATAGGTTGATTTGGACCTCCGGGAAGCTGATAAATAATGGTTCTTTGCAAATTGATTGATGGTATTCGAGTTAGACTTGGATTTTTCCCTGTGCTGCTTGACGTTAAGCATACAGAAAAAAATTGAAATCGGATGGTAACATTTCCTGTCCCTAACTTATCTTCGGAATCCACAAAAAAAACTTAATAGAGGTCTAAGTATGGTAGTCCTTAGACCACTGGAAGGACATTCATAGATGCATGGATAATCAAAGGTCTAAGAACTTAAAAATCACAAGACTTCGACAACTTACCTTCAGCACCTGCAGCGGCACCTGGCGGTCGCATGCTCGACAACGCACCCAACGGTGTATAGGACTTTGGCGGCTCAACAGAGCCCGGCCTGAGAACACGTTCCTCAGTAACACTCGATTGCACACGATATTGCATTTTGCAGTAGGCTTCTTGACTAGATCCGGTGCTGGGATTCACGTACACCCCTGTTATGGTTACATCTGTATCCTGTACAATAACCAAGCTCGACGATGTTGGACGCGTTGTCTCCTTTGAGTCTTTGATCGACTCTTTACAGTCGTCGTTTTCCTTTGTGTCGACACACTCGGAGATGTCAACTTTGATTTCTTTCGCGTCCTTTATATCTTTCGTGTCTGCAGTCGTCATCGCGGTGGCCGGCGGAGGCGCCGGCTGCACTGCAGCTTGTTGTTTCTTTGATTTTTTACTCACATGCTTCTCTTCTTCGGGAAAACTCTCAAAACTGCTACAATCTGAGGCGAAATTCCTATCAAGATGCCGCTCCACTTCATAGGTGGCAGCGACTATTGCACTTGCATTAAGACTAGCCATGCGCTTGCGCGCCAAAATTCCCTTGTAATCGCCGATTAACTCTTCTTTCAGTTCGCGTTTGCGTTTTTTCTTTGGCTCCGGAGCCGGTTTCTCTGCGGGCGGGTTCATTGATTTTTTCTTTTCCTCGTGATCACTGGACTCTGAGCTGCCGTCATCGGAGGCGGCATTTTTCACTTTAACCGGCTTCTTAGGTTTTACTGGCTTCTTCGGTTTAATAGGCTTCTCTTCGGATTTTTCCTTCTCCTTTTTCTCTTTCTTCGCCTGCATAGCCTTGAGTTTTTGCAACTTTTTCTTCTTTAGTCGCAACTTCTCGATCTGGATTACTTCGTTGTCGGTGTCACTTTCGAATTCCCAATGTTTCCCCATTCCTCGACCTGGAACGTTGCGTAATTCACGTTTTGTCTCCACTTCAACTTCCTCCTCCTTCTCCACAACCTCGGCACTTTCTTCGGGTGGTTCTACTTTTAGCTCGTCGATTTTTTTGGTTTCCTTAACGGGTGGAGGTTCCTTTTTGATCCCCAACTTGACGTCTTTGTCGTCATCTGAGCTACTTCCGGAATTTAGAGTGCGAATTTTCGGCATCACTTGGACCGTTTTGGATAGACCCAATTCGTATGCCGTGCGAGATTCATTTTCGTAGAGACATTGGACCTTTGCCAGGGCGTTCAGTGACGCCATTCGGTGCCGCTTTTGCCCGAATGTGCTGAGTTTTTGTTCATCTTCGGAGTCGTTTGTTGAGCTAGACTCTGACTCAGTACTGGACGGAGGTGGGGCCTTTACCTTTGCTGGTTTTCGAGTTGCGGCTTTTACGGGCTTCTTTTCAGCCTTAGGAGGTGGTTTCTCCTTTTTCTCTACCTTTGACTCGGGTTTCGAGTCAGGTTTCGCGTCCAGTTTTGTCTCAGGTTTGGTTGCAATTGACTCGCGATCTGTTTGATCTTCTTTGAGCTTCTTTTTTGCCACCTGCAGAGGCTTGTCATCGTCATCGGAGAACTCTCGCAACTTTTTGAGTGTAGGGAGTTCCATTTTTATGTTTTCTTCACTTTCGGAGCCAGACTTGAAGTCATATATATCGTTTTTCTTCTCCTCGCCTGAAGTCTTATTAGGTGCCTTTTTAACGAAAGGCTTGCTTTCGGACTTTTTTATTGGCTTCGCGGCTGGCTTACTCTTCACAGGGGCCATCTTGTATTTATTTTGTAACCGCTGGCGTATAGTTAGGGCTTTTGCAGTTTTATTAGGGGTTTCTGGTAGATTTTCAACGGCCTTGTCTTCTTCAGGGGGCTTTTGAGTTTCAGTGACAGGTATACTTGTTAAGTCTGGTTCTTCAGGTACATCTGATGGAATTTCAGAGCTTGGGGTTGAAAATACCTTGCTCTCATCTTCATTGCACTTTCCCTTTGTTGCTTTGGTGGCTTGTTTAGTCTTTTTAGGAGTTGTCAAGGCTTTAGGCAGTTGCTTATCTTTTTCTTTAGTCTTTTCATGGTCAGCCGCTGACTCTATTTCAACGGCTTGCTGAGCAGCCTTAGCAGGCTTTGTCAGCATCTTTTTGTCATGATCTAGTTCTTCTTTTGTCTTCGCAGAGATCTCTTCATCTTTACCAACTAAATCTACTTGAGGCGATGGAGGTGCCACTTCGTCTCTGTTCTCCTCTTTAGGTTCTTCAGACTTTTTCTTATTTCGACTTGCCTCCAGCTTTGCCTTTTTCGCTGCGATTTTCTTCTTAGTTTCTATGAGCGGTTCCTCGACTTTTATATCTGTCACTGCCTCCGAAGTTAGGGTCTCAGGAAGAGCTTGGTTTTTGCCATCTTCAATTTGAGGTTGGTCTTTCTTGGAAGCACCATCCACTGTCTTGGTTTCAACTGATTTTGTATCTACAGGCTCTGCAGGGACACTTGTCGAATTTGCAGATGATGAGTTTGTAGAAGTAGAACTTTTCTTTTCCACTGGCTCCTTCTTCGGCAAAGGCTTGGCAATAGCGTTATGGTTGCTAACTTTTACTGCAGCCGCTCTCGACTTAGTCTTGACATTTTCCGAAATAGAAGACTTGAGAACTTCGATTATTATCTTTTCTTCTGGAGGAAGAATATTTGCGAAACCACTGATTTGGATGTCAAGACTCTTCAGCATTTTGCTGATTGCCTTTGTTTTGCCATCTTTAGGCACCTGTTTCGCATCAGCTTCGAGCTCGGTATTTGTTTCGGGTAGCTTTTTTTCATCCGCAGCTTTGGCGGACGTGGAGGGTTCACTGTCCCCTTTTTTAGATTTTGAATTTGATCTAGGCTTGGTATCTTTTAAGTCGTCAGTCGCGCATTTTTCCTTGGAGATTCGTTTCTTAATGGGAAGAGTTTTTTTCGAGGCAGTTTTAGTAGCCACTTTTGGTGGCTTCCTGGTTGTCGCAGGGGCACTAGTCCCGGTTTTATTGGCTGCAAGTCGTGTTTTCACCTGGCCGGGCCGTTGTTGTCGGTCGACGGCTGTATTACGTTTTTTAGCACCCATGACTCTGAAACCAAGAAAAATAAAAGAAAAGGAGGTTAGGCAAATGTACATACTGTAAGTTAACAATAATTTATAAGATCTATTTAGAACCATGTCAGAATTCGTACGGTATGATGTGACATGATACACAAAAGAATTAATCTAGCAAAGAGCCGTACGGCTTACAAGCATGGTATTATCTACCCCCTTACCTTCAAGCATGATATGCAGTTGGCATAAAAACACTAGACACTATATAGGTCCCATCGTATATAAACAACTTTTCAGGCCTCAGGCAAGTTTCCAATTTAAAGCAGCACAGTGTACCTACGTTCTAGAACACTCAAGCATCGTATAGCTTTGGAGGGACAAAAAGGCTTCATGCCAAATCTCACCAAGACTTCTAATGGTAGAAAACCGTATAAGGAAAGATGCATCTGAAAGGCTGTGGCTATGCAACCTCGAGTTCTTGGTGTTTGAGAGTATGAGTGGTCGTTTTCTTAAAATGAGTACAAGTAAAGACCTGTACCTCATCCAAAAAGTACTTCTATTATTTTTTATGTTTCAATGAGTCTTCATTTTAGACATTTTTAGTGGAGCCCAGGTTGGTTCGATTACCATCGTGCAGAAAGTCCCCACGATGTTAGGAATGGTTATGGGAAAAGAACTAGATCATGGGTACAACGAAAGGGCAAAATATAATCGGGCTTAGGCGAGCCTGTATAACCAAAACTTGTCAGACAACCCTGTGACAAAGAAGGCAAAATATTAAGCAGGGGTTCTTACTGTCTTAAGTATGATTAGGTCTACAATTCCTTTTAGACTGAACAAAATTATCTACATGCTTAACAACAAGATTCGAGCAACTCTAGGCACTTAGTTTTTGTTTTAAAAACAAAAGAGCCCTTGGGCCCGACGGGATACCGTCAGAAATGCTAAAAATGTTCGGCCACTCATGTCCCCAACTATTGATGAATATGCACAACAGATGCCTTGAAGAAGAAGTCTTTCTCAGAAGTTGGAAGACACAACGTCCAGTGCTGATCAGTAAAGGGAAAGGAGACCCAGAATCTGCATCAGCGTACAGACCTTTGTGCAAGCTGTATGTTGAAGGGATTCTTGGTACATGCGTTCTTGTGTCGTTCTTCGCGTGGAGATGCGCAAATGCAGATGATATCGCCGGTGATAATGGCGAAAGTAACCGAATTGCCCATATTCATTTTGTTCCTTTTTAGGAACCGATTAGATAAGTACAATTTTCCAGCAACTGGGAAAAACCTGGCAAGGACCGGGTGCAATATGTCTACAAGGACCGGGTGCAATATGTCTACAAGGCCGGCGAAAATCCTCATCCAAACCCTCCCAGTGGGTGCCGGCCGGTAATGATTGCTACAGTGTTCTTGTACGTTGTCAAGACGGCAATCAGCTAAGGTCAGAGGGCATTGCGGTGATGTTACTCTACTTCTCAATAGTAAAATATCCCGTTTTTATGCCTTTTGACCATAGGACTAGAGGTACCTGATTTCAGTGGTGGTGTAAGCGCACTTAATGCAAACCGTGCCCAAGAATGCAAGGCTGGGGGTTAAACCAGCCGCTAACGAGCTTCTTCAGATGCACAGGCATGGTCTGTCGTATCTTTTGCCTTACTCCGGTATATCGGCTCTGCCGGAGTGGACCTCCTTTCCGTCCTACTCGTGGGTCCAAAATTTTCAAATGAACCAAACAAAAATAAAAAAACAAATTAATAAAAAAATACAAAAAAAAATAAATAAACTTGAGGATAAGCAGGTCGGTACCTCTTCGGAAGAGGAGTTACTAGCCTCCTCTCAAGAGACGGTTACAGGCGTTGTGAAGGATACAAGTAGTATTCCCACGACGTCTGTGGTATCTCTAGAGACCTCTTCAGGCGACGCGCATTGTATAGTTAGTACACTCGCGGAGTCTCAGCCAATTAACACCCAACAAAACGCAGGCGATGGGCAGTGTATAGTTAGTACACTCGCTTCATCTAATGTCTTGCTTAAAACAACCGACTTAGACGTTGGAACATGTGCAGTCAGTACACCGACAGCGTCTAAGCCATTAAATACCAAAGCGATTCCGGCTAAGGTCGCTTGTGATGGCCAACAAACGAGTGTATCGAACATCACCAAAAGTCAGTACAGTAGAGCCTGCTTCATTCTCAGTAAGATAGCTAAGAATGAAGCGGCTGGTATTGCACATACCAAAGACAGCGACAAACACATATACCTTAAGATTGTTGAAGACTACAACAAACTCAAGGAAAAGCGGCTAGAGTCTGAAACCGCGAAGCGCAGTAGGTCTCATGATGAGCCAACTAACGCCTCAAAGCGGGGGAAGTTTTCAGCCTCCGGTAACTCATCTAGGCATGCGGAGGCCAAAGTCAAACCTAAACCGAAGCGCTCCAATACCCGGGTCGTAAGAGACGACCTGCAAGTTGCAATTATCGACGAGCAGCCGACTAATTGCAGCAAGGTGGCGGACGCTTGGGGTGAGATTGAGGCCAAGCTATCTGAGATGGTTATGGACTTTCTGCTGGACAATCCGGGTGGCCCTCTGCCTTGCTTCGATTCCGAAGAAGTGGTTAGGGGTATTAGGGTGGTTAAATGTGCGGACAAATTTTCGAGGGATTTCCTCGAAAATTGTGTTGCCAAGATTCGGAACAACTGGACGGGTTTTAGTTTGAAGCTCGTTCCAGCCGATGACATTCCTTGGCGACCGCGAGCCCGCATTTGGCTACCCAATATGCACTTGGACAGGGTCAAACTGATCCAGGTCCTACAGCTGCACAACCCCGGAATTCCCATGACTGACTGGTCCGTCCTTAAGGTAGAGACACCAACCCCTCACACTAAGCCCTTCCTCCTACTCATCAACGAGGAGTCTCTAGAAGCCCTAGAGAAGGCCGATAACAGATTGAGGTTTGGCATCAGACATGCCAAACTCAAAATATTCAGGTCAGCGCGTCCAGGTGAAGACCCGGACGAAGTCGATGACGCCAACAATTTGTTGGAAGTCCTGCGACTAGATGCCACATCCACACGAGATGCTCAGAGTTCTGCAGATTAACCTGCAGCACTCTAGGTGCGCTAGTGAAAACCTCCTAGTCTTTCTGAAAGAGGAAGACATCGACATCAGCCTAATTCAAGAACCCTGGGTGGGAGGTTCCACTATCAAAGGGCTCAATGACAAAAACTACAACCTTTTCTACAACATCGACAAACATAACGGTAAGCCAAGATCCTGTATTTTAGTTAAAAAACATATCAAAGCTTTCTTTTGTCCCAACCTCAGCTGCAACGACCTTGCTGTTATACGGATTGAAGCTGGTAAGCAGGAGTGTCTGTATGCTGCTTCGGCCTATATGGCACATAACCAGAATGCTCCGCCGAAGGAGGTAGAGTTTCTCTCAGCCACCTTATCAAAAAGGAATACCCACTTGATTCTGGGCTGCGATGCCAATGCCAGGCATACCCTGTGGGGTAGCTCAGAGATCAATGAACGAGGTGAGTCTCTTTTTGATTTTATAATTCATAACAACCTGTCAATCTGCAACAAGGGTTGCACCCCAACCTTCACTTTCCCGAGCACGGTGAGTTTTAGGGGCTGGGAAGATGTCATTGACATCACACTAGCTACAAACAACGACAACCTTAAGGTGAATAACTGGAGAGTATCCAACCTGAAATCCTTCTCTGATCACAGCTGGATACTCTTTGATGTCAATATTCGGATTGATGCACCAATCCCCTTTAGAAATCCCAAAAGAATCAACTGGCCAAAGTTTGACCAAATAGTTAATTCTAGACTTCAAGCAATACCAAAATCTAAGTTCACTTCGACAGACGAACTGAATGCAGCTATCGTTACCTTTGAGAAGGCAATGAGTACTGCTTTCAAGGTCTCGTGTCCAGCCAGTTACGGTAGGAAAAAACTACCTCCCTGGTGGAGTGAGGACCTTAGTAAACTTAGGAATATGACCAGGGTCATTTTTAACATATGCCATAAATACAACTTTTGGCAGCCCTATAAAGATTGCCTTAGAATATACAAAGCGGCTATTCGTAGCGCCAAGAAAGAATCCTGGCAGGAATACTGCGAATCCATCAACACCCTTAAAGACTCTTCCAGACTGAGCAAAATCTTAGCGAAGGACCATTCTAACCCGTCCTTAATAAGAAAGTCGGATGGTAGCTGGGCAGAGACCTCATCCGAATCTCTGTCTATCCTAATTAACACACACTTCCCGGGTTGTAAAGAGGTGCCGCCAGCATCTGCTGACTCTCGGCCCGCTGACCATACAACTTGGGAAAATATCAAATCCATTATAACCAAAGAAAAGACATCCTGGGCAATAAATAGCTTCTCACCCTATAAATCACCTGGCCTTGATGGCATCTTGCCGATCATGCTACAAAACTCACTGGATACTGTATTACCGTGGTTGTTGCCAATTTATAGAAGTTGCATTTTACTAAACTTTATTCCACACTCATGGAGACGTGTCAGGGTAGTTTTTATACCAAAGGCGGGCAGACGTGGACATGAATCTGCAAAAGATTTTAGGCCCATCAGCCTTGCTTCCTTTATACTAAAGACCCTGGAGCGGATCCTTGACATCCATGTGCGAAGCATTCTTAATGAATCACCGCTATCCACATCACAACACGCTTATCTCAAAGGCAGATCGACTGATACCGCTCTGCATGAGGTGATTGGGACCATCGAAAAGTCCCTCTACTACAAAGAGTATACCCTAGCCACTTTCCTTGATATAGAAGGGGCTTTCAATAATGTACAAACTGACAGCATACTAGAAGCCCTAACCGTAACTGGTGTAGAGGAGCATTTTAGCCAATGGATTATATCCATGCTAAGGTCTAGAATCATTCAATCAACACTAGGCAACAGCAGCTTAACGCGATATGCTGACAGAGGTACACCACAGGGCGGTGTGATATCTCCTCTGCTGTGGCTTATTGTTATGAACAAACTGTTAGTCCGACTTGATCGGGATAGGATTAAGGCAGTGGCATACGCGGACGACGTGGTGATCCTAGTGTCAGGAAAGTTTCTCCCAGTGATTAGCGAAATCATGGAGCACGCTCTGGGTTCTGTGAGCACGTGGGCTACAAGCTGTGGCCTGGGTGTTAATCCGAGCAAGACGGAAATGATGCTTTTCACCACGAAGACCAAAATACCAGCCTTTAACCTCCCCCGACTTAATGGACAAACGCTCTCACTCTCATCCAATGCCAAATATCTAGGGACTATCCTAGATACTAAGCTTAATTGGAAAACCAACATAGAACAAAGGGTCAAGAAAGCATGTATAGCTTTCTATGCCTGTAGAAAAACATTCGGCAAAAGATGGGGCCTACAACCAAAGATGACACTTTGGATGTACACTGCGGTTGTTCGGCCGATACTCACCTATGGGGCACTAGTCTGGTGGCCTTCTGTGGGTAAAGGGTATATCATTGACAAACTTAAGAGGGTACAAAGAACTGCTTGTATCGGCACAACTGGGGCCATGAGATCTTGTCCTACTGATGCCTTAACGGTTCTTCTCCACCTTCTCCCTCTAGATATCCATATCAAAGATATTGCAATGTGTAGTGCAGTCCGGCTCAAAGAATCTGGCTGCTGGTTCAATAAGCCCTATGGGCACAGCAATATCCTAGATTCATTGCCAGCAGGTCTAGCTGACCATCATACCGACTACATGATACCCAAACTGAACTTCCACAATCACTTCACCGCTGGCTTTCCAACTAGAGAGGATTGGAAAAACGCATTGGTTGAAAAAGATTTTGACACACTTATTTACACCGACGGCTCCAAAATGGACTGCGGAGTGGGCGCCGGTGTCTACTCGGACACACTAAAAATAAAAAAATCGTTTCGCCTCCCTGATTCCTCCAGCGTATTCCAAGCGGAATTGTTGGCTATTAGGGAGGCATGTCACGCGATTAAACACGATAGTACTCCCAAGCAAAATATCGCTATTTTTGTCGACAGTCAAGCCGCTATTAAGGCGATTATTTCGGTATCGACGTCATCAAAACTAGTACTTCAATGCCAAAACGAACTGGCCTCCATTGGGAGTCGATACAGTATCACTCTCATATGGGTTCCAGGCCATAGTGACATAGATGGAAATGAACAGGCTGATGCCCTTGCCAGGTTGGGCTCGTCCCTTCCCAGCTCACGTGCAATCGGCATTCTCACTCCTTTAAAAACTATCATGAATAATATCAACACACACTCTCTTAAAACAGCTGAACATAGGTGGCGTAACCTCAGTGGGTGCGCCATTTCAAGAGATATGTGGCCTCGCTACAACAAGACTAAAACACGGGACCTCTTAAGCAGATCCCGTAAGGAAGTCTCCAGGGTGATAGCAATTACCACTGGACACTGGCCCATCGGTGACCATGCTGTTAGAATGGGTATACCCAACAACACCAACTGTCGCAGTTGCAAGGAGGTGGGGGAGAAGGAAACTCTAACTCACTTTCTGTGCAAATGCCCGGCTCTGTCAAGAGCAAGACAACGAACCCTAGGCAAACCTTTCTTTGACAATATCCGCGACCTCTCTGATAAACACATCAAAGAACTGATCGCCTTCCTTAATGCCACTGGTTGGATTTAGTACACGCCAACTAACAACAAGACATAACATTTAACCGCACGAGTTTTTGGCATCAAAACGGCGCACCTCAGCGCTAATTGTGTTTCGTCTTGTACGAACAGCCAATCAAACTAACTAACTAACTATGTCTACATATGCATATGTCTACGATTTTTTCTATCTATGACCAACCAATACATACGTTACACCACTTTCTAAAACGGTTTGTATTGTACCTGCAGGACTTTACCGATTTAAAGATTAAGCTAAGAGACCACTACTGGACAGAAGGTTTCCGCTCAGTTTCCATTAAAAAAAAAATGCAATAGCATCGCTGAACTTCCTTTTGAAATAGGTTGCTCCCCATAGTTGTTCGTTCCGGCTCACATAGTTGTCAAAACTTGTGCCAAAGCCTCAGTTAACGTGGTTGGATGTCGCGTCCTTTGTACCCGCCCCTCTATTATTCTCATTTCGTTTGAAAATTCTTTCACTTGTCATATTTGATATTCACTTTGTTGGTCTTTAGAAACCACAGAACCTTTGTAAAAGTTGGTTGGATAGTTTAACGAGGACATATCATTCACAAACGAGTATTCTATGCTTCGTTAAATATCATTGAGTTTATGTGACGTGACATTTTCTTTTCTTTTTGCTAAAAACTCGACCGCATTTGAATAATAAAGCGAATTTGCGTCCTATATGACTCTACACACTCCACCCCCTAGTGCTTGAATTACCCGCTGAAAAAGTAACCGACATCGAAAACAATGGATGTTTGTAAACACGTAGATTATGGAAACTCAGGAAAGCGGGAGGCGTATGTGTAACATTACATCACAGCCAGTTGGGCAACACTCCACCAAAAAAGAATACTAAAACGAACACCTTAAAACAAGGAAACCATACTGAGTCCTGACACAGTTTTATAGCCTGCGTTTGGTGGTGCGCGCTCGGTAATGCTTCAACCAGCTAGCAATATGTGGCGCATCCATATAACGTATGTGCGACATGCCGGATGTTGAGTGCATATAAAATTCGCGGCATTCGGAGCTTCACTACACGACGGCAGGGGATGTTTGTCAGATAAAGGGGGCGAACCTAACCACGAGTAATGTTGTAACTTAATATCGGTTATGCGGGTAATGTGTGAGCTTGTATATCTATGTGGGTGAGTATTTTATTGCAATGTTTTCGCAATATTTGGCGGTAAAGTTTAATGCTCATAAATAACATGTTGCACACAGGAGGACCTTGTGCTTGTGTGGAAGGACTTAAAAATGTCATGTGTTGAAAAAAATACACCTATATGTGCACACACACACACACAGGTATGCATTGATAATTTCGCTGTCGGGAATAACATCAGCCGTTTGTAACAATAAATTGCCAAGTATGTTGATTCATTTCTCGCTGCGAAATGTTTATACCCTATCCCATAGGGGTATATTAGTTTTGATACATAGTTTGTAACATAGAGAAATAATTAAGCTACATATACCTCAAAGTATATGGATCGACTCAGAATCGAAAACTGAGTCGATTTAGCCATGTCTGTCCGTCCGTCCGTCCGTAAGGAAGGAATTTTAAAAAAGTGTCTGAGAAACGTAGTTAGAAAATCGTAATATCTATATTTCGTTCATATTTTTGCCACGCCCACTTTTTGGGTTTTTTTCGAAAAAAAATTTAATGCAGAATAATTAGTAATATTAATATAAACATTTCGTCCATAGATCATTTTAGCCCACGCCCACTTTCTGGGGGCGTTTTCTTACAAAAACCAATTGTATACCCTACCCCATAGCATATGCAGGAGGAAAACGATGTGTTTTGTCAAACAACAACAGATTCTGATAAACTGTTTGAACAATATGTTGTGACAATGTCATTTTCTATATTATAGGCTAATAAAGCCCACTTTTTAGAGATATTAATTTTAAGGATGGGATGGGATAGGGTATTCAACGATCCGCACAGCGGATTGTAGTCTTCTCATATGTTTTTCTTTTAACTTCGCTATCATTAGAACGACATCAAGAACCGTTATTTAATAATCTTGCTTGGATTAAAAAAGTATAAGGATTTCTAAAATCTGCAGTTTCCTGAATTGAGTCTTAAGTAATTTAATGATACCTTGAGCCATAGGTTGTAGTACAGATGTGGTATTCAGGGCAGAAATGTCAGGTTTAAAAGCTTTTACGATTTGGATGTGTGGATGTGCAGCACAATTCTCCACCAAAAGTAAAATTTCCCTTTTTTTATGACAATCTCTCTGTCCCATTCTTGCAATAGTCTTTCGAAAATCATAGACGTCATCCATGCTCTTTTATTATTTTCATATAAACAGTTAGGGTTGTAACATTCTTTAAAAACCGTCATTAGCAGATAATAAGACTGTCAAACGTTCTTAAGACATTTTTGCACAAACTCATTTTTTTGCTCTGAATTTAAGCCTTTTCAGGGGTCATTTTATAAAAAAAAAAGTTTTTAAGTTCAAGACTTACTGAACTCTTTTCTTTACATGGCCGATATGGAAATCGAACAGAACATGCCATGAAATTACCATTAGCACTAGATGTGATATAACGGGTGTTTTTTTTTAGAGGTTGGTTTTTCGAATAGAGATAAATCGGGCAACTCTAATGTCATTTATTTTCAGTTTGGTTTGCCATTTCATCATGAACAGGTTGACAAATGAACAACGCTTGCAAATCGTGCAAATTTATTTCGAAAATTACATACGACATAATTAATTCGGTTAACCATGCATCGTTTTCGCACTACGTTTACTCACATGAGACCCTTGAAACCCCATAACATTTACAAAACCTGACTGCTTGGTGTGCTCTATGGGCTGGTGGAGTCATTGGGCCATGATGCTGGAGAGTCAGTTACCGTTAACGGAGACCGTTAAAGAGCCATGATAACCAACTATTTTGTTCCCGAATTGGATGGCATGAATGTGGATGAAATGTGGTTCCAACAAGACGGCGCTACATGCCATACAGCGCACGTCACAATCGATTTATTGAAGGAAACATTCGATGAGCACATAATTTTGCGGAATGGACCTATCTATTGGCCACCAAGATCGTGTGATTTGAAACCATTGGATTATTTTCTTTGGGAATATGTGAAGTCGCTCGTCTACGCCAACAAACCAGAAACGTTAGGGAACTTGGAAGCCAACATTCGTGGCGTTATTGCCGACATTAGGCCACAAATGCACGAAAAAGTGGTTGAAAATTGGACCTCTAGACTTGGCTTTATTCGAAACAGCAACATTAATGGCATAAAATTATCCTTCCAATAAAGCCAAATTAATGGACATTAAAACGATTTTCTTGTGTTTTATTTCAATTCGAAGTTCTATACCTCTAAAAAAAACAACCTTTATAAAAACGTGCACACTGCAGTCGCTACAGGACTCGTACATGATAAAATGTTCATACAGGATGAAAATAATAAACTGTAGCCATGTAAGAACACATTTTTTTAACATCGCTGTAAACAGTTTTTAGGCTTAAATCTGTTAAATTTTTATCGCTATAACCGATTTCATCGTTATATCCGGTTAATCGCTATATCAGGTATTGTTATAGCCGATTTTTACCGTATTATTTTATATACATAAAACTAAATCACTAACTTGTAACCCATAATAAAAATATAAACGTCAAATGAAAAAAGGGAATGGTTTGATTCATCAATAAAAGGAGGTTCACGAATTTAGAAGCAATCAAATATTAATAAAACACTGGATTTTTATGAGTTCATTTTAAGAAAACGATATTGAAAATGATATCCGACTGGGTGTATCGCTTAGAACCCCATTGGAACTCGAAGTCGCGGTTGACTCCTTTATCGATACCATCCAAAAAGCAGCATGGAATAATACTCCTCAACAGAACAAAATTGTGAGCTATAGTAAAATTAAGTACCCCCGAGAAATACAAGATTTAGTAAGACAAAAAAGAAAAGCTCGTAAAAGATGGCACCAAACTCGTGCCCCGCAAGGTAAAACAAATCTCAATCGGTTGAGTAAATTGCTATCAAATTCGATTAAAATTTTTAAAAACCATGCAGTAGAAACTTATCTGCAAAGCCTAACCGCTGGAAAGGAATCGAATTATTCGCTCTGGAAAGCAATTAGAGTCATAAAACGGCCAAAAATCGCTGTGCCGCCAATTAGGGTAACTCAAGACGTTTGGGCAAAAAGCGATAAGGAAAAAGCTGACGTTTTTGCCTCACATCTTAAGGAAACATTTAAGCCATTTGATGGTCCAGCGCAAATGAAAACATTAATATATTCGAGAGTACAACCGATAATAATATAGTCAGATATGCATGTCGAGCTTAAACGGGAAATACAGAAACTAATGCTTAAAAAACTCCGGGTTATGACCTGATTACAGGAGAACTTCTTAAAATTTTGCCTCGGAAAGCATTAACTAAGCAATCAGATTAGAATACATACCAAGACAGTGGAAAATCGCGGAAGTGATTATGGTTCTAAAACCAGGAAAATCACCTATTTTCCCTTCTTCCAATAATTTCAAAAGTTTTTGAACGGATATTACTCGGTCGCTTACACCCCATTATTGAACAGAAACGTCTTTTACCTGACCATCAATTTGGGTTTAGAAGTAAAGATACAACGGTGGACCAAGTACATCGAATCACAGATGTAATTGAGAAAGCTTTCGAAGAAAAGAAATTTGTTCAGCCGTATTTCTTGACGTGTCGCAAGCCTTTGACAAGGTGTGGCACAAAGGCCTTACGTATCAAGTTCTGCCAGAACAATTATATAAAATCCTCGTGTCGTATCTTGAGCATAGACTATTCGGTGTGAAACTTGGACACGAATATTCCGAGTTCAAATAAAAAATGGCAGGTATACCGCAAGGAAGCGTCCTTGGACCAATCCTGTACCTCCTATTCACTCGTGATATCCCACAAACAAACGATACAATAGTTGCAACGTTTGCTGACGATACTTCTATACTAGCAGTTGGCACAACAATAGAGAAAACAAATATCAAATTACAAAACGCTCTTAACGAGGTTAATGAATGCACTAAATCCTGGCGGATTGCACTTAATGACAGCAAATCGATCCATGTAGATTTTTCGTATAAACGGACAAACAATTTGCCTGTATTTATACCCTATCCCATAGCGATATATTAGTTTTGACATTAAGTTTGTAACATAGAGAAATAATTTCGATACATATACCCCAAAGTATATGGATCCATTCAGAATAGCTAGCTGAGTCGATTAAGCCATGTCTGTCTGTCTGTCCGTCCGTCCGTCCGTCCGTCCGTCTGTGTGTCACCGATTTTTGGGCCTTAAATTTTGAGCTTGTGTTGAAATTTGGTATATAGACTCTCAGGCCGACGAAGCAGAACAAGTGTAAAAATTTTTCAAATCCGCCCACTGCCACGCCCCCTTTTAGAAAAACGTAGTTTTAAGCCAACCCGTAAGGAATTTCAAAAAAGTGTCTGAGCTGCATATTTAGACAATCCTAATATCTATATTTCGTCCATACAAAGTTTTTTGCCACGCCCACATTTTTTAGCGTTTTCTTACAAAAACCATTTGTATACCCCATCCCAAGGCATTAGCAATAGAAATACGTTGTTTTTGTCGAACCACAAAAGATTTTGATAAACTGTCTGAGCAATATATTGTGACAATGTCATTTTCTGTATTTCATCGCCATAAGGCCTATATTTTGAGGATATTAATTTTAAGGATGGGATGGGATAAGGTATTCAACGATCCGCACAGCGGATTGTAGCCTCTCATATGTTTTTAAATACGGTTCGAGTACCGTTTGCAAATGAAGCGAAATATCTCGGTATGACACTCGATGCAAAATTAAAAGAAATTAAGAATAAATACAGAGAACTGTACTGGTTGCTCGGAAAATATTCGAAGCTTAACCTTGATAACAAGCTGCTATTATATAAGCAAGTGCTAAAACCGGTTTGGAAATATGGTATACAACTATGGGGTTGTACCAGTGAAACGAATCTAAACATTTTACAAACTTTTGAAAACAAAATGTTAAGATCATTCGTCAATGCGTCGTGGTACGTAAGGAACGAAGATCTACGCAGAGATCTGGGTATTTCCGCGATTAAAGATGAAACAAAAAAATTAAAACAAACACATAAAAAACGTTTATTAGGACACGTTAACACAACAGTCCTCCAAATTCTTGACGAAACAAATATATTGCGGCGTCTTCAAAGAACTAAACCCTTAGATTTGGCCCGATAATAACAAACCGCCCTATAAAATTGATTTAAAATTTCATAAAAAAAATCCGCGATTAATCCGTGTTAGTTTCGCTCCTCTATTGCTTTGACGAAACCTTACCTACTTACTTAAGTGGCGCTACAGTCCGGAATGAACCTGGGCCTCAACCAACATGCCTCTCCAATTAGCCCGGTCCTTAGCTAACTGCCTCCAGTTGCGCACTCCAAGTTGGTTGAGGTCGGTTTCCACTTGTGCGCGCCACTTAAGGCGAGGTCTTCCTCTACTGCGTCCGACGTCTGGCTGGGAATCGAAGACTCTGCGAGCCGGAGTATTGGTGTCCATTCGTTCTACATGTCCTAGCCATCTTTAACGTCCAATGCGGAGTTTTTTGACCAGGGGCATGTCGCTGTACAGCTCGTATAGTTCTTGGTTGAATCTTCGTCTCCATAGCCCGTCAACGCAAACGGGACCGAAGATTTTTCGAAGAATTCTCCTCTCGAATTTACCAAGGATTTCTTCACCCGCTTTTGATACGGTCCATGCTTCAGCGCCGTAGAGCAGGACTGGGATGATCAGGGTCTTATATAGGATCTCCTTAGTAGTTCGAGTGAGGGCTTTACTACTAAATTGCCTTCTTAGCCCGAAGAAACAGCGGTTGGCAAGAGTAATTCTTCGTTTAATTTCTGACGAGATGTTGTTGTCAGAGTTAATAGCGGAGACGAGGTAGACAAAGTCCCGTACTACCTCAATGTAACATCTGCCAATGGTGACGTTCTGTCCAATTCGTCGATGTTGTGGGTCCTTTCGTGTTGACAGCATATACTTAATCTTACCCTCATTTACTGCTAAACCCATTTTTGCAGCTTCCTTCTCTTTACTAGCAAACGTGGCTATGACATCACGTTGAGTCCTACCAATGATGTCAATATCGTCAGCGTATGCTAGTAGTTGCACCGACTTTTGGAAAATTGTGCCTCTGGTGTTGGCTTTGGAGTTTTGCACAATTCTCTCAAGAATCAGATTAAAGAAGTCACATGACAGCGCATCGCCTTGCCTAATGACATCACGTTGAGTCCTACCAATGATGTCAATATCGTCAGCGTATGCTAGTAGTTGCACCGACTTTTGGAAAATTGTGCCTCTGGTGTTGGCTTTGGAGTTTTGCACAATTCTCTCAAGAATCAGATTAAAGAAGTCACATGACAGCGCATCGCCTTGGCTAAATCCTTTTTTGGTATCGAATGTGTCGGTGAGGTCGTTTCCGACCCTGATGGAGCAGCGAGAATTCTCTATCGTCATCCTACACAAACGGACGAGTTTGGGCGGTATACCAAAACTAGACATGGCTCTGTACAGTTCGTCTCCATAAATGCTGTCATATGCGGCTTTGAAATCGATGAATAGGTGGTGGGTATCGATTTGGACTTCTTGAGTTTTTTCCAGGATCTGCCGAAGTGTGAAAATTTGATCGGTTGTGGACTTACCTGGCCTAAAACCACACTGATAAGGGCCAATCAGGTTGTTGGTAAACGGTTTCAGGCGTTCACATATTGCGGCAGATAGGATCTTGTAGGCGATGTTGAGGAGACTTATGCCTCTGTAGTTGGCGCACTTCAGAGGGTCTCCTTTTTTGTGGATCGGGCAAACGATGCTGAGGTTCCATTCTTCAGGCATATTTTCATCCGACCAGATTTGGCTTATGAGTTGGTGGATGTTACTTACCAAGTCATCTCCGCCGGCCTTATAAAGCTCAGCGGGAAGGCCGTCATTTCCGACAGCCTTATTAAGCTTGAGTTTAGATATTGCTATCCTCACTTCACTCAGGTCGGGTGGTTGGCAGTTTTCGCTGTCGTTGCCAATATTGAATGGTTCGTTCTGCCTGACAGCGAAATGTTGTTCGTCATCGCCGTTTAACAGTCTGCAGAAGTGGTTCTTCCATATCCTCAGCATCGACTGTGTCTCAACTACAATATTTCCTTGTTCATCTCGACAGGATTCTGTTTGAGCCTTGTATCCTTGGCTTTGACGTTTTACACTTTGGTAAAACTTGCGAACATCGTTCCTAGAGTGGCACCTCTCTATATCCTCGATCGCGACGAAACCTAGTCAGAAATTATTATTATTATTATTATTCTTGCCAAGCACTGTTTCTTTGTCAATTCAGACAAAGTAGACAAACTCTGAGGAGATCCTATATAAGACGCTGATCATACCAGTCCTGCCATCACCAAAAGAAGATGAAGAACTAATTGGTCCTTACACTTTGGCAAATGTCAGAATGAAATTATGACAAGTAGGTAGGTATGCATGTTTTTAATTTCCTTTTAATTTTGGATAAGTAGTAGAACATATTAAAGTAGATATCCTTTCTTGTACCATTGGCAGTTTCAAGTTAGGTAAATATATTGTTACATCAATATTGCATCCTGACGTATTACCTTACAAATTAAGTTGCACATTACATAACCTTCTAGGAGTATGAACAACATAGAGCACACTGCTTAGCAAACATTTTTATGCACACATATACGAACAACAAAACAGAAAACAACAAAACACTAATTACAAAAACGGATGACATTTTGACAACTGGTCCGTTGTTAGTGCTCGATGACAGGAAAATGAATAAACTTCGTCGCCTGTATTCAACCACCCGCTCCCTCACTGATAATGATAATCCAACAGCAGAATAAAGAAGACAACAACAACAAAACACCGAAAAAAAACATTCCAACCAGATGATGTATGCTTGTGCACATGTTTAACCACACAAACATCTTTTGCCTATGTATTCGTAAAGGCAACTGGTAGTGGTGTTTCAATGAGCCAAACCGAAACACAAAACAAACACAACTAAAGGCAAAAATCAATAAAATGAAAACGGGACAAAGAGAATATGTAAAGAGAACAAGGAACTCAAAGCTATAGTTCTCGGTGTGAAATGTTTATGTTCAACGCCGTTTTTGTTTATTTTAAAAGTTTTATTGTTTGTGCCAAACAAATAACTCGGGACAGTAAATATTTTCATTTTGCATATATACTTTTTTTTAAAAAAAAAACTTTAGGAAAATAAATAAAATATGTATAATATAACTGTTAGCTTACACTTTAACAAAGCAAAGCTACAAAACAGGTCAGAAGAAGTATTAGCTTCTGTTCATTGCCAATAGGTTAAACATTGACATTGACACATGAAATGTTAAAGGTATTGAATACTGTACTACAATGAATTGCTAATTAACTTGAACAACAATAAACTATTTATCTGTCAAACTGTTTGATTGGTATTGCTTCTCACCTTTTTATCGCTCGATGAAATCGTAAAGAAAATAATTTATTCCACATTTGTATTGTATTTTTTTTTTACTGATTTTTCAGAGATTTTCGAGAGATCAATAAGTAGAACTGGACTAGTCTGGACTAGCGTAGGGGATGGTTTATGGTTTTAATTTTTATTCGGACAACGGAAGTAACTGAATCATTCAAGCAAGCAGTGATGATTGCTTGAGCGATTGATAATAGGAGACGGTATAATGTGTATTACATATATACAAAACTTGACAGTCGATCGTTAGATTAGGTTACATTTTTGTCTGTTCTGAAGAATTAGGTAAGATACACCTTCCTTTTCATTCTTTGGGGGGAACAATAGATACATTTGGCTTGGAACTTTTGGTCTGATCTGCTCTGTAAATAAAGACCTATAAAAGATTATACAATAGGTAAACAAAAATCTAGTTAAATTCAACTCAAAGAAAACGCAGTATAGAAAGTTGACAAGGAGGAACAGGTACACAGTTCCGCAAATCGAAATTGAGAATACACAGTCATCAAATCAGAAGAACTCATACATTAGGCATCACAATTGGGTCAGATGTATCATGGCAACAACATGTAACGTCATTTTCCATATCAGCAGTGTCCAAATAAAGTTATCTTTTCAGAGCTAAGAGATATTTAACACCAGCCCAGCTTCTTTTGCTATATAAAGCCCAAGTACAACAAAATCATGAATGTGTTCTCTTGTTAGGAGTTCCGCCCGAAATATTATACACACATCTATCGATAGACGTTATAGACGATTTTTGCCTTACTTCAAATATGCAACCTTTGGCACAACAAAAACTTGTAGGATATTTGCCTCTTAATCACTGATATTGTCACGGCAGATGGTCGCAGGAGCCTAGGCTACATGCATTTCAATGACCGACAAGACACGCAGTTCTCAACCTCCAGAAGATGCATTTTATGAGCAGAGTCAATAAACATTTTAAAGCATCATCTAAAGGGGCTCCTGGGGCGTTATATGTTCGTCTCACGTCAGATAAACCCTATCTCATAGGTTTATATTAGGTTTGATACTTTACAAACTATGTATCATATATATGTATCTATACCATAGGGAAATAATTTAGCTAGATATACTTATCTTAAAGTATATGGATCGACTCAGAATCGTCCGTCCGTACGTCACCAGTTTTGGTCCTTAAATTTTGAGCTAGAAAGATGAAATTTGCTACACGTGCTCTCTTGCAGCAGAACAAGTGTAAACATTTTTACCGCAAACTTTCACTTCTGTTTTTTCAGAAAAAACCCAGTTTTTGGCCAAACCATAAGGAATTTTGAAAAAGAGTCTGAACAACATATTTAGACAGTCACAATATATATAATTTTAAAATATTCCAAAAAAATTTCGATGCAAGATCATTGGTTATGAATTATGATAATAAACAATTTGTCCTTGGGTCAATTTAACCCACGCCCACTTTTTGGGGGAGTTTTTCTACTAAAACTATTTGTATATATGTATATATATTTAGCATGTTATGTAGGAGAAAAACGTTGATTTTTGTCGAACCATAAAAGATTTATTTGAACAATATGCTGCCCACATTTCGAGGATATTAATTTTAAGGATGGAATGGAATAGGATATTAAACGATCCGCACAGCGGATTGTAACTTTCTCATATGTTTGCGAATTTGTATTTGTTATAAATGGTGTTTTAAGGCTAATGTTAATGTATATATCTATGTCTATGATATAAGCTTTACTAGATATGCCAATAGTTTGATTTTAGGAATATGCACGCCACGACAACATAATCGAGCAACTGGCCGTATATCAGCAATAACACCGCGAATGTTGACTTCCAAATCGTCAACGTCTCTGGCAAAGACTAGTGACTTCACATACCCACAAAGAAAGTAATCTAAACGTGTGAGATGAAAGGATCGTGGAGGCCAGTTCACGAGTCAATTATCCTCTCAGCAAATACTTACTTACTTAAGTTGCGCTACAGTCCGGAATGAACCTGGGCCTCAACCCTCTCAGCAAATGTTTCCCGCAATATATGGTATGGATGGTTTCACTTGACGTGTGGCATGTTACATCATCTTGTCGAAACCAAAGCTCTGCAAAGTCAATGCCATTCAACAGTGGCGCAAAGAAGTAAGAAATCATGTTTCTATAGTGCTCTTCATTGAAGGTAACATTCTGGCCCATAAAGCACACCAAAAAGTAAGTTTAAATGGTTGTAAGGGCATTTCGACAAAGGCTTCTTGGTTTTCTCCACCTTAAGTTCGGCAATTTTGCTTGTTGGCCTATCCATTTAACCAAAAATTGATCGTATTCCAAAAAAAATGAATCATGTTTTCGGACCATTTACCTAACCTACGACGCGTATATTGATCTTGATTTCCGTAAAATCTTTTTCAAAGTGGATGGGCATAGCTCCAATTGCACGCACAAAGGAAATCGACTCATCAGAATTCTCCTCAACACTGCCCTCCAAAACGGTATAAAATTCTACTGTTCGCACTGTTTGTCGTCTTTGGGGATGCGTATTATCAAAGAGTATATAACTACAAGAGTGTGCATCTCATACAACGAAAATTTACTATGAGGGGTACTGATGTTGATACCCCAGTGTGCACGTTGTCATGCCAGCATCAAGCAACAGCATAGCCGATGCATTTAGCTCTGATGCGTACTCTATAGTTATATACCCCTTTGGTATTATCCACTAGAGTGTACATGATGCGAAAGCGATTCACGTGTTCCAAATAACTTGCTCAGATGGCGATTATGTCGACCGTAAAATGGACGCTCGTACGATAAGTTTGGGGAACCCAACCATGGTTTCAAAATAAGTTTGGACAATTTGCACGCGTTGTTTTGACATTAATCTATTTTTAATCAACTTTTAACTGACAAATGTAGAAACAGTGTTGTAAGTTTAAAAAACAAACCCCCAAAAAATCTTTTTACAATCTACAACAATTCAATAACAGAGTCAATAAAATGTTAGCATTATTTAAGGGCGCTCCTGTGACCTATTCGTCTCACGTGAGAAAAGTTTATAAAAATAAGACATCTAAACAAAATTAACGGCCCCATACAGGACCTCAAGCCTTTCCTATTACGTGTTTGCGAATTTAAAACAAATTTACTTTAGCATCTCACTTTTTTTCCCTTTTTTGGTTTAAACGATTCGTCTTTGCGTGCTGATCATTTATCCGTTTTTAAAAATTGTCGCTCACATTTAGTTTAAAAGTTATGACATGTTTCGCGTGTCTAATTTTAAAATACTATTCGTATGGGGGCCATGCTGCCCCCTGCAACCCCCTGTTTGGGCACACTGTAGGATCTGGTGTGGGTGCGAGGTCGGGTGGGTGCAAAATTGAATATGGCATTATTTGTGCCTTCTCGTTTTAGAAGAACGCAAAGTTATACGGGATAATTTGATTTTTTTGACAAAGCTGCATAAATGTCTTCCTCGAACATGTGAAAAAGCCGATGTCTTCAATTTAGTGGAATTTTTTAGAACCTAGCGCAAATCTTAGAAAAATTTATAAACGAGTTCAGAAACATAATTATGAAAATAAATCTAAATAAATAAAATATTTGAACAAACTCTTTAAAGACTCTACATAATACATTTAGCACCTACAATTATTAACTTAACTACGTTAACAAGTAAAAGTTAAAAAAAACAGTAGGTATACATATTAGGTTCTTTCTGTCCTCTTTAAAAATACACATTTATTTTTATATTTATGAACATCGTATATTTTGTGAACTGCCAAGAGCCAGGAGATTACATTTTTTGATGAAATTTACTTATAATAGTGAAAATCTTTCCAAAAATAGACGCGAAATAAAAGCAATCGGATATGGCCTTGTTGCTTAGTTCTCCCACTTTTATTTGTTTTCTCCCCCAATTATACACGTGCATATAGTGCATGTGCGCACGCATCCCATTCAAATTGAAAACACTCGATACAAATGTGTATTTGTGTGCAATGCAAATGTGTGCGACTTCTCTTTTAAAAACAAATGTACATTTGGTGCAAGTGAAACAGTCTTGAATTCCAACAAATTCCAATTGGAAGATTCAAGATTTGGGAATCTTCTCTCATTGTAAACATTTCCCAATTCCAATTGCATTTGATGAATTCCCTTTTCACCAACTTCTACTAAAAATCTAAAATCTAATCAAAAAATCTTTTCTCTTACCAGCGACATTTAGGAATAAAAAAAAACAAAAAAATAACAAAAAACAATTTGGAAATGGAATGGAATATGAGGAATTTCAGAGATCATTGCTCTTTGCAATTTTCATCGAAGTAAAGAAAAAACGAAAACAACTGCTGCAAGAGATACACAGAGAATGTGGATGCGAGAAGAAACGAAAATGATAACGATGATGACTCAAAAAAAAATGACATGAATGCAATGAAAGCTAATAGATACACAGAGATACAATTTATAATCACACTTACTAATAGTTTCTCTTTGCGTTCCTTTGTTTTATCCACTCTTGTAAAATACTGAATCCTTTTTTGTTTGTGCTTGAAATTACCCTTTCAGATAAGGGAATGAGTGGCTCCCCATTTTCCTAAAAGGGATCTTTGCCATTCCCCTTTGTAATTTCTTCTGGTGTTATCCATCACATATTCAAAAACTAAACGATTTCCAATTTTTCACACATAACAAACTGAGATGCAGTGCATTCACATAATATTTGTGTTGGAAATTGGAATAGTAACTACACGTATACACACAATAATGTTTCGCTATAAACTTTGATTTGTTGTTGGAATCGCTAATATTTTTTTTAAATTAATTAGAATTTCCTTTCAACAAATTCCAAAAACAAACACCACTACACACTCTTGCACGCACGTAGCAATTCGAACCAAAAATTATAAACTTGAGCCAATTGCTCGGAATAGAAAAATCTCCGAAAAAAGTATTTAGATACGAACTGGGAAATTATTATACAAGGCAGCATTTAATTACATTAACGGATAACTAATGTCAAGCGTTTTTATAGCTTTGTCAAGGCTTTTGCTGACTCTACACACCGCGCGAATAATCAAACATTTAAGCACATCCATCAATATTGCACTTCTTCGTCTATGATAAGACACTGGACTTCGTCACCACTGACACAAAGTGTAATTAGTTTTTACAGATACACTAAATCCCACGGACAATATGCAAAAATACATATGTATCCATGCGTTTAACATGAACCGAAATAATAACAAGAAAACTGCTACTGCTATATCCTCTTGCACATACACGTTGTAATTGTTGTATCTCCGCGAAGCGGCAATCTTCACTATTTCGAGTAAAAAAGATTCACATACAGTAAGTAAAGTAGTAAGTACACACTAGTACCGCTCAGCACCGTCCGTCCTTGTCTAGCGCAATTGCTTTTTGCTTTCAGTGCAAATGAGAGGCGAAGGTGTTTTGGTTTTCACTTCTCTTGTTATGTTTATGCCTTTCGCGATGTTGTGTTTGGTTTAGCTGTGTGCGTTTGTCACAGAGCGAAAATTGCAATTCTTATAAGAGAACAAGAACGAAAAAAAACGCACAATTTTAATTGTTTTTCCAAGCTAAAACCCACAAGCTTCGAGGGTGGTACCGCTGCAAATCCAAGGATACATCTTGTTTTCCCATTCAAAATCCTCTATTCGGATGGAAATGCATTCAAACAAATAAAATGCAAACAATGCTAGATGGATTTTAATCAATTTTCCAAAAAAATAACTTTTTAGTTCACTTTTGAAACACGAAAATGATGCAGCTCTTGGAAACACTTGGTCTACGAACGATCTCTCAAACGTCACTGGATTGGATTTGAGATTTACATGAATTGGAAAGATACTTTGGAAATGTTTGAGGGAGTGCGCGGCGGCGGTGTACACTTGTACAGCCAGAGAACACAAAAATTCACTCAGTCAGTACGGTAAACGGGTAAAGTACTTGAATAAAAATACGTATAGGCAGGCACGGCACAGCAGCTGCATACATAGATACACAAATCGGTTGATTCGTATGCGTTGCTGCTTCTTCTGGTGTGGAGTGGATGACGAGAGCGAGTGAGAGAGGGATTAGGTAGAAGTAGAAAACGAAAATACATTCCAATTGGAATGTTATGTTTCTTTATGGGACTGGAACATCAATATTTTATTTTTGCATAGTAATTAACGAACTGCAGGGAATGTGTTTAGCTCTGTTGGATGGTGGGATAAACGGCATAAGATAAACTGAAGGCTGGATTGAAAAATATTATTTGGGATTATTAATTCCGCAGATTTCACAAAAAACAACGAGCTCAATTGAGAATTTTACCAGTAGTAACTAGCTGACCTACAGTCAGATAATCAAATGTGAAATTTGTTTATTGTTCCGATTCCGATTGTTGTCACCTCGAAGAAGCCATCTAGTTGTGATATTTGGTAGTTTCAAAATACCATAATTTACCATACTATGAGTAATTTGAATTTAATAACCTGGAGGGTCAATCCGTAACTTTGAAAACGATTATCACTCAGACGGTAGTCGAGACCTCATGAGCAAGAGCTATCGCTCAATAATCGTCTGTGATTTGACTGTAATTGGTTTAAGTGAAGCAAATAAAGTGATGTCGCCGACAGCAAAAACGTCTATTGAGCTTACGTGATGCAAGATGTACCGTCAAAATGTTATCGTCAAATTATAATCACTTTATGAAATGAGGCCCCAGAACATTTATATGGAGCTGATATGCTTCCATGTTTGTCATAATTTGTCAAAAATATAAAAAAAACATCGAAATCTTCATCAGTTCCGACGTTCATTCACAATGACATTGAAATTGTTAGCTCATTGGACAAAACCAATCGGCTTGTTGTATATTTCGCAGCCAGTTCCACGTTGCCAGATTTAGTCCAGTCTTCTCCTGTACTTGAGAGCGTAGATCATTCTACGGGTCGAATTCACTTTCGTACTCGTACAACCACCCACATAAGTGAAGTGAAGATAGTTATATCTAAATTGAAGAATCGAACCTCAGCATCGTTTGCCCGATCCTTCCAACTGCTGTTTCTTCTGGCTAAGGATGCAATTTAGTGATATAAGAACCTGATCATCCTAGTGCTGCTCTTCGGCGCTGAAACATGGACCGTATCAAAATCGGATGAAGAAAGCTTCGGTCGTTCTGAGAGAAAAATTATTCGAAAAATCTTCGGTCAACATATGAGCTGTACAGCGACATATGCATAGTCAAAAAAAATTTTGCATTTGACCTTTAAGTTGGTTATGACAAAGACTGTGCTTCGATTCCCAGCCAAACGTCGGAAGCAGTAGAGAAAGACTTCGCCTTGAGTGGTGCGCACACAAATAGAAACCGACCTCAATCAACTTGAAGTGCGCAATTGGATGCAATTAGCCAAGGACTGGGGTAATTGGAGAGGCATCTTGATTGAGGCTCAAGTTCATTCCGAGCTTCAGTCAATAATATTAAGCTGAAAGAAAAACGGAGAGCCAGGAGAAATGGATCTAGTTTTTAAATGAAAGATGAACCCATAGACTTATACCGGATATTGTAAAATGAATAAACCGGAAACACGGAGAAGTAGATTTCTATCTTACTCAGTTTCTAACTAGCCCCGAGGTTATTAACACAAATATCCCCTACCTTTTTAACTTGGGTAGAGGTCTGAGTAGATATACAACATGTATTTTTTCAGTGCCCTAGTTTTCATATGGAGCAAAGAGAACTAGAGTAAAATATTAAAGAGAAACGCCTACATTCGAGAACGTTAAGCACCACATGTTATCATCGAGCTTAATATGGGACACGGTGAAACAAGTTGCAGCAATAATCCGCGGAGAGAGCAACAAAAAACCATCGGCATCCCCGCGAAGTTGGCGAAGTGTGCAAAATGTGGTTAAGTACGCAGGCGCATTCCTGAAATCGAACACTCATGTCTGTGATACTAGCAGCCTGGTCAGCTAGTATTACCTACTATCACCAAAAAAAGAAACAAGTGCCGAGACGATGTTAGCCTCTCAGAATGTTCGGACTTCTAAAATGCTGCATGCTTTGCTTTTGTCCATCGCAATGTGATCGATTTGATTTACTATTCGTTGATCTGGAAACCGCAATGTACCCTTGTGAATATCGTGGTGAGGAAACCGTGTTCTGGGTATAGTGGTATTTCGTTCCGCAGCGAACTCATATAGCCTAAGTTCGTTGCCAGATGTTGTGTCGTGTAGGCTGTTTTCCGACAATATACTGCTACCGATGTCCTCTTTTTCATATGTTTTGTCCAGGAACGTAAGCTCCTATAAGGATTAAGTTGGAAAATTTAACATTGATGCAAAGCGTTACCACTTTACTACAATTGAAGTAGATCTACTTAAATTTTGGAAAAAAATTGAAATCTAGTCCCTACTTCGCACTATTGGTAAATTCTTTATATCTTAAAAATATCCCTCATTTAATCCGCTTCAATTTTAATAAAAAAAAAACTTAAATCTACTTCCAAAAAAAAAAATTAATTAAAAAATGTTTTACACTCTTTCATGTGAGCACAGGCCCCAGATTCGCATTTCGAAATACTAAATTGCATCAAACAAATTTAATGCTTTGCAAAGAACTAATAAGAGATAATAATCGGCCCTATCAAGGTATCCGTTCCGAAAAAAAAATTCAAAAAATTCAAGGTAATCGTCCGATCAGTTGTTAGGAACATTTCACCGACAAAGCGTAACGTAAATTACCAGTCTACGTTTCATTGCGATGGGTTGCATCTTTTGCAACTGTTTTTGACAGCCACACGACAATTTCTCACCCATGGGCCATGGTCTCCGACATTTGTTAGTCACGGAAACATTTTGAAGTGAACAAAACGTAAGCAATAAAATTATTGAAGTTTTTGTTGTTATATATACTACTTTTAAAGTTTGAAAAAATTCCACCTAACTATTTTTAGCCCAACTATAACTAAACGGAATTTTCAGTTTTGGCTAATAACGGAAAATCATTATAATTCAAATAGACACCGATTCCTTCAAATTTTGGAGTAAACGTTCGTATAATCACATTTCGACATTAATTATATCATTTTAAGAATCAATAATCAAAATGCTTACGATTTGATCAAACGCCCAACTCGCTGTGAATGAGAAAGTTGCGTACGACCCAGTCGTGCACCCACCACTCGTTTGTATTAAAAATCAATAAATTTTAACCTCAATATTTACCCATCTTTTTTTTTTCATTCACAATTTAGAAGACCACAATGAATTTGCTTGATGATAGTAGAGGCGTCTCAATAATTTAAATTAAATTAAATTTTGTTTATTTTTTCGATTTTTTACCATCCGTGTTTTTATTTTTCAATTGACAATACATGAAGATGCATGCTATTACGGCATATGTTGCTTTAGCTACCTGAAAAGAAGTTTAAATAAAATATTGCACATTAAGATCAATAATATTATTATTGGAAAATCACATTTGCGCGTCCACGTTGTGTATGATTGTTAAATATTTCATCCATTTTTTTTAATATAATTTTTATCGGATATCACAATTGCAAAAAATAATATTTGTTCAAATTTGGTTTTTATACGTTAATCTGCTACAGAATTAAAAACATAAATGATAGAGTCAAAGTCAGAGCCTATTTTTGAAATTTGGAATGTAAAAATAAAGATAGTAAGTTTTTCGTTTTAGGGACATGCACGGAAATTAAGGTAGTCCCGTTAATTTCTAATTAGATCATACAGGTTGTCCCAAAATGGATTAACCTATCGGAAGATGATGGTATAACTTTTGCAAATGGCTGCAACTGTCATTTTTATTTTGCGATTTGTGAAGCAAACAGTTACAGAATATAGTAGGTACCTTCTGTTGACGAACATGCTTAACGAAAAACATGACAATGACGTTCGTAACGGATTTTAGAACACTTAACAACCAGTGAAATATGCTACAAAGTAGAATTAGGATGTTAAATTTATGATAATGAAAGTTTGGAAGAGAGATAATCTTGACCTTCAGTAAAGTTGATCACATTTCCATGGGCAAGACACATGCATCCAGTATTTTGATTGTTCGAACATTATGAGGGGTTAACATCGAATCGGACCACTGCCTTGTTGCAGTAAGAATGCATATATACAGCACGCCACAACAAATATGAAATAACGGCGTATCCTTTAAACCCTACATTAACACCATACCACCAGTATCTTATGTGGAAGAACAATGGCAACGATGTCAACATTCCATTTGATCAGTCACAACTGATGTGATGTTTCTCGCGCCTGCCAGCAAGAAACTCCTGTTTGGTCAGATGAAAGTATGACTGAATGTGAATAATCAAACCTCAGAATCGGTTGTGCGATCTATAAAAAAATGTACGCGCCAACTACAAAGGCATAAGTCTCCTCAACATTGACTATTAAAACCTCTCTGTCGTACGTAATATGTGAACACTTGAAACTGTTAACCAACAATCTAACCGGCCCTTATTAGAGTGGTTTAAGGCTAGGAAAGTCCATAACGAACCTTCACACTTCACACGTCAGATCGTAGAAAAAACCCAAGAAGCGCGATACCCACCACCTATTCATCGATTTCAAAGCGGCATACGACAGCATTTAAAAAGAAGATCTTTACAGAGACGAATTTGTGCAAAACTCCCGAGTCAGAGACACAATCTTCCATAAATCGGTGCAACTACTAGCATACGCCGGACTCACGTGATCACACAGTATGTTTGCCAGTATAGAGAAGTAAGTGTTAGCAGAAAATAAGAGTAAGACCAAGTATATGCTGTTCAACCCGAAAGGACACACAACATCGACGAATTGGACAGAACGTCAACATTGGCAGGTATAACTTTGAGGTGTGAGCGACCTCAGTCATACGCAGTAGAGGAAGATCTCGCCTTAAGTGGCGCCCACAAGTCTCTAGAAACCAACCTAAGTCAGCTTAAAGTGGGCAACTGGAGGCAGTAACCTAAGAAACTTCGTTTTTGTAACGACATTAAATTTATAAATTCATCATTTGATTGTAAAATATATTTTCAAATAAGAAAATTGTTTAAAAAAAATATTTTTTTGTACGTTTTTTTAAATTCCCAGATATATTTTGTAATGAATTATTGACTAGGAAGTCAATATCAATAGCCGATATCAATTAAAAAAACATTATTTGGGTATCTGGCAACACTTCCTTTTGGCATTTTCACAGCTTATATAAGTTAACGATAAACACGCTCAAATATCACGCCCAACATATAAGTCAGCGCATTCATGTTGCTGACAAAGCGTCTCAACTCCCATACTTATCCGACACCGCAGACATTCCACAATCCGACACCGCACTCCAGTGTGGGAACACATCGCCGACGTTAGATTTAGAGTAGTATTTAAGCCATAGATTTTTAGTCAAAATTGTTCAGTTCATTTGTAGGCAGAATCGCTGCCGGTCGATATAATAAAGTTTTTTTTAAGAAATTTCGTAGTCAGTAAATTTAATTTATATATTGCTGTTTCAATATTTTTTTTGTAATTAAAAATCGATTTTTTTATTCTATTCTCTACAACACTAATTATTGTAATGTTGTAATTTTAGAATAAAAGCTAATATAAAAATAAAATATTTTTTCACTTAAAATTATATCTTGTTAAAACATTGCCACCTATTTAGCGGTGATTGTTTACTGGGTGACGTGGTACCGGCATTTTTAGCATTTTCAATAACCGTTTTCGAAAACAGTTGATATAAATAGCACATTTTCTCCAGGCTAATGGTGTAAATGGATATCTAATTATCCAGGTGTTGTTGTACTTTTTTTTAATATGATTTAAAGTCAAGTAACTTATTTTTCCCAATGCTCATACATACCTACCATTTCTGATAATTAGTGTTTCCATTACCTTCATATTTCCAATTATTGTTTTTAATATTCAAAATAATTGAACGCCTTGATAAGGGAATATATATTAATCTGTTTTTATTTTGTATATACTTGTATGTTATTGTGTTGTGGTCAAATTGAGTGCATTCGTCTGCAATATGGCAATATACCCTGAATTAGTTTGCAATCTTCAACAATTACATATCCTAAATAATTATTGATAAAATTTATTTCTTCAAAATAATTCATAAGCATGAAAAAATATTCAGTCTTCTGATTATTTTTTTTTTGTTTAAAATTCCATATATTGAGAAGCGATTCTGAAAAAGAGGATTATGTTTATATAACAAGTTTTTATTATTTATCATAGAATACAATGTTAATTACTTACTATTTACTACGACAAACTAGGTAAACTAATTCGGAGGATTGCCTTATTAATCTCAATAATTGGGCTAGTAGTTAATATTATTCTATTTCTATACTCATAAGGATTGACAACCATAATAATACAATTTTTTTCATTACACCAACCAACTATCATTAGGACCTTTTAATTCTGTTAATTTGAAAGTGTCAAAATAGTTGTTATGTAGAACGAATGATGAGCTCGAAACTTTAATTTTTGAAATTATTGTTTTTGCTGGATGCGCCATATCTTGTGTCAGTATTGAATGACTTTCACAAAAAAGCGGTTACCGTATGTGGAGTATTTTTATTTAAGTTAGTCCTTTACAATTTGGACTTGTTATTGAATACAACATCAACCAATTGGCCGCCTCTAGTGACAAAACAAAATCTGCCCTCATTGCCAAGTTGTCCATCACTTTTCGAGCATCTCGCACGTTAACTTGCTAACCTGCACATTACTATTCAAATAAATACATTAAAAAGAAGTCCAGGTGGGTCCAATCTGGAGATCTTTGTGGCCAGTTAATGTCGCCATTTGTTTAACAGCACACGTCCAGGGAATTTTCGTTGCAACGACTGCATTGCTTGATTTGTGTGCAGGCAAAATGATCCCACATCTGCCGATATCGATTCCCATTGATTGGCTCACCTTCTCTAAAGTAGTCCTATGGCAAACCCCGGCCCAAGGATTTACTTTTTGATCATGCATTGGTGTTTCATGGATAACGTGGGGATTCGGCAATTTCGTTTGTTACCGACGGCTGAGAGTGTGAAATGGGTCACGTCGGTCATCAAAATTTGTTTTCAAAAAATCAAACAAATTTTTGGTCGTATTTTAATTGCACAATGTGTCGAAAAGTTATTTCACCGGCACCAAAATACTGAGCGAGGTGATGATATGACACATGTATGCTCTCGGCAACATTGTCTCTTACCGCTTCAACCAGTTCATTGGAACATTGATGAACGGCTTGTTTACTGATTTTCTTCTCGTTAGTTTGTTAGAATCCAATTGATACTACTCGGATAGTTTGTCATATGTATAATCGCGAGAGTAGGGCCAATGAAAAATATTTAGGTGTTGCTACAGTTGGAAATCGAACCCAGATGCCCGGCAGATCATCGCCAACCATCACTCCGCCCTTGAAATGAC
The DNA here is from genome assembly GCA_932526625.1 of Rhingia campestris. Lineage (NCBI taxonomy): Eukaryota > Metazoa > Arthropoda > Insecta > Diptera > Syrphidae > Rhingia > Rhingia campestris. Next base: position 66,401,067 of record OW052182.1, read on the forward strand.
TGCAGTACATTTTCTTTACTGATTTTTGTGGAGAGGTCTCATTTACTTATTTTTACTGGAAGTGTTAAGGCTGAACTATAATAGAAGCTGGTTGCGTACGACCACTTCCGTAACTGTGCGAACACATGCAATTTGTATTGTACGACCATAAGTCCATAACAGCTTTTCGCTTCGATTCGTTCAGTTTTCGTTCACTTTTGCTCACTTACGAAAAAGCGAATTGATTCGCTCTTTCCCTTCTTTTGTTCTTGAAAGAGAAAGAGCGAATCAATTCGCTTTTTCGTAAGTGAGCAAAAGTGAACGAAAACTGAACGAATCGAAGCGAAAAGCTATTATGGTCGTACAATACAAATTGCATGTGTTCGCACAGTTACGGAAGTAGTCGTCCGCAACCAGCTTCTATTATAGTTCAGCCTTTAATAATTAAAAATCAGTAGAATAAGTAAAAATGATATTGAACGGGAGCAGACCTGTTTTGCCATTCAAAATGCTTTGTCGTAAGTCTGCTTCCGTAACGCCGCAGTGAAAATTAGTAAGTTCTGAAATTCTTTGCAGTAGGGGTAAATTCTTCCAGAAAGATTCTCCCCCAAAGATAAAAAGTAAGGGAACGCGTTCAAGTAAATTACTGTAAAATCATTGGTTTCGTGTGGCTTTTAAAGAACAAATGACATAAAACACATGTGAAAACAAACGACTTTTTATAATTTAAGAATTATCTTACCAAGAGACAAATCTGGAGTAAATTATTTTACAGTTTTTATGGAGGAGTAGGTTTTTCGTCTCTCATTTGCTTTCTCTTTGACTAATTTTTGTGTATGGGAAATGCAATAAGTACAACTCAGTAAAAATAATATTGTATGGTAACAGACCTTCCGATAGGGGGTGCGTTGATTAAAGTCAAAATCTGCGCATGTACAATCGATTTTTTGAAGCGAAGATAGCTTTTTTATATAATATATATTCAAAAAGATGGGGAGCATCTTCGAAGGGAACACTTGGAAGATGGGGAGAGAACCGAGAAAAAGTGAAATCGTGACCGTAACCGTAGCGTTAACGTCACAAGCGCCAACACGTAAAAGCTTCGCTTCTTTCGGCCGTCCCACGACGGCTCCATGCTTTTTTTTTCTTACTGCGGAGAATGTATAGATTCAGTAGGCGAGTCTCAATTACGGCTCATAGCGAGATCTCCGAAACATCCGTAAGTGGAACACTATTGTTCACTTAAAAAAGCGGAGAATTGCTGCAATATGCTCAGACTTAAATTTGTTAGATTTATGTCCTCCCAGTAGTATTTGACCAATATCGAACGTCTTTAATTCTGGGACGGGATAAATTTTGTATACTTTTGAACCATGATGTCGAGAGAACAGGGTCGAATTACCACATCAGTTATCGATTCATACGTGACTGAAAAATGTTGATTTGGTATGATCGCATTCGAAATTCGAGTATCGAATTTTGGTATTCTGTCATAAGCTTAAAAGAAAGAAAGAAAATTGGTAAAAAAAAAACAGTATACCTGTTTGAAAGCCAGAGTTCTGTATTTTTATTTTGTTTTCAAAAAATATCATATATTATTGAATGTTTTCATTATTTTTAAATAATTTTTCTTTTAAGGACATATGCTTAGAAAATTGTCCCTATTGCCTTTAAATTTATTCCCTTTATATGATATAATATCGAGACTCAAAAGGGGATAAGGAACTGCAAGTATCAACAACATTGGGCCATAAGATGCCCTACTGATGATCTCACGCTACTTCTTTACCTACTCCCTCCAGAGCAACATAAAAGAAACGTTGCAATATGCGGTGTAGTCAGACTCAATAAATCAGGTTGCTGGTTCACTACCTTTGGGATTTCTTTGATCAACGAAAAATGAAAGATCTGATCGCCTTCTAAAAGCCCTCTAAATGGATTTAATAAACATTATTACACCTAGTTACAACAACGGCACACGACTATGTGGTATAAAATCGAACGTAGCGCAAGTTATGTCTCATTGGAACATCCAAAACACCTCAATAACTAATCCCCGGTATCCACCAAATTGACTATTTCGTGAAAACACTCTTCAAATGTACGGGGAAATTTGTCCGAGTCGTGAAAATTTGCTTTCCGCTGAAATGAGATTTTTACCATTTGAATGAAGGCCGAACTTCATAACTTCTTGAGGAATGTTAACAAATGAAATTAACCCCTGATACTGTAGATGCAAAGAGAACATTGTGAAGCAGTAGAGGATTTAGATACTTGACTAGTCTACATCTGTATAGGATTTAGGGCAACAACACATTTTTACAAAACATAAACTCTCTACACTTCCACTACAATTACGAACATCCAACATCTAAAAAAAACCTAAGAAAATGTTAATATTTAGAAAAAGAAATTAAACAAAATAAATATATATGTATATGTATATATGTTTTCATTTTATTTCCAAAATTAAACAGTAATAAATAGAAAATAAACTTAGGAATAAGCAATTTAATTTAATGACGAATAAAGTAACAAAATGTGTTCATTACAATCGTACTTTGTTTTGTTTCTTATTTTTGATTTTTGTTTCATTTCATTTTAATACTACATTTTTCATTTCAAGTCTTCCAATAGTGAATGTTAGGTTATTTTCGTTAATTTGATCATTTTACTGTTGCAAAATTGACATGTACTACATCTACAATTTTGTGAGATAGATTTTTAAAGCGTTTTTTTTTTGTTCGCAATCCTTTTTTGTTTATTAGTTTAAGAGAATAATAATAATAAAAATTAAAATAATAATTATATTTTGAAAATGTTGCTATAAATTAATTTGATAAATGCTAGTGAGATTTTAAATAAATATATGAGGACATTAATATTAGATTCACGCCAATTTGTTTATTTTTTTTTTTTTTTGGGAAAAATCAAGAGAGACGAGGAATTAATCTTTGGAATTACATTTCGAAAATTAAATTCGATATTCTTTATTAGGTGACTAAACCAAACTATACTTGCTATAATGAAAAAAATAAGCAATTGGCTAATATAAATCAAAATATATCTATTACATGTTAATACAAAATATTATAATAAAATTAAAGAAAACCATCAAGTAATTCACTTAACATTTATTTTAGTGTTCACTTTGCTTCATAAATTTGTTTGTTTTGTCTGTCAACTAATTAGGTTTTTCTGTAGTGAATAACTTCATAAGGAAAAATATAATTCTATTTTTCAGTAACATTTTCTTTACATCTATATTTCTATTTCTACGGTTTAGTAAATGTATATCTATGTGTTTGTTTGTTTTCTTATAAATTGATGAAAAAAAAATCGAAAAGAAAACAATTAAAGGAGGAACCACATCAATTCTATCAAGATATTCCAATTGTTTATATTTAACGTTAGTTTGTCTTTTAATTCAAGTTTTCTTCTTATTATTTTATTTATTTTTGTATGCAAATAGTTAGTTTTTTCAGTTTACTTTAGTTGGAGGATAACTATAGTTGGTGGTGAAATTATAGGAAATCAACAAATTAATGAGAACAAGAATACTACTTTTACAATCAACAATAATTTGTTTCAAGTTTTTGCTCTAAATTTTAAACAAATATGTGTATTGGGCAAACCTTTATCTGGGGTATTGTTTCATCCACATTTCGTTGAATGAAATAAGTGCGCTGAAAAGAAATTTAGAATGTGTTAATATAAATAAAATATTACTATTTGTGTTGTGAATAAAAAATAAGTGTTTCTAAACCTAGCTTCTAAAAACTTTTGTGGCACATTCTACGACAATATAAAGCCTGAATAGCAGAATGGTTTTATAAGTCATCGTGTGTAAGTGTCTTGTGTAACTGTCTGAACACAATTAACTTGCATTGAAGCAACTTAATATTCCGTTTTCTTACTAATGTAATACGGTTTTCTAACACAACCAATCTCAATTTTCGAAAACTATATGTGCTTTCACGCCCAACATCGGGATTCGAGCTCAGTGGCTCAATGATTAGTGCGATACTCTGCCGAAGGTCTAAGTTCGATTCCCGTAACTCACCTTTTGATTTTTTATTGGCCCTGCTCTCGTGATGATCTGACCCTGAGTTTTAGGTTTTATATTTTGAGCTAGGGTAATGAAATTTGGTTTTATATGCTCTTCCATGCCTCCAGTACACATTTAAGCATTTTAAAATTCCGTCCACTTTTCAGAAATCCGTTGTTTTTGGGCAAACCGTAAGAAATTTTGAAAAAGTACCTGAGCTTGATATTTAGACAAAATTACTATCTACATTTTATCCATATAAAATTGCTAGCCACGCCTACTATTTGGGAACATTTATATTAAGGATATTAAGGCGCAACGGATTGTAGCCTTCTTAAATGAGAGAACCTCGGAGAGCCCTAGGAACTAGGAGACCAAGTTATCTTGTTTTGTGTGAGGGTGGAGGCATTTTTATACCCTATTCCATAATGGGTATATAAATTTCGACATTAAGTGTGTAACAAGGCTCCATCATGGACATCAAATTTGTGAGCAACTCCACACTGAAAACCGTACAGTGGAGGGTCCGTGAGGAATATTCACACAGCGACCACCAGATGATAATACTGGAAATCAAAGCCAAGAGGCTTGCCCAAAACTTACGGGTCCCAAGTGGAATGACAGATCTTTCGAAAAGAATACATTTGAAGAGATGTTGAAATAAGATCCAAACCTTTGAGACTCTCGCGCACTGTACTACGGCACCGTTACTACGGCATGTTATGCATCGATGTCTACAAAAATACAAAGGAGTCCAAAAGGTATCAATCTAAGGACCGTTATTGTGGAACATAATGTAAAACGGAGTTCTGAGGTTAACTTTACCTAAGGGAGTAACAATTATTGGACTCGCCGATGATATTGCCGTCGTGCATCAGCCAAACAGATTAGTGATGTAGAAACATATATAAACGAATCAACAGAACTAGAACTAGCTGGCAATAAACCAGATGCTGCCCTTATAACCAGTAGGAAAACTACTGAATTCGCTACTTTTCAGGTTGGTAACCAAACTATAAAGTCAAATACCTTGGAGTAACAAGGTCAACAAACTGCAGTTCAAAAGGCATGTACATTTTTTTATCCCATAAGGCATCGAGAATACACGGAGCTCTTACTATTGCTTAATATCGGTGGAGCTTGCACTAAGAATGGAAGAGACCAATAGGAGACTATCGTCAAGATACAGACTCTGCGCACTACGGACAATCAACGGCTTTTGAAACATCTCAGAATATAAAAAATATGTATATAAAAAATAATAATAAGAAATATAATAGAAGAATTCTGACTACAATTACCAGTGTTTATAGCAAGTACATTCAACGATTTGGCCACGATACCTCACGATTCTGCCCAGAGTGTCCAGATGAAGGCAAAGATGTAGAGAACGCAGTTTTTTTTTATTGCACACGCTTCACGGCATGAATAATTTCTCTGCCCAATCCGATGTTTGGGTATTGTATAACGAGGGTAGATTCTTATTGACTTTAACTTGGCAATGCCCAGTGGTTGTAACTCTGACTACAAATCAAATGTGTTTATTTTACCTCCAAGTGGTAAGCATCGGGCAACACTATAAGTACCCAGCCTGCTGTCCCAGGCGAACCTAGATGAGCTGCTTCGACATATTCGGACAACAGCTTATCTAGGAATCTCAAGAGTAAGTCAGTCCCGTAGTGGATACTGATGGCCCCGTGTCGATATGTTACGAAGCAACCAATAGCCTCGGAAAGGACTGATATTATTATTAAAAAAAAAATTGCTAAAAGAAAAAAGAACATTAACCAGGAGAGGTGCAGGCGAACAACTAAAGCCCTAAACGTCGGATGAGAACTGGGTGGAAGTATGTTACTTCTAACGACTTTACAAAATGAGCTGCGGAAAATAGAAAAAGAAGAGCAGCAGAAACAGTTGACACAAGTATGGTTTGCTAACCTCCTTACCTCCCGCAAAGTAATACCTAACTGACAGTCCTGCGGGGAGTTATATATCGGCTGATGATTGCACGTCGGAACCAGATATATGAACCGTGCATGTCATTTGAGGAAGATTCTCCACCTCCCTGGCGCTACAAAACAAAACTCTCTGGTTTTGTTTTTGCCCAGCCAATGCAAGGGCTTATTAGTAGCAGTCAAATGGCATGACAAACAGTGTTGTAGCCCAGTGACAATTTCCAAATGGTCAGTCCCATTGGGAAATTGTCAGGTTGCTTGGTAAATTCCTATTGAAGAGAACTAATGATTTATTAGTCTTAAGCCATTACCGTTGTCGTTTACACCTAACCCACGCCATGTATATTGCTTTTCGGTTTTGGGCTTAAAATCTACGAGCACAGTTTTTATATCGCACTCTGGACAGGCTGCGATCACGGCATCGTACAATTCTTCTGGATATGTTTTCAGTATAGTCAGTGTTTACATATTAGGCTTTTGATGTAAAATTTTACTGATTAGCATCACATTCTGGCAACAACTTACCGTCAAATCAATGATTTTTTACTTTAGTCGGCTTCAAGGACGAATCCGCATCACAGTATGTAATAAAACTGGCATATTTATCTTTATAACATTTCTGAGCCTATCTGTCGCATTTTCTAGATCGCTATATATGTTCTCTGTCGCATGAGAACACATTAAATTTATTGAATAGCATCAGAGATGTTGCAGCATGCGTTTGTATTAGATGCATATGCGTAGATAGTTGCCCCAAGATATTCTCATTTCTTGCCTGCGCGGTGCAAAAAGAACGCGTAACCATTCTTAAGCATGAAACTTGCATCGTCGAAACGAGACGTTCTTTAGGATACCAGAACGTGCGATAAATCTCAACCGTAGTAAACTCCATAGACTTGCTTGAACATAGTCCCCGCTTATACCCTTTTACCGCTATTATACCAACAAATGAATAAATATTTAGATGCAATCCGCCTTTTAAGCAGTATAACCGTTGAAATTCCATTTACCCCTATTTCGGACGTACAAAGTGAGAGAGAGATTCATTCATAAACCGAACAACAATAAATTGAAATGCTTGACCAAACTCACTTTTTCCTCTCCATTACAATTTACAGACTATCAAAACCAATGCACATCGGTATATCCTAAATTGTCTTGTAAGGTTATTCATAAGCACCTTAGCGCGTGTCGATTGATTCATGTTCATTTTAGGGGGAAATATTCTCTCTCATTACACTTATTTTTGCGAGGAATGGATGGAGTGTTTGACCATTACCCCTAGTACGATGAGGTCAGACTAACAATTGAGATATCCAAATAAATTTGTACGAATATTTTTTATAAATATTAAATAGCATGCCACCTATAATATCTAGTATTATCTGTGTCCGATACAAAAGTGTTGTAGTGTTTTTAGATAAAGGAACCGAAGATACTCCACTTTCCGATATTCATGTTAAGTCGCCAACTACGTTTCAGACGTCGTACTTTATCTTTCATAAGTTAATGTGATATATACATGGTCGTTGCTAAAAAAACAAATTTGTAGTCTGTTGTGAAATTAAAAGTGTAGTCTAAATGCCCACAGCAACTTCTAAAACTGACGTGTAACCAAAACATAATGGTATGTACGGAAATATAGCTCAGGCTTATGCAATATCGTTTTAAGAGTCAGCCAGAGAAAACAAAGAATTGTTAACCTGAACAATACTGTTCATGTGGACACAATATTTCAATTCAAGGTCTTACTCACCATCCATCAAAAAATGCCTTGTACATCTGTTCGTTCGGCACTTCCAATGTCAACTCTAAGCATCATGACTAGCAACCGACTCCAAATCGCTATTATCTTCGCTACCAGTTGCTTCGGTGGGATCGCCCATCGCAACACGTGCATATTCGTCGGTATCAATACTCTTGCAGAAATGTATAGCGTACTTTAGTTTCTCTAAAAGCACAGCCTAAAACGAATTGTAACCCATTAGATTGAGCGCAATCATTAACATTTACGATAAACACTTACCTTGCACGAGTACCGTGGCATCTTGAGGAGGAAAAAGCATGTATAACTCTCGGGCAGGAAATGATCTGGCGGATTTTTCTCCAGTACTTGTAGAACAAAGTCACGCCCTCGGAAATCAGCAATGGTTCGTGGTAAACGCGTTCGTCCCCAAACAAAGCGTAGAAACAGTGAACGTTCCTAAGAGTTAATATATCGTATCAGTACGAATGTAGGAGACACAAAGCAAACAAACATTTACCTGATTGGAGAACTCTTCCATCACCTCCCAGAACCATGAGACTAGTGGCGAGTTCGGATCAAATCCCTTGTATGTTGCAACCGATTTTAGAAGACCCAATGGAATATCAGGCGATCCACAAACCATAGCTTGCAATTCCGCCGCTGAGAACAGCGAAAGCAGTGGCACTGGTATTACTTTTGACATTCCATCGCGAACCGCCTTAACCTGTTCATCGAACTCGTGCAGACGGAAATTCAAAGCCAGCCGAACGTATTCGTGGCGATTTTGTGGTGTGATTCGAGTGTATCGCGTGGATAAAGGCACTTCGTGGCCCTTAGCCGACGATGTTGAAAATGGCAATTCGAGCGTGCTGAAAACTTTCGGATCGTCTTCCATGTTGCGAACGCAAAGTAGTCCGGCTACGTAGTCGCGATCAACTTCGGTAAGATCACTGGGACGAAGGCTTTCGCCGGCTAGCTGTCGCCAAACTGGTTCGGCCAAACTGAAAACAGAAAGGTCACAATGAGAATTTTACTATAAAATACGTCTAAACTCACTTTAAACTCAAGGGTGACCCAGTTCTCACAGCGATACCCATTAACACTCCCAAAAAGCGGAACATGTTCATCTGCAGGATGGACGTCAACATCGGATCCAAAAGGAAACAATCGCGATTCGCCCCAGCCTCACCTCTTCCGTTGGGTGTATTTATCAATAGGGGAACACTGCCGTTCTGCAGCTCATCACACATCTCAGCAATTGACTCCGAATAGCCTCCGCCACAATCATCAACACTCTCGCCAACGAACTTCACCTTCCATACACGATGGGGTAATGAGAGTGCTTCTTGCGTCAAGAGTGGCAGCTTTTGCACCATCTGTCCGAAAACGCTCTTCATGCCATCAACACCGGCTAGTCCGTTTCCAGACTTGCTGCGCGAGCGCTTCACTTGAATGCGATTTAATTCGATAACAGGGCCGTGCTGCTTATCACGCACCATTGTTGTTTGGATGACTTTGCGGAAGGCTGCTTCTTTGATGGTGTACACTAAGACATCCTTCAATGCACCTAAGCTAAGTTCGCCAGAAATTGGTAGCATGGCCAGACATGGGCACACAAGTTCGGAAAAATGATGAAGGAGTACCAATCGTGCGTGTAGTGCCTCTGGTGGTAAATCTCGGACGAGATCGTATTCTAATGGTGGATTTGGTGGCGGGCGTACCCTCTCGGTTAGCTGAGAAGTGGACAAGGCTAGCGTGTGAGCTGAACCACAAGTTACTTTGACGATATGCTTTCCCTGTAGGGCAGTCACCAGACGTGGTCGCTGTATGGCACTCACTGTTCCATCACCTAGCTGCCCTTCGTCGTTGTCGCCCCAGGTATACACCTCTCCAGTATCACTGCACGCCACACAGTGTAACGAACCAGTCGCGATCGAGATGATTTTTTTGCCCTGTAGAGCGGCGACTTTCTTTGGCCTACGTACATGATCGACAGTTCCGTGTCCCAAACGATGATAGTCACCTTTGCCCCAGGTGTAAACCGCTCCAGAGCGTGTTAACGCCACAGAGAATTGCGATCCGCACTCAACTTTGATCACCCCCAAACCAGAGAGACTTTCGATCTTCATTGGGACCTTACAGCCATCAGATCCACCACGACCTAATTTTCCGTAGTCACCATCGCCCCAGCTCCACACGTTGTCGTCGTCCGTGATGCATAGAGTTTGAGCGTCTCCCGATCCGCATGCGATGTCAACAGCTCGATAGCCAAGAAGTGCTTCGACTAGCTTTGGTCGCAACTGATCCTCAGAGTCGCCGTGTCCCAAGCGACCATATCGTCCTTTTCCCCAAGTTAACACGTGTCCCGAAGACGTGATGCACGCTGAATGTGCACTTCCACAGGCTATATCAACGATTCCGATGCCAGATAAAGCATCAATCAACTTGGGTCGATCATAACTCATTCGATTGCTATGTCCCAGCTTGCCGTCTTCTCCTTCGCCCCAGGAATAGACTTCTCCATCAGCGGTAAGAGCCAGACAATGTTTTCCACCCGAGTTCACAGCTACTTTCTTTACAAATACATGTTGCAATGATTCCACAAGAGTTGGGGTTGAAACCGAGTCAGTTCCACCTATGCCCAGTCGCCCTCCAGAGCCATACCCAGTGGCAAAGAGCTTTCCATCTGGGGTAACTGCATAGAGCGTTTGTTCACCACCAGCCAACTGAACGGGACGCAACAAACTTAGAGCTTCACAAGGGGTTGGCGTCTTGATGCGACTTCCTTCAAGTCCTCCTAGCTGGCCGCGATGATTGTGACCCCAGCCGTAGATAGTGCTTGCTCCACCCCACGAAAGAGCCCAATCTTCAGGTCGTCGATTCAACCACTGCAGGAGTTGGCTATCATGCTCCGACTTAAACAGCATATGGTCCTCGTGCAAGAATTGTGTTTGCTCGTTGATAACCTTGGGGTCGACATCATGCATGGATAGGGACATCACCGAGTCGATGTATTGAATGAGATTGCTGGTGCTTGGTGTGAGAGAGTTCACCATCGAAGCGGTCGTAGTCGGCGGTTGTTGCAGCTGCAACGACGGGGGTGGTGTGGGAGTAGCATTACTTGTAGTACTAGACGACAGTGAGGTCGTAGAATTCATCATAATCGACGTCGATGGTGATGCATTCTGTGGTGGCATCATCTCGGAGAATTTCTTTTTCACTTCCAGGCAAAACGCTCTAGGCAGCTCGGTTCTCTTAATCAAAGACTGTGCCACTCGAACTGCGATACAGTACCGCTTAAACCACACCCATTTGTGCATGTCGGCCGGGGGTAAAACTGAGTCCAACTGCATATCGCATGCCAAGGCGGCCAAAGTTTTGAAGTAATCCGAATGCATTAGGTGGATTCCTCCACGTACTTGAGGCTCCTCATATTCATATTGTCGCAAGAACTCTGGAATCAGTGGCATCAAAATCGGATTCAAAGAAGGATCCAGCACCTTTGGGGCATGTTTGGATGTAAGGACACAGTGGAGTTTCTTCAGCGACCAAATACGTTGCGCTGTTGTCAGTGAACTTAGTTGGGCGCAAGCGGCCAGTGCGGCAGCAAGTCTTAGTAGCACACTGTTGTTGTTGGGACCTAATCGCGAATCAAGAAGTGCCATCACTAGCGGCATGGAGGGTTGTGATAGAACGGAACGATCTGATCCTCTTTCTTGCATTAAAGCTGCTGGCATAATGGCGTGAACCCAAAATTTCCAACCCCATCCATTTACAGAACTGTCGCTGGTGAATCTCCAATGCACTTCGTCACCGGGAATACGTATTTCCGGAGCCCACTGTGAAAATTCGCGTCCCGACCTGGTTGCGATTACTCGCTCAGATCCGTCCATAATGACTAACGGGTCGTTTCTTTTTTCTGTTGAACATTGTGAGTCGAATTCAAGCCGCAGCGCTTCAGCGCCAGGGATTTTGACATGACCGAATGCTGTTACATTATCCACATATGGGTGACTACTTTCCTGCATGACAGGCTTTGGTATTTTTCCCAAGCAATGCCTTGATGTACACAAATCCTCCAGTTCAGTGATGCATGTCTCAAGAAGCATCGCCCCAATAGCAGGTGAATTAGAGCCCAATGCAATAAGTGTGTCAGCGATGGTTTGAGATGTACTTGGTGGACCCGTACGGCCAGCAACACTTAATTTCAGCAACTCTACTAGACTCTTTGCTTCTGCCTCGCCAAGCAGCGAAGTAAAATCATCCAGACCCGTAAGACTCGACTCGGCTATCATCTCTTCGTGGTGCGTCATTGTTGCTGCCATGACAGACATAGCACTAGCAGACATCTTCGAATGTTTGTGTGGAGCGTTGCTCGAAATGGATGCCGATAATGATAGTGATCCAGTCAAGCTTTGGAATGCGCTGAGTGGACCGGCTGGTGCGGGGATTATTTCCGCTTCCGGCGAAGATTCATGAACTGCGGGGTCGGTTGCATCTGCTGGCGCTTCTCCACCACCTTGAGCTATAACCTCATTGTTGTTTGCTGTGGTTACGCTTGGATTTGGAACACGTTCCGGGTCCTTGAAACTCTCTGAAGATTCGATTTCATTGGATATCTTCTCGTTCAAATTTATCTTGCTGTGACTAGTGAGTGCGGCGACGATTAATTGCCGAGCCTGAAGGATACTCATCGCATTAAGTACATAGTTCAGTGCTGTTTGTCTTGCGCCATATGTTTCCAGTGATAGCAGGGTTTCACTTAAAGAAAACTTGGTTTGTTGCCTGCCTATAGCCGGTGCAGGCAGGACCGTGGGTATTGGCTCAGAGTCATAGATTCCTAAACTGCTGCCGCCCAGTGGATCTTTTGTGGTGGCAAATGGCACTGGACCTTTTTTCTCATCCTCTGCCGGCGATTGGGGCAGACCCCAAGCGACAGAGTGAGAGCTACCACAAGCAACTCGATTTACAAACACAGAATCCAAACCAATAACCAGCGCTGGCTTATTATTTACGACTGTATTTCCAGACCCTTGTTGTCCATGATCGTTATCACCCCATGCGAAGACCTGTCCGCTATCTGTTACCGCGAGGCAATGCAAAGCACCCACAGCAACGTGTATTACTTTACGACCACGCAGGCCCTGTATCGGAGCAGGCTTTCTCACATGCTGGTCGCTACCATGACCCAGTCGGTAGTAGTCTCCCTTTCCCCAAGTCCAAACCTCTCCGGTACGCGTCAACGCCAAACTAAACTGAGCACCGCATTCAATTTGAATTACACCGATTCCGGTCAGACGTTCGATTTCATGCGGAACTGAGGATCCCTCCGAACCGCCACGCCCTAATTTACCGAAATCTCCGTCACCCCAAGAGTACACAGCTCCATCCTCGGTCAATGCCAGGGTTTGAGCGTCCCGACTGCCACATGCGACTTGTATAACTCGTTTTCCGTTCAAAGCGGCTATTAGTTTTGGCTTCAGCTGCGTTACATTGTCCCCGTGACCCAAGCGCCCATATTCTCCCAGCCCCCATGTGTACAGTTCACCAGACGATGATATAGCAGCACTATGCGATGAACCACAAGCAATATCACGAATTTTTTTCGCCCGCAGTGATTCAATCATCTTTGGTTTGTCCATAGTAAGGCGATTTCCATGACCCAGCTTTCCATCTTCGCCTTCACCCCAGGAAAACACTTTTCCGTCCAACGTCAAGGCTAGTGCATGTTTTCCACCAGAGTGAACAGCTACTTTTTTAACAACATACTGATGCAGCACTGGCACTTGCCTCGGCACAGACACATTGCAGTTGTGTCCCAGGCCAAGTCTGCCATTGGTGCCTTCTCCGCACGCATACACCTTCCCGTCTTGAGATACGATAAACAAAGATTTCGACCCACCAGCTATGTGAATCGGACGCAATCGACTGAGTGTCTGTGAGAATGTAGGCACCTTAACCTTAGATCCTTTAAGTCCTCCCAATTGCTCCTTATCGTTCAAACCCCAAACCATAACCGTGCACGGTGGTTCATTTTGGGTGGACTTAGCGTCCGTGTAGTTAGTCAGAGAGCTCGAATCACTGGACAAACTGTCGTATTCGCATGCCAAAAACGCCGCATCCATGAGCATCAGATCTAAATCAGTTTGTCTGCGACGTCCAATGATGTTTATGCCGTGCACCTTGCATTGGATGCCATTGTTTCGGCAGTGCTTGATGACGATCTCCACGTATTGATAGTATTGCCGAACATCGTTCATTAGGGACACGTTTACATCGCTATTTTTGACCGAAACCCAACTGTACTCTTTAAGATTGGGGATACTGTCGCCGACACGCGTCACAATTAGTGATGGCATATGGGAACAATCTGACGGATTGACTACAATCGATAAGCTGTGGATAAGTACGCTTTCGTGCATTTCAATGCGAATCCAATGTTTGCTCTGGCTACTCGACGAGCTCTGCCAACAGTTGGCACTTTTGTCGAGTAAATGCTTCGCCATCGATATATTTGATGAGACAGTAAGTGATCGAATGCAACGTGACCAGTCTTCGATCAAATCGGTTGGTGGTCCTTGTAAAATACCCGAAGTGCTGCTGTTTATGTGGGATTCCCTTATAGCGTTCACCAGTTCGATTTCATTTAAATTTCCCGTCCAAGTTGGTTGTTGCGGAAAGTCGACCGTGACATCTTTTCCACTTATACAGGTGACTGTTCCAATCGCTCCACGGGGAATGTAGCCCCATTTGTAGCGTGGTGTTGAACGTATGCGTACTTGCGAGCCGACGATAATTGCTCCTCGATCGAAGGGTGTTGATTTGTCCTTCGGCATTTCCAGCAGTTCAATGTGAACAAAGCAAACCCAGTATGTATCGCCGTGCATTTGCCAATCGACCTTAAGGAGAAAGGAGATAAAGATTATCATGGTTGTGATTAGATGAACAACTAATGGATGAACTCAATAATAGTCAATGAACTGAAGACATATGGGGTCGAGTCGAATGGTTTTACCTAATTCATGTCGGAAATGTAAATAAGGTTATGGAAACTAACAAGTGGTGGTAGGATATATATGACTGGGAGAGTGGAGGGTTGCGACAGAACACTGCGAAGCTTTAAGATTCTGATTTAACAACAGATCGCCAGTAGACCGGTTGTTGCGTGCCCAGCGATTGAAGACCCTATTGCGATGGATCTTTCTGTAGTTGCCGAAGTTAGTGTGATCAAGGAAACTTGACAGCAGATAAAATCGAACACATGGATCAAAAGAGCGTTGCCGAACACCGAACATATGGCATCACTAATGTCACCTTTACACAAAGAGTAGTATAAAAAAATTATGTGCTACCCTGTCTGAACTTGTTGCGTGTAGTTATCTAAGGAAGACGTATCACAGCGCACTCTCTTTGATTCATTTTAGAACCGAGTGACATTAGAAAGTAGACGTCTTGAATTAAGTTATTACAAATGTCAAATGATAAACAACGCTTTGGTGCGATTAGATTACTTGAATGTGCTTATCCGTTACATGAAGGAATAATTGTCCGAAGGAGACCTGGCATTAGAAGATGGAAAAACGCTTTTTAAAGGAAACGGAGCTACAATGTAATACATGTAGGCGTTGATGCCTACATTTTTTCACGGCTCCGCCTCTTGCAAAAGTCTGACAAACACCCAATAGTAACACTGTCATCAGATGTTTCTCAAATTGAAGGGAGAAGCTAGGTTCTATGACCTGTATGGGCAGATATATAGTGCGAACTATAGTTCGGAAAATCTTCGGTCCGGTCAGCTGCTGAAACAGAAACATACCATCAGCATTTGGGATACACAGACTATATCAGCACGATTGGTCGCTCTGCCTCATTGACCGAATGAACCATTGTTCACCAATCGAGACGATCTTCAAGCCCCTCCGATCGCAGATGCAAGAGAGCTTGGACTAAATATGTGAAAGCAAAGATTATGAATTCTATACAGATGACGCACTCCATATAAGAAAAATTGTTCTATGGCGGGTCGTGCTGGCACAGCCCGCCATATGTTTTTGTTTGTTTTTCATGTGTTTTCATGCACACCGCCCGCCCGTACCATAAGCTACTGAGCAAAAGATTCTGTTTTTTGTTCTCAATGCGTCATCTGTATAGAATTCATAATCTTTGGTGAAAGCTAATTCTTCTTGTTACTTTCATTCAGGCATAGGGGACTAACTCAAGACACATTCGAAAGCATGAATAAAGTTCTAAAAATTAAAAAAATTAAGTACACCAAGTGACCATCAATTAATACGTTACCTGCACATTCAAATCATGAAGCCCCTCCGTATCGACTTTCAACACCGTTCCAATGTCATATTTCTTAATCTCTTCAAAATCACGACAGCAGCGGACAGTCATCCCTGGACATACCAATCCTCTCACATACATAGCGTATTGATCGGCAAATTGAAAATCTCTTCGTGTGGCGAACTTTGTTCCACTCGCATGTTGTGGGTCTTGTATCGACGTACCCTCTACTGTGTCACTGCTGTCTGTGCTGTCATTATCCGAGTCAGCTTCAGGATCGTGGCGACCAATCTTTAAACGTTCAATTCCATCGATATCATAAGCAGTCCCTTTCGATGTCGACGGCATAGGAGGACACAGATCCGGATGCTCAAGAATCCATTGAACAATTTGTTCGGGAGTTGGTGGAACTTCAGTATGTGCAGCTAAAAAGAAAGAATCAGAAGCTAATCCTCATTAGACGAAAATTTAACTTACTCAACGTTTTAACGGCAAGTTCGACAGATTTCCTCGAGAAGCCCATTTCCATGATTTGCGAAACCAAGGGACAGGGCGCTGTTTTATTTCTGTTAGCCGCAGCTGATGATGCCGTACATTGTGCACTATCCGCAGTAGGGGCCACAACACCACCACCGCTACCACTACTGCTAACGTCTTCAATTAAACCGTCATTGTATATAGGTACACCATGAACAAGGGTTGGTTGCACTGGTGGAGGCAAAGATCGTGATTGCATGGCTCCAGGACCATTCGATTCCGAGTGCATTTGGCTGGCTAGCATTTGCGAGACATTCATTGCAGCGGTTCCCAGTTCTGAATACGTATACGTTGCCTTTAGTGGAGATGGTTGTGTAGCTCGAATAAGAATACTCTGAATGAGTAATTCATTCTTCGATAGGGATGATGGAGAATCATCTCCACCACCTGGCTGTTGGTCGGTAACCACATTCAACTCGCCGACGTTAAGTTTACCAGTTCCCCCCTGCGGATCTTCTTCGGAAATGCTTTCTTCTGAGGAATACGAACTTATCCCGGGAGATCTTTGACGAAGAACTTTTCGCAATGATGCCTGATGACGATAGAGGACACAATTCGAATTGAGAACACAAATTTGAATCTGCTGCGATCGCAGTAACGAAATATCAATCTGCCCTGGTATGGAATCTTTTCGTTCACCCGGTCCGTACATTAACACCGACCATGAGTTCAAAAGCATCTCGTTCATTGGTAACCGGGATAGACTAAAAACTGAGTAATCGGCTCCATCCGATGCAGTGCTCAGTGAAATCTTTCGCAACTCTCCGTTCAGACAATTGCCATCAGTACTGAGTAGACATTTGCCCTTGTTTGTAAATCCACATATAGTCGATGTGCTGCCTTCATAGGAGACTTGAAGTCCTACACGTGGCCGCGTATCACATCCACCAATCGTACTTAGCACACCCATTACATGCACATACTCTGCCTCTAGGTTATTCACTTCCAATCCATCGTCTCCGAAGAGCTCTGCAGCGACGCACAACTTTTGCGATAAAAAAGAGTTAATAACCGGGTTCCATGCGGGAAGGGTGTGCAACTTTCGCAACAGTGTTATAATCTCCTCGGCCACAGTTCCCGAATGAGAAGCAGTCAATAGGATTCTAGTCTTTGTATCAGCTGGATTCTGAAGCAGGGAAATATCGTTCGGACAGTAGAGTGTTATTTTGCCCAAAATCGAAAACATTTGCTTCACCAGAGCTGTTGTTCGAGTCATATCGTCGTCGGACCAATTCACTAAGACCGTTTGCAGCAGACGCAGGCAGTGAATCTTCCTAAATACATCCTGCTCACTAGTAGATGACTGTTCCAAAAGCCCGATGTAGAAGTCAATCCAAGTAGGTGATGTTAGAAATTTCGACATAATTTTCGATTCACCGACAATTGCACGCAGGAAGCCGAGAGTTGTCCAGCTGTCGAGGCCACAAATACTTCCGAGACCTGATTTTGAGTTTAGAATCGCCCGAAACATGGATGTAACGCCTTGCACTGCAGTTTTGTCCATTTTCTCGCTATGTTGGCCAATGCCAACGGACATTATTTGCAACATTTTGGTACACGCGTAGCGGAGCAATTTCGTTGGATGTGACTCGCCTGATAATTGTGTTTCGCCGATAAGTTCATCTTTGTCGGTTTCTTCCGTGTCCGGAGAAACAATGTTTGATGCGTTGTCAGCTAGCTGGAGGTCGTATTGACCTTCTTTTCCCATACGGTACGAATTGGTTGCACCTGTATACCACTCAACGCGAACCCATCTGGAAAAAAATTGAAGATTATTTTATTATTTTAGTTTTTCTGCGGGAAGCAAACTTTTGGCTGATTTCTGCAACATTCTGTGACATGTCTACTCATACACAAAGATCTCCAAAGAGAAAGGCCTCACATTCGGCTTCTTACAATAACAAACATAAACGTAATGACAGATCAAACATATCTTTTCTGACCAGACTACAAACTGCATGAACGTCAAGGCTGACTATGTGCATGCACAAGATTTGACCAAGCATGCAGTAGAGAGGAAACGATGGAACTTGGTAGCCTTTATGTTGTATTGTTTAAAATATGTTGCATTGACTACATCCTAACAAAGATCAACTGGCGAGACTGTTTCTACCCATCGTCAACTTGTCTAACTTTACTTCTACAATGCAATTGCTTATGGCATTCGAACAAGCATGATACAGGAACACAAGCTGAATGATAGGTTAAAGAGAAACCAACACATTTAGGCAACAACAAGGTCCAAATCTTCGCGCCAATATCATTCATAGCATTCAACTCATGCTATGGTCTTTGTTTTGGGAGTTGTTCAATAAACGATGCGAACAAGTGTTGCAAGCGAAAAACGGATCGTTTAAACAATGGCGCAATATAAAAATATAAGCTACAAGATGCGAAGCACGCATCCAACGATCTGAATGTACACACGTTCTGAGGGGTAAATTGACCATTTTCTCTTCGCAGCCAAAGTCAGAGCCTGTCCAACGAGAAGAAGCTACGAATAGGGCAACAAAAAATAATACTTCACTATGGTTGCCTTAGTAAACCGGATATTTTCAGATCTTTCGAACAACAACTTGGTGAGAGACTCCCCGCTGTGACCTCATCTTTCGCCGATATTAACACCCAGTAGATACATATTCCAATATTATCAAAGAAATAGCCAAAACCACCATAGGCTATCAGCCACCCCCGATGTCCGGTACATACCACCTATTCATCGATTTAAAAGCCGCATACGACAGCATTTATAGAGACAAACTATACAGAGCTATGTCTAGTTTTGGTATACCGCACAAACTCGGCGGTACTTGACGATGGAGAATTCTCGCTGCTCCATCAGGGTCAAAAACGACCTCACCGCCACATTCGATAACAAAAAAGGATGTAAGCTATGCGATGAGCTGTTATGTGACTTTTTTTTAATATCATTCTAGAGAGGATTGTGCAAAACTCCCGACCCAACACCAGAGGCAAATCTTTCATAAATCGGTGCAACTATTAGCATACGCAGACGATATTGACATTATTGGTCGGAATCAACGTGATGTCAGAGCCACGTTTATTAGTATAGAGAAGGAAAAGGCAAAAATGGGTTTAGCAGTAAATGAGGGTAAGAGTAAGTATATGCTGCCAACACGAAATGACACACAACATCGACGAATTGGACATAACGTTACTATTGAAAGATATAACTTTGAGGTAGTACGGGACTTTACCTACCTCGGCTCCGCTATTAACTCTGACAACAACATCTCGTCAGAAATCAAACGAAGAATTACTCTTGTGAATCGATGTTTCTTCGGGCTAAGAACGCAATTTATTAGTAAATCCTTCACTCCAACTACTAAGGAGATTCTATATAAGATCCTGATCATGTATCGTATCAAAAGTTGATGAAGAAATCCTTGATCGATTTGAGAGAAAATTTCTTGGAAAAATCTTCGTACCCGTATGCATTGACGGGCTATGGAGACGAAGATTCAACCGATCGATCTGGAGCACTAAATAACAACCGCCGTTTTTTGGCACTACTAGCAGGGTCCATCACTGGCAGGCTACCACATGCTTATTTCTATTGAAAAGAAGACTACTAGATAGACCTAGCCTTGTAGAAGTATCGTAGTAAAGTAATTGTCAATCTTACGTAGGTGGATAAGGGAGGTGGTATTCGATTAACACAACTATTATAATCGAATACCACCATATTGTGTTGTTAGATGTTTAACTTCGTCACAAAAAAAACTCTAACATTTCAATTGCTCTAAGTCTCAAATCATCATCATCTCCTTTAAGTAATGATCCTCAGAATTGTTTTTAAAAACTTACCCATCTTCTCCAACTTCGCTGATAATTCTTCCCTCCCCTGGTGGATTACCATCTTGGTCACCCCACTTCCAATCTGCTCCACGGCAAATTCTTGTTCCGATTTTCAATAGTTTCGCTAGCTCGGGACCCGTTAAATTGGACTTATTCGATTTTTGCTAAAAAAAAAAAAAATAAGAAAAATCACATAGTTAACCAAACCACTAAAAGTTATACAAACCCTTCGAAACACACCTTTAGAATGGTATCCTCATAAACCACCGATAACTCATACGTATTTTTGATCGCTGGAATATCCCCACCAGTTTGTCGCAAGAGCCCCAAAATGGTTCCCAGTGTGCCGCTATTAATAAGCAAACTTAACTCGTTCGGTCCGACATCTTTTGCCAGAATTCCAAAAACGCTTAAGAGAAACCTTGCTCTTGGCAACTTCTTCAGGAAGACATATGTCCCAAGATTGGAATTATCCTTTCCACCGTGAAACTTTGGTTTCATTGAGATCTGCTCCTGATTGACAAGTCTTTGCAATTCAAAGATTGCCCAGTCCAAGACTTTGGATTGTGCCAATATAAGATTTGCCTTCTGGAAGGCGGTAACCATATTGAGATCATCCAGAATATTCGTCGTTGTTAGCTTGCTTCGCTTCAGATGTAGTCCTAGATATCCACTTAACATGTTATACTGCACAGCATCAAGAAGACCATTCACTTGTAAAATTTCGTGGAAAATATCCAATCCCTGTCGTCGAATGTGGTACCGCTGTACCTGACAGTACATTGCACGTCGCACAGTCTCCACGTCACATACTTCCTGCATGACAAAGTCCACTATTTCATACATCGTTGTCATGCTTAGTTCGCCACCATCGAAGCCATGAAGGAATTTTTCACTCAACTTGAGAATGACATCGTTGACAAAGGTCTGCTCGGAGTCGGCTTTTTTATCTCCAAAGTCCATATCGTCTGCTGGCAATTTCGCATCGTCGAGTGGCTTCTTCTCAGCCCCGCTAAAGATATTATTGTCTGTCCCGGATTCGATTAGGTTCTCGTTAGACAGATTGTTACGAAGCGGTGTATTGCCTCCGGTGTGCGAGTCTGTTTCTTTATCCAGATTTTCAGCAGAAGATACACGCAAGAGATTCTCCTGTGATTGGTTCTTCAAAGCGGCGTGTTGACTTTGGATTGTGACGTTCAATATATCCTCGGGTTTGTTGCATGCCAGCTGCTTTTTGGCTGTGCGCATCTCGGCAATAATCTTCTTGACCACAGTTTTGAATCTGGGGAATTTGTGTAGAATGCAGAGTTTTCGAAATCCCGACTGTTCGAGACTTATTGCTGGTCGCACTTCGTATAGGAGAAACCTCAAACGTTCCAGCATTGGTGCGCATACTTCTTTGTAACTTCTGTTTAGCTGTTGGCGAGTTCTTACAACTGCCCACTTGGTTTGATGTACCAGTCGGATGATTTCGGAGATCTGCTTGGGTGGTTTTTCTGTCAAGCCGCCTAATTCTCGATCGATTACGGCGAGAATTAATGGTCCCAGACTTTGATGACGAATCAGTACTGCAGTTAGCAGACGCTCTAGCTCCTGAACGGGATGTTCCGGTGGAAATTCCTGGTGCCAGATGAGATTGTGCTCCTTGCAGAAACGTTCTGACACTGCCATCCAGCCAGATACAAGAGGATCAGAAAGTCTTGCTTCACCTAGACCACTAAGGATGGCTTCAATTCGCTGCTGCACAGAGCTAAATGCTGGTTGATCTAAGCAACTGGGCATTTGGTGGTTACTTGGTTCGGTTGGTGTGCTTCCAGCCGTACTGGCACTACTGCGAGCCTCACCCTTTTCTTCGTCAAATGGATTTGTTGGCTGAAGAACTTGCAGCCCACCGCTCAGAATACTCGAACGAATTATGCTCTTACACTGTAGTTCGGCTGGCTGCAGCGGAGGTCCTGCTTGTAGAATACTGGTGATCAATCCAAGAAGGTATGATAACGCCCGCTCGGAGTTGAAATGTGTCAATACTTTGCTCTGATGCAATTGCGGCTGGAATTTTCGAAGTTTATTAAGTTAGAATGGACACGAGTAAGAAGCATCAATCATTGAGAAGACGTGGCATGTCTGAAATGGACAAAAAAAACACTTCTTCCTCCGTTCTAAATACAAACCTTTTCATCTGAAATATTTGGAGCATATTTTCCCACTTTGTAGTTGTTGAGAATGTACTCCAGTACATGCCTGTAGTTGGGTGTATTGAATTCAGCTGTGAGATCTTTTCCAATTCCTCCTTCGATCAGCTCATTAATGGCGGATAGATCACTTCTGCAATAGAAACTCAATTAGAAATCTGAATCCAGGTGGCTCCATCAAACGTACTGATAATCGTTGACATCACAGACATAGCCGTTAATGATGACCCACTTGCCGCCATCGGCAATTTGATTCTCAAAATCGTTCTTTCGTATCAGCAACGGTTCCTCTTGAATCGGCGATGTTTTCTGTGTTCCGCGGCAGATGATTCCCGGCCAGCCCATATCATCGGAGTCCTGAAAAACCCACTCTTAACAAAACCATTTCAATTAAATAAAACACTCTCATACCT
This sequence comes from Rhingia campestris, assembly GCA_932526625.1. Classification (NCBI taxonomy): domain Eukaryota; kingdom Metazoa; phylum Arthropoda; class Insecta; order Diptera; family Syrphidae; genus Rhingia; species Rhingia campestris. Next base: position 66,424,046 of record OW052182.1, read on the forward strand.
GTATTTCACTGTCGCAGATAACACGATTCAAGTTGTCCAGAGCATGCAGCAGCGGTATGAACGTCTTTGTCCACTCAAACCCTTGCAATATGCTCGATTTGTCACGATTCAATATGACCAGGCCAATTAGCATCTCATAGAGCAGGGTATCCGAAATATCGGACTTTAAAATATCAACAACACCATCCTTGCCCTGCAAAGCGATTTCGTGAGCCTTTTGTAGCGACATTACACACAATGCCACTGCACTTTGAACATATTTGCTGAGTAATGCCTCTGCGCCCGATGAGTCCTCGACTTTTGATTGATGAATATGCGAGAAGAGCAGACGTTGGAAGCGATGCAATAGATCTAGACTTGGACTTGTGTGCTCTGGCAACGTCATGCTTCCTTCATCTTCAGTCTTTATCATGCCAGCACTAATCAAAAGCTGCGACAGGCGGGCCTGCGTCAACGCTGAATTATTCCGTAAAAGTTGCTTGATTAGATGAAGAAGTGGCAGGTTATGGCCGCTGTCGGGGCATTCAGAAGTCTCCGAACGTATGGCTTGGTTAAGAGCGATTTCAAGTCCACCTTCGGCCATCAGCGAACCAACAAGTAGATCTGTCATAAAACGATGGCCAGCTGACGAAATTCCCGGATCCGATGGTAATAGAGACGTCAATGTTTGTGCTCTTTCTGATGCCGTTGGGAGGAGTACACTCCATCCGATTTGTAGTGTCCATTGGGCGGCTTCTTGCATTGTTTTCAAAATGCATGATCCCCCAGCTAGACCAAGTATTCGTGTTTTCAAATTAACTAGCAATCTAGAACCTTCACTTAAGCCGACCGACTTTGGTGAGACGCCATTGGCAATGAGCGCATGCAACTGTAGTCTTAAGAGATTCAAACAAGCTACCGCAATACATTCGGACTCTTGGTTTGGGGTCTGACGTACCTCCTGTCCACATACAATCCCTAAAAGTTGGTCCAGTAGGCGAAATGTGTGCTCGGAAAGATCTATGACAAATGGAATCTTGGTTGATATGCCTTGGATTGATGTCTGACTCCATATAATGCTTTGTGTGGCTCCACATGATATACCAGACACACGCACGGACGGATGTGTTGCCAAAATTGGTGATGGTATAATGGGATCCTTTGAAATACCTTGTGGACATACTTGCTGATAGTCATTGCGTCCCCATCCAAACACTTCGCCTGTGCTACTCAAAGCCAAGCAGTGAGCTGCACCCACTGCGACGTCTACGATCAATTTTCCCTCAAGAACATTTATCAACCTTGGAGTGTTTACAGTCTCAACGACTCCTTGAATGCTTTTGTCCATACAGCCATGACCCAAACGACCACCATGACTCTTGCCCCATGTGTATATCTTGCCGTCACATGTCAGAGCCAAACTGAACTGAGATCCTGTGAAAATACGTTGTACTCTTGGCAGTGCTTCTATATAAACCGGCAAATACGATCCAGTGCATGAACCATTTCCCAGTTTGCCATAATCTCCATCACCCCATGCGTACACAAGACCCTCAGCCGTAACGCACAGTGTATGCGAGTCACCACTGCCAAGAGCTACGTCCACAACTTCATATTCCTTCAAGGACTTGACAAGGGTTGGCAAAAACTTATCATCTGAATTTCCATGGCCCAGGCGACCGTATGTCCCCCTCCCCCAGGTATAGAGATTTCCGTTCATTGTTATTGCTGCACTATAGGTGCACCCACAGTGTACACTCCTCACATTGTTCTCTAAGGCAGTTATCTTCTGCGGGTCCTCCTGCGGAAGTGCATCGCCATGTCCCAGGCGACCTCCTTCACCACTGCCCCATGAATAAGCATATCCATTCACATCAAGCGCCAAATAGTGCCGACCCTCGCAGTGTGCCGAAATGCTTCGCACGTTTACTTCAGAGAATTCCTTCACCAAGACAGGATCAGCCTCTGGTTTTGCAATTTTCCAAGTGTAAACCTTGGCACATTGCGTCAGTAGGAGGACATTTTCCTCTGAGAAAGCCACTTGCTTGACTTGGAAATTAAAAGTAACCACCGGAGCTGAATACAATGGATAATTGCTTTGCACTCCAGGCATTGGAATGCCAAACGCTGGTTCAGCTGTAAAGCCATAGTGATCATTGCAGAGTGCAAGCCAGCCCAATGCGAATACCTGTTGTTGATCATGCGCTGGCTGCTGTGGACTCTGGTTTTCTACACCAGCTGCCTTGTTTTTGGCTATCGCTGGTATTGCCGAACCGGTTGGCATGTGCGGCTTTGCTAAGCGATCTAAATGTGAGACTATTACAACCGCCGATTGTTTAAGATCTACATTGGACGTTTCCTGATCGGGCAGTGTTAAAAATCGCAGAAATGACTCTGTCGCGCTAGCTGGTAGAATGTCCGTTGATGTGGGTGGCATTCCATAGTTGCCGATCGTCTCGTATCGTCGCAGAATGGGCACTAGTGGTGCGCCAGTGTTTTGTGGTGTGTCACGGTTGTCGTCGGTTTCTTTTTCTTTCTCCCATAGCATCAGCAGAAGAACTATTGCTTCAAGTGAAGCGCTTAAAGTTCCTTTCTGTGCACCCAGCTCTAGCAGCAAGCATAGTGCAGTGTGACGGTCTTCACGTGGCGCTATACAGCGGCCACCCATGATGTCTCCGAGTGCAACTTGCCGCAGGAATTTTATAGAGCGTTCGAGAACCTCAATCCAGAGAGGAGAGACCTGTAAATAAATGGAAAAGAGTTTGAGTTAGAGATTTGGGAGTTAGTATTTGGGAAATATACTGGTAAATCGAAAAAAAAAAATATCCCGATATAGGTACAATCAAAGAGTATAGAACTACATAGAGTATGCATCACACCTAACAATTTTGTAGCCGTTTCAGTAACGGGCGGTAACTGCGAAGTGAAATTTTTGTATTTCGTATGCATCGGTGATGCTGTGGTTTGATGCCGGGGTAGCAATGTGAACACTGGGGTATCAATATCAGTACCCCACATAGTAAATTTTCGTTGTATGAGATGGGCACTCTATGTAGTTCTATACTTTTGGTACAATATATAGGTACTTGTCAAGACATGTTCTATCCGACACACACCCGATATTAAAATTGTCTCTAAGAAGTTCAACTTTTAATTTTCCTTTCAAATCTTCTCTATTGCACCGGATTAAATAAACTAAGCTACGTTGACTTTAAAAACACAGTCTCTACTTTTAGGGAACTTAGCATTTCTGTTGATCCATATTTCGTAAAATTCGGTTTTGAAATCGGAATAACACGGAAGGAGGTACGAAATACTGTATGGGTGATTCAAAATCTCCTTTTCATCGATAGCGTGATAATAAGAAATGATAGATCATAGCCCTCCCACATTGAATTTGACTTGCGAAAAAAGTCGCAGTTAGAAAAAGTAGGCGTGTTCCACTTACGGATCCGTTTCTGATTTCATTCAATGGAACAATATACTCAGCAGGGTTGGGTGTTGTACAACGAGGGTAGACTCTTGGCTTTAACTTGGTAGTTGTAACTCTGACTACACATTAAAGGGGCTTATTATTACCTCCAAGTGGTAACCATCGGATTTGATTTGCTCAACGATAAGTTGCTTTATAGCAACACTATAAAGAGCTTGGTCATAATGGCACGGAATACCCGGCCTGCTGTCCCAGGCGAACCTAGATGAGCTGCTTCGACATATTCGGAAAATAGGTTATTTAGGAATCTCGAGGGTAACTCAAGCCCCTTGAACAAAGATGATGGCGGATGAACCAAAAGGCCAACGGCAGCGCTCAATCCCGTAGTGACATAACATGAAACTGGCTCCAGGTTGGGGGTTGTGCCTTAGGTTAACTACCCACCCATGAAAAAAAAACCATAGTTACGAAGCAACCAATAGCGTCGGAAAGGAGTGATTTTATTGTTGACGACCCTGTTAAACGAAAAAAGGACAACGAGCCGTGAAACCTAAACTCCTACAAAGCAGACATTACAGATATCCAGGAAAATCGATGGGATGGGCCGGGCAAATGGAGGATGAAAAACTGTTATGGTGAGCAGAAACAACGACTATCTATATACCGATTTGTAAATCGTTTCTACGAGCTGCTTGACAAAACCTATGAGGCGACTACCCAGTCACTCTGAACTGCGCCATATACAGAGGCATAAGTCAACAAAAATTGGTTTAGCAGTAAATGAGGGTAAGACTAAGTATATGCTGTCAACACGAAAGGATACACAACATTGACGAATTGGACAGAATGTCATCATTGACATATATAACATCTTGTCAGAAATTAAACAAAGAACTACTGTTGCCAACCGCTGTTTCTTCGGGCTAAGAAGACCATTCAGTAGTAAAGCCCTCACTCGAACTATTAAGGAGATCTTATGTAAGACTCTGACCGTATCAGAAGTGGATGAAGAAATCCTTGGTCGATTTGAGAGGAAATTTCTTAGAAAAATCTTCGGTCCTGTTTGCGTTGGCAGGCTATGAAGACGTAGCATCCACAAGTAGAAACCGACCTCAACCAACTTGGAGTGCGCAACTGCAGATAGTTAGGTAGGGACCGGGCTAATTAGCCCGTTCATTCCGGACTGTAGCGCCACTTAGGTAAGTTGAACGATTACTATGGAGGTGTGTCTCCTAGATAAAGGCGATGGAACTGTTGCTTGCAAGGAGGATTTTAAAAAGTTCTATTCCCCGACCGATTTCTATTAGGCACTAAAGATTATTGACAAAACTATGTGCAATGTTAGATCGATTGTTTTGATGAACCATTGTATATGTATGGTTATTTTACAAAATTTTTACTTTTACCCGTTTTCGCAATTTTTTGGAAATTTGTGTCCCTCTGAAATAATTTACTCAAAGAAATTTGACAGTTTCTATTTTTTTACTACAGAAGTACTACAGAAGTACGTCTATATATAATCTACTGGGTGGCAGTTAAAACCAGGTATTCATTATTATTATTCCATGTAAATAGAAAAATTCTATCAATCCTTGGCCCTTTCATTTTATTTCTTGACCTACTACTACACCATCTTCTAACCTATTATAATACATTTTAGATCTTAGCATGCATTGGCCTCACCAATCGGTTATCGATCTCCCTTCGGTGTGCCCATGGCTTTATTATTTAACATTTACCTTAGAGGTAATTACACGCCAGTATTCATTGTGCAATATTCCGCATCGTTAGACAACACAAGCAACGGAAACCCAAACCACAATCAAAATCATTTAATTTTAAATAATTGTCTAAATGATAAAATACCCTTGAGCTATTGCATTACAACGATCTCCTCCCAAATCCATGCAACTGTGAGTGTTTGGATTGATATAATATGTGTAAGCATAACGATTACCACATTTCCTCGACGAACGGAAATAGAAATTGAATTGATATTCCAATCACACTGGTGCAGTCTCAGTAGATATAGCACGTGTACTATATAACAATGAACAGGCTTGTTTTTGCTCATATCCGAGTGTGTAATTTTAATGCTTTCGCTTTCATTAAGATGAGGCTTTTGTTTGTTTAATTCCAGATGTATAAATTGTCTAATTAAATGTTAAGGCGGCCAGCTTCTAAGTTTTGCGATAAACAAAGAATATTATCGATTATTAGACTCCGTCGGGCATCGATGACCATGACGATTGCGTGTTAGATGTTTGGTGTTTTTGGTTATACATTTCAACGTTGCCTGAGAACAGTAAATAAACACGACACAGAAGAAGTTTAATTTGGTAGCAATGCGGAAAGGGTAACTAAGTCTTGGAGATTGTGGAGTTGTTTTCAATAAAAAGTAATACATGTGAGAAAGTCATGTTTGACATTTGTATACAATAGTTTCGACTTTGTATAGTATATGTTCCGTGTTAGATTCGAGTTTCTATATGTGTATAGCCTCATTGGTTTTGTTTAGATGTAATTTGAAACAACAATAACCTAGATCTGGTACCTACTGCTGCGATATAAAGGGTCTTTCAATAGGGACACTTGATTTTTAGTTGTGTTTGAGTTACAGTGCCACTGACTTGAATAGTGCCCCCATTGTGCATAATACAACTAAACATCTATCTAGTGACTGAATATGTAAGGACTCGATATTCTGCTTTTTTTGTTCTCATTACACCCTTTTTCTGTAACATAGTCAATATATTCTCTGATAACTTTAAGTCAATTTAAGATGATTTCAGTCAAAACTGGTCGGGCTAAATCATTGCCAATGGTTTACGATATCCTCCGGAAAAAAACAATTACAAAATAACAGGGCCTAGCTTTCTCACAACCATTAATGTGTGCGTGTGTACTTATTGCATGATGGCGGGACTTCCTGTTTTATGCCGAATCCGAGCGGCTAAGTTGAGATAAGCTTTTCTTGACAATTGATATTACCCGGATGATTTGTCATGTTGCTACGGCTGGGAATCGAACCCAGACCTTCTGCGACCTTCGGCAGTTCATCGCACTTACCATCGCGTCACTGAGCAACAATTGGTCAAAGAAAAAGGAAAGCGTGAAAAAAAATTACAACAGAGTCGTGTTCCGCAGTATAAAGCACATACCAATTCGCTGTGCAATTTTTGAAGAATGATATTTATGATTTTAAGAATCGTGAGATAAAATTTTACCTTGAAAGCATAACATTAAAGAAAAAAGTCCTATTATTCTCTTTGGAAAGCTGTAAAAGGCACCAAAAGGCACGCCTCTTATTAGAATAAATCAAAAGGAATGGACAATGGAAGATAAATAAATAGCGGACGTTTTTGCCGCCCATTTTCAAGAAGCCTTTAAACCCTTCAATGGTCAAGCGCTTTACGTCAATATCAATAGGAGAGAATTAGTATTTGACGTTTTAGCACACACAAGAGCAACGCTAAGAGAACTAAACCTAGAGATCTGAAACCGTAAGCCTTAGAAAGATCCTAGTTATGATTTGATCACCAGAAAAGTTCTCAAAGCTCTACTTAGGAAAGCAGTAATTAATCAGATTAAATTACATGCCGAGCCAATGGAAAGTTGAGGAAGCCAAATGAAGTGAAATCCAAAACCATTTCACTTCATCCTATTATGTCGAAATTTTTCCAGAGGATATTACTAAGATGTTTACTGGTTACAGCCGGTTAAGAAGATAATAATAACTTATCCCTGATAAACAATTTAGGTTCAGAAGTAAGCATTCGATGATTGACCAAGAGCACAGAATTACTGACGTAAAAAATATATCATTTGAAGAAAAACTGATATGCTCAAGCGCATTCCTGGACGTTTAACAACCGAATACTCGGGGATTAATGAGAGCTCGGCCGGCGTAACGCTATGAAATGTTCTTGGACCGCTTCTTTACCTGCTATATACTCGTTATATACCGAAAGAAGATGGCACAACTCTTGCTAATTTTGCCGCTATCCTAGCAATAGGTAAAACAATCGAAGAAACGATTGTAAAACTGCAAAACGGACTGTCTAAAGAATGATTGAATGGGCAAGGGATTGGCGGATCGCCCCCAACAAAACTAAATCTGTAAATTTTACCTATAAGAAAACTAGATTTCCTAAAATCCTGGGAATGCAAATCGACGCAAAGCTGAAATGGAATTCGAAAATGAAAATGAAACGTAAAGAACTTGAAACCAAATATGGATAAATGTATTTTCTACCCGGAAAACATTTCCAGCTCAATACCGAAAACAAACTGCTTTTATACAAGCAAGTGTTAAGGCTTGTGTGGATGTACGGTATACAACTTTGGGGTTGTACCATTAAAACAAATGTCAATATTAAATAAAATTTGTAAAATAAAGTGCTAAGAGTGTCCAAGCACCTTGGTATACTAGAAACGACAATATCCATGGGGATCTCGTCAATTCCTACAATCGAAGATTGAACTAGAAGTTTCGAGCGAAAGCCAAATTTGGGATGAAAACAATTTATTGCCCCGACTACAAAGAACGAAACCTTAAGACTTGGCTAGATAAGGAATAACCGCGCATAAATTGCGTAACGTGCAGAATCATTCAATGGCAAGTAAGCCAAACGTTTTAAATTCGTTATAGAACAATTGCTTGATAAGACTGATCTTAGCTACAGTAACTAAAAATTTATATCGAAGGGAGGTGTTTAAAAATCTGACACTACATACATAGTGTCTTTAAAAGATTTAAACTTATCTACCCTCGGAAAACAAAAAATATTTTGCGAAAGGAGAAACATCGATCGGATCGTTTTAACAGCCAAGTGGACGGGCTAATGGTTTGGGAAGCCACAACGCACTATGACACTCAATAGTTGCATTTTCTGACTCCTCGTATCAATGCAATATTATTCATTGGAGTCCTCACAAAGGTTTTACCTTCTATAACTGAATTGTTTGGTTACTTTCCTTTGAAAATGCAGCAGGATAACGCCCCCAATAAAAATGCCAGAGTGGTAAAACTTGGGCGTCAATACGCCTTAAAATTGTATTGGCCACCAACTTGCGATTTTACACATAATGGAAAATGCTTTGGAATGGCTTTCTCGGAAAGTTTATGAATCAGGCTATTGCTTGCCTGATCCAATAAGGATAAATTATTAATAAAATAAATTTAATGTAGCTGATTGCATCAAGAAATGGAATAATTCCCTGTTGTTCTGTAGGATGTGTGAGATTATTTATAATCAAGGCGAAAGCTCCCAACTTTATACGATATTAAGACAGCCCTAAAGAAAGAATTCTAATAGCAATTAATTGCACGAACTTGGTGGTCATTTATGCATTTGAAAATGTTATGTTCGGTTGGATTCGTATTGTCGCTAATTCGACAAATTATCTTGGTCAGACATCCATTCATCGAAAATGGGTTGCGTCACTAAATATGATTTTTTTTCGAAAAATTTGCGTACACTAAGAATTGCCCTAGATCAACGTTGTGTATGGTCGTTTACCTTAATTTGAACTCATTGGCTTCCTCATTCTCTCACGCAAACCAGCAATGTTTTCAAAAGACCTTTCTTTCGGTGATGTACGGATATTATTATTCACTCAAGTTTGGCCACCAAACTACGAATAGTCTATTGGATACGCCAGGTGTTCCAAGGAGAAAGTCATATAATGCGCGAATCATATCTCGAGTGGAGCACTACGTCAATGACGTAGTTTTAAAGAAGGAGGATGCTGGAAACATCGTGCTCAAGCTCAGAAAAAAAAACAGCAGTGTCTTACAGGCCGAGATATTGGCAGTAGCAGAGGCAGCCAATGCTGGCGATACCACGAGTTGATATCACCATCATCAATGACAGTCAGGCTACAATTTAAATGCTGTCGAAATAAAATCAAGGCTTGTTTAGCGTTGGCTTGAAGAACTAAAGGTTCTTGGCGCCCAACATAATGTTAATATCCTCCGACACAGAGCCATACAGTGAAATACAATGAAATTCCTGATGAATTGCCGAGAAAAGGTTCTGCTTCAAAATTGATCAGTCAGACCAGCCTGTCAAAACGCCACTATGTGACCTCAAATCAAGGGTGGGACAGAAAACACTGAAAACTGCCAACAAACAGGTTAAACTCCTTCCCCACCTTTGAAACATCCAAAAGGACGTGGCCTGAGTATGACAAAGCCAGAACACAAACTACTTCAAAGAAACAGAAAATCTGTTTCGACACTAGTAGGGACTCTAACTGGACACAATTTACTTAAAAGCCACAAACTGAAAATGCATCATATAGATGATGACCTTTGCAGGGCTGCGGTAAAAAAAGAAATGCAGGAGGATACCCTTCACTTTCTGTGCCACTGCCCAGGCCTCAGCCAATTAAGAATGTGAAACTTAGGAAAATACTTTTTCAATGACCTCACGGATCTATCCGAAATCCCTGTCTCTAATCTTTTCAGGATTGCAACAACATCTGAATTGCTGGAAAAGGACTAACAACAATGAACAGTAACGGGATAATGAAGGAACCAACCACACACGTGGACCCCCAACGGGGATCACAATCGTTCTATTGTGGAAATAAGACAAGGTTCTGTTGTTATGTAAACGAAATGATCCATGCGAGACCAATTGATTCATTCCTATGAACCACCATCGGCATAAAGGTAAAATATCCCCAGTAGGCTACGGAATTTTGGTCACCCGATCCAACAACTATCTTGCATACCAAGCTAATTAAACTTTCTGATTGGGGGTTGCTGCCATAACTCTCTAAATCGTATAAGTACACTGGCTAGTCTAAGCTTCAATATAGTTGTCAAGATTAACAATAAAATTGTATGGTTGGTCTGCAAACAACACGACTAGTGATCAGTGACGCATAAGTAATCGTTGAATATTCAAGGTTTTGCATTTCATACAATAAATCAGGACACGTACGAGTTGAATTTCATCCGAACAGAAAAAAAATACAGATATTCGAAGACGGTGTGCAATTTCTGTTATGGAAAATAATTAGCTGATATAAACCATTTGTCCGAGAAATGAATTATAGATAAATTATAGATAAAATTAGTCAACATCGTGCACATTCAAAATATGTCCCACTACGTGTTTATTGATTTTAAAGTATTCTTCGATATTGTAAGACATTGTCACGTCCCATACGCTTGTCCTTAGCAATCTAACCCGAAATGAACAAAAATAGAAACAAACAAACAACATATAAGCCGCCCTTCGCATACTTTCAGAAGCCACCTATGAACAATGTTGATGCAAAAGCTATTGAAAGGAGGGGAAGGACATAATTGTTCAATATATTTTTATATTGAATATGCGCCCTCAAGCTTACACCCTTTAAAACAAAAAAAACTCGTAACATCTTCCTCAGACGACTCTCTGCAAGTCAGTCACCATTTATTCTGTATAACGTTGATGATTTCACTTTATTAAAAGCTATAAAGGGATGAATAGAATAGTTGTTTGCATTCAAAAGGAGGTTCGCAGCTCTATCAGTACAAGTGAATTTTAAATGGTTTCGTCAGAAATGACGCCTTATTTTTCATTGATATGATTGGTCCTTAGCTACAAATACCGCCCGAATAGGGCTATTCAGTCGTAATATGGTTTTTTGTTTATACAAATAAAATTCTGGCATGTGGGATGACGCTGATTCAGCGCACCGAGGTGCTTGCTGATGTTTGTTGATACTGCTCTTAAATTGCTGGAGATGTCTTGTAATTCAAATGTCGCACGTTTACTCCCTCCAAACTTCTACAGGCCTTCTCTATGCTTAAGGTTGCATGAGGAAGATCGTGTATAAAAAGAACTGCTCGTCTTCAAATAGAGTTAAGCAAGTTCAGTCCCCCAAATACTTTCTCTCACTCGAAGATCCTACATTTCAGACACAACTAACAAAAAACCGGTGCAAATCGAGCAGCACGAACTGAAAGAAAGGGATTCCAGAACAATGGCAATGACGAAAGAAGAAGAAAAACGTATACTCCACGAATCGTCGCGTCATCTAGCAAACTGGTTTCGGTTAACGGAACTGAAGGAATTTTCGACATTAACAATAGGATTCTTCTATTGCTGGAGGATTATGTCAATCTCTTCATAGCCAGCTCATCCAAATTCGTCGAGTTAAGAAATTCGAGTCGAGGAGTTAAGAAAAAAATGCACTTGACTTTTTTAAAAGTCAATCCAATAACACTATCTAAAGCCTATTGATGCACTGGTCTTTTGCATGCGATAACGGAAAAGTAGCAGAGCAAAACAACATCGCCGAAAGGCTGACAACTGATAAGATAAATCAAACTAAGGGCAGTACATGTACTCCAAGTCGTTGCTGCCGCTGAGCATAACTAGTCGAGCAGCATTGTGGAGCATTCAGACACGGTGGAGAACCTACCAAAATTGTGCCGAAATGCTCCACTTTCAAACAGATTTAAAAGCCGCGAATAGTAGTTTAATCAACAAAAAAAATAAGCATGTAAGCTAGATAGGGGGTGGGATTCGATTAAATCAAGCAAAATATCGTTGCAAAGCAGCTTTCCAAACAGAAAACAAAATTAGATTGGTAATGCGTATTGCCTTCTGCACAGAGTAGGGATAATTAAGCCAAGAACAAGTCCAAAAGCATACAACAAGATAATTTTGGTGCTGTTACTAAAATACCATTACTACGAAGCAAAAATTTGAAAATGTTCTCATGACAGTCTATGCTCTTGGATGTTTGTCAGTCTTTCCCAAGAGAGTGAACAAACTTAGATGCTGTCACATTCGGGATTTGCACCGGGGAACTCGCGCTTAGTAGTTCAACGCACTAACCACTAAGTCTTTACAAAATTTACATTCACCCACAAGTTCATATTATCCCGAATTTCAACAACTAAATAAAATAACAATTAAGTGTAACTCACCTGCGATGCATCAAAGAGGGATGCCTCTGGCAGATCCTGTAATGATTCCAATGCTTCACTCAGCAACTCGCTGCACATTTCGGTGTCTTCTCCAGAGCGCCAAGCTCGACGCAAAAATGCAAATGAAAAGTTTAAAGCTGCTCGGGTACCAACACGAGCCAAACCAAGTGTCGCTCGTTCATTATCCTCCGACGAACCGGAACCAAGTGTTAGATCTACCGATTTGAATTTAGCATTAAAAGACTTTTCCATCGAAGCCTTCACCGGTGCCACTGCTGTTGTTATAGTCACTGTTGTTGCAATACTTGCATCCTGGCTAAAACGCTTACATGAAACATTCGCCGGTTGTTGCTTGCTACGTGCTAATGCAACATAATACCGCTCATAAATGTATAACTGCTGACGCAGATGCACTGAGGACAAACAATTGCCAGCAGCCTGCAAGGAAATCTCATGTAACTCTCCCAACAACGTCTTAAGACAGTTTGCCTTTTGTTCAGCATTTGGTGTTTGTCCCCATAGCCAGGACTCGAAAAGAGAATCGGATGAAATGGGTATCGGCGTACTAGCGTTTGTAGTTATCTTCTTTATAGCTAAATCCGAGTCCAGCAGGCGACAAGATCCACAGTTGCATCCAGACAAAGGTCCACAGTGGCAAGAGCAGCAGAGGCACGACAACTTCTCTACACCGCAATAATGTTTGCCATCATCGCCCAAGTACGACAGATTTCCGGCTGCATTCACAACGGGAGCCGCATGCGAGGACACCAACTCACAATCTTGTATCAAATTGTTCCACAACACTGCGGTGTCCTCCACATTTCGCAGATTCGATATTAGATCAGCACGTAGCCATTTTGAGTCTAAAAATGGCAGTGGCCGCAAATAGAGTTCTGTTCTGCTATTTGTTGCCATTGTTGTCTGCCTTGGATGGACGATAGAAATATCACCCGTCCCCTGACTTCGGTCACACCACGTTCGTGTGTCAAGTACTTGAATCGTTTTTTTATTTTCTTCTTCTTATTATTTATGAAAAAACGTAATAATTGTGTTTGCCTTTTATTGAGGTCCTCCCGAGTTCCACATTTTTTTCGGAAACTATTTGTATCTCAATTGGTTCCTTAATTGAAATAAAAAGTTTATTCCCACCTCACCACCACCCGCCTTTAGAACACGCACAGAATTTCAAGCTCACAGCTAAAATGAACTAAAACAAAAATATGAGAAAAAAACGAAATGAAAAAACTCCAATTCACTTGAATGTTCTTTTCTCAATGACAGGCGACGGGAGGAGTTAGTAGTTTTGTGAGAAAATTCAATTTTTCTTCTTGCTTTGTGGTGGCACTTTTCAATGGGGGTTTTCCATGGATATTTCACACATTTCAGGGAAACTTTTTGTTGCAAATGATTTGGCGAGTTGTTAACTTTATTTTGGATGTGTTTTTAATTACAAAATGTACGCATTTACAAGCGAGCAATAAAAATTTCACGGATAAGAGAGAAAAAACGAAATCCGATAACATAACAAATATAGAACTGTCATGGAGGAAGGTGTTCCAGTGCATTTGCACTAGAGATGGTCGTTTTAACTGTCAGTATTTGTTTTTATGAATTTCGTATGATAGCGTGTTAATGTGGCAACAGAACACTTTTAGATTAAAGTTAGATATTTTAAAAGTATGCCTTGATTAATAGGTTTTAAGTTTTAGTTGAGAAATGTTGAGAAATAACTGGTATTTACCGGGCGCAGCAAGTTAGTACAATTTCATTGGAAATCCTGGTTCTGACAGTTCTTTGGAATGGTTTTCCAATAAATCTACTACAAGCTTGTAGTAGATTTCTTCCAATTTCCAAACAGCTGTTTATTGTTTATAAACACAGGAATGCGTGAGAACACTGGAAAGGAAATGTTGTGATGCCGGCATTTTTTTCTTCGGAGTTGTTTATTGGCGCAACAGAAAATGAAAGTATGCGGTACCTTGGCGGTGGTAGTATTCAGTGCTGATACTTTGTTTTGTGAAGGATTGATTATGGGAGTTTTATGGTTGTTTATGTTACTGCAGTTCGCCGAGAAACTTAAAAAAAAAACAACTATTAAGTTGTAAAAATTTACTGTATGTAAACAAATATAAATGCAAGCAATTTTTATTTATAGACTTCAGACATTAGATAATTTAAATTTGTGTATCAATTGCGTTTAAACTGGGTTAATATTTATCTTATAATATGTGACATTTTTGAGGGTTTTAATATATGTAAATGTATTTAATGATATATTTTATATATTATAAAAGTATCCATCTTTTTTGTTCAAGTTATCTTAATACCAACCAAAGTGATTTTATTGATAACAAACCCTTTCCAAAAAAAAAACTCAATTTTCTTTTATTTTACATATTCCATTACATTTTCTGGTACAAAATAGATGTTACCTGCAATAAGGCAGCAGCAATTAATTCTCGACGATGGTGAAACTGTCTCCTCTCGATTTGTCGCTGGTTCGAATATACACCGCGGATAATGAGAATGCTCATGGCGAAACAATTGCTAGGACGGCGACAAAAACACAGTATTTTTTTTTTTAATTTCGATGTCTGAAAAAATTCTAGTGCTAGTTGCTTTCGCTAGTTGGTTGTATGTATTTGACAGACAAACAAAAAGAAACATCATTCTTTTTTGTCCCGTGAGGAGTAGAAAGTATCAGTAAAATTAACAATTACAATGGAATTACGTACTCCATTTGCTTCACATTTGTAACGTCTTCTTTGTTCCTGTTTAAAATTGGGGTTTCTCAACTGACATTTTGTACGGGTAAAAAAAGTTTACTTTTTACTGTGTCAATTGGATTTAAAGTATTTTTTTTAATATATTTATATATATATATAAATATATATATATATATATATGTGTGTATTCTAATTATAATTTGAAAACAATTATTTTATATTCAGTATTGGCAATAAAAAAATATCGAAAAGAATTCAGAGAGATTAAAATAAAAAAAAACATAATGTCAAAAATTATCAACTTAATAAAACATAAAATAAAAGTATGATTTTCTGTGTAATAAAATTTTCCCAAAATACCGAACAGATGGGTCTGCAGCTACGTGGCTCTTTTTCTAACCATATAGATCCTAATCTCGCCAATAAAAAAAGATACAGAATAATCCAATTTATTTCAATATGTACATTTATTTCAATCATCGTCATCTTCTTCTACGCGATCAAATAACTCACTTTTTGAACAAAATAATTTAACTGTTTGTACTAAAATTATACAGCTTACAATTGATTTAAATGGTTTCAGATTTATACCATGTAAAACAGTAGAATTGAACTCAGGCAGCAAGGTTTTGGTAAAATCGATCCATTCCAGCTGTAAAAGAACACAATAATTTATTTTAATTTTTGTTATATTCCTGACCGAGTTTATTTTGATTTACATTAATGATTCGAAGGTTTTTTTAACAATCAATTGCATAAACATTTGTTTTTGAGGGATTTAAAATGTGACGATTCAGTTGAAATTTTGTTAAGTGAAAATTTGGAATCATTAACGACTAACGATTGCCCTCAAAGATGTTCAAAACTAGCTTTATCTGTTCAGAATCTTCTCATAATACATAGTTTATACTCTTGGATATTTGTCTGACTTTCACCAGAGATGAGACAGTGGATAAATTGAGGTGTTGTCAAAGGTTGTAGACTTAAAGTAAGGATATAATAAAGGGTGTTTTTTTAGAGGTATAGAACTTCGAATTGAAATAAAATACAAGAAAATCGTTAGAATATCCATCAATTTGGCTTTATTGGAAGGATCATTTTATGCTATTAATGTTTAAATATGATTTCGGCCATGTGGCCGCCGCGTCTGGTTCGAATAAAGCCAAGTCTAGAGGTCCAATTTTCAACCACTTTTTCGAGCATTTGGGGCGAATGTCGGCAATAACGCCACGAATGTTGGCTTCCAAGTCCCCTAATGTTTCTGGTTTGTTGGCATAGACGAGCGACTTCACATATCCCAAAGAAAATAATTCAATGGTTTCAAATCACACGATCTTGGTGGCCAAATGACAGGTCCATTCCGCGAAATTATGCGCTCATCGAATGTTTCCTTCAATAAATCGATTATGACATCAAAATCAACATCAAGATCAATCTCATTTTCAGCCCATACCAAAATCACTATGCATTGCATGGTCTCGCGGCTTTAATTCTTGCACAAACTATATCTTGTAAGGTCGTAAGCCATGATCTTTGCGCAAAATCTTCCATCAAGATGATGGACAAAGCTCTAATTGCTGTGCACGGTGGCGAATTGATTCATTCGGGTCCTCTTCAACACTTTGCTCTACAGCGGCAATTGTTTCTTCGGTGCGTACTGTTCGACGTCTCTGCGGATGCGTATTATCGCATAGAGTAAACGTACGGCGAAAACGATCCATGGTTTACCGAATTAATTGCTCTGATGGACGATTATGTCGACCATAAAATGGAACTGAACCATTATTTTCGAAATAAATTTGCACGATTTGCAAGCGTTGTTCGTTTGTCAACCTGTTCATGATGAAATGGCAAACCAAACTGAACATACATGACATTAGAGTTGCCCGATTTATCTCTATTCGAAAAACCAACCTCTAAAAAAAACACCCGGTATTATCTAATCCGGATTGCTCGTCTTTGGATAGAGTCCAGTAAGTTCAGTTAATGCTTCGGTTCTGAATTCCAAACATGAGAACAATTTCAAGACCTGTTCATACTCGTGCTTTTTAGAGAAAGCACATACATATCTTTTAGGTCTAGAAATGTAACATAGTTTAGTCGAGCGCTGGTTAAAATGTTGTTGCAATGATATATCTGAACCAATTTTGATGCTTGTAAGGAGCATGGGTTGTTCTTTAATAGCTGTAATACCCATTTTAATCTGCGGAACTGTAGACATTAACTAGAATGTTCCTTTAATAGGCGCGTCATTAGTGCAATTGTAACATTGCATCGAGTTCATATATTAAGTACCTACGAATGATACTGGATCAACTTTGAAGAACACGTGAAGTACGCAGTTGAAAGGGCTTCCCGGGAAGTTGTGGAGCTGTTAAGATTAATGCCAAATGTCGGATGCCCCAGGCAGTCAATCAGAAATCTGCTAGGAACAGTGAGACAGTCAATAGATATATACGCGTTCCCGATATGGACAACAGCTATGCATCGGAAATCGTACATGAGACTTTTAAACGCGGTGTACAGAATAGCATCACTAACCCGGGGTTTAGATTTGCGTGTAATAAATTCATTACTTCTCTAATGGTGTTAGTTTTGTAAGTGTATGAGTAACTTTCAAGTGGTGAAGGTTCTAACTGCATGCATGATATTATAGTCATGAAATTACCTGGCATGTCATACTCCGGCGATAATTATACTGAATTGAAAAATCAAACCAAAAAAGGGAATGATAATCCCACTGAAAAAGGATATTGGTAATTAAAATAAAAATTGATACCTATTGGTTAAATTTTGAAAAAAAAAACAAAGCCACCGTCGAAAAAGGATACGTCAAATAGAAGAAATTTGACGATAAACATAATAAAATCGCAAAATGCGGAAGTGTAAAAGAAAAAGCAATACCCAAATGTCAAATTTACATTCATGGAGTTGTCGACCTAACTTGCAATCAAAATGTTTCGAACAATCAGCCTGCAAGGAAGAGCTCTCGTGTACAGATACACTAACACATATAAATACCATGAAAATTGAATTTATTACATCCAAATCTAAACCCCGGGTCAGTGAGAACCAACCGGAAAATAGAAGAACCATGAACGAGGCTATACACGCAGAATTACAAAACAGTTGTAGCAACTTAACCAGAAGAAGTAAACTTCTATCTTAAATATTCAATCTTAGGAGGACAATGGTTGCACAAATTCAATTTTTTTTATTGTTGTATTCTAAAAACTGTTATTAAAGGTGTATCTATTGTAGAGCAGATGTTGACACTTGCATTTATATCATATATAACGATTTTTAAGAATGCTTTTCCGTTGCAAACCAATTTGCAAATGGAATTTGAAACTTTTTCGAAAGGTTAAATCTTTATCTGCGTATTAGACTTATTTCATAATATTTTTTGGTGAATAACACTATAGTTATCAGAATTAAAAAGTTATGGATAAAATAAAATCAGCCTTTGATAAAGCTTAAAACACAATTTTTCTCTGCTGCCTCAGATTAGAGTTTTTGATTTAGTGCTACACCATTCTTAGCTGAGGGGAACTTTTACTGTCAAATAACAGTTCCCTTATTTCGCACCCTATAATAATGATGTATTCCCTTCATGGTACATACAAGATAACCATATCAGAGATTATTATTCATCTCTGACCATATTAACTTTTTTAGCAGAAAGTGTGAGGAGTTAAATAAAAAAAAATTAATCGTTAAGCATATTACAGAAAATTTATGTTCAAGTTTCATAATTTTTCCCTTACGAGATTTTCGGCCTTACTTACATCTTCCCGTTGGGAATGTATTCCTTCCTTAAGAGAAATCACTCCAAAAAATCGTTCAACTCGTTTTCCTTTAAAGCTGACCATTGATGCTGCAAATATCATAACAAGAAAACTACTGACTTCTATGGCTATGAGCTTTTCCGGGGTGTCATTTTCCAGACTAAAGTAAAGTTTCCAAATGGTACATCCAACCGACATTGCAACATACGATCCAGAAAGAGCCCACAACGGATTCACGATCTCTTGAAACATTTCAAAACCCTTTCTAACATCCAGATGCAAAAGAAATGCTTCATTCAAATAGATCTCCCTGCCTTCTCTCTTTTTGTCATTGCATATCTGGTCATAGTTATTCTCTAATGCGTGCAGAATATTATCAAACAATACCCCAATTGTCAGGTAAATAATAGTCATGTAAGCGTAAATTGACGACGACACGAAAATTGTAAGTCTTATAGTGACAAGTCCCATAAATGAAAATCCAAAACTGTCCAAATCGATGGCTAATGTTTGATTTACGATAAGAATCAATTGCATTGCCAGAGCTGTTATGGACAATACATCGAACTTTAATTGATTCCTCATGAAAATATATTTTTTCGTCTTTTTATAACACCTCAAGAGAAGCGTTGAACAATCGATGATTTTCTTACTTTTGATCTTATGAATTATTGGCAGTAGGAGTAATGAGCCAACGATATGCAAGGAAATAATCATATTTGTAACAAAAAAATCAAATTCAAGATATTTTGGCATCACCAAGTAGTAAAAATAAAATGTCACTGGAAATTTGAAACTTATTAGTGGTAAAATAACACAGCTGACACAAATCGATACTTTGTGATATTTAAACCTATTCGAACGCTTAGAGTACAGGAGCGGAAATAGACCGATCAAAAAGGCGATTTTAAAGAAAACATTCAAGAGTTTAAGAATGAACCGATTTTTAAAAACCATGATGTGGTTTTGACGACAAAATAAATAAACTGACAGTATTTTTGTGTTGTCTACATACTAGCAATATAATTCATTTGCATTAGCATAATCAAACGAATTAATCGTTATGAAGGAAATCAATCAACCAAGTTGGTTAATATATTTGTACATGCGCAATAACCGTTTTTTTTAATAAATGTTATGCAACCATTAGGAATTTTTTAGTCAATCATAATATTAGTTAAGTGCAAATCCTTAGAAATCAATTTTGAAGTTATGTTAAGTTTAGGAACATAAGGTACATGTGTACAGCGTACTCATCGATGTAGGTGAATTAACGAGTTAATAAGCGAAAAGGGATGTACCTTTCACATCCGGAAAGATAAATTTTGTCACGTATTATATTTTATTTAATTGGCACTACAATCCGGACTGAACTTGGGCCTCAAACAATATGCCTCTCCAATTAGCCCGGTCTTTAGCTAACTGCCTCAAGTTGCGCACTTCAAGTTGGTTGAAGTCGATTTCTACTAAAGGCCTGCTCATAATTCATATATGCAGCTTGTATCTTGCATCGCTGTCAAAAGGGAGATATATTTCTTGCATAAAGTTGCCCTTCTTCAATCTCCAGATTTAAGAAGATACACATTGTGTAAGCGCTTTCGGGTTGCCTTGCCGAGATAGGCAAAGTCCCGTACTACCTAAAAGTTATATCTGCCAATGATCAGTTTCTGTCTAATTCATCGATGTTGTGTGTCCTTTCGAATTGACATCATTTTCTTAGTCTTACCCTCATTTACAGCTAAACCCATTATTGCCACTTCCTTCTCCATACTCGAAAATGTGGTTATGACATCATGAGTCCGACTAATGATATCGTCGGCGTATGCTAGTAGTTGCACCGCTTTATGGAATATTGTGCCTCTGGTGTTGGGTTGGAAGTTTTGCATAATCCTCTTAAGAATGAGATTTAAAAAATCACATGACAGTTCATTGATAGAGTAGCGAGAAGTCTCTATCCTCAACCTGCACAGACGGTTTACCAAAATTAGACATGGCTCTGTTCTTGGGTTATTTCCAGGATCTGCCGAAGTGTATACTTCCCTGGCATAAAACCACACTCATAAGGGTCGATCAGGTTGTTGGTAATCGGTTTCAGGCGTTCACATATTACGGCAGATAGGATCTTGTAGGCGCTGTTGAGGACACTTATACTTCTGTAGTTGGCGCAGTTCAGAGGGTCTTCTTTTTTGTGGGTCGGGCAAATGATGCAAAGGTCCCATTCTCCAGGCATACTTTCATCTACCCAAATTTCCGGCGGCCTTGTTTGAATATTGCTATCCTCACTTCGCTTAGGTCGGGTGGTTGGTAGTTTTCGCTGTTGTCGACAATATTGAATTTGTAAATCATGCAAATCTACACCTCTCTATATGCTCTTGTTTTTTTTTTATTCATTCTGAAAATGGTTTCGCCTTGTAGGCCTATTTTTAGGTACAATGATCTGTCGGCATTCTCCATCAAACAAGCGCTGCCTTTCGACTCTTCCGCCACCATCCCTGTTCAAGGGGACTGACTTACCTTGAGATCCCAAAATGACTTGTTGTCATGATTTGCGAAGCAGCTCATATTGGTTGCTCACTTTGTACAATGGATAACATTGACTGTGATTGAGACAAAATTAACAAAACTGAAAATACTGTAAAAAAATAACTGCTCACCGAAATATTTGACACCAAAAAAAGAACAATCCCTATCTTAAGAGAGGATAGCCCAAAATTGTTTCTTACTTTTACTACAGAATGAACAGAGCACAGCAAACCATCTAAAAAACAACAATTGTGTTGTGTCCGGATTTCAGTTTAAAACTGGAAAAAAGGTAAGGTGATAAGGAACCCAAAATCTTACTGAATAGTAAGGTAAATGTAAAACTATGCCAACCCTTATTTTGCACTTTTATTTTTCTAAATTTATATAGATATTTAATAATTTGTATCTATTCAGAATAATTATTCTTTATCGGGTAATTCTACTGACATCGAAGTAAAATCAGCTGTTTCAATCATATCTGAGTGCCCATACGTAAATTTTCAACTTGTCAACTCCAACTTTTGTCAGTCATTTCCCTCCAATGTCACGTGACTAAAAAGTCGATTGACCAATAAGAACAGAACTTCATCAAAGTTACCTTACCTTACCTTAAAAGAAGGTTTAGACGACATATTGACAGCGTTATTTTTTCTTATATTGGCCCGTGACCGAGCAAAGTCATTTTTTATTACATTAAGAGCATCGCCACACGGATATATCTGAGTCGTCATACACATTGTAAACTTACGACGATGTATAAGAACTGTCAAAATATGAAATGAAAAGTCTTTTGCAACAATATCGAAATTTTGCCATACTAATTGGGTTGGTAAACTGAGATGGTAGAAGTTGTTAAACTTTGAAACAGCATTGTGACATATTTTAAACAACCACTTCCACAAATCAAACATAAACTGAATAAAATTTATAAAAACGGAAAGAATATAAAAGGACAAATTTCTAATAAAAAAAATATTAAAATTATTGAATTTAGTGGTCATATCATTTAAGGGTGACGTTTTTGGGGGCTTTATGAAACTTTCGTAAACTTAAAATTTCTCGTACGATGTTGCATGAGAACCCCTAATTTATTATCGAGGCGTTTTGGATCGTTGGGTCTAGACATATTTAGACTATTTTATTTTATTTATAGAAAATAAAACCACGTTAGGTAATAACTTTCATTTTCTACATTTACAAAGTAAAAAGGTTGAAACTAATCCATATATACGTAACCGGATGGTAATTACAACAAAAAAATCAATAATTACTTTAAATGTATCTCACGCTTAACATTTTAATGTGTTTTGTGAGATTATTTTCCCAAAGTGACAAGTACTCAGACACTTTGACAATGGGTGTTGTTATTCGTAATAATCAAATTAGTTTAATAACAGCTTTATAGGGATACAAACGATTTTCTTGTTTGCAAAAATTAACGATTGACAGATGTAATGCCATTCACACAGATAGTTTAACTCATGTGCATTTATAGTTTAACGATTTTTAATTGCCTTCTAATAATTTTCATTGTACATTTCTCACAATTGTTGCTACAGCCTAAACGTTGACGATACAAATCTCAAAAGTATATAATTGATACATGTGCAGGTATAAATAAAACTGAATGCAACTGCATGTATTTAGTATTCTTGGAATAGGTAGATGTCGATATTTTTGTTTAGTAGAGTTTCTAATAGTGAAGTTATAATGAAATGTGCAATTGTATTCAGTTTTGTAGTGGTT
This sequence comes from Rhingia campestris, assembly GCA_932526625.1. Lineage (NCBI taxonomy): Eukaryota > Metazoa > Arthropoda > Insecta > Diptera > Syrphidae > Rhingia > Rhingia campestris. Next base: position 66,447,176 of record OW052182.1, read on the forward strand.
GCATTTGCTAAGGTATTAAATAAAATAATATACCGCCGTGGCAAACAACATTGACATATTTAAGAAATTTAAAAAGTACTCTTGTGATTTCTTATAAACATGATGATTTTTCTTATTTCTGTTCAGACTTAACGAAGACCTTTAAAATTTTGTCTAATATAAGGTTTCAACTAAGGCGGGGGAAAAAGTGCAATTTGCGCTGCATGAAGAAAATTATTTTAAGGACTATTAGTACAAGAGTTTGTTATAGCCGTGCAAGTGTAAAAACTATTTTTAGAAAATTAATTTATTTCGAGGGGTTAAGAAACAAGAAGAAAAATGTTGATTAAGAAGAACTAAACAAATTTTTAAAAAAAAGTCTCAGCAAAGATTTTTGGAATCACATTCATAGGATAGCCAAACTTTATCTATTTCTATTCTATTTCTTGTTAAATTTACGCATGAATAATATTTCATAATAATGTTTCACAATAATTTCCTCCCTAGATCTCTTTCTGAATAATATTATTTTTTTAAATTACGTATTTAAAAATCGGTACAAATCAGTTAATTATTTGTACGGAAACAGAGCTAATAACGTTGGATTCCTTTCGTCAAATGTCAAAAATATTCTATACCTACACTTTGAGCAGATATAATAAAGACATGAATCCCTCCAATTCCTTAAGTTATATTATATGATATGGAAAGTTATTTTCTTAAATGTTAATCTACTATTTGACGTGTAGCACTCGTCAGAGCAGAGAGAGTTCCTATGCAAACCCAGTAACAAGCATCGAGCTTTATAATCGGGTAATTCCACATACCAGTTTAACTTTATATGCATATGCGTTTTCTGGTAAGGAAACAAAACAAACGAAGCATATTCTATTCATAGTTGATCTAACTAGAGAACAATAAATTGATTTTAATGTATAAAGGTCTTTTTCAGAGATCTCAGATCTCACTTTACTAATTGGCTTTTTATGGATTGATGAATGGTGACAGTCATATTTCCGTTGTGAAAAAACTTCTTATTTCGTTGATTGATCGATTTATCGCAGTAGCAGTAAATAATAACCGAACCCATTTTTCATCAAAAAAATGTATAAAACTGTACAATACATATTTTTGCTTAAAAAGTGGTTGCCAATTCGTAAATCTACTAAGCTGAGTTTATTTCCCTCTTGGGTACTTAATTTTACATAAACCCAGTGTAACTAATTTAAAAAATTGAAATTGCGCTAACGTAATTTCTGTTTTATGAGCAGCTCAGTTAATGTTAACTTTAATCCAGCCATAACAGTATTCAAGTAATCTTGCCTCTATTTTACAGCTTGACCTTATTAAACTTAAAATTTAAATAAAAAGTAGGTTCATCAGCTTGGCAGTTAACATTAAGTATTGAGGATCGATTGTTTTTTTTTAATCACAAAATTGAAAATTTAGTATGCATCTATATATTTTTTTAAACATTCTTATTTAAGGCTGATTCAATACCAGATCATGCTGCTCTTCAAAAATTTATCCATGCAGCAGTAGATGACTGTTATTTAGATGATGAGAAAACAATGAAAGTCGAAGTCACCGATGGTATTCGAATAAAAATTTCATTGTCTTATAAAAATATTTTAATAAAAATGTTTTTTTTTGTTCGTAAACAGCTGCTATGGAATCTTTAATTACCAGCGATCCAACTCCACCACAAAGTACAAAATGCATGCGTTATTGCGTCATGAAGGCTCACAATCTGGTAAATATATATTTCTTTATAAACAACCATTTATAAATGTATATTTTTTATTCACGGACCTACTCACATTACAAAAAAATTAGTACAATGAGGATGAAACCATTAACATAAACGAAATGCAAGAACTTTTCAAAAAAGTTTATCCAAGCAAAATGAACGATGAAAGTTTGAAGGCTGTTGAGAACACTGCACAAAAATGCATGGCACAAGTGTCTGCTGAAGACAGGTAAATTATATGAATTGCCAACCGTATGACGTTTTCAAAGAAATAACCTATTGAACTTTTTTAGATGCGAAAAAGCTCATGATTTGGCAATGTGCATGATTTCCAAACTGGCTGACGAAGGTGTTGACATTAGGAAAGTCTAAAGTAATTGAAGTTTTGAAGTATATTTTATAATATTGTTATGCTAGGGTATTAAACATACATAAGCAATTAAGTTCTCATAGCATTTTTAAATTCAATTTTACCCAAACCCTCTCTAACTCACTATAAAATGTTTATTAATGGTGTCTTTCACTTTTGTTTGTTATTGTGTAGGTATAATTAGCGTCGTAACCGCGTCGTCAGTATATTTGTTGAGAAGATGATTTCTATAATTCTATATAGAAATACCTGGAGGATTCTCTACCCCTACCTACGGTGTGCTACAGTACTAGCATTCGCAAATAGTTTTTAGCGTCCTCCTGGTATATAATTGTGCTGGCTGCTCTTAATGAATTTAATCTGGCAAGCTAGCCTACTGAAAAGGGATTGAAAAATGTCTTAAGTACGTAGACCGAAGTAACTGCCACTTATTTCTTTTGTTTGTGTTTTTGACAAATGGACAAACATTGCAGACAACCTTGGGACATAGTAGAATTGTCTTCATCAATTTTTGATCGTATATGAACTTACAAATACAAATTTTATAAATAATTTGCGCTACAAGTTCCTGAGTAGCAAAGATTTTGCTTTTTTCTCACATCCATTTGTGTACTTCTTGCACGATGGCTGGAGCGAACGACTCGGACGAATTGTCAGATCATCGCGAGAAAATATATTGTGATAGTGAACAACAAATATTTTTACAACCTTCGCTACCCACGCGTGCTTTACAGAACGTTATGTTAAGATTTTACCTTTTTAATTTTGAGGTTGAAATTGAAACTCAACGGCTGACAAAGCTGCATTGTGATAGGTAACATTGATTTCATATGGTTGAACTGGGTGCGTCAACCAACAAAAGGCGTACTCATGGCAAATTTGCGCATATCTACAGCACTATCGAGAAATCATAATGACCAGTAAAAATTCTATCTCAATTTTCCTTTCAATAATGCCATACAGTTAATGTGTTGGGTGTTTAACTTTGTGTATGAACAGTTTATGCATTCAGTTAATCGAATTTACTCAAATGCAGGGTAAATTAATGGCTAAAACCAAAGAGTATAGAACTACAAGAGTTCGCATCTCATACAACGAAAATTAACTATGAGGGGTACTGATGTTGATACCCCAGTGTGCACATTGCCATGCCAGCATCAAGCAACAGCATAGCCGATGCATACGAACGACGGAAATTCCCCTTCGCACTTACCGCCCGCGTCTAAAACGACAACAATTTTAGCTGTGATACGTACTCTATAGCTATATACCTCTTTGCTAAAACACAATAACGCTTTGGAGCTTCGCTTTGCCGACGTTACGCCCAACCCAACTTTCCGCACGCTATGACATGTTTACTTGCTCAACTTCTGCTACAAAAAGGGGGAAATGATTAAAATCTTTGCTAAAAATATTGTATTCCACAACCTTCTCAGAAAATAATCCAGAAAACAACAACAAATATTTTGACAATTCACACTTTTTCCAATCTTTGCTTTGCCCATGGCGCTTTACAGCAACGTTACGTTTAGATTTTACGTTTTTCATTTTGAGGTGGAAACTCAACGCCAGGCAAAGCTAAATTGGGATATGTAACATTGATTTTATATCATATGGTTGAACTAGGTGCGTGATTGTGTTTCAGCCATTAGGGGTATTCATGCAACGTCGGAAAGTCGTCGTAAACGTTGTAAACGTGATAAAATTACAACATGATAAATGAACTGTCAAGATTTGTATGGGAAATCTTTTCTAACAATATCGGAATTTTCTCACAGGAATTGGGTGCGTAAACTGAGGTGGTAAACGTTGTAAACTTTTGAAATGCTATTTTGACATTTAATCAGTCGCTTTCACACATCAAACGTGTGCGCTAAACTGAAAAAAAATTATCGAGAACGGAATGAGGACAATAGGAACAAATTTATATCAATAAATAAATTACTAAAATGGGATTCAATTCAGTGGATTATCGCATTATTTAGTGGTGCAGTTTAAGGGTCGTTCATGAAAGGTCGTCGTAAAATTACAATCTTTCTCACGTAATAAAATTACGATTTTGCATGAATACCTACCCTTATTGTCAATTTGTGGTAGGTAACATTGATTTCATATGGTTACGTTGGCTAACGCACCTAGGTCAGCCAATGAGCCAACACCAAAACGTGATTGTTTATGAAATAAATTCAAATTTAAATGTAATAGTTTAGATTAATTGTACATGTGCTCAGTTTGCCTGCTCAATTCGCTATTAATTATAACAAGCGGTGAACTTTCACACTGGCAATTCCCTGTCAACCCCCAACCAGCTGACGTTTGAGATTTCTCCCAACCAACATTTTATTTTGGTTCCCACGACAACGCAAAAAACGTAAACAAATTTGTTCGTGAAAATTTGCAAAAGATTATCAATCGAAATGGAGGGCAAGGACAATAGATACAATTCGTAAGTCAACCTTTCTTGTGTTCGCCTTCATCAGAGTCATTTTTTTTTCTATTCAACAGCAAACGTTCCAACATGAAACAACACAAGAAATCTCATTATCGTGGTACAAAGGCGGCTGCTTATGGCACTGGATCATCCAGTTCACAGGTTGAAACCTTACGTGGTGTTATCGATGTTGCAGATTCCAGTGATGACCGTTTTAGTGTGCGATCGATTCCATGGTCTCCAAAAGCCATTGAAACTGAACTGGACGTCGATATAGACAACGAACAGATGCGAGCTGCAGATTTCGGTATGTTGTCTCAAATGCCAGCCTCAATTGGTGGACACTTCCAATTTAGCTCCGAAAAGAACTGGGATACTGAAGAAATGCTTCTGGAAAAGACCGAAGCAAGTAAATATTTCACACTTGACTTAAATCTCTTAAATGCTGGTCTTCAAACGATTCCTTTCTACAAGCGTCTGGATTTCCCATCTTCTTGGTTCACCAAATCGCAATTAAACGCAATGAATCAAGCAGCAGAAATAGCCGAAAATAATTACCAAGTTGTTCTCAAAGATCATGAAAACAATCCGAGTGGTAAGTCAAACAGTACAAGTAGAAAGGAGTCTGCACGTTCACGCATATCCGCTGAAGTAAATCCACCTCCTACAGCAGTAAATAAGTTGGCTGAAAACAACGAGAACGATCAAGAGTTGGATGAATTGTTAAATTTAACCACGAATGGAGTGGCAAAAGTCAACATAGACGCATCAGTGAAAAGTGATAGTAAATCATCAAGGCCACCAAGTGCAAAAAGTGATGCGAAACCAACGGATGGTGCTGAAAGTAGAGAAGGAATCCAACAATGGCTTGATGATGTGCTGGAGGAGTGATGTGTAGTTGAAATTAAATACCGTAGATAAAGCACTGTTATTAGGGTTTTAAATTACTTCCATTTCCACAGATATATAGTTCACAGGGACAGGATGTTTTTTTTAAAAAAACGTGTTTATATAAATCGTTGTTCGTCTTTTTTGCAATAAAACTGCCTACTTATTCCATTTTAGTTTCCAAATGTTTTTTTTTTTGTATGTGGTTTAAAAGCTTTGTTGAACTAATCGATTAATTGCAAAGTGAAGTAGGATTCGATTCCACCACAATAAACAACAGGCGCCACATATTGACCGTCACTTTTCAAGGTAATCGATGGGCAGAATACGAAGCGCTTCTAAAGCTTAAAAAGGTGTCTACGAAATAGGCTCTTCCTTCTGAGCCTATAACCGCGCAGAAGATGACTCCTTAGCCAAATTCCATAGGACAGTGGAATTTCGGAATGGTCCAAGACCTTAATTACTTGCCCATTTTGTGTGATTTTAATTAAGATAGGAATGCCAACACTTGACCTAAACCAAAAGTAAGCCAAACACCACAAGTATTGAGTACTTAAAGAAATTATCTTCCTCCCAAGTGCGCTGTCTCTTTCATTAAAAAGTCAAAAGGTCTTGGAGGAAAACAATTAGATATTTCATTGTAAAATTATAAAATATAAATAAGAAGAGCGAAATTGATAGTCAGTGGCCAGTGCCATTGCAAAGTGTGAGCATAACTGCGATTGCAAACGAAGTTGATAAGTTTTCGTGCCATCAATTTTGGAATAAAGTTGTGATAATCTGCGAAAATTTTAATATCTCCAATATCATTAGAGAATTCTCTCATTTCAACGAAATTTACCTCCTCAAAGATAAATTAAAAAATTGGCAATTACTTATTAAGGGTATTCATGCAACGTCGTAATTTAATTACGTGCGAAAGATTGTAATTTTACGACGACGTTTCATGAACGACCCTAAAACTGCATAATGCGGTAACCCACTGAATTCAATCTCATTTTAGTACATAATTTCTCTTTCCGTTCTCGATAATTTTTTTCAGTTTAGCGCATACGTTTGATGTGTGAAAGTTAAATGTCCAGAAAGCATTTCAAAAGTTTACAGCGTTTACGATCTCAGTTTACACCAGTGATCAGGGGGGTCATTCCGTAACTTTGAAAACGATTATCTTATCACTCAGACGGTAGTCGAGACCTCATGAGCAATCGCTCAATAATCGTGTGTGATTTAACGATTATTGTTTTAAGTGAAGCAAATAAAGTGATATCGCCGACAGCAAAAACAACTATTTTACGTCATGTAAGATTTACAGTCGAAAAGTTATCGTTAAACTATATTCACTTTACGAAATGAGGGCCCAGGTAAAGAAGAGATAGGAAACTTTCCAGGACTTCATGTTTTGCCTACAAGCTAATCCTGGAATTTTCCAGGATTTTGAAAGATAAATTGATCACCACGGTCCAACCAGTACACACATTCCTTGTTTCCGACACACTTATTTGCAGCCCAGCTAATTTATGTGTCAAAGCGACACGTAAGAAACCGGGCGATAAAGGGGAAGACGTACGAAAGTTCCCTATTTCTTCCTTACTTGAACTCTGGTTTGCACACCCAATTCTTGTGGGAAAATTCCGATTGTGTTGGAAAAGATTTTCCATACAAAATTTGACAGTTCAATTACCACGTCGTAATTTTCTTGTACGTTTACAACATTTACAACGACTTTCCGACGTTGCATGATACCCCTATTATTACATATGGTTGAAATTAGTGAATTCTCCTCCAATATTGGATTTGAAAGTTCTCATTTTATTTACATGCACGATTTGGATGTTCGTTATATAGAGTATTGGTAACATTTGATTACCACTGAATTGTACAATTATTTCCAAATGTCTATAGTGCACAGATTTTTAGAACACCAGTCCTATGTCCTGGTCTTGCGCCCCTAATATAATACTTCACGAATTTTAACATATGTTTTGTAATGTTGTTTTCCATTGGTAATTTCAGATTTTGATCTAAAATTTGATTTTTTTTGTTGCCAATGGAACACGATTTGTTGTTTTTTATATTGGTATAATTTCGTGTCCTTCAGTTTCGAGGAACACAAGTTTTTTTTTTTTGAAAAATAATTCATTTAGAATTGCAACCATTTTAATGACTACAATCATTTTTCACAACTGAAGTAATATAAATCAAATCGAAAATCACTCTTCTCAAACTAAGGTCTATTAATTGAATTGGTGTTAGTCAAAGAAGGCGGTAGATCTACCGAAATTGATCTGACATCAAAAAAATATAAAATTGATTGCCCAAAATCGGTTTTTTGGAAGGTGTAGTGAAAAAAGGTTGATATTTATACCAATGGAAAACATCATAGGATAAAAAAAAATTACAAATTGAACCCGAAGATGGCGCTTTATAAATCACGCTCTGAATGTAGTCACAGTTTTTGACATTTACCTGTAGTACACTAGTACAGTTTTCCACCCAAAAAAGGCATACTATCGAACAGAACTTTCAACTTTGTTTTTGTTTATTTACTGCTTTGCCAAGAAATTTACAAAAAGAACTGCTTAAATTGCCTATTTTAAATAAACTACCATCATATCGATCATACGAAACAGTATGACACAAACCCGCAGTACAAACAATGTGAGCGAATAATCCACTTTGCCGAATCACTTTGAAAATCAGCTGAAATTCGTTCGCTTCTATCTCTGAATTCAATGTCGCCTGTGAAAATTAATTTCATTTTATTTTATAGGGACGCTTGAGTAACATGGAGCAACTACCAGCTGGCGGAAGTCAACCGTCGCTGTGTGTGGCGTATTTAATTTTGAGTGGCACCTCGGGATGGGCGCTTAAGGCCACATCCTCTTCGGCAACATACGCGCTGGGAATGTTTTCGTTTCTGCTTGGCCACAGCGTAATTGGATTCCTGCACACGACTCATCCGAATCCGGGAAAAATTGTTGGTAAAATATTCAGACAAACATCGATACTAGCAGAAGTAGCACCCTTGGCACTGCTGAATGCGGAATTTTATTTACTAACCGGATTTGCCAAAGAATATGCATATGCCCATTTGGCGTCGGCTTTCCTGCCGCTGGTTGCACAAATGGCCATGGAGGAGCACACGACGAAAGTGATTGATATTACAGTGTTGGGTAATTTGGGATCGCTGCTGTATTTGCAAATAATGAAAGAGACTGGAGTGTGGACAGGAGGATTAGTAGCATTGACCGCATTGAATCACTATGTCTTTAAGAAGTTGTCCAGTCGATATCGTGTGCCAAAGATTGAGATAGTAACCGTTGGACTTAGCTTTTTTACAATTTTTTCGATGAACTGTTTAAGAGATTTAAAAGCTTAATCGGTCGTGGTAACTATTTTGTGTTATTTTTTTAATTTTCTGCATTTACACGACAATTTTTGTCTTCGTTTTGTTTGTTGTTTTTTTTTGACATGTAATCAGTAAGAAATTTTACAGTTATTTTTTGGAAATCTATTGTGTTTGAACTCAACTATTAATAATATACAGCTAGAGGAATTTATGGATGGATGTGTTTAAATGGGAGTATTTGAAGCTAACACATTTAAGGAATTGATAAGCTACAATCTAGAAATGAGAATATGCCATAAATGTTTGTTTGAACTATTCCTTATCTTAATATCTTAGATGCGCATTTAGATTTTATTCTACAAGACGATATTCTTTTGTCTGTGAATAAATGTTATGAAGTGAAATCCAAAACTACTATCGGAACATCTTAAATACCAATTTTACACTATGTAAATACAAATTACAGTAAAAGTGGCGAAAGTATCAAGTATAACGACAATTTTGTAACGAGTAGTCTGACCAAAAGTAACGTTTACATATGGGTATTAATTTTTATACCTATCCCATAGGGGTATATTAGTTTTGACATTAAGTTTGTAACATAGAGAAATAATTTCGATACATACACCTCAAAGTATATGGATCGATTCAGAATCGCTAGCTGAGTCGATTAAGCCTTGTCCGTCCGTCTGTGTGTCACCGATTTTTGGGCCTTAAATTTTGAGCTAGAGTGTCGGTATATAGACTCTCTGGCCGACGAAGCAGAACAAGTGAAAATTTTTTTGAAATCCGATTACTGCCACGCCCCCTTTTTAGAAAAACGTGGTTTGTAGCTAAACTGTAAGGAATTTTAAAAAAAGTGTCTGAGCAGCATATTTAGACAATAATAATATCAATGTTTCGTTTATACAATTTTTTTTGCCACGCTTTTTGTCCAAATTTTAAAAAGTTCAAAAAAACTTGATGCAAATACTTCCGAAATGATAAAATAAACATTTTGTCTATAGATCATTTTCACGCCCACTTTTTGGGGGCGTTTTCTTACAAAAACCATTTGTATACCCCATCCCAAGCATAAGCAATAGCAATACGTTGTTTTTTGTCGAACCACAAAAGGGTTGATTAACTGTCTGAACAATATGTTGCGAAAATGTAATTTTCTGTATTTCATGGCCATAAATCCAAAATTTTGAGGATATTAATATGAAGGGTGGGATGGGATAGGGTATTCAAAAATCCGCACAGCGGATTGTAGCCTTCTCATACAGTGCCGCTCACTTGAATAGCACCCCCCATTGTGCATAATGAAACTGAAAATAATTCGAGTCTCTGAATATGCAACGGTTCAATATGTTTATAATATTTTGTATATCTGTTTAAACACTCTCTCTGTGAGCGAGTTCATGCATTGGAAATGTCCCGTTAACTAGTTTTTGCTATGATGTTTAAAATTACTGGGAAAAATGTAGTTTTATTTTGGTTCACTTTAATAGCACCCCCCCCCCCCCCCCCCCCCCCTCTATTATCAGTTTTCGTGTGGAAGCCAAATCAGGTGGTTATGCAAAAGTATTTTCTAATAATCATTTAATTAATTAAAAGATAATTTTAGTTAAAATGGGTCGTGGCAAATCACTGACAGAGGACGAGAAAGCTAAAATCAAGGCTTACAGTGAGTGTGGCCTGTCTATTCACCAAATAGCCAAAAAAAACTCAACGAAGCCGCAAAGTGATATCCACATTTTTACGGAACGAGTCCAACTATGGCAAAAACATGAAAGGACGAACAGTTAGTGCCGTTACCCCAGCTGAAAAAAGAGCAATTCTGCGGCTCGCGTCAAATTCGCACGACTCTGCAGCCAAAATAAGAGAAAAAAGTGGTGTTAAAGCAAGCGTGTCCACAGTAAAGCGGATTATTTCGAAGGCTAAGCACTTAAAGCGATTGAAATTAAAGAAAAAACCACCGCTTAACCCATATCGCAAAGAGCAACGCCTTAGTTTCTGCCGTGCAAGGAATGGTACCGTGTTGTTTTCTCCGACGAAAAAAAAATTTAATTTAGAGGGTCCTGACGGTTTTAATTATTACTTTCATGATTTGCGGAAGGAGGAACATCAATTGGATCGTTTGCATAGTCGAGTTGGCGGTGTTATGATTTGGGGAGCCATAACGTACTATGGCACTTTGGAGTTGCAGTTCCTAACTCCTCGTATGAACGCTCAGTGCTACATTGGAGTACTAGAGAACGTTATCCCTTCCATTAATGGATTATTTGGTGACTTGCCGTGGAAATTGCAGCAGGATAACGCACCAATTCACAATGCCAAAGTGGTAAAACAATTTCTTGGGCGTCAAAACATTTTATTGTTGGATTGGCCACCATACTCGCCAGACCTAAACATCATCGAAAATGTTTGGGGATGGCTTGCTCGGAAGGTGTACGAATCAGGGAAGCAATACTCCAATAAGGAGGAGCTAATAGCAGCAATTAGAAGTAGCTGGGCCTCCATTTCGCTGGATTACATCAAGAAATTGTATGATTCCCTACCTAACAGGATGTATGAGGTTATTTATAACAAAGGCGGAAGCACCCGTTACTAATTTTTTTTTTTAATTCAAATTCAATTCAAAATTTAATTCTTAATTGTGTTCCTAATAAATTTTTAAGTCCAACAGTGTGAAAACATTTTTTAATGATTTTTTTATGAGGGGGTGCTATTCAAGTGAGCCAAAATGTGATGTGTATATTTTGGGTCATATCGCTTCAAAATCTATAAAAAAAATTACCACTGTAAATATGAATTCCATTCCTTCTGTTTTATTTACAGAATTTAATAAACTAACATTAAAAAAAAAACAAGTCATTACCATAATTATTTTTGAAGATATTAAGCTTAAAACTCACAGCAAAGGGGGGTGCTATTCAAGTGAGCGGCACTGTATGTTTATGTTACTTTTACAGCTCTACCGCGTGAGCTCTTACTTTCTAAAGGGCTGACCAGAATGCGTATCTGTAGCTGGTATCTGTGAAAAGATAAAAACAAGGCAACCCGTAAGCGCTTACACAAAGTGTATCTTCTGTAGCTTGAACTTGAATAGTTGGCAACTTCAAACAAGAAATGTATCTTCTGACAGCGATGCAAGATATAGTCTGTACCAAATCAGTTGGCCAACGGTCGATTGCGCAGAGAGAGGATTTAATAGAAATTTAAGATATTTTAAAATAAAATTTAAGAGACCTGCGCAGTAGAATGCCCAAGCCCAACTGGTTTGCCAACGGTCGAATGCGCAGAGAGAGGATTTAAGAGAAATTTATGATATTTTAAAATAAATGTTTAGAGACCTGCGTAGTAGAATGGCCAACTGATTTGGTATGGACTATACCAGCTACAGATATGCATTCTGGTCTGCCCTTTAGAATGTAAGAGCTCACGCAGTAGAGCTGTAAAAGTAACATAAAAATAAATACCCATATGTAACCCTTACTATACACCTTCGGGAGCCTCAAAGGTCACTGATTAGCTAATCAGCGTCTATTAATAAAGTGATGTAAACTTTTAAAACACTGCTGTTACATTAATCGTTCTCATCAATAAATCAAATATATGCTATAAATTGGGTATTATCGAAATCCCAAAGAGAACAAAAGGAAAAATTTCTATTAAATTACCAAAATTAGATTGAATTGAGGTTATTACTGTACAAGTTAGTAAAATAATACACACTTTAAGCTTTGCAAATGCAGTTTTATATTTCCACTAATCAACTATACACATCCGATCGTAATATTCAACTGACTACATGTACATGCACTTACATAGAGCGGAAATGACGTCTTACAATTAGGTATCTTAAATGACTGCATTTCGTGCGTAGCAATGAATGTGTTCAGTGAATTTACATTACATACTGAAATCATCTCATATTATAACATGCTATTTTTTTTTTTTTTTAATTAGAATTAAAGTTAAAATATAATTTTTTTTTTTTTTTTTTTTTTTTTTTTTTTTTTTTTTTTTTTTTTTTTTTTTTTTTTTAAACAACTACTTACTGAATAATAATAATATAATTAAGTTAGTAAATAAATAGTAAATAAATAATAAATAAATAATAAATAAATAATATCTTATGCAACCAACTATGTCAGTAGTTTCAATCAAAATCCCAATCACCTAGTCTAACAGGTGGCCTAGAAATGCGCCCACTATGGGTTGTTACACCATTCTTTTCTGTTCCCTGAAGTAAAGGCTCGTTTTCAACATTTACCGTGGGTGCTGCTGTGTCTGGTATTGAACTTGACTGTTCATCATGAGATACTTCTCTATCAACACTATTATCCTCATCGAACATACCATGATCCAAGAAGTCATAATCATCAACCTTTTTTTCATCTGAATTATTTGTTTTAACTATAAATTTTCTGTTTCTCCTGAATATTTTTCCTGAACTACATTTAATATTGTATGACCTCTCATTCAATTGCTGTACAATCTCTCCATAGACCCAGTCAGTTTCATTTTTTTTAAACATAACTTTATCTCCTATCCGTAATTCGCTCAATAATTTCGTATGCATATCATAATACTGTTTTTGTTTATTCTTTTTTTCTGTTATTTTCCTTTGAATTTGTTCTTCAGCTATAAATGTCCTAACGAGTCTCTTCATATTAACTGGTAGTTTTGTTTTAACCATTCGTCCCAAAAATAATTCTGTAGGGGATAAACCCATACTAGTTATTGGTGTTGTATTGTATTCTAAAATTCTATACCCAATTTCTTTTTCTTTGTCCTCATTAATTGCCTTTTTTATTATCTGTTTAGCAATTCCAACTGCTTTTTTAGCTAACCCATTACTTTGAGGGTAATTGGGGCTTGAAAATTTTAATGTAATATTATTAATACTAGCATATTGTAGAAGTTGTTTCGAATTAAATGGACTGTTATCAGTTCTGATTTCTGTTGGGCTACCAAAATGATTAAATATATTTTCCAAGAAGGTAATAACACTTGTAATCGACTTATCTTTAAGTCTATCAGAACAAATCCAACCAGAATATGCATCAACAAATGCTATATAAAATTTGCCTGCATATTCATAAATATCCATTGAAGTTTTATGCCATGGATATTGCGGATTTTCCTCTTGAATGAGTGGTTCCGAACAATTATTTCTCATATATTTTTCACATACACGACAATCTTTAATCATCGCTTTAATATCACCTGTTATTCCTGGCCAATAAAATAATTTACGAGCCCTAGCGAGAGTTTTTTCAATCCCCAGGTGTGGTTCATGTAGAATTCTAAGTAATGACATTCTCAACAAATGCGGAATGATTAATTTATCATCCAAAAATAATAATCCTTCCTCAAACTTAAGTTGGTCTTTTATCTTATGAAAACGTTTTCCAACCTCGGATAAACGTTTATATTCTGGCCATTCTGTTTGAAGATGATCTACTATTTTAGCTAGTTCAGAATCATTTCTTGTTGCCTCAACATAAATTTCATAATTATTTGCTGATAAGCAAACTTTTCTTTTTACTAAATGAATCACGTATTTCAATTCCTCATTCTCGGAACCCGTTTCCTTTAATGGAGCCCTTGAAAGACAGTCAGCTATGACTACTTTACTCCCAGGTGTGTATTTTATTTGCAGACCAGGGTATCTTAATAGTATTAAGAACATTCTTTGAAGTCTTACAGTAACATCATCTAACTCTTTTTTAATTAATTGTTCGAGAGGCTTATGGTCTGATTGAACCATTACCTCACGACCATAAATGAAATGGTGGAATTTTTCACAAGCAAATACAATGGCCAGTAATTCCTTTTCCATTGTACTCCACTTTTGTTCTGTTATAGTAAGACTTCTGGAAGCAAATGCAATTGGTTGGTCATTTTGCATTAAAACACAACCCAAGCCATTCTTAGATGCATCTGTTTGCATTATTAAAGGAAGTTTGGGATCAAAAATTCTTAGAGAAGTGCCTTTGCACAGGATTTCCTTCAAATCCTCCAGTTCGCGTTGATGTACATCTAACCATTTCCACTCTGTTTCTAATCGTGTTAAGTTTCTTAAATTTGCTGATTTCTTTGTCAAATTTGGAATAAACCTTGCAAGATATTTGAACATACCTAGTATTCTTAAAATGTCTTTCTTATTTGTTGGTGTATTAATATTTTTAATAGCTTCCACATATTTGTTATCTGGTTCTACTCTATTTTCTTGTATTATTTGTCCCATAAATTTGACCCTCTTTTGACACAACTGTAACTTTTCTTTATTAAATTTTATCCCATTTTGTTTTGCTTTTGTCATTACTAACTCTAAAGTTTCATCGTGTTCTTTTTTTGTTCTACCAGAAATGAAAATATCATCGAAATAAACTTCTACATTTGTTATATTTCCAAATATTGCAACCATTTTCTTCATGAACATTTCCGGAGCACTACTTATTCCAAAAGGAACCCTATTCCATCGAAAACGACCAAATGGAGTCATGAAGGTTGTTAATTCTGAACTTTTTTTATCAAGTGATAGTTGCCAAAATCCTTGCTTTAGATCTAACACTGTAAAAAATGATTTATTTGACAGTCTACTTATTATTTCTTCCACTGTTGGAATCAAAAAATGTTCCCTACGAATACATTTATTTAATGGTATTGGATCAAGGCATATCCTTAATGAGCCGTTTGGTTTTTCAACAATTTCTAAATTATTGACCCAATCTGTAGGGTAATCAACAGGTGTAATGATGCCGTGTTCCTGCATATCTTCTAACGTAAGTTTCAATCTCTTATGTAAACTTTCAGGGATACGTTTTTTATACTTAAGTGTTGGGACAGAATTTTCCTTAAGCATAATACTACATTCCCCAGGAATTGTACCAATACCATCAAATACTTCCATATTTTGCTCAATAAACTTTTCGTTTGAATCTATGGATATATTGAATACATTAGTTCTATTTAGCAAATTAAGTTCAACGCATGCATCTCTGCTTAATATAGGCTGAAATTTGTCACCAACGATTTCAAATGAAACAACTTTTTTTAACTGTGTATCACAGTCAACACAAATTAAATCTATTTTTCCAAATGTCTCAATCTTACAATTATTATAAGCAAACAATTGGTTGTTAGACTTTTTAATTTTATCTTGGTTGTTGGTCTGCTCAATGTATTTTATTGGGAGACAACTGATATCAGCTCCAGTATCTAATTTAAATTGTACTTCAGCACCACCCACATTCAATATTTTGAACCAACCCTTAGCATCAGTGTTTATTCTAAATACAAATTTTTTTAAAACTAAATTATTATTCTGACATAATTGGTTACCTTCTTCAGAACTAGATCCATATCTTAGTTCGTTGACACGATTCTGCCTTGGTCCTCTATAGAGCTGCAGCTTGTTTCCTTTTGGCTTTTCCTCCTGTTGACGTGAGCGACAAACTCTTCCGAAATGGCCTGGTTTTCCACACTTGTTACAAGTTACTCCTTCCTTTGCAGCTGGACAATATTTTTGGTGTTGGCCCGTTGAAAATCCACCACAACGATCACATTTTGGTGTGTTCGGGTATCTCAGGAACCTCTTCTTTTGATCTTCCTTTTGCGACGTATCAATTGTGCAAATCTTTTCCACTTGGGACAGCAATTTTTTATTTGCAATAACAGCTTCTGCAATCTTGCACTTATTAATTATATCACTTAATGACAGATTTGCATCCTCCAGCAATTTCAATTGTAGGTTTTTATCAAACAGCCCCAGGATCAGTCGTTCTCTCAGCATACGGTCTGTATAAGATTCCTTACACTTTGTGCAACTGTAATCACAGTACTTCATCTGTGTACGAAGTTCAGTTATGTACTCTGTGAAGGATTGGTTCTCCTTTTGAACAATCATATTAAATTTATGTGACTCCATTAGGACATTTTTCTTTGGAAGACAATATTCTTCGAATTTACTAAGGACCATCTTTAGGGAAATTTTCGGTTTTGCTTGTTCGTCTACTTGTTCAATTTCCACTGCATCCTTGAACTCATCATCACTGTCTGGATCAAACGGTACATCGAAAAGAGTATTGTATATCTCTATCCCCTTCTCTCCAATGAACGTAAGAAATAGAGAAATTTTTGTTTTGTCATTCTCGCTTGATTTTCCAGACGCAACAAGATAAATCTTGAATTTTTGTTTCCAAATTGACCACTCTTTGCCAGCGTCATCAAAATTAAGTTGTTCAGGAGCTTTTATTTCCACTTTAGACATCTTGTTGAATATATTTGTTTTAATATAAAAAAGGTTTCACTTCTGACACCATGTACAAGTTAGTAAAATAATACACACTTTAAGCTTTGCAAATTCAGTTTTATATTTCCACTAATCAACTATACACATCCGATCGTAATATTCAACTGACTACATGTACATGCACTTACATAGAGCGGAAATGACGTCTTACAATTAGGTATCTTAAATGACTGCATTTCGTGCGTAGCAATGAATGTGTTCAGTGAATTTACATTACATACTGAAATCATCTCATATTATAACAATTACAAGATTGGTCAGTAAATAAACAGGGGAAGCGGAATATACAAAAACTTCGATTGCGGGTTCATATTATGTTGTCGACCCAGACATAAAAATGGAACACTCCGAAGAGGTTCTGGACGAAGGTATGTACATGCTTATACAAAAGCCGCATCATTCAATCGGTCTCGCCACTCTATGTATAACCCGGACTAATTTCATGGTTTTGATACCACCAATGTCTTGCGGCCATTAGGCCTCGGGTGGTGACACATGCTTCATGTAGTATGAGTTGAGAAATGACAAATGGAAAATAAAGCTCTTAAACGTAACAGTTAGGAAGAATGATGCTGCGATCGGTAGAATTCTATGTATACTACGGTAAACATTCGAGTATTAAACCACGCGTTGGAATAATATAGTATAGTACACTGGCGTTACTAGTGTGTCAAAGGTATAACAAATATACTGTTTGGTTTGTCACAATAATTGGGCCTCGGCACACGAGATTAGTTCTACTCTGGCATAAGACAGGTGTCATACCATACTTCAAGCACACACGAGATGACTTTTGCCAGCACAACAAATTGTATACATGAACACCATTTAATTGTGTTAGTATTTCTATCGAAATTGGAATTTGCCTTAAGTACTTTTGACGATTCACAAGCTCTTAGGTCTGTGTGAGAGTTGACTGTTCGGCTCACAAATCGCGTATGAGAGCCGAATGACATACAGTTTCAGGCCTAAAATGGTAAAAAATGTGTTTGTATTTGGTATCAACCTTTTCCTACCGCACGCACTCGGTTGAAGAATTTCAACTATTTCTCTCCTCATACCTCAGTCTCCACGCCCTCAAAACCATACTAACATCTCGTGTGAGGAGGCCCAATGCGACGGACTGTGTTTTGGCTAATACGATATACGATATCAAGAGTAAAAAAAAAATTACCCACCCTTCTAACTTACCGGTGTATGAATGATTTCCTGAACGCGGAAAGCTGTCAAAATCATATGGTGTACAAAAAGAAGCACAGCGCCATAGCAAGAAAAGAATTTTTGGTTACGTTACTCTCATATTTATTTAACGCGGTTGTTTTGTTTTTAGAAAAACCGAAATGATTTCCTTAAGTAACGCCTTTAAGGCAGCTAATATTTCATCTCGAATAGTGTTAGGCTCGCTCAGGTAGCTCAAATACTTTCGTCATGATTTCAAAAATTCAATACTTATATTTATTTTCAGACCAGCCGTTCTTCAGAGCCAACCCTCTGCTGGGGTTAAAACTATCGAGGAAAAGGTCGGACTACCGCCAAAGCCTAAAAAGCCACTTACACCATTCTTTCGTTATATGAGAGATATGCGACCAGTTGTTTTGGCAGAGAATCCTCAACTCCGAGTCACCGATGTGGTTAAACTAATTTCCAAAAAATGGGAGACAGCTACGCCATCCATTAAAGAAAAATTTCAAGAACAATACATTAAAGAAAAAGTGGCATATGTTGAATCGCGTGCCAAATACGATAGTAAGATTACTGAAGAACAGCACTCTGAAATGAAACAAATAAAGCGAGACGAATTAGCGGTCAAGGAAAGGCGTAAGACAAAGAAGCGTATTGCTGAACTAGATCGCCCAAAGAAACCACCATCAGCCTTCTTGATGTTCATTGCCAGAGAACGAACAGAAACACCTCAGCGACCCAATGAAACTTATCGACAATGGCATGCAAACGCCACAGCGAAGTGGTTATCCATGAGTAATGCCCAAAAAGACGAATACCTTCAAATGTTCCGAAAGCAAATAGTAAAGTACAGGTTAGTATTGCTAGCGATTGATTTCTATGATTTTCAGTTGCTTTGACTTGGCTTTATCCCCAGGGAGGACATTACACAGTGGGAGGAAAAAATGATACGCATGGGTAACATTGATGTTGTTCGACCAGAGATTCTTATTGATTCGCCCACCAAAATTAATACTAAATCACCAAAATAGAATCGCCCCTCTGATGCGGTAAATGTCAGCTCATCATTTTCTTCGTGTTCTACATCATTTCTTTCAGTTGAAAGCGAAAACATTTTTAGATTTAGAATTTCCGTCATTACTACAAAGGACACTAATAAAGGAGTTGAGACTGATTATTGAGCGTTTTCGTTTCAAAGCGACAATGACGTCAATTGGGTACATGCTGGTTATGGGTCGTTTTGTACAGGTGCACGTTTTGGCAAGTGGTCATAGTTTTTTAAACTTTGTCTAACGATCCGAACAACAATTAAAAATACTGCAATGCAGTTCGGTGTTCAGACAACGCCACACATTTATAAATTCATACATGGTAATGAATTGATATTGGGTGTATCATTTATTTAAGATTTGTTTGTTGTCTTAGGAGTATGTAATAAATTGGAACTGACCCGAAATAAAGCAAATAGGGAAAGAAAGCTCGCCATCGAAGATATAGAAATGAACCATTCAATATTGGCAACGACAGCGAAAACTACCACCCGAGTGACGTCAGGCTGGTAATATCTACCTAAGAAAGCTACCGGAAACCTACTGCGTAGGGCACACAACAACAACAGATCTGACAACAACATCTCGCCAAAAATAAAACTAAAAATTACTCTTAACAGGCACTGTTTCTTTGGGCTAGGAAGGCCATTTAATAATAATGCCTTCACTCGATCTACTAAGGAAATCAACCTGATAACTCTAGTCCTGCTATACGGCTCCGAAGAATGGACCGTATCTACTTCCTCGTTTTGAGCAAAATATTCATTGGAAAATCTTTGGTCCCGTGTGCGTTGACGATCTGTAGCGACATAAGATTTGCTCAACATTCTACGCATTGGACGTTTAAGATGGATAGGACATTTATAGCGAATGAACACCAAGACTTCGGTGTGTTCGAGTCGTAGTTTACCAGACATACTTCGAACGCAAAACTCGCCTTAAATAAATAAAGTAAAGACTGATCTCAACCAACATGAATTGTGTCCGGAGGCAGTTAGCCTTGTAGTTTGATACGCAGGTAAGTAAGTATCCACTCAAATAATTTTTACCTAAAATCGTTCCTACATTCAAATAAATTCCTGAAGCAACAATCAGAAAAAAATGTTATCTATGGTAACAGGTCTCTGGTAATATATTCTGCCTAGCGGTGGTATTTGCTATAAATTCATATACTCAGAAACTACTGTTTTCCTTGTTCATCTCGATAGGTTTTGACTGTTTGTAAAACGTCCGGACATTATTGCTGGTGTTGAATTTATCGATCGACCGCATCGCTTGAACTTTGCTTTTCTTTTCTGAAAACCTGCAGTACGAAGGCAGCATATGTTTTTACATGCAGCTTCGCATATAAGCCTTATTCTTGGATGAAACCATTTGTGGTAATATCGAGAGATTCAATGATACTCGTTTTGCATATGACCTAAGGATTGGTTGGAATGTAGTAAAACTGTATTGGATATCGATATTCGAGCCTTTGCTGAAGAATCAAAACTAATTGCTTAGTTTTTTTTTACAATTGTATCCAATCGATTGTTATATGTGAACGCTTTTGGTTGGGTTGCACTTTTCAACAAAACTGTTATAGGTGTTCACTTTTTTCTACTTTGGTGTTAAAATTACCCGGTATGAGTTTGGCGTCACACCTACTGAGTCTCTGCCTCGCTTTCAAAATCAATCAAAGAAAACTACTCGGCAGCTACTACGAAAGCCTGCAGGATCTAGCAAACATCAATATAGTACAGATCCTTTCATATTGAAACCATATCTTTCCTTATTGAAGATTTATCCCAATCTATACCGATACATAAGGTCTGTGGCTTAGTATGGCTATCATTCTTTTGTTAGACTTGCTAACCGTGTGAGCTTTTTTGCAAAGTTCTACAATCGAATAGCTCTCAATATCATATAGGCGACGCGCCTAGATAAGTGTTATTCAGTAAAACGGCAAACGAATATAAGGGAAATATAACATCGAGTCTTCACCCTTCAACCCTTTTGCGAAATCGTGCGTTCGTTTTGTTGTGCCAGGGCCTACGTACATTGTGTCACTAGGGCGACGAATAGAGTATGGAGAAATCCCGGGAAACTGATGACACCCATTTTAGCCGCAAATGTGTTCTAAACGCATTCTAGCCAAAATGTTATCAGTTGACCAAATCTTTTAACGGTTTGGCTTCTGTTGGATTTGCATCGGTCTACACAAAACATTGAAATCTATCCAAGTGCATGTGTTTCATTTGTTTTTATTTTAAAAGAATAATTGGGTAAAGAGAATGCTTCTTCATACGAGTACCAACGTATGTAAAATAATAGAAAAAAATCGGCTCTAAAATAGCACTTGCTGCCGGAAATGCTTTTGCAATTTATTCGCTCGTACTCCCAACTTCATCTGCCACTTCGCTTGAACGCGTTTCATTAGATGAATATCACGGGCCTTTCTAGCAGCGGCTTCTTGTTGAGTCGCCGTCCATCCCAATGATCTATATTCCGAGAGTACCTTGTGCAATTTACGATTGGATTTGTGAACAGTAACCGCACGATTGGGATTCAATCGTTGTTTATAATAACGCAGCAGGGATCGATGACCAATAACAGCTCCCGATGGAAGTACCAGTTGATATTCATCACCATCGAGCAAATCGGGAACAACTTCCTCATCGATGTCCATACCGTCTGCCTAGAAAGACAATGAACACATTTATTTATGGCGTCCATGCTTTTCGTTTTTTGCTTAGCAATACTTACGTTGTCTGGATAACTGGAACTGTAATCGTAGAACTCAGTATATTCAGCCAATGCCAAACCTTCGTGACACATTTGGCAATGGCCTTTGTCAACCATATGCTTCCGCACTGCATCCAATGTGTAGAAGGTTTTGCCTCGATCGTTACACCACAAGCAAATAAAATGATTGCACACTTTGTCACCCAAATAGAAGAGAAGTCCTTCGAGGTCGGTACAATATTCAGCATCGGGAATAAAGAACGAATGCGCCACAGACATGTGTTTCAGATTCTCGACCATATCTTCGCTGTGCTCGTTGCAGAAGATGCAGTTGTTATCAGCAATCGGATTCTCGCCAACTTCCTCCCATTCATCGGAATCGATCTACAGACAAAAGACAATTCAACTATATCGATTGCACTTGGACAAAAACGCAAGATGAGTCATTAAAAAATATCAACAATTTCAACTTACCTCGTCAATCTGTTCGACTTCTTCAACCATCATTGGTTGTGGCTTCGTTTGCACCTTGCTCTTTGTCAAGACTTCTTTTGCTTCCCCGTTCACTTCACTGAACTTCGTGAAATTATCCTTGTGCTTCTTACTGTTCAAGTGATTGTCGTATGAGCTCTGACTGCTAAACTGTTTGCGGCATGCATTGCAGTATAGACTTGTTTCTTTCGCCTCCATTGCGGCCGATTCGGCACTTCGCATTTGCAAAACACGATTCTGGAATTCCTCTGCTGTAACTGGGGGTAGCTCGGCTACTCGTCGCTTCAGGTTATAGCGATGCCAATCAGTTTTGTAATGTTCGCGTTGTATGTCAGCGTTTGCGAATTTAACGCTGCAATTAATGCAGGTAAAAGAGGACATTTTGGATTCGTCTAAAGGATCAGCGTTTTCCTCAAGTAATTTCACAATTAATTGAAACAAATGAAAATACAATAAATTTCAACACGCTTCGCACGAACACGATGCAATTGACGTATGACGAAATTAATAAATCGACGACTTTTTTATAAGACAGCTGATAAAAGCAAAATGAAGAACAGAACGAACATTTAACGAAATCAGCTTGCACAGCGGTTGTTTAACTAAATACGGAAGCGTTCAGTGATCAACTAATTTTCAGGCGATTGATTGTGATATCGTCGTTTACCTATCGGCTATCGGCCCTATCATGGTATCCGTTCTACCAAAGAGGTATATAGCTATAGAGTACGCATCACAGCTAAAAATGAAGTCGTTTCAGACGCGGGCGGTAAGTGCGAAGGGGAATTTCCGTCGTTCGTATGCATCGGCTATGCTGTTACTTGATGCTGGCATGGCAATGTGCACACTGGGGTATTAACATCAGTACCCCTCATAGTAAATTTTCGTTGTGAGATACGCACTCTTGAAGTTGTATACTCTTTGGTACTACATAACGCAAACCCAGTCGGAGACTGAATTTACGTTCATCGTATCCGTTTTTCGAAGGTGCATCAACGCCTTCATTTAACATCAGCACAAATCAACAACATTGAACATCTTATAATGTCCTCTTGGTGAAATTCCGAGCTACGACGGGTTTCTCATGTATCAACTCAACCAAGACCAAGCGCTCAATTGTTTGGTGCTTCTTTTTTCATTTGTATTTTGCCTTAATACTAGTTTCCAACAAAAATCTAAATAAAATTATTTCATCGTTCACTTAAAAAATGTCCGCGACGAACAGATGTCAGAGACCATCGGAGAGAAATTGACATGTGGCTGTAAAAAACAGATGCAAAAAATTCAACTCATCGCAATGAAACGTAGACTGCCCATGTGCGTTACGCTTTGTCGGAGATATGTTCCGAACAACAACTTCATGCTAATGGTTCCGATCAGTTGTTCGGAACATTTCTTTTTTTTTTCTTTCTTTCGGAACGGATACCATGATAGGGCCGAATATTCAGCGCTATCGAGGTATCCGTCGGAGCGGAAAATTCTCCGATTTTGTACAATTCGGAGGATTTTTGCTTCGAGGTATTCTTCCGAAAAGCTGTTCGGAATATTTCTCCAACATTTTGTAACGCGTTGCGTTGAATTGAATTTTTGACAGCTAAGTGCCATTCTTTTTCCGATTTCCTCCGACACAAATTCTTCGCGGAATTTATTTACGAATTGTAGTAAAGTGAAGCCGTCGCATTTGTGTAGTATTTTCTTCCGATGACACATACCTCGAATGAAATTTAAACCTCCGACGAAGTATGCGTTGCGGAAAAATGTCCGCTCCGACGGATACCTCGACAGGGCTGATTATCTTGGCCCTCATTCCGTAAAGTGATTATCGTTTCGACGGCAATCTTGCATCACTTAAGATTAATAATCGTTTTTGCTTTCGGCGATATATCACTTTATTTGCTTCACGTAATACAATAATCGTCAAATTGATTAAATTAACGATTATTGAGCGATTGCTCATGAGGTCTCGTCTTGCATTAATTTGGATGTTGTAAAGCCAACTTAAGCATATTTCATGATTTTTAAAGATATAAAGAGCTTTTTTTATATGTTTGCAATTTTTACAGACCATTACATCGTTCACACCATTTGTAACCCACTGTAATTTGAAAATTTTAGAGGGGAACTAATTCTGTGAAAACGGCTTCATTACTTCGCACAAATGTTACATACAAACTAACCAGCTGTACTCTTTTGCTGTGGCGGAGAATTAAAAAAGTGGGTCTAGCAATTATGTTTTACTGTTGGTGTGTGCACTTACGTTTATCAAACGGTAATCAGAATAAGTTCAAATATGATATACGATGTTCTTGGGTTAGCTCAGTTGATTTCTTTTAAATTAAACTTAGTTAACACTAAATAAAGAGTTTTTGTATTTAGACAATTTTCAATATCTCGCAAACTATATTGTCTAATTCATACTTAGTTTAAAGTCTAAATATCTGTTAACGCACTTCTTAATTTTACCCAAAAACCGAAAACACAATTTTCCCTGGATCAATCTTCACCGATTTTCATCAAATTCATTGATAAGGGTTCCTTGAATCACAGTATGAAACAATTTGTGTATTTTGAGTGGCACCATCAATATTAATGGTATACCTGTCATACAAGGGATATGAGACATGAATTGAAATTTCTGGCATTAACGGTTCAAAGTACAAAAATAGCCTCAAACCTAGCTTCTCCCTTCATTTGTGTGTGTTAAGTTGTTATTTTTTCCACATAGAAGAGGAACTCCTGGTTAACGATGAATCCGAAACTTACTATAATAAACATCACTTAAACAAACATTCGCTATACAAATGTTTATTAAAGTACTCTATCAAAGCTGCAAGTACGTACCTCACAGTCTTTCACCCGCTCTACTCGTTTAATTAATCACATTCATTTAGATCACCATCGATTGCTATTTATACCCTATCCCATAGGGGGGTATATTAGTTTTGACAATAAGTTTGTAACATAGAGAAATAATTTCGATACATATACCTAAAAGTATATGGATCGATTCAGAATCGCTAGCTGAGTCGATTAAGCCATGTCTGTCAGTCCGTCCGTCCGCCCGTCCGTCTGCGTGGCACCGATTTTTGGGCCTTAAATTTTGAGCTAGAGTGTTGAAATTTGGTATATAGACTCTCTGACCGACGAAGCAGAACAAGTGTAAACATTTTTGAAATCCGCCCACCGTAAGGAATTTCAAAAAAGTGTCTGAGCAGCATATTTAGACAATCCTAATATCTATATTTCGTCCATACAAAGTTTTTTGCCACGCCCACTTTTTGGGGGCGTTTTTAGTAAAAAACGCTTTTTGTCCAAATTTTAAAACTTTCGAAAAAATGTTTGATGCAAATACTACCGAAATGGTAATATAAACATTTTGTCTATAGATCATTTTCACCTACGCCCACATTTTGGGGGCGTTTTCTTACAAAAACCATTTGTATACCCCATCCCAAGGCATTAGCATTAGAAATACGTTGTTTTTTGTCGAACCACAAAAGATTTTGATAAACTGTCTGAGCAATATATTGTGACAATGTCATTTTCTGTATTTCATCGCCATAAGGCCTATATTTTGAGGATATTAATTTTAAGGATGGGATGGGATAGGGTATTCAACGATCCGCACAGCGGATTGTAGCCTCTCATATGTTTTTAACTTTCTCCTACAAGAGAAAGATATTATTTACACAAGAAACGTTCAGCGTTAACTTGCAATTTTTTAATATAATTCGGGCAGAAAATATCACGGCGGATTTTGATGCTTTTTGTCTGTTAATCCTTTTTATATGAAATTACAAACATAAACGAGTAGTAAGTACTTCCTCTTGCGCACTTGACTTAAAATTATGATTAAAAGAACTGGGGGTCATTCCGTAACATTGAAAACGATTATCACCCAAATGGTAGTCGTGAGCGAGATCGTCATCCAATTGCATCACGTAACTCGACACCTTTGGTATCATAAATCGTTTATTTGAGGTACTCTCAAACCGTAGTAAGTTGTTCTCCTACTATTCATTAGATGACATATAAACTGTATTCTTGAATTTTTGTGTTTGGTGCCGCACAATTTCATAAAAAAAATGGAAGTAATGGATGGTTACAAACTTAAACAAATACTTTTGTTTAATAATAGATCAGTTACGGCGAAGGATGCATTTTCCAAACTTTTGGCAAATCTTTAAATTAGATGTAACAAACAGGAGATGACATATACACAAAACATATGATCAAATTTAAGTGACCTAAATTCTACTTTTAGAATGTTCAAATTACAGCGGGTTACAAATAATTTGATGTATCTATTTTAATGGCGTTTTCCATTGGGAAATCCTGATTTTGATCTGAAATTTGATCTTTTTGAGTGTCAATGGAACACGATTCAGATTTATTTTTTTTTTGTCATTGTATTGGTGTCATTTCGTGTCTGTGAAGTTAGCGTCGGTGTAGTTGCCAACATTAAAAACATAACAAACATTTGAAAATACAGAAATTATCTTCATTTAATTCATTCAATCAATTTAATAGTTCACGTATAACTTTCTTTTCTGTGTCTATATCCATTACATCACAACCGAAGTAAAAAATCAAAATGAAAATCACTCTTGTCAAACTGACAGCTATGATTTGTATTGGTATTGGTAAATCTGCCGAAAAATTCAGATTTGCAAAATTGATCTCTGATCAAAAAAAAAATGAAATTTTTCGCCCAATGGAACACAACAACTGTCAAAATCGGTCTTCAGATAAAAAAAAAAATTGATTTTTTTCCCAATGGAAAACGCCATAAATAAAAAATCAATTTTAAATGCCGGAATTTGAACGTTATAATGGTCTGTAAAAATGAAAAACATATAAAAAGGTTATTGATATCCTTAAAAATCATAAAATATGCTTTAGTTGGCTTTACAACATCCAAATTAATGCAAGACGAGACCTCATGAGCAATCGCTCAATAATCGTCTGTGATTTGATGGTTCATTTTTTACGTGAAACAAATAAATTGATATCACCGACAGCAAAAACGATTATTGATCTTACACGATGCAAGACTACCGTCGAAACATCAAACGATATCGAACGATCAAACGATCAATTTACGGAATGAGGGGCCCTGTCAATACTGAACTTGAGAAAAAACCGTAAGGCGGTCATGCTCCAGAACTGAAAATTTCGCCAAGAGGAGTTTAGGTTAAAACTAGTTATTAGACATTGTTACAATAATTGTACTCCAGGCTTTGTAATTTCACAGTTACCCCAAGCCACTCTTTTTGGACTTCCTATCATCGCAATTTAGTTAGTTGGATTAGTTAGTTTGAATAAACCATCGAATAGGTACTACTTTTACTTAACAGGATCCCGACCCCCGTTTGTGGATCTCTCCTGCCTTCCATCAAGCGGCATCCGAAAGGCTGATCTTTTCGTGATTGGTTCTACTCGAATGATTCATTAGATCATCGAGATCACCTTATCACCAAATATTTGCTCCGCTTTCGTGCACTCGGCGTTCCAGTTTTGTTCTCATTTGTTTCGCTATATTGTTATCAACGGGGACGTTTTGATCAAGGTTCTGGGTCGAGAATACATTCTTTGTCGATAGAAGTTTTGCCTGTTCTGCTTATAGGAACCCACGATAAGAGCTTGATAGATTTGTTATGTTAGCTTCATTTTCATACCAACATTGTTAGTTAAATTATCTTAAAATTCGAAAACAAAATTTTTAATAATGCAATTAAATCACACCTATGATTAGAACCTGAAGGGCAACACTGTATCAATTTTGATTTAATTCCAAATTTCGTCATCGCTTTGTAGAGCTCTAGCGCATTCTGCGATTATCAGATATCTGTCACTTTTCAATGAATTTCCAGCGGGGTATGATATTTGAATTGTAATGACAGGTTATTTCATGTTAGAGCCTACCACCACTTGAAATAAATAATAATTTTCATGCTCGCCAATCTAAACCCCGCAATCGTAAAGCGTATCGGTTTATCATTTTTCTATATACTGTAGGTACTATCATTGGGTTCTTGTTGCACTGATGCTGTGATGCTGTGAATACACTATATATATTTAAGTTAAAAAAATTGGCCTGAGAAGAAAGGAGGTGCCGGTCGGTGGTTTTAAATGATTGTGAACTAAAATGGGAAGGAACAAAATACTGTGGTAGAGCATTCCACATTCGTGTTTTTCGGTTTCGGGTTTATGTATGAAACGAATCCCTTTATTTCATACAACGTCGGAATATAGGGTTGAAGGTTAACTGATTGGCTTTCATAGCATTGATTGTTAAAGTAGCCATACAACAAGGTGAGGCGGGAGATATTTCGATAATGAGCAAGCAAAACTGAAAGGTAAGGCCGGAGATATTTCGATAATGTGCAAGCGAAACTAAAAAGTTCGCTATTCCTTTGTCTCGCATAAGTTGTTTCGTACGCGTTTGAATCCTAATCTAGCAGGTGCAATGTTTTTTATGGTGCACCTCACCAGACGTGGGCGTTGTTTGGTGAGAAAATAACGCTTTATATATTGTGTCCAGATCAGAAGGAGTAAAATATTTCTTACAATTTCTTACATCGGTTTAGGAAACCTAGTCATTTCGCTAGGTTTTTAGCGATTTCAGCGGCGGATACGACCAACACTACTAGCGGTAACGCTTGTTCCGTTGGAATTCAATGTGCTTACTTACCATTTTTTATCGTTTAGAGACCACGTCCGATGATAGGGGCGAATATAAGAAGCTGATAGTACCTACTGTCATCAGGGAGGGAATGAATAAAATTAGATGTAACAAACAGGAGATCATTTATAAAAATGAGAAAGAGAGTCGGAGACATTACTGAGCCTTGGGAACACCAGCATTTATTTGTTGAGTTGCAGACTTTAATCCGTCTCAAACAACTTGAATGGCTGTTGCGAAAGATAATTTCTAATCCATAGAAGAAGTGTTTTCTTCAATTTCAAAAGTACGCATTTTCAAAAAAGGGCTTGATGCTAATCCCTGTCAAATGCCTTTGAAATCAAGCACATAATACTTACGTTCCTCACCATGGTGGATTGATTAGTTCAACTTTTTAGTTTGATATGTCCCCCATGCGGACCTGGTGAAACATTTCAAGTATTTTACGACACAACTAAATCTAGTTGATCCATTTTTCCATACAAGTCCTCACTATAAAGGTAAGCGATACTAAATATGCTCGTGGGAGACATTAACCTCTTGCTATGATCGCTTCATGACTAAGGTGACCATACGTCCCGCTTTCGTCGGGACAGTCCCGCTTTCGAGCTTTGCGTCCCGATGTCCCCAAAGAACACAAAATGTCCCGCTTTGAAAAAGGCTACCCTATATGGATGCATGTTTCGAGGATATTGTTGTCTGGCGCCTAAACTATAAGAATACCTTCGTAAGGCTAACTATAACTTTAACGGATGCTTCAAACCTTCTTCAAATACTTCAACCAAAATGATTTCCTGTCCTTTTTCGCAATACGAAGGAGTACAACACAAGTAAAAAATTTCGAGTTCCAAGAGCTACCAGGTGAAACAGGGTGATTATTCGAAACAAGTGTTGATAAAAAATGAGCTAAAATAACATTTGACATTTTGTGGAGGCAATTGAAAAGGAGCTAATCATGTTTGCTGGAAATTGAACATGTATCTTGGAAGGACAGTCTTATGAATATGAAGTGGAGCTCATATAATCCACAATGCAATCAAAACTGCTGCAGATTGTCTACCTATTGATTTTGAATGCCTTATTGTGAAAATTTATTCAATTTTTTTACATTTTTAGCATTCGCGTTTAAACACTTAAAGAATGCTGTCATGCCTCTGACACAGAATTTAAGAAACTTTAGGGATACAGTAAAAGTCACCTAGCTTGCGCTGATGCTGGCGCTGGAAAGAGTATTGCAAATGTGTCATAGTTGAAAAAAAAAACTATTTTCTAAGCATTATTTTGAAAGATTTTTTTACAAACCTAGCTCAGATTTATGGTTCTTCTTTATGCACGGTTAGTCAGCTACGTTTCAACAAAGGCCGCGAATGAAATAAATCAGCTCGTAAGCAATTTAATGATTTTGGCTTAAAGTTCATACTTCCATTCCCACGCCACCCGTAATATAATGGCGAAGTAACAGGAAAGTGGTGCTATCAATTAGGGAACGTAAAAACTGCACCAGCTGAATTTTACAAGACTAGTAATTAATATTAAAGCGACGCCACTGCTCCAACTTTAACGCTGAAGTTAAAGTTTTTGACGAGAGGAAGGAGGTTCAAAAAGCGTTGGACTTATTAATTAATAATGAATAATAATAAATAAAATTTGTTTAAAAAAATAAAATAAGAAACAAAACAAATTATTTGTTTTGCCAAAAGATATATGTATGCAGGTGTCCCGCTTTGAGAGGAAAAAATTATGGTCACCTTATTCATGACCTATCTCTAAGTTACCAGGATAAGCTGGTTCAAAATGCCGTGAAGTTGGGTCATGCTTCCCGATCGAATTCTGTTCTAAAATCAGTGACGTGGTATACTGTTTTTGCAGGATTTCGATGGAGAATTAGAAATAGTAGCCATAGAGTTCGTCTCTAAACATGTTGTCGTATGCGGCTCTGAAATCATTGAATCCAAGAAAATCTTGCCGATGAACTAAAGTTAACCTCCCGGCTATATATAGAGCGTCATCGCGTTAGCCAACTTAGTTAAGCCCTAATTTGGAGATTTGTGTTCTAATTTCGTTTTTTTTTTCAGGTAACATTCGATGCCCAGTCACAAAGTCCGTTGTATGTAAAAGCAAAAGAGTCCCCATTGCCATTTAACAGTCTATAGAAGTAATTCTTCCATGGTCATAGAACCGACTGTGATTTTTTCTTGTCCATAGTTGCAATGACTGTGCTTTGAACCAATCTGCGTACAAAGGATATGCGCATAGTATTGTTAAGTCAATTACGGAGAACAGCAGCAATCATGTACAATCATGTGCAATAGCAACATGCTTGTTGCTAAAAATTTACATTGGAAAAGGATGTCGTTCATTTCCGAAAAGAAAAAAAAAATTCATTGAACAATATAAATTCGCCTAATTAGTTTGAATCCCACTTATAAGGAATTCATATCAAACTCAAGGTAGAAATAAACATAAATAGCATGGATAGCAAATTGACGATCCATACAGGAAACCGCATCATCCTCAATCATTTCTTGCTAAATTTGTTCAGAAGCACAAATTGACAATACTTCTAACGCACATTAGGAACCCAACTGTGATCATCTTCCGAGGCGTATTTTTTTAATACCGATCTGACGTCATTGCAACGACTAAAAGTCTATGCCTTTCAAATACACCGACACTACAAGCTCAAATGCGAGGAAAAAAATAAATTTGCTTTAATTTATTTCTTTGCTATTGTGTGAATGTTTTTTTTATTCGTTGTATGTTTCAACGTGTGACTTTCAATTGTGTTGATATCCACCACCAAAGTCAGGGGTAGTAGACGGTGATAGTTTTGATAAATAAATATTGTAGCACTGTAGAAAGAAACTTTCGGGTCTTATAGGCATTTCACAAATATTTCAAATAAATTCCCACCGAAATAAAACGCGTTATTTAAGAAAATCCTTTTTCTTATTTTAATAAAGTGGATCCACAGCATAAACACATTTAAAGCTAAACGGAGCATTTCGAAATGTGAAATTGTATCACTACACTAAATGGCTTGCATTTGGGATAAAAATAAGCGTTTGCTGTAATGGGCTACGTGAAATTGTACTACATATGTGTGCCTCTTCCAAACGAATTTTATTTTTTTTTAATTTGAATGTATTTATTTTATTCTTTAGTAATGGTACTCACATTTTCACCGGAATAAATTCAAATCTTAAGTCTGTTCCAATCTAAACAGCCGTATTCATAAGTATAGTTATAAAGTGCATAATTATGTTTGCAGTCTTTATTTAGGGACTCAAAAACGTGATTTTTGGAATTCCGTCGGTCTGTTCGTAATAGTCTTTATATCCAGGGTTGTTTTGGTGATAATTCTAGGCCATTTTGTTTACTTTTAGCCATGTTATTAACGGTACCTGCTATATAAAAATTACACATAACATTAATTTTCTCGAAAACGGCTAGCATACTAGTTTCAACAAAACTGCATAGGTACCCACTTTTTTCGAGAAAATCTATGTAACGGATTTTTACATTTAGGCTAAAAAAAGAAAATCGTCAATATATCGCAAACTGATTTGTCAAATCGAATGAAATTTAATTTATATAGGTACTACAATTACTATTTGCAACAATTCCACGTAATTTGTTATGGCCCAATTATTCCTTAACAGAATCTTCAGTTTTGGCCAATAACATAAAAATACATAGACACCGATTCCTTTAAATTTCGGAATAAACGTTCGTATACATTTCGACAATATTTATGTCATTTTTAGCAAGTTATGAAAATCTTTGGGATTTGATTTAACGCCCAACTCGCAGTGAAAGAGAATGATCCAGTCGTGCACAGACAACTCGTTTTTCTAGGAATGCTTATTGTTTTTTTTTTCACTACCTTTGAAAGCAATAGGTTAGGTTGGTGGGTTGATGAGACAGAGGGTGTGTGTCTTCCCTCATCGCACTAAGGTCAATATAGACCCATTGTGATGCCCGTTGGGGGTCCACTTGTGTGGTTGGCTCATTCATTGTCCCCGTTCTGTCCATTGTTGTTAGCCTCTTTCCAGCCATCCAGATGTTGTTGCAAACCTGAAAAGATTAGGAAGAGGGATTTCGGATAGATCCGTGAGGTCATGGAAAAAGTATTTTCCTAAGGTTCTCATTCTTAATTGGCTGAGGCCTGGGCAGTGGCACAGGAAGTGGAGTGTATCCTCGTGTATTTCTTCATCACCGCAGCCTCTAAAGAAATCATCATCTATGAGATGTATTTTCAGTTTGTGGCTTTTTAGTAAGTTGTGTCCAGTAATAATCCCAACTAAAGTCGAGACAGATTTCCTGTTTCTTCGAAGTAGTTTATGGGTTCTGGCTTTGTCATACTCAGGCCACATCCTTTTGGAAGTTTCACAGGTGGGAAGGGAGTTCCACCTGTTTTTGGCAGTGATCAGTGTTTTCTGTCCCACCCGAGATTTGAAAGCAATGGATCTTCCTTTTTTGGGAACTGGTTGGATTCGAGCAATCTTTGAGCAAATTATGATCGAAATAATATGTGGGGTGGGCATTAAGTAAAATAGAAGGCATTTCGTCAGGTCCAGTGGTTTCTTTACAGTTCAGGATGCGTCATATTTTTCAAGTTCGAAATTTTACTTCAACTACTCTCAAGGCAAAATTTCGGGCTCTATCTTTGGTGGCACCGCTTATTCCGAGTTTAATGTCGAATTTCCTGAAAACATTCTAGAAAATAAGTAAGCATTTTCTTATTCTGATTTATGGAGGAAATGAAGAGTGGGTAAACCTATTACTAACTACTTTTACCATGTCCGTTAGCCTCCTAGACATGGCAGGGGTTTGTCAGTTACTCTTTCGTTGTAGGTATTCTTTGTGGCTTCTATTGTTTGGTTGGCTATATTTCGCTAGTTGATGGAAACAAATTTGTTTTCTTTAGTTGGATCTGCACTGCATTGTCTAAACCTTTTCTTTTTTGCTGCTACAACTTGCTTGCATTGTTTATTAAACCATAGTACGTTATATCAAAGAGGTATATAGCTATAGAGTGTGCATCATAGCTAAAAATGTTGTAGTCGTTTCAGACGCGGGCGGTAAGTGCGAAAGAGAATTTCCGTCGTTCGTATGCATCGGCTATGCTGTTGCTTGATGCTGGCATGGCAATGTGCACACTGGGGTATCAACATCAGAACCCCTCATAGTAAATTTTCGTTGTATTTTCTTCTATTATCCCAGATAGTTGTTCGGTAGTTCCATAAAACTCGTTGATGGTCTTGTATACTTGCCATCGATATTGGTAGTGTATAGATCACTGTTATTTAAGTGTGTGAAATGGAGTAGATGTTGAGATATAAGTCATTTTAAAAGTTATTATGAATATCAGGAATGTGTGTTGGGTCAAGCTGCTGATAATGGCAAACATTTCAGCATGTCTTCCTGCGTCATCTGTTCTGATCGAGTACCGTAGTCAACATTTAAATCGCCAATAGGATGATTACTTCGGCTCTTAGATGATGAGTTCTTATCCAGTCATCCTTTTTGGATAAATGTTAAAATAATGTCGCCGGTTTTTTAATATATATATATATATATATAATATACCAAGTTCCATTGATTCCTCTCTCTGACATGATAGGTCACATCTTATAAATGCACATAGAACACCCTTAAAACGGAGACGTTAATGCAGTTCATTGTCAGGTCACCATCGAGTTAACTTGTGTTTCTCTTAGGACCAGAATGTGTGCCTTTTCTCTTTGTAGATATTGGAGTTAGTTGCAGTCTAAGTTTCACAAAACGACCAGTAAATCGCCAATATTTGTCGATTTCAACGTTGCAAACGACTAGGAAGCGATTACCTAAAATGTAAGTTTTGTTAAATTTGTGTTTATATTTACTCATTTCAAAATTAAATTTGTTTCTAATAATACTCGATCAAATGAAACACTTGGAGTTTATGGAGAAAAACGCTTCGCTGGCAAGAAATTTCAGAAGAGGTGCAGTGGCCTAGTGGTTAGTGCGTTGGATAACAAAGCGTGTCCCGAAATTGACAATACATTCATTTGTTCACTGCTCCAGCTCTTGCGAAAGTCTAATGGCGTTTTCCATTGGTAAATCTGGATTTTGATCTAAAAATTTGATCTTTTTTGGTGTCAATGGAACACAATTTTAGATTGATTTTTTTTGTCTCTGTATTGTTTTAATTTCATGTCTGTGAAGTTAGTATCGGTGTAACTGTCAAGTTTCAAGTCACACAGGTTGATTGTTTTTCATTTAATTTATATTTCACATTGAACTGCTACAGTTTTAATGATTAATAATTGTTTTTCACAAACGAATTAAAGGCTTGTAAAAAACAGCCTTTTGTACAACTAATCAGTTACAAATGCAAATGTTTGGCGCAACAGGCTCGCTTAGCTTTTTTTCTCACAACCATTCATGTGTGCGTGTGTACTTCTTGCACGGTTTCACTGTTTAATTTGTTCAAATGATAATTCTTCTTTACCTACACACTCAACATTGTAAATGATGTTATTGAATTAACATAAGTCATCAATATGTTATAAAAATGTAGAAAATAAAATTGTCACCATGAGTTTCGCAACCATAAAAATGATCCCTTGATAACTCTGACGAGTATTATTCTAAGTATTCATTTCATTATGAGCGTTTTTATTTTCTATTCTTTTTCATATTTGAGAGATAAATATGTGACTTTATTTATTTATGCACAAATTGTCACTCTCGCATGATTTTGGTTGTTTTCCCCTGTATTTTTGTCAACTGCCATTGAATGTTTTATGAGAAAATTTATTCGAAAATAATACTTATAACACTATAGCTTATAATCTTGCAATGAACATGCACTATTGCCTTACTTCATATAAATTTCAAATTACCAAGACTTTATCAATCATTCTGTTCTTAAACGTCAAATAAACGTTTGCATGTTACACAATATTCAAAATCAATTTTCGATACAAATAATGATCGTTTTAGGCGACGTCAAGTCCAGAAAATTACAAAAAAAAAAAATAAACAAAATAATCCACAGTAAGCAACAACAAATCGTTTTTTATCAATTTATTCAATTTAGGTTGACCAACCCCGGTGTCTGTCAGAACGA
Organism: Rhingia campestris; assembly: GCA_932526625.1. NCBI lineage: Eukaryota > Metazoa > Arthropoda > Insecta > Diptera > Syrphidae > Rhingia > Rhingia campestris. The sequence goes on from OW052182.1 coordinate 66,483,500, forward strand.
TGATCTTAATTAAGCCAAACTACTGACGGTACGAACATTGTATACAAGCCGCACTCAGTACACTACTATACAATAAAATTGATGGTGATGCTTTTTCCTACTCCATTGCAGTCGTTAGAATATTTTGTACCATCCATTATTCGAACGACTACAGATACGTTAACATCGTCGTTTTCGTCGTCGTCGTTACCGCTATCGTCGGGATAAACTGTTTCTTTTTTTTTTTCAATAAAAGAATATTCATTCAACAAAATAAAATAAAATAAAAAAAAACTAAATCGAGATAGAAAATAAAACGCATACAACTTGTATAAGAATTTTTTGAGAATTTGGTTGCCGCAGTTTAGTAGTGGCCACCACATGACAAACATGGAAGATTGGGGTCTCAGTAGAAACAATGGTACTTGTAGTAATTATATTCGAATTTATTTAAATAGTTTTAGTTTTTTGTTTTATATTTAGTTAAAGTCATTTTTTGCGGTCTACACTCGGTTGTGCTCAATCATTCGTGAAACAGAAAAAATCTCGTGTGAATAGTGATCTCCGATAACAGTGTGAACTCTCTAGTGGTATTGATTGTCGTTGCCGATAAGTGGTTTGAGTATTGGATGGATCGAATAAATCGAAAATTTTCATAAATGTGCTAGATTACATGAATATTTATATGAAAACTAAAAAAAAAGAAAAAAAAATTCAAAGTCAGTCTGATTTATCATTTCTCAAACGGATAAGGAACTCTTGTTTAACCAACTGAATGAACACAAAAAAATAAAAATGGTGGATGGTGATAATAACACGACATTATCACTCTATTCGTTCTTTGTTATTAAATAAGAAAAGGACAAGATGACACGAGACGTAAACGTAAAAAAATAGAGAAACATTTTCGATTATTAAATTAAAGTGAACTGAATTACCGTGATTGATATCCCCACATCTTGTATCGTTCGCGTTATTGTTCATCTCACTTGTTGGTGTTGGTGTTTTGTTGTTATTTTGTTGTTGTTCTTGATGCCGTCGCAAGTATTTCGCTTTGAGGGAAAAAGTATCTTATCCAGCATCCGTCTTTTGACAGTTTTTTTTCGCTCTCTCTACAAGCAACAAAACAAACGAGTACAAAAATCAGAAAGAAAAATGTGCAAGTGTTGGTTCTGTACAATTTGTTGTTGTCAGTTGTGTGTAAAGAAAGATTATAAAAAAGAAGGAAAGAGAGTTTTTTTTTGAGGGATGGGGTGCGAAAGGAATGGGTGGTATACAACAACCCCTCAGCCGAAAGCCGCCACTATTCCTTCCTAAATAGGGGGACAATAATAGTATAATAATAATAAAAAATAATAATGCTCTGCATATTTACATTCATGAAGAGAAGAGTATATTCCGCTGCTACATTTCGTTCTAAGTATGTGCAAGCAATTTAAAATCAAGAATACAATAAAAGATGTTTTAAAATGATAATTCTTGAAAGGAAGCTAAAAATTGCGTGCAATCCGTACGATATACACGAGTACCTACCACTACATATGCAGAGAGACCGTATAAAAGTTGTGTGTTGTTTTAAGTGTTCGATATGATGTTAGGATACGATGCGCGGGTATTTGTAAGTATGGGCATTTTAGAAGGGATAACTTCGAGCTCCCGCAAGGTAAGCTTTTTTCAAATTTATTTAAATTTCATTGTTTTCATCGATGATGGGAAGGTATAAGGACTTCAAGAGATAAACTCCGGGATAGGGATGTTTCCACTCTTACTTGATATTTTAATAGGTGATCTTTATACCTATTAACAATCCACTCTAAAAAGTAGCACAGCGAAAGGGGTCTATAATTTTATCCCGAATCGCAACGAAAAACCTATGAATATTCTCTTCACAACTTTAAAGTTTCTGAGACTTAAGCATTAGAGGAATTTCGGATTTAAAAACAGAGATCCCTCTCTTAGTAGTCCCACACCCTAATCACTGGGGTGCTGCAGCCCTGTACTTTAGGTTCCTCTTTATTTAATAGCTATCCAATATTTAGTACTTCAGCTATTTATTAGTCACGAAAGGAATTAGCCTTATAACTTAAAAAATGTTGTCAATGTATCATTTTTACTTTAATTTTTTAACTTTCTCTTACAAAGAGAAAGATATTGTTTTCGTGAAAATTTTTGACCTCGAGATTTTGATTGATTCTAACATTACGATGATAGCGGAACCCAAAAAAGTGGTTTTTGGAATTCCGTCCGTCGGTCCGTCTGGCTTTTAGCTTTGTTATGTTTTTGCTTTTAGCCATGTTATTATAAAAATTACACATAACCTCAATTTTCTCGAAAACGGCTCAAACGATTTTGATTAAACTTTATATATACTATAAGCATATTAGTTCCAACAAAACTGCATACCCAGTTTTTTCGAGAAAATCCATATAACGGATTTTGTCATTCAGGCCATATAAAGAAAATTGTTAATTCCTCGCAAACTATTATGTCAAATTGAATAAAATTTAATTTATATACTACTTTTATAGTTTTAAACAATTCCACGTAATTAGTGTTAGCCCAACTATCACTAAACGGAATTTTCAGTTTTGGCCAATAACGAAAAATCATTATTATTCACAAAGACATTGATTCCTTCAAATTTCGGAGTAAACGTTAGTATAATCACATTTCGACATTATTTATATCATCTTAAGCATTAATAATCAAAATGCGTACTAGTTGATCTAACGCCTAACTCAAACACGCTGTGAAAGAGAAAGTTGCGTACGACCCAGTCGTGCACCCACCACTCGTTTTTATACCCTATCCCATAGGGGTATATTAGTTTTGATACATAGTTTGTAAAATAGAGAAATAATTTAGCAACATATACCTCGAAGTATATGGATCGACTCAGAATCGAAAACTGAGTCGATTTAGCCATGTCTGCCCGTCCGTCTGTCCGTCCGTCCGTACTCACCAGTTTTTGGGCCTTAAATTTTGAGCTAGAATGATGAAATTTGTAACACGTGGTCTTTGTTGCTCCCAGCAGAACAAGTGATAAATTTTTTGAAATCCGCCCACTGCCACGCCCCCTTTTTAGAAAAACGTATTTTTTGGGCAAACCGTAAAGAATTTATAAAAAGTGTCTGAGCAAGCATATTTAGAGAATCGAATTATTTATATTTCGTCAATATAAAGTTTTTTGCCACTCATATGCTGGAGAAAAACGATGTTTTTTGTCAAACAACAAAAGATTCTGATAAACTGTCTGAACAATATGTTGTGACAATGTCATTTTCTATATTATAGGCCCATAAAGCCCACTTTTTGGAGATATTAATTTTAAGAATGGAATAGGATAAGGTACACAAGAATTCTTCACTCAAAACGACCAAATATTTCTTCATCTTCTTTCTGGGATGATTAGGATCTTATATTGGATCTCCTTATTAGTTCGAGTGACACTAAACTGCCTTCTTAGCCCAAAGAAACATGGCAAGAGTAATTTTTTTTTCATTTGATTTCTGAGGAGATGTCGTTGTCAGAGTTAATAGGTAGACAGATTGCCTTACTTCCTCAAAGTTGTGCCTTTCGATGGTGACCAATAAAAAATTCATTTGTGTGTGTGAATTTATTATTTTTGACACAAAGAAGAACACCTTGAGAAGCTTGTCATGACAGTATTACTCTTGGATGTTTTTAAGACTTTGGCAAAACATGAAGCAGTGAAAAACTTATTTGTTGTCTCTTTGTTACTAACGCACTAACCACTAGGCCACTGCACCCATAATCCGATGGTGGAGTTCTGAATCCTTGTTTGTGTTGGTGTGGTAGTTTTAGACCCAAGTAGAGCTTGGGCTCTGTATAGTTCGTCTCGATGATCGATCGATCTCTTTTCTTGCTCCTTTTTCTTCTTTCTGAAAAGCCTGTGTTCTTCCCTCCTTTTTTAACTATAGAGCTCAGTGGCAGCTCTGGTCTTCACCTGCAGCAGTGCAGCCTAGCCTAATAGGCCTCGTTCTTGGCTGCCGCGAGAAGCATAGCACGTTAGTTGCGGCTGATCTAATGGGTTGTTGGCATCGTTGCCATTGTTCTTCGACATTAGATGCTGGTGGTATGGTACATATTAATCGAGTATTTCTGATTTTTTGTTCGCGGTGGATTCTTACCTTGACTGCAACAAGGTAGTGTTCCGTGTCGATGTTATCCTCTCGGAATGTTCGGACATCTGGACATCACCTCGATGGATATCGTGGTAAGGAAACTGTGTGGCGGCTATAGTAGCATTTCGTTCCGCAGCGAAGTTAATTGGCCTAAGTCCGTTGCCAGACATGTTGTCGTGTTGGCTGTGTTTTCCGATAACACTGCTAATGATTTCTTCTCTTTCTACCTTTGGGTTTAAAATCTCATATTTTAAGTCGCTCGTAAGTTTTTTTCAAGGAGCTAGTAGAATTAGGCTTTCGCTATAAAATCTTTTTCCTCCGTCGGATCCTGAGAGCATGTTGGCGAATTTGGCCTTGATGAGGATTGTTACACTGCGTTAGATAATGTCTTGAAAACATACGACTTCTTACCTAAGTCTGACACTTCCACATTCACAAATCTACATTCGAATAGTCGCTATCTCTGCTCACTATAATACGGTCCGTAGCAGATGTAACAGTTTTTCATCTTCTTTTTGCCCATCCCATCGAAATTTCTGGATTTCCTTTGTAGCAGCTTAGGGCTTACTCCTGCACCTCTCCTGTTTAATGTTTTCACAGGTGCAGATACGAACGTTTTTCGTTTAGCATGATCGTCAACAGTAAAATAAGTCTTTTCACTTTCACTTTGTCAATCCTTAAAGGGACTGTAGGCAACTGTTGACTCCATCTTGGGAGTTGAATCGAAGGCGAAAGGATTGATTTGGTAACACTGGTTGTTTATATTTTTGTAGCTATTAGTAGGGGTTTTTTAATTGCCTCATGAGCAATGTATATAAGCGAGGAAAATAAATCAATACCGATCATCTCATACATTTTAGATCATGATCGAGAAAATAATCAGGTTCATGTACAGCGGTTGTTTCTCATACAAACCAATGATTTTTAAAGAACGTATATTCGGATATATTTTATCTGTGAATTTTGTAACGTCAGTCCTTTTATTTTAGCAATATGAACATCATTGGGTTTATTTGATTGAAATTTGTTGCATGTACTCTAAGACCCGGTTAATAAATACGAGATCATCCTAGTTTTTGGATTAAACTCGAGTTTCGAGTAATTTGTATTTTCAATCGTCTTTATGTGAACATTTTATTGAATATTTAAATATTAAATGAATATGTGTACGATATATGCAGATTCAATTTCATCCTGCACTGAAAAAAACTGCTTCATGAATAAACTATAGATTAAATTTAATCCAGGGTTAGTGGACTCTGGGTTAACTCAGAGTTAATAATTATTTTTTTAATCAGGGTCGCACAAATTCTTATATTTAGTTATACAAATAAAGTCCCAAAAAGAAGGAAATCTATTAAAATGTTCCACAGAGTTAACAATGGATAATTTTTATGATTGTCAAGTTAATGGCGACTTCTTTGTTTTCTAAACTTTTATAACATTTTGGTGGCATATGTTGATTCAATAAAATCGTTTACATTGATGGGTCGAAAAAAAGGATATACATTTCAATAAATTCAACACCGAATAATAACTGCAAAATAAGAAAAGAATCTCTTTTATTGGTAACCCTGAAGCACAGAAGTTTCTTACTCTTTTACAGCACATTTTAAGGAGTATGTACATAACTTCTAAACTTATGAGTTTATGAATAAGGGTGACGGTAAATATAATCTATCTGGGTAAAATAAAAAAAGTATTGTCAGTATGTAAGTGTTATATTCAAAAATATCACACATTTGTGCTGCCTTTTCGCGATGCTGATGTGATGCACAGATGTTGGTGATGCGTTGATTATTCAACATTTTGTTGGCGTTTTAGAACTCATTGATTATGACATTTTTTATGGTAGATGGAAGTTTTGCTGATGCAAATTTTAATAGATAATGGGATAAAATATTTGATCGGGTGATCGATCCAGTTGTTTGTATGTTGTAATAATAATAAAAAACTTGTTTAATTTAAAATGCAAAGCTTTTTGGTAGTAGTGAGGTAGGAGTTACAACGATTCTAACTCTAAGGGGGACGGCCCCTGACAAATGTCTGATTATCAATTGAATGATTGAAATTACAACAACAACTTGTGTACAACAACCCTATTTGGTTGGAATTATAGCTATTTCGGACATTACCAAGTGTCTTCATCAGATTCTTTCTAATAGTGATACTATTTGAACGTTCTGTTCTCTGTATAATTATTGAAACAACTTATTATAACCGGGGATTGAACTTGTTATCCCGTGCCTAGTGAGGCAAGTGCCTACCACTTGCGCCACTGAGGTCTTGGTTTGGGGAGAGTCGAATTGTTCAATTGAATGAACTGAGAGGCTGACAACTAGCGTTTTTCGTTTTATACACAGATTTTGTTGTGGTTTTTTCTGTCTGGGGACCTTTTCCTCAGATTTTCATATAGAAGTGAATATTCTTATTGGAGCAAAGTTTTCCTTGCAAAGCGGTACAATTATTATCGTATGGTAGCAGGTTTTTGCCACACTTTTAGCATCATAATGATGTGATGCATTACTGAATTCACACCAAATATCAACATCAGTTATATTCCATCTCCACACTTTTAGCAACATAATGGCAGTGATGCGTTACTGAATTTTCACCAAATTTCATGATCAGTTATCATAATATAGATTAAAACAGCATTTTTTACCAAATTACCATATCAAAAAAAAGTTAAAATTCATGCTCACAATCAGTGGCTTTAAATCGAATGCTTCTACAACAGAAATAGAAATGCGCGCCTTTTTTCTTTTGGTTAAGTAACTAATTAGATGGTTTAATCAGGACAAATTATGTCTCATACTCAAAATTGCCTATATGTACATATTGGTATCAATGATCAACGGGGGAACAAATATTGTTTTTTTTACTAAGAATATTAAACATAACCATTTCACGCCTTTCAAATAAATTACGAGCATGTGTAATCGAATTCCCCTTGGTTAACTAATACATTGTAACCTATAATAAAAACAGCTCTCTGCAATTAAAATCAAGATAACAAAAGTCAGAGCTTAAAGTTTATGAGTTCGGTCTCACTTCAATGAACCCTTCATATAGCGATATAATCCAATTACTACGAGTACAACAATTGAGCTTGGCATTCGGTCAATTGATTGGGTCGATGCTTCATGCATTAATTTGACAACAGGCTTTATTTTTTTTACAGATCGCCTAGGGGCCCGTATGCGCTGAGCATGGTGTACACGCGATACGCATTTACGGATGACAGCCTCTCCACACATGTAACGACTATGGTTGGGGTTTACATGTAAAGAGTGTTTATGTTTAAGCAGAACACAGATTAACAATATTGCAGTCGTAAATTTGCTTTAATTAAATGTTGTTGTTTTTTTCGCTTATTTTGTTGTTGTTGGAATTTTACGCCAGCCGGCGAATTTATTACATTTATTTAGGAAGAAGGCGATGTGTTATTGTTGCCCAATACAGGTGTGGGTTAAACGTGGAATTTGTTTATCAAATTCGCTTTTCGCATTTATTCTCCACACACTTATACATACAGAATAGTCAAAGTGTTTGTTTCCGTTCGAGGCCGCATGACATTTTTAAATCGCTTAATTTTCTTTTGGAAAATTGACGAAGAAAGCCTATCTATTTGTATGCTTAGTTTGATTGCGCCTTTAGTGGTATTGTACACAGGAAAAGTTAATTTGAGCACCAATAAGCATTGCGTATTGTTCACCAAGTAGGTGTAGGCCCTTAAATTGAATCTTCCAGTTATAGCACGGTACACTAAGATAATTTCATGGGGGCAATGCAACTATAAAGTCGCATTTAAGTGGCATGACTTCGATAGGGGACGATCTGAATTAAAGATGTCACACTTCCCGTATTTAAATACATTCTACCTACCGCGCCAGTTCAAAGACGACACTTAAATTATAAGCACATGCAACGCTAGCTCACGATATGACTTAATTTATTTAAATTTCTAAAACGTAAACAGAAGTGTAGTTAGATACATTTCAAATTCATTAGTCAATTAGCATCACTTGAATTGAATTTCAATCAACCACAGTTGGAAATGATTTACGAGTTTTGAGGGGAATTGGTAATTAGCTATTGTTGATTGTTTATTATTATAATTTTCTTTAAGTATATATTCGTTTTAAGATATTTACTTCTAAGAGCAAACTTTGTGATCTCCTTTATTTTCTGTTTACCAAATATTATTTATTTTAATATAGGTGGTAAGCTTTTAAGTCGGCAATTATTTCACAAAGGTCAATATTAATAAATAGTTGTATTCACCAATAAATGTTTTTAAACCTCTGCTGATATTTAAACGGCATTTTGATCATCAGCATTCATACACTCGCAATATACTATATACATAAACATTCGCAAAATATTAAGGACCAACCTAGTTATATAAATATTAATGTGCCTATCACATCCAAAGAAAGCCAAACATATCGGATTTTTCAGAAATATTTTAACTTACATACTAATTACTAATTAGGTACTAATTAAAACTACTTAGAAACGAATTAAAATTTTCTAAAATATAAATTTAAAATTAGAACAGCAGATACAGATCTATCCTGTATCAGCCCTCGACTATTCAAATACAGGAAAGCTTAAGGCGGAATGTAGCCGCTTAAACGCCAATTTCAAAATATTCATCATTGGGGTAGAAGGCCCCAAAGATGAGACTATTGCTCGAGGCCATCGCTCTTGTCGCGTGAAATCGAATGAGTTTTACCAGAAAATTTTCTATTGATGGGGGCCATGTAGCAAATCACCTTCACTCTGCTAGAAGAAGTTACATTGTCACTTTTGACAACGAACGTTCTACTTGTCAATATGTCATGAAGCATATATAGCAGAGGTTTTCTTATGCCATGTCGGGTCAGCATAAGATAGAGGCCCACTAACCATACGGTGTCAAAGGCCTTCTCTAAATCAACCAGACCGTGCACTGCTTTTTGGCTTTGCTGCTTTGTGTATCAGATACGAGTTTGGAGGCGGCATGAATATAGTCATATCCCGCCTTGAAACCAAACTGGGCCTCTGGTATAATATTATTGTCCTCAGATCAGAGAGCCCGATTGAGAATCTTTTCGAAAACCTTACTGATACTCGGTAAGAGACTTATTGACCACAAATTAGCCGAATTGGGAGTTGTCCTTTCGCTTTTTCGGGATGGGATGAACTACTGCACGCCGTCTTCCACCGCACTGGATAATATGTAGATATTATTCAGCGCGTTGTTGAACAGCGTGGCATAAAAGTCCACTGCTTCAATGGGTAAGTGTCGCTGAACAATGTTGGATATACCATAAACTCCCGCTGACTTATTTTTCTTCTCTTTCTTCTTCTTACGGCGCACCCAAAAAAATCTCCGCTTTAAATTTTACAAATTGTGGCAGTCGAATTTACAATAACTTGAAAATTTGTGTGTTTAACAGCAAATGCGTTAATATTCACAATTAATTGTAAGTTTAACAGCGTTTTCTTTCATTTTGGCAATAAAATTGTTAAAATGATCACAATGTCTTGTTGTAAAATTGACACAGATTTGATATTGTAAAATCTATGATGAATTGTTAAATCTACAATCATTTTTTGTATAACATTTGGCTATAGAAATTACAATAAGTTCTATAGATTTGTCTTTGTATTTGTCAAATCTATAGAACTTATTGTCAGTCAAACTACAATCTGCATTTCTAGTAGACATGAACATAAATCAACAGCAAAAGTTAGTAGGTCGAACAAAGGATGACATAATGTTAGTAAATAATAAACGATTTTAAAAACATGCCAGAACACTTCATCACAGTATATACTTTGTTTCTTTGTTTACTTCATATATTATTGTGAAAGTGAAAAGACCTTAAAAAAGAATCAACCAAATTATCAATTTAGTTTTCCAAATGGACATTAATTTAATTTGTTTGCCTGAAAGTGTTAAACAGTGATTCAATCGAAAATAATCCCCTATGTGAAATGTGGTCCCTGGTAATAGTTTACTTTGGACGTGGACGTTTTTGAAGTTGTGAGCAGTTTCCAATTGTCTAAGAGTGTTGTGCCGTTTTGAGCAGGTAATTTAAAGATTTGATTTTTTATCATCTCACTTGACTGCACTGTAAACCATCTTTTTATTTAACGCTCAGAGCACATTTCTAAAATATTCCCGGACAGCGAACTTGGGCTGCAATCGGAGCTTGAAGACGAATTATTAAAGTGGAAAAAAGTATGTATATTATTCTGTTTGTATCTTAGCAATTAAATTATTATTTATTAAATTATTTTTTATTTAGTACACAAAGTGCAGCACATTGTTCAGCGAATTCAGGACTGCATATTGGGTTAAAGACATTTGCAGTTTAGCACAAACAAGTTTAGCAGCTCTTAAGCATCTAATTCATCAACGAACATGTTTGTAAGATATATGTAATATATGTAGTCATTAATGTTTATTATTTAAATAAAAATAGTTAAATTATTTGGTGTGTATATTTTTTATTTTGGAGCAAAGATTTCACGAAAATAATTGTGTAAATGAGATCAAAAGCTATAAAATGACACAAACGGTTGTGGTTTGTACACATTGAACTGTGGATTTGACCAAAGAAATTACATTTGACTACAAATAAATTTGTCAAATACAACAAAAATCTGTATTTTTAGCACATAAATGTTGTGTATTTTACAAGTTGTGCTGTACATTTAACAATAAACGCTGTTGAACTCAGATTTTTTTTAGTTGTAAGATCTACAACAATTGTTGTAATATGCAGAACTCGGTTTTAAAATGAACAACCATGTCTCTGTAAAATTTAAAGCATTGGATGTCGGGTCGATTTTGACTATTAATGCAGAAGAATTAACAGCGGTTTTCAACATTTCTACAACATATTTTTTTGGGTGGAGATGATGGCGTTTGCCAAGTTTTCGTGACTGAAAATCGCCATTGTGTTGTGTTATTTCCCAGATAGAAATTATGGAGCAGGGCATTGTCTTCCATAAGGCGGTTCGAATGCTATCATTCACCGTATACACTTCCTGAAACACAGCCTCCACTGCCTCTACTTTCTCCTGAGGATCCTTAATTACATAGAAATCGTCTTCGAAGACGGATTTCCCCGGATCGATTCCTGTTGTCAAAAGTATGTTTGAATTGTCAATTGTTCGTTGGAACAATAACAGACTTTTGCCACCTGATTTTATTTATTGAACTCGAATTTTCCATCAAAAAATGCGTAGGTAATGCGTGGAACGTTTTTAAAAAAATGTATACCTTTCTAAATTGTTTAAAGCTGTTCCTTCAAATCTTTCAACAAATTCATTCTTTTATTTCGGTAAGTGACATCTCTTAGAGAAATGACATGTCTTCGATATCCATTTTAGCAGTTAAAAATCAGGAGAATTTATTTATCATCTCGCATTACCAGCTGCATTCTCGAACAATGCGCAAAAAACAGTGGTTACGCAAGTAAGCCGATGAATTATGCATGGATTCTCAACTACCTAAATGTGACAATTCTGATTGTTGACATAGCCATCCAGTTCGAAATGTTCTTAGTCTATACGAGGATTTTCTTTGAAAAATCATCATTCACTTGTTGATGCTGTACATATATTATGTAAACGACTGGTGTTACACAAGGTCATCTACCTTCAAATAATGTGTCCAATGAATCAATAAGAATAAAAATTTAAATCTTTATTCAAAATGCACTGCTTCGTGAAAGACTGAATGAATAGGAATCGAGGTAGAAATATTCTGAAATCCTTCACTTACTACTGCAATGTTTTTATTAGACCAAGCTGAACTGACCCAATAATCAACTTTCTAAATTAATCGGATCACTATAAGCCGAGAAGGTTTATTATGGTGAACTAAAACTGCATGACATTTTTAAAGTGTTCGGTAACCCCAAAGATCTTACCATTTTGGTACTGGGTTTTTACTATTTCTGTGCGTTATGCGTTGTAGTTCGACATAAACAAACGGCCTATATAGGGGCTCAAACCTGGCTTCTCTCTTTATTTTTGCTTGCTGCAAAAAACACCGAATCCAAACGAGATATTTAAGAAGTTTGTCATGACAATGTTACTTTTGGATGTTTGTCAGACTTTCACAAGAGGTAAATCAGTGAAAAAAACTTAGGTGCTGTCACTTTCGGCTGTCAAGGAACCACGTGTGAATTATCTTTAATCAACGAATTAAATGAGAAATCTTATTAATATACACAATTTGAAGTAAATTGGCGTTCATTTTTTTTTATAAATAATCACAAACAACTTTAATTGACATTGACAGCAGAATAACAAAAAAACATATAAACTATTGAGTAATATATTTTTCACTAAACGTCAATCAGCTATTACATGGACATTAATTTTTTTATAAATAAGAAATCTTAATTCGTGAATTCACTTTTAAGCAACGGATTAGTTAATTTGGGAATAAGAGAATAATTTGTCATTTTTTATTAACAAGACTGTATATGTCTCATGATAAATTAATTATCACTCGTCACCAAAAAACAAGAAAAAACGAGAAAGCAAAACAAAAAAACGGTTTGACGAAAAATCGTTCTTTGGGGAGATTGTGGTTTCATTTAAATAAACCGCTCAGTAAGTGAAATCTCCCAGTGTATGGAAAACGCACTTAGTTTTACATCAAAGCATGAATGAATCTTTCCGCTGAAAATTTAATTATAGTCGAACAGGCTCCTTTTCTTTAAGTCGATTGTCTCATTGTATTTAACCTCTGCAGATGGTGTTTACTACACTATTCGTGTACTCATACAATGTGTTTCTCATTATCACTGGCAAACTTTGCGAAAACAAATTTTAATTAAATTCACAAATGCTAAATTGACCAAACGCATGCCGACTTTCTGCGGCACAATTTTAATAGGGTTATTGAAAACAGGGGAAAAAAACATGACACATAAATTGAAACCAAACTGAGAAAAAAATAATAATAACAACAAATGAAAGTCACACGAGAAATCCGTCAGAAACATCCGTAGTCATGTAATTATCTTATTTACCAGAGATTACGTCCATATTAATTTACTTATCCTCTTGTCATCACATTTCCTTAGGTAGAACTTGAGAGAAAACTCGACTCGGCTTGCCGTACCGAAAGATCCGGACAATGCAATATTCTAACAAGAAGAATATACTGTTCAATCATTGGATACATCTAACATCTACATCTGGGATGTAGCTTTATCTTACTCAAGCGCATGCATTAGTATCTAAGTGGTTGCTAATCGTTTTCGATTCTTATCGAACGGGCATATTACAACTTCCCGTCTGGTGGGATACAATGCTCCATAATAAAGCATCTACTATTGTCAATTTTCTCATAATAAATTTATGGTATAAATGCCATTTTGTTTTCGCTATCAAATCTATTTTTCCTAGATACATGGATTACTCACTTGCCCACCAAACGGTCAGTACTTGCGCTGACATGGGAATATTTTTATTGCTACGTAATTATTATTATTTGTCTATTGAATGTCAAGTGCCGCTTGGAAGTGTCCCTGTATGCTGGCTATTGTCTATTTGCTTGGTATTATTTTTTATGACTTTTGGAGTTTTTGTTAGACCAATGGCGTGTGTGTAAAGATAACACTACAATGAGGGTAACATGGGGTCATTTCTAATTGAAGTCGATGAGGCTTGCTTATGTGTCAAAAATGAAAAGAAATGATTGTCATGGAAGAGGATATCTTCTTTATTTTCATAAATTATGAGACAATGATTTTTGGTGAATAGAATAACTTCGGCATCTATTCCAATAGAACAGGAGTCTGGAGGGCTAATAGTAATAGTACCTACATGTGCCTACTAACTTAATTACCTGAGACAAATAACGCCTGTGATTAATACCCATGGCTAAAATGGGTAGTTAACTGAAGGTATGTGGGTTTCTTTCCGTATCATTTAAAATCTTCCCCTGGTCCACAAAAAAAACCCAAATACCTTCAGTCACGCATATAAGAATCTATTTAACAAACTGTGTGATCATCTGAAGCCTTTCTGCAGTTGACTTATCAAGACCTACTAGTGTCGCTTCTGGTAATGCATAGAACGATTATGAATTCGGAATTCCATTAAAATGGATACGTCTGTTTCTCATATGGGATCCAACGTCTTTACATGTGATACAAAGTTCATCAAATTCGAATTTTTTGAAATATGTACCGGATTTCGGCAATGTAATACCCTAGATCCGAACAAGCGAACTGTGTGAATGCCTCAAGTTTTAACCACAAGTACCAGTGTGGTTTCCGGCCCTGCAGATTTCAAAGTTAGACAAATCCTGCAAAATACCAAGGAATTTCAAATCGTGACACGCCTAAAGTTCGTCCAAGGACATTCGCATTCGTGACCATCTTGTTACCTATTCACTTATTTAGTTACGTAGCGCCATTAAAAAAACATGCCACTACAGTTGGGCCTTTAAATTGATAGAAGTCGGTTTCTATAGTTTTTCCAGCCTTTCAAATTGGTTGAGGTAGGTTTCTAAATAAGGCGATGTTTTCCTCTATTGCGCATACGTCTACCATCTGTATGGAAGTCACAGACATTATATGTCTTAGCCATCATAAACTTGCATTCCGTAGTTTTTTTGTTAGTAGGTCAATGTCGCTGTTCATCTTTCGAAAGAGTATTTACTTGTTAAATTTTTCAAGAGGTGTTAGGATAGATAGATTAATTTGTATATAATTTAACATTCGGTTGTTACCGCACAATTTACGCAGAGATTTGATAACAAATACTTTTCTTCTAAAAAATTGTAGTTATATTCGATTATTAGATAACTAGGAGAGACAAATAAATATAAGGTTGTTGTTTAGGGAAAAATACAAAAAAAAAATCCCAATATACAGGAGCTCAAGATTTCAGAGCAAACGTATAGAAAATTCCTTTAGTTGTCTATTCACATATTATGGGAGACAGAATGTTGTTGGGATATTTGTTAAGATAAGTAAATGTTGAAGTAATTTCAGAACATTACTACAATACGCAGGGCCTAGGGCCTATTAGCCTAATATCTCAACGACTAATCTTCATGGAACTGATACAATTGTTACTGCTTTCTAGAAATACGATTAGTGGCAAAATCTTTATGCTTTTATATAGCATGGCTATAGGTTACGTTACTTTATTCATTGTGGGAAACACTCCCTTTTGTATGTTATCATTCAAAGAATTGTGCCCATTCAAACCGATACATGAAATTTGCCCCAGAAAAATGACCCCAAACTAAAAAGAAAAGTGGTTCGAAATTTTATGAAAACCAAGAACAAAAAATGTTCGCTTTGGAAAATTCACAATAGTCAATTTTATTCACAATTGTTAAGATCTCATTCGATTACCTTACACAATATGAAAAATAAAAATCATTGACACGATCGATATACAGCGAGTCCAAAGTAGATCGACATTTGCAATATGGGCCACATTAAGTTGTATTTGTTATTATGTTTAAAAAAATACGAAAGCTTTGATTCGAGACACTTTTGTTTTATAAAAAAGCTTAACCTAGTTAAAAACTAAACCACTAAAGTATAACTTAAATATAATCAAAGTGGCAAGCACTTGTTGCTAAGGAATAGAATACTAGTCCGCATAGACCTGGGAAAGCGCTTTCCTCATTATGCTGCTTTCATTCGGTTTACGTACCCGTCGCTGATAAGCATCCCTAAGGAATCAATGTAAACGAATGCCTCTGGGGGAATTAAGCCCGACATAAAGGTACTCTCAATGATTGTATAATTGAAGTAATAAGCCCTGAAGATCAGGCAATGCAGCACATGACTTTCACCCTTGAATCAAGTTGACTGCTTTGAAAGAATCTTCTTGTCAAAGCCTCCTTGCCCAAGCCAGACTTATGAAACTTATGAAGCCAGTACCAAGATATTGAACTGCGCTTCTCACTGGTAACAGATGTCAATGCTGTCCAATAATGGAAAATGTTTTAAATGTTTTCCGGGATCGCTAGAAGCCCATGGGGTTCTGAACAGAATTGGTTCGGTTCCATGAATACCCCTATTAAAAGTCGATTGCCAATATGATCGATTCGGAATATTCAGATAAAAATTATTTTAAAGAAAAACATGTTAATTTATACTTGCTTAGAAGATTAGACGCCTTTCCAAAATGATAAGAAGTCTCAAAGGTCAGAAAGAAGGACTCCAATTTATTTGATTTTAATTACATTCATTTAAGGGTTGCATTTCCAAAGCAATTGTGAAAATATCACTGTTGCATATTTGATATTTGTAGTGCCGCCAATGGCGATCGAAGGTGTCTATTTTTTTATGTTTTCAAGAACGGCCATTTACTTATAATTTCGGACACGTCTTTATGTCCTTAAGGTAGACATAATCAGCCAATTATGAACTAAGTGTCATTTTGCAAATTCTGTCAAAAGAATAAAAAAGTAATTTTCATAAATAGGTTATTTATGATTGTTGTTCTTTGGAAAATTAGTTGAACAAATATAGAACCCACATTTCCATCAAATTTCCACTTCAAAAGAGAGAGACGAATTGTGAAATGCGATCGTTTCCGATATTCTTTGACGTTTGTGATGCATACGGATTTTTTCTTATTTTAAAGTTTGTTTAGAATAGGAGAATAGAGAAGAGTGAAAATATTCTCGCGTTTTTTTTATTAAAGATTAGGTTGAATAAGTTAATTTCACTTTTCGTTAACATCCAGCTTAAAAAACGTTCAATAAATTAAAAAAAAATCTAAAATTCCGTAGGTGATCAGTTTCATTTAAAAATGATACGATTTTATCCAAAAACCAAAATTCTAAATCAACTTGTCATTCAATTCTAACAGTTTTAAATTTGTTTCCCAAATTAGCATTCCTTAACAAATTGATTACGATGTCTGTGAAATCGACCTACGAAAGTGTCAATCGATATGCAATTGCCTCCTGATGCTACTCAATAAAACTATCCAACATGCAAATTGAGGTAAGCATTCAAATTTAAAATGCTAATGTGGAACGTAGACACAATTGGGTATGGTACGAGTCGTCGAGTATACCTAGAAACTATTCTACTTCACAGTATGGTCAAGAACTATTACATGACTATATTTATTAGCTTAAGCTTATTATTATTATCATGACAAGAACACAAAAAAAAATCCGGCGCTGCTGGTCGGCGTTGCTATTTCAATTTATTACTACAGTGACATATTATGTTCTTTTTCTCCCTCTTTTTTGTTTGCTGTCTCGCCTTTTATTTATTTATTAACAAAGAAAAACTTTAAGCTCACATATCATTGGGCAAGCTATTATTATTCATTTGAGACCGAATGAATTTGCTTACAGATCAAGCAAGCTATTTTTATTCGTTCAGGATGTATAATAGTAGAATTTTACTTCAATTGTTATATATATCTATTTGTGGGTTTGTTTCCTTAGTTTGAGTATCTCTAATAAGTTAAATATTAAAGATTCACAAACTGATTATGAACTTACAGAACTGCTAAGTATACTTCTCTCAAAATCAATTCCAATTTATGAATTGTCGATATCATCTTTGAATTAATATTGCTTTAGTGAGAATACCAACAACAATTGACACTCGGATACTACTACTTAGATATTTTTAAATATACTTGGTATTCAATGCATACAGCATACATGTTGAAAAACTATGATTAGTGTTAAGGTATACTAATCATAGTTTTTCAACATGTCGAAAGTTTTTTAATCTTATCGAACATTATTTAAGCCAAGTATTAAGGGTGATATTCACCAAGATATTTTAAACATTCCATTGCGTTTATGAGTATACACATATGTTGTCAAAAGCCTTCATATATCGACATATTTTATTTTTATGAAGTTTAAGTATTAATTCAATTTTATTTCGTTTTTTTGTTCAATACAATACTTTTTAAATGATATTCATGCTCATTGAGGCATGTGCGGGATCTTATCGAAAAGTTGTTCATCACTGACTGAAGAGTATTCAAATTAGTTGGTTTTGTCTTGTTCCTATTAAAAATCACTTCACAAGAAAAAATCCAGTGCAGTCATGTCTGCAGACCTAATGGCCAATGAAATGAAGGGTTTCTGGAAATATTTGTTGTAATTCTGTCATATGTTGTTCGATGACATCTATAACAGGACCCTTAACATTGCCATTGTTCTAAAATTCATAGGCTTTGTTTTAACATCAACTCGCCAATCATTCGCAATGACAGCTATAACTGTCAACACGGTTTCGGCATGGTTAAAGTTTTTTACCTGCTTTTTCGGCGTCTAACTTTTGACATTTGCTATACCCACGTTAAAACTCAGTTTTAACGTGTTGCGGGAACATGTTCATGTTCTATCAGAACTAAATTTCACGATAGACGTTGTCTTATCTTGGCCATGCATTTTTAATTGGATGAAGAATAAATGAATAAAAATTAAAAATGTATCGATATTTAGTTGGTGAACACCTGACGAAATGCAGCAGCTCCTTTTGAATGTTTATACCTATCTATTAGGGGTATATTAGTTTTAATACATAGAGAAATGTAACATAGAGAAATAATTTAGATATACCTCAAAGTTTATGGATCGACTCAGAATCGATAGCTGAGTCGATTTAGCCATGTCTGTCCGTCCGTCCGTACGTCACTAGTTTTTGGGCCTTACATTTTGAACTAGAAGAATGAAATTTGGTGCACGTGCTCATTGTTGCACCCAGCAGAACAAGTGTACATTTTTTTTAAATCCGCCGACTGCCACGCCCCCTTTTTAGAAAAACGTATTTTTTGGCCAAATCATAAGGAAATTTTGGAAAATGTTTTTGAACAACATATTTAGTCAATCTGAATATCTGTATTTCGTTCATATAATGTTTGTTGCCACGCCCACTTTTTGGGGGCGTTTTTAATAAAAAACGTTTTTCGGTCAAATTTTAAAATTTTCGAAAAAACTTTTGATGCAGAATCATTAGTAATATTAATATGAACATTTCGTCTATAGACCATTTTAACCCACGCCTACTTTTTGGGGGCGTTTTTATATAAAAACCATTTTTATACACTACCCCATAACATATGCAGGAGAAAAACCTTGTCTTTTGTAGAACCGTAAAATTTGTTGTGACAATTTCATTTTCTATATTTAATCCCCATCGTGTTTTAAGCCATGTCCATTTTTTGGGGATCTAAGTTCTAAAGATGGAATGATCCGCACAGCGGATTGTAGCCCTCTCATATGTTTTTCTCTGTCCTTAAACTATTGCTAACATTTGAAAAAAACTGTCAAATTGGTTCGGCCATTTAAAGTAAAAGCGTCACCAAAAAAAAAAACCGAAAACACAACAAAAAAAAAAATACAAAATACAGCTTTCTTTTGCTGTATTTTGTATAAAAAATTCATTCAACTTGAACACAAATAGTACAAAAAAATGTTATATTAATATTTTAATTATTAATATTAATTATTATTAATCTATCTGAAATCTGTTCGATATTTTTTAATTCCAAAACTGCATATAAAGGGATTTTTTTATTCTAATGGTAAATAAACGAAAATGCCTTCAATCCAATTGACATAGGAAAAAGCCAACTTTTTGTTTACACCTACAGAAACGTCGAAATTTATTCAGTCAATAAAATAAAAAAAACTGGCAACTGGCACACGGCCTTAGATGCATCTTTGTTCTCATTGGCTAATCGGCAAATTTAATCAAGTGGGATTTAAGGGGAAATGTCTAAACAAATAAGGGAACCTTATCCCTGGAGCCTCTCATGAAAATTTTTTTGAATTTTGTTGAAATGATCTCTATTTATATAATTTACTTTTGACGAAAAATGAATATTCCGAACAGGTAAGGGAAAGGAGCCTATAAAATGGCTTAAGCAATAAACGAGTTCGAATCTAATCGACCATCGAGTGAGTAGATTTAAATTTGAGATATTAAGTGAATTTGTCTAC
Source organism: Rhingia campestris (assembly GCA_932526625.1). NCBI lineage: Eukaryota > Metazoa > Arthropoda > Insecta > Diptera > Syrphidae > Rhingia > Rhingia campestris. The sequence continues at coordinate 66,503,600 of OW052182.1, forward strand.
TTGAATCTTTTCATAAACCTAACGAAGAAAAATGAGCTATAAATCCATATCTCAAACTACTATTCCTACATCCCAGCCCTATTTTGTGCCGATTCATGTACCCGATCAAGCGTGAATAATAAAATGCTTAGTCGTTCGACCTCAACACTTTTTTATTTTGAACCATGTCCACTTTTAAGGGAATTTAATTTAATTTCAATGACAGGATGTTTTAGGATATTAAACGATTCGTAAATCAGATTATATATTTTATTTTTAAATTAAATGTGTTAATGGGAAATCCTTTAACTACCCGCTGTTATAAGAATATTCTTATATTTTTTTCTGAATGGGCATAAAATTATAGAACCCTTTCATTTATAAAAAAAAAACATATGTTTAAAACAGCAGGTTTATATGAAGGGTGCGCCATATTTTATGTCGGAATGTGATTTTATTTTAATTTATTTATTTATTTTATATTTACATATTTGTGAGTGCTTAAAAACTGGAAGATAAAATATCTCATTAGTTCTTAAGCTAATTTTACAAAAAGGAGAAAAAAAAATAAAATTTAACAATATTGAATCTTTCAAGTAAAGAGATATTTACAATGATATAAGTGATAGATTTTCAATCAAGAGAATGAAAACTTAACTTACTGATACTGAAAAATGGAGTTTCGATAATTTGGTAATGCTTGTTGTGTTCTGTTTTTCTGTTATATTTCGTGGCAAGGAGTTGAGCAAACGAACAGAGTTGAATAAAAATTGGAGATCGGAAGTTTAAAAAAAATCTGATCAAGGATCTAATCCTATCGAAACAGTTTCGTACTTGGTGAGTAAGCAATATGTTAGAGAGAAGGATTAAACAACGAAACTGGAGATAATTATATAATATCTTCGTTGAGTTTATACAACTAAACGCTCATTTTTAGTCTAGAGCATTACTATTTTGGCTTGAAGCAATTCATGATTGAAATTCTATTAAACTAACGTTTCTACTTAAGTCAATCGGTTGATAAATGTCAAAGATAATCAATGTGTCCATATCGACATAAAATACGACGCACCCCATACATATATTTTTTTTACTATTTTATAGACTACTCCAAAATAATTGTTTTACTCCTTTTAGATGACTGATGGAATGGACGTGCCTATCTTGCTGTACATTTAACCTGTTATTACATACATATATAAAAAAATATTGCTAATCAAACGGTTGTTTTTATTTAATTGCGTGTTTGATTTGTTTAGCAAAACCCTATGCACATTTTAACTCTCCTGTTTCGTTTTCATTTACAGGATTAAACTGCACACAACCCGCCATAGATGACTTCCCAAGTGATTTATTCACAGAGGGACAAAGACAGTCCGGTGCTGTACTACTTCATGTGATAGCCAGCTTATATTTATTTGTAGCCTTAGCTGTAGTATGTGATGAATATTTCGTACCTGCAGTCGAAAAGATCTGTGCAGGTAACTAATCAAAATGTAATTTTAAAAACTAAATAAAATATTTTTTTTTGTTTTTGTCTGAAGCGTTAAATATGTCAAATGATGTTGCGGGAGCAACATTTATGGCAGCTGCAACATCCGCCCCAGAATTGTTTGTCAACGTGATAGGAACCTTTATCACGGAGGGTGATATTGGTGTCGGGACCATAGTTGGTTCAGCGGTGTTTAATATTTTAGCTGTTGCAGCATGTTGTGGCATTGGAGCTGGAATGGTTTGTCGATTAAAGAGGGCAAAAGCGAAAATAATGACAATGACTTAATGTTTTTTTTTTTTGCTTTAGACGATACCATTGGATTGGTGGCCCTTAACAAGGGACAGTATTGCATATGGGATAACAGTGGCGATTCTTATTTGTGTGATGCACGATGAACGTGTTGAATGGTATGAAGCTCTGATTTTGGTCTCGCTGTATGCAGTTTACTTGGCCGTGATGTATTTTGATAAAACCTTTCAAAAGTGTGCCAAAGGTTGGTATCCTAATTTCGGATTAAACTTTTATAATTTTGTGATACACACATTCTTACAAAAACATATATTTAACACTAGCAATTCTATGTATGCAGGTGGTGTCGAGCATGCAAGATCGCGCAGTAGATCTTCTAACAGCAGTATACAGACAAAAACAAGCAATGAAAAGGATCCAGGTTATACACTTTTACACTTGTTACACATTTTACATTTAACACACGATATTAAACACATTTGTATGAATTGAGGAAATATAATTATATAAAAAATATATTTAGTGATAAGGCAAACAAATTTGTATTGGGTGCATCTAAATGAACCCTTTTTATCGTTTAAGGCTCTAGTCTTAACTGGAGTCTTAATAGGAGTTCAAAGGTGTAGCAAAAATACTTATCTTCTACATATTATCTCTTTCAATTTGAATAAGATGGTTATATTAGCCCCACATTTGAAATAAGTAGTAAAAAACTAAATTCTTCAAGCATTTCTATTATATTATAAAGAAATAATATAATGGAAATGATTTATTTTATAATAATAAGTTCTAAACTCATTATATATAAAAACACATATAACAATTTTTAAGAGCAGAGCAACTCGATACTGGAAAACTTTTTAACGAACTTATTCGCTGTGAAAAATAAAAACACAAATATACTAAAACTCTACCAAGAAGATATCTAAATATTGAAAAAAAAGAACACAGACATACGTTTTTATCCATTTTTACTTGCTCCTAATAGAACACTTGTTTGATTGCAAATATTTTGAAGCTATCTTGGTGATCGATTCATCTTGGCATCATAAAAACTTTAAACAATTGTTTTATTCCCAACTTCAATCTTTGTTACTTTCTCTTAAAAGGAAATTGTATTAATTTCGTGTTAATTTTCAAACTCAGGATTCTGATTGATTATAAGTGATTTTCAATTTGCTTGTGGGCGACAAGCAAATCTTCCCAAAACATGGAACTTTAAGTTTTTTTTTAAATTTATTAAAGTACAAGCTGGCCCGTCAAACGTTGTTTTCATTCACAAAAGGGTACAACTTCTTTATCAGTACATTAATAATTGATTATTTGATTTTAGTTAATTCATTGACTACTTTTACTACTTTTATTATTAAAGCTCTATTTTCAATTAAATTTATGCGAAAACCTAATCAAAAATTATAAAAAAAAACGGTACACTATGTGATAGGGTTTCTCTTTTTTTGCATTTAAATATACTATCTTTTTTAATAATTTTAATTGGTCAGTAAATTTTAATTTTTAATATTTTTAAAATTTTATTCATTTAATTCTCAATACAAATTTATAGTATACACTACTTATATACATACACTAAATCAATTATGAAGCTAGAATTCCTGGATCTCTGCTCTGGTTCTAAAATTTTCATTGTTGAGAAATATTTTATTGTTGTTGGTGGTTTCCAAGTATCTAACGGGTATCCCATAATTCACGCAAAATTGGAATTTTACCCATTTAGATTTTATATAAAGTTTTGGGCATATTATACCATGAGTAAAGTTGCACAAATATATTGCGTTATCAATACAATAATTCTTAAATCGACTGATTTCTATTGGATATCCACTAGATATTATTAGTAAAAAGAAGCTACATTGTATTGAAAAAAAATCAACGAGCAGTGTTGCCATTAAATGTACTACAATAACCTAGTGTTGGTTTGTCAACTAAGAGTCCCATTCGGGGACTACAAGCTAGTTTCTTGTATCTTTTTCTTATTTTCCTAACTATGAGCTTATCATTGTCCTATAGGCAATTTATAGGATATATCCGGTAAGCATTCAAAATCGTATCCACACATGCAAGGAGGAAATAAGAGATTCTGGGTCACCTGATACTATCTGAATAGAAAAAAAGTATATTAAGTAAATGCTAGCATATGTAGTGCTTGGGTTTGTAAATCGTTGTTAATATTAAGTCATCCCTGAGCTTCCTTTTGGAAAGAAGGTTTAATTGTGTCATTGAGTGAGCTTTGTTTTTTAGGATAATATTTGTTTTGCTTCTATTATTACATAATTCGGATATATATGGTTATATTGTTTTATTACAGAATTCCTAATAACTTTGTATTAGACCTTAGCTCTCGGTGTTTGCTATTGAGAACCATAGCTCAATTATTCTTCGGTATCATAACTATAACGCATAATATATTATTCTGCTCTATTTTCTATTTCTATTTACTTTATCAGATAAAGCGCGTGGGTTAAAACTATCTACATACAAACGAAATCTTCATATTATCATTACCCGAGTTTTCGCATGCTTTTACGCATTTCTTTAAATTTTTACCAAAACACATATTTTACTGAAAACGCCCCCAAAAAGTGGGTGCGGAAAAAATTTAAAAAAGGGTCATCAACTCATCACCCTATTTTGACATATCACTAGCAACAGAATCAATATTAAATTATTTTGCAAAATGCAAAAAAAAATCGAAAGAAAAATAAAGCAAAACTATTTCTTATCACAAACCAAACTTCTTTCTGCACTCGTGCACTTGAAGTTTCTACTTTAGAAGCTTCAGCTGATAAAACCTTTACAATTTGAAGAGCATAATCAATCAGGTTCGAAGCTCATATTTGTATAAATTTGTGATTAAAAAAAAACAACAATCAATCGGATATTTGCTTTTTATAATTTTGGCAATGAATTTAGCCTAAACCGCTAGATCGATTTTCTTTAAACTTTGTATGGTATTGACAGTTTTTTTGGTCACGAATCTTATCCATTTTTTTACTCTAAGCCATATTATGGGGCTCTCATTCTAAATGATTTTGTTTTATTTGTTTGTTCCTCTTTCAAATTCTGCAGGTAAACCCATTCCGCATAAAACTCAAAGAAAACACATATATTCTGTCACATGACTGCCATTTTATGAAATGTAATTTTAGTAAAACAGAGTGTAAACGGAAGTTAAATAATACACAGCTGTAAAAATGTTTATGAACAGCAGCTGAGTTTATTTAACTATCTTCGAAAAACCTGCGGACTAGTAAATCATGACTTTGTTAAATTTTTATGAACATGCCCCTATGTGTTTTCGAGTTATATCCCTCTTTCAACTATCTCTCAACTGTTTGTACATAATTACAGATATTTATTTGTACATATTACTTGTTCAAAAATAAAATACAAATTGTGTGCGCAACAGGTTCGATGGCGGTACCAACAGTTTTATACCAAATCCGAGCACCTGGGTTGAGATAAACATTTCTTATGACAGTTGATAATATTCGGATAAATTATCAAATCATAGTGAGAGGATTTCCAATGAAAAAAAATGTCGGTGTTGCTACGGCAGGGAATCAAAAGCAGACCTTCTGCGAGCGGTCATCGAACTAACGATGCCCCACTGAGCTGACATTTTGTTTTGTTTTTTCAATATAAAATGACACGCTTACAAGCGTTTGATCGAAATCTCATATTTCGGGTTTATGTGTACTATTGAACCTATGTTTAAAAACTCACCATTTTAGGGATTCCTAAGTTTTTAACGTGTATATACATGCATTTGAATGACACATTTAATAACAAAAACAATTTTCCATTTGTTGATTAGAAATCGTTGAGAATCGTATTTGCCACAATATGTCTACCATACAGTTAAATGGTGGGGTCAACAATGAACCTCCAAAATTGCAGCCGCCTTCAACTCCTCCACCAGCTTCACCAACATCGCCACCAGTGCCGTTAGCTGAAATGTCTGAAATAGAATCATCACAGGAAGAGGAAGAAGAGCGCTACTCGCTGATTCACTATCCCAAGGGTAAGAGTTGTTTTGCCCAATTCACATGGCTTATCATCTGGCCTATTCACCTGCTGTTCTACGTCGCTATTCCGGACTGTAAACGTGCAAAGAACAGCAAAATATTCCCACTCACATTCATCATGTGTATAGTCTGGATTGGATCATTGTCATATGTGGTTGCTTGGATGATTACAATAATTGGTAAGTTCTGCTATATTATGTAGATATTTTTGAAAACGTAAACTTTATGCCTTCTTTTTTTAGGTGATACGCTAAAGATTCCAGATTCAGTTATGGGCATTACATTCCTAGCAGCTGGCACAAGTGTCCCGGAGGCAGTCTCAAGTGTCATTGTCGCCAAAAGAGGTTTTTTTTTTTTCCTTCAAAAGCATTTCAGGTAAAAGTTGATTTTTTTTAAAGGACACGGTTCTATGGGAATATGCAACTCCATTGGATCAAACACTTTCGACATTCTTCTATGCTTGGGCGTACCATGGCTCATCAAAGCTGTGTTCTTCCCCATACAACCTGGCCAGAACTTTGTGGGTATCAATTCGGCAGGATTGGAATATTCTGCCATCACGCTCTTGTCGACATTATTCCTGCTGTACATCACATTCTCTTGCAACAAATTCAAGCTGGACAAAAAAGTTGGAATGGCCTGTTTGGTCATGTATTTGGTATTTCTGGTATTTGCCTCGTTAATCGAATTGAACGTCTTCTTCCGGGTAAATCTACCAACTTGTGGACGATCATAAGGCGCTCAAGCACACACCCCAACTTTATCAAGGACAATATTTTTGTTTGTCCTTTTCGTCGGGTATTGAGGAAGAATGTATTTACAGAGTCTCTTTTTTCCCTTTTACTTTCTTACTTGATTTAAGTTTAATTATTATTTTCTTTTTTTTCTTTTTCTTTGTTTGCTTGTTTATATTGTGTAGTTGTAATTGTTAAATATAATTTTGTTGCTTTTTTTGTTGTAGGTAGGTATATCTGTGTAAGTCAATTACAACGTATGCTACACATAAAGTAAACTTTTTGCAAAGCGTCACAAAAAGACGGTAACAAAATGTAAAGCAATAAAAAAACGAAAAAGAAATATACAAGATTGTAAATGTAAATATTATTCACACAAACTATTTTATGTGAAGGAAGATGACACATTTTCATCAAATAAAAACAAAAGTATGGGAATAGTGCATACCGCACTCATGCAAACAAATAGCAATTTACGAGTACATACAACAAATTCGGGTGTTTTATCCATATAGAGGTGTCTTTTATTTCTCTCTTTAGAATTAGTGTAGAAATTGCATTAAATCACTTAAATTTGATATAATGGTAAAGTGGATAAATTATTATGAATCTTTGTTTATGAGGTTGCTGGCCGCTACCGATACCAAAACCCATTTAACCTTGACGAGCAAGATACTAGTTTGTAAGATTTGTAATATTTAATTTAAAAGAAACAAAAAAATAAATAAAAAAAAAAAACAAACAAACAAACAAAACAAGTCTAAGGTTTCAGGTTATTTTTGGGGCATTCCAGCTAAAGAGTATAACAAACTGGGAAGACCTTTCCAGTATGGAAGGTCTTTTTTTTGACAGCCTACAGTTGATTTGTGCTCAGTTTAATCAAAGAGGTTTCATAGTTAAAAATGTTGTAGTCGTTTCAGACGCGGGCGGTAAGTGCGAAGGGGAATTTCTGTCGTTCGTATGCATCGGCTATGCTGTTGTTTGGTGCTGGGGTAGCAATGTGAACACTGGGGTATCAACATCAGTATCCCACATAGTAAATTTTCGTTGTATGAGATGCGCACTCTTGTAGGATAGATTTACACTATACAACTTAACAGATATCGTTCTGTACATCTACGTCATCGACGCTCATGCTCAAAGACATATCTGTAGTCGTTGTACCATGATTTACACTCGTAAATTGTGTAATTTATGCTGACAATAGTGGCAAACATATTGTAATTGTAATGTTGTATCCTCAGTACATACTGAACACGCTGAGTCGATTTCCTATCGTCCACAGCATTTGAAGGCGTTCAAAAAAATCTCGTTAGAGGGAGAAAATTTCTGTTGGTAAGAACCAGTAAAATGTCACTTGGTATCATAAAGTGACAAATCGTTTGTTTTAACATACATTTTTTAGAATTTGTTCTCTAAAAGGCACACGCAACTGTAATTTGATTAAACACGTTCCCGCACTTTTCAGGAAATGTTGTCTCTTTCTGACAGTAAATTCCCCACTCAAAGAAATGTAATAATTGTATTATAATTTTTACTTAAAAACTAAACAGACGTAATGTGAATCTCCCACCATTTTTTTTGAACGCCTTCAAATGCTGTGGACGATAGGAAATCGACTCAGCGTGTTCAGTATGTACTGAGGATACAACACTACAATTACAATATGTTTGCAATTTCGCTGTACAGCTAATTAAGTTTTTGGTTGAATCTTCCATAGCCTGTTTACATAAACGGGACCGAAGAATTTGTTTTCTTTGGGTCCGACTAATGATGTCAATATCGAAAGGTTGTCATTGCACAGATTTATGGGAGATTGTGCCGGGAGTTTTGCACAACCCTCTCAGGACGTATGTTGAAAAAGTCACACGGCAATGCGCCATATTTTTTTGGTATCGAATATTTCGATGAGGTCGTTTCCGGACTTTTTAATACCCTATTCCATAGGGGTATATTAGTTTTGATACATAGTTTGTAACATAGATATTTTAGCTAGATATACCTTGAAGTAAAGGGTGATCCATTTTGAGGTTCCCTAATTTTTTAAGGAAAAAAACACAGAAAATTTAAATTTAATGGAGAATGTTTATTATCATTTGAAAGAACATTCTTTGGCATTTATTTTTTGAAGATTATGTCTATCAAATGTTGGCCGTTGCTACGTCGCAGATGGTCCATCCGTTGAGTCCAATTTTCGATCACTCGTTCGAGCATTTCGACTGGTAACTGGCGAATGACACGCGTGATGTTTTCCTCCAAGGCCTGAATCGAAGCGGGTTTGTCGGCATAAGCTTTTGACTTTACATATCCCCACAGGAAAAAGTCTAACGGTGTGATATCACACGATCTTGGTGGCCAATCGACCGGCTCAAAACGTGAAATTATGTGCTCACCGAAATGTTCTCTCAATAAGTCCAATGATTGATGCGATGTGTGGGAAGTGGCGCCGTATTGCTGAAACCAAATGTCGCCGAGATCACGAGCTTCAATTTCAGGCATCAAATAGTCGGTTATCATGGCACGATAACGGTCGCCATTGACGGTTACGTTCGCACCGGCATACTTTACGGTCTTCGTGTACACTCTCAGCTACGGCCGCTATATTTTCTTCACAGCGTGCTGGACGTGGTCTATTCGGTCGAATATTATCCAATAATGAATGCTGGTTCTCAAAATGGGTGATGGTGTTGCGAATAGTACGCTCAGTAGGCCGATTATGTTGACCATAAGTTGAGCGAAGTGCACGAAACACATTCCTCACAGAACGTGAATTTTCATAATAAAGTTGAACAATTTGTGAACGTTGTTCACGCGTAAGTCTTTCCATTATGTAATGCCAAACAATACGAAACAAAAATAACATGACAGCATGACACGACTCACACGTGATCTGTCAAAAAAGGCTATTGAAAAAAGTATCTCTACTTGGATCACCCGTTATATGGATCACCTTAGAATCGCTAGCTGAGTCATTTTATTTTGTCGGACATTAAGAGATTAAGATTAACTTTCTGAATAAAATGTGGTGACAATGTCATTTTCTATATTTCACCCCCATTCACGCCCACTTTTTGGGTATGATTAATTTAAGGATTGAATGGGTTAGGGTATTCAACAATTCGCAAAGCGGATTGTAGCCTTCTCATATGTTTTATAATTAGGTTTATGAATTGAAATGAATCTCTACGTCCGAAGATAGGCTTGAGGGTAAATTAACGTTATTAACGTTAAATGTTTGAAGCGGTAAAATACAAATTGCTATTTCTTTTGAGCATTTGTTTTCATAAACGATAATTAGGCAGGAGAGATTCATACGATGTTCAAGCCATACTGTAGAGTTCGCTACGTTTAAGGACCGTATCAGTTTTATATTTTTCGTCTAGATCATCAGCCGAGTTTTGAAAAGCGAAACAGTTAAGATTCAATTTTAAAGATATTCTCTCTCTTCCCCTTTACGGTTGCTAAAGTGAAATTGGAAACTCCAAGGATAATAAAACACCAGGAATTGATCGCTTTCGAATTTTACAAGAATTGCAAATTGGAATTTCGATCAGCTCTTACAATGGAATTCAACAGAATATTCGAAACAGCTAACATAGCTAAGGGTTTCCAGACATGGATAATTCGTTAACTAAATAAAAAAGGACGATACAGCAAACTATGGAAGTAGTTCGTTTCTTAACAAATTCAATTCGCGCATAGAAAATACAATGATTATGCACTATCGAAATTCATCAATGATTTTACCTAACGTACTTCCGACGCCTCCCAAAAACATTTCTATTAATATAATTTATATAAAACACAATAAGACGGCCTAGGTTAGGTTAGGTTTCAATGGGCTGTTGACGCTCAGGTGAGCAGTCAAACTCGCATAGGCCTATGTGGGCCCATAGCGATACCCGATGTTGTCGTACCTGGAAAGAATGTGTTGCTTCATTCGCTACGAAGAGGTAGTTGCTCCATCCCGATTTTCAGCAGAAACGGACGATTTGTGCTCTATAGGGATATTTGATAGCTCCGTCAAGTCCTCGTAGTGATGTCCACCTCCACGTCTGTATCGCCGAATTTCCAATTCTGTTGGAGTGCTTACTCCACCGGTTGTGACCTGTTATAACTCTCACCGCTATAGAAACAGAAGCTCTGTTCAGAGCTGTAGGCTTGTTTGATTTACTACCGCTTAATTCCGGCCAAAGGTATTTGGTGTGTTTACTAGTGTTAGTTTTTGCCACCTAGATTTTGTTACACTTTGCGTGTATTATGTAGACTTCCTAAATATATTACTTTTCAGTACAGTATAGATACACATACAGGTTTAATATTTAATAATTCATAATCTGCAACAACAGTGAATCGTTTTAATAGCCAAAATAAATAATAAAAACTAATATTAAACAAATTTATGCATTGAGCGATATGCCAGAAATTTAAATCAAGGAAGCAGATAATTCAAAGGGAAGACAATTTAAATAATTAATCTCCACAAACTGGTAAATTGACTTGAAAGAACACATTCATTTCCATTAAGATTGCAAAGACCAAAAAGCCGAGATATAGGAAAAGACATGCATATCCGACGGTTTTGCCCAATGTGAATTTAGTGCACCCAAACGAAATGTACAGCATAAACAGCGTTGAAAGAAGAGTGACAGTTGAGTATATCAGTCCCGAAGAGTTGATCTCTAGTGAGTAATTTCCTGTTTGCGATGGGAAGAAGAGTACCTTAATAACCCATGGAAAGCCAAGACACACTAGGATATCAAATGTATTCGAGCCTATTGAGTTGCAAATTGCCATTGATCCATAACCTGAAGATTTAAATCATTGTGTTTAGAATGATGTTCTGAATTACAATGAATGTGAAATGTACCTCGCTTTGCAACTATAACGCTGGAAACTGCTTCAGGGATACTAGTTCCAATAGCTAGAAAAGTTATTCCCATAACTGAGTCCGGAATGTTGAAGGTGTCACCTTAAATAAAACAAATGTTAGAGCTTATTTAAATGATAAAAGAATACTAAAAATCCCACAAATTCATGATGACTTATTACAATCGAAACGGCATAGAGCCACTTCCGGATTCCTCAAACATTTTCCCATGTAGCCTGAGTAGAGATTTTTAGATTAAGTGGAAGATATACGAAATAGAAGTAGTCAGCTTGTATTACGTATGTGTCAATAGAATTGTACCACCTATTTACATATACGAAATATAAGTAGTCAGCTTCGCACGGTTACAAGACAAAAAACCCGAAAACGGAATTTCGTTGTCTGGCAAAACGTAGTAATGTTTGCTTGCATTTCTAAAGTACTACAGAGTACCTATACTCAAAAAACGATCGAAAATATAAATGACTTTCGAAACGAAATATAGAGTAGGGAAAATGAAGCGAATTCCTATTTATGATATTGAAAGAATAGTATTTTTTGTTGTTGACTGGACGGTTTGTTAGTTCTGTCGTTAACCAGCTTCATTGTGTCAGTTATAAACCGTTTAGTAACCAGGGTTGAAACGTTCATTCGTTATTGTAGTTAATGTGGTTAAAAAGTGCACAGAAACAAAGAATCAAAAACTTGAAACTTTTTCGCCAAAATCATCCATCCTGGAAGGAATAAATCCATCTACCATATACCCATCTTGCCTTTCGAGCTTATATGTATTGACTAATAGTGCTCACACACCGAATCATAAATTGAGTTTTTGGCAAAAAGTTTACGTAAACCACTGGATGCTTTCACACCGACTCTGACCAGGTTTCGTTTAACATTTCAATCAGCTGTGAATTGTGATACTAGCTGCAACATTTGTGTGTGAAAATATTGTAATTGAATAATAAATGAATTCTAATATAATCAAACTAATATTAGCATTTGAAGTTCAAAATTAAACAAATCTTAAGATTTTGACAACAGTTTTTGACTCTCAAGCCCGCCGCTTGTTTTGTTTTTATTTCATCTGGTGTGTAAAATTCTGAAAAAAAACATTTGTTTTGACAGCGACGTGTAGAATGTATGAAAAAGTGTGTTCTTTCCAACAACCTGCAATGAGATAACGTCTGCGAAGTGATTATGAGAAGGTTACGTCGTAACCTACTAGGTTTTGAGAACTGATGTATGGGAAAACTCGGTTTTCGATGAAGGTTTCAGGTGTTTTTGCGAAAACTCAGTTTTCGGTTCGGTGTGAATGCACTATAACGCTCGAAAATTTATACCCACCTACTATTCTCCGTACCCAACCTGTTACCCTACACGATCTTTCTTCTCTATTCATTTAACATGATATTATTTTGAACTTTGCTTAGATTCAGGACAACGAGTAGAGTCAATATATCCTGAAAACTACTAAAAGGCTTCTTCGTATGTTTTTAGATGCGATAAGTGATTATAGACAAAGGATTGTGCAATTACTATTAAATAAAAAAAAATGTTTTTTTCTAAAATGTTAGTTTTACATTCTGGAGTTTGGTCAGTGCATTTTCTGTAAGTCAACAATGGAATCCTTCATTCATAATGAAAACATGTAAGAGAAAACATACGATGTAGTTAGTATGCATAAAACGTTACACGTTTTCTCACTAAAAGGAGACCATTGAAAGCGTTTAAGACCTTTCGAAAACGAGTATAAGGCTGCGTTAAACTAAAGACAAAAATAAAACTCGGAATATATGTTGTCGGAAGACGAAGGGTGTCTTTTAGATGAAAGGCTCTTATATTACTTACTTATTACGCAATTTAAGGTCAAAATTTCTGAGCTGAGCTAGTTTTAAGGCCCAGCTCAGAAATTTCGAAGAAACCAAATAATTAAATTTAGAGTTAACTCAACCAAGTTGTTAGATGCACTCAGAGTCAACCCATGTTTCTCTAGTTAACCCTGAAACCAGGATGTTTTTGCAGTGTGACTTGCAACAACTTAACCTCTGACACAGGCATCTATGGCATCTACCAAATGGTAAGTTAAATAAATAAATTCGTGCAAGGGGCCCTTATAAAATGTTATAATGAATAATAACTTTACCAACAACAGTAATCATCCAGGCGACCAAATATGAAAGAACACTTATCCAAATGCAGCACATGAGAAAAGTCAACGGATATAGTTTCCTTAGTTTTGGCATCCTACAGTCTGGTATTGTAAGATAGAACATCAAATAAGCAGGGTACTGTAGCATCCAACACATTATGTACAAGCAACTTTCGCCTCTAGGCAATTTGCATAGATGAGGGGTAGTATCTTCCACATCGCCATCTTCTGCTTTTGATGTTTCTGAGTCACGTTTGACATTTTCATCAATTGTCATATCGAAGCAGGAGAAGGTTTGACATACTGCATTTTCTGAAATAGATTTAGATATATTTTTTTAATTCCTTGTATTAATTTGTATATGTAGTAGATTTTATTTTATAAATTTTTCTTTTCGTTCTGTAAAAGAATGTGGCCGCGACTTAAATCAATTGAAAAGAGCAACTGCATCCAACTTAAGTTAAGTGGCAGCTATCATAATTTTTCAAGATATTATGTAATTGCGTTTTCGAGTGGGACAAGAGTTTGATTTGATCTGGATAACTTTCCGTTTTTTATTGGAAAAAAGGATTGATAGTTTTGTTTGATCTGGATCACTTTTGAAAAATTCCGATTTCAATAGATTTCAATTTTGTTCATTAAACCAATACTTGCTCTATTAGCAGCATGTAAAATATCAGTATTAAGTAAGGTTTAATTTAGATTTAGGTCCAGCTTGTATTAAGCTTAAAAATATAAAATAAATAAAAATATATTGGCGGTGGTTGAGAGTCTAAGCGACCATACCTACATACTTTGTCGTGTGCAACAACTTGTTGGGTGCAGTAGGCTAGTGGTAAAAGCGTTGGAATACAAAGCGCAGGGTCCGTGGTTCAAATCCTAAAAGTAAAAACACCTACTTTGTTTTGCACTCTTGTGATAGTCTGCAAAACATCCAAAAGAAAAAGTTTATGAGACCCTTGCCGTTTGAAATTGGCATTAAACTGAAGTTCCCAACTTCCCACTGCCCTGTAACGGCCATTAATTTTACGTAAGCACTTGCTTTTAAAGCATGAATTCAAGAATAGAAGCCGGTCGACCTTCGAAAAAGTCAACGGGTTCTAGGAAAACTTGAAGAAGATCTACAATTTTCGACTTAAATTATTTTCAACGAAGAGACCTATTTTGGGCTAAATGGGATTAAGCAAATTTGCCGTATTTGGTCTGAAGAGATACCAGAAAATTTTCAAGAGCTGCCATGATAACGGAGTATTTGCTGCCAGAAATTAAAGCATATGTTCTCGACGACACTTGTTTCCAACAAGACGGCAAAAAATTGCAACACAGCTCATGAAACCTGACGAGAAAAAGCTTTTTAGTCAAGCTTTGAACTATGTAAAGTCCAAAGTCTACAGAGATGGGGATCTAGAAGCCAACTTTTTTCAAGTCATTCGCCAAATAAAACTCAAAATGCACAAATCTATTACCGAAAACTGAAACTTCAGAATGGACCATGTTACAGTTACAGTCAAGATTTAAACAAAATATGCTTTAAAAAAATGTAAAGAATGGTTTCTTATAGAGTCCACACACCCCTCATGCATGCATGCGCAAAATAGTGATTGCGCATGCAAAATGAGAGTGTGTGGTGTTAACTGTGTGGTTGTACATGCGGCATGAGTGATTTCAAAACATTTTGATATTTTCTTGTTTGCGCATGCAAGAATGTCTGGTGTGTGTGCGAAACTGCGCAGTTACGAGAACGACATCGCTCGGAGAGTACATTTTTACATTAGTAATGACGACCTGCCTCATTCAGCGATTAACACACGAATGATTACTGCACGGTTTGCATGAATAGTGTGTGGAGAAAGCGTGATTGCACATGCTTGTGATTGCGCATGCATGCATGTGTATAAAATTGGCGCTTTAAGTATGATAATGAATATTACACGTTAAAATTTTAATTTTAATTATTTTTGAAGAAAAAAAGTTCATCTAAATGAAACACCTATTATATACTGCTCTATGCATTTCTGCATTTCTGCATGCAGTATGTAAATATCTGTACAACATTTTAAAAAAATTAAAAAAGAATTAAAATAAATGAAATACTTCTTTTAAAGATTAAAAATAATGATTGAAAGAAAATAATGATATTTCAACATTCTATACAGACCGTACAACAAAACAATTTTATTTCAAAATATAAACATACCCTTAGCAATCTTCTGCAACTTCTTGTCTTTGTACATGATGATTAAATATATTAGGTACATCGCAACTAAAACCAAGGCCTCATAGTACTGCACTACAGAGTCATATAAAATAACAATTAGGGCTACAACTGTTAAGGCGTACATTGCACAGTCCCTAGTCAAGGGCCACCAATCTAACTTGATTGTCTGCAAACAAAATTAACAGTACTCAAAAAAATATGATCAATATTGTGGTTTGAGCATACCATTCCAGAAAGTATGCCACAGACCGCAGCAACTCCCAACGTGTTGAAAACTGCCGAACCAACAATAGTTCCAATACCAAGGTCACCCTCGGTAACAAATGTTCCAATGATGTTCACAAACAATTCTGGAGCTGATGTAGCTGCCGCCATAAATGTAGCTCCAGCTACATCTGTTGACATATCCAAAGCTAAAAAAAAACAGAGTTGGGTAGAATTACCAAAAAAAAATCGTCAATTTTAATATTTTTTACCAAGACATAGTCGTTCCACAGAGGGGACAAAATATTCATCACACACAATTGCCAGGGCCACGAAGATGTAAATGCTAAGCAGGATATGTAACCCCACCCATCCATCTGACCTTTCGTCCTTTGTCAGTCCATCTGATGGGAATTCGCCTATTGCAGGTTCAGTGCAATTGAAATCTGGAAAACAATTAAAACTATTTTAAATAAAATTTGCATAACAGATCAAGGATATGTTAACCATCTTTGCTCAGTCCACGCATGTAGGTAAACATGGTCAATGTCTTATAAGATTTTTGTTCTCTGATATAAATGTTTCTTTTTATGGATAGCTAGATATGTTTCTGACTATATAGTTTCCGATAGTGTGATTGAATCATTTGTGATTGTCGGAAAGTTATAAGCGTCAAGTATTCGAATTAATAATTTTGTTTAGTAAAAAAAAATTAAAGTTCTTTTGTTAGGGACAGGTTACAGTGACTAGAACTTTTGTTGACTATGCCATTCGGAATTAAGATGTTGAAGTTGTCTGCTGTATAAATCTACTTAACGGTTTTCCACTCGCAATTCAATTCTAACAATGCCTACAAACGCCAACCTTATTCTCTTCTTGAATGACCCAATATACATAGTTAGATTGAACTTAGGGCTCAACTTTGTACTATTAAACCTGTCCAGATCTGTCTTTTTAATTGGCTGATGTCGGTTTCTTCTTGTGTGTGCCGCTTAAGGCGAGGTTTGCACTTCTTCGAATATAATGCTGTTATTTGAAGACTGTGCGGAACAAAGAATTAGTGGTCATTCCCTCAACTGGTCCAAGCATACTTAAATACCAAGGTTTACATATGTTTGAACAAGTACATGATACAGCCCAAGTAATAAAAACATTGAATACTTACTTGCTTACTTAAGTGGCGCTACAGTCCGGGATGAACCTGGGCCTCAACAATCATGCCTCTCCAATTAGCCCGGTCCTTAGCTAACTGCCTCCAGTTGCACACTCCAAGTTGGTTGAGGTCGGTTTCTACTTGTGCGCGCCACTTAAGGCGAGGTCTTCCTCTACTGCGTCCGACGTCTGGCTGGGAATCGAAGACTCTGCGAGCCGGAGTATTGGTGTCCAAACATTGAATAACTTTGACATGTATCAACCGATCGGCTTTAGTAGACATGCTTGGGCCGGCGCCAAAACCGTCACTGGGCCATTTTTCTTCAGAAAATACCAAAAAATCGATTCAAATCGATATCGATGGATGTTGCCTCATTATATTTGCCTACAAATAAGAAAAAAGGTCTGGTCGGTAACTGGTTTCATTAAGACGGTGCGCCATCCATGGAATGGATTTTATGAACGTCTCTGGCCCCCCATACGGTTAGAGGAGCAACTAACAATATTAGTGTCCAGAAGTAGGTCAATGGTGTCCATACTGGAAGTTGTATTGATCATCTGGTTTAAGTGAGTAGCTAGATATTGGTGGATTGGTGGAGAGGATTTTTCGGAGGCTTGAAGCCTCTAAGGTTTTTTTCTATGTTTCCACAGAAGGAGCATCAGGATGCTCTCTCTTCCTTCCTCAACAGAATTTTGTAGGTTTAAAAGATGACTTATAGTAGTTTAGCGTCTCTTTGGAGCTCTTGGCCTTGCATCGTTTAGGGCTTTTAAGAGGGTTGTCACCAGGCTATGAAGCAATATAAAGCCGTATTTCAAAATAAAAATAAAACAGTAATCCGCTCAGCAGGTTTTGATTCCCAACCAGGACCCTACAAATCTGTCGCAATTATCAGTGGAATACAACGAAAAATTTGTAGTGACAATTTTGTCATTGTCGTATTTTAAAAACAAGTAGACCCAAATCATACTTTTTAAACGGTTTTCCGACCTGTGCAGTATTGTACAATTCAGAATCTTGCCCGCAACAGCTAAGGACATGGTTGAGTGGAAAGGCTACCAGCATGCCTTTCCATGGTGGCTACGCTTAGTTGTTGCTGCTTTCAGAATTTAAATTGCTTAGACTTGCTGTTATCACATATGATATTGCAAAAAACAAGCTTGATTTAAAAAAAGGTCGATGACCATCTAATTCGTGCAACAAAAACCAGTTGTCTAAAGAGATATGTGGTGATTAAATAAAAATAAAGTATCATCTAATACTACAGTTCAGTTTTCTTTGTAGCTGAAGGCAGAGCTCTTAGTCAGTCACCTTAGATTTATATTTCAAATACATGAAGTCAGATGTAATCATATAGATGAAATTTGTATTAATGGCTCAACTCAAGACCTGCAAATGTCCGCAGTCATCTAAATCGTTGGAAATATAAAATTTAACGTGCTCTTGGGAAAATTATCCTGAGGTTATAAAATGTACTCTGATTATGCTCAAAGAAAGAAACACGTATTTGATGTTCTAAGGTAAAAAAAGAAACACAAAATTTTTTTTTTGACAAATCAGGATCTGCTTTGAAATAAAAAAATCAATGACGTCAAACTATTAATTGAATGCTTTGATCATTTTGCCAACTCGTTTGATCTGGTGCTAACTATCATTCTTACTTAAGTGGCGCTACAGTCCGGAATGAACCTGGGCCTCAACCAACATGCCTCTCCAATTAGCCCGGTCCTTAGCTAACTGCCTCCAGTTGCGCACTCCAAGTTGGTTGAGGTCGGTTTCCACTTGTGCGCGCCACTTAAGGCGAGGTCTTCCTCTACTGCGTCCGACGTCTGGCTGGGAATCGAAGACTCTGCGAGCCGGAGTATTGGTGTCCATTCGTTCTACATGTCCTAGCCATCTTAAACGTCCAATGCGGAGTTTTTTGACCAGGGGCATGTCGCTGTACAGCTCGTATAGTTCTTGGTTGAATCTTCGTCTCCATAGCCCGTCAACGCAAACGGGACCGAAGATTTTTCGAAGAATTTTCCTCTCGAATCTACCAAGGATTTCTTCATCCGCTTTTGATACAGTCCATGCTTCAGCGCCGTAGAGCAGGACTGGGATGATCAGGGTCTTATATAGGGTTTCCTTAGTAGTTCGAGTGAGGGCTTTACTACTAAATTGCCTTCTTAGCCCGAAGAAACAGCGGTTGGCAAGAGTAATTCTTCGTTTAATTTCTGACGAGATGTTGTTGTCAGAGCTAATAGCGGAGCCGAGGTAGACAAAGTCCCGTACTACCTCAAAGTTATATCTGTCAATGGTGACGTTCTGTCCAATTCGTCGATGTTGTGAGTCCTTTCGTGATGACAGCATATACTTAGTCTTACCCTCATTTACTGCTAAACCCATTTTCGCCGCTTCCTTCTCTATACTAGCAAACGTGGCTATGACATCACGTTGAGTCCTGCCAATGGTGTCAATATCGTCAGCGTATGCTAATAGTTGCACCGACTTTTGGAAAATTGTGCCTCTGGTGTTGGCTTTGGAGTTTTGCACAATTCTCTCAAGAATCAGATTAAAGAAGTCACATGACAGCGCATCGCCTTGCCTAAATCCTTTTTTGGTATCGAATGTGTCGGTGAGGTCGTTTCCGACCCTGATGGAGCAGCGAGAATTCTCCATCGTCATCCTACACAAACGGACGAGTTTGGGCGGTATACCAAAACTAGACATGGCTCTATACAGTTCGTCTCTATAAATGCTGTCATATGCGGCTTTGAAATCGATGAATAGGTGGTGGGTATCGATTTGGACTTCTTGAGTTTTTTCCAGGATCTGCCGAAGTGTGAAAATTTGATCGGTTGTGGACTTTCCTGGCCTAAAACCACACTGATAAGGGCCAATCAGGTTGTTGGTAAACGGTTTCAGGCGTTCACATATTACGGCAGATAGGATCTTGTAGGCGATGTTGAGGAGACTTATGCCTCTGTAGTTGGCGCAGTTCAGAGGGTCTCCTTTTTTGTGGATCGGGCAAACGATGCTGAAGTTCCATTCTTCAGGCATATTTTCATCCGACCAGATTTGGCTTATGAGTTGGTGGATGTTACTTACCAAGTCATCTCCGCCGGCCTTATAGAGCTCAGCGGGAAGGCCGTCATTTCCGGCAGCCTTATTAAGCTTGAGTTTAGATATTGCTATCCTCACTTCACTCAGGTCGGGTGGTTGGCAGTCTTCGCTGTCGTTGCCAATATTGAATGGTTCGTTCTGCCTGACAGCGGAATGTTGTTCGTCATCTCCGTTTAACAGTCTGCAGAAGTGGTTCTTCCATATCCTCAGCATCGACTGTGCCTCAACT
Organism: Rhingia campestris; assembly: GCA_932526625.1. Classification (NCBI taxonomy): domain Eukaryota; kingdom Metazoa; phylum Arthropoda; class Insecta; order Diptera; family Syrphidae; genus Rhingia; species Rhingia campestris. The sequence goes on from OW052182.1 coordinate 66,524,031, forward strand.
ACAATATTTCCTTGTTCATCTCGACAGGATTCTGTTCGAGCCTTGTATCCTTGGCTTTGACGTTTTACACTTTGGTAAAACTTGCGAACATCGTTCCTGGAGTGGCACCTCTCTATATCCTCGATCGCGCGCTTTTCTTGCTCTTTTTTCTTCTTGCTGTAAAGCCGACGTTCTTCCCTTCTTCTTTGCCTATAGAGCTCAATGGCAGCTCTCGTCTTCACCTGCAGCTTAGCCTTGTAGGCCTCGTTCTTGGCTGCGAGCATCTGTCGGCATTCCTCATCAAACCAGGGGTTTCTTGCTGGTGGGCGCGAGAAACCTAGCACTTCAGTTGCGGCTGATCTAATGGCCTGTTGGCATCGTTGCCATTGCTCTTCGACATTCGATGCTGGTGGTATGGTGTTAATCGAGAGGTTAAGGGATACGCGTTGTGCGAAGGTCTTGGCGGTCTCTTGCGATTGCAGTCTTCCGACATTAAATTTTTTCACAGTATTTCTGGATTGTTGTGGCGTGGTGGATATCCGCATTCTTACCTTGGCTGCTACAAGGTAGTGATCCGAGTCGATGTTAGCTCCTCGGAATGTTCGGACATCCAAAATACTGGATGCGTGCCTCTTATCTATCGCAATGTGATCAATTTGGTTGACCGTTCGTTGATCTGGAGACCGCCATGTCCCCTTATGGATATCGAGGTGAGGAAACCGTGTGCTGGCTATAGTGGCATTTCGTTGCGTAGCGAAATCAATTAGCCTAAGTCCGTTACCAGACGTGTTGTCGTGTAGGCTATTTTTTCCGACAATACTTCTAAAGATGTCTTCTCTGCCTACCTTTGCGTTAAAATCTCCCAGCACGATTTTAACATCGTACTTCGGTAGTCGCTCATAGGTCTTGTCAAGGAGCTCGTAGAAGCAATCCTTAGCTATATCATCTTTTTCTTCCGTCGGAGCGTGAGCGCATATAAGGCTTATGTTGGCGAGTTTGGCCTTGATGCGGATTGTTACTATGCGTTCGCTAATGTCTTGGAAACATAAGACTTCTTGCCTAAGTCTGGCACTTATAACAAATCCGCATCCGAATAGTCGCTGTTTCTGCTCACTATAACACGGTCCGTAGTAGATGTCACAGTTTTTCATCCTCTTTTTGCCCGGCCCATCCCATCGTATTTCCTGGATGGCAGTAATGCCTGCTTTGTAGCAGTTTAGGGCTTCCGCTAGTTGTTCGCCTGCACCTCTCCTGTTTAATGATCTCACATTCCAGGTGCAGATACGAACTTCGTTTTCCTTTTTTTGTTTAGCAGGGTCGTCAACAATGAAATCAGTCCTTTCCGAGGCTATTGGTTGCTTCGTAACAATATTTTTTTCTGTGGGTGGGTAGTTAACCCAAAGCACAACCCCCAACCTGGAGGGCCAGTTCCAATTTATTAGATACCCCTAGGACACGGGGCCATCAGTATCCACTACGGGATTGAGCGCTGCCGTTGGCCTTTCGGTTCATCCGCCACCATCTCTGTTCAAGGGGCCTGACTAACCCTTGAAATTCCTAGACAACCTGTTGTCCGAATATGTCAGAGCAGCTCATCTAGGTTCGCCTGGGACAGCCGGCCGGGTATTCATCCGTGCCATTCTCACCAGGGTGTTTATAGTGTTGCTGTTTTTCGTCATGTTATCAACACTCGCGCTTATCGTTTAGCAAGTCAAATCCGGTTGGATGAGACCAGTACCCGATGGTTACCACTTGGAGGTAAAGATAAGTACATTTGATGTGTAGTCAGAGTTGCAACACTGGGCATTGCCAAGTTAACGCCAATCAGAGTCTACCCTCGTTCTACAACACCCAACCATCTAACTATCATTCTGCTTCAATTAAATGTAGATACTTCTTAATGCACAGATTGAATCAACGCCTCTACGACAATTGTTATGAAGGTTAACATTAAAACATATGTTTGAATAAAACAACATAACTAAATGATCACTGTTTAATAAAGTCTTACCATTAACATTATACTCTATAAGTTCAAAATTTTTTAAATCTTCAATTCTCATTACTTTACTCAATTACTTGCTTTCTTTTATTTTTTTTTTTAAAATAAGTGCTTTGTCTTTTAAAGATTACAATTTTCACATTCACTGGTACGACTCTATTACATTTAAGCTTTACAGATTTAACATTTATTAGGATAGCTTCTTCCGCCGAACCATCAAACAGAAAGTTTTGGATACGAACTGCATCTAAAATTTTAAAACAAATGTGATATCCAGACAAACGATATAACGATTTTATTGACTTGAGATTAAGTAGTATAGCAAGTATAATAATTGGATATTAGACACGTATTTCAAGTTTCTACCATCGAAATAATCATTCACAGTGTGGTGTTTCCTGTACACTCGTAACAATTATTTGAATGAAGAGTAAAAGTATTTAAAAATAAAAAGAATATACTTATTGACGTTTTTTTACTAGAGCTAAGTTGTGAAATTTACCAACTTGCAATTAAATCGCAAGAGTTGCCGAGGTGTTTGCTCAAGATTTTTAGCACAATTGGGTTGAAATGATACAAATTCTTAGCGCAATAGTCTCGTTAATACCCACAGCCTAGCTTTCCTCACACCCAATCATGTATGTGTGTGTACATCTTGCATGCACGGGATCTCCCGTTTTGTGCCGAATGATAATCGCGAGAGGCGAATCAGTGCAAAATCATTTGCTACGACTGGGAATCGTACTCAGGATTACTGTGTGGCCAATGGGAGTTTTTTTGACTAGAAATATCTAGCTGTAAGGATCGTATAGTTTGTGGTTGAATCTTCGTCTCAATATTCAATCAAAGCAAAAAGGACCGACGATTTTTCGAAGATTATTTCTCTCAAAACAAACAAGGATTTCTTCAACCGCTTTTGATATGATCCTTGCTTCAGCGCCCTTAGAACATGACTGGGATAATTAGTTTTTTGTATAGGATTTCCTTAGTAGTTCGAGTGAGGGCTTTACTAACTCAGGATTACTGCGCGTTCAAAACACGACTATATAGTTCGTCTTTATAAATGCTATTTTTGTTTTTTTTTCAGGATCTTCTGAATTGTGAAGATTTGATCAGTTGTGGACTGCTCTAAAATCATAATGATAAGAGTCGATCAGGTTGTTGGTAAACACTTTCATGCGAAATATGTGAATTACGTAGATATCATCTCTTAGGCGAGATGATATCTGCTATGCCTCTTTAGTGGCGTAGTTCAGGGGGTCTCTTTTTTATGGAGGGGCAATCGAGGCTGAAATTGCCTTCTTCATACATACATTCATTAGACTAAATTTTTCTTCTGGTTAATGTTACTTCACCGGATTTATAATGCTCGAAAGAAAGGCTGACATTTCCGGCATCCTTGTTAAACTCATGTTTAGATAATGCTATCACTTCACTTGGATCAAGTGGTTGGTAGTTTTCGCTGTCGACGCCAATATTAAATGGTTCGTTCTGCTCTATGCATTCGATCGCGCGCTTTTCTTGCTCTATTTTCTGTTTTCTGAAAAGCCGGGAAGAACGCCTATAGAGCTCAATAGCAGCTCCCGTCTTCTCCTGTAGCTATTTCTTGTATGCCTCTTTTTTGGCTGCGAGCATCTTTCGGCATTTTTCATGAAACCGCAGGGATTTCTCGCTGGTGGGCGTAAGGAACGTAGCAAATCAGTTGCGTCTAATGGCTTGTTGACATCGTTACTATATTGTTCTTTGACGTTAAATGCTGGTGGTATGGTGTTAATCGAGAGGTTAAGGGATACGTGATCTGCGAAGGACTTGGCGGTCTCTTGCGATTGCAGTCTTTCAACCTTATTTTTTTAACAGTATTTCTTATTTGTTGTTGCGTGGTGATATAAGCAGTCTTACCTTGGCTGCCCTAAGATAGTGGTCCGTGGTGATGTTAGACCCCCGGAAAGGTTGAACATCCAAAATATTAGATGCGTGCAACTTGTAAATTGCAATGTAATGAATTTGATTGACCATTGGGAAGCCGTTTGCAGGCTATAGTGGCATTTCGTTGTGCACCGAAATCATCTAGCCTAAGTCCGTTTCCAGGCATGGTGTCATGTAAGCTGTGTTTTCCAACAATACTGCTAAAGATGCTCTCTTTGCGTTAAAATCTCCCAGCACAATTTTAACATCGTACATTGATAGTCAGAAGCTTGTAGAAACAATCCTTCGCAATTTCATAGTTTCTCTCCTAAGCTCGTGTTCCTTTTGGACTTTGGAGTGGCTATTGGAAAGTATCGCTGGGGAAATATTTATTTAGAATACTGTTATCACCTCTGAATCGATTAACTATAATAGTGATTGGTTTCATTGATTCACCACCATGAAAACGTCTTATTGTTAGAGCCCTATTGATGTTCTGAGTATTGACTTCGCACACTTTTTCTTCAGAGTTGCCTTAAGCTTGGAACTCACTTTTTATGTTATCCTAACGTAACTTAAAAAAAAACTATCTAAGCAAAAACCGAAGCCCAACACTCTCTTGTTCTTTAGCCTAAAAAAACTTCTTAAGCGCTCAATGTATGTTTCTATCACCGTTTAAAATAGACCTAACCAAAACCAATATATAAAGCCACAAGCTCATCCAAATCTTCAGTAGTATCTACGACAACCTCATAAGCAACAAAGCAACGTAATAAAAAATGGTATCTGCAAAGTAACATTTAAGGAGATATTTATTTCGTAATCTAGTCAATCCGTAACAATCCGATTAAACTCACTGGTCCCATATCTCCTGGTTTTTTTCAGTCGAACAATGAACCACGAGTATGGCTGACACCGAAGTGTCTGTCACTCCTGCTATAGGGGGATTTCTCGTTTATTTTTAAGATATAGTTGCCCTTAGTATTGACTTCTGGAGCGTAACCCATTGGTACTCGTAATCCATAACATTGTTGGTTCTCGTAATCCTGCATTGAGTTGCATTCGACAGACATTAATTTCCTCTCACCTCCGGGCACCACAGTTTCGGCAAAGTAGCGGATGGCTCTATTAAAGGATTCGAATATATTTTCCGGATCAGATTCCGAATTTTCCGCATAGAAATCGGCATCACCATTGCGAATAGCTCCAGCACTCTGGTGGGTTGTGTGGATGACATCAACAAATTGTGCAACACCACGTTTTAGCTCTGATTGAATTTGCTGTTCCTTGGTGAAGATAAGGGAGGGATCCAACCCGGTGACCCGACGTACTTTTTGACCAATCTCTTGTGTGATACTTAGTGCAACAGCTCCAGCAACGTGAGCACCGACATTAGTACCGATCAAGTGAATGCGTTCACATTTATCCTTTAAGATCATGCGGATAGCATGAGCGATATTCCGTCCAGTTTCTTGAATGTTCAAAGTGGCCCATTTCTTGAAAGTATTCAACTCGTTACCTAATTCAACCACCTATAGGATGCAAATGGAGTTTTAAAATTTACCAAACAAACGTGTAAAATTCAATCACAACTTACAATAAGGCTTCCAGAGATTGCTTCCCATGAGGTATGATGTTTTGGTTGGTTCTCGCCTATGGAGTAACGAGCACGATAGGCTTCAACTAATTCAGTGATGGCATCACGGGGATCTTCAGAGTTCGATGGGAGTCCAGTTATTAGAACGGTTACCTCACTACTGAGCAACTGAGGATAGCTCATCAAGCTTATTGGATTGTTTATTGGAACGGAAACATTTCCAATGGGTGTGATCAGAGTGATCTTAACATTACTCATGTTGGGAGTGTACAGCTTGCCAGAGAATGGAAGCAATCGGCTGTGTTGCACTGGAATGATATAAAAATATATAATATATGCATTCTAATCGATGAAATGTGATTTTGTCTTACAGACTGCGTTTAACAAAGCACCAGCAGCATTTGCTGGCATAGCTACCAAGTTATTGAACGAGATATCATCCACACTTGGAACATTGTCAGTAAGCTTTTGAATCCAGGTAGATGGGTGCAAGGCATTCACTGAACGACCAACACTGCCAAGAATTCCGCCCTCTGGGAATGGACCCTTCCCGGCGTAAGCCACTGTGACCAACACCAACACCGCAAAAATTGTCCTTATATGATTCATCGCTAACGGAGCTCGTTTGCTTACCGGAAATGTCAATAAAGTGAAGTGATGGACTGCAATTCGATCAATTTATACTTCTACAACCGAAATCAATTTCCGCTGAGTGATTGATTTTCAATGGCAAAAGCGGGCCTGTGTTCATTGACCCAGCGGAAGTGCAGGGCTCGAGTTCTTAATTTGCGTGATTTTTATGTGTAAATATGCTTATGGCGTGGAAATTAGCGGCATTAAGGGAAAATTGCAAATTCATTGAGATATTTAGATATGCGATGTCATTCAGGTTTGGAGTAACTTAATGGTTAGAGGAAGAAGAGGAGACTTAAGATGTATCTAGAGTTTTAACAAGATATGCTGCTGATGATAAATGGTGACTAAATAAAATGAATAGTATAGTGCTTACTAGTAAATGCTAACGAATATAGACTGGACTACTGGCCAGTGTTCTGAACACAGCATGTTTTACTTTGTCTATGTTTCTCAATGAGAACTTAGAATTAGCTTCTATGTAAACAAAACGTAATTCTTTACTGGCAACATAATTTGTTTAGGAATAAATATGGCAGCCCGAAAGCATGCAACGGTATAAACCAACTTTGTGATGCCTTTATACTCAGCATCAGCACCACGAAATAGATACATATTCAATTTTAAGGTCTATTGAACTGGGACTGGAGTCTGTATAGCTAGTATAAATAGAATAAAGCCAACGTGACGTTCTTTTTTTATTCCACGGTTTTTGAGAGGGCTTGACATGTTTATGTTTTGAATGAAACATTGCCTACTTTAAGACTTCAACAGATGACTTGTAAGGTATTTTGAATTATCTAAAAGGTATTTTTAGTGGTTGGATGATGTATAACTGGCATGGAATATCCGGCCTGTTGTCCTCAGGTGAACACATGCTGCATGCAAAATGTAAGCAAAGAAGGAGGGAAAAATACCGGCTTTTCAGAAAGAAGAAAAAATGACCAATAAATGCGCGCGATCGAGGATATAGAGAGGTGTCACTCCAATAAAGATGTTCGCACGTTCTACCAAAGTGTAAAACGTCAAAGCCATGGCTACAAGACGCGAACAGATTACTGCCGAGATAAACATAGAAATATCGCAGTTGAGACACCGATGTAAAGAATATGGAAGAACCACTTTTGCAGACTGGTAAACCGCTGTCAGGCAGAACGAACCATTCTCCTCAACATTGTCTGTCTGTGCAGGATAATGATGGGGAATTCTCGCTGCTCCATCAGGGTCGGCAAGGACTTCGATTTCAAAAAAGGATTTAGGTAAGGCGTCATGTAACTTAATTAACATCATTCTTGAGAGGATTGTGCAAAATTCCCGACTTAACACCAGAGTCACAATTTCTATAAATTGTTGCAACTACTAGCATACGCCGACGATATTGAGATCACTGGTCGCACTCAACGTGATGTCATAGCCCCGTTTGCAAGTACATATAGAGAAGGAAGGGGTAGATGTTGTCAATACGAATGACACACAACATCGACCGATTGGATAGAACGTCACCATAGTGTCTTAGATACTATTATTATCATTTTTTGTTTTTAAATGACAAACGACACCTGTTGTTCGGTATTAAAGCGTCATGAAGTTTTCGAAAATCTGTTGTATGTAAAAAATGCTTTATATCGACACGATTTATAAACCTTCTCAACTATATGTCTTTTATCCCCCTATATTTCAAACTATTTATTAAAACAAATATATGTTGCTAACACTATTATTTAGAGGCGTGGCGATACTAAGACATGCCTGATATTCGCTAGTGTATAGGCGAATACAACCACAAATGCAAAACGTGCAGAGGCTTCAAAAATATTTATATCAGATAACATGTGTGGATATGTGAAAAATTGTATATCCCGGCGTATGGTTCTGAAATGATAAGCTAGGTTCATTTTATTTATTACTTTTTAACTTCGTGGGGTTTCTCAATATTAATACCCACAGATTGAGCCACACAGGATAGTCCAAACTACAAGCCATAAATAAAGCTCAATTTTTATATATATTGCAAAATAAATCAACGATTATAATAAATTGTATGACTAGGTGTGGGTTGATTTATAACTGTAAAGATATTTGGATTGTCCTTTCGATATTTTTTGAAAGAAAGAAATAAAACGGAAGAAAACCTAGCGATCGCCACTTCTCGCATGTAAATCGTTAAAGCTAGGAATACAGGAACCGAACGGAATTCTCTCAATATAAACAAAGAAAATTCTAGCTGTGTCGCAGTTTATTATGTGAATATAGAAGAACCACTTCAGCAGACCGTTTGGTGATGACAAACGATGCTCCGCTGCCAGGTAGAATGAACCACTCAATATTGGCGACGACAGCAAAATCTAAAAGCCACCCTACCTAACTGAAGCAGGATACTTACTTACTAAGCTACAGATCGGAATGTACCTGGGCCTCAACCCACATGCCCCTCCAATTAGCCCGGTCCGTAGCAAACTGCCTCTCCTACAAGTTTTCCCTGGCCAAAGGTTCCAACTTTAAAGTAAAGTAATTACTCGTCTTTGGACAGAGTCCAGTAAGTTCAGTGTATGTTTCGGGGCCAAATTCCAAATATGAGAACAGTATTCAAGACTCGGTCTTCCTTTATCTTTATAGGGAAGTAGAAACTGGACTGGTGTAAAATATATTTTGTGATGTCAAGCATATCTATGGATTCTTCTGATTTGATGACTGTATTCTCCATTTTGATTTGCGGAACTGTGGACTTGTTTTTTCTTGTAAATGTTTAGACCTGCGTTTTCTTTGACTTAAATTAAACTAGGTTCCGTTTCACCATTATTTTGTAGGTCTTCTCTATATAAGCAAACGTGGCAGTGACATCACTGGCTTAATGTCTTTAAGACTTCTTGCCTAAGTCTGACACTTATAACAAATTCATATTCGAACATTCGTTTCCGATGCAAAATGAAATGCATCAAGTCTAGGAATGATTTCTCGAAATCGGCCGTTATAGTATACCTGTATTCGATGCACTTATACACGATAAATAACGTCGGTCTGCCATTTCAAATTTCAATGGCACATTAAATGACTTCGTCAATGCCGAATGCGGACAGTACAAAAAAATACACAATGGGGAAGCGCAGTTCCCTTTTTCCAAATATAGATCTACCAAATACTAACATCTTGGTTATTTCCAATGAGAGTGTGTCGGCCTATTTGATAAGATAAGCACACTTTGTCTAACTATGAGTCACTTCTAACAGCTTAGTCATCTCAACGCAAACCGTCAAAAATTGTCAATCAAAGTCAAGATGTTTTCCAAAGAAGTATGCATGGGCTTTGTTGTGTTCTCTTTTAATAAGGTATGTGATTAAAAAAAATAATTTAAATTACCAATTTACGTAATCGCTACTTCATATCAAATAGATCTAATAGTACCGCCAAAATCCCTAATCAACCCTGAGAATTGACCACTGCGGCAGCAGGTAAATTTCTGTCTATTTTGAATTCAATATTAAAACACGATTCGGCTTATCGAATCGAAAAACAAAAAGCAACAAATTGCTTTGGCATATGGCTTAACGTCATTAACATGCGTCATTATTTTGTAGATTTATTTAAGAAATTATAAAGAACTGTCAACCATAACTGTCCGTTTCAATCATTTTCAATCGCTGACGTTTTCAATGCTTCGAGGTGGGAAATTTACAGCTCGAATATACGTCATTCAATTTATTTATCTAAATGCTGTTGGTCTCTGCTCTGTCCACTGACATTTTGATTTTGCAAATAATTTGACGCAAAACTTTGGTGGCGGTGAAAAGATAATGAAATCAAGGAAAAATAACTTCGTTCTTTTATTTTAGTTATCTTAATCTTAAAGTATTTCTCTGTATAGTTTCGGCGCATTTTAATGACTATCAGGAACGGTCCGTCAGATGTCATTTAAAAGTGAATTATCACATTTAATTGATTTGTGTTTGAACAATATAAATAAGATCGTGGCCTAGGTAACCGTATTTTATGTTTTATTAGAAAGGATCTGGATTGATTATATTAAGGAATATATTTATATTAGACCCAGATGTAGCTTTTTAGTTTTCACATGAAATGTCACAAAAATTGTGATTGTCACATGAATTAATCACCTCACATAGACCGAATTCGATGATTGTGACTGCAAATTATTCACAAATCACAATTTACCATAGCCGATTCCACCTCTGTTATGTTTGGGTATTGGGATATCGCAGAGTTTTAGAAAATATTGGTGGTAGGGTTTTACAAATGTTCTTCTCCTCATATTACAGAGCCTCGATCAGCGGAAGAAAGAAAACGAAGTCTCAGTACATTATATAGATTTTATAGTTCCATAGTAAGTTATGGACAGCTGAAACTACCAACAATAGCAGCAATTGGTATAATTTGGGGATGATTTGGTATGTAACATTCACCAAAACATAAGGAAAATTTGGTCGGATCAAAGTATGCCTGAAGAATGGAACCTCAGCATCGTTTTTGGATGCAGAAAAAGGAGGGCCTCTGAACTGCGCCAATTTCAGAGGCATAAGTCCCATCAACATCATCTACAAAATCCTATCTGCAGTAATATGTGAACCCTTGAAATCGCCTGCGAATAACCTGTGTTGGGAAAGTCCGCAACTGATCAAATCTTCCCAATTCGGCAGATCCTGAAAAAAAACTTTCTATCCAACACCATGTGTCCCTGTTTTAAGAGAAACATGGTTTGGAAAATCTTCAGTCCCGTTTGCGTTGACGGGCTATGGAGACGAAGATTCAATCAAGAACTAACTCGTATAGTACAACGACATAGACCTGGTAAACAAACTCTGCATAGGACGTGTAGATTGAATGAACACCAATTTTCCAGTTCGCAGAGTCTTAATTTCCCAGCCAGACGTCTGATCCCTGATGCGGTAAAGGAAGACATCGCTTTAAGTGGGGCTCATAAGTAGACCGAAAACATAAAGTGCGCAACTGGAGGCAATTAGTTGAACCTCTTTTGGTAACACTGATGCTCAGCCGTCTGTGTGTATAACTGTACAGAAATAAAAATAAAAATGAAATTATACAGGCACTATTCAACCATCAGACGCGATAATGATCTGCAGACTCAATTTAACGTTGTATAAGTTTAATAAATAATGTTTTTGCGTTCAGAGGCATTTTAAGGAGTGTATAACTTTATACACTTACAACAATTAAAACATCATACATCGGTAGTTGCTCATAACTTCATAGTAGAAAAACAACATTTTGTCATGTCATAAACTCATAAGTATATATTTGGCTAATGTTTACAAATTTAGATTTGATGTTTAATGCAGATTGTGTTTGCTGATGTTTTCGAAGCATAAAACTTCTTGCCTAAGCCTGACGCTTATTACAAATCCGCATCTGCTCACCATAACACCGACCGCAGTTGTTTATCGTCCTTCTGCTCGGTCCATCCTATTATAAATATTTCCTGTGTCAGCTTGCCTAAGCTGCTAGACCTTCCACTAGTTATTCTGCTGCACCTTTTCATTTGAGTGTTCTAACTCATTAGCTACAAACACGAATGTCCATTTTTTCGTTAAGCAATTCAGCATATTCGTCAACAAATAAAATAAATTCTTTCCGATGCTCTTGGATAATTCGTAGCAATGTCATTTTTTGGTGATGGAATATTTAACCCAAAGCGCAACCCCTAACGTCTCTAAAGAAAAGCCGTTTATCAATCCAATAGCTGATGTTCAGTCTTATTTCAACTACATACTAATCTCTTTTCCCAAGATTCGAAATATATTTTTGATTATTTATTTGATTTATCGTTTAACAAGAGGGGCTCAGTGGCGCGATGGTTAGTGCGATGAACTGCCGCGCAGGAGGTCTGGGTTCGATTCCCAGCCGTAGCAACACCTAAATGATTTTTCACTGGCCCTCCTCTCGTGATGATCTGACAAATCATCCGAGTAGTATCAATTGTCAAGAATAGCTTATCTCAACTTAGCCGTTCGGAGTCGGCATAAAGCAGGAGGTCCCGCCATCGTGCAAGAAGTACACACGCACACATGAATGGTTGTGAGAAAGCTAGGCCCTGGGTACTAACGAGCCTGTTGCGCCAAAAATTTGTATTTTTTTTTGTATCGTTTAACAAAAAAACTGAATAAATAAATTAAATTAAATAAATTCAAAATCTACTGCAAGAGTTTATGAACAAAAGTTTAAACGTTAACCTCCAATTGTGGTGATAAAAAATATTTCAATTGCATAATTTTGTGTAATCAATTTTTAATAACAAATATTTTAATTCAATTGTATACCACTCTCGTTGCGAAACAGGTGCAAATATACGTGCTGGTAATTTTTTTGATCGCTGTATATGTATGCAACCATATAAATGATAAAAACTTAGACACCCTACGAAGTATGTCCAGGAGGTACCATAAATAAGGCTCAATTTCTTTATCGTTAAGAACAAAATAAATTAAAAATATTCGTGTAGTAAATCGTTTTAATTTGCGCTGCAAATGGTGTGCTTTAGTTCATAACATAAGGAATGATATATACGTAGTATCAAGGAATTTGTCAAATAAAAAATCAGAATCAGTAACACAATTATAGGGATATTTTCTCCTCATAAAAAGAAATACCAAGCTTCGTAAATTATTTTTATCTTTACTATCATGATCAATTTGACATATTTAACACATTAAAACAGTCCTACAAGAGTACATGCGAGTGTCTTGATTAGATTGACACCAGTCAAACAACGAAAAAAGGGGACAAAAGCTGGTGCTGGTAACTAGTTATATGGAGCCATTATACTTAAATTGAACAACTTAGCCGCAAAAAACATTTCCCTTTACTACTTAGGGTTAGGTTTCGGTTATGTTACACCAAAGAGTATAGAACTACATAGATTGCGCATCTCATACAACAGAAATTTACTATGTGGGGTACTGATATTGATACCCCAGTCGGAAAATTCGACTTCGCATTTACCGCCGCGTCTGAAACGGCTACAATTTTTTTAGATGTGATGCGTACTATATGTAGTTATATAATCCTTACACCGACACCGACACCGTTACACCGACTGTTGGCGATCAGATGAGGCGTCAAACTGTTTTGGGTTACTATATTATATATAAAACACTTACTAAGAAAACAGGGTACAAAATCCTAGTTAGTGCATTTGACTGATAAGCGTGGAGTTCCTAACCTAACATCTTGAAAGTGACAGCAACTAAAGTTCTTTAAGTGCCTTGCCTTGACTCCTGCCAAAGTCTGACTAAAATTGAATTGTGTACAACTGACAGGTCGGAACCTGCGCTTTGGTGCAGAATCCTTATATCAAAAATATAACTTTGCACATAAAAATTAATAATGAAGCTACTTTTAGTCTTGTGTGCAGTATGTATCGGCCGTATATGCATAATATTTATTAATTAAAAAAAACTATCAAAAGAAAGATTTTATTTATAAAACCAAAAACATTCTGCACTTATACGGAATTTCAACTTTCACTTAGGACATATATCATAAAAATCGAATTCCAATCTTTAAATAGTTTCCATGAAATCGAAACTTTTCTTCTTTACGACAAAGTTAGCCAAAAAACCGTTTATTATTATTTTATTTCAGTGAAAAAGCTATACCTATAGATTTAATCGAAAAAGTGCATTCAGAATAATTATCAAACCTAACCATTGAACTGTGTTTAAATCTAGACAGAGAATACATACGCACAACGTTAGATTTTGAACTAATCTTTTCGATTTACATACACACATATTTAAGTAATTAAACTCTTGAAAAGATAATTTCATAAAGCTCATAATCCAGGACTAACGATTGCTGATTAATTTCGATGTACGACTAATTTTAGTCGCACTTTGCATTGGCTGTAAAAACGAATAATTGGCTATGTTTACACCGTGGATTTATAACCCAGACTAAGCCTAGATACATATGATGTAAACATATCGAACAAGAACTGAATTCCAGTCCTTCAATTTAGGTCATCTGGACTAAAATATTTTTTCTTCTTTTGAACTGGCGTTAGGTGTCAACATAAATTGAACTGAACTGTTATCCAAAACATTACATCGCATTTTCGTTTGTCGTCTTCTCCTGCAAATTTGGTCCAATAGATTGTTTCTATCGGTTGTAATTCAGGCTGATATTCTGAAACAATTTTGGTCGACAATTTTGAGAAACGGGGTTCGTAGGCCAACCGACCTGGAAGAGTTGGTCATCAAAATATTCGCGCTAGAGTTAACGTGAAAACTGTGCGGTGGAGTGTTGAAAATTATCCATCTGCCTCAACTCGTCGTCGCTCTGGCCAATGCCCAGAACAACATTCTCAAGAGTTTTAAGGCAAACCTTTAGAAGTACGCATACTTCGGATGAAGCTTATTTTAATTTAAGTGGTTATGTCAACAAGAACAACTGTTAACTCTTCGCGGCTAATGGAGGAGCCGCATCCTAACTTCCGGTTCCAACAAGATGGATCGACTGCGCACACTTATGGGCAAAGAATGGACCTGCTGCGTGCATTTTTTGGCGTACGTTTGATTTCACCACCATATTTAACTGTGCCTGACTATTTTTATGGGGATATTTAAAAGATAAAGTGTATGTTCATAAACCAGAGACTATTAGAAAGCTGAAAAAGATCAAAATTCACATTCGATGGGAATATTGCTTTACTCTACAATTCCCTGCGCCATGTGATCAATTTTGTTTATAGATCCTGCGTTTTTACTTAGAAGCCAGCTGCAAGTTGTTTGGATTTTTTTTAGAATTCACTGATTTTCCTACTCAGGATTTTGTCTCTTCCATTTTCTGGCTCGAAACTCTAGACTCTAATCGCGCGGCACGTATTTTGCATGGTAGCGCCTTGATATTTGCCTCTTCTGTCATCTCTTTTTGGTGGTTGCAATATCGTCATACCACGGGCATCTTTTTGGGAGTGGCTTACTTTTTTGATGATATTGTGATACTGTATTCACTGGGTGTAAATATTGTTGGTGGATGGGAGCCAGCGGGGATTCTCTCACTCAGTTCTTCTTGGTAGACTCTGGGAATCACCGGTTCACTCAGGCGACCAAAGCCCTCGTGCTTTGAATTTGGCTGTGACGAGAAAATGGTCAGAGTCAACATTAGCACCTTCGGATGTCGATTTGGTTGGCGGTTCGACCATCTGGATCTGGAGATCGCCAGGTTTCTTTGTGCTTTGTGGATTCGAAGTCAAGGAAACCTAGTGCTGTTAATCACAATCTTCGCATTGAAAAAGTATTTTCATAAGGATGTCTTCAAATTCTTCCTTGACAGGGTATTCAGTCTCATTAGTAGAGGAGTGTGCTAATGTTGCACATCGTTGCACTGATGGGGATCACAGCTAGGTGATCCGCATCTGGCTTTAATTGAAATACTCTTTACTTGTGTCGGTTCCTCACAACGAATCCGCATTTTCATTTTGGCGATAGTGGCTATTAATTGCGCAGATTTTTCATTTTGCATTCCCGATCCTGTAAATAATATTTGTCATGTACCGTGCGAAGACAGATTTAAGTTTGTTTCTGTGTATCAGTCGTGTTGTACAACATGCGTACGTTCCAAGTGCATGCTCGAAAGTCGTTGTTCATTGTGGTTTCTGGTCTAGTTGGTATTTAAGGATATCCGTTATCCGTTTTCTCTCTCATACCTTTGAAAAGATATCACTATTTGCCTAAACGCCAATGGCAAGTACTACATATCGATGAGCAGCAATTCCTAAGATCCTAAACTGTATTATATGGATACCAACAACTACATGGACGGCTTTTTAATTTGTAAACTCTGCTCGCAATTTTTGCATTGTTTTAGAGCAGGGCTTTCATTAAAATTCTGTTTTGTATGTGTCCTAATTATATTATTTAAATACAATACTGGCAATAAATCAATGTTTATTCTCGTGCTTGTTGTTCTCATTGTATTTTCTGGAATTTTTCCAAAGCTACGCGTGTTTGTGGAAATCAACCGTCACACACAAATGGAAACGTGCGTTATTGTTATCAAAAAGTAAACACGGCATCCTGCAAATAATTCCATTCAAATCTCTTTCGCTAAATCGTGATGCATTTCCAAAAAAAAATTATGTCATTGACCTATCTAATTTCCAAATTGTATTTTTTGTGTAAATATTTTTTGCATAAATAATATTTACAAAAACCCTAAGCTTCAAATACTAAAGCTTATCTTCCACTGAACAGATCCACTTCAATGTTATTCTTCGTAGGGCTATCTATACAAAATATTTGAACAATTATTATCTGTTAAATTATTGTGTATGAAAATATATGAGGTTGCCTTGTTTTGATTTCAATTAATTCGATGATTTTATAAACCGAGCTAAGCCGTGGCGGGTAACACTTCATGTTAAAAACTGAATTCCAAAACGGGAGATATTTGTAAAATTAATTTTCGAAAAGATAATGTTTAGAGCGTTCATAAAGCCTAATGTAACGTTGCAACAGCGTCGAACAAGTATCGCATTGCGTCTCCGTTTGGGAGTTCTCTTTGGAGTTGTTGGAATTTATTTATTGGCAGTGTTGTTCAGCTCAGCCAATTTGGAAAATTTAAATCGTGAGTATATTTTTCGAGTTAGCAAAATGTGCAAAACGCAGAAGATAGATAATACCTACGTATTTGTGAATATATATTTGTGAAAAAAAATAATGTGATGAATGGAAAGTGATATAATGTTCTCGAAACCCAAATAAAGGATAAAGGAAGGACCATAAATTAATTGACTGGGAAGTTTTGTCTGCTCATTCTACATGTGGAAAAAAGTTGACGGGTTCATTAGCGCGATCGTTAATGCTCTGAATTTCCGTGCAGAAGCAACATATTTCCGTGATTCATAGCAACATATAAATGTTTTTTTTTTCACTGGCCCCCGTCTGGGGGCCCCCAATGGGCCTCATCTCTGAAGATGATGACGAAGATGAGCACATTCAGCGAACACACGTCGTTGTCTATGATCGTTTACCTTCAGCTCCTGGTTCAGTTGAAATTTGTACGGGAGCATGCTCAATTCACGATTCAAAATTCGTCAAGTTGTGAGTGATGCGAAATCGACTGCCTCGGATTATCCTACCCACTCGGATAGCGGCGGTGTTTTCAGCAGATTTTGAATTTCGTCGATGTACGGGTGTTGGTTTATCGTTTACTGAACCAGTGGACTCAAATTTATCCACGAATAGTCTTCTCGGTAGGACGATTATAGAGACCGTTAATTGGGCGAAGCGCGCGGAACTTTGCCATTTTATCATTTGCACGTATGTTGCTATGGTGATTTGGCAAAATAGACGGCATTTAGCCAAAATCACAGATGTAGCTTCAACAATATGGTTGTATATTATATTATCGTTTATATTATTTCTCTGACAAGAATGTCACTGCGTACAAATGTAGCTGAGGTTCCATTCTCTAGACATTATGTCATCTGAGTTCTGACCAAATTTTGCTAATATGTTGGTGTATGTTACTTACTAAATTATCTCCACTGCGTTTTAAGAAAGTAGAAAAAAGGGAAAGAAAAGTGGTTCTTCCTTATTCTGAGCATCGACTTTGGATCAACTACGATGTTTCCTTGTTTATCTCAACGAGATTCTGTTCAGGCCTTGTATCCCTGGCTTTGACGTTTTGCACTTTGGTAAGAGGTGCCCCAACAGGATGTTCGCAAGTCACATCATTCCTGTTGTGGCATTTCTCTTGCTCATTTTTTCTTCTTTCTGAAAAGCCTGTATTTCTTCCTCCTCTTTTGCCTATAGAGCATAATGGCAGCTCTCGTCTTCAGCTGCAGCTTAGCCTTGTAGGCCTTGTTCTTGGCTGAAAGCATCTCTCGGAATTCTTCATTAAACCAGTGACTTATTTCTGGTGGGCGCATGAAACCTAGCACACCAGTTGCAGCTGATTTTATAGTTTGTTGACATTGTCGCCATTGTTTTTCGACGTTAAATGCTAGTGGTGTGGTGTTGAGAGAAGTTAAGGAATATGACTTCTGAAATAGACTTGGCGGTCCCTTGTGATTGCCGTCTTTCCACACATAATTTGGTTTCCATTATTTGGCAATTTTAATGGTTTGTTGGATATCCGCATACATTCTTACATACTTTCGCTACAACACAGTAGTGCTCCAAGTCAATATTAGCACCTCCGCCCGCAGCCACGCCTATTAAAAAAAATAACGTTTTTGCTGAAACTTTAAGAAAATTTGGTTTTTGGTACCGCATACTGTTTGGGTTGGTTAATTCCAAAAAGTTGTGATGAAAATAATTTGTTAATATTCGTATCCATTATTCTATTTACGGAATTATAGATCTTTTTAACCGAAGCCCATATTTTGGAGACTTGCGAATCATAATGAAATTTAGTGTTTATATGTCTTGTAAGGGCACATATACCTGTGACAATATTGAATTCATATATGATAATTATGAACACATACATTTTTTTTAGCAATCCAAATCCGAAATGGTAGAAGGCTCCTTCAAGACAGCACTTCAAATGAAATCCTAATTACATCTGTTCCCGAACCGTTTGAGCCGCTTTCTGTAAAATCATTTTTTAAACGGTCAACCTTCAGGAACAATGACACAACTTCATCGACCCCCACATCAACTATTGATTCTGGTTCGACTTCTCCCAACTGTACTCCGCCGGCAATTAACGAATTTCCATCGGATGGCCTTACTAGATCCCAACGGAAACATGGCTGGCTCTTGATTCACATCCTTTTAGCTTGCTACTGCTTTTGGTTCCTTGCAGTAATCTGTGACGAATACTTTGTGATGGCTATTGAACAGATGTGCTTGAGTGAGTATTTTCATACATATTTTAATTCCAATCTAATTTGCTTTTAAAAGAACTCAATATGAAGGATGATGTGGCCGGTGCTACGTTCATGGCGGCTGCTGTCTCAAGTCCGGAACTATTCATAAACTGTATCGGTACATTCATAACTAATGGTAACATCGGTCTTGGAGCTATTGTCGGATCATCTGTATTTAATATTCTAGCAGTACCAGCCTGTTGTGGTATATTCGCGGGACAGGTATACCTAGTTATTAATTAAGAATCACTTGCACCAACGTTTTTATTCAACCGGTGATGGTTATTAGCCAGGAAATGCCTAAACAGTTGAAAAAATAAGTTGGTGTATGTCACCCTTATTAAGGTAATAAATGGAATATCTTTTGACAGATGATCATTTTGGATTGGTGGCCAGTAACTCGGGATTGCTTAATGTACTGTATGGCGATACTAGGTTTGATATTCATCATATCTGACGGCTATGTCATGTGGTATGAGGCTTTGATTTTGGTGGTGACATACTTTTTCTATTTATCAGGTAAGAACTATAACACGTACATGCATTCAAATGTTTTTAACATATCAACCTAAATTTAGCAATGTACTGGAATGACGCAATGGCACGGAAGGCACACAAACTACTGTCAAAAATTAGACGACACACACGAGTTCGGCCATTCCGTCAAGTGAACGAAACTAGTCCTCTTCTTGGGACATCTCAAAAGGATCTTATCGCTAGTTCATCGCTTGACACTGAAGCATTGGTCCCGAGTAGGTACGATAAGAAGTCATCAATCACAGATAGTGTCGGCAGTGACGATAGTGGTTCGTAGTTTTTTTTCTTTTTTGACAGTAATGATGAGTATATATCTTTTATTTAGATTTTGCAGACAATCCGTGGCATAGAGGAGATAAATACACTTTTGCGTATATCTGTCGATGGCCTATTATATTTTTGTTGTGGATTACAATCCCAGATAGCCGGCGTCATCCAAAGTGGCGATTATTAACGTTTGCGATGTGTTTAGTATGGATTGGTATGATATCTTATTTGGTTGCATACTTAGTTACAATTATTGGTAAGTAATCTTTATAAGTTTTTAGAATTGACACTCAAAATTACAAGAATGTATACACTCTCAGTTTAGCACAGAAATCGTAGCATACTGAAATAATAAAATTCAGAATCAATTGTTCATCCATATTTGTCGTCTTTCAGCCCGAAAGTATGTTTTCAAACTGTTCACTCGGTCAGTCGGGTAACAGAGCAGTTGAATTTTTTTTAAACCACTCCCACTTAAAAAATGATTTTGTTTGTAAATTGTTCGAACACGTTATTGGAATGCTGGCATTATTAAACTCTTTGATTTTGATTTTTCCAATAAGCTGACATATGCATCGGTTGGACTTTTTTATGAGTACCTTTACCCTGGATATAGTGGTTACGTGAAATGTGGCCCAATGAAATAAAGCAAAAATTATTTCGTTTTAAAAAGCGAAAAAAGCAACATTTTTAGTTTGGCTTTTTAAAGCTCTTAAGTGCTTAATATTTTAAGAATAGCAGTATTTATATAGGCGTAAATAAAAATGAGAAAAAAACACTTATCGGTTATCTGGCATTTTTACAACTAAATATTTTGCAGTTTAATTTTTTTAAATTATTTCATAAAACAATTTAGCATTTTCGACAACAGTTTTCCATTACAATTGAAATAAATAGGTTTGGTAGCACATTTTCTTTCCAGGCTGAGCGTGAAGGCTAGATAATTATCCAGGGTAAGCGAAATCTATAAAGACGTAGGTGTTGTTGTATTTTACACGTCAAATGTTTTCTAAGCCTATATATATTAGCAACAATAATCGGACCTAATAACAAAGTATCATCGAATCAGAAAAACTGACAATTATACATTGACATTAAAAACTTATTTGTTCCTACTCATAATTTTGAATTTTGAGACACCCTTTGTATGGAGTTGATAAATTATTATGAATACCATGGAACACAATAGAGGAAAACCGAACAAAGTTCAAACAAGCCAGAAGTGACTGTAATACCCATTTTCCTCCCATATTCCTCTATGACCAACAGTTGAGGCAAAATATTCTACAATGACCCAGAGGTAGTAAAAACTTTTGGTCATTTGTCAACAAATATAATGAATTGGGCCTCATAATCAGTTCCAACGTTCATTCACAATAACATTCCAGCTGTCAGCTCTTTAGACAAAGCCAATCTGCTTGCTGCGCGTTTCGCAGCCAGTTCTACGTTGCCATATTGTGCTCAGTCTTCGTACTCGCACAGTTGCAAGAGTTTTATTTGATCTTGACATTTTTCTGAACAGGTGTTCTTCTACGCTAGCAAAACCACTGCGTAAGCTTTTCTATCTATCCTACTCATGAGGACTCTTTCCCAGTATATGGACAACTCTATTTGTCCAGCCTGCACCAAAAAAAGACGAATCTTCTTCTCTCTCCAACTACCGACCGATTGCACTTACGTCCCTTCTTTCCAAGGTCTACTGGTGATTTGATGAAACATCTCACCGAAAAGTGTAACCAATCAATCCACCATGGTGGAGAAAGCAAGATTGTTGCACTTGATATTTCAAAGGCATTTGACATGGTTTGGCATCAAGCCCTTTTGTCGAAAATGTATGAAATCGATGAAAAGCTTCATCTATGGATTAGAAATTATCTTTCGAAACGTTCAATTCAAGTTGTTTTGGACGGCTTCAAGCCTGCCTCTTTCTTATTTTTATAAATGATCTCCTGTCTGCAACTTTTAATCCAATTTATCCCTTCGCTGTTGGCAGTACCCTCAGCTTCTCATATTCATTTTCAGGTCCTCATCCCTCATCTTCGAACGTGAATTCAAAACGTCAAAATAATTAAGCTCAATAAATTCCGACCTTCACAGCATTATCAAATGGGGTAAATCCAACAGAGTAGAATTCAATGCTTCCCAAACACAATGCTGGCTTCTGTCATTAGAGCGAAACCAAAATCTACAGCCATTATCCATGAATGGCACTTACGTCGAAGAAACCGAAAAGCTTTCCATGCTAGGTATGGCTGTTAGTAACGACCTACGTTGGAACGACCACATATTCGAAGTCGATAAAAACGCAGCGAAATGTCTAGGTTTCCTTAGTCGATGTAACAAATATTTCACCACCTCTGATCTGGCCACAATATATAAAGCGTTTATACGCTCCTGCTTACCTTGTTTTTTCGCTATTTTAACAACCAATGATCAAATGAAATAGCCAGCTAAATTCCTGCCATTCAACAATTCAGCCGC
Organism: Rhingia campestris; assembly: GCA_932526625.1. NCBI lineage: Eukaryota > Metazoa > Arthropoda > Insecta > Diptera > Syrphidae > Rhingia > Rhingia campestris. Next base: position 66,546,282 of record OW052182.1, read on the forward strand.
AATACTCGTTACGCTATGAATGCAAATCAGTTTACCCTCAAGGCTGAAATACAGAGATTCGTACATAAACCGAACAACACGAATGTGGAATGCCTACCAAACTCTGTTTTTCCTTTCCATTATAACTTACCTTTCCTAATCCGAATTTCCTTTACACCCGCACTGTGTTAAAACATATAAAGGGTATTCATAACCCCGAATTTCCTCGCGCAAATTATAAAAAAATAATACTGCATGTATGTATTTCTATTGTGTATCGACAATTTACAATAGGACATTCACCACTGCCTTAGATAATCACTAGATTATCTAAGGCAGTAACTTTGCAAAATGCAAACTTTGCAAACTAAAAACATTATTATATCTAAAACAAGCAAACATCTCGGATAGTCAAGGGTTTCTCTGAACCGCTATATCTCTGAAGCCTACGCTGATAGATTAGCCATCACCAAAGAAATATCATATACCTATATTTTTTTAAAAACGACAACATGTTGCTGATTTTCGTCTTGTTATTAACAACATTCGTACTTATACTTTTTACAAGTCAAATTTGGTTTGATGACACAAGTATCCGATGGTCAAAATTTGGTTGTGAAATAAGCACAATTGATGTGTAGTCAAAGTTACAATGACTGGGCATTGCCAAGTTAATGTTTTGTTTGCCCTCGTGCTACAATATCCAACCACCCAAAGTAACTAGTAATATAACTACAAGCGTATAAGTACACTTGTTGTTATTAATTAGTACTTCTGGTCAACCAATTCATAACCTATTGTATTCTTATTCGCATTTTCTCTGTTTTTCAAAGTTAGATATATTTCCCGGTAAAAAAGGATCAATAGAAACAAGGGCCTAGTAAAACGTTGAAGTACAAGTATAGGAAATGATTTAATGTGCAGGTGTTTAAAAGCAAATTCTTTTGTCTCAAGAGCTCTAGACTATTTTATACGCATACTGTAATCACTTATCACTATTTCGCTATTTCTGACATCGTGTATCGATTGAAATACAATATCTATTGATTATTCGAATATTGTCAAGTTGATAATTTTTTGAATGGTGAAAATAATTTGCGATTGAATTGTATATACATATATACGAATATTTTGATGTACTTATGTATGATAAATAATGTTTGTGAAAGATTTCATTTTGTTTTATTGAAGTGCCATTGCCAATGTACATTGCATGGGGTAAAGGTAACATACTATCTTAAGTGGTTACATTTGTTCAATAATGCTCTGTCGCACTTCGAACAATATCCTACTGAAATTAAATAAAATCTTTCATCAAACAAAAAAACACAGACGAAAATTGTGCTGTATACTATGCTAAATATTTCTGTCAATAATCAAGGTGATTATTTGCATTGATAAGTGGCTATAAGCGGTTTGAAGTGGCTTATGATTGATTTTGATCTAAATCAGAATGTGTTGACTTAACTTTTTAATTTCTAAAACAATATGCGTGCGATAATCAGTGATATAGCAGCACTTTAACCCTGGAAGGCATATCATTTTTGAATCGGTCTAAATTACATCCAAAACTTTAATATTAAAATTGCATTAGTGGTAAATGACCTTTGTCGGCAAAACCAGATAATGCAACTTTTTAAAGCATTAATTGGATTAATATATAAAGCTTTTGAGATGAAGAACATAACTTCACCTAGGATACAAATGCATTTGATAAAATTGATATAAGACTCAACAGTTACAAACTCTCCAGATTCGCTCGAACACCGTAGAAAGGTCTCCTGCTTTACATTCCGTTACCGCTTTATAACAAACAATGATTAAACGAACTATCCCGTTACATTCCACACTTTCGAAATCTCAACAGCAATCTCGCTGTACAATAAATGCTAATCAGTTTACCCGCAAACCTTTCTTCGGACGTTTCTTTCTGCCCATTATATAGGTATCACCTCTTTACTAATTCTCAAGTTCTACAAATATCCGCCCTATGCTTAATCACTTTAAGGGATTTCCCAAAACTTTAGGCGTGTGTCTATCATAAAAAACGACTGGTGGGTGGACTACTGGGTAGTACGCAACTTTCTATTTCACAGCGAGTGGGGCGTTATGTCAAATGCCAAGCATGCAAGAATTTGACGATTTTCATAGTTTTGAATTTTTATATGGATTTTCTCGAAGGAGCTGGGCATGCCGTTCTGTTGGAATTTATATGCTTATAATATATGTTAAGTTTAATTATAATCTTAAGAGCCCTTTTCGAGTAAATTGTCTTTATTTGTACTTTTTATATGGCAGGTATTTAAAAATATGGCTTAAAGTAATAACAAATATCCCAGATTTATGACCAAAACAAACGTGGATACGAAGATAGCAGAAAAACATTCAAGCCGTTTAAGCTAAAGAGACCATTACGGATAGACGGAAAACAATATTTTTCTCTTTGTATGAGAAATTAAAAAAACCTTGCTGATTGTTATCTATCCATCCATGTACTAAGGGCATTCCTACCCATTATACTGTTTCTAATAGACATCCTATAATAATCTAGCATGTAGTTTAAAATGAAATATCTGTTATTAATGCTCTTAACCTAGCTTCATCCTTCAGTTGTGTGTGCGAACTTACATATTTGACGCAAAGAAGGAGACCTCCTACGAAGCTTATTATGACATTATGACTTATTAGGGGTATTCATGCAACGTCGGAAAGTCGTCGTAAACGTTATAAACGTGATAAAATTACGAAGTGATAAATGAACTGTCAAAATTTGTATTGGAAATCTTTTCCAACAATATCGGAATTTTCTCACAGGAATTGGGTGCGTAAACTGAGATGGTAAACGTTGTAAACTTTTCAAATGCTATTTTGACATTTAATCAGTCACTTTCACACATCAAACATATGCGCTAAACTGAAGAAAATTATAGAGAATGGAAAGAGAACAATAGGAACAAAATTCTATCAATAAATAAATTAGTAAAATGATATTGAATTAAGTGGGTTACCGCATTATTAAGTGGTGCAGTTTTAGGGTCGTCCATGAAACGTCGTCGTAAAATTACAATCTTTCGCACGTAATAAAATTACGACGTTGCATGAATACCCTTATTATGATAAACAAAGTGCGCCATTATGTCGGGATGTAAACATTGAATAACTTTGACATTTTATTCAATTTTAACCATGAATCGATTCACGAAATAAGCCTCTAAAATAGTTCAGTGGTAGTAAATCGACGTGCATCGTATCTTATCTTCGAAAATATCGAAGCCAACCAGCACCGTCTCACAACAATATTCGTCGTTTGGTGTCAAATTTTGTAATGCACGTGATAGTGGGAGATCGTCAACAACCAAATGGTTCCAATGAACTGGTTGAAGCGGTAAGATATAGTGTCGCTGAGGGAACGGAGAATCCACACGAGATCCCTGGAACATGACCTAAAACATCTGTTTGATGTTTGATTTGACAATTTGCCTACAAAAAAATTAAACAGTCGATGGGAATCGATATCGATGGATGTTGGCTCATTACGTCTGCGCACAATTGTGTGAAAAAAATCAGGACGGTTACTGCTTTCAACAAAACAATATAAGGTGCGTCATGCCACAGTACAAATCAAACAATGCAGTTTCTGCAACTAAAATCCCTAAGACGCTTGCTGTTAAAAATGGAGCACCCTTTACTCTCGAGTGTTTGACAGAGTTACGCAAGAGGTGGTACAGTAAAAAAACATTGTTTTTTGTTGTTACTTTCGAAATTTGAATAATGAAAGACAATCCTTTCTATCAACTACTTAACTAACTTCGGGCGCTCTAAATTCAACGATAATGCTAATGCATTTCGGCTTATAATCTAATTTAGTAATATCTTAATGTATCATTATTCTTATACTCAAGAAAATTTTTTTTAAAAAACGTTTTTGCTCACCAACCACTAGGCCACTGCACCAACCAGTATCTAGTTTATGGCTTCTCAAAACATTAAATTTTAACTTTTAACAATATCATGATATCTAATAGCCAACCATTTTATTTTCCACAGGTGACACTTTGAGTATTCCCGATTCCGTAATGGGTCTTACAATACTTGCTGCCGGCATGAGTGTTCCTGAAGCAGTCTCTAGTGTTATTGTTACATACCAAGGTCACGGTTCTATGGGAATCAGTAATTCGATCGGATCGAATACATTCGACATTTTGCTGTGCCTTGGTCTGCCATGGTTTATAAAAGCGTTTTTTGTACCAACAATACCCGGCCAAAAGTGGGTGGTTTTGAATTCATCTGGTCTGATATGCACCACAATGTCATTATTGACAAGCCTATTTGGACTTTACATTGCATTCGCAGCTAATAAATTTCGTTTGGATTGGAAAATTGGAGTCGCTTGTGGCGTTATGTACGTGATATTTTTAGTTCTATTATCAATGATTGAATTGAATGTTTTTTTCGATGTTAATTTACCAATTTGTGATCACTAAAAATGGTACAAATTGAAAAACATAAAGACTTAATATATGTTTAATATTTGTAAAAATGTGTAACTTGTTGTAATTTTGATAATATAATAGTTTTTACCTTGATAATTGATCTTCAATATTTGTTATTGCATATTTAAAGATTTTCATAAAGAAAGAGAATGGTACATGTGGTCCAATGGTGGTACTTTTTACAATACCGTTGTTTTTAAAGTAATAATTTGTCAAATATTAAATTGTATGTTCAGTATGCATTGCCCTATCACCGTGACGTGAAATAAGTCCAAATGAAATAAAGCCAAATTTATTAAATTAATGTTATTTCATTTTTAAAAGCGAAATAAAGCTAATTTTGCATTATTTCGATATAAATACAAATATGTTAATATGAATACAAAGAAATTTAGCATGCACCCAAACTCGCACACAAACAAAATCCAACATCGAGCCCAAGCAAAGCTATTCAAACTTTCCATGTACGGCAAGTTTGAATTCTGGAGGGGTATGATGCCCCTCGTAACACCCGAGCGTGGGCTCACTGTTAGATTTGGATTGCGTGCGAGGTTGGATGCATGCAAGAATTTTGTTAAGTCGAATCGACTGTACTAATTAGAATTCAATAATTTGGCGTTATTTCCATTAATTTGCCAATATTTGGGTTTACATAGCGCAATCAATTTCGTTTGGCCTTATTTCACGTCACCTCATTTTATCATGAATAGACTGTTAATATTTTTTTGTTTGTTTGTTTTCATTCAAAGCTATAGAATTTCCTTGTATATTATGAATATGTAATATAACATGAACTATGTAATAAATACAATCTATATTTGCTATCATAAAACTTAAAATAGAATGGGATTAAAAAATTAATTATTGTAAACCTATTTATTATTTATAATTATGAATTAATTATTAATAATTACTCCCGAAAGAAAAGCCGAGGTGTTTGATTTCAGCATTACAAAAGGTTATGGGCTCAGTAGCGCGAAGTTAATAAGTAGTTTCGACATATTGTATACATGAGTTCGGGTTTCTATATCAGATCTATAAATTAGATGATGACAATTACGATGGGTGGGCTATTCAAATATTGAATTGAAATATGGAAATACGTGTCCGGAGTGAAAGTTAAACCGATAACTATTCAGAGATCGATGCATGGTCCTTAAAAAAATTCGTAGTCTATGATTTTACTCAGCGTACAGTCCCCAGCTTTGCATAAAAAAATGAGAGCGCTAAGAAAAAACTTGAAGAGGTTCATCGTCCAATTGGTCCAGCAAGAGAATGAAATTGTTTAAACAATCACTGAATCTAAAAATGAAAGAAAACTCATCAATGTCAAGTCATCTTAAGAATTTCTTTGGTGTGTTCGAAAAATTAACGGAGATTGACATAAAACTTCAAGATGAGTTATTGGTTATTTTAATTCAATCGAGCGTTTCAAAAAGTTACGCGAAGGGAGATAGAGAGAAGGTGTAGAAGACATCATTCAAGACAACGGATCTTTTTTTTGTTCAAAGTACCGGAATAAACCACAAAAAAATATTTGCTTGCAAGTGTTTCAAAGGCGGCAGAAAGGTACACATATCGTCCGAATGTTAAGCAAGGCAGTACATCAAAAATCTTCTTCAAGATCATCAAGTTAAAAAAATGGATTGACTGCACTTAATGTCAGAAAGTTGACCCAAAGGAAAACTATCGGTTCACTGATGTATTTAAACGTTTTAAGATGTCCGGATATCATGCACTCAGCGTGTAAAATGGCGCAATTTAACGTTAATCTCCATTTGAAACAATTGAATTCTGTTAAACACATTCTACTTAAAATCGACACATAATGTGCAATTGACGTATTTTCAGAGTAGTGAGCGGCTTAAAGCTTTAGTAGATACAGATTGGGATAGTTGCGAAAATAGAAAATCTGTTACGGGGTAAGAATTTTTCTTAGCAGGTGCAACCATTAACTGGGGAAGTATAAACAGAAGTTAGTTGCACTTAGCAGTACCGAAGCTGAATATGTCGCTTTATCTTCTGCAGCAAAGAAATTAATACATATAACAAATTTTTGAAAAAAAATAGTTTTCTCTATCGTTCCAAAAGCCTTCCCAGTTAGTAGATCTACTAATAAATTTCGCTGGCTCCAGGTTATTGACTATTTTAAGCTCAATGTCAGAATAACTGAGAAATGATCAGACGACAAATCGATGTTCTCTTTAACATGTATGTGGTATTCACTCAAAAATCTATCAGGTCAGGTATTTTCAAAGTATCAACTGGCCAGTCGGTTTGCCCGTTTATATAAAGAAAATTGTACATTCGCAAGTTAGTAAAATCACTATTTTAAGATGCGATCTTAATATTACGTTCACTACTTTTAATTTGGACCGTTATCAACTGCTTAGTCTCAAGCTATATCTTTAGGTCTTCGTATTGTTCGATTCAGTCTTTAATAAACAAGGATGATACGCCTCTCACTGTTCCCGAAGTGATAGGCGTGAAAATCATTAAAGCCTTTTATTTTGGTCGAGATCCCTTTTTTAAATGTGTTTCGGAAATCAAGCAACTGATCAAGTGAGTTAGTTCGGGTTATACTATTTCATTGGACTGGGAAATTATTTGCATTGCGTTTTAGTTAATTTTGGAATGTGTAGCGGAATTAATTGGTAATTACATATCTACTAAGTTGCAGGTGAAGACGAGAGCTCCCATTTTCAAAAAAAAAGAAAACATATGAGTAGGCTACAATTCGCTGTGCGAATCGTTGTATACCCTACCCCATCCCATCCTTAACATGAATGTATCCAAAAAGTGGGCGGGGATAAAATCTGAATGGGGATGAAATATAGAAAATCAAATTGTCACCATACCTTGTTCAGACAGTTTATCTAAATCTTTTAGGGCTCGACAAAAAAAAAAAACAAAAAAACGTTTTCCCATTGCATACGCTAAGGTGTAGGGTATACAAATGGTATTTATTGAAAAAGGCCACCAAAAAATGGGCGTGGGATGAAATGATATATATAAACGCAATGTTTATATTAATGATATTGCATCGAAAGTTTTTTCAAATATTTTGAGATTTTAACGAAAAACGTTTTTTACTAAAAACGCCCCTAAACACTTAATATAGACGAAAAATAGATATTGACATATCTTGTTCAGACACTTTTTCAAAATTCCTTACGGTTTGGCCTAAAACTAGGTTTTTTGTAGAAAGGGGGCGTAGCAGTGGGTGGATTTCAAAAAACGTTTACAATTGTTCTGCTAGGACCAACAAAGGGCATGTTTACCGAATTTCATCTTTCTAGATCAAAATTGAAAGCCCAAAAACATGTCTTAATCGACTCAGCTAGCGATTCTGAGTCTATCCATCTACTTTAAGGTTTAAGATAGCTACATTATTTCTCTATGTTACAAACTATGTCAAAACTAATATGTATAGTATACTCCTATGGGATAAAAAGAAAAGAATGTTTGGTAATCTAAGAATCTGGTTTTAGAATAAGCGATAATTTCAAATTCCAGTTATCTGTTAAGTATGCTTTAATGATACCATAGTTACGCACGCCTTATTGATAGCAAATCAATAAAATATTTAACAAAAGAATGACATTATACAACATGGCCGTCGTAAGCCATTATATTAATTTAAATGGAATTTATCAGAAAATCATTTTTTGCACATGTTAGATGACTTATCGGTTTATTATTGTATTATCACTTATCACCTAAACGAAATACCAAAGAGCGTCATTGCTCGACCTCGAGTAGTACATATGTGAGGGATTTAAAAAAATTATTCAGATATTTAAAATGGAATGAAAAGAATGAAAGCTATCATGGAGGAGACGTGTCTTCCTATTATGCAATCAGTCATTTGTTTTTTTTTTTATCAAATAACGCCTCAATTTAGGTTATGAACGGGGTCAAATTCAAACTAAGATTGTGCTTTATAAATCTCTTTTGGCATAAATCCAAAGTTAAAATGATAAAACGTAAAATTAACATTTGCAGCTAAACAGTGCTGTGCCAATTTCATTTGTTTTTTCCTTATATACTAATAACTTATGTCACAATCACCACCATCAAAACGCCTCGGACTCCGCTCTCATTATACGGATTCACCCAAAAATTATCAGCGCTCATCCGCTAACTATCCGCTAAGACCATGGAAGAACAGTCAGAAGAGAAAATGGACGAAAAGCAACAAGAACAAAGTAAACAATCAAGTAAACAATCATAATTTGTTTACTTGAACTAAAAAAAAACTGAAACTAAAGCGAACAATAAACATGATGGAAGCAGAAATCGATGACATATAAAATAACACTATCAACATTAACAATAAGGTTAACACAATAGAACTGACCTAGTCTAATACAAATATCAAAGTTGAAATGCCAAAAAACAAATTACAGCTCATAGCTCAAACATCGCTTAGTAACTTCAAAACAGAATACACAAACACAAAAGCACAATTGAATGACAAAAACAACGAACTTTCTGTACAGACACATGAAAACGATGTTATTAAAATAGAATTATACAAGGTCAAATCCCCGCATAATTCTTATGACAATTTGAGGGTAATTTTTAACACAATTTGCTACACGATCATCAAACATCAAAGCACCAACACTTCAAGTCATCTTTCGCAACCGGCCGAAAACTCGATCAAATGATTCAGCAACAATGATCTTCACCGTAAGATCGAAACATCGTTTTAACATCTAATTCGAATTACCGAAGGAAAACTAATGCCAACCGTACACTTTGGCAGCAGTGCCAGAACGGAAAATATAATTTTGTTTGTTTTCCCTTATTGGTTTTTGATTTTCAAATTTATAGTTTTTTGTTTGCTATTTCTTCAATTACTTTCTTTTATTTTTATTAATGTTTTTCAAGATTGAATTATTTATTTATTATTTCTTAAATATCCTAATTTATAGTATGTAGTCCTGTTGTCTTCTGTCTGTCCGTAATGGTCTCTCCAACCAAAACAGCTTGACAATTTGTTTTGTCATAACTCTAGGACATTTTTTTTACTCTTAGCCATTTTATTACCAGCATATAAAAACTATACATAACGACAAATTTCTCGACTACGGCTCTTATCAAACATAACATATATATACCTACTATAAAAACAGTAGTTGCAACAAAACTGCGTACCTAGTTTTCTTTGAGAAAATCCTTATAACGGATTTCTAGATATAGGTCATATAAGGAAAATGTGAATTTCTCGCAAACTATTTAGTCAAACTGAATGAAATTGAATATCTGTGTTACTACTGGTGTTTATAACATTTCCAAATATTTAATTAGTTTTAGCCTAAATAGTTCTTAACGTATTTTTCAGTTTTGCCAACAAGGGAAAATGAATATAATTCACATGGACACCGATTTATACAAATTACGGAATAAAAGTTCTTATAATCATAATTCCACATTATCTTGGACATCAATAACCAAAATGAATGTGTTTGTGTATTTTGGACAAATTGTGCAAATTGTCAAATTCTCGCATGTCTGGTATTTGATCTTACGCCTACCTCACAGTGAAAGAGGTGCATCCACCACTCTTTCTTTTTTCTGTTATGATATCGTACGCGAATATTGACTCGCATATTTTCACCAGTCATAAATGATGGTTGGGTGCTGTAGAACGAGGGTAGACTCTGATTGGCGTTAACTTGGCAATGCCCAGTGTTGCAACTCTGACTACACATCAAATGTGCTTATCTTTACCTCCAAGTGGTAACCATCGGGTACTGGTCTCATCCAACCGGATTTGACTTGCTAAACGAAAAGTGCGAGTGTTGATAACACGACGAAAAACAGCAACACTATAAACACCCTGGTGAGAATGGCACGGAAGAATACCCGGCCTGCTGTCCCAGGCGAACCTAGATGAGCTGCTCTGACATATTCGGACAACAGGTTGTCTAGGAATTTCAAGGGTTAGTCAGGCCCCTTGAACAGAGATGGTGGCGGATGAACCGAAAGGCCAACGGCAGCGCTCAATCCCGTAGTGGATACTGATGGCCCCGTGTCCTAGGGGTATCTAATAAATTGGAACTGGCCCTCCAGGTTGGGGGTTGTGCTTTGGGTTAACTACCCACCCACAGAAAAAAAACATGGTTACGAAGCAACCAATAGCCTCGGAAAGGACGGATTTTATTGTTGACGACCCTGCTAAACGAAAAAAGGACAACGACGTTCGTATCTGCACCTGGAATGTGAGAACATTAAACAGGAGAGGTGCAGGCGAACAACTAGCGGAAGCCCTAAACTGCTACAAAGCAGACATTACTGCCATCCAGGAAATACGATGGGATGGGCCGGGCAAAAAGAGGATGAAAAACTGTGACATATACTACGGACCGTGTTATAGTGAGCGGAAACAGCGACTATTCGGATGCGGATTTGTTATAAGTGCCAGACTTAGGCAAGAAGTCTTATGTTTCCAAGACATTAGCGAACGCATAGTAACAATCCGCATCAAGGCCAAATTCGCCAACATAAGCCTTATATGCGCTCACGCTCCGACGGAAGAAAAAGATGATATAGCTAAGGATTGCTTCTACGAGCTCCTCGACAAAACATATGAGCGACTACCGAAGTACGATGTTAAAATCGTGCTGGGAGATTTTAACGCAAAGGTAGGAAGAGAAGACATCTTTAGAAGCATTGTCGGAAAACATAGCCTACACGACAACACGTCTGGTAACGGACTTAGGCTAATTGGTTTCGCTACGGAACGAAATGCCACTATAGCCAGCACACGGTTTCCTCACCTCGATATCCATAAGGGGACATGGCGGTCTCCAGATAAACGAACGGTCAACCAAATAGACCACATTGCGATAGATAAGAGGCACGCATCCAGTATTTTGGATGTCCGAACATTCCGAGGAGCTAACATCGACTCGGATCACTACCTTGTAGCAGCCAAGGTAAGAATGCGGATATCCACCACGCCACAACAATCCAGAAATACTGTGAAAAAATTTAATGTCGGAAGACTGCAATCGCAAGAGACCGCCAAGACCTTCGCACAACGCGTATCCCTTAACCTCTCGATTAATACCATACCCCCAGCATCGAATGTCGAAGAGCAATGGCAACGATGCCAACAGGCCATTAGATCAGCCGCAACTGATGTGCTAGGTTTCTCGCGCCCACCAGCAAGAAACCCCTGGTTTGATGAGGAATGCCGACAGATGCTCGCAGCCAAGAACGAGGCCTACAAGGCTAAGCTGCAGGTGAAGACGAGAGCTGCCATTGAGCTCTATAGGCAAAGAAGAAGGGAAGAACATCGGCTTTTCAGCAAGAAGAAAAAAGAGCAAGAAAAGCGCGCGATCGGGGATATAGAGAGGTGCCACTCCAGGAACGATGTTCGCCAGTTTTACCAAAGAGTAAAACGTCAAAGCCAAGGATACAAGGCTCGAACAGAATCCTCTCGAGATGAAGAAGGAAATATTGTAGTTGAGACACAGTCGATGCTGAGGATATGGAAGAACCACTTCTGCAGACTGTTAAACGGCGATGACGAACAACATTCCGCTGTCAGGCAGAACGAACCATTTAATATTGGCAACGACAGCGAAAACTGCCAACCACCCGACCTGAGTGAAGTGAGGATAGCAATATCTAAACTCAAGCTTAATAAGGCTGCCGGAAATGACGGCCTTCCCGCTGAGCTCTATAAGGCCGGCGGAGATGACTTGGTAAGTAACATCCACCAACTCATAAGCCAAATCTGGTCGGATGAAAATATTCCTGAAGAATGGAACCTCAGCATCGTTTGCCCGATCCACAAAAAAGGAGACCCTCTGAACTGCGCCAACTACAGAGGCATAAGTCTCCTCAACATCGCCTACAAGATCCTATCTGCCGTAATATGTGAACGCCTGAAACTGTTTACCAACAACCTGATTGGCCCTTATCAGTGTGGTTTTAGGCCAGGAAAGTCCACAACCGATCAAATTTTCACACTTCGGCAGATCCTGGAAAAGACTCAAGAAGTCCAAATCGATACCCACCACCTATTCATCGATTTCAAAGCCGCATATGACAGCATTTATAGAGACGAACTGTACAGAGCCATGTCTAGTTTTGGTATACCGCCCAAACTCGTCCGTTTGTGTAGGATGACGATGGAGAATTCTCGCTGCTCCATCAGGGTCGGAAACGACCTCACCGACACATTCGATACCAAAAAAGGATTTAGGCAAGGCGATGCGCTGTCATGTGACTTCTTTAATCTGATTCTTGAGAGAATTGTGCAAAACTCCAAAGCCAACATCAGAGGCACAATTTTTCAAAAGTCGGTGCAACTACTAGCATACGCTGACGATATTGACATCATTGGTAGGACTCAACGTGATGTCATAGCCACGTTTGCTAGTATAGAGAAGGAAGCGGCGAAAATGGGTTTAGCAGTAAATGAGGGTAAGACTAAGTATATGCTGTCAACACGAAAGGACACACAACATCGACGAATTGGACAGAACGTCACCATTGAAAGATATAACTTTGAGGTAGTACGGGACTTTGTCTTATATAAGGCTTATGTTGGCGAGTTTGGCCTTGATGCGGATTGTTACTATGCGTTCGCTAATGTCTTGGAAACATAAGACTTCTTGCCTAAGTCTGGCACTTATAACAAATCCGCATCCGAATAGTCGCTGTTTCTGCTCACTATAACACGGTCCGTAGTAGATGTCACAGTTTTTCATCCTCTTTTTGCCCGGCCCATCCCATCGTATTTCCTGGATGGCAGTAATGCCTGCTTTGTAGCAGTTTAGGGCTTCCGCTAGTTGTTCGCCTGCACCTCTCCTGTTTAATGTTCTCACATTCCAGGTGCAGATACGAACTTCGTTTTCCTTTTTTTGTTTAGCAGGGTCGTCAACAATGAAATCAGTCCTTTCCGAGGCTATTGGTTGCTTCTTAACAATATTTTTTTCTGTGGGTGGGTAGTTAACCCAAAGCACAACCCCCAACCTGGAGGGCCAGTTCCAATTTATTAGATACCCCTAGGACACGAGGCCATCAGTATCCACTACGGGATTGAGCGCTGCCGTTGGCCTTTCGGTTCATCCGCCACCATCTCTGTTCAAGGGGCCTGACTAACCCTTGTAATTCCTAGACAACCTGTTGTCCGAATATGTCAGAGCAGCTCATCTATGTTCGCCTGGGACAGCAGGCCGGGTATTCATCCGTGCCATTCTCACCAGGGTGTTTATAGTGTTGCTGTTTTTCGTCGTGTTATCAACACTCGCACTTATCGTTTAGCAAGTCAAATCCGATTGGATGAGACCAGTACCCGATGGTTACCACTTGGAGGTAAAAATAAGCACATTTGATGTGTAGTCAGAGTTAAAACACTGGGCATTGCCAAGTTAACGCCAATCAGAGTCTACCCTCGTTCAACAACACCCAACCATCTGTTGAGACAGTTTACCGACCTAATAAACAAATAAACGTCTTGCGACACATAACGTCTTGCGACACATAACTTTAATTTAAAAAATGTCTACTACATGCTCGAATATTATCCTGTGTAGCGATCTAAATTGCAATCTCCTTACCGAAGTCTACTTGTCTGAGCCAACCAACTACAGACCATTTCTCCACTCCAGCCACCATACAATGCTTTTCTTCGATAGTGACTGTGGCAACGCTCTACTTTATGACCAACTTTTGGCAGCAGCATTCTCAAAACATGGCTCAATAAACTAACATTGACTTTTAGACGACTTGCACACTAACTTGGGCACAGCTAACTTTACAATGGAATACAGGGATTTCAAGAGTATCGATCTGCCACTTCTGTTAAAGCACGTGAGAAGCGTAAACTGAGATGCGATAATTTTTTCGTCGGGCCAATTAGAAAGATACCAAATACCCCACCTTCCTTTGTCCTTTGGCTTACTGCTCAAATTCGGGAGCTAATGAGACAACGTGTTGCATCCTATAAACGCTGAAAGTATTTCCGGATTAGAGGAACGTCGGAGGCCTTATTGTACTCAACGAAATAAGGTTGTTTTGTACGCACAAAGTAAACTCTATTTTATTCTAGTAGAATAGCTCCGTCTCGAATCTGAATCTATCCAAAGCATTGATGTAGATAAAAATACTTCGAACCAACTCTTCGCCTCATTACAGATATCTATCATGTTAACTGTTGCTGACGAACCCCTAACAGGTAACAATCACTATAACTAGCAAAATATTTTTTCCGCTATAGACAGTGCCCATATAGTTGAGAGTCCACAAATGTTTCTTGGCAGCACGTAACTCAAAACGAGTTCGATTATGATTTGTACTTGAAAATGTTATTGTGAACTATAATGTGAAGATTCCAATTGGTTTTTTTCATCTAAAATTCGTAAATCATTTTCCAAGTTCAAACACAAAATTATATTCTTTGAGTCGGAAATTGAAAATTAGAAGGATTATTTTTTGAACATAGCCAGTCAATAATTTGTAGTCAACGTGCCTACCGTCAATTTTATGGCGTTAGAAATGTTCCAACAACACCCACTATTCGTGCTGTGGTGGTCAAATCTGAGAAATATGGGAACTTTGGGGATGTGATGCGTTCGGACAGTCCTCGTTTTGGACGATCGATCGAAAACATCCAGGTCGTTAAGGAAAGTGTTGCAACCAATCCTAAAACATCAACATGATGACATTCAATACAGTTAGCCATACAGTGTAGCACGATTCATGATTGAGGAAAGATCTGCACCTATACCCTTACATGATCCAGTTGGTCCAACAACTCAATCCTATTGACGCAGAACAACGTCTGGAGTACTGGAGAACTGTCCTAAATATCGCCGAGAATGACGAAGAAATTTTGAAAAAAAAATTAACACATTTTCATTTAAGCAGGTTTTGGGGCACACAGAATCCCAAAAATCTTCAACAGCGCCGTGTTACTGTTTGGTGTGGAATAACCTTGCATAAGATTTATGGGCCATATTTCTTGCGTCAGGACTCCTTTTTCCACTTGTGCAAGCAGACAACAATACTGAGCTGAATTACCGCTCGTGAGACAATGATCTTTTTGCGCGAACAATTCCCAAATCGTATTATCTCAAAAAAAACTGTGAATCTGAATTCTCTTCACTGATCTGTCGGCTCCGGAAGTTTTTTTATGGGGTTCCTTAAGGAAAAGATTTACATTAACAAACCATACACTATACAGGAGTTGAAACTTAACATTCGCTCAAATTACTCTGGCGACACTTTAAAAAGTCATCTAAAGGGACTTATTCCATTAGTGCATGCATTCTAACGGTTGCCACTTAATCGATACGTTTTTCAATACAAAATGAAGAAAAAATCATAAAACAAAGTTTTATTTGTAATTTAAAGTTATTCCAGATATACGTAGGAAAACGTACTTTGGGTCACCCAAAAATTCTTCCGGTGTACCTTGGGCCATATAGAAAATTATTTTTTTTCTCTACATTGTATAAACCATATAGTAATAGTCTTAAAAATAATATAATAGCATGTAAGTAATGCGTAAAGTTGTAGTGACTTGGTATCACCGCAAATATATCACTACAGGCCTGCTCAGAATGCATATCTGTAGCTGGTATCTTGCATCGCTGTCAAAAGGGAGATACATTTCTTGTATGAAGTTGCCCTCTATTCAACTTCAAGCTACAGATTCAAGAAGATACACATTGTGTAAGCGCTTACGGGTTGCCTTGATTTTAACTTTTCACTCAGCTACAAATACCAGCTACAGATACGCATTCTGAGCAGGCCATACCGAAGTTGGACACAAGATGGTATCCGGGAGCCGAGTATGGTGACACTTCCTGTTTTACTTTCCTCTCGTTCGGTTTCGGTGCGTGTAAAAATGGTAATAAAAGGTAATCTGACCCCCGTATTAATAACAAATCACTATCCGCTCCTTAAAACACGAGTTATGTAGCCAACGGATAGTGAGCTTATCCGTTTGCTATCTTTTGTTATTAATAAATATATTTTATATCAATGTTTGTTATCGGCTCTCTCTCATAAAAATCCCGACAGAGCATGGCAGCACTTTACTAAAAAGTACTTAAAATAATACGATCCAGGTATGATAAATAAAATAATAAAAAGTACGATAATGTGAGTAATGTATATGTATGTGTAAAGTCAATGAAAACGTGAAAAATATTTTTGAATTAAAAAGCGAAACGTCATCTCACAAATATTAAAAGTTATCCGCTCCTTATACACGAAATTTGATGAGTTAAGTTATCTGTTGTACAAATGTTTTTTTTAATAAGAATTACAAGTTAACCGATGTGTTAGTGCTAACTCACCGTTGTTTGTTGTTTATTAATAGGGGGAGAAAATAAAGTGAATCGGAAGTATTATTATACCATGGATAAAGTTTGATCTGGGAATGGGAATAGATGGTAATCATATTCATATCGTTGAATACCCTATCCCATCCCATCCTTAAAATTAATATCCTCAAAATGTACGTCGATAAGCCAGAAACAGCATGGAACCTCAATTATGCCTCAGCGTCATCGAAAATTTCGACCATCGGTTGGAGGTGTGCCGCCGAGGTCGCGGCGGCCATTTGACCGATATTTTATTCCATACATAATAGAACCATACCAATATTTTCATAATATAAAGAAATGACAATAATTTTCTAAATAATTTGTGTTTTATTCAAAATCAACATCGGCCCTTAAATTTTAACCACCCTTTACATATTTTGTACCTATTTGGAAAGGCGTCATACTTAAAAAAACAAATCAACACCGATAAGTATACTAACGTAGCAAATCGCGGGGTCACATTTGTCAACATTTCATCTTAGTTTTGACAGATTTGCAGACGAGAACGAAAACGAGTACGCGGAATATATTACCTTTGTTATGTGTACTGTGCTCATATCCCTATCTTTACATCAACAGAAAATCAACCGAAAAGGATTTCATAGCTTAAATGCAATGGTGGTATTATTTTGAATAATATTATTTTATACTGAAATGTACATTAAATATATTCAGATTTGCGTGGCTATGCTGCACACGACATTGCAATTTGGAGAAACAGCAATGAATTACAGTTTTTAAAATAACAATTTCACTCAGATGAAGTTAGCATTTGAATTCTAGGATTATTATTTTGTTTTCATCATACATACAATGGAACAAAATTAACTTATGTATATCCATTTTCACAGGTAACAGTGGATACTCGTTACAGCTATGGCTTTTAATACCTTATTGCAATGCAGTAGAGGGAAATGAAAAAATACGGTTTAACAATAATCATTCTGGCATTTTAAAAGGACGCTGGATGAGCCTGTCCAATGAGCACAAAATTAGATTAGACCCAGAAACCATCAACCAAATTATTAATGTGAGCTGTGCTATCCCCTGCACAAAGGCTACCATTCGAACAGGAAGGTATTATCTTTTCTTCTATCTCTTGAAGTCTAATCGGTTTTGATCTATTTTAATACTTAACACTGTTTTCTTGTGATCGCAACATTTTTAGTTCGTTCTTTTCGTAAAGCTCAAACTTTATTTTAATTATCTACTGTTTTTCTTCGACCTCAAGTCTCCGTTTTGGAGTACTTTGACTACTGCAAAGCATTTCATAAATTGCGTCTAATTTAGTATTACGTGCTGCTGCATTAAATTTTCTTTTATTTCTTTGTTATTGAATTGAAAATTAAAAATTACTCTTTTGATTTGTGTTACCTAAAATATACATAGAATTTTAACAACAAAAGGGATCTAAAAAATAACCTTCATATTCAGCGACTGGTTCTTCTCCAGGAATGTTCTCATCGTTTTTAGTTTCAATTAGTGATGGGCATAATCGAATGATTTAAAGAATCGAGACATTAGTACTCGAGTGATCTGTATAATCGAATGATCAGTCGAGATATCAAAAACTCATAATACTAACAGGAAAAACAAAATATTCCATTACTGAAATCACCGCAAAAAAACCGATAACCGAAAAATTCTGTACTGTAAAACTCCCACACACAGTAATAAAATAATGTATGGCGCTCCCGCCAGTACAGTTTTAGGAGAAAGAAAAGAGAACATAAGTCACACACACTCACAAGACAAGATAGTAAGAGACAACATACAAGCTCAATATGTTAGAAAAATTGAAAACGAAATTCAAATGATTTTGGGTGAAGAATCGATTGTAATCGATTCTTTCATTCGAATGCACCCATCACTAGTTTCAATTCGGAAGTCAAAAACAATTTTTTTTTTCAAATTTATGTTGTATGTTCCTGCCAGGGTTATTTTTCTATTCATTATTTTTATCGTTATTTTTTATTATTGCTGTCAGCAAAATTATTGTTCCTTGCTCCAAATGATTTTGATGTTGGAATTCTATAATTGTTCCCTCCAGTTTATCGATGCTTTTTTGCATGTAGGGGCCTCCGCTCATGCCCTTTAAGTGAAGCTTTTTGCTTCGTAGTTTTTTTTTGAGATAACTCCAAGTCTAACATTATGTTATTTATAAAAATATATACTAAAATATATAACAATCACCATTTTTCAAATCATTAATATCTTTTTGTGTAGGACCATCTGTGATTAGGGAGCTTGCTTGTCATGTTCAACATTGTGTGCTACCAAATCTGACGATACAATCGAGGATATTCGTTTGAACTGAAATATGTGCAGTCAACTTTCGATTGTATCGATAAAACTCGATTGTATCAAGTTACGTTCTGGTACCCCAGCTCTATATGAGTTTTCCGCTTGGTTTAACTGAGCACGATGCGAGATGTGTATTTGCATCAACATTTTTAACTTTCTCTTACAAAGAGAAAGATATTGTTTTCGTGAACATTTTCGACCTCGAGATTTTGATTGATTCTAACTTTACGATGATAGCGGAGCCTAAAAAAGTGGTTTTTGGAATTCCGTCCGTCGGTCCGTCGGTCCGTCTGTCCGTAATGGTCACCCCAGCCTAAACGGCTCGACCGATTTTCTTCAAACTTCGTATCCAAGT
The DNA here is from genome assembly GCA_932526625.1 of Rhingia campestris. NCBI lineage: Eukaryota > Metazoa > Arthropoda > Insecta > Diptera > Syrphidae > Rhingia > Rhingia campestris. Next base: position 66,565,772 of record OW052182.1, read on the forward strand.
TTGTTTTGGTCATAATTCTAGGCCATTTTTTTGTTTGCTTTTAACCATGTTAATAACGGTACCTGCCATACAAAAATTACACATAACCTCAATTTTCTCGAAAACGGCTCTAACGATTTTGATTAAACTTTATATATACTATAAGCATATTAGCTCCAACAAAACTGCATACCCAGTTTTTTCGAGAAAATCCATATAACGGATTTTGTCATTTAGGCCATATAAGGAAAATTGACAATTTCCCGCAAACTATTATGTCAAATTGAATGAAATTTTATATATATACTACTATTACTACTTGAAGCAATTTCACATAATTAGTTTTAGCCCAACTATCACTAAACGGAATTTTCAGTTTTGGCCAATAACGAAAAATCATTATTATTCCCATAGACACCGATTCCTTCAAATTTCGTAGTAAACGTTCGTATAATCATATTTCGACATTATTCATATCATTTTAAGCATCAATAATCAAAATGCGTTCTATTTGATCTAACACCCAACTCGCTGTGAAAGAGAAAGTTGCGTACGACCCAGTCGTGCACCCACCACTCGTTTTAAATTCCTTACGGTTTGGCTTAAAACTACGTTTTTCTAAAAGGGTCGTGGCAGTGGGCGGATTTCAAAAATTTTTACACTTGTTCTGCTTCGTCGGCCAGAGAGTCTATATACCAAATTTCAACACTGTAGCTCAAAATTTAAGGCCCAAAAATCGGTGACATACAGACGGACGGACGGACGGACAGACAGACATGGCTTAATCGACTCACCTAGCGATTCTGAATCGATCCATATACTTTGAGGTATATGTATCGAAATTATTTCTCTATGTTACAAACTTAATGTCAAAACTAATATACCCCTATGGGATAGGGTATAATAACACCTTAATGGAGTATGTCGAAACGGTAAAAATCTCGACGTGATCTTTAAAAAAAACCTTACCTGGAAAATCATACATATTCAAACTGTAGGGAAAACGTATGGTGTACTTCGTGCTCTTTGGACTTCCCAATACTTTACACCCGTAGCAACCAGCATTCTACTTGCAAAATAACATCTGATGGTGAGCTTCAACAACTAATAAAAGTTTGTCAACAAGGTTGGGCCAACTGAACATTTCACGAAGAAATAATTTACGAAAACATACTGTTACACAAATCTACAAAACTAATTTTACCTGTAGCGGTACCACAAAATGCGCCAAAAATAATTAAGACATCTACATCTCACTACTTAACTATCGAAATACAGCAAGGAATAATAAATTGATGTCTTCCAACCAACGTTTAATGAGTCGATTAACTAGGACACGTTTACCTACTCTTAGAGATCTTTTTAAACCGATGATTGTTAGTAACGTACCCGAAAATTTACAAAGAACCAGAAGAGAAAGCAAAAAGCGGAATTGTCACCAGAAATGTCACTAGGCCATAAAGTCCGCATGTAGGTATCAAATAAAGAATGTATTTCAGGCGAGATAAACAACGTTGCAGAATGAACACGTTCATACTTCGTACGAACGGATGATGGAAGAACCTTTCAAAGAAACTCAATCCACATTCATCCAAGAGCAGCAAACAATTCCAGTACAGAAAGTAGTATTCGCAACTCCATCATTTGAAGCGATAGAAAATCTCGAATCCAAGTGTTCAACATCAACAATTAAACCACCAGGACTACAGTTTCCACTCGTTATAGAAGAGTTGTCAAGCCAGTAAATCGCTTTATATTTAGGTAATAAATTTCTGAATTTAACAATAATTTAATATCATTTAAATTTAAATAAATTATTATATTTTAGTCGATAATTGTATTGAAAAATTTAATAAAAAAGGAAAGATGTCATGTAGGTACACATGAATATTATTTATACTTGTACTTACTCTTATATGTCATGTACTCTTACGCTATAATAAAGTCAGTCTATTATTCTTTCTCTTATCAACCGCTCGTATTATTTATTAGAATACACTACTACTCTCGTCGTATTTTCAATATGCCATTTGATAGCCTCCTTCAAGTTCGTACATTGAACCTTCTTGCTGATACCATAAATCGGACACAAACCCGAATATCTATACCGCAGAATCCGATTCTCATCACCAAGCAGATCCAATCAATTAATGCAGGTTTTAATCAATTCCATCCGAATGTGGAACTACTTGTCATGTAATATAAAAAGAATGGAAAATACAACATTAATATGTCAAGTTTCTAATAATAAATCAATTACATGTAAAAGCAAGCATTCTTGAATATTTGTTATCTTAAACTATATAAGAAATCATTTCCAAATACTTTGCAGCAAATTTCAATATCATTGTGTAATTATATCGAATGTAAACCTAAAATTATAAGCAACAAATTGTATCTTGATTAATTTTACATAATTCCCAAAAACATATACTTTCAAAGTGGAGGTACAATGTTTGATTCTAGGCATACTAACCTTTTATATATTAGGAAACCCGTGGTCGGACTAATGTTTTAAAAATAAAGACGTGAAATAATCAGAACTAATATCTTGAATAAAACGTGCTGTGGTGAGACAAATGTTTTAATAAAAAATCGGCGGTGCTTTTTGACTGATAGAATCAAAATGATGATCAGTAAAATTGTTTATTTCTGATCAATAATTTTTTTTATCAATTTTATAACTTTAAAAAAAGTACCTCGATTAATGTACATGAGACTACTTGAAATGATTATCTGAAATATTTTCTTTTTAAATTAATTGATAAACAATGTTTAGGCATACGCACGATGCAGGAGTAACTTAGTTTTTTTTATGCACGTCAGAGTTTCGGTCTACCAAGTCGCCTTGAAGTTGAAAACTGGGATTCGAAATTCTATAGACTGGAGGATCACTGCATTCTGAACAGCTTTTCGGAAGCAAATATCCTCCGAATCGTAAAAAATCGGAGAATTTTCCGCTCCGACGGATACCTCGATATGGCTGAATAATTTTTCAAAAGAAATTTCTCAAAGGTTGACTTGTCAACTATTTAGCCATTTTCTAGTCGATTTCAAACAACAAATAGTTGAATATATGCCTTTGTGGAAATAGCCTTACGTAGTTTTTCTTACCCAGTTCTAATTAAAACCTTAAACTTAAAAATGTCTTTATAATGTTTTAATACTTATTGCACGTCGTGTCGTGAAAATCCATCCCAGCCAGCCTGGCATTGCCTTATCTTATCAAAGTAGTGTTCACATTTTAATTCGTCTGGGAATTTGTTTGATAATGCAAAATTAGCTACTTTATATATTTAGCATATTTATGGACTCTGGTCTTTTACGGAAGTAATCATTTTTTCAGATCAATAATGTTAAGCTGGCTAACACGCAAAAAAATAATAATAAAACACATAAGACGATAAAATTCACTGTACGAATCATAAATTGTCCTGTTATATTTAAATATTTTAAATATTTTCTTTTGGTTTGGACGCTTTATAATAGTCAAGTTGTGCATCGAAGGAGAAACTCTTTTCTGTCTAACATAACAGCATTTTTCGTATTTGCAAACGTAAAATTAATTGTGAAGTTATGATAGTCTAACAATATACCAGTGGCGAGGCGTCCATATAACTCGATTCCTACCGAGTTACCTTTTGAAATTCTACTTTTCAACAATGTACCAATAAAACAAGCAACATGAATCTTAATATCCCCATATAAACACAATATTTGTGTTTCCCACACCTGCACAGCACACACAAGCCACAAATTCTATCAACAACCCCTCAACCTGCTGCAAGTCATCCGCTTTCATATCGTTCTACTGCTTTACGCACACACATACACACATCATTGCATGGTTATTCTCTATCCCATACTCCACATATTTCATAGCCCATAAGAAAGACAACTGCAAAGCGCTAGCAAAACAAAGCAAAGTGTAACCCGACAAACGCCGTGTTATAAAATATCTGGCTCTAGCTAGCCAAATTGGTTTTCTTTCCTTGTTTTCCCTTTATCGTTCACCGTGTTTGACTCCTCTCTGTTTAACACACGCTTTCTTATGCAAAAAAATAACCCGATGTTCAACGACTTATTGGTGAATTTTGTCTTTTCTTTTAGATTATTTCTGTTGGAAAAAATTAGTTATGAAGCAGATTGCGATGCGTAACTTAAAGAAAATTTTGAGTGTAATTATTGATGTGCAATAAAAAAGAAATTTAAAACAGTGAAAAGTGTGTAAAGTTTAAATTGTGGTATTTTCAGTTGAATTCAGATAATTTCAAATAGCTAATTATTAAGAGATAATGGCATTATTAACTGTAAATTGTTGTTTGGTAGATTTGCTTTTGGAGGAAGAAAATGCTTTTTGTAAGTTGAATTTTCTTAAAAAAAAAAGTTATAGAGATAGGGCGCTCTACTCCTTCTATGAAAATAGATTATAAGCGCAAGGATGGTTTTGTTTCGCATTTTAATGCATCCATGTACCAAAAATATACTTGGTTGACTGGCAGTTGTAAGCTTAACAAAATGTTTTGCTTTCCTTGTCTTCTTTTTTCAAATTCCCCTAGTGTTTGGAGCCGTACTGGCTACGCTGACATAAACAATTTAGTTAATTCCGCAAATAAACATGTCAAAACGGAAAAACATATTCGAAGCTGTTTATCTTTGCACGAATTCGGCACTAATCGCATTGAAACCTCCTTAGGTAATTCCTTTGAAGCTCACAACAAAAAAGTTGATAGAAACCGTAAGTTAATGGAACGTTTTATAGATTTAGTAGTTCTTTTAGGCAAACAGGAACAAGCATTTCGGGGTCACAACGAAAAGCAAGATTCTATTAATCGTGGTAATTATGTTGAAACAATTTTATACTTATCTAAGTATGACACATTAATAGACTCCCATTTAGAACAGTGTTCAAATGCACATCGAGTTTTTTCGGGTCTTTCAAATGACATACAAAACGAATTGCTGCAGTGATTAAAGATGAAATTAAAGTTGAAATAAGTGAAACGCGATTTGTGTCCATTATGATCGATGAAACACCAGACGTGAGCCATAGGGAACAACTAAGTGCCGTATTGCGATACTTATCGGAGGAAGGAATAGAGGAAAGGTTTCTTGTTTTTTTTGACGTGAGTGAGAGTCGAAATGCAGAAGAGCTCTCAAAACACATTTTTAATATACTTGATGTATACGGTTGCAAGGAAAAGTTAATAGGGCAATCTTACGATGGTGCCGCGGTTATGTCCGGGGAAGTAGGTGGAGTTAAAAAAAAGGTCCTCGATGCATGTGCAATGGCTAATTTTATTCCTTGCTACGCACATGTTTTAAATTTGGTGTTATCCCGATCACTTGAAAATATACCTGAGTTAAAAGTTTTTTTTGGCAATATAAATACTGTAGTGCGCTTTTTCAATAAATCAACTAAACGTTCAAATCTTTTGAAACAAAAAGCAAACCGACGCATGCCGGGAGTATCAGAAACTGGCTGGCATTACCATTCACGAATAATTAACGTTATTTGTAACTGTAGATTAGATATAATTGAAACTTTTAACCAAATATTAGGCAATCCAAAAGAATGGGATAATGACGCACTTTCAATGGCCGAAAGTTTATTGCTTAAATTAGAAGGGAAAGAGTTTTGTTTTATATTGTACACGCTTTCCGAGATTTTTGCTAAAACCGATGTATTGTTTAATTTAATACAAAATAAACAAACGGATGTTGAAGTTGCTAAGCGAGAAATCGAGTGTTTTGAGTCTTGGCTTTGTACTGACTTTCTAAACAAATTTGATTCCATTTTTGAAAGCATAAACGATTATGCTGAACCTCCACGAAAACGCAGATTACTCGATATTGATTTAAAAACTCACTATAAGCGCCTTCTTGTAGAAATAAAGGACAATATTATATCCCAACTTCAGACAAGATATAAATCTTTCACGAATTTAATTTTTTTGGATCTACTTAATAAATCAAAATACAGTAATTTTGCACTATCAAGCCCAGATGATAAAATATCTTCTCTGATTAATTTTTTCATGGAATTTTCGATTTCACAGCTTTGAAAAATGAACTAAAAGTTCTCTATACTACATCTTCACTTCAACAACTTGACGTTCTAGCACTTTATAACCATTTGAGAAGCGAAATATTGCGTGAAACATTTTCCCAAATTTTAAAATTAACTGCACTATTTTTAACACTACCGCTTACTGTTGCCTCCGTGGAGAGATCTTTTTCCACTCTGAAAAGAATTCATACATATTTAAGAAATTCTCAAGGAGAAAACAGGATCTCTGATTTAGCACTTTTATCAATAGAAAAGCGACTCCTTTTAAAAATGAAAAGTAGACCTAACTTTTATGAAAAAGTTCTTTCAGAATATGTTAAAAAAGATCGGAGAATAGACTTAGAGTACAAATAAAAAAATCAGTTTAGCAAAACTTTTCACAATTTTTTCAAACTTTTGCTGTTTTTAAATTCCTACTTATCATTAATATTTTCTATTTTTAACTTTTTTTGTATATATTATATGTGAATTTTTTTATTATTGTATTTATTTATTTATTTAATTTAACAAAAAGTAATTTGTGAAGTTCCTTTTTTTACCATCAATTTTCTTAAAGGTATTGCATTTGCATCTGCCAAAAAAGGTTTCTTTCGAAGCCACTTTTATTATACTTCAGGTTCATTGTAAATTTTGGCTTTAATGACTTGAAGTATACGAAATTGGCTTGAATTGCTTTACTTATATGCGATTTGCAATACACAATATAATTTCAGAAAGCGTTTGCAGGTGCATATTTTTGCCGACTTACCATATAACATTTTCCACGCCACGCCACTGCAATATACTCGCATTTATAATAAAATTTTAACTATAAAACTTTATAAATTTGTACATGAGGATAGTCGTTATTTGTATAGAGTAAAAAAAAACTTAGTTTTTATTTTGACCACCATTTTATTTAGTTCCGTTTATAAAAAAAATGTTCAAGAAAATTGGTTATTATTAACACATGGCTGTGTGAGCTACAAATCCGAAAAAAAAATCATTTCCAATGGAATAAGACGATAAAAACTCAATCAATTTTTTAACTTTATTTTGAGGAACACTTATAACAAAACCACATCCGATTAGCAGCTTTTTCTGCAAGTTCGTACATTGAACCTTCTTGCTGATACCATAAATCGGACACAAACCCGAATACCTATACCGCAGAATCCGATTCTCATCACCAAGCAGATCCAATCAATTAATGTAGGTTTTAATCAATTCCATCCGAATATGGAACTACTTGTCATGTAATATAAAAAGAATGGAAAATACAACATTAATATGTCAAGTTTTTATTTTGACCACCATTTTATTTAGTTCCGTTTAAAAAAAAAGTTCAAGAAAATTGGTTATTATTAACACGTGGCTGTGTGAGCTAGAAATCCGAAAAAAATCTTTTCCAATGGAATAAGACGATAAAAACTCAATCAATTTTTTAAATTTATTTTGAGGAACAATTATAACAAAACCACATCCGATTAGCAGCTTTTTCTGCTCCCTATAACAAAGACCGTATTAGAAGTCACAGTTTTCCATCTTTTCTTTGCACGGCCCATCCCATCGTATTTCCTGGATGGCAGTAAGGTCTACTATGTAGCAATTTAGGGCTTCCACTAGTTGTTCGGTTTAAACTCTTCTTTTTAATGTTCTCACATACCTGGTGCCGATACCAAATTTTCGGTTGACATGGCCGATTATCCTTACATAAGTCGTGACAGCGGGAGGGCTTGAAAAACGTTTATACTTGTAGAGTTTCGTACAAAAAAAATATATATATATATAGATATAACAGTATATCATATATGACTATCTTGTTTCGTGTCTTAGTTAAAAGTTCTGTTTCACGACGCCTTATGGTGTTAGTTATAAAAGTATTTTCGTTGGGCCCACGTCAACTGACCGATACACTTATGTACGGATATGTAGTGATTTATTTTATTTTAAATCAAAACTCGTCAATCAAATTAATTAAAATTGATAATGGCTTATTAGTTTTATTGTGAGCAAACTGGTCAAAACAAGATAAGATGGTGTAGTACACGCCTCGACGAATACCGCAATATGACGTATAATTATTTATATTGACAACGGAAAACTAAAACAATAGGTACAATTAATAAAAATACAGGGTGTCCCATTTGTAAAAACGAATTATTGGTATGGAAAATTAATAGCAATTTCAGACAAATTGAAAAAAATGTTTTTTATTATATACTTACTTCTATTATAAGATTCTCAAATACGAAGTGATTTTTTTTTTAAATAGGGAACTTTTTTTGTGGAAATTGTGTAGTTTGCATTGGCTCATATCAGGGCAGGTACCATCGTTTGCAAAAATACGGTTGATTGTTGTTGGTTTAATATCATTTATGTGAAGCAGAAGTAGAAGGGGTGAGAGAAACGAGATTGAGTGTTTATTGAATTAAAGATAGGTTATCGACCTTTACTTTAAGACAGGTATTTGTACTTAAGAAAACGTTTCATTGAGCAATGGTTTTCTTACCAATGCACTTCTCCAAATTCGATCAAAAGTCATATAGATATTTTACAAGGACTTTTTTTTATTGATTTTCTATATTGCGTCTTTACAGATATCCATGTATGGGTAGCATAGCTCAGCAGCTCCCAGTTGTACATTACCTTCGGAACAGACAATGTCGATCTCAATTTATTCCATTAGTTTTGTTTTTGTAGTAATCAGCAAACTTGAGTAATTTTTCAAGTCCCTATACCTTGGGTAGAACTAATGAAGATTTACTTAAATTGTTTTCATGATCTGCACTGTAAAATAATTCTAAAATAGTTTCAAAGCTGATGCGAATATCTGGAATATGTGTTCATTCCTCGATAAATTGGAGCTGCTAACATTTCCAAACATTTCAGTCTGACTTCTTCGACCACGACGTGATAAACAGTTTATGAAGATCGATGGAGTAGTTAAAAATCGTATGCGGGACAGACAGATAAACATTCATTTGCGACATTCACTTCAGCAGAAGGCATTTGAAATTATTAGGTTTGTATTCGCCTTACTGTATTTCGCATCAGAGCCACGTTCTACGATATTAGCCTACTATGTACATACTTACCTACTTATACATGCTGAGAACACTACGAAAGAGGTATCTTAAAAGGGCAATATAGACAGTTAAAATTGTAACAAGGGTCTTCAACGATATAATCATATTTGACAGATTATTAAAAAGTAGATGTTTTACAAAAAGGGGGAAGGTTTCTAATCTTTAAATCCACAAAAGATCCGTCTATAAAATCAACCACTTAGCCACAGAAGAGAGGTACCTAACTAGTATCTTGAATGGCATATCAAACTTAGTTACTTTTGTTTCGAACTACTAAAGGATATATAAGTGATATATAAGATACAATACCCGGGCGTCAATACTCCTGTTTAAATGACATAAAAAATTGGCGATAGCCAGACACTGGAAGTAGCAACTTGAAGATATTGAACCATCAATGCGTTCGTTTTCCTAACCAAAGTCAACACACATAAAGCATCATTAGATATCATAGTGTAAGTGACAGATTTTAAGAAAACGATTAGATTTTGTCGATAGCCACACCTCCTTAGAGATTAAATACGAAAACAATGACCAGTTAACATATTTTACCAGAGGTTTGGTCTGTGCGTCTCTCAGATAAGGAAGTTTAAAAAGCCAAACATTACCAAACAAATATACTTACTTTGATAATTCCCTTATCCCTACAATATGGCTATTGACTTTCCTTTCAACAAATGAAATATTTTTGGAACTCATTCTATGCTTTCTTCTAAGCATTACTTAGCCTTAGGACAACGCTTCGGACAACGCAGAAGGAAAGCTCAAGCTGTGGTCTTTTCTATTTTGTCCATTATTGGACTTTTATACATAGTCATGCGTATTTATAAAGAAATTTTAGAGATTGTTGAACTATAAAACACATCTAAGTATCACTTATACGCAAGATCGGTATCTGTAATCATTTTTCACATTTAAGCAACGTTGTACAAACCGAGAATTAACCCAATGGAACTTTAAGACAATGCTTATCAACCTTGTGCGATCCGATCTTGAAGGATCAACTAAGGGTGGTCACAATTCACAAGATATTGGGGTCGAAATGAGGTACATATATTATATAATCTATACTATCTCACTACAATATAATTCTTTAAAGATTCCATTATACCCTTTTAAGATGCAAAATGACGGTGCTGATATTCACGGATTTAGTAAATCTACGCTATGTGTTATTTGTCAGAGGGTTGCAAAGGCATTTGCCTTAAATAGATCGTTGTCAAAAAAAATTCTTTAAAACATAAAGTAGTGTAGAAAAAAGCAACCATTGGACATAAACCTCTATAGAATTTCACTTTTTTGTATTAGATTTGTAAATTTTATTACGATTTTTGAAACAATCATCGTTTAGTTAAGCAGCAATGAAAAATCGATACGAATTTAAGCAACGTTGCTTAGAAACAACATAAATATCTAAGCATGCTTAACTAAACAACCTCTAAGATACATTTTAAGAAAATCTAATAAATACGGCTAAAGGCTGAACTATAATAGAAGCTGGTTGCGTACGACCACTTCCGTAACTGTGCGAACATATGCAAATTGTATTGGACGACCATAATAACTTTTCGCTTCGATTCGTTCAGTTTTCGTTCACTTTTGCTCACTTACGAAAAAGCGAATTGATTCGCTCTTTCTCTTTCTATTGTTCTTTCAACACAAATTTTACATTTCATTTCAACAGCTGTATACATTTAAATTTGTAAGTTCCTAAGCAACGAAATTTTGTTTTTATTGTTTGCAATTCCATTCTCAAAAGTCTATTATGGGCAACTTGAGTAATTGAGAGTACTGAAGAAAACTTAACTTAGAATTTTGACATTAGCTTCCGATTGCTTCCGTCTATTATAGTTCAGCCTTAAGTATTTCTACAAATCCTCTCTCAGTGTCTATTTACTTCATTATTGAAATGCACTGTCAAAATGCCAGCTCTTTTACCCAAACAGTTGATCTGTAGTTTTCTGTCAGAAAATAGTGTAAACATTACTTTAGATATTACTTTAAGTTGATAAACAATTTTTGTTTTATGTAATCTACACAAGAAAAGGTTATCTCAACTTAGCCGTTCGGAGTCGGTATAAAACAGCAGGTCCCGCCATGTCGTATATATATTAATGTTAAACAATTCAATCGCACTTATGACAAATGTCAACATTTATATAATTATGCGCACTATTCATTTGATTGACGCAATTAATATAGCATCACTCAGTTAACACTATTCTAAAATACAACTTTAATCAACGAATTTCTGATTTGAATTTTCCCGAATGTATGTTAGAAAGAGCCAGAATTATCCCCATTGTTCCAGAAATTCCTCGATTATTTGCTCAGTACCATCTATCACCGAATCAATTGTGAATGCATTCAGCCAAAATCCCCCTTAGCCGGCAGTAATATATTAAACTGAAAGTGTTGACTATAGTTACTCTAAGAGTGATACCACATTGTATCAAGATGTGAAACTGTACGATCCATTCCCACATTCAGCCTTAATTATAAGCCCATTATAATGATTATAAAAAGTTATGCACTATATTAAATGCCTGTAAACCAAACCCTTAAAATGTATGCATAAGCTAAACTCTTCTGATTGATCCATGTATATGGGTTCTTTAAGTATCAAATTGTATCTTATCTCTGTTTCTCACACAAGGGAGTGTTTTTGCAGGTTGACGATCTTTAAAAGTCACAAAAAAATCATTCACAGATCTATATCTGCATTTGTGTTTTGCTGTTAAATTCATTAAAATAAATTTTATTTTTAAAAGTGCAGAGCCAACAGTACAGTTATTCAATATAGTGACCAAAATGTTATAAAATAAAAGAATGTGGGCGACAAGAGTTTCGCAACAAAAAAAAATTGTCCATTTGTAACTGTGCTAAGTTGTGGTCCCTGTATAACTTATATGCATGTTATGAATATGAATTTGAAGGAATAAAGTTTACATAAATTCTTATGCACTGAATAATTATACAACCGCATCGATGTGTGATTATTTAAAATGTTTCGTACTTCGTTATTTAATAAGTATAATTTCTCACGTTTTATTCAACGCATCACATTTTTCATACTAATTTTGAAATTATTATAAAAGCCATTAAGCATAACCTCAAAATACAAACATTTTTTTTAATGTTATAGGTATGAAAGCACATGAACTCTGTTACCAATAACAATTGTCTTGAATGTTGAAGGTTTGCACAAACAATGCCTACGATAATGTCTGGGAGACTATATCGTGGCGTGCAATAGTAGATTTTTGTAGGCATTTTTTCCGTCTTATAGACTGCGAGTATCGCTTTACATAATAAGTTTTTGTGGTGCTACTGACGATAGATGGTCACCTTGTTATCCTTCACTCCCATTGATCTAGACAATTTTTTTAATTTATAGAAATTCGAATCGAAAAATGCCTGTGGGGGAAGATAGTAGTCGTCTTATACTCTGCCGGAATGAACCTGAGAAAAAAACAACATACCTCTACAATTAGCCCGGTCCTTAGCTAACTGCCTGGTAACTCCAAGTGGATTGAGGTCGGTTTCAACTTGTACGTGCCACCTAAGGCGTGGTCTTCCTCTAATGCATCCGACGTCTGTCTGGGAATCCAAGACCCTGCGAGCCGGAGCATTGGTGTCCATTCGTTCTACATGCCCTAGCTATCTCAATGCTGAGTTTTTTGACCAGGGGTATGTCGCTGTACACCTAGTTCTTGGTTGAATCTTCGTCTCCATATCCCGTCAACGCAAACGAGACCGGAGATTTTTCGAAGAAGGATTTCTTCATCCGCTTTTGATACTGCCAATGCTTCAGAGCGGTAGAGCAGGACTGGGATGATTAAGGTCTTATATAGGATCTCCTTAGTATTTTGAGTGAGGGCTTCACTACTAAATTGCCTTCTAAGCCCGAAGAAACAGCGTTTGGGAAGAGTAATTCTTCGTTTAATTTCTGACGAGATGTTGTTGTCAGAGTGAATAGCGGAGCCGAGGTAGACAAAATTCCGTACTACCTTAAAGTTATTTGTCAATGGGGACGTTCTGTCCAGTTCGTCGATGTTGTGTGTCCTTTCGTGTTGACAGCATATACTTAGTCTTACCCTCATTTACTGCTTAACCCATTTTTAACGCTGCCTTCTCTATACTATCAAACGTGGCTATGACATCACGTTGAGTTCTACCAAAGATGTCAATATCGTCGGCGAATGCTAGTTAGTTAGTTAGCAAGTTAGATTGGCTGTTCCTACAAGACGAAACACAATTAGCGCTGGGGTGCGCCGTTTTGATGCCAAATACTCGTGCGGTTAAATGTTGTTTCTTATTGTAAGTTGGCGTGTACTAAATCCAACCAGTGGAATTAAGGAAGGCGATCAGTTCTTTGATATGTTTATCAGAAAGCTCGCGGATGTTGTCAAAGAAAGGTTTGCCTAGAGTTCATTGTCTTACTCTTGACAGAGCCGGACATTTGCACAGAAAGTGAGTTAACGTTTCCTTCTCACCCAACTCCTTGCAGCTGCGACAGTTGGTGTTGTGGGTATACCCATTCTAACAGCATGGTCGCCGATGGGCCAGTGTCCTATGGTAATTGCTATCACCCTGGAGACTTCCTTACGGGATCTGCTTAAGAGGTCGCGTGTTCTTGTCTTGTGGTACCGTGGCCACATATCTCTAGATATGGCGCACCCACTAAGGTTTCGCCACCTATGTTCTGCTGTTTTAAGAGAGTGCGTATTGATATTATACATGATAGTTTTTAAAGGAGTGAGAATGCCGATTGCACGTGAGCTTGGAAGGGACGAGCCCAGCCTGGCTAGGGCATCAGCCAGCTCGTATCCATATATGTCACTGTGGCCTGGAACCCATATGAGAGTGATACTGTACCGACTCCCAATGGAGGCCAATTCGTTCTGCCATTGAAGTACTAGCTTTGATGATGTCGATGCCGAAATAATCGCCTTAATAGCGGCTTGACTGTCAACAAAAATAGCGATATTTTGATTTTTTTGGGAGTACTATCGTATCTAATCGCGTGACAAGCCTCCCTAATAGCCAGCAATTCCGCCTGGAAAACGCTGGAGGAGTCAGTGAGGCGAAACGATTTTTTTTATTTTTAGTGTGTCCGAGTAGACACCTGCGCCTACTCCGCAGTCCATTTTGGAGCCGTCGGTGAATATGGGTGTGTCGAAATCTTTTTCAACCACTGCGTTTTTCCAATCCTCTCTAGTTGGAAAACCAGCGGTGAAGTGTTTGTGGAAGGTCAGTTTGGTTATCATGTAGTCGGTTTGATGGTCAGCTAGACCTGCTGGCATTGAATCTAGGATACTGCTATGCCGATAGGGCTTTTTGAACCAGCAGCCGGATTCGTTGAGCCTGACTGCACTGCACGTTGCAATACCTTTGATATGGATGTCTAGAGGGAGAAGATGAAGAAGAACCGTTAAAGCATCAGTGGGACATGATCTTATCTCCACCAGACTAGTGCCCCGTAGGTGAGTATCGGCCGAACAACAGCCGTGTATATCGAAAGTGTCAACTTTGGTTGTAGACCCCATCTTTTGCCAAAAGTGTTTCTACAGGCATAGAAAGCTATACATGCTTTCTTAACCCTTTGTTCTATGTTGGTTTTCCAATTTAGCTTAGTATCCAGGATAGTCCCTTGATATTTGGCATTGGATGAGAGTGAGAGCGCTTGTCCATTAAGTCGGGGGAGAATAAAGGCTGGCATATTGGTCTTCGTGGTGAAAAGCATCACTTCCGTTTTGCTCTGATTAACACCCAGGCCACCGCTTGTAGCCCAAGTACTAACAGAATCCAAAGCGTACTCCATGATTTCGATAATCACTGGAAGAAACTTTCCTGACACTAGGGTCACTACGTCACCCGCGTAGGCCACTGCCTTAATCCTATCCCGATCAAGTCGGACCAGCAGTTTATTCATAACTATGGTGTACCTCTGTCAGCATATCGCGTTAGGATGCTGTTGCCTAGTGTGGATTGAATGATTCTAGACCTTAGCATGGATATAATCCATTGGCTAAAATGCTCCTCTACACCAGTTTCGGTTAGGGCCTCTAGTATGCTGTCAGTTTGTACATTATTGAAAGTCCCTTCTGTATCAAGGAAGGTGGATAGGGTGTAATCTTTGTAGTAAAGGGACTTTTCGATCGTCCCTATCACCTCATGTAGAGCGGTTTCAGTCGATCTTCCTTTGAGATATGCATGCTGTGATGTGGATAGCGGTGATTTATTCAGAATTCATTCAAGGATCCGCTCCAGGGTCTTTAAAATAAAGGAAGCGAGGCTAATGGGCCTGAAATCTTTTGCAGATTCATGTCCACGTCTACCTGCCTTTGGTATAAAAACTACCCTGACACGTCTCTATGAATGCTAGTAGTTGCATCGATTTTTGGAAATTTGTGCCTCTGGTGTTGGCTCGGGAGTTTTGCACAATCCTCTCAAGAATCAAATTAAAGTAGTCTCATGACAGCGCATCACCTTGCCTAAATCCTTTTTTGGTATCGAATGTATAGGTGAGGTCGTTTCCGACCCGAGAATTCTCCATCGTTATCCTACAGGCTTATGCCTCTGTAGTTGGCGCAGTTCAGAGCGTCTACTTTTTTGTGGATCCGGCAAACATATATGCCATGTTTAAATAATAATGAAATTAATGTAACAAGCCATGTTAATCTCATTAAAATATATCGAAAAATAAAAATAAATCGAAATCTCAAGCATATCATATTTGGCATTATGACAAACAATTGTAGACGATTATGATTAACCCTAATAATCGTAAAAATCGTATCATTTACATTAGATAGGTAATTTAAGTGACGATCACTCATCGTCTACCTGCTCGTAATTGTTTTATAAAGCGTTTATCTATATGTTATCATTAAGTTGAAATCATGAGAAGTCGTTTTTCATTTTTTACAACTGCGTGTTTTTAATTATTGCTAGATATTTACGTTTTAATTAAATTGAATTAATTTTGAGGTTTAAAAAAATCATTTGGCACATTTGCCCAAAGTGGATCGCAAATATTTAACCATAAAATGATGTTATTTGTCATGTAGTTTGTTGATTATGTTTACCTTTTGAACACCTCCGTTTGGAGGGCACACTTTATGACATTAGCTCTTGAGTGCATGGCCAAACGTTCATTGGAATGAAAGTCATATCTATGTGCCTGCCTGCCTGGCCACAGGTTTATTGGAATAAAAGTCATCTCCAACCAGACAGGCAGGTTTTAGGTTAGCCAAAAAGAGAACGAAGATTGTACCGAAAATCCATTGAGAATCCATTTAAAACTAAAATATCGATGTGAGCATAAACGTTTCACTTCCAAATCAGACCTCAATATCGATATCAGAGACACGAAAATATAAGGGGGTTGTTTCATTATATTCTCGTGTTACAGGTGTAAATATTAAAACTACGATTTTTTGAGTGTGGCCACGGCGTTCATGGGAATCAAAGTCGTTGGGATGAACGTGTTGCCAGGCACTAACGAGACAGGTCGATTTTATGTGAGCCAAAAAGAGAAATGAAGATTACACCGGAAACGAGATTCCATTTCAAATTCTAGGTGTAGGGTATCAACCTTTCACTTCTAAATCATTTCATTTTCGAAAAAAATACTCATTTGAAATTTGCCTTGGTCGAGTGCTGACCTCAATTTCGGTATCAGAGATACGAACATATGAGGGGGTTGTTTCTGATTTCCCAGTATTGCAGGTGTAAAAGCTAACTTCAATATAATGACGAACGAATGTATGTCGAATGAAAGTCGTTGAGATGAACGTCTGGCCAGGCACTGATACTACTACAAGAATGAGTAGTTTTGATTTGACACAAAAGTAAGTTTTTATAAAGCGAGCTTAGTTTTCAAAAAAGGAAGAAACCGGTCATCCACAAATTAGGTTGAGGTTGCTTAGCATAAATTGCAAAAACAGGAATTAAGGATCGATTTTTTCGCGGCAAAATTGCCGCAAATTGAACATAAAATATTTTATATCACATGTTTATCTTGCAGCGGAATTTCATAATTATTTTAAGAAAAAAAGAAAACAAGTGCGTATTTGGCTGGCTAGACTCTGGACGAAATGCATATATTGAATCTTCCATTTAGATTTTATGTTTCTCTCAATAAGCGACTTTCTTCAGCTGCATCAGATGAAATGTTTTGGAACAACATTCTTAGCTGAGAGGGGGATTTTTTTTTTCAAACAACAGTTATTTTACTTCCAAGCTTATAATTATGATAAATCACTTTTATGATACAAACAAAATAACCCAACAGGCTTTACTATTTTAGCAGAATGAATGAAGTGATGAATCGGTCAACTTTTAAACTCAACGTATTGCAGAAAAATCCGTAAGTGAAACAATTTACCTCACTTGGCAAAGCGGAGATTTTCTGCAATACATGTAGAAAATCTCCGCTTTGCACTTGTAAGTAAGTGCACTTACTTACAAGTGGCGCTACAGTCCAGAATGAACTTGTTTGGAAATCGAAGACTCTGCGAGCCGTAGTATTGGCCTGAATTCCACAACGTAACAAAACTGCGCATTGTGAATGCGCACTTTGCTTTTCTGATACCAGGGTATAGGTAATTTTGCGCTGCTTTTGCATCATAATCATTCACGATGCGTTTTGGAAAAGTTTTCATAACATCAAAGTAATCCTTTTGTTTTTATTTACTTTTCTCAGGGGGCGAAACGATAACGCTCTAGGAGCGCCCTGAGATGATGCTTGCAGATGTTTTTTTACTCTACACTTGAATTGTTGCAGATTAGTGGAAATACGTCTTTTCTTTTCATTTTTCTGTAACAAAAATAATTTTGATATCGTGTTGTTCGTGGCATTGTTAGATGGACAGTATGTCTGTGTGCTAAAACTGCTTTTCTTGTCGTTTGTTGAAATGGAACGAGTATAGAGATGATATCTCTAAGCTCCTCCAAACCCTAGACCTGGCCGTAGTTGGTGTTTATACAGAAAAAGATGCTGGGCTGGTGTAAAATATCTCTTAGATCTGAAAAGGTAGTTTGGACATCTGACCCAATTATGATGCCTAGCAGATGCATGGATTCTTTTGATTTGACGATTTTATTCTCAATTTCGATTTTCAGAACTGTAAGACTTGTTCTTTCTAGTAAATGTTTGTATTCTACGTTTTTTTTGTTGCATTTAACTAGGTTTTGCAGGTCTTCGTTTATAGAGCAGATTTGTTTGCATTTCTGCTGGTGTGTAGTAATAGCGGTAATAGGCTTATCATATTAGTTAGACGCTATAACATGTGAAACACAAAAATGGATTAATAGTTGTACTTAAAAGTGGATATAGAGTGGGTAACAGAATTGATCATTGAGGTACCCCAGCGTTTATAGAGAATATGTCTGAGAAAACGCCATTCACCATCTGTCTTTAAGAAAGTTTGCATTCAATGCACAGAATTTGAGTAAGTTCCTATGCTGTTAAATTGGGCTAGCAAGGTCCAGCCCCAAACTTTATCTAAAGCAAAAGCTATCCATTTTCTATGTTTTTCCATTGCAGACGTATATTGATCGATTACATTACTTAGCAATTCTTCAGTTGTGCGTTTCTTTCGGAACCCACATTGCCGATCGCTTACCAAGCCATTCATTGTTAGGTAAGAAGCAATCTCGGTGTGAATTGTATTTTCCATTACCTTTAAAAGTATGGATAGTAAAGTTATGGGTCTGCAGTTTTGAAGCATTTTGTTCTTTTTTGGAATCGGTTGTATTTAAGTAATTTTACAGCAACTGGTGAAAACCTGGTGATCATATGACATAGAATATAATCTGCAAAGAACGGGTGCAATTGGTGGAATTCCGTCTGGTCCAGTGGATTTTTTCCAGTCCAAATTTTTCTGAGTGCATCTTATTTTTCAATGTCGAAATTTCACTTCAACAATCCTTGAGGGTATGTGCACTATCGTAGATGGCACTGCTTGTTCCGAGTTAAAATTTGAATTTCCTGAAAATATTCAAGCGAATAAGTCGACCTTTCCTTTTTGTGTTGTAGCTTGCGATCTATCAGTTCTGATTAATGAAGGAAATTAAGAGTAAGTAAAATTATTTCTAATTACTTTTGAAATAGAACAAAAATGTCCATGATCCTCCGGTATATGCCAGAAGTTTGGTAGTTACACTTTCGTTGTAAGCATTCTTTGTGGCTTTTAATGTTTGGTTGGCTATGTTTCGCTGGTTAAAGGAAACTAATCCTTTCTCTTCAGTTGGATCTGCTCGCTTTTTTGCTGCTACAACTTGCCCGCATTGCTTATTGAACCATGCTTTGTTGAATCCTGTTTGTTTTATAGATTGAGAAACGCTTGGTTAAGAAGTAATCGAGAAGTGCAGTATATTTTGGAATTCTGCCTTGGTGTTCATTCGTTCTACATCTCCTAAACATTTTATGTGCCCACAGGAGGTCCTCTTACGTGTCGCAATAACAATAACGCACAAATAAATTAATTGAGAATGTTTAAGAGACTGTAGGGGCAATTTATGCCAGATATTTCATTTGAATTGTGTCATTATCGTCGGCTAAGATTTATGGAAGATCTTGCCTTTGGCTCGGAAGTTATGCACAATCTTTGCAAGAATATTATTAAAGAATTCTGATAGCAATGGTTCGCCTGGCCATAATCCTTTTTTTTTGTATGTTTTGGCAGATCGTTTTGACAACCTGGACAAACAGATAAGTTTGTGCGGTATACCAAACCTAGACATTGTTCTTTTTAGTCTCTAAAATTGATGTCGTATGCGGCTTTGAAATCGATGAATAGTCGACCATTTGAGGACTTTCCTGCCCTAAAACCGATCAGTTCGTTGGTGAACTGTTGTAGGAGTTTTAATGTTATGGCATATATGATATTGTATGTTTCTGTATCTGGTGCAGTGTAGAGGGTCTCCATTTTTGTGGATCGGACAACGATGCCGAGGTTCCATTCTTGGAGTGTTTTAATCTGATCAAATTGTGGTAATAAGTTGGTGTATGTAACTTAGCAAATCATCTCCCCGGCTTTATATAGCTCGACATTAAAACGGTCATTATCGCAGAGTTGTTGCGCTTACATTCAGATTGTATGCGGATCATATATTTTCTTTGCATTTAGTTCCCATTCCAGCAATTTTTCTGTGTTTGCATATTGCACATCTTTTCTATAGCTTGGAAAACAGGCAGTATCGATTTTGGATGGTAGGAAGTGATTTTACTAGCTGAATTGCCCGGTTTTAATATCATAATTTACTCGACTATATTTTCCCCATGAAGCATTTATTATAAGCGTTTTTTTCGGGAATGGTTTAAGTATTTCTACTGCTATTAAAAAAAATCCGTTGCTTTCTTATTTTGATACCTTCTTTTATTTCTTTGAAAAGTTCTTTCGTTGCCGCTTTAATACGTGTCTCTTCTTCACACAATTATTCCGTTCATAGGGATGAGCCCACCTGGAGATATTCGCAGATAAGATCGCTAATTTATGACTACTTTTTGCCCTGATACCTTCACTTTTTTAAGAGGAATGTGGGTGATCTATAGATTGCCTTCCAGAGTGAGAATTCTGTATTAGCATCATTTGTAAGAGCCTCATTTTAAAGTTCTCTTGACATTCTTTGTCACCTGGTGTGAACTTTAAAATGAGGCTATTACAAATGATGAAATATAAACATCTTAAAATTAACATGCCAGTTAGGTACCGAACTACCAAGTCTAGTCCAAGTGTTCTGGATCAAGTGTTTATAACGACATTGCTAAATCTGTGGTTTAGACACTTTACAAATTATTTGAAAGTCGTCAGTTTCTGATTAGTTCGTATACAAAATTGCGTCAATCTAGCTCAAACCCTGATAATATACTCTCAGCTCTTAAACACCTTCCTATTGTCCTATACTCAACGACATTCTCTCTTTGTTACAAAATTTGTATAAAACAAATATACCCATATAGCATGAAGGCCTGCCATAAGCAGTCTTAAAAAACTCCCCCTGGTCATCGATAAATATTCATATCACAACAACCACTGATTACAAGCTCCCATACCATATAGACTGGCAAATCATTCAAAATCCACCTGCCAATGTATTAAGTTTAATCAATTTCGGAATCTCGCACAATCTTTGAGTGAGACCACCACCCACCGGATATCACCACCAGAGTGCGCGAATAAAACTGTAAGTACTTGTGTCTAATAGAACGCGATAAAGTAATTCCCCAGTTGTCACGATGATCGAAGAACTTATTCCGTCACAATGCTACACACACTCAAAGCCGACGAAATCATGAGTAAACACAAATCCAAATTCAAGAGTGTCCAGGAAAGCCGAATCAACCACATACATGTGCACACCAAACATTATCAATCTCGCATAGGTAACGCGAGATTTCTTATCAAATTATTAACTGAATGTTATACATAACTAAAATTACATTAATACAGATATAAATATTATAGCAAAAAAAATCACAATATTAAGGTGTATAGATATAAACAATACATTTTAGCGCAAGTGATATTATTAAGACCGTTGTCGATTCCCTGCGGTTAGTAAAAAGAATCCATTCTTCGCGTCCGGACGGTTTTCTTGTTCTACTACATTCTCTCTGTTCTTTTACTTTCGTACCATCGCATTCGAGCGCTTATTTTTTTGAATGTAAATTGCGAGAGGGAAATTAGCTGTTAAATGGTTTCTGTGTCAATGTGGTTTTAACATTTTTTTTAAAAATAATTGGAAGCAAAAAGAAATTATTTGTGCGCGTAAACTTCTTTATAATTAATACAAATAATGATTACTAAAAATTTAGTACTCTGTCTGTTGCTGTTTTTTGCAACTACCCAGTCGGCCAATAGTACAATTGAGAAAAATGGTAAATATTTTTGAAAAATTACATTTGATCATTTCCGCAATAGTAAGCAATCCTATATGTCAAAACGGCATTTACCTGACCGTGAATAAAAAATAATCTGTACACATGTCCAATATTGATAATAATTGAACCACCACTCCGACATGTTCGAAAACAAATACGAGTATTATGCGGTTTGTCTTCGAGTTAAAGTGCAATCGGGGCTAGATAATAATTTGTTAGTATGTGAAGGACTAAGCGGTTTGAAGAGTGTATGAGTGTAACGACAAATGAAATAGTTTTTCTTTAGTGCAATTTTCATTATCATTGGGTTCAGTAATGCTAGAGGAATAATTTCCACAGAAATATTACATTTACGTTCGATTTTCTAAGAACTTTGGAAAGTCTATAAATATATATTTTATACTAATCGGGACTCAACATTGTACACTTCTTAAAATGTCCATAGTCCATAGTGTTATCATCAACCATAGCAATTAATTATTTGAGACTTAATTATTATTAAATGCTTTTGAACGAAGTGCACGTTTGAAGTTATATTCAATTGAATATGACAAACAAAGTTTAAAAGGGAATCCTGCTGGCAGCCAACAAGTTCACATACCGATCTGAATTCACTGTCACTCTGAACTACTTTTCCTGAAAAAAAAAACGGGAGGTGGGTGCACGACTGGGTCGTACACAACTTTCTCTTTCACAGCGAGTTGGGCGTTAGATCAAAGCATAAGCATTTTGATTATTGATGCTACAAAATGATTTAAATAATGTCGAAACGTGATTATACGAACGTTTACTCCGAAATTTGAAGGAATCGGTGTCTATGTGAATAGTAATGATTTTTCGTTATTGGCCAAAACTGAAAATTCCGTTTAGGGATAGATGGCCTAAAACTAATTATATGGAATTATTGCAAACAGTAATAGTGGTATATAAATCAAATTTCATTCCATTTGACAAAATATTTTGCGAGAAATTGACAATTTTCTTTATATGGCCTAAATGCAAAAATCCGTTACATATATGGATTTTCTCGAAAAAAACTGCTTATAGTATATATAAAGTTTAATCAAAATCGTTAGAGCCATTTTCGAGAAAATTGAGGTTATGTGTAATTTTTATATGGCAACATACAACAAGCAACCGACTTGTAGCAAAATGTACCTATAAAATTATTTACATGGTGGTAGAAGACTACCCAAATTTATTCACCCGAATTGTGTTTTTAATAACTTATACCTTATTGAGGTTATGTCCATTGTTAAAACAATGTAAACATTGTACTTTATTACATTTACAGAAATGACTGATCTTTCAAAATTTTGGGGCATTTGTTTGTACTTTTTAAATAAGTGAAACACGTGTCATAAAATTTACATTTTAAAAACCCTACGAGTTTAACTAATAACCGATCATCATTGTCAACCGCAATAACCACAATGATCGGTGTAGTCAGAGGAAACAGAAGTTTTAATGCATTGGTCAACCGTTAGAGAATTTTTTTGTATTATATTTTTTAACTTTCTCTTACAAAGAGAAAGATATTGTTTTCGTGAAAATTTTCGACCTCGAGATTTTGATTGATTCTAACATTACGATGATAGCGGAGCCTAAAAAAGTGGTTTTTGGAATTCCGTCCGTCGGTCCGTCTGTCCGTGATGGTCTCCCCAGCCTAAACGGCTAGACCGATTTTCTTCAAACTTCGTATACAAGCTAGTTTTAGTCATAATTCTAGGCCATTTTTTTTGTTTGCTTTTAGCCATGTTAATAATGGTACCTGCCATATAAAAATTACACATAACCTCAATTTAAACTTTATATATACTATAACCGTATTAGCTTCAACAAAACTGCATACCCAGTTTTTTCGAGAAAATCCATATAACGGATTTTGTCATTTAGGCCATATAAGGAAAATTGATAATTTCTCGCAAACTATTATGTCAAATTGAATGAAATTCAATATATATACTACTATTACAGCTTGAAGCAATTCCACATAATTAGTTTTAGCCCAAATATCACTAAACGGAATTTTCAGTTTTGGCCAATAACGGAAAATCATTATTTTTCACATTGACATCGATTTCTTCAAATATCGGAGTAAACGTTCGAAAAAACTTATTTCGACATTATTTATATCATTAATCAAAATGCGTACTATTTGATCTAACGCCTAACTCGCTGTGAAAGAGAAAGTTGCGTACGACCCAGTCGTGCACCCATCACTCGTTTATATATTGTTCAGAAACAATAAAGATTTTTCAACATATAATGTAACCACCTATGTATTTATATAAAAAAAAGTTAATATTCTGTAAATATAAACGAACAATTTTTGTATGGTGACATAATACACTTGTGTTCTTAGTGTAAAATTTAGCATTGATGATAAATCACATTTCTCTTTCACCGTCATTTAATTATATGACAAAATTAGTACGTAAAAATTGTTTTATCATCACACCTTAATTTGGTTTGTGGTTATAATTTATCACATATTCGCTGAAAATCCCAATTCCGAAAAACGTCACAATTTCCACCTACATGCATTCTCGACATAATAATATTTATTTGCAATTTAAAAAAATGTTAACTACTTCAAACATCTTCAGATTAAATCTTTAGACTTATGATCAACTAATGATTTTATTTGTTGTTTATAAGCCAATTAATCATACCCAAATATTCATTTTAGATCAAGCAATTACAATGGACACCATAAATATAAGTAGAGAAAACCCCATTAATGATTGGGAATTTCGCATTTGAATCCCACCAACAATTAGAAAAAATTCACCGACTTCGTGTAGGTCTTAAAATTGATTGGCAATTATAATCACTTCTGAAGTTAAGTTCCTTAGAAGAACTTGTTGATTGACGCACGATTTATTTTATAATTTAATACTTTCGTTTAGTGTTTAAAAGTTATTATTATAAATTGGTTGTCTTTAAGCGGTTTCTTTGAAGACTAATCTGGTATCGAAATATAATTGATAAATCATAATGGCTCTCATAAAAATTAAACAACCCTAGATATATTTATTTTCCGTTCGAACTCATGCCGTATATTGACCTCCTATTTTTTTACCACCAACAGCAGACTGTTGCGCAGTATTGACGGGAACGTTTTATTAGTATCTTCTCAACATTTTTATTATTTTAATATTTTTTTATTCCATGCAAAAGGTCGTGGCTTGAAATACTTTGGTGCTCAATAATATAATTCTAAATATATCCCATAACAGCCTGCACGTAGAAAAATATATGTAGGTTATTACAATAAAAACAAAAATTGTTTCTTAATAAACCACGCTAGTAAAAAAACCGTGGAGGATTGTTCAAAAATTGAAAACCAGATGAGTTTTGATCTACAAAATTACAAGCGTGGACTAGCGCGAAGGCAAAAAGAGTTATCTGGGACCACGTTATTGATTCTCCATACATTAGATTTACTAGCGCATTAAGCAAAACTAGCGCCAACGCGTTGGTCGTAAACTCGTAACCACGTCCTTTGGAAACGTAAAATGTAACTAAGGTGAATTTCATTCAGCTCGATAATATGACTTTTTTATTTTATCGGCTTTAATGATAAGAATTATTTTTATTTTATTTTTCCTGGTGCCATATTTTTGTATATTCAAGCTAAGGGTTTTTGAGATATCTATATACAATAAAGTGTAATGTATTTTACACGAAAACTGTTTTCTAAGCCTGATTAGCAAAAGTTAATTGTTATTTTTTTTTAGTTTGTTCATTCCAATTGATTCGTTTTTTAACTTTCTCTTACAAAGAGAAAGATTTTGTTTTCGTGAAAATTTTAGACCTCGAGATTTTGATTGATTCTTACATTACGGTGAGAGCGGAGCCTAAAAAAGTGGTTTTTGGAATTCCGTCCGTCGGTCCGTCGGTCCGTCTGTCCGTAATGGTCTCTCCAGCCTAAACGGCTTGGCCGATTTTCTTCAATCTTCTTATCCAAGCTTGTTTTGGTCATAATTCTAGGCCATTTTTTTTTTTTTTGCTTTTAGCCATGTTAATACGGTACCTGCCATATACAAATTACACATAACCTCAATTTTCTCGAAAACGGCTCTAACGATTTTAATTAAACTTTATGTATACTATAACCATAGTAGTTCCAACAAAACTGCATACCCAGTTTTTTCGAGAAAATCCATGTAACGGATTTTGTCATTTAGGCCATATAAAGAAAATTGCAAACTATTATTTCAAATTGAATGAAATCTAATATATATACTACAAATTTAGTTTGAAGCAATTCCACATAATTAGTTTTAGCCCAACTATCACTAAACGGAATTTTCAGAATAAAATGCTAATCTGAGAATAAATTTTCGTTATTTATAGGGGAATTGAGTTTAATACGCTATTTTCCCATCCAATCTTCAACTTTTTATACTGAATTCTGCAGTTATTCGATTGGTTTCAGAACGTTCCTTTTCACCACCAAGTGAATTATACAATGCACTTGGTATATCGTGGAATTTCAGTTAAAGAATCCAAACCAATAGTACGGATTCATTTTCATCTGTAAGTTTCTTAAGTCTTTTGACATTTGTGTAATCGATATTGGAAAAGATAAAACTTCTGCTGTCGGTTTTCATATTTTAGGTATACACATTTTTTTAATTTTCCATAGATGCGGCACATATCGGTGTAACCATTTCCGTTATTTATGCTTTAGACATGTGTTACTATTAAGTTAAAGGTTTTTGAATGATGCATCTTACTTGTTTGACAATAGGAATCTTTCCTTTCTAGTTTCTTTGAAAGTCTACATTTTCAGCTACACTTGATGAAAGCGGCTTAAAAACATTCTCTTCAAAGAGATCAACCTTTTGTTTCGTATTTCCAATCCATTTTCTGTTTTCCATCTTCTGTTTTCATTCGTGCATTCTGTAACTGCGGACCTTTTATAAGCATGCGGCCTTTTCTTATAATTATAAGAACTTCTATTCAGGAATTATAATGCATACATGTGAATTATAATGATTTTCCGTTATTTGCCAAAACTGGGAATTAAGTTGCAAACAGTATTATAAAGATTAATTTTCACTGAATTTGACTAAATAGTTTCCGAGAAATTGACAATTTCACTTGCATGGACTATATCCAAAAATCCGTTATATGGATTTTCTCGAAAAAAAAAACTATTAAGTACACAGTTTTGTTGGAACTACTTTATTTATAGAATATGTTAAGTTTAATCAAAAAGATTAGAGCCGTTTTTGAAAAAATTCACGTTATGTGTAATTTTTATGTTGATTTACTGTAAATAAAATGGCTGGGAGTACAAAAAAATTGGCTAGGATTGTAAATAAAAAAACTGTGTATATGAAGTTTAAAGACAATCGGTCTAGCCGTTGAGGATGGAGATGCTATTACAGACCGATTGACGGAATTGCGAAAATTACTTGTTGGGTTTTCATATCATCGTATTGAATTGAATACTGCTCTTATGTTTATAGATCGGCCCCGAACTTCCTGAACCTACCCAAAAACGTGCGGTACTAAGTAAAAATTGATAAAAATAATCCGTATTCGAACATCACCTGCGTGTGTACAAAAATTAGACAGGATACAGACACAAATCATGATTAAGCTGATTACTTGCAGTCTGGGGTATTTTCATTCTTATCAATTTGGAATTAGAGACAAACAAAACATAAAGCTCACTTCGAAGAAGAGAAAAAGAAACAAATGAATTATATTGCAATAATTAAGATGTCTCACCAAAGTTACTTGTATTTTGTAAAAAAAAAAACACGATCGCCGCCGTATTAAAAGGAAAACGAAATTAAATTGCTCAATAAAAAGATATGACCATGAAAAGTCATATTCTTTTATCTATTGGTGTGTTCTTGGTGTGTATTTCTAAAGACCCAAATGAAAAAAAGGGTCCGTCAGAAAAAGGTCTTTATTTTGATTCCTTGTTTTTTATTGCTACAATTTGTGTTAAATTATGCAAACTCATTCTGATGGCATATATTTGTAGAAACGAGCTTTGTTTATAAACAAACCAGGTTTTTCCTATTCGAATGATTCATTACAACTGTAATTGTGGTGATTTGCATCTTCGATTATAATGATGGTGGCATATCATTTCTTGAAGTTGTATGAGATATGTATTTTCATCTGGCAGAGTTGTGTTCGTTTGTGAGTGCATTTAAAAAATCGTTGGGAAGATTTTTTTTAAATACACATTTTTAATGTTCACCCTAAATTTCTTGTAGTTCTCAATAGTTAACTTTATATGAAAACGTCCACTACTGTGAGTTGATTTAAAGTTGACACTACAGATTGTGATTGATGATGTGTTTATAAATAATGGAATTCTTATTGTTTGTAAAGTTGTGGTTTTTAATAAAAAAAACGTTGTAACCTCAAAAATGTATTCATCGTTTATTTATTCAAATATTTTCCTTGTGTATCTGATAGGTTCTATGTTTTTTTTAGAAAAAGAAGTTCCCGTTGGGGGTTTTCAAAACCGTCTTTGTTTATGGTCTTAATAGACTCTTAAGCCTACAATAAATGTGAAAAGGTGTAGCAATTTATGAATATGCTGTAAGAAAAGTGAAATGTTCGTGAATCTTATAAATATACTGAAAATTCACCATGGGATTTTTTCAAAAAAAATAAGAACACAAAAAGTTTTCTGTTCAATAGTGACAGAATTTACTGGGATTTAATAATAGGCCCGCTATTTAATTACTCAGAGTAGGTGAATGTGTTTGGTGGCTCAGTGGTCCGATGGGTAGTGCGATGAACTGCCGCGAAGAAGGTCTGGGTTCGATTCCCAATCGTATCAACACCTTAATGATTTTTCAGTAACCCTCCTCTCGCGATGATCTGACAAATCATTCAAGTAGTATCAATTGTCAAGAATAGCTTATCTCAACTTAGCCGTTGGGAATCGGCATAAAACAGGAGGTTGCGCAAAAAATTGTATTTTTGTTGTTTGTTGCTACGAAAACCGTACAGTTTGTCATTGAGATTTTTTCGTGTTTCAACATAAGCATTCCATGACCATAGAAAGAGGGAACGTATGGCCGGTAGTTTGAAACGGAAGAAGACTCTAGGGACGGATCATATCTACGTGGTACTCGAGCAGAGCCCTGAGGAATGGAAAATATTACGCGTTTGGCAAACGTGGAAGAACACCTCTCAAACGGACTTGATCCCCTAAAATATTTACGTTCTCAAAGCACAATCTGCAACTTAGAACTGGCTGCAAAATGAGCAGCATTCAGTCTGGCTAGATTGGTAACTGCTGGAATGTCATTGATAATGAGCGTTAGTTACGATGGAAGAGTCCAAATTCTTATTGTTTTGTACAAATTACCAACATTTATTACTACCTTTGGAGCATACTAGAACAAGGCTGTAAATATTCATAGTAAAAATAAAACTTCAAATTATATATTCTCCTTTTTAACTCATCTAAAGCTACCTTGAAAGTTCATGTTCACACTCCAATCTTGGTTAGTAAATTAAACATTTGCCTAACAAAATATCCTCAACGTCATAAATACAGCAATTTTAATGTACACAACACCGATTACGCATGGACATAACGCGTTGACTCTTCTGCGCTAGTGGCCAAGTGTAAATTATTATTTCTTAAGTAAAAAGGCTTATCTAGATGACGGTATATAACTAAATTTGTCATTTACCAATATAAGGGGTACGTTTTGGTTTTAATAAAATTTAAAGAACAAAAACACATTTTAAAAAGTAAATTTCTGGATGAGAAAATTTTGAATGTTTCGTAATAAAAAAAATGTATCACTTAAAATAAGTCCTCCGATATTCAAGAAATTAATATCATATTCCACAGGAGAGCAGACACCGGGGCTAATCAGTTTTTCATAAATTATCAAAATGTTCTGTTTGAATTCCTTTATTACCACGTATAAATGTGACTCATACTTTCAATCGTCCAAAAATCTAAAGCCTCACAAATTTAAAGAGCTATATAAGTTCACCAACAAAATTTTGTGAATTATAACCGAATACCGTAACCAGGTATAAGCGGACCCCTATAATGTACGGCAAACAGAAATTATATTGACTATGTCACAAGTAAAATGTAATTAAAATAAAAACCTAAAATCCTAGTTACTAATTCTAATATATTTGGTAAACTCTTAATTCAGCACAAACCTACACAACAACTATCTGTAGTGAAATCACAAGATTTTAAATAAAAATAAATATGCTTGCGTTTTTTTATAACAAGAAGAATAATGACTTCGAATTTTGACAGTTTCGAGATCTACAGATCTAAAAAAAATTAAAGGAAAACATGACAGAAACTATCAAGATTATTATTTATTTTATTGACAATAAATATAGTTTTATTTTAATATTTGAGTATTGCAAAAATAATCATAGGTTTGTGGAAAAACACTTAAGTGGAAGGATCATTTTATGATCTTCCCTTTGACTAAATAGTACCTTTGACGTTTCTCATTTTTCTTGGCGAAAGCATTCGGGTAATTTTTTTTGATAGAGTGAATTCTCCCACGATATTGGAGATTTAACAGTTTTCATTTTTCTTTACACAAAAGAAGTCATAATCACAATAAAATCAAAACTGTCAATAGTTCGAAACTCAGACAGGATTTCTTCAATTCAAAAAAACCATCAGAACGCTTATACATTAAAAAAAATTGTCAAAATCTTAAGTATCGACAGAGATGTCAAACTTAGCTAATTATATCTCTTTACCCCTGTGTTTAGAATTCAATAAAAATATAAATATAAAATGTTAAGAAAATAACTCAATGTTACATGTTAACAAATGTCTTCTACAAAAGCACTCAAATCAAAATGTAAACAATCAAATTGTCAAATTGTAAAATGTCAACTTTTCTATGCACACATTTAATGTCATTAAAAAAGACAACTTTCGTAACATCCAACCCGACAAGTCGCATAATAAACCTTATAACGTTTTTCAAACAATTAGTAATCGTTTTTCTTATACAACACATTTTCGAAAGCAATTCAACACAGCAGAACACCCTGTATTTATTAACGCTGATTAGCTACTTATTGACTAACATAATCATTTTTCCAAAAGAAATATTCGCGGAAATGTAAAAGGTTCAGTGATTACACGAAAAATTCAAAACCTGAGAGCAAAATATAAATATAAGCACAAGCACTTGCTTACAACTCTGTTCTACACATAATTTGAGACAGATTTATGTCATAAAACCTTTCAAAAGAGAGAATTATCTTATCAATACATACTACTTTCCGAAATCTCACGTGAAAAGCACTCATAAATTTTTAGCTGTTAGCTGAAAACAAAATGAACATCAGATAAACAAATTAGTATGGCTACCTATTACCTATCCGCCGTATATGATTTCGTAGACTTCTTAAGCAAACACAATCGAATCGATAACAATTCATTGCCATTCATTCTATGAAGTTGAACATATTAATCACAATAAATTAAATTCAATTGTCTTAAATCTAAATCAATAAACCCCAGGTGTTTTTTTTTCGGTTTTAATATTGCATTAATGTTTGCACGCTCAATTAGTTTAATGATTAATATAAACCTCCTAAAGTGAAGGGGCTTATTGGTATAGTATGGAATATGCCATTCAGTATAATTTTTGGATTGTTTTATTTTTATGGTTCAGCGATTTTGTTTTTGTTTTGATAAGCAGTCAATTTTTGTGATAAACTTAACGCCTTATAATTCAGAATGACCTCTATACCAAACACAACTTTTAAAATAAATAATATTGATGAATACAGCATTTTAAAGAGCAAAATATGTCAAAACAGTTTCAAAGCATAAATATTCCTGGTATGCAGAATGTCTCAAAGGGTACTTGGTTACTTTTTTTGAGCAAATGTCAAAATTATGTTGCCCACTTTACTTGCATTTCAATTTCTTATAAGTTATTTCATTTGCTTTGGAAATCTTGCGCTTATGAAATGACCGCATATATCATTTGAGGAATCATGCTCCAATTACGGATTTTTCGGATATCCGTAAGTGTAACGTGCCTAAAATGTTATAATATTTCACCATTACTGAACCTTTATCTTCGTGAAAAATTCACAAGCGATGCAACACTGAAACATTCATATAATTAAGCTATAACTTTGATTCCCTCAACTTTAACTAAAGCACACATATTACTTTCTAAGAAAAAGTATTATTCTAAATAAACCATGAAGTATAGATAATCCGATATAATGTTTTGATAACGCGCGATATTGATTGGGAAATTAATTATGGCGTCGTCTTCCTGACAGCTTTAAGGTCAATGCCAATGCCTTACTGCACAGCACATCATGAACGAGATTGTGTCAGTGGGTTTTACTTTTTACACCTTATCGGTCATAATATAGACTTACAATTCTTATTGATAAGCGAGTAAATTACAACTATCTTCATGGGAAATTTTATAATCTAAGCAATCAGACAATCAATTTTGTTTGTTTTATCAATTGTACGTTACAGGCCCAAGGTATTTTCTGTGAGTAAACAAAAGCGAAAATAATTCGATGAATACACTATCGATGCACCAAGTAATACGAGTTAACAACCTGTGAGGTGTAACCGATTAGCCACCACTTGTAATTGTCGTACGCCAAAAACGAGTTCTGAATTCTAATAATAATTATCAATCTAAACAGAAAACACAAAAGCTACAGGGTGTTGGGAAAATTAAAGAGCAGCTTTTTCGGGTTTTTATTTAATTTTATTTTTCTTCCCGCGCGTTCATGAAATCAGTTTACTTTTATGCAAACGCAGTAATACTCGCATTACACATTTTCAATGGATGAAAAAGAGCTACATAAATTTTTCATACGAATTTTCTGTTTGTGTAAGGACGTGTGGCAATTGCGTTAACATTTAAGCCAGTGAATAATTTTGGACATTAGTGTATACTAGTCTAGTATGAATATGTGGGCTTAGTGGCGGTGATGCAATGTAATGGAAACAAAAATAAAGAAATGATGTAGGTACATACATTTATATTTTTTAGATATTTTTAGACAGTTTTCAATATTTTTCCTGTTAACTATATCCATTATAAAGACACAATTCTTCATTTGCTCGTGCATGATTGCAGCTGTCTGTCAAGTACCTACACTACATATTAATTATGTAGAACAGAATAATACTCAAATTGGTCACATTCTAATCGACATTTTTTGTTTTTATAAATATTATATTGTAACATTATTATAATAATAATTATGAAAAACAAAGGCGCTGTTCGCTTCATTCATGACCATTAAGGGCTTAACTTTTCTCTTACATTTACATTAATAAAAAAAATATATGAAACTATTGTGGAATTCAGCAATATCGGATAGTCAATGAAAACGTTGTAAAAGTGTTAGGTTTGTGACTGAAGTGTTAAAGGAACTGTCAAAATTTGTATGGGTAATGGGGTCTAAATCGACATTGTAAACGTCGTAAGCGTTTGAAGCGGTATTGTGATATTTATGGCTAAAATAAAACGCTTTTGAGCTTTGATTTGCTGACATTTCGCCCTACTGCTTTCCGCACGCTTTGACATATTTTCTCTTGCTCAGCGGTCTCAACTTTTGCTACAAAAATGGCGAACATGAATAAAATAACCGCTTAAAATATCATACAGATAGTTTAATGATTTGAAGGATAGAATGTGTGGGTTATATTCTAAATAGTAGCAACACAAACAAGAGCCCGCGCCTTGGATTATTCCAACACACTAACCACATAATTTCTGGAATGTCATATGTCATTTGGCTTTCGATGTGATTAAAAATATAAGGGTATTCACTCTACGGTGTATCTGGTCTTATGTTGATGGTCAAGTGTTTAAATGTGTTATTTTCCAGCAACATAACAGCACCCACCTTTTTTACATTCCACATGCCCACAGGACACGTGGCATTTTCCAAAAGAACTTTCAGTTTCAGTTGTTTTTCTATCTGCCCCAAAATTAATAGGAATGATTAAAAAGTTGAACGGGTGCATAAATCTGTATGAACCCAGTTGATTATTTCCTTAATTTTTAAACGTTAAACGATACCTATTCGGTTGTTGGTGTGAGTGCGACAAATAGTTTTTAAAGCATTTATCATAAATTCAGTTTCCTGTTGAAAAAGAAAACTTAAAAAGTGTTTCTAAAAAATAATGTCATAAAAAAGCACAATCTAGTATTTTTTTTTTAAATACAATGCATTTTTGAATATGGGTCTTATCACATCACAGAACAATATAAAGCTACCTATTGTCATCTCAAATCGCTGGTGATTGGAGTGGTTCACATTAGTTTATTAAGATCTAAAAAATGATAGCAAAGGTCTTCCATATAACATTACTAACAAACTGCCAGGATCACATGATTCTTTAATTTGTGTCACATCTCCCACATAATTAATTATTTTAATTATACATAAATACGCGACTATCCACGTGCGACAAAATTTAGCAAAATCATGCGAACAATTAAAATTACGCCAAACAAGTACCTAACTCGGTTTTCAACTCACCTCACCCTACCGACCACAAACGTCACTGTCTCAAGTAGTTTGCCAGAATTAATATAAAATCTGTGTTCCAAAATTACATATATATCTTTTTTCTCATAAAATAATTAATCAACATTCGTCGTGACCATGCAAATAACCAAAAGAACTTCTCGCCTCCAATAGGCAGAAATCACAGTCCACTTTGATAGTATGTTTGCACATTGAACTGTGACGTTACAGTGACATTCGGAATTCCCAACTTCTATTTTTCACTTTATCATCATTGTAGAGTTTAAAAATTAGGCAAATGCTTTTGCTTTAACATACCGATCGGTCGGTCAAAATAAGTAAATTACACGCGAAAAGTGTGCTCTGCTGCTGCTGCTGCGCTATCATATACGCGCAGTCCGTTCTGAACTTAGATGATCATAAGATATGGTTTTCTCGCTGCCTTTAAAATTAAATGCATACATATTTATAAGAAAGAAAAAAAATATTCGGAATTCGTTTGTGCTGTACATCGTTGTGGGGCATTACATGACGAAAATTCCCCGTTCGGATAGGTAATTGTCGTTCGATATTAACTGAAATCAATATATACTTGTCCCTTACTTGGATGCTTAACAGTTTGTTTTGAAATTCGGTAGAGAACAAATTCAAAACTATTGAAAACCAAAGGAATATTTATGCGTTTAAGATAGTAATTTCTTAAATCGACGGAATGGGTGAGCAAAATTGTCCATTCTAAAGAAAAGTTATTTAGTGAAAAAACGATCGTTTACTGACTTGAAAAACAGTGTTGTGAAGAAGTTCAATGTAATTGTTATCGATTGAATGTGAAATGCGATAGTTTTGTGAAGATAGTTTCATTTATTTAAATGGAAATGTAGATCATATGGTTAGTGCTAAAACAGATACTGACACAGTGAAAATCCCCAGAGCGTTTAATAATAGATTTGCAATTAAGTTTAAAACGTCGAATAAGTAAAGTGAATGACGGTTAAAATCAAGTGTTTTCGTTAAATTGCAAACTGTCTGTATTGTCAGCCTTTTTAGTAGTAAAATGCGATCCAAACCTTGAATTAATAAAATGAGTGACATTGTTTTTATAGAAGCCCTTGTTTGAATTAATTTAGTGAAGTTTAAAATGTGTTTTCATTGAGCTTCCACGATTTCATTTGTCAGTTTAAACATACTTATATTTGCAATAATTAAAAAAGAATTCCGTGATAAATAATAGAAATAGGTAAATAAATAATATAACTTCTTAAATAGTGAAAACCGCCTCGGAGTTTAATTAAAGATATATTTTTAGTTTGGAAATGTCACATGAGTAAAATGAGTGACATTATGAATGTTACAAACTATCTCCATTATCATAATCATTAAAATAAGCTTTCATTAAAGCTAGAAAATTTCGAATGTCAGTTTTAAACACACCGAAAAACTGCTCTTTAATAAATGGGGTAACGTTCAAATATTATCGGTTCTCTTACTTTTGCAATAAGAAATAGTAAATTATCATTTTTTTAGACAGGAGGAGGAGATAATTTTATTGGACAGAGACTAATTTACGTAAAACTACGTATCATGATACATGATACTTAAAATACATGAAAATTTATAAAAATAGTTGTTATAATTATATTGCATTATTTTATACAACAAATAACATAAAACAAATCTCAAAACAAATGCCTTGACTGATTCTCACAAACAAAAATGTCTGCAGTAAATTATTTTACTGTTTGTTTCTTTTCTTTGCATACGGCAACAACAATAAGTAAAAATCAGTTAGAAAAGTAAAAATAATATTATGTTGGAACAGACCTATGGACTATTCAATATTATAGTCGATTTATTTAACAATAGGATTAATTTAAAATCAGTTATTATTAGATTTGCATGAAACGTGTCGAACAGGTTGTCTAGTTAATATAAAGATCATTTAAATTCAACTAACCAGCGTTATTTAAATTGTTAGTTTTTTTGATATCCGAGATCGTGTGATCGTTAAATATTGGTGTCCATTCGGAAGTAATTCTAAAAGCACTCTAGCAGCTTATACGGACTGGACTGTCTACATTCAAACTTTTACATAGTCAATTGCAAAATGTGGGCATCGGTGAAAAAAACTCATAAATAAATGAAATATTCTTTAAAAGGACTTCTCCTTATTTAGTATCCTTCTAAAAAAAGAAGTGGGTCCAATAAATGGTATAATATATTCTATTTCAATAGTTATTGTGAAAACACACCATTACCGCGAAATTCCGAACGGGCAATTTGGCCCTCAGACTTATGAATGGACCGATGGACCGGTTCGCCAGTAAATGGGCCACATATTTGCATTTCAATGAACAACTATGCTTTCATGTATTTAATCGAAATGGAGAGCAGATTCCCTAGCTCTTTCAAATTTTGTTTTGTAATGCTTCAAACATCTTTGAATTATTAAGCATGGAGGGTTGGCAAATATTGTCATCTCATGATCTCGCCGAACCTTCATCCACTTCTTGGTAAATATCCTACAATTTCATCTTATCGGATTAAGCACCAAATATTTCTTAAACATTTCTCGCTTAAAAGAGTCTAATAATTGTTCAGCTTATTCGCTTAATGTGCAGCAACCACGGAGTAGGGCTGGTAAGATTAGGGTCTAGTAGTATAGAATACATTTTCTAAGCTGAATTACGTATCAGGTTCCAATAGTTACTCTTTGTGTAGAATTGATGTTGACTTCGTGATAATCCTTTGTACGTGGCATTTTCTCCAAGGATGTGGATTGATAATGGTTTGTTTATTGTTATCATGTCGATTTTGTGTACGTATTTAAGGAACTAAACAGATTTGTTGAAGATAATGTGATAATGTCTTCCGTGCTTACATCTGCCATATTTCATTACTATATAGAAAAATGTCATCCTTCTTTGCGAAACCAACTTCATGTTTGCAAAAGGCTATTTGTCTCAATTTTGGACCCCGTATTCAATCATTACCTCAAGATGGTGGATGTTTCCATACGCTGCTTTGAAATCTAAGAAGATATGTGTTTTCTTTTTTTATCCCCCAACGTTTTTTTTTTTTTAGTCTTTTCTTGGCTTGCTGCCCTGGTTTTGGGTGACTTGTTTTTAGAGTAGGTTGGTCATATTATGCCCTTAACGATTACGGCCTACTAATATTATAAAAAAAAAAAAATTGGCGCAACAGGCTCGTGCGAACCCAGGGCCTAGCTTTCTCAAAACCATTCATGTTTGCGCGTGTACTTCTTGCACGATCGCAGGACTTTATGCCAACTCAGAACGGCTAAGTTGAGATCAGCTTTTCTTGACAATTGATGGATTATTTGTCAGAACATCACGAGAGGAGGGCCAGTGAAAAATCATTTAGGTGTTTATACATATATATATATGCATATATATATATATATATATATATATATATATATGTATATATATATGTGTATATATATATATATGTATATATATGTATGTATGTATATATATATATATATGTATATATATGTATGTATATATATATATGTGTATATATATATATGTATATATATATATGTATATATATATATATGTATATATATGTATATAGATATGTATGTTTACTTTTCGTTATTATATATTAATCAAATAATAAAAACGAACAAAAAGTAAGCACTGTACAACTTTTAAAAACGTTAAACTGCATACTCACCTAACTTTATCTATTCGTCTAACCACTGTCTACTGATTGTATAAATAAACAAAAAAAGTATTATACATAATCAGTCAAGTCTGCACGCAACCGATAGTGTCTGTCAAACTTAAAAACTACCATATTATGTCAAAATAGGAAATTCGTTAAGTTACCCCCAAAAGTCCTCATTAAAATGACAGTTCCAATTTATATTAAACAATTTATGACATTCTTCAATCATTCAGAAGCTTTATCGAAAGATAATAATACAACCAACTTAAAAATACCCATGCAATACCTAAAAATACATTTGACATTATTTGATTTGTTGCAGATTCATGACAAGAAAACCAACAATAATTATAGGCTTAATTTTATCTTCATATAAAACGTAATCCCAACAGAACTTTGATATAAAGTTTAAAGTGTGAACAAATGATTTACTGACAGTAATTAAAGCATTATATGGACAAGGAAATGTTTTTATATTGTGTTTATGGCTAACATATTGATTAAATTTTAATTTCTGCATTGTGAATGAATCATGTATAAGGTGTGCCGATAATTTAAGATTTTTAATATATTATTATATGTACTACAATAAAATAAGCCGTATTTATTAGATTATTTCTAAAATGTGTCTAAGAGTTTTTTTTTTTGTGAAGCATGGTTAAATATTTTTGTTGTCAGTAATTAAGTTGCTTAAATTACTATTTACAATAGATACACAACACGATACTTTTGTCAAAGAAAAGTAATACAAACGTTGTAAATGAAATATTTGACATTGACTGTCCATACAAAGCCTTAAACCTGGCATCCTTATTCATTTGTGTGTGGAAAGTTATATTTTAGCAACAAATAATTGGACATCCTGTTTGACGCTTACTGAACGGCAAATTTGAGATACTCCTCATGACATTGTGAGGCAAGAAGTGGGGCAATGATGAAAATTGATATATACATTCAAAATTAATAAATACATTCAATTTAAAATGTTTTTATAAAACCTAACTTTTTCCTAAGACAGTAATTCAAATGAATTGCTTTGCTTTTTTATTCAAATTTATAAATATTACCTACGATTTGCGTGTAATGAACATTGGTAATTTGTAACACCTATTTTAAATATAAATCTAAGATCGCCACGTGATAAGAACAGGTTTACGTCATAAAAATATGCCTAAAAATATAAACTCGTTTACATTTTTATTGGTAAGAGAAAATAATCAAGAACAATTCTTCAATATGTTAAAATATAACAAATAAATCAAATGGAAATCAATTCGTGCATAGGTAAAAAAACAAACATTAAATAATTTAAATAATTATATCATTAAGAATACCAAAATCGAGATACGTTCTACTCCAATTACCACTCAGCATTAAATGAATCAGATGCATCCACTATGTCAAAGGATTTACGAAAACTCATCTTTACACATTTGATTCTTGGAAAAATGTAAAACACACTTTTCAGTAGGAATAAACACACTTAAAAGCTGCATTTTCTGCATTTCTAAATCCACTGAGAATGTCAAGTCTTAGGCCACTACAATACAAACAAACGTTTTATACGATAAGAAATCAGCTTGCAAGAAGATCTACTGCATGTCAAAGTTCTATATGTGTATTTTGTTTGCGGCTCTTCGCACTTAATTGCGTCTAGAATTTCTGCACATGTGTTTCGGGCATTAGCAATTTTCGTTGAAGTGGTTTTGTTAAAGAGCGTACGCATCTCATATTCATGCAACAACTCTGCATATTTTATATTAAGAGTGCTATTCACCAAGAATTAGCTATGCCATAATGTATACCTATTTTTTTCGAATACGAATCCTTAACTGGTACTTAGCAATAATCTTATGCAAATGCAATTATAGAACAGTTCGCCAATTCTAAGCCTAACCTGTTTCAAATATTTTAAAATAGATGAAATTAGCCAATTTCAATTTTTTTATTGGTTGAAATTTAAACAAGACAGAAATCAATTGTTTCCTAAATATTTTTTTTTTTGTTTGCTCAATGCAAAACACTAGAAGTTGAATCAAATCTCGGCTTTTTTGACATTCATTGTCTCGTTAACATAACAAAATAAGAATTAAGGGATTTCTTATGTTGATTTTTTTTTAACTTTTTAGTTCGGTTAACCAACTTTTTTGTTTAATTCTATTACACATACTGAATTTCTGATACATTTAAGATTACTGGTACTGAACTTCCGGTTAGTTAAATAGATGACTCATGGCAAACTGTAAAAACGATTTATTGGTTACTACATAAGTATGTTTTTTAATAAGTTCTAATTAAGTTGTGAAAAACTTTAGGAGGAACTTGTGAAACTGCGACTTAATATATTAATGTAACGTGTATAGTTTTTAAAATCAGATTGTAGTGTGATCTATAAATTCATAAAGTACTGTCAAAAATTGTATTGTACAAATAATCAGAACATTCACTTACATATTTTTGATTCCACTTTTTGTTTTACAACACAATTGTGTGACACTTAAATAGAATGTTGTCAGTAAATTCACCTTGATTACAAATACAAGATAATAATCTACTCTCTAGACGATAAGGAGTTTATGATCCCCTATGACTAAATCATTCATTTTATTTGGTGTTAATAGCCAAAACAAATCAAGTAACGCCAGCAATGTCAACAAAAAACAAAAATGGTAATAAAATGCTTATCAAACGAAACAATTAGTATATAAGAGGTGGTTCATGACCTAACCTAATGATATTTGGATTAAAGAATGTTCATAACATATCAAATACTTTTCTATTGAAAATATTCCATAAACCTGAAACTTCCATAAGAATAAGAATATAGTGTGGCATTTTTCTGCCAACAAAAAGAGATTAAGAAATTTTCATCTGGCAGCTACGCCACCAACAAATTTATGGTATTTTGCCATGCACTGTTAACAAAGCTATATGCATCATTATAAAAATATGCATCAAAGAAAAATATATTTCTCAGTAAATTCACATCAAATTTACGTTCTAAATGTAATGTTTCCATGTCAGTATATCTGAAACCTAAGTAAATAGAGATTTGTACTAGATTTTTGATACAAAAACTTCATGAAACTGTAAAGCAGTCATCTAGCTAGAAATTTGATATTTTAATTGAACAGATTCACTTCCAATAAAAAATGAACATTAAAAAAACAAGTACACCACTGTGAGTGAGAGAAGGGAAGATCATTCGAAAGATCAATGACAGATTGGAGCAAGCAAAGAAGTAATGATAGAATGACAACATTACATCAGAAAAATAAATCTTGATTTCATGTTCAGTTATGGTTTACAATCGTGATGATCTGACAAATCGTCCGAGTAGTATCAATTGTCAAGAATAGCTTATCTCAACTTAGCCGTTCGGAGTCGGCATAAAACAGGAGGTCCCGCCATCGTGCAAGAAGTACACACGCACACATGAATGGTTGTGAGAAAGCTAGGCCCTGGGTACTAAACGGGCCTGTTGCGCCAAAAATTGGTTTTTTTTTATGGTTTACAATTATAGTTTATCTATTTATTTACTAGAGTCTAAGTAAAGTCTAAAAACTAAATTACTTTAATAAGTATATTATCATATCATTGTATTAAAAAAAAGGCAGATGTACCACTTTGTTATCATTCTTGAATTATATATGAAATATACACTACTTGTACTTTTGTTTTTGTTTATTTTGTAAGCATAATGGATAAGTGGTTTTCCCTATTTGTCAGTGTCAATTGCTAATTTTATCAATACATAACTTTATTTGGCACTAGCGTTATCCATTCATCATTGTCAATTTAAATATAAATAATATTTGGAGTACTAACTATAATGTAATAGATTCAGATTGTAGTAAGGGTTCAAATACAATAAAACGACATATGTCGTGTGTTGATTAAAACATAAAAAAAATCAATTTCAAGTTAATTTATATGAACATCCTTCATTTCAAAATTGAAAATCTTTATTCTCGTCAGTGATAAGATAATCCAGCTAGTATGCACTTGATAAAAGTATTCCAGTGAAAGTGTCAAAACAAAGTTAATTAGCTAATTTCAAAGGAATGCAGTGCAAACATTGTCAAAAGAATAATACAATAATTGTTATCTCCCCCTGCTAACTCCTATGCAATTATTTAATATTATGGTATACATTTTAATTAGCTGCGAATTGCTAATCGAACTTGTTGACAAAAAAATGTAGTAGTTTTCATTTGGTATTAAGACAATATTTTTTCTTGTTTAAGTTAACTGAAATTATTTAATAATATGTTACTTGAAGTTTCATTACGTTAAAACGCTCTTAATGTGTCTAGTAAATACATTTTGGCTGTGATTATGTATTTGTATGTGTATGTTAGTCTGCGAATGACTTTTGAAGACAAATAAATTCAGTCAAAAATAATCAATATGTTGTCTTGTCATTTTTAGAAATATCATGACGAATTCATATCAGATGTAAGCTGGTTGTATACCAAGAAATTTGCACACTTTGTTTACATATGATTAAAGTGTCACATTTATTTGTGGAGTGTAATTAAATTCAACACCGCCGGCCAATTTAATTTGAAATAGATTTCTTTACCTAACGATAAGCAATTGTCATTAAATTATTTTATATCTTATTTCAGAAAACAACGAAAACGTTTTACGAGATGTCATAACCTACATTGAGGAGCATTTTACATTGCAAGCTGTGCCACGAGAAAACCGTTCACAAGAATGCGCGGAAAGTGAGGGATCACCATTGGATGAATTTCCTGAAATATTCACAGGTCAGTTTTAATTCATGTTGGAACATATTAAAACGATTGCATTTAATTCGAGGTGACTACGAACGCCTCAGGCGTTTCGTTAAGGATATTCTTAATTATTTTTAATTAGTGACAGTCACACAAAATTGTTTTTAAAATGGAAAACTAAATGACAGATAAAATTTCCTGATTGCTGCGAATATGGCGCTAGTTATAACTGTCATTTTTCTTATTTATTTATTTGACAAAATAAAGAATGTTTAGTAAATGGTGGTTCTAGACATGAAATCTTCTCATGCTCTCGTTGTGCCACATTTCCATTCGCATATGGGTGTGAAACTGAATATTTCACTTTCGCAGATAAACAGAAATATACCTGATTTCTATTTGTCTAGTTAGGACTCCTTTCTATCAATGGCATAAAATAAAACACTGTTAACTTGACAGTCCAAGTGTAACGCGTCGCTAGTGATCCATTTGGACATACGTGAAGGCTTTGGTTAGCCATCGATAAACCAGGGGGACATCCCGTAACTTTAAAAACGATTATCACTCACACGGTAGTCGAGACCTCATGATCAACCGCTCAATAATAAATAGCAAATAAAGCAAATAAAGTGATATCGCAGGCAGAAAAAACTACTATTGATCTTACTTGATGCAAGATGTACCGTCAACATATATGTTATCGTCAAACAATAATCACTTTACGGACTGAGAGCCCAGTTCGATGTCTCAAATGTCCTCATTAGTGGTCTTAAAATACTATTATTCTTAAATAACGCATATTCTGGTCATTTGCATTCATTTTGATTTAATCATAAATTATTAAATTGTTTAATTTGCATGGGTTTACTCGTTAATTTCATTTTCGGACTGAATGCTTACTTTATCCAAAAGTATCCGTCTTCTCCGCTGCGGATAATTTGCTCCGTTTTTGAAGAGGCTTAAAGCGTGTAGTCAATACTCTTCAAGGCAAATTTCTTGATTTAAAGAGGCTATACAGACAGTGTGTATTGCACACTTCAACTTTTATTGAACAAGCGAAGATACAAACAGTTTTTTCTAGGGTTTTTTTAATTAAATGTCAGTAAACAATTTTCAATAATAAGTTGTCGCAGTACTAACTAATATTCAGCTACTCTGCTCCATAATGGCAAACATTGTCAATATGCAAGGCACTTGTAATGTATACGTCAACCAAATTGACTGTCAAAGAATTCTTCCGCCACGACTTTTTCATTACGAGTCCCATTGACAATTAGAACATTTGGA
Source organism: Rhingia campestris (assembly GCA_932526625.1). NCBI lineage: Eukaryota > Metazoa > Arthropoda > Insecta > Diptera > Syrphidae > Rhingia > Rhingia campestris. The sequence continues at coordinate 66,610,028 of OW052182.1, forward strand.
ACACTCGAAATGACAAGTTGTAAGACAAATAAATAGTCCAACATTGACATAAATAATATTGACTGATAATGAACTGTCAATCTAAAAATTTAACTGGTTTTGTATTGTGATGACAAAGCTCCAGCTTTGTCCACAATTTTGCTGAAATTTTAAAGAACCAGCATAGAGTTTGCTTGTGACAGCCCATACATAACATGTCAACAACAAAAACATTAATTAATGTTGAATGTATGTTTGTGAGATATTTCGATAGAAATATATGTATATATTTGAAACATTTTACTGAACCGTTTTATTCGGAAATTTATTGTTTGGCAATAACGTTAAACTTCCCCAACCAAGAAGCTTCTCACAACACTTTTACTCTGCAATAACTGTCGATATTTCGTTAGAATGAGGACTGAAGGATCGCTTTCTTAGAGTCGCCTCCTCAACCTTTCTGCTAAATGAGTGCAGTTAGTTATTTTGTATGTACCATTAATGGAATTCATCATTATCATATTAAGCTGGAAATTAAGGAAACTGTCGTTTAGCTGAAACTGTTCTTTTGCTTCTTCTTTATGGTTAACTTTACGGAAGGCTGCTTTTAATGAATCGATTTTTAAGGCTCTGTTTTTCCCTAAAGTTTTTTTTTTCTATATTAACAAGTCATTTCCTGAGTAAAGTTTTTTACAGCACTGATAAATTGGATGATACTCAAGATTTTGTTCCCGAGAATAAGGTCAACTTTCGCTACCTCAAACCGAAAGCACTTGCAAGGGTACGGTTCATGGAATAGATTATTTTTACTTAGCCGTCCTTGTTTTATGAAAATCGATTTTTAAGTGCTGGGCTAATGATTCAGTTGCAGCAATCTCTCATGTAGTTCTGATGTCCCCATTCCTCGGGTATCTAGAGTTCAAACTTAGAACATAACACCGTGGCATACACCCCAAGGGGCATGTTTGTTTGACACGTGGATAACATAGTTCCCCCCTTTTTCATTTTGCAAGTGTCAAACATTGGACAGTTTGGAAATCAAAGAATTGTCTTGACACTTGCGCTGAAAAAAAATCACCTACAATAAGGAAGCAATGAAATAAAAACTTAAGAAATCGGATTTGGTTGTTAAGTGGCCAACATTATATTGACAAGCGTCTTCTTCCGTGGAAGATAATAATCAAGCATTATATACCCTACGCAAATACCTCTCAAGTTAAACAATCATTGATCAATTTTTGTTTTATCAAAATCGACTGCTCTTTAAAAGATTACACTTGTCTGATGAAGGTAATCAATGAAAAAAACATTTTATTTGCGGCTGGTTGTCAAGACAACACCTCTTGTAGAGTTATCATGCTTTCCTTAAACCTGTAAAATATTGATTAAGTGACACATGTATATCTGATTATGACAAATATCGCAAATTAATATTCTTAGATATACGTAAATCTACTCACGTGATCTTTTGATAGTAAAACAGAAACATCTTATCAAGGTACTTGTAGCAGTGCAAATCTGGTCATTCCGAAAATAAAACATATCAAGGTTAGATTGGGCAATCAACGTAATAATATTTATTTTTTATTTTATAATGAGATGTGGGATGTATTTGTTTTTGAAGAAAGGGTGTGTCCAAACTATGTTGTATTTGATTTTTAACTTTTTAAAATATAAGAATCTAATCTGGCAGTTGATGCAAAATCTTTAATCAAACAATTCCATGTTGATTGTTTATGTATTCCAATTTGCGTCAAAGTTCACCTTTTTTTGTCTTAATAAAAGGTAGGCGTATACGTGATACTTTGTTTTAAGGAAAAATATGACGTTAATCGCACTATTTCAACATTTGAAAATTTTGGATTAAAATCACAATAAATCAATTTGACCACCATATTTATTTTGGGTTACATCTGCCTTGTCAACGAATGCAACATGAAAATAATGCCATATAGTGTGAACGGTGGATAACTTTTTTTGACAGTCGAAATTTATGGGAATCCACAAAATAATTAGATAAAAATTACAACGGATTACTACATAATAACATATAGAGCCAGTGTGTTGCTACTGTCAGGCCATACATCCAATTATATAATCGTAAATTCAAACCGAATTCCTAAACGTCAAAAACTGCGCCTATTTACTACATACTCCTTTGTAAAACTAGCTTCTTGCTGCAAAGCATCAACACATAGCATCAGATCTTTTTACATTACATTTTTTCTTTTATTTTTAGAGGATCAACTTCGTCAAGGAGCCATCGTATTACATGTATTTGCTGCCGTTTATTTCTTCGTTCTTCTAGCCACAGTATGTAACAGCTATTTTCTGCCAACTGTTGAATGTATCTGCGCGGATCTTCATTTATCCAAAGATGTTGCAGCCGCAACATTCATGGCGACAGCTACATCAATGCCTGAATTCTTCACCAACACCATAAGTACCTTGCTAACAGAATCTGACATGGGTCTGGGAACAATCATCGGTTCTCTCATGTTCAATACACTTGGCGTGGCAGGATTAGCGGCGATTTGTATTAATAAGGTAAATTCAAATTCAAAATACAAAGTTATTAAACCTAACAGACTGAATTATCCTTAGCCGGTTCAACTGGATTGGTGGCCAATCGCTAGGGATTGCTTTATCTACATGTTCAACACGGTCATTCTGATTATTGTTGCGTGGGGCGGTGTTATTACATTTGTGGACACTTGCATTATGATGGGATTCTTAGTCGTCTACTATTTGCTAACATTTAACAATAATACATTCATGAAACATATCCGCGTATTTGTTGAGGATAAACTAAACTGCTGCTTTTCGACACGTTACGGTAAAATTTACATTCATTGCGTTTACTAGAGTGAGCTTATTTTTTAATATTTTTAAGATCTAACACTTCCTCCGGAGAATAGTGCTAAAGCAAAGCTGCCACTGAAGAAAGAACACATTAACGGCAAGGGTGTTTTTGTGATCAATGCTCCTGAAAATACTTCGTCAATAGCATCTACTGCTAATTTAACACATTCCAGAAGTTGTAGGTTATTAAATTACACATCACCCCGTGCAATAATAATTTTTTAATATTTTTTTTAAGGGAATGAAGATGATGAGGTAGCAATTGAAATGCCTGAGAAACTATTTAAACTGCCACGCGGTAAATCGACTTTGATGAAGATCTGGTGGGCTTACACATGGCCAATTAATGCTGTTTTAGCATGCATAATTCCAAATCCCATAACAAATAGGAAATGGTACCCTTTGACGTTTATAATGTGCATTTTGACAATTGGGGTTAATGCATATTTGATCGTTTGGATGTTAACAGCTTTAGGTAAGTAAAAAAGTGAATATTAGCTTTGTCTATTGGAAATATCAAGACAAAGTTGGCAGAAATTTAAATTTACACCTAATCAGTCTAATTGTGAACAAGTGGGGACAAATTTAATTGACGTATTGATAAATGAAAATGAAACTGCATGCATGTAGTTATTGTGTATCAATTATTAAATTGTTGCTTTTGTACATGCAAACGCTAGAGTTGTGAAAGTTTGACAGAAAGAAAAATTTAACCACTCGTGAACCAAGCAAACCTCTTAAGTGGTGTTAAGATTTAAATGTTAAATATCTGCATATAATTTCATCTTGTATGCTATGTAATGTAAGCTATGTCCTATTGGTTTTTAGTGAGGCAAAAGTAGTGCCATTTCATTATTGTGAATTGCCTGCCATTTTTTTAGACATCAACAAAATTAGGCTCTGTTTTCATGAAACGTTTTTTGAATGTGCAAAATTCGTGAAATTAAGGGCCGGTTTTTCAGTGCGAGATTAAACTCGAGAAATGTGTTTTTCAGTAAATTTAAATCCCTTGCCAGCGTTGTTGGCAAATACAGAATTTATGGTTAAGCTAGCCTAGCATAGCTAGTTCGCCTGCTTGTCCATTTTACAGATGCACGTTTGTGTCCTTTGATATCATGCAGTGTGTGCGATGCAGTACCAGTCGTTGCAACACCAATATTTTTTTCGCTGGTCCTCCTATCGCGATGATTTAATAAATCATCCGAGTAGTATCAAATTTCATGAAAATCTTGTTCCCTAGTCAACCTTTCATATTAAGGCATTCAACTGTGAGGTAAATACATTTTTTATTTGTTCGGGTACGTTTGTGGGTACTTTTATGGCGCGAACTCTTAAGCAAAGTTTGACATATATGTACATTCAAATTTACGTCTGTAGAATATGAAATGAAACTGACAAAAACCTTAATGTACTAACATAAACAAAAATAAAATAAATTTTAACACCTTTAACATATTTTTATTTAGGTGTAACTCTTGGAATCCCGGAAATTGTTATGGGTCTTACATTCCTTGCGGCTGGCTCAACTACTCCTGAAGCAGTGTCCAGTTTGATTTCTCTGCGAAAAGGTTTGTTAATAAATATTTTCACTTCTTCCAACAACTTTCTGACTACTTGTTTCCATTTACAGGTGAAAGTGGTATAGGTGTTTCAAACTCACTGGGTGCCAATTCCCTAGCTATTCTCCTATCACTCGGTGTACCATGGTTTATCAAAAATTGTATGAACTATGGCAAAACGGATGGTACCAACGCCATTCACCTGACATCACAAGGCATTGAATATACGATATTCATTCTTATGGCATCCACAGCTGGCTTGTTTATAGTTTTGACTGTCAGCGGTTACCGACTGACAAAACGAGCTGGTATAGCCCTATTCACGGTGTACTTCCTTTTCATTATATTGCAAATTTTAATTGAAATGAACGTGTTCTTCCCCAAGAAGTGCTAATGGCAGTTGTCCAGATCATATTTTAAGACTGTTTAGTTTTTATAAATTTAGCAACACAAAACGCTAAAAAAACAATGATATTGTTTCTTAGACAGTATTGATAGGTGTTCTTAATTAACTATAATTTGCATACAGTATCAAGTTACAAAAACAAAACGATTTTATTTGTATAATTAATGGCCAAAGTGTGGCTTTTCTTTTGACTATGACTGTAGATTAATGTTTATTGCAATATTATGGTAAGATTATAGGATGTATTTGTACGACCTCGTAAATTGAACAAGTATACTCAATCCAACAAGAATGATGGTATATAAGCGATTGTGATTTCCATGTGCCTGATGATCATGTTATAATGAGCAATTTAAGGTTCCAGAGTCCTCTCTCGAAACAAAATGTTTTATTTTATTTTTTTTAAAAAAAAATATTTTGTTCTACTCAAAATTTGTATAATAATTGTATTATATATTTAAAAAAAAGATTTGTTGATTTTATTTTTTATCTGTTTTATTTAATTTAATTTTGTTTATGTATAAAATTTAAATGTTTAAGTAGAGCGAGTATTAATTAATAAATTTATTAGAATTTTAAATTAACAGCATGTTGTTTTAGTTCTTTGTCCTTGAATGTAGAAATATTTTTCCTCAACGTTTTGTTATTTTCAGAAAGGAAAATATTGAAGATGAAGACTACATACGAATTTTATTAATGAAATGTGTCTATTTCTTTCCGTATTGTGAGCAAGCGGATTATACCAAAGAGTATAGAACTACTCGTACAAAGAAAATTTACTATGTGGGGTACTGATATTGATACCCCAGTGTTCAAATTGGTACCCCAACATAAAACACGAGCATAGCCGACGCATGCGGACGACAAAAAATCTACTTCGCACTTATTGCCCTCGTCTGACACGGCTACAATTTTTTTAGCTGTGATTTGTACTCTATGTAGTTCTATACCCTTTGATGATAACAAATGCTCCCCTAAAAAATTATGGAAAACTAGATCATTAACAGGTAGATCAGAAGATACTATAACTTTTGGAAATGACAGTTACTATGAGTTTTTATTTTAATATTTGTGATAAACAGATGCTGAATAGCATGTATTTCCAATCACAGCGTTCCAAAAGAAGTTTCACTTCAAAAAACCTGAATGCATTCTAATGAATACTTTGCCTCTGTTATATCAACAACTCTGATTATTATAGCTACATGTACATGGCAATCAAAAAAGGAACGCGATAGAGCTACTACTCTACTACTAAAGGAAAATAATGATATTCATTGGAAGATGTCAGTAAATGTCATTTAAATTCGCGATAATAGGTCTGTTGCCATATTTCTGCAGTAAAAATGCGTAATAATTGTTGGTAATAGAGGGTGGTTAAATGTTAAGGGCCGATGTTGATTTTGAATAAAACACAAATTATTTAGAAAATGATTGTCATTTCTTTTTATTATGATAATATTGGTATGGTTCAATTATGTATCGAATAAGTAATATCGGCCAAATGGCCGCCGCGACCTCGGCGGCACACCTCCATCCGATGGTCCAAATTTTCGATTACGCTGAGGCATAATCTAGGTTCTATGCAGTTAATGTGCCAAATTATCTCATCTTATAGCTCTTGAATTGTTGCTGGCTTATCGACTTACACCTTTTCTTTCAAATAACCCCAAAGAAAGAAGTCCAACGGTGTCAAATCACCGGCGGCCAATCGACATCGCCACACGGCCATTGAATTTGTCGCGCAAAAGAGCCATTGTTTCGTTAGCTGTGTGGCAAGTGTTGAGACCACATATCGTCCACATCCATATCTTCCAATTCGGGCCATAAAAAGTTCGTTATCATCTCACGATAGCGAACACCATTCACAGTAACTGCCTGACCGGCCTCATTTTGGAAAAAATGCCGCCAGCCTATAAACCGCACCAAACAATCATTCATTGTGTGTGCATTGGTTTTTCGACAATCACTCTTGGATTATCAGTCGCCCAAATGCGGCAATTCTGCTTATTGACTAATCCACTGAGGTGAAAATGTTCCTCATCACTGAAGATGATTTTCTTCGAAAATTGATCATCCAATGTTGCCATTTCTTGCCACCATTCTGACCATTGACGACGCTTGATATGGTCAAGAGGCTTTAGTTCTTGAGTCAATTGCACCTTATAAGCGTGTAAATACAAGTCTTTATGCATAATGTTCATCAACGACGACGAGTTGAGGTGGATGGCTCTTCAGCCACACTATCGCGAACAGCAGCAATATTTTCTGCAGTACGAGCTGTACGAGCATGCACTGGTGTTTTCACATGACCGAAAAAATCACGAAGTGCATGATATGCATTTTGATTTGAACGCCCATTTTCATAATAAGCCTGAATAACTTTAACGCATTGCTAGATTGTGTATCTTTCCATCGTTAAAATTGAGTTAGTCTGAAATTGAGAAATGTCAAATGAAATGCAGGAAAAAACTTGATGTTTATAGGTTCACATTCAACATCGGCCCTTAAAATTTAACCACCCGTTAGTTGGTGTATCGATCAAGCATAGGAAATTATGTCAATGAGAATATGTGGTACTGGGTGACTTGGGGAGCTTGGCCCAGGGGAATTAACATGGGAACAGGCCAGTGGTAAGCATACTTTTAATAATAAAACAGACCTAATAAACATCTAAATACATTTCATTAGTTTATTATGTAAACTTAAGATAACATATATGGTTCTGACCCATCCCAAATCATTGAGTGCTTTTACAGTTAATCATCACGTAAGTCAATCATTGACCATAAATCGTTCGTGAGTTCGAAATTATGACAAATCATAAACTTCAATTCAATTAAAGGATGCAGGAAGTTTGTCAGGTTTGTCATATGTCACTACTTGCCTTCTATTTATTATTTTTGATCTTTTTTGATAAACATATGAATGTTTTGCTCATTCAACACAATGGCTGTGTTCCGGATATCAGATTTAGTATGATATCTGAAATGAAACTTTGTTTTGTTGTTTAAATAACCATTTTGACCAATTAGAACAGAGCTGCATCTAAGATGTTTTACCAAATCTTAAATCCGTAACACGGCCAATGCCAATAAATGTACAGTGTCGATCAATGATGAAGTCACGTTTTGTTTGCCAACTCATCTATTTCCACTTGTAATAAAAATTTATTGGCTGTGTTCCGAAGCTCAGATAACATTGAGTAGTGACGTAAGCCACCAGACCTAACAAAACTGCCGGAAATGACGGACTTCCTACTCAGCCATATTCAGACGGTGGAGATGATTTGTTAAGTAACATACACCAACTCATTAGCGGATTTTGTCGTATGAAAGTATAAACGAAGAATTGAACCTCAACATAGCTTACCAGGTCCACAATAAGGGAGACCATCTGAACTGAAGCATTAAAATCCTTCCTCAGAATCGATTACAAGATCATATATGTAGTAATAAACGCCTATCACCGTTCACTAACAACCTGATAACAACGGTTTTAGGCCAGGAAATTCCACAACTGATCAATTCTACACAATTCGGCCGATCCAAAAGAGACCCAGGAAGTCCAAATCGATATCACCCCTTGTAGAGAGCATTGCGCAAAACTCCCAAGACAACACTACATCAAAATCTTTTTTAAATCTGTGGAACTACCAGCACACGCTGACGATATTGCCAATTGTCTTGCTCAAAAATATGTTGACCGTCAAAAGGGGTAGAGTGTGTCGAGATAACACGAAAAAAATTTTGATCGAGGTGTATGTTCTAAAATTGGATGCAATTTTGGCATCTAAAACATGGCTTAATACAAACCATTGCAATTATTTTTTTAATGTTTGTGGTTACAACCTGTTTAGAGCCGATCGTTTTAATAGGTTTTAATAGGAATGTCGTTAAAAGTTCTATTTCCACTGAATAAGTTTACGACACATATGTCTGATAAATATATACCAAATAAAACGTTTGTTTGGTCCTTGTCCTTGGATTTCTAATGCAATCAAAAGATCTATGCGAGCAGCAAGAGATCACGTGTATCGTCGATGCAGAATATTTCAAATCCCGGAAATCTTTATTGAATTCAAAATGATAAGAAACAGAATAAATTTAATGATTAAAAGGGATAAGTTATAAGTTATCATGGTATCCGTTCCATAAGAAAAATGTTCCGATTTTGTACGAATCGGAGAATTTTGCTTCATGGTTTCCTTGCGATGGGTTGCATTTTTAACTTTCTCTTACAAAGAGAAAGATATTGTTTTCGTGAAAATTTTCGATCTCGAGATTTTGATTGATTCTAACATTACCATGATAGCGGAGCCTAAAAAAGTGGTTTTTGGAATTCCGTCCGTCGGTCCGTCGGTCCGTCTGTCCGTGACGGTCTCCCCAGCCTAAACGGCTTGACCGATTTTCTTCAAACTTCGTATCCAAGCTTGTTTTGGTCATAATTCTAGGCCATTTTTTTTGTTTGCTTTTAGCCATGTTAAAACTGGTACCTACCATATAAAAATTACACATAACCTCAATTTTCTCGAAAACGGCTCTAACGATTTTGATTAAACTTTATATATACTATAACCATATTAGTTCCAATAAAACTGCATACCCAGTTTTTTCGAGAAAATCCATATAACGGATTTTGTCATTTAGGCCATATAAAGAAAAATTGTTAATATCTCGCAAACTATTATGTCAAATTGAATGAAATTTAATACATATACTGCTATTACAGCTGGAAGCAATTCCACATAATTAGTTTTAGCCCAACTATTACTAAACGGAATTTTCAGTTTTGGCCAAAAACGGAAAATCATTATTTTTCACATTGACATCGATTCCTTCAAATTTTGGAGTAAAAATTCGTATAAATACATTTCGACATTATTTATATCATTTTCGCATCAATAATCAAAATGCTTATGATTAGATCTAACTCCCAACTTGCTGTGAAAGAGAAAGTTGCGTACGACCCAGTCGTGCACCCACCACTCGTTTCCATCTGTTATGACAGCCACCCGTCAATTTCTCTCCGATGATCTCCGACATCTGTTCGTCGCGGAAATATTTTTAAGTGAACAGTAAGCAATAAAATAATTATATTTAAGTTTTTGTTGAAAACTGGTGTTTTACGCAAAATTCAAATGAAAAAATGAGCACCATACAATGTGAGCGCTTTGTTGAGTTTATGCATGAGATACCCGGTGTGGCTCGGAATTTCACCAAGATGACACCAGAAGAGGTTGCTGATTTTTGGTGATGTCAAATAAATGCGTTGATGCACCTTCGGAAAACGACTGGATTTGCGTTGCGTAGAAAATTACTTTCCGAACGGATACCATAACAGGGACTTCCTACCCATATCAGTGGAAACAGGCTAAAATTATGCCGATCCCCAAAATAAAAATGATACAGAATATCGTCCTATCGCCACCGTTAAAGGGTTCGAATCAATTATCTGTGATCAAATCAAAGTATATAATGAGTCAAAAAAAATTGTTAACACCAATGCAATCAGGCTTCCCCTCTGGACACTGTTGGGTTACAGCCATGCTAAAAGTGTCCGATGATATATACGGGAGACTATCGACCGAGATGAAGTGCAAATCTACATTCATTTCCACGTTGGTTTGATGGATGATGCAGTCGAAAGAATGAATATTGACCTCAAATGGTCTGTTGATAATGAATTTCTATTGAATTCTTTGCGGGTAGTGATGCGATTACATGAGAACACAAGCGCTCTCACTCAATCCTCTCACATTCAACTCCTACTGACATCGGTATTTTCGGCCTGTTGTCTTAGGGTCAAAACAAGGGCCTGGCCCTGCATGTTGGCGGTTGTGCCGTCGGGGTAACTTCCCGACCATGGAAAAAACCATTAGTTATGAGAGAGACACAACCAGCCTTGGATAACGAAACTCCTCATATGGCAACAAGACCCGGAACGACAATGGACTATGATATGAGAGTATGTACCTAGAATGTACGAACACTCTTCACCCCGGGTGCTACTCAAAACCTTGAACCTGTCCTCACGCTGTACAAGGCAGATATAACCGCAATCCAGGAGATACTATGGATACGACCAGGTATAATGAAGAGAAAAAATTGTGACAGCTGCAAAAAAAGATTGCATGTATTAGGATGCGGATTCGTTCTGGGAAATCGGCTTAGGACGAAAGTCATTGACTTAAAGCCGATAAGTGATCCCCTTTCTGTGATCCGCATCAAAGCGACGTTCCAAAACATAAGCCTAATTTGTGCACACGCCATTACCGACGAGGCTGATGATCCTATCAAGGAGGAGTTTTATGACCTCCTGGAGCCTACGGAGCCTGTCCGGAGTATGATGTAAAAATTGTACTCGGGGATTTCAATGCTTAAGTCGGTTTAGTTGGTAAGCACAAAATCCACAAAACGACAACAGACAACGGCAACCGACTAACCGATTTTGCGGCAGCTCTTAATACGGTGATAAGTCGCAGTAGGTTCCCAAGGCTAAGGGATCCACACAGCAACATGGTTCTCTCTAGACGGTCAAACCACTTACCAAATCGACTATGTGCTAATCGATCGTATCTAACATCCTTGACGTGCACACATTCCGAGGAGCAAGTGTCGACTCTGACCATTTTCCTATCGCGGCTAAATTCAGAGCTCGACTGTCCCACGAGAAGCTGCGAACTGCCTAGAAGAATAAATTCGACGTTGGACGCCTTAGCACACCTGGAGTAGCCAGGTGTGCTACTTAGCGAGCGCCTGAGTATGAAACTCTCCTCTGTGCACTCACCTACCACAGACGCCAATAATCAGTGGAACCAGTATCGCTACATCATCAAGGAGGTAGCTGAAACCACTGTAGGGTACTAGCCATAACTAGGAAAAAGGTGACAGAAGATGCACACAAGAAAGCGCTGAAGCGCAAAACAAGGGCAGCGAGAGAAAAGTATCGTGTCAGGAGAAGGGAGGAAAAGAAGACCCTTCATAGAAAGAAGAGGGCTTACGCTGCTTCCCAGCTCAAAGAGATCGAAGAGTCGCGTGATCGTAACACCATCCGGAGGTTTAATTAAAATGCCAAGCAACTGATTGCTGGCTACAAAACCGGAACGCAGGTTCTTCGAGACAGTGAAGGAAAATAAAAAAAGCTTAAGAACAACAAGGCCGCAGGCTCTGATAACTTACCAGCGGAGCTTTTTAAAAACGGTGGTGATGTTTTGGTATAGAGAGCATGCACCGAATCAGCAACCAAGTATGGGTGGAAGAAAACATGACCGATGACTGGACTATCAGCTCCATATGCCCCATCTACAAAAAAGGAGATCCTTTTGGCTTCCGGCCCGGCAGATCGACTATAGACCAAATTTTCACACTGAAGCAAATCCTAGAAAAGACCAACGAATTTCAAGTCGAAACTCACCACCTATTCGACTTCAAAGAAGCGTATGATAGCATACATCGTCAGGAGCTCTATATGGCGATGGCCGAATTCGTAATCCCAGATAAACTGATTCAGCTGTGTCGCGTGGCGCTGGAAAACACACGCTGCAACGTGCAGTTTGGAAGTAGCTCCTCCGAACTATTTTAAACATGCATCGCTATCATGTGACTTCTTCAATCTCATAGTACGCAGGGCAGGTGTCAACACGGAGGGCACTATTTTCAACAGGTCCGTCCAGCTGCTGGGCTATCCCGACGTTATTGACATCATCGGTTGCTCCCAGCGTGCCGTGGTAAAAGCGTTAATGGCGATTGAAGAATAGGCGAAATCCGTTGGCCTTGAAGTAAATAAGGACAAAACTAAGTACATGCTATCAACAAACAAGCATCTGTCCCTGCCTATGATAAAACGTCACTATTAATAGCAGCAATTTCGAAGTAGTTAAGAAGGTGAACTCCTCGGAGTAAACATAGACTCCACGAATGTCACCCTATTGGAGATCCGGCGAAGAATTATCCTAGAAGACCGTTGCTACTTCGGTTTGGCGAAACAACTGGGTTCAAAACTCCTAACTCAAAGGACGATCTGTGTGCTCTACAAAACCCTTATCCGGCCAGTTCTGCTTTATGGCGCCAAAAGCTGGACGATAAGCAAGAAGAGAGAGCTGATACTGGGCTCCTTTGAAAGAAAAAATTCTTTGGCGGATTTTTGGTCCTGTTCGCGAGGAGGGCGAATGGAGGAGACGAACTCTATGAGCTGTACCAAGATGTGGATGTAGTATAAAAAGCCAAAACACGTCGACTACATTGGCTATGCAACATCGAGAAAATGGTCAATAATGCTCCATCCAAAGACCAAGCCATCGCGGATGCCAGAGCGCTTGGTCTTGGAAGCAGCGAGTCCGGGATCGTAGAGGATGGAAGGCTGCAGTGTCTCAGGCAGATACTCTTCCGGGTCGGGAGCGCGATAAGTAAGTAGTAGTATTGAATCCTTCAAAGATTAGATCGATGACTATATAAACACTTTGTTTCACATTCCTCCTGTTTTGTTAAGTGGTGTCGAAGTCGAAATGGTTTCCAAAATTAAAAAGCTTGACATTATCGTTACTTGGAGCGACCACATCAACCCAGTATCTAAAATGTATGGTGCATACAGGCTGTCAATATGCAGAGATAGCTTCCCAAGCAATGTGAAACTCCATATCTGTAGTAGTTATATCATGAATCCTCCTTCTTTAATTCACTTTCGAAATTGTTTTACTGTATCAACATAACATCATTTTGTTCCTTTGCAATTTGATATTTTGCAGCAAAATATTTCAAATTTGTGAACTATATATGTCGTTTATAACATCTTTTTCAGGTACTCCGTCCTCCCCATCAGGGTCGAAAACGACCTCACCAACACATTCGATACTAAAAGAAGGATTTAAAGCAAGGCGATGCGCTGTCATGTGACTCCTTCAATTTGATTCTTGATAGGATTGTGCAAAACTACAGAGCCAACACCATAGGCACAATTTTCCAAAAATCGGTGCAACTACTAACATACGCCGACGATATTGACATCATTGGTAGGACTCATAGGGGTTTAGCAGTAAATAAGGTTGGAGACGAAGATTCAACCAAGAACCATACGAGCTGTACAGCGACATACCCCTGGTATCCCCCCCCCCCCCCCACCTTTCACTAAATTAAGTATCACATGAAAAAGTGTGGTCTTGTTACACTTTTCATAATTTTAAAAGTCAGTTATTTCATTTAAATAATTTTATTATCAAGGTAGATTCAAATCCTTAAGACTAAAAATGAAAGTTGTATTCAAAAAATGTATACAAGCTGAAAAAACATTGTCAAGCTTTTTTTAATTAAAAAAATTAGAAAAAATATTTTTTTTTTTTTATTAAATACTGTTAAAAAAAGAGAAAACCTAAAACCTTTGAGGATCTTTCATGGATATAGTTCTACATTATTGATTTATTGTTTCTGGTGTTACTGTTAAGGTATATTTTTTAGAGAAGATTGGAAAAAGTTTTATTTTCTTGAATGTAACGAAGCGTTATGGGTCCCATACTATTAAATTGAACTCATTACTATAAATGTCCGTTAGATGTATGTACTATGTAGTTCTAATTGTGCTTATGACACGCCTCCTAACACTATATTGGGATTTTAATTTCTTCATTTTTACCATTCAATCGTTATGTACATTGAATTTATTTATTTTTTGTTTAATAACTATAAGTACAAAAATATTAATATGTACATATAAATATATATATATCTTCTTCTACATACAATGTTAAATTAAAGATGTTTCACTTTTTTGTATACATAATTATTGATTTTGGTTTTACTATTGTTGAGAGTGTATTTTACAAAATGTGCTATTTGGGCTACAGATTTGAACTGATATTGGCCCGCTCTCAATTACTGTATCTTCGTTTTTTCTCTACGAGAAAGAGTAATACATAATATAATTTACAAAAGATTGAACAACTAATTTATATAAACAAATTGTCATTGTTTTACTTAAAATATTATATTATTAATAAGGTTTTTTTTATAAATATTATCAGTCTGCAAATTAATACGAATTTGTTTAATTTTTTTTGTTTTATTCGCTTTATTTTAAATAAGCTCAAAATATATTATTTTTTTATATATATTGTATATAATATAAGACTAACGGTTTCATTAACTTTGGTTTATCATTGTAAAATTTAAATAAATTTAATCAAGTCCATAAACGGTTTTTTTGCTTTACTTGTATGGTAGTGAAATGAGGGTGAAGATTTTAAAAACTTACAGATTAGGTACAGCAATGGTAAGAGTGACCATTTCTAAGATTATAATTGTTATGAGCTGATGAGCTTTTACTGTAATTATTGTGCACCTGGGCAGGCCCAAGGGAATGTTGAGTCGATTTGCAAGAGAATTGTCTGTGGTTGTTGGTTTCCTACAATACAAATTTTATCAATATTATTAATTGTCAAGGAGATGTATGTTTTTGGTTAAAATAAAGTTAAAATATATAAATTTATTGAATTTAATTGTTGATACAGTTTTTCAGCATGTAAATTACAAATAATTGGCAACGTTTTTCCAATTATTGTTACAGGAATTGTAATCCGGAGGCTGGTGCCGATTAATAGAAAGTGTATTCGTATCTGCACCTGGAATGTGAAAAGTTGTAGACAAACAAGTAGCCGAAGCCCTAAGCTCCTTTAAAACAGACATTACTGCCAACCAGGAAATAAAATACGGCGGAGCAAAAAACTGTGACATCTACTAAGGACCGTGTTAAAGTGAGCAAAAATATTCGGATGTCGGATCAAGGCCAAATTCGCCAACATAAGATTTATATGCGCTAACGCTACGACGGCGGAGGAAAATAAAAGACTGCTTGACAAAACTTATTAGCGACTACCGAAGTACGGTATTAAAATCGTGCTGCGAAATTTTAACGCAAAGGCTTCTTTAGTAGTATTGTCGGAAAACACAACCTACACTACAACAGACTTAAGCTAATTGACTTCGCTGCGGAAATAAATGCCACGATAGCCAGCACACGGTTTCCTTACATGCATATTCACGCAACAAAAAATAAATGTCCAAACACTTGTCCAAAAATTGAATGTCCAAACACTACACTCGCAGGCGAACGTCAAGGCCTTCGCAGAACGCGTACTCTCGATTAACACCATACCACCAGCATCTAGTCAAAGAACAATGGCAACCATGACAACAAGCCATTACATCAGCGGCAACAGATTTGCTTAGATTTATCGCACCCACCAGAATGACACCCTTGGTTTGATGAAGAATGCCGACTGATGCTCGTAGCCAAGACGCCTTTAAGGCAATGCTACATGTACAGAAGAGCGCTGCCATTAAGCTCGATAGGCAAAGAAGGAGGGAAGAACACCAGCTTTTCAGAAAGAAGAAAAAAGAGCAAGAAAAGCGCACTGTCCACGATATAGAGGTTCCACTCCAGGAATGATGTTCGCAAGTTTTACCAGAGGGTTTAATTTTCAAAGCCAACAAGGCTTGTACAAGATGAACAAAGGAATATCATAGTTAAGAAGTCGATGCTTATTATATGGAAAAACACTTCTGCAGACTATTAAACGGGGATGACGAACAATCTGCCGTTGTCAGGAAGAAGGAACATCCAATATGGGCGACGACAACGGCAACTACCAACCCCTTCACCTACGTGAAGTGAGGATATCAATATCTAAACTCAAGCTTAAAAAGGCTGGTGGAAATGAAGGCCTTCCCGCCGAGCTTCCGAGATGAAACCGTTTACCAACGAAGGCGATGCACTGTGATGTGAATTCTTTAATCTCATTCTTGAGAGGATTGTGCAAAACTCCCGAGACAAAATATATGCTGTCAACACAAAAGGACACATAACATCGACGAATTGGACAGAATAACAATTGATATATCTAACCTTGAGCTAGTACCGGATTTTATCTAAACGGCTCCGCTATTAACTTTGAAAACAACATCTCGTCAGAAATTAAATGAAGAATTACTCTTGCCAACCACTGTTTAGTGCATAAGTAGAAACCGACCTCAACCAACTTGAAGTGAGCATCTGGAGGCAGTTAGCTAAGGATCGGGCCAGGTTCATTCCGAACTGTAACGCAACTTTAAGTAAGTAAATACCTCCAAATTTAGGTGCAGCTCATAACTTCGCGGTTGTATTTTTTTTCATTCGCCTTCCTTCCCTGCAGGACCAAAAATTCGACGAAGGACATGGAGTCGCAAGACATAGAGTCGCCTTTTTTGTAAATGGAACATATGGATCTAATTCTACAGTCTTTTTTGATAGTATGGTGAATGCACACTTCTATCGCAACACGTCCGTATTTGAAGAGTTCTGCTAGTAATCCATCAGAACCGATTGCCTTCTTGTTCTTAAGTTTTGTTTGATAGCTGCACTAACTTTGTAAGAGCGTTTTCACTGGGTCTTGATATTGGTGGAGGATAAATGCACAGCGGGGAGTCTCTCCCTCAGTTGTTCTTTGTAAATCCTGGTAATCACTGGGTGACTAAGGTAAAATTACTTTTTTTGCACCAATCGTAGCTTCTTTACATTGGACAGTCGGGACTTGAATTTGGCAGCGATGAAAAAGTGGTCAAAGTCGACGTTTACCCCTCTGAATGTGTGTACATTCAGGACGTTGGAACGTTGGATGTACACGGGCTTGCGTGCCTCGTATCTATAAGCGCATGGTCGATTTGGTTGGCGGTTCGACCATTTGTAGATCGCCAGGTTGCATTGTGAATTCGTAGTCGTGGGAATCTAGTGCTGCTATAACAGTTATAACAAGTGCTAGATGGAAGTTATTATCTGATGTCATTTCGTTAAGGTTGTGATTTTTAACTAACTCGATGAATATGTTTTCCGTACCGATTTTCGCAGTGAAGTCTCCTAGCAGTTCGTAAAAGTAGCTTCACAGGTCCCATCTACCTAGACATCGTAGTGGAAAGGAAGAATAATTCTTGGAGACTGATGGTAAGCACCGTTGAGCTGAAAACAGTCCATAACTACAAAGTGGAGCTAAGTGGAAACTTATCAAAGTCAATGCAGAATCGTAACACTGTCACCAAAGTACGTTGACCCACTGCCAAAAATAGAAAAGCGTTGCGCTGCAATGAAAAACCAGACCAAGTTGAAAAGAGTCCCGAGAAAGAAAAGCAAAGGTAGGATAAATATGGATGAGGAAACCATTTGGTTCTTTAAAACCGAAGTGTCCCGCAACACAGTATGATTCGGATATAAGAAAGTTGTATATAGGAATAAATCGCTTATTCAAAGAAATTACCATTTTAAAAGCCCTACATATCATCAAACGATCTTGGTGGCTTGTCGCACCTCAAACCATATCTAATTGCTTCAAAAAAGCCGGAATTTCAAGGGAAATTGAAATTCAGGGCGATACTGGCAACAAAGACTCAGATGTTATCGACTCTCGTATGAATGAAGAAAATGAAGACTTTCAGATACATATCGGATGAGGAAGCCCAGTTTTGTTATGGGGACATCGGCGAAAATTAATTAGTAGCTGAGTTAAGCAGTGAAACTGTCGAAGAGGTCCAGTCGAACTTTATTGAAATGCATGTAATGAAGTCAAGTAGAGAAGAAGCTGTTAAAGCGTTTTTTTTGTTTTGAAACAGTATTTAGCAAGTGATGAAGACTACCTGTCAAATATAGAAGAACTTCTCTTCAGACAACGGGATGAAATACTTGTTCAAACAAAAATTGAAGATTATTTTCAAAATAATTAATCACATATTTCTTAATGTGCAATATGTGCACATATTTGATATGTGCATATACGTATAGATACATATGTACTAGGATCTTTTTTTTTACATGAGCAAGGACTTAGGTAGGACATATTATCTATAAATGTAAATTGTGATAACATATATGTACCTATACATATAACATGAAATGAATTGTATGAACTGAACATGTATTTATTTTTGTTTTCTTTGTTTCTTGAAATAAATAATTTGTGTTTTTTACATTTTTTTTCTTAACCGTTTTTTATAAGAAAGTTTTTTCTTGTATCCGTTGTTCAGATATAAGAAATTTTTTTCTTATAACCGTTTATTGCGTAAAAGCAAAAACGGATACAAGAAAGAAATTCTTGGGATTATTGGACTTTCTTTTATCCGAATCATACTGTAGTAATAACATCCAACAACCTCCTTTCAAAATATTGCATGCAACCTAGACATTGCAGCACCATCTCGCATTCATTTAATACAATTTGAGCGAGCTATAATGCTAGGATAACGCTTACAACCTTTGAACAAAGATGCTACATGAAAATCGGCCGTACCTACACCAATTGCATGTGTTCAGAGAACAACAGATATCGTTAAGGACTTGATGCGCTTTCATCAAAGGACAGTTATGGATTTTCATCATTAGGAACATAGACCTTTAAAGATTAAGTGTAGCTTCTTTCTAAAACAAAAAAAAAAACCAACGACCGATAAACAGAGCGAGTGTATGAGTTTCACACAAATAAAATTTAATTTATTCGCATGACACACGAGTTCCAAGTCAAATTGAAACCATCAAATATTAATTTGTAATCTTCTATCCCCTAAAGCATAAAGCAATTAACTTACCTTCGGTTGAATGGGAAAACAGCACCAAAGTATGAAAGCCACAAACGCCACCAGTGTCCCAACTAGGAGGATAAAATCCTCGATAGTCTATAAAGCGTCCGTCGAAACAAAAACAAAAGAAATAGGATAATTTAATGGACCTACGTAAGTGGTAGGCATTATTTTCACTTACCGGCTCCTCTCCCAGCAGGACATGATTAATCAAATAAGCAAAGTCATCGAAAGGAGTCATTTTGTAGAGTGGGACGTCGTTTCCCAACCCCCAACGCGATCCGGCTAAATCGTCCCTACAAATGTGAAATTTTCCAATTGATTTTGAAAGAATATTCGATTCACAGGCCCCACTACATGTTAATTGATTTCAATTGCTGCACTACGTTCACTTTGGTATTCTTCGAAATTTAATTGAGATTGTCCAATTGTTTCTTTTAGAAAATAAAATAAAATTAATTTTAAAAAGCAATTTCAATTGGGCATATGTATTCGAATTGACAGTCACAAGGAAGAGGAAAGGATCGATTTTGACAGCAAGGAAATTTCTATTGACATTTTAAAAAGGATTCGTTGGAGTGAATGCGATAGATAGAGGTTTGCAATTACAGGGATGGTCATGTACCGAAGTACCACATGCTGTCAAATTTTATTGTGCTACACTGACAAAAACGAAACAATACAAATTTAAAATATAAAAAAAGGCAATCATTTTAACAAAATAAAACTATTTTTGAGTTTATGAAAACGATGGCTCTGAAAAAATGGTAATTTGGGAACATATTTACTTTAGCTGCCAATCACTTTTTGCACTATTTTTTATTCTACTTATTAAATTAAGCTAAAAATTTAGCAATTTTTTGTTTTTGTCGCTCTCAATTATTTAAAAAGTTATTAAACAATAAAAATTCCAAAAATCCCTATGGAAATCAACCAACTTTTGACAGTCCATACAAAGTTGAGTGATAAGCAGCATTGCCATATATACTACATATTCCCCAAAACGGTAAAAAAAATGTAAAAAATAAAAATCAAAGGATTTTAAATCTCCACGCTCCACAGTCCACGCTCATGCAATTTCGTTTGTATGTAAAGTCGTCAGGCAGGCGCCTAAGTCAACAGTTTTTTTTGTGAACCAGTACTCTGGGTGGCCCGATTCACGGGAACAAGGGATTTCAACTCTCTTTCTGGGGACTGTCCACGCTCACGCAACTTCGTTGCTCCGCTCAGGGTATGTAAAGTCGTCAGGCAGGCGCCTTAGTCAAACGTTTTTTTTGTTAAAATATTTTTATTTGGTATGCTTTTTCAACATGGCAATGCTGCGTACACCGCAGCAGAAATAAATAACAAAAGTGTCAAACTACATACAATTTTTCCATACAAATTGTATGTAGTTTGACACTTTTGTTATAACCCAAAAAGTGCAATTTTGTTTTATGAATAACTTTTAAACTAAATGTGAGCGACAATTTTTTAATACATATAAATGATCAGTGCGCAGAGACGAATCGATTAATAAAAAAAAGAGCAAAAAGTGAAAGGCAGCTAAAGTAAATTTATGCCGTAATTTGTCATCGTGATAAACTTATGACTTTAGCATACAATTGAAACATTGACATTGAGACCAATTCACATATGAAACATATGCGGTCACTGAGAAAACTATCAAAAATTTAAAGAGAACAAAATCAGTCAGTATGGAAAAAACATTCGCTGAATCGATTAACATACCGAATTTCATTATCCTAGCTCAATATTTTCGTACAGACCAATACACAAATATATCCAGCTATATCGCCCAAAAAGTGGGCTTGAGTATAATGATCTATAGACGAACAGCCTTATTCATAAACTCATTATAAGGAGTGTATAAAGCAAAAACCTTATTCAAAAACTTATACAACGTTGAATAGAGGTTGCTTTACCTAAACGTGTCTGATAGTTGAATAGTGCCTGTATAAGGGTATTTTAATTTTGTTTGTTTCGGTTTATCACAGAAGGCTAAGAATCAGGGTTACCCTAAGTTTCAATATTAAACAATTTTTTTTAAGCAAAATGGTCGCTATGAGTTTAGCAACCATAAAAATTATCCATCGGTAGCTCTGTTGAGCTGTACAACTGATAATTCTAATATATATATTTTTTTTTTTTACTCGGCGCAACATTTGTATATAACTATTATCGGGGGGAAATGTTTTATATGTGCGACCATGAATAATGATTCCAAAAATAATTATGTACTGTATAACCTTAGTGCCTGGCAACACGTTCACCCTTAAGATTTTCATTCTCATGAATGAAGTCAGCATTTACACCCGGAAACGGAGAAATCTGAAACAACCCCCACACTTACCTTTGCTAAACATGTACTGGATTTTCAATCTTGTGCTGGAACAGATAGTGCGTAATAGGCAGATGTAAAAACGTTAGGCACCATGTTTAACTAATTCGTCCAGCTCTTAGCGATACGCAGACGATATCAACATATATAATTGCTTACTCATATGTGCCGTTGTAGAAGGAAACGAGTCGATTTTGTAGCTTACGAGGACACGAAAAAGTAACTAAATAAAAAAAAAAAAAAAAATACTGTCGAGACACAACCTTGGACAAAATGTCAATGTTCAAGCACAAATTTTGAGGTATTTACAGAGTTTATCTTTAAGAATATATCTATATGTAAATATATCAAATGCATTACCTAACCCCATAGTTGCTACATAATATAAACCTTGTATAATAGTTATAGTTGGTTGCGAGATCGGAAGGACATGCGAATAAACACTTCTAACTTAAACTATTGTTTTATCGGAATTACTCGCACATATAGAGCATATAGGTCGGTCCGTCTAAGTATCCTGTCCAAAATACGACGGTTTTCGAAAAGTAGGCGTGGCAGTGGCCGGATTTAAAATTTGTCTACACCTGCACTGGTGGTAATAACAATCATACTGAATGTGTTTATCCCACCTCCCAATTTAAGGCTTAAAATGAAGAGTGATGGACAGACATATGATCGGCTCAGCAACCGATTCCGAACCGATCCATGTACTTAACAATACATCTATCTAAATTACTTCTTTATAATACAAATCCCTGTAAGGTACGGTATAAACATTGCATTCAAATAAAATCATTGGTTATATAATTACCTTTTAATCACTTATTTTCCAATCGTGAATCCTAAGAAAAATATCGATTTATACAATTTTTCAAAACCATCGCGAAAAAATTATCTTCAATTGTAAATGGACATAACTTGATAGCAAACCCTAAAAGTATGCAACAACAACTGTATATGCCCACCTAACCTCCCCTCCATGGATTGCAATCGACACCCAATTACCCAAAAAAAAATATTTTCTGTTTGCAAATGTGTTATACACCGGCCATTGTCTACTGTCTAGTTAACATTAAACATATTCCCCGAATAACGGTGTTGTTTCAAAATGCAACACTACTTCCGCAAATATCAACCCGATTCGACTTCCCAACCAACCACCCAAATACCACACCAACGAAAAACACGACTCGCCTTCGCCAATCCCAAAATTGATGAGTGTGGCGACTGGAGACTGGTAAAGGCAAAGAACATTTTCGGTAAAATTCTGTGTTGCTATGCGCTCGGCAGATTACGCGATAGCATATACACTTTTTCCTTATAGAAATTGTTTGTTGAAATAGAGCCGAGTGTTGCGTTTGTATAAACACACATGCGCCAGAACGGGATAACTAGTGGGTGTGACACATTTGGAGAGTATTGAACTGACACGAGCGCCACTTTGTTGGCTCATGGGTAGGTATGGAAGCAGAAAATGAAAACTGACATTACCGTTTTGGGTTGTCATCTTCACTGGAAGGGACATTTTTCATCCTAACAATGGGTAGATGGTGAATTCATTATTTCGTAGGTAATATTATATCTTCGGTTGGCTTTGTTATGCATAACTAGGTACAAATGTCGTGTGATATAATTTGGTGAGAAAACATAATCTGGAAAAAAATGCACACATCGTTGAATTTGTTTTGGGTTTAATAAAAAAAAAACACTTAAGAAATAAACCGTTATTTTATTTTTGACTTGACAAAAGACGTTTTGTAATAAAGACGTAAAATAAATAATTCGATAGAAACATTTTTATACCCTATCCCATAGGGGTATACCTATCAGTTTTGATACATAGTTTGTAACATAGAGAAATAATTTAGCTAGATATACCTTAAAGTATATGGATCGAATCAGAATCGCTAGCTGAGTCGATTAAGTCATGCCTGTCTGTCCGTCAGTACGTCTGTCTGTTCGTCACCGATTTTTGGCCTTAATTTTTGAGCTAGTATAATGAAGTTTTGTATATGGTACCCATCCAACAAGGGTACAAATGTTCAAAATCCTTCCACTGCCATGCGTCCAGAAAAACGTTGTTTTTGGCCAAACGTTAGAGAATTTCGAAAAAGTGTGAACAACATATTTAGACAATTCTAATATCTGCATTCTGTCTATACAAAGTTTTCTGCCACACCGTTTTAATTAAGTAAAGACAAATTTTAAATTTTAAACTTCCATAATAACAATAAAATATTTCGTCTTTGGATCATTTTTTGGGTGTGTTTTCTTACAAAAACCATTTGTATACCCTACGTCATTTCATATGCCATAAAAAACGTCGCTTTTTGTCGAACTATAAAAGATTTAGATAAAATGTCTGAACAAGATGTAGTGACAATGTCATTTTCTATATGTCATTCCCATTCAGTTTTTATTCTATCCCACTTCATGGGTACGTTTATTTTAAGGATGGGATGCGCATAGCGAATTGTAGCCTTCTCATATAATTTTTTTTTTAATTTTCGCAAAAAAAATTCAGAATAAAATAAAATGGAAAATTACCATTTTTTAGAAATCGTCTCCTGAAAGTTTTATCCATTTTTTGCTTGTGTGTGTTTTGATGTTATGGTACCTATTAATTTCCACATTAGAGGGACTCAATGCATATGAGCTACAGATGGGTCTTTTGTTGAAATGTAAAAGCGTTATTGCGGCCGAACATTTTTCAATACCTGGGCTTATACAAAATAATATAAAGAAGCTGGGTTGGTATAAAATAGTTCTTAACTCAAAAAACGTAAATTAGTTTAACCGCGACTGATTTGGCAAAAGATGCGAGAGGTACATGGATTCCTTTAATGTAATCAATGTATTTTCCCTTTTGATTTGCGGAACTGTTATTTCTTGTAAAACATTCTGTTTTCCCCTATTGTGTAATTTTTTGTGGATTTATAGAACGCATTTGTTCACATCTCTGTTGGTGTGCAACAATAGGATTATTGGGTGTGATACTTTTTTGCTAAAAACATCGTTTTTATTTGGTCCAATGGCAAATTAGTGCAATTCGGAAGTATTGGAAATTCGACTTAATAATTAAAAAAAAAAATGGTATATAGAATGATGACGTCTTTGAGTGTACAAATGACAATGGTTCCAAAAATCTCAAAAATTATCTAGAAACTCAAACTTTATGTGAAAACATAACATATCAGAAGGCTACAATCCGCTGTGCGGAACCCCAACCCATTAAATCCTTAATTTAAACATCCCAAAAAAGTGGGACTTGAAACGTTATCAGTAGTATTTTTTAGATTAGCTTGGGAGGTGTCTCAGAGCTAGGTTGCCTAGATAGGCATGCCTAAATATTTAGGCAACACGTTCCTTAAATTCTTATCTATAAGCAATTTTACATTGCTGCCTAACTAGGCGAAGGTTGTGTCAAAAGATACCGATTTTGCACTTAGTTATTTGGACGTTTTCTAAAGTTAGGCAACCTGTAAAATGCTTTTTTACATACGGGTGTATATGTATATGTATAAGATATAGATAATGATATTATCTGAATATCTTGATTAAAATTTAAAATATGGTTAAAATGATATGATAGAGCTCGTTTGAGAATTTAAACCGACTGACTTTGGTTTACGTTTTAATTTCGGTTTGTGGGCCTTGGAACAGCTTCAAATTGATCCATTTTTTTATCGATAAATTGTTTTTAGCGAGTAAGCTCAATATTTGGTTAAACGGTTACTTTAAAAAGCATAAATTCCGTATTCGAGCCTATGGACAGCCAGAGGCAATCTAACAGCTGCCATAATGCAACTGTTACTGTCATACAGCTAAAGAATCAATCGCTTTATTGAAGGAAACATTCGATAAAAACATCATCTCCATTCCATATTTGTGTTTTACCTAAAAAAAGGCAGGAAGCTCTTTATTATCGAAATATGTGTAGTGCAGTCAAAGTGTATAATCTAATGATAAAATCTCATTTTGAGTATTGCGGTAGTTACTACAGGCTACAAGCTACAGGTTGAACAAAATAAAGCAATGCAAATCATCCAGAAATGTGATCAATACAAAAATATTCATCATATGCTTAAAAAATAAAAAAATTGTTACAATTGTTTTTATAATATCCATATAGATTATTGTTAAGTTGATATTAATGGTAATTGATGCAAAATAAAATTAAGCTTAAGTAAATTCTACATTGGATGTATTTTTATCGTTACCTACCAATTCAAATCCCAAATTGAACATTAAAGACGAAATTTCCCTCATAACCGTTTGGTAATTCACCACAAAATAAATCCCAACTACCAGCGCCATCCTTCCTCAAATATCTCAAACGACAACAAAACTCGTCATCTCTCCAATTCTCCACAATTCAAAGAAAACTCTGTCTTTCACAGCGACCATCTATCCATTTCTCGCACATTCGCTCTGTTTTTGTATCTATCCCACGCCATGTTATTACATTTTCAATATACCTAAGCAGGCCAGCAATGTGCACGGAAAAGCAAAACAAAACGATCAATACCTCATCCATCGCTTACTGTTCTCCTCTTCTAACAACAGCGAATGATTCCATGTCTGCGCTTTAGGAAACATTCTTCAGTCGCCAAACTCGATTGTTAGCCGGAAAGTCTATGCGGTTAATCGAAAACGACGACAGCCCAATCAGGGAATTTATTTTTGTTGCCAAAATTACTTGAAAATACTGTAAAAGTTGCTGCAAACAGCAACCAATACTTGATGTATTGGATTATTTGTTAAACAAAAGTGAATTCCGTTCCGTTATTGATTCGATTTATTTTTTTTAATTTTGGAATCGGTCGCATTTATTCGTGTCGGGGGTTTTAAAGGTTTAATTTCTTTTCTTCCGCTACTTATCACCATCTCCCTCGGTCGTATTGGTTTTCAGATAGTTGTTCTGATTTTTGTTCTCTCGGTTGGTTGCGAAAACGCCTGCTAAATGGTGTGACGGTAGTGGTGTGGTGTCTTCTCTGTGACGACGATTTTTTTTTGAGAAAAAGGCCGACAAATTTAAAATGATATCAAACAAATCAAATGAGCAGATTACATGCTACAACTAACTGAATGATTGTGTTGCGTGGCTTTGGAAAATAAAAAAAAAAGTTAGTGGTGAATTTGGAAAATGTAATAAAATATTTTTTTTTGTTGAATACTTAACATCTCTGTGTAGATAGCTGGTTTTTATACATCTCTTTCTGACCGCTTATCGAATTGCATCGTTCTTTTTCCCTTTCTATCGCAAGTCGTGTGTACGGTTTGTGTCATTGCCATCGTTTGTCAGTGGTGCATTTTTTGTCTCTATTGTCTTACCTCAGCCCCGATAGTAGGGAGTGAATGAAAGGGGAATATTGAACGAAAAAAGTTAAAGAATTCGATGGCAGTAGCAACGGCAGCCTAGCAGCAGCAGACAAAATTTTTTCATAGAAATTTTAAATTGAGAAAAAAGTGTGAAGTTTTTTAATTGAAAAGATTCGTGTGGCATCTCCATTCGCACGGTAATGCGAGGTTTATGTGAATTTGTGGAAATATCTTGTTAAAGTTGTTTATACGCTGCAAAATGACGCAGCAAAGTTTGGAATAGATTTTTTCGTTGCTAGTTTTCATGGGAAATGCGGTCGATCCGTGGTTTTTGTGGTGTTGTTGTTCTTTTCGGTTGGTTGCAATGTTGCGTGCGTGTGTGTAGGAAATTATTAAATATGAAAAAAAAAATTCCCATTGGAAGTGTATTTTTTTTGTTTTTGATTATTTTCCTTTTTTTAATAATTTCGATGAGTTAAATATTTTTTTCTGTGTGCTTGAAAGTGTGAGTGAGTAGTGTGGGATGCATTGACAAGAAACAGAAAAGGATGCAAGAATTCATTTGACAGATGTGTGTGGTGGATGATGGTGATTTCCTTTCAGCGACACAGTGCAGTACTCAAATTTCATGAAAAGGGAAAAAGGAGTGAATAGAGTGATAAAATAATGTCCTATTTTTGTTGGTGTATCGCTGACTGCTGCACTTGCTGCGCAGACTGCGTTAATATCTTGAAACCCCTTTTTAATTTTCATTCTTAATTATTGGTTCTCTCAATTTTTTTTCCTGCTCTCTGGGTACAATTTTTATTTTATGAATAATTTCCTCGTTTTTGTGATTTTGAAAAATTCACCTTGCTTCTTAGAGTTTTGCATCTCACTTTAATGCAGTCTTGAGACGTGGTTTGCTATCTCTTTTCGGCGTTTGGCTTTTCACAATTGTGTCGTCGTCGGATAGAGCCGTTGTGGTAGTCGTCGTCGGTCGGCTACCGAAATGAAATACCAAAGAAGAGAGGTGAATGTTCGCTTTGGTTGGGGATACACACATATACACACACATGAATGGGTTTTTTTTATTTTTCTTCGGTTTTTTGTGTCTTCTCCTGTTATTCTATTATAATTTCTCTTGTTGTTGTTTTTGGGTTTTTTTTCAGTTATTTTGAATTTTATTTTGGTTGCCTTTATTTCTTTAGATGTTTCAAATTTAGTTAAAAATTTGGTTTATGCATGCGTGATTTATTAGCTTTCGTTAATTTTTAATTAGGCATTTGGTATTGGCGTTTTAATGCCTTATTCTTAATACCTACCAACTTATCTACGTTGATTCTGTTGTTAATTAAAACAAAGATGTGTTGACTTTTGGATAACAAAGGAGCTTGGTCAATCTATACTAGACACTTTGTTGCAACAGTATTGTCTTTGTCGGCTTCACAAAGAGATGCTCATTTTAATGCGCTGTGCAGGTAGGTACAGCATGGGGGTTTAACGTTTTTATTTGGCGTCATCTTGTAGGCAAGACCAAAAATAAGTCTTCCTTGGACATGTTCCTGATTTTCTTCTGTTATGGCCTACATGGTTACAATATACTTTTAGATAGGTATTTGACATTTAGCTGTAGCTGTAGCACACGTCATGTCTAGTTTCTGTAACGCATTTCAATTCAATCTTACCCGACAAAGCCCTCTGACAATGACAATTCAATGGCGTGCCACTGTTTACCCTAAACAGTTCTCGAGTAAAATAAATCTCTTAATTGTACCTATTCAAAGGAATGCTAATTTATGGGGTTTTCCATTGGTAAAAAAAAAATCAATCTTTTTATACCCTATCCCATAGGGGTATATTAGTTTTGATACTTAGTTTGTAACATAGAGAAATAATTTAGCTACCTACATATACCTCAAAGTATATGGATCGACTCAGAATCGCTTGCTGAATCGATTAAGCCATGTCCGTCTGTACGTCACCGATTTTTAGGCCTTAATAGGATTATATATATAGGATCCTCGTCCGTGCCTACAGAACAAGTGTAAAAATTTTTGAAATCCGCCCACTGCCACGCCCCTTTTTAAGAAAAACTCAGTTTTTGGCCAAACCATAAGGAATTTTAAAAAAGTTTCTGAACAACATATTTAGACAATCTTAATATGTATATTTCGTCTTTATAAAGTTTTTTGCCACGCCCACTTTTTTGGGGGTTTTCAATAAAAAAAACTGTTTTCGGTCAAATTTTAAATTTTTCGAAAATTTTTTTGATGCAGAATCATTAAAATTATTAATATGAACATTTCGTCTATATACCATTTTAACCCATAAAAACAATCAGCCTGTGCGACTTGAAACTTGACTGCTACAGTGTCAGCACTGTCTTCACAGACAAGAAATTAAAACAATACACTAATACAGAGACAAAAGTCAATATGAAACCGTGTTCCATTGGCACTCAAAAAGCTCAAATTTCAAAAATAACAAACTATGTTTCAAATCGAATATACCTCTATGGTATTGTATAAACAAATGTCCCAAAATTGTGACCACAAAAACTCGAAAACGTTTGACGTTATTTAGAAAGAAGAAGCAAGTATGGACCAGTAAATGTAGCCATTTTTTGACAGCACACGTGAAGGATTTATCGTTGCATAAACTGCATTGGTTGATTTGCAGTGTAGTATGACGCACCGTCTCGTTAAAACCAGAAACCATTCAGACCTTTTCCATCCAGAAATATTCACCTCGTCATTCATCAATATTTGCTTACAATTGTACTTTATACGCAATGAAGTGCAAATCATCCTTCAACATACGCCTCAAGGTGTTTCCATAATCCCAAAATGTTGAACGCCGCGGCGCGCCGGTACGATACGAGTATACGACACTTGTGTGTTCTCGGCAACATTCTCTCTCACTGCTCAAATCATTGGGCGTCTATTACGTTGATGAACGGCATGTCAACGATATCCCACTCTCTCGTGCTAACTAAATTTAATGATAGTTTGGACGAAAATAATTTTATCGTAAAGTGTTTGTCACAACTCTGCCATAATAGACCTGGTAATGTGTCAACTTGTTTCATCTTCTTGTACTCACACAGAGTTGTACGAAGTTCTTTTCTCGAAAGACCATTACAGTGGGTCCACATTCTTCAAAAAAGAATGTCTTGAGCTGTGTGATGTGCAGCACTCAAGCTGGATGCAATTCCACTCTGAGTCACTCTACATTCGACAATTTTTTCTATTTTTATTGCCGCTTAGGTTGAAATAGTTATCGTCTGAAATCTAGATAAATTTGAGCATATATTCTTCCTCGTCTACCATTCGTCTACCATTATGGATTATCCTATCTTTGGGATTTCGGTGCTCCGGCCTTCGAACAACTGTCACGCGTTCGATGTTTTTAGCTATAAAAATGTTCTTATACAAAATTGAGGTTTATACAATGTCATTGTCGAAATATCGATATACTCCAAGGCCAAAATGTGGATACTCACTAAAGTGGTTGCTCATTATTTGAGCAAAAATCGTCCTAAGCAATGAAGCTTATTTTATTCTTCATGCTTTGTTAATCTTCAAAATTGACTTATTTGAAATTGTCGAAAAACAACATATTATTTGGTGCGCTTTTTAGGGTTAAGACATCAATGGACCATACTTTTTCGAAAACGAGGTGACTTACTGGTGGTCGACTTGTTTTTCAGGACATACAGCCTGTAAAACAGTTCAATAACAGCTTGATACATTTCCTGGTCGTGTACTCTTGTTTAGGAGATCCCCTCTGGATTTCTGCCTATCGGGCTATTTGAACTCAATGGTCTGTGCCAACAAGCCAACAACCACACGTGCATTGGAGGAGAAGATTACAAGCTGCATCAATGAAATTCAGCCATTCATGTACCATGGTCATGGAAAATTCAAAAAAAGATTGAGTATGGGCCAACAAAACCGTGGAGCCCATTTGCCCTTTTCTTTGTACCTTGTTTCGATAAGGAAATATAAATTTTCAAATCGTGCGTATATTTTGGAACACTCTTTGTAACTACAACAGTGAAAGTTTGAATCACATATTGATTAGTACCTAACGAAATCAAAAATGCAGCGACAGAAACAAAAATGTTTATCTCCTTCAAAGATTGTCAAAACATGTGGTATATACAAATATATTCCCCCAGCTAAGTTTGGCCGTTGTCAAAAGGCTAACGTTGGCAAAACAATTTTCGACAAAACGTCATTCACTTTCTATCACAAAAAGCTCCTAGCCAATGTTAGCTAGCACTGCAAAGAAGGATTATAATTCACCAGCATTCCTATTGGTACGGATGTGAGATACCCCTGAACATGTTTTTCGCTTTATATTTCTTTTCCAAAACCGATGATTTATGCGCCGTCGGATATGGCTCTGGAAAAGTGAAAAATTGACAGTTGTTCTATGATCGAAACCCAGCGTAACTTTTTGTTCAAAGTACCCCCATTGGGCCCGGCCCTGACCGGAAATCAATTGTTACATGGTTTACTAAGTTCAGTTCAGTTCAGTGGTGTGTTAAACTGCCGCACAGAATGTACGAATTCGATTCCCAGCCCTAGCAACACATGATTTTTTTCTGGCTCTTATCTTGCGATGATCGATTCGAGAAATCATTCGAAACGTTTCAATTCTCAAGAAATTCTTATCAGAACTCAGCGGTTCGGATACGGCATAAAACACACGTGCACGGAAAATGATGGGCGTCATCTACCTGATATTATTTTCAAAACTTTGCAGAATAAAACTAGATATGTAGGTGCTCTACATTTTAATAAAAGTTATTGAGTTTTGAAAAGAAAAAGTTATGGTTGGCGCTCCTTGTATTCTAGCGCGCAAGCAGATAAAACTTTAGATGGGCTACCGCCTTCACAAATCATAGAAAATTGGCTAAAAATAGATATAAATAAGATCTAAAAAATTTGTCTGTCATGATAGATCGAAAATCAGCGTTATCATAGTAATCATAGGACATAGAGATAGACAAGCAGGCAAAATGACTTTGCCTTCATGAATGGACGATGAGAAGGAATAGCCAACTGTTTGGACCTGCCTGGGATTTTGTTTATAATAAAAGGAAGTTTAATTAGTGCCCAGACTTCGAAAATGTCTGTCAATTTTTTAACACGGGTATGAAAAACCATGAGCAGAAATGATAAAACCCTAAAGATCCACGTGGTAACACAACGGACCATATCTTATCTAAATGTGCTGGCGAACCTCTGACAGAATCTGTAACCAAACCTAGGGTTTGCGTTGAACGAGGTCGTGCTATACTTCAAATTGCTTGAAGACGTTACAGTCTTTAATTGGATGGCGGCCATTTAAATAACATTCTATAATTTCACCTTATGCATTGCACAGCTTGAAGTACCTCCTATTTTCATTTAAACTTGTGACTCTTATATTTCCGCATTTCCCTGGTCTTAATCGACAGTTGTTTTCGTATCTTTGTTTACATTTAGAGTAAACAATTTCAAATCAAAATAAACAGTTTATAGAAATAAAGTCCCTTCAGAAAATACATTATTAACATTGTTAGTTAGTTAAAACGTTGCCTTGTTGAAGACCTCGAGTTAAAAATAGTAGCTAACTCCAATTATTGATTTAAAAAAAATAAAGAACCCTTCTAAATGCAATAGTGTCAATGTCACTAAAATAATTCGCGCGAATTTTTTTTTTTTGATAACATGCGTCCACATGTTTTATATGTGTGAACGAATCGATTTGCTTCTTCTACGTAGATACCAAACACAAGCTATCTGGCTTTTTTTTCCACTTTCCGCTTGTATTGAATGTTTCTATCACATTTTACTGTTGTCATTCTGATTTTGTTTATACAATTATTCACTTGAAAAGCCAAAGGAGGTTAATACGCAGTTTAGGCGGGAACAACACTGTTGAGAGTTTAACCTTTTTAGTTTGTGTGAATGATAGATTATATTAATATTCTAACGTATGTTTTGATATTTGACGCGCTGTCAAACGACTGACAACTTCTACGACGTACCTCAGAGGGTTATACAAAAAAGAAGTCAATTGGCTTATACTTGATGACATTTCATTTGGTCAACCATTGTTGTTTCGTTGCTGAACAGGTAAATGAATGATAAAAACGGAACCCATTTGATAGTTGTGTGCGGGGGGGAATCTATTGGAAATAATGTTCCCAGCTGACGTCAGGTTCATTATTTATATGATAGGCAATGTTTGTTTTATAAATAAAAGCAGACAGGAACTGGTTTGAAGGTTATTTTTTTGCTATTGCCGTTAATTCCTTTGTGTATGCTTTGTTTACTACCAATTTGACGTTTTGTTTGAGGGCGACTCGAGTTGTTATTTTCCACCATTGACATTGCAGTTTAGATGCAATTACCAACAGCATTGTGGTATTTTTTACAACGTGATTGCAATCAATACCAAATACAATAACAACTGCAATGTGTATGCCACCTATTAATTGTTTATTTGTTTTATTTATTTTCAGATTGAAATCATTTGCCTGTACTCCAGCTACACTATACAGTAACAACTGTCATCGGTAAAATTA
Organism: Rhingia campestris; assembly: GCA_932526625.1. Lineage (NCBI taxonomy): Eukaryota > Metazoa > Arthropoda > Insecta > Diptera > Syrphidae > Rhingia > Rhingia campestris. The sequence continues at coordinate 66,643,647 of OW052182.1, forward strand.
AATCGGCGTGTTTTTGCGTATTGTCATTTTCGTGACAGATTGTGTTCAACTTATTTGTGTGAAAAGTTTTTTTTTTGAAGAGGGGAAAATTAAAACGAGCCTATCAATGAAAGAAAATATTGTCAAATATGAAGTCAAAAGTTTAAAAAAAATCGAATAATTACATAAAATGTATCGGCATCGTAGTTTCGTGTGTTTATTTCTAAACGTGAAAGATCTTAAGAGAACTGTGGTTCAGTCAGATTTGTTAAGTCATTAATTGTTGTTGGAATTTCATTCAACGTTCGTCGCAGAGAATAATTTCCTTTCGAGTTTGTTCTTCCTTTTTATTTCTTCGACTCCTTATCAAATATTTTTGTGCGTCGTCGCATTACTGTGTCGTAATTTTACAACAACAACCAGTTATTCGCAACAGTTATATTTCCGTATTTTGTTTGTTGTTTTAATTAATTGGAGCTTCGTTGTTTGTTTTGCATAATCGGAAGATTTATATAAAAAAAAAACGAAAAAAAAAAATAAAGTTTACTCAAAAAATAAAATAAAATAAATAAATACAAACGAAAAAATTTGTAATAACAAAATCAAAAAGTTCACATACTACTTTAGAAGAAAAGTAAATAAATTTCAGTGCTAAAGTATACATAAATAGTTGATAATAATTAAGTTTAAAACAAAGCAAATACTCAACCGTTAATCCATTCTAATATTAAAAAGTAAATAATAATATAAAAAATAATTAAATAAACTAAAAAGATTGTAGAAATCTTTTTTAATTAAACATAATTGTTCGTGCTTAAAAGGAATAAATCAAACGGATTTCAGATGTATCGACTAGATGATACAAGCGGTGCCGCTATGGATAAAACAAAGCAAAAATGTAAGTGTATATTATTATGTTAAGAAAAAAACGTTTTTCGGTACATTTTTAAAATATTCGAAAAAACGTTTGATGTTTGATCATTGGTTATGCTAATATGAATATTTCGTCCTTCGATATTTTAACCCACGCCCACTTTTTTCTATATTTTTCTATAAATTTTCTATATTTTATCGCCATAAAGCCCATATTTCGGGGATATTTATTTTAAGGATGGAATGGGATAAGATATTCAACGATCCGCACAGCGGATTGTAACCTTCTCATGTTTTTTTTTTAAACGGTATTAATAATTTTGAAAATAAACTAAATTCAAATGAAAATTATTGAAAAAGAACAGCAACACTTACAATAAAGAATAATACGTGTTTTAAAACGTAGTAATCTTGTATCTTATGTACATTTTAAGTTATTTTATATGTAACGAATTTCAAAAAAATACTGTCAATAAAAAAAAACAAAACTTTAAAAAATATATATTTACCTATAGGTATGTATATTTTCTATTTTGTTTGCAAAACTGAAATTAAGTACATACTTATCTAATTGGCTAATGGTATTCACGACACCTGTAAATTGTAAATCGACTTTAAGTGTTCTGTTTTCTTATTTTTTTACTCGATCTTATTTTGAGGTTAGTCGTTTGGTAGGGGTCTACCTTACTTTTATTGAACAGAAGTACTAGATGTCCTTGTCCAGTTATCCATAAAGCTAGACGAAGCAACAGGTGAATTGCAAAATATTAATTCTGGGTCATCTAAGATAAAACTGCCAAAAATCGCAATCCTAGATTACTGTCTTACTTACTTACAGCTCGGAATGGACCTGTGCTTCTCCAATTAGCTAACTGGAACCAGTTGCACGCTTCATGTTGGTTGAAGTCGGTTTCTTCCTCGACTGCGTCCGACTTCTGGCTGGGAATAGAAGATTCTGCGAGCTGTACTGTCCTGTCGCTGTACAGCTCGTATAGTTCTTAATTAAATCTTATTCTCCATAGCCAGTCATATTTTAAAGAATTGTTCGCTTAAAACGACCATGGACTTCTTCATCCGCATTGATACAGTCCTTGTACCGTAAGGTCATTTCCACCCATCGTCATCCTACACAAACGGAGGAGCTTGGGAGGTATACTAATACTAGACCTGACGCTGTATAGTTCTTCCCTATATATGCTGTCGTATTTGGCTTTGAATGTGATGAATAGGTGGTGGGTATCGATTTCGACATTTGGGATTATCCGGGTTTTGTCGAACTGTGAACATTTGATCAGTTGTGAACTTTCCTTGCCTAAAACCCCACATTATAAGGGCCGACCAGGTTGTTGGTAAACTGTTAACATATTACGCAGATATTATCTTGTAGGCGATGTTGAGGATATTTATGTCTCTGTAGTTGGCGCAGTTCATACGGTCGCGTTTTTGGGGATTGGGCAAACATCACAGATGTTTCATTCTTCAGGCAATCCCTTACACCCGACCAAATTTTGCTTATGAGTTGGTGCATGTTACTTATCAAATCACCTCCACCGGCTTGATAAAGCTTGGCAGAAGACCGTCATTTTCGGCAGCCTTCTTTAGATATTGCTATCATCACTTCATTTAGGTCGGGTGGGTGGTTGGTTCTTTCTGCCTGACATCTACCGTTTAACAGTCTGCAGAAGTGGTACTTCCATATCCTCAGCATCAACTGTGTCTCAAGTACAATATTTCTTTCATCTCGACAGGATTCTGTTCGAGCCTTGTATCTCTGTCTTTCACGTTTTAAACTTGAGAAAATCTTTCCTGTTTCTTCCTGTTTTTTTTTTTTTTTTCTGAAAGGACGGTGCTATAACCCGATTCTTTACCTAAAAAGCTCAATGGCAGCTCCCGTTTCACCTGCAGCTTAACCTTGTAGCATCTGCCGGCATCCTTCATCAGACCAAGGGTTTCTTGCTAGTGACAAATTATTCAATACGCATATTCAGAAATTTGAAACCACTCCTACGGAAAAATCTACAGGGTGGTGATAAAGTTTGCTCTACAGATAGAATGAAATACATGGACCACCTTAACAAAGATTGTTGTAAAAATTTTGAGATCTTTGATCTTCAAACTTGAACAAATAAAAAATTAAATTAAAAAAACTCATTCCCAGACAAATTTCACCCCAATTCCACTTCTGTTTAATGCTTTCAAAATCGAACTCCGAACCATCACAAGTCATGGCAAAAGTACTAGAATATACCCCTTGCCGCTTCTTCCAATAATCATACACACACTTGTAGCGACTGTTTTTTTTTTTAATTTAACAAAAATATCCACCCCCACTTTTGCTATCCAAGAAGGAACAAATGTATGTTTTATTTTTGCGTTCGTTCAAGTAACATGAAATGGTTTTGTTCTCCCCAGCCGTCGTCGTCGTCGTATGCCGTCATTTGCTCTATATTTGCCATGATTTTCATGTTGCTGTGCGTTATTTTAAACGAGAATTGTGTGTTGCGGCAACGGGCCCAAACCACACTCTTGATCAGCACCAACAATTTTGTAATCTAAAATAGGTAACAAAGCATTTCGTTTTTGCGTGCGATGTGTTTGCTCTTATCAAGACTCTGCGTTCAGCGTTGGGAGTATTTTTATCTTGTGAACGAATTCATGAAATATCTCACATAAAGCGCAATTAGTATGGTGTACTAATACATTTGAGAAAAAATCAATTGTTCGCATACGTTTTCCACATCGATGCGTTTTGAGTTGACGCTTCGACCGAGGACGAAAGGAATCACCCACCACCCTCTTATTGGGGTGTGTGTGTGTGTGCTTGTGTGATGGATGGCGCTGCGACAACAGTCAATTCGCCAAACACCAATGCGTTTAATAGCTTGTTCCACTTTTCTCTGTCGCCCACATGAGCCGTTGCTCTGCTACAAACATCTCCGGCACAACTTCATATCCATGTCATCGGTGATGTAATTAAGCGGAGACCGGTTTATTTATACACGGGCGGTGCACTGTTAAAGCCGTAGCCATGCGCTCCCACATCTCGAACAGAGGAGAAGACGACGAAGGCGGCGGTGGAGGTGACGGCATTTTTTCAAACGCCTCTGATGTGCGCGTAGCTCCTCTCCCTGATACGAGAGGAGCTATTTATAATTCCAGATAGCTGATGGGTGGTAGTGGAAGACGCACGTCATTGCCTACTTAATCATTGGCCAGACTGTCAGCATAGGCCAATGCATCCATAGCACAGACGGTCAGAGAGTGTTCAATCATCAGACGGAACAATCCAATAGATCTGGCCGTGCAGTGCGGTGAGGCGTACTGTGGTATGTGTGGGTGAGGAGGTGCACTCGGTATAAAAGGCAACGCACATCAGCGAACGAGTCAAACGCAACGCGTAATAAAATCAAAACAAAGAAGTGGGTAAAATCGGGCTACGCCATAATATTAGCTATTGCTAGCTGCGGCTGCTGTTGCTGTTGATATTGCTGCCGCGAACTCTGTTGTTTGTGTCTGTGCGAGTCTGGCCGTCTGTTGGCAAATCGGGATGTCATACACCCAAACACTTAATAATTCAACTCCAGGAAATAAACACGCACGATTATGAGGTTTGGATATTCTTGGTTCAAGGAGTCGTCTGTGTTTTAATGTTTGTGTCGCGCAATTTTAATTAATAATAAATTGCAGCAAATGTTTTGCAGATTCATGTGACTTTTTAGCTTTTTTCTTTTAGCGGCGCAATTGGTCTGAATGGGTAGATGTTGAGTGGTTGGGCACGTGTGTTTTTATAGGGTGGGAATCGTCCTTTGAACTCCTGTTTGCGGTATGAATATTATACAATATTAGCTTGTTCAAACTGAAAAATGCTTAGTTAGTCGTGTCTAACAATAAACATGTTTATACCCTATACCATAGGGGTATATTAATTTTAATACATAATTTGTAACATAGTGAAACAATTTAGCTACATATACCTCAAAGTATATGGATTGATTCAGAATCATTAGCTGAATTTTGAAAAAGTTTCTGAATAGCATATTTAGACAATCACAATATCTATGTTTCGTGTATATAAAGTTCTTTTGCCACGCCCACTTTTTGTGGGCGTTTTTTAGTAAAAAGTGTTTTTTGGTAAAATTTTGAAATATTCAAAAAAGCTTTTGATGCGAAGATGTTAATAATATTAATATGAACATTTCGTTTTTAGACCATTTTAACCCACGCCCACTTCGTTTTCCTACAAAAACCAATTGTATACCCTATCCCAAGGCATATGCAATAGAAAAACGTTGTTATTTGTCGAACCATAAAATATTTTGATAAACTGTCTGAATAATATGTTGTAACAATTTATTGTCTATACTTCATCGCCATAAGGCCCACATTTTGGGGATATTAGTTTTAAGAATGGGATGGGATAGGGTATTAAACGATCCGCGCGGTGGATTGTAGCATTCTCATATGTTTTTTTTTTATTAAGTGGTCGTAAAAAGAATATTTTTTTTGGTTTGATTATTCATAATTAGAATTACATATAATCGTTGCGTAGCGTTGACTCTATCTCCGACAATAGAAACAAGAGTTTTAGGACATTTTTGCCAGCTAATAAACAAAACTCGCCTTCACCTATTAACCAAATGTACTAATGTTCATGGAATTTTCTAAATGAACCAAAGTGCACCAAATCAGTTCTCTCGCGCAAAATATGCGCGGCCGGTGCTCACTTTAACCGAAACAGACATCCTCTTCCTCATTTGACGCACGTCATTCCCCTCTTTTCAGTGACAAGAAAAGAGAATTTTATAAGGCCGCAGTTCGAATCCGTGCCCCGTAGATTCAAATTGAAAACGTCGCTTTGCACTATTTCATTGTTTTCTGTTCGACGCAGCCAAAGCTGATGATATGAGATGATATTTTATTATATTTTCTAGGCGGCATTAAGGAATCGTTGGATGACGATGAAGTGACTTTTTCGTACTCTGGACTTTTTACAGGCATTTTATACGGTTGACCATATGACCAAATAAACGGTAAATACCGTTTGGTTCCTTAAATTCAGAAATAAACCCTAAGGTCAGCACTTCTTGAACAACGACAAAAGTCGTCTCGGTAGGTAATATGACTTTCTTTATAATAGTAGATATGGGGGTTCCACAAGGATCTGTACTGAGACAATCATTTATTTCGCTTTATGTTAATGAAATTCTCTTAACTGAAATATCTGTTGTCGTCTGTCTACTAGTATGCTAATGACGCTTAATTATATCAAAGTTGTTCTCTTGTTTTGATCGAATACTGTGCAACTAAAATCTCTCAATTGTTTAAAAAATAACGGCCTTCCTAAACCCTCTCAAAACTCTCTAGATAGAATTAAAGAAAATAGTATGCTATCCTCTTTGCTAAAAAATATTTGTATTTGACAGGTAAGCTGTCGGTATTGTGGTTTTGTAAAACGATAATATAATTTACCTTTCAAATTCACTTTTAGAGTTATCAATTCATGAAAGAAGTAAATTACAATGTGCACCCGCCGGATCCAGTGATAAGGATGATTAAACTATTTTCCGATCATTAACCCCCAATTGAATCGAAATTACATCAGCAACCATATACGTAGACGTATGGCCTCTGAAACGCAGAAATGCCAACTTAATTGCATTTATTTACGCAATTCCCACAACCTTAAACAACATCGACAAAAATACAATAAAAATAACCTTACGTCAACGTCTATTTTCTTGCGACGAGTGACGAAAGAAGGCCTAAAAAATGCATTTTTCGTAATTCCTTATCGGGTCAGACGAAAACTGCAAGCGTACGTAATTTACGAAATATACGTCATTTGTTTTTGTTGTTTACAGATTCAAATGCGCTATTTGAATGACAATTACAAAACAGCAAGTCTTCTCAACACAAGTTACTGTGGTTTGATAATTTGCTGCGACTTAGATAGGGATTTCAAGAATGACACAACGCTACCAAAACAAATATATTTCAAACTAAACATAATCTTATATTATTGGCAAGAGAAAAATGAACTTACAACAATACCCAGCCCCATTCAGAAGCGTAAGGCCTTTGTGGGAGGGAACAACCTAATTACTCTTGGCGCCTTCATTATCCGCCAGCTTACATCATTTATTGCCGTCCCATGCATTCTAATGCCATCTGTATTGATGTGTATCGGTTTCAGCCCCGCTGTTCCTTGACTTTTGCACAAACATAATATCTTTAAGGGCACCATGATTTATTGGAAATGTAAACAAAAACATTGCGCCGCACACATTCCCAACAGCAACTGCTACACTAAATGTCCGCAAATTATCGCCCCGGTTGGGGCTAATGCGATAGCGTGTGCTCGGATGGGTGGCATAGCGGAATCGGTTGGTACAAAACTATCCTCAATGACATGAGTATGAGGAGCTATAATCACAACAACAACAACAACAAATCGCATTGGCGTGTGATGATAATAATTACACAAAAAAAATGCATAAACACATAGATACACGTATTCACTCCGCAGGACGTTTGTATGTATGTTTTCCTCATTTGTAAGAGTTATTGACTGGGGAACGTCATAAATTATTTGTTTTGGATTTGACGGATTGTGTACGGGGATGGTGGTGGTGGGGTAGTGTAAACATACGTTATTGTGTTGGGGGGGTGGTTGAATGTTGAAAAATAATTTCCTCAACACAGGGATTTTCCGGTAATTTTTAGTTTTTGCATTATTCTTACAAAATTTACGTTGCGGCTTTGCAAGTGTGCACGTAAACACACTTGGCCGACTGTGACGATGCCAAGTGCGGGGTTGTTTTCGTTTATTTTTCTTGGAAGAAAATGACGGTTGCAGTTCCTGCTCTTTCTCGGCGTAGTTTGTTTTAGTTGTGTTTCGGTAATGATTTATAATCATCGATTCTCAGCCGATGTAAGTGTACTGTTGACATGCGTTATAAATGAGAATTTTTTTGCGCGGAAATGTTGTGTTCGTGCCAGAAATTCCCAACGGCTGTATGAGACAAATTCATCTTTAAATGAAGCATAATATTCAAATTAGAAAGACTGCAGTAAGTCTAAAATATTTTTAGTTATGGAAATCAACACCAAAGTTGCGACATTCTGATTCGTACCATCCGTGTGTCAAAGTTATAACGTCAGCGACCACTGCATACATTAGCATCTTACTTACTTAGCTAAGTGGCGCTACAGTCCGGAATGGATCTAGCCCTTCATCAATATGTCTCTCTAAATAGCAGGGTTTTTAGATAACCGCCTCCAGTTGTACACTTCAAGTTGGTTGAGGAAGATTTCTTCTTGTGCGCGACATGTAACGCGAATTCGTCCCCTACTGCGTCCAACATCTGGCTGGGAATTGAAGAATCCCATCCCCATTTTAATCATAAAATGCGTTTTTTGATACCAGGTCAATGTTACTGTACAGCTCCTACTGTTCTTGATTGAATCTTCGTGTCCATAGCTCGTCAACGCCAACAGGACCAAATATTTTTCGAAGAATTTTTCTATCAAAACTACCAAGGATTTTTTGAATCCTTATTTGATACTGGATCGATCAGGGTCTTGCATAGGTTCTCCTTAGTAGTTCGAGTGAGGGCTTTACTACTAAATTCCCTCCTTAGCCCGAAGCAAAAGTAATTCTTCGTTAATTTCTGATGAGATCCGTCAATGGTCAATGGTGATGATCTGTCCAATTTGTTGATGTGTGTCCTTTCGTGTTATAGCATATACTTTTGGTGTATGCTAGGGCTCGGGAGTTTTCCACAATCTTCTCAAGAATGATATAAAAGAAGTCTCATAAGAGTTTGTCGCATTGCCCAAATCCTTTGTTGGTATCGAATGTGTCAGTGAGGTCGTCTCCGACCCTGATGGACACTAATAAAGGGCGATCAGGTTGTTAGTTAACGGTTTTAGGAGTTCACATAGTACGGCAGATAGAATCTTGTAGGCGATGTTGAGGTGACTTATGCCTCTGTAGTTGGCTCAGTTCAGAGGGTTTCATTTTTGTTGTTGATCAGACAAACGATGCTGAGGCTCTATTCTTTCATCCGACCAAATTTATCTTATGAGTGGGTGAATGTTAGATACTTAGCAAATCATCATTTCCGGCAGCCTTGTTAAGCTTAAGTTTACATACTGTTATCCACACTTAACTTAAGTCTAGTTTTTGCTGTCGTCGCCAATATTGAATCAATTGTCAAGAATAGCTTATCTCAACTAAGCCGTTCGGAGTCGGCATAAAACAGGAGGTCCCGCCATCGTGCAAGAAGTACACACGCACACATGAATGGTTGTGAGAAAGCTAGGCCCTGGGTACTAACGAGCCTGTTGCGCCAAAAATTAGTTTTTGTTTTTATGTGTTTTCCATCTCTCTCAACACAGAGTATTCCCAATCCGATCACGATCCACTTGTGGAAATTTTAATGCTATTGGCAGATTATTTAAGATTTTTTTCTTCTTTTTTGCATATTGACGTTTTGTTTACACATACGCGTAGTTTTCTTTGAGAGTATGAGAGAATCCTTTCTCGAGGTTGGAGTTTTTACACTTCTTCTTCCAAAAAGACCCGGATGGACTTAAAAATATAAGTTTGTCAAATATTAATTTCAAAAGTCCGAATGGGATTACTTGTTTCGTAACAAAACTGAACGAAAACTTGACGAATCTTCGCTAATGTCATTGAACAATATAAGTCCATGGATTTTGCAAAGTTTATACAAAGCAAACATTCTTCAAATTTTGTTCGACGAATTTTACAATCACCATTATCCTGAACACCCTTAATGCAAATCCCGATTAAAGGCGCAGTATAACCGCTCTATTTCGCGGTTTTATCGTCGATCTCACTCGCTCAATCAGACGTCATTATATTAAATTTGCGGCCGCTTATTGCTTACATTCGTGGGTTAAAGTCCGCAACGAAATGCTGATATAATTTCCCGCCTAAGTAGCCCATTTTGGACTAATAGCCTGCGGACTTATGACCACAATATGGACTGTACAGTGAACCACCCCCCATTCTTTACCCAAAACATACTCACATGTCTCCTAGGGTGTTTTGTTTTTATTTTTACTGAATACAGTAACACCCGTGTATGTATAACTTGGATGCTCCATTGGGAGAGTCTACCGAATTAACAGAGCAGGGTGGTCATATTTGCTATTCACTTGAATACAAATTAATTTTCTAGTTTACCTGTTTGGCATTTCATTTTCCTTATCATTAGGTTGATTAATTTTTTTTCTCTGTTTATAAATAGACATAAATAGAGTGAAAATGTCGAGTGCTTACGTCTAACGTATCTGTGTATGTGTATAACGAGAACAGCTTGAGTCACTGCAGGGTGGGCAAATAAATTGATGTCCTATGTAGGGTACTTCAAAGTCTTCCTCAATCGAGCCGAGTTGGACAGTCTCTGTCCTGGGGGGTGTTTTTCTGTTGACATTGTAATGTTTTAAACCGTGCCGCCATGTTTTTGTATAAATTAACCCGTTTTACCGTTTTACGTTTTCGTTTTTATAGTTCTTTCCTCTGGCAACAACGGGGTAATGTTACAATTCCGTGACGTTTGGTTTTTATTATTTTGCGTGTCGGTACATTAGCGACGACGCGCAATCTACAAAGTTGATGTAAATTTGTGGGTTTCTCAATTCAGGTTGAGTGGTAGTGGGTTGGGTACGATCCTATTTCTAGGAAGAATTCGCCAGGGAATGACTATGAATGGAGTGAACAAACAAACATCATTCAACTTGTGTATTTGAATAGAAATTTATTTTTAGTTTGTACATTGTTTTTAATTAAATTAATTTCATTTCGTTTCTCTTCTCTTTTCAGGTACGTATGTTCTATTCAAGACATTTTTTGAAAAATCCTGTTGGTAAGCAATTGATGTCTAGACGACTCGTTGAACTAGCTCGAGGAGCTGGTGCATTTGGAGAGATATGAAAAATTTGTACATTTATTTAGTTTTAGTATTTTTTTATATGCTTGTTAGAGGTTTTAAAAGGAGAGGTATCTATGCAAATAGTGCATGAAATCTGATGAGAAAAAACATGGAAGTAACTAGGAATCATAATTGTTGTAAGGAATGAATAATAGGGAGACAGGTTTTTTTTTCACGAATGAGAGTCATTACGAGTCACATTTTGGTCAAGTATGGTTTATTGGAGAGAATAGCATGCACTTAAAGCCCTCCAATCAAAAACTTTACACTAGATTGTAAAACCGTCATAAGCAATGGCAATGATCTGAAAATCTCTTAATAATAAAAGTGCCATCGATATTAATATACGAATACGCATAATATTAGTCATATCCATAATCCAGAATGTACATTCATTCGTAATGAACATGAATTCAGAATGACAAGAGCTTCGGTTATAGCCATTTTTTCGTCCAGCCAAATTCAGTATTGGACATAAACCAAGAAGAAGCTGCAAATGACCAATAAAAAGAGACTTTTCGTTAAACCCAGTTTTCAGTGCGAAATCAGCCCAGTCTCGAGTAAACCCGAACTTCGTGTGAACCCACCAAGTTTGGTGACTTAGCACTGGATGTTTTAACTCAGATGTTTTGACAGTTGATAAAATAGCAGCGAACAATTCTACTTAAGTGAACATATTAAAAAATGTTTAAGAAAATTAATAGGTCTACGATATTATTCAGATTCAGATATCAGCGATTCGAAATTGTTAAAAAAATTTGTTTAAATGTTTTAAAAGAAAACAGCTTGTAAGATTGCGACCAAACTATTTTAATTTGTTTAGGTATAAGGAAACCAATCAACGGACAACTTAGCTATTGCAGATTCTATACATTTCTATAACTTTATGACAGCAAAATCGATAAATCCGTGTTGCCTGTACTAACAAACTGCTTCATGAGATAACTCTAGGTTTTATTTAATCTAGACTGTGTAATGGGTATTGCGGATTGTTAATTGTTTTAATGAAATGTCAATTCAATTTGAAAACCAGTGCAAGACAAAAGCAATCGTCTAGGAGACGTGATATCCTTCTTGCTTATTTTCGGGGACAAAATTAGTTTTTCTTATATGTAAATACCTTTTTCTACAGAAGTTGTCTATCAAACTTTAACATGAAAAGCGTATGAGATAGATTTTTCGGAAGTTAGAAAAAGTAACGAAACTGGACGAGATTGAGAGGGATGCTGTAATAGTAAAACAATACAATATTGTGGTTATCGCACATTTACGGAATTGGTCGTACGGAATGAGTTCGACTATTATAGTTAAGTCCTCGGTGTCGTTAACTTTTTCATTTTTTAACGCATAATTTCGGCTTGCGAGAAAATGAAAACTGTCAAAGAATGACAGACCAAAAGTTTCACAGAAACGTACAAAGTTATTCTTTGTGTTATGATTATTTTATAGAAATAAAAATAATCTTAGATGGATTGTTAAGCAAAACAAAGTCGAGAGATACTTTTTATTTGCCGTTTCGTTCACAATACGTTCAGCAACTTTACCCGAACGAACTTCTATATATCCATACTGCGTAGTAGGTTGTCATATTTTCAAACAATAGAGAATCGGCTCGCTCATTTCGTAAGTGACCTATTTTGTGAACAATAGTGAACAAAAATGAGCCAAAACCGATTATGGTCCTACATCACAAGTTCCATTGAAAACAAATTATCTTATCGTATTAACATATGCTGGCTTGCAACAACTCCACTACAAATACAATAACTTCTAGTTGCTCACTTCTAGAGCCAATTACATAAAATGTTAAAAGTTAAAAAAAAGTCACCTACATTGCAATAATGATTCACCGACAGCGCCATTAACTGCAGCATTTCTCACCTACCTTAGTTCGGTACGACTTGGTACACTCATTCGGTATTTCCAGATGACTGTGATTTTTTTGTTGCTCCTCAAATTTGTTTGTTGTACTCGTCGGAGGATAACCTTAGAAATGTCATTAATATAGGCGCCGTAGCAATGTCACACCATCCATATCTTTGTCAATATGAGCGAGCTCTTACCGAGTAAAAGTTGTTGTACATGTTAAGCTCTATACATCCGTAATGGATATTATAGTAGTTTGAGATATTTTCTTTTTCTAGACATATTTATCCAATTAGATTGAGGTTGTAAAAGGTTCTCTCTTGTAATGGACCTACACAATCAAGCGTAAACAAATTCTATGGCTGGGTTGAGGAACATTCTAAGAATTCGATATCTTTAGCGATGAGAATTATCTTTGGAATTTCCTTCTCATCCACTCGACTGATTGGAAGACATTGACAGGAGATTATCCCTACTAATTGGAGTTGGGAGATGATGCTTGAAAATAATCATTAAAACCACCGTACAAATGACATTGAGTTTGCAATTAAGGATAGACGTCGGAAGTACCTAGTACAATGTAAATACTACGGAGGGATCTATGGAAGCATCTTTTGAAATGATGAATGGAGAAGCATGTGGGAAGTTGTTGTTTTCATTATCGTCAGTTAAGGGTATTTTGTTAATAAGCTTAAGTAAAGCTGTTTAGAATTGTTATACTGGGAATGTAGTCAAAACAACGGTAAACAAGTTACCAACAAATATACCAATGCAAAATACGCGAGGAATTTGTCTGTATGCAGGTATTTTAAAAAGTTTGTTAAATATAGTGAATCATCGATTTCGCACCAACTTTATCGCCACTTAATATCGAATTCCTCGAATTGCAACGCCAACGCCTTGGCAACGCACGAACCAATACGCCTTTTACTGCGAATTGTGGATGGAATTTGTATTTTATTTTACTACCAAATAAATAGCCAAGTCAAACGGGTTATGCTTTTATCGATAAACTTTTACCATTCAATGTTGGAGCTAATTCATAGGAGTAGGGGTGTTTTAAATTGGCTAAAGTGTAGGAATATATTTATATGTATTAGGTTAGCACTTGTATGGTCAATTTTTAATAGAGCACACACCATAATGCTCTTCCGAATTAGGAAGCTATGAAGCTATGTATTTTCTATAAGGTACATTCATTTAAATACATACATTTATTTATTTTTTAATCTTATCATAATCGGCAGCTGAGTCAATATAACCATGTCTGTCCTTCCACCCACCTAAAACTGTTGCCACCAGGCGTTTCCCATTGGTAAAAAAAATCAATCTTTTTTATCTAGATATATCATGTACCAAAATAGTTGTTGTGTTCCATTATCAAAACAAATTGATTTTTTTTTGATCTGAGATCAATTTTGAAAATCTAAATTTTTCGGCAGATTTACCTCTCCTTGCACACACACTAATACGAATGATAGCGGTCAGTTTGACCAAAATGATTTTCGTTTTGATTATAATTTCGGTTGTGAAAAACTATTATTAATCAGTAAAACTGTAACAGTTCAATGTGAAATATTAATTAAATGAAAAATAATCAACCTGTGTGACTTAAAACTTGACAGCTACACCGACACTTCACAGACAAGAAATTACAACAGTACAGAGACAAAACAAAAAATCAATCTTAAATCGTGTTCCATTGGCACTAAAAAAAAGATGAAATCCAGATTTACCAATGGAAAACACCGTAAAATTCAGTACTGAAAACTTTGTCAACCAAATCAGTACAAGTAAAATGTAAAAAAATGTTTAAGACAATATATATGTACCAGATCGATATTTAGCTATTTCCTATTAAAACTACTTCAAACATCCTCAGTTTTTGAAGTGCGTTTTACTAAAAAAAAAAAAGTTTATTTTCTGAAATATATGTGTTCTACTGAGTTGTGGATCAGAAAATTGTAATAGATTTTCCTATTATTGGAACTTGACACAAACCTTCTATTACTGTATAAATTACGGATGGGGAAATGTTTTATGAATAAGGTTATATGCATGCCTGAATAAATCCAACCATTAGCGGGTGTTTTACCGAATTCTAAAAAAAGAGGCTGAAATATAAGTCTCTGTAATTCTGGAGTTAAATCAACAAATTCGGTACCCGACCTTTGAAGTAAAAGACATCTGTTTGTTAGTTAAACTTCAAACATTTATAAAAATGGCGTAACATAATGTGCCGTGCTTTCAGCGGTCAAAAGAAAAAAATTAACGTGAATTGAATCTTCAAAAACGTGTTATGCTCGGAGTGCAAATTTTCGTTGATAAGGTAGATTTGATTTTTGTTTGCTTTTTAAACAAAAAAATACATGCCGAGTCGGTGTAAGATTGAACAATAAATAATTTATTCTTAAAAATATAAATTTGAAAATCAAATGTTGACTTCTTTATCTGTCTTTAAACGAGCTTTTACCTTTGTTCTTGTGTAGACGAAGAGTGCGAATTTTCTAAAAATTATCATCCTATTTACAAAAAATCTAAATTTTTACGCACCAGGTTCGTTAATACCCAGGCCCTAGGTGCTTCTCATACCCATTCATGTAGGCGTGTGTACTTCTGGTACGATCGATCACGGGGCCCTTTGTTTTATGCCGAATTTAAAGGCTGAATTAAGAAAGCTTTTTTGACGGATGATACCACTCGGTTGATTTGTCGGATCATCGCGAGAAGAGGGTTAGTGAAAAAAAAAAACATTTAGGTGTTTTTACGACTAGGGATTGAACCCTGTCACTGAGCCCAACAAATCCTATTAGATACAAAATTATTTGTTTAACCCTATCACCCTTTACTTTTAGTAACAAGTTTGACGAAACGTTAGTCTGCGTAACTCTTGATGTTAAAAACAAAGTTTAAGTTTCCAAACACCCTACAAGTTGGTATGGTGCTGCTTAGAAAATAAAACAAAAGCCCCGCGTGTATCTGTCATTGTTGTCGATTCTACTACTCGTGTAGCTGCGGTCAAACATTGTCGCCGCTTCATATTGTAATTTTCCACTTCCTTATTGTTGAGCACACGTGATGAAGCACCATTTCTTGCTGACGTTTTGCCGACGACTTGTCGTCTTCACTCGGTGTCGTTCATCTTGTGTTTGGTCGGTTGAATTAAATTAACCGGTAGATACCTACGAGACGAAAAATAAGAACACGACATGGTTGTTGACGGGGTGTCACCAATTCACCATATACCATTCGTCGTCGTCGCACACATTTTATGTCCATAAATGGGGTGACGTCTGTGATTGTGCCGAGCTTTCTTTTGTTCTTTCCGTATGTTGTTGTGTTGTGTTTTGTTTCATCTTCAACTGTTTTGCTTTTGATTTCCTACGAATCTGCAACTGGGGCGTAACGTAACGTAAAAATATAAAAAGAAAGCAAAATTTGATTTTGAATCATGTTAAGCTCAAGATTTGTGCTAATAAATTTTCAAACAATTTGAATAAAACCAAACATCGAATGTGACTTTCACTCGTTGCTTTGATTTTCGTTCAGGCACAGTGCATAAATAAATATACGGAAACTTTCTCAATATTGCTTCCACTAAAAGAAAAAGCAACTGTCGCCTCCTCCGCAAATCGCATCATTCAAATCCCAGGCAATTAAATGCTGTATAACAATACTTTGTAAATGTAAACACTCGATTTCCAGTAGCAGTCCATCACACTCATATCGCTCGACGTCCTCTTGATTTTGATTACTCATCCTGAAAATACATGAATGAACTGCTGCGTAATTCAACTTAATGGCGCTCGTTAATCTACAATACCAACCAGCAGTCATGTACTGGACACATGCGACTTCAGCGATAACAATCTTGCAAAGTTAGATGCGCAAAAAATAAAAATAAACACAAAACCCCTAACTAATTGACTTTGCCCATCCGTCGACGCCGCGCAAAAAAGAACACGACAACAACAACAGCAACGACGACGACATCGACATACATTTCATTGATAACTACAGGCAAAGAAAAGCTGTTATCATGGCCAATAATGATAAAGCATAAGCGTGTGTCTGAACCTGGAGTCGCACACACGAACAGTATCAAAGTGCAGAAATGAAAAATCAAATCCAGATTAAGGAACAGAATTTGCAAACGTTATACGTTCATAAAATGAGTGATGATCACATGAATAATCATAGTCATGTGTACGTTTTGAAGTATTTAAAGCATTTTCGCGCCTGCTATCTTATCGCAAGGTAGGTAGGTTATTATTGGACCACATTTCGATCTTTATTGCAGATAGTGTTTTGTAGCCACTGGAGGTCGTTCATGTTCATTCAATTCATGCAAGTACATGAAAACAAATATATGATTGAACTTTTCTCAACTTGTTTGGATCTTTATGAAAAACATGATGAGCCCCATCGAGGTATCCGTTCGGAAGAATTTCCGAGACGCAAGTCAGTTCCAATCGGAGCTCAGTTTGGTTTCAAGGTATCCGTTGCGGAACAAAATAAATGAAGCTTACAATCGCGTTCAATGGTGTGTTCCTCAAAATGACACACATGTGTCGGAATAGTTTAAAATTGCAAACATTATGCGTCATTATTGCCGTTTGAAGGAACGCATTGAACTTTATGAATTCAAATCGGCCCTTTTTGTTCTGCGAACAAAATAGAGGCTGCCCGAAAACTTAGTTTGGGCACAACCCATGGAGTTACTCTCCACTACAACCAAAATCTTGATCTTGATCTCACTCTTACTGCACCATCCCTTAAAATTGCCCGCTATGTAATAAAGCCATGTTTTTTTCTCTTTATTCGAAATCTATATAGGCTTAGAAAACAATTTACGTGTGAAATACAACAACATCTTAGCCTGCAGAGATTTCGCGAATCCGGGATAATTATCCAGTCTTATATGTATAATGTGCTACCAAATATATTTTTTTCAATTGTTATCGAAAACAGTTGTCAAAAATGTAAAAATTGTAAAAAATAGTAGTTGATATATTTATATATTTGAAACAGCAAAAATTTAAACCCCCAAATGCCAAATGAATACCCAATACCATAAAGACAAGAAATTTTTTTTTGTTTTATCTGGTTGCTCACACAAATTGTATGTAAGCCAAAAGTTCGTTGTGACGAAATGACCGAATTCAAAAATAATTCTGCAATCGATTAGGGAATAAAATCTATTTTAATCCTCGGGGACAAAAACCGCTCAACAATTGGAATAAAACAGAAATACATTTGCTTAAATATGGTTACAGATGTTGAAAAGGACTACTAAAAGTGATTTAAATTTTCCAAAAAAAAAATCCTAATTAGGTACCTACTTCCATGGAAAAGAAATCAAATGACAAGCCACCAAATGTGGATATGTGTCTCCTTTCATTGTTTCATATACATGACAACACTGTGCTAGGTTATATTTTTAGATCCAAATGCAGTAAACGTTTTTGTGTGTTTTTTTTTCAGTGAAAGTAGTTGTGACGACAGCACAAACTGAATCTTTTCCAAATTTGGTGAACTTTGAGCGCGCAAGCATTTCTAATTAAAAATGTTCATCACTTTGCTTTTGTTAGTGTAATTGTAGACTATCTTAGTCGATAGTGTAAAAATGGCAGATTCTTGATTAGTTTGAAAAAACTAAAAAAAAAATGATGTATGTATGTCTACGAATTGGGCCAGATAAGAATGTTAATTAGTAAACTGTGCGACGACGAATTGGTTCATACTAGTTTTGGTTTTATAAATGTTGCCATGTAGGGTAGAGGTGGACAAGTTGGCTTATTTTAAGTGATGATTTCTGACCATGTTCTTCTAATAGCATTTTTTTATTTTTAAAAGTTGTCCATAACAATGAGAGTTTTTGAAATGTATTGACTTCATTGAAAATCCGACTTGTATTTTGTAGGTCGAGCTACATATTAGGCTATGACATCAACGATATTTTCTTCAGTAGCATTAGTCTTTAAAGATTCATTGCGAAAGACCTCATGTATTGGAGACTACGCTGGATAATGACAACCGAACGCAATTCTGAAATAAGCTCCCCGGAATCAACGAGTAAATCCACATAAGTCATTGATTCGCTGTTTGAATATCTTCAATCTAAAAATTTTAAAACTAACTGCCTCTCTCTAAATCGAATGATAAGAAGCTCAAAATTGATGTTGATTACAAGCAAGGATTTATTTAAAACAAAAAAAAAAAACAAGAAAAATTATAATTCCCAAATAATCGCCAAAGAGAGTCAGACTTAAAGCTACTAAATTACACATATCCAACTAATTTCCTGGAAAGGCCGTTTCTTTGCAGGTAGACCACGACTTGACGACCATTTTATACATTGTTTGATGTGACTGAAAGGTACCTCGAGGGGCTATCACTAGTAGCATCGGTCAGGGTCTTGTTTTATGAATTAATTTTAGTTTTCTTTGTCTGTTTTCTATTGCCATCCCTCAATCCGTCCGAGGTCTATTTAATGTAACTTCATTTCCTCTTGGTTGTATAGCAGGTGGTGCATCTTGGGGAGGCAACAAAATGTCCGTCCTCATCTTCGTCAAAGATGCCTTTGGGGCTCCTCCTCAGCTCACAACAATGCCTGTCTATCAGTGACGTTGCGTCCATAAAAGCCTTTTCTGCCATGTTACCTATTTGATTTTGCAATTTCTTAATTAATACTCAAAATGTTAGTCACCATTAGGCGCTGCGCGACCAACCATTGGGGGGCTCCGTAAGAGTTTTTAAAAAAACTTAAGTGTAATTACTTACTAACTTTAGTCTGGAATTAACATGGGCATCAACCAGCATGCCTCTGCAATTAGCCCGGTCCTTAGCTAACTGCCTCCAGTTGCGCACTCCAAGTTGGTTGAGGTCGGTTTTTACTTGTGCGCGCCACTTCAGGCGAGGTCTTCCTCTACTCTGCGAGCCGGAGTATTGGTGCCCATTCATTCTACATGTCCTAGCCATCTTAAACGCGCTATGCGCAGTTTTTTTTTGACTAGGGGCATGTAGCTCTACAGCTCGTATAGTTCTTGGTTGAATCTTTGACTGTATTTCCCGTTATCGCACACAGGACCGAAGAATTTTCCTCTCAAATCGACCAAGTATTTCTTCATCCACTATTGATACGGTCCATGCTTTAGCGCTGTAGAGCAGGATTGGCATGATCAAGGCCTTCTATAGGATCTCCTCAGTAGTTCGAGTGAGAGCTTTAATACTGAATTGCCTTCTTAACCCAAGAAGAGCCGTTGGCAAGAGTATTAATTTCTGACGAGATGTTGTTGTCAGAGTTATTGCGGAGCCAATGTAGACAAAGTTTAAAGTTATATCTGCCAATGGTGAAGTTTTGCCAAATTCGTCTATGTTGTGTGTCCTTTCGTGTTGACAGCATATACTGCTAACCCCATAATTGCCGCTTACTTTTCTATACTACCAAACGTGGCTATAACATCACGTTGAGTACGACCAATGATGCAAATATCGTAGGCGTATGCTAGTAGTTGCACCGATTTTTTGGAAGATTGTGACTTTTGTCACACACACACACACATGACAGTGCATAGCCTTGCCTAAATAGAATGTGTCGGTGAGGTCATTACCGACCCTAATGTTAGTTCTGTATAGTTCATCTCTTTAAGCATACGACAGCAGTATGTTTCTTTTAGGTGTTGGGTATCGATTTATAATTCTAGGGTTTTTTCAGGATCTGCAAAAATGTGCAGTTGTGGACTATCCTGTGTGAGAATCTATTCATCAGGCATACTGCCTACGCTAATATTGAATGGTTCGTATCGTCTGACAGCGGGCGATTGTTCGTCATCGACATTTAGCAGTAGTGGTTCTTCTATATTATTAGCATCGACTGTGTCTCCACTACGATCTATCCTTATAAGGGGTCCACCAAATAACTTTTTTTTTTTTAAAATGCTATAAAAGAAACTACTGAATATTTTCTCAAATTTCTTTTTTTATTTGAAAGTACAATCCTTCCGGTTATTAATGGAAAATAATTTCATTCAAATGGCTGCCTCGGCTGGCCATGCAATAGCCTACACGATCGGTCCAATTTTTAAGCACATTATCGATTGTGTGCAGCTGTATTTCACCAATGGCTCCACGAATATTGTCCTTTAAAGCGTCAATTGTCTCTGGCTTGTCGGCGTAACACTTATCTTTTACGGCACCCCACAAATGATAGTCCAACGGTGTCAAATCGCAGCTCCGAGGTGGCCAAACGACATCAGCTCTGCGGCTGATAATGCGATCTTCAAAAACAGGGCGCAAAACATCGAGTGTATCTTCGGCTGTGTGGCACGTAGCGCCGTCCTGTTGAAACCAAATGTTGCCAATATCCTCCTCTTTAATTTTTGTGAACAAAAATTCGTTCAACATGGCCCGATAACGATCGCCATTGACTGTAACGGCCACTCCTTGCTCATTTTCGAAGAAAAATGGCCCAATTATGCCTCTGGACCAAAATCCGCACCAAAGAGTGACTCGTTTTGGGTGTATCGGCTTTTCAATGTATGCGTGCTGGTTTTCTGTGCCCCAAATGAGACAATTTTGCTTGTTTACATACCCGCCAAGATCAAAATGAGCTTCATCTGAAAAGATGATTTTTTTTTGGCAAAATCGGCATATTCTCTAAGTCGATCGCAGGCTCACTTAGCGAAGCGAAAACGCATTGGATGGTCAGTTGGCTTCAACTCCTGAACCAATTGGACTTTGTATGGCGTCATACCAAGGTCTTTATGCAAAATTCGTTTCAATGATGTCTCCGAAATGTTCAATTGTTGGGAACGACGGTGTATTGATGTTGATGGCGCTTCACGCACACTTTCTGCTACAACAGCAATATTCTCGGGTGTACGCACTGTTCTTGGCTTTTCACGCTTTGGTTTATCGATGAGGATGCTAATTTCTTTCACTTTTTTCACAAGATAACGAACATACGGAGCTGACGGTGCTTCTCTTCTTCCAAAATCCGTACGCAATTTTCGCACACATTCTGCAACATTACCATGGTTTTCAAAGTAATGTCGCAACGTTTTTCAAGCGTATACGCAACCATATACGTTTAGCGGAAGGATAAAACTAAGTATCTGTCAAATCAGACATGAGCTAAGTGTTACCATTCACGAAATAAGCACGAGTTAAAAAAAAAAAAACGTTAGATGGCGGATCCGTTACATCTCGACAGGATTCTGTTCGCGCCTTGTGTTCCTCGCTTTGACGTTTTACACTTTGGTAAAACTAACGAACATCTTTCCTGGAGTGGTACTCTCTATGTCTTCGATCGCCCGCTTTTCTTGCCTTTTTCTTAGTTCTGAAAAGCCTGTGTTCTTTGCTTCTTCTTTACCTATAAAACTCAATGACAGCTCTCGTCTTCACCTGCAGCCTTGCCTTGTAGGCTTTTGGTTGCGAGCATCTGTCGGTTGCTTATCTATCAGGGTCAGTTTTCATTTAATTTTGTTGTTTCTGTGGTTGATAATGGAGCACTCACTGCGATTCTTATTATGGTGTTGTTAATTTTAATCCATACACAGACCTACTACGGTAAAGTCCTGGTAATCACGTCGCTATTCTACAACTGAGTGGTATTTGGCAACATGATAATCCATCGATGGAGAATTTCTGGAGATGAAATAAATTTAAAAAAGTTTTAGAGAAATACAGGGAGAATGTCAACAAATGATTTAAAAATATCTTTTAGTTTGATTCTAAACCCGATAAGCTTTTATTGAGTTTACTATGCGTTATCACTTTTAAATACCCAAAGATCACTTAACTAAGGCATTTTGAAAGATCCTTTTTTAGCGGTTAGGTACATATTTCATAATAATAATGTACTGTCAAAATGTTGGCCCCATAGGTCGCATGCACATACGTGCATTATCACCCAAAGAATCATTCGTCCTTTTATTATAATAAAAAGCTATCATTACTGCCAATCTTGAGTTAATAGCACTTCATTTGGCATATTGTAACATGTAACATGAACTAAACTCGTATAAATAAAGTTGGTTACATCTAGGGAAGTGTATATCAAATTTTTGTTTCCTAATGACATTGACATAATGACAGTCACCCTGATCTAGCCTCAGTATTGTATGCAAAGTTTTATTTATCATCACATTTCGATAAAATATCAGACACAATGAAATACTTCCGGAACAGAGTGTTCTCAATCAATTTCCCAGGTTCATTCATCGTGTCCCATTGTCATGTCAAAATGAGTTATGTCAAAAACGTCTTAAATTTGTTCAGTTCGCTTAAAAGATGACGGTTTTCCTGTTACCAGAAAGTGCTACATGAGTTTAACAACCTGCTATTGTGACGGCATACATTTTTTTTTTGTTAAATTTTCTTCTGTTTTTTTTATCTCAAACTTTGCAAGCTTTAATAAATGTCAGCAAAAAGCTAAATAGAAATACAGTTTTAGTACCTGTCTAAAAATAAAATAAATGTATCGTTATGTTTCATTCATCTGCTCCTGCGCACTGCATCAATGGGACAATAATATATTAGTAGATTTTATTTTCACTGCTGGTCTCTGAACGCAGCAACAATTTATTTTTGTTTAGTTCGTTGTTGTAGTTCTTTTTTTTGTCATTCGTTGTTGTAGTTCGTTTTTTTGTCATTCGTTGTCGGTTGTCGTTGTTATTTTCACTTTGTGTGCATTAGCTTGAAGTAGCGTTTTCGTTGCGGCGATCTTTTCATTAAAATTTGCGGAATTGTGCAGTCCTTGTTGGGGTTCGGCTTCGAGACGTGGGTTTGGTCAGTTTATTGTGATCCGATTTTTTTCCCCTTTTACAAAAGAATCCTAGAAAGGATAAATGGATAGTGAATTTCGTGGTAAATATCGTCGGAGAAGTGGTATTATTGTGTTGAACAAGAGTGCACTGAGTGGTAATAGTGAAATTTGTGTTTGGATAAATAATGAAGATGTCTGCGGCAGCCCTTTGCTATCTCCAATCGATTTCATCTTCAAATGATTGGGAAATGAACAATGGAAAGTATAGTGTTGGAGGAGGAGCAGGAGGTGGTGGAGGTATGTAATATTTAAAATTGGCTAGGGAGAATTTTTAATATCTGACATTGGGTGAACCACAAAAACGAATGCACCTATCATTTCTGAACACATTTGGTTGAATAGATGTGATATTATGTCACAGTTTGAGGAAAAAGAACGTCAATGATCATTTTCTCAACTTTAAAACTTTTAAAAACATTGAATTAAAGCCACGGTTACGAGAACTACAGTGCCATGGGTATTTGATAATCCGTTTCTGGAGAAGAGAACTTGCTTTCAATTAGCCACGATATGAATGTAGGCATAGTTGTGAAAGGACATCTGGCGAGTTAAGACCACCTTCGTACAAAAACAAAACTCTTCCCATCGCATGTAATTTTTGTCCGGCAGTCACATTCCTATCTAATTTCCTATCATGTTCAGCTTTCAACATCCTCCAAATCTCGCGATTTGCGTATAATACTGCTTCTTTTTACAGTTTTATCTACAAGTGGGGTTCAAAAGTTGTATTATAATGTGAATATCTCTAATTATAGACAAAATATCAAAACTATACTCCATTCGAACATATTATTTGCGATAAATAAGACTTCCTATGTCAAAACATCCCCTATGAAGAACAGCATGGCTTTGTAAAAAAATCATGTCACTGTCACAAATCTTTTTACTTTTCTGTATCATTGGTCCAACAGTTAGTCGATTGTATATATACTGACTTCTCCAAAACATTTGACCAGTTATCACAAAACATTATAATTTTAAAACAAGTTTATGCCCAATAATTTTATTTATAGTTTATAGTTGCAATTAACGATGTAAAATCTCGATGTTTACGATAGAGCAAAATATTGATATATGCTGATGATATGAACGTTCTTAAATGTGTTAATAGTACACCTTCAGTTTTAACAGTTTTTAAATTTCAATCGAATGGCTTGGCAAGTCAGCTTTTCTACAAGTTATTATTAGACAGTTTGATTTAAATTATTATCTCTTTACATATTGGTTGTTGAAAAATCATCACTTGAATTGGCTATAAAGGCTGGAGTGCCTCAAGGATCAATTCTTTCTCCAACTCTATTTTTGCTTGATGGTAATGATCGTTTATAAATAAAAACAATCGCTTTTCTAAATTTGATAAAAAAATAATAACTTAATTGATTAAAAAAAAACTTCAACACCACAATTTCTCACCACCAAAGATGCAAACAAATTCAGTCCATAAACAAAGATCTCCACCATTAAACTTACTAGTAAACGATCCAAGTTGTTGAATTTAAGTGATATGTTTACAATTATATGAAACAAATTATATCAGTCTCTAAACCAAATCATTTTACATGATTAACCAAGAATGAAAACGATCAGACAGATTGATGTTCAGAGAGACTTAAAAATGAATGGACCAAATAGACCCCCTGCACCTAATCATCTTCTTAGCCATGAATATAACCTGACAAATTGATTGATACTTACACATCCCTTACTGTGCCATCTCACCCTGTTTTTCCCCATTTCATGCAAAAACCTAAAACCTCTTTATTACAAAGGATATGAACTTTCGGGAGAGAACATGAACTTTAACTATTTTGTTTACGTCTTGTATTATTTGTAATATGTATTTAATTTTCGACTCAACCACTATTCATTCCATTTAGATCATAACTCAATAATAGAACCATTCATTTAATGTAATGGTTAAACTACATGATAAAAATAACAAATGATGATCTAAATTAGTATATTTTTCCTTGTTTTGACTAAATGCAAATTGCCACTTTGTACTAAATCTTATCATACGGTAGCTGCAGTAAAACTCATTACCAATCGCTGCATCTCAATGATATCAAAACTTAAATCATTGCCATCTAACTAACAAGATTACATAAACATTTCATCAGATGCGGCAATCGTCGGATGACAACAGCATCAGTCTCAGCCACACCGGCCAACCAACCACTTTGAGCAAATAAAAAAAAAAAAAAAAAAACTCAGCTGATCATGTTTTCTCGGACGTATTTCAAACCTAAAAATACTACAACTGAATGATATTCTTGTCGCTCTGTAAAACTATCTGAATTCGCCATCAAGAATTATGCAACACCGACTACGAAATAGATAAACTTAATGTATTTTGGCAGCAGATCTAAAATTTCCCCCAAATGTTACATGGTAGATACAAGCACTTTTTTTGTTCATCTTTGGGAAAGCTGGCACGTTCTATCGCGCATTGCAAACAGGTGAATTTCTCTTGTGGTGTACGCCACGCAATGATCCAGGAAATAGTTTTCAGCTTCGTGCCCAACTTGTCTGCCTTGCTTAGGGCTTGAGGGAAAATACTTTTCCATTTTCCTTTTTAATTTGTTTAATTTTAAACAATTAGGAAACGTGCGAGCAAGTGGCACTTACAAATGTGTGGCGGATGAAACCTCAAAAAAAATATTTTGGCACTTGGTCGGTTCAGATTTGCATTTTTTGTTTCATTTTAAAATTAGGACGAATCCGAGTATTTTGCCGTGTGTTTTTAGTTTATTTCCTCATTACGAGAATGGTGAGTCGATCACGACATGGTTTCTGTAATTTTTAACAACTAGGTATTTTGTAGATTGTGTTAACAAGTAAAAATAAACACGCATTTTAAAGTGTTTATTTTTGAAAAAAAAAAAAAAAAAAAAAAAAAAAATTGTATATGAAATGTACAGTGACGATCACCCATTTTTACTTTTTCGCACGTTTAAATATTCCGTAGTTTCACTTATTGTTTTCATTTAAACTTGCTTTTATATCTCTTTTTTTAAATTACTTAGAAGACCATACGTGAGTGGTGGAGGGGGGCGACGTATTATAGTTTCTCTTTATGGTGACTGTATTTTGTTTTTACACACATGAGTTCTTTAGACATAGGTTTTTATAAAAAGCAAAAACGGGCCAAAATTACCTTCTCAACAATTGTGCAATATCTATTCGGCTTTAAATTTACTTTGACCTACATTTATGTCGATTAAACAAATAACGGGTCAGCCATCTAACTTTTTTTTTCAACTAGTGCTTATTTCGTGAATGGTAACACTTAGCTCATGTCTGATTTGACAGATAAGTTTTATCCTTCCGCTGAACGAATATGGTTGTGTATACGCTTGAACAGCGCTGGGAAATATTGCGACATTACTTTGAAAATCATGGTTAAGTTGCAGAATGTGTGCGAAAATTACGTACGGATTTTAGAAGAAGAGAAGCACCGTCAGCTCCGTATGTTCGTTATCTTGTGAAAAAAGTGAAAGAAACTGGCATCCTCATCGATAAACCAAAGCGTGAAAAAACCAAAAACAGTGCGTACACCCGAGAATATTGCTGCTGTGGCAGAAAGTGTGCGTGAAGCGCCATCAACATCAATTCACCGTCTTTCTCAACAATTGAACATTTCGGTGACATCATGGAGACGAAGTCCAATTGGTTCAGGAGTTGAAGCCAACTGACCATCCAATGCGTTTTCGCTTCGCTAAGTGGGCCTGCGATCGACTTAGAGAAGATGCCGATTTTGTCAAAAAAATCATCTTTTCAGATGAAGCTTATTTTGATCTTGGCGGGTATGTAAACAAGCAAAATTGTCGCATTTGGGGCACAGAAAACCAGCACGCATACATTGAAAAGCCGATACACCCAAAACGAGTCACTCTTTGGTGCGGATTTTGGTCCAGAGGCATAATTGAGCCATTTTTCTTCGAAAATGAGCAAGGAGTGGCCGTTACAGTCAATGGCGATCATTATTGGGCCATGTTGAACGAATTTTTGTTCACAAAAATTGAAGAGTAGGATATTGGCAACATTTGGTTTCAACAGGACGGCGCTACGTGCCACACAGCCAAAGCTACACTCGATGTTTTGCGCCCTGTTTTTGAAGATCGCATTCTCAGCCGCAGAGCTGATGTCGGTTGGCCACCTAGGACCTGCGATTTGACACCTTTGGACTATTATTTGTGGGGTGTCGTAAAAGATAAGTGTTACGCCGACAAGCCAGAGACAATTGACGCTTTAAAGGACAATATTCGTGAAGCCATTGGTGAAATACAGCTGCACGCAATCGATAATGTGCTTACAAATTGGACCGATCGTGTAGGCTACTGCATGGCCAGCCGAGGCAGCCATTTGAATGAAATTATTTTCCATTATTAACCGGAAGGATTATACTTTCAAATAAAACGAGTGGTGGGTGCACGACTGGGTCGTACGCAACTTTCTCTTTCACTGCGAGTTGGAGTTATGCGTTAGATCAAATAGTACGCATTTTGATTATTAATGCTTGAAATGATATAGAAAATGTCGAAATGTGATTATACCAACGTTTACTCCGAAATTTGAAGGAATCGGTGTCTATGTGAATAATATGGATTTGTCGTTGTTGGCCAAAACTGAAAATTCCGTTTAGTGATAGTTGGGCTAAAACTAATTATGTGGAATTATTTAAAACTATAATAGTAGTATACATATTAAATTTCATTAAAGGTCATTGGCAGGTACTGTTAATAACATGGCTAAAAGCAAACAAAAAAATGGCCTAGAATTATGACCAACAGAAACTTGGATACGAAATTTGAAGAAAATCGGTCAAGCCGTTTAAGCTGGAGAGACCATTACGGACAGACGGACCGACGGACCGACGAACCGACGGACGGAATTCCAAAAACCACTTTTTTGGGTTCCGCTATCATCGTAATGTTAGAATCAATCAAAATCTCGAGGTCGGAAATTTTCACGAAAACAATATCTTTCTTTTTGTAAGAGAAAGTTAAAAAGAAATTTGAGAAAGTATTGAGTAGTTTTTTTTATAGCATTAAATGTAGTTTAATATAGCATTTTCAAAAAAAAAGTTATTTGGCGGACACTTTATTTGTATTACGTTTTTTTTTGTATTTTTAAACAATCGGAATTAAATGTTGTTTGAGACTGTACAAAAGGTTGAGAACTACACCTATCTTCATACATCAACGGTTATCATCATCGCATTCTCATCAGCCATTTTACAGGTAAAAGCGCGTGCCGCCTCGTGTAGGCATCATAAATGTAAGTTTAAAACATGTGTTTCATGATTATACCTAAAATTGAATACGTCCATGATGTGGTAAACCACTCTATTCAATCTCATTTTAGTAATATTTTTTTTTATTAATATGGATTTTCCTTTTGTTTTCTTTTGGTTTTCGATAATTTGTTTAATTAACCACAGTTATTTGATTTGTTTATGCGAGCGATCTATATCACAATAGCGTTTTAAAAGTTTACCATCTCATTGCTTCATAGATGGTCAACTGCAGGTTTTTCGTTTGTTACGTAAATTCCTTTAAACTAAATGCATAAAGTTGTCATTACATGCTGCGATGTTTTTTCATATCTCAAAAAAGTAAAAAAAATCTATACTCTTTAAATCAATTAGTATAGTATTGAAAGTATAATCTGGAGATCTACCATCAAAAACCTATGAGCAGCAAGATTGTACTAGGTCATCAAAAATATACTTTGGGTCGTTATCCTTAGGTGTGGGATGAACCAAATGCAAAACTCTATTATCCAGAATAAATTGAAAATTTGACAAATGACAGTTTTGACAATATTAATTATGAAGTTTGAATTTAAAGTAGAGGAATCGTGCTATTAATCAATTAATCAATATAAATCAATTTATTTCATTTATTTTATTACATTTTATTTATATATTTTTTTATATATTTTTTTTATTTATATTTTTTTTTTATTTATATTTTTTTTTTATTTATATTTTTTTTTTATTTATATTTTTTTATTTATATTTTTTTTTATTTATATTTTTTTTATTTATATTTTTTTATTTATATTTTTTTTATTTATATTTTTTTTATTTATCTATATTTTTTTTATTTATATTTTTTTTTATTTATATTTTTTGTTATTTATATTTTTTTTATTTATATTTTTTTTTTATTTATATTTTTTTTTATTATTTATATAATTCTTTTGAAGATGATAGACCGTATATAACGCATATGTGACATCTGACCAGAAAGGGCCAAAGCCGCCTTAGTTATCGTTTTAATCGACTTCTTCAATTCAGTCAAATTCCTTGGTTTAGTTTTGAACACATCTTGTTTGACATAACTCCATAGTAAAAATATGCTGCAGTCAGGTGTAATCTTAAGGCCAGCGGAAAGTGGAGTTCTGAATAAAGTTTTGTTTCGGAATTTGCGTTGCAGCTCCGCCAAATCCTGCTGAAAGGGATACTAATTTGGAGCAGTCCCAAAAATAAGCTAAAAAGAACACCGTCAACAACTTTAAATAACGGTCCAAATAGACAGTTAGTGTTACACCGTTTTCTTCAAAGAAATATCGCCCGACAATGCACCTTGATGAATCTACCCAGTGACTTGCTCTGCGTGAAGTTACGTCTCATGGAGCATTTCTGAATAGGAGTCACTTTATATACCGCAATTTCGCTTGTTAACATTGCCTTTCAGATCAAAATAAGCCTAATCTGACATAAACAAGCATTTTATCGAGTTGTTGTCTTCTTCGGATGAAATTCCAGGCGAACAGGCAAGTCCCTAGGGATTTAACTTCTTCGTAATTGGGCTATTTTAATTAAATTCATGATGACTTATCATGAATTATTCTTTGTAATGACCCATTTGCGGGGATAAGTTTCGTGACAAAACATTTGGATTTGTCAACAATTGTAACCACAAGGAAGTCATTTGGGACCAATTTTATTTATACTTGCAATAGCGAGATAGCAAAATATTGATATATGCTGATGATATGAAAATTTTCAAATGTGTAGGATATTTAAACGATTCGCTTTCACTACAAACCGATTTAAATAGTTTTACCATATGGTGTCTTAAAACCGGTTTGAATCTGAACCCCACAAAGTGCCAGCATATGTCATTTTCACGAAAACGCGCTCCATGTAATTTTAAATATACTCTATCCGGGCACACTCTCTGTCGTGTAGACAGTTTTAAAGATCTTGTTGTTTATTTTGATTCCAAAATGGAGTTTAATAAACACATTAACGTTATCGTCAATAAATCCAACTCTATGTTAGGATTTATAAACAGGTGGTCAAAAGAGTTTAATGACCCATATGTCACTCTTTCACTCTATAATTGTCTAGTTCGCCCTGTTTGGAGTATGCCTCACAAGTTTGGACGCCCTAATAAGTAGTTCATTCGAATAGAATTGAATCAGTCCAACGTAAATTCATAAGATTTGTTTTGAGAGGACTTCCATGGGATGATCTACACAATTTGCCTCCGTATAGGTGACGAATTAAACTGCTGCAACTATTGCCTTTGTCTAAACGTAGACTTAACAATGACATGGTTTTCTTACACCAATTATTATCAAGACAAATTGATGCTCCTGATCTTTTAAGTGCCATTGGCTTTAATACCCGGGGAGGTTTCTACATCCTGCGTAGATTAAATATATTACATATACCTAATCATAAACAGAACTATGGTATGCATGAGGCCATTAGTCGTATAACTTCTATGTTCTGTTATGTCCCACTAACAAATGCACTAAATGATGAGCCTGTGGATGCATTTTATATGCTGTGGCAAATCTCTGCTCGTAGATGCTGCTTGTATTAAGCTCGCTACGACACAGATCTGATAGTGTAGAAAAAAAATCTTCCGATAGGGTGATAACTATACCTTGCGATCTAATAAGAGCTTCCTGACATGTTTTATGGCACGTAGCGTCATCATGTTGAAACCGTAAGTCAGCTACACCAAAATCTTGATTTTTTTGATATCACCAATTTCATACTATCCTACAATCCCTTTTCCTTCACCCGATCATTGAGTTTTACAACCTTCAAGGACTAAGCCCTAAATGCTGAATAATATTAAAAAAAAAAGGGTAGCGTAGAACAACTTAGTGAAATTATTTAAGACGCTGGCCGAAAGCCTTAGCAGCCAGCGCTATAAATTGTAATTACCTATTGCATATTAATAAAATTATAATAATAATAATTACTTAAGACCCGAGATTTTTGACGGCAAGCAATTTCATGAACAAGCTGACGTAACTGCATGTGACACCGTCAATGTACTCTCGTATGTCTGTAATATTAATACCATCCCATCTAAAGCGTACCAACGTCAATGACCTGCTAAAATGTTTGGCTTTTCTTTTCTTTACACATTTAAGCATTCCCACGATCTTACCAGCAACGTTGTTCATTTGACACAGCCAACTTTAGAATGGCAACTGAACCTAATCATGTATTTCGTAGTATTTCGAGTTCTTTAATGTTTCTCTTCATGTTCAAACCCTGTACGTACGTTAATGAGCCTCGTAAATGTTTCATTTCAAAAATAAAACTCGCACATGATTGAATTATGTTTGAAGCATGATGTGATAACAAAAAAATCTTTTATCTGTTAAGTACTTGAAAATTTCGACAAGGCGCCACAACATCTGCAAATGCCTTCGTCAAAAAAAATATCTCCTTGTTTGTTTCCTATTACAAAAATAGACATAAAGCATGTTGGCACAATATAAAAAGCCAATCCCTATCCCTTCAACAATAACAATTGAAACACACAATAAAATCTAATGCACATTATGTCCCAAAAGCCTAGTCCACCCCACGGCGGGTTCAGGAATTATCTTCTTACCAAGCCCCCGCTAGCTTATGGCGCCATAAGTGACACTTAGTGACAAAAATATTAATTATCGCTGTAATGACGAATTTCACTTTATGCCTGTGTGGGCTCTTAAAACCAAGTTCATTTGCTTCGCTCTCGTAAAGTGACAAAATCATAAAGTCTAAAGCTGGTTGATGTGCTGATTTCAAACAAAAAATAACTGGAATTACCATCAAGACTCCTTGCTCCATATTTAGATACACAAGGACATGTAATTATATACACGACATACAGGGGGGACTAGAATTATATCGTACCACAGTATCCTCGTTCACATTACCAAAAGTGAATGTAAAAACGTCAGGTGTGAAAATCGATATCACAAAATGACAGATTGAAAAAAAAAGCAAAATAACAACAAAAATAAAATGTCCTTCACATTTTTAAATGATCTTATGGAGTCTCTTTTTGTGGTTTTCATCATTCATCTCATCCTCTCGCATGCCCACAAACAAGCCACATGTGCTTAATACCTTTTCCGAAGGACAATAGAGCACGAATTGAAAGTAAAAAAAAAATAATAATTTTTCATTTCATTCTACGCTCGACGTTAACTTTACAGCCATGTCAAGTAAATAAAAAAAAAAACAAAAACAAAATTAAAATGTCAAACAAGGCTTTCGGCTTAGCGTGCACCTTTTGTTTATTGAGAGGAAATAAAAGGCTCTCCATGGGAACGTTGCTAAAAGTAAAAATATCTTTTAACATAAAAACCACATATTCGTTCAACTGAGAGTAATTTTAATTAGCTACCCCCTATGGCGAGTTAATGGCTAATTAAAGGAATAGAACCAAAACATGCTGCCTCACCGAAAATTAGGTCGTTTGAAAAGTTTGATTTTTTAACCTTTGCTGGGGGTTATTTTTAAATTTATTTTTGGGTCATGCAATTTTGATGGCTACTTTCGAATAATGACGCACATTTTTGTTAGTCGATGAAAATACATGGTCCGTGTGTCTGTTCTATGGATGTGCTAATCGATTGGAATTATTTGTAATTAATGTTTTATGCTTATAAAGGAAGAATTCAAAAGAATTTCATATTCAATTGGAGTCCCGCATGGCACCATTCACTTTTCGAAATTGATTCTGAGTTGCTTTGCCATATCTAATAAAGACGAAAAAAAAAAAAGACTACCAGTGGCATGGGGTGGCACTTTTGCGAAGAAAAGTTGCTTACTTTTGTGTCGTGTGAGAATCTGTATTGGAAAATTTAATAAAAAGAAATGTTTAATGATATTTTGGCCAATCAGAGTTGAACTGATATGAGAAGGCTATATGAATCGTTTAATACCCAATCCCACCCGTCGTTAGTATGATCGGATCAAAATATTCTACAGAAGTGTACATAATAATATTGTCTAAGTATGTATTATGCTTTTTTAAATTTTTTTTAACCGACAATTTATTTTTTTTAACTCTCTAAAAAAGTCGTGAGCAAAAACGTTTTATGGATGAAATATTGACAATTTCTAAGTCTAAATATATTTTCAAAATTTGGTATGGTTTTACCAAAATAAGTTTTTCTAAGAAGACAACTTGTCAGTTGGTTGATTATTTTTTTTCCACCTTACTAGCTAAAAATATACGGATGACCAAATATAGCCATATGTTCACATTAATTCGGAATATAAAGATCTAAAAAGTGCACGTAGATCAGAATGATGTATGGACGAAATGTATACAATAAGATTGTGTTAATATTTATTTTTTTTTGTAAGAAAACGCTCCCAAATTGATTGCGATTGGGATTGCTAAAAAACAATTGGATGAAATGTTAATATATTGTTTAAGTTTAAAATCTCTTATGCTTTTTCCAAAAAAATAAAATTGGCACACTTGTTCTGCTGGGTGAACAAAACATGAAAATTTGAGGGCCAAAAAGTGCTGGCAGACGGGCAGACTTGATTGCTTGCCTCAGCTTTCAATTTTTATTCAATCCACATTATTTACGATATGTCAATGTTTATTATATCTCCATGTTTACAAACTATGTGTCAAAACTAATAAACCCCTAAAATGCTGCATGAGCTTATCAGTTCTCATTTAAAATCTTGAAGAAATACCTTTAAAAAAAGTAGTATTTCCCTAGAATTCGGTAAAATGTTGGGTTCTTGGATTTCTGAGTTTTCGAAAAACAAATGGATGGGCTACGGTAAATTCCTTGTTCAAATACAAATACAAATACAAACAGCCAAGAGTATAAAACTGTATTTTTTTGTACCAAAATTATAGTTTTACAAACACAATACATGAAGAAATTAAGTTTTGGACCATGCATTAGATATTTTCTTCAACTCATAGCTGTTTGTGAGAGCAAATATTTTTTAACAATCTTCAATGTTATCGCTTAAGCATAATTTGTTTGCTTTCGTTTTTATATGTAATAGCCATAACATATTATATGCGGGTACTGTCAACGCCTTTCGTTGTAGAAAATGCTTTGGAAATGTATTTAAACTTACTTTTTTTTTTAACTTTTAAATTCATTTTTATTTACTTAAAATACTATCTTAAAACTAGACAAAAATGACTAAATCTAACTTATAATTAACAATTTTTTCTTAAATTAGCCTATCGGCCCTAAGCGGGCGCTCTAAGCTAATATGTAATAGTTCTTTTTTTTTTTAATTTTGCCTTTCGGCTTAAATTTATCTTTTTTTTTTTTAATTGAAATATATTTTTATTTTCAAAGAAAATTTAAAAAACTTTGGTATACGACATTTTTATTTTTTTATAAAACGCTTAATCTAGATTAAAACTAACTTAAGACTACTTAATACTACTTAATACTACTTAAGACTACTTAAAACTACTTACACCTAACTCAATTATAATCGGGGTGGCGAGCACTCGTTGCAGATGCCCCGAGGGGTCGCTATCCCAATCGAGACTTTTTGGCCCCCAGGCTGCATGCATTAAACCATATTGTACCCCAATATGGTGTACATGCCACGCCCCAGGCCTCGTTTCAAAATTTTTATTTTTATTAACAATTAAGGAGTGGACTAAAAGTCCGCAAAGTCCTGAGGAAGTGCAGAATCGCCTTCCTCATGCAGCCACCAAAATTCCGTACTCTGCCTTTCAGCATCGGTCCTATCGCGATCCGATACCGAAGTGCTAAAGCGGAGGAGCTCCGGAGCATTGTCGACATACCCGTCGCGGATTAGCCGCTTGTCACGCGCGTCACGGTAGCGGTGGTATAAAACCGGGATACCGTTCCTGTCCTGTACCAACCCTAACGAATCGATATAAATAAATGCCTCTGGTGGAATAAAGCCAGACACGAGCGTACTCTCCATGTACGTTTCATTGGGGTAATAAGCCCCGAAGATCAGGCTGTTGTCGCTAGCCATCGCCCTTCAGCGTGCCTCCGAGTCACCTTAATAAGGAAATTGTCGATTCTGTTCAGCTGGGCCCCATTGTAAAGAACCTCGTTGCGATAATATTTTATGTACTCAGAGTCCGGCGTTCGGTACAATCCTAAGCAGGATCGGAGACAACGCCTCTCAAACAGCCGTATCCTTTCCATGTAGGATGGTGAATGTATTGTATTTAAACTTATTTTAGCAACTTGTTCCTTGGACAAGGGTAATTGATTACAAAGCATATCACATAGGAGGTGTGCATATTTACCAAGAGCGTTTGTACATGCTTGTTATACAAGGCGTATACGTAACAACACTAATGGGCCGCTCACATCAATTTTATTTATTTAACTAGGCCAAGGTTTTGCACTTTTATGCTTCAATAAATTACAAATTAATATATTACGCCTGAAGAATATATTTCCTAACTTTTCTTACAACTTTGCTCCCCTTGTATTATAGACGTTTACAAATGTTAGATGGGCTTTTTCAGATTCATTAAAAAAACATACCCTTTTCTGATAATAGTCTTTTCAATCATTCGAGTATCATTAGTTATAATAAACATCGAATCTCAACTCAGCCTCTCGGAAAAAAAAAAACCATAGTCATGGTGCAAAAAGTACAGAATGCCCTGGTTAGAGCCTTCTGTTTTAACATTTTGTATTGTTTTTATATGCTTCGAACCACTATTGTTCCAGTGTATCAATAACATCAATAACATTTAATAACATCTGGTAAACGATTTCCTACAGCATTTAGTTACCTCACCTAATTTAAACACAACCGAAAGTAACCTGGAATCTTACGCAAAATCCGAACACCACATTTAAAAAGCTTCTCATGATAGATTTATGATAAACTTATGCTACTAGATGGTTTAGCTAGAGAACCCTCGATCAGAAGTTCAAATGAATGAAAACTGAGTCACAACACCCAGGGTTTTTGACATACGTTTTGATTTCAAATGTCCTTGTATTTAAGCAAATGGGACAAACAAACAAATCGATTCTACAAACCAAATTGGTGCCATAAATCTACCCATACTTTATCAGTATTAAACATTCTCGCTAGAAACCATATCGCCCTTAATTAAGTTCCCCAAAGTTTTACGAACTGTGCCACAAGTTTATAAAAAAAAAAGAGTGAGCTGCATTTTATATTTGTATCGTAGATATAAACAAATTGACACAAATTCGTTGACACAAATATTTTATCAACTCAAGTGTGTAGGTAGATATGTTCCCAAATAATGAGTCGTCAGCGCGCCTACGTCAATGTATCTAAAAATAGCGATAATTTTAAATTCGTCAGCACGTTATCATTTCAAGAATTTTAATTATTATCACGAAGATAATCGGCGTGACATTTCCTTTTCCAAATTCACTCTAAAAATGCACCGCCTCCAACCCTTGGAAGACTTGTCAATACTTTTTATGTCTTATTGCAAGTCTAGCTAAGGGGGAACAAATAATCTAAATTCGCCGGTTTTACCTAGTAAAATAATTTTTATTTCAACGTTTCCATCGACATCATCGGGAACAGTGTTCTGTGTCTGTCACATGATTTCAAAAAGCGGCAGCTGACTGCGCGCGGGAGATCCACATTCAATTGATGTTAGCCGCAATAAATGGTGTGGGAAGAATTTTTAACAGATTGTTATTAATTATACGCTTGTGGATAATTTATTTTGGCACCTTATTATGTGGCATTTGCACTGCCATCTTTTTCCCCACAAGTGGTTTTGGGTATGCTCAATCTCAATCACCGTTTGCAATTGAAATGACGGTAATTCTATTAGAATAGCCTCTGCTTGTGTGTGATGATGACTTTTTTTTTTTGAAACGTATACAAGTGTTAGTCATCTGGGGTTCTTCGTGGCATGAGTCACTATTTGGATAACAATAAGAAGTTGTTCATTTTTTCCTACGTCATAGGGAAAGCGCCTCATATTCGTCTTTATTTTCTTGTTGATATTCAGCAGGGTAATTGCGCATATAAATTCTACTGAGAGACCAAGTGGTGATTAATAAAAAAAAAGTGCACTGATATTGATACCATTTTATAAGGCGGTATTCTATTGTGAGTTCAGTAAATATTCTGACAGTCAATCGAAACAAAGTCTCTGTTGGAGAGAGTTCATTGTTCTGGACAGGAATCTCAACTCTTTTGTGTTTCTTTATCTTATTGGATTGGCTATAACGAATTTGGAGGTTTTTGTTTGTTTTCAAGTGTGTGGCTGATTTTTATTTAAATATAGCAGGAGAAGCATGTGAATATTCGAGAAGAAACAGTCATGTGAATATTCGAGAAGAAACAGTCATGAATATAAACAGATGGTTCAAATATGGATATTGGGGTAGGAGCTGGTTTCTTCTAAGAAACGCTTGAATTATCTATATCGATCAAGACTTCCGTCTTTATTGACCACCAAGTAGTAATAAAAACAGTTTTTGCTAGTATGAACAAAAAAAAAACTAAAGCTTGTTAAATGATGGCACAAAGTAGATACTCCATGCTCTTGGCACATAGCGTGGAATGTCAAACGAAGGTGTGCCAAGGAACCTATACCTACCCTATACTTTGAAATTGCTAAAAACATTCTGAAAGGATAACCTAGTAAAATTAAACTTTTCAGGTAAATTTACTCCCCACAATATGCTGGATATGAGTCAAAGAGCAGCTATTTTCTATTTGAATCTACTATAAATTGAATTAAACGTTAAAAATAGATTAGTAGTAAGATGTGTTTACCCGATTGTCATAATTGTACAAAAAAAAGTAATTATTATCAATTATCGGTTAAACTTTTGTAGTTAGTGTACAGGGTGCGCCATTCTTTATGTTGGTATGAAATAACTTTGACATTTATCAACCGATTGATATGTTTTTAAAACGAAAATTAAGTTACATTTTAACCATTAATCGTGACGTTGTACGGGCACACCGTCGAAAATATCGTGACCAATAAGCACCGGCTGACAACACTATTCGTCGGTTGGTTTCGAACTTTGTCGCTCACGTTACAGTGAGATATCGTCGACATGCCGTTCATCAACGTCCGAGACTGCTAGAAGCGGTGGAGAGAGCGTTACCGAAAACCCACATGTGTTATATCTTCACCATTGGGGTTAGCTTAATCACCTTGCGGCACATTTTGATGGATGAATTGCATTGTTTCCGTATACAGGGTAAATAACTCAAATAATATTGCCGACAGTCTGTCCACGCAGCTTAGAATACGGCGAAACAGTCGTTCGAATGGTTAACACTGAACCTGATTGTTTGAAGCAAATGACCAGAATCCAACTTGAAGTGCCAACTGAGGCCCAGGTTCATTCCGGACTGAAGCGCCACTTATAAGTAAGTAAGAATCTTTTTTTGAACTAAAAGTTATACTACCAAGAGCTTTTTTTTAATTTCGATTATTCGTTTATTCTAAGTTAATTTCCACTTACCCCAATTATTGGCTACCAAAATTGTAGGTCAGTTTATTAACTATAAAATTCTGGCAAATCTCTTTGTCAGTTTAGGCACATATATTTCAATATGCCCTTCAATTATCCAATGAAAAATGTAATCTTTCACCAGCCTGGTGATAGTTTTGTACTAAAAAAGCATTTGGTGCTATGACTATGGATTCCAAACATTTTTTTTTCTCCTTGTTCTGACGTTGATATGGGATTTATATTCTTTTATAAAAAAAAAGGTTTTGGCCATATCAAATCCTGGTGTGTTTATTGGTAATGTGTTCGTCTGTGAAGTGGAGTTTTGTGCCTTCAATCCCACCTAAAGTGCACGCCACTTTAATTCAAAGAAATAAAAAATAATCTATATCAGTGAATATTCACAAATAAGACCCTCCAACTTTCAAAAAAAAATTTTGCTTTTCCATTTACTAAACACTCAACAAAATGCCAATAGATTTTTAGGTTCAGTTAATAAAGTCACTTATTCATTCATTTTCACTTGTCACGAAAACTATTTGCCAATCATTGACAGGGACTGAGGGTCAAATCAATGATATCAAATTTTTGTTTGTTTTGCTTTAAATGTTGATAGTTACTGAATGTGTTCACCAGAATTCTCAACTTTTTTTAATTACTTTTAATTAAAAAAACGGCACGAAAACGTTATATTTTACTTTGAACTACGAATTGATAAAATCCCCAATTTTTGATAAACTGTCAACAAGTAACTCCTGTCATACGCAGTTAAATCTTGTAGTTCTTATAAACCATTCGATTTCGAGCAATTTAATAGACCACATCGAAAACTCAAACAAAACATCAGCATGCCTCTCCACTCTCCAATCAAACACGAAAACAATAAACGATGTAATCATGTCATTAGTGATGAAAACGAAACGATATTACATGTCGACCATGTGGAAGGAGCGTGTGCGCACGATATAATTTCTAACCGAAAATGGCAACGAACCTTAGCCAAAGTTTACTGAACCATTTGGGGGTCTTTTGCCGTATCAAAACAATAATTAAGAAAGCGGTTTATTTGCTCCAAGAATAAATACAACAAAAGAAACAGTACTTGGGCAACTGAAAGCTTGCTGTAGGTAAAAGCGCGCGCATTTTGACGTCTCGCTGATGGTTTTAAAAATTTCGGTCACGCCGGCCCATCTTTAAGTGTTGAGTATGATTTTTTTCGCCTTTGTGTCTCTTTTTAAGCACGTTTATTGTGAAAACAGAGAAGAAGCAAGAGAACAAAAAAAATATTGAAATTGAAATTGACAACAATGCCCAATTCGGGAAGAAAAGAGATACTTTAGGGTGTTTTAAAAATGAAATCAAATGCTCCTCGTGTTTTGCATTGTTTGTTTACACTGCTTTTTGCATTTTTATTTTGTTTTTAAATTGTTTTTTTTTTTATGTTTTTGGACAGTTCATTCGCCTATTTATCCCGACATTTTGGGACTGGTTCACATTTGTTTTTGGTTAAATGTATGTGTACACAGGCTTGATGGTTGTCAATATTCATGCATGACAATTTGTTTTTGTTGTCATCAAAAAAAACAAAAAATACAAACGCAGTTGGTGGGTCAAAAAACTTTATAAACACACACATGTGTGAGTGTGCGCCAGATGCTGCATTGAATGAGAATTAGTGGATGGAATCAACGACCAGGAATTAATTAAACATTTATTTGGACACATCAATGTCAGGAATGTAGACGTCGTTTAGTGAATTTATTTCTTTTTGGATGTGTTTACACTTTTTGGCAGAAACGCGATGAAGATTTGGAGGAGATCTTATGTCTTGTGAGGCGACGAATATTTTTTATATCTCTAAGATTCATTTTTATTATTAAACATTGAAATAATCGTTTTATGCACATTTTAAATAACATGATGTTTTTTTTTCTATTTCAGGTACGTATGACATAAACCAGGTTAATGGGTAACGAAACTTCCTGTTCAGCATAAACAGAGAAGTATATTTTAAATTTAAGAATTCGGATTTTTTTCATTCATCCTTTAAAATATTAGTTTTCTTTTATACATAATTATACCAACACTATGTCGTGTCGGTTAGTCAATGTACATGGTCCAGATGTGCTAAATTATGAGTTGGTAGGCCTTAACTACACCAAAAAGCTTGTGTTATCATGTTACCTAATATTTTATCTAACAATTTATTTGTAAGTAATCTAGCTTCCAATGGAAATTCTTTCAAAAACTCTTGTGCATGGTAGTCCCTTCAATATTGCACCAACGTCTTTTATATTCGATAAGTACCAGTCGACTTAAAACCATCTGTGACAGACCCAACTTCGACAGTTGATTGTTTCGACACTTCTTTTGCTCTACTAAAGCAAGTTGTTACTGCGCAAATCTAGGAAATAACAAAAAGGACCATGTAAGACTTTTTAAATTCATTTTTACCAGCTTGATAAATCTACTGACAGCACTTTATATTTTAATTTTTTTTTTTACAAACATAGGTAGATAGTCTTCCGTTGATTTAGTATTTTTTTTTTCAACACATATGTAGCGGAAGGCAAATGACAAATTAGTTCAGATGGTGCTTGTTGGACACGATAAATGTTGGCTCCTTATTATATGGACTAGACTAGTTTTTCGGGATCCCATTTATATAAAATACCTGATGAATGAAAGCTATATAAATAAAACGGCCCAAACATGGTCTCAAACCTAGCTTATTATTTATTTGTGTGAAAACTTGAGAAACTTTTCATTATCTAT
This sequence comes from Rhingia campestris, assembly GCA_932526625.1. NCBI lineage: Eukaryota > Metazoa > Arthropoda > Insecta > Diptera > Syrphidae > Rhingia > Rhingia campestris. The sequence continues at coordinate 66,685,650 of OW052182.1, forward strand.
TATCATGGATGTTTGTCAGACTTACTAGTAGAGCCCTCAATCGAACTATTAATGAGATACTACAAATGACCCTGATCATCACAGTCCTGCTCTATGGGGTTTAGCTTAGACCGTATCACAAGCGGATAAAAAATCGTTGATCTTCGTAAAATTTCGGTCCCGTTTGCGTTGACCTGCTATGGAGACGATGATTCAACCAATAAGATGGCTAGAACATGTCGAGCAAATGGACGCCAATACTCGGACTCGCAGAGTCTTCGATTCCCATCCAGACGTCGGACGAAGTAGAGGAAGAACTCGTAAAGGCATATTCATTTTGGCCCTGTTTAATTCCGGACTGTAGCACCGCTTAGTAAATGGGTCGTCAGTTAAAAACTATCGGTCGGTGGTTGTGATGGTGTCTCTAACATTTTTTTTCTCAGTGTTGGACATTATAGCTTGTCTAGTTCGGTTACAAAAAATGAAGGATCTTGCTTCTGTTCATAAAACTCATAAAACGAACGATTTCCATATAGGGTACTCATATTACTAAAAAAAAAAATATAATAAGCACGACAAACGTACCCCCAAAAAAGGCCCCACCAGGTGTATCTAATTACTTAATTTGAATGTCTACAGCATCGCCACAGAAATACATCCTCCGTATTTCAATAAAACTTGTCTTTCCCTATCCGACAGCAAGCATTCCATTTTTTTTCGTTTGTTCGTTCCAAACAAAAAGGTGATTCACCTTTCATTTGCGAATATCTTTGAAGTACACACTTTCTTAAGAAATTCCACCACTGTACGAACATTCTTTTTGCATTGAACTGCTGCGTCGCTCGAAGTTCTGTTATAATGACGGTATTTGCCTCTGTCTCACAGTCTTTTCTGGTTGTTTTGTTGTTTGCCCCTTCCCTCATTTATTTATTTCTGTCTGTCTGTCTTCACTTTTCATTACTAGTCATTGTTGTCGTTATCATCTTGGCAAATGTCTACATAGATACATGTATTATAAGAACTTTTTTATTAAACTTCTCCGGGTGCAATGGCAGCTGAGCGTGGGAGACAAATAAAGGCCAAGTGCCTATAAACATACTCTGATTCAATATTTAGAAATGGATTGTGAATAAATACCTATGGGAGAGGGAAAAATGCCTCCGAGACAGATCGTATGATCCTGTTTGAATATGAATACTGTAGACGAGGCACAAAAATGTATTTAGTCCTTGAGAAAGATGTACTGAATGTCTTCTCTGTTATTGGGCACAAACTTGTGAAGGCATGATGTAGTAAGGGTTCTTGACTGATTTGATTTTTCATAACATTCCCTTTTGTCCACCTGCCTATGTCAGTGATTAATAAAACACAACATTTTATGTCACGAGATTATTGCACTCAACCGGACGAGCAGCAGTTTATGCTCATGTTACATCCAAATATCTCGAAGGCATACATTAACTGACCTTACATCTGGCGAAAAAAAAAACTTGCTTCATCAAGCTATGCCGTGACTTGTTGCTGGTATTCATTTGGCAACACTGTGTCAACTTCGCTCCCTTTTCTTTTTTATCAAAAGACAGACAACGTTAGGGTCGTTGAACCTGACAAGAAAAAACTGTGTTCTCCAAAAAGCGTTCTCGTGACTTTTTTTTTATTATTCTTTTTCTTAATTTTATATTCATCTATACACCAGGGTTGCAAAAGTCGATACAATTGTACTGTTTTCGATACAATCGCCCTAGCTTCAGTACACAAATACACTTTTATAAAATCCGATACAATTTGTGCTGCAGCTATTTATCATCAAAATATGTTTTAAAAAACGAAAACATCACATAATTTGCTGTTCGAATTTATATAAATACCACTGAAAGTATGTGCCGATTTTCAATTCACAATCACTTTTTTTCTATATTCGCGCCCTTTTTTTTTTTTTTGCCTGAATGCAGTTTATCAGCTGTTTGATGGTTCTTTTTTAAATTTTTCTTATGAAAGTTTCGTACCAAAAATACATGTCTTCCTGTCTTCTTATTTTTAGGGATCTGTAAGATCTTAGTTATTCATTAACTAACAAAAGAGATAATAAGGAGATAATTAAATTTAAAGACATTTTGTGATTTTAAAATTACAATTATGCTGAGAAAAATGTGCTTCGTATTTCGAACATTATTGTATTGTACACAACATTATTTTTAGGGTATTTATTTCAAATAAAAATAAGTAAAGCAACGGTTTTTAACCAAAACACTTTCGTTTCGAATTTTAAGTCACTCTCATGTTGACCAGTTTCCGGCAAGCGCTCTGCATCTTTAAGACAATGGGTTGGAAGACCCTTATACACGGCACAAGCTCTTTCGAAAAACTTCACCAAGTCAATTAATGTTTGTTTTGATATGGGTAACTTACCCTGGTAAATGGGTTTAAGTACCACATGAAATCCCCCAAACAGCTATATTTTTATAGTTGAAACTATTTTTCGTTCGTTTGTTTAGTGGAGATATAGTTCTACATGTCCTTGCCATCTTTGGGCCGGTTTTTCAGTGCTGAGTTAACACAGAGTTTAATAACTCCGGAATAAATTTAAGCTAGAGTTAACTCATGAAGCAGTTTTTCAGTACAGAATTAAATTTGACTCCGTGTGTGATGATTTAATTTGGTAGCACTCATGATTTATCGATTTTGCTCAGTTATCACTTTATCAGCTGTTTGGTTTCCTTTTCCCCAAATAAATGAAAATGCTCTTGTCGTAAACTTGCAAGTCTTTATCTTCTTAAAATAGTTAAACTCAATATTTAATACAATTTCAAGTCGCTAAGATCTGCATTTAGTTTCTTAAAATTAAATTAAATGTCCACATAAATGGAATTGAAAAAAATGTTTGCCTGGTATTTTATCATCTGTCAAAACCATCTGATCATCTAATTCCGTGGTTAACTCAGCAAAATTGCTGAGATATAAATCACCTGAAAATCTGCTTTCTTAAGTTAACTCGAGTAAGCTCCCGAAACTAGAATGAACTCGCACTGAAAAACTGGGCCTTAAACGTCTTTTTCGAATTTTAACGACTTAATTTTAAGCGAATAAATTTTGTAGTCATCTTTATATTTTTTGCATCCATAGAATCGCACTCCATTTGGGAACGCCTTGACTCTAAAAAATTTAACTCTATTTTTTGTAAATGACGAAATAGAGAATATTGATGACTGTTATAAGCAACGATTTTAAAAATTTAAACATAATACTGATCCTGGCAAGCTATCAAGAGAGTTTACTCAAAACAGAAATATTACACGATCGTATGACTAAAGAGTGGCGATAAAAGGAAAAAATGATCATAAGTAGTGACGGATACGGCCATTATGTGCATTGAAAAACAAAACTAAGTGAGATAGATGTTTTTTTTTCCTTTTAAGAGAAATTATATGCCTGCTTTTAATGATTTTTATTATTTCGTAATTGTTGTAAAAATTACAATTATGCCTCGGTTATTATTTCCAGCTGTAAAACGTGAAAAATTAAAGTTATTTTCTTAAAAAAAAAACATATTTTCACCAAATCTGTACACTGTACCTATAATTGTATAAAAAAGATACCTAGCTTATCAAAACACCAAACGATGATGGAAATCAACTAGTACAATTTCAATACAATTTTTTTTTAAACTTTCAGTACAATGCTGAAAAGCCATTTTTCATCCCTGCTATACACTACTTCTTCTTTCGGCTTTCTGTGATAACACCAAGAATTTACGTACATATATACAAAATGGCAACCATCTAATTTGTCTTTCCTTCGAAAAGAATGAGCTTTGCGTGAGGAATTAGGTTGGCATGGTTTAGTGATTTCACTTTGAGGTTTTATTTATTTTGTTGGTTTTTTTTTATTTTAAAAAGATTTATATGACGTGACAGTGGGAGTTTATCGGAAAGTGTATGTTTTGGATTGACATACAAACAAAACGTGTATGTATATATCCAGCTGAAGTAGGTCATAACTCGTAGTTTTGTTTTACTTTCATAATGTTTAGTTGCGCAATGTTTACGAAATGATTTTAGCGTGTATGTGTAACGATAATAGAATAAATGAATAACTAACAAAAAAATTGATATAAATGTTTTGTAACTTGACGTAGTTTTGCTGAACTGGCTGATCTACAAGAAGGGAGTAAATTCAAGACACGGTTTTGACACCGAACCGAAAACTTGGTTTTTGACAAATCGCGTTCACACAGAGAACCGATCAGGTTTCGTTTAAAGTTTTTAAAAATTAATACACTAATGCACTTCGTTAATAAAGATTTGTTAACCTATTTAACATTTTTAAATGGGATAAGAAGGCATAATTTAGAATTGGCAGTCGATTCATAATGTTGACAACTTTACGCTCATTTAATAAAATATTGAAATGCGGCTTATAAATCATGCATTTGTAAGTAAAGAATAACTGAAGAAACTAAGCTGATATGAGAAGTCTGCAATCCGCTGTGCGAATCGTCACATCCCATCCTTAAAATAATTGTTCCCAAAAAGTCAGCGTGGCTAAAAACTGAATGGGGATGAATTATAGAAAATGTCAATAGTAACATTAGGTGCAACGGGATAAGTGCAGTGTGCTAGTGGTTAATGGGTTGGACTATCAAACGTTGAATCCCTAGTTCCAATCCCAAAAGTAACAATACGTACTTTTTTCACTTCCACACCTCTTGCAAAGGTCTGATGTTTCTCAAATTTGCCATTCACAATCGGAGCTAGTTAAACTGGAGGGGTCTATCATTATGTTGCCAAAACCAAAACTTTGCACACACAAATGAATGGAAACGCCCACGTCTGATCGGGTACACCAAAAACAGTATTGCACATAGAAAGTAGCGAACTCATTAGTTTCGCTCGAATATCGTCGAAATGTCCCCTGCCTTACTTCAACAACCAATGCTAAAATTAAATATAGAGATTCGAACATAAGCCGAACAAACACGAGTTTAGAATGCTTTACCACCAAACTCAGTTTTTCCTTTTTCTTATCGACATTTTTCTTAACGTATGTACTGTGCTAAACATAAGAGCGAAATAAGTTTTAGACCCTGTATTAATGTTTTTTCATGTTTCATTTCAATGACCCAACGGGAACATCAAGCATACCATTGACAGTATTTTACAGCGTTGCTGTTAACGAGTGAAAGAAGCACAATTTGGAAATAATATGAATCGCAAATATTTAATATTAATATCTACGAACAAATAAAATGGATTCACAGTTCTCTAAATACAGAGAGAGTCCTTCACAGAAATAACTAACCATTTGGCTGGGAAGAAATATTTTTTCAAAAGAACTAGGTTGCTATATATCTCAAAGCTCTCCTATTGGTTCAAGCATAATACTATGCGAATCAAAAAAAAAATGTCGCATATATTTCCACTTTTAAAATTGAAATTCAGACTTTAGTTTAGAATGCTTTTACAAGTAAAAGCCACAATAAACCGTATTTCATGTTAGGTAGGAATCAAAAATGACGGTCGTCTATAAGGAATTGTAAACCCAAATACTCCCATCTCGTTACCATCGTTGGAAACTACATTTTATATTTTTTTGGAACAAATTATTAATCTTAATTCCTGTGCTCACTGTCGACGGAAGGTACTCAGACATTCATAAACACTCTACCTCACGAATATTGGATACGGTGTTGTTCAGTTGATACAAACAAATTTTAGTGCTCCTTTTAAAAAAATCGACCGATTTTGAATTTTCGTTAAATGTTTTAACAAGATCCGATTTTAAATGATATTTCCTTTATATATCGATGCTATACAAGCACTTCTGTTAAAATTGTTTTTCGCCTAGGCTTACAAATACAATTTTTTGCCGCAACAGGCTTGTTATAACCTAGCTTTCTCTTTCGCCTAGGGTTGTGCCCTTTAAATTAAAATGAAAAATGTTTAAAAAAAACTTTTCATTAGTTGTATCTCCTACTTTAGCCTTGATTTATTTATTTTGTTTGCAAAGGGCTATGATCTGAATTGATGGATCTTAACTCTCTGTATTAACTTTTTTTTTTTTAATTTAAAACTTGTGATAGGTACTAATGATAAATGGTAATTATAAAATATTACTATCAATAAATTTCTATATAATTACAGTGTCGGCGGCATATGTATCGGGTGCAGCTGGTGCGGAATCGGGGCGCCAGCGACACGCACCTCTATATGGACGATTTGTTGTTGAAGAAGATCTACCCGCCACTCATCGAGATGTTATGCATCATGTAATATACAACTTTTGAAATAAATTTGAGAAATATTTTTTTTAAATATGAATACTTTTCATTTGTTCCTTAAGCGTTCAAGTCCGACATCATCGTCGGAGGTTCGGGCGATGCAAGCTCGAATACCAACACATTTTCGTGATCCAGCATCGGCCCCCTTACGAAAACTCAGTGTGGATCTGATAAAGACATATAAACATATAAATGAGGTAAGTGGATTTATAAATATTTTTTTTAAATACAGGGAAGTGGTTTTATTACATTTTGGCAGATCTTGAATACTAAGGGGAATCTCAAAGAACATTGCTACCATGGTGGTTTAGCCAAACGATGTTTTATCAAATATATTAGTCTTTTTACCTGTATCTTCTTTTTATCTGTACTTTAACGATATTAATCTGGATATTCATTCCGAATCTTTAAAAACGATTATTTTCGTTAACGATTACCCAGAAAGTCTCCTTGACTATTGTCAACAATTATCGTTTGGTAGCTCGATGTGGCCAAGCCAGTGTAATCGACGTGTTTTTACCTTACCTTTTGTTTAGCTCATAAAGTTCGCAGCTGTACCGTCTCCTTCAATAGCCTTCGTCACATACAGGAACCAACATTTGCTCCGCTTACCTGGTTATTGCCCAGCACTCGCCGTTGCTAAGTGGGTGGTGTAGGTTTAGGGTCCGGTAGAGTAAACATTTGGACTACAAGACCAACGCGTTTTATCTCGTGTCTTCCAGTGATAGGCGAGCTGTTTTAATTTTCAAAGGAATGCGAATTCCATATTCGCTATATAGAGCTCAAGGCGATGCTATCATACGCGGCCTTAAAGTCGATGAAACGATTATGACTTACGATTCTCTCTAAAAATGCGTTCGTCTTTTTTAGGATTTTTGTCGATCTGCCGGGCCGGAAGTCACACTGGTCCGTGCTGATAATTGTGTTTTAGAAAGACTTAAGAAGACCTTCACACTGTACATTAAATAGGATCATATATGTGATATTTATCAGATGTCATGGATCGACTTGCTTGTTGTTTGTAGATCGATCCTATATGGAGCTGATATTCCAATTATCGGTATTGATTTCATCCATCCAGACTTTGTTGATAGTTTGGTGTATGTCAATTGTCCACTTATGGGCAATTTGAGGAGTTCTGCTGTCGAGGTCAATCCTGAAACTATAATGATATAGCTATAAAAAAAACTGCACATTAGTTATTAGTATCATGAAATATATTTTCCCTGGGTCTTGAACCTAGTACCATTAGGTTCTCTTGAGTCCATCGGCACGAACGGAGTTACTGGCCAAATTGTCATCTGAACATTTTACAATTAATGAAAACTCCCAGAAATCTATTCAAGCTGTACCATTCGCCATAAGGTATTTTGCAATCCAGACAACGAATAGTACTAGAATTTTTTTATAAAACAGTGCTGCCAAGTCAATATTATTTAATTGTCATAAAATCATAATTTAAAGTAATGTTTGGAACTGAGATGCATTTTTAAAACTAACTAAAACTGCGTAAATGCAGGTTGATAGTCATTACAGACTACTTCAGAACTCACTCAGCAAGTTTCCGCTAAGCGAAACATCGTGAATGTGAACTACCCAAATTAAGTTATTTGCAATTAAAAAAATAACTAATTTCAAACGAAATCCTTGCAACAATAAGCTTCAGAAAAGAACGACACCCATCCCAACTTATCAACCATAACTAACATGAGTGCATTACTCTGTTTCTCTGTAGTATCAGCGGCAGTAGAAGCAGCAGCTGCAATTAAATTGAAATGTTCATAGCAACAAGCTGAAAATGTTTTCGAATACCGAATAGCAAGGAAGAGCGGCCCTCACGCTCTCATTTCTCATTCTTCATGGTATCTCTCCAACAGGCTCTAGCTGTAGATTCTCTTTTCCCTGATGAACTTCTTTCCATCTATTATGGGGAAGGATAGGTTTGTTGTTTTTTTTGTTCGCTCCCTTCTACTAGCTACTGCTAGAGCTTTTTTTTTTAAACTGCTTCTACTGATAAGTGCGACAGCCGGTAATGTCGGCGAAGGACTGAAAATTCATTATTCGTTCGTTCGTTTTTTTTTTTACATTTTGTTTCCTCTTGTATGTCCTTCGTTGCAACAAAGTTGTAGGATTGACAAAGTCCAGGGGAATGATACCCCATTGCAGCCAAAGCAAAATCAGATGAACGATTTGAAGAGAAACATAAAAAAAACAAGTATACAAAAATAAACTTTCGGATCGACATAAACTGAGGGGCATCGCGCGGCAGCTAACAAGACAAGGGAGACTGTGTTCTCACATACATATTGAGCGCTATTACCACTACCACCCTATGCAGAGAACTCATAGATATACACACGCCCAGTATTCATTTTATAAGCTGCCAACAAGTACTTTAACGGAAAGGGACCCTACCGTCTGCCGTTATATGAATGTAATCATGGACATGTTTGGGAAGGATGTCGTCCTTGCGCCGTCTTTCGATATAGCGGGTGCGGTATGGTACAGTGGTCTCGCGCGCAACCCCTATCGCTGTTTGTCATTTTATGTGGCAAGGTCCGGGATAATAATGGGTTCTTCTACGTTTGACAAATTCAAGGCTATAGCTGTCATGAAATGTAACAAATAACTGAATGTTTTCTATCTATTTTATCTTCAGGATGCTCACAGCTGGAAGAATTACAATTGAAAGATGTTGCAATGACGTTTCATTGTTGTGATTTACGTGGAAATATATTTTTTTGTGGTGGAATATTTTCGAGAGCAGAACGCAATAGAGCGTACGTGGAGCTTAGGGCAGCAACAAGTTCCTTTCAAGGCCGCAAATGGCCTTAGCTGTGGCCATATTTAGATTATATGAAACGGGGCCTCCAATAATTAAATTGATTTCCATGTATTGTCCTTTAAGGACTTTATTCGAAAGATTGCAACACTATGTTGTAGTATGATTTCCTTAGTTTCTGACGCTATTTTCTGCGGCATCTATTCTTTTCTGTTCGATCGCACTCAACATCACAACTTTGGTAATCGTTTGTGGCAAAAGGATCTTTAAGTATGTACCTCAGACACTGTTCCACGGTGGAATTAACTGCAAATAGGGAAACTAGCAGATTAGCTTCTTTATGGGAGTTCTATAAGCGATGAGATCCTTGATGAGGCACAACTTTTTATTCGTTTGACGTTTCTGGAGATGTTAACTCACAGGCTAGCCACTTCTTCATTAACTTGCAGCGATTGACACAGTTGAAGCAGGAAAGCATATTCATGCTTGCCTGGGGACAGATATCTGACCACAGACCACTGATTGAATTGCGGCTTGTTATATAAGGAATTAACGACGTTGGTATCAAGTCAAAGTTAATGTTGGTTTTTACGAAGACCTTGCGATAAGGTACATGTTTTCTCAAAAAAATTTTCATATATAGTGGATCGATTAAAAATAAAGGAAAGCCATCGGGAATTTATTTATAGTAGACTCTTTGCCGGAGAAGTAGGTTTATTAGGATAAACTTCAGTTTTGAGATAGGTAAGAATATGTAATAGTGGCCGCACGCAATGTCCGTATGCCTACTCTTAGGCTCGAAAAGATTCTTTGTGGTAACAAGTGGATCGGTCGACTTTTCATAATATTCGTTTGCCTAAGTGAACCATTCCGAGCTTACTGTAAAGCGTAGGAGGTTTCTAACATTAATATTAGCGAGCTCACCTAGATTCTCAAGGATGTAGTCTTCTAGATGGAGTTTTCTTTTGTTGGAGAGCTGAACAACAGCAGAGAAGGTGATAAATACATTCCTCCTCGTCTAAGCAGCTTCTGCAGAAGTCATTGCTAAATAGGCCTAGTCTTTTTGTATGTAGGGCTATAGGGCAGTGTCCTGTTGTTTGCTTTCTTGATCACATCCAGTTTGATTAATGATTTCCATGTATTAAAGGGCATACCGAACATTTCTACTGGTGGTAGGTCAATTCTATGGTATATCTCTGTGGAACGGCACCCAGTAGTGGTAAATGGTAATGTGCTTTGCTCTCATTATCTGTGAGATGGTCGGCATTCGTGGGCTGATTTTGATGTAAATAAGAAGGATCCCAGGGATTTGATTGAGCCAACTCCACAGAAAAAAGTCCATAGGGGTTAAATCAGGAAGTTCTGCTTATTCAAGTGTCTATTAACATTAAAATGAGCTTTATCCGATAGTAAATTGTTGATAAACGTTGAATAGAGCTCAATATCTGGCTTACGATGTCAAACCTCTGACTGAGTTCCTGTGGCTTTAATTCTCGCATCAATTGATTTTTTTTTAGGTTTGCAGCTTAATGTCTATATACGGTGTAATGAGATACTATGCATATTAAGACCACTTGAACGCTTACGAATTAAAAGTTTCGTTTCGTGACGGTAAGACTAAATTCTCCACGTGTTCTATACTGTTCTAGATGATCATGGTCCGACGAATTTTGTCTTTTTCAAGGGTTATACTTTTGACCCATTTGAATGATAGGTATGCTTGGCGCATTATTTACGTCGAATATTGCAGAATCTTCTACGCGGTAATTGCCGAATTACCATTTTAAAAAAAAACTCGTACGCACGAAGCGATTTAATTCCCTAGAAGTAGGAAACTGATTTTCATACCCCTGCGCCCTCGCATTCGTTGCGATCACATCGTAAGCTAAAGGAATATAAACTATTCATCATTATTATATGGAAATTGTTATTTTGACAGAAAATGTCTCTCTGCTTCTGCTCTGGCGGTGTAGGAAAACCTCTGAAGAATCCGTAAGTGGACCATCTGTAGTATGTAAACGAAAAACGTCTAGGGGTAAAAAACCTGATAAAGCATACTCCCAAGTCATATATGATTAGGATAATAAGTCCCGGCTGTTGTAAGCCATCGTGTCTTCGAATCACCATAATTAAGAAATTGTCGATTCAATTCGTCTTAACTCCATCGCAAAAGATCTTATTGCAATAAAATTTTATGTACCGAGTTCTGAAAGAGAAATTTTCACGAAAGGGATATGAAATGTCAAATATTTCATATAAATGTTATTGAAAACATGAAAATGTCCCTCGACCTGCGAGAGCACCTATTTTACCTATCGTACCAAAGTAGTACCCAACTGAAAATTGCACGTCCTTCTGTGAATAATATTTAGACTACGCTAAAGTGTCAATTACTTGTCACTTAGCGTTATGTAAAAGCTTATTTAAAACAGGAACTCATTCCAATTTGTATTCGTTTTTTTTTCGTAAACAATCTTCTCGTATCCGCAGGTTCTGAAAATGACATGCCTTTTCGTATGAGAATCTTATTATATTGTCCTCGATTGAATTTGGCAAGTCTCTTCCTAAACTCGGATGGGTAATTGTGTATGGAGCATAAAGTGGGCGAAGGGGTGGTGGTTATGCTGTGGAATGAATAGGCAGACAACTGTTCCGTCGACACCGACAGACTGTTCTCATTTTTTTTGCATCGTCTTCTTCTTGTTCATGGATAGTGAGTGCGCATTAGTGTCTGCCAGTTTCAGTTCCTACGATTCCTCCTCTTTCACCCACATTGCTTGTGCTTGCATCTGTATGTCTGGCGGTCCCAATATTGCAATTATTCTCCATTAAGAGATATGTTATAGAAAATGAATAAAAAGGAATCCACCATTTTTGTCGGTCTTATTATTTCCTTGGTTTTTTTTTCATCGCCCGGCATTCCTTTTCGTTGTGAACTTCTTTCTATTCTTACATGTTCGCTGTTTAACGTGATCTTCTCGTGATGTCTATGTCGTTTTTTTTAAGTTGCTTCTTTTGCATTTGTGTGACGTAGAGATATACTCGTGCCATTAGATGGGTGTAGCCTTTGGAATTTCTTTACGGTATAATGTTGGTTGTGGAGATTCCAAACAGTGGTGCAGAAAAATAGTTGTTTCTCCAAATGTTTGTAATTTTCCGAATGACTGGGACATGTTTAAAAAAAATAGTCGTTTAAAAAATTGATTGAATGCTTTTTGAAAACGCAATATTTAATAGCGTTTTGGATATTTCGATATTTACGTTAGTTATTTTTTGCAAATGTTAATGTCACGTTGGAACTATTGCAACATTTAAATGGCAACGCAGGACATCGCCGCCTTTAGGAACAAAATACTCTACAATTTATTACAATGTCTTCAGCGAGTGCGTGCAACAGCTCATCATGACATCTCTTTATGTTTTCTTGTTTTCTTCTGTTTTTTTTTTTCCACACAAAAAAGTTGCCATGGACAGTTATTTATATTTCAATAAAATCTTCATAAAGCCTATTAAGTAAAAGTTTAAGATCGTATTTATGCCTTCAAAAAATGATAAACATAAGTTTGCTCTGTTTAAGCATAAGTTTACTCTGAGAAGATCGGATTAGGCACAACCTTAAGATTAGTAAACTCCAACTACGTGGAAATGGCCTTAAAGGTTTGGGATCAAATATTGTTAAATTTCGTAATGTTAAATGCGCGCAGAGCTAAAATTATGAAAAATATGGAAACAGTGGCGGTCAATCTATTGCTGGCTTTTGAAAAACAAAAAAAAAATAACAAAGAACTACCAAAAATGGCCAGATGGCACAACTGACAACACAAATAAAAAATCTATTGGGCCGGAATTAAAAGTCTTTTCATTAAGAACAAACACATCAAAAGGATATCGATAAGGACTTGGGCCTATGCTTTACACTTCATCTAAGCATCAACAACTCATACAATATATTGATCCAAAAACGTCCAAGAAGCTCAAATATGTTGTTCCGGTGTGATATTTTGCTTGCTCCTTAGAGAGGATGCATTGGTTTCGGGAAAAATTGTACTAGAGATTTTAATTAAACCTAAGATAACGACGTATAAAAAAGTGTTTCCCTAATTCTGTCAGTCTGTTGACCTGTCAAACTGTTTGTTTTTAATTGATATCCCGATTTGTATACTTTTTGACAAAAGAATGGAGAAAACAAATCCAAAAAAATGTCATCTCTGAAACAAAGTACAAATCTCTCTTTCACCTGTTGAGCAATCGTGCCTACTTATATATTACTCTAAGAGTTTTAAAGCTGAGTAAGTGTATCTGGCTTCTGGTATTAGCTGCATAAGCCACCCTATCCGAACATCATGCATATACGTTGCGTGTTGAATCCGAACTTAAGATTCTAAATCATTTCTCTTAAATTGACGTCCGGAATAATATTTCGTGAAAATGTTGTGATTGGCTGACAAATCTAGTCCTCATTTGTCAATAGTTGCCTAATACGGTTTTACTCTGAACCGAAAACAATTTGACGCTTTCACACCAGGTTACCCTGATGTTTCAAAAAAAAATATAGTCCACTCCCATATCAAAGATGTGTTCACTCCAATAAACTTTAAAAAAATGACGTCTGGGAAGCGATTTCGTCGCAACCTATTAGTTTTCAAAAACTGAAAATGTATAGGAAAACTTCAGTTTTTGATGAAGGTTTAAGGTATTTTAGCGAACACTCAGTTTTCGTAGAAGCATAAACGTCTGCCCGCTGCCGATTTTTAACCACCCCTACCTAGGTTGTTATATAAATTTTTAGTGATTACCATAAAATATCAAAAAATCAATTCCATGCTCCTACCTTACATTTTAGCAAACAAATTGTCTTTGTGTACCACATCACATTATGTGAAGTAAAAAAAATGTGAAAAACCCGAATGCTTCCATCCATAAGTAGGCACCTAGGTACAAAGAAAAGTAAATGAGAAAACGAAGTAGAAAGAATTTTCCTAGACATTCCCAAAATTGTTCATGCCAACAAACTCGTTGGCGCATAGCAACAGCCATCAGGAAAGGTTTCCCATTGTGTCCTGTCTCCTGGAAGAACTTTAATGAAAACTATTTCTTCCTCTTCCCGTCTTCTTTCCATAAAAACGAAAACCAATGACATGGCCTTGGGTTATGTGTGTGTTCTTTTATTAAAGTAATTCAATTTTTAAACAACAATTATCATTTGTTTGCATTTTTTGTTTTCATTTGACTTTTGTTCTTTATATTCCGAAGGACAAAGAAGATTGTCAATTGTGCTTTGAGCGCAATGTAGTATTTTTGAATGTTCGACCCCTTTTTCGCACTTCTTACACTGGACGGAATGATAATGTGAAACATGGATGGGCTTGTTATTTTCTGCAGGACAGAAGGAATGCCAATGAAACGAAAGGATCTCAAAGTGTTTGGAATGTAATAAATGTCGAACAAAAAAAAAAAACAAATATGAACTATGAATTCTTTATGAGATAAGGATGCCGAATAGGATCTTTGTGTGTTGGTCGAGTTATTTTTTTGTAAAAAAAGTATATTTATACCTGTTTTCTTCAATTGTGTTGTGAGCCTTCTTACATTTAAATGCGATTTAGAGTGACAGAGTGCTTAGTTTTACATTTTTAGCTGATTGACAAGTCAATCATTTAAAACAAAACAAAGAAATCGATAAATTCATATGTATTTGGTGAATGAATGAATAAGGTTACAAACATAAAATTTTACCAAGCAAACAGATCGGATCTTAATTTATTTATTGTTTTATATAAAATGGACTGAGGAGCAGTTTTTCCAATTAAATCATTTCATATGAATAATTAAACTGTCAAATTTTTCACGTATTCCACGTTAACAAGTCCAATGAAATTCATCGGAACTTAAACCGAAAATTGCTTTATTATATTTTAGTTAGAATCAAGAGTAGAAGCGATGTGCTTTGGTATTGGCTGTTTTTAAAACTATGTTCACAAAACTATCACCGCATCCTATTAATAAGATTGAGTGATTCATTTAGTACTATTTTTTTACATTATTTTAATGACAAATAACTGGTTAATTGTGTCAAAGGAAATACTTTGCCTGGCCAGTGTATAATTATTTGTGTTGAGGCGGCTACAAACACGCAGGCAAAACTGTCCGATATGCCTGTACAGGCCGCCTGTGCAGTTATACCTGAAAGTATGTATGATAAAATTGTCAGTTATTTTGGCCTGAACAGTCGATCGAACAAAAATCGAAAATTCAATAGTTTTACCTGATATATGATATATGAGCGCAGACTGTTTTCGTTTAAAATATCTAACGACGAAAACACAAAAACTGATGTGCCTCACATCAATACCGGAGCGTGTGAATGCACAGGCATACTGCCTTTACAAAAATCAGCTTTCTTTGATAAATGTGTTTTATGCGCTTAGAGAGATCGACTAAAGACATGTCCAGTACGCATATCTGAAGCTTGTATCTTGCATCGCTGTCAACAGAGACATACATTTCTAGCATGAAGTTGCCCTCTATTCAACTTCAAGCTACAGATTCACGAAAATACACATTGTGTAAGCGCTTACGGGTTGCCTTGTTTTTTACTTTTAACACAGCTACAAGCATCAGCTACAGATGCGCATTCTGGGAGTCCCTTAATGATCAATGTAGTCGGCCTAACCAACGCACGAAGTAAGGCTGATCAAAATGTTGTCATGGTGTCATGTCTTAAATTCAATCTCGTAAACTCGATGACACTAAGTTGCAACGAGAAGGCGCTCCTTGCCACATAGCCCGCGAAATCATGACATAATTGCAAAAGGCTCGCAAACTTGTGATTCAAAATCTTCACCGTTGGCCGAGCTGTGGGATGGATTGCTCCATCCTATTAAAAACATCAATACACCACACCCGATTCAGCAACTTGCGGCAAAAAACTGATTTAACATCTGTCTGTGTACGCTCACCTCGTCCTACTCTAAAAATAAAAAAAGAGTATGTCACCAAATAGTCAAATCGTGGGAATGCAATGGCTCTTCGTGCATTTCATGTGGATTCGCCTTGGCCTAGTATGACGACAAAATGCATGCTAAGTTAAAATATTAGACACGCAATTGGCCAAATAAGCTGTAACAATAATTCCGCGTATGTCTACAACATAAATGGCAAATTGCAAAAATGATTGCACGTTCACATGACGGCTACGTTTACACCGCCGATTATTTGGGCTGGCATTACATATTTTCATCTCTGACATCTATACTTCATAAGACATCTTTTGCATTGCGGTAAAATGTCAATTGTTTTACAGCTGTACATTAAGGTGCAGTGATGTTTCGAAAAGGATTTCCATGAAGTAGCATGGCGCTTTAAACAATAATGCTTGGAACACATTGTCACAGCAACGTTAATATAAACGCGAAAAGTGGAAAAAAGGATGTGATTTAAATTTGCTTTTTCATGTCCACCGCCTTTATTTACAAGACATAAAGAGAAATCAAACAAATCTGTGGTAAAGTAAAAACAGTTCCATACTGTGGACAGTGAAAACTAGTCTACTTCCTTGTAAAAACTGTTTTAAATTGAACCTTTTCCTAGTAAAAAAATTAGACTGCCCACAAAGTTATGTTTATTCACAGTCTTCAGTCGCTGAGATGTTGATAGCGCTTTAGACTTGTAGATTCATTAAATTAAAAGAAAAGTAAAAGAAACGCGTTTTTAAAATTCACAATTTTTCTTAGTAAATTTGACGTTTATTTTTAAATGTTACCATGCTCCCCATATAATTGCCTTCCATCATGTATACCAAAAGGGTAGGGAGTGTCCCACTTTCAATCAACCTAAACTAAATAGATCCTTGGCATATCTTACATAGGGTAGAGTGTCGATATTTGGATTGAAGTGAAGTCTAAATCTTATAGAAAAACATGTCAAAATAATAGTTTTAACATTTTTATTCCCTAATAGTGTATTAATTCTTATTTTCCATTCAAGTTGAGGACATATTAATTGAAGCGTCCTTGTTTTTCCTCTCAAATACAAGTACATACACATTGCACCAATCCAACAATAGATAAAAAAAAGTATTTAAAACCACAACTAACGATAAAAGTGTGCATTTCCATGTCCAGCATTCGTATCGCATTCACAGTTCCTCTTTTCTCAAAATTAATATTACAAAAGGAAAAGAAAATAACTGTTAAAAGAGCGGTGTACATCAAGCAAGGGCAATGTTCTGGGATACACTTTTGTTGGCGCGGCGGAAAATGTAAAGGAGTGGGAAAAATCGATGAACATGCACAAATACACACACGCGCGAATAACATTTATTTGTGCCGTTATACACACCCATACATATATAAATATTTATTTGTGTTCTTAGTATGTATGTGTGAGAGTTCTTGGGAGAGTATGCCACCGAAGAATCAACAGTAAAAAGGACGTAAGGATACACCATCGCGTATTGCCGCGCTCTTTAACCATTCGACTGACAGCTGCCCAAGTAATGGTGGGCTATAGAAATAATAATAATGATATGGTTTGTGGGTGGGACGGGTGGTGGTGGTTTTGAGGAAAGATAAAAGATGATGAAAATGAGAGAGAAAAAAAAGCGAAAGTACAGGGATGTGCTGGGCTACGATTTGTGAATGAAAAGCGGAACTTAAACTTGAAGGTGCACGCATAGAGCGATTTTTATCCAGAATAGAGTTCTTCGAAAGCTTTTTTTTTTAATCACATAGGTACGGCTTTATAGTGTATGGAGGAGATGTGATTGCCTACGTTTGCAATGGGAACTATATAAGCTGGCACCTTTAGTCTCAGACTTTTCTGTTTATAGCGAGTAGGGCTAAGTGCAGAAATCTTTACGTCATGACATCTTTACCTCATTAGACAATTTTCGAGCTGCTGTTGTTACAGCTGTGATTTTAATTATAGTGTAGTTTCGAAATAAATTACCCAAGGAGCAAGTATGTATGTATTGGTGTTTTCAAAATATCAGCCTTAATTAGGTACTAACAATAGACACATGGCTGCGTTTACGCCGTGGACAAAAACCGGAACTAAGTCTACAATTTGGTGTAAGTCCCATCGGTGTAAACACCTCTAACAAGTACTTTATTGTTTAGGTCAGTCCACTTATTTAGGTGACCTGGAATAAATGGTTTATTCTACCTTCGCATAGATGTCACCATAAATTCATATGAAGTGGTATACTAACTGTTATAATAGGTTATTGTCCACGGTGAAAACGTACCCATTGGGGCTGATATTGGAAAAAAAAAACCATTTAGTCATGTACGCTATAAACAGAAAATTTCTGAGAATAATATTTAGCGCCGGACCAAATCAATTGATAGTAATTAACTGTATACAAAAATAAAACAAAATGTTAAAAATATTAATCCGTACCATACCGAATTCCACGTACCAATAACGGTTTTTCTAAAAATTTAAATTTAATTTTAACTTTTAATATAAATGTACTGCTTAAATGCTGTTTAAATCGAACCGATAACCGACAGCAGAGGATCGCTAAAATACCCGAAACCTAGATCGGAAACATTTGTCCCATACATTTTCAGTTTTTAAAGCATCTCTTAACCGCTTGGCAGTGTTGTTTGAGAGAACATATCTTCTAAAATACCATTTACATATTTGCGACAAAATAAATATAGCTCTTTGTTAAAATTACATGTATGTTAAATTACGTTAAGAAAAATCGATGAGCAATTCATGATTTTGCTTTCAATTAAAACCCTTTTGTTTGAATTACTTCTGAATATCTCAATATGTACATTTCCACTGTACAATATCACACAATGTCACTTAAGGATAATTAATACAGAAGTGCAGTCTTATAGTGGATAAGTATGATATGGCATGCGACCAGAATCACTACCTAAGTCGATCCAGACGTCTTTCCGTCCGCCCACTGCAGACCAGTTTTTAGGGGCGGTTCAATAAAAAAAAAAAACTTTATATATCCAACGCCGAAGCATATGCAATAGAAAAATAAAATAATTGCTTGTTTTTAGGTGTCATGGAGTCCATTAGTTCACTTCAATCGCCCACTGCCCGGGAGTTCAACATCTATTCGAAGCCATTGTTAATTCATTTTATGAAGCTCAGAAATAAAGGTCTCTTCCAGATACCTTTTGTTGTATATAAATATTTGTAGACTCAAAAATATTAGAATTCGTCCAACACAATAACATGGGTTTCCTTCTACTGTTGTGAATACATGTGGAGTTCTTGGGTGCCCTAATTACTCGTGCTTTGATGACTAAACGCATGTTTAATCACACAATCAATCCTTTTTTACCTTTAATTTGTGTGCGTCATGAATAATCTTATTACCGGACTAGCTGATGCTCCGTAGCAATGTTGTAGGATACTACTAAAGCGGCACTTACACGGTCAATTAATTGACATCATGTACACAGTTCAATCGATTGACGTGAAATTTTTTTTTATTTTTTTTTGTGAGTTTTTGTGGTGTACGGATGTGCTCATCTCTCTTCCGCGAGACAAAACAAAATGACCAAATGGTTGTGACTCATACTAATACATTTTTACAAACACATGTTAGTGATTGATGTCAATCGATTGACCGTGTAAGGGCCGCTTAAGCTCGGTCTTCGGTTCAAAACCCGAAAATCACTACCTTAATGTTCACTGGCGCATCTACTTCTAAAGTCGAACAAACGTCTACGCTCTACCTCACCAATCAACCTTCATCCGCTATCGACCATTCATGCCCAAAATTCTACTAAAATTTTTGTTTATTGGCGCCGGATCTTCCTATCAGCTCAAGAATCATTCACCACTCGATCCTCATTAAGCTACAAGTGTTTGCATGGTTGTTCACACCTAAGCTAAATGTTCATGCAAAAAGTTTGCAGACATTTTTACAGGTTAATGCAATTTGTTTGCCTCAAGATGTTGCACACTAGTTCACACAACATTAAATTCGTTTGCATGGTTTTTATCTTCAAAATATTTGACAGTTCGATTTGTCAATAGTTTGATTGGAAATGTGTGCTTAAAATCTACAAAAATGAAATAATAATAATGAAGTTGAAGAGGGCTATTTGAATTTATTACGAGGGTCCAAGAATGATTTTGAAGCTTTATTAGCCCTTGTAAGAACCGAAATCACAAAATGTGACACAGTAATCCGCTGACGTGTCCACATGACATACTACATTATTGTAACAAATTATTGCTGCAAACATTTTTGATTGCAACCATCTGTTTTTTTTTTTACCGTTACAAATTCGATTGAAGCAAACATTTTCTGCTAATTTATTGCTCGTGTGGACGTAGCTTTACAAAACACCCATCCTCATTGCACGGCTTTTTCTACTAACAAAAGTACAAAATCTACTCCCCAAAAATGTTCACCTCACCGACCCTTCTCCGTACTTAACATATCTCCAAGTGCGATCTGCCTCTTTATCCGACCAATTACTGCTTTAAGTCAATTAGGTGATGTGAATATTTTCAGTCGAAGTATGCACAAAAATAAAGGGTACACCAAATAAAAAAAACTACTGAATATTTTTTCAAATTTCTTTTTTTATTTGAATAATAATAAATAATGAATAATAATGGTTAATGAAAATTAATTTCATTCAAATATTGTCCTTTAAAGTGTCAATTGTCTCTGGCTTGTCGGCGTAACACTTATCTTTTACGGCACCCCACAAATAATAGTCCAATGGTGTCAAATCGCAGCTCCGAGGTGTCCAAACGACATCAGCTCTGCGGCTGATAATGCGATCTCCAAAAACAGGGCTCAAAACATCGAGTGTAGCTTTGGCTGTGTGGCACGTAGCGCCGTCCTGTTGAAACCAAATGTTGCCAATATCCTCCTCTTCAATTTTTGTGAACAAAAATTCGTTCAACATGGCCCGATAACGATCGCCATTGACTGTAACGGCCACTCCTTGCTCATTTTCTAAGAAAAATGGCCCAATTATGCCTCTGGACCAAAATCCGCACCAAACAGTGACTGGTTTTGGGTGTATCGGCTTTTCAATGTATGCGTGCGGGTTTTCTGTGCCCAAATGCGACAATTGTGCTCGTTTACATATCCGCCAAGATCTAAATGAGCTTCATCTGAAAAGATAATTTTTTTGGCAAAATCGGCATATTCTCTAAGTCGATCGCAGGCCCACTTAGCGAAGCGAAAACGCATTGGATGGTCAGTTGGCTTCAACTCGTGAACCAATTGGACTTTGTATGGCGTCATACCAAGGTCTTTATGCAAAATTCGTCTCAATGATGTCTCCGAAATGTTCAATTGTTGAGAACGACGGTGAATTGATGTTGATGGCGCTTCACGCACACTTTCTGGCACAGCAGCAATATTCTCGGGTGTACGCACTGTTTTTGGCTTTTCACGCTTTGGTTTATCGATGAGGATGCCAGTTTCTTTCACTTTTTTCACAAGATAACGAACATACGGAGCTGACGGTGCTTCTCTTCTTCCAAAATCCGTAAGCAATTTTCGCACACATTCTGCAACATTACCATGATTTTCAAAGTAATGTCGCAATATTTCCCAGCGTTGTTCAAGCGTATACACAACCATATTCGTTCAGCGGAAGGATAAAACTTATTATCTGTCAAATCAGACATGAGCTTAGTGTTAACATTTACGAAAAAGGCACTAGTTAGATGGCGGACCCGTTATGTTCGTGATTTGTAATGTACTTCTCTGTTCTGAAAATATCTACTAAGTTGTGCTGTTTTGTTCTAGATATTTCATCATTAAATAACGCCAAGTGTAGGGAAATAAGGTATTCATAAATGGAACACGCTTATTGTTTCGTGTTTTTTTTTTTTTACGAAGATGGTTTATAGGTCAAATAAATCATTGAGCAATTGAGTAAAAGTATTTTGTATCTATATAATTTTTTTTAGATTTAATGCGCAAAAGTTGAGTTATGGCTATGTAACCCCGTTTAAATAATCCCAAAATCGGGAGTTTTTGAAAACGATTAGTAAGGTAGAAGAATGTTGGTGGGTCAAACCAATCGTAGATGTTAGTTTTTTTAGACAGTTGAATCCATTATTGATTTAGGGTTGTGTAATTTCTGTAATCGCTTTACCTAACGTCTAGTTATTAAACAGTTACAGCCGTATTTATTAGATTTCCTTAGGCGATGTCTCAGAGGTTGCCTAGTTAGGCATGTCTAAATATTTAAGTTGTCTCTAGGCAACGTTGCCTAAATTTCTTATCTATAATTGATTTTCAATTGCTGCCTAACTAGGCAAAGGTTATGGCAAAAGAAGTAGCAGAATTTACAAATCTAGTATAAAAAATTGATATTCTTGTGCTTTTTACATCAGATGTTTTTTTTTCGGGTTTGACAGCATGTTATTTGTAAACAAACATCCAAAAGGAAGAACATCTTCTTGCATCTAAAAGCGAATAATGTTATTTTTAAACAAATCCATTCTAATATGTATTATGGTAATATATAATATACCTCGTTTCGCCTCCAATATATTATAGCAGCCATCACTTGGAAATCAGCAGAAGGATTGATTACCTTCACCATTTTCGGTTTAGAAAATCAATACTTTTTTAAATTAGTTTCACTTTATTGAAAATCACCACACAAAAACTCAAAATAAATTTTCAGACGGAAATTCTCGCAAATGTCAAAATGAAAATGAAATGAAAATTCCTTAGGCAGCCTCTAGGCGACCTCTAGGCAGGGTTCGTTCGCGCCTAAGTTAGGCGACCTTTAGGCAACGTTGCCTAAATGTGAAAATCGATTATAGATACCGATTTTGCACTTAGGCAGTACTTAGAGGTTGCCTAAAGTTAAGCAACCTTTAAAATGCTTTTATAAATACGGCTGTTAGTGTGTAAAATTCCACGTTTCTACCCTTAGTAGTTTCGGAAAGAACATTGAGTACAAAATGTTGACACTTGTTGGTATAGTATTAAAAATAGTAGTCTTGTCGACAAATTATCCGAAGTAAAAAAAGTTATCACTTATATTCTGCTAAACCATGTTCGGGATTAACCTGCTCTCAATAAAAAATTAAATAAAGCGCCAAGAAGTAAGCAATTCAAAACAACATGTTTAATTTTAAATCTTTTAAATCTTCTTGTCAATATGTAAAATTTAAATTTATTATTATTATTAAATTTAAGTGATGGCGAAAATATTCACTTCCAAGAGGTGGAATCTACCACCACTCCCCTATTGAGGAGTTTGGTAAACTTGAGAAAACGCACGCATGTACACAAGCACATCCATTTGATCTAAATAAAATTCCAGAAATATTAAAGATTAAAATAAAATACTTCGACTAGCAACGAACAGCAGTTGTATTCTATACCACCCTTGCATGTACTTAAATATGAACATAATGCAGAGAAATATACATACCTATATATTTATATATATACTTATCTCCAAAGTATATTTATATATGTGACACGAACCGAGGATTGAAGTTCCTTTCATAGAATCCTTGTTTTCCGTGTATTTCCTGCTGCAGACACCAGTCTATCAGTGATTCTGTTTGTATTTTGTTTTCGTTCACAGCCATATATACGCTATGCATTCAAATGTTGCACATCATCCCGCGTCAATTCTATGAAGAATAAAATGAGAAAGTTTCCCATTATCCAGTTCTGATATCCTGTTCGCTGGTATATACTGAATACATGTGCCGCCCGCTTTGGGTAGGAGTGTGTCGTAAAAGTTTTTTTTTCATATTCTCATTTTTATGACCGAAAAATAAACATGATTGTTCGTAGGTTATGTCGACTGAGAAATATCTAAATCTAGCAGATTTGATGCGTGTATGCGAAAATATATTTGTTTTTTATCGACAATGAAATGTATTACTACTAGGTTGATGAGTTAAAAATAGATTGCTGTTGTAAAAGGACATCATGCTATTAGGAACGATCTGTGTCACTGTTTTAAAGTCAATTTAAATTTTTTTTTTACTTGCGAACTCCCCAATCGTGCACCCACTCAACACTCGTTTATGTGAGGGAATAGGGAATTTCCTAAATAATCCTTTATTAGTCTAAAGTACATCGATATTTTAAGTTTTATTTCAATACTCAAGAGATATGACTACATAGTTTAGTTCAACAATTTTTGTTGATTGTCACTCAATAGTTTCAATTTGAAGAACCTTTTACTGAATATTTTGAATGAATTTAGGTTTCGGTTTTCTGCTCTTCGAAGGAACTTGGCTTGTACCCATATACAAAAGAACATGCCAACTCTATGGCAAAAGATGATTTTTCGTTTGCGAGAACATTTTCTATACGCACCCCAAATCAATGATCTCTAACCATTTTGTGTACGAGTCAAGGAACTACGCTCCAGAAAGCATTTATTTTCGTCAAAATGAGGGTATATTTCTTCCGAAAATTGGTCTTCTGCACTACTGTTGTCAATGTGAAAAACTCTATCGATGGACTTTCCTGACAGAAAGGATCTTGTAGGTTATGTTGAGGAGACTTATGCCTTTATAGTTGGCGCAATTCAGAGAGTCTCCTATTTTTATGATCGGGCAAACGTTGCTCAGCTCCCATTTTTCAAGCATACATCCGATCAAATTTTGCTTAAAAGTTGGTGAATGTTACAAAATCATTTCCACCGACTTTAAGCTGAGCAGGAATTATTGCTATCCTACCCTGTAAGAATCAAGATGGAGACCCTATCAAGTCTTTTTTACTTACTTATCGGGCTCCCGACCCGTTGAGAGTCTCTGCCTGAGACACTGCAGCCCTCCATCCTTTACGATCCCTGGCTCGCTGCTTCCAGTTGTCTAGACCAAGCGCTCTGGCATCCGCGATGGCTTGGTCTTTGAAACGGAGGTTCGGCCGTCCTTGCCTTCTAGAACCTGGGGGCTGGGATTCGAAGATCCTCTTAGCTGGAGCATTATTGTCCATTCGCTAGACGTGGCTGAGCCAATGTAGTCGACGTGTTTTGGCTATTTGGACTACATCCACATAGGTACAGCTCATAGAGTTCGCGGTTGTATCTTCCCCTCCATTCGCCCTCCTCGTGCACAGGACCAAAAATCCGCCGAAGTATTTTTCTTTCGAAGGACCACAGTATCAACTCTCCCTTCTTGCTAATCGTCCAGCACTCGACACCATAAAGCAGAACTGGCAGGATAAGGGTTTTGTAGAGCAAGCATTTAGGAGTTAGGAATTTTGAACCCAGTTGTTCCGGCAAACCGAAGTAGCAACGGTTTCCTAGGGTAATTCTTCGACGGATCTCCACTAGGGTGTCATTCGTGGAGTTTATGTTAACTCCGAGGTAGGTGAACTCCTTATCTAACCCGAAATTGCTGCTTTCAATAATGATGTTTTGTTCTAGGCGGTGGATAGATGCTTGTTTGTTTGTTGATAGCATGTACTTAGTCTTGTCCTCATTTACTTCAGTTGTTCCGGCAAACCGAAGTAGCAACGGTTTCCTAGGGTAATTCTTCGACGGATCTCCACTAGGGTGTCATTCGTGGAGTGTTAACTCCGAGGTAGGTGAACTCCTTATTTAACCCGAAATTGCTGCTTTCAATAGTGACGTTTTGTCCTAGGCGATTCCTTTGCTGTCTCGAAGAGCCTGAGTTCCGGTTTTGTAGCCAGCAGCGATAAGAAAATGGTTAGAGTCGACGTTTGCCCCTCGGAATGTATGCACATCGAGGATGTTGGATGCGTGCCTCGCATCGATTTTCGGATGATTTTCCAACATCCTGGCTCAGTATTGGAAATCCGTATAGACCTTGTGTTCAAATATGTCGAAGCAGCTCATCGTTGACTCCATCTAGGGAATTTCTCCGCTGCCGCCTGAGAGTGAGTGCCTTATTGAGAGGACACTCCTCCCCCTCTCTCGTTTGCTGCCACCAACGCCCTTCCACAGGGGTTTGTTACCCCATCTCCAGTCGAGGTACTAGGCATCCACCAGTGACCAGCGTGGAGGTGAGAGTAGGAGTGGATAGTGAGAGGCTAGAGTGAGAACGCTTGTGTTCTCATATAATCGCATCACTACCCTTAAACACCGACAAAATCGTCTTTTTTTACTGAATGATATTTCAAGGTTGATGATATTGTTATCATTCCTTGAGTAGCGGCAGCAAGCTTTTCCACCCATCCACCTTTGGCGAGGACAGTCCTCCTGTAGTAATTGATGTTCCTTATCCTACATCACACAAGCAATTATTACTGAAAAATATGAAAAAAAATAAATGTTAAAATTTTCAAAAAGTAAATTTTATTTATCCTTTACCAAAACATCCTAATTGAAATTACTTAATTAATCAGCCTTTTTTTTAAATCCTACAATGTATGCTGCATGCACCGAATATTATTCTTTATTATTCCCGGAAAAATATTTTCGTTTTAGTCTGATTAGAGATTACATATCCTTAAAGTGCGCTAATGGTAAGATGTTTATCCGAAAATGCGTCATAATCCTATAACAATCTGTTGTGTGTCCGTAAAAAATTCCCGCGCAGACATAAATGGTCATAAAAAAAAGTAAATTTTCACCAAACCCGGAGCCCCCCTTAAAAGCTTGACTGATTGATAATTGTTTCCACATGTAAAATAGCAGTCTTTAGTATTTAGAACAATATACATAAACATGCATTTAAAGTATATTGAACAAAAAATCTAACAAAGTATCGCATTCTTAGCTGAACGACAAACATTCAACGTTAAGCCAACAACATACAGGACTGTAAATCGATCCGAGGACCATATTTTGTAGAATTTTGTTAGAAACATAACAAAAGTGACAATTCTTGACCATCTGTACTTTCTTGTCTACTGCGACAAACAGCAATATCATCCGAAATTACGACATAAAGCACTCTCAAACAAGCATGTCGCAATATCTTATCGAACAATGTGCTTATGTTTGCCTTTCAACATAAAATATTCATTCAACGAGGTACAGCAAAATCAACTCAACCCTTATACCCCCAAATAATAAAAGGAAAACATACAAGTGTTCATAAAAAATACTCTTCAGTAAATGTATCAACAAACGGACGCTGACATTTGTATTAAAGTACATCAGAAATCTGATGATGATTGTTATACAGGAAGTAAAACTATGCATTTTCGATTTAACAGACTTTTCTATCACCCATTTAAATACAACCAAATGTTTTCAAATTTTACATCGCAATTGGGTGGGTGTTTGTGTGTCTTTGATATATTTTTATCATTCACATTGGTTTTTAGTCATAAGAAGGAATATTGAATTGATTTAGGAATCGGTGTCGTACTTGGTTCAGCTATCTACTCCTAAATCATACCAAGCAAGCATTTGCTCAAAGAAGTAGGTGCCTTTTTTTTTTCAATTTCTGCAACTTGCTGCAATAACTCAATAAATGTTGTTTCAGTATCATATGTGAGGTTATAACCTTACGCAAACATACATCCGCTTTAGACCAATAACGTAGATTCCACACATATCCTGGCATTTCTGATAAAAGATTTCGGTCCATTGACCTGTATTGAAACTATTCTAGCTTGATCAAACCCTTCAAAATAATTCATATTCCTCCTTTAATAAAATTCCTCGAATTTCATAATCTGTTTTAATGGATCCCTACTAGGTGTGTTTAGGTTTGAAGAGTTATCGACGCTCCAATAAGCCTTATTGTAATCCTACATTTAATTGTAGCCTAAAATGTAAGGATCTGGTTCAGGACAAACCTGTTGTGTTTAAGAAATTGTTAACTTTGTGTTAAGTTATATCTAACAGGATAATCACGCCAACTATACGGTTTTTGTCTGAGAGGTCTGCATTCATTCATAAGACATAGTGGCAACGGAACAGTACTCCTCTCTTCAATGTCGCCATCATTTTTCCTCGATGGCTGTTGCAGCTGTGTTGACATGACATGTTTAATGGCGTCTACTTTAGAGCGAGCTTTTTGAAATCCAAACTGGTACTCTGATAGTGCTCTCCTTTCCTCAGCTTTTGCTATTATTATACATTTTTTCAAAATGTTATTATATCAAATTTCTTAATGTCATCTTGTGTTTTAATTCTGGCAACACTTCTTTTCTCGACGCCACACGCCATTACAACAAATGGGTGCTTTCAGTTAAATGTTGTTGCGCGTTGCCAATAGGATTATTTATAAATGTCGATAAAAGATTCGAATTTTTATACCACTATCCAAATTTATTTATACAATCTGCACCAAACATACATAATAACCTATTTAACAATTGTCCATTTCAGGTTTATTATGCGAAAAAGAAAAGACGAGCCCAGCAGACGCAAGGCGAGGATGATTCGTCAAATAAAAAGGAACGCAAACTGTACAATGACGGTTACGACGATGATAATCACGATTATATAATCAAAAATGGGGAGAAATTCTTAGATCGATATGAAATTGACTCGTTAATCGGTAAGTGGTCGCTTTTTGTTGTTGACTTATGTAATAGAAAAAATGTAAAAAAAAATCGAAACCGAAAAAGGGCTTAAATTCTCTGGCGTATACATGGTAAATCTATACATGATGTCTGCATGTCACACGTGTTGAAAAGTGTTTGTATAATAAAACCTTGTGGCGCCATTAATCAATGCATAATGATCCTTGATTTGCTACAAGAGTAGTTAATGGAAAGTTTGCAAAAGGAAAATGTCTACTAGTTGGCGGGTGAGTTTTGACACACACTTTGTTGTCTCACTTGTATTTAGAGAAAAAAAAGTGGGTGCCGAAAATGCTAATCCAAGCTCTTATTTCACTTCGGGTGAGAAGTTTTGAGGATTGTTTTCATTTGATTATGAAGACATCTGATTGTGTTGACGTTTGGTTAACTTAAAAATTGGTTGATTAATTATGTTATACTTGATTGATGGTGGTTTTATAGAAAGGCTTAAAGACTCTTAGTACATAATGCAAAACGGACTAGTTTGGCTTCAAGCTCAATAAATTTTTTTTTTGGGCGTATTGGGATTCGTTTGTATAATCTGTCAAAGATTTTGTTTATTGTAGGGTTATTTTCGCTTGAACCCGCAGGGACCAATTAGGTTGTTGTTAGTATGTAGGTTTCTTTTTTAAATAAAATTTCATTATCAAAAATCGTCTGCTGCATACAGCTTTTACCTGTCAGTATGCAACAAAAATGTTTAAATATTATTTTGACAATTTTAGTTTCATATTTTGAAGAAGATATTTGTTCGCTGAATTTTTATAAGCCTTATAAAGCCAAATCTGAGTTTAGTGTGAGTCATAACAAACATTTTCTTTTTTAAATTGAAATCTCGGGATAGTAAATAGGAACTCCTCATAGATCTAGAAGCGATAAAGCATAATCAGGTTAAGCTTATTAAAACAGACTCTGACGATCAAAACAACTTGAACTGTGTTAGCAAACATTATGGACAGCATAGTTGTTGTCATTTGCCATGTTCAATTGTAAAACCGTGGTATTACACTTTTGCAAATACATAGTCCAAACTATAGCATTTTCGCAGTTAACAATTTTCACCGAGTAGTTAATCGAAGCAAAGCCTGCCATGCTAACAAGTTACTATGCCACATGTATTTACATTGTACATGTATATATATATTTTTTTAAATATTGCGAAATGCAACAAACCTGAAATGCCACCCCACTAGGTATCCCGCACCGCAAACACCGATGCTGAGCGATGGTGATGAGTAGAAATAATGTTGCCTCTAATGAGGTCATAACAATTTGCCTTTTCCCGCGTCATTTCGCGCCGCTGCCTACTGTAACGGCCTCCACCATCACGCCACGACCTACCTTGATAAGACTAAAGAGTCAGCATCTGTCGTAAAGTTAAACTCCTCTCTCATTGCATTAAGGATGAAGGTCCTGGTACGTGCCATTCTTTCCTTTCGTTCACGGTCGGTGAATATTTAGAGATAATTGTCCACAGCAATTTGTAGTATGCCGTCGTGCCATCATCTGACTTTTCCTCCCTGTTTCTGGCTATCTCTCTGTTTCGTCTTTCATTTTAATAATGACATACTCAGCATTATACCATAATAGTTAAACGGCCCAGCCACCCGTTTATAATATTGTAATCACATTGCATGTAACTGCATGGTGTGCCGACGACAAGTTAGGGACGAATGAATATGAATTACAGCTTCATTGTTACAAAAAATATAAAATTGAATTGATTTGTGTTTAGGAAAGATAAGACAACTCTGAATCTGGGAATCTTTCTATGCGTAAAAATGGATTAAAATGGATAGGAATCTCGATTTAAGTTCAATTTGTCATTAAGACAGTCGTTAGCCCTGACTTATGAATGAAGTGTAGAGTTCCATTCATAATGACATGTAATTTAATTAAAAATATAGATTGCATATTCTATAAAAGTTTTTAAAAACAAATAATCTGTAGTCCATAGTTGGAAACCTATAACTAACCAAAAATCCTTAATTCATAAAAATTTCGACGTTATTGTAACTCATATTGATCATAAAATGTAATTAAATTTAATCAAACAAAACAAAACCCCCATTTCAGGCAAAGGCAGTTTTGGACAAGTGGTTAAAGCATATGACCATGAGGAGCAGTGTCACGTGGCGATTAAAATTATTAAGAATAAAAAACCGTTCCTAAATCAGGCACAAATAGAAGTTAAATTGCTTGAGATGATGAATCGAGCCGATGCAGAAAACAAATATTACATAGGTAAGGATTTTTTTAACTTCCATCTCAATACAAGCTAATCCAATCTCAATTTGTATCCCCATTTCAGTTAAACTAAAACGACATTTTATGTGGCGCAATCACTTATGTCTAGTTTTTGAATTGCTCTCCTATAATTTATACGATCTATTACGGAATACGAATTTCCGTGGTGTTTCATTAAATCTAACGCGAAAATTC
This sequence comes from Rhingia campestris, assembly GCA_932526625.1. Lineage (NCBI taxonomy): Eukaryota > Metazoa > Arthropoda > Insecta > Diptera > Syrphidae > Rhingia > Rhingia campestris. The sequence goes on from OW052182.1 coordinate 66,716,574, forward strand.
GCCCAACAGCTGTGCACTGCTCTACTCTTTTTGAGTACACCAGGACTGAATATAATACACTGTGATCTTAAGCCCGAAAATATTTTACTCTGTAATCCAAAACGATCGGCCATCAAAATTGTCGACTTTGGTAGTTCGTGTCAATTGGGACAACGGGTATGTAAATTATCATATCAAGTATTCCTCGCAAGATTTCAATGCCAAAATGTTATTTGTCTTTCTAGATATACCAATACATCCAATCACGTTTCTATCGGTCGCCAGAAGTGTTGCTCGGCATACCGTATGACCTGGCGATTGATATGTGGTCACTCGGTTGTATATTGGTTGAGATGCACACTGGCGAACCATTATTTTCCGGCTGCAATGAGGTCGATCAGATGAATAAAATCGTCGAAGTGTTAGGCATGCCACCAAAATATCTGCTCGACCAAGCGCACAAGACACGTAAATTCTTCGATAGGACAGCCTCCGATGGTACATACGTGCTGAAAAAGAGTGTGCATCGTAAGTACAAACCGCCTGGATCGCGGAAACTGCACGATATATTAGGCGTAGAGACAGGCGGTCCCGGCGGTAGACGCTTGGATGAGCCGGGACATTCGGTGGCCGATTATCTGAAATTTAAAGACTTGATTCTACGAATGTTGGATTTCGATCCTAAGACACGTGTCACACCGTACTATGCCTTGCAACATAATTTCTTTAAGCGAACAACGGACGAAGGCACAAATACCGCCGGTAGTATAGTAGTATCATCGCCGGCAGCTGCAGCAGCAGCAGCGGCAGCGGCGACAGCGTTAGCAGCGGCGCAACAACAGCAACAACATCAAGAACAACAGAGTCATGGTAAGCCAATTTGAATATTTGTTGTCGAGTAGAATTATTATTTATGACGATTTTGGTACTTGAAATTTTTTTTTTCATTATTTCCGTTTGTATTAGCTTTGAATTGTTTTCAAAAGTATTTCATTTTATATTTCATATAATTTTAAATTTTTAATTTTAAATTGCGTTTTGCTTACGCATTCTCAATTGTTCGAAGTTAAGGGGTATTTCAAATTTTGCTGCTAGCCGATGTTATATTTATATGCGAGTATATTCGTAATTAGCTTACCATTTTTGTATTACACTTTTAAATCTCCTAATTTGATCCTTTAATTTGTGTTATAGGTGGCTATTACGTACCGTGCCCGGTGTCAAGTGATGTAGCTCAGTTTTTTAGTCCATCCCCGATATTCGGGATTACTTTTCAATAGTGTTTTGTTGGGTGATCACAGCTAACTCAAGTTTCTCTTCACCTAGGTATGTTTGAAGTTCATTTGTTCTGTGACATTTATGTACGTTATATTATATTTGGTAATTATGCTGGCGTCCGAAATACGTAGTTTGGTACTTTTCTTCAGAAAACGATTGATGACCTAATGGATTTGAGATTTTTTTCACGATTGCGAGATTGTGAATAAATTAGTTGCTATGGGCAATGAAAATTAATTTAGGAAACATGTACTTTTTTTCAATTGCTTAAGAATAATAACAATAATTCGACATGCCAAGCTTAAGTATTGCTGGCTCACCGATCGAAGATCCGCGATGGAAACATGTATTGGTTAAAATAGAATTTACATTGGTGATCATTGTAACTACGTCTTTTCTGTAGCCCAAGAGTTTGCAATTCTGGATAGCATGCTTTGTGGTGTCCGTTTTTTTTTATCCACTGCCGTGGTTTATGACTTTGGATTATAAAAGCTAAGCTTCTTCCCATAGTTTTTAAGATTATACATTTTTTCATCCATCAACCCCAGGGTGATCGCTACCTTTGTTTTGGAATCTGTTCCTATTTCTCACAAGGGTTTCCATGGAGTTGGTTGTGGATATTTCTAGGAATTTCTTCGATAGCTGATAAAGGTGCTTTTTATTTGAGACTCTCTTCTTGGATATCGCGTTTATACATATTTGTAGATTTTTCTTTCGAATGACCCTATTTTCTTTACAATGTTTTTTAGTCGTAAACCTTACGAGAAATTCATATGTCGATTAGTCTTAGGTGGTGCATATATAAAAAATGCATCTTTCTTATCGCCATTTGGATAAGAAAGATGCACTGCACCACTATCAATTATGGATAGTTTTACCCCACTAAGGCCATTGCTTTATTTCTAGTAACACATATCAACTCCTTGAAGTACTCTTTTGGGGAAATTTAGCTGGCGTAAGCTTGAGAATTATGGGCTAACAGACAGTATTTGGCTGTTGATTCTAGCTGAGGTCCGAGCAGCTGCCCGAGTTTAAATATGTACTTGCTGTACAAAAAAAATGCTCTGGATTAAAAAAAAACTTAGCTGCGTCAGTTTGTTTATAAGATCCTAAAATGTCGAAAGCCTTCTCAACATCAAAAAAACACTGTTACTTTGCCTTGAAAATTGATTGCATTTTGTAAAGCCAGAGAAGGGATGCTAATGCATTTACTCGGATGACCAAATGCATGTTTATAGAACTTTAAGTTTGCAATACTATTTTAACAGGCGCCCATTTTTTCTGCTGGTTCTGTTCGAAATACGCGTATCGCGAATTTTGTTTAGTGATGAAGCTCACTTTTGGTAAAATGGATACGTCAAGTGTATTTTGAGACACCGTAATATCAACAAAAACTGTTGGTGTGCTTTATGGGTTTGTAGAATAATTATTCCGTACTTCTTTAAAAACGATGCTGGCCAGAACGTTACAGTCAATGGTGACCGCTTTAGAACCATGTTGTGTAGGAGCTACGGTTTCAACAAGACGGCTATTTTCTTTGGGGATATGTGAAGTCGGTAGTCTACGCCGATAAGCACAAAGCGACAACATTCGCGGCGTTATTTCAAATTACAAATGTTGAAAAAAGTAATCGCAAATTGGAACTCCAGAATATACTACGTCGAAGCAAGTGGTGGCGGACATATGCCAGAAATCATATTTAGATTAGAATGCCCGAAGATTAACTTTCAAATAAAGTAAATTTCATGTCAATTTAAAAAAAAATCTTTGTTTTATTCCATTTCAAAGTTCTATACCTCTAAAAAAACATCCTTTGTTTATCAATGCAGATGTTATGTCCAATTTTGTGGCATTTTCTTGCAAAAATCAGGTATTTGCTCGGAAATGATTTGATAAGTTTGTTCCAAACTGAATTCTACATGCTCCAGTATTGTGCGATACATCTGGATCAATTTTTCAGTGATCCCAAATTAGGTCATTACCCTATATAGAGCTCAAGTTGGTAGTAGATAGGAGTCTTAGTCTTCTTCAGGATTTACTTTTTTATGCAAATTTTGTATATGAACGATCTGTCGGAACGAAAACAAGTGATACGTGCTAATAATTGTATTGTGGACGGACTCAGATGTTCATTCTCTCGTTAGAATGAAAGTATGCAACGAAATACAATATTTACCAGTGATTTACGGGATAGCCAGATAGTTTTTTTTTTTTTTAAATGTTTACCTGTGTGATTTTCTTACCTTATCACTCTCTCTCTCTCTGCTGGAAATTATGTCACCATTATCCAGCTATCAAAAATATTCACGGCTTGGGATATTAACGACCAACAAGGCAACCAGCTACAGCTCATTACATTACTAACAACGTCACGAACAACTCAATACCCAAACTCGAATTCATATTCCAAAGCAAGCAAACAATAGAATGAACTTCCTGGAGATATATGTTTTGTTTGTAAAGCTAACCTATAACCTAACCAAAGACCGCTCCGTGATGATGCTCTTGTATTGCTAGCGACTAACACAATTGACATTACAATTAGTGGTATTGTTCCAAACCAGCAGAAATTGAAACAGGTCCTCTTTATAAACGAAGACCTACAAAAGGTCATAAATACAATGGGGAAAGGGAAATCTAATTCCATTCCATTAAATAAAAAATCAATCTACAGGATTTATAAGAAAGAACAATTCCATAGTTCCTCAAATCGAAGTGGAGAATACAGTCGTTAAATTGGAAGAATATATGCATTTTCTAGACATTACAATTGGTTCAGATGTACCATGGCAACAACATGTTACATACCTCTATTGCCCAATCTGCGACTAAAGTAATTTACCTTTTTAGAGATAAGAGATCTATCTCTATAAAGCGCAAGTGCGACCAGCACCAGATCTTGAATACTGTTCTCTTGTTTGCAGTTCGACCCCAAAAAATTCAATGAACTCTTATTGGACTCTATAAAAATCCAACTTTTAGACGATTCCCTTACTTCAAATTTCCAACCGTTGGCGCAGGGTAGAATTGTAGTGAACAATTTTTTTTAGAAACGGTACTCGAACAGATTTGTTGCAATTGAACGACATACAAGACATGCAGTAAGCACATAATCCAACCAAAAACATAAGGAACAACGCAAAACCAAAATTATTTCTTACAATATACAATCTACACCTATTCAAGAGTGGAGTTCATAAACATCTGCAAGCATCATATCAGGGCGCTATATAACAATATAAACAAAAAAATACCATGGGCACCTTTTGGAGGTGGGTAGTAGCATATACTCAACCCACTGGGTGGATCACAGAGCACGAAACCTTTTCACATTACAGTTGTATGTTTGTATTGTATTAATGATTTTTAGTTGGTCAAGACATAAGGGTCAAATTGTGTTTATCAATTTGTTCCCGTTACTAGTTTACCAGTATTATAGTTAGTTTTTGTTTCTAAATGTTTAGAAAAAGTACAAGTTCTTGTCTTAATTGTTACATATAATTTTAAATATTAATTTAGTAATAATATAAGTCGTATCATTTGTTAAACAATGTTTTGTTTTAACTTACCAGCACTCAAATAGTTGCCAAATAAATTTAACTTAATTTTTTTATCGTTTTGTAATTGCTACCTCCAAAATTAATTTATTAATTCGTTATATTCGATTAATGTTTATTTTGTAGCTGTATTAGTATAATTTCTTTGTTTGCAACACAAAGTAGTTTTAACGTTGAGAAAATTGTTCTTTTGTTTAATCTTGTCAAATTAAATAATACAAAATTTCGTTCAGACATATAACACAAATACTATTTATTGTAAAATCTTAAGACGATCGCCGATGACCGGTAGTGCCTCGGGAACATAGTAGCATTACATCATCGTTATCATCATCAACAGCTTCCTCAGGTTCATCATCAACTTCAGCGACATCAGGAACAGGACCAGATTCAAAAACTCATCATTTGGTCTAAATTCTCCAAGTTAATATACATATACATACATATATAAATTTATATATATATATAAAAATAGTTGTCATAACATTAATTTATTTCGTATATACAGTTCAATACATAAAACAAAAAAGTAAAAAAAAAACAACTCAGAATTTTTTTTTAATTATTTATTCAAAGGCCACAAAGCAAACATTTGTAAAACTAACCAACATCAGGCAACAAAAGTTGAAAATATATTATATATATATTCTTTTATATAGCAATTACAAAAAAATATATATATATATAAATTATTTTGTTTTACCCACAATAATGACATACAACCATATATTAATAAGTTTATCAAAAACAAAATAAAAACAACTAATATTGCTAACTAAACAAAACAAAAACAAAATCGAGCAATTATGCATTTAAAAGGTGAGAGATTTGTCTTCGTCGTCGTCGTCGTTTTCATCATCGTTCGTCAATCATAAAGGACAACAGACAAAATGGCTCTAAATAAAAAAAAACAATAAAAACCAACATCCAGACAAAACCCATAAACATTTCTCATTGAGCTATTTATTATTATTATTTACATATAAATTGAGAAACTACTTAAATAAATTAGATTTTTAAGTTTGTAAAAAAAGTATTTATAATAAAAGAAAAATTAAAAAAAGTATTTATAATAAAAGAAAAATTAAAAAAATGTACGATAAATATTATTTATTTATAACACGAGTAATAAATACAAAAAAAAAGGACAAGAAACAAAGAGAGAAATAATTATAAAAAAACAAATTCAAGTAAAAAAACAACAAAAAAAAACATTTAAAACGTAATTTTAGAAATTTAGTATTTAAAGGTATTTTTAGTCTCAAACAAAGAAACTGTGGCCGAGAGCAATGGAAGTAAATTAATATTAACAAATAATAAGAGAAAAAAATTAACACTACCCCCCAAAGAGAAATTGCATTTGTGTGCGTCATGCGATTTTATTGCGGTCGAATCGAAGAAATTCATATAAAAGCATGATTTTACTATAAAGATAAAAAAAAATATATAAAAATTCTACAATAATTAATAATTAATTATAAGAAAGGTTAAGCAAGACACAGCAAATAAAAAAATAATAAAACTTAAACAAAGAAAAAAAAATGTTAAGGAATGTGTTAATAAAAACATGTTATTAAAAATACGAATTGAAGAATAAAACAAAACAAAAAGAAAACTATACATCATTTAAACTAATTATACTTTTTGGCAATGCGTATAATCGGGAAATGGCGAAAATGTATGCTTCTACAGATAGATGGGTTTTTATTTCAGGGATTAATTTCTTTAATAGTATTTTCAAATTATTTATTCAGGGTAGAGAAATTTAGTGGATGAAAGTGAAATTTTAAAACAGCTGACTTTTCTTCAAGTACAAAATAATAACTGAGTGGTAACAATTTTACAATGAAATAACCACTGCCAATTCAACTAAAATAAAGACCATATTGCGAGTGTCTTTGTGAGCTGATCGCGTCGACAATTTTTGGTTTTTGGTATTGCGTAAGACAAGCGACAGAGATCTTGACAATTGTGAATGAATATTGATTATTGATTTCGAAATATTTTTCTTTTTTCACTTGTGGGTGTATCTTCAGGAATGATATTTACAATTGAAGCTCTTAGATGAAGAAGGAGTTAAGTTACATTTGCATAGTTTCGAGATACTTGAGCTTAAAGTTTCAAAATTGTATGGCGTTTACCACCTTCATACCACATGCTTATAGAGCTAAATAGAAAACTATAGCACTTACAGATACGTGTATTACACAAATCTCTAAGGGCCATATAACCCCTTCATTATTGAAAAAACGTTTAATTTCCTGAAAATGTCGTTTAACCCCTTCTTCACCTAAGCTCTTCAATTATTTAATCAGTTTACAATGCAAAGGGTCTTTCATTAAGCGCTTCCTATCTTTAAATTTAAATAAAACGAAGTTTGTGTGAGATATCACCGAAACATAACATCTGCATCCGAAATGTCCAATTTTCCATGACTCTGGAACATAAATCAGGCTTAGTTTAAAAGATGGTATGGGTTATGTTGGCTTTATGGGCCGCTGTCATTGTCGCTAATTCACTAAGACCCGCGATTTCAGAAAACCCCACAAGAAAATGTCTAAATGGGTAAAAACGCACGATCTCGGTGAACAGTTCACATCACCTTCACGTGACATGAGCATGTAGCACGTAGCGACGTCATGTTGAAACCACATGTCGTTGGTGTCCATTCCAGGCCAAAAGATGGGTAAGTTGAATTTTGTATGGTTGGAGGCCCAAGTCACGACGCGAAATAAAAATGATTTCAGTTCACTCCGCTGACAAAAAAACATTCCACACTCAAATTCAAAGCATGTTCCGGAATCGCACAAACTGCTATGGGTGTACCCATGTAGTGAATATGAGTTTTGTGAAGTGTGTACACTCACGCTTGCGGAATTTTGCCCCAGATTGAATAAATGACAGTCAATTTCACAGATGTAGATTCAACAATATGGCCGCTATCCAGTGTCGGAAGTCCCTATTGGAAGACCCTTTACATTTAAACATTTAAAACATAAACCACAACGAGCGATCGTGAAATCGATGGTTATTGACCACCGATTCATACACAATACCAATCATGAAAATGGACCATCGATAAATATAGATTGTGGACAGCTAATCGACACGCGCAATAAGAGCCTAGGTTCATACTCCATACACTCTCCCTATAAGGTCTATTTTTCCACTTTTTGTTTCGAAAATAATGTTGACAATGTTGACCAACCACTTTCGGTAAACACGTAAAATAAGGTTGGGCATATGCGCATATCACTGGAAAATGAAAAATATGTATTAAGTATAAAAATAAGGTTGGGTCTTCTGTTAGTTTAGTTTGGAAAAGGTTAAAAAAATCCAATTAATGCACTCCCCAAAAAGGCCCCATTTATACGCGACGACACACAGTAAGGCAAGATACTCCAAAAAACTTAAAACAATTCATGAAATGAAAATCAATTAAATTTTTTTTTTTTATTGCTGAACTTATAATTTCTTAAACATAGAAGGAAGGAAATAAATAAAATATATATTTTGAAAGGGTATAATATTATATATAATTGTTTAAATTTATTTACATATGTACGTACTTATAAAAGAAAATTAAAATTAAGGAACATCTGAAAAACAATCACTATCACTTCCATCGCTTAAGTTGGTGTGGAGTTCCCAGAACAAAAAAAAACTTGGAGCAATGATTTGATCGAAAACTTTTCCTGGAATTGTTTTAAACTGTTAATAAGGTAGCTGTTTGTAGCTTGTTATCAGCGGATCGGTTGTAATCAACCGCAAATTAAAAATATATTTATTACATTTTTCTCGCGAACATGAATAGTTTATGTATAGCCAAGGATAAATATTGACGAACTATTTGGCAGAATACAGTGTGAATACTCTAAGTTTTTCAATATTTATATCATAGATCCTTGAAATAGCTACCAATTCAATATGAAAATTTTCAATTAATATCATATCGCCGTCTAAGATTTAAAATCCACATCTGCGTTAGTCCTTTCGAACTTGCCATCTTTTTACTATACGCGACTCGAAAACTCGATTCAAAGCCACTCAAATACTCGATTTCAATAGTGCATCACTGACAATCCGTACTGAAATGCACCAGGATTTTAGGACTTCAACAACAGTTTTTCACTGTTAAGGAAGTCTTTAGAACATGCACCGCGGATATTGCTACGCTGAGAGGAGACGGTATTTGTTAAAGTGTTACAAAGTATCCGTACACCATTGTAAAGACGAGTTAATGTGCCACCTTAACAACAGTACGGGAACAGACGTTATACTGTGTTTCTGTCAACCTTATTTGCACAAGAGCCCGAGTAGCAGTCAGTAGCCGCATGCACATAGCAAATTCAATACAATTCGTAAATAAATTCCACGAAGAATTTGTGTCGGAGGAAATCGGAAAAAGAATTCCATTTAGCTGTTAAAAATTGAAAGAAAAATACCACTTCAACGCAATACGCCGGAATGGGTTACAAAATGTCGGAGAAATATTCCGAACAGCTATTCGGAAGAATTCCTCGAAGCAAAAATCCTCGGAATCGTACAAAATCGGAGACTTTTCCGCTCCGACGGATACCTCGATAGGACTGAATATATACAAGTCAATGCTTTAACATTCAATCACGGAATGCACTGCTTACAATGTGCGTTCATCTGGTCCAAAGACGGTATCGATGTGGTCTAATATATTTATATATATGTAGTACACGCCACATCTACAGGGATTAAACAATGATTTCATAAATGATGTTTTACTCTTATAACATTTTCGAAGATCATTTTGTTTGAAAACGATTGCTGTTTCTTATGGAGAACACATCAACAGCATACATTTATACAGTATTTTTGACCACCTTTTCCATACAAACACGTATACAGGCATTTTCAAAATATGCTTTCGAGCGAACTTAATATCGAATTATATCACATCTTTGCATGTTTTTTTGTTGTTGGGCTGTTATTGTTACTTTTTAAATAGCTTTATAACTTAACTCAAAGTCGACAATTCTGCTTAAAAACGTTCTTGCCTAACTTTGTATTATTTCCAAGGCTTCGAAAAAATCTCCGCATCTCTATCACATCTGATAATTAAGTTAAATTGCAAAAAAAAACTTAAAACACACAGAATTTAATACTAGATACAATACATGATTAACTGTTAATTGATAAAACTAGGTCATCGAGTGAAAGTACATTTTTCAAAACTAAACATTTCCATTTTTGTTTGTTTCTGTTTTCGTTTCACAGGCGACAGTTGTACGTAACATTAGATGCCAGTTCATGCCTCCAGATTTCGTACAATAAGTTCTCTCGATGCATTGATCACATTACTGCCAAGTTCAAATTGTATGTATTTGGTTTATAAAACCAGAAATATTGCCATGTTAATGTAATTCTATTAATAAATAGTTTAATCTAAAGACAAAACAAAGGAAATTATTTAATTTTTGTTTATGATTAAAAAAATAAACATAAAGATTGCTTTTTGCAATTAAAAACGCATTCATGGTGAAAGTTGTTTTGGCAACCAAATGATTAAATTCTATCTATCGCTGTGCTACTAAGCTTCTCATAATATTTTAGTATTCTCATTTTTCTTTAATGTAAAAAAGCGCTTTAACAAATTATTGATCGATGAAATATTGGAATAATCTTTTATTTAATAATGGGTCTTTAATAGTATTTATTTAATATTTATTACACGTAGGAAATTCTAGCCAACGGCATTGAATACGTGGATACTCTGGACATGTGGACTCATAAACCACAGCGTTCAAAGTAGTTTGAATGCCTCAAGCTCTTTTGAGTTAATAAAATGTAGAGTATCATTATGTACTGATCATAATCGATGACGCATTTATAATTTGAAAAATAATTAAGCTATGTATTTCAATCGATGTATGCTTTATCATTAATACCACCTAGTGGTCTCGGATCTAATATAGTTGCAAATTTCTTAAGTTGATGCCTCTTCGATTAGCTGACTTCAAGTTCAGGACCTAGAATCCATGCTTCAGTTCCATAAAATAGGTCTGTAATGATCAAGGTCTTAACGGTAGTAGTTTGAGTAACGACTTTATTATAATTGCCTTTTTAGTCCATTTTGATTTCCGATGAGGTGTCGCTGTCAAAATGAATAGTGAAGGTAAGTCTCATACTACCCCAAATATTACTGTCGATTCTGAAGTTCTGTCCATTTCATGTTGTTGTGTATCCTCTCTTGTTTACAGCTAAATTTCGCCTTGCCCGCATTTACTGCCAAACACAACATACTTTAGCTGCTACCTTTCCTATACTAGAAAACACGACGGTGACTCTTTATTGAGTCCTCTGTCAATTTCTTCGGCGTATCCCCTCACTTGGTATTTTTGCACAGTACTCTCAAGAGAAATGCTTTAAAATCCACGCGTGAGGGTTCGATATCGAGTTTTGTGGAATTGTGACTTCATCAGTTTTCGACTTTACTGGTCTAATACCACAATCAAAGGAGACAATCAGTTTGATGGTGAACGTTTTTATGGATTTGCCTTTTACTATTACAGCAGACGATATCTTAAAAGCTATTTGAAGAGACCTATGTCTCCGTAATTGGGGAAGATCAGATGCTATTTTTTTGGTGAATTGGCCAAATGATTTTGATGTTGCTTTCTTTAGAAATACATTCATATTTTGCCAATGAGTAAGTGTATGGGCCATTAATGCCAAAAATTTCTTTTTTTCTCGTCTTTGGTTGCAGCGTTGTCGTGAATGCTTTATTTTTGGCTGCGAGTTTCCATCGGCATTCTTGGTCAAACCATAGTTTTTTTTTTTGCTGATGGGGTTGTTGACCACGTCGCTAAATAAATTTAAATGACAATAATCGAATGGTTGAGGGATTCGCGCTCTGCAAAAGGCAGGGCGGTCTCTTGCGATTGGAGTTCTTTTATGTTGTATTTTCTCGCAGTATATAGTCGTTTTTGTGGCGTTGGATCTTAATGCTCGGACATCCAAAATACTTTTCGTTGCTCTTTTCTATAGCAATGAGGTCAATGCGATTGAATGTTGGTTTGTTGTTTCCTAATTGATATTGTGGTGAGGAAACCGTGTGCTGGCTTCTTTTCTTGTTTAGTTAATCTTTTTCTTCCTCATGGCGTGAAGGGATATAAGGCTTCTGTTGGTAAATTTGGCGTTCACTGATGTCACCGAAGTATAAGACTCTTTGCCTAAGGCTGCCGCCTATTAGAAGTAGTAAATGCCACGGTTTTTTTATAGTATTTTGCGCACAGTATTTCCTGGATGGCAGTTATGTCTGCTCTGTGGTAGCTGAAGGTCTTCGCAAGCGATGTGGCCGCAGCTTTCCTATTTAAGGTGCTCACATTACAGGTGCAGATAAAACAATAAAATAACTTTCCCTGGCTATTGGATGAGGTTGTCAAAAAAAATTCCTGGACATTTTTTTAAATTACTTTGCCAAAAGTGGATATCGCAGTTGAATTTTTAAAATAATTACATTTTTTCTGTACAAAACATAATTTTTTTATACGAAATTCCATCGGGTTGACGGGCCTGCATAAATATAAAATGGAATCATTTGGAGCCATACGAATACTTGTTTTTTGTTTTCGCTATGTTATGAGCTTGATTTACAAATGAATTTAATTAAATACTTATGTTTAACATCAATGCTAAAACATCTTTTATATCCTTACTAATATAAGAAAGTGTCTTTCTAAAATCAATTAAATTGAAATTACAAAACAACGGTAAAAAAAATTCTTTGGGTCTTATATGCTTATAATATCCATCGTATACTGTATTAAACATGACGTATAATTAAGTATCATCCTTGTCTGCAGTATACGGTAAAATGGAAATCTTTCTATTTTTGTATATATTGGAGGCTTGTGACTTCGATTTCCCGATTTAAGATACGTACCATCATTATTGGCAGTTGTAATCCATATTCAAATGCTGCAAACTTCAAGTGACACTCCGGATTCTGCTTTTTTTACTTTAACACCCTTTTAACTAAAGGAAATCAACACGTATACGAAGCATTTCCAAACGGAAGTTCTACTTTTCGCCATTTTCTTGTGTTATACTTAACATACTAAATTTATTAAAAAAAATACGAAATTATTTATACAATATATTTAAATACTATATTTCTCAAAAAAAAGAAAAGAATAAACAAATAAACCAAAATTATAAATAATATATATATATATACATTATATATATATAATATATAAGAAATACATAATAACGCAGGAAAACTGTAGAAACATTTGATTATTATTATCATATTGCATTCAAATATCACACAGAAATAAAACAAAAACATAAGTATTTATATATTTACAATTGAAAAGAATGAAACGACACTGCAGACACTCAAACATGATTTCATGATCAGTTTTAAATAGCTGAATATTTATAACAAACAAAACAAAAAATCCAAATCTTAAACGAAACAAAAAATGATACAACAGAAAAATAAGAAGTAAACAAAAAATTAATATGTATATTTACAGATTCTTTTGTACTAAAAAAAATACAGCAAATATTATGATAAAAACAAAATTAAATATAAAACCAACAACAGAACTTAAATTTATATTAACAAAAAAAACTTAAGTTTAAAAGGAATATTTAGCGAACAAAAAGCGGATAAGAATTAAACAAGAAAATCAAGAAAATGTATAAAAAAAATAGCAAAATCTAAATAAAAACTATGATATAATCAACCAAAAAATGGTAAAAGTCTTTTTTCATTTCTAGTATATTTTTTTTTTTTTCTAAAATAAAATCAGGATTTGAAGTTTATGCAATGTTTTATTTTATTTTTTATTTCATAAAATCGATATTTTGTTCTAAAACATCGCGCTTGTAAATAAAAAGTATCAAAACAAAAAATATACAACTGATCGTAAAAGAATTTATTGAATGGTTTCTTAGAGGATTTAGAAACTATAAAAAAACCTTTCATGATAAATAAACCAAACAAAAAGATGACCGGAGGAGGAACAACCTACAGCCACTATCTTCAATCAACTAACCTATATACAATTTACTACTCTCAACACGATTTTCATCAATCAATCTAATCTTCAATCAACAATTGCATTCGTTTATTTTTTATTGGAATAGTTTTTTTTCGATTACAAAACGTAATAAATTCAAACGGAACAAAGAATTAAACCACCCGTTTTTTTTTGTGAATATTTGAATATGGAACCGAGCTTGATACCAAGTTAATTCGCACCCACAATAACAAAATATTAATATAACATACGTTTCACTACTTTATGTATAAGTATTTTATGTATTATTTAAAAAAAATTAACATCTAAACACAGTCAATACACACAAATAATAATACAATTTATATTTCAACAACAAAACAACCAAAAATGTAACAAACTATCTTAAGTCTACCATAGCATTTATTTAGCTAAAAATGTTGTTCATTCGAACATCAAATCACTAAGAATTTATAACAAGTCCTTACAGTAAGAGAAACGTTTGATAAGAAACGTAATCGGAACGTAGCAAACCTGTTGTAATAGATTGCATTAGAAGTACAGAAAATATACTTTATACAGTTGAGGCTATTTTAAGGAGGTTATGCATATATATAGTAGATGTATGTTTGTGTATGTGCAATGGAAAATGAAAATCGAATAGATGACTAATAATTATATAAGAAGTAAAGACTGTATGATATAACTAATTTTAACAAATATAAAGAAAACCATTACCTACATATAATATATTAACAGATAATAAAGATTCAAATCACCCATAAGTGGAATAGAAATATCATTTGCAATAATAAAGAAATTATGTTTTATTTCTATGCCAAATATGCTCTTCATCAAGATGTTTAAAAAGAACAAAGTAATATAATGTAGTTGCACATTATTTACATTATACCTGACCATACATACATATTTTGTCAATGTTGATCTACAAACTACCAATTACATTACCAAATGAAGTTTTAAAAACGATTTTTATTAAGAAATTAATATTAGAAAAACTGTCCCAATTTTCTAAGTTTTCACTACAGTGGCCGTGTTCCGAATTTCAGATAAGTAAGAAATCTTAGATGAAGCTCTGTTCTCATTGGTCAATCGAGCATTTTGATTAACGAGAACAGACATATCTTACCAAATCTGAAATTTGGAAAACAGCCATTCATTAGTTTGTGGTAATATCCCCACAGGTAATGACAGAGCATAGAATTTTTTAAGCGCGATATCCAAGATGAGGCAAAAGTTACGCAGGTACGACCGCATTCCGAAACTCAGATTTAGTAAGATATCGTACAGTAGAGGTGCCAAGACGTCAAACGATCAAAAGTCAAATTGATTTAAAAAAAAAACGATTAATTGACTTTATTAACAATCCTGGCTTAGGAAAACAAAACAAAAAAAAAACTCGTATTAGCGGTAAGGACTATCGGCAGAGAAACGATCTGAACCTTACGTGGTGAAGTCCGAATATAACTCATACTCAATGTGTGTTTTAAGATATCAATAAATCCGTTGATACATAATAGATAGTGGGACCACTAAATTGCCGGCTGAATTCCAAAACGCAGCACTTCTGCATTATTGCTTAATCAAGCTTTCCAAAACTCAAACGAATTGCTATAATGCAATGCATACTTTTCTAAAACGCTTTTTAAACGCATGAACTGCGCAAACAAAAGCAAACAGAGCATCGTGAATGATTATGATGCAAATGACTTTTGATATTTCAGTTTGAACCGAAAGAATATGCTTAAACGTGTTGGCATTGTATGAACCAGCATTGTTTATTAAGCTGGTAAAAAGTATGGTTGTTACTTATTGTTTAGACATTTTGGTGCTTGAAACATGTTACTATAGTTCGCATCATGGACGTTCCAAAACGTCAAATATTGCAAACCATAACAAATGCAAAGTAGCGAAAACTCATTCATATCCTGTCATCAGAAAAGCAGTGCCCATTTTTTTAACGTTTTGGAATTCAGCCGCCATGTTGAGTTTACAGTTTAGCCTTTCATTACATTGAGATCATCTTGAAAACGTAGGAAATCTTCTTACTCTTGTAAGGAATAGTTGCAGATGGAAAGCGTACGAATGGTCGACAAAAAAAATGTCGAATGGACAATTATAAACTTCATCGACTGTCGACTGAAGTTTGATCGACAAAAAAAATTGACAGTTTAAAATCCAGACCATTAAAATGTCGATTGCAAAGTTGTCGGTAAAAATGTCGACTTTTATCTAAAATAAAACAGGAATGCTCCTTTTAATGATTAAAATAATACTGTTAAAGTAAACATTAACATTATCTGAGAGTGGATCATCATGTTATTTCATTGTGTGTTTAGAGTTCACTTAAGTGACCGTTCGGAAGAATTTCCGAAACGAAAGTCAGTTTCAATCCGATCTCAGTTTGCTTTCGAGGTATCCGCTGAGGAACAAAAAAATATTAAGCTTACAATCGTGACGAAGAATTTTGCGGAATCCATCGATTACGCAACAATTATTTGCGATAAATTTTGTCGGAAGATCTGTTAGAAATCGGAACAGAATCCTCGGTAGAGATTTCTCCCATTACAAACAAATCGAAGAAAATCTTCATCCAAGCGGATACCTCGATATGATCTGGCAAATCATCCGAGTAATATCAATTGTCAAGAAAAGCTTAATTCAACTTAGCCTTCCGTAGTCGGCATAAAACAGGATGGTTCGCCATCGTGCTAGAAGTAGACACGCACACATGAATGGTTGTGAGAAAGCTAGGCCCTGGGTACTAACAATCCAGTTGCGTCAAAAATTTGTATTTTTTGGATACCTCGATACAGTTAGTTCTTTCCTTTTCGGTAATTAGCTTTATGGAAAGCCCAAAGAACAAAGTCAATACCACGAGAGTATTAAATATCAGTAATGCTATTGTTGACTTTTTAAACCACACATTTTGTCAAAGATTGCCACGACATGGGTATTGGCACGACGACTATTTATGAATGGTTCGAGATGGTCAAGTGTTAGATACGAAAAGGTATAAATGGCTCAGTTTCACATACGTGTAGTTGTCCCTCTGGCACAAACAATGCTCTATTTCAGATTGGAAAACACTTCTACGTGGTAGGCAGTAGACGTTAAGAGCATGAATATGTCTGCCATCAAAAATTAATAAAAATATCGCCTTGTAACAGAACACAATGACAACAGAATGCCTTTACGATTTGTCCATCTTAATTATTTCTCTTAGTTACAAACTATATATCAAAACTATATACTAATGGGTATAAAAATCACACAATGAAAAAGTGATTCAATAAAGAGGTGTCCCCATACAAATAATTTTTACCAAAAATCGTTCCCCTAACAAATTTGCGCATTTAAATAAATTTCCGCAGTAAAAAATTCCCACAATTATATGTACGGGAACAGAGCTATTGTGACGTTATTCTATAACAACTTGGAAAGAGCAATACAATTTTAATTTTCTAATCATTTATTTATTGCACCCAAACACTTGGATCAAGTGGGTTTCAATTAGGTTAGTGTTACTAGTCCTACCATTATCTTTCTTCACATCCAAATTATAATAATAATAATTTTGTATTTTATCTGCTTTCTTTATTTAAGGTCTCCTCCTCCACCCCAGTGCTCATTCATCATCCTCATCATCAGCGTCTTCTGGGATTCATCAAGCCAATAACATGAACAACGCAGGACATACTACTGCAAGTTCATTGCCTCCACGCTCGATGGTACAATTCCCAATGCTGAAATTGTACGATACACAGTCACAGCAACAGCAGGCGGCGGCACTACTTGCAGCCCAACAGGGCCTGCAATCGTTATTGTCGCCGCCATCATCGGGCAATTCAAGTTCATCTGGTTCAGCTGCCTCACAAAATAGCACATCCTGCCAACCGATAACCACGTCAGTCAACAGCTATCCACACGCGATGGATTGTGATCCACCTGCTCAACTTCCACCACCAGCATCATTGCCACCGCCATCACGGTATAGTTCCTCAAATCAAGGACATATGCACCATGGTAATAGTACGTCTATAGCTGGCGGCAATACAGGTGCCAGCAACAGATCCAAATACCAACGGATATGTGATCACTTGGCCAGCGATCGTTCTATGCCGGGCTCAAACATAATCTCTTCCTCATCGTCTTCATCGTCATCAGCGTCATCATCTGTACACAATAAAGCTCCTGCGCCGCCAATGCACAGCTATGCTCCAGCATCGTTGCCCATCGATTTGGGGCAGTCTCTGGCCACATCGCATCTTATGATGACCGATTCCAGTGTCATTTCCGCATCAGCTGCTGGTAACTTATCCTCAACGTCATCGTCGGGTCCGACGAGCTTTTCATCTCTATACGGTAGTAGTCATCATTTGTTTGGCATGGGATCCAACTTCACCGACACCACCAACAGTCCGCCTAGTAGTTTAATCAATCATCAGGGTAAAGTAATTCGAATGAATCCACCAGCCGGCTCTGGTCCACCATCAATAATAGGCGATCGTAACAGTAGCAATCCAATCATCAGCAGTGTCAGTGGTGGGGTGAGCGGCGTTAGCGGTGGCAATGGCGGTTCGACTGGAGGTAATGGTGGAGATGGATCATCGCCAATGGTCGGTGTGTGTGTTCAACAGAGTCCAGTAGTTATACATTAATAGCGTATAATTCAGAAGAGAGGTGAATTCCTAAGTCTAAAACTTTGTAAATCAATTTATTTAAGAAAAGAAAAATCATCATCAAACATCGCAAGCAAAATCAAAAAGAAATCATCTTCTAAATTTTTTTTTTTGTATAGACACAAACAAATTAATTTGCTTTACACATTTCCCCAAGAAAAGAAATTTCATTGGTTAGCTGCACTCAATTTATCCGTCCATATTGAACATAACAATTTACACTTCTCAGCACGACTTTGTAATAATGTGAGAATTGTTGTGTTTACGATTGTGAGGTGTTGCCTTTGATGGTGCATTTGTAAACAAGAAATTGAAAGAGAAATTCATGAAAAAATACATTTTTACCAATTTTTTTCCATATATCCAAAAAAAAAGTCGTTAGAAAATTAAATCAGAATCAGGAACAGAAGTTGTAGAACTAAGGAACTAAGTATTCCATTTTATTGACGACTTTAGTTCCGTCGTCATAATCGTATGCTTTTAATTTACAAAAACATCCGCTTGCTGAGAAAGTTGTACAAAAAATTTAAAAAAAAAAAAAAAAAGGTTTAGACCGTTGAAAAATTAAGATATTGGCAATGAATTTTCATAACTATTTTCAAATTCTTCAACCGAGTTTGTGCGGTAGAACAAGGATGAAAACACATTTTTCAACATTTAAGGTCTGAAACAGAATTGAACAATTAATTAATGAAAAGGGGTTCATGTATACATTTCATTCTGCTGGCATATTCATCTCGTGTGCGCTTGGATGGTATGACACCGGTCTTATGCCAGATTTAAACTCATCTCGTGTGCGGAGGCCAATTGTTTTTCACCGCCGAAAAAATTATAAATCAAAATGAAAATCACTCGTTTCAAACTGTCGGCTATCAAGTGTAGGTATTGGTGTTGTACAAGAAGAAGTAAATCTGCAGGATTTTTGGCAGATTTATGTGAGATAAAAAAAAATTTTTTTTTTTTTTGCTCAATGTGTCAACTGTAAAAATCGTTCTTTTGACAGATCTAGATAAAAAAATTATGAAAAAATGATGAATGGAAGTCATAATAAAAAAAAATATTTTTTTTTAATAATATTCCATTGTCAATGGAACGAGATCAATTTAATTGACATAATTTTATAGACAAGGGCACTTTTGCAAAACAGACATTAGTGAACATCAAGAAGCAATAGTATCGGTATTTGTCGGTAAATTAAAACTCATAAGGGCTCCCTTGACAATCAACTTTCACAGACCGACTTTGTTGATTGCGACTGTCTCTTTATCACATGTACGCCTAGCCGATTCTACCCCAGCTCTATAGACAAGCCCCATTTTTAGGTCATTTTCTTTTATAAAGTTTATGTATAGAAATTCAAAAAATGTCTAAACAAGATATGTATTTAGAGGGACTTGCACACTTATTGGGCCCCTTGATATTTAAGTTGGAATAGAATAGGATATCAGCGGGTTATATCATTTTTATATGTTTATAATTTAAAATATTGGTATCCGTCTAACTTTATACTATTCTTCGGTCATCCTGTGACATTTTTAAAGTCTTCAGTTGACACTACACAAGAGAATATTACAATACAAATATTATTGAAATTTTGTTGGTCCAATTTTTAATCTCATTTACATCGAACCAAATAACGATTTGTCTCACTATTGCTGTTAGCGTTAGACAAAAAGCCCACATCTATTTTTGGGTGCGAAATGTATACATAAATTGGGTATCAGTGGAAAGGTTTCCACTTCTTTAGTCTGACAATCTTTAGTGAAGGCATCAGTCAGTCAGCAAAGGATCGGTTTTTGTTAACTTTTTATTTTAAACGCCTATCAATGTGTTCACATAATTTTTGTTTTTATTTTTATATTTTTCTTCGAAGATATTCTTATATGCATAAATTTCTGGGGAAAACTACAAATAACTAGTATTCGATGCCAAAACTACGTCACTTAGTTCTAACTCATCTACACTGTTTGTATCACTATCGCTTTCTTTTTCAGTTGAAAAGGATAGTTGGATAGATAGTATTTTAAAAGGTTAAATAAATTATTCATAGTAGTGGACAAAATCAATAACGATTCCTCTAGATGGGAAATTTCAGTTTGTTTTTACTCTCTCCCCGTTCTTGCCTTAGGCTGCGGTTACGACCAACGCTAGTAAGCGTTGGCGCTAGTAAATCTAATGTGTGTATAGTAAATAACGTGGTCGCAGATCACTCTTTTTGCGTTCGCGCTAGTCCAAGCTTGTAATTTCATTTGATTTTCAAGTTAACTAGCTTGAACTAGCGTGAACAATCGTCCACGACTCTTTTACTAGCGCACTAGTGCGGACTAGCGTGAACTACTGCACTCGCTTACTAGCGTTGGCCGTAACCGCGCCCTTAGTTAGTTATCGTGTAAGTTCAAGTGATTTTGTAATGATACAATGAGGAAAATGCGGAAACAAAACATTTGTTTTTACTTTACAACTACTTTCACCTAGCTAATAGCCGATCACAGTGATCAATGGTGAACTTCACTCTGAATAAGCTTTTAATTTAAAATTTATGTCATCTGATTGGTGCATTTTTGTTCGAGTGCCGCTTTTACGTGTGGTTAATTATATGCGCCACGTCACGTTAACGTTGAAGTGTTGACAATTAGTACCTCAAATGCAGAGCATTTTTCATACATTTTGTTAATTTTGTTAAGTGATCGTCAATTCATAATTAGTAAAACGACACCAAGTGAAACATGCGGTGCCCGAATAAATACAGAACATAAAGATTCGCGCCGACCTCAAAATTGTCGCCTCTTAATATGTCGTTGGCACGAACACGAAACAACATCGACCAAATTTCCCCCGGGGTTTAGATTTGCATGTAATAAATTCATTACTTCTTTAATTGTGTTAGTTTAGTGTATGTGTAACTTTCAAGTGGTGATGGGTTCTGCATGCATGAATTTACAGTCATGAAATTACCTGGCATGTCATACTCCGGCGATAATTCTACTGAATAGTCAAATCAAACCAAAAAGGGTATGATAATTCCACTGAAAAAGGATATTGGTAATTAAAATAAAAATTGACACCTATTGGTTGAAATTTAAAATAAAATCAAAACAAAGCCACCGAAAAAAGGATACGATAGACATAATATAATCGCAAAATGCACAAGTGTAAAAGAGAAAACAATATCCAAATGTCAAATTTGCATTCATGGAGTTGTCGACCTAACTTGCAAGCGAAATGTTTCAAACATTCAGCCTGCAAGGAAGAGCTCTTGTGTACAGATATACCAACACATATAAATACCATGCAATTTGAATTTATTAGGTACATCCAAATCTAAAACCCGGGTCAGCGACTTATTTCTTTTCGCCGTCGCGAGCTGAATGTGTTTCTAACTTTCGCTCCGAACGGTGAACTTAGATAAAAGTGTCATTTCCGACAAAACTGAGTATTTAGTGCATGTTAGGGGAACTGACATATTGAGCTTTCTACTCGCTAAAAGTGAATGGCACTGAACGAAATTTTCAGATCGCAAATGCAGTTACGCCTAATGCTACCATAGCGAATAAAATATTTACAAACGTCTCCATCGTGCAAGTCACGAACATTTTTCATGTACAATTGTTCATCAAGCGTGTTCTACTTACGCATCCATTATAGATCTGCGGCTAGAATCAGTAAAAGAAACACAATTCCTCATTTAACAAACCGGATATTTTCTGCAATACCCTGAGGTGACTAATAGCTTTTTCGATTGGGGAAATTATTGATCCAGATTTGATCAGGATCACTTTTCGTTTTCCACTGGGAAGAATGGTTGGTCTTTCTTTTTGATCTGGATCACTTTTGAATCACCTACTTGTACCAACACCAATAAAATTAACACTTCGTTCAGTTTGGAATTTGTATTTCAATTCGCATTCGGTAAACAATTTTATTGAATTAGTTGGTGCAAATTATAATGGTTTTGTCATTACCAAAACCTTGACGGATAATTAAATAGACGGTTAATCGAATATATGGAACATTTTTGATTTTATTCTGTATTGCGAAGTTGAAATAAATATTGAATGCATATAGCCGATTGTGACGGTTACCGGAGTGACGGTAAGTCGGGAGACATAATTGAAAATTGGGGCTGGCAAAGTCTAAAAATCCCAATCGAAAACGCTCGAAAATTTGTTGGATTCATCTTCTCACCCTTTCTGCTAAAAGAGTACAGCAACAGCGGGTTAGTCTACACGTATCATGATACAACTGAAACGATATCATTTCATGATACAATTAAACAGATATGTACACATCATTATAGAAATTCATCATTATTTTAACTTGCGAAGTAAGGAAACTATTGTTTTAGTGAGAATGTTATTCCACTGAATCAAAAAATCTCAGCTGAGCAGCAGAGGAAAATCCCTGAGAAACCCGTACGTGAAACACGGCTAATTTCTTAGGTTTATTCTACCTACCTCTGTGATCGTCAATTAATGACAATTTCCTTTGGTAAAAATTAAGTTATTTAAATCATGATTCGTGGCCTTTCTCTTCTTTCTAATATTATTTTAGTTCGCACATTCAAAAGCGTAATCAAATGCAATTTAATTGTTTAAAAAATGCAACACTACTCACAAAAAAAATATCAACAACAAAAAATCTATAATCGAATAATTCTAAAGTGTAACCAATTAAAAACAAACAGACACACAAAAACTACATACTCGCTACATTAAAACCATTAAAACTAATAGTACAATTCTTATGTTAACCATATTTTACATTTTACATAATAATTACGACCATAAGCTGAATCTACAAACCAAAACCACGAGTGCAGCAATTACACTTCCGATCTAAGAATATAGTTTAATTTACACAAACATAATAATTTAATTATGTCTATATACTACCTTTCATTTCGTTAATGCATACATATACATGCATATTTATTTAATACTAATTTTTAATATAAATTGGAGCATTTTATTACATAATGCCGACATGGTCTAAAAATTAAACACCAATAAAAGAATGTATCTGAATGTATAAATTATATAAATAAATATATTAAAAGATTATTTACATTACTATTTAAATAAATAAATACAAATTTGATTTTTGAACATTTTTGTTTATATTATAGCATACAAATATAGATCTAATAGTTTTATTTAACAATATTACTAATTAAGAAAATAAATAAAATGAAGATCTATCAACGACGGAAAATAAAAAATAAGATAATAAATTGTATTTTAAATCCAATCATCTTGCTTAGGCGTAAGGCAGCTCCATATTTGCAATCTATAAGCACATTATGAGTTTATATATGAAATGTTGTCGCTCATTTAGCTAGTTAACATTGTAGGAAATTTCGTATTTTATTCTTTCTTACAAAAGAAAAAAAAATTTATTGGAATAGACTTGCTTCACAAGAGATTTCATAACATTTAAATTTATTTTTTAGCTGTAAGTGTACGTTTAAGGTTATTTTACCTATATTCTTCTTTGAAGAATTTCGATTGGATGAAAATAAATAAAACAACAAAAAGATACATTTTGAGAATTTATTTGCGTTTTATTTTTTAGCTGACATTTTTTAAGGAAACGCACGCTCGTCTGTATATAAATTTGTATTTTGGGGTAGTTTCACATCTTTGTACAGCTCATAGAACTAGCATACAAACTGGACCAAACATTCAACGAAGAATCATTTTTACAAAAGTGCTTAATTTTTTGAGGTATCGTAAAGTAGGACTGTATAATTAGGGACCGTTTAAAGCAAGCAATAAAACATTTTAATTAGGAGTTTTGACCAATTTTTCATCCGATTTCTACTAAGGTATTGATGGTGGTTTGATGTTGACTCCGAGGTAAATCAACAACTACTACCTAAACGTTGTGGTTGTGAATTGGCATTGGCCCATATTTGGAATGTAGATAATTACAAAGAGTATAGAACTGCATAGAGTACGCATCACAGCTAAAAATTTTGTAGCCGTTTCAGACGCGGGCGGTAAGTGCGAAAGGAAATTTTGGGGTATCAATATCAGTACCCCACATAGTAAATGTTCGTTGTAAGATATTCGCTTTCTATGCAGTTCTATACTCTTTGATAATAGTTAATTGTGATCTTTGGCATTATGTATAAAGTTGTGGTAGATAACCATCGGTTTTACATGTTTCTGTTCTGCTTCTGGTCGACTTTTTTTTTTATAATATTCCCAATTTTTAAATCCCGACTAATGAAAAGTGTAAACACATAATCGTGTTCGACTTACGGAGATCTCGGAGCTATCGAAAGGAATCTGTAAGTAGAACACGCCTATTATGTAATCATCATCCCTGAAGACATATAGATGAAAAAAATATCTCAAAATTAGCTGTCAAACCTATTTGCATTCACAATAATCAATTTTTGTTCATAATAGTCAAAATCTTAGCGATTCACTTAGACTATACCAAAACCATAATCTATCGACATGATCGACACACAACGATACGATAATCGATCGATACACTCAAGAGATGCCATTGTGACCTCTAGGATGATGAGATACGAACATTTAGTTGTGCACTGGGTTTCCGCTCAACGAGAGTTTCGGAGCATTGGTCAACAAGCCTTCTGACAAGATCTTCCAGAAAATAGTCAATATAGCACTGTTTAAGTTAGCAGAGGAAAACGATATTATTCCAGGAAATCAGTTTCGTTTTCGAGTGAGGCAGGACATTATCCAGTCAAAACTGGTTAAAAAAAAATATAATGCACGGGTGCCTATCTGATTTACATTCTACAAGCTACAAGACTTGGTATATGCTTTAGAAAACGCTTATTGGAAAGAAGTTCGTTATCAAATGTGGCCACGTTACTTCGAGTAGTCTTTAATATTAAAAGGGACGGAGAAATTCCCGATGTTGTTTTACATTTAAAGTCAAGTCCGTCAAGAATCTAGATAGAGCAAGTTCACACATAGCCAGGCCTATTATGACATAGTTGGAAGAACATTTGACGATATAATTGCTTACAGAAATTCAACACTTCCTTATTTTTTATTCCTGTGAGCTGCTTTTAGCTGCATCGCGTGTCCCCTAGTGTTAGGCGACATATCAAGATCAATTTCGGTTATCGCTCTTAAGCTCCTGGTGGAGGATGTTCTCAGTATCTTGTATGCCACACAAGGATAGTTGCATCAAAACACTGGTTCGATTTTTTTATACTTGTGGAAATATGTACCTGATATTCGAGCAATCGTGGATCCTTTCGTCCATTCAAACTTAGTTGATGATGCACGCATCCATCCATGGGATTACCTTCGTATTTGTAAATAGTTTGCCTATATTGACAAATACGAAGGTATCTTCTTAGAGGTGGCTGGTAGCCTACTGTAGATTTTAATTCATTTGCTGCGTTACTGGGTATAAACGTTGGTGGGTACTGGGTGGTGAAATTACGACAAAAAGTTCTTAGTAGTCTCTGGCTATCTACGGTCCATCGTGTGCTATTCGTAGCTTTTTCTCCTTTAAAAGTTGAGCTCAGAATATGACAAAGAAGTGTTCATAGTTGACGTTTGCCATTTTCAATGTTTATATCTGGAGTTATTTTTTTGTAGATTTCATTTCTATTTATCACAGTATGTTACTGCATTATAGCAATCCAGATATGTACGATAGGCACGTCTAGTCGTCTACCCATGATATCCTACAGATAACAAGCTGATGAAACCGACTGTTATTGCTTTCTTTTCTCACTAAAACCTTAGCAGTTATCTGTTAAGGGAGATAACTGCTAGATGGCGTGTATGTATTTTTTTGTCAACACACTGCTAAAGTGGCCCTCTCTTTCTAATTAGACCTTAAAATCATACATAACGTCGTTCTTCGTTAGCCTTCAATATTGTTACCTTTTGTCTTTTGTCGTTTTACATGCTCATGAACAATAATTTCCTCATTATCGCAGTTAATCCAAAAACCAACTCCTAACCAGCAGTACCATAGCATTTATTGTATGCCTTAAATAAAAAGTCCCCGGTCTATGACCTTGCTTGGGTACAAGACCACTCTAGTTTTCATATTGGAGCTACAATCCTTTCGTTGAACGGTATTTGGTGATGAAATAATAATCACTTTGGACCTCCCTACCATCGTAGGTCGTTCAATAAAAACAAGAGCTGTAATCGCTTCCTCAATAGGATGCAAATAAAACCTACTCTTTAGAGGAACAATGTCTAGTGCCTTAAACAAGGCCTTCGTTTTAAGTTGAAGAACTATCCAAGAAATATTACATAAACTCGAAACTGTTAACCTATATAGACGACAAACATATTACCCTACAATATAAAAACAACTAATTTCAAAACATAACTAGACATTCTTTAATTCATTTAAATTTACAAGTACTTTCCAAACCACTTGTGATCCACAGGCGACATCCACCTATGACATCCATTCAGGTTATTTTGGAAAACATATTTCATTGTATATGGATTTAGATTTTCATTTTGCAGTCTTTCTTCATCGGCCTTCATCTGCTCCATCATTTCTTGAGAAACAACCATTGCCTTGAATGGTAACTGCCTGCACACCAATTGAAGGAACGGCCTTACTTCTGCAAATTCACAAGTTCCTCCAACTTCCACGATAACTCGTCCACTCTTTATTGGGGCAACGTAATGATCAATGGAACCTTTGCCACCACCCATTCGCTGTCCCTGACCCTTCTTAGTAACTGGCTGCCAGGGGGCAGGCACTCGCCAAATAGCAAACATCCGGCTGATGTCCATCTTCCTACCAATGGTCAGACGTAACATTTCATAATGACCATATCGAAGACGTCCACCTCCGGTAGCGATGATGCCATACTGCTTGTGAATCAGAGAATTGTGAACTGGCTCTGGGCCTCTCATCAATTTCAATTTCTTTTGCATTTTGGGTGCTCGTAGATTTGGTGGGTATTGTGGTACTTTATCAATGATTCGCAGCTTAGGGCGGTCGAATTTTTCGATATCTGTAATACGAAAAGATGAAAAAAGCTTGCTGCATGCATTATTTTTTTGATTAATGTAGGGTACTTACTTTCATATTTGATTGGTGGTGGGAAATATTTGAGACCAGCCGTCTGAATTTTAAGTTGTGCGGGGGATTCTGAAAACGGCAATTTGTAATGATTTTTATTTTACAAATGTATTATAGAATGGTTTTACCCAGGAACAGGCGACTAATTTGAGTTGCCTTTCTCAGCATTTTGGAGTTTTGTTCTTGTTATTATTTGCACTCGGAAATATTAGCTGAGAAATTACCTAACCAAATACTTTTACGTCAGGTACTTTTTTCATTTTGGCGTTTGACAATTTGACATATGAAAATGAATTCAAATGACCGGCTCTAAAAATGAATAGAGAGAGTTCATTTAAATACTAAAGGTTGCATCTCATCTGCAGTGATAGTGTACAAAAAACGGAAAACGGCTTGAATATAGTTAAATGAATTGAATTTATCTACTAGAATACTATATTGTCGAAATAAGTATTTGGACATGAATAGAGACAAAAACAAGACGATGTATTTTAGCAACTATTTTCAATGAATATGACCTAAAAGTAAGTAAGTTGATATATTGTTTCCCTATAGGTAAGTAACTTTCTCATTCTTTACATATAACCCACACAAACACTTTTTTTATATCATTCATTTCCTATGTGAACAATGAATACAAAACAATATAATTGTGACCAACAGATAAGCAAAATTTCCTACATTAAAATAATTAATTCTTATTAGAGCATCATCAAAAATAAGCTTTTCGGGATCACAACAAATAAGAGAGGAAAATATAGTACGAACGGTAGTTACCAATGTAGAGCTGCATTCAAAAATAGATTTGGAAGTAGAACTACTGATAAGAAAATCTTCTTAATTTGAACTGGTGTATGGATTCTATATATATATTTCTATAAGTTTTTGTTAGTTTCAACAAACATCACAATGTACTTGTTTTGTATAACTAGAAGGTGCCCAACTAACAATTATTCTGCTATAAGGCACAAAAATGTAATTTCCACAAGCAATTATTTCTATAGGCCTTATATAGTACTTGTGCACGGAGGTTAAGCATTTTGGCAATAGATTGTTTGGGTAGAAGCTTATTTAAGACATTATGCAGTAAAATTCACAAGCATAACCGAAATTATGATAGCGAAACTTCTGTAAGGTTGTTTTTAAGCTACCGGAGATGTGTGTACATGTACCATAAGTTTAGATGTTATTTAGATGTTACGGTAGAACTTCGCACAAGTTAATCCGAAGCATAGCACGTATAGAGCTTACGAAAGAAGGCCTAAAAATGCTAAGGTTGAAAGATCAGAACAAAGGTGAAAAGATTGGGACAAGGTGTAAAGATTGGAAAAAAAAGGTGAAAAGATCGGGAACCTGTCGGAGAATGAGTCAAAACGATTCAACTACTTCGTTGTACTTACTCGTCTTTCATATTCGAGAGTACAGCCTAGTGGATAGCGTGTTGGACTACCGTGCGAGAAAACCCGAATTCGAATCCCAATATGATGAAAGTTTTTGTATAATTAATTGCATTGAATTTCATATATTCATAATAACGAATTGGGTTTATAAGAGTTTGAAATTGGAATTAAGAGATTGAAATTTGAATTAATAAATATAAATAATAATAATAAGAAAATATGAAAACAAAAAGAAAATAATAAAAAATAATATTATTTTTCAACTTCGAGAAGATTTGCAAATATTTTCGGAATGACTTTTTGCGAAGCGTATAATTTGCTTCTGTATGGCCTTTTATAAGAAAAATAAGATTTTTCTTTTAGGCGTATTAGAAATATGCAAAGAAGTCTTATAGAAGTAAATAGCTTCCTAAAAGTGCGCCAAATGTTTTTCCATAAGACTTCCTACAAGTAATATTGCTGGAGGGGAAACAGCTTCGATAGTGCTTTACCGAAGCGAAATTGTTAGTTGGGTGGTCAGCAGGAGTACACTTCTCCTGGTCCCAGTTAGGTGTTCGCGTATCGGGCAATCCGTTTTCACATATTTTTTCATAGAGACTTTATATTACCATCTAGAATTTCGAGAAAAATTCACTGAACCATGAATGTAATTTATATCGAAATAAGTGGAATAATTGTTTTGTTTATCGTGTATAAATAAGTTGTCCTTTTTTTGTACCTACCAACTAGACAATACATGTTTTAATTCTTTAAGGTTTCTAAGTTTTGCGTTAAGACTCTGAAATATATAATACCATTCTTAATGTTACTTTTCAAATTCAATAGCTTGAAAGTGAAAATGTACAATTTTTTTGCGCGAAACACATTTGCTGTGGATCTGGAAGCAGTACAGCACGCAGTGCGGCAAGTTAAGACACATGAGCAGCATTTTTGTTTGACATACATGCAGTGCAGTGGCTCCTGTCATAACATCCAGCTTACTGTGCTAGAGTTTGTTGATATTTTTTTGAACATTTAACGCATGTAATGGCTATCTTTGGAAATGTTATAGTCGGAACAAATTTACTCTAGCGCGCACTCACTTTTTTATTCCAAAATTAAATTATGCTAAAAATTTTGAAGTTTTTTTTTTAAATCGTCGCGCTCAATTATTTTCAAAGTTAATAAACAATAAAAATTCCAAAAATCCAAATACGAATCAACATAGCGGAATGATAAATAAGAAGAATGGAGCATTGCCAGAATATAAATTAAATATTAATTAACTTCAAATCCAAAATAAGAAGTGCAATCTGTATGCAACCCTCCTGCATGGGCACACTGTAGGGTTTCGTTCATATATTTCAACAGTGTTTTGTGTTATAATATTTTTATTTGGTATGTTTTTTTGTTCAACATGGCAATGCTGCGTACACCACAGCAAAAAAAAAAGTCAAACTAAACACAATTTGAATGGGAATTAAACCCAAGAAGTGAATTTTGTTTTAAGCATAACTTTTTAACTATATGTGAGCGACGATTTTTAAAAAACATATAAATAATCAGCACGCAGAGACGAATCGGTTAGTATAAAAGTGCAAAAGTGAGTGCGCGCTTAAGTAAATTTATGCCTCTTTGACTTTTGCAGTGGATTTAGAAATAGAGACAACTTGTAGAACTGCAAAACTCGCATATTTTACATGTGTTCACTCCCATTGAAAACTGTGTGTTCTATATGTTCGGCTAGCAGAACTCTGCGCGTGTGTTCCAGGCTTTATTATGATAACTTTTACATCTCATCTTTCAAACTAATTGTCCTCTGAACTCACTCTTTTACAATTAAACAAATATAATTACTTCATCGAACACATCCCTATTTAAATGACATTTTTTAGAATTCATTTTCAGCTGTCAATTTTGTGTCATTCCCCCACGTGTGAGAATCAAGAAAGCATTCATTTGCAAGAAAATAAAGCAAGTGTTAGCGTATTCCAATAATTAATATATTAAAAATGATATCAAAAATTACAAAAAACAAAAAACCCGAAGAGGAAAACACCAGTGATACAGAGGAAACTGAAAAACTACCAAATGATGTATTAGTTATATCGCAAGAAGTGAAAATTATAAAGGCTCTAGCAAGTAATGACTTGTCGCAACGAACGAAGCAATTGAAGAAACTCCGGCGTTGGCTTGCGCTACGTGCCAATAGTTCCTTTCGTAAGTGATTGCATTACCAAAAGGTCTTTATTTCTCTATATTAAACAAAAAATCGATTTTTACTTGCAGCATTCACCGAAGAAGATTTCCTCCGCATTTGGAAGGGTCTCTACTACATGATGTGGATGTCAGATAAACCATTGGTGCAAGAGGATTTAGCAGAAGATTTGGGCAAACTAATCGATTGCTTTAGTGATGTGAAAACCGGTGTGCAATTTTTTGGCGCTTTCCTCAAGACTATGTGCAGGGAATGGTTTGGCATCGATCAGTGGCGAATGGACAAGTTTCTGATGGTATGTTTAATAAATAATTGCTTTAATGTGTGGATATTGATTTTTCAATTACAGTTGATCAGGCGAATGATGCGTTACATGTTCCTTTCGCTAAAGAAGGACAACTGGACGGCAGCTGGTGTCAAAGAATTCAATACACACATCTTTGAGACAGTTCTGGCAGAGAATACCTCAGGAGGTATCGCAATGCACTTTATGGATGTGTTCTTTGAAGAATTGGCTAAAGTCTCTGATGGTGAACTAAACGCCAAAACAGTCGGGCAGTTTGTTAAGCCGTTTGTTAAATTTATGGCGACGCAAAATGATTTCAAAATCCTCGGACATTGCCGAAACAGGATCTTTCATCATTTGCTTTACCAAAGTGAATTGGGTAGAGAATACACGGATAAATACAATGCTTGGAAGGAGGTGAGCTTTTTGTGTTGCTTTTGTTTTGTTATTGATTAGGAGGAAAATTCATTTTAGATGGGATTTCCTACTGAGTCCATTGATGATCTGGAAAAAATGGATTCTGCACCAGACACTGATGGAGAAGGTTAGTACAAGTGGAACAAAATTGCTGTTTTATTGAGCTTTACGATACTAATTTGCAGAAGAGGGAGACTCTCAAGCTAAGCAGCAGAAACCGCTAGATCCCAGAGCTGGAAATGTTGATGTGTACATACCGCTGCTACCTTTGGATGGAAAATACGTTGTAAAAGAGATTGAGTCTCTGATATATAAGGAAGAAACTGCCCCAAGGAGCCGTAAACTACTTAAGGACATTTTACAGAAGTAAGTACTAGTGGCATGCACAGTAATTTCTAAAAATCAGCGTTGGCGAAGGGGAAGGGAAAATGCACACGTTCTCTGTTTTAGGACACACCAACGCCTTTTTAAGGTGCTTTGCTAACTGACTTGTCAGAGCTTGCAAATCTGATTTAAGAGAGGAATATAAGGCTAATTGATTGTCTTTGAATATAGTCCATTAAGATTAGTGTATGTTTCTGTCTGTAGCGGTGTCGTTTGTTATGGTAGCTGAGATTCAAAAGTCAACTCTTCGCGAACTCATTGTCTACCTTTGCCTACATTTGTAGTCCTAAAACTTTATAGGTTTGATCGCCAGAATCCAACGCCTCCTAATGATTTATTGTGTTGTCGTAGTGAGTGCTGCTGTGGAATCCTAAGTGGAATCGATATAATGATCGGTAATTGCATCAGTACAGTCAGTTTCTCTGATGTAATCACCCAGGCAAGTCTTATATTCGAGCGGTTTCGAGGTGTCTGCAGGCTATCCTGTATCTAAGAAATTTTTGGCGTGTATTTCATCAATGTATGTATGATAAGGGCATTATAGAATGTTTATTTTCCTAATTTCATGTTTCTTAAGTTTTTTACTTACGTGGCATTGTCACGTCTCGCTCCTCATAGAAGGAAGACTCAATCAGTATTATTTTGTACTTCTTTTTTGCCCACCTTCTTTAATTTTCATATCCTTGCCATTCTCACTAGAAGCTCAAATAATAAAACATATTTCCCTCTTTTAGATATCAAACATATGAAGGTGGAAAATTCCCATTGGGTGTACAAACAATGCCCAAGCCGAACCTCAAAACCGACAAACCCCTTATCAAGACCAAGGTAAAAGCCATCGAGGATATGGAAAATGACATTTACTCAACCTCACGAAAGCTGAAACAACTCAACAAACGTAAGCGTAGGAAACTCCTTGCGTCACTAAACTTTAGCGAAGCCGACGAGGACACATTCGAGAAGCTAATTGAACGTTCCATTCCCAAAACGCTAGAGAATGGCGTCAAAGCAAAAAAACGCAAATCACTTTCCTGTATGTCTTGGGTGGAAGAGGAGGCTGATACCAATGCCGATACTGGAAATGATACTGAGACCGACGTCTCTCCGAGCAAAATCAAGAAAACAGAAATTGAACCCGAAGCCACAGACGCACTAACAACGCCAAAAAATAATAAGAAAAAAGTAAAAACACCCGATCAGACAGAAGCTACAACTGAATGGAATGAGCCCCTAAAAGAGGGTGAAATTGAATACTTTATTCCATCGATGAAGAAACAAGTTCAGTCGGCCAATGAAAAACTTGCAGATTTAGTGCCAAATCCATTCGCAAAATTAGCTGCCCAAACCACCTCTGACTCGCCCAAAACCCCCAAAAATACACTCCTTGGAAAGAAAGCCAAAAAGGTGGTGGCTCATAGCGCGAAGGTCATGAAAACAGCACCAGAATCACCGTACACCCCGACCAAGCGTGTGAAAATCATGCTCCAACGAAACACAAGCCAGAAACCAAGTGAATACATAAAGCAGATCAAGAGCTCACCCAACGTGCCATACGATCCGAAAAATATGCCCACAAAGGGTCTGCTCAAACCGAACGCAATGCCCAGTCCCATCAATCCATTCTACAAAAAGAAAATCGGTCTTAAACTTCTGAATGACACGCTATAAACGCCCGCATGTTTTGTTGTATTTTTTTACAAACATATTTAACTATACTAGCAATTACATTTAATAAAAAAATTTATAATTTGATTAGTAATGAAGAAATACTTAAAGAAATAAGTAAAAACAAATAATCCCTAGAGTTTTGTCTTTTTGTTCTACGGGTGTGCAACAGGTATCGTGATGCAGGGGATATTTTTGTAATGGCCGGTCTCTGCTTCAAAGATGATTTGTTGAATTTTCAGCTTTGCAACCGAACGTGAATACGAATCGGGTATGGAACGCAGTTGTGCGGCTATGCTTCGGCAGAACATATCAAATTCGTCGTCCTTCCAAATGATATGAGGGTGGGACTTGGTGGTTGATGGGTCCTCTACACGAGTCGACCCGAGGATTTCCTGTACTGAGGAATTTTTTTCATCTCCATGATATTCGATTTGAGTATCGGTTTGCTCCGCATAGTCATATGCTTCCTCCTGATTTATTTGCATTGTTGTGGTATTCAGTGCTGGTGTTGAATCCTCTTCGTTGGGTTCTATATCGATCATAGTTTCGTTGGCTTCATGTTCGGTGATGTCACCCGTACTGCCAGTTTCGCTGATGTAATCAGTAGGACAGTCCTTAAAATCGAGTGGGTTAGAGATGTCTTCTTCCTTTAGGTAGTACTGAAAGAATATTTACTAGATTTAGATATATGAAAATCTTTTAAAGACCATCTAGCTAAGTTTTATATTCCTTATGATGACTTGTACCAAGTTAATTTATTCAACTATCCAGACATTGTGGAACTCAGGAAGCTTACCACTGGTTAGTCGAAGTCAAGTCAATTCAACCGCACTATTCGTGCAGGAAATACAAATGGGCCCATGATGGGTTGCTCTCTCTGTAAATGACCTGTTGCACCAAATAATTCTCAAGCAAATTGAATTTAAATTTAAATCGTCACACAAATTTCTTTTCAATTGACTTGCGTCAACTACATCTAACATGGAATCAATTTTAATTCAACACCACTTACCGGTTTCCTATGCCTCGATACGCAGACACTTTTCAAAAACGAATTCGCTCGATTGAACCAGAAAAGTTTTGGTTTGTACGACTTGCCCTGTTCTTTGTGCTTGTTTAGATATCGCAGTTCTTTTGTGTATGTTGTACGAATACCCTTCACTTTTAGTTTAACATCGTGCACAGTAAGTGAAGGAATATTAAGTTCACGAATTATTTGCATGTAGGCTCTATCACGATCTGCTTTATTCTTGTAACTATCCAATGCGGGATTCCAGAGGCATTCCTGACTTTCGTAAGCATCTAAAAATGCAAGCACTCTAATGTTACGAATATCATTGTTGGCCATTTCGAGTTAAAGATTATCAATAAGTTATTTAAATTATTGACCGTTTGGAGGAGTATTATTTTTTGTTGAATAATAAACAAAATCAACGATTGAATTGCAATGCAAATTGATATGTCAATTGACTGAAGTTGAATGCAGACGCCATAGTTATATTTTGTACAAACAGTGAAATGTCAGATTGTCGTTGCGAATGGAGTCACAATAAACTGAGTAGAAAATCAGTCACAATGGCAGATTAAACATCATTGTTATAGATTTTTGGGTATTTTCCAAATATCTATCCAATTATATGTTTAGAAATGTTTAAAGTTTATGCTTGGATATATATGATAAGATTTGGAATATATAAGGCAGATGAACTAAAAATTCGTTTGTTCTTTGCTCTTTGTTCAGGTAATACTGCTTAACATTTGTAATTGGCACAACAGGTAAACAGCCGGGTAATGCTGAAAAGATACAATTTGATTTAATCGAGTTTCGATGGGAGAGCCTGATTTGAACCAGGGAACTCGTCGGGGGATTTATTTTAAATTAATAGAAACGGCAACACGTATTCCTCTTCGAGCTCTATTAAGGCCAACGCTAATAAGTGAGTGCGTTAGTTCGCGCTAGTCCGATAGTAAAAAAACCGACAAAAGCTCTGGCTACCGTGAAAGCAAAAAGCGTGATCTGTGACCACGTTATTGATTATCCATTCCGCGACCTTACACACAAATGTGTATGTATGATTGGCTGCTGTCGCAAGTTTGAAGTGTATATTCTTGTCTCCAACATTCCCCTAAAAAAAGTGCTAAAATGTGTCAATGTGTATGAATTATGAAAAACTCATTATTAATGTAATTTTGAGTAGGGTCTATTTTAGTCTCAATATATGGCAGAAAATCTTCTTGCCCACTAACGGATTCGTCAAAAATCTAGTAGAGATCAGTAAGTATACAGCAGGGCTAATGTTATACTTCCCCAATCTTCCG
This sequence comes from Rhingia campestris, assembly GCA_932526625.1. Lineage (NCBI taxonomy): Eukaryota > Metazoa > Arthropoda > Insecta > Diptera > Syrphidae > Rhingia > Rhingia campestris. The sequence continues at coordinate 66,752,821 of OW052182.1, forward strand.
TAGCGTTTCAAATTTCTAAACAAAAAAATAGAATGTTTACTCCTCCGATTCAAAGATGAATAGTCTGTAATTATTTCTATCTGTAACATATACCTATCAATAATCACATTTCAAAATGTTTAAAATAAATGCAGTGCGTGCTCCACGATATTCTGCCCTAGCGAGGTATCCGTCGGAGCGGAAATTTTTTCGCAACGTATACTTCGTCAGAGATTCAAATTCCATTCGAGGTATGTGTCATCGGAAAGAAATACTACAGAAATGCGACGACGAAGCTCGTACTGTTGAGTACGAAAATTACTTATACATAGTTTTATATAATTACTTACTTTTTTCTATTACTCCACTTCACTTCGTAAACAAATTCCGCGAAGAATTTGTGTCGGAGGAAATCAGAAAAAGAATTGCACTTAGCTGTCAAAAATTAAATGAAAAATGCACTTGAACGCACTTCAACGCAATTCGCTGGGATGCGTTACAAAATGTCGGAGAATTATTCCGGAATACCTCGAAGCAAAAATTATCGGAATCGTACAAAATCGGAGAATTTTCCGCTCCGACGGATACCTCGCTATAGGGCCGATTATTTGTCAACTTTTTAGAAGTGATCCTAAATGACGGGCTCAATGGAGCGATTAACTACTACACAGAGTGTCGTAGTTTGATTCCTGATGACCTGATAAATCCATTGTCAAGAAAAGCTTATCTCAACTTAGCCATTCGGATTCGGCTGGGAGGTCTCGTCATCGTACAATAATGAATGATTATGAGAAAAAGCTTGACATTGGATACTAACTATCCTATTCCATCAAAAATTGTATTTATATTTTTTATCTTTTTTGTTTATTTACGATAATAGAGGTCGATACAAAAAAAAAGTATGAGGTATCACATGCGGTGGAAGTGTTATATACGTCGATAGAGTAATGGGGGCGCTACGAACCATAGCACCAGAGACGAAGGATAGGTAAACTACATAGAAACGAGTTTTATTTTATTCTCTCACGGCCGAAACCATATTAATGCATTTATGGTTGTCTCATTGTCGTTACACCATTTCGTTTTATAAAATCAACTTCACACCGTTCCAAAAGAAAAAAAAAACAATTAAAATACCAAAATTAAATCGTTTTACAGCTTGGACAACCATTACAACAAACTTTCGTTTTGATTTTGTTTTGGGAAGGTATGACAAGTAAATGATTCCGCAGTTAAACTACACTTTGTCCTTTACTGTGTGACAAATTTGCTGACATGCAAAAACTTACATGAACTAGTTACATCATGCAAGCACTTACTGAAAGCGATGGCACGCAATTTGGTCGTCTCACCATCCAAGTTTTTTAGTCTTACATTGCACCTTGAACATCAATCAAATCATCAAACATCAATATAGACATATATCGATTTTGAAGTCTAGAATCATAGATTCTAAATGAAATTAATTCTACTTGGGTATGACAACTTTCATTATGTCAGCATGGAGTTTATGTTTCAATTAGTATTCGGTGGACAAAATTTTTGAATTGTGTCTGAAATCTGGAAATTGCAATCGAAAAAAAAAATAAAAAAACAAAAATTGTGCTTACTAGTTTTTACCTGTGCTTCATTTTGAACGGACCCATTAGCTTTCGCTTTACTTGTTCGCTAGCCATTGTGAACAAAGCAGGCATTTTAAGTTTGACATTCCGACACTGGCGGCAAACCGCATTTTCTGTATTGTAAACTCCAGCATATTCGATTGAATTTTATTTATTAATTTTATCCGAAAGTATTCAACTGCAAAAATGAGTGAAGGTAAATATCAATTTGCCTTTTTATTTGTCCACAATCTACAAAAAAATCATTTGTTCCCTAGCAATGCCAGAAGATATGTGGACTCCGTACAAGCATCTGTACCGGGTGATTGAGAATTCAATTGCAAATCCTTCCAAACAAATAATCCCCGAATTGGAATCAGTTCTCAGGAAACACAAACAAAACTTTACAAGTATTTTGAGGAACCCGGTAAATAAAATGATCTATAGTTCTTTCAAAACAAAATACATTATCTCCCACCCATAGCCGAAAAATGAGAACAATCGCACCCAACTTAGACAGGGCATAACTGATGGTATTAATGTGCCTGGACATGGTCACATGTTGCTATCTAAGGATTTAGTTGATGAGAGCATAATCATATCGGATATGTTCAATTTGGATGAATTCATTGCATTGGAATTGCTTTGCACAGCACAACGTCAGATGCCACAGCATCCTGGACTGCCGCGAGGATTGGTTGCGATTTTGTTGTACTATGACGGACGCAAAGCAATTGCATGTTCACTAAGAGATTTATTTCAAGCTAGCAGTGGTGTTTCATGGTGTACTGATGCTCCCAAGGAGGTAGGATCCTTTGAAGATCTTCTAGGTCATGAGTAATATTTAATTACTTTTTTTGAAGGTAACCTATTTGATAACATCATTCGCCCAGAATCTTGTTGAAGAGTCCAACGTTTTAAGTCGTATCATTGAACTTTTGGAGCAATTGGATATTTCTTCAGAGGTAATTTTATCAAAATCGATCAAAGCACAAATCCAACCTCAAAACTTAATTTCAGCTGAGCATTCTGACCAAAAATCGTGCACTTGGACCACCAAAACATCGTAGACAAGTACTAGACCTCTTCGAAGACATTCGTCTGGCATTGGCAACCGCGTTGTTTAATTGGTCCGCACAGTGCGGTTTGCCAAAGAACATTGCAAAGAAACTGATGGAATATCTGTCTAAATATAAACCAACTGAACCGGCTGGAGGCATGGACGATGTCACTATGACGCTGCTGATGGCTCTTCTGTACTCGTTCGATACGAGTGTACTGCAACGGCAGGAGGACAACGAACGAAATGTTCAAAACTTGCCAATTATAAATGAGACTGGCTATGCGCAACATATATTCGAGGCTCTGCAATCGGACAACAACTGGGAGTGGGAGAATCGACTGAAATCAATTGTAATGTTTGCATTTGGACTATCAATGGCAAGTCTACGGCATGCCCCGCAAAACCTACAATTCTCTTCTGCCCGAGTGATAGATCGGGATGAACAGCTTGTGGACGAGGCGATTTCAGCGAAAGTCTTTGATTTTATTCATTATTATTTCTTGGATAGGGAGATTCTTTTTAAGTAAGTTCTTGATATGAAATTACCCATAAATGTTATAAATAATTTGTTTCTTTCAGAACGGAGTTCTTCTGTCGCCGTGTGCACTCGTTATTCACGGATTTCATCGATTTCATGCATTCAAAGGTAGGTATTCAATAGTTTTGCTTGATTTTATTTCATCCAATGAGCCTTATCTTTATCATACTTGTTGTCTCCACATAATGGTGGTTTATCTACTTTTTCAATCAGTCCAGCTTGAGCTTAAATAAATCTATAAATGGAAATGTCCCTCAATTTTATGGAACTCCTTCAGCATCCGCGACCAATCGCACTAACATCTCTTCTCTCTTAAGCACATAGAAACGCTGATAAATCGTTAGCTTATAAATTATTTTGAAACAAGAAAACTTCTGAATTACCATCACCACGGTTTTCATAATCAGTGAATTAATGTCATGATATAACTGTCGACATATACAGGTCCTTAAAAATTGCTTCATCATTCATTTGTTCCAACTTTTATTTTTCGCCTCAAAGAACGGAACCTCTTGTTTAACGCTGCAACGAAGATCGGGTCTGGATTTTGGAATCGTAGATCTTGTGATATCCGCTGGTAACATTGCCGCTATGACACATATAGCATCTATGATACCGTCCGATAAGGACATCATAATCTGTTCTTGCGTAGGGCTTTATGGTGATTGATCTAGACCATATGGTTGCCGCAGACATTAGGATGGATTGCGCCACCCTTAACAGAATGAGTCTTATTTGTTGCCTGGGTCTTCCAATATTTATCATTATCCGCGAGCTGCTTTGTTTGTTGCACGTACTTCAAGGTATTCCTTTTATGTTAGTCTTGCGTCAATCATTACACAACATCCTGGGTCTCGACAACCATGAAATGTGGCGATTTTGTTATGAGATGCATGGAACACATGTTCCTACAATGTCGATATCAAAATTACCTAGACCTGGGTGGTGCTTGATAAGGTAGGGGAGATGTTTAATGCTTTCTCATTCAAATTAAATGACTTTAAACACAACTCATTACGAAGTTACTCTAAGATCAACAAACCTTCGTAATGTGCTCGATATAGGAACGATATAAGAAGATTCTTAATTTCTCCAATCCCTTCGAAATTTATCCAATTTTTGAAAACATTTAAAAAAACGCATCTTCTAGGTCACCGAATTAAGAGGTCGTGCGGATGAAACAGCCAGAACCGTTCAAGGATTTGCCAAAGAAGGTTTAGATCCTCCACCCAATTTGGATCATAATTTCGAGCTGCTGATGTTGTCTATTGGTAAATTCTACGATGGAAACAAATCCGGTCTCTCGCTAAGCGTCGAATACTGGGGACCAATGGATATTCCCGCAAACTATGCTAAGACCACATCACGTTCGGTGTCACTATTCAAATTCATTCGTTTGGCTGGGGAGCTCCTCCCTCCGATATTGTTTGTGCCATATCTTAGAATGTTGGCAGGTCTCTCCAGCTGCGGACAATCTGCCCGAAACACATTCAACCTGTTAAAGCAAGGTTCTGGTCTGTCAGGAAGTGCAACTTTATCGTGGGAACACTTTTTCAGCTCCCTGGCTCGATATTATTCGTAAGTATTCGGCGTAAACAATTCCAAACATCTTATTGCGTTATTGTCTATTTTGTGTTTAGGAATTTGCGTCAAGAGCAATGTCCCGGCAGTGAGACAATCTACAGAAATCGTGTCCTGAATAGGAGTATCAATCCCCAGGAAATTGATGGTCTAACAGCTGTGTTGGGTGTCATTCGCTCCGTTGCTACATACGATGAAATGGCAAGAGTTGCACTTTGCGAGCATCCAAACTGGGCCCCACTACACGTGTTGTTGGGTAAGGACTATGGCAACCCCGTCGAAGCGATGCGCTAATAGTTTGCAATTTTCCTTCTCAGGTCTTTTGAGTTGCTCTGTGCCGATTAACTTGAAAGCGGACATCCTGCTAACATTGTCAGCACTTGGAAAGTCTAAGGATACTGCCATTCAGTTATGGAACAACCTCGAAGCGTCACAAATCATCGCCACAATTCCTACAACCAATACTTACGGTAAGCGAGAGAAAATACAAAATTTGCAATACAAATTGATTTGTTTCTTTAAAACTAGTTCTGTGCGGCTTGGAAGTTGAAATCGAGCAAAATGAATCACGCAACGAAATGTATCCTCTGTCGAAAGCAGCTCTAGAGTTACTTTATTCACTCTCATCCACTGCGGTGCCCAGGAATCTTGGCGGCGGTCCAAGGAAACCAGGACTTGATCCATATCTGACTTTTATTATTGATGCTATTTTGCTAAAGTTCTACAACAGGTAAGCACACTAAAAAACGTTCATCAAAATGTGCCTTCATTGATTTCTTTACAGAAACTACAAAAATCCAGCCGAGAAATGGGAAGTCGGCGAAAAGTGTCTAAAACTGCTCCACTACTTCCTCAAGTCGTACGAGATTAGTCCCACCGATTTCGCTGAGAACAAAGAAGAGAATGCACCTCCCGGTTTTCATATTATGCTTCAACTGCACACCAAGTCAGACACTCTCCGATTACTACTGCACATCATTGACGAGGCACGTAACAGTCTCGATCAATACCACCCATTCGCAGGCAAAGCAAAGCTCGAAGAATGCGCTCTTTATTGCCTCAACATACTTGAGTTGGGGCTCTCCAATCAAGATTTGTACTTTGATGCACATTCAGTGGCGAATTGTTCAACCCTGCTCTCTGGTTTGAACAAAATTATGCTTGACGTCAATCCAAGAAGTGGCAAGCCCGATCATGTGTTGAACACAACGAAATTCGTTACCTACAACAGTTGGCTGCCACGTCACGCCCTGGTTTGCGTCAAGATATTAAATATTGTGTCCCGCCTACCGAATGTCAGTTCGCAAATATTGGGAATGTTCACCCAGAACGAGAGAATTCAAACTGAAATTCGTCACGGATTCGTGGAAAGCTTGGAGGGAGAGCTGCCAACCTCACTGGATGATGAAATCGATGAGGGCGGCAAGAACGAGGGCAAAATTGAATTGGAAATGAAGGTATGTTTGAGTGAAACCTCTACGATCGTATGTGCTGACTAATGTATGCTGTATTCATATTTAAAGGAGGCCATTATCAGCCTGATTCAAGACTGCCTGCCGCAGCCGTCACCTAATGTGGCACATTTTCTTCTGGGATTTGACATAACAAAAGACATTCGATCAACCCTTCTGCAAAAGCCGGGAGTACTCGATTTCCCAAGTACTTGCACAAAGTCGCTTGTGTTTCTCCTTGATAATCACCTAGAGGTTTGTATGCGTACTTGTTTCCCATCCAAAAGCACTTAAACTATTTCATTCCCATTTCAGACATTAAAATCAAATGCCGACTGTGATGCGGCATATGAAACCATTATTGAAAAAGCATACGGCCTTTTGTATTCGTTATGCTTCAACCACCGGACCTCTGATACAATCCTACGATTCCTACGTACCTGCAGCGATTTCCTGTGCAGACATATCTCAGCACTGCCATTCAGAAACTACAAACGTTCACAAGTTCTGAACCAAATGAGCTACTTGCTCAAATGCACTGCCATCGAACTGAAAATTACAGCTGCCAACAGCCAAATAACACGATTCCAGCACTTGTGTGAAATACTCCTAGGTAAGAGTCCAACATAAACGTTAGAATCAAACACATTAACTTTGTTCAATTTTAGGAGTTTCTGGAACTGTAAGCCAGGAAAATATTCCTCTAGAACTAAGTCACTACTACTCGAATCCACTTAGTGAAACAAAGACAGCTTCTGACAAGGGAGCCAAGCTACTAATTTGCAATTTGCTGGATTGTCTCGAATTCGAAGCGAAATCAGTTGCTCATCCTAAATGGGATTTCTTTGATAATGCCCTAACCGCACAGATACTACAAGAATGTGAACTTAAATCGGAGCACGGTCCCAAATTGATAAACATCAAGAAGTTGCACGATATTCTGAACGATGAATTGCACACGGTGCAGAATACTATTGCTTCGGGGCAGCGACAGTTGATTCTGAAAGAAATCGAGTCTGTTCTGGTATTTGCGCTGAAGGTGAACGAGCAGAAGAACAAGAGTTTTGCCACAGTCAAATTTATGGAAGCCTGGGGACAGGTACGTTTTTGTGACTAATAGTTTATTTGGTATTGAATTTGTTTAAGTATAGTAGAGATCTGTGTGAGTTCTTGCAAGCACACTTAATTATGGCACCTTATGACAAAATTGCCTTTTAAAAAACTTTTTTTGTTTTCACAAAGTCAAAACAAAAAAATCTAAACTCATCGCGAATGTTAGATTTAAACTGGTCCAATCATAAAATAATCGATCGACTCAACTCCAATCTTCAACTCCCAATACGCGACAACGCTCTATTATTCTTGGTGTTATATTTGCTGGCGTTCGGATGTGTGAAATTACTCAACTCGTGTGATGTCGTCATTTAACATCACGTTTGCTGATCCGATGGCAATTGACCTGGAAAATTGTTCTCAATACTCTTTTTTGGCGCATCCTTGAAATTTATGAAAAATGAGCAACGGCTTAGTAAAAAAATAATTTAATATTCTTGTAGGTTACGGAAATACTATTCAGCTGTGCACCGATCCCTGCTCTACCCGTCGAAGTAAAGCAGGAACTCATCATTGAAATACTGCAAGGCATTCTCAGTAAAGTCGTTCCAGTGCAGGTCATTCTGGAATTGGCCAATATATCCTCGGGAACGGTGCTGTTGCTTCTAGTAAACCTAAGGTATTGCTATGTTCAAAAGTCCGCAGCGCAAAAAGAATCAGGTAAGTGTTCACCATATTGTACTTACTTGGAGATCCAAATTCAATTGCATGAAATTTATCCGGTAGATCAAAACGACAATCGCCAGCTATCCACATATAGTAACGGTAAAACATTATCAACGTTTTCCAAGTCAAATACGCTCAGTCTAAAATTCATTTTACGGAATATGGTCGAATGGATTATTGTCAGCGGTGTGACTTCTCAAAAGCTGCGGATAAATTTGTATGCATCCCTTCTTAACTTTATGCATATCGTAAAGGGAAATTCCTCAGATGCTACAGCCATTAAGAACGAAGACGAACAGTAAGCTCCATCAATCCTTGCACATTGGTACTGGTATTTGAAAACTTTTGTTGTTTCAATTTTTAGTTACATTTCTCGTTTGGATCGTTCTATGTTCGCGACGGAAGAAAGTGAATACCTCGGCGAATCGAACCAAGTTCATATGACCATTGAAGTGTTTACTTCTTTTGGTGATAAATTGATTGACATTTTGTGCCACGACTGTATTGGTGGACATGATATCTGTAAAATGTCGGCATTGTCATGTATCGATACCCTGCTAGACTTGGATTCGTTGACGAGTTTTATAAATTTTATTGCCAAACGTGGCTACTTGTCACATCTCATCGACAGTCTGTCAAAGTCCGATGAGAGCTTGTGCCGTGTATTGCGTAACACTCCCGAGAATATGCGGGCATTGTATGTTTACGAATCGAAAATGGCGATGTTGGCTCGTGTAGCCGGTTCGCATGTAGGCGCTGAACTTCTCTTGGAGGACAAAATTCTGGGTTGCCTTGCAGGAATGAAGGTGTTCGATATGCATCCCGATTTCCAAATAAACAGCTATTCACGTCATAAGCATGAGGAATCATTTGTACCGCCTATTGAGGCGCGTTATCAGCAGATTCTCTTCCCCGCATTGAGTTTGTGCGATGCAATCATTTCAACACTTGGACCAGAAAACCATTCGGCTGTCTCGCAGGTAATGCACTTCTTGCTTTCCCACGGAGATATGATAGAGATCATATTGCGAGCTGGTACTCCATTCTTGGATCTCGGTTTGCTACAGGAGCTTTCTGCGATAACTGGATTGATAGCGCGCACGACAAATCAGGTTGGTAGTCCTATTCAGATCCAAATCGATTACATTTTGACAACTTCTGCGATTTTTAGGAATTTTGTGCTTTAGCCGATCCGAATTTCAATCAAGAAGTCGGTGTTCATCTATACCGCATGCAGCGGCTTATGCTATCCCTATTTCCTCGCTTCATAATCAATGAAGCGACATTGAAAGAGATGCTTAAGCCGGAGAATATGATGTACGAGCCAACAGATAAAAATAAAGCCCTTCAAGTAAAATACTTCTTGGAAACCGCCTCAAACTTGGCCCTCTACTGCCGAAATGCCATTGCAAATCACTCAGCCGATCATCGGGCAACCGGGATACTATTCTCACCCAGTATTACAGATTCTATTCAGAGGTAAACCAGCAAGGTTAATATTGACTAAAGTGTACTCATGCTCATATGTGATTGATTTCAGAAATGAAAATCGCAATGGAACTCTTGAAATTTCTCCAAGCCTAGGAATAGTTCTTAACCAACTGAAGACATCGGTGGAATACTACAACAGACAAAAATCAATTTATGACAATCTATTGCGACAGCGTACGTCTCTGTCCAATATTAGTCTTGATTCAGCTGGTATGTAATTTGATTTGAGAGACCCTAACAATCACTGTAATAAGCATATCCTTTTCCAGCTCGCACAAATTACTCCGAACTGTCCGAACGTTTGATTGAAAAACAAAATGAACTTAATCATTGCGCATTTATCACGGAACAATGTTTATACCTTTTGTGGACCCATCTTGATTTCTACATGAGGCGAACGATTCCCGTGAACACACTTCAATTCAACAAATCCTCAGCGTTCCCCTCAGATAGTAAGTTGGATGCATGTTGAGCTTTAATGTTTACTGATGCAATTTGTTTAGGTTTTGTATCATCATCGGCTGAGGCAAGTTGGCGCGTTTCGTCAGATGACATCAGCTATTTAAAGAAGAGTTTGGTTTCGATATTTAATGAAACTTTTAGCAAGCAGTTGATTTCGACGGCGCAAACTCAAGCAGTGGCGGATAAAGGATTCACCGAAGCTTTATTAAGACGTATTAAGTGTTTGATACAATTTGTTCCAGTAAATTAAAAAAAAATGTTTTTAGAGTGGAGTGTCAATTTTTTGTTGTATTCTATTTTTTTTTTTGTAATAAATAAAGTTATTTCCAGTTTTAAATATATTTTTTCGATTGTTTGGATTTGGTTGGTTATTGGGTTGCGAAAGTTGCAACATGCTGCTAAGCTGTTGTAACTCGCAAGAGACCGCCTCTCGATTCCACCATACCACCAGCATCGAATGTCGAAGAACAATGGCAACGATGCCCACAAGCCATTAGATCAGCCGCAACTGATGTGATAGGTTTCTCGGGGCAACCAGCAAGAAACCCCTGGTTTGATGATGAATGCTGACGCAGCCAAATACGAGCCCTACAAGGCTAAGCTGCAGGTGAAGACGGGAGCTGCCATTGAGCTCTTGAGGATATGGAAGAACCACTTCTGCATACTGTTAAACGGCGATGACGGCAACGGCAGCGAAAACTGCCAACCACCCGACCTAAGTGAAGTGAGGATAGCAATATCTAAACTCAAGCTTAATAAGGAAATGATGGCCTTTCCGCTGAGCTTTATAAAGCCGGCGGAGATGTTTTGGTAAGTAACATCCACCAACTCATAAGCCAAATCTGGTCGGATGAAAGTATGGAACCTCAGCATAGTTTGCTCGATCCACCAAAAAGGAGACCCTCTGAGATCCTATCTGCCTACAAGATCCTATCTGCCATAATATGTATGTGAACGCCTGAAACCGTTTACCAACAACCTGAACGGCCCTTTTAAGAGTGGTTTTCACATCCTGGAAAAAACCCAAGTCCAAATCGATACCCACACCTATTTATCGATTTCAATGTCGCATACGACAGCATATATAGAGACGAACTATACAGAGCCATGTCCAGTTTTGGTATACCGCCCAAACTCGTCCGTTTGTGTAGGATGACAATGGAGAATTCTCGATACTCCATTAGGGTCGGAAACGACCTCACCGACACATTCAATACCAAAAAAGGATTTAGGCAAAAAGGATTTAGGCTATGCGCTGGCAAGTATTTTCCAAAAATCGGTGCAACTACTAGAATACACTGACGTTATTGACATCATTGGTAGGACTCAACGTAATTTCATAGCCAAGTTTGCTATTATAGAGAAGGAAGGGGCAAAAATGGGTTTAGCGGTAAATGAGAGTAAGACAGTATATGCTGTCAACACGAAAGGACACACAACATTGACGAATTGGACAGATCGTCACCATTGACAGATAAAACTTTGAGGTAGTACGGTAATTCTGACAACAACATCTCGTCAGAAACCGCTGTTTCTACGACCTAAGAAGGCATGTAGTAAAGCCCTCACTCGAACTAATAAGGAGATCCTATATAAGACCCTGATGATCCCAGTCCTGCTCTACGGCGCTGAAGCATGCACCGTATCAAAAGCGGATGAAGAAATCCTTGGTCGATTCGAGAGAAAAAATCGTTGGTCCCGTTTGCGTTGACGGGCGATGAGACGAAGATTCAACCAAGAACTATACGAGCTTTACAGCGACAAAAAACGAGCTTTACAGCGACAAAAAACCCTCAAAAAACTCCGCATTTTATGTTTAGGATGGTTAGGACATGTAGAACGAATGGACACCAATACTCCGGCTCGCAGAGTCATTGATTCCCAGCCATAGACATCGCACGCACAAGTAGAAACCGACCTCAACCAGCTTGGAGTGCGCAACTGGAGACAGTTAGCTAAGGACTGAGCTAATTGGAAAGGCAAGTTGGTTGAGACCCACGTTCATTCCGGACTGTAGCGCCACTTAAGTTAGTAAGCTCATGAGCCGGAGGCAAAAGATGACATCACTATACAGTCTACACAAGACCACGTCTGGAAATGCACTTAGGTTGATTGATTTATCTACAGTACGAAAGTCCACTATAGACAGCAAACGATACCCTTATCGTGGCATCCATAAAGGGACATTCCAGACCAACAATCGGTCAATCAAATTGACCACATTGCGATAGACAATAAACACGTATCCAGTATTATAGATGTCGGAACATTCCGAGCAGCTTACATCGTCTTTCTTGCAGCTAAGGTAAAAATGCGGTCAACAAATCCTGCGAATTTAATGTTGATGCATCTGATGTCGAAGACCAATGACGACGATGTCAAAAAGCCTTTAGATCGCAGCCAAATCGAGGCCTACAGGACAACGCTACAGGTGAAGAGATCCGTAAAAGAAACACCCAATGGGACTTTTAAGTGAAGAAGTCAAAACAGAATCCTGTCGAGACAAAGATTCTTAATCGATGATGACAAACAATGTCCCGTTTTCAGGCAGAAGGAACCATTCAATATTGCCCTTGTCTAGGAAGAAAACCACTACCCGTCTTCAATGAAGTGATGATAGAAATATCCAAACTTAAGCTAAACGAGGTAGCCGGCCGTAATGACCTTGCTGCCGAGGTATATAAAGCTGTGGAAGATGATTTGGTATATAAATCTGTGCAACTACTAGCATACGCCGACGATATTGACATCATAATTACCGTGATGTTACAGAAACACAACATGGAGTGGACATAACCATAGCAGCTACAGGTATTAAGATACTTTATCTAAATCAAAATTGTCAAAAATCAAACGAAGAATTACTTTTGCCAACGCTTTATCTGTCTTCTGTGACTAAAAAGGCAATACGATCGGTTCAATTTCATTCACTTTTTCTCCCAATTCTGAGGCCGATGACACACTCAATGTTGTCCAATGTTTCCAAATCATTTTAAGTGTTGGGCTTGTCGTCATATACCAACAACTTCACATATCTGTAAAGAAAATAGTCGGCTGCTGTACGACCGACGTGGCCATAAATTAGCCAAAATTAGAAATAACACGATCGAAGAAGACAATCATCAATAAGTCGACTGACGTGTGTCAATATAGTTTATGTTTTGAAAATAATCGTTGATCACGGCACGGTAGCGGGTGATGTTGGCTATTCTTCCGCATTTAAAAAAAAAGGAATTATAAAGCCACCGGCATTTGAACCGCATGAGGATTGCTCTCGCCCCTAATGTGGCAACTCTGTTTGTTTACCTACCTATTCCAGCGGAGTGTAGTGGCCATATGCCGGAAGTTATAATCGGTGATTCTCTTGGCTAGAGCATTTTTGTTCATTGATTAGACTAGGGTCCTTGGACATTTTGTGCAATGTTGTGCGTCGACTTTGTTAGCTACAAGACCAAAGCGTTTTGGCTATTTATGAATTGCCGGGAGGGACCAATGATGTCGATTTCGTCTGCGTATCCTAGTATATAGACGGATTTATTGAAGATTATGCACACTCGCATAATAACACATCTACTTGTCAGAATCCGTTATCCTTCAGTGTTAAAAAGAGTTAACTCACCGAATTTGTTGGGTTGGATTTACCTGTAGTAGGTAAATTAGGTTTCAAATTTACTGCAAAACATAATTCTCGAATAAAACTCTCATTTTATTCGTACTTATGGTTCTTTCCTTACACATTTCTTTAATTAAAAATATATGGGTCCTATTAATTTTCATTACAGTTAAAAAAAAACTAAAATATTTGTTTTTTATGAGTTGTGGTATTGTTAATAGACCTGTTTCCGTAGTTGTGCAGTAAAAATGGAGGAGTAGGTATATTATTCCTCTCCCGCATCATAAGTAAAAATCAGTAAGAAGAAATAAAAACCATATCGTAAGGGAACAGAAATAATAAAATTAAAACAAACTTTTGAATTCCTAAAATTTCTACAGCCTCCATATTTTTAAATAGAAACATTTCTATCGTGTGATTGATTGAAGTTGTGAATTAAATTTCCTCTCCAATTGTGCCCATAGACAGACACCCTTAGCATTAATAAAAATACCTTGAGTATAGATTACACAGGATATAGTCTAGAATATATCAATATACATACTTACCTGTAGGTACATCTAAATAAAGATAAATTGCATCCAATGAATTACGTAGGTACTCTCAATTGCTTACAACGGATAAATGTGCGTTATCCGCTTTAGGACTATAAAATGTTTGCAATTGACTTGTTATCTTCATAAATAATTCCCTTTCGGGACAAATAGCTGAAAGGCCATTACATTCGTGCGATCATTTTCCTCAAGTGCAAACAAAACAATTCCGAACGGGCAGACCTATTCAATAAATAAAATTTCCAATTTTTCATGAATAGTCATCGACGAAATAATGATTTATTGATTCTGGACCCGTTGTGCCCTTTTTTGACAGGATAAACAAATACAGAAAAGATAGCCGGTACGGTACATAAAACATGGAAGTTGTCCGTGTCAAAACTCCCATTTCATTTACCTAGGTAGGTATTCGACTGGACCCTCTATTTCATTCATTCATTCATTTTTTTATAGATATTTCATTCCTCCATAAACAACTGTGTTCTCTAAAAAAGCACTAAAATCATAATGGCTGAAGAGGTTGATAAACGAGTTTTGGATGTAAATAGCATTCATCTAAAGTATCAACACAAATTGCAGATCTGGTTGAATAAATCTATGTAAATACCTACCTAGGTATAAGCACATTTTCAAGTGTGACCCTTTAATTTGAGCATGAAGAGTACATAGAAAGGCGGGCTAATTGTAATTTCATCCCTTTTAATAAAAACTAGTAAGTGTAGTGGTAGTAGGGTAAAATATATATCTAAACGAATTGTCGAGGGGTGCGCAGCAATACATAAAATTGGATAGAAGAAGGGCGGATCTTGGGTACTGAGGGTGAATGAAATGATTTCTATTCAGGATTAAGGTAATTGATACATTAAAGCAGAATAGCCCTAATAGGTTAATGCATGTCATATGAAGTATTTTCCGAAACTCAAGTTGAAAAAAATTTTACTGAATATTTAAAGAATGAAAACTTCGAAAAATGGCCGATTTATGTATACTAAACACAACTTAGTGACAGGCTACATTGAATGTTAGCGCTTGAAATTTCAAATTCAAGCCATGTTCGCAGCTTTAAAGAGATCACAATATTTTTACCTTCGAGTGGAATTTCATAATTCTCAAATTGTCAATTGACAGATTTAAGTGATGCCTCAAAAATTATTGCTAGGGAGTGCAAGACAAACTTTTCTATTTGTCATTGAAAAATGTCAAAAATCTCTCAGAATATGGCATACTTCAATGTAGAAAAATATTACCTTGTCACGGTTCACGGATTGTACTTTTCTGTTATGACAGTTTTTAATAAGTTGTGCTCTTCTGTCATGTTCTAAGTTAATTTTAATTATATATACGAAGCTTATAATCGAGTTCTTTTTTATGGAATGTTAATTTTTAGAAACATTTTAAAAGTATGGAACTCTTTTACTATTACGCATAAGAAAATCATATGCTCGGCCTATTTCTGGCGCTATTCCCAAGAATGGTTGCTGAAAAATAAATTTTAAAGTTATTAAAGCCGTTGAAAGAATTGTGATCAGTGAAGGGAAAACATATTTTCTTTCTTCGCTCAAATAACGGAACAATCGCTCTTAAGCTATGAAGGCAAAATAAAAATAAAAATAAACTGAAGTCGGTGATATGGCCAGGACTTTCCTAGTTGGTAACTAGACATTATCAGTTTCATAAATAAATTTTTTTTTTTCAGTTTCCATTTCAAAATTTGCAAAGGGCACGTATTGGTTTTGTAAAAAATCGAACTTGAGACTTTAATCAAACCTAACATAACGATGACGGAGAGGTCAGAAAAAGTGGGTCTGCCGATTCTGTTTTTTTATCAACTTACAACTGATACTTAAGCCAGACAAAAATTCATTAACAACTATCCTCCATATCAACTACCTTTTTACTGGCCTAAAATCTAATATGTATAACTATAGGATAATGTTAACCAAGAAATATTAAAAAAAAAACTTTTTTGTTTTATTTATACTTACATATACAAGCTAAAACTTCATAAAACTACTTAGAAACTAATTAAATCTACCTTAAAATAACTTGGGAACTAGATCAGTCACAGCGAGCAATGCCATACAATTTGTTTAGCCAACTAACGCTATCTAGTTAAGCCAGCACAACAGGTTCTCCTGTTGCAACCTACACGGAGGGTCCCAATCGAGCATACTCCTACTGAACCGCAGGCGCTCTCCTCCGCCTTGAGCGATGCCGCCTCGATCGTATAGATTACTTATGGTTGATTAGCGAAACCGCCGATCTAGCCTGTATCAGCCCTCGACTGTCCACAAAGAGGAAAGTTTCAGGCGAAATCTTGCCGCTTAAAAGCGCACTCTTAGAATATTCATCATTGTCGTAGTAAGCCCCAAAGATGAGACTATTGCTCGAAGCCGTCGCTCTTGCCGTATAACGGCGAGTTTTACCAGAAAATGATCTATTTTATTTCTAAAGCTCTATAATACCTGTTTTGAATAATATTTTGTGTACTCAGGTTCCGGTGTTCTCTGTATTCCCACGCAGCTTCTTAGACACTGCCTCTCAAAAACCCAAGCCTTTTCCATTTGCGATGACTTAAAATTGAACCACACCGATAACCTATATAGGCAAATCAAATTCACCCTGTTGTCAACACGGGGGGCTATTCTGATGTACGCGATAAGTACGCAATTGCCTAAGTAAGAAGAGAATCAGCGACGACGTTGCAGACCATTTCAATGGAATTGGCAATATAGAAATAAAACTTATGGTACCCAACCTACAACGATTTTGGTACAACCTACATTTCTCCATTCATAATATTCTTTAATTCCAAATATTCTACGTGAATTCATCATTTCTTGCTGCTGTGTGTCTATTATAATGTTGAAAAAAGAAATGAAAGGAATAATTCAAAACGCACCGTTATTTTTTCTCTAAATCTCTCCCAAATGATTTTTATTTGCGTCAAGTGAATAATAATCACAAATAACGAAATTACAAAAAGCAGTTAAACAAAACAAATTTCTCTTAAACAAATCATTTCATTGCTTAATTCTGGTACTGTATACTGTCTCTACTCTCTGTAATTCATAATTAATTCACAAATTTTGTGCGGCATGGATTCGTAAAGTTCTTTAAGAAATCCAGCGAAATCTCTCTCCATGCTAATTTAATGGCTTCAATAAGAGATTCTCTGTCTTCAAACTCTTACACTTTTTCGACTAACCATTCCAATACGTTTTCAATAACGTTCAGTACTGATGTGTACGGTGGCCACTAAAGCAATTCCACATTATGCCCTCTTACCCAATTTTTAACTATTCCCGCAGTATGAATGGATCGTTGTCCTACTGGAAAGTATAATTTATGCGTCCAAATATATCCAAATTTTGTTGCTGTTAACAACTTAAGTTCAACAGTTGCCACCTTCTCGATAATGATGCGGGGCTTAAAAACGTTCGCTTTTTCTCATGCCATAGATCTATCAGGTCCATCAAAATTGAACATTTGAAAGTTTAACCGCATACACTTCTGCAGCTGGTTTAGTGGTGGCTTTTTTGGAAGTTTCAGCAGGCGTATATGATTGGAACTATTAATCACTTTTTTAACTGTGGAAACACTAGCAGTTACACCAGCTTTTTGATGCGTCGCAGGAATTGGAATCAGAACGCAATATTGTTTCCATACGACTCTTTGTTTCTCAAGTCCAATTTGTATAGCAATAGCACGTCTCGCGTTGTTGCGTTTCACCAAAGATTATGAATTCTATTGAAGATTATGAATTCTATACAGATGAAGCACTCCATATAAGAAAAATTGTTCTATTGCGGGTCGTGCTGGCACAGCCCGCCATATGTTTTTGTTCTTGTTTTTCATGTGTTTTCATGAACACCGCCCGCCCGTACCTTGAAGCTACTGAGCAAAAGTTTCTGTTTTTTGTCCTCAATGCGTCATCTGTATAGAATTCATAATCTTTGGTTTCACTTACAACAGTGGTCATATATTTCGAAAAGGGTATTCCATCCGCTATGCAATGAAATCTGTTACCTCAAGATGATAAAAAGGGGTCTTAAAGATCTTAAGTAACTAATTTGACCTTTTCATTTCATCATAGATTCAAATGTGTGCGTAGATATACATAGTTATATTTCAGTAGATATACTTTCGTAAGCTAAAGTTGCTCCCCATTGTTTTTAACGAATGTTTATAGTTAAGAAAAAGCTTTAAAATTCCCTTTATAAAGTATTGGGTGCAGTGGGAAAGTACATTGGTGTACTAAGCGCGGGATCAAAGTTCAATTACCTAAGTTTTTCACACCATTGTTCGGTTCGCCAAATTTATCGTGCGCTACGTCCATTTTACGGTCGACATAATCGTCCATCTGAGCAAGTTTTTCCTAACACGATTAATCGTTTTCGCACCACGTAGTGGACAAGCAGTGCTAATAGAAGACGTTATTGCCGTTGTGTAGTGCAGTGTTATATTGAGGAGAATCCGAATGCGTCGAATCGCCGTCGTGCACATATCAATTAGAGCTATGCCCGCCCACTTTGAGGAAGATTTTACTGAAAGTTTTTTGCTTAAAAGTAATAATAACCATTGTGGAAGAGTTAAGCCACGTGACCATTATCTGCAAGAGCCAAAAACATGATTCAGAATAATCCTCAATTTCAACGCAAAATATTGTCCTCCGATGAGGCCCAGTTTTGGTTAAATGGGTATGTAAACAATCAAAATTGCCGAATATGGAGTGGAGAAAACCCAGAGGCTCTGGGTTTGGTGTGCTTTATGGGCTAGTGGAATGTTACCGTCAATGTAGAGCGCTATAGAAACATGATTTATGGTTTGTTCCTTCCTAAGTTGAATTGATTTGACTTGACTGAGCTTTGGTTTCAACAAGATGGCGAAACATGCTACACGCCATCCATTTATTGCGGCAAACATTTACTGAGCGCATAATTTCGCGTAATATATGAAGTCTATGCCAATAAACCGTAGATGTTGAACGATTCGGAAGTCAACATTCGACGTGTTATTGCTAATAGGTATTGCTCTATAAATTTGTCGAAAATTCGACTTCACGTTTGCACTAATGGCATCAAATTATCTATCATATCTATATCACAGAAATTAACATTGGCTACGAGTATTTTATTTCATATTGAATTTGAAAAAAAAATACCCTTTATTTCATAATATACTCTAAAATTAACGAATTATTTATGCACCAACCTGATTAAGAAGTTTTGTTTACTTTTGTAAAGACAAAACATATACGTATATACATGTATACATGTATGTGAAAGAGACGATTATTATGTTAAAGGATAAGGAGCATATTTTTCGCAATTATTCTAGCTCTTATGAGAAAAAAAAATATCGAGCAACTATTGGCTTTTATGAGCAATTATACAAAACATAAGCTCATGTTTGAAATGTTCATAACTATAATTGTTCGTGTAGTTGTAACATTTCATATTTGTTTTACGAAAACCATAAACCATATATCAAATATTAGTGTGCATTATTACATATAAATATCTTTAAAATACATAGATACTTATCAATATAACATTGCCAAATTTTAAGGAACGAGTACCTATGGTTTTTAAATTCCACTAATTATTTCCGCAGCATGAATCCGAACGACGTCTCTCGGTTTACTGTGACCTCCTTCTAAGATTATTATTAAAAAAAGTCGTCAGATCTTTGTTAGCTAAAGGGGATTTAACAATTGTTTTATGAAAATAAACAGCACGATTTCGAATACACACCACTAACATGCAAATGCAAGTGGTTAATGGTTTCTAAAAAAACAAAGCTTGAACGCGTGCTGATTATAATCAGAGTACCACATACACGTGTTTTATTGTGACAAAGGAATCGTATTGTTTTAGAAAGGGAAAACATCAAGGATTTGCATTTTGTTTAGCAGATTAATTGATTAGTGTGCTGTTGATCAATATTGTAGATATTATCAGATGGTGATATGGAGAAGAAATTAAATGTTCTTGTTATGCGGCAAACCTATACAATCGGTAAGCAAATAAGGGAGACTTTTTATTGGTTGTTAAAAATTGGTTCTTGTTTAGAAAAACATATTTCTTAGGTTTTGTTTTAATAAAATAAAATTGGTCGTTATATTACATACCAAATCGCTTTTGTGAACTTCTGTTGCCCTTTTATAGTGTACAATTTACTCTCGGAATAACGTTTTATTCTACTAGAAAGCTAAATTCCTTCCAATAACCTCTTTTTGACGTAGCGAACCAAAGCTAGAGTTAGCGTATAGTTTATGTAGGTATGTAGTAACACACCTCAAATTTACATACGACTTTCCCAAACTATTTCCTGAACAATTTATGTCGGTATGTGAATATTGAATAAAAAAAACGATTTCCATTTAAAATTAATTGTGTTCTTTACAATTTATTTGGACTATCTTTTTTAATAAAACATCAATCAAGTGGGTGTACCTCTATTGTCCAAACAAAACGTTAACTTTTTGATGAATTTTCCATAACTTTTTACAGCATCTCGGAATAACTAATCTGAGGCGTGCTGGGATAAGCTTTGCTTTTCAAATAAAGAAGTGTATTGGGTCAAATCTGGAGATCTGGGTGGATAGTCAATGTCGTAATTTGTTGACAGCTGACGTCTATGGAATTTTCGTTGCAGAAACATGGGTTCACGGCAATACTATCTTTTACCACTAAAACCAGTTCATTGGATAACTTACGCGTTGATCTGCCACGTGCTCAACAAAATTTGACAACAAAACGAATAGTGTTGTCCGACGGTGCTTATTGCTACGATAGTTTCGACGATATGCATGTTGAGTTAACACCACAACTATTTTTTTTACAGCAACGTTATTTCGGCGCGTTGTCTCGGTACAAAGCGATTCATGGCTTGATTCGTAAATTATTGTCTTCTTAAGGGCCAAATCCACTGAGCAACCGAATTTTTAAAAACTGCTAATTACTTCCAATTTTCTGTGTTCTTCAGCTAAAAATACTTCTTAAATAAAAGATAACAATAAACCACACTAATCTCATTTATTTTTTTGAAATCCGCCCACTGCCACGCCCCTTTTTAGAAAAACGTAGTTTTAAGCCAAACCGTAAGGAATTTCAAAAAAGTGTCTGAGCATATTTAGACAATCCTAATATCTATATTTCGTCCATTCAAAGTTTTTTGACACGCCCACTTTTTGGGGGCATTTTTAGTAAAAAACGTTTTTAGTCCAAATTTTGACACTTTCGAAAAAAAAATGTTGATGCGAATACTTCCGTAATGGTAATATAAACATTTTGTCCATAGATCATTTTCACCTACGCCCACATTTTGGGGGCGTTTACTTACAAAAACCATTTGTATACCCCATCCCAAGGCATTAGCAATAGAAATACGTTGTTTTTTGTCGAACCACAAAAGATTTTGATAAACTGTCTGAGCAATATATTGTGACAATGTCATTTTCTGTATTTCATCGCCATAAAGCCTATATTTTGAGGATATGAATTTTAAGGATGGGATGGGATAGGGTATTCAACGATCCGTACAGCGGATTGTAGCCTCTCATATGTTTATTTCTTAAAATCTTTTCATTATACCCTATCCCATAGGGGTATATTAGTTTTGATATTTATTTCGTAACATAGAGAAATAATTTAGCTACATATACCTCAAAGTATATGGATCGACTCAGAATCGCTAGCTGAGTCGATTAAGCCATGTCTGTCTGTCCGTCCGTCCGTCTGTATGTCACCGATTTTTAGGCCTTAAATTTTGAGCTAGGATAATGAAATTTGGTATATAGGATCCTCGCCCGTGCCTACAGAACAAGTGTACAAATTTTTGATATCCGCCCACTGCCACGCGCCCTTTTAAGAAAAACTCAGTTTTTGGCCAAACCGTAAGGAATTTAAAAAAAGTGTCTGAGAAGCATATTTAGAGAATCGTAATATCTATATTCCGTCAATACAAAGTTTTTGCAGCGCCCACTTTTTGCGGGCGTTTTCTGTGAAAAACCTTTTTTGGCCATATTTGAAAATTTTCGTAAAAAATGTTGATGCAAAATCATTGGTAGTATTAGTATGAACATTTCGTCAGTAGACCATTTTAACCCACGCCCACTTTTTGGGGGCGTTTTCCTACAAAACCATTTGTATGCCCTACCCAAGGCATATGCAATACAAAAACGTTGTTTTTTGTCGAACCACAAAAGGTTTTGATAAACTCTCTGAGCAATATATTGCGACAATGTCATTTTCTGTATTTTATAGCCATAAAGCCCACATTTTGAGGATATTATTTTAAAGATGGGATGGGATAGGGTATTCAACGATCCGCACAGCGGATTGTAGCCTTCTCATATGTTTTTAATATAAAATGAGTTTATTTGTTTTCCGTACCGAAATTTTACTTGTTCATTTTGCAGATTTCTTACTTTGGTTAAAGTAGTCCTTAAAAAAATTTTGTTTCCACGTGATGAATGATAGTTTTTTGTATGCATACGTTTTGATGCCGTTTTATAACCTAACTACCTATCAAAAAATCGTCGATTCTACCGTTTACGATTGTAATTTCTAACCGCATAGCATAGGTAATAATATTAATTTATACCTATTACCCAAAATAAGTGCAAAATCTATTATTATAGAAAGTTCAGGTTCTTGAAAATTTTAACAAACCTACACAAAATACATTCATGTACAAAGAGTTCTTTGACAACATGCTCATAAATCTCGTCATAAAAAAATACCATGAAACGAGCGCACATTATTCCTGACGAGCTATTTTCCGAGTAGGTACACCGACAAGGGTTACAACAAAAAAAAAAACCTGAGCCTGAAGCTAATTAGTCTCAATCAATTTGTAACCTTGAAGTCGCTACATGTTGAACCACCTAAATGAGGATACAATGTGTTTTTGTGTTGTAAACTCAAACCTTTCAATTGCTTAGGACGATGTGCCGTTTACGTTCTTTTATCTTTCCCGCGGTCCGCACCATAACATAACCAGATGGACAGTTATTGCTGTTTAATATCCTTTTCAAATGCAAGTCGGTCAAATTTCAAAGCAAAAGGAATGAGGCATGAAAGTGTTTTTGAAACAAAGTAGTAAAACATGCATAAAGCCGGAAGATATGAAGGGCCCACCCTACAGATATGCATAAACAGAGCTGTAGGTTCTATCGTGAAATGGGTTCATTTTAAGAATCAATTTACATGCGCAATGACACTACAAATCATGTATAGGTTGATGGAAATGTGTGACCCTAGAGATAGTGTCTGAATTTGAATTAATTCTCAAGATCTCAATTCCTTAATTAGCATTCTGCCAAAGGAATTAATAAATTGTCAACATTTTCTCTATAATTGAAAACTTTTATTCATATATTAGCCTTATATTGACAACTGACCATTGGTCAAGGCGTAATCAATTCAAACACCTATAATTTAAGCTTCATTCAAACTAAATGACATCAGTTATACTAGAAGGTAGTTGCATCCCTGGGCAAGCATACCCTTTTATGTACGGTCTAACAGTTGCGACACTTTCGCCCAACTCCACGTGTGGTATGTACCTTTCTGGAAAACTAACAGCTTGAAGTGGAATTACATTTTATTGAAATCCTTTTCTATAATTTTCGAAACATAAATACACAGTATGGGTCCTTTGCGACCTTCAAACATCATAGGGACAGATTTTTGTTTTCGCTACACACGTTTAATTCGATTTGGGATTATTAAAAAATACATTTGTTAGCAAAATAGAACAGCGTGATATATTTGAACGGATTTCATTATTTAATTTTTTGAGGAGGTACCAGCATTGAATTGCAACAGGAACAAAGTTCCTAAAGCCATCCTGTCAGTAACTGTATTAATTTTTATTTCGACTTTGTAGTATGGAAGTTGTGTAGTTTGTCAATAATTTTCTAATCTATATTTGGTTGGATTAAACAGCAGCTCCCGTATTATTAAACGCTATTTGCTAACATAACTGTTTTCCCCATAAGAAATACAAGCCCAAATGTCAAAAATCAAGACTAGCAAGTTGCAAGGTTTGTGGCATATTGTGGTAAATGCGAGATTTCAAATAAGCAGTTACAAAAATTCCGCGTTATTCAGGTGATTAATTGTTTGTTGTCAATCTTTTTCTCTATTTCTCTACAACGTAAATATTAAAGAAAAATGTGCAAGTGACGCCATTTGGAAACATTATGGTACGTTCACATTATGATAGTACTTTTGTAACATACGTAGTAAGTACTATACTCAGATTATAGTGCTAGAGTTCATACATTTACTTACATACTTAAGATGCGCAACAGTCCGGAATGAACCTTGGCCGCAACCAACATTCCTCTCCAATTAGCCTGGTTCTTAGATAACCGCCTCCAGTTGCGCACTTCAAGTTCGTTGAGAACGGTTTCTACTTGTGAGCGCCACTTAAGGCTAGGTCTTCCTTTACTGCGTCCGACCGCGATGTCTGGTTGGGAATCAAAGACACTTCGAGCCGAAGTATTGGTGCCCCTTCACTCTACATGTTCTAGCCATCTTAATCGTCCAATGCAGAGTTTTTTTTAACTAGGGGTATTTCGCTGTACAGCTCGTGGATGAATGCCCGGCAACGCAAACGGGACCGAAGGTTTTTCGAACAATTTTTCTCTTAAAACGATCAAGGATTTCTTTATCCACTCCGAGCTAAAGCTCAGAACAGGATCAGGGTCTTGTAACTCACTCGAACAATACTAAGGACACCGTAGTATTTCGAGCGAGGGCTTTACTATAGTAAATTACCTTTTTAGCCGGAAACAGCGGTTGGCAAGAGTAATTCTTCGTTTTATTTCTGACGAGATGTTGTTGTCTGAATTAATAGCGGAGCCGAGGTAGACACAGTCCCGTACTACCTCAAAGTTGTACTGTTAATGGTGTTCTTTTCTGTTCAATTCTTCGATGTTGTGTGTCCTTTCGTGTTGACAGTATATACTTTGTCTTTCTCCTTGTTTACAGCTAAACCCATTTTGCCGCTCCCTTCTCTATACTAGCAAACGTGGCTATGACATCACGTTGAGTCGGACCAATGATGTCAATATCGTCAGCGTATGCTAGTAGTTGCAAATATTTATGGAAGTTTATTTTTCTGGCATTGGATCGTGAGTTTTGCACAATCTTCTCAGGAATGATGTTGAAGAAGTCACATGACAGTGCTTCGCCTTGTCTAAATACTTTTTTGGTATCAAATGTGCGGTCGTTTCCGACCCTGATGGAGTACCGAGAATTCTCCATCGTCATTCTGCACAGACGGACTAGTTTGGACGGTACATACAAAAACTATACATGGCTCTGTATGGTTCGTCTCTACAAATGCTGTAGTATGCGCCTTTTGAATCGATAAATTGGTGAAGGGATTCGGACTTATTAAGGTTTCCCAAGATCTGCGGAAGTGTGAATATTTGATCAGCTGTGGACTTTCCTGGCCTAAAACCGCACTGATAAGGGCCGATTAGGTTGTTGCTAAACTGTTTAAGACGTTAACATATTATGGCAGATATTATCCTGTAGGCGATATTGAGGAGACTTATGACTCTGTAATTGCCGTAGTTCCCGTTTTTGTGGATCGGGCAAACGACGCGTAGGTTCCATTCTTCAGGCATACTTTCATTCGACCAGATTTATGAGTTGGTGGATGTTACATGCAGGCTAACTTTACAGGCAAGTTGGCTGAGGTCCAAATTCACTCATGACTGTTCAAATTCAAACTAAAACTCATTCAATAATTAAACACCTGTACGCATAAAATGTGCTAGGTCCTCCAACAAAAACATCTGTTTTACTTCACAGGAACAGTTCAAAATCACTAAAGAACCGTATCGAATTTAGGAATTTAAATTAAATTTGAATAATCCCATAAATTACCGACAAACTCATTACACACTAGAAGAATAACACAGGCGATAATAAACTAAGGGTTGGGAGCTCTCCATTGCGAAGGTGGTGCGGCACTATGAATAGTTTATGCAGTCAAAACAAGACGGAACCCTGATCTGATGGTCGAATTTTAAAACATCGCCTCTGCCGTCGGTACCGTTTTCGCTTTTTCGAAAATCAATTTTCCTCTCTTTTCCCATTTCCATATAATTAATGATTAAGTGTACTTGCAAACAAAAACAACCCCATACGCGTGTTCCTGCTTCGGCTGTTGTTCAAACGTTCTGGCCCATTGCTTGCCCTATTAAGTTGTCAGTCACTCAACACTCTGCTGCCAGTCACCCCTGCTTAAACGTGCATGTCCTTATAGGCTGACTGTATCCACCCTTTGTGAGGCTTTGCAAGCGGCAGCAATGCACGGCATATCGTTCTTGTTCTGACTGTCAGTGGACCGACTTTCGTTTCAATTATTTTGCATCCCCCCGCACATGTTTTTCGTCCTTGATGGAATTTATGCGTATATTTTCGGCGCACTAAGAACTTTGACAAATATTCACAACAATCGACTGGAAAAGGAGAATTAAATCTAAATACGATTTTTTACATGTGAACTTTTACACTTGTCGCTGTTTGCATTATGGTGTTAGATGTGACGTTAAATTTAATGCCGAGATGGAGGTAGGTGGTGATGAATAACTGTTTAAACGTTGGATTTAAATGATTTTAGACGAGATATACAATATACACACGAGCTTAATTCGGATTCCATTAATTTACGACATTATCGTCGTCAGTGTAAACAGATTAGTGTCCCAAACAATGTTGTACGATGCAAATATTTTTAGAATGTTAGGCTAGGGGAAAAGGATATAAATTAGAAAAACATGTTTTTTTTCACTTTTTTGAAAAAAATTGTTAAGGCGTCACACATCAATATTTAATGCGTTCAATATTAGTAATTGGGGGTATAACGAGTGGCACACTAGTGTGGACAGATGAAATTATATCACAGCGCCCAACGGTGACCAGCATTTTGAGTGCAGCAAGTGATCTTTGGACGGGCTCAAAGGCACGATTTTTTTTTTTTTTTAATTCTGACTTGCCTAAGCAGTAATATACACATCGACCTAAAAGATCTATTGTGCTTGCCGTCAGATGTTTTTTAGGTTAGTAGCGCTTCTACTTTCCTAATGTAGCTGATAATACTTTCAGCCGAAGATTTCCTCAGTTCTTCGGGACTTAAAAATTCCCTGAAGAAAGATTCCCTTCTCATATCGTAAAGGGCCGGCATTCACATATGATATGCTCGGCTGTTTTGTCTTCTTCTAGACATAGTCTGCACTCCGGTGAGTCGACTAGATGCATTTTATTTAGGTGATACCTGCGAAGATTTAGTATTTATCTTATTGGCATCTGATTTGAAGGGCTGAATAGCTCTTTTGGCCTGTATTAGGCCTGGGATGTTTCCCCAGTATGAAAAACATTTGTTTTGTTCCCAGTTATTTATAAATAAATAAATAAATTTATGGCTGATTTGGGGATTGCACAGAAGGGTTCAGGTCCGAACCTTTTCTGGGTAGTTCATCAGCTTTTTCGTTACCTTCAATTCCCTTGTGTCCGGGGACCCACCATAATCTGGTTTTGTTCCTGAAACTGAGTGTTTGGAGGGAGTTGAAGCAGTGTAGTACTGATTTGGAGTCAATAACGAATGAGCTAAGGGCTTTTATAGCTGCTTGACTGTCCGTGAATGTATGGATGTTTGCGCCTTTAATACCTGAGTTGTGTATTAGGTTTGCGCATTCTTTTATGGCATGGAGCTCAGCTTGGAATACACTACGGTTTTTTCCCATAGGTATTGAGATGTTTCTATTTGGTCCATGTATGCCAGCTCCAACCCCTGAGTCTATTTTAGAACCATCCGTATACTACTTTAGGCCGTTTAGGCAGTTTGTTGGGTTGTTGCTACACCATGCTTCTCTGGTTGTGATCTGCGTTGAGAAACTTTTATCGAAGCATAGTGTGTTTGGTAAGCGGTCTGTAACCGCACAGATCATGTCAAGTTCTGGAATTTCGGATAGAAGTTCAATCATATGGCACGATGATAAACTGACACTGAAAAGGTCTGGGTTTGATTTCTTGCTGTAGAAATACATAAAAAAAACCTTTTCACTGGCTCCACTGTCGCGATGATCTGACAATCATCTGAATAGTAGCAATTACCGAAAAAAATATATTTCAACATAGCCGTTCAGATGCGGCACAGAACAGTAGGTCCGCCATTGCACACACATGAATGGTTTTGAAAAAAAGCTAGGCCCTGTAAATTTGTATTTGTATTTTGAAGATAGCTTTGTTCGATTTGATAATCCTTAACGTATCTAAAGGTGGTCCAAAATGTATTAATATGGGACGATGGTTTAGCTTTTGCAAATGCAGCGTCAACTGTTCGTTTTGTTTTGTTATTTGTTTTGATATTTAACACTTAACTTTGAGGTAAACTAGATAATTGAATCATTTAATCTCGATTGATCTTGCACTGAGAAATTGTCGCTTAGGCATTGAGCCACTAGCCTCGAATATACTAGAACAAGACGTGCTAGAAGAGTCGCCATAATGCCTCGTACCTCTCGTTCGGCCGACAATGAGTGGCAACAATATTACTATACTTTATGGACTATTGACGCAATGAGGGTTTTCCACCTGAGACAAGGTAGCATTCAATACTCTTCGAATCTGATGGGTAGAAACGTTGATTCCAGTTATTCAATCATACGAAACGTTGTGGAATACACCGGAAAACCGTAGGTTCAGTACTATAGAAGTGTCCATGTCAACCGCATTTCTACACGTTCCTCGGGCGTAAGTCTTTCTATGATCCCAAACAACACTGAATAGAAAGATTACATCAAATTTACTATCAAATATCTAAAAAAAACTTCTGAAAATATTCTTTAGGTCAAATATATTACTCAACGCAATTTGGTGGAGCTACCAGCCTAGTAAATAAGGTGATAGATAATAAGTGAGTAAATAAGGAGTTGATAGAATATTTTACATTCAAATTTGAAATCAACAAACTTTATATTGAAAGTAATGTTACTATCCTTATTATTCAAAAGTTTAAGAAGAGAAATAGCCTTATATCATTCCATTTGAAAAAATGCATATAAAATCGAGCATTAGTAGATTATTATAAAAAAATATTGCCACTATTTAACTCTCAATTTTCAGAAAACTAAATCGGGAGACCGATTTCACACACATTTGCAG
The DNA here is from genome assembly GCA_932526625.1 of Rhingia campestris. Classification (NCBI taxonomy): domain Eukaryota; kingdom Metazoa; phylum Arthropoda; class Insecta; order Diptera; family Syrphidae; genus Rhingia; species Rhingia campestris. Next base: position 66,782,127 of record OW052182.1, read on the forward strand.
TAAAGTATTAGTCCAACATATGCCTCGTCACAGTCACATATTGTGTCCTCTCTGATATTGCACAACAACCGAAATGAGCAACATTTGCAACCCTTTATCGATTACAAAAGGTGTTTACACCAGCTCAGCATCATGCCTTCTTAACTATTGCCCCAGTTTAAAATTTTAAAAGTCATGTTGCCCTTCGTGTCAGAATTTACATTTCCAGTTCAGTGAACTGGATTCAATTATTTTTTTTTAAATTTAATTTTCCAAAAAGAGTTATTTACACTTGAACGTTTTTACTTGCTGAGCTGTGTGGCAACATTCGCATTATTGACAAATGTACTGCAGTGTGCAAAAGTATTTAGCAACCCTTCATAAAAAAAGGGTTAAAAACTGCAGAAGTGAGAGTTTTGAAATGTTATGTTGCATTGTAAAATAAAACGAGATTTCATTTTTTTACACTGGTGTGTATGATTGTAAACTAACTTCTTCAAATATTTTATTGTGTTTAGCAATAAAGTTTATTAAAGTCCATTTTTATGATACTGTAAACTACGATTTACCAGCAGGAATATTTGATCACAATGTTGTAGAGAAATGTTACGGAAAAACTAAGTATCCAGTGGCTTCGAATAAAAAGCCAATACAAAAGGAGGGATTAAGTCTTTCCATGATGGTCAACCAATACAAAAATAAAAAAAAAAATAGTACCACTCAAAAAATCACCCATTAAGGGAAACTACTAAATAACTAACTAACTAACTACTGCATGTCAGCAAAGATCAAATTCATGGATAATTCACTTGTTTTTTTTTTCATAATGTTTTGAAAATAGGCGTGTTTAACATACGGATCTCTAAAAAATGTTCCTCCGGGGCCTCAGCTGAGATTTTTTATTCATAAAAACCAGCTGTACTCTTTTTGCAGAATGGGTGAGAAGACGAATGCAACGAAATTGTGTGTCAGCATATTGCAAAAAATTTCCGCTTTGCCAAGTGATGAATCGTGTTCGACTAACGGAAGTATCTGAAAAGTGGGAGAGATTCGTAAGAGGAGGAAGCCTGATGACGTCGCTTAAGTGGACGCCGACATTACTAACTAACACTAAAGCCCCTTTTGCAATTTCCAAGATTACCTGATTATGGGTCTCTACTTCGTAACAGATTTAAAAAAAATCTCGTGTTGACCAAGAAGACTACTAAGCTACTTTGAATTCCTTTTTTGATTTTTTAAATGTCATATGAAACCTTAAATAGAAATTTGATGGCCCCTTATAAAAAAGCTGCTAAATAAAAATTATTAAAGTTCTGTGTTATACATTATTCAGTCACTTAAAAGATAGCTAATTTGAATTGACCATTCTCAATGGTTTAAACAACAAATACAATTGTGCTCGTATATCCGAGTGCATGCATTATTAATAACTAAGACTATAATCTTAGGGCTGTTGCATATGAAGCCTCAAGCTATTAATCGTAACTGCTATATAATCATTGCCAGCATCAAATGATATTTTGACAAGTATTTCCTTTCCCCTTAAGGCAAATATACTTTCGGCATTTATAACCACCCTAATCAACTAAACCTATAAATATCTATGTATTTCTGTTTTGATCATGTAATCATCGCATGTTTTATCTAGTAATACTTCCGGATCGATCTCAAAATTACGTAACCTTTTATATCGGTAATCAAGAAGGCGAAACAAATACACCTCCGATTCTACCTCTTTCAGAAGTGTGTGCTATACATTTTCAAATATTCATTTAAAATTTGAGCACCCACCGACGACGATATAACAATGTAAAGAATCCATTTCAAATAAATCCTATTCCTTATAGGTACCTAACGTTGTGTATGTAGGGTGCAATTTTTTTTACAATAACGTAAACATACGATGAGTAGTTTCTCATTATAAGCGATCAACACAATAAACACATACAGGAGCGTAATCTCTATTGTAACATTTCCGACAGAAGTTAGCAAAATATTTTTATTGAACCCGGTAATAGGATCCGAACAAAAAAGGTGTCCTTAACAATGTTCTGTATGGGCATTGTGTCAGCTACTAGGTGCAGAATGACAGTAACGTATAAATGAGTTCGTTAAAAAGAATCGGACATCTTTTTTTATTTGGAATATTTTGCAGGGACTTTTATGTAATAGTGCAATGATTCTCCTTTTGACAGTTATTTTTTTTTGCAAAACCTTGAGAACAATATCCATTGGCATATAGAATGTGATCCTTTCGGAATTTTACTGCCTGTTCGACCTATTGAGTAGGATGTCAACATCAATTTTGAGTGATTGACAGCTGTCAATTACGAAGTACGGCAGGCATGCTGACAGAATGATATCATAACGGAAATTAGGAAGTAGTAGCAATGTCTTATTTTCTGTTATTTTTTTTAAATATGCAATTCTTTAGTTAATTTGCAAAGCTTTGTGCAGTTATTTGATTTGGATTTGAAGTCACAATAGCGAATTTGAAACGTCGTAATATTCGTATACTGTGACTTTCACTGTTCGCTTTTTTGTTTGTCGTAATATGAAGTTTAGGGAAGTATGTTCATCGTTTGACAAATTTTGACAACAATGTTTAAGTTTGGAAGCCAAAATAAGAGGCTAAAGAAGAAATTAAAATAAAATATATTCTTAAATGTGAATTTACCGTATGCAGATAGTTGTGGTTTGTATTATAATTAGCTAATCCACTTGAAATTTAGTACCTATATATGTGTTTTTTAGGCACCTAAGGGTTAGGTTTTTAAAGATGTTTGTAGTTGTAATTTAGCTTGGCTTCTCACGAACCTATTTAAAAAAAACTGACTTTAATTTTTTTTTCCAAAATTGTAAATACATACCATCATTTTTGAAAATGACGAAAACGGGAGATTCAGTTGCAAATTATATTGTTATATGAGTTTTCTTAATACGAATTTACACATTTTTGGGGAAAGTTTGATAGTCTCGAAATCAAGGCTAAAAATAATTTTTTTTGGCGCAGCAGGCTCGTTTGTACCCAAGGCTTAGCTTTTTCCCACATCATTTATTTGGGCGTGTGTAAATCTTGCCCGATGGCGGGACCTTCTGTTTTATGAAAAATCCGAACGGCGAAGTTAAGATAAGCTTTTCTTGACAGTTTTGTACTGCTGGTAGGATTAGTTCTATTATGTTGGTGCGTTAATAATATTGTTGCGAACCTAAAATGATAGGAAAGGACGGTCATGACATTGTTTTTCTTGGAGGTCCAACCACCGTGCAAGAAATACACAAGCACACGTGAATGGTTTTGCGAAAAGGCTAGATTCTAAGTACCTACTAACAAGTCTGTTGTGCAAACAAATTTTATTGAATTTCACGGAAAGAATTTTGCATGGCATTACGTCTAAAAATTATTTATCTGCATTACGAAAAAAAGTGTTCTCCATGAATGTTCTCAATAGACCTGCAAGTTGTGGAGAAAAAAATGATGGCAGTAGCTGAGAGTGTACGCGATGATTGTAATGAATTGCTTCGGCGGTCCTCTCAACAGCTTGACTTCACCTGTCGTATATGTAATGACTTGGCGTATTTTAAGGATTTTGCCATAAGACCATAAGACATAAGTTAAGAAAATTTAAATATTTAAGGTGAAGAGCAACCTGACGAGGTTTAAGAGCTGCTATTACATTCTTATAATACCTACGGTTTGCTGTGGTTGGGCTTGGGATGGTGAAATCCATATTTCCATATTTTATCAAAAAACTAGTCTGGACATAACGTAAATGGAGAGGCAAAATATTATCCAATTCATAATGAATATTCTCTTTTAAGGTTGCCACCATTTACGCATTTTTCACACAAATTCTTGACAATATACTACCATCATAGAAAGAAGTCAAGTCAATGCATATAGTCAAAATGCGATATCAGACCAAATACATGCTTCAGACTGTCGGATTTGGCTAGTGCAGTATGCGACGTTTCTCCGTTCTTCGTTTTTAATTCATTTGAGGTTGATATTGTTGGCAACGCACAAATAAGTATTTGTCGACATCAACGACACGGCTTAGCTCAAAAGTATATTTTTGTAAACGTCAAGCGTTTGGAGGTACATGCGGTCTACACCTCATGTAAAGCTCTTTCTATTCCTAGTCTCCAACCTCGACACACATCCTATTGAATAAAGTTTAGAGAAAGAATAAGAGAAATACAATTATAATAGTATTATATCATGGCGCTGTTGTGCTCAAACTCTTTGTTTAGCATGTGCAAAAATGAAACAAAAGGTCTCAAACCTACCAGTAAGAATGGGACCTCCAGTTAAACGCCGATTCTGAACTGCAAATTTGAGGATCTACGTTGTATATTCTTGGATGTTTATCAAACATTTCCAAAAAGTGGAACAGTAAAAAAACATATGTGTTGTAAATTTCGGGATTTGAACAGTAGCCCAATTCACTCACCACTAGATCAAGGTACCCTTATTAAAATTGCACGTCCTAATGTACCACACCTATACAATATTTTAAAAACCTATAGGGCTAAGATATCTTTCTTAATCTGAGTTTCTGAACACGGCCAATGACTTGCGGAACAAGCTGAGGTGAACTCTGTTTGGGCTAGGCTGTCAGTAATACAAAGCACATGTGTACAAAAGCAAGAATATCATTCTACCTATATTAAATGCTAGGTTGAGAAATGATGTACTAGCATGGGAATGCGCAGCGCAATCACATATCACTGGAGATAAGTGCAGCGTTACAATATTACGATGATTAAAACGACAAAAAAAATTATCGGTTTGGCGCAAAAGAGCAGCTAACCACCGAGCATTTTTAAGTTAAGAAATATTGCACAACGTAATGTAAGAAAAAGAAAATTTAAAGATGTCAATTACATCTGTCACCGCCGACAGTTACCCATGTTGTTAAATGTTTTCCAGTTCTATGGTATCGCTAGAAGCCAAGCAATAAGGTTCTGCACAGAATCGTTTCCGTTTATCTTTATTTGACTCTCAGTCAGGATGTGTACACTAGATCTTCTGCGTATACGCTAAATGCGTGTATGAGGAAACTTACAAGATTGTATAAATGTATCGGGGTGTTCACAGCCCCCGTTGGAAACCGTTTTTACTTTCAAAAACATTACTCAAAGTTAGGTTGCCTCATATGACATTCCCATTTCATAATTCATATACAGCAACAGTTACGCATACGGAGTCTGGTTATATCTTGTATAATACCATTCGGTGTCGATAGGCTTCTCAAAGTCAATCAGACAGGCGCCCGTTTATTGAATGGGAACTTCGCTCTCTTCGATCTTAACTGAGTTAGGACAAGAAAACGTCGTTTATCAATTTCGGACACCAAAATCGCGATCTATCAACGCCAGCGCAGGGTCCAAAAGAAGGACGACTGAACCAAAATTATTACTATGAGAAAAACCTTTTGTTGGAAAATATTTCGAATTACTTCCGAAAAAGCACAAGCCCTCTGGGTTCCAGAATATTTAACTTATCAATCTTTAGAAATTAGAATATAATTGGATCTTCTTAAAACCCAATCACGACATCTGCACTTGTGCCACACAGTCGTACTTATTAAAACCGAATTTCGTAAACATCCTTATAAACTAATCTTTCACATGGATACTTTAACATATGTTCTGCTTCATTAGTGATGTTTACAATTATGACCGTTAAATTGAAATTAAATTTTAATTACCAAAAACAAGATGAAAAACATCATTCTACAAACATTATCATCATTATTTTATGAGCTATACGACTTCTATCGTCAAAGAGTTTCCAAGTGATGCGTCTGTCGCTTCTCTAATCCGTACGAACCTTGTTTACAATAGAATTCACGGCTTCCAAAGCGGATCATAATGTTTTGAAAGATAACAAACGGTTTTTTGTGTGCCAGAACGTTGTGCTTGTATTGTGTCCTAAAATACAAGCAACTCAATAAACACACATCGCCGCCCGTAAAGTATCGCATCGCTACGGTCTATTGCGCCCGGGGCATGCATGATGTATATAAAATTATAAATAGGGTCTTTCGCAGAGAGGGCACGCTCCTTGGCGCTATTTTGACATCTCTCAAATCCATGGAAGATGATTGGTCTGCTCGTCTAAAAGGGGATTGTAGATATTATGTGCGCACTTCAATCTGCTCGGGTGCACAGGGGCCAATCGATATGAGAAGCTATGCTTTGAAAGTGTTGCCGACGGAACAGCGCCCGCCCGTGTAAGTATCGATATTTTTTTTTCGAAAATCTACCGACAGTCGACAGATGTTCTGCCTGCGTTTGGAAATGGATCGAGTTGAGCTATTTCCGTCGGATACCTTTTCGTGAAATAAATCGTTGACCCTCTTAAGAGAAGTCAGCTCGTTTAGACACTGGAATGAGTTTTCAGTTAATCCTGTTAATATCGCCGGATTAAAGAGGATAAGTGTCGCTCCAGATCATGTCAAAGTATTTGTCAGTGTTTGCTTTTTATAGCCAATGGGAAAAACATTAATTATAAAAGTTTTTATACGATCTTAAGAGAGATTTATTGTGATGCCTAATTTTGTCGATTAATTTATTAGGCGTTCTAAATGTAAAGGACATAAACGAAGGGAAAGCTACCTGTTAGAAGATAGAATCTGGAAGTTTCGATAAGGAATTAACACAGCTAGCTAACTGCCCCAAATTTCGCACTTCGAGTTTGTTGACGTCGATTTCTACTTGCGTGGGAGCTACTTAAGTCGAGGAATTGAAGACTCGGAGTATTGGTGTCCTTTCAGGCTCTAACTGTCCTACACATCTAAAACATCCAAAGCGTAGATTTTTTTGACCAGGAATAGGTCACTGTAGAGGTCTTAAATTATTTCTTGAATCTCCGTTTCTATATCTTGTCAAAAAAACATATAAGAAGGTTATAATCCGATATGCGGATCGTTGAATACCCTATCCCATCCCATCCTTAAAATGAATATCCCCAAAATGTGGCCTTTATGGCGATTAAATATAGAAATTGACATAGTCACACATATTATTCAAACAATTTATCAGAATCTTTTGTTGTTCGCCAAAAAAACAACGTTTTTCTCCTGCAAATAATATAAAGGCGAAATTTTTATAGGTATTAGATATCATAACCAATGTTTTTGCATCAAAAGTTTTTTTTTCGAATATTTTTAAATTTAATTAAATATTTAAATTTCGGCATGTAGTTAACGAACATCATATTGGTGGGTGATATAAATTTGGACTTCATGGGGGTTTTCCTGGATCTGCCTAAATGGTTCATGAATTTCACTTACCAAATCATCCACACCGCCTCTATAAAGCTCGTCATTTCCGAAAGTCTTGTTAAGCTTGACTTTAGAGATTGCTATCCTCACTTCACTTATGTCGGGTGATTCGTAGTTTTCGTTGTCACCACCTGACAGCAGAAGATTGTTCGTCATTGCCATTTAACAATTCTGAAGAGACGTCTCTTTTATGTTTTCAGAATTGACTCTATGTCTACTACGATCTTTCCTTGTTTATTTGGGCACCTTTTGTGTCCTTTGATTGAACGTTTTACACTTTGGTAAAACTAACGAACATAATTTCATGAGTGGCACCATTCTATGTCATTCTTCCATCCTCCTTGCCTATACAACTCTTCACCTGCAGCTTTGCCTTTTAGGATTCTATCACTATAACATTACTATAATGGAGAAGTTCTCAAAAATGGGCCTGAAGAGTCGTTTGGTCTTTTAAATCGGACATATCGTCACAGATAGTTTGAAATCAGATTCATTTCCTAGTATGCTAACTCAGCATATTTCTGCAAGCAATTTGAGTCGGTAGTAATGCTTTTTTTGTAAAATGATGTCTATTTAATCTGACGTATAGTCAGAGTTTTCTGTTTTTTACCCAGATCCGGTGCGCTCTCAATCATAGATTTGCTACACCGAATAAATTATTTTAAATAGAAGGACAGGATTTGTTTTTAGTTTAGATGAGCCAAAAGTCTCAGTTAACAGTTAATACTACTGAATAATTAGAGAGGTATCATTGCGAGATCAATGAAAAGATGGCCTAACTTTCGGTGCAGCAATTCATCTTCTCGCCTTGGGTATTTATGGCCTCGGCCTGAGTATTGAATTTTACTTGCCACTGTGTGTTCTGTTCGGGCAAATTTCCGCGGGCTTCGCCACTTTCACAGTCGCCATAATCGTCCTAAAGACAAGCGAGCGCTATAGAGTATAGGTCAACGGTTACCGACTTCTTTCGACCTGAATTGAATGATATGTACACCAAAGTGATAGGAAATGGCGACCGAGATCGTGGGATTTGACACCGCCAGTCTTTTTCTTGTGCGGTTTTCTGAAGTCGCATGTCTATGCGAATAAGCCACAAAACAAAGCGGCCTTTCCCCTTTTTCATTTCCATTGTATAATCTTTTGATTAGATCTTCGTTTATATAACTGATTTGTTTCCATCTCTGTTCGTCTAGAAAACTAGAAATTCGACTGTAAGTTTTCCCCAAAAGATCATTAATGTAAAGCAGAAAAAGAGTCCGTATGCTGTCATTTTGCTGTTTTTTGTATTCTGTTTTTGACCAAAGGTATGTCGCTGTACAGCTCGTATAGTTCATGGTTGAATCTTCGTCTCCATAGCCCGTCAACGTAAACGGGACCGAAGATTTTTCGAAGAGCAGGACTGGGATGATATAGGATCTACCAAAACTAGACATGGCTCTGTATAGTTCGTCTCTATAAATGCTGTCGTATGCGGCTTTGACATCGATAGGTGGGTATCGATTTGGACTTCTTGGGTTTTTTCCAGGATCTGCCGAAGTGTGAAAATTTGATCGATTGTGGACTTTCCTGGCCTAAAACCACACTGATAAGGGCCGGTCAGGTTTTGGTAAACGGTTTCAGGCGTTCACATATTACGGCAGATAGGATCTTGTAAGCGATGTTGAGTAGACTTATGCCTCTGTAGTTGGCGCAGTTCAGAGGGTCTCCTTTTTTGTGGATCGGGCAAACGATGCTGAGGTTCCATTCATCAGGCATACTTTCATCCGACCAGATTTGGCTTATGGGTTGGTGGCTTGACTTTAGGTATTGCTATTTTCACTTCACTTAGGTCTGGTGGTTGGCAGTTCTCGCTGCCGTTGCCAATATGAAATTGTTCGTTCTGCCTGACAGCGGAATGTTGTTCGTCATCGCCGTTTAACAGTCATCAAAAGTGGTTCTTCCATATCCTCAGCATCGAATGTGTCTCAACTACGATATTTCCTTGTTCATCTCGACAGGATTCTTTCCGAGCCTTGTAACACATCGAGCGAGAAACCTAGCACATCAGTTCCGATTGATCTTATGGCTTGTTGGCATAGTTGTCATTATTCTTCGACATTAGATTCTGGTGGTGTGATGTGAATCGAGAGGTTAAGGGATACGCGTTGCGCGAAGGTCTCTTGCGATTGCAGTCTTTCGACATTAAATTTTTTCACAGTATTTCTGGTTTGTTGTGGCTTGGTGGATATCAGCATCCTTACCTTGGCTGCAACAAGGTAGTGGTCCGAGTCGATGTTAGCCCCTCGTTCGCCTACACCTCTCCTGTTTAATATTCTCACATTCCAGGTGCAGATACGAACGTCGTTGTCCTTTTTTCGTTTAGGTCGGTAGTCAACAATAATATCAGTCCTTTCCGAGGCTATTTGTTGCTTCGTAACAATGGTTTTTTCCATGGGTGGGTAGTTAACCCAAAGCACAACCCCCAAACCTGGAGGACCAGTTCCAATTTATTAGATACCCCTAGAATATGGGGTCATCATTATCCACTACGGGATTGAGCGCTGCCGTTGACCTTTCGGTTCATCCGCCACCATCTCTGTTCTAGGGGCCTGACTTACCCTTGAAATTCCTAGATAACCTGTTGTCCGAATATGTCGAAGCAGCTTATCTAGGTTCGCTGGGACATTCTGACCAGGGTGATTATAGTGTTGCTGTTTTATGCCTTGTTATCAACACTTGCACTTATCGTTTAGCAGCAAGTCAAATCCGGCTGGATGACACCAGTACCTGATGGTTACCACTTGGAGGTAAAAAATAAGCACATTTGATGTGTAGTCAGAGTTGCGAGCACTGGGCATTGCCAAGTTAAAGCCAATCAGAGTCTATCCTCGTTCTACAACACCCAACCATCAGCTGTTTGTCAAACGTTCATATAAAAAAGCGAATATGATCGCTCTCTCGGAAGTGAGCAAAAGTTAACGCAACTGGACGAAACTGAGAGAAAAGCTATTATTTTCGAACAATACAATTTCCTACGGATCGATGCGACTATTATTTTTCATTAAATAAGAAAGTATTGATATAGCATATAGTAAAGCAATGGGTCTGTAGTTTTCGTGCATGCATGTTCTTCATTTTTTCCGAATCGGTTGAGTTCGAGCAATTTTCCAGCAACTGTGGAAAAGCCGTTGATCATGCGATATAGAAAATCTGAAACGAACGGGCATTTGTGCATTTTTAAGTGAAAAAGTGGAGTTCAGTCAAGTACAGTGGTTTTTCTACACTCCAATTTTTAAGGATGCGTCTTACCTTGGCTACAATAAGGTAGTGGTCAGAGTAGTATGTTCGGACATCCATAATAATGCATGCGTGCCACATATCGATGGCAATGTGATCAATTTGATTGAACTACAGTTGATCTGGAAACCTCCATGACTATAGTGTAATTTTGTTCCTCAGCGATTCAATTACCCTACGCGAGTTGTCAGACGTATCTAGCGTCATGTCAGGTATACCGTATACTGCTAAAGATGTATCTTCTGATCTTTGCGTTAAAATCTCCCAGCACGATTTTAACATCGTAGGTACTTACTTTAATAGTCGCTCATAATTTTTGTCAAAAAGTTATGACATCTTTTTCCTCCGTCGTAGCGTGAGCGCATATAAGTCTTCTGTTGCCGAATTTTGCCTTAATGCGGATTGGTATGATGCGTTCGCTAATTTTTGGAAGCATTTTTGCCTATGTCTATCGTTTATAACAAATCAACATCCGAAACAGTCGCTGTTTCTGCTCACCATAACACGGACCGAACCATAACACGGACAGTTTTTCATCCTCCTTTTGCCCGGCCCATTCCATAGTAGGTATATCCTGGATATGTCTGATTTGTAGCAGCTAAGGACTTCCGCTTGTTGTTAGGCTGCATTTTTCCTGTTAAGTGTTTTAACAATTAAGCTCATGTAGCTATTAGCGACCCATAACTAGGACTGTAGACGCCATTGTTGACCACCATCCTGCGGGAATGCATACGCTGTCATCTTGGAAAAAGAATAGGTGTCTTAGTGTGAGGTCTTCCCCCGCATTCATTTGCTGCTTCCAAGTCTTTATACTGGATTTCATACTTTATCTACGGTCAATGATAATGCACCTAAGAACCCAGTGGTCGGACAAAAAGGGCTGAAAGTCGGATTTGATAGAAGCCAGCTATAGGTTTAAACTTGGTCCTATTTTGCGTGCGCTATGTGTATCTGCAGCCACTAGTAGGTACGTTAATAGCAAAGATCCAGCCAAAGTGAATCTGCTGATTCCAGCCACAGATTCGAAACCCTGGTTTAAAGATTAAGCGATAGCAGATGAAAGTTCGCTTCAACTATCAATGACTGTTGAAATGATTGCAAGATCGCAGACCGAAGATCCAAAAGAATGGAAGACTGCAGCTGTTCATAGGCTGAAAACTTTAACGTCACGGAAGCCCATTAATTAAATATGTTTTCTTATATGTGCCATTTCTTAACAAATTAAACGAAAACGAAGGTGTATTAAAATGCAATCAATTCAAATAAATGAAAATTAATTAAAGCTGGAAAATGTAAATCGATTTTGAAACAGACTTGTACCTACAAGTAGCTTCATATGAACTAAATCAATATACTGTAATTGTAAATCCTTGTTCCATAATGTCCCTAAACAAAACAAAACCAAATACAAAAATTTGAAATGTGCTACACCACGTTGTGCTATCTAAAAATACACACTCAAGCAGAACCATGATTATCCAATAAAAGAGACTGAATTTCTATATAAACGGTGGCCCCGCCTCTTCGCTTTGAGTACTATAATATCGGAAAATACTGGCGTTAAAAAAAAAAACAAATTTCCTTTCAGATGACACGTAAACCTCTACTAAAATCCTAGGGAGGAAACCGGATTTTAAAAACCCAAAGTAGGTAGGTATAAATTGGGAATTCCCGTACTGGTGCCAGGAAAGCATAGTTGTCATCCCTGAATCCTATTTAACCATACAAAGTACGTAGGTATATACTTTGTACATAAACGTCAAACAGTGGATGGTTGAGCGACGACGTAAAGTGTGCGACCCCTTCCATGAGCTAAGCACAGCACAGCATAGCGGAACAGTCATTATTCGAACGCCGTCAGAGTCGGGTGTGTGTCAGAACAAACTGTTCCTGTTGCGATAGTCTAAAATTCTTGTGAAAATATTTTTTTAAAAAGTTGATAACAGGACATTCGAGAAAAAAAAACCAGTTTCTAACAATAACAGAAAAATTAGATAAGCATAACCAAAGTGAGTTCCAGTTGCACCAACTGAAAAGAGATAACAAAAAGCAAAACCGTTCCCGTTGTGGTTTAGTGATAAAAAAAGTTTTCTGTTATTTTTGTGATAAATTTAAACGATAAAAATTGCTCACTTCAATATGAATGACGCAGCAGCCTTGGCCGGTATGATTCCGTATGACACAATCGGCCTTTATGAACAGCCGAAGCCACGCTTTATCTTCAAAATGCCGCGAGTTGTACCCGATCAAAAGGCGAAATTCGAGAGTGATGAGCTCTTTCGGAGACTCAGCCGTGAAAGTGAGGTGAGTGGAAAAAGGTTTTGTTTACCGATGAAAAAGATCCTGACTAATATTACATAAACATAACCTGAGTATGCATCTAAAGAACACCTGTTTCCTTTTTTCAAATGTCATTTTATGTCATATATTTGTGGTTACTGACAGATAGAGGAAACTCTTAATTTTCATATTGATATAAGGCACAATTCCTGATTTAACATATTTTTCAATTAAATGACGCTTTTCCTTAATTAAGTTGCAATTTTTTTTATAAATCGTTACCATTAGAGCGAAAATCGCCAGTGACAAAGGTTTTGGTAAACAGTTCAATTCGAAGTTTTTATCAATCCTTTAGGGAGGTTTAGTTAACGAATAACAGCTAACGGGTTCTACAAACGGTTTTTTGGAGCTCATGTACCTGACATTGCGCGCAACTCACAATCATTTTTACCGTCCATCTTTAATGTTACAAGGGCCTTACCAGTAATACATTTTTACCGCCAATTAAAATTTAGAGTAGTTCACAATAGAAAATGTTGAATGTAGGTATTTTGTTACCATTGTGCGCCTGTAAGATGTAAGCTGACCATGACTACCGCGTTAATTCATCTAGGATTCTATAGAATATGAACCAAAGCTCTATAGACATGTAATTTGTCTTTCCCTATAATGTGTTAAATTTTAGCCTCATGGTTTCCCAGTTCGTATTATTATTCCCTCTCATAATTAACTGTAAAATATTCCATAAAAATAACTTTTGTGACCACAAGGTACATCGCACGCAGAAACAGCAAATTTAACATAATTAATGTGTTTCAGAAATTAGGTATTATACGCGACGAATCGGTCACTACAAAATTCTAGTTCCACCAAACAATTATTTTGACATAGCCTTACTGATAATCATGAAAAAAAAAACGCTTTATAGGTTTATAAAGATTTTTAAAAGTTGATTACCATAGGCCTTGTTCCGGAATTCAGATGTTCACTACTGACTTTTGCTGTTGTTAAGGTTATATTGAGTTCGATGAAATTTATTTGCATAGTTTACGGATTTCCAACCAAATGACGCCTAAGCCCTATTGTGAGGACCCTTAATCGTGAATGGTAACATACAATGGGATAATTTTTTTAGTATATCTGCTAGAGGTCGTTTTGCCAAATCGGCCAAGTTGTAGAAGGACCGTGCACCCATGAAGGATAAGCATCGCTTCTGAAGAGTTGAGAAGTGGGACAGGGGACTCTATTTCATCTTCATTCCTGCATAGCTTTTGCAAAGCTATTTGCGATACTCCTAACAGTTTAGTTAGGAGATTTTTTGTATGATAAAGTATTAATACCTTAACGAGAACTCGAATTAAAACAGACCAGAGACTTCGATCATCGATCTTGATGACAGATACCAAGGGATCAAGTAGAATTAAAAATGAATTCTGGATCTAAAAACTATACTTTTAATAACAGCTTCATCATTGAATGAAGTTATTTCATAGAAAATACAGGTGCCGCATCAAGTGTGTTATCAATATCATATTTGATTGCATATCAATACATACTTGAAATAATCGATGTTCATAAGAACCCCAGTCGGCTTAGCGGAAAACTAAAATGAATTTAAGCAAAGTCGCCTGTAATAGGTGATGAAACAGTATATAGAAATAATATGTCCACAATATTTTTTTAAAATTCATTTTGAAGCACTAACTTTCCATAAAAGACAGCCCGTCTCTTTCAAAGTGATCCACATGTAAAAATGCTAAGCTTTTCTAATTAAGAAGTTCAATGAATTGCCCCAATACCGGCTCACTGCTTAGTGCTTACTCATTAAATAAAAACAGTGATTCATGGGCAATTCTTTTATGACTTAACACTTTATGAATCATTATAGAGACAACTTGACGCAGCCGCTATAAGTTACAAAGTTCTCCAAAGGAACCCGATGTAGCCTATGTGACAACCTGCACGCACTATAATAATAATTAATGAACGCATGATACCTAATAATAATTAATGAACGAATGGTACCTAATAATAAGTAATGGTTAATCTATGCCCGTTTTATTTTTTTCTTGGAACTAGATTTCCTCTTTACCCACATTCAGTCGTCTCGCAGTGTGTATTTCCGAGATCATGTCTCATTTAAATGCAATCAACGACATCACCTTCGATATATTCGGGGTTTTCTAGAAACAGCATGGCTTTGGTGAAAAAAAAACCTACAGACGCTACACTGACTTACGCTATCTTAACGTGGCAGTGTTGGTCCGGTGATTTACCCATCTCGTTTACCTGTTCTGTGTGTTGATTTTTGCGCGTTGCTGACGCATCCGATGATCTCCGAGACTACCACCACTTCGTTGGAAATAGGTTTATTACTTATTGACAAATTTTATGTGTTGATCAATTCCGAGAATCGTTGACCGGTTGGTGTTTATTTTTTTTCCTGTTTTGTTTTGGCGTAAATGTTGGGAGATCTTTGGCACAAGGTCACTTTCTTTCCACACAATCATAAAGTTGTGTAGCATACTTTAAACATACATACTTAGTTTAGGACCAATATTCCATCCGGTTATCAATCCGCATATATAGTCCCGCCTTAAATATTAACGATCATACAATAGTAATGAAGTACTAACAAATTTCTTTATTTCAAGATTTAAAAATTAATATCTATGCTTAAAACTTTTACGATGCCACAATAGGATCATTAAAATCACCATTGTGAACTTCATAAATGAAATAATTACTGGGCCTCACATATAACCAGTATAGTCATAATAACACTATTTTAGGAACTAAATTCGTTATTTGGACTTTAAAAATAGAATAATTCCGCCTTATCCATAGCATTTCGTAATTTTAACATTATAAACAATTAATTTAAAGAGGTCAATTAAATGCGTAAAATATTGTCACAGAACAGTCTTAATAATAACGTTAGGTATCCATTTTAAATTTTCTAAATTCATAGTGGAGTCTTATTTTCATATTTTTTTTAAGTACATTGTGACCTACAGTAAATTTGAGTTTCGACTAAAAAATATTAATGATAATATCGAATTCTTTTAAATATTTTCGTTCAGCAATTATGATCTACAGTAAATGAAGTCCCGATTTAAAATAATTATAAGTAAGCTTCACTCCGATTATTGTATCAATAACATTTATTTTAAGTCCCATATTATTAATTTTATATATTAACGTCGCCATTGTGAACATTTGTAAATAAATATTTTATTTTTTTATTACAGGTTCGATATACGGGCTACAGAGAACGCGCATTGGAAGAACGTCAGATACGCTTTCAGAATGGTTGCCGCGAGGGACACACAGAAATCTCTTTTGTTGCATCCGGAACGAATCTGCAATTAGTTTTCAATGCCAATCAGAATCCATACATTCAGGACAAGGAATGTGATTTTGACAAAGAGCACGGAAAGGTGAGTTCAAACTGCGTATGGAGTGGATATATTTATATAAGGGACACCGGCTTAGTCACACTTACCAATCCAATTATCATTGCATAATTGACCATCACAACTGATTGGATGATGGGCACTGACAGCTTCAATAGATTTTTTTTCTTTTTCAAATTAGGTCATGATTGATAGGCATTTAGAATAAATGCTGGCTATTGAGAGGCGTGTCAATTAATTCGTCACAGCATCTCAGTTTGTTATTGTTTGTTGGTTTTTGGAAGTAGATTTTGTTGAAAACAGAAAATTAAAAACAAAATTGAAGTTCTAAGGGAAAATTCATTTTGAACAATGATAATTTTTGACATCAATCGTCGTAATTTATGCTTGCAGTGTTGCGACATTGTTCAGGATTTTTAAGCAAATTTCTATTAAAGTCAGTTTTAGGACAATATTCTATTAAAAACGTTTAAAGTGGCCCCACAACACTAGTTTTAGTTCTAGTAAATCCAATTGATTGCGTTCCAATGAATATTTTTTATCTACCACCACCGACGTGTGTCCAAGAGCTTGAGTAGCTGCCGGCAACCAAAAAGTAAAAAAGAAAAGCACTCAATATCAGTTGGGACAGCTAATTGTAATAAACGTTTCTATTTTGGATAAATTCATTCAAACATCTGTCAAAATAAGCGAAGGTGAATATTCAAATAAATTTTGAATTTCTCAGCTTGTTACAAAAGATCATTCATTTAACCGATAATTGCGTTTTCAGTTCGCCGTTTTACTGATCAGATTTGTTGTTTTGTCGTAATCGTAATCGGTCTTACATTTTTATCTCTACCAATAATTAAAAAAATGGTTAACCGATTGCCAATCGAAATGTAAATTTAAAATTGACGTTAAAAAGTTTTCAAATGTTTTGGTGTTGGTGCAAATCTCACATGAAACCATATTTTCGTTTTAAAAATATCTAGAACAAAAGAAGATAAAAGATAAAACACAAAATGTACATGGAAAATAAATACATTTACATTGAAATAAGAGTTCCCGAAGTCGAAAAGTGGCTGTGAACTGCCAAAAATCACACCTCATTTAATATGTTTAATATGTAGAAAACTTCTTTATGAATAGGGTGTGGTTAAGGTTATTCAACTACCCAGTGAATAGCTGCCTGAAATTCAGCAGAAAATGTATGGATAGTTAAATGAATAAATGCAAGCCGACATTGGAACTGTTTTTGTAAATTTTAATTAACGAGTCTAATTTTGTGCCATGACTCAATCTCTTAATAATGAACACACATTTGTAATACGTTTCAAGCAATATATTGTGACAATATCCCCAAACGTGTAAAATTATGCCAATAAACTAAAACAATCATCTTCTTTAGGGGTGTGTTAGGGGAAATCCTTCATAGATTCATTTATGAGTTTAAATATTAAAGGGCCAAACCCACCGAGCAACCGAAACCGAAACTTTGTTTTTTTTTTTTAAACTGATAACTACTTCCAATTTTCTATGATTTTCAGTTCACTTCTTAAATAAAAGATATCAATATACCACACTTATCTTATTTATTTTTATTTTAATATAAATGATTGATTTTAGTTGTTTTCCGTAACAAAATTTTACTTTTTCATTTTGCAGTTTTGCATTTCTTACTAAACTTGCAACTTTTTTTTCTTTCGATGTAAGTTATGTTTGCCGGTGTTTGTAGACGTCACTTGCCTCACGTTTTTGATGTCAATGTGATTTTCTTTCTGTTTCTGTTCTATTTTCGGTGGGAATTTATTGTCAAAATTGAACAGATAAATGAAAAGAATAAAACGAAGTTTCCTATTTTATCAAGAAAAATACTTGTCAAATTATTTCAACATTAATTTAGATATATTTAGAGTTCATGATATTTTAGCCACATAACTAACATAAGATTGCACTGGCGCGGCGCCACTCCTCTTCATATTGACATGCTTGCACCATATCGTGTTCAATTGCCTCACATTTTCAAAATTTTCATGTAATTTGATAGGTTTAGCACTCAAAACATAAGATTGCAATATGCACCAACAAAACTCCAGTCAAACATAATTGCTCTTCAAAAACAAGATCAATAACAATAGCCCGAGAGACCTGTGCCCTTGCCTTTCTCAAGTTGCATGATCGTTGGAATGGCACGCGAGCAACAGTTGTTGGAAATGTGTCAGAGAACAACTCAAGAGTAAATTACGAGGATTATAAGTGGAAGCGATACCCTCCATAGTCTCAGAAAATAGGGAAATACTTTTGAAGTATGTCTGCTTCTTTTGGTGATCCGATTTCGACATTTGAATAATTCTCATGGATACCAATTAAACGAGAAATGACTATCGACCCATTAAAAGGATCACTGACGTGTGCAGGTATGATCTAAACAAAATCAATGAACCATTTGATCGTCCGCCCAGAAACGAAGCAATTTCACTTAATTGGTCTTGTTCGAGAGGTGTCGCGCACTAGACAGTGTTGAGCAAGTGATAACTGTGCGTGTAGTCCCCGGAGGCCATGTTCAACATATGTCGAACAGCGAAGAATTGTTTACTGGCTTCAAGCTGTGTATCGAGGGAGTTCTTCGGACCACCGACCTTTTGGGATACGGCAATAAATGACCGTGCAACTGTGTCATGTTTCAGGGGTGAGGGGAAACAGTTTTTGTTTCCTTCCCTACTTTTGTGTCGGACACTTTAAATAATTGAAACATAATTCCAGCAAAAAAAAAACATAAAACTGTAGATGCCTGTGTAATTTGCCGTCCTAATTGTTTATTTGCTACTTCCGGAGTCCCTTTTAGGTGGGGGGTCTTTGCACATGTTGGATGAAAGGCATTGTAGGTTTTTCACAGACCTATGAGGTATATAAATGAAAGACAATGCTTTTCAATAACTGTAGGTGGTATAGCAATCATCGACACCACCCTCGGTAAATGCTTTCATTTTTTACATGTATGTGTTTCAAAATGGCTGAATATTTACTATCCCAAGGAAAATCGTATTTTTGAATCTCCGCATGCGTCGTTTTTCGTTGTTACATAGGAATTCTTACAATAGATAGATACACTAGCTTTGTGTATCCCCTCGAATGAGATACATCACAGTGAAAGCTTTTTGGGGTTGAGCAAATCGATATTTCCATGGAAGCATGGCAGACATCTTATTTTTTGCTTCAGTGAATTTAACGCTCCTTACTTTAAAAATTTAAAACATTTTAAAAATTTGACAACTTCTAACAAATTCTCCCCTCTTCCATTCCAGGTTCACATTAAATCCCACTTCATAATGAACGGCGTTTGCGTCCGATTTAGAGGCTGGCTCGACTTAGAACGCTTAGACGGTGTCGGCTGTTTAGAATACGACGAACGACGGGCCATACACGAGGATGCAATTCTCCGCGAACAAATCGATAGATACAATCAAAGGTTGCGAGAATTCGAGGATACAAAACGGGCATACCGAGACAGCCGCCAGGATGAAATGGAAGCGGTGCGTCGAGGTGTAGCATCGGGAGGCATTGGGGTTGGCGTTGGTGCCGGTATGTGGCGACGATAGTTTGAATCCTCTACAGACACCAACCACAAGAGGAATACAAATTATGCCTACGATCTTGCCATTTAATGGTAGCTTATGTGATTTTATTTTCGTTAAATTCGAATCATTGGTTTTGTTTGCGCGTGTGTGACAAAAGTTGCGTTTATATTAAATGGACTTTAAAAGAGATTTTTTTTCTTTTTGCTATTTTAAAATTTTAACATTTATATATGTATAGTTAAATAATTTTGTATTCCCTTATTACAAACAACAGAAATAGAAACAAGACGAAAACAAAAAATTAAGTTAGAAGCAGAAAATTTTATATATTTACTTATTAAGATGTTTTATTGAATATATTTTACGTTTATAATTGTGTTAATTTGTTTTAGTGCAATTTCGATATGAGAGCATAAGATAAATGAATATATATATATATATATATATATATATATATATATATATATATATAAGTATATGTGTACTGATGTACTTAATCATAAAGAAAAAAATATTATAAGAAGAATTTTTAAAGAATATAAAATAATATTCATAAAACAAACAAAATGTGATTTTTATATTAAACTGCTGGCGAAACTGGCGGTTTTGGAATCGATTTTTTTCTATACGCCCAAAATCAGCACCTGAAAAAAAAATATTCTTTGAAAATTATCATTTAAACAGATACTCGATGTGTTTGTTTTATTTTTGGTTTTGGGTAACCGTGCCGGGTAATTTTTTTTAAATTAAAGTGAAATTAACTATTCATCGAGTTTTAATAGCAAACAAAACGACAGCCCAAAACCTGTGAAACGTCGATATCACGGACTTTAATTTCACTGATAGATCTGTATTGGCAGCTCTTGAAAGACTTTTCTTTTAAGACCAAATTTGAGCCCATACAAAAAACAACGCCGGAACTTTTTTAAAAATATATTTCCAGTTTTTTATTTAATACTATAAAAATCTTAAAACAGTAAAGAGAGGTTTTTTTAGCATGAGTGGATTTGTTTAACGTCCATAGGAATGTGTTCTACATTCCTGGAGAAGTTTGTCCGAGTCGTGTCGAACTTTTTACTCTCGTTAATCCCCAAAATACTAAAAACAATAGAAATTTATAATGTAACTCAAGTGAGTCTAATCAAGAGAACCGAACTGTCAAGAGAAAATACATAATTTTTTTGATTTATACTCAAAGACAAATATCTGTGTTCGCTTTCTTTCCTGTGATCAAACATTCAAAACAAGATCAATAAATTTTTTAGTGTTAATTGAAGGCGTAGTGACGTTTTGTTTCTGAAAATTCAGTATATGTCCACTGCTCTCATCCAACCGGATGAGAACAGAGATGAGCTGCGTCGACATATTCGGGCAATAGGTGAAGTCAGGCCTCTTGAACAGAGATGTTGGTGGATGAGCCGTTAGGCCAACGGAAGCGCTCAATCCCCGTGTCCTAGGGGTAGCTAATAAATTGGAACTGGCCCTCCAGGTTGCGTGTTGTGCTTTGGGTTAACTACCCACCCATGGAAAAAAACTATATGAAACGAAGCAACCAATAGCCTCGGAAAGGACTGTTCTTATTGTTGACGAACCTGCTAAACGAAAAAAAGGACAACGACTTTCGTATCTGCACCTAGAATGTGAGAATATTAAACTGGAGAAGTTCAAGTGAACAACTAACGGAAGCCGTAAGCTGCTACAAAGCAGACATTACTGTCATCCAGGAAATACTATCGGAAATCTACTACGGACCATGTTATAGTGAGCAAAATCAGCGACTATTCGGAATGCGATTTGTTATAAGTGCCAGACTTAGGCAAGAAATCGTATGTTTCCAATACATTAACGGACGCGTTGTAACAATTCGCATCATGGCCAAATTGTCGAACATAAACCTTATGTGGGCTCACTCCCCGACGGAGGAAAAAATGATATAGCTAAAGATGGCTTATACGAGTTCCCTGACAAAACCTAGGAGGGACTACCGAAGTACAATGTTAAAATTGTGCTGGGAGATTTTAACGCAAAGGTAGGAAGAGAAGACATCTTTAGCAGTATTGTCGGGAAACACAGCCTACAGAACAACACGTCTGGCAACGGACTAGTTGACTTCGCTACGGAACAAAATGCCACTATAGCCAGCACACGGTTTCCTTACCTCGATATCCATAAGAGGACATGGCGGTCTCCAGATCAACGAACGGCCAACCGAATTAATCCAGTGTTTTCGACGTCCGAACATTCCGAAGGGCTTACATCGACTCGGATCCCAACCTTGTTGCAGCCAACGCAAGAATGCGGATATCAACCATGCCACAGAAAAACAGAAATACTGTGAAGAAATTTAATGTCGTAAGACTTTAATCGCAAGAAACCGACATGGCCTTCGCGCAACGCGTATCCCTTAACATCTCGATTCACACCATACCGATCGAGGATATAGGGACGTGCCACTTAAGGAACAAGGAATTACCGTAGTTGAGACGCAGTCGATTCTGAAGATATCGAAGAACCACTTCTGCTGACTGTTAAACAGCGATGACGAACAATATTGCGCTATCAGGCAGAACGAACCATTCAATATTGGCAACGACAGCGAAAACTTCCAACCACCCTGAATGAAGTGAGGATAGCAACAGCTAAACTCAAACTTAATAAGGCTACCGGAAATGACGGCCTTCCCGCTGAGCTTTATATAGCAAGCGGTGATGACTTGGTAAGTAACATCCACCAACTCATAAGCCAAATCTGGTCGGATGAAAGTATGCCTGCAGAATGGGACCTCAGCATCGTTTGCCCGATCCACAAAAAAGGGGACCCTCTGAACTGCGCCAACTACAGAGGCATAAGTCTCCTGAACATAGCCTACAAGATCCTATATCTGCCGTAATATGTGAATGCTTGAAACCGTTTACCAACAACCTGATCGGCCCTGGTCAGTGTGGTTTTAGGCCAGGATATTCCACATAGTTTCACACTTCGGCAGATTCTGGAAAAAAAAAACCCAAGAAGTCCAAATCAATACCTACCACCGATTAATACCCAGCCGAATACGACATCATTTAGAGAGATGAACTTTACAGAGCCATGTCTAGTTGTGGTATACCGCCCGAACTCGTCCGTCTGTGAGGATGGCCATGGAGAATTCTCGCTGCTCCATCAGGATACATTCTGTCCAAAAAAATTAAGGCAGCACATCGCCTCGCCTTAATTTTTTTGTCATGTGACTTTTTTAATTTTATTCTTGAGAGGATTGTGCAAACCTCCCAATCCAACACCGGATGCACAATTTTACAAAAATCACTGCAACGTTTTCTAGTTTAGGGAAGGAAGCGGCAAAAATGGGTTTAGCAGTAAATGAGGATACGACTCAAGGACACACAACATCGACACTATTGACAGATAAAACTTGGAGGTTTAATGGGACTTTGTATCCCTTTCGGCTCCGCTATTAACTTTGACAACAACATTTCGTCAGAAATTAAACTAAGAATTACTCTTGCCAACCGCTGTTTCTTCGTGCTAAGAAGAAAGCCCTCACTCGAACTACTAAGGAGATCCTATTTAAAAACCTGATCATACCAGTCCTGCTCTACGGCGCTGAAGCATGGACCGTATCAAAAGCGGATGAAGAAATCCTTTGTCGATTTGAGAGGTAAATTCTTTGAAAAATCTTCGGTCTCGTTTCTGTTGACGGACTATGGAGGCGAAGATTCAACCTGTACAGCGACATACCCCTTGTCAAAAACTCCGCATTGGACATTTAAGATGGCTGGGACACGTAGAACGAATGGACACCAATACTCCAGCTCGCAGAGTCTTCGATTCCTAGCCAGACTAGATGTTCTTAAACTATGATCTAACGTTACCCGGTTTACATCCAAACACGAGGTTTAAATGGTTGAAAAATGATATTTTGCGCAGGCGGCAATATTTGATAGTTACTGCGAATAATTCGACCCGGCTGGGTGCATCTGTGATATCTACTTTTGGTGGACGTTTTTATGACGTTAACACATGTGGCTGCATGTTAAATTTAAATAAGCTTAAGGTTTTACTAAGTAGATTATATCCTCATCTAATAAACTATCCAAGATGTATCAATTGTCAACAACTGCTTATCGCAACTCAGCAGTTCAGATTCCACAAAGAACAGGTTGGTTGGGAAGAAAAGCTAGGACCTCGGTACTAACAAGCCTCTTGCGCCAATAATTTATTTTTATCTAGCGATTGTTTAATCGCAAACATTTTCACTTCATCATATTAATGAATTAACATACCTATTTACCTTCTATATCTGTAAATAATGCTTTCGCTGTGACTTGGGATATGGATTTAATTAAAATCACTTACTGTTCTGTAGTCACGTTACGGATACCAGTAAATGCACCATCAATGCACGGGTGCGTCTGCGTAAATGGTTTGCACTGCGTATTTTCAATTCAATCTGATTCAGCTGCTCAGTTCTGATGAAAACTTGTTTTGCAAAGTATGATGTGATTTATTATTTCAAATGTGCCAGTAGACATGCCGGATGTAACTTCACCATGTGTAACCCTTTTCTGAGTGACCTCGCACTATTAGCCGAAAAGTAGGCGTTCTTCATCAAGCCAACTCTTTTATTTTTTTAGACACTGTTTGATGACTTGCAATATGGTGTTCTTCTACTCTTTGCGCTTTTCCACATTAGCATAACTCTGACCCAACAGGATTACCCATTATAGACTATCAAATTTTTTTTTTTCGTTTCTCGTCATTCTTGTCCATTTGTGAACCACGCCCCGACTCTATTATTGCGACTATTAAAAGAAAGGGTTCAACTCAGATTTATATCAAACAGCACCCCTTTTATCATTGTATCACAGAAAAAAGGAGGTTTAATCTCTTCCATATAAATCATCTTTTATTTTTTCAAGCACACGACTACATGCATTCTTTTATAGTCCGTCCTGCGTTGTGCCAGTCAGCGCACGTAATCAATAATCGTTTTTTTTGGGAAAAACTATCATATTTGATATTAAAGCGATTGCTATTTAGTTGATGGGGGATGATAAATCACTTTAATTGTTTCAAGCCTTTTGATTTTCATTCAAGTTGATAGCTTCATTGACAAAAAAGTTGAATTGTACATTTTTGTAGGTTAGAATTTGGGTGTAATGGTAAATTCTCCTTTATATATTGTGTTGCTTCATTCTCATTCTATTCTTTTGACAGACGACGCGACGGTCGATGTATATGTATTTAAAAACTGAAATGGAAACCCCTTTACGTGAACGAGATTAAATTGCAGGTATTGTTGAATGTTGATCCTACTCATTAAACTATTATTTTGATTCTATTGTTGCATGATGAACGCTCCAGCACAATACGGAGTAGCCCCTCTTACGAATGGACACATTCAAAGAAACAAACTGACAATGTTCTTGTAATAAAAGTATTAACGCTCGACGTAACGTGATATTGTCGAATTACTTTGGATTATAGCAGCATCTTACTGTCGTGCGTAAAGGAAGTTGTCAAAAAAGGAACACAATCGCTGGGGAAAGTAACTTGACTGTTGGGACTGTTACCTTTTGTTGGTTTGTATTTTTAACTTTCTCTTACAAAGCGAAAGATATTGTTTTCGTGAAAATTTTCGACCTCGAGATTTTGATTGATTCTAACATTACGATGATAGCGGAGCCTAAAAAAGTGGTTTTGGAATTCCGTCCGTCGGTCCGTCTGTCCGTAATGGTCTTCCCAGCCTAAACTGCTTGACCGATTTTCTTCAAACTTCGTATCCAAGCTTGTTTTGGTCATAATTCTAGGCCATTTTTTTTTTGCTTTTAGCCATGTTATTAACGGTACCTGCCATATAAAAATTACACATAACCTCAATTTTCTCGAAAACGGCTCTAACGATTTTGATAAAACTTTATACATACTATAAGCATATTAGTTCCAACAAAACTACATACCCATTTTTTCGAGAAAATCCATATAACGGATTTTGTAATTCAGGCCATATAAAGAAAATTGTTAATTTCTCGCAAACTACTATGTCAAAATGAATGAAATTTAATATGTATACTACTATAATAGTTTTGAACAATTCCACATAATAAATTTTAGCCCAACTATCACTTAACGGAATTTTCAGTTTTGGCCAATAACGAAAATTAATTATTTTTCACATAGACACCGATTCCTTCAAATTTCGAAGTAAACGTTCGTATAATTAAATTCCGAAATTTTATAAAATTTTTAGCATTAATAATCAAAATGCGCACTATTTGATCTAACGCCGAACTCGCTGTGAAAGAGAAAGTTGCGTACGACCCAGTCGTGCACCCACCACTCGTTTACTTAGCAACTCATATACATACATACTTTTAATTTATAGTAAACTGTAGTACCTACCTAAAAGGAAGTGACACAAAAGTTCAAAGTTCAGGATTGCAATCAAATTTTTCCATTTTGAGGAACCCACCCTATCAAGTAAAAAAAAACGTTTTTTTTTTAATGTATGTCAGCCTGAATTTGTTGTTTTGGCTTTGACTCAAATTCCGGATATGTTTGTTGTTTGTGGTATGCTATGCGATAAGCGATTTACACCCAGCATACCAACTCCGACTCACACTAGACAGATGTCTAGTACTACTACTTGACACTGAATTAGCGTTTAGCATAGTAGCGTGGAGAGGAATGTGTCCTTTCACTAAGATAGCTTTCCTTTCTCAGAGAGTAGCAGAAGAATTCCCGATTTGATGTCAACAATGACATCTACAGAACGAAGTGAACAACTTGCATTAACCGCCAAAGTTGATGTTCAAATCGTGCTGGGTGATTTTACTCCAAGGTAAGAGGAGAGGTCATCTTCAATAGTACTATAACACATCCATTACTTAAAACCACATCTGGAAACAGGCTAAGGCTATTTGACAACGCTGCGGAATTAAATACCACTATAATCAGAACATGCTTCCCTCGCCTAGCTAAGGCTATTTGACATCGCTGCGGAATGAAATGCCACTATATTCAGAATACGCTTCCCTCGCCTTTCCCTCGCCATTCAAGAAACGATCAATAAAATTGACTTAATTGTCAATGTAGGAATGTTGATTTCCGAGATTTTCCAGAAAAAAACACCGAAGACCATAATTAGCGTTTTTGCCGCTAAGTTTCTGAGCAAAAAAGCCTTAGATTGAGGAAGAATGCCAAAAATGATTTCAACAAGACAACGCTACAAGAATACAAAAGAACCACTTTTTCAGACTGTAGACTCGGGATGACGAACAACCTTCCGTTGTCAGGCAGAACGAACCATTCAATATTCTCCGCATCAGGGCTGCGGGAAATAACGGCTGTCTTGCCGAGCTATAAAAAGCCGGTGGAGATGATTTGGTAAGCTACATACACCAACTCATTTGCAAAATTTGTAAGTAAGCCTGTAAAGGAGACCCTCTGAAGTCTGCTCAACATCGCATACAGGATCCTGACTGCCGTAATATGTGAACGCCTGAAAACTTTTATTAAGAACGTGATGGGCCCATATCAGCGTGGTCTTAGGTTAGGGAATCTCTTAACTGATTTAATCTTCAAACTTTGACAGGTACTGGGAAAAAGAACTCAAGAAGTCCAAATCGATACCCACAACCTATAACCAATTTCATACCCACATAAGTAGGTACGACATCATTTATGGAATACTCAGTGGTCGTCATCCTGTACTGACAGACGAGCTTGGACGGTATATGGAGAAATGAAATGGAAATTTACTTTATTCAAAAGATAATCTGTCATTATAATTTAAATATGATTTCTGTCAAATGACCACGGCTGGTTCGGGCGTAGTCTAATCTGGAGGTCCAATTTTCGATCACTTTTTCCAAGTGGTCAATCGTTTCGGGCTCATCGGCGTAGACTACCGACTTCACACATCCCTACAGAACATAGTCAAGCGGCGTTCAATAGCATGAACTTGGAAGTCAATTCACAATTCACCAAAACTCGAAATTATGCGTTCACATACCGTTTCCTTTAACAAATCAATTGTGGCACGAGCTGTGTGACATGTTGCGCCGTCTTGTTGAAACCACAGCTTTTTGCTCCGATGGACCATTATGTTGACCGTAGACGTAGTGCGCGATACGTATAATAAAAACGCTCCTAAACTGCTGATTTTAAAACTTAAGATATATCTCTCCCGGATTCGAAGTAAAAAATGTTTTGTCTTTGAATCAAAATAAAAGGATTTTATTAAATAGGAAAAAAAATCTCTGCAAGTATTTATCATTGGGAAAAAAATTACGTATGATCCAGTGGACCAACCACTCGTTTCCTATAATGTCATTGTTGTACTGTGCTTTTGAAGGAGTATTTCAAACAAATTCCTGATCATGTGACAGACTTATTGTCCCACAATGGTTTAAGTCTAAATAAAAAACAAATCTCTTAAAATCAATATCCTTATAAATACCATTCCACCTGCTGCTGTCCATGGCATGACTATATAAAACATTGACAGACATTGATTGCCGGTTAAGCATACGCACAAATCCCAATAATGACCAGAAAGAGGGATATCATTATTTTGAGAATAAATTGTTTATCCCAAATTAGAATTGAAATCAAATTCAATTCCCAATTCTATTTCTCTTCCTTTTTCTCTGCCTTTGCACTCTGTTTGAAAATCATTAAACCTGTCCGAGCAGAACAAAGCGAATTCCCCGCCCTCCATCCGGCAATAAGTGCCAGTTTGAAGAACGTCATTCCAGAGTCATATCATTCAGAGAACCAGAGCGGATAAACGAAACTAATAAGAGTTTTACAAACAACAACAAATTATAATCAGACGCTCGCATTGCACGAAGGGATGCCGCGCCTGTACTGATGTGCACACCACATTTGCTTTGGTCCTGGTCGCCCCGAAATCAGAACATACTCGCGTATCAAGTATTGTTCGGGATCTACCTAGAAGAGAGCAATTCCAATTCAACTGACAACAATGCCTACGTATTGTCGATTTGTTTGTGTGCATTTATGCCCTTGCCGTCACTTTAAAAATCCTCCACCCCCGTTTGACCTTTGTTCAGTGAGACGTCGAAACGACTTACGAACAATTCACATGACATGCCCTCATTTAAGGACTAATTGTGACCGACCTCTGTCGCTACGTATATTGCACAAATGTGTACGCTGATTAATTAAAACATATTTTGTGAATGGGAAACGTGCTGCAGGATATAATGACGTCCTATTATGCCTTGTGCCGAGGTGCGATGAATAATGTTTGCATTTTGAAACAAATACTATAAGCGAAGTGATTTTATGCAATACATTCAAAAGATGAATGTTCACGCACTCTTCAGTCCGGAAGGCCAATCGCCCTAAGCATAATCATTGGGGATCAATCATTTAACTGAAATGGTTTTTAAGGTCAAATTTGGTGGCAAAGATATTTGTGAAGAAAACTAGAGGAATACTATTCATAAGATCGCAATACCTAGCGAAGAGCTAGGTCTTCTATCGATGATCTCTAAATACCTAGGGACCTCTAGTTTCAAATAACGTCAGCTTTTTTGTATACAAGTACTGACCTTACTCTTCGGTCAAACATGTTGTAAATTAAATTAATCAATGACGATGAAGTACGAAGATGAAAATCGTCTATCTCGGTTGAGGGAAGCGAGGCTACTACTGCCTGTTTGACGAACCGTCAAGCAGCACTTTAAATCAGTTAGACACATTGGATGACTCCATAAAAATGTAAATCTAACTCTTTCATGCAAAGAGAAGCGACTAAGCTAGACGTGGCGCATCAGTCTAAACTATTGGAAATATAACCAGAATATTAAGAAGAGTTTTAATGGAACATGGAATATATGTCAATTGCCTTTCGACTTGAGCTGTTCAAAATTCAACAAAGAGACTAACTCAGCTAATGATCGATCACAAACTGAGCCTACTTTTCCAAGACGGTTCTGCAAATATAAAAAGAGCAAAGAACAACTATGACGGTGGCATCTGGAAGATGCTCGCCATTTTTAACCGCGGCGCGAATTGATCGTAGTGTGGACGAAATTTCAATTGATTTTTATCTCGACTGTGAACGGCGGTCACAAATAAGAATATCTATACGTCCAAATCATGATATGTCATCATGGTAGGCATGATAAAAAGAAGCCAAGATAAAACTCGTCTTGCAGTATTCGACCTTATGACGCGTCCTCGCGTGTCGGATAGAGAAATTCCCTTCAGATATGCGGAGTGTACCACAATAATAAAAGAGGTTGAAGTGAATCTTCATGAGGCAATAAAAATGTCGCATACTCCGCTTTAAAATGTCCCATCACTCAAAGCAAAAATGGCGCAAAATGCTTTTTCATATTTCGTTTCCACTTACCAAGAAAAAAAATACACCATCAATCAGCATACTTTGGCCGTAAAATCCGTAAATTCACTACAGAGAGCTCTCTTATGCATGTTGTTGTTCGTCGCGCATTTGCTCTGTCCGCATTCCGCCATTGCCATCCTACTCCTCGCTATCAATTTTCTGATGTGCAGTTTATGCTTTGGATTCACTGCAGAATGCTCTATCATGATTACGCTCTCGCTCTCTTCGGCTGAAACAAGTTTTTGCTTATTGTTTGCCTGCTGTTGTCCCACCACACTAGTCTTCCCCTGCCCTAG
Organism: Rhingia campestris; assembly: GCA_932526625.1. NCBI lineage: Eukaryota > Metazoa > Arthropoda > Insecta > Diptera > Syrphidae > Rhingia > Rhingia campestris. The sequence continues at coordinate 66,812,601 of OW052182.1, forward strand.
ACTTTTCGAGTGTAAATTTCTTTTTATGTTAGTTTGTATTTACCCCGATGACCCCAAAGAAGTTTCACTTCAAAAAACCTTCCCAGACTGCAGCGGAAGAATTCCCAAGATGGAGTCAACGTTGGCATCTACAGTCCCAATTATGATAGACAAAGTAATCAACCTATTTGAGCTGCTTTGGCATATTCGGACAACAGCATATATAAGAATCTCAAGGGTTAGTCTGGGCCCTTTAACAAAGATGGTGGCGGATGGCCAAGGGCAGCGCTCCCAGTAGCGGGTAATAGTGGTTCCGTGTCCTAGGTATATCTGTAGTCAATTAGAAGCTGGTGGTAACTTCCGTACCACGTAAAAAATACTTGGCTATGGGAGGGACAACAGCCTCTGATAACGGATCCCCCAGATACTTACCATACCCGGAACGACCACGGGCCACGACTTACGAATATGTTTCTGGAACACACGCACACTAGACACTCCGGGAGCTACTCAACAACTTGAATCTGTCCTCGCGCTGTAAAGGGCAGACATTGCCGCGATTCAGGAAAACGTTGGACAGGGTCAGGAATACCAAAACGGAAAGATAAGTCTGCACATATTTATTAGGATACGGATTCGTTGTGGAAATGCAACTTAAGTCAAGAACAATTGACTTTGAGCCGGTAAGTGATCGCCTGGTTGTGATCCACATCAAAGCAATGTTTTGCAACATAAGCCTTATTGATGAGATGGAAGATCTCTTTAATTGATTCTGCCCGAAATACGATGTGAAAATCGTTCTTGGGGACTTCGCGGCATCATGTTATACTGTTTTCAGAAGCACTAGGTTTTTTCAAAAACCTTCCCAGACTGCAGCGGAAGAATTCCCAAGATGGAGTCAACGTTGGCATCTACAGTCCCAATTATGATAGACAAAGTAATCAACCTATTTGAGCTGCTTTGGCATATTCGGACAACAGCATATATAAGAATCTCAAGGGTTAGTCTGGGCCCTTTAACAAAGATGGTGGCTGTAATCAATTAGAAGCTGGTGGTAACTTCCGTACCACGTAAAAAATACTTGGCTATGGGAGAGACAACAGCCTCTGATAACGGATCCCCCAGATACTTACCATACCCGGAACGACCACGGGCCACGACTTACGAATATGTTTCTGGAACACACGCACACTAGACACTCCGGGAGCTACTCAACAACTTGAATCTGTCCTCGCGCTGTAAAGGGCAGACATTGCCGCGATTCAGGAAATACGTTGGACAGGGTCAGGAATACCAAAACGGAAAGATAAGTCTGCACATATTTATTAGGATACGGATTCGTTGTGGAAATGCAACTTAAGTCAAGAACAATTGACTTTGAGCCGGTAAGTGATCGCCTGGTTGTGATCCACATCAAAGCAATGTTTTGCAACATAAGCCTTATTGATGAGATGGAAGATCTCTTTAATTGATTCTGCCCGAAATACGATGTGAAAATCGTTCTTGGGGACTTCGCGGCATCATGTTATACTGTTTTCAGAAGCACTAGGTTTTTTCCAAACAAAATGGACCAGGTGCTCATATATGCAGGGCATGCATCCGACATACTGAATGTACACACATTCTGAGGGGCAAACGTCGACTCTGACCATTTTCTTGTCGCAGCCAAATTCAGAGCTCGAGTGAACAACGAAAAAAAGCTGCCAATTGTGCATAAAAAACACCCCACGTTGGTTGCCTTAATAAGCCGTAGATTGCCAGAGTATACAAACAACAAATGAGTGAGATACTCTCAGCTGTGCCCTCATCATCCAACAATATCAACATCCAGTGGATACAGTATCGCAATATCACCAAAAAAGTAGCTGATTCAACCATATGTTGCAGACACCTCCGAAAGATGTCCTTGTAATGATGATATTTGCAAGTACCAAAATGAGATGACAGAAGAGACACATATCAAGGCGCTACAACGCAAAACACGCTCCGCGCGGGTAGAGTTTCGAACCGAAAGAAGGGAAGAGAACAAAATCCTGAGTAGGAAAAAAGAGGACACGCAGCCTCCCAGCTCAGGGATATCGAAGAGTCTCGGGACAAGAAGAACATCTCTCAATTCTACAAGACAGCCAAACCACTGGCAACTGGATTTCGGCTCTAAGAAATAACCATGTTAACTTAGTCACTGACGCGTAGGGGATTGTAGGTATATATTCAGGCAGCATTTGCAGCCGCTGCGCTGTCTAATAGGCATAATTACAGGACGGGAGACTGTCAAAGGTTTCCAAATAATTGACCGTGATTTATAGTCATACGACGGGGTAATTGAAAAAATGTATAGTCAACACAGACGCAACGTGGTCATGCCTCGGACTGGCCGGCCGGCCGACGGGTCGATCACTGGTGGACTTGTATTTTTTTGCAGCACTCTATACATTCTTCAAATATTCCACCTTATTTTGTCGGACAGATTTTTTTTTTCATGAACTATCTCTTCAACCAGAAGGAAGCAAAATTTTGAATCTTCCCCAATTTATAAACAAGCATATCCTTGGAATTTGTAATAAAAAAACTACAAGGTGTAGGATTTACAATCCCTTTGTAACAAAATCCAATAACAATAAATGCTCTTGCAACGAATTCAAAGAATGTTGTAATTTGAAATAAACGCATATCCTTAAAAAATACAGCCCCCTAAAAAATGCGAATATTTGACGTGGAGTGGATTCCTTGTAATTCCTCGCAAGCAAGCATTATTTAATTGCAGGGGTTGTCTCTAAGGGTTGAAACGAAATACGAGTGTACGTATGTTAAAATATTCGAAAGAACATATTGAATAAACTTCTAGCATAATCAGAGTTTGCAGTTCGTGACATAATATACGATAGGAATTTCCATCGTAATCCTTTCCAAGGCATACCCTTGCGATAAACAATGCCTAAGAATCCAAACTAAAAAAAACAACATGTTATCCTCTCTTACTGGCGTTTCAGCATTGCCGAATAATTGAAATTAAGGAGCACGTGTTAAGGATTTCAGGAATTTATTCAATGTTGTTTGTCTTACAACGATAAACATTCGGTAGACGGGATTCTACGTGCTATCTATCATTGTTTATCAGATTTATTTGAATCTCGTGTCATTCCTAGTCGATTTTGAAGTTCAATTCAAATCAATTATGAACTTCCAATCTCACACCAACACGGTGCCATATATTAAATTAACTCATTTCTAAGCCATAACTTACAACAATACAATCTCAGCAGGATATCTTTCATTGCATCAACCCTGATGTTTTCATTTGCAATCATCACTCCTGCAAGGACCAAAGATTGTTACTGTTGCCGATGAAAAAATTCATTAACATTGTCATCGGATGAGCGCCTTTTGCAATACAAAAAAGGGGCAACATATGTTTCCACCCCTTTGGAAAATTTCGCGCAAAGCAAAGGCTTGATCTCGCCAAGTCGGATTGCAACGTTCAATTGGACTCGCATGAATCCTTTTTATCCCTTTTATTATTCGTGTAATGTTACAGTAGTTGAGTTTGAGAAAAAAATCCCTGTTATGCCCTCATGAAAAGGGGTCCACTTTTTGACATCACTTAGACACACCAGGAGAGCTAGGCAACATGAAAAGGTTGTGTTGTCATCGCACTAGTGTGAACACATTATGGACTAATTTTTACCCATCATAAATTTGAAAGTAAATTGGTGCAAGTCGGCATCAGATGCGTTTGATTAGTATAAATGATACTCGCACTACTTTTATGCAAACGGGTACAACCAACCCCTAGACAAGGGATGTATAGGTACACAAGGTGGGAGGAATGGCATTTTAATTACAGCTGAGGGTGTACACGTGTGAGCACTTTTAACTGACGCAGTTCTAAGATTATTGCTCATCCCAAGCCAGGAATATCATATACTAGGGATTATCCATAATATTGGATGAGTTACGTTCGGGCCAATGCAGCTAATTTCGATGAGCTCAGCAGCTTGAAGAAGAAAGAATTCAAAAGCTGCAGCTGAGCAGGAGGATAATCTACCATCGATTGGTATTCAAAGTGCTTACTGCAGGTAATATAGCAGTAGACAAGTGCAAATGTGTGTCACTGCGCTCACGTGTGGAAAACACATTTTATTGTAACGTTTTGTGTGCCTGCCAACACGCGTTTTATTACTTTGAACGGAGCAATATGTCTTTGAATGTGCACGTGCGCTTGACTAAAATATCATTTATAAAGGTCTAAAAGGTCAAACAAGCAAAAATTATGCTTCATAATGGGTCGCTCGAAATTCGAAATTTCTGTTGTAACTAAGTTTTGCTGTTCTATCCGGAAAAGACAGATCCCAAAGTACAAAAAGACGCTTTGCTTGGAATGATGCAAAGTTTTTTCTTAAAAATGATTATAACTGTAATTCATAAATTGAACATAGAATTTTATATTAATTTAAGTGAAATGCTTACTGGGGTTTTAAGAAATATATCTGTAGTTTTTCGACAAAAGGGCGAATAACTTATGACTTTCAAAAATTGCCTTTTTATCGAAAAGTGATGAATGAATTTATATGAAACATCGTTTTTGTGTATATTTTGAGCTTATTAAAACTATAATTTAACAGTTTTTTTTACTAAAAAGTAAATAACGGCTCTTTTTAATATAAGGCATATCTTACAAAGAGACGGGCCGATTTGCGCAGAATAAGATAAATTGGACCTATCTGATTATATTAATTAGGATTACGTTTAAAATTTTACAAAAAATTAACACTATAATAACGGCTGTTTTTGGCCAACATTTTTAAAAGATTTTTTTTCTCAAGAACTTCTCAAACGGTTTTTATTAAATTTAATTCGTTTCTAAAAAAATTGGCCATTATTGTATATGCAAAATAACTAAATTTTCTCAAAACAACTTAAGCATTGGAACTTTTCAAAAAGACATTTCCAAAGTTCAACTTAAAATCGTAAAAATATTATGCGAAAGTGGATTTGTTAAAACTCCGTATCAAAAACAATAATCTTCTATATTCTTATAGGGAAGTTTGTCCGAGTAGTGTAGGACATTTTATTGTAATTTATAACATAACGATACAAAAGTTTAAGAATGGAATATGATTGTCACTCCATTTTACTCGACAAATAGAGCTTGTCGTAAAAGGCTACTAAGTGACAAGGTTATATCTAGGCAATTTTAACATCCATTGAGGGGATACTCTATACAATGTTAAGACTGTCCCGAAAGGTTTTATACAAATCCGTGTCATAAAAGTAAGATCAAACAAAATAATAATAGAAGTATGAAAAAGAGTAGAAGACGTGCATTCATATATATTATTGTAACAAAAAAAACTCTTGGATAATCCGGCTAAACGAATGTGAACCAATCCATATAGGTTTGTGCAGTTTCTTTATAAAAAAATAAATCGCTGGACCATTTTGTGTATCATTTAGAAAAGAAAAAAAAACACAATCCTGGACAGCCTTTTGTTGCGTTGCACCTAACTCAAATTACAAAATTACATCTTCCGGCAAAAATTTCCTTTTGAACGCTTGAACGCATAATCCGCAAAGTGTTGCATGAGCAAGTAAATAAAAAGACACGCACCTAATGCCAACTTAGTGCGCCCAGAGGATATTTCTCATGGAATTCCAGAAAAGATTCGGCAAAATTCAAAGCAGGGATTTACTCGTTTATCCACTTGATTTGCACAACTGAATAGTGCGCAGATGACATAAAGCAAAGATTGAGTGTACAAACATTCAAAGAGATGCTCTCCTACAGGTGGTGAAACTGTATCATGTAGGGATACCGTGTCCATATACACCAAAACAAAAAAACAGATTTAGTCAATCCTCGGGGGTGTTTTTTCCTACACTGATTGCATTAAGGATAAGCCCATGAGAGGAAGATTTTCCTAAGTATAACTTAAATACAAGAAACGTTTGTACATGCACCGAGCTAAAGGATCCCATACACTGAATACGCACAGGTAGAATGGCATACACATGTGCCAGACAATACGTTTTTTTGGAAGTGTATAACACATAATATATCTCTCAAACATCACCTTCACCTATTGATTTATTTTTTTGTTCATTGGAAAATATTACGAAAGGGACTACGTCTAATTACGATATATTTGGAATGCTTTTGTTGACGCAAATAATTTTGGAAAAGAGCCTGCAGATAGAAAACAGCCAGCGGGGATATTTGACAATTCGTTCAGTCATTCAGTACGACGTTCATTTTTAGCCTCCTGGAGTGTCAGTATCCTGCTGGGAGTCACATTGTTGATGGAACGCTGTCGCAGTAGTCGAAGTAGGCACAATAACGCTTGCACTGTATAAGGGTGCGACATCAACGCTAACCTTTAGTCTGTGAGTTTATCTTTGTAATTTGACAAAAAAAAGTCCTGTTCCGACAATCAGTAGATATGTTCTCAGGAATATTCATATGACTTTTGCATTCGATAAAAGGACCGAACAAACGTGACATTTTGTTTAGGGAATTGTATCATTAGTTATCTTGTTTGTGAAAGATACAAGTAGTGAGTAACAAATCGTTAAGTGGGTCATGTTAAGGATCTTATTTTGGTAATCTAGTATTTTAAATTTATTTTAGGTCTTATTTAAGGTTTATTGGTATATTAATTATTTCTTAAAAACAGATGTAGTTATCTTTTAGTCTTAGAGATAAGCAAAGTAAGTTAGATAGAAGTATCTACATGCTCAAATTAAAATAGATTTAGATTTGATTTAGGAATGTTAATTGATTATTTATTTGTAAACGTGTTTTTACATTTCAGCAACCACAGGACAATAGGGAAACCAACATAATTGAAAGAACGTTGTGATATGATCTCTTTCCCAGTTCCAGTATGGACTTATTACTAAATCGCTTTCATAGCTTGAAAAAACAGCGGTTGACAAGAATAATTCTGGGTTTGCTTTTTTTTACCTTATAGTTGAAGCTATCAATTATAACCTTTTGTCGATGTTATGTGTTCCTTTTTGGTTATAGCACTCTGGTCCCCGAGAACACTCCATCACCATCCTGTACAGTCGAAAAAGTTTTGGCTACACCAAAACTAGAATCAGCTACTTCGTCTCTAGGAAAGGCTATAGCAAAAAGGTAAAATCTTCTTTCCCTCATACTTCAAATCTTTAAAATCTTTTTTTATTTCAGCTTCTGCAACGGCAGGCTTTTAGAAGGACTCAGCGAAATCATGTTTGGGTTTGTAAAATTTAATCGGCTCATAATATAAGCACAACGACACAGGCGAAATATCACCTTGGTTCATGCTTCATGTTCAACATACCTGAGAGAAGTGCGTATAAACAAACTTCCATTCTACCAAATTTTGATAATTTCGACTTTATCTCACGTAGCTTTACATAGCAATACAGAAAGAGTTAATCGTTAGTCTAGATCTAATTGTTCCTACTAAAATTAGGTAAGGCTGATGACACTTATTGCTGTACTTGTCAGTGTTAAAACTGGCAAAACCCTCTAAATGAAATAGTTCAATGTCAGGTCATATTGGATTCTTGGACATTCGGACATTCCAGAGAACTGCACTGCTGAGGAATTGAATACGTGAATACGTTCTACTAAACACAAAACCAGTATTAAGCGTTGCCCACAACCAACTACAGGTGGTCGCAAATCGGACTCAATTAGCTATCACTTGATTCATCCAAGATCATCACAGCATCCCAACCAGGCGTGATCACTTCAAATACGTGAAAAAACGAGTGGTGGGTGCACGACTGGGTCGTACCCAACTTTCTCTTTCACAGCGAGTTAGGCGTTAGATCAAATAGTACGCATTTTGATTATTAATGCTTAAAATGATATAAATAATGTCGAAATGTGATTATACGTACGTTTGCTCCGAAATTTGAAGGAATCGGTGTCTTTGTGAATAATAATTATTTTTCGTTATTGGCCAAAACTGAAAATTCCGTTTAGTAATAGTTGGGCTACAGCTAATTATGTGGAATTGCTTAAAATTATAATAGTAGTATATAAATTAAATTTCATTTAGTAGTTTGCGAGAAATTAACAATTTTCTTTATATCGCCTGAATGACAATATCCGTTATATGGATTTTCTCGAAAAAACTGGGTATGCAGTTTTGTTGGAGCTAATTTGCTTATAGTATTTATAAAGTTTAATCAAAATCGTTAGAGCCGTTTTCGAGAAAATTGAGGTAATGTGTAATTTTTATATGGCAGGTACCGTTAATAACATGGCTAAAAGCAAACAAAATAATAGCCTAGAATTATGACCAAAAGAAACTTGGATACGAAATTTGAAGAAAATCGGTAAAGCCGTTTAGGCTGGGGAGACCATTACGGACAGACGGACGGAATTTTTGGGTTCCGCTATCATCGTAATGTTAGAATCAATCAAAATCTCGAGGTCGAAAATTTTCACGAAAACAATATCTTTCTCTTTGTAAGAGAAAGTTAAAAATTGAACACTAGGTACATACTCCCTGCAAGTTAGAAGCCGAGTTGAACAGCTTCTTCTACAAAATGATCTGAACAAAGCATAATATCCAACCAAGATTTTTTTAAGAAACCAACCGGAAGTTAGGAGTAGATAAAGGAAAGTTAACGGGTCTAAGTGTACCTACCTTTTTTGTTCGGGACAACTCTTAAAATTAAAGACTAATACAATTAGAGACCTTGTACATTTTATAGATTATGACATCATATACTTCATAACTGTCTGTCTATCGGTGGTGTTTTTATCACTTAGGTATATCTAAGGATAACATCAAAATGATGGCACTAATTAATTTGTGTTCAATGTGAACGCTTTTACATAGGGTTTTGAAAAAAAGGTAAAATAAAAAAAGTAGTTTCTACAAAAGCCCTTCATTATGGGTTAGGAGCATATATACAAAGAACTATCTCTGTCAACGTATGCAATATCTTCACCTAGAAATAATGTTATACTCCAAATCTTACATTCAACCACTGCTACGGTCATATACCGATTTCAAAATCAATGAGAGACAATAAAATTAGTAATGGGAAAGAATGGTAACGAATCCCAGCAAACGATCCAATAGAACGAAAAACCGAAATGTTTGCTCCCATAAAATTACGTTCTCATAATTTGCCATAACGAGATAGATAAAAATGAATTTACGGATAATTGCCGATCACACCCGGACGAATGCTTCAACCCTTTCCATTGTCATGTTGTTCGTCTTCACCTATTCATTGTGGAAAAAAAGAAAACCACCCAAACAGAAGCGTCCGATTTGTGTTCCATGCACAATCTAGAACCTTGTATATTCGCAATAATCAAATTAAAAGTGTTGTTTCATCGTATCGATGTTTACACAGTAATAAGGATGTCAACCGAACAACCCTTTTATGCTTCATGCTTTGCATCATCATTTATCGTCAGATTATCCAAATGAACAGAACACTGCAATAGAGTTCGCCTGTCATCCAATATTTAACTATTCAAATAAAAAAAACTGTTCCCTATTTTACACGCATGCAGATTTATTTAAAAATAAAAAAGGTGTTCCATAATTCGTTTCGGTGAAACGCATGCAAATATTGGACTAGGCCCATTCACTTCGTTAAGAGACACAGCACACAGCGTACACGTTTTTAATCCTTTCCCATTTTTGTCGCTTATTGAAATGTCAAAGCTACTGTTGAACAAAAAAAAAAAACAAAAGTGTCACCCTTATTTTTTGACAGTGACAGTCTTAATAGTACTTAATGTCCTCTTAACGATGAACATCGGTATGTATCCTGCCCCGAATACAGAGTTTTGTAGTGTCTTGTTCAAATAGCTGCTATTTTCCTGTCAACGCGTTGTTGATATGAAATTTGATTCTTATGAATAATTTTTACAAAAAGGACTTTATTTTTTAAGCACATTTTGAAAGGTAAATAAATAGCAATTGCAACTTTAGACGATAAACTGAAAAATATATATCATAAAATAGCGGCTGTTACTAAAGTTTACAGAATGCTCTCGAAGCTCAGCCCCTAGCAGCACATTTTGAACTCTACTGACAGCGGAGGAAGGTGATTCTACATACTTTTAGGTATATGGATTACGGAAGTTAATGAAGAAGTTTATTAAGAGATCTGGATCTGGAGATCTGGTATGAATTACGGAATGTTAACGTGTCAGAACTCGACCCTACAATTTTATTAAGGGATCTGGAACAGAGAATGTATTTTTGTGTAATTTTTTATACACGAACCGATTAAATGACAACTACATTACGGTTATTTTAATCTTATTCAAAGCAATGGCTATTTTTCTTGTTTTATTAAAGCATTTGTATGTGTCAGATATATATTAATTATATATATTGATGACTTAACTATCTTTTGTATAGTCAGGAAAACGTGGTACCTAACTGTAATCAAAGAACGCAAACACAGGTTTCTGAGAGACTCGAAAATAATGATAAATTGGAGTTTTGTAGCGTTTTGTTTTCTAATATGAACATGTGACTAGATTTTTAATTAAAATTCATCACTGAAAGTGTTAAATATGTAGAATTTAAAAAACCACTTTAAAAAATTAATCTGTTAAAATTAGGCTTTTTAATTTTGAAACAATTTTATCAAAAAGAAATGTTGTTTTATTAGAACTTTGGGCAATAAGTTTTTGAATTTCATATTTAACCAAACTGTGGTAATTTCAATGACAACATTTTCAATTATTATCATAAGTCATAACAAATTAACTAAAAATGACAGCCATAACTATGACTTTTAGGTACTGTGGCCTAGTTAAACGGGCGCGGGGTGCCTGGTTCAAATCCCGAAAGTATCAACATCTAAGAATTTTTTAATAACCCAACAACTTACGAAAGTCTGACAACCATCCAATAGTATAAACCTGTCATAAAAAGCAAAACAAATTGTCCGTTCGGAACATTTGACAGCCGATCACAATGTCCCATGTTGAGCATCACTTTAAATTAAATTTAATTTAAATTTTCCTGGTATGTAACTGCATACCCCATACTCTTGTATGGTGTGCTTGTCTGGTGGACTCCTCTTGAAATAGCCTTCAACCGCAACTTTTTGGGGATAGTTCAAAGATAAGCAAGTATATGCAATACCGGAGCTCTAAGAATCAAACCATCCTCAGCCCTAGATGTTATCCTATACCTACACCTAGTGCCCATAGGAATTCTCGGCAAACAGAGCGCAGCTTATGCAGCTGTGAGGCTGATAGCCTCGTTATAATGGACACCTTCTCAAGGTGAACACAAAGAGACACTAAATTACCTAAACATTACAGAATACATCGACCACATCATTACACAACTCAGTTTTGAATCTAACTTAAGGTCAACCATTCTCCATGGGAGTATATGATTGGAGATTACAACTCAATTTATATCTACACGGATGGGGCTAAAACCGAATATGGAGTGGGTGGATGTGTTTTCTTCGAGATGGTTAACTTAAGCATATCCTTCATTGTAGTGCTTTCCAATCGGAAATCATGAACATTCAAGAAGCATCTTATCTATATATCTATTTTCCAGATTAACCCTTTTTACACGACATTTTGTGTACATTTCTCACAAAGATTTCGCAACGCAACTATAACGCAATCATTACCCACTGCAGGTCACAGGCCGTTGTCAAAGTCAAGAATTAATCCGATTACGATAGAAATGATACGCTACATCAAATTACAACCCTTTTAACTTCCAATAGATTTAATGGTGTGAAATGTTTCTTTTGAGATATTTTTCGGTGGTGAGATAAAACCGGGAAGGTAGCTTTGCTATTAAAAAAAATAATAATAAAATTTATTTTGTTGCAGAGTAACAAAATTGGATACGAACTTATTGCATTTTGCGGTTTGAGTTGTACGTCAGATTCTTTCTACTTTGGTAGATATATACCTATCTATAGTTAAAGTCGGCTTTATTGTGAAATGTTCATTATTCATTTTTGTGGTTTTCTCTTCGTTTTTTTTTGCGGTCAGTGAAAGAAATCAAGTAATTTCCTGTACCATAGCCATTGCACTACAAATATGTTTGCTGTCAAGTAAATGTGTTTCTTTATGTCTTTGACTTTGAAAAAAAAACTTGAAATTATTTTGCTTCAAGAAGACAATATAGCTTGCGGTGACCGTAGTAAGGCCTGTTCATATCTTAATATAATTGATACTCACGATTTCTTAGAAAATGTAAGATTATTTTTCTTTTTTCCAAACATATTTAAGTATTCGAGAGTAAACTTTAAATGGAGACCCAAGTTTATATTTATAAATTAAACTTTGGAAAATGTCTGTGCAACTAACTTATTTATTTATTTTTCTTTTTCTAAAACATATTTAAATATTCGGGAGTACACTACAAATGGAATAGTTAAGACACAGGTTTATACATATTTATAAATGAAACTTTGGAAAATATCTATGCAACTTACTTCGAAAACCAACTTAGCATGAAAATGGGAAAAGTTCAGCGCATTTAATACCCACTTGGCGCAGTTAGTTTATAACGTTTCTCTCTCTGTACAGGGTGCGCTATCGTTTATGTCGGTATGTATTGTATACATTGAATAACTTTTACATTTATCAGCCGATTATCTCGAATGGTTGACCCTGAACCTTATTTTTAGAAGCAAATTTTGATGACCGACGATAGCCATTACTCACACATTATTGGCAAATTACCGCATTCATGGAACGGATAATCCACACGAGATCCATGAAACACCATTGCATGACCAAATAGTGTCTGTTTGGTTCGGCGGTTGTCGCAAAACCATCATTGGGACTATCTTCTTCAGAGAAGGCGAAACAGTCTATGGTAATCGATATCGGTGAATGTTGGCTCACTATGTCCGCCTACAAATGTTTGATAAAGGTCTTGCCGGTTACTGATTTCACCCAAAACCTTAGATTTGATCCGGACTTCTTTTTGAGGGATTATTTGAAAAACAAACTCCAGCAAGACGAGCTCAAGACAAACATACGTGCCGAAATCTCCGCAATAACGCCCGAGTTGCTCGTAATGTGATGGAAAACATTTTGCTTTGGACAAAAGAGGCGGCCATTTGATTGATGTTGTATTCAAGAACTAGTCGATATAAATTAAATAATGACCAAATTAATTGAAAATACATCATATATAGAAATTGGTTGTTTTAAGTTATTAAACATTTACATACCGACATAGAAGATGACACCCAATTTACAGTTAAATTTATTCACGAACGTAATTGCGTTAGTATTTACAAGAACATCCCTTCTCTATACGTATATATATTCAAAATAAATTGAATCTGAGTAACATCGTTTGCATCTTTATATAAAAATATTTTACTATAGTAACGAAAGGCGACATAAATATATATTCGCAACACATGCAGCAACTTGTAATTATGTGTAGATTTACTTATATACAGTGCACACCCTTCAAATTAAAAGTATCTATTTCAATAAACTCGAGTTTGAGCACCCTATAACATACTCCATTGTATGGGTGTTTGCACATCAAAAATGGCGTAAAATCTCCCCTCAAAATGTAAATTATACGTTTCATGCTTTGAGATTGCACCCAAGATAAATAAAACATGAAATATGTAATATTTGTTGGAACAGAGGATATACATATGTATAGAGAAATATGTATCTATATACACACACTCAATGAGTGCGGTGTTTCTATAAATTATTAAAATTGCTGGTTTCCATTAAGAACTGGATTGTTAAATTTTTCTGAAACGAACAAAGAAAATTGTAAAAACATGAACGAATAATGTTAATGTTTTCTCAATTTTCTTCAAGCAGAATTTTGATTTGTGAGGACATAAAAACTGTCAAAGGATGATAGCCCAAGCCCAGGAGTTTGACAGAGACTAAAAAAATAATTTTATGTTTCTTCCAAATACACGCGGATATCTGTATGTTTTGTAGATTTATCTTAATATTTGAGTTCGTTAAAATAATATTAGAAGATTGTAAATATTTGCAAAACCTTAAGTTGGAGGATTGTTTTATCTTGTCGTCTCTTTAATAATAATTCAAACTTTGACGTATTTCATTTTTCTTTGCGTGCGGGTACTTTTTGTTGAAAAGAGTGATTTCTCTCTCAATATTAAGGATCTTTCATTTGTTATTTTTCTTCACACAAAAGTACTCGTGCCTATTAGTTTCTTCTTCACACAAAAGTACTCGTGCCTATATTAGTTTAAAAGCTGAACTGTAATAGTCGGAAGCTAATGTCAAATTTTTTCGTTAACTTCTGTCATTTTCCTAAGTGAACTTTAATTTGTGTTTTTTTATGAAATTTCAATCCAATTTGAAAAATCAAACCAAACTAACAAATAATTATAGTCGAAAAATACAATTTCCATATATTCGGACATTTACGGACGTGTTCTTACGGACCGATTCGACTATTATAGTTACATTTTTACGATTTCAATTAACTCCTGCGCAATGCTCTGCGATTGCTATCAGAAGAACTGACATCATGAGTTAAATACATTGCGTATATTATTAGCTAAGCAAATGTCGTCTTTCGGCGTTGAATGATAGAAATAAAATCATCTACCTCGGACTCAACTTCAACCCGACGAATTACACTTTAGCGGAGATACGGCGAAGATTGATTCTTTGAAACCGAAGCAGTTTGGTTTCGCGAAACAAATTGGAACAGAACTCCTAACCCGGAAGTTCAAATTATTGCTCCACTGGACAATATGCTGGAAATACAACCGCAAGCTCTATGTGCTGTACCAAGAATTGGATGTTCAAATAAACAATGAAACGAATATTCGAATTCCAGGTTCTAGACGACATGCAAAATTGAAACATCGGTTCAAGGATCAAGCAATCGGGGATATTAATGTGCATGGATTATACGACTGGAAGTAAAGTCCACACAATCGTTTAACGTTGTCTTCCAAATCGTCTAAAGTGTTGCGCTTGTCGGGATTGGACTTGACATATACCTAAAGAAAATGGCGGGGTGGCTTCTTCTTTAATAAGTGGACTCTCGATGTCGCTGTATGAGGGGTAACTCCATTCTGTTGGAACAAAAATTCTTCAAGATCCCTATCACCGATTCTTTGAACAAAAATATGGCATGGTAATGTGATATTTTTAAAGATATGACGACCAGTAATGCCACTGCGCGACGTGTATTCCAGACTACGGAGAGCATTCTTCTGGGTGTATTGTGGTCTCTATGTCCTCGAGAGGATTACTCTCCTTGTAAACATAGCCATTAAGCCAGAAATGAGCTCCATCACTTCATCACAACTTTGCAGTAAAACATATGAGCAGGCTACAATCCGAAGTGCGAATCGTTGGATACCCTGACTTATCCATCCTTAAATTAAAGATCCCCAAAACGTGAGCGTGGCTAAAAACGTATATAGAAAATGACATTGTCACAACATATCATTCAGACAGTTTACCAAAATCTTTTATGGTTCGACAAAAAACAACGTTTTTCTATTGCATATGCCTTGGGGTAGGGTAAACAAATGGTTTTTGTAGAAAAAAGCCCCCAAAGAAGGGCGTAGGTGAAAACGTCCTGTGTAATGTTTAAATTAACTTTATTAATTTATTTTTGCATCAACATTTTTTTCAAATTTTCATAAAATTTTACCGAAAAGCGGTTTTTACAGAAAAAGTCCCAAAAAATTAGCGTGAGAAAAAATGTTATATGGACGAAATATAGATATGAATATATTAATATATAGATTCTCTAAATATCTTCTTCAGGCCTTTTTTAAAAATTCTTTACCGTTCTTATCGATCTTCACCCCACATTTCCAGGGGGCATGCAGCGGAAGTTTGAGTTTGAGAGTAGACCGTATTACTAATCCCCACTCAACCGCATTCAAACTATTGCAAAGCCAACATTTCAGTAAACTTCCTCAACTAAGAATCAGTTATTTAAAGGCCATGATAGCAGAACAGACATATACAGATGAAAAAGACAAATTAAATATTCAATCGACAAACGATGTTTCTTCAGGTAACGGACCTCAACCAACTTGAAGTGCGCACTGGAGGCAATTAGCTAAGGACCCACCTCATTGAAGAGGCATGTTAGTTGAGGCTCAGGTTCAATCCGGACTGTAGCGCCACTTAAGTAATTAAGTAAGTAAAACTAGCGTCAGCGTGATATCGGCCGCCAATTTAAATTCCTATATACTATCTATTGTATAATTCATTATAGCATTATTGTTATAAACTGGTAATTGTGAACATTATGCTGCTGTGTTTTTATATTAAAAAGTCCATATGAACGCTCCATATGATATTCGATACTCTGCACCTTTGTCGCAAGCCAACACAATCGAGGCAAATTCAATGAACTAGATAATTTAATAAGAATTGCAGTCTTACAAGATATGATGCCAAAATACCACCCAAGTGAAACAACGGTCTTGTTACTGGCTTCATGATATTTAATCCGTATCGTGTGGGGAGAAGTTTTATGTCATCGCCGCCGATCAAATATTCCTTTTTATACGTGTGTATTAAAATATGATGATGACCACGAGTACTCCTAAAACTCGACAAGTTCTAGAGACGTCAATTACAATTTTTCTTGTTCTTGAACCTGATGCGTGTGGTTACAAGCGGCGAGGGAATGCCCTTGTGGTTTAGTAAAATAAGTACCTTCAATTGCCATCTCACATTATAATAGGAGAACTTCTAGAACTACTTCATTATTATCGTTTCTCATTATGGAGCATAAAGAGTTCATTACAGTGTTTATAAGATAATTTCTCCGTCTAGAATGTTCTGTTTCCTTTTTTTTATTTTGTAAAAAAATGGTTGTGGATTACATATTGAAGACACGCTTATTTTAAATGTAATTCCTTTAATGGTGCAGGCCTAGGTACTTCATTATGTTTATCATATTATTTAGCGCTCGAGTTCTGTGTGTTCCAGAATTCCATGGGTAAATGATAAACTATTTTGTAATTCGAATTTTTTTTTCAAATTCAAAACAATAAATTGAATTATTTCGAATTTCTCAAAAATCTGATAAGATTTGTTCTCGTTTGTTTTCTAGTTCAAACAATAAAAAACCAAAAATTTAAAAATTGGGTTCTAATTTGAAATATTCTAATTATTTTCGTTTCGAATTCGAAATGGAAAATAAAGTAATTCGCGAAGCACTATTTTTCATTAAATTGTAGGACTACACTTCAGATTTGTTTACTTCAAAATATCTGTTTATATTTTTTTCTTGTTTTATCAAAAGAGTTATAGGTAAAGAACTTAAAATGCTGGTTACTCAAATTTTTGATAATGTCGCTTAGGCCCTTCATCTTCTAAGCATTTTAATTACATAGTGTATGCATAAAGCATTATTTTTTCCTATTATTCTAATATAATTTCATATTTCATTGATTCACAAAATTTCTTAAATCTACCTTCATTAATTCATCATTCATATTTTTTTTAATAAATTTTAGACAGATATGTACTTGTCTCACCCAATAGAATTTGACTTGCTAAATTTATAAAAGCCAGCATTGAGTTCAGAATGACAAGCGCTTGATATCCGGCCTGATATGCTCAGGTCAAAACATTATTCTGCCCCCGACTGCGGATGTGACGTGTCTTAACAACCTTTGGCCACAGTTGCGGTAGTTTTGCACCGTATTTCGCTATTACATTTTACGCAACCTCGCATTGTTTGGTTGTTGTCAAAAGCTGTTCGCTTGGTGTCTTGGATGAATTTTCCAAGGCTACACATGGAAAGTATGTTTATTATCAGCGTGCACATATTCTTATTATTACGTTATTAATTTACAAAAATCTTATGAAGTAACCTATTGACGAATTTAAAAGTTGGCTGCGCACTCTACAAGTGAACAAATGTAGAGTTTGCGTCGCTATGAAGCTGAGGGACATTTTTGAATTAACTACACAGGATCCATATAATAAAAGAAATTTAAAGACAAATATTCAATCGCTGATAACGAAACATTTGTTTATTGAACTATATAGGTAAACATTGATATAAATTTCAATCAGAAAACTTAATTTTATTTTGTTTCTATTTTTCCCATCGAATAGAACCATTTTTTTTGACTAGTAGAGATTTTTTTGTTTAAGAAAACGACCCCAAAAACTGGGCGCAGATATATTAATATAATACATATATTATACTGTCTATATATAACAGTACAGTATAGTATTAGCGTCCGCTAATATCATAACTGCAGACGGCGCTAACTTCCACCCCTGCCGAGAACTTATCTAAGCAGCGCATTCACGCTTTATCTTCTTCCGACACCAGAACCACGAGATGAAGATCCTCGCTATCACTGGAAGAAGAAAATCCTTTGCCATCCTACTCTTTTTGTTTAGTCATTGTTCCTTGGCCGGGAAAGTGCGAAAAATAAGAAAAATGCATCACACCTACACTAAAGCTCGAACGGCACATCTGTGCCTGGCGCGCACAGTGGAATTTGTTAATATTTCTCGTTGTACATACCCCAACGAACGAAACCCACCACGGATATTAACTTTCATCGAAGCTCTTCACCACCCAAGCAATTAGCCAACCCAAGAACCACATTTAATTCACCTAGTCAACACTAGAGGGACCAACGTTAAAAGTGAGTAGGGTAAACTTATTCAATTTTTGTAAGCCTACAGTTTGAGTGCATTTCCTTTTTCCATTTAAAAACATGGATCTGAACAATGTAAAAATATGAGAGCTTATTTTTAGTTTACGACGTTAACCAATTCGATCTACCCACTCAATTTGTATGTTAAATTTCTAATATTATTGTAAAAGATTTCCTAAACAAATTTTGACATGTCGGTACATGGTATACTTACATGTTTGCGAAGTTTGAGACAACTTTCCAACGTTTCATGAATACTCCTACTCTATTAACAACTAAATGCACTTTATACGTTTTTTTTAAATCACTCGTCAAATCAAGTTTCGTTATAATGTACATGCACAAATTGGATATTCGTTAAATTCTTGTTAAACTCACTGCATTGTTCAACAATATTAAGATTGCACACATTTTTAGAACACCAGTCCACTTGAAGAACGATTGATTATTAGTGCAATTTTCTAGTCATCAACTTTTTATATAAAACTTAACGAATTTGACCGCAGACTTTGTAGTATGTAATCCAACCAACCTATGAGTCCAGACAACACGCAATTAACATATTGAATCTGCAGATGGCGTTTTTAACTTTTCGCTCTGAAAGTTGTCTAAGTTTGGAATGCCCTGAAATGATTGCATAGAGTTTCGACATATACTTGTAGTACAGTTTTTCATCCAAATAATAGTACAGTTTTTGTTTATAAACTGCTGTAGGGCTTGTTAAAATGGGGGTTAAATTGTATCCACTGGACAATTTTTGACATGTGGTATAAAATATGGCTTTTTGCTGTGTCGTTTGAATGAAATGTTTTTATATCACATTTCATTCAAACGACACAGCAAAACACACGTTCAATAGTTTCATAGAAAAACCATTTATCATTTTTGTTGTTGTCAGTAAATAATATATTATATATTGTTGTCTATTTGTGTTCATTATTAAAGATAAATCTTATTTTGTTCAAGTTCAATATCAAATATAGCGAAAAAAAACATTTTCGTAACCATCCTTTTTCAAAAACAAAAATTCAGTCAACTTTTATTTCATTTTCTGATATAAAAAAACATGTTGCTTGCTTTTTGGTCTTTTTGCTGTGTCGTTTGAATGAAAGGCCGAGCCTTACTTTGCTTAAAAAAGTTTTGACTAGATTTCCAATATAGGAAATGAGCTTCGAATTTATTTTTTATTTGACCACTAATCAATAAAAATTTTAAAGATATATTTTGGAAATGTACTGTCTTGAACTCAACTACAGTAGGTTAAATTTATGGATAGATGTGTTTTAATGGGAGTAATTGAAGCCATCGCTTTTAAGGAATTGATTGCCTGCAATCTCTTTCAATAAAATGTTTGACAGAGTATTCGTTTACTGCTGACGTAAAAGGAATATGAGGTTCCGGCATATTCCTTATTTTTTCAGCCACAGTTCTAGTGAACTATATAGTTCCAATGAACAATGATTAAGGCCATGTGCCAATTGCCTTAAAATTGTAGCCACAATAACAATATCTTTGTTACTGATAATTCTAAATAATTCAGTTTTTTTTTGGATTATCTCTCTGAAACCTAGTCGGTATTTATTTTTATACAAGAAAATATAAAAAAAGGAATTTTGTTTCAATTGTTTTGGAAAATTATTAAAAATAGTATCAAAATTATATCCTATTTAATCCAATTAACACAGCAAAAAGCCAATTTTGTTTACCCCAGCAAAAATTTCAAAAATTATACAGTGAATAGAATTTAACCCCATTTTAATACTGACACACGGCCTAAATGTCTTTTTCAAACTATAAACAGTAGCCGAGGAGAACAAAGTCATACACTACATTATAGCACAACGACGTTTGACTTTTTCGCCGATACTGAGGGTCTAATTGGATTCTACAATTGGTTTTCGCCTTAATTTTTTGCCAAATGTATATTAGTAATTTGATGTGGGCTCGTGAGTTTTGCTAGCTCCTTTTCTTACCCAAAGTATAACTTAAAATTGTGTGCCCCTTCTTGTTGATAGCATATACTAATCTATCCCTCGTTTATAGCTTTACAATCTTTCAATACGATTTGAACATTGTATTTATGTAGACGCTTATAAATATTCGCTTATAAATATTCAACTATACGTTTGCTAATGTACAATTGCTATCACCTGCAAATAAGCACTTAGCTCCAAAGAGGTAACAACCCAACTAACAATTTCGCTTCGATAAAGCACTGTCGAAGCTATTTCCCCTCCAGCAATATTACTTGTAGGAAGTCTTATGGAAAAACATTTGGCGCACTTTTAGGAAGCTATTTACTTCTATAAGACTTCTTTACATACTTTTAATAAGCCTTAAAGAAAAATCTTAGTTTGCTAATAAAAGGTCATACAGAAGCTAATATAGGCTTCGCAAAATATCATTCCGAAAATATTTGCAAATCTTCTCGAAGTTGAAAAATAACATTAATTTTTATTATATTCTTTTTGTTTCCATATTTTCTTATTGTTATTATTTATTTAATTCCAATTTCAATCTCTTAATTCCCATTTCAATCTCTTATAAACCCAATTCGTTATTATGAATGTATGAAATTCAATGCAATTAATTATATAAAAACTCTCATCTTACACGTTATTCACTAGGCTGTACTCTTGAACATGAAAGACGAGTAAGTAAAACGAAGTGGTTGAATCGTG
The DNA here is from genome assembly GCA_932526625.1 of Rhingia campestris. Classification (NCBI taxonomy): domain Eukaryota; kingdom Metazoa; phylum Arthropoda; class Insecta; order Diptera; family Syrphidae; genus Rhingia; species Rhingia campestris. The sequence continues at coordinate 66,833,900 of OW052182.1, forward strand.
TTGACTCATTCTCCGGTAGGTTCCCGATCTTTCTTTTTTCTGTTCTTTTAACCTAATCTTTTTTATGCCTTCTTTCGTAAGCTCTATACGTGCTATGCTTCGGATTAACTTGTGCGAATTTCTACCGAAATATCTTCATTTATGGTACATGTACACACATCTCCGGAAGCTTCAAAACAACATTACAGAAGTTACGCTATCACAATTTCGGTTATGCTTGTGAATTTTCCTGCATAATGTCTTAAGCAAGCTTCTACCCAAACAATCGACTGCCAAAATGCTTAACCTCCGCGCACAAGTACTATACATTACATTTTTGTGCCTTAAGCCCAGTACGCAGCTTGCGCTAAATTTTATCTCCCATACAAAAATCTCTACAGAGATAAAATTTAGCGAGCAAATTTATCAGTACAGTACGCAGCTCATGAGATAAATTCTTAACTTCATAAAGATGGGACACACAAAATGTAGGTAGGGTATAACAATATTAAGTGTTATACGAAAAGTGTTATACTCAGCGGATGAAATGTCTCCACTTATTTATCTCGCGAAATTAATGTGCGAGGCATTTAAATCGGCGAAATTTTAATAAAAAATAAAAACAAAATGGAAGAAAATGAAGAAGAATATTTGATGGCAGAATTTCTTGAGGAAGACGACATCTTTATTAACAAAGAAAATATTAATATTACTGACATCTGCGAATGCATGACATTTCCCTGACTCATCTATACGCTGTGTACGAATTTAGCGAGCATTTATCTTTGGATTGGAGAAAACAAGTGGAGAGTTGTAAAGATAAAATTTAGCGCGAGCTGCGTACTAAGCTTTATAGAAGAATAATTGTTAGTTGGGAATTATTGTAACGTTTATCACTGAAATTAATAAAGAATAATAATAAAAAAATCTTCGAATCATAGGGCAACATGTCTTGGTCTGTCGCTTATTACAAATCCGATCCGAAAAGTCGCTCTTTCTACTCACTATATAACGGATCGTAGTATATACGTCCTTATCCTTTTGTATTTCCTAGATTCCAATAATGTCTACTTCAAAGCAGCTAAGGGCTTCCCTATTCTAAAATTCCAAGTTCAGATCCGAACCTCATTGTCCTTATGTCGTTTATCTTTGGATCTTCATGGATCTTGCTTACGTTATGCTTTGCGAACGCTTTGACATATTGACCCGCCTAGAGGTTTTTAGCATCAAAATGGCTACACAAAAGGGGAAAATGATTGGTGTATGTAGTTGATCGATATCAGAGCAATTGTTGGAAAAAGTGTGAACTGTGAACAAAACATTCCAAGCAACATTGTGATGAACACAAAACATAATGGATCAAACATTTTACTTGAGAAGTAGGTTATAGCAAACATGGAACAATTCTGTCGTTTATGGCTAAAACACAATCACGATTTTGACCTTCGCGATTTGTGGACGTTAACGTGCCAAAGCGTGATTGTGTTTTAACTATTATTAAAATATTTTTAGAGTACATGTTTTAAAATTCATAAGTTTAGTTTAGTTTTAACACCATCACATCCATGTTTGTTGAAATGTACACATGCACATGAGTATACTGAAAGTTTGACGTTTCGTTTTGTTCGCAAAAATGTACAAGCCATTGATTTATTATAATAAGTCAATGGTACAGGCACTTTTCGTTGACATGGGTAAATTCTCTCTTGATAGAGATCAGTTTTAATTTTTTTCACACAAAAGTACCCAAACGGATCAAGTCACTTCACATATAAAAAAGTCACAAGTGTATAGATGTCACCGTGACCTTAACGTTAACGAAACCCACGAATGGCATTGCCAACGCATGTGACAGCTTCCCATTCGAATTGCGTGCATTCAAAATTGAAATTTCAAAAGTGGTGGAAAAACGATTGAACGGACGAAGGAACGGCATTTGGCTGCGAGTTTTGATTTTGTTAAATAAAATATATTAAGTCCAGTTAAAAATTGCAACTAAAACAACAACTTTGCTACTAAAAATACAAATTTAATCTAGTGAATTGTGATCGTTTCTATGTGCTTTTTCATTTATTATTCTTTAATTATGTTTTGGGTAAAGCGCTAAAGGCTTCTACACTTTCGTTGTGAAGCATACTCGGACAAGAGCAAGACCCCGGTGGACGAGTAAAAAACCTGAGGTAAGTCCATTATACAAATGCAGTATGTTCTACTAGTTTTTAACACAAAACGATTTCCTATCGGCTTTTGGTTGGATTTGCGGAAGAAAATTCGCGTGCTACAGCTCATAACAAAGCGCTCTTTATGACAAAACTGGCACTTGGTAAACATTTGCCAATTATCTGTTTCCATTCTACCTGAATAATTAGAAAAGATGAAGAAACCATGTCCATTTTGCCGCTAGCAACGTCGAGCGGAGGAAAAGGGCATTTTACATTCTTGTCTTATTTCACAGCTGCTGCTTTGGTTTTGTGTTAATTTTGACAAACTAGGCGTTTGTTGTTGGTATGCGAAGGATTGTGTATGCGGATTGCATTTTCACGCACACTTCCTCGACAGATTTTATTTTTGAGGGGAAATGCCTAAACTGTTTTTATTTGAACCCGTAACCAACTAACAACAACCATTTCGTTCTATTTACCTGCAAAAAAGAAAAGGAATTCATCACCTCTGTGTATGTGTGAGGAAGATGGGATCCCTAATTTGTTCCAACACAGGATCTGTCTTTCTCTCGATAAAGGAGACAGCGACGACAAACAACAAAAACGCACTGATACAGTGCACTCTTTTTCTTTTCCTTTTTTTTTTTTACCGGGAATGTGATTTCAAATAAAATTTCCACCGCAGGAAGAATAACCAAGGACGGGCAGATTTTTGAAAATCATCTGTCTATCAGATTTTTGGCGGTGGCTGGTTTTCTGTTAACTATCGCTGTCGTTCTAGAATCTGGCATTCAAGCATTTTCCTTCCTCAACTACGCTTCTTGTTTAAGTTTTGTTTCGTTTTTCCCTCGTTTTTGTTTTACCTTGTTACTGTTGTTTTCTATTTAACTAATTTAAGTGAATTTATTTTGTTGTGTTTTTTTTTTAAATTTGTTTTCGTTGTTGATGGAATTTGTTAAATAGAAACAATATTGTTTTATTTTTAGTTGTCTTTGGTAAGTTAAATGTTCAGATAATTGGGGTTTTTATATGTGAGATGCTGTGCATCTAAATTCTAATTCTTTTCGTAGCCGCCATTTCGTTTGTTTATTTGACATGAACCAAGGGGGGGTTTCAGTGCATCAATTCACAAGAGCTAACGTTTGTTAGATAATGTACTTGGTTACAGCATATATGGAGAAGAGGATCCGATTAAACGAAACCATGTTTACACAGCTGATATAGTCTTGCTATCTGAATTTTTATGATCTACATAAAACTAGGAGGATCAGGTCAAATTTTTGAAGGGATACATGCACTTTTATCGCATTTCAGCTATTGATTATGTTTGTACTAACGCATGTGGAACAAAGTTTTTAAAGTGTTTACACTTATAATACAAACTGGTAGGCCGAAGGAAAATAATTTAAATATATGGAATTAACGGCCCATACACGGTCCCCAACCTAGCTCCTCCATTTATTTGTGCATGCGAAGTTTTATTTTTCCGACAGAATGGAACCCCTGTTTTACGCCGCTTCCAAACGGCAAATTTGAGGAGCTTCTTATGACAGTCTTATACTCTAGAATAATGTCAGACCACAACATGTGTGGTAGTGAAAGCAACGCACTAACCATTGAACCTTTGGGCCCACTACAAACAGTAGCACTATATTTTCTTCTAGATCATAGGTCAGAAACAAAGTGCATTCATTCGCACCGATTTATCGTAAAAGGTCTTAGATGAGGTCAAGTTTAAATATTCTGTGAGCAATTTTTCACAAATACACATTACTCACTCAGTGCTAAATGTTCATTGGAATGAAAGTCATCTCCAACGGGGCGGATCGATTTTATGCGAGTCTTAAAGAAAGGGAGGGTTGCACAGAAAATCCATTTCAAACAGAATTCAGGATATGGGCATTAACGTTGAACTTTTTGGCAAAAATCCTTCACCAAGAGAATACCTCAATATCAGTACCAGACACGTAAACGTAAGGGGTTTGTTTTAGATTTCTAGGTGTTTCAGCTCTAAAAACAAGCTTTTCAATTACCCTTTTTGTGTGTGGTTACGGTGTTCAGGGGCATGAAAGTCGTAGGGATGAATGTGCAGCCAGGCACTCCACCGAGTGGGGGTTGGATGTAGTGGAACCTAATATTAAAAACACCATCAAAATGAATATACACCGGTTCTAAGTTTGCTTAGGTTTGATGCGCTGTTGACGCTCAGGTGAGCCGTCAAGCGATACCCTTTATTGTACCTGAAAATAAAGATGCGTAGTATAGAGTGATTTGTGCTGCTCTATTAGCTTCAAAGAGGTAATTTTTCCATCCCGACTTGCAGCAGAAGCTGACAATCTGTGCTATAGGGGTTGTAGCTAGCTCCGTCAAGACCTTGTAGTAAGTTGCCGAGGAGTTTGTTGCTTCAGAGACGAGGCGATCTGCAGTGATTACTGTTTTATTCTATCAAAAGAATTGCTTCAACAGAAGGTTCATACAAGTAAGGCATTGTCAGCTGTTCCGATAATAGATCTGTTTAATGACTCTAAGCTCAACATTTAAATTAAATTTTCCATTAGAAAATAAGCTGTGTTCCGGATTTCTGATTTAGTTGCAGCTCTATTCTCATTAGATGAAGCACTATTCTGATTGGTCAGTCGTCTATTTTTGCCAATAAGAACAGAACTGCAATTATGATATAACACTAAATATGAAATTCTGAACACGGGCAATGTCTTGAGAGTTAGGAGCTATTCAAAAAGGGCTCCCATGACCCAGAAAACTTCCAGATTAGGGAAAATATACTTAGCCAGGTGTTAAATTCAAACAACTTCAGTGCGAAGTAGACGGCGCTCAACTAAACTACTTAAAAAACTCTTCGTTGTGGACCCTGATGTGATCAATATAGGGCTAAATGGCTTTTTGGTTATCTGGATTCGAATCTTAACAATTAATCAGCCCTATAGTGCTATCCGTTCGGAAGTATTTCCGAACCGAAAATCATGTCCATTCAGAACTCGGTTTGCTTTGGAAGTATCCGTTGCGGAGCAAAATTAAAAAAAAATTGATTTCGTTTGATTCCGCAACAATTATTCGTTGGAGAACTTTGAAAGAAATTCAACGCGTAGCTGTTGAGATTTTGTCGGAAATGCTAAGCGGAACGAAATTTTTCTAAACAGCTTATCTCAACTCAGCCATTCGGAATTGGCATTAGAATTACTTACACATTCACGTAGTGTTAAGTGGGCCTAAAGTCCGGTAGAGCCTGGTATCTAATTGTGCGCTACCCTTTTTTTTCGTTTACCAACAGGTTAGGAAACGACGACTCTATGGGCTGGATTATTGATCTTCATTTTGTTTTGCGACTAGGTCTATGTCGTATTACCAACAGCTAGTAAAGTACGTAAATAAATCTTTGTCTTATTCCATCTAGGCAAACGGAACTGAAGACTTTTCGAAGGATTTTATGCCTACACATTAATGGTTTTGAAAAAAGCCTATCCAGCCTATTGCGTCAACAACCTGCATTCAACACTGGTCAATACTGGTCACTCCTACTGTTTCTAATCATCATCCTCGATTAATCGTAATATGGTCCAAATCGTAAGGCTAGCTGTGGGTTTTCACTGGCTATTTTTAAAAATGTCTTAAAATGGACCCAATATCGTTTGGTACTTAAAAGCTCTTCGAGGAATCCTTAAGCCGAACACATTACTTCAATTGCTTACTTACTTAACTGGCTCCTGACCCGTTAAGGGTCTCTGCCTGATACAGCAATCCTGGGCAATTTGACCGGTTATTTCCGTGATCGGTTGATCTTTGTCGCCTCGAAACTAAAAGCTGATATTCCAAGATTCTATAGGCTGGAGTATAATTTTTCATTCGCTCAATGTAAAAACACGTAGACTATAATGGCTCTTAGTCTTCGTGTTTTTACATTTTGTACTACATCCACATCTAAAACACACTTCTACTACATTTTGGTAGAGCTCATAAAGTTCGCGGTTGTATTTAAAATTTGCTCCGCTTTGCTTCTTATTGTCCGGCTCACGGCGACGTAGAAACGGGAAACAGAACAAACAAACTTTATTCTAGTTCGCAAGCCTTAATGATCTCTTTTTTTTTGTGTTGCCTACACAACTCGCATGCCCCTTATACTGCTGTCTGAACCATTATACGTTATTCGACAAATTATAAGCTTCTTATTGGTAAACGTTTCAGACTTATGTTAGCCTCGATCATAATTGTTATGTTGTGTTCGTTAAAGATTTACTTTTCTATAATTTTCATCATCTTTTTGCCTGACTTTGAACCGATAAGCTCTAGTTAGATGATCAGTGCTAATTAATTGATCAGTGCCTCCATTAAAAGCTGAAACAATGGCAACCATTAAATCTTGTGAATCCCACACTTTTATTAATCAATATTCTTTGAACGTTTCCCTTTACAGAATTTTGGAAATAAAGCTTTTTTTTGTTAAGGAACCTTTTGCCATACAAAAACAAATTTATACACCTCTCTTTGAATTCATACATTTGCAACAAAAATGGCATCAACAAAACAAACCAGAAATGTCTCAAAACAACCAACAACCCTCCTGCCATTGGCCAGGAAAGGAATCACCAAAAGGTAAGAACAACTCTCAAATATCAACTCACTAGCTAATTGTTGTTGTCTTATGAAATTCAAGGGCACAAAATATACAAGACCAGAATGCCGAGCAAATTGTAACCAGGGGAAAACGAAAAGCCGAGAACAGTCCTTTAAAGAACGACAAGATCAAACGATCGGCATTAGGTAATTTAACAAACAACGTCAATACACTGCACTTGGACGATGACATCAAGAAACTCGGCGCAAAAGTCCTTAACGAAGTCCAGAAGAAAGCTGCAGCCATTAAGGTAAGGCCAAGAGATATTCTATTTTAAAAGCGGGAATCCTTAATGGTATACGTCATTTCTCTTAGAAGGAAAATGTGGCAGTGGCAATTACATCTAGACCGACCAAAATTAGCACTCGAGCAAATACTCGCATTGCCATCGCACAGATACTCGAAGAGCAAAAACTGTTGGTGCAGGAACAACTGCAACAACCGCAACAACAAACCGCTCCCACCATCGCAAAGAAGAAGGATGATGTGGATATGATCAAACCACCGACTAGACGCATATCGAATGAGTTCAATAAGACTGAAGAAAGTTTATACATGTCAGCACTGGAGGATATCTCCTCCGATTCAGTGCGTTATTCGGGTAATTTTGATTCTAAACGACGATCATTCGCACAAAGCGAGAAACCAAAGGAAATCCCCGAAGAGATGACAGTCGATGAAACGTTCGCTGATGACGCCAACAGAATAGCCACTCCGTCGCCATTGAAAAATGCTCCATTAGATGTGCCAGAAGGTGTTACCGATTTTGACAAGGCAAATTGGAACGATCCCTTCCAAGTGTCTCACTATGCAATGGACATTTTCAACTATCTGAAATCGAGAGAGGTAGTAATTCAAAATAACCAACATCAAGCTCTTTGTATATGACAACATTGTTGTTGCAGGTCGAATTTCCCATAGAAGACTACATGCCAAAGCAAGTCCATTTGTCCAAATGGATGCGTTCTCTTCTTGTCGACTGGATGGTCGAAGTGCAAGAGACCTTTGAGCTCAACCATGAAACACTTTACTTGGCGGTCAAGCTGGTGGATCTTTTTCTGGGAAAAGTAGTTATACACAAGGATAAATTGCAACTGCTCGGAGCTGCAGCACTATTTATAGCTTCTAAATTTGATGTGAGTTTGTTTTGTTCTTTTTATAAACTTGGTTGGAGGTAACATTTCTCTCCACACAACAGGAACGAACGCCTCCATTGATAGAAGACTTTTTGTACATATGTGACGGAGCATACAATCATGATGAATTGATCAAAATGGAAATGACTACACTGAAGACGATCAACTACGATCTTGGTATTCCATTATCTTATAGATTCCTCAGGAGATACGCTAGAGTGAGTTGAAACATAGTTGTCCTTCAGTATTGAATGTGTTTTTTAATTTATAATTCTGTTTGCTTTCATGTCAAGTGCGCCAAAGTACCAATGCCAATACTCACTCTGGCTAGATATATTTTAGAGTTTTCTCTTATGGATTATGCTACTATTGGTTTCAGTGACTCAAAAATGGCCTCTGCTGCGCTAATGATTGCATTACGGATGCACGGAGAGACAAACGCTTGGACAAAAACTCTGGAGCACTATACTGGTAAGTTTTCGTTCTTGAGATTTATTAGGTTGGTGACAACTAGAAACGGTTATTTCAAAAGTCCAATACAGCCTAAAGCCACCGATTTGATTCACTGTGTTTGGAGCAAGCTTGACAGCAAAGTAAAAAAACGCATTGTCAGGTGCTCGTGAAGAATTTTCTACCGATGTATGCTTCCGATTAGCTTTCCGAATAGATCTTCCGCCGAAATGTATTTCACATCTTTGCGGCTTATTGCGTTAAGTCAAAAAAGTTTCTCATGACAGTTATACTCTTGGAGGCAGTGAAAAAAATTGTGTTTCGGGATTTGAACCAGGGACGTTCATTCCGACCAATATTTTCGGCTTATGCCTAGTAGTTGCACTGATTTGTGGAAATACATTATTTTGTTTACGCTTGGGAGTTTTGTACAATCCTCTCAAGAATAAGATTAAAGAAGTCACATGACAGTGTATCGCCTTGGCTTAATCCTTTTTTGGTATCGAATATCGACCCTCTTTGAGCAGCGATAACTGTCCATCATCATCCTGTACATCCTTTAATTTTCTCTAGAACTTTGAAGATTTTGTCTATGGAGGTTCCGTAAAACCAACACGATCGGTTTTTGAATGTACCTACTCCTCTAAGGTGAGAGGATCTATGAATTCCCCGAGATGCCTGTAGATGTTTGTTGAATCCCCTCTTCTTATCGGCAACATATTTGGCAATAGAGATTATATGTTGATGCATTCGTTTAATTGATTTAACGGTTGTGTTCGTGCTGTGCAGTGGACTTTTTCTTGAGAAGGTTGCGTACTACATTTTCTTCGAGTTATATTGAAGTCGGCTCTCATCTCCCCACAATTAGGTGCTGACAAAATGTTTCATGCGTCCTCAAATGAGTCCTCCTACTGCAGATATTTTTGCCTGTAACGAAATGCTGGTAGTAAGGCTCTATTGATTCAACATTCAACACCAACTGAACAAGCCGACAATCTCGACTAAGGTCTCGGTGAAAAAAGTGTTCCGCGGCTGGTCACTTAGCAATTCTTGGGTAAGGGGGTGTCATAATTATTTCAACAACTTACATTAGGTTCAAAATCAGCTGACAAGGACCTTTTGTAGTTTCTAAAATAGCTATGCATCAAATCACTTATTAAAAGGGTCAATGTTCTTGTGAATCGGGTAAACGTTGCAGAGATTCCATTTTAGAGGCATTCGTTTGTACAAACCAAAATGTGTTATTCACTTGATGAATACCTAGTAATTCCCCGCAGCTTTATTATAACCTCATTAGGTTTTTCCCGGCAGCATTGTTAAATTTCAGTACGGATGTTGTCATCCTCACTTCGATTAGGTAGGTCGACAGTAGTTGCCGCTGTCATCGTCGGGGCTTGTTTCTACCTAATAAGTCGATTTTGGTCCATATTGCCGTTTAATAGTCAATGGAAGTTGTAGACCGGCTGTGAGTCAACTACGATTCCTTTATCACCATGACAGAATCATGTTTTTGTGGAACTTTCGAACAACGCTCCTGGAGTTCCACTTCTCAATATTCTCAATACGCGGGTTTTATGCTTATTCTTTGAAAGACGGGAATTGTTTTCGTATAAGCTCGACAACAGCCCTCAGTCTTTGTTTTCAACATTGTCTTATAAGACTCATTCTTGGTAGCGAGCGTCGAAAAGAATCGTTTGTCATCTTCATATGAGGTTTCGTGTTGCTGGGCGACAGAAACAAGCACATCATTTTCGTCTTTGATGGCTTGTTGACAGTGTCGTTCAAGCATTTGCCTATGTTCTCCTTCGTCGAATCAGTGGTTTCCTAATAATGGACGGGGAGAAACCTAGCCTCTTTTTTATATTTCATTCATTCAAAATTGGTATCCATGACATTTTGTAGATATTTGACTTTAGATGAGTGTGAAAGTGCTTGTCCATTAAGTCGTGATTAAATGCTTGGTATCGAAGCGGATCAACATGACAACAAGCCGCAACAGATTAAAGATAACTCATGCCCTATTCTAATCACAATCTAGCGGGACTAGTAAATAGTTTATTCATGTGCTAAACTACGGCAGATGAAATGAAGATGACTCCATTCTATGGCATGGCGGTGTCAGCATATATCGTTAGTTAGCTGTTACATAGTTCCGACTGAATGATTTTAAATCTATACATTAATACAATCCGTTGCCTAAGCACAATAAGTCCTAGAGATTTCCACCATCTACGCATTTCAAACCATGACTTTTGAATAAAGGAAAGATATTTTTCAGTTCCACATTGGACAAATCGAAGGTATCTTAAAAATAGTGGAGTAAAAGAAAATTGTTTATTTTTGAAGTACCGAGATGGTACGGAGGATTCTTGTTGAGTCGTGTCCCGGGCAATGAAATTTATTATTTAGTTTCACTGAACTGGTTAATAAAAAGTGACACTCGTACGGTTTTGTAGGGCATACCCCTCTTATCTTAGTTATATTTTATTTTCTTTATTCAATTAAATTATTATTAACCTCCTCCATTGCATAATTACAGGTTACTCGTTAGAAGACTTTGCACACATTATTCCAGTTCTGAATGCTGGTTTACACAGAAAACCAAAAGGAACAATTAAAACAATAAGAAGTAAATACTCTCATAAGATCTTCCACGAGGTCGCCAAAATCCCCCTCCTGAGCACGGAGAAAATCTTAGAAACTGACGCAAGTAAGAAGCTAGAAGACAAAGAAAACTAAAATCAGCAACTAAACACAAGAAACATCAAAAACAAAGATTCAAACAAATGACGTATTTCCCCCAAGCATATCCATGCCATTCCACAAAAAAAAACGAACCCCCAAAACGACAAAACATACTTTTTTGCGATTGTTGTCTATTTTATTTTATTTTATTTTTATTCTTTTATTTTTCTTTAAATTGTTAAATTATCGCAAATATATCGACTTGAAAAATATCCACAAGCAACACAGAGAAAACCCGAAAAAGGAAATACTTACCGTTACTATTTAGTTTGTGAAAATATATATATTTGCTGTTTAGACGGTTGCCATACCTCTCGCGAGGTCAAAGACTGGTCTATGTATTCCTACATGGTCACAAAACTTAATACGTCATCAAAGATTATTAACTTTAGAATAAATAATATATAAATTATAACCAAACATAAAGTTAAAATTTGAAACTAAACAAAAAGAGGAAAACATAAAAGTTCACTTGCATCCTGTGCAAATAAACTTTTTCTCTTTAAAAAGGCTTATTACTAAAAAATGTCATTTTAATTAAAACAATTACAAAACATTTAATAAAAAATAACAAACACCCTTGCATACCATATACATTGCATCAAACAGTTGGCTTTCACAGATCTCAATAGAATAAACCTACTTCCAGAGAAAAGGTACATCTTCAGCATATTCTTTGGTTTCACCACCTTCGCTCTTCATTAATAGAAAACACCCCCTCCCCCAAAATATATGTTAACATTTAAATTGATTTGCAATACCTAAAAAAAAAGAAAACACTACATCATCATTGATTTGTTAAATTGTAAATTTTAAATTTGTATAAAATAAGTTTAAACGAAAATTAAGAATATGCCACTAGAAAATTCAAACAAAGTATTGTAAGCAATAGAACATAACAAGACAAACAAAAATTAATAGGACTACATCTCACCGTAGTTTCGTGTACGGTAGAACTTGTAGAACCCCATCAAAGATTATATTTTTGCAAAATGTTAAAAAATATACTACCTTGACAAATTTAAATATTTGCAAGTGTGCGTTAGTATTTCTTTTGTAGAAACAAATTTATTATAAAGTGCTATTTGAAACAATAAGTTAACGTGTGTATTAATACTTTTGACAATGCAAACTATCTGCCAGTTAGACAACATTACGCGCCAATAAATTAAACGAAAAGTTAAAATTATTTAAAAAAAAATTGTGTTTGTGTTTTTTTTTATAGGAGAACCCGCTGAACTTTTTATCGCCTTGGGCCCAACCAAACCCCTTAGGGATGGAATAACGATTATTTTTTCTCATTTTAGAAATGTTTTGTCAAAGTTTCAGTCTTAGCTGACAGCTCCGGCAGTTTGTCGGCCAATATGTTGGGTGAACCTACAAAACAATGACAGCAACCGAAAGTGCAGACAAAACATGCATAAAGCTTCGTTTGGTCCTAGCACATTAAAATGCCAATTCATTGGTCTAATGCGCGTAATTAACTGGGGTGCCAGCAGCTAACTTGATTCAATCGAGTTTTATCGAAACAATCGACTGTTGGCAGCACATATTTTGGTTCAATCGACTATTTTCGATTGTACCGTCAGATTTGGCAGCACACAATCTTAAGCATGGCGATTGAAGCAAAAAAAATCACTCGATAGAAAATAGTAACCGTCTGCAGGAATTTTATTCGAAAAAATGGATCCTAAACAAAATATGTTCATAAAAAAAATTAATTGAAATTTTGACCATTTTTATGAGTGGTTCACAAGATTTAGCTAAAGGAATACTTCAAACAGCAGTTGAGGGATTTTCAACATCAAGATCTTTGAACTTTGAAAATTGTTGTCTGTGCCATACTCGGCAATACATTACGACATTACTTTCGTAACCCCCACTGGCTAGGAACTGATGTGTTCGTATGTTTATTGGAAAACTTATTGAGTTTAGTATCATCAGGAAACATTCTTTGATGACACTAAACATAAAGCTAAGAAAAATAAACAATTTTACAATTTGTTGATGTTATTCGTTTTTGAACACTTACTTATTCGGCCCTATCGAATTATCCGTCGGAGCGGAAAATTCTCCGATTTTGTACAATTCGGAGGATTTTTGCATCGAGGTATTCTTCCGAAAACTTCCTTCGGAATTTTTCTCCCACATTTTGTAACGCATCCCGCGAATTGCGTTGAAGTGAGTTCACGTGCATTTTTCGTGCAATTTTTGACAACTAAGTGCCTCTATTTTTCTGATTTCCTCCGAAACAAATTCTTCGCGGAATTTATTTACGAACCGTAGCCGTATTTTTTTTCGATGACATACCTCGAATGGAATTTGAACCTCCAAGGAAGTAGCTATGCGTTGCGGAAAATTGTCCGCTCCGACGGATACCTCGATAGGGCTGATTTTCAAATAATTCTAGTGGGTTGCTTTTATCTCTGAAACACCTCCTTTGAATTTTAGTATTAGGTCCTTCTCCATCCTCACTTTCCTACTCAAGAATGTCAATTTTTATTTGAGCTTGGAAAATGATTTATTTCGAGTTGCAGGTCGATAAAAAAACCTCGATTGTATCAATTTACGTGCTGGCATCCCTGTTCACCGAATTGTCCTCGCATGTCGTCGAGACCACATGATTCCACTTCAGTCACAGAACGATAGTCGTTTTATGTAATCGAATCTCAACGAGAACGAAGTGATTTCAACGATATTCGTTTTATAAAGTATTGCCCCTGAGTCTACCGTACAACAGCTGAATCTCAAACGGGAGAACGAATACTAGCACAGCTAAGCATAAAGTTTCTCTCACCATCTTTTCACAATTAAATGACAATTTCAGCGTTCATGTGAACGCAAAAGTTTTACCAAATCTGACAAAGCTCGGTGATCCATCCTTCGATAAACCAAGTAAAATCGACATTTTACTTGGCTGCGATCTATATCCATTGATTATCCTAGAAAGCATCGTCAAAGGAGATGCAGATACCCTCATGACATAAAGGACGGAATTTTGAGGCTGCTCACGGTTGCCAATAAGCGCTCAACAGTGACATCCCTTGAGAGTAAGGGGAATTGGCAAGGATAAAGACGCATTTCTGTCGACGGTAGACATGTGGTGGAACTGCCGTTTAAAGAAGGATCACGACCAGGGTTAGGTCTGTCTCATCCTTCAGTTCTTGTTCGGTTCCTTCAACTTAAAAGAAAATTTCGTTCAAACGCGTCATTCTATGATGAATATAAGAAGGTTTTCATCGAATAAAAGAGCTCGAGTGTATGAAGGAGGTAGACCCATCATTAACAACTTCGCACTATTTGTTCCACACCATGCTGTCATGAAGGAATCTAGTTCCACAACGAAATTGTTGGCGCTCGTATCTATGAGACGAAACAAAATCGCATTTGGCGCCGACATCACTAAAATGTACCCAGAAATTTGGGTTCCGTCGGAAGATTCAGTATTCCAACTGATTTTGTGGAGAGATGAAGACGGGTGAGAGTCGTCACTTTCGGCACAGCCGCCGCACCATATTTAGTAGTTCGGCAATTGGCAATTATATTTACCATAAAACCATTGTATGAACCTTATTGATATGTTATATACTCGAATCTTGGCAGACAGAATCGGAGACATCGTCTCCTTTTACATTCAACTAGACGAGGCGATAAGACCATGACTTTTACATGCGAGTCGAGTGGACTGCTTTGACTCTACTTTTCAGAGCGTAACCGCAACCTCTCTTGGACCTACCTACGTAAGCATTTAAATTTTTGTTAAAATACCGAAACTGGTCAAACCAGATACCAAGTTATTTAACTACACTTCGTATTGTTATCCATGTCAATTTTTTTACTAACATCACTAAAAGCCTAAGCAATGAACAGAAAGGTTTCAATTTGGAATTTAACGTCGAGGTCATCATGAACTTCGAGGTCACCATGAACAACTTGAAGCGAGTTGTCACTCTAGCTGAGTTGTGCACTTGTGGGAGAGTAGAAAATAAACAACCTACCCGATCGCCGATTAATACAGAAGTATCGTATAATTCAAATTTTCTTATTGTACATGATAGCAAAGATATATAGATATAGCATATAAGAAAAATTGTTTAATGGCGGATCGTGCTGGTACAGCCCGTCATATGTTTTTGTTGTTGTTTTTCATGTGTTTTCATGCACACCGCCCGCCCGTACCATGAAGCTACTGAGAAAAAGTTTCTGATTTTGTTCTCAATGCGTCATCTGTATAGAATTCATAATCTTTGATGATAGTTAGTGTGGTGAATATTTTAAGTACGCAATTAATGAGAGAATTACGGTTACATTACTCTTGGCAAGATATCATATAATGCCACAAAATTAGATATTTGAAAATAAGAATATATATAGGGTATGATTTTAAATGTAGTTTCTAGTATATGCAGAATACTAAACAGTTATCCATGCCAATTTTTTTTGCTAACATCACTAGAAGCCTAAGCAATGAACAGAAAGGTTTCTATTTGGAAATTAATCTTCAATTTCATTCATGTGTTCGATGCCAATATTGGCGACGACACCGAAAACTACCAACCATCCGACCTAAGTGAGGTGCGGATAACAATACCTAAACTCAAGCTTAATAAGGTTGCCGGAAATGACGGACTTCCCGCCGATCCTAATAAAGCCGACAGAGTAGACTTGGTAAGTAACATCCAACAACTCGTAAATCTGGTCCGAAAGTATGCCTGAATAATGGAACCTACGCGTCGTTTGCCCGATCCACAAAAAAGGAGACCCTCTGAAATGCGCCAACTACAGAGACGTAAATCTCCCCAGCATCGCCTGCAAGATCCTATCTGCCGTAATATGTGAACGCCTGAAACCGTTTACCAATAACCTAATCGTCCCTTATCAGTGTGGTTTTAGACCAGGAAAGTCCACAACTGATCAAATCTTCACACTTCGACAGATCCTGGAAAAAAAAACATGAAATCCAAATCGATATCCACCATCTATAAATTGTAAATTGTCAGTTGGTATCAGAAAGTGACAAGTCGTTAGTTTTGACATGTGTTTTATTTCATTTGTTTTTTTAAATACACATGAATTGTGTGTTCCGTACTTTTTAGTAAATTTGTCACCTATCAAGAGAATTTATCTTCACTCCAAAGGATTTGAGAATTAACTAATTTTTATTAATTTTTTAAATGTACGGGATATTGATGTCGGTTGGAATTATTGAACCGAAAACATCTGTGCATCAGTTTATTGGCTTATGCTGAAATTCAATTATTATGGCAGTGTGCATGAGAGTCTTACGTTGTAAATTATGTTATAGTTCCAAATTTAAGCTCCGGGTTGATAATATGGGAGACTCCTTATAATGTATATGCAAGCATGGCTGAAATTCAATTTTTATATTGCGTTGGGAAATTTGTTATACCTTCTTCCGAATTCTAATAAAAAGAATCGTCTTTTAACTCCGAAATCAGGCACCCTTTGTTTTAGATTTGACAGCACAATGAACTGACAAATTTTTTTGAATTGCACTAAGTGAAGTGGATGAGATGACTTGACAAAGAGTAAGAACCACTCACACTTTATGGCAAAATCTATTTAAATGCAACAATCTATTAAATGCAACAAATTTGCTGATTAAACTTGACTGGCTCATTTGTCAAGCAAAAAAATGTCAAAAGTGGCACACAAATGGCATTTTGGTTTACATCTCTATAAAATATTAATAACTACACATTTCATGCATTTGGACAACTAAGACACCTTAATATTTTTAAAATATCTTTTGCAGTTAATTGCATCTATCTATATTCTTCTGCGTCTTTGACAGTTTTTATTTCTTTACTTGTGATAAATTTATTTGAGTAGATTTTGGTGGTTAGAGTAGATACTATGGAAATGTTTCGTCAATACGTTTTAATATGAATATACATTACTGTGACTCACTCGAATGCTATAGTAACAATATTAATAATAAATTTCTAGTTTAGTTAAGAGTGCAAGTGAAAAGTGTAATTGTCTTCTTTGAATTATTATTTATTTATTCAAAATGAGTGAAGGTAATTTCAATTTCATTTCATTATCTAGGCTAGGCTTAAGTAATAGTTTTAAAAGAAACAAATATTTTCAAATTGAAGACTACTACTGGGACTCAGAAACATTTACAACAGATGCAAGATAAGATATTAAAGTAACCAAACGCCCAGTTTTTATATCCTATCTCATAGGGGTATATTTAGTTTTTACATTCAGTTTTTGTATCTCCGTTTTCATTATTAAGAAATAATCAACCTTAAAGTCTCTTAGTTAGTCAACAGTAGTTCAATTGAGGGATAAAAAAACAGATTTACGAAAGGAGATAACAACGTTGTTTTAGTTTATTCATAGTTCACAAAATAACTGGAGAATGTCCATATAAGAAGGGAGTCATAAAAATGAATCACAATAACCATGGTAGCCGATGTATGCCTCTATATTTGTTACTTGTTACAAAAGTTAGTCACGTCAAGGTTGTTTAACTCAGGTAGTCATCAAAGATAACAATTATTTGCGTTTTTATCTTTTTTCAAAAGGTTTCTTTCCAATTCTTTGTTTTCACTTTTTCTTATGTCATAGAGATTTCCATCCATTCATGATCCAAATAAGTGGAAAGGTGTAGTACAATTGGTGGTGCACATCTGCGATTTGCCACATCTGCTGTTTATCGATTTAGCAGCTTACATCACCGTTCGGTATTCGGTATATCTATGGCATTGTGCGATTTCTATGCTTGAGTGAGGTTTCAAATCCATACACAAATCACTTTGAGTGTGTGGTATAATGATACGAATGAATGTCGAATCTTCTGGCATTTAAAACAAAGTTGCGAGGAATTGTAACAACTTAAAGATGCCAATATTTTGTTATTGATTTTTTTGAGAACTTGTTACTAAAGATTGATGCATTACCTCTTAAATATCTTCATATAAAAAGTCATTTATTAAGCGAGATATAGGTATCTTTGGATTAAAGTAAAGCAAGGCGCTACAATATATGTAGTAAGAAACTGGGCCTCAACCAACAAGCGAATAGCCGGGTCTAGCTACCTAGCTTCAGTTGCTCACTTCAAGTTGGCTGAGCTCGGTTTTAACTAGTTCGCGACACTAAATGCGAGGTCTTCCTCTATTGTTTCCGAAGTCTGGCTGGGAAGCGAAGACTGCGAGCTGAAGTGTTGGTGTCCATTCAAACTATATGTCCTAGCCATCTTATCAGTCGGTTTTTTTTAAACTACCAAATAACTAACTAGGATAATCTGCTTGACTTTTACTGCGCTCTTTCTTGGGAAGAACTTTGTTTTAGGAAAATTTATGTCAATACTTGTGCAGAGGTGATAACATAGATCATTCTCAGGGTATTGAAATATTCGTTCCCCCCTGTATCCATAAAAAATGCAAGATCGAAAAAAACATGATTCAATAAGCAGTGCGAACATGTTGTAGCAGCAAAAAAGAAAGTGCAGATCCAACTGAAGAGAAAAAAATTGACAAGCCAACTTAAAGAACGCCTACAACGAAAGAGTAACTAACAAACTTCTGGCATGTTCCAGTGGCACAATAAAATGTTAGTCAATTGAAAAACTGGTTAGTAATTGTATTAGTCATATTTTAGGATGCAAGAAAGCAAACCATTGATTCTTAAATGGCAAAACGTATGAATAATACACGCCATGCTAATTTAATACAGATGATACAATATAAGCAAACGAGAGAGGCACTCACTCTCAGGCGACAGCGGAGGAATTCCCTAGATGGAGTCAACGGTGGCGCCTACAGCTCCAGTTTGATCGAACTGGTAGTGAAATCCCTATATGAGCTGCTTCGACATATTTGAACACCGGGTCTATAGGGATTTCCAATACTGAGCCAGGGTATTGGAAAAGAGTTGGTGCCGGAGGAGCCCTCAATGGGTCAACGGCAGCGCTCATATCCCAAAATGGGCTACTGACATCGGTATTTTTTCCGGCCCGCTGTCCTAGAAGTGTTGTAGTGAGCAGAAACAGCGACTATTTGGATGCGGAATTGAAGAAGTCTTATGTTTTGAAGACATTAGCGAACGCATTGTAACAATCTGCATCAAGGCTAAATTCGCCAACATAAACCTTATATGCGCTCATGCTCCGACGGAGAAAAAAAGATGATATAACTAAGGATAGCTTCTACGAGCTCCTCGACAAAACCTATGAGCGACTACCAAATTACGATGTTAAAGTCGTGCTGGGAGATTTTAACGCAAAGGTAGGAAGAGAAGACATCTTTAGCAGTACTGTCGGAAAATATAGCCTACACGACCACACGTCTGGTAACGGACTTAGGCTAATTGACTTCGCTACGGAACGAAATGCCACTATAGCCAGCACACGGTTTCCTCACCTCGATATCCATAAGGGGACATGGCGGTCTCCAGATCAACGAACAGTCAACCAAATTGATCACATTGCGATAGACAAGAGCCACGCATCCAGTATTTTGGATGTCCGAACATTCCGAGAGCCTAACATCGACTCGGACCACTACCTTGTTGTAGCCAAGGCAAGGATGCGGATATCCACCACGCCACAAATAAACAGAAATACTGTGAAAAAATTTAATGTCGAAAGACAGCAATCGCCAGAGACCGCCAAGACCTTCGCGCAACGCGTATCCCTTAACCTCTCGACTCACAACACACCACCAGCATCTAATGTCGAAGAACAATGGCAACGATGCCAACAAGCCATTAGCTCAGCCGCAACTGATGTGCTAGGTTTCTCGGGGCCACCAGCAAGAAACCCCTGGTTTGATGAGGAATGCCGACAGATGCTCGCAGCCAAGAACGAGGCCTACAAGGCTAAGCTGCAGGTGAAGACGAGAGCTGCCATTGGGCTCTATAGGCAAAGAAGAAGGGAAGAACATCCGCTTTTCAGAAAGAAGAAAAAAGAGCAAGAAAAGCGCGCGATCGAGGATATAGAGAGGTGCCACTCCAGGAACGATGTTCGCAAGTTTTACCAAAGTGTAAAACGTCAAAGCCAAGGATACAAGGCTCGAACAGAATCCTGTCGAGATGAACAAGGAAATATCGTAGTTGAGACACAGGTTATGGAAGAACCACTTCTGCAGACTATTAAACGGCGATGACGAACAACATTCCGCTGTCAGGCAGAACGAACCATTTAATATTGGGAACGACAGCGAAAACTGCCAACCACCCGACCTAAGTGAAGTGAGGATAGCTATATCTAAACTCAAGCTTAATAAGGCCTTCCCGCTGAGCTTTATAAAGCTGGCGGAGATGACTTGGTAAGCAACATCCACCAACTCATAAGCCAATTCTGGTCGGTTGAAAGCATGCTTGAAGAATGGAACCTCAGCATCGTTTGCCCGATCCACAAAAAAGGAGACCCTCTGAACTGCGCCAACTACAGAGGCATAAGTCTACTCAACATCGCCTACAAGATCCTATCTGCCGTAATATGTGAACGCCTGAAACCGTTTACCAACAACCTGATCGGCCCTTATCAGTGTGGTTTTAGACCAGGAAAGTCCACAATCGATCAATATTTCACACTTCGGCAGATCCTGGAAAAAAACCCAAGAAGTCCAAATCGATACCCACCACCTATTTATCGATTTCAAAGCCGCATACGACAGCATTTATAGAGACGAACTATACAGAGCCATGTCTAGTTTTGGTATACCGTCCAAACTCGTCCGTTTGTGTAGGATGACGATGGAGAATTCTCGCTGCACCATCAGTGTCGGAAACGACCTCACCGACACATTCGATACCAAAAAAGGATTTAGGCAAGGCGATGAGCTGTCATGTGAGTTCTTCAATTTGATTCTTGAGAGGATTGTGCAAAACTCCTGAGCTAACACCAGAGGCACAATTTTCCAAAAATCGGTGCAACTACTAGCATACGCCGACGATATTGACATCATTGGTAGGACTCAACGTGATGTCATAGCCACGTTTGCTAGTGTAGAGAAGGAAGCGGCAAAAATGAGTTTAGCAGTAAATGAGGGTAAGACTAAGTATATGCTGTCAACACGAAAGGACATACAACATCGACGAACTGGACAGAACGTCACCATTGACAGATATAACTTTAAGGTAGTACCGGACTTTGTCTACCTCGGCTCCGCTATTAACTCTGACAACATCTCGTCAGAAATCAAACGAAGAATTACTCTTGCCAATCGCTGTTTCTTCGGGCTATGAAGGCAATTTAGTAGTAAAGCCCTCACTTGAACTACTAAGGAGATCCTATATAAGACCCTGATCATCCCAGTCCTGCTCTACGGCGCTGAAACATGGACCGTATCAAAAGCGGATGAAGAAATCCTTGGTCGATTCGAGAGAAAAATTCTTCGGAAAATCTTCGGTCCCGTTTGCGTTGCCGGGCTATGGAGACGAAGGCATTCACAATGAATGCCTTGTGTCTTGTAGGAACAAGACACGGCCCAATATACTTAAACGGCTAGATCTCGTCAATAGGGATGTTCTTAAGAGCGATTTTCGATGAGCAGTGATAGCAGAGAGCAACATATGAAAAGAGCAGCTATAAGTAGCAGCGATTTGATCACTGTTTAGAGAGCAGCACACCTGCTCATGCTTCTGCTATGTGCTTTCAGTGATTCAGTGTGTGAGCATGAGCAAGAGCAGTGAGCACTTGAGCTTTGAGCAGTGAGCAGTGAGCAGTTAGCATTTTGCAAACTGTGATTTGTTTTGAACACAAGAACGATTAATGAAAAACAGAGCAAACATGCTCATAGAATTAGAATATCTTCTTCTTCATTCTTAATTGCTCACTCGATGTTTTGCCCTCTTTGGCTATAGGTGTGTATGTGTTGTATGGATGTGTAATGTGTAATTTGAATGCCGCGCCGTGCATATTATACATTTTCGATTCGTTGAATATATGTATGTATATGGTGAAACAGAAAAAAAGAACAGTGAGCAACTGAGCATGCATTCTGATGAGCAATCGCAACTGCTCACTGCTCAGTGCAGAGAGCAGTGTGATTGGGCCTGCGCACACGAGTATGCTTCAACCGTAGTCATTATGGTTACTTTCCAAACACACGGGAATATGTTCAACCGGTTGAATTTTGTGTAATATACCAAACTTTATAAGTATGTGTACTTCCATGGTTTTTTTTAACTTTTATTTTCCGCGGTAATGTACAACACAAACCATTAAAACTGAGTGACACCGATTTGTTTTGCGTATATATATTTTTTGTTGAAATTCTTGTTTGTTGATTTTTTTTTATTCAATTCGATTGACACCGCACTAGCCGCCTTCTTCTTTTTTAATACCACAACTGTCAGAAACGCATGCATGTGTTGGTAGATTCAACCTCTTCAACCACTTAATTTTGGGTGAAAAAATGCTCTCCGTTGACTCTTAAACTGTGCTCCCTCCTCACCCGTCTTACCATCAAACATGACGTTCAACCGGTTGAAGCATACTCGTGTGCGCAGGCCCATTGATAGCAGCTATCGCAAGAGCAGTCTCACCCCTACTCGTCAACAATAACTACATTAGAAGATATCAGGACGAGGAGTAGAGCGTTCAACACTTTCTCCGTTAATATCCAGCGCTTTCCACTTAAAGAAAACTTCACCTTGGAGAAGTTGGATTAGGATGCAGTATGAACTCCGAATGGCAGACGAATGAGCCGAGGAATGAAAGAAAAGAAAGAGGAAAGATGATAAATCCAGTAGTCCCACAATAGATCTTCCTGGTCCATAGATGCCCACGTTACATTTGTAGCCACCTTAACCTAACCTTACTTTACGTTAAGTTTTTCGGGATGCTAATGTTTTCATTATCGGTCATGGATTCGTTATACTTTAAAACTGAAAATTGATAGTTTGGGGTCGCTGAATGATGGTAGACACTGAGCGACGTTTACTTGGGAATGTCTTGTGCTGTAACTAAGACCACAATTCAACTGTGGTAACCATCGGATACTGGTCTCATCCAACCCCAGTTAACTCGTTAAAATTATAACCACGAGTACACAGTAAGAAACGACATAAAATGGGAATATCCGGGCTATTGGACCTGGCCCTCCAGGATTAATGTTGGACTTTGGTTTAGCTACACAATAAAAAAAAATGTTACGAAGTAACCAAAAGCCTTGCAAGGGACTGAAATTATTGTTGACCACCATGGTAAACGAAGCTAAACAATTGTTGTGTCTGGACCTGATATGTAAGAACATTTATAAAAGCAGTACTAGCGGAGGCGACATTTTCTATGGTCCGTGTCATAGTGAGCAGAATCAGCAATTATTAAGATGCGGGTGCAAATTTGCAATAATCGACAAGTTTATGCAAAAGTTTAATGTTTCTCCGCCGTCTGAAAAAAGAATTGTGACAGTCCACATTAAAGAATTCTCCAACATAAGCCCTTAATGTCCTGACGCCACGAAGGAGAAAGAAGATGTCATCAATACGTGCTCATTGACAAAAATTATTAAAGACTTACAAATTTGATCTAAAAATCAATGCCAATATTAGGAAAAGTTGGCAAAAGCAAAACATCTCGAATTATCGAATTTCGGAAGCCCGAATATTCCTAGTCGCCTCAGTCTTTGGATTAATCCCGTACCTACAGCATCCGATGTCCAATGTTGATAATTACTGTCAACAAGTCATATGAATAACCGCAACTTAGGTGCTGTCATCGTTTTCCAAGATGATAGACGCAATAGAGAAAGACATCGACTTAAAAGCGCACTCTTGAAAAGTAGAAACCGACTTCAATCATTTTGAAGTAGGTCAGAGCGGACTTATTGGGGAGCAATGTATAGCGCCACTCTAATAAGTAAGATATTCGTAAAAATATAAAGGAATTATCCCTTAAAAATGAATCTTTTGACGTCTACTACAGTGTAATTTAACAATTGCATACTGCCTTCCACTGGTCCTAATAAAAAAAACGATAGCAACATTTCGACGGGTAATGTCCTTTCTATCTCCAGTTTGATCGATACAGCCATATGTAAGACATGTGTGTATTTTCTCCGACTCGGTCTAACTAGCAATCACATAGTTCACCGCAAGGATGTTCATTTAATGGCAATTTAAGTTGTACACATGCACATCAAATTCCGTCCGTTAGGTAATGCCATTTTGACTATGGCTAACCGTAAACAGGGAGAAAGTTACCTCAT
The DNA here is from genome assembly GCA_932526625.1 of Rhingia campestris. Classification (NCBI taxonomy): domain Eukaryota; kingdom Metazoa; phylum Arthropoda; class Insecta; order Diptera; family Syrphidae; genus Rhingia; species Rhingia campestris. The sequence goes on from OW052182.1 coordinate 66,858,189, forward strand.
ACAATCCAGCGGCACAGAGTTAAATGTTCTTTTGACACAAGGAAAAATAAATAAATAAATAAAAAAACAACATTAAGGTGAACTTATCAGGAAGACAATACTCAGGTACTACATTCGTAAATATCATGTAAACGATGGGTGTTTTTTTCTCAGGATAAAAATATACGATATGTGTGTTTAGGAATATGAATCAACAATTCCGATTTGCGTGCATGGAACACTTGCCATCATGTTACAAATATTCGCGTGTTGTCTTGAATTTTTTGTTCGTTCAGGATGAGATTGTAAAAGTATGTACCAATACCAGTATCCGTTATTATAGCTAAGGAATCCACGTGTTTCATAAGAAAATGTTATTTGTTTCTACAAAATGGGATACCAATGTTTATGAATGATATCAATTGATTCATTATTACTGTCCCTGGGGTTCATGTTCCAAACATACGCACCACACACCCGATATCTTTGAAAATTGTTCAAGTCAAGTTATGTATATATTTTGGATTTTTACTGCTGTATTTTAATGGTTCCTTACGTATTTAGGGGCTATGACTGACATAAGGTAAATTGCTGTCTTTTTTTGTCACTGAGGTTGGGACTCAATTATCTTGGCTGAATAATTTTGGTCATTTGTTCAGATCGACGTAAGAAAAAGGTTTTCCAATATAGACTTTATAATCAAAATGAGTGTTCGTTAGTTCAAACATTGCCGCGGTTGGCCTGTAAAGTTTACTTCACTCCTACCGCGACGGTGTTGTTCAAACTCAAGACGACCGGTTCGGTAAGTAATTAGCCAGTACTCGTACGTCAAAGAAACGCCAGATCAGCTTAGATCATCACCGCTCTCAGTGAAAGTGTACAGGATAACCTATGGCAGTCGATTCCTCGCGCTAGAGATCAATGATAACCAATTTCTTTTTACCATAATTGAACGATGGGGACGTGGTTGACACGTCCATGAACGACACTATGGACGTTCTGCATGAAAGATTTAAGAGTATGCTTATCTCTCGGGGAGGTGTGGATTGGCCGTCTAGATTGTAGGATTTGTTCCTGTTAGACTTTTTCTTGTAGGATTTCGAAGTCGCAGATCCAGCCGCGAAATCGTTGCAAATTGGACCTCATGGATCCGTGCCACCGTGGACAGACTCGGCGATGTAATATTTCATACATTCAATTTAGAGGCCTTTCAATTAAAAAAGGAATTTCGTTAATACCTTATTTCATTACATTTCAACACCTTCAATTCATAGGTCTTTCATTTAAAAAAGGAATTTCGTTACTACCTTATTTCATTATATTTCAACACCGCTCTTGTTGGAAAACCCTCTGCAATAGAAATATTGAAATCTACCGGAGCGTGAATAACTGATTCAATCTGTTTTTATAACAGACATGAATGTTTTTGAAATGTATGGAACCACCAAGAATGTTTGTTTACAAATGTTTTCTAAAACGCAACTCCTCACAATTTTGTTAATATTTTATAACCTTATCTGCAAACTACATGATAATAATTGGAATTCCCATGGATTTCATACAAAATCGGAATCAATCACCCCAGTATGGTACAGCCCCTTTTGTATCTGCATAATAAACTACTGACGTATTCAATTCCAACACATTACAACACTCATTACCTAACGCATTAACACACATCCGTAACTTCTTGCGTGAACAACGCCATCAATTCACTCCACAAACAAGGGTAGGTAGCCTGTTGTCTGCAAAATGGTTTATCCATCTTCTTTATAAATTTAAGAGTGCGTATGTAAATATCATTAAATTCCTTGACTTGTTAGGAAATGTTTTTTTCTATGGGGTATAACATCATTGTATTCTATTTCAGCTACACAAAGGAGTACGAAATCAAAGGTGACGTCGGCGGCGGCGGCGGTTGGCGCTCGCGCCAAAAGTGTTTCAACCCCAATCAGTCGTGGCAAGGCAACACAACAGCAACCCCAATTGGCCCATCACGCAAATACCGCAATCCTTAAGACTGTTTCGATGTTTCTGGCCTATGGCAAGCGAAATAGTCGTCAGTCAAGAAGCACCCAGGGATCAACCAAGAAGCGTACACGTAAAATGGACGAAACCGGTGTCAAAATGAATCCAAAGCTATTGGAGAGCTTACGAAGGAAGACTCGTTTTACAAAGTATGTTTATTATTTCAATTTTTTTTAAACATTGTAAACGTTCCATATATATTTTCCAGAGGTGAAATTGATGCCCTGTATAGGATTTATAGGAAATTGGTTTCAAATTGTCAGTATGCTGCAAAGGCGCTTGCAGCTAATACATCAAGCTCGGTTATTGCTAAGCCACATGCAGCTGTTGAGGTGGGTTTTTAACTTTACTATAATTGGAGAAAATCTTAATTTTAAAATAAAATAATCGTGCAGTGTTTAAAAATACAGTGTTATTACTGTAATTAGTACAAGGTCTATGGTATGTGAATACTTTATTTATCAATCGGTGAAATCAAAGTTAATTATAAGAATGCGTCCGTTTCTGAAGCCTGTAGCCAAATAGCGAGTTATAAAAAGTTAAAAAAAAACATGGCCAATTGAATGAATTGTTAATGCTAAGTAGAACGTTGAATGATGCTTAATGCTAGAGACGCAAGTGCAGAAATTCTGTATGAAGCGTAGTGCAGCAGGCAAAAGTCATGAGATCATTTTTTGTCTGTATCGTTATGTGGTCCCGTACTTTGCAGTGGATTTAAAAATAGAGACAAGTCGGAGAACTGAAACGAATGCAGTTTTTACATGTGTTCACATCTATTAAATTGGTGTGTCCTTCTTTATTTTTACAGAGAAAAGTCAGCACGTGTTTTGAGATGCATATTGAACATTTTCGTTAAGTTATTGTAAGTGATGTACCACCAGAGTTGATCCGCACAAATCATCCCCTTCCATACTGCACGTTGTACCTATACAGGACAATTATTTGAAGTCCACGAAGGCATCACTAGAGACGAGTCTACAATCTCAGCATTACCTATGTATCTTAGGTCAATGAGTGGGATGTAATTTACTGCTAAATCTTCATCTTCACAGTTTATTCAGTTTATATTTTCATAAGCAGAATCATCCCGTTATATTTGGATACTTTTGGATACTTTTGAGATTGAGATTTTTACGGATTTTAAGACTTAAAACAAAACCGCAGATGATTCTTTTTATAATTAATGGTAAACTGATATACATTAATTGCAGCTGAATTGTTGAATGAAGGAAATGCAACTGGCTATTTCATTCGTGCATTTGTTGTTGAAGTAGCAATGAAACAAAATATAACCGGAGATGTTTGACAATGTTTATGCAAAACTAAAGAGTTCCCTATTCCTATGTCTCCTTTAAGTTCTACATAGAAGGTGCAATGGTTTTTGATGCACCCGACCTTACAAGGGCGTTGAACTCAAGTTTAGGGCGTATCTATAACCGTTATATATATATATTTGTGGCCAAAGGAAAATGGTAAACCATTTCTTCAATCGGTTCAGGAAACCTAGTATTTCACTGCGTTTTATATGGTCTAGTAACACACATACTGAGCATGAAAACCTTTTCGGGTAAAGTATGCGCCATTACTGGCTGTAGATTTTGGTTTATCAATAATGACAGAAGACAGCATTGTGTTTTGGAAGCACTGAATTCCATTCTAGAATTTACCCCATTTGATAATGCTATCAAGGTCGGAATTCAATGTGCTTAACATATTTTGTCGTTTAGAGACCACTTCATAAGATGAGGTCCGAGGACCTGAAAACTAATATAAGAAGCCGAAAGTGCTGTCATCAGCGAAGGAGTAAGAGAACTACACAGTAACCGTGTTTTGAAGAGTGAGATATATGTATTGCTTTTCTCGAGCTTACGTAGGTACGCTTTGATAACCAATTGGACTTAATATAAAAAAGAATCTATTGATCTCTGTTTTACAGCTCCAGTTTAGGCGTTTACAGCAACAAATTGACAAAGCCTACTTCTTTATATTCCATAGGGTATTGATCGCATAATATTCCGAGAACTATTACACAGTACTTTCGACATAGTAACTGAAGAGATTTTAATGGAACGTATATTCTGCAGTTGGGATAAATCACACGAAGGACTACCACTCCGATTAGAAGGATGGTTAACAGGCTTGTCTGTATTTCTTCGTGGTAATAAAACTGAGAAAGCAGCTTTCTGCTTTAGAGTGTACGACCTAAACGCCGATGGATTTATAACCAAGGATGAGATGTTTACACTTTTAAGAAATTGCTTGATAAAACAACCACAGGATGAAGATCCCGATGAGGGTGTCAAGGATTTAGTTGAAATAGTTCTTAAGAAATTCGATTTAGATAAAGATGGAAAGGTAAATATTTTATTATCATTTCTGATCGAAAGGCATTAACAGTGATGTTGCGTTTACAGGTTTCCTTTGAGGATTTTTCAAACACTGTGAACGAACAGCCCCTCTTAATAGAAGCATTTGGGCAGTGCCTTCCTACTGAAAGTGCTGTTGTCTCATTCTTTTCAACTTTACAAACGTAATAAGAAAAACGCGTTTATGATTCTAGAGAGTTCAATAATTTATTTAGAGTTATTGTTAAGTTTATTCATGACATTTGTTAATTTTTATTTAAATTGTGTTATTTTAGTTCACTAGAAATATAATATATGTGCTGCCTGTTTTTAGTATTAAGGCGAACTTTTGCTGTCTCAAAACTGTTTTAACGATTTTAATTTTCGTTTGATGGTGAGCACTGCTCAATTTTAGGTTTCATGTTAAGATATTAGTTCTTGTCAGTGTTAGTTTTATATTGGAAATATTTAGGAAATATTCCATCGCGTATTTACTTCAGTTCCAGAATATTTTGTGTTCAATAATAGCTATAACTCGACCCTTAAAATCAATACAGTGGGGGATATAGGGTTCATCCCCCACTGAGGTTAGGGAAAATCATACAAAAGTGACAGATTGGAACAAATGAAGAAGTTAACACACATCATTGGAACGATTTTGTATCATTTGGGTGGAATGACGGACACTAACTTCAGAAATATAAATCTTGATTATTGAAAAACAAAAACTTTAATCAAAAATTAAAATACAAGGTGGCGCAAAAGTTGTCACCCGTCGCAAAAGTTGTCACCCGATGATTCTTGGTCGTCATTTTTTTAAGTGTTTTGCAAAAAAATCGAAACAATTATTATAGGTGGCGCATAGGACATGAATCGTGGAATCAATTTTTCTACTTTTTTTCCGGAAGAATTCAAATATTTGCAACCAAAAAACATCGGGTGACAGCTTTTGCGACGGGTGACAACTTTTGCGCCACCTTGTATGTTTGAATACCTAATCTTGTTTTAAAATTCATAAGCTTCGTTCTAACACCAACTCGCCAATGATTCAAAAAGCGGCAACAAAGTAAACCAAATAAATTCCCTTTTATAACTGAACCTTATATGACAGTGGACATAAAATCTTAGAGTGCGGAATATATAACTATATCGCGAAATCATTGGCGGCATTTTAAAGATTTTATAGATTATTTAGGTTTAAAATTATCAGTTTTGTAAATTGAAAACGGTTTGACAGACATTGATGTAATTTTAAAATTACAGGTCGCATTAGCCTGTGCATAATTGTGAATTACGCTCTTGGATTTTTTGCATACAAGCTTCAATTTAACTAAAATTACCCACCTGTCGCCATCGCGTGATTGTTTGAGCTTTAGAGCTCGTAATTGACTAAAATGATGGTCAAAAAAATATGTGATCCAATATATCCAATAGGTGATGTTTATTTATTGGATTTGGACTTGAGTAAGCTATGGTTCCAGAAAGATATAGTCACGTGCCACATAAGCCTTTCGCGGATGTTGCTTTTTGTGTGTCATTCAAGATTGATGATATGCAAATAATCCACAGACAGATATTGGTCAAGCTTTTTGTGAATCTAGTCGGTAACGACGGACATAATTACGAGACCAACTTTTCGCGAAAACAGTACAATTGACGTTATGTAAAACCATTATATGGGAAGTGTGGTTATTATAAACTGTGTAAAACATATGAGAAGGCTACAATCCACTGTGCGGATCGTTGAATACCCTATCCCATCCCATCTGTAAAACTAATATCCCCAAAAAGTGGACATGGCTTAAAACACGATAGGGATTTAAATATAGAAAATGACATTGTCAGAACAAATTTTACGGTTCTACAAAAGACAAGGTTTTTCTCCTGTTATGGGGTAGTGTATAAAAATGGTTTTTATATAAAAACGCCCCCAAAAAGTGGGCGTGGGTTAAAATGGTCTATAGACGAAATGTTAATATTAACAATACTAATGATTCTGCATCAACATTTTTTTCGTAAATTTTAAAATTTGACCGAAAAACGTTTTTTATTAAAAACGCCCCCAAAAAGTGGGCGTGGCAAAAAACTTTATATTGACGAAATATAGATAATTCGATTCTATAAATATGCTGCTCGGACGCTTTTTTAAATTATTTACGGTTTGGCCAAAAAAACATTTTCCTAAAAAGGGGGCGTGGCAGTGTGCGGATTTTAAAAATGTTTACACTTGTTCTGGTGACTCGGACAAGGATCGTATATACCAAATTTCATTATCCTAGCTCAAAATTTAAGGCCCAAAAATCGGTGACGAACAGACAGACAGACGGACGGACGGGCGGACGGACAGACAGACAGACATGGCTAATTCGACTCAGCTAGCGTTTCTGCGTCGATCCATATACTTTGAGGTATATGTAGCAAAATTATTTCTCTAGTTACAAACTATGTATCAAAACTAATATACCCCTATGGGATAGGGTATAAAAATCTCAATACGATATTTAAAGAAAATCGGTTCAACTATTTAGGCTGGATAAGTGATTACCGAAAGACCGATCGCGATGAACCACTCTTTATATCCTATCTTATAGGGGATATAATAGTTTTGATACATAGTTTGTAACATAGAGAAATAATTTAGCTAGGTATTCCTCAAAGTATATACGATTGAGCCATGTCTGTCTGTCCGTTCGTCCGTCTGTCTGTCTGTCAACAATTTTTAGGCCTTAAATTTTGAGCTAGGATAGTGAAATTTGGTATATAGGATCCTAGTGCGAGGCTACAGAACAAGTGTAAACAATTTCAAAATCCACCCACGCCCACTTTTTATAAAAACGTTCTTTTTGGTTAAACTTTCTAAACAAGATATTTACTTTTTGGTGGCGTTTTTAGTAAAAAACGCTTTTTGTCAAAATTTTATCAAATTTAATCAGCTTCTGATTTAACTAAAACGCATTATGTTAATTTTAAAATCTCATTACCCGAAGATATATTGGCCGTTGGGAAAATGGGAATTCGCATTTAACATTTTATTCCAAAAAACGGGGTTACTTTACCCGTCGTCGCGTCTTCGCGAAGTGCAAAATGTAAACATTGATCAGCTGCAATCGTCGTGGTCAAGCATCTTCGTTGGAAGTGGAGACAAGTGCCCTTAAGCATTTACTTCCAAAATGTTAGTGGGTGTGGGATGAGAAGCAAAACAAAAGAGCTTTTTGTTGCGCTCTCATCCTATACATATGATGTTATTGTCTTAACGGAAACTTGGTAACACCCACACATTTGTTCTGAGATCTTCGATTCAACGTATGTGGTTACCGAAATGACCGATTTGTAACAAGCACAGAGAAAGGTGGGGAGTCTCATATCGAATGCAAAGTAGAGAAATTGCATTGGACGGTCGACGTTGAACAATTGTGAGAGTGTATTGATGGCTACCTTCGAAGGTTTGGTACATTGGTAATTGTAGTCTCCTATATACCCCGTGTATAAAAAACTCATTAGTAACATTAGTAGTGTAGTTACTCGTCTTAAACCCACTCAACTACCTTGTGTGTTGGGTGAATATCTCTTCGAGGTATGTGGATGGTGATGTAATACCATTCAAACATGAATGCTTACATGTAGTCATTGATGCACTTCTATCGGTAGATTTATTTCAAATAAACAATATTCGGAATAGCTTAAATAGATCTTTTTGAATAACAAGATAATTTGAATATTATGAAATCATTAGATACTATTGATTCAAGTAGTATTAATAATAAAGCTTTGCTTTTAGAACTCAATTTTATAAATTTTGCTCGTTCTAATAAAACTAATTCCGTTGTAAAATATAATATATATTTCGCAAAAACCAATTTTGTTGCACTTGAGAGTTATTAAAATAATATTAATTGGGATTTATTATTAAAATCGTCCAAATTGGAAGGTAATTATAATAAATTTTTAGAAAAAATCAATCTCGGTTTTGAATTTGTTACCTTAAACGCGCCAAAAACAAATCGGTTTACAATTCCGTGGTCAAATAAAAGATTGACAAACTTGCGAAATGTCAAGAGAAAATCTTATAAACATTTTTAGATAACAAAACAGAAGCAAATCGTGTAAATAGGTTTTTGTATAGGCAGTATGTTTTTTCCGTTGAGTCATCGGTTAAGCGTAATATTAAATCATTTTGTAATTACATTAATTCAAAACGAAATACCTCAGGTTTACCTGAGTGCATTTAACGCAAAACCATTATTTAGGTATTCCGGAGTTACTAGATGTCGGTTTGATACAATATTCGGAGGAAGACCTAACAAACGCGTTAAAAAAATTAAAATTGAACAGAAACCCCTATCGTCCTGGTCCCTGGTAATATTAAAAAATTATGTATCGTCTTTCGTCGGTCCATTAAAAATTATATTTTACCAGTCATTATCCACTGAAAAGTTTTTAGAAGAATAAAAATATTCTTATATTACTTCAATCTATAGAAACGGTTTAAGACAAAGAGAAGAAAACTATCGACTTATATCAAAGCTTTCTACAATTCTTAAATTGTTTGAAAGCATTGTTAAGGAGAAGCTTTTCTTAGTGGTAAAAGAGGTTATATTATAATAATCAACATGGTTTTATTCTAGGTAGATTCTGTGCTACCAATTGAACTTTGTTAACTAATTATGTATTTAACAGCTTTGAGGAACGATTACAAGTGATGTACTCTGCACTGACTTTACAAAAGCCTTTCATAGAGTGGAGCGCAACCTACTTTTAGCAAAACTTAAATCGTTGGGTTTTCATTCCTCAATTAAAATGTTCTTCTCATCATGATTACACTTTAGCAAAATCAATGTTAGGTTTTCTAAAGCGAAATTTCAAGGACTTTAGAGATGTATTTAGGCTTAATACAGTTAGTCAAGTCGCAATTAGAATACCCATTCATCATATGGAATTCACCATATGTAATGAAGGCACTTAAATTCCACGAGGTATGCATTCCGTAAATTATTTACGTTTGAAGAATTGCCTGGTTATGATATCATGTTTGTTCGCGTTATTCTGAATTATCATATTGTTTCACCGGAATTGATTTTTCTTATTAATTTGTATGCTCCCAGATAATCGATAAGGAAGAAAAATTTGTTAAAACTCTTATAACACCAACTATGGTAGCAATGGACCTATTACATGAAGCATATGCATGTTTAATTTCGTAAGCAACAACATTGATTTTTATTTGTGCCGGGTTGATTTTAAAATTGTTTATATTCAATTGTTTTTGAATTAAAAAAATTGTTTATTTAAAGTAGTATATTAGGTTGAAAAATCGGTAGATGACCATCTAAGTCGAGCAACAAAAACCAGTTGTGTAAAGCCATAGTGCCCTGTGCCCTTTATTAGCTCAAGTTCTCACATTTAATGTTTATTGGTTATTAAATACTGTTCGTCGGTTTATAATCTCTTAAATTGTGAAACAAAAAACAAATTAGGCATAAGCTGCGTTTGCGTTTATCTACCTAATATTGATCGCACAAATAAAATTATCAAGCGAATATGTTTAAGTACATTTCACTTAATTCACAATAGTGGGTAAATTCGTCAAGTGTAGAGCCTGAAGTGAGCAGCGTATCTGAGTATTTTGGATAACTCATACTCGTTCATAAATATATCCATACCTTATCTATCTAGTACAAGGTGATGTACATTTTCTTAGAACTTTCGATGTTGCAAATGAAAGAATTAATAATGGGTACATGGATTTTAAAATTAATGTATCTGTATCGCGTCGTATAACATTGTGCAAATGCAATGAAATTAAATACCAGATAATTTGTTTTTACAACTGTAATGTAGGATATCTAACGGTAGCAAAAGAAGTCTAACAAGCGTCAATTCCTAAATTAAAAAAAGTTATCGTTAATTACTTAAGAACACACAATTAACGTTCTAATGGATCTTTACCGGTCTTAACTTATTTGTCTATGTTAGCATGAAAGAAAAGGGCAATTTAAATACTGCAATCAAAATAAGTGTTTTTTTAATAGGTAAATGTCCGAGACGGGTGTTAAACAGCAGATATTATAAATGCACAGGGTTATTAATACCAGGGAACAAGGTCAATGCCAACAGGTACATGTACAACCAATGTCGAATTTTCGACATAACGCTTATTTTTATTTTGCATTTAAGCTATAGAACAAGAATGTGAACGATTCTAAAGTCACTATACATACTGCGTATTGCTTGTACTTAACTTTTTGAAGAGAAGTATGTATATTAAACACAGTAGATCTTGCATTGTGATAACTACAAATTTGGGAATTTTATATTTCAAGCTAATGTTCATGCATTATTGAGAATATAGTCGCTTAATAGCGACATTTCCAGCCCAGATGTGAAATAAAGTGATTGAAAAAAGAATAAGTATGATTTTTATGAGTCGCTAATGGTACTTGCAGGTTGGGGTTTAATCTGAAAGACCAGTCTAGCCACATCCTCAAATATAGCTTACGTGTGTAGTTCATTGCAAGCAGAGATCCTCGAACCTGCCGAATAGGCTATGGTACTGGACATATAACAAAAGAATATGTCCATATACGAAGATAGTCAAGAAGCCATAAATGGACTGGTATCAAATGTAGTAAAATCTCGTTTAAATGGAGGCTGCCGCTTATAGCTGAGGGCTCTATGCAATCAGAATAAGGTTCAAATTATCTGGGTGCCTGAACAGACCAAATAGATAGCTACGAAGACCTACAGGATTTGGTAGATACCCCCATTATCCAGATCATCTACTTATGCCAAGAATCTGTCCGGATTGACTATCTCTTTCAGACACACGGAGCAACACACCCTAACCACATTTAAGTATAATTTTACGCCTTCAACAATTTGTTGATTCTTTTTCGGAACGGATATTGCTATAGCTAAACCCTTTTCTTATTCGACAGATAATTTTATAAGAAAAAGCATTTAAGCATGATTCGATGATTTATTTTGTCTAAATAGGCAAACGACTTAAACCATCCAACAGCGGCGCATTTGGGCCGAGGCCACAGTTCCCGTTGAGGGTCTCTAAATGAAACAAGGTAGCCTTCCACCCTCTTCGATCATGGACACGTTGCTGCCAGCGCTGGCTAAAGCATTATTGTGCATTCGCTCGATGTGGCTAAGCCGGATTAGTCTACGTGTTTTTACCTTTTATACTATTTACATTCACATCTTGGTAAATCCAACAAAATTCGCGGTTGTATCATCTCCACCACTCGTGCTCCTCGCATACATGACCAAAAACCCAACGAAGAATTTTCCCTTCGAAAGTGCCTGATAATGGCTCCGTTCTTCTGCTATGGTCCGGCACTCGGCGCCGTTGAAAAGGACTAGTCGGATTAGGGTCCGGTAAAGCAAACATTTGGACTTTCGGGTTAAGAGTTTTGAACCCATGTTTCCCTATATCGAATGGTATCGGATTTTTATGTTCGTCGTATCTCCACTAAGGAGTAATTCGAGAGGTTGATGTAGACTTCGAGTTTGATGAACTCTTTAACTACTTCAAAATTGTTTCTATTAACATTTCTATAGGAAATGGTGCCAGAATACGTATCTACGATTTAATCCGCGTCAGCGACTAGGTAGCCATTAGCCAGCTATAGTCCGTACCAAATCAGTTGGCCAACGGTCGTTTGCGCAGAGAGAGGATTTAAGAGCAATTTAAGATATTGTAAAATAAATTCTAAGAGACCTGCGCAGTAGAATGGCCAAATGGTTTGGTTTGCACTAGTTTGCCATTTGCCAACGGTCGAATGCGCAGAGAGAGGATTTAAGAGCAATTTAAGATCCGCCATTCTACTGCGCAGGTCTCTTAAAATTTATTTTAAAATATCTTAAATGTCTCTAAAATCCTCTTTTTGCGCAATCGAACGTTGGCCAACTGATTTGGTACGGACTATACAATGTACATCCACGATATTGGATAAGTGCCTCTCATCTAAGAACACATATGGTTGATTTGGTTGGCAGTTCGGCTATCAGTGCATTCGAAGTCGTGGGAACCTAGAGCTGTTAACCTTGAGGGACACCCTTAATAAACCATCAGACCAATTTAATTTATACAGCCTCTACTCTATTCATAATCGTAAAAGATTTATCAGATTTTTGGTTTAGAGGCATTTAAAGGAGTGCATAGCTTTATACACTCTTTATAATGAGTTTATGAATAAGGCTGTTAGTATTCAAGAATTCCGCCAAATATAAAATTACATTTCTTGTTGGATAACCTTAGATTTGGGTTAAATGTAATCAACCCGTAAAATGTTAATAATACAATTTTAAAATAAAATCTGTAATTTCAAAAAAAAAAACGTTTTTTTAGTGAATTACATATTTGTTAGCCCAATATGATACACAATCACAAGAAAACGATATCAATTTTTATGTTAAATCGTTAAAAAACGAGTGGTGGGTGCACGACTGGGTCGTACGCAACTTTCTCTTTCACAGCGAGTTGGGTTAATTAATGCTAAAAATTATAAAAAATGTCGAAATGTGATTATACGAACGTTTATTCCGAAATTTGAAGGAATCGGTGTCTATGTGAAAAATAATTAATTTTCGTTATTGGCCAAAACTGAAAATTCCGTTAAGTGATAGTTGGGCTAAAAATAATTATGTGGAATTGTTTAAAACTATAATAGAAGTATATATATATTAAATTTCATTCAATTTGACATAATAGTTTGCGAGAAATTAACAATTTTCTTTATATGGCCTGAATGACAAAATCCGTTATATGGATTTTCTCGAAAAAAACTGGGTAGGCAGTTTTGTTGGAACTAATATGTTTATAGTATGTATAAAGTTTAAACAAAATCGTTAGAGTTGTTTTCGAGAAAATTGATGTTTTGTGTAATTTTTATATGGCAGATACCGTTAATAACATGGCTAAAAGCAAACAAAAAAAATGGCCTAGAATTATGACCAAAATAAGCTCGGATACGAAGTTTGAAGAAAATCGGCGGCCAAGCCGTTTAGGCTGGGGAGACCATTACGGACCGACGGACCGACAGACCGACAGACCGACGGACGGAATTCCAAAAACCACTTTTTTAGGCTCCGCTATCATCGTAATGTTAGAATCAATCAAAATCTCGAGGTCTAAAATTTTCACGAAAACAATATCTTTCTCTTTGTAAGAGAAAGTTAAAAAATTGTACTACAAAATTAAACCAATTTAGTAGGTTAATACCACAAGGGGTTTGCTGGCTAATAGCAAAGAGTATAGAACTACAAACGTACGCATCACAGCTAAAAATTGTGTAAACGTTTCAGACGCTGGCGGTAGGTGCGAAGGGGATTTTTCGTCGTTCGTATGCGTCGACTATGCTCGTGATTGATGCTGTAGTACCAATGTGAACACTGGGGTATCAATATCAGTACCCCACCTAGTAAATTTTCGTTGTATGAGATGCACAATCTTAGCTAGAAGTTATATAATTCGTGACAAGAGTTGATAATAATTATTTAATTGCTCACTACCTTTGCAACGCTTATACAGGTATCTATATTTTAATATGGGGATAAACATTAAAAGCAAAGGCCTTTTTAACTCAATCATTAACCTAGCGATTAGTATCTAACCCAAGGAAGGAATTCGAATATAACAATCATTGCTGACGTTATAAATGCATTCTAATTTCGAAATTTCAATAACACTTCTGATAACCACGTCTATCAATGTCCAGCAACATCGAAAATAGTAACCCCTAATGTTTTGCACACTTGTTGGTCTATATTATTAATTTACACTGAGTAAAAAACAATTGTTATCGATTGGACTTATGTACGAACAATAATTTGTTCATAACATTCGCATTACGGATTTGTATAACAAGAATTCATGTGAATGATTAGATTTGATCAATTCTGACATTGATTAAAAGTGTTAAGTCATTTAAAATATGTATTTGTATACCCAGTTTTTTGAACATTGAGAGTTTTCTGTAACGAAAATAGCTTATTTAATAACATATGCTACAAAAGCAGCAATAAACATATGAGAGGCTACAATCCGCTATGCGGATCGTTTAATACCCTATCCCATCCCATCCTTAAAATTAATATCCTCAAAATATAGGCTTTATGGCGATAAAATACAGAAAATGACATTGTCACAATATATTGCTCAGACAGTTTATCAAAATCTTTTGTGGTTCGACAAAAAACAACGTATTTCTATTGCTAATGCCTTGGGATGGGGTATACAAATGGTTTTTGTAAGAAAACGCCCCCAAAATGTGGGCGTAGGTGAAAATGATCTATGGACAAAATGTTTATATTACCATTGCGGAAGTATTTGCATCAAATTTTTTTTCGAAAGTTTTAAAATTTGGACAAAAAACGTTTTTTACTAAAAACGCCCCCAAAAAGTGGGCGTGGCGAAAAACTTTGTATCGACGAAATATAGATATTAGGATTATCTAAATATGTTGCTAACACACTTTTTTAAAATTCCTTACGGTTTGGCTTAAAACTACGTTTTTTCTAAAAGGGGGCGTGGCAGTAGGCGGATTTTAAAATTTTTTACACTTGTTCTGGTGACTCGGCCAAGGATCCTATATACCAAATTTCATTATCCTAGCTCAAAATTTAAGGCCCAAAAATCGGTGACGAACAGACAGGCGGACGGACGGACGGACAGACAGACATGGCTAATTCGACTCAGCTAGCGATTCTGAGTCGATCCATATACTTTGAGGTATATGTAGCTAAATTATTTCTCTATGTTACAAACTAAGTATCAAAACTAATATACCCCTATGGGATAGGGTATAAAAATTGTTATGTTACAGCTTAGTGCTTTGGTATACCTAATGGATATTGAACATATTGCTTGTTAGGAATATATATGCATATGAAGGTTAAGAAAGTGTATATGAAGATTAAGAAAGTGTTCCGTTTCTAGAGAGATTCCTCAGGGTGGGGACTTAATCCTCTTTCAAACTAAATTCTCATCAAGTTTAAACATAACAGTCAAATAGAAATAACATTGCAACTTTAAAAAAAATCATATCCAAATTTAATTTAAAATGGCATTTTAACGTCATTTCTCAGACTTAGGCCGTGTGTCAATTGCGTTAAAAAAATTGCTAAATTTTATCCACTGGCTAATTTTTGACATTTTTGCTGTGGTAAACAAAATTTGGCTTTTTGATGTGTCAATTGGATTAAATGGGATAAAAGAATTGGAACAAAATTTCTTTTTATATATTTTCTTGTAATAAAAAAATACCGACTAGACTTCAGAGATATCATACAAAAAACTTAATTATTTATTATTGACATTGAAACATAATTGATGTACAATTTGAGTTCATGATTAAGGATATCCATTTTACTTTCTTCAAGTTAAAATATACCGAAATATATGTAGTTATACCATTTTACTAACCATCCTTTTTCAAAAACCCAATTTTAGTTTATGTTAAAACTTTGTTTACATTTTCTGATATGAAGTACACATTCTTTGCTTTTTATGAATGATGTGCTATTTTCCCACACATGTGAACACTGATGTGCTTTCCATCAGTCTCCCTCCTCAGTAGGTATACCAAATGTCAAAAATTAGCCACTGGATACATTTTAGCGAGCTGTTGAAAAGGTTAAAATTTTGAAGTCTCTATTCACCACACTAATGTCAAAAATTAGCCACTGGCTACAATTTTAACGCAATTGGCACACGGCCTTAAAAAAGCTGAGTTGTTTTTAACTCGCAAAAAAATCGAGCTTGTTATTTTTATAAACAAAAGTAAAAGACCAGAATTTGCTTGACAAAACATCTAGGTATATCTAATTTTCGGAAGCAATCGGAAACTAATGTCATGTTTCTACGTTAAGTTTTTTTAAGTTTGCTTAAGTGGCCTATAATAGTACTTTGTGAAGGGAAGCGACTGTCAATGAGATTTTTGAACATTCAATTCAATTTGTAATACTACAACAACACAAAATCAATCATCAAGGGACGCGTTATCTGTCTTGTTTATTTTTCGGGGTCAACAAATAATTTCTGCTCCGAAAGCTGTCTGTCAAACTTTCATATGAAAAAGTAAGAAAATGTTAACTCCTGACGAAACTGACGGAAAAGTTATTATTGTCAAACAATAAATCTTCCTTGTATTCGAACATTTACGGACGTGGTCCGTATAGACCAGCCTAAAGAATTGTTTAAAGTGTTTGGTGTTAGATTCGAACCGTTACGAAGGAAAGAATGAAAAAAGCTATGATAGGATTTTATTTATTCAATAAAGGATATTCGGTTGAATATGGGGTCAGCAACTCCACAATGTTCATACTCTTAAGAGCCCTACACACGGTCAATGTTAATTAATAAGTATAATTGATAATAACTTCATATGAAAAAGTAAGAAAATGTTAACTGTTGACGAAACTGACGGAAAAGCTATTATAGTCAATAATACTTCCTTGTATTCGAACATTTACGGACGTGGTCCGTATAGACCAGCCTAAAGAATTGTTTAAAGTGTTTGGTGTTAGATTGGAACCGTTACGAAGGAATGAATGAAAAAAGCTATGATAGGATTTTATTTATTCAATAAAGGATATTCGGTTGAATATGGGGTCAGTAACTCCATAATGTTCATACTCTTAAGAGCTCTACACATGTTCAATGTTAATTCACAAGAATAATTGACGCCTTTTTTGTCAACGTTTCAAAGAACATTGACAATATTTTTGCGAAAATTCTGTTTAGTCGGTTCATATCTGTCTACAAGAATGGACAATATTTACACCCTATCCCATAGAGATATTAGTTTTTATATATATAGTTTTAACATATAGAAATAAATAATTTAGGCAGATATACCTTAAGGTATTTGGAAACTCAGAATCGCTAACTGAGTCCATTACGCCATTTCTCACCGATTTTTAGGCCTTACATGTTGAGCTAGGAGAATGAAATTTGGTATAAAGGATCCTTGTACGTTGCTTCAGAACTCTTCAATATCGTCGGGGTATGATTGTAGTTGCACATATTTATGGCTCGGGAGTTTTGCACAATCCTCTAAAGAATTATGTTAATGAATTCAATCGATAGTGCACCATCTTGCTTGTCGGGTCAGAAACGACCTCATCGAAACTAGGATTTTTATTTTCCTCCGTAGAATTACGATTTTGGGAGGTATACCAAAAGTAAGCATGACTTTATATAGTACGTCTCTATATGGGTTATGGGTATCGATTCAGACTTTTTGCCTTAATATGATTAAATTTATGATTTGCTATCCTCCATAGCCAGCATGAATATTTTTCATTTTTAATCTCGATCGGATTTATGTATGTATCTCACGCTTTGATACATTTTAAAATGTCCTATGATACTCGGCAGGTAAACTCCGTTATGGCATCCATATCATGAAGAATATTTTCTTGCAATGCTTCAGGGAGTTCGGTTTATTGACACAGGGGTTAAATCAGGACTGCGTGTAGACCAATTTATTTCACCTCTCAATTTAACAGAATAAATTTCACTTACTCGTGGCAGAAACGTATTGGACATGTGAGACATAAATCCGTTGCGCTACAGTAGCGCCAGTTCAGCCTATTCACGTATCTATTAATTCGAAAATGTGATATATCCGAAAATAATGCAAACGTTGAAAAGGGTTCCCGTTCCACATGTAGATCTGGCTCATTGAATTTATGCCCTGTGATTATCATGTCTAGATATCGAATTTTTATTTCCTTACGTTTGCAAAACTTGCGTTATACTTACAATCCAACATAATGTGCTTTTTCAAAAAAAAAAAACATTTATTAAACAAGCCAAATACACACTATCATATTGACTCTTTATCTTATCTAGGCACAGAGCACATAGTACAACCACCAAGTTCGAAATCCAAATACTTTCCAATAATAAAAAGTGCATGTTGTCGTGATAACAACTTTAAGGAGTGGTGGGTGGGTCGTACGTACTTGCTCCTTGCGCGCCGGACTTTAAATAATAATTATAAGACCTCTTACCAAATCCCAAACATAAATTTAAAAAAAATATATTTTTATAATATTATATTATTTAATATTTTTTTTAGGTTTTAGAGTAGATTGATATAGTGTACAAAATGTTCCTAAAACAATAAAAAGTAAATACTAATTACACGAAAAAAGGCAATCCTGTCGAAACGAGCAATGAAACATCGTAGTTGAGTCACAGACTATGCTGTTATGAAAGTCTGGTTTCGATTTCCAGCGGCCAAGACAAATCATTCGAATAGTATTAATTGTTGAGAAAGGCGTATCTCAATTCGGCAAAAAATTGGAGGGTCCCACCATCGAGAAAGAATTGCACATGCACACATGAATGGTTGTGAGAAAAATCTAGACTCTGGGTACAAAAAAGCCAACCTGATCGGCCCGTATGAGTGTGGTTTAGGTCTGGAAAGTCATTAACAGATCAAAACTTCACACTTCTGAAAAAACCTAAGAATTCCATATCGATACCCACTACCTATTCATCGATTTAAAAGTCCCATACAACAGAATTTATAGAAAGAATTGTAAGCTGATACCAAAAAAGGATTTACGCAAGGCGATGCACTACCATGTGACTTCTGTAATCTCATTCTTGAGAGGATTGTGCAAAACTCCAGAGCCAACACCAGAGGCACCACTGTTTCTTCTTGGAAATATATTTGTCCCGTTTCATTGACGGGCTATGGAGACGAAGGTTGAACCTAGAACTTTCCGAGCTGTACAGCGACATAGACCTCGTCAAAAAAAACCTCCGCATTGGACCTTTAAGATGGCTAGAACATGGACACCAATACTCCTTAAGTTCCGAGCAAAAAACAGGAGGCAGTTCTCTAACGATCCGGGTAATTGAAGATGCATGACTATTTCTAATTCTATTCATATTCGATGCATTATTTACAGTATTTTACAGGCTATGTATAGGTATTTTGCAATCGTATCTATAACCTACAGCGATTATCCTGTTTGTTTTCGGGGGAGCTTTTTTCGTGGGAACGTAAACGTAGACCATAAAAATGTGTGCCAAAATCAATATTTGATTTCATTTATTGATTAACACATAAGTGACCTGTCAAACAGATGTTTTATTTCCCATAATAAATGCCTCCAGCTATAACCACCTACATTATAATATGGGGGAGAAAACCATTCACACAATAACTCTTATCCAACTAATATGAGTTCAAGTCTATTAATTTGTTTATGCACCTAAATTTATTTTATTGTGTGTTCCAACAACAGAACTCATCTGTGCGATGACATGTGGACTCGAGATGCAAAACGACCGTGCTGATTGAGATGGCTCCGGGCGTACAATACAAAACTGCACAAAATATTATAATTTCTCTAAATCACTAGACTAAAAGTTGGTGTTTATTGTTGAGCATGGTTCAATGGAGATGAAGATACAATTTTGTTTTGAAATACTATATCTCTACAGTAGCATCAAGATATCACGGACTATGGACAGCTACCTATTTGAGTATTTGTCAGATTGTTTCTCAATCTGATAAGACCCCACAGAGCACTGCGCCGTTGACGACGATCCACCGTCAACCGCACCGCTACTGGGGTGGTACGCGCGCTGTTGTCGCCAAGATACAAATTTGTAAATGTATTTCAAAATCTTCCATGTATTAAACGCGTATATGCGACCAACACCGAACAGATAATAGCCCGAGGTAATAATAATATGATTGTGTTTAGAGACTAGAACACATGCTATTTCCAGTCGACACCGCTATCGATGTTTATTCCGAGCGTGAATTTTACTGCAGTCGGGCAGTTGTAAGAAAAAAAATTTTTTTTTCTTTTTTAAAATTTAAAATTGATTTTTGTTTCAATTAGTAGTATAGCTAACCGTCGAAAGGCACGGGTGTTCTATTGATTTGTTCTCTTCAGTTGAAAGATAGTGATTTCGCATAGAAAAATGGCTGAGTAAGTGCATAACGTTTTTTTTCTTCAGTTTTTCGGTTTTACTGTTAAATTTTTGAAATCTAATTTTAGTGTGTCAGATTTTAATGTGTACGAAATTTTTTTTAGATTTGCGTGTTTATAAAAAAAACCGGCATTTTTGAAATTGAGATATTTTTTCTCCATATTCGTGAATTATGACATAGTGTGTTCTTGAATTGGGAAGTGCTCTATAATGGACTGTACTACAACTGTAGATAGATTAAACTTCTTGTGTGGTACGTTTTTGTTATGAAAATGAGTGCAATAGCACGGGCAACCTTAATTCCAGCAGTGATGTGATAAGCTTTGACCCAGCACATAATATAAAAAAAATCAGAATGATGGAATTTTAGTATTTGTTGCTTCTGTTTTGGATTACCGCACACAATGAATTATAGTCTTTCCTTATCCATAATGACGCAAGGGGCTATAATTATGATTTAAATGGTTTATCCATCCCTAATTGTGGTCAGCCTGTGGGGTTGCTGTGATTTTATTCAATTGTTTTTGAGATGCACATGCTTAGATACATTGCATTGTTTAGTATTCGTTTGAGGATATCGACGAACTCCACAGATTTGCTGAAAGGGATGCATTTTATGGATGTTGGAAACGCCTTAGGCCGTTTGTCAATTAAATTAAGACTATCTAATTGCTATTTTTCAACGTTTCTATATGGGAAACGAAAATTTGCTATTTTGATATGTCATTTGCAAAAATCTGAAAGAATTGAAAAAAATTGAACATATTGATAATACAGCTAAATTGAAAAAAAAAAAAAACATTTTTGTGAAAACAATTTTTGGAAACCACAATTTTTGATTATTTTGCACATTATATTATATTTTCTAATTCATACAATATGTTACCTGCTTTTTATTTAACAATCGCCACGATGTGTTGTTTTCCCGCCACATGTGAAGACTGGTAATGAGGAATAACCCACAGAAATAAGTCATCCCCTTCAGATGTGTTTCCCTTTTCTCTATCCTCAGTAGGAATACCAAACGTAAAAAATGATTCAATAGATAATGGCCTTGTTCAAGGTTTCAATTTAGTAAGATATCTTGATGAAGCTCTGTTCTCATTGGTCCATCCACCATTATAGTCACTTTGAAAATTTACGCATGGACACTCACATATGATTGCTTCGACATGTCATGAAATTGTTTTTGATTTCAGTAAATTTACTCGATAATATAGGTTTATTTGAGTTAGTTATCTTTGATAAAGAATAATTATTCTGAATAGATAAAAGTTAATAAAAATCTATAGATATTGGAAAATCAAATTAAAAGGTAAGGATAACATTTACCTTACCATTTAGTATAAGATTTTGCATTCCACATCATCTCACCTTATTTTGCAGTTGTAATCTAAAATCCGGAACAGGGCCAATGTTATAGACAGTTATTGTTATTGTTGTAACTAGCTGGCAACATACGCTTTAATTAATGGCCCTTAGCCAATAGGTACAATTTTAGTGAGCTCCAAAGCGGGCTAAAAATTTGAAGTCTACAGTTTTGTTCAAAAACTCTAGATTTACCAACACAGGCTCATGAAACAAAAAGCTTTCATTTTCGTACAGCATATTTTGTCAAAAATACTGCCTTAATTTTCTGTGAAGCTCAGGCAATGCTTATATTCACCACATTAATGTCAAAAATTATCCTCTGGTTAAGATTAAAGTTCAATATGCACACAGCCGTATTTGTATAGGCATTTGCGAAAAGTGAACAAGGGAACACACCTAAGGTAGTCTCTCTGATTAAAAAATAGAAATTTGACATTAAACATGAATGTATGGGAGCTTAGGACAGCCACCGCATTGCTTAGGTGGCAATGCTATCCGGAGTAAACCTACGCCTAAATCAACATGCCTCTGCAGTTAGCCTGTTACTAACTGCCTCTACTTGGTAAGAGAAGTCGGTTTCTTAATGCAAACTTTTTACTATTCCTACGATCATATATCTGTCAAGCAAAGACTCTGTGGTCTCAGGCATTGGGTCTTCACTTCTAACGCACGTATAAGATACACAGGACCAACGATTGTTCAAAGATAATTATGCCTGAAAAATATTTGATAATGTATTCTCTCGTTTTAAATGCTGTCCATGTTCCAGCAACGTAAAGTATAGCTAGAAAGATAATGGTCTTATTTCTTAAGCAGCATCTCTATATTAGTTGAAGTTTGGGTTTCATAACTTTATAACCATCTAAGCTCAATGAATCATCAATTGGCAAGGACGGTGCTATAGCTCAGTGGTTAGTACGTTGGACTACTAAGCACGCGGTCCCTGATGGTTTAAGTCCCGAAGGTAACAACCCCTACTTGCTTTCTTCTCTTACCTACCTCATGCGAGAGTCTGACAAACATCAAAGAGCACAAAACAGTCATGCGAAGTTTCTTAAATTTGGCATTCGGAATCGGCGTTAAACTACAATTTTTTGTGACAACAATATAACTTCCAACACACAAATAACTGAAGAAGATAGGTTCGAGACCCTGTATGGATCCTTAATGCCAGATATTTAATTGTCAAGAGCCTAGATAGATGAAGTCCTTACTTCTTAAAGTTATAGCATACCACATTCTGTCTTTCTTCTTGTTGACAATTGTGTGCCAATCAAGTGCCAATTGTTTCGATAACCTTACCCAATGGTGTCTATACCACCAGCGTGTTCTAGTGGTTGCACAGATTTATGGAAGAGTGTGCTCTTTTCAATCAAATAAAAAGGACCTATCGATTTTTCCTTGTGGCACATTTGAAAAGCTGTTCATGACAGTGCTACTCGTAGATATTAGTCAAACGTTTACCATATGCTACCCAATAAATACACATATTGCTGAACAGATTTGTTCTAAAAACCCGCGAGTCTATCTATTTATTTTTTAAGCGTAGAAGATCTCTTACACAAAAATACGTCACAGTACTGCAAAACATACATTCATCAGCTTTATAATTATATACATTTATTCGTGACATTGAAATATTCCGACATCTAAACACGTTTAGTTTGAGTTCGTTCAAATGTCACAAATGCGCTCACTGATATGTATTTTCTAGACAGCAGTAGTCAGTAGATACTAGCAAAGAGAATATAATACATAGAGTGCGCATCTCATACAACGAAAATTTTCTATGTGGGGTACTGATATTGATACCCCAGTGTTCACATTGGTCCATCTTACGTTTGTAAGTATTTTATCAACTCAAACTCGATCAGTTTGGTGGCGTAGAGGACAGAGCGTTCGACTCTCATGATTTCGGTGCGAGTTCAACTCCTGTGTTGGGCTACCCAAATTTATTTTTATTTTTTGTAACGAAATCTTTTTTGTTGTGTTGTTGTGGTTAACGAACTCTTTTATTGTGCATTGCGGCTGTATGTTTGCTCTTTGTATTTTTGCGCCATCTTCTTTACGTCGCATTTGATTATTAGTTGTTGGTGGTTCTTATTTTTATTTTTTCTGCAGACAGAATACAATGTTTTATTATTGCTCTTATTTCGATTTCGTTGCCCAAATTTATCGTTACAGTTTTCAGGGTTCCGCGACTTTCTTGAATTAAGAATAGTAAAACACAAAAATAATTTTTGTAAGTTTGCAATTACAAACATTTTTTCGCAAAAAAATGAATAAATGAATTTTTGAAAATTGAAAAAAAAATGTATTGATATATCTATCGACGGAGGAGCCGCAGCAATGGTAGGGAGGGTTTAAGGGGTCGTGTCAAAAATTAAAGAAAATTGCACCAGGAAGAAACAGCAGTCATTGCTTTTATATGTTTTTTTTTGGCATTGACTTTTTTTTTTATTTTTTTTACTGGCCAGCAATTGTTTTTAATTTGCGTTTGTTGTTATTGTTCTTGTCTACCGCCCATTTACAATGCTTATGCAATAAAACTAATATTAAGAAGTCCAATATATTGTCCTTGTGAACTCCACATTCCTTAACGAACCAATCGGGTGTAGCATTTGGCATAATTGTTTTATATTCTCCTTAATTTTAAGTTTTTCAGCATGTTTATTAAAAAAAACTGTGAAAAACTAGAATATGGGTTTTGCAAACTTCCATTAGGGAATTTGAAGGGGCAACTAAGCTTCCGAAGTCAGAAGACGTTCGGTAATTTTTGTGAAAAATAAAAAGCTCATTGGAGCGGTGATGACTTCATCCTCTTTTCTTAGCTCTTTGTCACATTTTTCACAATTTAATTTATATCACACTCCAGCCAGTTGTTTCGAAGGGACTTTATTTAGTGGGGAAAATCATACACGCAAAATATTCTTTGACCTCCATACTCAAAATATGGGGTTACTACGGTAACACCAAGTTCATTGAAGCATTTTCTGTTCGAAGAGCCTTGATCGCATGAAAGGATTCTAACAGATATACCAAAACTGCTGACAAGAGAAATGTTATCTTTAACAATCTCTGTGAGTGTTTTAGAATTCAATCCCTTTTCTGAAACAAAATAATTCAAAATTGTGCTCCAATTTGAAAATATGGATCGGAGTATAAACACACAAGCTTGCTTTGCAAATGCATTGCTTCGCGTATTTCCGTTTGTTTCAAATCCGTCAATCAAGTCGATATGTTTGTTGTATCGGACCTCTCTTTTAAGGGCCATTTCATCTAATGGCAGAACCATTTGTGTGTCTCCTTTTACTTTGAGCTCCATGAACATTTGCTTTAAGGATTCAAAAGCGCTATTTTTCAAGCCCGCTGAAGAAATTTTATTGGGGACCAACGGTTTACCGAGCTAATATGTGGCAAATTCAAATTCAGCCTATCTCTAAGGAACACATAAGGTGGAATGGGACTTATAAAAAATATTTTGAGAAAGATAGGTATTTGGCGTCCTCGGAATATTTTTTTGGCCTGCTAGAAATGAGGAGTATGCAAAATGTCTCAGATTCTTTGGCAAGGAATCTATCGCTGCTCCTAAAGTTTTCCCACCAGATCCCCTTTTCAGTTTTTTGCCTTTATTATTTTTCAAACGTTTTTCCAAAAGGTTATTTTTCTTTTGCAACTTGCACATTTTTCGTTTGTAAAAATTTACAAGTTTAATATTTTTTTCGCACTTACTGCACACGACCTCTTCGCAATGTGCCCTATAAGAAGGGAGGTTATCAGATGGGAAATCATAATCCATATCCATATATTCAGAATCATCTTGCGAAGTAATTGTTGGAATAGCTTCAAATTTGAGTTTTTTACTTCCAATATACGTACTGCAAAAATGATCCTGGCATATAAATATTTTTTTATTATAATTTTCCAGCGTTACTTTACACTTCTCCCTCCAAATTTGCCCCATCATTGTATCTCCATTAGGAAATTTAAACAATTGCAAAGATGTCACAAAAATCGTCTAGATTTTTTGCAAACATAGCAAAATTGATTGCCGGACGGCCAATTATTTGCTGCTCATACTGCTCACTTTCCGCTTTGACAAATTCAAATTCAAATTCAAATTCAAATGAAAATAAGAATGAACTGAAAAATGAAAATGTTTGAGCACATTGCACATGCTTACATTTTTTCATCAGAATTTTTTTTTATTCTTTCCTCTTTTCATTCTTCGTTTCAACCGCAAGATGTTACATTGCAATAGCATATATATTATATAGCATTGTTCGTGTATCAAACACGAACACAACCACCACAAAACGAAATACGGAAATTCCCCTTCGCACTTACCGCCCGCGTCTGTGACGGCTACAACATTTTTAGCTGTGATGCGTACTCTATGTATTATATTCTCTTTGATACTAGGTAGTGCATGAGCGTGTCAAGTCGGTTGCAACAAGTTGTTTGCGTATGTACTATAATCTCCCTCATTATATTGAACTTAAAATCAAACGGGTACATTGGATACCATAAAAATTATAGTACACAGCATGGGATAATATGCAATCTATTGGCTTATAATAACCAGCCTACGTAATCAGCACTATATAAAAATGGGACTATCGTGATTCCCTTGATTCTTTTAGTCAAGGTACACTTCCAATCGGGTTTATCAGCAAGCTCTGTTATAAGATACCGATTAGATTATTAAAGCCGATAGAAATAGAACATTTCGATAACATTACTTATCTAGGCATGAATAATACATTTTATTTCATCTTTATTGCTAACCAAAATACAAAACAAAATAATTATCTTGAATTATTTTCAAAACATGTAAAGGAAACAAATATTTTCTTCCACTGGATAAGCAAATGTCACTTCATTGTTATAAGTGTCTAAGATTAAGTGGTAAGATTAAAAAAAAATCGATGAAATATGTTGGTAATATGTATTAATATGAACATTTTGTCTATAGGTACATCATTTTAACCAACGTGCACTTTGGGGTCGTTTTCCTATACCAACTATTTTTAAAGCACATGGCAAAGCTTATGACATTATTCAAGGGGTATATTAGTCCGTCCAAACATTTTGAGCTAGGATTTATAAAAATAAGTAAATATTTTAACCACACATGGGATAGGGTATTAAACGATTCGCAAAGTGGATTGTAACCTTTCCATATGTTTAAAACGTTGTTGATGCCTTCGTTCATGTAAAGAGTACGAATGGAGGCATCAACAATTATATGAGGATTTCAAAAGGCCAATACAAGATAAAATACGCATAATGATTCATAACACAAGGGCCAACAATTTGTGAAAGAATTATTTTTTGTTCAAAATAAATGTGTATGTATTGCTTATTGTTAAGCAATGTGCGGGGTAAAATAGGACTGGTTGTATAACAGAGCAAGTAATCAGACTTTCATGATATAGCAATCAAACTTTTGTCAAGCCAAAGAAGCATCAGAATCGAAGGGTAAATCTTCGTCAGATGTTGTCATTCGTGGGGTTTATATTGACTCCGTGGTAGATGAAATTCTTAACAACCTCAAGGTTTTTATTATCATCAGTGACCTCTTTGTCTAAGGTTGTGGGTTGACAATGCTTTGTTTGTTCATAACAAATAGGTTGATGATTTGTTTCCCTACAAAAGAGCTTTTTTCTTCCCTTGTTTTGACTCGATGGCTTTGCGTTGTAGCGTTCTTCTGCTTTTTTTATTACTTGCAAACACCACGGTCATCTTCTTGGAGGTGGCTGGTAGCTTATTGTGGATCTGCCTACTTCTTTAATAATCTTGCGATATAGCAGGGTGAAAAAACAGTGGAGAATCTCTCACTCAGCTGTTCTATGTAGAATCTGGCTATATACGCTTCTCTAACGTGAGTCGCTTTTTCTCTCCGGTTTGGAGCGTCAAGCTCGGAATTTGCCTGCAAAACATATGAGACATATGAATACCCTACCCCATGACATTGTCGCAACATATTGTTCAGACAGTTTATCAAACCTTTTGTGGTTCGACAAAAAACAACGTATTGCATTGCTTATGCCTTGGGATGGGGTATACAAATGGTTTTTGTAAGAAAACGCCCCCAAAAAGTTGGCGTGACAAAGAACTTTTTATGTACGAAATACAGATATTAAGATTATCTAAATATGCTGCTCAGACACTTTTTTAAAATTCCTTACAGTTTGGCTAAAAACTACGTTTTTATAATTTTTACACTTGTTCTGCTTCGTCTGCCAGAGAGTCTATATACCAAATTTCAACAGTCTAGCTCAAAATTTAAGGCCCAAAAATCGGTGACACACAGACGGACGGACGGACAGACAGATATGGCTTAATCGACTCACCTATCGATTCTGAATCGATCCATATACCTTGAGGTATATCTATCGAAATTTTTTCTCTATGTTACAAACTTAATGTCAAAACTAATATACTTCTATGGAATAGGGTATAAACACATTCATATTCAGTATGTTAGTCGATTTGTTTGTGGGTCGACCATTTAGATGAGGGGCATACACCATATTCGTAAGTCGTTGTCCGTGAATATTCAGGGTCTGATTGGTATTTGAGGGGATTGTTATCCCTCTAAAAAAAGAGATGGTTAAACGTGGAAAGCAATTACCTTGGCGACAGCATTATGGAGGGCTTGTCCCAATTTGTTACCCAAAGCGCGGGGACTTCAGTATAATCAAAAAGGGTATATAGAACAAGATAGAGTACGCATCACAGCTAAAAATGTTGTAGCCGTTTCAAACGCGGGCGCTAAGTGCGAAGGGAAATTTTCGTCGTTCGTATGCATCGGCTATGATGCTGGCATGGCAATGTGAAATCTGGGGTATCAACGTCAGTACCCCACATAGTAAATTTTCGTTCTATGAGATGCGCACTGTATGTAGTTGTATACTCTTTAGTATACTTAAAGTAATTGAAACTTGCTGTTCACTTTTCCGGATAATCGCAAAGTTCCTGGACAAGTTGCTGACCGAATATGTCAGAGCAGTTCATCTCATTTGCTCATTTTGTCCATTCTAACTAAGACAGTAAACGTCATCGTAGAAATTATCTTGGGATTTCGTCCGATGTCCTCTAAGAAAGAGAAGAAGAGTCCTAAATCCTAAATTCATTGTGATAAGAGGCCAGGAGGGCTGTGTGGTGGCTACGGTTGGTAAACAAACCCAATCTTTTTGCGCAGCGTTCCATTTTAATAAAAACGAGTGGTGGGTGCACGACTGGATAGTACGCAACTTTCTCTTTCACAGCGAGTTGGGCGTTAGATCAAATAGTGCGCATTTTGATTATTAATGCTAAAAATTATATAAAATGTCGAAAAATAATTACTTTTCGTTTTTGGCCAAAACTGAAAATTCCGTTAAGTGATAGTTGGGCTAAAACTAATTATGTGTAATTGTTTAAAACTACAATAGTAGTATATATATTAAATTTCATTCAATTTGGCATAGTAGTTTGCGAGAAATTAACAATTGTCTTTATATGGCCTGAATGACAAAATCCGTTATATGGATTTTCTCGAAAAAAACTGGGTATGCAGTTTTGTTGGAACTAATATGCTTATAGTATATATAAAGTTTAATCAAAATCGTTAGAGCCGTTTTCGAGAATATTTAGGTTATGTGTAATTTTTATATGGCAGGTACCGTTATTAACATGGCTAAAAGCAAACAAAAAAAATGACCTAGAATTATGACCAAAACAAGCTTGGATACGAGGTTTGAAGAAAATCGGCAAAGCCGTTTAGGCTGGGGAGACCATTACGGACAGACGGACGGAATTCCAAAAACCACTTTTTTAGGCTCCGCTATCATCGTAATGTTAGAATCAATCAAAATCTCGAGGTCGAAAATTTTCACGAAAACAATATCTTTCTCTTTGTAAGAGAAAGTTAAAAATTATAAATGTGATGTAGATTCAAAGGGGTCATACACAAAAAATTCAACCCCGTGTAGTATCAAATGTCACGAAAAACATATCTCAAGTCAGCCGTTCGCTTTCGGCATAAAACTGGATGTCCTGTGATCGTGTAGAAGTACTCACGCACACATGAATAGTTTTTGTTTACTAGTTTGTAAAGTCGTGTCATACGTACATGTAAATCCTGAACTTTAGCCGTAAATGATTGTGCTCGTAATATCTCAATGTAATTACTGTCAATGCTAAATTCTTTAAATTGGGTTAAATGTCATGGCGATTAAGTCAGAGATTTATCGATTATTTACCTAATATATCTACATTTTATTAGCAGGAGTTACATCACGTACATTTAATTATAGAATTCCTGTTTGTTTAGGATTACTATCGTAAAGGGTGATTAACTGCATATTTTATAATAATGATATTGCAATTTCTAAATCGAATGTATAAGCAATGTATATTGGTATTTAGTTAAGCTACGATGCCTCGTTTAGATAAGTTAACACCTATGATTAGATTTTGATTCAATAATAACGTTAACTACAAACTTATCTTATCATACTTACTCAGGATAATCTTATAAAATTTAAAATAGTAATTCAGCTTTCTAATATTATAGAAATACGACGACCATTTTTTTTTAAAGAAACTTACTTTTTGGGCCGCTTGCCTCAACCCAACGTATTTAGATTTACTCAAGTGACATCTTATGTTAGTGGTTAGATGTTCGACATTCACCAGAAAATATCTTGATAGTTAAATAAGGCGGTGATTTGGACAACTTATCCAAATAACCGCCTACACTTTACAAATAAATATATTTGAATCTTTTTGATAACACATTTCTTAATTTGACGTTATTCATATTTCTATGCTAGAAAATTGTAAAACTCCAATAACGAGAGAGAATATACTAATTTAAACGAAAAAGGAACAATTTAAAAGTTTTTAAAACTAGTAAGAGATGACAAAATAAAACTGTCCCACCACTGTGTTTTGCTTATAGAACCTTCGAATATTATTTTTACAAGCTCTAGTATTGCGATGAATCTACAAAACATACACCTATCCGCGTATATTTGGAAGAAAACGAAGAATAATTTTTTTGGTTTTGTCAAGCTTGTGGGCTGTTAACCTTGATAGTTTTCTTTTCCTTACAAGTCGAAACTAAATTTTGTCTTCGTTCATCTTTTTACAATTTTCTCAGTACGCGTATGGCTTTTTGAAGTTTACCATTAAGTTTATTTAGATTTACTCATGCACATGAGTACCTAATTTTCCATCGATTTTTGAGATTTGGCTGTTTTCTGCAACCAAAATTACTCTAACGGACTTAAAAGGCTTAACAAATAAAACAGCATATGTCAAAGAAAATCGGGGGCAGGAATTGAGGACGGACTGAATCGTCCTCAATTCCTGCCGGCCAATATAAACATGGTCTAATACACTAGGTGTGGTTCCACTAACGGATCCCTTGAAGATATCCGACAAATCGGTAGACAATTCATCACTTGGCAGCGGAAATTCTCTGCAATAGTCTAAGACTAAAATTTATTGGATTCGTCTCCTCACCCGTCTGCTAAAAAGGGGTACATCTGGTTATTTTGTATTTATTATGAAGGAAATTCATAATTTTTATAAGCTGCAAGGTACGGAAACTGTTTTTGTCTATTTGTGTTCCCGTACTTTTGCAGTAAAAATTAGTATGTTCTCAAACTCTTTGGAGGGTTTATTCTCTCAGAGTACTGGATTGCATTTAAGTAAATTATGGTGAAATCATTCCCTCTCTCT
Organism: Rhingia campestris; assembly: GCA_932526625.1. Lineage (NCBI taxonomy): Eukaryota > Metazoa > Arthropoda > Insecta > Diptera > Syrphidae > Rhingia > Rhingia campestris. Next base: position 66,889,617 of record OW052182.1, read on the forward strand.
TTTACTAATTTTTGCGTACGGGAACGGCAATAAGTAAAAATCAGTAAGGTCTTGATGAACCTTTGTTTCAACCTTAGCGCATTTTAAGTTGGTTGAGGTTGTTTTCTAACTGTACGTTGTACGCGCACCTAAGGAGATGGATTTCTTTATCCGCTTTGATACGGTCCATGCTTCGGCGCCGTATAGCAGGACTGGGATTATCAGGGTCTAATATAGTTAGGACATTCTTAGTAGTTAACCCGAAAAAACAACGTTTGTCAAGAGGTGGCAAGAATAATTGTTTTATGTTTCTTGTGATGCGGAGGTTCCATTCTTCAGACATATTTTCATCCGACCAAATTTTAGGTGTATGTTACTTACCAAATCATCTCCACCGGATTTATATAGATCGTCACGAAGGCTGTCATTCTTGCCAGACTTTTTAAGCATTAGTTATGATTCTGCTATCCTCACTGGTGTGCAAGAGAAACCTATTACATCGGTTGTGACTGATCTTGTGGGTAGTTAACAACATCGCTATTGGTCTTATGGTACATCGCTGGTGGTATGGTATTAATCGAGAGATTAGGGGATATGCGATCTGCATTTTTATGATCTTCTTTTATTAATATCTGAGCTGATTCCACCCCACAGTAGAGGTTTTTACATATAGCCTCTTGTATAGCTACTGACACCCACGTATTTCAGATAATTCGAGAGTTGTTTCATCGATAACAGGTAGATCACATATTGGTATTTATGTTATTTAACATATTTCATTATTTGGAAGTCGAAACCCAAAAGAACTAGGGGTCTTGCAATCAGTTTCAATTGCCGCGTTCCCGAACTCGGATTATGTAAGATATCTAAGATGAAGCTCTGTTCTCATTGGTCAAAATCGTCGATTGTACAATGACAACATAGATTCAGAAAAGATATCTTTCTAAATCTGAGTTCCGAACGTGGCCATCTTCTCAAAAGTGGTGCCAAACTTTGCAAATTATTTTATCATGCATATAAATAATTTTTTTTAAACTTACCTTTTTTTCTTTTAGCCAAAACGAAGGTCCCTATGGCATATTCATATTAGTCCTGGATATCATCGTCCTAGTTGCCAAATTCTGGTTCTATGTATTCGAAGCCATTGTCGCCTGTTTTACCCAAAAGGAAGAAAAGGATGTTAAAGGAGAAATCGTTTTGGTATGTAGTCTTATAAGCTCACAAAAAGGTCCCTAATAAATGTTTCTTCCATACAAATAGATTACTGGGGCCGCTCATGGTATGGGCAAGGAAACCGCTTTGGAATATGCCAGCCAAGGAGCTACAGTTGTTTGCTGGGATATAAACGAAAAAGGAAATAATGAGACGGTTAAGCAGATCAAGTCAATGGGAGGAAAGGCTTTCGGATATGTGTAAGAATTATTCTTGAATAGAATTTGTTCCAGTCAGACAATTACCATTTTCTATTCACAAACAGATGCAACGTCACAAGCAGGGAAGAAATCTTGCAAGTTGCCGCCAAGGTAAAGAAGGAGGTTGGTTTCGTTAGTATTTTAGTCAACAATGCCGGTATTATGCCATGCCATCCACTTTTGGAACATACTGAAAGTGAAACCAGGCTGATGTACGAAATCAATGTCCTCGCACACTTCTGGGTAAAATAAACTTAAAAAAAACAATAACTCAACATAACTAACTATTCCACTGACATTTAGATGATGCAAGCCTTCGTACCAGACATGATTGAAAATAAAAAAGGACACATTGTTGCACTCTCATCATGCGCCGGTCTATTTGGGTTGAAGAATTTGGTACCATACTGTGGAACTAAATTCGCAGTTCGTGGTCTTATGCAAGCCTTCTACCTAGAGCTCCGTGAAATTGGTCTTGAAGAGAATGTAAGGATAGGTATACATATAAAGAAATATCACATAACAACGGAATTTAATTTTTTTTTAGATTAAATTGACAACCATCTACCCATACATGGTAGACACTGGTTTGTGCAAGAATCCACGTTTCAGGTTCAAGTTAATGAAAATGGTCACTCCTCAAGATGCCGCTAAGACTATTGTTAAGTCTCAAAAACGTGGTACTGTGAATGCCAGTATTCCCGCACACTACGTCTACATGGAGCGATTGACCGGCGTTTTGCCAATCAAGGCTCTTAATCTTATTAACGATTTCATTGATACCGGTGTAGATTCGGACAAGAAATAAAACTAATCATCAACACAACTTAAGTCACAATTTTTTGTACTTGTAATTTAAAAGAACTGATTGATTCCTATTTAATAAAATTAATTTTTAATAATTGGGTTTATTTGCTGTTTACTTATATGTATATAAATAAAGCTAGGTTACAATGTGGCCTATAACAAAACCGGGAGTGCGAGATTAAATCTTACTTGCACTTTATGAAATGTTACTCCCAACATTTCCGGTGAGGATCTCGACCTTAACAATAGGGTTTAAAATTATAGTGTAAAACTCTTTATAATCTTGTACAGCTTCCGAACATCGTCTAGCAAAAGCTGTTAAATAGATGAAAATCACCGAATTCTTACTTACTTAATTAAGTAGCGCTACTTACTCCAATAGCCAGGTCCTTAGCTAACTGCCCCAATACACCAGGTCTTTCTGTACTTCGTCCGACGTCTGGCTGGTATTCGAAGGTCCTGTCAGCCAGAGTGTCGGTGTCCATTCACTCTACATGTCCTATCCATCTTAAACTTCCAATGAGGAGTTTTTTTTTGGCTAGAAGTATGGTCGCTGTACAGCTCGTATAGTTCTTAGTTGAATCATTGTCTCCATAGCCCGTCTCTTTTGATACAGTCCATGCCTCAGCGCCGTAGAGCAGGATTGGGATGATCAGGGTCTTACATATGATCTCCTTAGTAGTTCTGCTGAGGGCTTTACTACTTTTCAGCCCGATGAAACAGCGGTGAAAAAGAGTAATTCTTCGTTTAATTTCTGACGAGATGTTGTTTTCAAAGTTAATAGCGGAGCCGAACCCGAGGTAGACAAAGTCCCGTGCTTACTTACTTAAGTGGCGCTACAGTCCGGAATGAACCTGGGCCTCAACCAACATGCCTCTCCAATTAGCCCGGTCTAATTCTTTAATCTCATTCAGACAGTGCAGCTTGCCTAAATGCTTTATTGGTATCGAATATTTCGGTGCGGTCGATTTCGACCCTGATGGAGCAGCAGAATTCTCCATCGTCATCCTGCACAGACGGGCTTGTTTGGGTGGTATACTAAAACTACACATGGCTTAGTGGTGGGTATCAATTTGAATTTTTACACTTTAGTAAACCTTGCGAATATCTTTTCTGGAGTGACACCCCTATATCCACGAAAGCCGACTTGTCTTGCTCTTTCTTCTTCTTTCTGAAAAGCCGGTGTTAATCCCTCCTTCGATGCTATTGAGCTATTATAGCAGCTCTCGTCATCACCTGTAGCTTAGCCTTGTAGGGCTTTTTTCTTGGCTGCGAGCATCTGTCGGCATTTTTCATCAAACCAAGGATATTTGCTGATTTGCTCGAGAAACATAGCACTCAGTTGCGGCTGATCATTCGACATTTGATTTTCGGCATCGTTACCATTGCTCTTCGACATGAGATGCTGGTGCTATGGTGTTAATCGTTCGGGATAGTGGCATTTCCTTCTGCAGCGAAGTCAATTAACCTAAGTCCGTTGCCAGACGCGTTGTCGTGTAGGCTTTGTTTCCGACAATAGTGCTAAAAATCTCTTCTCTTCCTACCTTTGCGTTGAAATCGTACATCGTACTTCAGTGATCGCTTATAAGTTTTGTCAAGGACCTCGTAGAAGCAGTCTTTCACTACAAGATATTTTTCCTCTGTCGGAGCATGAGCGAATATAAGGCTTATGTTGGCGAATTTGGCATTGATGCGGAATGTTACAATACCTTTGCTGTCTCGAAAACATAAGACTTCATGCGTGAGACTGGCACTTATAACAAATCCTTTTGTTGCTGAATTTGGCATTGATGCCGATTGTTATAATGCGTTCGCTAAGATCTTGAAAACATAAGACTTCTTAGGAAAATCTGGCACTTATAACAAATCCACATTCGAATAGTCGCTGTTTCTGTTTAATAAAACATGTTCTGTAGTAGATGTCACAGTTTTCATCCTGGGGTGGTATCGGCTAAGGTGATAGTTGACAATCAAAATAATCGCTTTACGTCCACGTAAGGTGATTGTCAAATTGACAATCGTTTTTTTGCGATCAATTTCATGTGACAGCTATTTAGGTGTCGCTTTCATACATTTGTGTCATTTTCATAGGTAGAAGCTGAAGGGAAATCTTCTACACCAAACAAATTAAATACTGTAGTGATAAAAGAAAATATTGAATAAATTAAAATAAAAAACTTTAAGTGAAATTGAAAATTCGTGAAGTGCAATGTTTACTTCATTGGAACTTTCCTACAACTCAAATAGAGAGGAGAATGAAGAAAATAATTACAAAAATGTCCAAATATTAAGAAAAAGCCTTAGAAATAAGGCAAATATCTTGGAACTTCCAAACCCGACGTCAGAATGCATATATTTATAAATATTTATTGTTGAAGTAGCATTATTTATGTGTCTTTTAGATTTTTGTAAAACTTTCGCTTATCAAAAGAAGCGTTGGTGTTTGTTTTGGGACTGCTTGATTTACCAACTGGAATAAGGTCAACTCATGTTCCACCCATCCTGCAATTGGCTGCAACGTTAAATCTTAACATTTTAGTATTCTAAGTTAACTTACATTTTTCACAATATAAGGTCTGTTCCCGTATTTTTTTAGTAAAAATTAGTAAATTCTCAAATTTCTTGGAGTGGGGGTAAATTATCTCAGAAAGAGACAATATTACCTAAAAGTACGGGAACACGTTTAAGTAAAAAACAGTAAAATTATATATTTTGTATGCCTTTTAAAGAACAAATGACATAAATCACCTGTCAAAACAAGCGAGTTGTCACTTTTAGATACCAACTGACAGTTTACTGATTTTTATTAACAGAAATTTCTGCAGTAAATTTTTTTACAGATTTTTATGGAGGGGTAGTTTTTTGCTCTCTCGTGAGCTGTCTCTTTTACTTATTTTTGCGTACGGGAACGGCAATAAGTAAAAATCAGTAAGAATCAGTAAATATTATTTTGTACGGGAACAGACCTATTAACACTCCTAATAAAATTGTACCTATCAGCTGCTCGGAATGACAGCGTCGGCAAGGAAGTGACGTTCCAAATCCTAAGTGCTGCCAATAATCAATCATTTGATTGTGATCGCTTTACTCAGAGCAAAGAAGAGTTGATAATCAAAAACGACAATCAACAAAGCGACAATCAACTATCACCTTAGCCGATCCCACCCCTGTTTTTTCCCGGCTCATCCCAATTAGCAGTCTTACATGCTTTTAAGCATCTTCCACTAGTTGTTCGGCTGCACTTCTTCTGTTTAAGGGTAGGTGTCCCAGACCGACCAACTCAAATTTCATGTAAATGCATTTGAATGTGTTGGTAAGCTCTCTTTAATTATACTCATGTGCTCTTTGCTTCAACGCAAACGAAAACTGAAGGAAAAGACAAAAAGTAGCAAGCGCAGACTAATATTACATATACCTACCTACCTACATATGCAATATACAGACACCAAGCAAATAACTTGAAAACAAAAATGGAAAGAGAAGGAAAAAAATCAAGTTGAGGGTTGGTTTGGTGTACATATTTTGTGTTGTAATTTTCTTTCAGATTTGGTGATAAAATGATAAAATTGTTGCTGGCTGCCGCGCAGCGAGGTGTAAAAGCAGTTTTTGAGGTTTTCATTGTATATCTTATAAAAAAATGTGTAAACCTTACCTAGGTTAACTTTTTTCTTAATTTATGAGATGTAGGAAAACACTTGTTTGGATGAAAATTCGATTACTCAAATAATAGGACGGTAGACAATAGTGCTACTGATTCTCGTCGCAACAATAGTAGGATGAAATTTTTCAAATCAAATAACAAAAAATGATAGATATTTATCTAGGTAATTGTCACCCCATCTTCTATCAATGCTCGTTATGAAGGTACCTAAGCACCTTATATAAAAAAAGAAGTTTACGAAAGTTAATTTAACCGCTATAATTAATTTTTGTAGGTTCAAGGTGTCAAATTCACCAAACAAATACTATTTGAGTCGAATTTTAAAAAAAACGAAAACGTTTTTCCGTGCAGCGAAATGTTTTTTAAACTATTGAGAAATGTATTTAAATCAATTATACGCCTGCCCTCCGGAACAAAACTACAGTTGTCCTTCACTGTAATGTCCACCTCCATAGGAATTTCAAATTCCTGACCCTGATGTTTTACGTGATCACTTTCAATTTCAACGTTCGTCAATGTTGTTGACGTTGAAGAAAGATCTTCCGAAACACGATTTTTTACAACATACCTTCAATCAATATGTAAATTGTAAAGTTTCGGAAAATTAAATTAGTAAATAAAATAAATAAATTTAATAAATATAATATAGAAAATGACATAGTTCAAACAGTTTATCAGAATCTTTTGTTGTTCGACAAAAAACAACGTTTTTCTCCTTCATATGCTATGGGGTAGGGTATGAAATGTTTATATAATCATAACCAATAATCCTGCATCAAAAGTTTTTTTCAAATAAGGGGTCCGCCAAATAACTTTTTTTTTTTTTTGAAAATGCTATAAAAAAACTACTGAATATTTTCTCAAATTTCTTTTTTTATTTGAAAGTACAATCCTTCCGGTTAATAATGGAAAATAATTTCATTCAAATGGCTGCCTCGGCTGGCCATGCAGTAGCCTACACGATCGGTCCAATTTTAAAGCACATTATCGATTATGTGCAGCTGTATTTCACCAATGGCAGACCCGTTATTTTAAAAAATGTACCTACCGAAAAACGTTTTTTTTACTAAAAACGCCCCCAAAAAGTGGGCGTGTCAAAAAACTTTATATGTATGAAATATAGATATTGATATTCTGTAAAAATGTTGTTCAGACATTATATATATATACATATAATATACATATGTATATACAATATAAAAAATAACATAAACAATTAAATTTTTTTTTTAAGTTGTGTCACAAATGAATTTGCCGCAAAAAAATAACACAGTAAACAACACTTTACTATTCACAAAAATTATCAAAATTATACACACAAGTACCTACACTTTGACTTACTTCCCACTCAACCCTTTCTGTCACGTGCAAACATACGCATACAAAACAATTCATCAGCAGCGATAGCAAAATTTCAATAATGTAACGATCTGTACCATGTCCACGTGAAGTCCACACGAACTTTCATCAAGTCTACCCGAAAAGGTAAACAAAAGATACATACATAATAACAATCTCGCCTGCCTAGTGCCTGTATTTACAGAAGAGAATAATGAAAAGAGAATGTCACCAACTCACCACCTAGTGACATTATTTTGAAACAAACTTCTTTGTGTGCGTGAATTCGATCTTTTTTTATGTAAAAAACGTAAAATAGACCACTTTTCTAACATCAAAATTTGAAAAACCGTGTGGAAAAAAAATATTTTGTATTTTGAATTAAATAATACAAATACCAAAAAAAAATAAAAAAAATATGTCGGAATCATTTTGGTTGTCCTTTTTTCACAGCGGCATTGCAAATAATGTCATATTGAATTGCATATTTAAATATGTTAGAAGAAAAAAAACATGTTTTTAAGACCGGTACGTTGTGCCCTATATATTGGCGCTTGGTTAAAAAATTATTTCCAAAAATTAGGAAATATAACTATCGATTTCCCAGTCAAAAAACCCAAAACGTTTAAAAAAAAAACACCTTTTTTCCATTTTGTCACCAAAAAATTACTGTACAAAATACAAAAAAAAAAAAAAAAAAACGGTATCTGCACATATCTATTAGCTTTGTAAAAAAGCTAATTTGACTTCGTTACCTTTTATACTTTAGAAGTTATATCTAGTTAAACTTTGTAAATTTACCTTATTTTTCATAGTTTTGTGCATTTTTTTCGGGATAAATACTAAAATTCACAACAAAAAACAACCGGTGTTATCTGCGCAAATCTATTGTCTGTAGAAAAAAAATATAAAAAAAATAAAAAATATGTATATAAAGAGATAAAAATGGAACGCAATTAGCATCTAACTTATTTGTATGGTTTTTCTACATGTCAGGCGGTTTTGAGGCTCAAAGATATTTTAATGTTTTTTAAATGCTAAACAAGTACTTTGCTTAACATATTTCCAATCGATCACCGTTTATTTCATTTAAATATTCGGAAAATTGTGAGCGCTACACAATTTAGCGCAAAACTCCAACCTATTTTTGCATGGGACACCTACCCTTAATGTTCTCACATTACAGGTAGAGATACCAACGTCGTTTTCCGTTTTACATGGTCATCAACCAAACAAATCAGACCATTCCGAGCAGCGTTACCAGATTTAGCAGTTTCCTGCGATTTTAGCAGTTTTTGATCATGAAAATGACCTGCAGCAGTTTTTTTAGCATTTTCCTAAATTTTAGCAGTTTTCAGCAGTTTTCAAACAAAAAAAATTTATACATGTTTTTAATTGTTTGGGCGACAGTAAACACGAATACACACGATCATCTTCAAGAAAAACGATCCCAAAGAAGAAATGCAAATACGCAGAGTTAGGGTCAGAAAGCAAACACAGCTGTTTATGGATAGTGTCGGTGTGGTGAATACTTATTGATGTAACTGCGTAGTATTTCCAAAAGGAAAGGGTGCAGATAGTTATAATATTATTTACATAGGCATTGTTTGGACAACGACACTCAATTCGAATTGTGTATTTATTAAATGTGTATGTCACTCGGTTGCTCTAGCTGTCAGTCATGACAGTAAGAAATTGCCAAGATCCATTGAGCAATTGGTCAAAGATGTCTAATCATACTTTTCTCAAAGTAGTAAAAGACAACGAGAATTTTTAGAATTTCAAGAAAAGAAATAGGATTTTGCGCCAATAAGACATTAGATGGCTATCGCTACATGCCTGCGTCAATCAAATTATAGAACAATGGAGTGCATTAAAACTGTATTTCCAAGTTGAATATTTAACAACAAATTCTATCCCAAACGAATTTATTTTAAATAGTTTCTATGACAGTATAATAATAATTTTTATGCTATGGATTACATTTTACCTATGGTTAACAAATTATTCATGCAACGTCGGAAAGTCGTCGTAAACGTTGTAAACGTGATAAAATTACGACGTGATAAATGAACTGTCAAAATTTGTATGGAAAATCTTTTCCAACAATATCGGAATTTTCTCACAGGAATTGGTTGCGTAAACTGAGATGGTAAACGTTGTAAACTTTTGGAATGCTCTTTTGACATTTAATCAGTCACTTCCACATATCAAACGTAAACGATAAACTGAAAACAATTATCGAGAACGGAAAGAGAACAATAGGAACAAAATTCTAACAATAAATAAATTACTAAAATGATATTGAATTCATTGGGTTACCGCATTATTTAGTCGTGCAGTTTTAGGGTCGTTCATGAAAAGTCGTCGTAAAATTATAATCTCTCTCACGTAGTAAAATTACGACGTTTCATGAATACCCTTATTATATTTCAAAGCGACTACGCCAATATTCACTATTTTGATAAAAAAAATTAAAGGAAATGTCAGTAAACAACAATAAGTATCCAACAATAACTAAATTTGCAATATTTATGCTTACCGACATCTAATACTACTTGTGAAACAATATTTTCGCAGGTAAATTCGTTAAAAACTAAAAACCGTAATCGCTTCAGTAACGAAAATGTTGCTTTGCAAGTAAAACCGAGGGTTTCTTAAGGTGAAGGCTGTTATAACTTTGTTCCAACAAATAAAATGGTAACTTCAATAAATTCAAAGATTCTCTATAAAGATTCCGAACGTTATAATTTAATAACTTTGTACATATATTAATTTAAAAATTATCATCTTTTATAAATTATCATCTCATATAATAACATATGTAACTGTTTATGTATTTTTTGAACTAAAAAAACGTATTTCTCAAGGATAAATCGATCGCAGTTTTTTTAGCATTATTTTACACTTCTGTCTAGCAGGTTTTGCAGTTTTTCGTCCTACCTTTAGCAGGTTTAAATAAATTTATCTGGTAACGCTGATTCCGAGGTTATTGGTTGCTTCGTAACAAAGCACAACCCCAAATTGTTTATTTTATTAGATACTACCGGATTGGGCGCTGGCGTTGGCCTTTCGACCCATCCGCCACCATCACTGCTCAAGGAGCCTGACTTACCCTTTAGATTCCTAGATTACCTGTTGTCCGAATATGTCGAAGCAGGTTATTCACTTTGAGACCCTATATACAGCACTCAGCAGTTGCCACGGGAAGGCTGAGAATCGGAGTTCGTAGGCTTCAGCTAGGTGAAAACTCAATAATCGCATTGCATCCCATTTGACCAGAGAATTTTGTAAAAGTCATTTAAATTCTGTACGTGTGCTGGTATAACAACGAATAGACTTCGTCAAGATTGTCTTTCTAAGAACATACTCCAACCAAAAAACCAGTTACATGTTGTGTTAATATTATTTTTATTGCATAAAGAATATATACATACATTTCATTAAAACATTTATATTACATTTTACATTGTGTTTATAGCTGTCTGTCATTCAAATACAAATAAAAATACAAATAAAAATAATATTTCCTTTAAAGGTAAACTTTTAGCGTGATTAATCACATACAGATTTACATATTAGAAGTTTAAACTTGCTATCAAAATAGATATATTTAATATTATTGTAATTGTAATTTATTTTATTCTTCTCAACGTAGGTATATTTTATTTTTTGTTTAAACATATGTGATCATATAAGAAAAACGATTAAGAATTCGTTATGTTGTGTTACTAACAAAAATGAAGACTAGTACAATTTTTATTTTTTATTTTAGTTGCTCTTTAATTAAATTAGTTTTTACTTTTTTTTTATTTAATATTATTGTTGTTGGCTTGCTTGTTTTCACTATACAATTTCGGTTCTACCATAATTGTACTTTTGCGTGTGTAAGGCCTTGCAGTGTATTTGTTCGTGTTTTTTTAAGTTTTAATTTTCGTGCGAAAAAATATCAAGTGTCAAATTGTAATAAGTTAATTGATTAGGCGTGCAGTTTGGTGATTTATACTAATTAAAGTGAAATTCAATATTAAAATTCTGGGCATTATTTTGCAGTGCTTTTTAAATGTTTTTGTTTACATCTTGTTCACCAAATGGTTGTTATTTTTTCGCTGAAAAATAAGACCTTGGCCAAGCAATCGTTCAGAGGTAATTAATTACAGAGGGATTTACTTGTTATCTGTTAATTTTCGCTTCGAAAAATTTGCTTAAAAAAGTTTTTTTTTACCGTTATAAATACACAGAAACAATTATAATATTATTAAAGCATTTTTTTTTGTTTTCCAAAGAAAGAAAGAAATAAAATCGTTATATAACTACTAAGGCTAATATTAAATTAAAAGAAAAAAATAATCAATGTAATATAAAAATAAAAATATAGAGAAAACAACAACTCGGGCAATGTATTAAAAGCCTACAAAATAATCAATTGATGCGTCGCAGCTCTTGGTTTTGTTAAAAAAAATTAAAACACGTTAGACAGACTTAAATATTTCTGTTGATTTGCTTTTCGGTTGGCAACACTTTGTTGGCAAAGGAGACGATAGCAGTAGCTGGCTGTGGAACGGCTAGATCGCAAAATACGTGGCACTGATTATCCTTCGAGCTCGGTGATCGGCGTGCGACGAACGCGAAAATTGTTCTAAAAGAGCGTTAAGGGTTAAGTATTGGTGTCTTTGATTAAAAATTGTAACTTACTTCTTGCTAACTGGAAGACCACCATGTTCAGTTGTGACAGTCCATTGCCTGTGCTCTGGATCAATGCCGCAGAATGAAATGTTGTGAGCAGTGTAGTGTTTTCTAAAAATAAAAAGGGGGACGTGTTTTATTGGGCATCTGTAGCGTGAATGTTGAATGGGTTTATATAGATGGATAGACATACAAAGCATATGAAGAATGACAACAATTGTCGAACATCTGAGGTATTAATGCTCAATAGGCCCACTTAACTGATGGACTAAGTTTCTAACACGAACCAACAAGACGAAGAATTCCGACTGATGCTAAAAGCTAGAGAAAAACCAAGGAGAAGTGAACAATAGATACAAACAAACCTTTCTATCAAGGATATAAAGAAGAGCTAGTTCAAGAATTATGTTTCAAAGTTTTATCTGAATATAAATCGTTAAAGCGAGCGACACAAATCCGAATTCGAGTCCTGTCAAGACGAACAAGAAGAATGTGGAATCACAACCGACACTAAGAATGGGGTGATAGCGATCCAATTTTTCTTTTTTAGAGAGAAAGAACTATTTATCTTACACCTAATCTAAATGTACCTTTATGTAAGGATAATAGGTATCAAAGTGAAGGCAGGCTTTATGTGGAGCGCTTAGGGAGACTTCAAAAAGCGCATTCATCAACTTATCAAACAAATTTGGTCGGGTGAAATTATACCAAGTATTTTCACCAGATTCCTCCTTATAAAAATGCTGATCTAGTTACAAACGTTTAGTTGTCTATATAAATTCTTCAAGTATGTCTATGCATGATAGCAAAATATCTACCACTTGCTTTCGTAGGATGGTATATCTAGCATTTTGAGACTCTTACGAAAAGGGACACACAACAACGAAGAATTGGACAAACTGTCATTATTGACAAACTTTCATTATGGGCATTATCACGGGCTCAGTGGCGCGATGGTTAGTGCGACGAACTTCCTTAATGATTTTTTACTGACCCTCCTCTCTGATCTAAAACAGGAAGTCCCGCCATCGTTATTTGTATAAAATTAGAGGCATAAATGGGCCTTGTCCTCCTCGGCTACGCTATTAATTCCTGAAACGACACCTCGCCAGAAACCAAACAAATAATTGATCTGCCGCTTAAAACACATTTTTATCAAGGCTGATTTTTAATGGGGTTTGATGACAAAATATAAGGGTGTTGTAGGTTTTTAACTCGAGTGTATGTTCACAAGCCATACAGTTGAATTCTATGTTTCAATGTCAAGCTAAAGATACAGAACCGCATCGCTTAATATAATTCCTAGTATAATCAAAACCAGTTAATGCAGATACGAGCGCCTCTACAGGAATTAAATTGTTATTGTCTGCTTACCTGAAGAACTTCTGTCGAGTATTATCTGTTAAGGTGATGCCCTGCTGGGCAACCTTAAAATGCACTTCAGTTGGTTTTGGAAGCGGGACAGTTGAAAATAGTTGCGCAACAGCTCGGCGCACTGCCTCCTCGCCAGTTAGAGATTCTGTTCCACAAGAGTATAAATAGAGTACATTGCAAGCTGCACCTTGTGTTAGTAGCTGCTTTTGAGCTGGTGTATGCATATCCAACGATTGAATGTCCTTAAAATTAATAAAAAAAAAACAAAAATTAATAAAACGTACAATATTAAAAAGGATGTATACGAAACGTACGCTATCTGGAATAATCAGACGACATGGCAAAGCTAATGGTGTAATCGAGTGCTGATAAACTAAAGCTGAAAGTGATGTAAAGACAGGCTCATTGGCGCAGCCTTTCAACCGTACGCCTCGTGTTGTTGGCTCCACTAAGAAGTGACGAACTAGTTCATCACTTCCTGGTGTGGCGGTAACACCTGGTGGTGGTTGAGCAACACGAACAACTAAGCCGTAAGCGTTCTTGAAAGTTGTCGAATCGCGTACAATGAAAGTACCCGGCGTGGCATTGCGCAGCAGATCAATAGCTTCCTCGCGGGATAGGCTGGGCTTGTACCAGAATTTCGATGAATCGCGAACAAATCTATTGAGAAAAAATGTTATTCATAAGCACATATTACATGATGTCGAATGATTCGAATTCCTCACTTGACTAAATGGGCAGCAACCTCCTGTGGTTCACTGTTGGTGGTCGATGCATTTGAATTCATGCGACTTCTGTAAAGTGTGTCATTCTGATTTGAAACCTCCTGGAATTGGCCCTTCTGAGCACCGGCGTATATATCCTTGCTGTTTTGTTGTTGGAAAGTGACACTATTAGCGATATTGAATTGGATAGCATATTGATTAATCCCATATGATCATGCTTATAAATGATGAAAAATAATTTGGTAATTGTGAAGCGTGCAAATTTTGGGAGGTGCATTGTTTTTTTTAATTGGTTCAATTATTGTTTTAATTTTGTTGTTTAAATATAAATTTGAGGATTGATGTGTTTATAGTATTTCATGCTGTCATTGTTATGGTTGACGATCATAGTTGCAAGGTAGTATTGTTTTAATAATATTATTGTGAACGTTATAACTGTCGCATTGAGTAACGGTTTTGAATAGTTAACACTTTTGTTTTGTACGAAGTGTAATATTTTATTATTTAGTTAAAGCAATTTAATTTATCAAATCGTAAAGAATTATTTAAACGAATAGAAGAAATGATGAAAAAGTGCTGGGGCGCATTTTCACATCCGATCAGATCAGCATTATGCTGCACTAATAAAGAGTCAATGTGAGTTGCAGACCTAATTCGTATGTCTCCGTTATGTTTTTTCGCACAGTTTCGAATTCTATCCAACGTGTGATCCAATCCGAATCCGAACGGCTAAGTTGAGATAAGCTTTTCTTGACAATTGATACTCGGATGGTTTATCAGATCATCACGAGAGGAGGGCCAGTGAAAAATCATTAAGGTGTTGCTAAGGTCGGGAATCGAACCCAAACCTTCTGCGCAGCAGTTCATCGGACTAACCATCGCGCCACTGAGCCCCTTGGTTTAAAAAGGCGTATAAAATACAGCTGGTTCAAGAATTGAAGTCGACTGACTCTCTGACTTTTGGTTTTTGGCCCTTGGTACAGCTTCAAATTGATCCATTTTATTATCGAAAAATTGTTTTAAGCGACGAAACTTATTTTCGGTAAACGTCTTCGTTAATATTGAATCAATCGCTTATTTAGGGAAACGTTCCATGGGAACTTCTCTAAAAATGATCAAATACCCACCAAGATCTTGTGATTTGACACCATTGGATTACTTTCTATGGGGATATGTGAAATATCTTGTTTACGTCGATAAACCCGAAACGATTGAAATTTATATTTATTCATCGAATATCGACCGATATGCTTAAAGAGTGGTCGAAAATTGGACCCACAGAATGGACCATTTAAGAGTTAGTCGTGGACAAGGAAGCTCCTATTGGATCACACTTTATAATCTGAAAACCTTTGTGAAAACGTTGCTGCTTATTACCAGCGTTCGCTTTTAATTAAGTTTTGTATTAGAGACTAATAGCTTTTTGAAAACTTTTTTCCTCTATGTAATCAATTTCCTCTTTTAAGGATTTCATGTCAATGTCACAATGACACTCTGCGTGTCCTGTCACGAGTCGTTCAACAGAAAACATCGAAGCAGTTCGCGAGAGTATTGCTGACAGCTCAGGAATCGGGCATTTCGAGAAGCTTTCTACAGCGAATTTTCACGAAAGACTTGAAACTTCATGCTTAAAACCAACTTCCACCAACGCCTGGAATGAGGAAATTGGGAGGTGTATAAATGAGATTCAGCCGAAATTCATTATACGAAACGGCCATAGAACATTTCATATTTCATACTATATGAATCAATACAAAATGTAAGCTTTCTAATTAAAAATCTGTTTCTTTCTATCAAAATTACATCTTGCGTGAATTATGGACAAAAGACTATATTTGTATCATACATGAGGTCGGTTCCCATACAATATTATCTTTACTCAATCTTACTGAATTTTACTGATTATTACTTCTTGCAAAAAGACAATGGTAGAGGTAAAACTTTTTAGTAATTTTGTCTTTTTCTGAGAGATTTTACTCGCACTTCAAGGAATACTGCAAAAGTAAGTGACAGACCTATTACCGTCTTTATTTGAAATAAAATTGTAAATTGTATAATCTCCGTTTTATTTAATATCTGGCATACGCGTTAAAGCTATGTTTGTAAATCATAATATAATAATATAATCATAATATAATCTAAATCTATTTGTTTTAATCTATACAGCAGGACAATACATCATTGCCGTTTGGACGTCATGAGTTACTATTTACTGTGTTTTTTAGGTCTAGGAACGTGCCGAAGTTTGTTTTCTTTATCTAATTATTGTAGATTTATTTCTCGAGAATTTTAATAGAATCGACAGGATCTCGAGAGCTATAGTTATGGAATTTATAAATATTAAGTTGTTAACATACTGTCCTAGTAGATTAATTCAATGATGGTCATTTTATCTTCAGTTAACTTTTAAGAAACTATTAGGTTTAAAAATAAAAATGTTTTAAGACCATAAGCACACAAATCCGAAACTCAATTCCGTCCACAGTTTATAAACGTTCACACACAAAGTTCAACAATATTTATTTTAATATTTTTGTTAGTTGGTTTTGGTTTGTTTAAAGTAAATTTATTTCCATTCAAAACTATAGCCAAATATCTAACCTCCTGTCTAGAGTCGAAGTTGTAGACTTTACGCTCCTCAATGACCACGACGAATTATACAGACGTCTTAAATTGTATTCAAAATTTCAAATACACGAATATGTATTTTTTTTTGCAAAATAACGAATTTTGAATAAAGAAGCAAAAAATAATTAAAGAATAGAAAAACAGTATTATTAACAAAAGCTTCTCACACAAATTGCATTAAGAATGGCCAGAGAAAAAGTATCTGCGTACTTACCGTTGTGGTGTTGGACTTCTTGGTGGAATACCTGGACTGCTGCTACCATTATTCAGTCCATATGGAGTACGTGGAGTAACCGGAAATGCTGGTGTTTCTGGGCGTGGTGAACCGGCAATCGAAAGATCCTGATCTGTCTCGGAGCGATATGAAGAAAACGATTCTTCGCGAACCTGCAAATTAAAATAAACGACGAATAAGTTATGAGCTATTGACATTTGTAGCAATTTTAAAATATCATGTCATCATGTACCATGATAGTTGCGATTTTTGGGATTCTCGGGATTAATTTTGATACAAATAATAAACAACAGAAAAATACCGAAATAAAAGTGGTGTGAAGCATGCTTGATGGCTTTGGGGTCGGGGGTAAGAAAGGTCTGTGAAATTGTGTGACATGAATAACTTACCTGCTCATGCCATAGTGCTAGATTATTGCTTCTATCTGATGGACTAGGTGATATGGATGAACTTTGATCTGATTCAGATAATAAGCGTTTTTGTGCGTTATTTACATTGCTACCATTGCTACTGTCACTGCTGTTATTACTCAAGCTATCACCATTTGCCAATCTTTGATTCTCGTGTCTGGTAAACTCGGCCAGATCGGCAATAACATCGGAGAGCTCTTGATTGGCCTTCTGACTTATCGACTCCTTGGGACGGTAATGTCCTCGTCCATTTAACTGCTTCTGTTGTTGCTGTTTGTTTTGTAATAGCTGCTGATTCATCAGGTCTGTTTCAACAGCCAGTGTTGCCAAGAGTTCCTCCAAAGCGAGTTGGCCATTGGTTGAGGTATTTTCTACATTTGTACTGTTCGGATAATTTATGTGATTGGTCAAGACTTCAGCGTTGGCATGGTATGAGGGCGGCAGCAGCAGCGGTGGCGGATTGTTATTGTTCGATGTGTAACAAATGTTATTCTTATGGTTATTGTTAGAAAGATCAGTGGAATTAAAGTCTATGATGGTGGTGTTGTCAGTAATTTTTGGATGAATCTCATTTAAATTATTATTATCTGCAACAATGTGATTACTATTTGCAAGACTAACATCGGTATTGAGATTATTGCTACGAGGAGAGTTTGCACATGCTTTAGCATTGGTAAAGGTATCCGTATGGACATTTGTCTTGTTGTCGGACTCCTATTGTTTTTTTTTTGATTTGAAAATATAAATTAAATTCAATTGAGAACTGAAAATTAAATTGTTGGTAGTAAATAAAATATTTTTTTTTTTTGAATCTTATTAAAACTACTTCAATACCGGTATTATCTTTACGTAACGTGAATGAATGGATGAGCTTGATATCGTAATAACGATCGTGTAACTAAGGTTCTCCATTTGACTTTTTGTTTATAGAATTTTGCAGCGCTGCAGGAATTTTCAGAGATACTCTCATAGTGTTATCCACTTAAGGAGGTATTACTCACAAAATTACTCTTGGATGTTTGTCAGATTTTTGCAAGAGGAGCAGCACTGAAGAAAACTTAGATGTTGTTACTTTTGGAATTTGAACCAGGGAGCCCAAAAATTAAAAAAGCCTTGCGAATATCATGCTGCATACTGGAAAGTCATTCAAATTCAAAGTCAATTTTAATTTGAGTCTATTTTACAGCCAAACAAAGAGAAGGAAATCAAGGAACAGGCGCTTTTTAAAAAATGGAAAATTGAACACTATAGCATCAAAAGAGAATTTCATCTGGACCGCAAAGAAACAAAAAAGACGCCTTTAAGCCTTTTTGTCAATGAAGCTTTAACATTTGGCCGATGTATACTTGTATTTACAATATGCGATACACTGTTATGAACAGAACAAATTCAAGTGGTGATATATGTTTCGTTAAAATTGTTAAAATCATTTTTCAACTACATATTACTGTTCATGCCTTTTAACATGTCAGTAGATTTATAAAAAAAAATACATACAAATGAGAAAAAACGCTAATTAATCTTGCAGCAATTTCTAGTTGGCATTTTTACAAATAAAAGGGGATCCAATAAGAGCTTCCTGATTTCTTGATTTAAATATTTATTTGAGGTGTTAGTTTGGTTCATGTCATTTAATGTTTGAAGATAATTTCCTTCAAATGCTGCCAACGACTTTTTCTTAAATGGTTCATTTTGTGGTTCCAATTTTCGACCACTCCATGAATAACACGAGTTTTGTTCGCTTCCAAAGCTTCAATCGCTTCAGGTTTATATATATAGAAAGTAATCCAACGTCGTTAAATCACAAGATCTTTGTGGTCAATTGACCATTTCTAGAGATGATGTTTTCATCGAATGTTTCCCACAATAAAGCGATTGACTTTTTAGCTGCATGGCATATAGCGCCATCCTGGTGAAACCGCTAATCAGCTACACAAATATCTTAAATTTTCGGCGAAACAAATTGATTGATCGTTTCTCTGTATCTACAGTGCATTTTTTGGTTGCATTGGTAACAGTTGGATTGCCTCGGCCTGTTCATCGACCTTAATACGGTAATTTTGCTTATTTAAGTATCCGATTAACCGAAAATGTGTATCGTCGCAAAAAACAATTTTTCGGTAAAACAAATGTATCAATTTATCAATTTGAAGCTGTTCCAAGGCCCTTAAACTGAAATTAAAACGTAATCTAAAGTCAGTGTCGGCTTAAATTCTTAAATAAGCTGTATTTTATACGCCTACGACACAAAATTCCATAAGAGAAATGCAAACCTTGAGAACGGCGACGAATCGATTCTCTCTCTTCACGAATACTTTCTGTCACTTCACAAATATGCTTTACATTTTTTACGGGTTCTATAACAATTTTTAACTGAGCACTGCTTTTATAATAAAATAACAATAAGTTTCTAGAATTAGTAACAGTTTTCCCGCGTAAATCTATACATGATGACATGGCAAATCATACTGAACGCAAACGTCATATAGACAAGCCAGTTGACAAATAAAAACTTCGCTTTTTCATCTGAAAGTTTAACAGGCAACATTAGAAGCAAAACGTATTCGTATGAAAACAAATTTTTCATCCTCTTGACCCAAAAAAAAAAAAAAAATGACGCGTCTCCAGGACGCTTGCTTTTGTGTTGTTTTAGTCTTTTTAATGGAATTGCAATATCCTAAAAACAATAAACCCTCCTCAAAACTCATTGACAGTCGCTTACATTCATAAAGTAGGTACTATTATGGACACATAAGCGAATGACAGAATTTAAGAAAACAACGTAGAAATTTGACATTCTGATTGGTTCCTTTCAGCCTTCAGTTTAGCCTTAAATGTTTCCTAACTCATTTTTGTAAGTTGCTGTAATGACATTGGCCGTGTTCCGGATTTTAGATTTCAACTGCAAAATGAGGTAAGGCGGTGTGGAACGCAAAATCTAAATGAATGGCAAGGTAAATATCAAATTATTCTAACCCTTATTTTGCAATTTCGTTTTTCGACATTTATAGATTTTTATTTACTTTTATCTATTCAAAATAATTATTCTTCAACAAAAAAGTAAGAAATAACCTAAATAAATCCATAATATTGTTTATTGCTACTGAAATCAAAAACATCTTCATGACACTTCTACGCAAAATCAGCTGTTTCACTCAAGTCTGGGTGTCCATGCGTAAATTTTTTAAATTGTTTCGTCAGTCATTTCCCCTCAAATGTCACGTGACTAAAATAGTCGATTGATCAATGAGAGGAGAGCAGTGCACCAGCTATGTTAACTTGGTAAAACTAAAATCCGGAACGCATACCTTCATTATGCAAAGTAAACATTTTAATGAGTGCAAGATTAAAAAATCAATTTTCAATCCAGAAAAAAGTGATTTGTTTAGAAAAACGATGAATGTTTAGCTAATGTAATATTGAAAAGTTATATTACGTAAAATTACGAAAATTCTAAGTATTGTCTAAACCACATGAAGAAAACATTGAAACATGAAATTTGAAATGATGCAGAGTACCTAAACTATATAAATCTGGACAATAATTAATTAATTTTATTTGCAAAATACTTTCAAAATATTCTAATCCTTCAATATTGCATGGAAATATGTATGGAAAATGCATATGTTAATCATAAGAAACATAGTGTGCAAATAATTTACAAGAATAGCTGCTAATTAGTTAAAGGTTATGACATACAAATGGACATAAACATAATTTTAAATTAATAATTACAATACACTTAAAAATACATTAAAACAAACTTATACATACCAATCGTGCCCGTCCGTTATTTAACGACGTGTCTGCCAATGACAGTAGACCATTCTGATTACTACTATTATTGTTATTATTACTGTAACGAATATTATTGTTTTGTTGTGCTTGTGCAATATGGCCAAGTGGTGAGGCATTCAAAATAGCGAGTGGCGATAATGACGGTGACTAAGGTGAAAAATTAATAAAAAAAAAAACAAAATAAAAACGTAGGTTAGGGATTAATATTACAACAAAGAAATAACAATTTTTTTAATTCAATAAGGTTACAGGTTGACCATTGATGCAATGGTGTACACGTTTTTGTTTTAAATTTTAAATGCGTTACAAAATCACACCAATCACTTTTCAATTTATGGTCATAAATACAAACAAAATAATAAACACAACACAATTGGAGTAAGGGATACAAAAAATAAAATAAACGTCAAACTTACTCCCAATTTATCTTGCTTCGCAGTCTCATGGGAACGTTTAACTGCGACAAATGGACGCTCCTTGGTGACAGTTTTTGTCGTCGTACTGATTGTATGATAATGTCGTTCTGGTGAACTGTGCGCAAAAATAGATCAAAAACAATTGTGTAAACGTACACATTGAATATTTTAAAAAGTATAATTCAGAATTACCTGTTCGTAGTATGGTACGGTGTCTGCACATGAAGTGGTCGCCTGTAGTCTACCTCATCGAAAGCTGCTGTATCGCTCGCATACCCATCGTATCGTACATTATTTCTCGTTCTTAATTGGAAAATGTTTTTATTTTTTGAAAATTTAATTCAAGTGTAAACACATGGTGTACACTTTCGAAATTGTATATTTACCTTAGTGACCTATTTTTAATCTCAGTATGGACATCGTCAAAATATTTGCGCTCATCTTTAAGCTGTTGATTCTTTTTAGCTCGTAGCTTTTGTTGCTGTAATTGCAGCCATGTTAGTCCAGAAAGTCTGTAAATAAAATGAAATACAATTAGACTTGGGCAGGTGGACAATAAATATTGAGATTGCAATCAAAATGTGGTTGGTTGATAGTTATACAGTGCGTACGTACCTACTATTAAAAATCAAATATGGCTAAAATCCGCTGTGGGGATCATGAATTTCACATCCAATTACACCTTTAATATGAACATTTCGAAGCAAAATATCTTCAAAATATTTTTTAAAGAACTCGTCATAAAAAGTTGTTCTGGTTAGAAAAATGTTTTAGACGTATGCATGCAGATATTTTGTTTTTGTCGTTCAAACTTTTTTTTTGTTTTTATAAAAATAACCCATCGAACCCATGGATCAAACATTTTGAAATGGACAAGTAGATAACAAAAAGCTCTTTATATGTTTTTAGAGAATTTTTAAATTTTCTTAATAAAAAATTAAGTCTTTAAGGTCAAACACTGGGGTTCACTGCAATCATATGACTCATTCTAACCTACGGTTCAGTTGTTTGGTGGGATACGCCTTTATACTAAATCGTACCTCCGGAATGTAAACTTAGTTCAATAACACTCAAATCGAAACTAGATTCTAAAGGCACTCTAAGAATATATGAAAACAGAATTTAATTTTTCGACCTGAAGTCTTTACTAGTGGAAGGATATGTGCTAAATATATTCAACACTTTAGAGCTTGATTGGTGGTATTAAAATAAGATTGGCTAAGGGACGATAAAAAACTCTAGTAGGTGTGTCAATATAAGGCACGTCTATGGCCAGACATTGGCAACAATCGAAGAATGCCAAATCCGGGTGCTCGTCGGGGTATTAATCGAACAATGCATCATAGTTTAAGAGGGTTCACAAATGACGAAAAGTAATTAGTCTGTAGACCCCCTCCTGAACCACTGCCAATCTCCAGAGGAATGCAACGTATTCTTCATGGGAGCACGATATTAATATCAATTAATAATCAATGGGCTTTTATTGCTTTTCAAATGCCGGATCTTGATACTACTGCGTACGCTACTCACATACGGACAAATGGACAGAAAGGTATACAAAGTAGTTCATCAAAGTACAACAAATGCAGCAATCACTAATAAAAATGGAGGTCATTCAAGCCGAAGTCGTTACTAATCATCACACTGCGGCTCCTAGTTGTATCTCACTTTTTTTATGGTCTAAGTGCGTTAGCTATAATCGTCATGAAGTTTTTGAAGAACAATTTGACACTGACTCTCACTGTTCAAAAGGCGGTTTATCGGAAAATATCGCTGCGGACCAAGTGACATGTCACGAAACTGGCGCAACAGACTCCCAGGGCCTAGGTTTTTCTAACAAGTGTTCGAGTGTCCTTTTTGCACGATGGTGGGACCTCCTGCTTTGTTCGGCAAAGTTGAGATAAGCATTTCTTGAAAATTGGTACTACTCAGATGATTGTCAGATCATCACGAGAAGAGGGCCAGTGAAAAATCATTTAGGTGTCTCCACGGCTGGGAATCGAACCCAGACGCGCGGCAGTTTATCGACTAACCATCGCGCCACTGAGCCGCGTCCATGCATAGGCGAGAACAAATTTAAATAATTTCCTTTTTATATATAAAATTAAATATTATCTAAAGATCCTAGTTTCTGAAAATGGGGAATTGTAATTTTTGTTTTCGGTAAGCTCCAAAAAATTACTACCAAAAGGGCCACATTTTTTTTTGGCCACTGAACTAAATGTTTATGCAAACTTGATACAATAAAGATTAATGCATACTTTCATAAAGTATAGACCCTACCCATACAATTCCTTCTCTTCGAAACGTTGATGTTGTTGATGGAAAGCCCGATATATAAAGCCCATCTACCCAAAAACCATCAAACCAAAGTTATCCAATTTCAAATTTCACCTTAAAATGAGTTGTGTGGAGGAGCATTTATACCAATCAAATAGACTAAATTTCGAATTGACATGACTTCTCATTTAGAGTGACTTTCAAACTATTTGGTGTCAAATTTCTAACATAAATAAAACTCTTTATGGCCACCCTCTTATCTGGTACTTAATAATTCGTACAATTATTTCAGAAACAAAACAAGGAACAAGTACATTCATATAAGTACCCAGTAGCTGCAATTTATTACTGTCACATTATTATTATCTCACCCTATTTTGTAAAGACTACACAACACCTTGACCCAGTTTAAACGATCAGCATCGGTTGAGGTGCTGTATCTCTTAACAATATATTTATGGGATAAAAAGTGCGATGATTCGCATACAGCAAACACAAATGTATTCTAAAAAGGAAACTTGTCGCCAATATTCTGAATTTATGTGTAATACTAGTTACGTCAGGATAGCTTGATGTCAACCTTGATAGCGTTTAAATTGATGCTCGTTTATACGAGAATGTATCTGAATCGAATGTGTGAACAGATGAGTTTTGCTAGTTTTTATGTATCGGTCATCAAACTTGTGTCCTCGTAAGTTGTTTACTTTAGAGTTGGAGATTATTTTGAAGGGTGTCATAGTGCTTAAAATCAAGGAAAACAAAAGCTGACACCATGGTTAGACATTCAGATTAGTGGCATCAGTTATGCTTGATTGGGACCAATGATAGCGCAAATCATTAAATCATTTGATGGGCGCAAACATCTGTAATACATCAAGCAACAATAGATCAACTTTGTGCGATAATATATTTCCCCCTCAAGGCATCACTGCAAATATCAAATACCAAGTCATCAATTGCGTAAAACACGCCATAAATAATCGCAATTAAATCACAATGCTTAGTTAAATATGCAGCAAATCACTTAATCATTGCATGCGAACGGTGAAGCACAAATCAGTTGGTTCGACAAGATAATTGTATCTATTCGATAATAATAATTTGTAGCTGTGGATGTATCGCTCAATTTCATTGATACCCTCCTACAAAAAATTGTTGCCATTTCTATAATTCACAATGAATATAAGCCAGGCAATGCATAGACATATACTGTCGATCTGTAGAACGCGATCACAAATAATCGGCCTTCAATCGTTCTGAAAATGCTCGTTTTCGATACCGAACTGGGCGGGAGTATGATGATGACATTGAAATTGTTCATTCCTCGCGGCGAAAATAATAATAAAATTAAAATTCAGAAGCAGAAGCAGATCAAATTGTAAGTAGATATATATATATATATATGGCGCCCACAATAAAATGTGTTTCTTTGAATTGCTTTGACCTTTTCTAAAGCGTTCAAGTCGAAGAGAAAATTAGAGTGTAGTATATAATTGATGTGGTTTTCCGCCCCCATACTTAACCAATTACTGACGAAGACTGCTAGATAGATATACACTTATGTACGTTAGTTAAAACTGGGCTTTAAATAAACTAACAAAAAAAATTAAACAACGTAGGAAAACAATAAAATGTAAGTTGCCTCATAAATATTGTTACAACTCTGGACGCACCCATCAATGAATGAAATGAAACTTTTGATGTAGGCAGTCATGTAAATTTTACTTCCGTTCGATGGGCTGATGTTGACACGACGTTTATGGTAATAAAACATTTTCGAGTTGTTATTAGTTTTGCTCAATGAAGTTATGAAGGTCTAATTGGGAGACTTCTGGGCGAAGCATTTTGACAACAAACGGACTGGAAAAAAATTTTGTCCATTGACATTCAAATGCTGATACATATAAATAAGAATAAACAATATTGGGTTGCGTACGATATGACAAAAAAAAAAAACTCCCAAAAATAAAATCAATAGAAATTAATACAATGGCGCCAACAAAATGTAAATTTTTAATTAAATTTCTTCTTGATATTTGTTTGATCGTAGATTGACTACGAATTAGTGGCATAAGACTTCAAACAAAAGTTTTATTTGAATATTGATTGATGATTTTGAACCTCGCCAATTGCTCCTTAAGAAACAACTTTTATATTGGCAAGATTGCATTAACTGTCATCGAAGTTATTTGGAGCTTGATCTATTTGCAAGCGCCAGACATAAGCAGATAACTTTGGTCTCATTCAACCGGATTTAACTAAACTGTTGTTAACAAAACGAAAAACAGCAACACTTAAAAAAGAATTACTGAAATGTCCACATGTGAACACATAAGGTTGGGGCTATGCTTTGAGTTAAATACCGAGCACCGACTCACCGACCGACTATTGGATTTGTTATATAGATTTGTTATAAGCGACAGACTTAGACAGGGTCAGTGGCACGATAGTTAGTGGATTGAACTGCCGTAGGAGTGATAGGAACTCCTCTCGCGATGATCTCAGAAATCATCCAAGTAGTATCAACTTGTCAAGAAAAAGCTAAAGTCAACTCAGCCGTCTGGATTCGGCATAAAACAGGAGTTCCCGCCATCATTTAAGAAGTACACACGCACACATGAATGAGTGTTAGAAAAAAGCTAGGCCATGGTCTGTTGCGCTAACAATTTGTATTTTTCTTGACAGACTTAGTCAAGAAGTCTTATGCTTCAAAGACATAAGCGAAATCATTGTAACAATCCGCAAAAAAAAAAATCCGCACAAAATTCCAGATTTGACGAAGAATGATGACATATGCTAGCAGCTAAAAACGAGGCCAACAAGGCAAGGTTCCAGGTAAAGACAAGAGAGAGAGAGAGAGAGAGAGAGAGAGAGAGAGGGAGAGGGGGAGAGAGAGAGAGAGAGAGAGAGAGAGAGAGAGAGAGAGAGAGAGAGAGAGTTGCCATTGCAAAGAAGGAAGGAAGAACACCGGCTTTATAGAACGAAGAAAATAAGCAAGAAAAGGGAGCGATCGATTATATAAAAAGGTAGATCTCCAGGAATGATGTTCATAAGTTTTACAAAAGTGTAAAAATTCAAATGCCCGCATCCTGTCGAAATGATCAAGGAAGACTCGTAGTTGACTAATAATCGATGCTCATAATATCGAAGAACCACTTCTGCATACTAGTAAACGGCAAGGACGTTCAGTCTACCGCAGAACGAATCATTCAATGTTGGCGACGACAGTGAATACTACCTTACACCTAACATAAATGAAGTGAGTGAGTGATAGCAATATCTAAATTTCTTTGGAAGAAAGTACGCCACAAGAAGAAGACCCTCTGAACTGGGCCAAATACAAAGGCATAAGTCTCCACAGCATAGCCTACAAAATCTTATCTGCCTTAGCATACAAAATCTTATATGTGAACGCCTGAAAGCGTTTACTAACAACATGTTCAGCCCTTGCCTTAAGCACAATTTTAATATTTGATCAGCAAGGGTACAAACATAATTCTTCAAGTAATCAATATAGTTTGACGTTTTCGGGCCCAACAACTTGTAATATGTAATAGCATGCTACAAAATATGTTACAAAACTAATAAACCCTATGGGATAGCGTATAAAAACTGGCATGATCATCCTAAAGAAACGTGTAAGAATCATCTGTAAAATAAGCCCAGAGCTGGGTGGACACGGAATCGCGTTACATCCAAAAGAAGCGACCAAGACTTTTCGTAAAGCTATGCGGCACGGACCTTTAAGCTGCTCATCTGAGATACATATGGACTATGTAAGTGATTTTGTAAATGATTGGCCTTGCAAATTATAAGCCAGTAATCAAGACAGCACATTTGCATCTCTAGAAGTCAGACTTCTAGACTTTGCAAGACGCGACGAGCTTTCAGCTGTTCTGTCTGACAAACATTTAAGACTATAAAATTGTCATGAAAACTTTCTTAATTGTGCCTTTCGAAGTCGGCGTATATCAGGAGATCTCATTTCATTGTGGCAAACTTATGACTCCGCACACATAGATATTTTAGTATTTTTTTATTCTGAGACAACTTTTTTGACAATCTAGGTAACATATTAAAATTTAACATCGGTAACTCTTCCTCTATCATCACAATGGACCTACCTGGTAAAAATGTGTAAGAGCTACGCTCGCAGCCACATTAACCTTATCTAGCTGTGAAGACCATATAGCATTGAAGGGTTATATATTAAACAACTGTGCCAAAGGGATTGCTTTGATAGAGCTTAGAACTGGCAATTTAAAATGATTTAACTCTTGCAGTCAATTAAGCCAAAATGTCCTTATTTACTGATAATTTATGTAGCAACTAAGACGAGTTCATCAACTTAATACCAACCAAAAAGATCATTCCCATAGATGCCACTTGTCACGTTCATCAAATCACGTTAAAACGTTTTACCCAACAAAACTATTCATACGCCTTCAAGACTAACTGCTAATACACATCCATACTCTGTTTCTACTACAAAATTGAATGACATCTGATACAAAAAAAAAACCTGAACTCACAAAATACCGAACGTTCATTTTCCTGTTTATGTTCATGTTGGCTGTCGTTCACTTCTAGTTGCTGGCTTGATCATGTGACTCAGCACAGCTGTTGGCAAAATATACAACAGAGTCTCAAATAGACGAGATATGACTTTGCTAATTATCCTATCATCTGCACGCGGCCAAAACAAGTGTTTGCATATTTTTACGGCATCTCTAACGACGATCTGAATGGGGACCGAGATGCAATGACGTCATTCGCTGCAATCCCACATAACTTTGCATCGATTCCTATGCAGTGTATGCATCATACACGTCAGAAATGTTGCAGTTGAGCAAAGCAATGACATCATAACTTGTTGAACGTGACTTAAGTTCAAAAGACCGTAAACACTATGAGCAAGCATCTTGAGATAGACATTCTCCCGAGAGTGTAGATACACTTTCCAAGTAAAAGATACGTGTATTGATTTATGCAACAGATAGCATAGGTGGTACTCATGTGTCAGCAGATCGAGCTGCAATTTGGGAAGTCCTCCACCGACTCATGTAATCAGTGACCGTTCACTATAACCATTGAAAGTGAATTTGTTGGCAGAGGTATTTTTTGTTTCGAACGTTTCGGTCAGAGATCAACATTAGTCATGCGATTGTCGTGTATAAATAAAGCGGATCAGCGTAATGGCATAAAAAGAGGATTATCAAAGGCATGTGTGTGTGTATCTAAGTTATCCTCTAGCCGACTGATGATTAATAGCTTCAAGCATTTCAAAGATTTGCGCCTTGATCCATAAGTAGGACAGGAAAATGGTACTCTCTGGCATAGTGTAAGCTTTGGCGGGCAAATGCACAAAGCACACTCACACGCAGAAACTCTGAATGTGCCGGGGGAACGGACAGAATTGAATTTCTGCCAAAATTTGTAAAAGCAAAGTAGGTATTTACCAGCAGCCAAATGTCGAAATTTATTGGATGGCTTTCCGACGTTTAAAAATATATCCATCGACGTTTGTTTGTTGAGATGAGAGATATGACTAATTTTTTTTTTCTCGCAGTCGCTTCTGTTTATTTAAGGTTAAATTGAATACACAATTTATAACGGTTTTACTGTGGGGCTTGAGAATGTTTGGTTTTGTTTTTGCATTTCGGTTTGCGAAATTATTTTCGTTGTTATTAGCGCCAAGAGTCTTCTGTACGTAAAGGATGGAGTTTCCGTCGAGTGAAAATCTGTCAGCGTTAAAAGATGCGAGTTTTTTTCTTTGACGGCTCTGCCAAGGTCGATGATGACCTCATTGAATTTGGAATGTGTAATCACGTGAATGTGTTCACGGATACAGCACAGGGTCCAGGACGATCATATCAGTGATTCGCGAATCGATGGATGGTTGGCAGATGTGAGTGTTTTTTCTGCATGCAATTTTATTCTGAACGTAGGTGATGATCAGCGAAACATAATTGTATTAAATCAACACCATTTCTATGGCTGGGCCAAGATGTTTGCGATTATAGGCCAGTTCCGTACTTTTTCAAACAATTAGTAAATTCAATAATTCCTTGGTGTGGGGGTAAATTATTTCAGCAAGAGACGAATCTACTCAAAAGTTTGGGAACGCGTTTAAGTGAATTGCAGAAAAAGCATTTGTTTCTTGTGGCTTTTAAAGAACAAATAAAAACACATGTCAAAACTAACAACCACTGATACCAACTGATGGTTTACTGATTCTTACTAATAGAAAATTGTGCTGTAAATTATTTTACTGACAGCATTTGGACCACACCGCCGAGAAGGTGTACGATTTATTTTTCAGATAAATGACTTATTTCTGACTTTGTTGAGAGTTTTCGACATTAATATTTAAAATTAAAATTGTTCGCTTACATATAAAAACGAGTGGTGGGTGCACGACTGGGTCGTACGCAACTTTCTCTTTCACAGCAAGTTGGGCGTTAGATCTAATCATAAGCATTTTGATTATTGATGCTAAAATGATATAAATAATGTCGAAATGTATTTATACGAATTTTTACTCCAAAATTTGAAGGAATCGATGTCAATGTGAAAAATAATGATTTTCCGTTTTTGGCCAAAACTAAAAATTCCGTTTAGTAATAGTTGGGCTAAAACTAATTATGTGGAATTGCTTCAAGCTGTAATAGTAGTATATGTATTAAATTTCATTCAATTTGACACAATAGTTTGCGAGATATTAACAATTTTCTTTATATGGCCTAAATGACAAAATCCGTTATATGGGTTTTCTCGAAAAAACTGGGTATGCAGTTTTGTTGGAACTAATATGGTTATAGTATATATAAAGTTCAATCAAAATCGTTAGAGCCGTTTTCGAGAAAATTGAGGTTATGTGTATTTTTTATATGGCAGGTAACAGTTCTAACATGGCTTAAAGCAAACAAAAAAAAATAGCCTAGAATTATGACCAAAACAAACTTGGATACGAAGTTTGAAGAAAATCGGTCAAGCCGTTTAGGCTGGGGAGACCGTCACGGACAGACGGACCGACGGACCAACGGACGGAATTCCAAAAACCACTTTTTTAGGCTCCGCTATCATCGTAATGTTAGAATCAATCAAAATCTCGAGGTCGAAAATTTTCACGAAAACAATATCTTTCTCTTTGTAAGAGAAAGTTAAAAACTCACATTTCCATATTGCTTTTTATAAAAAAAAAATTCCGCTGTTCTTTTGACGTTTATAATATTTACTTTTCTCCTACGGATTTTTCTCTTTTCCGAAGATTGTTTAGGATGGAAGGAATGTGAAAAGGGAAAAATTTCCCGCTGTCTTATTATTCAGAACAGGAGTGTTGAAAAGTAAAAAAAAAAACTTCTCGCGGAATTTGTATTCGTGATTGGGCTGATAACCTTGGGGAACGCCAACATTTATTTGCGGATTTGTGTATGTTGAGATCGCATAACACTCTAGCAACTACACGAACATGAAAGTTTGGCACAATCAAACGATTTAAAAAACAAAATATTAGCAACCAAATATTCATTCAGAAAAAGTTCGACGAGTCAATATATCGACTAAGAAATGATATAGCGAATAGTACGGTGGATGGCCTATATGTAGCTGCTTAGGGCGTACTGCACAGTAATCAGCAAAACAAGACAGTGTATCATAAAAGTATAACCGAAAGTATTCTCAAGAATTTGACCGCCATTCTTCTTAGTGAACATTCAGAGTAGCTATCCGCTGACTAAAACAAATGTTGTCCACTAAGACACCTTTTTCTTCCTATTATGCATCGGAAGAATTCCCTTGATGGGTTCAGTGGCATCTACAGCAAACAAATTTGTAAAACACAATTTTAATTTCTGATTTTTAAATTTTAGTTTTAGATTTATCGCACCGAACCCCGAATAAAATCATACTTCTTTAGAAGTGGAGAAAGATGTTTTTTTTTTATAGATTTTTATAATTGACCTTATATTATAACCATGAATTTTTATTTAAATTTCCTTATTCACATCTATCCAAAACAATTTACAGTTGCTTAACATATAGTTTACATAGCGTGGCGAAAAGCAGTCTGCCATCTTGACACAACAGGATGACGTTTTACCATTTTGGCTAGGCTGTCGCAGCGATAGAAAAATCGTGGTCTCAAGAAAATATAAACATGCACGCACTGGTAGTTTTTTGTCGCACGCTTATTCAGGCGCAAAAAAAATAGAACAGAGAGCTTTTAATGTCAATACACAAATTACGACCAAATAATCGCAACGGTTAAAGAATTGTAAATTGTTTTATCTTAAAATAAACTGCATCATACCATGGAATCCTATTCTTTAGAAAAAACTTATGAGAAGGCTACAATCCGCTGTGCGGATCGTTAAATACCCTATCCCATCCCATCCCATCCTTAAAATTAATATCCTCAAAATTTAGGCTTTATGGCCATGAAATACAGAAAATGACATTGTCGCAACATATTGTTCAGACAGTTTATCAAATCTTTTGTGGTTCGAAAAAAAAACAACGTATTGCTATTGCTTATGCCTTGGGATGGGGTACACAAATGGTTTTTGATCTATAGACAAAATGTTTATTTTATCATTACGGAAGTATTTGCATCATTTCATTTTTTTCTCTATGTTACAAACTTAATCGCATACACAGTTAAGATGTTAACAAACATTTGGCAAAATATAGTGTTCAGATTTCTTGGAAACACAGCTTGGAAGAGCAATATATCTTCCCTTTGGTTAATGTTACAGATGGTGCATTTATGTTCTAAAATAGTTCTAGTTGGTCTATAGATTAAATTGAGCATTTCGGAGCAGACCTTATAAACGAAATTATTGACAACCTACTACCACTATTGCTGCCGAAAGATTATTCTTGTTGATGATGATCTCGCTTGATCAAGGCAAGTGTGGTTCAATCCGCAATCTACATCAGATACATGATCATCAACCTTCATCAACTTTCAATCAACCGCATTGCTTACAGAATTCCATATTATTCTGTTTCAATATTTTGAAACATGATGATATCAGTTCTGGCAAATAAAACCATAAAATAAAACGATAAATTTATCTTGCTATCCGCTGTTTCTTCGGGCTAAAAAGGCAATTTAATTGTAGTAAAGCCCTCACTCTATCCTATCCTATATAAGACACTAATCATATCAGTGCTGCTCTATGGCGTTGAACCTGATAAAAAGATCCGATTTTTTATGATCGGCAATGTTGATAACCGGAAGAGCATAACATATCGTTTTTCGATGGGGTTATGAAAAAAATCATGTTCCAAATAACTGATGCTCAACAGTCAGTTAGTTAGCGAACATTATGTGGAATTACTTAGTTCCTCTTTAAAATCGACTAAACACTAGCAATGCGCTATAGCAGCGGACATAAAATAGTATAAAGTAATTAGTAAGATCTGGTTAGAGCTACCAAGGGTGCTAACACCTACACAAAATCAGATCTCATTAATGTCGTTTAGTTGTGTCTGAATATTAACGAATGTTGCCCACTTCAGTTAAAACAGATATTCAAGAAAACCAACACAAATACCATCCAATCAGATGGATAATAAAAAAAACACCTCAAAATGGGGAAAATAATAAACAACTAAAATTATTGCCGGAAGGCAAAATAAATATTTAATTTCTTTTATTTTCTTGTACAAAAAAGGAAATCGCAAAAAAAAACGATACAACGTCTCTCAATTGGAACACTGTAAGAAAACCATCTACAAATAAGGAAATCCACCAGATACACTACACTCCACCGCCAACCAAAGGCAACAACAACTACTAAATAGTTGTTCGCCCATGCGTGCGATTTTCAAATATCATCAGATACGTATATCGACAAAAAGAACCAGTTTATGGCTAAAATTTTATCAAAGAAAAATTTTAATTTTTCCCTCAAAACGTTGCAAAACCGTTAATTAACCAGAAGCGCAATTCGTTCTGAATGCAAGGAGGGGAACTAAATTAATAATTAATTCAAACGTAGGTAGTGTCAAGAAGCTGAATAAATGTGCAAATCTTCTCATAGACGATTTTTCACGACGGCCAACGACGTGCCAAATGTACAAATTGTCGTGTGTGCACCTGTCTGGCGTCAAATCTACGTACACTCGCTTATGACGTTCTTAGATTTCATTCGAAAATAGAACGACAAATAAACTGTACCATGGCGTCAAGGACGCTAGGTAATGAGATAACCTGCACACGCAACAGCTACAGTGCAGCCTCCAACGACCCACAAATCCAGCTCGCATCGAGAGTACCTACAAAGCACACTCACGCCTTTGTGAGGTTCTCTCTCCACATAGTTAGACCACAAATCAAATCCCCATTGACATTAGAATTCCGGCCCATACCACACTTGTCGTCGATATAGATAGATTACTCAATCCCACAACGATGTCTATACCTAGGCAGGTATTAAGAAAAAAAAACTTTTTAAAAAAAAATGTACTACTCACTCGGTATTGCTAGAGCTTCGATGAAATCCATCCAGAGTATTCGAACGTTTCAACGGATCATTGTAGTAGTTGTGATATCCGTTGGATGCCACTGGCGGCTTGTCACTTATCGAGTACTTTTCGCTCATCACCTTCTCGCGTCGCTCTAGGAGCATATCTTCGAAATCATTGCGTGTCGGCGTCTTCCGCAAAGTGCTGTATGTTGACTCGCTGGCTACTCCGCCGCTGCCGCCGAAGGTCTTACGCACCAGCATAGGACTGGTGAGTCCCGATTGAGCCTTGATCATTCTCGGATCCTTTTGCTGATTTTCCGAGCCGGAAACTTCGTTCAAGTGTATGCCGTTCGAGGGTAGATTTCCGTAGGTGAAGGGTTGCGAATGTTCACGCGCGTGATACGGTATATTATCCTCGTCTTCGGATGCGTTTGGATGCGATTCGTTAGACGTCCGCACTACTCGCTGATATATCGTAGACTGATGTTGCGAATTTGCTTGCGCGGATTGTTGTGGATTCACCGGGGCGTGTTGCGACGACATTGTGTCTCGACGTGGTTGCTGTTGCTGATGTCGCGATTGCACTTGAGATATGTTGCTGGTGCTGCTGTGGTAACCGCTAAACAGGTTTGGCGTCTCACGACCACTTTCACTTGGCGGCGGTGTCAATGTGGTTGTTGTACTCGCTGTGTCGTACGGATCGAACCGATCTTGTTTATATGAATTCGAGTTTGAATGGCGTTGTACGTTCTCGTGCGAAACGTATGAATGCGCACCGTGTACGATCTCGCGATTGGAATTGTGCGCGGGTGGATTTGGTATTGGTAACGTGTACACGGGGGATGATGCGGAGGCGGTGGCAGAAACGTGGGACACGACGCTTTGACTACGACCGTATTGGTTGACCGAGTGCGTACTTGATTTACGATTTTGGAAGTCGGGTATATCTTGAACTGTTAATAGCATGTCACTCAGAATGTCATCAAGTTCACGATGGCGGTCTTCTGTAAATAAAAAAAATAAAAAAAACAAATCGGATTTGCATATGAGTGAATGAAATTTAATGCAGTGATGTAGAAACAGTTGTATTGCCATGCAAATATATGCTATCAAAGGTGGCAGGTAAGTTATATGCGAGTAACATAACTAGGTTTAGTGGTAAATAAGGCTTAGATATTTTTTTCATTTCATGTGAACAAGGTCATCACCGAAATCTGTCGATGACTGATTCAAGAACCGCCAATACAAAACATGAATGCAAAGCAACGAACGTATTTCTCAACTTGTTGGATGACATAACTTTGGGTCATAAGCACAAGGTTTTAAAAGAAATGCCTAACAAGTCTAGTAGCCTAAATGTGAAGCGTGATCGACTACGACTAATCAGACGACGTTGTTTTGATGATTTTTTTCTGTTTCAAGCTAAACTGAGTACCTATGTATAATCAATAACTCAGAGTCGTTTCGAGGATCCAACATCAATCTGATATAACTTACCGCATATCTACTCAGTCGTATATCTATTGACGATTTTTTTTTCGTTGATGGTATCTTATAAACACAACAGGTGTTGTTTGTTACGAAGGTTTTGACTAAGATTCGATGATGACAGCGATCGATCTTTATTCGCAAAAAATATCAGCTGCGTGCAAGGGTTGTAATGGAGGCGTATAATCAGCAAATTCATGTTGTTAGGAATGAGGATCAGTCGAAAAAAGGAATTGATCTTGATGCATGCTTTCTTGACCTTGTCCAACCATGAAGATATAAAGCTTGAAAATTGATCTCTTCTTTCAACGTAACTGTATTAC
The DNA here is from genome assembly GCA_932526625.1 of Rhingia campestris. Classification (NCBI taxonomy): domain Eukaryota; kingdom Metazoa; phylum Arthropoda; class Insecta; order Diptera; family Syrphidae; genus Rhingia; species Rhingia campestris. The sequence continues at coordinate 66,925,652 of OW052182.1, forward strand.
AGCCAGCAAGTAGCAAGTAGAAACTGATAATGATACATTTTGTTAGGGAATCTAAAGGGTTTTAGTACAAGCTTTGGTAACCCTAGACACCATTCCCTTTAAATCTCACAGTTGAGATCATTGCATATTTATTCATCAATGAAGCTAGTTCCGAGAAGATAGCACTTGCATACAGACAAACTGACCACCTTAGTCTAGTTTGATCCTAGTATATTTTTTTTAAGTAAACTTGGCCTATTAAAACCAAGTTAGACCAACAAACAGTTTTTGGTGAAACTGAAGACACAGGGCCTAGATTTTTTTTTCTCACAAATATTCTTGGACGCCGCGACGTCCGGACCTACATTTTTATGTCGAGTGAAATGGGTGGAGTTGGGCTAAGCTTTTCATGACAACTGATTTCTTAGATCATCGCGATCGCAGGGCTAGTGAATTATTATTATTGATGTTGCGTTATCAAACCCAAAACTTCATCAAGGAGCGCTGTGCGTTATCGATTTCCTTAACCCAAGAATAGTGACGGGCTCAGTGTCGCGATGGTTAGTGCGATGAACTGCCGCGCAGAAGGGGTGGGTTCGATTTCCAGCCGTAGCAACACCAAAATGATTTTTCACTGGCCCTCCTCTCGTTATGATCTGACAAATCATCCGAGTAGTATCAATTGTTAAGAAAAGCTTATATCAACTTAGCCGTTCGGAGTCGGCATAAAACAGGAGGTCCCGCAATCGTGCAAGAAGTACACACGCACACATGAATGGTTGTGAGAAAGCTCGGCCCTGGGTACTAACGAGCCTGTTGCACCAAAAAGTATTGTTAAGAATAGTGTATACTTAATATGGGTGTATATTCTACTCAAATTATAATAACGGGTGATTTTTTAAGAGGTTTAGAACTTTTTTTAAAAAAAAAACACAAAAAATTCGAAAAAATGAATGAAATATTTATTTGAATCGATAGTTTGAACCTTGCAATTTAATGTTTAAAGATAATTTCATGCAAATGTTGACCGCGGCTGCGTCTCAGGTAGCCCATCCGCTGAGTCCAATTTTGGCATACTCTTTCACACATATCGGCCGGTATCTCACGAATGAATGGATGTTGGCTTCCAGTGCGTCAATCGAAGCGGGCTTGTCCCTATAGACATTAGCCTTGACATACCCCCACAAAAAATAATCTAATGGTGTCAAATCGCACGATCTAGGCGGCCAATTGACCGGCCCGAAACGTGAAATTAACTGTTCACCAAACTCGCCTCGCAATTGCGCCATTGTTTCGCGTGCTGTGTGGCATGTGGCACCGTCTTGTTGAAACCACATATCATGCAAGTCAAGAACTTCCATTTCGGGCAAAAAAAAGTTTGTTATCATCGCTCGGTAGCGTTCACCATTGACAGTTACGCTGCGATTCGCATCATCTTTGAAGAAATATGGCCCAATAATGCCGCCGGCCCATAAACCGCACCAAACAGTGGCTTTTTCGGGATGCATTGGTAGCTGTTGCAATGCTTCTGGCTGATCTTCACTCCAAATGCGGCAATTTTGCTTATTTACGTACCCATTCAACCAAAAATGAGCCTCATCGCTGAACACAATTTTTCGATAAAAAAGCGGATCCTCGGCCAGCTTTCCAAGAGCCCATTCACCAAAAATTCGGCGTTGTGGTAGGTCGGCTGGCTTTAGTTCTTGCACCAGCTGTATCTTAAAAGGCTTTACGCCCAAATCCTTCCGCAAAATTTTCCACGTAGTGCTGTAACAAAGGCCTAACTGCTGGGAACGGCGCCGAATCGACATTTCGCGGTCTTCTGTCACACTAGCTGATACGGCCGCAATATTTTCTTCACTACGCACAGTACGTAAACGTGTTGGTGGTTTAATGTCCAACAAAGTAAATTTGGTGCGAAATTTGGTCACAATCTTCCGAATAGACTGCTCAGAAGGTCGAGAATGCCGATCATAAAATGGAAGCAGCGCGCGATGAACATTTCGAACCGAGCACGAATTTTGATAGTATAATTCAATAATTTGCAAGCGTTGTTCATTTGTAAGACGATCTATGGTTAAATTGCAAACCAAACTGAAGCTGTTTGACAGTGACACAAGGTACTAAACACACGTCAGCTGTCAAAACCAGTGTTGCCAAAACCAAACCAGCTAAAAAATCACCCGTTATATCATCAACGTATCCAAACTCACATTACATCCTCACTTTTTAAACAGTAGTGTGCTTCACTCAGAAGTCCAATGCATTAACTGAAGTGCTGCACTTACATGGCAACTGTGGAAATTACACAAAGAAAAATTCGCAAGTTCTTTTATATATACAATCAGTTTTAAAAACCTGAACCACTTCGCCAAAAATTTGATTTATCCCTAACGGTCTGCAACAGCAAGCTGCTGTATGGTTTCCTTTTCCCAAACAAATGAAAACACATTCGTCGCGATATTACAAGTCATTTTCTTCATAAAACAGTTGAACTTATAATCCCAAACTATTCTGAGTCGCTAAGATCTGAATCCTAATAAACCGTACACGTATTTATTTTAAATTAAATTCAATATTTAAAAAAATTCTGAGTCGCGGAGATCTGAATCTGAATAAATCGTACCTGTATTTATACCCTATCCCATAGGGGTATATTAGTTTTGACATTAAGTTTGTAACATAGAGAAATAATTTCGATACATATACCTCAAAGTATATGGATCGATTCAGAATCGCTAGCTGAGTCGATTAAGCCATGTCTGTCTGTCTGTCCGTCCGTCCGTCTGTGTGTCATCGATTTTTGGGCTACAGTGTTGAAATTTTAGACGATCCTAATATCTATATTTCGTCAGTACAACCCACTTTTTGGGGAAGTTTTTAGCTTTTTGTCCAAATGGTAATATAACGTAATGGTAATATAAACATTTTTTCCATAGATCATTTTCACCTACGCCCACATTTTGGGGGAGTTTTCTTACAAAAACCATTTGTATACCCCATCGCAAGGCATTAGCAATAGAAATACGTTGTTTTTTGTCGAACCACAAAAGGTTTTGACAAACTGTCTGAACAATAGCTACGTTGCGACAATGTTATTTTCTGTATTTCATTGCCATAAAGCCTAAGTTTTGAGGATATTAATTTTAAGGATGGAATGGGATGGGATAGGGTATTCAACGATCCGCACAGCGGATTGTAGCCTTCTCATATGTTTTTTTATGTTTAATAAAATGTTGACATAAATGGAAACTAAAAACTGAAAAACTAGTTGCTCGAGTTAACACTTTTAAAAAAAAACTTAAGAAAGCGCACGTTTTTTTTTTTGAAAGTCGTCATAAACGTTGTAAACGTGGTAAATGATTGTAAAAATTTGTATGGAAACCCCTTTACAACAATATCGGAAATTTCCCACACGAATTGGGTGTGTAAACTGATATGGTCAACGTTGTAAGCTTTTGAAACGCTGTTTTGTCATTAAATCATATATCAAATGTTTAACGCATATGAAAAAAAAAAAATTTACTAAAATGAGATTGAATTCAGTGGTTTACCACATTATTTAGTGGTGCACTTTTAGGGCGTTCATGAAACTTCGTTCTAAACTTACATTTCGCATGTTTCAAACGTTGCATAAATGCCCTTACTATGTCGGTATATAAACATAAAAAAAACTTTGACATTTATCAACGGAATGACTTGAGAATGACTTGGTTTTGAATCATTTTAGTTAAGCCTTGAAGCGCATTATGAAGGATGATTTGCGTATAAAGTCCAATTGACTCAAAGTATATTGGCGACAGTCCACGTCGCTTGCACTGGGGCGCTGTTACAAAGTAAAATTTCCACATTTGGGGAACGAGATTCATGAAACACAGCATGGTTGATGTTGGCTAGCTATGTCTTTCCGCAAACGTGTGAATAATGACTAGATAGTTAACTGATTGTCAATGGATATAAATTGAACACACAAATTTTTATTTTTGTTCCATCAGGACTTCTTTTTGTAGGCCTATTTAAAAAGCAAAGTGTACGCCAGCGAGCTTTAGAGATGCCCGAAAAATTGATGGAAAACGCAAAAAAGGGATCAATTTGCATTGGTTAATAGAGGATGTCACTTGTTGTATTCAAAAACTAGTCGAAATTAATTGTAAAGGATCATATTATATAAAAATATCAAAAATCGTTTTCTAAGGTTATTTAATATTCAAATATTGACATGAAAGATGGCGCACGATATATTCATATAAATATTAGCCGACGAGGGGCAAGATGCCTTGTGTTGGTCATGACGAAATCGTAATCACCAATGGGCTCTTTTAAAATTTGTTTCATTGTAAAATTCTATAAACTATTTCCAACATTTAAAAAACAAAATTATTCGAATCTATCCAGCCGTTTTCAAGTAATAAAGTCACCAGTAAAATATCGAATCATTTGTATGTATATAGATTTAATCTCAACATTTAAAAATAAATATTTCATGCAATCAATACTTTTTTTCAATTATTAACTTCATATTTGTATTTGAGAAAAACAATTATTTACCTTGTGGGCTTACTTGACTAGGAAAACTTGAAGGCGACACACTTGATGCTAACGTAGGCCCTGCAAAGATTTGTTTAAGTGTTTGGTAAATCCTTTAACTAATATGCATTTTTTATAGTTTGCAGTCTACATTGGTTAGTAAAAAAAACACATTTCTGTTTACAGTTTTGTTAAATAACACTAGCAACGGCCACACATAATTTTGTTACATGAAAAAAAAAATAAGAACACACATATAGGCATTATTTACGAAAGGCAAAGCTATATGCAAGGATTACTACAATTTTAAACTACGGATAGACACGATTTAAAATGTTTCAATACTACTTAAGTGAATGATTGGAAAAAGAACCATTCGCGTTGGATGCACTTCCCCTGCCCAGGCAGTTGAAATTTTAGAACAACAACATCAACAACAATTACAGGCCAAGTCGTGATGTAAAACTACTTACTATTAAGAACACCGCTACTTGAGATTCCCGAATCCATAGACAGTGTGAGCGGACTGCGAACAAATTCCCTTGAACCATTTTGATTGATCCTATAGTCAGAGGCTTGAATCGATTGGATAACAGTGTTTTGGTGGTGATGCGATGTAGATGCCGGATGTCCTGAATGTTGGCGATAATTCGATTGTGATGTCCCAGGACGACTGTCTATGTGTGTGTTGTATTCGGAACGCGACAATGGCACTGATGTTTCCCGAAATAGAGCTCTGCCAGAATGCGTGTCCGTGCGGGACGCGCTTTTAATTGGAGTGCTAGTGTTAGTCGGTTTATAGTCGAGTATCGAATCAAAACTTTGATCGAAACCGTACTGATTGTTGGTCTGACCGACTGTGATAGATTTTACAGATTGATCGCCAAGGCTAGTGGGACAATGTGATGACTTTGGTGATTTTAAAATAGTTGCATATAATGATCCGTCCAAGGGACCTTGGGTATGACAAGCGTCTATATTTTGGAGAAAAGTTGGAAGGAACTTAGTTTTACGAAGAGAGATTCTTTTTTGAAAATATATAACAATATCCTAACTAGGTTTTGGGGTGAAATGTTTCGTCCAAGAGTGAATATTTTCTGGCACAGAAGGAAGGAACATAAAATTCGAAATTGATAAGATATGTTTGCACCATTATTAATGACTAATAAACAAGAACAATAGGTGCAATTTATGGTAACGATAATGGAAAGCGAATAGCATATGTTGCAGGCGGGGTGGCTATCGTGTTTAATGGATGTTAGAAAAATCAATTAGATATTTAAAGATTTCTCTATTTTCGAAACTCCGAAATAACAGCGAGACGCCACAAGGGACTTACTGTACAAGTGGAGTTTAATTAGTGCCCATCAGTACATGTAGAGATTCCACTACAGAATCGAATTAACTGTCAATTTATGTCGATGAAAAGTCTAGCATCCTCTGTATAAATAGTCCACAGTAAATGGACTATTTGCACAGCGGATGCCAGCGGATAGTTCGGGATAAGACACATATTGACTAAGAACTTCCACTAAAAATAGACTAGATTTACATTCTCCTTAAGATGATGTCTAGAAAAAATCATTGTTCCAAAAATTTCAAAATCATTCGATCTGACATCCTGAGGTAGAGCATGGAAATACTTATCAACTTTGTGAATGAAAACTACATTTACCTAGCTCCAAACACTTAGTACAATATCGGTAACCAGAGAAAACAACCCACAATACGATTTACATACTTAGATTAGCTTAGATCAATCTTTTATGTGGACTAAGAAAGCGGAATTAAGAAACAGTAAAAAAAGATATCTTTTCATCAAATCAACACTGTAGTATCATAACCTAGGTATTTTTGAATATTCACTAAGAAACAGAATAATAGCAACACATTTTAAAGAAAGAAAGTCGTGATAATAGTACAGTTTTATGATCCTTTGTTTTGATTGGCAATCTGTATTACATTAGAAATACAATAGATAAAACTATTACTACGAGTTGCCAGACAAAGAAATTCCGTTTTTGGGTTTTCATACTCAAAAATAGTACATTTTGTTACACTTTAAAGAAAAAAATAGAGTACAAAATATTCTTTTCCAGAAAAATTAATTTTTGAACCGAAATGCACGGTAGTCAACTGTTCTGTGGTTTATACCATTTAAGTACGTGTACGTAACAAACAGTTTGTCACAATGTATATTATATTACATACAACCCTTTACCTATCAGAAATGGAATTGACATTATGTGATCACCTGTTAAGAGTTTAAGACTCTAATGGTTTCTATTTGCATAAAAAAGGCTTGTTGCTAAAATAGTTTCGTATAAAGATATTCAGACGAATACAATCGATGGCGTATACGTAATCATTCTATAAATGCCTAAATAGTTTGTATTGAATGCCAATTTATGGACAGAATCCATATTGCACTAATGAGAAAAAAGTCGTACAACCTGACAAATTCTATTGGAATGTTTTTTATCAGTACTTATAACGGGTGATTTTTTAAGAGTTAAGTTTTTCAGGTTGGCAGCACTGCTTAGCAATGGCGTCCAAATATCATCTGTCAAAGTGAAAAGTTTTCAGTATACTCTGCCATTCAACCATGGAAAGACTTACAAACGAGTAACGATTGCAAATTATTGAAATTTACTATCAAAATTCGTGCTCCATGAAAAAATGTGAAAACCACTGTTTTATCGAAAAATTGTGTTTAGCGATGAGGCTCATTTCTGGCTCAACGGATACGTAAATTCTCAAAAAAGTGACGCAAAATTGTACCTTCCGAATGGACCATTTGAAACGGAGCCGAGGACAATATTTACATAAAGTTGTCTTCAAAACGTAAATGGAAAAGACCTATTTATCGATTATAACGATAATTTTGAGTATTTGATGCAAATTTGAGCAAATTGATGCAAAAAAAACCAGTTACTTATACTTATACTACTTATATTGGCTTGTTCGGTCAAGATGACAGTTGAAAATTCCACCACATCGTTGTGTTTCCAATTCTAACTCTGAGAGTGGCTTATGCTGGTAGTTTGGTCTATTCTTCATGGTTTTAAAAACATTCATGGCAGCCTTAACTAGCACAAAAATTTATGTGATATTGAAAAGTGAAAGGATGTTATAAGGACAAATACATAACTAGTAAGCTATACCATTATTTGCTTTTAAGCAATGAGGTGATAATTAGGGCGTTAAGGTTCTTTCTTTAAACTGGCAACACTTAGGCAGTTGATAATTAATAATTATTATGACAGCTGCCACTTTATTTTTATTCCATTTTTTTAAAAACAAAAGTTGGCAAGCTGCCTAAACTCATACATGAGTTTTCCGTAATCATTATTAAAGATTTCAAGCATTACTATCACGTTGCCGAGAGATCAATGGGTCGTAGGTTTGAAATGTCGTTATTATCTTCACGATTCACTGTCAAATTTTTCGTTTTTTTTATCAGGAATATTGTTGGACAGTATCAAAGATTCTTGCTTTTGGTATTAAAACCCAAATTTGATAAAATAATTACTGAAAATGCTAAATTGTCTGCGAGGTACGAGTTCGGAAAGTAGCTAGTGAGACCGAAAGAAAAATATTTTTTTTTCTGCTCGACATACATATGATTATCTGTGATTAATAGCGTCAGGCAAACCAATTTCGGTCTAAGCTCAATACGATAGATTATAAAATAATAAACAACACAACAAAGTGGGTTACAGTGACCTGATAGAAGATGACAACAAAACGTAAGCTCTAACTACATACATACTAGTAGCAACGTAAGTTTACAATTCAATGGAATTCACAACAAACATGGATTCAATTACCTCTTACAAGATGTGGTAAATATTGGTTTTATAAAATCATCAACAGAATAGCCGTCCGCCTGAATACAAACGAGTTTTCACGTATTTTTTTTTTGTTTATCAACGCAAAGATAACCGCAATTTTCCCCAAGATAAGATTAACCATTCACCCGACGACTAAACCCATATACACACAAGCACTATGATCTCACTGAAACTTTATTTTGAGTTTTTTGCTTTTTGGCTAAATATCTTATTTTGCCATTTTCAAACAAAAACATTTCACTTTGATCAGATCCCTCCCACGCGATGCAATAAAATTAGTTTAGATTTACTTCTCATACGTTTGGCAACTCAAATTATGACGAATTGTATTTAAATCACGGACGAAACAAAACCAATCCGTACACCGATACAAGACAACATTGACTGAAGGGGAAATCTATTCGTGAAATATCCAGAACCATGTTGAACATCAACTGGGCGGACAAAAAAAAAAAACGTTCAAAACAACAAAATCGAGATTTGTTAATACTTTTGGATTTAGATAGAACCACGGTGCCTGCATAAATTTCATTTTCAGACACATATTTATATTTATCAAATTGTTTTTTTATTTATTTGCAAAATCTATACGAAAATAAAAAAAATCGCATGCGAAAATATATGTGCGATAATATTTTATATCAATGACAGGTTCTACCGAAGCTAATTAATTGTACCCAGCAGAAAAGAAAAAGTAGTTGCTCTTTCCGAGAATGATTTTCCGAAAAAGCAAATAGCTTCCCCATAGCAAAAATCTTTGCATGTACCTATTTTGTTTAATTGTATCTAAATATAGCGACAACAAACAAGTAGGCATGTGTATTTATAAAGTATGGTGAGTGTTTGACGGTTCAGTGCCAAATAAAATTAAAATTAAATTTATTATTTATAATGTATGATGGCTTTCATGTTTATTATTACTTGGTGGTTTTGTCTTGGCTGATATTTTATTTGCAATTAATTAAATAAAACCGTTTGATAGGTGAATTTGTATGTTCCTAATGACGTCAGAAAGTGTGGGAAAGTGCTGTATCTACACTCTACAGTCTACAAACAGGTTGTCTTTTGTAAGACACTAAAAATATACAATGCTATATTGCTTGGAGTGGAAGTAAAATGTTGCATGCTTTTAGGAAGTGAAGGAGGGTAGTCACAGACTCACAGATATTTTTAATCAGAACCATATTCCGGTCTGCATATGGAATGTTGCGAACATGCTACATTGCAGACCAACATTTTCGATTGGCAACGAGGAAAACTGAGTTTAAATGTCCATCCCTTGTGCTGGATGTGTCATATTTCTTTGAGGACGCCGAGGCACTGCTTTAACAGTTACTGTACTGCGACCGCTATCGGGATATGTTGGAAAATTTTTTTGACCCCGAATTGGATCAATTAAGCCCACAGAACATATGGTCCCAACATGACGGTGCCACATCACACACATCTCGTGCTACAATAAGAATTTGAGAGGAAAATTGTCAAGGCCGAATAATGTCATAAAGTGGTGAAATCGACTGGCCCCACGATCCCCTTGTTTAACGCTAAAGAAAATATTTGATAAGGATTTTTAACTAATCCGTTTTCGCTTAAAAAAAAATATTTACTGTTTTAAGATTTTTAAAATTTTAAGTGCCAATTTTTTTTTTTTCGATAAAATCAATATTCAAAAAAGTTGAGTAGCTGTTTTTGAAAAAAAATCTGAGTAACAAGTCATATTCAGAATATCCATATTACACTAGATACAAATTTTCATTTTAAACAATGGTGACGTTGTTGAGAAATCAGTTATTTTTGAAAGTACATTTATGCGCATTTTTGGCGAAAAACTGTTTAGGTCTCCTTATTGTATTTAGATACTTGTAGAAGCTAAGTTTTTTATATTTATAAACATCGTTAGAGCCATAATCAAACTTCACTCAAATTAAACTTGAAGTTTGGGCTCCAGTGTCAATAACAGATTCTCCAAATCCCAGACTCCAGAAGGCAGACATACATTTTTTAAAAACTTCTTTTCTGTAAAAATCTAAACTTCGAATGTTCGTGTCATCACAATACTACGTATACTGGGGGAGTAAAAAAAACATCGACCTGGAACAGGATAATGATGAAGAATTCTCGCTGGTCCACGAATTCTCGATGGTGGCATGTGGCACCTTCTAGTAAAAACCACTGGTCGTCCGTAGAGAAGGAAGTCATGACGTAATATCGAGCTTGAAGAGAAATGAAGAAGTATTGTCCTATTATACCTCCAGCCCAAAATCCGCATCAAACAGAGACGCGCTGTGGATACAATTTTTTTATACTGTGACTTCCCTGTCCCAAATGAGACAATTTCGAAGTTTAACCATGCAGGTGAAAATTATCTTAAGCGATTAGGATTATTTGGCTCGAAAAATCCATTTACTCATCTATATATCTACATATAGTATAAAATAAAGTCCCAAAACTTGTATGAATGCGCTAGTCTCGAGAACTGATGGACGGATTTCGATGGGGTTATCACTGGATTTCCCTGGAAATGCTATAGTGTATTGAAATCACTGAAAGGAGCAGAGCATTCGAGATTTAAGTGGCAGAAATAAAATTTTTCGTCAATAAATTTGTACCCGGGCGAAGTCGGATCGGGTTGCAAGTGTTCAATAATCCTTTCACTTCCTCCGCAGTACATGGTAAGAATGGAGGCGTAGATCTTTGATGAGAATATATTCTATAGAGAGCTTGTTGAAATTTGCATTTCTTGTCCACCATGCCATAATAATCTTACACACTGATTGGATATCAGTAACATTTGAACGGCTTGTTATTAGACGGCCGTTGTGCTTAGCATCATCGATTGATCTATAGTCTCCCTGAATTTTGCAATTACTCTTTTTATTGTTGACGAATTTATATTCATATCCGAATAATAAAAACGCAGTGTTCTCTCCTGTAGTGCTTCATTTTTTAGGCCAAACTGTTTTTTTTTGCTGCCAACATTTTACAGCACAAATGGCGGCAATTTTAAATCTTGCGTGAATTTTATTGCGCCCTATGTAATACTTCGCGGCAACGTCAATCTGACATCCATATCATTAGTATGATGGCAAAGTCATTGCGGGCGTCCGGGCGTAGTTGTAAAAAAAACCACCCCCGACCCTGGCCAATGAATTTTCCTTCATACAAAGGATATGGCTGACAGATTACCGTTGTCGCGAAGTTATCTGTAGGGTTAACACCTGACTTCTCCATATTAGTGAAATTTGACGTTTATTGAAGGCATAAGTCACTATAAATCTAAGCTATATGTGCATCTTGTTGTCAAGTTTTTGCACAAAAAGTGCATACCCTTTCTTTCATAAAAATGTGTTCAAAAACTTGACGAGACTGAGTAGCAAACCAATATGGTCAAACATCCATTGTAAAAATAAACAAACAAATGTCCGTCCTAACAGCTGTTGCTCAACACACATCATACGAACACAATATGCTAACAAAAGTAAGCTGCGCTCTAAAGGTATTTAAAAACTATCCCTAAAGGACTTCACAATGGTTAAGAAATTGAAACTTACTCAAATCCAAGTGTTCGATGCTGTTAGCTTTGGCCAAGTCATGAGCACGTTCAGTTCTAATCAGTGGACTTTGGAATAAAAAGTTGTTGTTCGGCCCCGAGTTGAAGTGAAATGAAACCTTACAGTCGTTTGGAAAACGAGGATCTGCAATAAATTCAAAATTAATTTCAAACACCGTTCAATAAAATGAAATTCATTCCCCCTACCATCATGAGCGTAATCCAAATCTTCCTTCACGAAGACTGCATCATTCGTTTTAATGGCACATGTATGGAATTGAACCGAGAACAAGAGTTTTCTAGACTCTCGGCTATAACTACCATCTGCAGAACTTATCTGATAGCACCTGACTAATATATCACCACGAAGACGTAGATTTCCAACTTGGTAGAGGAATTGTCTCGTTGTTATTGGAATGATGTGTATATCTGCAAAGAGAGTAAAGTTCTTTAATAAATGATTTCACATATTCAGGACTTAAGTCTTACCGGACGTATACACGCACTGTAACCCTTCGTAGATTTTGATGAAACTATTCCATTCACTTTTCGAAGACATGCCATTGTATTGCAGCCATGATGGTGGTGACTCGATACTAATGGAGTTCAAGTGCAATGGTGATGCGTTCAGTTTTATTTGGCCTGATAGCAGTCCGGAAAAGTATCGAATGTAACGCTTGTACGATGGAATACGCAATGGTTCGATATTGCCCTCGAGAAATTTCTTCATTGAGAACATATCCAGATTCATCCAATTCTTTGCAATTGTGTTTTGTGCCTGGGCATCTTCGTTGAGGTCAAGGTTACGTGTTTGGTACGTGGAAGCACATATTCGAAGATATTCTAGGAAAGCGACTATAGTTGCACCCAATCGTTGACAGTCATCTCTATAAAAGAAAAAGGAAATATGTAGTTAGTAGGAGAAAAGTGAAAAAAGAGGGTAACAAAGCGGTTAAATGTTTTATGAAAGCATCGATTTTTTTAAGGTGGGTGCAAAGACCGATACGGAATCCATTTCAACGGGATTGGACTTCATTAAAGCCTTTTGGAAGTTATATAAAAAGAGGGGAACCTTTGGTTAACACTTAATAACATAATTTTCCCATGCCTAAAGCAATTAGTAAATGTCACCCGTTATCTTACATAAGGTCATAACTTTATCGAATCAAACTTCGGTTTTTGACATGGAATGGTATATAAGATAGAAGTAATCCAAAATACATCTACATCACACAAATACAATAACACCATGATGTGATTGCATGCAGTAGGTTTGGAGGTTTGTAATTACTCCTCATTCAGATCATAGTTTTCTTCAAAAATGAAGAGCACGCTTATACTACCCTTAGCCCTAAAAATTACCAGAAGTAGATGGTATATTTCTTAAACATAGAATGGACCTCGTCACACAATTTCTTGTTGTACATTTCAGATTCCTATATAAATGCGTAAGGTTAATGTCCGCTTAAGGTAAGCTAAACAAATGTTATCAGATCCATGGGACACTGATACATATCATTCCTAAAGTCATAAACAAATTAAAGAAAAACTTCGACCTTGAATAAAACACGGAAATGAAGGCTGTTCCATGCATGTTGAATTGTCAAATCGCGTGAGCGTAGCGAATCACACAACAAACTGCTAACTTAAGGAAATTAGTTTCCGACGTTACACTTAATTAGCACAGTACCCAGTGTGATGATACCTTTATGTCAAGATGATTCACAAAAATTACTTTTATAGCAATTAGTAAGTGTAAAGCGGTAATAAAGTCGATGGATATATCTGTAACATGCGCATTCTAAACTCATCTATCCCCAGGAAGTTTTTTGGAGTCTCCTTTGACAGAAATTTTAATACAGAGATCACAAACCTACTACACAGATCATCCAACTAAGAAATCGATGATATTGCCTTTGGCCAACCCGAATATTCTCCAATTACTAAAAAGGTACCCAACCCATATGCAAACCGAATTATACGTTATAGAGGGAAGTTTTGTAATACTTACTAGCTCATTTAGGCACTGTTGAAAAATGACGAAACACATTCAAAGGTCGTTTGGCTATATGTAAAAAAAACAACAACGGCCCTTAGAAATGAAGAATATAGGACGATCAATGCCTTCTAATATCAAACATAAATATGTGCTCTATAGGTTTGAGGCGGCAGATGAATCGAGCAAATGGAGTGGGCCACTAGAATCCCAACAATCCAATAAATAAAAAGAAAACCAAAATCCTATGATTAGACAGATGTCCAAATCACTCATCTGGTTTTAAAAAAATATATGGCAATCTGAGCGTCATCTTTGTAAACATGTCGGGTATCTAGATGATAGCCGATTACGCAATTGATACTGGTCTTAATGGACATGAAATTCTTGCCCTTAGAAAGGTTTGCTTGCTTTCCTTGCTATTACTCGGATGATTTTTCAGATTACCACAGACAGAGCATTTAAAGTTATCATTAAGTTAGATTTAAAGCAGCAGATTTTAAGACAGCGAAAACTACACAGTATCTAGATGAAATGAGAATAGCAATCTACAGAAGTGGATACAGATAATTAAGGACCAGCATTAAAAACAACCTCCAAGCATCATCTCACCAAAGAAATGGTTATAAAATTGGCCCTTTTTAGTTTACAAAATTTAAACGCGGATTTTGGATTCCTTTTAAAAGACTTAACTTAACGTGGTTCTGAATATTCAGTAGATAATGGGGACCTAACCCCAAACAAGAATGTACTAGGATGTACTCAAACCGCAACATGTCGATATGAGTAATAAATTAAAGGCAAATGATAAAAAAAACATAGAATGACGTGTATAGGGGGTAGCCAGTGCGATAAAAACTACACTTACTGCTGCGATAAAGGTGATTCTAAGTATGCTACCCCTGGTCTATACATGCTTGGAACGCAGACAAAAAAGGTGATTCTAAGTATGCTACCCCTGGTCTATACATGCATGGAACGCAGACAAAAAGCCTTGAGGATCAGCCAAATAAATATGGAACCCCAATGCATTGAGTGACCTTTTTGGTTAGTGCGTTGGTTCAAATCTCGAAAGTGACATCACCTAAGTTTTTTTCACTCCTTCACCTCTTGAGAAGCTTTTCAAATTTGCAGTTCGGATTTGAGGTTAAACAGGAGGCACTCTTCTCTGTGGCAAAAATAAGACGAAGACCCACAAATGAAGGAAGAAGGTAGGTTTAAGGCCAGATATTTCTTTTTTTTAGTGTCTACATCGACATATACTAGTGAAATACGAAAGGAACGGCATTGGGAGATTTATAATCGGAGAAATCTCCCAACCTCAACAGCCATTCTCCGGGTTCTTTCTGAGTATTTATATAGATATAGACGTATCACAGATGGCAAGTGGGACTCAGAGGAATTTTTAATATACAAATCAATTATCATCAGGCTTCCTGACCAAAGCAGTATGTTCTTGGCAATCGCGGGAAGGGACTGTATGGTGTCCATGATGAAAAAACCACATGATGATATTACTATATTTACTGAATTAAATTCTGTGAAAGTTCGCCGCTCTCGGAAAGGGCTCAAAACACTTGCCAATCTATGACCAAACCAAACACTGAGGGTAAAATATAACGTTAATGATTTACCGCCTATAGTACATTATGGGTCACTTTCACTAACACACCTGAAACTCAACAAGAAGGGGTTGAATAGTTCAGCCAACTACTGGTTGAATAAATGCATTCTTAATTAGGAATGTCACATTTTAAGGTTCTGTTACATTGACGGGAAGCAATTACGATATCTTTCCCTACACGCTGCTTTAAAAATCACCACCTACCCGGAAAACCTTCCTACCCAAAATTCGTTCAACTTAAGCTCTTGAATTTTAATGGACCACCATAGTTTCTCAATTATCATGCGTTTACCAGTCTCGACGCACTCTTAATCTTAAATGCCCTTAAACGATTGAGATATACAAATCGAACACCAAAATGACATCTCAATTCACCAGCAACGTTATCTCGACTTTTTTAAGACAATCGCCCAATGAGTCTCCCACCGCCAGTATAACCAATGGAATTATTGAATATAAAGGGCCATTCAACAAAAAGAAAACCCTAACGACCTTGATGCAAGTCACGTTCACGGTCGATAGGGCAAAACAAGTTTTGTCTCATAATTACTGCATACATGTCTATGAATACGCAAGTGGCTTCTATCAGCGGCTTCTAAGAAACCGACAACGCGTTGTCGGTCGTTTGGAAACGCACATGGATGAACGGAATTCTGGTAGTTCGGCGGCTGCGACTGAACTTGTCAATTAAGGTTTAGACCACCAAAATAATGTGCACTTGATTGGGCAATTAGGGCTTGTAATATCAAAATAATCGAAATTGAAAAAAAAAAACCTACAGCTAATTGCGGTGCGTAGTTAACGCCACGTTATGCTAGTTTACGTGATGGGGTTTTAATATTGATTTTGAATTTCGGCGGGTCAATTTTACAGCGTTACCACTTGTACTACATATGTAGTACCGTACTACATATTTGCTTGATTCTTGAATGCCGTACTACATACTATAGTCCGTACCAAATCAGTTGGCCAACGGTCGATTGCGCAGAGAGAGGAATTAAGATATTATATAGAATGGCCAACTGATTTGGTACGGACTTATACATCGTTTTTCTAAATTACTACATTTTTTAAGCTACTTCTTTTACTATAATTTTTTTTATAGAACTATGTAAGCAAATTAATCAAAAATTTTAATTTAAAATGGTTGGTTCTTTTCCTGAAAAAGAGGAAAAGAGTTTCCCTGTTTAAAGAGTTTCCCTGTAGGAACGCTAATTTAGAAATTTTAAATGAAGAGTGCCTCCTGTAGATTGGGGCTTTCAATTTGATATTTAAATGTGGACCTCAAAATAGTGATATTGTATCATTATGGGTGGAACTAAATAAACAACGAATTAGTTTAGGCAACTCAATGTTTAAAGAGCTATGGTCCTACATGATAGATATATTGTGTCTTTCACGCAGTAGTGCAACTGCTGAGCGAAAGTTCTCCCAGTTGAATGTTATTTATTTTTATTGTTTTTTTTCTATATTCAAATTATTTTTTTTGCTTTGTTTATTTAAATGAAAACCAAAAAATTCAATAAAAAAAACACATGTAGTACATTTTGTTTGGAAATAATACATTTTGTTGGCTAGCGTACTACATGATGGTTTTATCGATTAACTTATGAGTTACTCCACACTGATGGTGCCTTCCATTAGTAATTTCAGATTTTTATCTGATGTTTAGAAAAGCTAAGCGGAATCAGAATCAAATGTTGAAGAACAATGGCAACGATGTCAACAAAGCCATTAGATCAGCCACGACTGATGTGCTAAGTTTCTCGCGCCCACCATGAAGAAATCTTTGGTTGGATGAGAAATGACGACAGATGCTCGCAGCAAAGAACGGGGCCTACAAGGCTAAGCTGCAGGTGAAGATGTGAGCTGCCATTGACCACAATAGGCAAAGAAGAAGGGAAGAACACCGACTTTTCAGAAAGAATGAATGAAAAGCGCATGATCGAGAATATAGAAAGTGACACTCTAGTAATAGTGTACGCAAGTTTTACCAAAGTGTAAAACGTCAGGAATACAAGGCGCGAACTAAATCCTATCAAGATGAACAAGGATATATCGTAGTTAAGACACATTCAATGCTGAGGATATGCAAGAGCCACTTCTCTAGAATTTTAAACGGCGATGACGAATGAACTATTCAATATTGGCGACGACAGCGAAAACTACCAACCACCTAACTTAAGTACAGTGAGGATAAGTTTAACAAGGAGCCGAAATGACGGCCTTCCCGCCAAGCTGTATTAAGCCGGCGGAGATGATTTGATAAGTAATATTCACTCACTCATAAGTAAAATTTGGTCCGATGAAAGTATACCTGAAGAATGGTTAGCGCATCGTTTGCCCGTTCCACAACTTAACTGCTAAAATTACAGAGGCATTCGTCTCCTCAACATCGCCTACAACATCACATTTGCTGTAATATGTGAACGCCTGAAACCGTTTGCCAACAACCTGATCGGTCCTTATCAGTGAGATTTTTGGAAAGGAAAGCCTACAACTGATCAAATCTTCACACTTCGGCCGATCATGGAATAAGCCCAAGAATTCCAAATCGATACCCACCACCTATTCATCTATTTAAAAGATGCAAACGACTACATTTAAAGAGACTAACTATATATATAATACAATACTATCCACAAGACCCTGATCATCTCAGTCCTGCTCTACCGACCGTACGAAAAGCGGATGAAGAAATCCTTGGTGGTTTTGAGAGAAAAATTCTTTGAAAATTCTTCAGTCCCCATTGCGTTAACGGGCTGTGGAGGAGACGTAGATGTAACTAAGAACTATACGAGTTTAAGATGGCTAGGTCATGTAGATCGAATGGACACCAACACTCCAGCCCGCAGAGTCTTCGATTCTCAGCTAGACGTCGCGTCACGACGTCGGACGCAGTAGAGGAAGACCTCGACTTGAATTGTACAACTGGAGTCAGTTAGCTAAAGACATTAAGTAGGATGCACTTCGTTGCCTTAAATGATTCTGCTTCTACAATACATGTAAAAAAAAGATCCCGATCAAACAAACTCGTTATATAAAGATTGCCGTGTTCTTACAGATACTACTTCTTATGACATTTAACTTTTGTTTCTCTGAAGATTAGATCATTTTTATCCACAACTCACAAAATACTTTCGTCATCAACATTTTATCAGTTGAGCAATTAATTTTAATATCTATTGTCGCCAAGCAGACTGACTGTTAAGAAACACCTGCTGCCTTGATCTTTTGTTTAGATCAATGCACTAGACAGACCGACAACGAAGTCATGACTCTGCCTGAAGGACAAGCCATTAGATGACAACAAATGTATGCCTTTCTTGACTGTAAAAGAACGAACGTATCCAAAAGATAATTAAAGAAAAAGTCAATGTCACTATTTCGTGGATGACCTTGTGATACCATCATCCCGAGACATCCCAAAGAGGGAATGCATTCTCCGGGATTATTAACAGATACGTAGCCTTTCACGATTTTGGAACTGTGATAGCCCATGGTGTCCGGCTGATTGGTGTATATCTCGGATAATCACACTAAATTGCTGCGCTGCTGTTCACAATATCATCTGAAATTAAATATAATTGTATTTAATAGACCTCGCACGAATTCGACGAGGCAATGAGCATTTTTGTTTACTTCTGTTATTTAAAGAAAAGGCCAAAAGAGCACAAACAAAATGTTAAATGGTGTTCAAAATTTAAATTGGCGACATTACGACCCACACCACGTTTTATTCTTTGTAGGTATATAAGACATGAGATCACTATAGCAACTCTCTCGACAACAGATCGCCAGAGAAATGCCCAAAGCTCGTTCGGGGGTTCAAACTGATTTTCATATCAGCTCATGTATATATGCGGTGTAAATGAACAAATCAACATGAAGACATGTTTAGAATATCTGATCAAGTTGGGGATTTCCAACTTTTGCGGCGGCATTTAACTTTCATAGGTTGGGCCAACTTTCGCAAATTAAAAGAATAACTGGCGATTATGTTCCATAGGATTAACGATGCGTGAGGGAAAAGTTCGCAAGTTTATTGCTGCAGATTTCGTGTTTTTGTGTGTAGAACACAACGGCTTACCTATCTTGTAGAACGACGACTTTCTCCTGACCACTCCCGAGCCATTTGTCGATGTGCTTGCAGAGCTCGCAGATTCTTTCCAAAGTTATTACAGAAATACACGTTTCTAGGTTGAAGAGCTTGTAGTTCTGAAAGAGAAGAGGGTATGGTGGTAAATTGCTTAATCCATGTGGGTGGTCCCTCTTACCTTTCCATGCTTCTGTTCGAGCATTGGTATCACTTCTTTTTCGTATTGATCGTGGGCACCCATGTGATTGCCATTTTGTGTTGGCAATATGTAGGCCAGAATTCGTTGAGTGACATAGTCAAGTCGTAGCGCTGATGGGGAGGAAGCACCTGTTTGTTGATGTTTATTTGGCGATGGCGGAGTTTGTATTGGCCACTGTAAGAAAGAAGAAGGAGAATGTTAATTTAGGAAGAATGTGATAAAATAAGTTTTTAATTAATACATTGACACAGCAATATCTACAACAATATTATATGACATACTGACAACATCAAAATCTCTGTTATAGAAATTCCGTAAATAAATGTTGATGACGTCGCTGTGCTAATGTTTTTTTTTTGATATTTAAACAATTAAAGTGTATATGGTTTCGCTGTAGCTAAGTTTAATGAGAGAGGCATAAATTATACTAAAGGTTCTGGGTGAACTTCATCGATTTATTCTTACAAGTGATCATTATCGGGTGCCTGTTATCTTACTAACCCCGATTTCTGAAGAACATTTCACAAACACACAAAAATAACAAGAAATCATATGAGAAGGCTACAGTCCGCAGTGCGAATCATTTAATACTATCCTTGATAAGGAAGAATGACCAAAATCGTGTTTTTTTTTTTTTGAAAGAGGGCGTGACCGAGGGCGGATTTAAAAAATATTCATTCTTCTATTGAATTTATGAACAACGATCTTATATACCAAATTTCATTATCCTAGCTCAACATTTTCGGACTGATCAATATACCTCTATGACACATGTCATGAGCTATGCCATATGCTTTAAATTCGTTTTTTATAAAAAAAAAATTTCCCCAAAAAAGGGGGCTTGATTACGAAAAACCTTTTATGTTACTTAAACCGCCACTTACGCCACTAACGAAAATATTTATGCTGCAACTCGCTTTCAATTTTTGTTTAAATAAAGCGAATGAGCTGAAATGAAAAAAATGAGCGAAGATTGATAAAACTTGGAATTTGGAAGAACAATACAAATTCTTGTATGTGATTATTACTCTTTCCAACGGCTATCACTGTTTTTTTCGTGCTAGATGATAAAGTGCTGATAATGAAATCTTCTAAAATATCCTTATTATTCCAGCTTTGAAAGATTTAATTTCAACCGTGCAAAGCCAATTGCCATGATAATATAGTACTTTATCCCTCAGCATAAATAGAATATACTTGAAAGCTGAACAAAGTCTTTCTGCTGCTATGCTATATGTTGTTCGTCTCTCACTGTGTGCCCAGTTTTTTATATGGTGTTGTAGCCATAGTAGTCTGACAAAAGGGCATCATTGATCCGGCCTGCAGAGTCTTCGACTACCAGCCAGAAGTTGAAAGCCATTGAAAGACTTTTCCTCAAGTGGAGCACACAAGGAGAAACCGAGCACAACCTACATATGCGATTACGCAACTGGAGGCAATTAATTAAGGCTAAACGGCTGGACTTTTTCTTTTTTTAAATTTGATTTACAACGTTCTTGGATAAATTTCCAAAGACGTTTTTTTTTGGAATTGGGGAATTAGCATTATAAGGACAAAAAGAATGCTACCTTCCATATAGCGGTTTATTAAAATCGAAATTCCTCTGAAACAACTCTAAGAATTTCGATTAAACTTAAAATCATCATTTTCATTTATGTTTCGAACCAAAATGTATACCCAGTTTTTATTACAAAAAAAATCGAAATAATGCATTTTTTTATTCACGTTCAAATCGACATAATATATCCTATTTGAATGAAATCAAAAATCAATGTTGCTATTGACGTTGGTAACAATATACCTTATGATTAGTTTTAGCCTCTACGTCACTTAATGGCTTTGATCCCACGCATCCCGATGATTCCAAACGACATTCCATTTGACTTTAAATGGTTGCAGTTGCCATTGCGAATTGGATTCCCAATGTCGATAAACAAAAATCTGAAAAATCCATACTTTTCGCATGGTCAATTATACTTCTCCTGTGATCTCAGCGTATCAGCTCAACTAGATGCTATCTAGATACTTTTAACAAAAGTATTTTTTATTCAAAGACACCCCTAATTATATATAAATTAGGAAATATTTATCTCTATAATTAAAAAAAAAGTTGCACTTAAGCCAACACAAAGTTCTGAAAAAAACAGATTGCGTGGTGTGACAGGAAACAAACGAGTAAATATTCTTTTGATTTATTAAATAATTAAAACCCCTGTGTGAGTCTCACTTTTTCTTTTAGAAATGATCACAATGAAGGTAAGTTACATAATAAATAGCAACAGCCATTGTATGTTTAATGAAGGTCCCCCTTCGAAAGTGAATGTGTCATATCATCACCCACACTTACAATTAACTTATGACAGAATGCAATTTATTTATTTTTTATTCTCAAGTTAAAAAATAAACTGGATTCTGCCTTAACAACAAAAATTTACGATCCACTCGATTGGGACAGATACATTTGCCTTTCCCAATAATTATTCTTCCTTGAAGCGGTAATGTAAATTATTACAAAACAGGTAAAGGGCATATGATGAGATCATTTGTAATCGTAATGGGATAAATAAAAGGCTGATTAACATTAATAATAATTAATGGGAATTAAGGAATGGAAAAGTTAAAGGTCAAACTGTTGCAAAATATTTATTTGCAATAAGGATCCATTCACGGGTGGCGAGTTCTGAATGTTGAATATTTATGGTCTTTGAATTTAAAAGGGTTTACAATATGGAGGGGTGAACACCCCGATATATTTTAACATTTATACAAGTTATCTTCTAGGTTCTCTCAGACAAGCTTTAGCGTATGCAGATGATCTAGTGGCGTACAGATCAGGTCCAACAATCAACGTCATCAACAAACTTTTGCAGCGTAACTTCGATCACATTAAGGAATATTGCGATTATTTTAAAATTGAAGATCAATTAAAACAAAACGAAACAATTCTGTTTACATAGGGTTTCTAGCGGTAGTCGGAACAACTGAAACATTTTGTGTTTCATTGGACAGCATGGACTTGAGAAGTTTCTGTATATTAACAAAATAGGCCAGGTCTAGGTGGGCTAATGCTCTGACAAGAAGTCTGTTTTAAAACAGTCAACTTTATTCAAGAATGAGAATCATATGCTACATGACCTTTATAAGGAAAATCATCGCTCACGGTTGTCCCGTGTGGTTCAATGTAGAACTATTCTACATGAAAAATATACGGCTGTTTGAGAGGGTGTTTTCGTTCCTGTTTAGGATTGTACCGAAGCCAGAATTCAAGTCTCGTAAAAATAAAATATTATCGCAAAAAGGTCCTAGGCAATGGGACTCAGCTGAATAGAAATGACAATTTCCTTATTAAGGTGATTCGAAGGCGACAACAGCTTGATCCTAGGGCTTACACCCTAATGTTATATACATGGAGAATACGTTTTTGTCGGACTTTATTCTACAGGAGGCATTTGTTTATATGGACTCTCTAGGGCTAGTTCAAGAAAGGAATTGTACCCCAGTATGAAACCAACGCGGACGTGGCACTCGGCGGGATAAGCGGATCGGATCAGCCGCCGCTTATGTCGACAATACTCTGATGGAGTTCCTCCTCTTTGGCACGGTAATTTCTGATCGCGATAAAATTGTTGCTGAGAAGCAGCAGATCGAATTTTGGTGGCTAAATGAGTAATATTTTCTGGACTCCCTTAGGACTTTGCGAACTTTTAGTCTTCTCCATTGTTTAAAGAAAATTACATTTAGTTAGAAGGTCTTGGAGGGGCTTGTCAACCATAAAGGTTGTGTCGTATGATGGTTGGCCGGGCACCCAAAGAACCAATTAGAATGGCGACCACTTGGGACATATGGCAACGAGTGGTCCAAACCTCGATTATATTTAAGTTAGGTTTAAGTAGTTTTGAGCTAGCCTACGATTTTTTATATACAAAAATTACAAACGTAACAAATATATAAATTGGCAGTGATAGTAAAATAATGCTAAGAGCCAGTAAATAATATTAAGTAAACATGTTAATGATAAGTTAGATTTAAGTATTTGCGTCTAGTCTTAATTTAATATTTTAAGAGAAAAAATGTGTAATGTGATTCAATGCATCAACACAACGCATGATAAAGAATGACGAAACATATTGTAGGTACTAAACCCAAGTATCTTTGGTGTCGATAAGATTTTATGTCACTTACAAATGTGCTTTCAAGTTTAAGTGTTTTTGGTGTTTACTTAGGACCACCAATTATTAGCTCGACTAATGGATTGAGTCCATTCAATTGTAATTTATGTTTAGATCGATTGGACCGAAATATTGTTTATATGGGTCCGATTCATAAATTCGATTTTATTTCTAAGATTGCAAGATTTAGCTTAAGACGTTTTTTTATAATTACTGAGTGAAATGCAGCTGGCTATTTCCTTTGAGTTTGTTGTTTGAATAATGATAAATCAAGGTAAGCCAGGAGATATTTCTTAGATGTTCAAGCGAAACTAAATTGTTCGCTATTCCGATGTCTCCTATACGTTTTTTTTGCACGCGTTTGAATTTTATATAGGAAGGTGCGATATTGAGTGTATACCGAGCATGGAAAGCTTTTCAGTTTATTCGACGTAAGTGCGATTCACGGATAATGGGTAAAGATTTTGGTTTCGTTTTTTTTGACAGAAGACAGCATTATGTTTTGGAAGCATTGCATTTCACTCTGTTGCATTTACCCATTTGATAATGCTGTCATGGTCGGAATTCAATGTGCTTAACATATTTTGTCGTTTAGAGACCGCGTCTGAAGGTGAGGTGAGCAGAGAGGACTATCATCAGTGAAGGAATAAATTGGATTAGAAGTTGCAGACAGGAGATCATTTATAAAAATTAGAAAGAGTGTCGAAAACAAGACAGAGCCTTGGGGAACACCAGCATTTGATTTAGTAAGTTGCTGGCCAAAATAACTTGAATTTAACGATTTGAAAGTTAATTTCTAATCAATAGAAGAAGTTTTTCATCGAAATGCACGGATTTTCGACAAAAGGGCTTGATACCAAACCCTTTCAAATGCCTTTGAAATGTCAAGCGCAACAATCTTGCTTTCCTTACCATGGTGAATTGATTGGTTCCACTTCACTTTTCGGTGAGATATTTCATCAAATCACCAGTGGACCGGTTGCTGCGGTCATTGAGAAGTTTTCGTGTTGCGAGTTAGTTAGTGTTAGCTGACGATTTATCAGAGTTTCCATGATCTTGAAAAGAAGGGACGTAAGTGCGATTGGTCGGTTACTGGAGGGTAAAAAGATTCGTCTTGTTTTGGTACATGACAGACAAATACAGATTTTCATCTACTCGGAAAGAGTCCTGAATAGGGTTGCTCATTTTACATCGATACATCGAAAACATCGATGTTTATCATTCGATGCATCGAATAAATCCAATGTATCGAATGCTTTCGATGTTTAACGATGCATCGATGTATATCGTTTCGATGTATCGAATGAAAGTATATTATCATTTGTACTCTTTGGCTCTTTTGACTTTATTGAAATGAGCACCAACACATAGGTTACAAAACAGGAACAGGACAAGACGACGAGACGTTGGATTCACATGTCTGGCGTACGTTACATGTATAGTAAAGCAAGGCAGGCACACACACAAAATAGTGCCCAGATGCAAGACACAGGTCAGACTAGACTATAAGAGTCTACAATGCTGTTACATTTCAGTCTATTATTCTTTGTGGTTGGGATTATGTCTCAGCCGTTGTTACCGATAATGGTTGCTCAAAACATTCTGCAAATTCCTGAACTGCAAAAAATTCTCTCAAAAATGAAGACCGTTGTTATACTTTTTTAAACAAAGTTGTGTGGCAAGTGACAAATTGCGAAAGTCGGTTAGCACTGAAACAAAGTTAATCCAAGATGTGCCAACACGTTGGAACAGCACATACTATACGATCCAAAGATTTTTTTTTAAATTAAGAGTGCTGTGAGTGACATTTTGATTTGCCACAAAAGTGCACCTCCGATGTTAATCTAAAAATGGATTTCAGCCATTGGAGTGACTATCACAAGTTAGTTCATCGCAATTGGAAGTCCAACAAACATGAAGAAAGTGTTAGTGACGATCTTTCGGTCAATGTAAATCATCCTTCAAAAGGGGATTTCACTGACGCCAACACACATGTGGGTTCTGAGCAACACTATTTTGCTTTAACCAGTTCACTGCAACGTCTAGGGCGTTGTTGAACGGCATATCGCGAACTCCCGAAATTTGGCACCAAAGACGGTGCTTGTTGGCCACGATATTTTGGACGATAGATGTATGTACAATTGTACACGTTTATTTAACACAACTAAACAACTAACTAAACGCCTATTTTCAATTTACAGCGTCACTATTTCGGTGGTTAAAATTGTATTGAATGACGTTTCAATAAAGGCAGGAGTAGCCTGTAGATGCAATATAGAGGTGAAGATACAATAACATGGAATATAAATGTATTCAATTTTGCGTGTACAATTATTTATACACAGCTGCAGAATTGGACGGGTTGGTTAACTTTATAGTCGTGCAACTCTTGCTAGCTATTACAGATGTGTTTTAAAAGTAAAACTTACCACAGACGACCATTTATGAATGATAAGTTGTTCTATACTATAACCAGTTCTAGGCAAAGAATATATGGTTATGCACACCATATACCCACTAGAGTCTTCGAAACGGTATGTAGAGTTACTAAGTCGGATATCCAACTACGTCTAATCCACAACCTCCATGATCATAATACCAAGTTAAATGTAAATTCAAACTTGCGAAATTCCTAGAAAAGCAATAAATGCGCGAAAATTCTTATTTTAACAGAGAAAAG
Source organism: Rhingia campestris (assembly GCA_932526625.1). Classification (NCBI taxonomy): domain Eukaryota; kingdom Metazoa; phylum Arthropoda; class Insecta; order Diptera; family Syrphidae; genus Rhingia; species Rhingia campestris. Next base: position 66,952,329 of record OW052182.1, read on the forward strand.
ATACACAACCAACTTATCGATCGCCAATTAGATTCAAAATGACATCACATAATAAATCTTAAGCCGCTAAGTAGTATGACCTTTGATTTAACATAAATGAATATCGAAACTGTTTCCTAATGGAAATCCAAATATTTGAAATTCACACAGAAGTTCAGAAAACTATTTAATTCTCAATTGGGAGTTATGAATAGGTCAGTGAACGACAATGGGAATCAGTAAGTTTAAGTCAACTTTTATTTTTGTAAACAATTTTTTTTGTAATTTATAAGCCACTTATTGAAAGATTTAACCAAATGAAGTAATATAACTATCAGATGCAGTTGACCTCAAAATTGGCAATCACAGATTGTTTGCGTAATGCATACTAATGAATAATCGCAAATAATCAACTACAATGACATCACACATTATGTTGGTGAGATACCATTCAATATGCGTATGACATAATTTCTCGGAATCTTGGTGATTTTATTTTTCCTTTCTTGACAAGTATATTAGTACATGATTTCGTATCGATGTAAGGAAAGGAGTACGTACGAGTAGATTATTTTACCACACATGGAGTAAATCTTTTTTTTTGTAAAAATAAAAGTTATGCAAATGAGGGGGTATTACACATAAATCGTAGCGGGGACAATCGACAGCCCCCAACCAGTTGTGTGATGATGGAAACGAGTTAATCACTTAATATTGATCCGTTGTCTATAAGGTCTTTAAATTCCTGTATAATTTTAGAAGGGGTAGATTCAACAGTTGCGATTCAATGTCTTTAGATTAATAAAAAACGGTGAGATTTTATGATAGACTATATTCAATGCCAAAAGACCAGTTATTATCCGTTGATTAATATAATGTTCGCGCCATTTGACGAGGATAGGTCCACATACGAGATAGATGTGAGATAGAAACTGATTTTTTTATGGCCATTGATTTTGGGATTTTCGGCATTCCCAAAAAAATTTAATTATCACGGAAATTGTCGACTACCTAGAAAGGAATGGTTTAATAAGCGATGGGCAATGTGGGTTCCGAAAGAAACGCTCAACTGGATAAATGCTAAGTTATAAAACCCATCTATGGACATCTGCGATGGGAAATTATGGAGAATCGAGAACTGTTTTCCTGGATATTTCCAAGGTTTTCGATGGGGTTTGCAAAAGGGCTTTGCTAGCCAAATGGACAGCATACGGCGTTCCTCAATTACTTTGCGGCTGGATGGAAAACTTTTTTAAAGGCACATCTTTGCAAGTAGTAGTAGATGGCGTTTCCTTAGATAGATTGTCTAATTGTCTATAAATGTTGGGGTAACTCAAGGATCAATTCTCTCACCCACTCTACTTCTGCTGCACATTAATAATATTTTGATGACAACTAATACATGATCGCGTTTTTAGTTTTGCCTACAAATGATTATACACATGGGAAAAGGAAATCCTATTTCAATTCAACTGCTAGGCATCGCAATTGGGTAAGATGAATCATGGCAACAACACGAACCTCTATTCCCAAATCAGCAGCGTCCAAACTATGTGACATTTTTAGAGAAATTCTAAGAAATATTTTACCAAGGTTTGGAATACTGTTCTGCTGTTAGTAGTATTGGCCGCGAAATATACAGGTAATGAACCTACTCGACTCTTTCCAAAGCCGCCTTATAGACGATTCTTTCACAGCGAAGACTTTTGACCGGATCTGTCTGTTTATTACCGATACTATAACGGCAAATGTTCGGAAGAGCTTAGAGAAATCATCTCTAGACTTGTTGCATTCCGACGATACACAGAGCCCGCAGTTGCAGTTTTTAGACACACAATCCATCTAACAATGACACGAACAACAGCATACCAAAACTCTATTCGTTACCACCTTAGAGTAAAAATTCATAAGAAAACTTCAGTTCTCGATTAATGTTTCCGGTGTTTTAGCGAAAACTCAGATTTCGGTTCGGTGTGAAAACCATATTAAAAAGTATCACCCCACCCAAAAAATAAAATTCTATGAACATTTTAATAAAAACTTTCTATCAGTGGGTAGTGCGACATAAACTGACTACATTATCCGCACTGGCTGCTATTTATAAAAAAAATATTTCTTGATATTTAATTAAAATTAAATACTTCCGCTTTTATAATTTATTTATATTTTAGGCGACATTGGTGTTCCAAATTACTTCTTCTCTTGCCTATTCCCCTACTAGATTACCCTCCTCAAAAATTGGCTAATTCCCATGTGCCCCACCCATGTACGTCTATTCTGGGTCGACCTGATCAATAACCTTTAGTCGCAAATCACTTGGAATACCCAGACTGTCATCTAGCAGCCAAAACCTAATTGGTATTTTACCAACCTCAAAGACTCATTTTGTCCGCATCTGCATCATTTAATTCAGACAAAATATGAACATTCTCAATCGCACTCGCGGGAATTTACAGCAGCATATAAATTTTGCACTTTATGCCAAAACAAAGGCACACGGGCCCCACCATACCAGCGCCACACAAAAACCACATAAATCTTGAATGAAATTTATAAATAAACTCGCAGATACATGATTCATCTATACACTAAATGGTCTGCGTCATCAAGTGGATAGAAGATGCGAACAAAGACTCGACACTGTTCGGCCTATTGGAACGTGTTAGGGTTTACATATGAATTTGTAGTACTTACGGTTTGTGTCTCTAGTTTTGGTAGTATCTGCTGACTGGAGTCTACTCTGTCCTCGTTTGATTTCTGCAAAAAAAAAGAATCCACCATGAGAACGGAAATACACACATTTATTAGATAAACGTAACAAGACAATGTAAAAAAAAAACAAAAACTAAAGTGGATGTCCCCACCCCGACTGTAGCCCGATCTAGATAAAATCCTGCATAAAACAATGTAAACGCTATCCGATATAAAAAGGTTGTTATCGAGCATCTTGGCTCAGCAGGATTATCGTACAAATTGTCGTCGTACATTTTCGGTTTTCGGCTTTTGTTTACATTCGATTCGCGCAACGTCTACAGAGGGATATCACACACAAAACTCCAGCACACAAGTCCACCTATTGTATAGCACAAAACCAGTTAAGTCGCATTGTACTTCAGTTTCACCCACTATCTGCACTCTGGAGGCGATAGATACACGCCGTATCTATTGGGATAAAAAAACACTTTTTTTGTCGATTTTTAGCGTCAACGTTTTGAGCATTTATGTTCGGCTTAATTCAAAATGCAAATGGTTCTGCGTTAGGTTTTGTTAAACTACAACATAATAGCACGTAGGTTGATCTCACACGGAGAGAAAGTGGAATACTGCATTAGATTGGCGTTGCATGTAGAAAAAATCTCATGGCATATATTGTAGAGGAGCAGATACTTTCCACTACACACAACTTCCAGCACAGGAGTGCGACGAGTGTTGTTTCGAAAATGTAGAGGAAACTCCAAATGAATTAATAAAAAAAACACAGAACCGAAAACAGTCACTCTGTGTTCTCTCTCGTGGCTGGCCTTTTTGGCACTTGCAATGGAATGCTGAAAAGTTCCTGTGCAGCAGCTCAATTTGGAGTGTTGATGTAGGGTGTGTTTTCTGTGATTCGATATAAGACTACGAGTGGATATTGGCGCAGAAGTTGTTGTCAATGTATTGTGACAATACACTGCAGAGATACAGCATGTGTCTGTCAGTGTGTGCAAAGTGTTGGGAAAAAATTGCATTGATGGTCAAGGTTAAGACATGACCTAAATCGAACAAGGACACGTCGGAATGTACACTGGTTACCGTGTTTTATTTCCTTAGTCTGGTGTAGGGATACAAATTGCTTTTCAATTTTCATTATTTACGTGTACGTGAGTGACTCTGAAGGTTTATAGGGTGTGGTTGAGATAGTCATATGATGACCAATACTGAATGGCATTGAAATGGTTTTAATTTCAAAATGGCAATTCGGAGAAAAGCCTAATGCTCAAGGAACTGCTAAGGGGATGTACATTTAAACTACCTTTTTGTAACTATCGAATAGTCGAATTAAACGTTTGGAAAGAATTTGAAGGTGGGTACAGTGCTTTAAAGTTAATATTAATCAGTAGAGGCCCTACAACCTAGCTTCTCAAATCATTTGTATGTGATAAAATATATTTTTGGCGCAACAAATGAGACCCACAATTTAACGCAGATTCTGAAATTAAGAAAAAACTTCTTTTGACAGTTGTATACTCTTGGTCTGTGTTCGATTCCCAGCTTCATAATCCTAAATAATTTTTTGCTGGTCCTCGTCCCGCGATAATCTGAAAAAATAATCCGATTATATCAAATCAACCGTTCGGGTTCGGCATTATATAGATGGTCCACCATTGTACGGTTTTATTATCTTCTGGGCAGAGCCAGTATTCAGCTTTCTCAATTAGTTTCATATTATTAAGATAATCAGCTCAGTTGAGGTTTCCGTTCGGAAGAATCGCCGAAACGATAGTCATTTCCAATCAGAACTCAGTACGCTTTTGAAGTATCTATTGGGAAAAAAATAAATGAGGTTTACAATCGCGTTTATATCGTTTTCGCATCAGTTCTTCGTTGGACAACTTAGAGAGAAATTCAACGCGTAGCTGTAAAAAATTGTTGACGACGCATTATGCCGCTGCGCGACCATGATAAATTTCGTTGGAAGATCTGTTCGAAATGTTAATTGGAAAATAAAACTTATTAGAACATTCTCCGTTTTCGAACAAAGGGAATACAATTTTCTTTAGAGCTGAAATATATGTGCAGCCTTCTTTAGGGAGACAGTAGAATATAACAAAGAAGTGTAGTCTTTTTTTCTCTGGTACCTGCTGAAATTTTCTCAATATTTCCTTTACCTTAAGTGCTTAGTTCCTCTTAAGTCGATAAAATTTTCCCAATCAAGCTTTCGTACATTAAAAAATTAAAATCACCTACTAGATGATGTGTAACGGTTCACATCCATGGCAAGTAATTTGTAGTGTTAATGTGTTAATTTATTTGCTTCTATTATTTTCAACTTTTTCAAAATTTCTTCCGAACGGATACTTCTATAGAACTGAATATCTGAGGCAGCGGTGTCTTAATAGAAAGCCCACTAGTCTTATAATATCTGCCTAACTGTCTTGCGTGTCTCAATTTTTTATCCCCTCGTCAATAATATTCGACTAAAGATGCATCCAAGGATTCAGACAGGATTCTCCCGTCGGGTAGAAATTAATGAGTATGTTTGACATCCAAGGGCAATTCTTATCATCAATTAAAGTCAAAGTGTTCTCTTTTATCGTTGCGATGATACACTGCGCAGGACGTTTGGGTTTGATTACCAACCGTGGCAATACCAAAATGACCGTAACAAACACGTTGCGGTAAAGTCTGAGAAACATCTAAGAGTAATACTGTCATGAGAAGCTTCTCAAGTTTGACGTTTGGATTCGGCGTTAAACAGAAGGTCAACTTTTTTGTGGAAAAATAAAACACACAAATAAAGGGAGGAGCTAGGTTTTGTGTTGGGTCTGATAACTCCAAAATAAAATAAATAAATAAATTGAAATCTTTTAACCAAAATCCTATATAACGTGTTGTCACTTTGTTCAGTCTAGCTGTGACTGTAGACCCCACCGTTGGACTCTATCTTCGGAATTGGTTTCCGCTTCCGTCTAGGAAATGAAAGAGGTACCTTATGAAAGGATACACCCGCTATCTGTGTGGTTTTCTAAAAGATAGAAGGCCTAATAAGACCCTCCCTAAATCATCAAAATTTATCATTCTTTTTGTCGAAGCCGACAGATTTCAAAGCGACGTGGCACAATGTTTTTTGTTGTCAATAGCAATGTTTTGGAGGAAAATGAGCACAAAAGTCTAAGGTGGGTGGTCACAGATACGTATTGGCAATCATCACAATCAACTGTAAAGCAGAAGAGCTAAGTTATGTGTGTAGCTATAAACACTATGAATATGGATATTATTGAATAATTTTTTTTTAATTTTTTTATAATGACAATTAATGACAACTTTTACACTTGAACTGGAGGCTTGAACAAATTCTATTATCCTACATTGACATACAGACGCACGGAAAGACAAACATGGCTAGAACGATTCAGCTATAGCGATTCTGAGTCGATTATCTATCTAAATTATTTCTCTATGTTGCAAACTATGCATAGGCTATAAAAACTGGGTAAGAGGAAAATCTTACGGTTCATAAGCTACATATACCAATAACGATCCAATATTATATAATCGTCACGACGACAAATTGTTTTACTGATATATAAGTGGCTCTTTAGAGAACGGTATTTGTAAAAAGTGAACGTGTCCATTGAGGATCCCTATAATTCGTCTGCCGTCTTTTTCCCATTGCCCTCAGCACGAATATCAGTGACTACCGACAGATTTCTAAGCGTAATTGGTTTAGTCAGACTCCATTCTGAAAAATCAGGCATCGGAACGGACGCCAGTTGTATTTACAACAAGACCCAGCACGGGTTAAAATGCTCATCGAAGTTTTAGAGTCATCGATGAAAGTTATTACTTGCCTCATTTCCAAGAAAAGCCAGACATGCGCGTTTGTTCTTGCCTTGAAAATAGATAGCTAGAACTACCATCACATTAATCGGTTTGTTTTGTTTTTTTTTTTTTTTTGATATCTTGAGGTGAGGGGACTAAAGTAATTCATCTTGAAGTTTGTTAGCAGTTACTCCCATACAAAGAGAACTTGAAATTTTGTTTAAAGTTCACCGCTGTGAGTAGTTCTTTATCAAGGCAAATTGAGCTAGAATTTTTTTTTTCTAATTGATCTTGAACGCAACAGGCAAATAAACACTCGGCAGGGTTCTGATTGAATAATGTATTAGGTAGACTATAAAGATAAGAGGTGATTGCTTTGCTTTAGAAGTACAGAGAATCTTTTTTTTTGCAAACTAAGTTCATGAACAAGTATTACATCATTACCATAGACGTTACTGATAAACTTTATGTGACGAATTGTATTTATATGCTGCGGATTTCAGGTGGGTGCAGTGACCTAGGGGTTAGTCCGCTATTTTCTGACAAACATTCAAGAGTATCAAATTGTCATAGTAGCTTCTCTAATTTATCGTCCGGAGTCCGCATTAAACAGGAGACCTTCTTCTCTGTGGCTAAAATATAAGTTCGCCATATATGGAACGTTTATACAGGAATACAGGATATTTATTTTTTTTTCAACCGGATTTTACATGTCACAGATTGTTTCCAGCTTTAGTAAAGAATTCACATATTTATAAACGAGCTGAAAATTAACTTCTAAATAGCAATTCGTTTGACATATCCGCAACCTTTGACAAATATTTTTTAATAAAACTAGTAATCCGGCGGAACTATTGGTGATCTTATTTGGACCATGGAAAATGGTGAATTGCTTCCAAATTTAGCCAATTCCATTAGTTATTTTATAATATGGATACGATGACAAATATAAAACGATAGGCTTATTCAAATTTTTTAAAATATTCTAATTCAAATATTCAAATAGTGAAAGGTCAGTATTTTCTTCAATGAAACATTCATAACGGTGATTGATTTATTGACCTATCAACGAACTGTCCTTGCGTTAGAGTTTGTGATGGTTTCCTATTGAAATAAAGATCAATGACCGGGTCGGGTATAACATATATGACAAGACTCGTATATCCATTGAATTTGAATATATTAACTCTATTTGGCTAAAGCCATAATTCGTCGTCATATTTTTGACATAATGTCTCAATTATGTTCCGTAGTAGCTGTGTGACTAATCATAACCTATTGAGGGGGAAAATTGAGACAAAAACAAAGCATTTCGCTGTGTTGAAGAAATGGAAAATAAAATTTATGAAGGTGTAGATATTTTTTTATTTTTTTTTTTTGCTTTTAGATCTGATGAAAAATGATTTGAAATTGGGCTTTTAAGAATTTAATATCGATTTTCTACATAGACGGTTTCAATTACTTATAGTTTAATGGTTTTATATTGAAAAGTTATGTGAAATAAACCCTTTATAATTAAATATAATTGTTGGTGCACTTTTTTGGAAGTGCTTTCTTGATTCTTTCTTAACAAATGCCATTATTTGACGATTTAAGCGCAGAATGACTTCATCTGTCTATGTGTTGATCTACCTTTATGAGCTGTGATCATATGTTTCATAATTGAACAGACTCCGTTGAAGTGCTGCAATTTTTTTTCGCACGTAAAGTTTTAACTATGAGGTCTTCTAGAAAAATTGGAAAGATATGTGAACACCTATCTCTAGCCAAAAACAGTTAAAAAATTGACTTTCATTCCACTCTGCAGGCTTTTATATAATGGCTTTACATGACCTTAAGAACTTCCGATTGCGTATCGAAAGTCACCTTAAAATCAACAATTAAAACACAAAACATTTGCCGTTGTCAAGGTCCTGTCTGTAACTCGCATGGGAGCACTCAATCCAGAAATGAATACTGAAGTATGAATGAATATCAACGTATCGTTGGAGTATCTAATAAATTTGAACAAAAGATGCAGCCGAATAACTAACGAATTCAATATTGTTATTAAGGAAATAAACAACAGACTTAAGCAAATAGTCTTATGCTTAGAGAACATAAGCGAATGTATCATATCAATCCATATGAAGGTCAAATTCTCCAACATAAGCCCATACATCGCCTCAAACCTAGCTTCTCCATTCATTTAGCCTCCTCCTTGCAGTAAGGTTAAGGACTAAACGAGGACAGGACCAAGTCAACAGGAAGAGAATCAACAGCAACAACTTTGAGCTACTAAAAGTTTTTGTCAACGTCTGCATCGCATTCAACTGTGACAACGACATGTTGTCAGCTATCAAAAAATGATTATTCTGCCCACCGCTGTTTCTTCACCCTAGAAGGAAGTAGCCCTTCTATAAAGCTATAAAGCTCTGACTCAAACACTGAGGAAATCGTATATAAAACTCTGAAAAATCGTCGGTCTTGTTTGATGGGCTATATGGACACCAACATTGAAGCACGTTCTTTTTGTACAGAGGCATAGATATGGGTCAACAAATTCCGCCGTGGACGTTTACGGTGGCAAGGACATTCAGAGCGAATGGACACCAATATACTGGCTCGCAGAGTCTTTGATTCCTTAAATTCTTAGTAAAGTGGATTCTTAGTAAAGTGGACCACGGAGATTTCGATTTTTGACCATAGCCAACTCACAGCACGCAAATGCTGGTAGTTAGCTAAGGATCGGACTAACTGAAGAGGTCCTTCGTCGGTACTTGACAGTAACGTTGTCTGCCAAAGATCTTCTATTGAATAAAAGTATCGCTAGCTTGTCGAATTAACAGAACAGCAGACTTTGAGTTCAAGAAATTAATGACCACTTCAGAACATTACAATTCTAACCACACCCTGCTTTTTTCTTTATATCATATAAGAAGGATTTTAACTGTAGGTATAGCTTCCCAAGTCGGCTAGTTTCCGTTGTGTAGTACAATATGCTGAAGAAATTTAACGCTGATTCCCTCACATCGTTAACTTATTTATACACATTTTTAGATCTTTTAAAGGTTTTCAAGTCTAAGCGAATCTCAAACGCTGAATTCCTTTAAGATTCCGACCAAAAAAAAAATTAAAAATTTAATGTAACTATTTACGGTAATTTTCAGTACATTTCATGAGGTTAATAATCAGTAAGTTTAATACAAAAGTTTGTATAAGTTAACTTAAGGAATTAAGCAATGAAACCCTCTAGCCCAGTTGGGCAAAAGAGCAAGATGCAGGAGAGGCATCTTGGTTGAGACCATAGGTTCTTGATTGTATCCCTAATTCTGAGTACGGTTTTTTTTCAGTAAATAGAAGCAAGTAAATACACATCTGTTGTCTCACATACTATCGCAATTTTCAAAACAAAAATATTTTTTTTTTCAAAATTTTGTATCTGAAAAGATTGCACACCGAATTAAAAATCTCCACTCGACATCTGTTCATTTTAATGGCGTTCACAAATTTCAAATTGCCCCCAAATTTGCTGATTCAGACCTCAAAGTTCTCTTTGCAAAAGCAGCATATAGCTAAAGACGATATCTTTTGCATCCATGAACAAGAATTTTGCAAATCCTTTCAAGCACCACGATAGCACGTATCGACTTGAAACCTGATCATCAAATTCGAGACGATGCAGAAACAAAAAAGCAACCAACCGACCTACCAACAGAAGCGCAATTTTTTGTATTGTTCGAGATCGAGATAGAATCAACTGGCATATGGTCGGCGGTGTCGGGCTCTTGGGCACAAATTAATGCCTTCAATCACCCGGTCAATCGAAGGAGATAAATTGCTGCAACATTTCATCAAATACCTAGTTGTTTATTATTTGTGCCTCTATAATTCGCCTTGAGATTGTTCAGTGGAGTTGTTTTTCTTTTAGCCCCCCCCTCCCTGTGTGTGTGTTTTTATTGAGATTTAATTGTCTTAATTTGCATAATACCGGATAGATATTTCCTCAAGTAAGCGGCTTTCATCGGTACCGCTCGCATGCGATGACGTAATTTATTGCGCTCGATCTACTCGTATGTGTATCTTTTTTTCTTTTTTGTTTAGCTATTTCCAAGTAACTCTAAATAAGATAAACTTCAGAGAATGTTTGCATATCTCAGCCCAACCCTAGGAGATTTTTTTCCCGACTATTTTTTTAAGAGTATCCAAAAGCCATCACACCACACCTTTCATTTCTAAATATAGGATTTTTTTTTCGTTCAAATAAACAATCATCATTATACACACCATTTCGTGGTGGTGTCTTTCCGAATGACTTTTCTGCATATGCGTAAAATCTAGTTAAGGTCGGCATCAAGACGAACCGAAATATTGCTCAATTGAATTCTATTTCAATCAGAAGCACAGAACGGTTGTTGCTGTCATTTACATCTGCTAAGCATTTCCTTTGAGAATTAAGTTCGACCTAATGGGGTTCGAACGTATCTATGATGACTTCATTCGGAAATTTTAATTCGTTTTTTTTTATAACTGTCGATATAGGAGGAAGCTGATAAGTTGATTAAAAATGTTTTTTGAATTGATAATTGTTTATTTATGCCTACGAATGGATGACGATTGTGTGAGCGTATCTATCGCTCAATGGACAAACTACTCGTACTTGTAATCTAGATTATAAAAAAAAATGCTATTTCGCGAAGGTTACCTCAAAGGAACATAACAAACCGATAGTGACATATCCATTCAAACATGTGAGCCAGTGAATTGCAAAATATAAGCTGAGTCGATTCAATAATCCAGAACTAGTTCCGAGAGCTTGGATATCTAGTTCTCATGGTCACAGTATTGATTTTAAGCGTTCACTGAATTAGAATCGGGATATCTCGTGATTGACATTGATATCTGCGATGGAAATGTTGGCAAGCCATGAATTATTGACGTATAAAAAGGGGGTAGCGAAAGCGTTAATTAAGCTACTAATAGGTTCATCGCACATGCAAATCATATTCGGGTTGTCAAATGGTTTAGAGTAATTAATTAGCGTCAGCATCAGGTTATGCTGTTGCCACATTCAGGCTGAGATTGCCGTTGCAATTGAATGACAACTGAAACTGGTCTGCTTAGTTATGTTGCAGGTGTCAGGTGACAGTTGTGTAGTCAAAACTAATGCAAACTAAGATGTTTATATCAGATATATGGATATCGGATGAGCGCTGTCAACCGGCTAGAAGGTGTCAATATTCATTTTAAATGGTCAAGAAGGAAATAAGGACATAGAGTACAGAGGCCATAGTGTAGTAGGTTGGGTATCTGCTTCACAAAGTAGGTACGAATTTAGAGTCCCATTAAAATACTGACAGCTGATCACTTTAATTAGGGAATAACATTTACCTTTTATTTATGCAAATACAAATTGTTGACACAAAACGTTCGTTAGGGCCAATGGCCTATTATGTTCTGACAAATCTTCATGTGTAAGTGCATATTTCTAGCAATATGGCAGAATGTCCACTTTTTTGCCGATTCTGAAAATCGAGGGGCAGTGAAAATCATTTTGCTGTTGCCAAGGTTATGAATCGAACTAAACACTGACCCCCTTATTAATAAACGCTGATTAGCTAATCAGTGACTAACTTTTGACATTTGCACGAGGCAAAAAAAAAGTAAGATTTACTTGCATTTTGTTAAAAACTTTGCTTGAGCTAATGTGCATTAGAAAAACCAAATATTTTAGCTAAGGCACTAATGAACTTTCAATAGGTTGAAGGCGCGAGCATTACTAGGCATATGCTTTGGTTTTTTATTTGTGACAAGGTTGGTTTCTGTTAAAAGTTGGGTGTCCAAAACTGAGCACAGTGGATTATACGCTGTGCGATTACAACTAAGAGTATAATCTACTAATTGATCCAATATTTTGTTTGAGCGTTTGGTTGTTTGGGCGTTTAATGTCAAAATTAAAGAAGTATTTAATCTCACATCGGTCTCCCAAAAGTAAGATCACCTTAGTTTTTTCACTACCACACCTCTTGCGAAAGTCTGGTTCACATCTAAACACTATCATGAGAAGCGTCTTAGATTTAAATTTCGGAATCGGCGTTAAACTCGAACCGATAAATGAATGGAAAAGCTAGATCTGAGTAATTTTTTTTTGTAAATAAAAATTGCCAAACAATTCTATTAATATCAATTCCTCATTCGATCTTTTATTATCATGTCTAATGTGCATAAACTTATTTATAAAAGCCTTCACTAATGTATTTCCACGTGCTCAGATTTGAATATTGCAAAAATATCTCATCAACGATATTTGATAAATTGCTTGCAACAACAGGTCACTCAACAAATCAAATAGCTGAAATTTTATTTTTAAATTTTGTAGACAGCAGACATCTTTGAAATGAATGCGCTCCTCTTCGTTAGCATGCTAATAAAATGTGCAAATCCAAACAAAAATACAAAAAAGCAAAATCAGTAAAGAATGTGTCCACTTTGGGTTTATTTTGATGGGGCGATGATGACGCCATGCCATCACCACCACCACCGCCAGTTTATTTTTTTTTTATTGTCTCGCCTGTTAACCTTGAAACTTTGAGCTCAACATTTTGTTTGTGTCATTCAAATGATCTTAAGTTTTGAACAATTGGTGGTGTTTTAGATAATAGTACCCGGGGTATTGTATTCTACAGGAAGCCAATTGTGTTGATCAGAGGTGAACTGTGTGCGGTTGATCAGACTAGAAATATCAGTTTTACGTTCTACACGATTATGTGTTTCTTCAGAAATTGTTCGTAAGAGTATTGATGACGAATTTAAATACTTTTTCACTTGGGCAGAACTTTGAACAGGAAATACTATTTATTATTTGCTGTAAGCAACTTCGATACTGTTTTCATATTGATTGTAGCGACGTTATTGAAGTCGAGTTAAAATGAAAAACGTGAGTTTTAATGATCTCGTATCTTTACATAATATGTCAGTTTTTATTTAAAGTGCTTTGCAGAAATCTAGTGAAGAATGAATTAAATAACGTGTTTTTGTATAGTAGACACTTATTTGGAGAATTGTTATCAATTGATCATGCTATCAGTAAAAATAATAAACACCTTTTTTTAAATAAACGAATTTGAAATGTTTTTTTAAGAATTTTCGTTTGAACACATATTAAGAACTGGAGCGACAAAGTATCACATCGAAGTGATGTATAAAATGGTTCCATCCTGTTACCAATATTGTTTTTATTGGTAACAACCGCAGTGGTTCAGTTCACTTCGCAGACACAAATAAAGGGAGAAGCTATGTTTGAGGCCCTGTAGGGGCGTTAACGCCATATATTTAATTTTAATTTTTTTTTTAAATGTCCATAGACAATATGAAATCGTCAAAATGAGGATTTTCAATAATTTTCATCGCATATGGACATAAGCCTTACCATTAATAACAGTATTAAAAAAAGAGGATGGCTGGACATCCAAGAAGATAAGCATCTATCATGGTTGTAACCTCATCTTAACATTTTAATTTCAATAAGAGAAGTCATAACCCCTTCACTTTCATAGATTGATGTTGTCCCGAAGGTGGATTTACACGGTCGACCTTTTTAATGGTGGTGTTGTGGAATTTATATTTTGTTATGAATGCCTCCATTCCACTTATTTATGGGATATTCTCGTGTAAAACTGCCTTAATGTATAAAATTATGTGTAACAACAAATTATAGATCTCATGAGCCCCAAATTATGTTGAGCAGACCTTTTTTCTTGACAAGAAAGTTCATCATTCATAAAAAATCGGTATTTAGAATCACCAAAAAAAAAAGAAGAACCGACGCTATTTGATAATAATATTTTTGATTGGTTTTTCGCACTCAACATTTCATAATCGATATCATGTCGAAACTCAAACCTTCTTCCACAATTAACATCAAAGGTGATCCTCTAAGTTATATCAACCATAGACGCAAGGTCAACTGAAGTTTGTCTTCAAAATTGCGAACATCTAAATCATTTACCAAGAACCTGATCGGCACCTTTTACTGTGACTTTAAACCAGGAAACTCAACAACTGGTTAGGACCATTAACCGAGGGGGTAAACGTTTTTAACCAAAAAGGTAAGGTACCCTTGTTAATGATAACTATTCTATAAGTAACATTCCAAAAAATGTTATTGAACCACATAAGGTCATTGGAGTGATCTGCGAGCTCTTCACAATGAAACTAATGAATGTCCTTGCTGAAATCGTTTCAACACTACACGAATAAATACATTACGCAACACAACATTGCATTGTGCTAAGCAACTTGGTTTCTAATGATTAGTTTCGTAGTTATAAGCTATTAAAATCTGACGGTATTTTGTCACACAACAAAATTTTTATTGGTGTAACCAGATAATATACGTTTTCACGTCACAAAAAAAAAAACGATTCCAAATGTTGGTGCTGTAATAACAGAAATTAATTTATATGTAAAGTCTCGTATAACGACAAGGAAAAGAAAAATGTAGGTAAATCATATATTTCAAAAAAATGCTAGGGTACAAATGCACAACCAACCAACAGAAAGTGTTCATGAAGGACGAAACAAATTCAAAAAAAAGTGGTTGATTTGGATTCTAAATTAAACAAATCCTTTAAAAATGTGAGAATCAACAAGAACAAACTTTTCACCAAAAATTTCTTTGATATTTATTTCGAGATACTGCGTTCAAATGAATGCAGTCAGTGATTAGTTGGATTGGTAATCGTGGGTCTGTTTAAAATACCAAAAGTGACAACACCTTAATATTTTATACCAAATATATTAACTTCGCACTCGAATTAATCAATAAGTAGGTTTTTTTCATTTGTTTTTTTTTTTAATAAAGTTCAGCGGGCAAATTTTTAATCGCATAATAAGTAAACAAATTTACATTTTGCTTTTTTACGGAATATCACCGTACGTTTATTTTTATAAAATTTGGTTTTGAAATAACAACGTAATCAGTAGGACAAACAAATGTGTAGCCTACCTAGTGCGTTTCGGATTTATTTCACTTTAGCAATGTTTAAATAAAACCGAACAGGGAAATTCGCTTTCATAATATGAAATAACGCCGAATTTTTGAAGTCGGTGATATTTCGCTCGGCGTTATTTCACTGCACCGAAAAGGTGTTCCTTACAGATGTTGGAGATTTTAGAATGATCCATATGTGAAACATGTTTATTAAATAAGTTTTCATAAAATTTGAAAAAATTAAATTTCATGATTTTTGCTTCTCATTTTGAATAGACTTTCCTGTTAAAATTTGAGCTTTTATTTATTTTGATGATTTCTGTTCTACATTTTAAGCACAACTCTAAAGATGCCTCACCCGAAGCCAAGGCCACAAAACAACATAACCTCTTGTTTCTTACGCCTTTTTTTTTAAATGTCATCGAATTTTAATAAATAATTTGGCCGCTAGATGCGTACATTACTACGCTGTCAACATTTCTTCGTCTTTCAAATCATTTTCCAAATCAACAAGTTTACCATTTTTACAACAAAAACCCCAATCGCCATGAATTCAAGTGCGAACCACACTGACCGACATTCAGACATAATGCACTCAAAACTGTTTATTAAGCGAAATATTTTAAACATCGCGTCGGTTGTCATGTTGTAACTTCGTCTAGACGCATAATAAGCATTGACAATGTTTGCTCTTGTCGAATAGTATCCACTAAACAAGCCATTATTACTTGCAAAGGTCGAGTCAAAAGTGAGAAATTGTAAATTACACATTGTCACGATAAATACAATGGAAGGGAGCATAATAGCGGGTGGCAACAATTCACAAGTAGACGCTAATGAAAAGTGAAAAGGCTTTATTTAAAAAAATACAAAACGGCATAAAAAAAAATACTATATGAGTATTGGAGTGTCAAGTACAATTTTGTTTCCCCAATGGCAATTACCTTTTTCAATGTGCTAGACAAGCTGAAAGACTGTGAATTGACTCTTATCATCTTATAATCCACCAACAGCAACCGTTATATCCAAACAAAATTCCAATCGTTATGAAGGTATGTATCCAAATGATGTAGATATTCACTGAACAATTTTTTTTTTATTTAATCAACTTGATTAGATAAACACATTCGAAAACAGGCATTACACTTTTTTTTCGTCGTTGTCGTAGCTGTTGTCTTCGTCTTGACTTTGGCACAACAACAATTGTGTAAGGGACTGGTATATTCGTCTTACATATCAAACACTAATTTATTTTTTTCTTTCACATTGAGACTTTCGGGGTATTGAATTATTAGCTTGACTTTATTCTACACTACACGCTCATTAGTATTCTTCCTTTTCTTCTGCAAAAAAAAAACAAACAAACCGAATTAACAAAAAAGAACAGAAACCACTAAAACCTTGAATTTTGCTTTTTTTTCAAACATTTAAGACTGACGATCGAGTTATTTTTCGTTCCTCTTGTGGATTCTAAGAAATATGGCAAAAAGATACAAACAAATTAGAGACGGAACACAGTGCTACTTTGTGTCGGTTTGATTTTATTTAACAAAAACAAATGTTTTCCGGAATCGAATTAAAAAAAGACAACTTGTTTCTTTGTATTTCTGGCCAGAAAATGATCTCAATTCGAAAAGATACGCATTCACCACCCACCGAAAACACTTTGTAACAAAAAAAGAAACAAAATTATGATCGCGATATTTTTAAAACCGTACGAATGTTTACGTCATTCATATAATTATAAAATTGAACGTATCTATCAATAGTTACGTTCTATCATTGTATATGAAACTAATAGTACTATCACTTTGGCAAATCGATGGTGGTGCCTCTATCGGCGCGAGATACTACTAAGCCAAAGAGGGCTGTAAATTTTACGCTCTCTTTATTGGATTTAATGGAGATCCACTCACATAATTTACACAGTTCTACTCTAAAATTAAACCAATCGCATGCCAATATACTATTTCTTTCTCGCTCATTTTGTCAAATACGAAAGCTAAGTGAGTTACTTTGTTGCAATGCGATATGCGAATTGCGAGTGTGCCATACCAACCCCCGGTATGAGCAAAAGCAATTGCATTTCATATCTCAATGACTCAATCGCAGTGCTGAAAAGCCATTTGCCGAGGGATGTTGTACATGTCTTGTTTCATACTTTACTCAGATTCAAATTTTATTTTCGTATTTTTTTGTTAATCTACTCAATGTATTAAAATTTGAGCCTGAGTGAATAATGCAGCATACATAATGTACGATGTTCCCATTTCCCATCCCATAACATCTTTGTCCACGTACAGCATACACTCTGCTTCAACTGAATGATCGGTTTTTGGAGTATTTTTTTTGTGTGTGTGCTCTATAGATACTGATCGCTCATTTTCAACCAATGTTTTGGTGAAGTGCAGTGGCAGTTGGTTAATATTACAGGTGGACAATTTTACTGTATATTTTTATACCCTATCCCATAGGGGTATATTAGTTTTGATACATAGTTTGTAGCGAAATAATTTAGCTAGATATATCTCAAAGTATATGGATCGACTCAGAATCAATAGCTGAGTCGATTTAGCCATGTCTGTCCGTCCGTCTGTACGTCACCAGTTTTTGGGCCTTAAATTTTGAGCTAGAAGGATGAAATTTGGTACACGTACTCTTTGTTGCTCCCAGCAGAACAAGTATTCAAAATTATGAAATCCGCCCACTATATTTCGTCAATATAAAGGTTTTTGCCAAGCCCACTTTTTGGGGGCGTTTTTAATAAAAAACTTTTTTTGGCAAATTTTAAAATTTTCGAAAAAAAAAATTTATGCACAATAATTGGTAGTATAAATTTGAACATTTCGTCAGTAGACCATTTTAACCCACGCCCACTTTTTGGGGGCGTTTTCCTACAAAGACCATTTGTATGCCCTACCCCAAAGCATATGCAATACAAACACGTTCTTTTTTGTCGAACCACAAACGTTTTTGATAAACTGTCTGAGCAATATATTGTGACAATGTCATTTTCTGTATTTTAACGTCATAAAGCCTACATTTTGAAGATATTAATTTTAAGGATGGAATGGGATAGGGTATTCAACGATCCGCACAGGGGATTGTAGCCTTCTCATATGTTTAATTGTGTTATTGTTCTGCTTTTGGTTTGTGCTGCTTGGTTTGTTTTTCAGCAAAACAACTCCAGATCATGCAATAATCCAAACTTTATTCAAGAAACTGGTGAAACTTAAAATGTGTTCACCTGTCAGTTCTGTTAAAAGGGTTGCTAACCCCGTAACATATGTAAGAGATTTCTCTTTACCTCCTCTGAACAATAGCTCCGAAATTTCTTCCTCACAGTTTCCATCTCCCGGTTCACGTTTCGTTCATAAATCTAAAGGTGGAATACAAAATTCTGTCCCGCGTTACATTTTGGATACACCGAAAAGATTAAAATATGATAAGGAGTATAATTGAGAGAAAAACGTTGACTTGCAATTGCAGGAAAAACAATTCGATGTTAAAACATTTGTTAGCATGTAACTTTTTCATAAGGTAAATGCACGTTGGACATACAATGAAAAAGATTTGTGTCTAAAGTTTTTTATAAGTCTCCTTCATAATAATTCCATATGCTGAACACCGAATTTAGCTTACCTTATGTAAGCACAATATATAGATGGCATTCATCTTTGTAAGGCCGAGACCATGTTAAATATACAAAAAAGATGTGTTCTGATTTTTGATGAAATGGCAATAAAGACCGAGCTTGATTATAACACGAAAACGGATATGATATACGGGTTTTCGGATTTTGGGGAGCTGGGAAGGCACACCACTGTTGCTATATATCATATTATATAGGATGCCAAAGGGGTGAGAACATCCCAACCGAGATATTGAAATTAACAGTTACCAAAATATTAGAATGTGGATTTGAAGTTATTGCTGTATGCTGTGACCAGGGCAGTAACAATAGAAAAGCATGTAAATTACTGGGAGCAGCAGAAAATAAGCCGTTTTTTTAAATCTCGGACCAGGTAATATTTCTTTTATATGACTACCCGCATTTATTCAAAAGCGTGCGAAGTTGCTTGTTAAAAAATAATATTCGCATAGCTGATGATATCGTTTCTTGGGGAACACTTGTCAAACTGTTTGAAGAAGATTCCAAGAATATCTTTCAAGTATGCTTCAAACTAACGAAGAGTCATATAAATCCAAACAGATTTGAAGAATGATCAGTCAAACTGGCTACACAGGTTTTCAGCTGCTGGAATTTTCAACGCTATCTCAGCAAATTGTTTTCAAACCGACACAGATAAAAAAATCGCTGCCTCGACGGCACATTTTGCTATTAAGATGAATAATCTTTTTGATAACTTAAATAGCTACAGTCTTTAAACATCCAATCCTGATCGTCGACCTGTTTCAGCATGTAGTGAAACTCTACAGTCCATCAAAACAGCTAGGGAGTGGATCTCATTATGGGAGTCTACTGGTAAAATGAAAAAGCCACATTGCTTTGGTGGTCTTATGCAAACGTTGCTGGCCATAGAATTAATATGTGAAAAACTCAAAAAATGACTAGCAGTTTCTTCTCCTTGTACATCTAAATACTGATGTTGCAGAAAATTTATTTTCTATAAGAAAATTCAATAAGGATTTCTGTGGAGTTAAAAGTGCGAGGAACTAAGATTCCCAGTTTCGTTTTTTTTTTAATTTTTGTTTGTTTATTGAATTATCGATATGTTTTCTGTTTTTTTACCCCGTTTATACATAAACATTGTTACGTTTTCTCATATTTATGTTAAACTTATTTTACATATTGTATTTTTTAGTTCTAAAGTGCGTCTAATATGCTACCTCTTTGGAGACGTGGAAAAGCATATTGAAGTTATCACCTCACCTCTGTATATTGCTCATTATCTTATTTAGTTTGGTGCGAGTACGCCAAAACCGGTTTGTTCTTGTTTGCACTCTTCAAGTCACTCATAAACACACTCATTATAATATTATTTACTCTATTCAGAAAGAGTGAACAAATTTTTCTTCTCTCGTGAGAAACGATCGATCTCCCCCTAGGCGGCTGGAGACAGAAATAAAAAAATTGCCGTGATGATACTACTATAAGCTTCATATACAATGGTTCTATTCTACAAATAAATAACGAAAAAAAAAAAACGCTCAACTAGCACACTTTTATTAGACGAAAGGAAAACAATTTTTTTTCAATTGCTTTTGCTAGTACACACAACTGCCGAGTGCCGACCCTGTGCTCGCATTTAGTAATTGAAAACACCCCAGAGTCACTGCGCCGAATACACTCACACACTGCCATCCAGATGATCATATGCGAACTATATGATCATACGCGAAATCCAGTGATACACCCAAAAATTCACAAAAACGAACGAAAAGTATCTATCACACCAAAACGAAGTCAAACATTTAAGCCGCGCGGCACCAGCGCAGAAGATTAAGTACAACAATCAATTAAAGGAGCAGAAGAATATTTCAAGAGAGTATTCAGTTTTTACATGGAGCCCCGACCGACAAACCGCTAGAAGACGACGACCACACTGAATGAACAACAGACTAAGGAATACTGTGAAACTAAGCGCCAAAAGCTTAAACGCGAGTAGATTTAGAAGAAAATCTCATTTCGCCTATATACAGAGAGAACCGACTAAAAAAAATACAACGCAAAACACAAAACCGCGCGGCAAACTATCGAGTTTATAGTGCACACATGCCTTATCGTCGGTGTGATGATGATGATGGCACAAACAAAATCAAAAAAAAGGCAAAAAAAAAAGTATCTATATATTAAAGTAGCCAGCGAACGGCGAACAACATACGAACTACACTCGCCGATAGACCTCAGCATACAACGCGAGGCGGTTGGCTATACCTCTTCCTAAAGAGACACCACACACGTTCGGTATCGGTACGGTATATAGCGCATATGATGAGAAGTATCTACGACTCGTACACCCCGAACAAGGCACAAAGGCATAAGCGAACGCGAACGTTTGCTTTTTCGCTGGCTGGCCACCTTCATCTAGAGAGCGCACAAATCGGAAAAACACTCTCAATTTGCAGATTACAGTATAGTATGATGGAACACGGACACAGGACAGACACGAAGCTCAGATGGTGGATTGTCGGGTTTGGATTTGTTTTCTTTTCTTTTTTTCGACATCATTTTAAGGAGCTACAGATCCATGGAAATCAACTCAAAGTCTCAAACGCATATATACAAGTTGGCATAATACGCGATTTGAATTTCGACTCTCAAGCGTGACGATTGTAGTATGCGTTTAGGAGTCGATTTGCGGTTCATTCATTCAGCTGCGAATGTAAACATCACATGCAAAGGCACACTACTCAAGTGGAAGGACAGTGGGGTCAGAAACTATTTAAAGTTAGGGAAGTATTGTAGGATTTTTAAGGACTGGTCTTACTTTAGAACTTTTTACATTTTTGAGGTGTAAAGCTAGCTGAATTTGTGCTGTAAGGATTTAAAATCAGGACTAATTCGATTTAAGTAAATAAATTATTAGCAACAAATGTTCAATCAATCTTTAAAATGTCATCAATTCCTAAATTGTTTGAATGTTTGATGTTTAAGATGATTCACTTTTTTGTGAAGCAGTTTTTATTCAACTAGGTACCAACGTGGATGCATAATAATTAATAGATTTTTATACCTTATCCCATAGGGGTATATTCGTTTTGACATAAAGTTTGTAACATAGAGAAATAATTTCGATACATATACCTCAAAGAAGTATATGGATCAATTCAGAATCGCTAGCTGAGTCGATTCAGCCATGTCTGTCTGTCCGTTCGTCCGTCTGTGTGTCACCGATTTCTGGGCCTTAAATTTTGAGCTAGAGTGTTGAAATTTGGTATATAAACTCTATAGTCGACGTAAAAATGTTAGAAATTCGCCTATTTAGACAATCTTAATATCTATATTTCGTCAATACAAAGTTTTTTGTCACGCCCACTTTTTGGGGTCGGTTTTAGTAAAAAAAAAACGCTTTTTGTCAAAATTTTAACACTTTCGAAAAAACTTTTGATGCAAATACTTCCGTGATGGTAATATAAACATTTTATCCATATATCAATTTCACCTACGCCCACATTTTGGGGCGTTTTCTTACAAAAACCATTTGTATACTCCATCCCAAGGCATTAGCAATATGAATACGTTGTTTTTGGTCGAACCACAAAAGGTTTTGATAAACTGTCTGAACAATATGTTGCGACAATGTCATTTTCTGTATTTCATCGCCATAAAGCCTACATTTTGAGGATATGTTTAATATCATTGAAAAATAAATTATTTACAAATACAGTGAATAGACCGGTACAAAAATGAACTTCGTCGATTTGACGAAGAAAGTCCTTTGTGTATTAAACGTTTCATACATTTTGTAATTGGGTCGTGTAAACATGTCAAGGATCTAAATATACATTTCTGGTTCAATGAATTTTTTCTGAGGTACATAATTAAAATTCTTAAAGCATATGTTAAAAAATTATGCTATAAGAAAATACATCATAAATAAACACACAAACATAAGTTATCTAATCCTCAATCCTTATCTAATGTCAGGGTTTCATTTTATTTGTCTGTACATTTTTATTTTTTATATTTTTAATTATTCAAAAATGTTTTTCGATGTGGAGGATATTTTCAAAAGAACTATACGTAGGTAGGTCCGAAAGAAAAGTGGCGCGAGTAATAAAATCGATTCAGGGGGACGGTGGATACGATTTTTGTGCGATAAGGATGGATGTAAGTAATATATGACCTGTGGCTCTTGAGCTGAGTTAGGTCAGAGTCGAATTAATATTAAGTAATAATTAAATTAATGATACATTAACGAGAAGGTCGGTCATTGAATGGTCTATAGAAGACGGTGTTCAGTAAGCATCATTATATTCTACAAGTTTTAAGTAGCCTTTACAGTTTGAGAACTGCGCGGGCATGAGATAAATTGAGGATGAGAAATGAAAAGACATCGACGTACGCTGGTTGTCTGGAAATTGCAATGGGGGAAAAAACCTGAGTTGAGTAAAGAATTCTACATTCGTGTTATTAAGTTTAAGGAATAATTCTATATTTTGTAAAACGACTTTTTAAAAACATCATTTTTTAAAACAAGGCGGGACTGCTAGTCGGCCCATCTGTACGTCACAAGTTTTTGGGCCTAAAACTTTGAGCTTGAATAACAAAATTTCGTACGTGAGCTCTTTATAGCTCCCAGCGGAACAAATATAAACATTTTCAAAATTTGACCACTTTCGGTCAAAGCGTAAGGTATTTTGAATTAAGACAATCTCAATATATAGATTTCGTCTATACAAAGTTTTTTGCCACGCTCACTTATTGGGTACGTTTTCAGTAAAAAAAAGGTTCTCGGTACACTTTTAAGAAATTCAAAACAACTTTCGATAAAAATACTTCGGTAGTATTAATATGAATATTTCGTCTACGTCCTACTTTTGGCGGAGTTTTCATATAAAAACGATTTTATAGCACATGTCATTGCTTATGACATAGATAATTGGAGTACAATGGTCTTTCCAAACATTTTGCACTAGAATGGGATAGAGTACTAAATGGTTTGCAAATCGGGTTTTTACCTTTTCATAAAAAAAACCTATATAATCAGGAATAATAATTCACTTTACATGATTTTCAATGTATTCCCCAATATTATATTTTTAAAGACTAATTCCTACAGCGAAACATGACAGAAAAAGTTTGCTGGATGAATTGCCGTTGACACATACTATTTGGAAAGTGAATGAGTGTACCCGACTCTTGGGATTTCATTAGTCAAACATAATGATGCGTGAGATCGTTGGATTTTGTATTTATTTTTAGTTTTTCTAATAAAAATAAAAATTATATCAGGAGTTCTTTTGAAAAAAAATAATGTATAACAATATGTTTTATGGAAAATATATTTTTCCTTCGAATATTGAAATGAATTGCGGAATTGGAGAATTTTTTTGAGACCATAAGATGTTTATTAAAGTTTTTTTTCTTTTAATATCTGTAATTTGTTAAGGCGACACAAATAAAAACTAAACAGAAATTTACATATTAAGAACAAAAAATGTTACGTATACGCCACCAAAATAAAAATCAAATTCTCTTCTTTTGGGTGGATATTCGCTTATTCATCACTTTTGAGTTTAGATGGAATACTGGTGATGCATTTTGAAGAAAATACGTTGTAGTCTAGAGTCGTCGTTTATAGCTATTTGCAAAAAACTGTTTAATAACCAATCTATGAAGTTGATAGGGGTATTGTGTACTTCCTTGGGCGCAAAATAATAACAAAATCTTATAGAATACCGTTTTTGAATAAACAAAAAAAAAAGTTAACACTTACAACAAAATAATCCAAAGCCAGATATTTATTTTTTTATTTCATTTTTTAATCAAGTTACTTCTATGAATGTATGAATGAAATAAAATTAAATACCTGGCATTTTCGGATCATACAGGAGGGCATCAAACCTAGCTTCTACCTTTATTTGAGTGTGCGATGTTGTTATTTTCGTCTCAAAGAAGAGAACCGCCTGTTTAACACCGAATGCGAAAGGCAAATTTGAAAAGCTTTTCATGACAATTTTGATTTTGTCAGACTTTCAAATGACTTCTATCAATAATTTAAAAAAAAACATTACATTTATTTGTGTTTAGTTTGGAGACGAACGCTATACCAAGTGGTTCTAGTTTTTGCGGAAATTGCGGACATAGTCGCGTGTCAGTGGGCAGTGTTCTGGCCGGGATAGGCGCCAAAGTATGAGTTTAAATATCTTTATCCCATTTAGGAGTTTTTCATTGAGAAAACTTTAGAAAAATATAGTCTCTGTGGATATTTCGACGATACTTTTTGATGTTGAACATAACTAGCAAAGAATGATACATGCAAAATGACCAGCTGTATAGGAAACGAATCCAGCAAGTTTTAAACTTAGCATATTGCAATAAGTCTCCGCTTTGGCCAAGTGAGGAATCTTATTCTAGTTATTGATTTGGCACACGGCTTTTGTGTCGGGCAAAACACATACCACGACTTATGCGATCTTGAAGCAATCTCTCTTTAATAAAACACTGCGTGCCAAAATCGTTACTTTTAAAGTAAGCAAAGACATGACCTATAGTTGTGCTGTGAAGGAACGATTTACATAAAGCCCATGAGGCTTGCTTTATCCTATTCCCGTGGTACCATACTCAAAAAGGGTAAATTTTTGAATAGGTTTTTGGGAAAAGTTTTAAAAAAAATTCATGGCTCTAAAAAAACCTATGGACGAAACGTTGTCTAGATAGATTTGGAACGATGTATCCAAAATTTCATACGACAGGTGCCAATTGCGTTAAAATTTTAGCCACTGTATTATTTTTGACATTAGTGGGGTGAATAACGACATAACATTTTTAACCCTCTCAGGAGTTAGCTAAAATGTATTTACTGTCAAATTCTTTACGTTTGGTATACCTACAAAGGATGGAGAGAGATGAGAATCACACTTTTGGATTTTGATACAATTAATACAGCAAAGGATATTTGTTTAGCTCTACTTTAACGTCAAAATTAGCCAGTGGATGAAATGCTACACCCATTTTAACTCAATTGGGACATTATAATACATGTATTACTTTTCTTTTATTTTACCACTTTTAATTTTATTAGGTCACACTGATTTCCAATGCCTTCAATCTAAGCCACAACTAACGTTTGAATTCCCACATCTAACTCTCTAAGTGGTGGGCAAATCTGGTTGTATCTCCAGCTCCAGCTCTAGCACCACGAGTGTGCTATTTGAGCGTCGACCGCCAGTGTCGGTAGCATCTCGCATAACCATTCAGTTGTGGGTAATCGAATCGGTGGTGAACTAATGAAAAGTTTACTTAAACACCCCCTGTCGGTAGACCGATCGGTGGTTTCGTCTTCAATCAGCTTTACAACGTAATTACATGCATCGGAGAATTAAGTGTCTGGCATTCAGTTCTCAGTATCATAATATTTTTGCTACTACTTATGCATTCCCTTGTGAGAGCATAATAACAACAACAAGGCGGACGAACAACAACAACAACAAAAATATAACAACATCACCTCGAATTCAGAAGATTCGGAAATTCGTGGATATTTATATCTGCGATGACGATGCTGCCTTGCGTTTGCGTTGCGCTGTTTCTCGAGTTAGGTTGGATGCGCTTTGAGATGAGATCATGATGTTAATTATATAGCCGGCAGCCAGAAGCAGCCAGATCAATGTTTCTTGTCTGTCAGTTTTGTGTCGAATATTTTCCACCTATATACCACAATAAACCAAAACAAAAACAGCAAGAGATCAGCGCGCATCATTCGCATCAGCGTCGTCATTAAGGGCGACGACGGTGCGGGCGATCGCGATGGTGCCGGACTTTGGTTCGTCCGTCTGGGACTCGGTGGGAGCAAAGTATCCATGAAATAATGTATCCAGACATTTGTTTACTCTTTGTATACACGGAATGCACGAGTATGTAGATATTTGAGAGTACATAAAGTCAGAACTGCGAAC
Source organism: Rhingia campestris (assembly GCA_932526625.1). Classification (NCBI taxonomy): domain Eukaryota; kingdom Metazoa; phylum Arthropoda; class Insecta; order Diptera; family Syrphidae; genus Rhingia; species Rhingia campestris. The sequence continues at coordinate 66,979,387 of OW052182.1, forward strand.
GTGCATCTTTGTTTACAAAAATTCGGTTTATTTCGAGAGGTTTTTGAGGTTACCAAGAATTTTTTCTTTGAATGTGCAAAAAGTGAAACAAAACTGTATCTACGCCGTGTTTTTTTTACAATCATATTTTTTTTATTAGCTACTAATGGAAAAAGTCAAATCAATTATTGTTCCCTCACATGTGCGGTGTAGGGTGTTATGATATAGCGCATATTATAAGCGGGCCACACCTTGTGTCACGCAACACTGACAGCTCGGGGATATGCGGGCGCCCTAGCAAGTGGTCAATATGAATTTATTTCACGTTTCAATTAAATTAACTAGAGATTTTTGAATAGAACGCTATTCCTCCGGGGTGTGAGGTCACAACGAATGGATTGATATTGATTTTGGGTCGTAACCTAATTTAAAAAAAAAGATTAATTTACAGAAATGGAAAATTTATTTCAATAAACAAGTGAGCCCATAGTAATGTATTTCTTTTTCTTGAGAGAAATGCAAAAAAATGCACTATTCTTGTATTTCAATAACAAAAACAAAAATCTGAGAATCGGTTGAATGACACAAAAATAATTTCATGTCGATATTACTCACTGGGTGCATTTCTGATTCATCGAACATTCGAATGGTCAACTGATGGTAAGTGACAGGCAAAGGACAAAGAATTTGACTTTGACAACGCTATGCGGTCGAAAATGTCGTGCAAAGTGTCTCAATGCTCATAAGGAAACGATCATTTTTCATTATGACAGTCGAGCAAAAATATTCCGGAAAATTTAATTTATCTCGTCGAGTATCTTAAGTGTGGTACGTGAGTATGAGCGGATTCTGCTCTACTAGCAAAGTGTGTGGCCACTTGTAATTTATTCGATATCAATAAATTTCAATCGGTTGACCTCGATTGTGGATTTGTGTTATTACTAGATACGTTACTAGTAATTTATTGGATATTTCTGTTGTCTTAGAAACAGTCAAGAATATTGCTTTATGTAGATATAAATAGGAAATGTCAAAACGAACGATGAAAGAAATTATGTTTGAGTCAATTAAGTCCTCGAAAGTAGCTCTAAGTGCTTCAAGTCATCAAAATAACGCCCATATAAAAAAAAACTCTTTAAAAAAACTTTTTGATTTGAACTTAGAAGTAGTAAACATTAAACATACCAAAGGGGTGTTTTTTATCGTTTTATGTTTTGCTTGTACGACTTGTGAATGAAGTTTTTCTAAAAAAAAATTCTACCGAGGTATCCGTTCCGATTAGCATTTCAAACATATCTTTCGATTAAATGTAATGCACATGATCCCGCATCGGTGATATGCGATAAGTCAACAATTTTTGACAGCTATGACTTGCATTTCTTCCGAAGTTGTCCGACGAAGAAACGCTGCAGAATTAAACGAACGCGATTGTATGCTTTTTTATTTTGTTCGGCAATAGATACCTTGAAAGCAAATTGAGTTCTGATTGAAAATGACTTTCGTTTCGGAAATTGTTCCGATGTGGAAGTCACTACATTACGTGTTGAGTGGTATTTTGGTTATTCCGTCTAAAAAAGGTTTCCATTCAATTATCAGATTCAACAACACCAAAGATGGATTTTCACAGGCATTACTTCCCTCATGATCTAAAAAAAATCATCAGAGTTAACTACCTACAAGACACACAGTAAAATCTCACTGACATATTGTCCATCTAACAACGACAGGAACAACGCAATACCAAATTTATTTTTGTTACACAACAAAAAAAACAATGGCATAGACTTTAGAAAACGTATTTCCACCAATATACAATCTACAGCAATTCAAGAGCAGAGTAAATAAAAACCAACTCTGAGCGTTATCGCGTTCGACTTATTTGATAAAAGTTTATAATATAAGTAGGCTCTGGATTGCATAACTGACGTATTTTGGCGTCAGTAGAACCACCTTGGGGCGCATTTCAAAGCATGATTTGCATTTGTTTTCCTATATCTAATGTAAAATTTACCCAAAGTCCAATTCGCTTGGAATAACGACCAAACCCTTGCCGAATGGTTGCCACTAAAACTTTCAAACTTCTTGGCGCCGTTAACAAGGAAATCTGGGGAAAGGGTAATCCACACGAGATCCATAAAACACCATTGGATGACAAAAAGTGACTGTTTGGGCCGAATTTGGGCCAAAACCAGTATTGGGCAGTTTTTTCAGAGAAGTCGTAACGAACGATGGGAATTGATAGCGGTGGATGTTGGCTCATTATGTTTGCCCACTAATGTTTGATTGCATGAATTAACGTCGTATTCAAAAACTAGTCCAAATAAATTTTAAAGGAACAAATTAAATAAAAACACCATATATGAACATATGTGGTGTTTTTATTTAATTTATTATTTTTTTTGATTATTCAATTGTTAGTATTCATTATCGGACATAGAATATGTATTAATGGAATTAATTTTAAAAAAATGTTTCAGACCGAAAATCTGCCAGGTATTCCTTGATATGATCTACAAAGGTATAAGTCACTAAACCTCTCCTATAAAAATAAAAGGTATGTTAAAAATGACAACTAATTTAAAGTGTCAATTAAAATAAAAACTATTACATGTTGACAGCTCTTGCACTAGACAATAATAAGGAATATACATATCCAACATAAAAAAAATTGGATTTCCTGTGGCAAATTTAAAATCTTACAATTTATTTATGAACACAAATAATTAATTGAATATTTCGCCACATAACATGTAAATTTAAAACAAAATTCGTAAACTCAACTTACATTACAACCATCAAAAAATATTTCCCACCAAATTACAACACAAATTGCACAAAAACCAACCAACAAAACCCATAAAAATGATCCAAAAATAATTTTTCATTTAAAAATATTATTTCGAAATAGCCTCAAAGAAGAACAAAATAATAAAATAAAAATAAGGGAACTCTCAGCAATTTACACATTAAGTAATCAACAAATAAAATTTCCCTCAAATTGAATTTCAACCTTCACATCAATTAGGCCCGAAACTACATGTAGGTACACGTGTGTACTACTCGTTTCCAATAGATTCTTATAGCGTAGGTTGAACTATTTTAATTGTTTATTTTCAATTGAAGCTTACACAGCGAAAATTCCCATAAATTCGTATTGGAAACTAATTAAAGGTCATTTTGGATAGCCCGCTGGCAATTATTTTTAAATTTTGGAATATTTTCCGTTTTCCAAAGAATCGGCAAATAAAACACTAAAACAACGAATTGAAAGAAATTCTTAATAAGTTGAGATACAACAGCGTTGTTTACTTTAAGCAAATATAAGGAACACATTGTGCGAATGATCGCATAAATTCCTTAAATATTTTTTTATGATTTAAATGTTAATTGAATCAGTTTTTAGATATTTAGGAATATTTTTAGTTTAGGTTCATGGGTACTGTGACGCATTGACATCGTTTTTTTTTTGTGCTAATTGAACATGGCGATTTGCGCAAAAGGCTGCCAGATGTTTGGTATATGTTTAGAAGATACAATTTGATTGTGTGTTCTTTTATAATTATCTGCTACATCAACATGATAAATGATTATGAAATAAAATTAGGGAAACGGAATCTGGTTTAAGCGATTAACGAATTTTAAGGCTATTGCACCGCATTTGTTAAATTATATTTAGGAAAAATAGTATCGGCCATAATCATAACACAAAATAAGGTTTTGATAACAGTTAAAAATTAAAAATTGACCAAAAGCTGGTATCGAGCTCTATATGTTTGCAAAAGCAGACTGTTTAAGAGCATACACTGACTAAGCAATGACTAAGCAATAACATGATTACCCTATGTTACCGTTGAAGTTCCTAAAGGCTACGGCAAGATAACTTCTTTTTTGAAATACGCTCCAATCAGGCTATAGTGGTCGTAGAGGGGCGGGAGTGTTCTCATTCGACAAGCGTGCTTCTCAAGTTTTGTTCCCTTCCCCGGGCAGTCGCCATCATACGTGCAATAAGGAACGTGTGTTTGTAGTAATATCCTACTTTTTGAAAGGATGTTCTATGACCGCATGTAGAGCGAATGGACGCCAATACTTCGGCTTGCAGTAGAGTAATACCTCGTCTTAAGGGCGCGCGCAAGTAGAAACCAACCTCACCCATTTTGAAGTACGCAACTGGAGGCAGTTAGTTAAGGATCGTGCTAATGGCCAGGTTCAATCCGGACTGTAGCGCAATTTAAGTAAGTTCTGTGATAGCAAGTCTTTCAAAATCACTTCAATGTAAACCCATTTGGCTTTGTCCCAGATCGAAAAAAAATTGCTACATGGATCACTACATTCACACAAACTGCGAGTGGGACGAGACCAATAAGTGGAGTCCCCCTCGTCCTCACTCTGAGAATCTTGAGGCAATGATCGCTTATTTTACAATACTGGGCTCTTCAATCATTCAGTGCGGCGAAGTCAATGGGTTGATAAATGTTAAAATCATTCAATTATAACGAACCAAAACGAGTGGTGGGTGCACGACTGGGTCGTACGCAACTTTCTCTTTCACAGCGAGTTAGGCGTTAGATCAAATAGTACGCATTTTGATTATTTATGCTTAAAATGATATAAATAATGTCAAAATGTGATTATATGAACGTTTACTCCGAAATTTGAAGGAATCGGTGTCTATGTGAATAATAATTATTTTTCGATATTGGCCAAAACTGAAATTTGGGTTAAGTGATAGTTGGGCTAAAACTAATTATGTGGAATTGTTTAAAACTATAATAGTAGTACTCAATTCATTCAATTTGAAATAGTAGTTTGCGAGAAATTAACAATTTTCTTTATATGGCTGAATGACAAAATCCGTTATGTGGATCTTCTCGAAAAAACTGGGTATGCACTTTTGTTGGAACTAATATGGTTATAGCATATATAAAGTTTAATCAAAATCGTTAGAGCCGTTTTCGAGAAAATTTTATATGGCAGGTACCGTTATTAACATGGCTAAAAGCAAACAACAAAAATGGCCCAGAATTATGACTAAAACAAGCTTGGATACGAAGTTTGAAGAAAATCGGTCAAGCCGTTTAGGCTGGGGAGACCATTACGGACAGACGGACCGACGGACGGAATTCCAAAAACCACTTTTTATGGCTCCGCTATCATCGTAATGTTAGAATCAATCAAAATCTCGAGGTCGAAAATTTTCACGGAAACAATATCTTTCTCTTTGTAAGAGAAAGTTAAAAATTGGCCTAGAATTATGACCAAAACAAGCTTGGATACGAAGTTTGAAGAAAATCGGTCAAGCCGTTTAGGCTGGGGAGACCATTACGGACAGACGAACCGACGGACCGACGGACGGAATTCCAAAAACCACTTTTTTAGGCTCCGCTATCATCGTAATGTTAGAATCAATCAAAATCTCGAGGTCGAAAATTTTCACGAAAACAATATCTTTCTCTTTGTAAGAGAAAGTTAAAAACACTTACAACTTATTCACTCGGAAACTGTTCAATAAGCCCCGCGGAAATCTCTTTTACAAGGTGGGCATGATATTTGTAGGGTTTCAGTTAGATCCGTTAGTTACTTTATTTTATTAGCTATATCCATATATCTCATATTCAAATCTGCAGAACCTTGGACAGAATTACGAGATAGATACTTTTAAGCGTAATATGAAAAGGAATAGACTAAAGTTTTCTGCCTCTTTTGACGCCTCTTATATTCTATGGATTAAAGTTGCACTGAAGACGAATCCTAAATGAATACACCTTCATTGCTGAATATTTGTTCTAATTTTATTTTAATACCGAACGAGGCTGGGACATTCTTCATCCATGACCAAAATTTCTCAGAACTCAATGAGATGCCACCTGACCGACATTTTGTCTCAGCAGGCACAACATACGAGTTGCTTTTCTTTTGCTAGAATGCGGTTGCAAAAATAAGACTTGAGACAAAATTAAAAAAAAACAAACAACAACAACACGCCATGCCAGTGGAATCGCTGCAACATCAGCATCACAGTTTATTCTCCTATATGTCATCTTAAACCCATGGATCTGGTAAGATATGCGCGAAAAGAGAAACATTAACTGTTAGAAAATCGCAGAAAGAACTGCAATGGATCACCGGGAGTACTCGTACAAAACATCTATGTATGTCATCCAAGTACGAGTACGTACATCTAAACGTGCACGGCGCGCTCAAGAGAGCGATCTTCCAAAGTCAGAAAAGTCACAGTTCCCAAAAAGGGAATCGCAACAGCCACCACCAGCATCATCGCGTACAGATCAGCAAACAGCAGCTAGCGGCGGCAGCAAACATACATACATCCGTATCTTGCCACTGTGTGATATTAGGAGATTCGCACAGTTCGTGGAAAAAACGCGCAAAACTTACCCGAGGAGCGCTAAATTTCTTTCCATCGACTAACATAGAGGTTAGAATAGATGAACACCGGTCTGCCCATGTATACACTGGTACCAGTACATCCCAGGCGCAATAGAGAGAAAGAGAGAGAGAGACTTGGCCGTTTCACCATAGGAATGCCTGCCAGTTTGTAAAATGCTTGATAATGGAAAACTAACCACAAAAAGGGAAATATTTGTAAAGGTCGTCAACTGGATAAGAGGAGCGCGTCCATGTCTATGGGCAGCATAATTTCCGCGTTTGCAGTTGTCTTTTGGTACACACAGATACTCTCTGAGATTGGCTTATTAAGCATATTTGCCTTACGTTCTGTGATGTGCGCCTTTGTAGGATTTTGACTTTTTTTACATACCTACCTTGATTTGAAGTGTGACCTTAACCTCGCTTATAGGCGTAGTGATGGCTGCTGTTATCCTGGTTAGAACAGCGAATTCGCACCATCGACAATGTTCTTGGTAGACATGGGAGCGTCAGGTAAGCTCATAGCTATCATAATTTACCAGTTGCAAGTTGGGTGTTGTCGTTGTTGTTGATGCATGTGTGTATGCTATGGAGGTGAATCTAGTTTAAGAATTCCATTTTTTTGCTTGCACTATAAATGTTGGACAAGTTGTGCAATTAGGAAGAACATCTTAGCAGTAATGGTCGCAGCTTGATTCGGTTAAGTTATTCACTAAGTAGACCGACTACTATTGATTTGAGAAATAGGGTTACGTTCAAGGATTTGATTGAAACTGATTCAAGAAACGAACGTTTGCAAGTTGACATGAAGAAGTCAAGAGCTTCGTCTTTCAAGAAATAAGGTGTTTGAAGGAGAAATGCATAGTTGTGGTTTGAAAAACTGGGTTTTGTGACGTTTATTCAAAATTATAACCTAGGTCAAGGCTAATGTTATAGCACGTGGTATACGTAGAGTGGTATGATTTGAAAAAGTGGTATTTTAGTATAAAAGACGCGAATTGTCCAAGTTAGAATCTAGTAATAGCTATCATTGAACAAGTTCATTGGAACACAAAACATGATGGAATTTAAATTTTACCTCCATAGCTGGTTATAGGAATCATTAGAAAATTCCGTTTCATTTGGGTGGAACGACAAAAATTACTTCAGAAAAATAAATCTTGATAAGTGGAAAACAAAAAGTGATTTTCTGCAATATTCGTGATCCCTTTCAGTGGTAGTGGCATGGATTTGTGATCGCATTTGAATTTAATTTTATCCTATCTTCTTTGCCCGTCCGAGGTCTAAGTAGAGTAACTTTCTTCTTTTATGCAATTTTGTTTATCAAATATCTTTGTAGAGCGGGCAAGAAAAACACCCCGTTCGACGAACTGAGCCGAGCAATCGCGAGCATGCAAAGCCCTCCTCTCTTGCATCAAAGATACCTCCGTGGCTTATCTTGACTCACACCAATGTTTGTTTCTTGTTTCAAAATTCATAACTTTGTTTTGACACCAACAGTGATTAAATTTATAAAAAAAAACCGCAAAAACTAAAAGAACATTTCCAATGAGGTTTTTCAATGATAGCTATAACTGGACCCTTAAAGTCTTTTTGGGGAACGGGCTTAGACAGCCACTAACTAAACCTAATTTCGATCTTGTGTGGTCGACAAAAAAAAACAAATCGCTTCATAGGCAGCACCTAGACTCAAAATGGAAGTAGACCCAGGGTAGACAATAATCGTTCTTATATTGGCAATACTTTGTCTTGAAACTATGCCTGGACAAGGGTGCTTATTTTACTTCCTAATTATAATCATAGTGTGCTGATTTCTTTGAATTGCTAGTCTTATAAACACGAGCAGTGAACACAGAAAAAAAGGGAAACACGTTAAATAAAGCCTTGCCAGAATGTCTGGCACGGATTAACCAACATAAAGTTCCAACGCCAAAACCTGAGCCTCCACTCCTCCAGTATTGGGGTTGTGCTTTGGGTCAGCCGAGTTGAAAAAATGATTGCAATGAAGCAATCAAAAGCCTTAGAAGACAATTATTACACTACTTCTCGCTCCTCGACAAAACTTTTTTACTTTGGCACGGACCGTAATCTCACTATAGCGTGCACATGATTTCCTTGCTACAAGTCTGCAACATCCATAAGGGAATATGGCGGTATCTAGAGCCTTAATCTCTCAATTAACCTCATACCACCACCATTTAATGTAAAAAAGAAGTGATGACATTGTCAACAATGAATATGAAGGGTCGAGTCCATGACCATAATCTTCCCTAATCTGCAAATTAATGTATTTATAACCTAGGGACCAGGCTTATTGAAGGGGTATGTTGGTAAAGTCCCATGTTCACGCGGACCGCAGGGCAACTAATAAGTAAATAAGTAGGCCATTGTCGTGGGCAATCTCATTCATTTTTTTTTACAATCTTTCACTGCCCTAGAATTTAGGCTGTTTGATACTAGGGATCTGACCGCAGCATGGCAGCATAGCTTAGCTATGGACCGGTCAAATTGGAGAGCATGTTGGTTGAGAGGTCCAGGTTCATTCGGGATTGTATCGCCACTTAAGTAAGTAAGCGATAAATAGTGACGACTTTGAATTGATAGACGTTGGAGAGGTTAATCAGATTGATAAAGCGGCTGACCTTCAAGGTGGTTGGAAGATCGGTCTGTAAAGATAGATGGAGATTCACTGTATAGGACTTCGAACTGATTCGAGTTGCTTCTCTGTGGATACATTAAATTCGGTTAAAAGAAGATTGATTTTGATTAGTAGATTACGTTGGAGTCATAAAATGCTGATATGTTAAATAATTCCTCAACCTCAGGGCAAAGTTGGTCGGTATTTGCCTTCCGTAGATCCAAACAATAGAAGCCTCTAAGAAAGCCTTCAACGAAAGGGTGACTAACAAACTTCTGGCATATCGCATTCGCGGAGGACATCTTGGTAAATGGCAAGAGTAGTCAGTAATAATTTTAGCCACTCTTCTTTCCCTCCCTTAATCAGAACTAATGGATCACTAGCTACATCACAAAAAGAAATGGAAGACTTATTTGCTAGAATGTTTTCAGGAAATTCAACATTAAACTCGGAAAAAGCGGTGCCACTAACGGTGCACGAACCCGACCGATGAAGTAAAATGTCGACCTCTAAAAATAAGAAGAATTTGGACTTTATAAAAGCTGGATCTGGACCTGTACTTAAAAAATGCGCACTTGAACTTGAACACGTTCTTTGCAGATTCTTTTCTATGTCAAATCAATCAACAGGTTTTCCCCAGTTACTGGAAAATTGCTCGAATCCAACCGTTTCCCAAAAAATGAAGAAAATGCATGCATGAAAACTACAGGCCCATTGCTTTCCTATCTATACTTTCAAGGATAATGGGAAAAACAATTAATACCAAGATTGTCGATTACCTAGCAAGAAAAGGTTTAATAAGTGATCGGCAATATGAGTTCCGAAACGCTCAACTGGTGACCTGCTAATTTATGTAACCAACCCATAAATGGACTTCTGTGATGAAAAATCATGAAGAATCGCGAACTGTTATCCGGGATTGGATATTTCTAAGAATGAACAATAATGCTTTAATCTTATCTGATCTTACAGATTTAAAAAAAAAATCAACAACTGGACCGATGATAGCATGCACATTATAATTACATGTCCAATACCATTATTGATGATGAAGAATTGTCTTTCAAATTAAAAAAAATTGCATGATGGAATCAAAATAAATCAGGATTATTGGCCCCTTTAAAAATAACACACACACACACTTTATGAGGAAGGTTCAATCATTTAATATTCTTGGAAAAGAAAACATTGGACAAAGCTCGAAAATAAAGAGGAAAACATTATTCTGACATTTTGTTGAGACAGATTTAAAAAGTTCCTGAAAAATAGGCGTAAACTAAAACCCATCAATATTCCTTTTTAAAATCCAGCACACCATCACACCTTATTCAGCCCGCTAAGCATATTCAATTTATAGACTCGCCCGTCTCCGCCGCTGCAGTGCCGGCAGAGATTCACTGCGACAAAACGCTCCATACACACATAAGTAATGCGGAAATCTTTCATTAACCGCAATTGTTCGATTTAGGATTAAAAGCAGCATCAAGTCGAGAGCTACCTGCAACGATGATTATGTATTATGGCGAAGCAGTTTGTGTATTGCATAGATGCCTCTCAAGCCTCGAATCTCGTTTACTCCTTTTGGAAATATAGTTCTTTTTTTCTGCGTTGGTATCGTTTAGTTTTTACAATGCCATACATCTTTGCCCGTGTGTATTGCGGGTCACTGCAAGCGCGCAGACGCAGAGATGAAGTGCAAAAACTGAAGAAAAAATAAAAAAAAACTCAAAGTAAGATGGAAAAATATTTCCCCAGTACATTCAGTGTGACCATAAATAAGTCGTCAGGCGGAAAATGTACAAAACAACGACAAAGAGAAGATGCGACGTTTGTATGTAAGGCCTACATCGCGACCTTCTGACAAAGAAGGTATAGTCGTTTGAGTCGGCGCATTGTTCAGCTTTGCTTGTTGCACAAAATCGATTTAGGATGTGCCGGTGGTTCTAAGCTTAATATATTTTTCTTACCTGTAAAGTACTGCCCGAATCGTAGCTGCTGATGTCGTCCCGATCGCTGGTTGAATAATTTGACGAGCTGACACTAGTCGCACTTCGTATGCTACTCCTCAGTGAGGATCCTCGCCCATCTGTAAACGGCCTCCATGGTGATGATTCGCATGCGCTATCATCGCTGGTGCATGAAATCTGCCTATCCAAGGGAACTTTTCTTAACTTATCCTTATCACTAATTGCAGGTACGGTTTCTTTGGTTGGCTTCAGATCACATGGTTCAGTTATGACAAGTCCTGAGCCACGCTGTCCGCCCGATTGTGGACGCGGTTGTGGGTGCACATCGACCGAAATCAAATCTCCCTCCAATGAGGGGTTGTTAAGTGATTTCACATCGCTATTTGCAGCGTCAACGATGGCGATGGCGGCATCATAACAACTTCCTTTTGATCCGAAATCATCGGACTCATCGCTGGTTTCAGCGACAGCTTCAACTTCCACTCGCGCTGCAGCTGCTGCAACTTCATGCTTTTCTGCTTCAGTAATGCGTAGTCTACTCACTTCGCTTCGCGGTTGCTGCGGACCCTTTGGAGTTGTGTCTGCAGCGTGTGCTGCAGCTTCGACGCGAATGCTGATTTTATTTTCACTAGCACGCAACTCTACGTTTGCCGGGGCATTGGCATCGGGCTTAGGCTTAGCCACAACAAATCTTTCGGCGACGTTATCTTCGGCATTTGTTGCTGTTGGTTTGCGTTTTTCTAATGATCGTGTTCGACGTCGTGATTTTCGCTTATTTCGATTAACCGCATCCAGATCTATGCGTTTTTCTGTTTCATTCGCGTACGTGCACTCACTGTCTGTAAGATAGTAGTCTGGCTGTAAGATCTTATCTTCGGATTGAACATTGGTTACAACGTATTTGTGAATGGTGGGAAAGGCCAGTTCATCTTCGGCACGTAACCATTTGCGAAAAATTATAAAGGATGTGTCGTGATAGCGGACACTAGGCTGAAAGTTTAGCAGAAAATTATGGTTTTTAGTAATTGGAGTATATTTGCTTTACAGGTGTCCTTTGTTTTGCTTGTTTTGAATGTGTGAAGAGTAGGAGTAGAGTAAAACTATTTATCAGTTTATCACAAGTTCATAGTGATGCATTTAGGAATGATCAGTGTTAGATTTACTGTGAGGAAGTTAGGTTAAAATAAATGGAACGTTGTCATTCAGATCGGTGGGTACAGAAGCCTAGTTGTAAGTGGGTTGGACTTCTAAGCTAGTGGTTCTTGGTTCAAATCCCAAAAATGATAACAGCAAAGTTTGTTTCACTCCCCCAACTCTTGCGAAAGTCTGACAAGCATCGAATATAAACCTGTTATGAGAACCATCTCAAATTTGGAGTTCGGGGTCGGCGTTTAAGAGAAGGTCCCATTTTTTGGCAATGATATTAAATCGCACACAGAAATAAATGGAGAAGCTAGTTCTGAGAACGGATATTTTATTATTTGTCATCCTTCGCTTTTCAATGAACATATTTTCGTTACGATTATTTCTTTGATGACTTAAAACTTCTTTGATTTTATTTACAGCCCCCTCTTAAAGTTAAAAAAAAACAGTGATGGAATAATCTGGACATAATCCTCTTAAAATTTGTTGCACATGGATACGCGGATGATATTGTCATCATGGGTAGAGAAAAACGAAATTTAACAGCCTTATTTGCGTGTTCAGATAGGCAAAAGGCTATACTAAATTTGGCAGTAAATAAGTTCAATCAAATATTTCCTAGGTTATTCTTCTGAGTCGCACTTACATCAAAGTGGATACGTTGTGATGCTTTCGTGATGCATGAAGCATAGCCTGTCCCCTGAGCCTAGAGAATTTAATGAAGCAACGTTCATTCAATGAATTGTCAGAAAGTTCTCCTAGATGTATTCTCCTAGAATCTTAAGGTCGCACTTATAACAAACTTAGGGGTGTATGAATCCTTTTTTATGAAAGTACAACCCGTGGGCTAAACCACCTTTAGGTTTTAATGAAGGTATAAAGTTCATTCACAGATTTGCCGAAATGTTTTCTTCTGGGTTTTGCGAATATTGCGAAGCAGATACAGGGACTCTGATATAGAAAGTATGGTGTGTCCATATCTATTGGCAAGGTTACAATCGCGAACAAGTTACATCTGCCTAGAACTTCAATGAAATGAGCAGTGGCAATAGTGTAGACTAGCTTACATAAAGCCGGAAACAAGAAACCCCTGTTTCGATAAGGAATGCTGACAGCGCTGTACATAGTCATGACTGAGCCCTCAAAAAGGCAAGGATTTTTTTCAGATGCTTTGAACGATTGTTGATGGTTTTACTTAAATGTTTAAGGCCAAAGTCGGGGCGCTTCCAAAATTTTGTATGGGTGAACAGAGGACAAATTATAGTCGAGTATGAGTCTAGAGAATATTAAGCGGATTCATCGGCAAAATGTACCATTTAACATAGATGTCTAGAATTGATACTTGGCCCGAATTGCCGCTTGGCGGTCAATATGAAAAGTAATAAAATTTTTTGATATCGCCTTTATTGCGGCTTCATGGACGGTCTGGAAACAGCTATAGTCTGAAGGTCTGGTGGATTTTGTAATAGCTTGTTTTATCAAGACTGGTCAGTACCTACTTCGGTCAAACGAAATATTAGAAGATTGGCACCAACGAGAATCCGATACAGTGTGTGCCATATAGGATCAACCGATGTTAAACACGAAAAACTTTTTTTATTTTCCAATAGCTATAATTGTTTTTTTTTTTCTTTTGTTAAAATTGAGTTCTTGAAAAATTATAATGGGTAAAGTACAAATAAACGAGTTAAGCTGATTGATTTTTTCGATTCTTGTCAACGATGAATTTTAATGACGCAGCGAAAATATCGCCAATATTTTAATTCAAGATCCGCTCGTAAAGCCTGGTTTGGTCGACCGTTTTGAGAAATAAGGTTCAGTGTTCGACCGTCCTGGAAGATGTGCTCATCGAAATATCCGCACTGAAGACAACGTGGCAAGCTGTGCGGTTGAGTGCTGCAAATTATCAATCTGTCTCAACTTTTCGTTATTCCGGCAAATGGGGCATTTCCAAAAAAACATTGCGGAGAATTTTAATCTTGGATCTTAAGATGTACCCAAGATCAATTTCGGAAGCACTTCTACAGCAAGACCAGCGACAACGACTATAATACGCTATTCGTAAATATTTGTAGATCTCATTTTGCCCACCCTGTAGAATCAAAATGGTTACGTTGCACAATCGCATGAATAATCAGTAGAGGACACTAAAATGCACTACACAGAATACGTTCAATCAATTAATCACTTTGCCGTCCATCAAAGACAAGCCTTTAGACGTTTGAATGACGAGCAGCCGACATTTGTTTTACCACAAATATTAGTTGCAGCTGGGGTAATTTGTTTCACACAATATAAAAGAAAACACAGTGATACATTTTTTTACTTGAATTTAATTTATTTTTTTTTTAATTTATTTTTTTCTAGAAAACATTTCGGAGGAGTATAATTAGGGGTGGACCACCCTTAACATTTAGGGGGATGAAAAATAGATGTTGTCCGATTCTCAGGCCTAACGGATATGCACACAAAATTTCACGAAAATCGGTCGAGCCATTTCGGAGGAGTATAATGACTAACACCGCGACATGAGAATTTTATATATAAGATGTATTAATTTATTTGCAACAATTTTACAGTAAAGGTGTATACATCCCATTTTAAAATAAACCCTGTACCGTGCATACATCTGACCTCGTCTTATTATTTGTACCCTTCCCACCCTTCATTAAACTTTTTTAGGTTATAAAATAAACATTCACAACAAACCATATTAAATCAATTCTATAAATAATCAATCAATAATCATAATCACCAATCAACCACTAAAAGATATGATAAGGCACATTTTTACAATATCGTTAAAAAGCTCTGTCGACATTTGAAAATTCAAATCGCACAAGCAGAACATGACATCCAAAAGCTTTCGCTGATAAACAACGTTGCGGGTAATTATTGTTACATATCTTTAGGCGCACAACAAAACGTTGCGTATGTCATGCTCATGATTATGTTTTGTACCACATATCGCATGAGAACGAATCTATCTACAGATGATTCACCTACTTCATGGCGTGTATAGATTCGATCTAAATGACCCAGAATGACAATATGATGAAGTGTTTTTTTTTGTTTTTCCGAGTTCCCCTTTAAGTATGCACTGTCGCATAATTTAGACAATCAAATTTATAAAAAAATAAACAGCATTGCTGTCAAGTGGCAGAACGAACGTTTTGGAACGTTTATATCGTTTTGTCTTTATGGCATTTTTTATAAATTGCGGCTTTCTGTTAACAATAACATTTAAATCCGAATGAAACCAGAAGTGTCAAATGTAAGTAAAATGTCTGACTTTTTGTATATGAAAAACCGTTAAAAATATAAAATTCATGGTTTATCATAAAATACCAAAAGCATATATATAGGGTTCACCATATTTTATGTCGGTATGTAAACATTGAATAACTTTGACATTTATCAACCGATTGACAGGTGTATATATGTTTTTGAAATAACAATTAAGTTTAATAATTATCATGAATAAATACAGACCGAAACGGTGCGTTGTATCTGTACATTGAAAAATGACGTTCAGTTTTGTTAACTCAACGAGCATATCGTTGAAAATAGCGTGTCCACAAGCACCGTTTGACAACATTATTCGTCGTTTGGTGTCGATTTTGTTGAGCACTGGACAGTGGGAGGTCGCCAAGGGCTGCAGTCCATCAACGTCCAAGACTTTCAAATGGACTAATTAAAGCGGTAAGAGAGTGTTGCCGAGAACCCACATGTGTCGTATCATCACAGCGATCAGCATTTTGGAAACAATGGAACCACCGATTTTTATAGGATGATTTACATTTGTTTGCGTATAAGATGCAATTGACTCAATGAATATTGCCAACGTCGATTGGCATACGCCCAAACAGTCGCTCGAATAATAGTTGACACTGAACCTGATTTTTGGAAGCAAAAATTTGATGACCGACGAGGCCCATTTTATACTATCTGGGAACGGAGAATCCACACGACAACCATAAAACACCATTGCATGAACAAAAAGTGTTTGTTTGGAAGGCGTTTGTGACAAAATCATAATTGGACCATTTTTCTTTAAAGAAAGCGAAACAGTGGTTGGGAATCGTTATCGATGGATGTTGGCTCATTATGCACGAAAAAGAGTTTAACGGTTACCGGTTTTAACAACACGGTGAGCCAAGTAACACTGCAAATAAAACAGTTGCCAAAAAATGGCGACATTGGCATGCCGCCCGAATCTCCGGAATTGAACCTTCTTGACTTCCTTTTGTGTTGTTACTTGAAAAGCAAAGTGTATGGCAGTAAGCCTCAGACTATTGACGAGCTCAAGGTAAACATTCGTGCCGAAATCATTGCTATAGTACCCAAATCACGTTAGCCGTATCGCTAAGAAGAATATTGAGAGAGGGTTTGTGGATACTGCGATGTAAAAATGTCATTATGGAGCGGTTCTAATTTCAATGAGCAAGGTAGATTATTTTTTGATTATCCCAATAGTAAAGACCGCTACTATATTACATGTAATATGAGAAAACAGCATACAAAAAGTCTTTGCCGTCAATACAATTATTCATGCGTGATGAAAGACTAGAAGATATCTATTGAGCACTCTTCCCGATCACATCAACGAAACTGATTTTCTGAATTCATCGGAAAACCAATTAACTTAAATAACACTATAAAAGATAAGACAGACGTTAACGCTCGAGCTACTCCTCCTAAAAGCATCCAGGAGCATTAAAAAACTTAGCTAAATTATAGGACGGGCTAGGTGGAACCGTTGGTTAGTGCGATGAACTGACACACAAAAGGTCTTGTCCAAAGATGGATCTGAAATGGTCTTAGAAATGGACCTAGCCATTCTCAAACAAAAGCCTCGTCTTGGAGCTTACTATACCTGCTATAAGTCCAAGAGAAAAGTAAAAAAACAACTTTAGATTCATTCGAAGCTTAGGTTATATAAATATTTGAATGAAAAATGGAATATTTGGCATTAGCTGCCCACACAGGGTCTTAAACATAGCTTCTTCACTAATTTGTGTATGCGAAGTTATATTTTTGAAACAAACAGTTAAACGTTATTTCAACGTTACATTTGAGAACCTTCTCATGACAGTTTTGTACTCTAGCCCCTGTATTAATAAACCCTGATTAGCTGACTAACCTGACAGCTTTTCCCTTAAGAAATACTCGCGCAAATGTCAAAAGTTAGTCACTGATTGGCTGCTACTCAGCGTTTATTTATACGGGGGTAGGTGTTATAACTTTCGGGATTAGAACCAGGACCCGCTGCAGTAACTAAATAGGGGAAACCCTCAAGATCCACAAAGTATCATAATGGACTCAATCCAAATGTGGTGGCAAACCGCTTTTAGCCACTTTAGCCTAACCTAACATTTTTTATTCCAATTTGGAAAATTTAAAAAAAAAGTGGTAAACTTTTACTACCTCTAAAGACAAAGTGTTGGCTCGATATACGCTTTGTCTAAAAGAGAATCCATGGAGTAAAATGAATTGATACCATATTTAAGTCACTGATTTATTAGGACCATTGCTGATGTGTGTGGGTTCAGTAATTTAGTTCCACTTGAGAGGATGATAAACTGTTAAAACAAAAGCTCACGCTTCGGTTAAGTTCTCATAAGCACCTAAACTTTTTGTCTACCCGCATCTATTATATACTGCCTGGGAAACTATCTTATTAAATGTCGGTTTTTTTTTTTTAAAATTAAGCCACAGGTTTCGGGTCAAAGATAAAACTACTCAGAAAAACTAAGTCTAGTTCCGAAACACCAGTTAATTTGTAGCCCGATGTATTAAGACATCCCCAGTAGCAGTATTTAATTAATAATTATACGATCCAACTTGTATGCACCATGACCAGTCAATTAACATTAAAAGCCAGACGAGAAGAGGACTACAACCATCGCATCCATAGGTTATTAAGAAAAATTATTACACCTCGACTTTATAATTAAAAGTTAAATGAAATTAGTCATTCTCCAAACTAAACCGACCGCAATAATGAGGCAATTAAATGTCTGATTCGCGTCAAAAATGGTTTTATCGACATATGCGGGTGGATTCCCATTTGATCAAACTGCGTAATGTAGTATAGCAAGACTTCAATACAACATCAGAGAAAATCCAGATCTCTGATTCTTGTTTAGTGCAAAAATAAAAATGAGTTGTTCAACTATAAATGACTTGATAAATTATTCATCATCGTTGACTTGTGTATGTTTTATCATCAGTTTTCTAATGAAAAACTATTTTCATTTTATAAAAGAAAAATTGGAATTATATCAGATAAAGAACATGTAACTGTTGGATAGGCTTAAATAAAAACACTGCATGTCAATGGGTAAAATTGATAAATTGATTAAGCTCGATGTAAACCTCGACACATTTGTAAAAAAAAAGTTCAAGACTCCACAGCTTATTTTAATATATATTATGCCAAAAAATAATGTAGCGGGTGAATCAACAGTTGGTGTACATGTTTGGCATTCAGTAAATTCATCATGGCCAAACTTTATGACAGCTGTCAAGTATAAACTAAGCCAATATTAATCATTATTATATTACAACACAACAATGTAGTTTTGTTACTCTAAACTTTTATCCAAGGTAACGTTCTTTGAGCATTTCATTTCGCAAGATTTGTGATTTTGCCGATGAAAATGATTGTTTTTCTGAGTCCGCAATTTGCGAAAGCAACTCACATACTTCTAGCACATGTAAGCTAAAATATCACGACTTAAATCCAATCCAAAAGAATCACGGACTTGTAAATAGTAAAACATCACTCTGTGGTACTTTTAGGAAACAAATGACATCTGAATTAAATCCATTTGAGACAACATCACCATATTGAAGAGACGACAAAGCAATATGGCGATCTTTAGATTATCAAATTGCATACTGGCTCAGATGAAGGGTGGAGGAGAAAATATTCTACGTAGAATAAATCACCCCAGTAATGAGAAGTCGAAGTTTCACGATTGGAAAAACATACGGCCATTCTACGAAAAGGTCACAAGCGACTAGCAGATGGCTGCAAAACACGCGTTGGTAACGGGCAGGGTACACAGTAAGACTTGAACGGGACAGAATATCACATCCTATGATCAAGAATCTACCTGAATCAGCTAAACAAAAACTGATAACCCTTTTAACAACATCTTCACCAAGGGTATCTTACCCCTTAGCTGGAAAACAGCTACCATTATTCCCATCCATAAGCCCAACAAATCCCTTGCTTATCAAATGTGCTAAAAAATATTTGCAAAACGGTTTTTGTGGTTCACTGAATTTAAAAAAGTTAATTTAAAAAGTTAAGTTGCGTTAAAGCTGAAAAGAGGGTGCATAGACGCCCTTCCCCACGTTGACTTTACAGTAACTAACGCCCTAACTTCTCGTAACCATATCACAATCCAGGCTCTTGATTTTGAAAAGGCCTTATTATTATTAATAAATTGAGAGACTGGGGTCTCAGACCAATAATCTTTCAATTTATCAAAGCCTTTTTAACAAATAGAAAATGCTACATCCTTAGCACCTTTTCTAAAACTAAGCTACTCGATAATGGTATTAAACAAATATCACCTTTATCGGTTATTTGTTTTGCAATTGCTTTAATGAAAATGCTAGTTTTAAGATAAATTGATTACGCGTTGTCCATCTACAATGCTTCTCCAACCACTCCGATAAAAAAAACATATTTGCAAAAGCTGGACTCCCGACAATAGAAGACAGGTATCAAGAATTAATTGCCAACCTCAACATGAAGTTATTCTTTCAGACAGGCTCAGTGATAGAGAGATATATTTTTGACACACAGACGTACTAGGAGGATCCCATCCGCAATACATCATATCCTTAATTCCCATGTTTAACTAGACTTAACCCTAAACAGAACCTCCAAATACACACCTTGATCACTTCATAAAAAGAGTCAACCTGCAATGCCATTTTTATACCCTATCCCATAGGGGTATATTAGTTTTGATACATAGTTTGTAACATAGAAATAATTTAGCTACATATACCTCAAAGTATATGGATCGACTCAGAATCGCTAGCTGAGTCGATTTAGCCATGTCTGTCCGTCCGTCCGTCCGTACGTCACCAGTTTTTGGGCCTTAAATTTTGAGCTAGAAGGATGAAATTTGGTACACGTGCTCTTTGTTGCTCCCAGCAGAACAAGTGTAAAAATTTTTGAAATCCGCCCACTGCCACGCCCACTTTTAAGAAAAACGTGTTTTTTGGCTAAACCATAAGGAATTTTAAAAAAGTGTCTGAGAAACGTAGTTAGAGAATCGTAATGTCTATATTTCGTTCACATCAAGTTTTTTGCCACGCCCACTTTTTGGGGGCGTTTTTAATATAAAACGTTTTACGGTCAAATTTTAAAATTTTGGAAAAAAATTTTGATGCAGAATAGTTAGTAATACCTATTAATATAAACATTTCGCCTATAGATCATTTTAGCCCACGCCCACTTTTTGAGGGCGTTTTCTTACAAAAACCGTTTGTATACCCTACCCCATAGCATATGCAGGAGGAAAACGATGTGTTTTGTCAAACATCAAAAGATTCTGATAAACTATTGGAACAATATGTTGTGACAATGTCATTTTCTATATTATAGGCCCATAAAGCCCTCTTTTTGGCGATATTAATTTTAAGGATGGGATGGGATAGGGTATACAACGATCCGCACAGCGGATTGTAGCCTTCTCATATGTTTAAAGCACGGTTCTCGGAAAAGCAAAGGATGGAACTTCATCTACAAAGACGGCTCAAAAACGGAGTCCAAGACGGTCCTAGGCAACGTATCAAATATTGCCTCTATCTATACAACTGAAGCATAAGACATACCGCATAGCCGCTAAGGTAAGTTCCTTAAGAAAAGCGAAATGGGCCAAAAGTTTGCCAGTACTACAGCCAGTATTTGGTCAATCCAAGAAACGACATAGACATAATAGCCAAAATTCGTGATAGCGAAAACGGAGCTAAAGGTAACCTGGCCATGTAGAAATCCAGAGCAACAAATTTGCAGACGTTGCTACGAACGCGCCACTAAATGCTCCTACCTACACCGTCAACACCCGTCTTGATTTAAAAAGACACAGCAATCAAAAGCGTCATAATCAAAGATAAATTGACTGGGAACACTACAACACCACTACAGCTTAATTAACTAGACGAAAGCTCCGCCTAAATTCCCAACAGACGTAACAAAATCTAAGAACCTTTATCCGCCTACGACTCGGTCACTCCGCTTACACCCACGAACACCTGCTTTAAAAGGAACTTCCACCTACCTGTCCCAACTGTTTCATCTCAATAACCATAACGCACTTGCCCCTGTTTTTTAACGAGTCATCCATAACTCCAAATCATCAACTCTCTCTTAAAGGAACCAAAACGAAGCAATATTTCAAAATAAAATATATAATAATATATCTTAATATTTCCATCTAATACAATTTTTTTCTATTTCCAAGGGCTCGAAAACCGTTTTTATTACAATTTATTATTTTATATTGATATTTTATCGGCTAATTTTGGTTGACAAAACAACAGCAATAAAGAAATTAAATTGTTTAGACCTCTTGATAAGTCAAACACCTTAATATAATCTACATCTACACAATTACCTATATGTGAAAAAATATGCAAAGATAATGGCACTGACAATGAACTCTTGGGCAAAAGGTGAAGATTTGATTTCTAGCCATAGCAAGGTCATTATTATTTTTCACCGATCGACATTATATTCGTGTGATAATTGCCATGAATAGCTTATTAAAGATTCTCCCATATTGGAAGTATGAATGAAACGGAAAACGCTTCGTAGACGGTACTTGTAAAGGTTATGAATTCCTTTTACGCTACGGTTTTTTTTTAAAAAAAAAAAGCAGTG
Organism: Rhingia campestris; assembly: GCA_932526625.1. Classification (NCBI taxonomy): domain Eukaryota; kingdom Metazoa; phylum Arthropoda; class Insecta; order Diptera; family Syrphidae; genus Rhingia; species Rhingia campestris. Next base: position 67,001,408 of record OW052182.1, read on the forward strand.
ATTTCATTTAGCGGTCTAAAATTCTCAATAGATATTATCACTAAATCATTCTATATAAAATCAAAAACTTTGGTTGTGCCCACCACTCTCGTTACGGCCGCGGCGGTCGTACCGAAAATAAACGATCTTTCAGCGTTTTTTTACAATTAGCGGTGAAAATTTTTTTAATAAAATGTGTGCAAACGTAAATTGGGCCATTGAAAATTACAGACCTTACGAGCAGCCCAATAGACCTGGTCAACAAAATTCCGCATACGGTTTTGGCCACGCGGTGAGCGACTAGCGCACAGCGACATCGCTAAGCTTTCAAATCTTTTCTATTTATTTTATGCAATCCTTATTGACAAAGTAGGTACTATATCATGCCCGTAAACGTGAAAGCTTTAATTTCGGCCTTGGAAGATACTTTCAGAGTACCTTTTATGTTCCAGGTCGATTTTATTTGGTTGCCATTTTTTAGACGGTCGTAGAGAGTGGTATAATGCGATCAATATATTAAGGAGCATTTAACGCAGCAATACCGTGTTAAAATTAGTAAAACAGCTCTAGACGACCGCCAAAATATATTATGATCGTCGAACCACATTTCCACTTGGCTGGCTTTGTTAATAAACATAATAATCGCTATTGATGCACTAACACCGATGGTTTGTGGCTTAGTCGCATAGACGTGCGACTTCAGAAACCTCCCAGGAGAAAAAGTCTAACGGGGTCAAATCGATCACGGTGATTTTTTTGAGATGCATTGGACGCTCTTAGATCTCATGTGGATTGGTATTGGTATCATGTATATATATATATATCATGTATATATGGTATTGGTACCCATTAATTTATCCACCTTTCAGTAGGACGATTATGGTGACCGTAAAATGGGCGAAGAGTGCGGAACATTACCCGAACAGAACACCCATTTTGATAAAACAATATTATCATTTCCACATGTTGTTAAATGGTATGTCAAAAAAGACTGAATAAATGAAAGCCAATTTGATAGATGTAGCTCCGACAATATGGCCGCTATCAACTGTCAAAGTTCAGAAGTTCCTCTTATTTTTTTTGGCCTTCAAATTCAAGCTAGGACGATGAAAAACTGTATATAAACGCTCATTGCTTGGTCGAGCTCTTAGAAGTTTAATTTTCTATCCCAATTAATCTTCGATTGTCAGGCCGATGGTAACTAAAAGCAGAAGATGAAGATCTCGCCTTTCTTGCGCCTGCAAGTAGAAATCTACCTCAACCAACTAAAAGTTGGTTGGAGCTTGCACGAAACTATGAAGCTCAAAATATTCTCTAAAGCATGTATGTAGCACAATTTTGAAACATCTAATAATCTTCGACAGGACAGTTTTCCTCTTTTAATGGTTCGTTAAAAACCAGATATACTAATAAATATATGTTTGGCTCATTTATTCTTCACTGTCTTTTGTAGGTCTTCTAGGGAAACTCCAGCTTTACCCCACCAAAGATGTGTATCATTCCCGATATTATACATGCATAGATACTTCTACAAGAAATCTCGAAAGATATTTGCTAAATAGTCCCTTTACGTGCGACATTTTGACGACCCACACAGTGCAACAAATATAGACGACGACCAATTTCAAAATATTTTTGTCACGGAACGAACAACCAAAAGACATATTTCCGCCAACGTTCAATCTGCCGAGATTTACGAACAAGGTTAACATCCATCTCAAGCATTTTGCTGCGCTCCTTTAGTGCTACTGATTAGTTTGACATCAAGGAAGTTTACAAAAAAAGTATATTCTGAAGGCTATCTTCGTGATAAAATGCTTGACAATTTGTTCTAAATAATTTACGAGCTAAAGGGTTAATGAACAGCACGTAATAAAATGTCATGGGAGTGTTAATCTTTCAAAAGACTGGTGGCTGCTTTTCAATCTCCCTGTATTATAAAATGTAATAGTTTCTTGATGAACACCGCCTTGCTATTTTTTTTCTGTTAGCATTGTATAATTTGTTTGTGCTTGTTTACAATATTAATATGGTCACCCTTTGTCATTTTTTCTATCACAGCTACACCCCTTTGATGGCATGTGTTGTAAACAAAAACTTTAAAGCCTAGAAAAGACATAAATTTAATAAATTAGCGTAGCAAAGCCTTAATATATGATGACTATAAAATCTTGCTCAACAGTGGGACAATCCAAGAAGCCTGTTCCTATATAAGTCATCAAATGTCAAGCAATTGAACCCCCTTCTACAATTGAAACCCATTTTAACATATAAATAAATTACGTACTTAATCACTTGATTGCTCAACATATATCTGTATCTGTAAGTATGAGGAAAACCACAATTTCGCTGCGTTACTCGAATGTACAATTCCATACCACAGATGTTCAAAGACATTATGTTAAACAGTATCTCTTGTTCAATGTTCTCTGCTCGTCGTCATCATATTCAACATGCGTAGTCAGTTTATGTGCCACTGCAAGTATGTTCTTCAAGTACCCTACATGCATTTGATTCAATAACAATCAATTAAATCAGAAGCAGAATGGAAAAAATAAATGTCATTGTACCCCATGTACAAAGGTAACAGCAATGCGCATCCTCGTCTCCTATTCACACATCGAAAACAAGCAATGTAACGACACGTAAGATGGTAACTTACATTTTTTTCGAAAAAGACAATCTTAATCTTACCATTCTGTAAAGCCTGTACAAGTAATCCTTTGGCAATTCCATTTCGTGTGCAACAGCTTAAATTATTGCTTCCAACTTATTATGGTCCAGGATCTAGAATTCGTTGCACTTTGCCGCATATCTACGTGTTCACACGTACACTTTCGCGCACCAGAACCGACTTTTAATAATTCCTAAAAATAAAACACCACTGACATATATATTATTACATACGCTTTGCGAAAAAGATGCTTTATGCTGGTGGTGCGCACCAGGATGCTATGTCACTGTACTCCTCTCAAACCGAACACATTCCGCGCTCGCACATTCTTGTTTAGGTGTGCGTTTTAGTTATTTTTCGCGTTTTTCGCGTTCCAAACCGACAGCGAATCTTACAATGGCAATAATTTCCCGAGCGTATTTTTTTATCTTTTTGTTGTTGTTTTGTTTATTCTACGCGTCCTTTATGCTGGCACATGCGAAAGCGTCAAAAATGCAACTGCAGCTCTTTTGCACGCGATTTGCGCAATACTAACCATAAGTTCCGACGACACTATACCCAAGGAGTGATTGTTGCAAGTGTGTTTGTGTGGGCTGTGCATTTGTATGCTTGTAGAAGAAATAAAACTGACCGCACAAAATCTCTAAGACCGGCTACAGCAGCCGCACCATCATAGCCACCAACGCCACCGTAGCAGCACAGAGTACCCGAGTACGGGGCTAGAACCATGCGCGTCAAAGAGGAGTGATGGTGCTAAAGGCGCGCGCCGAACAACCGACTCAACGACGAAGATGACGAAAAAAACACGCAAACAAATATGCCCAACAATGAGAATTCAGAATTATTCGGAGAAGAAAGAATTATGCGCTGAATAGTGCGGCATGGACGTGAATTGGTGAATAGTGTGAATGTCGCTCTGTGCTCTGGCATTTGTATCTAGATATTCTAGAATATCGGATGAAACCCACTCATACACAAGAATTCTGTAATGTTTTGTTTATTTAAATTAGAAAGATGTTTACTTGCTGGGTTTACATGAATGTGGGTTGGCGGGCAAATGTTAAGGGGTCAAGCGGTGAAAAGGGTAACAGAGAAAATTATCTAAAAATCTTGAGTAGAACGTACTGAATTTCTTAAGTTGTTTGTATTTTGATTGGAGATTTGATTCCAATATCAGTGCACTCTGAGATATCTACAAAATTCGGTAAGTATAGAAAGCGATTCCTCTCCTGATATGCCGGAGACTTTTTCTAGATTAAAATTTGTTGGATTCATCTCACCATTTTTGCTTAAAGTGTACTAGGTGGTTTTTTTTAGCGAAAAAAATAGTCGGTCCCATTTTTCGAATGGACACCAACATTCTTGCAGAGTCTTCGATTTAAAGCCTCGATTAACCATTTTAATAAACTTAAATTTCCGCAACTTAAGGTAGTTAGCTAAGGACTGGCTAATTTGAGGGGCATGTTTGTTATTGAACTTGGTGTAAAGCACTGTTATGATTTGACATAAAGTTGGCTTCTGCAGAAAATATTGTCAATCAATTAAGACTATCACAAAGTTAAAAGAAAAGGACAATAAAGCGGAAAGAGTTATTTGAATCCGCCACTCCAATTGTTTGATTACGTTCAGAGGGTTCAGTGCCACAGATGTTAGTACATCGAACTGCCGAATTGACTTCCCAATATAAAAAACACCGAGCAACGTTTTTCCCTAGCCCTCCTTGTTCGAGAATACTATTCCGAGGTTTCCGTTCTGATGAGTATTTCGAACATAGCATCCCACGAAATTGATCGTACATGATCGCGCAGCGGCATAATGCGACAAGTCAACAATTTTTGACAGCTTCGCGTTGAAACAATCTTCCGAAATCGTCCGACGAAAAATTGTTGCGGAATCCATCGAACGCGATTATAAGCTTTATTTTTTGTGCTTCGATATAGATACGTAGAAAGCAAACTGAGTTCCGATTGAAATTAACTTTTGTTTCGGAACTTCTTCGGCACGAATACCTCAATGGGGCTGATAGTCTGTTGGTGCGTTTTTCTAAACTATCCAATCTTATGAAAAAGCCTGACAAACATTGAAGTCTCTAAAACTGTTTGCTGATCGGAATCAGCGTTCAATTGTTGTGACAAAGATACAATTTCGCACAATTAAGGGACTTAGGAAGCTAAGTTCAAAGCCCTATATTGGCCGTTAACATTGACGAATCGAACTGAACTTCATAGTGGATAGATAACGAGGTCTGATTCTTAATGTTCTCTTCAGTCAAAAATAGCAACAATGGCCGTAATATGTATTTTCAAATTCGAATTTTATTTATCATTTAAAGTTTAGCCAAGCAATACAAAACATCGATTTCAATCGATTTTCCAATTGTGTTCAAAATAACAAAAAAAAATATTTCTTTTTCTCAAACTAAATGCTTGCTGACGTCTACCTACTGACATATTAGGCGAGAGTACAATTCTTACGCCCGCGAAACAAGTTTTCTCTGTACCTTTCATTTCGTTTTTTGTTCATTCATTCATAACTTCTGAAGACCTCAAGCATTGTTATTGCGAGAGCTCTCTAGTTTACATTTCAATGTCATTCGAAATTACTTCAACGAATCTAGCCTACGCGGTATTCCAGATAGCGCTCGAGATGGATAATAATGTGCAGCAGCATGCACCTTCATTTTTGCTGCTTCAATACTTTTCGTGTATACGGAACCGACTTCCATACCAAAATTGTTTACACAACTATGGTGAGTTAACATGTAACGTTCACTTCCTGTTGAGCGCAATTTTGCTTATGGGAATGAATTTAAGATGAGATACGAAATGAAATAGAAAACTATTTTTAAATATTTCATTTCGCAAAGCTAGACATAACTTGGTTTTTCGTTTCGTTAATTGCGTACTTCCACAAGAGTCGTAAAATGTCGACTGCATTTTTGAACTTTGAAACATTAATTTGCACTCACGGGTGAGCTATAAAAAATGTGAAACGCTGCTGTAGAGATATATATTCATGTCTGCTAGCGAGCATTTAAATTTTACTCAGATATTTTATTGGAGATTCACGAGTGCTGAATTTAATTCCAAAGCTATTCGCAATTGTGTAACAAATTAGCTGAATTAAATTGATGGGAAGTTTGAGACTCAAGTGGATTATACAATACTAGTACAAGTGTCGATAGTCGGGATAATTGACTTGCAAATATTTGCTATACATTGCGCCAAGGCATAATACGTACTTTAAATTCTCTTGTTGCTTTGGTATAATGTATAAAATTAGTTATCTGAAATATATTTTATTAACAAGAGAATTATACCTCCTGTATACCTAATTATTCACTAATACCAACTGATCAAACATTTGTTTAGCGCTATGGGTGGAGGAATTGAGAATAACTTTAGAAACAAAAGAACCAACTTTCGAAGTAATCGCTTTCCTAGCTGCTATTGGGAATTTGAATTTCGCGGTATCGTACCACGGCAACATTTAACTTCTATTGCCATATCAGCGGTTGGTAAACCTATTCAGAGTTAGGAGATATTTTACACCAGTCCCTGTCCTTACACAATCAGGCCAAGCGCTGAATATTGTTCCCATATTTCTAGTTTGGTCTCAAAACATGCACTTAACTTACTGGACTCTATTGAAAGGCAAGCGATCTGCATGGACATTCTTTAGATTTGCAAACATTAGCTCGGCAAAAACTTGTTGGAAAACCTTCTCTTTGTAACTGATACTATAGGACATATGTTCAGAAGATTTAAGCACACTCATTCCTTGACGTGTGACATATGAATGACTCACGAAATATGTAATTGATGCGCATAAACAAACATTCCAATTAATAGCGACCTGAACAATACAATACAAAAACTGTTTTACAACAATGGAAGAAGCTACCAGGACACATATTTCCATCAAACAACCTAACCGAAACATTCGATACCAAAAAATGATTTTGGCCGATGCATTGTCACATGTCACTTCTTTGATATCATTCTTGAGAGGATTTTACAAAACTCCTGAGCCAATACCAGAGATACAATCTTCCATAAATCGGTACAACTACTAGCATACGCCGACGATATCCAGGTGGTCAGAGTCAACGTGATTTCAAAGCCACATTCGCTAGTATAGAGAAGTGACAAAAAATGGTTTAGCAGTAACTGAGGGTAAGACCCAGAATATGCTGTCAGTACGAAGGGACACAGAACGTGACCATTAACATATATAACTTTGAGGTAGTACAGGACTATATCTATCTAAGCTCCGCTACAAACTCTGACAATAACATCTCGTCATAAATTGAACGAGGAATTACTCTTGCCAACGGCTGTTTCTTCAGGCTAAGAAGGCATAGTAGTGGTAAAGCCATCACTCGAACTACTAAGAAGATCTTATATAAGACCCTGATCATCCCAGCCCTGCTCTACGGCGCTGAAGCATGAACCGTATCAAAAAAGGATGAAGAAAGTCTTGGTCGTTTTGAGAGAAGAATTCTTCAAAAATGTTCGGTCCGTTTGCGTTGACGGGCTATGGAGAGAAAGATTCAGCGGTCAAAAAAAAAACTGCGCATTAAACGTTTAAGAGGACACGATTCCCAGCAAGAACTCAGTAGAGGAAGACCTCAACCAACTTGAAGTACACAACTGGAAAAATACAATTTCATACTAAAAATACCTTTTTTGAGGTACGTTTAAGGTTGTGTATGTTTTATGTAGAAGGTTCATTTGGAGGCTTTTTAACGAGTGCATCGAATACTTGTAATGCAAATGAACAGAGTTGTAAATTTTAAAATTTTGTTCATGAATTTTTTTAAAAAATAATTTAAAATGTCAATCAAGTTGATTGGAGTGGTTTGGTTGAGAATATATAGTCCAAAAATCATCAATCGCTTTTAGAGCTCAAAAACTGAAATAACACTGACCTGATGTCCCACGAAATGACCAAACAATATCATACCGCCTGCAGATAAATTTGATGTAAATGGACACTATACATTCAAGATGTCTCGCAAGCAAGAATAAATATCTGAGAATTGGCAAAAGTGAAGATCGCTGGTGACGTTAAAGAAATATCAAGGACAAAAAAAACACTTGACTGACAAATATATGCCAAATTCATGATGAAGCCTACAACTCTATTAGGGATTCGGTAAGCACTTGATAACCCTGTCAGTGATAAAGAAAAAAGATAATTTTTTTAAATGCAATTTAAAAGACCACATGCACAGTTCATTCGGTTAATGCATAATTCGGCATTTTTAGTAAATCAAATTCATAGTCACGTGACGTCAAGGCACATGTTCTGAAAACGCATCGATGATAGTAATAATGCCAACACAACTCAAAAATGAGAAAGAAGAGAACGAATTCACTATTGACAATTTTACAACGTTCTCAGACGCATTTTTGTATTTAAGTGTCATACCAAAAAAGGAATGTCGACAAGTCTATTCTTATACAATTGAACAATTCAATAGACATATTATAAGAGACAAACAAAAGGCAAACCACAACCTTAAATAGGTCAAAGAAGTCGGAATGGAAGATGTGGTAAAGCCATGTATTAAAAATCGGTGATTTATAATGGTAACTGTCAAATATTTCTTGTTAGTACTTCTTAAATGATTGATTAAATGAGGCTTAGTGGATATATCTGAACGTTTTCTTTTTTTTTTTTTGCCCCGGTAGGATAAAAATATTATATTAAGAATCTATTTCTTGACTACCTAAGAATAAGAGCTTAAGAACTCACAAAGAGATTAGTGATCCAAAAGAATAATCATTCCAGATGAAACACTATATCTAAACAAATTTCCATATGAAGAACTTGTTTAAAGTTTCGGATGGTCGCCTTAAAAACCTCCTTATACTTCAAAGATTGATGCAGTCACATACTAATTGATTTAACCAGCCATTTTCCAGCGAATTTTGGAAAATTATTTACTGTTTACGGATTCAGAGGCGCGATGAACTACCGCTCAGATAATTTCAAAAGTCATTCATGTAGTCTCAAATGTCAAGAAAAGATTATCTTAACTCAGCCGGTCGGGGTCGGCATAAAAGTGGAGGTCCCGCCATCGTGCAAGATAAGTACACTCGCACACATGAATAGTTGTAAGAAAAAGCTAGGAAACTGACTTTCATTTCGGAATTTCTTATATGTCGTATATTTTCGGGATTTAATATCGGACATCTGCGATAGAAGCTTATCTTCTTGATAAGACATAAGAACTTTAGAAACTACGCCTAGTCAATAAAGAATCTTTGACTTTGTCCTCATTTAAAGCTTATAAATCTAAACAGCTTTTATGTGATGTCTTCTGAGATTGTAAAATAAAGATGCGAAAACATAAAGTATTATATATTAGGTGTACTAATGGCACCTGGGTGGATTTTTTAATTCATTCCAGATAAAAGTCATGATTGATAGTCAGCAAGTCATATACAGCCTAGCATAAACTTAAAAAAATGTGTCTTGGAAAACTATTTATTTCAAATGGTGACACATAATCAACATCAATTTATCATCACAGATTAAAAACATCATCTTGATGTGCGTCTTCTTCATCCCGATACAAGGCTGTTGTTCAGAAGCTTAAACAATTTGAATTCGTAAAGTGGATAAATATGAAAATTAGTTTATTCACAACTAAATTATGAATGAGGAAACTCATTTTCATTTTAAAAAGTAAGTAATGATGAATAACATAGTATAGCAAAGATCAATGAGAAATGTCTTAACATTGCGGTTGTAAATATAGATTGGTAATAGTACGTGTGCCGAAACCTGCTGGTTCAGATAGGTTTGTTTTGATTAAATGTATGACGTGAGATACTATAACCATGTTAAGAGCTATATACACATGTGCTAAAATTAGGTTGCACATATAAAACAAATGTAATAACGAACTACTCCATGATTGATGGTCTAGTAAACCTGTTTTACCTGCTTGCCAACTTTAAGTGTATAAGGAAATCATTGAAAGTTGGGCTGATAGTAATGGATTTAAAAAGCTTTCTAAAAGAAGAAAATTATCAGAGTGTAGCTTTTAAAAACGAATATCTAGGGTTCTACTTGCAATTTTTCGTAATCTATTCTGTAAGCGGAATAATGGTTACTCCTTACTTAGTTACCAAAAATGAAAATGTAACCAAAAATATACTAACGCCCAGCTCAAACTTGAAGCTCCACAAGGCATTGGAAATAATGGCATACCAATCCTGCACATCTGGATAAAGATGTTGGATTTAACTTAACATCGAAATGCATTAATTACATAGACAAACGAAGCCTCTACATCGTCTGAAACCATCGAGTAACAATCTGATCGGTTCATATCAGCGTGACTTTGGACAGGTTTTTAATTGATCCCTGTAATATTATATTAAAATCTTTCGAACGTACCTACTCAATAAACGTCTGAAGATTTCTGCGAAATACTTATCGGCATGAACAAGTTTAGCTTAATGCTTTTCAGATCGACCATATGCCAAATATGCACACTTGGGCAAATCCTGGAAAAGGCCAACGAGCTGCAAGTCAAAATCCCACTTTGTTTCATCGAGTTCAAGTCAGCGTATGAGTATCCACAGCTCTTCCGCTTAACACTGAAGAACTTGTGATGCATTGTTCTGTTTGGAAGCAGCTCATCTGAACCAATTCGAAGATTTGCCGGATTTCGACATGGCGATTCGCTGTCATGGAATCCCGTGCTAAAATAGATAGTGCGTAGGGCAAGTGTAAACACGGAAGGCAATATGTCGTTTGGTTTTAGCTTTTGTATCAAAACCTTCAAAGGAATTCGGTACTGTAAAGGTTAGCGGACAGGGTACGAGAATGTTTTACCCATGTATACATGCTGTAGCACGGTGTAGGGCATAACACGTAGCGCAGGCTAGATTTTATAAAATCTGCATCTCTAGAAGTCGTAGTAAAACATGGTTAAGCAATAAAATCTGACGAAAATAGACTAATGCGAAAATGTATGCATTCATCAGAAAAAAACCCTAAACAGACACACATGTCCAACCAGTAAACCCGAAAAGCCTAAGTGATACCTTACTTCATTAATTAAGGCTTAATATTTCTTTCACAGCTGTCTACGGATCGATTAAAGTTCATTAATCTAGTGACATAATAAAACTCTACACCGCTGATAGCAATTGTAAAAAACTCTCTGCCACAAGTACCGTTGTAAGACTCATATAGCCTTAGACAGCGAAACCTATAATATTATTAATCAATTTCATATCTCGTGTTTATTGTTTTAATGAGTAATACATGTGTAGGTACACACTGAAGAGAGTACATAAAAGTCGCTAGCACATATACGCATTAAAGAAGAACTTGATTCCATAGCCTTTTTTAATTTTTTTATTACTTCTCTTTAGTTTCAGCTCTCGATTTCAAATCAGTATCGATTACCCGTTCTCATTTCATGTCGTCAATTCCCCGTTTAAGGTACATGGGGTGCATTGAAACAAACTCAGCAATAAATATTGTTCTTCGATTTCCCTTTGCTAACAGATACACCACACGATAGACTGCAAAACCTAAATAAGCGATTTCATTCACACAACCCGCTCGATTCCACTTTTTGTTGTTGGTTAAAAAAAAGAAAGAAAAGCTGATAAAGAATTGCCTTGGAATGTCTCCACAGTATCTGATAACAAAGATAAGTAAAACAGTTTGTGTATTTCCAAAAAAAATTAAATGAAATTCCAACCCGTATAAGAATTATCTATAGCGAAAAAAAAGATGACAGCGCGATCTCAATAAAAAAAATCATCCAGACGGAGACGTTATATCTTTAGTAATAATTACTTTAACCTTGAATCTCTTTAAGAGTTTGAATAAATACACAGAAACGACGAAAAATTACAACAAACAGTGATACAGATAGATACCCAGGAGGCAAGGCGGCGCGCGGCCGGTCGACTTGGAACAATAGCGAACGGGGTGCGAAACTATCTCGCAACAGTGACAGAGAACAACGTCGTCCAGTAAATTGAAGCACAAACGTCAGATGACTGACAAATGACATGAAATTAGATTCCACTGACGCCCAGATACTTGTACTCAAACAAACAAAAATTGACGATAAAAAAACGTGCCTGCACACGAATATGTTATGTAAACCAATTTCCATCAATTGCGTTTGGCATACTAATTACCGTCACATAGGAAATGTAAGCCTCCTAAATGTCAGATTTGGCACACGAAAATATTTTTATTCAAGATCATTACAAATTCACAGCGATGACAGGTAGGAAGCGCACACACATTCTGTTCATTCCTTTCGAATTCGCTCGCGCAATAGCGCAGCAACACAGCAAACGACGAGGTTTTTGGATTGTGCCGATGATAATCAATTTATTCGGTATCTACACATGGCGTCTATATCCGATGTATGAGATCATAGAAGTTATGGCAAATCTGCAACTTGGGAGTTAATTAATTATTCACAACACAATCACACACATCGAGCAATTTTCGTGGGCAAAAAGCGTTTAATACGAAAACAACAACAAAAAATCTGTTTAGTTGGCAAAAAAACTGCACGATCACACACTTTTACGATTACTTAAAGCCAAAAAAGGTATAGGCTCAGTTTTGTAGAATAACACCGTGCGCGTTAAGAACAAACGTGTTGAAATGCGAAAACCACTTTAATTGATTATAACTGTGTGGCTGTGAGATTCCGCACCTCTCACGCACTTTTAATAAACAAATCAAGATAGATAGATAGATACACGTGCACTTGTAATGTAAACAAACCCGAGCGAAGAATGTGATGTTTGAATGAGGTGTAGTAACATGATCGACACACGCATAGGCATACGTGTGCTTTTCAAATAGTAAACAAGACGCACGAAGTATTTTTTTTTCTTTCGTTAGCTTACACAAATCGCGCCCAATTAATTAAACGTATCCACAAATCAAATGTACTACACGAAGAAGATACACTCACGGAACAAATACAAAGGGGGGGCACAGCAAGCAGCAGCAGAAGAATAAAATATAAGAACAAGAAAGCGCGCTCGCAATAAATACAAAATAAACGGATAAACGTGTGGGTTATAATAAACAGATCGGCACGTTTAAAACGATCTTAATGCCAGTCGGCGACTGATTTACCAAAGTTGGAAGACTCGATATGGAAGTTAACATTTATTTTCCCCACAGATACTTCTCCATAGACGACTGCTCGCTTGTGTTTCTATAGAAGAGAGGAATTCCAAAAGTATACACAGTACACACAGCGGGCGAATGTGAAAGAAAGCGATCGAGAATGGGAAGAAAACGACAATGACGTGACGCCGCCGTACCGTGCCGTGCTGATCGAACGCCCTAACCACAAGTAAAGATACTTTTTGTTGAACTTATTTTTTTATCTGCTATTTCATAGTTATTTATTGGGGGGGTTGAGTGGAGAGGAGGCGGAAACTGCATACTCTCTCACATATACATACATAGAAAAAGAAATTATTTTTTTAGTATCTGCGCCTATAGTACGATCGGCTGTGTTGCAAAACGAGAAAAAGAGTACGGAGAGCGCAGCACATTGCAAAAAAAAAAAAAACAATAAAACCGGCAATACAATGTATTGCCGATCGAACTTGAACAGTTTTTTTAGGGTGTAATGTGGTTTGTTGTCGTTTTCTATTGGGACCAAAAAAAAACATTGTTTAACTAGATCACTTTTTACTTGCTGCAAGTATTGGTTTAATGAAAAATTTAAGTCGTTTTAATCAAGTCTAATATTATGATGAAGTGGGTATCCAAATTCTGTCCGTCTGTCGGTCTATGCACGCAACTAGAGGTCCTATTTAGGTTTCTCCTTTGTTCTAATTTTTAACTTTCTCTTACAAAGAGAAAGATATTGTTTTCGTGAAAAATTTCGACCTCGAGATTTTGATTGATTCTAACATTACGATGATAGCGGAGCCCAAAAAAGTGGTTTTTGGAATTCCATCCTTCGGTCCGTCTGTCCGTAATGGTCTCCCCAGCCTAAACGGCTTGACCGATTGTCTTCAAATTTCGTATCCAAGTTTCTTTTGGTCATAATTCTAGGCTATTTTTTTTGTTTGCTTTTAGCTATGTTATTAACGGTACCTGCCATATAAAAATTACACATAACCTTAATTTTCTCGAAAACCGCTTTAACGATTTTGATTTAACTTTATATATACTATACGCATATTAGTTCCAACAAAACTGCATACCCAGTTTTTTCGAGAAAATCCATATAACGGATTTTGTCATTCAGGCCATATAAAGAAAATTGATAATTTCTCGCAAACTACTCTCTCAAATTGAATGAAATTTTATATATATACTACTATAATAGTTTTAAACAATTCCACATGATTAGTTTTAGCCCAACTATCACTTAACGGAATTTTCAGTTTTGGCCAATAACGAAAAATAATTATTTTTCACATAGACACCGATTCCTTCAAATTTCGTAGTAAACCTTCGTATAATCACATTTCGACATTTTTTATAATGTTTAGCATTAATAATCAAAATGCACACTATTTGATCTAACGCCCAACTCGCTGTGAAAGAGAAAGTTGCGTACGACCCAGTCGTGCACCCACCACTCGTTTGTTTTTGCTTCTGCGCAAGAAATGGGTTTCCTTTTTTTTTGTCTAGATCAATTTTCACGAAATTTAAATTTTAAGCGAGAATATTCGATAATTTCTTTAATGCCAACCGATTTCACACCATGATGACCACTTGAATTTTCTCAGCAAATATTGTAGTGAATTTATATAAGTTTTCGGTATGCAATTAGAATTTAATTCTGAATATTATCCAACAGACTACAAACTCTTTTCGCATACAAAATATACCAAAACAAATGAAGTCATAACATTTTTTTAATCATCCTTTTTCAAAAACCCAATTTTAGTTTATGTTGCAACTTTGTTTACATTTTCTGATATCAAATGCACAAATTTGAATGATATCCCACACATGTGAACACTTGTGTGGTTTTTATCACTCTCACTCCTTAGTAGGTACACTAAATTTTAAAAATTAGCCACTGGATAAATTTTAGCGAACTTTTGAGCAGGTTAAAATTTTGAAGTGTCTATTCACCATAATAATGTCAAAAATTATCCACTGGCTAAAATTTTAACGCAATTGGCACACGGCCTTAGGTGAATAAATGTGATTGTGCACCAGAAATCCTAAAAAAAAGGATCTTGCAAGAACCATGGTTGCATCCACTTTATATAAATAAATAAAAGTGAATGTGTGTTCAAAATGAACGTATGCACCTTAATTCTTCAAAACGATATTAAGACATAGTTGCGAAATGAAAATAAACATTTTTGAATTAATGGACAAAATCCGTCAAAATCAGTTTTCTGTACGAAAGAAAGCAGTTTTTTTCAAAAAAAATCATAAAAATCATAAAAAAAAAGACGTTTGTTTTCCTCTTCAAGAGAATTGTTTAACGACTGTTTCGTTAAACAATTCTCTTGGAAAGGAAAACAATGAATATCCCCTAAAAGCAGGCTTACCACGGTAGTTGCCTTCAGAAGTGATTAATATTTATAAACAAAATATAATCAACGAAAACTCAGTTGTAGAATTCTCTTAACAAAAATAACCATCTGAAATAAAAAAAAACAAACAATTTCCACAAGTTTTTTTAGATTAGAAACAAAAATAATGTGTTAAACATGACATTTAAAGATAACCACTTTTATGATCAGTTTTCTTAAATGTTTTTAGAAATAGTCAACAAAAACTTGAAGTTCTTTTGTTACTGTTTTAATTGTAAGTTGTTACGAAATAAACAAGAAAGATGTTTTATATCATTCAAAATTAAATTATTTCACTAATACACTAATGAGACAGTATTATGAAGAAATTGTGGGCAAACAGTTCTTTTGTTCATGATTGCAAACATTTTGGTTTGATATTAGTATTGCAAACAATGTGGTACACCTAGACGTATGCGTAATATATTTTTGGTACACAAAGGAATGTCGATAACCATATCCCATCCCATAGGCACAGTTTAGAAATAATAAGCAAAGAAATAAAAAAGATATATATATGATCACTAATTAAGAAAAATAGGAAAGTTATTGGCTTGTTAGCGTAGACTAACGACTTGAAATAGACTCAAAGTAAATGAAAATTACCGGTTGATGAACGCTCGTCGTGAGATGACCCAGTCTCTAAATTTCTCCATCTGAACTTCGAGCGTTGCGTCCCTTGTATACCATTTAGCGACGTCTTATAGGAACCACAGCTCGAATATATCGATTTAGTCGAACTCTGGCCACAGAAAGTGAATTATGTTCGCTACAACAACTGGAATTTAGCTTGTTGTCGTAGCCGCTGAGCCAAAAAATAACTTCGTCCAAGAAGATGATTTTTTTGGCTAACATTTCCATCGCCCAATTAGCGAATGGTCTATGGTCGCCCCGCTTCGATTTATGCGCCAGTACCATCTTATACAGATGTAGGCCCAAATCAAACCGCAAAATAAGCCAGGTTGACTCTATGACAATACCCAATTCAGCTGTACGGGGCCGAATCAAAATTTCTGGGTCTTCTTTGTTACTGGTCGCTACGGAGCGCGGCTATGTTTTCTTAATTTCGCAACAATCTCTGTTTGGTTGGTGGGTTAAGGTCAAAAAGTGTACTCATGCTCAAATGACGAATATAACTGAGAGGGAGCATCAAACAATGCTCATTGGTAACTTTGATAGCAGCTAAAACATAAAAATTGGAAATAGAATAGAATATTATGGTGTGTATAAAATATGTCATCTGTTATTAAAAGATGACATGTTTAATTGTGTTTCTTTGTAGAAATGGAAAAAAATACAATATTGGAAGTCGTGCCAGAAAATTGTAGCAAAGTAAGATGGCTTTTATTTTCAGATCCAGATAAAGTACAATAGAGAACAATAACTGTCATGATCGACAGGTGATTTGATAGAAGAAAGTCTGTATTAAACATAAACGCCAAAAAAAAACGGTCAGAATTGTTTCTTTACAATTAATAAAATTTAGGGGTATAGATTTATACGCTAACAATAACATAAATGCACGACTCTGTCCTACGTACTTACACCTCGTGCGCTCTACTTTAAATTATGTTTATATGAACTATTAATAATGACTTTAAGGAAAATCAGTAAAAGCGTACATGAAGCAGACAATTGTGATTTTTTGTTGCTGAACAAAAATGAAAATTTCGTTAAGAGACTTTTAGCCTAAAACTTATAATCAGTATTGTTAGAAATGTAAATAAGTATAGTTACATTGATTTTTGGAGTAATAGGAAACCTAGCTTATGTTGATACTGTCTTTTATTTTTTCTTCCGGCTCGCTCAGGGCTTGGGGTGGGTAAAGCTAAGTTCCTTATAAAAAAATGTGAGAGATTTCATAGCTGTGCCATTGAATAATGAAAAAAATTGACCCGAAACGAAAATATTAACAAATATTCATGATATGTTTATTAACATAATTCAAAAAGAACTCAAATGCGGTTTCAATCATGATATATTTAATTTTAATTTAAAATAGGACGACAAATTAAAAACATTTACTAAACACAACATGATTTCTTTAGTAAATGTTTTTTTTTACAATATTGTGATATGTTTGCTCCTTTTTCATATATAATATTTTAGTTTAGAGATTCAATATATGAATTTCATATATATAGATAATTATAAGTGTTAACGAATTAAATAGGTTATTTTTATGGAATTAATAGATATAAGTAGGTTTAATACAAGGTCTGTGATAATGATAACTAAACACTGTGCAATACTATTTCTGTGATATTTTGTGTGCATGTATATTTAAAGAGTGTCGTAATTTAGAAATAAACGTAGGATATAAATAATTTGCGTTTAGGTGTTAGGTGGAATTATCCTTTTTTTTTGTTTGGATCTTGTTGAGTTCACTCTTGTTGCAATGATGTATTTTAATATCAAATGTATGTTTTCGCACGTGTCTAGTAATCTTTCTTGTGATGTATTAGCTACTTATTTGTTACTAATATCTTAAATATATTTATAGGAATTCATTTTATTAGAAAAATTACTTCTAGTCAGAACTTAGTTAGCGCTTACCTTAATTTCGTATTAAACAATTTCCTAACTAATATGTCTTAAGGTACTTTCTTAATCGGTAATCGAGTAATCAATATAGTCACTATTTTAACTAAGAGTGTTTTCTATTGTATAAACTGTAATGAAATTTCCGAGTCTATAAAACTGAAGAAACAGAAAGAAGAGCAAATGTTCGTAACAGGAAATGTTATAACAGTGCCATCTTTACCTGAGCACGAATGTCCGATTTAAAATTCATTAGTTAGGTGTATTATAAACTAACGAGTCACTCGATGCTTCATGACCCAAGAACCTTGTATTTAAAGACGATCCACATGTTTAGCCCTCCATATTTGTACACGGACCGACAAACCGCAATTAAAATCATATGAGAAGGCTGAAATTGGCATAGTCTGTGTACAAGCTTCGTGAATTTCAATGATTAAAAAAAAACAAATACATATAAGGCATAATTAATTTTACAGGGATTGACCTTAAGTACTGAGTTGAGGATTGTTTTTACCCCTCATTCGCTCACTATAAACATGAAGGAGCATCATAGAAATCCTACATCAACATACATATTTATATTCTTTATGACAAAGTTTGCATCTTATTATTGCATATCGGCTGTGATATACGATTATATAAAACATCTATCTTTTCGGTTCATATTTATAAAACAAAGAAAGAAAACTGAATTTGGGTGGTCTCATAGATACACTCTCTTTAACGAGCTTCTATCTGAATTTAACATGCATTTTGTATAGGGTACATCCTGATCCATCCAAAGTAAGCATTATCCAGCCAGTGTGTGTTTACGACTCATAAAAAAATAATTGATGCTCAAAATGATACTCCCCTCTATTTGTGTTTTTCCACACGAAGAGAATCCCAAAGAGAATCAATAATATTATTGCGATTTAAAAATCATCATCAGAGAGTTAGCAGGAAGCGCTGGTAAAGAGAGCATCATTGTCAACTTGAAAATAGCATCTTCATCGCTGTATCGCAATGCACCATCCGCTGGCACTTGTTTACGACGAAAGAATGTACTCATGAACACAAGAAAGGAGAACTGAATAAAGCTTAAGCTTAAAATGCACCAACACCAACATTTCGAAACAATACGATCGGGGGCCAGGACCGTCATCGAATGAAATTAAGATCGTTCGCGATCGGCTTCGATGCAGACGCAACATTTTATTGATTTGATAATAAAATAGATAATCGCATCTTTCGTAATACGTTGAGTTCAAACGAAAAACACATAAAGGGGAGAAAAGCAATTGAAAAAGCGAAAAATATGGGGGAGTGAAGGAATAAAGAGGGGATCATGTTTTAATTAGTTTTTTTTATGATTACCCCTTTAAAATTGTGTTTTACTGCAGCGACGTGATATTTTTTGATAGGAAGAAGTCGCATCTGCTCCCACTCAACTTAAATATTTATAATCGCTTGTCCTTATGTAGGACTCAAATATTTACAAGTGCTACTTATGTCTGGGTCATACTCATGCTGTAAAGTTCAAGTTTTTGATCGCCTATTAAAGATCACTTGTGCGAAATTGAAGCATGCTTGATCTTTCGTTGGTGATATACATTTTTAATAGTTCAGTTGTAATATTCAATGTGTTTACATAGCTATTGGCATAGGCTAATGGGTTAGTATTTGCTCTGTAAATAGCAATTTGTATTTACTGAAAGTTGTGCGAATACACATGTGACCTTCGCAGCACGATCGGTAATCATTAGAACCCCACTTAAGTATCTAGAGAAGTATTCTTTTAAAATAAATAATTTAGTTTGTGATTTGCATGTTTAACCTTTTCGGAACCCTTTTTGCAGTTTTATAGTTTCATTCCCAATGATTTTTATGACGGATTTTGAGAGTGTAGGAAGTACACGAACAATTTTATTATATCCACTTTTTAGAGTGAGGTAAGCGGTTCTACAAATATACAGATGATGAATATGTATATTAATTAATTTAATTCAAATTTAATTGGGTCTTTTAGGACACACATTTTTGAGTTATGTATCATGTCGAAACAAATCCGGAATTTCTATTTTTAGACCATATAGTCTTCTTCTTGATACCGGAAATATTTAACATAGAACAAGGTACTGGTATTGTACAAAAATATCCCTTTAGGATTTAATTTTTAATTATGTGTACATGCTTCTGATTTATTGTCTTCCCAGCAAATATTTTCTAGAACCAATTTGTAGGCTCAGCTGTCATTCACCCAATATCTCTTGACGTAGGCAGACTGAAGTTTAATTCATTAACGTCTCAAAATTATATCATGTTCCTTAATGTTCCTAATGTTCCTTACTAAAGAATGCCTGGATATTTTAATAAATATGTTTGTTAAAGACCGCATTAATTGTTAAGATCAAATTTGAGTTAAATCACGTTCATAGAAGTGTTTTATTTTGATTGATACAATTGGATAGGGAAGGAATAGCCATGAATTATACGAACGCAAAACTCCACCATCTCATTGAAATCAAGCTGGTGGTCATTTTACGGAGGCCATTCATTCCCCATAATACACTTACTTGCCTATAGTTCGTGCAATTCAGAGTCGATTGGGTCTGTTTAAACCCGTAAGAGACTTTTGATCATACAATTTTGTCTAATAAAAAGAGTTATTAAGTTACACCTCGCAGGGCTGCATGCGCAGTCTAGTGACTGGGCATGCAACCTGAGGGTATATGTTGAAGGTATGATTGTGCATGCATGAATGTGCGAAATGGAGCAGTAACTGTAAAAAATCGGGGGAGTACATTTTTAAACTAATTATGACGACCAGAGTCAGTGAGGAATAAGCACACAGACTTAGTCTAGTATTGAGAGTGTTGACCAGAACTCTTCCCCCTCGATTCGCCATGATGTTCAGGAATTGGGACTTTCACACAGTTTTGACTTAAGAATTATGACTGCACAGTCAGAACATGCATGCTAACAATATTACGATATAACAGGTTCTAAATTCTGCAAATCAAACTCATAAAAAAAATATTAGTTTTCATCAATTCTCTAACTGAAAAATGGAAAAAAATGCTTAAAACGAAAGAGTAATAAACAATCTTCTGGCAGGTCCTTGGCACTCATAACACCGAGTTAAAATGAAAGATGGTTGCTTCTTAACCACAGAACAATTGCTCTATTACCTATTAAAAGCAGTTGCCAAGGCTTTAAAAGGAATGTTGGTACCCAAACTATCAGCATACAGATTGCACCAAATTTTCTTAACAAGATTAAATTCGTTCTAAAATATAGATCACTTCAGGTAGTAATTTCTTAATGCTAAGTCTATCAAAAACTCTGTTTGGGATCCACAATAATAATATCATAGGAAAACAACAAACAATGTCTAGTTTATTGACATTTTTAGAGCTAAGCCTCTTCAATTTTATAAGACACAACTAAGACTAATACTATGTTTAAACACGAGACCTTTATTTAAGCGACCCGTCTTACAGATTGTACTCTTACTTCCAATTTGGAACATCAAGGTTTACAAAGATTATATATACTACGGAAGAAATAAATTGATGAAATCATCACCAGATATGTGGTATTTAAACGTCTAACAACGAAACGAACAACGCATTACCAAAACACTTTTTGTTACAAGAAAACACCGGGAGACATATTTCCACTAATGTTTAATCTCCAACAATGAGGCCAAATATCTGAAGGCATCTCAGAGAGCCGCTTTAGCATGTCCATAAGATATATATAAACATAACTTTATTGCCCCAATCTATTATTCTCGCAATGCCATCTATGTTTGAGTACATTACAACAGGTGGCGCAAAGGTTGTTGTTACACGATGTTCTTTGGCTGTTATTTTTCTTTTATTCCGCAAAAAACCGGAACAGTTATTATAGGTGGCGCATCACATTGCAATGTATTCAGACATCCAAACATTAATTGTATAGAAAACGGAAATGTTTTAAAGATAGCGATGAGCACATTATATCTATGTTCCATAACTAAGTTTCAATGTACATTTTCCTACCGCATTTTTATTAACGGGGTCAGTCATTGAGATCTTTTTGAATTGAACTTTTCTTTCCAAGTACGAAACGTTTAAGTATCTGAGATCTATAATTAATAGATAGTAGCAAGCTATGACCAGCAATCATAACGTAAACGTTGGTTGGATGAAACTACAATTTTTTAATGATTGAAAAAAAAATCCAGAAAGGCATTACGAAAAGTGAATCGCAGCATCCGACACATTAAGATAAATGTACTAAATCTTACATATGTGAACGTTTAGCCGGGCTCAAAACACCCAGATCACAGAAAGACAGCAGCAGCAATAATATTGACTTCAATGACAAAGTGATCTAAAATAAGTAGTCTGTAAATCGTACCGATGGAACCCACCCAAACCTATTCCATGGATAGTAGAACCCAATGAATAAGGTAAAGGAATAGTAGAAAATTCACCAATCCTGAGGTTGAGGAGGGGATCAAAATCTGTGTCAATATATTCCCCTTATAGTCAGTCGTGATCGTAGGGTGATACTGTCTAGATTGTCCAATTTTGTTGCAGATCAAGATGGAGCAATTACGTTTTCGAAATAACCTTGTTCGATAGTTGGTTCTCAGGCTAGGTACACAATAAGACCAAAGACATCGCTAATTGGCGAGTTCGACAGCCCTCGACGACATTGATAAGTGAAAATTTACAAGTCTCCCTTAATGCATTTATACATTTCAGGGTTAAAAACACCACAGAAAGGCAATGACAGCGACATTTCATTGACCATAGTGGCAAAGTGATCTGAAATAGCTTTTCTTACCGATACTTGTACAAATCCACAGACAGGTCAGTGGTGATGCATTAAAGTGGCAGGGCTATCTTCCATTTAATCGAGATTAACAACTCGACGATGAGTAGAAAATTCAATGATCATGAGGTTGGGCAGGATATCGGATATATACCGTGTCAATATGTCCCTATGTTTCCCGCGGTCAGCAGTGATCATAGGAAATATTAGAAAGTCTCTTATTTTATGCTGTTTAAACTCCTGCAGTATAGATCGTACAATTGCCTTGGAGGTTATGGTGGAGCAATCTCATTTTGGAACCGAAAGGAGCAAGAAATACACGCATTATTTTAATGACTAATTGAATAATTTTTCAGCCAGGTACACCGCATACACAAGAATATCGCTAAGTGCGGAGTTCGATAACCGTCAACCACATAGAGATGCGCAAATGAAAATTGACAAATGCCTGTTAGAGCCTGTGGTAAGCGCGGGGTCCCTGGTCCCGAAAGTCATAACTCCAAAAAAAATTTAACAGCTTTACATCATGCGAAAGTCTGACAAACATGCAAGAGTTTCACTGTCATAAGAAGCTTTTCAAATTGGCCGTTCGAATTCGGCGTTAATCAGGAAGTAATTTTCTTTATGGCAAAAAATAATAACTTCGCACACGTAAATGAAGAGAGGAGCTAGGTTAGAGGCTCTTTATGGGCCGTTAATACCAGATATTTCATTTTTTGCCTATTCATTTATATTCTCGTTTGTTGCACTCGGTGAATTCGGAGATGTTGAACTAGACACTACGAAATTATTTAAATATGGAGGAGGCCCATTTCGCAAGTAATGAGTTTTTCTAAAATAATTTCGGAAAAGTGGGCAGAACTAGACCAGGTTCCTTGTTGGCAGCATTAGTTTCTGCGGTTTAAACTAACTCTGACCAATGAAAATTTACTAGCCTGGTTACCACTTTACCTGGTTAACTGGTTGTAATAATCTTTCTAGATTTTCATGACCGAATTGAAAAAGCGGCATCCGACTGCTCCACGACCAGGCTGCTGCGGTTCTATGTACTAAACCCATAAAAATGATTCATGTCATCTATTATCGCCTCTTCTGAACCGACACATAAAGTAAAAAAAAGCCATTCCTTGTTAATTAAACCCAATCCAATGCATTCAGTGAATCAAAGCATTGCAATTTTCTAACGACAAGTATTTTTGCATACATGTAGAACTTACGAGTACTCGAACCACTCATAGCATCAATATAAACTAATACCGTCGTGGAGCCGGTGTTATGCGCATTTCTCCAGAAAGGTACGTATTTCTAAGACATTAACCACAAAAAATATATATGTGAGGCATGCTAAGGCAAAAGCCTTTTATTTCACAAATGCATATCATTTGCATTAGGCAAAGAGGCACCGATGCAACCATCACGCCAGGACGTGGTTAGATGCGGTCTTAAACCAAACCATTGCTTTGCATTTCCTTTTTTTTACAGAGATTGTATTACCGATGCTGTGGTAGTCGCATCATGTCTTTTTATTACGAATTATCCTATAGGCTCGAAGGAAAAGATACCTATTCGTCCAAGGAAAAGTGATAGACTTTCAAAGCATGACCACAATCTTTTTTTACAACTGTCTTTGTACGAGTGGAGTTATCTTGGCTGGCATGGGAAATATAAATGAAGAGCTGTGTAGTAGGTATGGGGCAGGTTTTGGGTTGGTGTTTCAAGCTTTAAATAAGGAACATATGGCAATCGTATGGGTGTACAATGGGACATCGTTAAAACTGAATGGTTGAGTGAATGCGCCAGCACATTTGTTTGTGCAAAACAAAACTGGGACATGCTCTCTGTGTTTTTTTATTACAACACGCAAGCATTCCGTTTTTGGTGTTGGACACTTGGGACTTACGGATTGGGGAATCTAATTTGGGTAATTAAATCGTGTCCATAAATCTCAATGATGCAAGATAAAATGATTTACTGGAGATGAAGTAAAGTTATGTTTTTTTGGGGCGCAGCAAAACTAATGGAGAACAACAAACTGTTTTCGAAAAGTATTCCACACCGAAATGGAACGTCACTGTTGATGAGTGTAACGAGTCATTTAAATGGTTCATTAACCTGAGTTAACACAAACTTGATGATTAACGCCTTAGTGAGAAATCGACTGAAGCTTGAAAGTGTTGGTCGTTCAAAAGTCGAAATGTATGTTAATTCAGATGTTTATCCTATTGAGCTGTCAATCTATAGTTAAGATTTATAGACCAATAAGCATGAGTCCAACACAGATATCTCAGAATTTGCATTAGGGTTAGTAGAAAAAGCTTTGCAAAAGATCGTTAGAGGGGAAGAAATGTATTTGTATATCAAACCATTACCCTTAAACCACAATCAGAAATGCACTTAGGCCCGGTTTTTCAATACGAGAAAATCATAGGGATTAAACTCGAGTTAATTCGAGAATTTTTTTTTCAGTCAATTTCAACTCAGTGTTAACCCAGCAAGTTTGGTTGTCCCTGGATCATATGTTTTAGCAGATGATAAAATACTAAGAGAATAATTATTTTTATTCTATTTCTATGAACTTTTTATTACATTTTTAAGAAAATATATACGTGTACGATATATTCAGATTCAGGCCTCAGTGACATGAAATTGGGAATATTGAATTTAACTCTTTTAAGAAAACGGCTTGTAAGGTCGCGGTCAAACCATTTTCGTTTATTTGGAGAAAAGGAAACAATCAACCAGCTGACAACTGAGTTGTTGCAGATTCGATACCTTTCCATAACGATAAATCATCAGTGTTATATCATATTGAATCACCACTCATGGAGTCAAATTTAATCCTGCACTGAAGAGCATGCTTCATTATTTAACTCTAGATCAAATCTAATCCAAGGTTAGTTGACTCTTGGCTAACCAACTCTATGTTAACTAAGGAGTGCAAAACCGGGCCCTAAAAATGCAAAACTCTTAATGCTGAACATCCTTTCATCACTGGGAGAGTCAAAATCATTACCGACGGCAACGGAAGCTTATTTTAAACGTTTGTGTCTCAAGAGTTTATGTTTGTTTAGCTCTCTGCGTGAACTCAAAAACAAAGTAAAAAAAACTGGAGAGTGCTAATCAGTCTATTTATGACTATTTATGATCCAAACCTTTCGATTCGTAAGCGCGCAAGTGCTTTGAATGTCCATAGATCAACATTACACCGCATTTTGGACAAAGACTTTAAGCTGCACCTCTATTAAATTCAACTGTTGCAAGAATTAAAGCCTGAGGATGACATTCAGAGGCTTTACTTAGTCAACGTTTGCCAACATCTTATTTTCGGATGAAGCTTACTTTAATTTCGAAGCGAATAAGCAGAAGTGCCGCGACTGGGCTACAACGAATCCTAAACGTAAGCCTCAGAAACCCCTTCATTCGTCTATAATGACCGTACGATGTTGGCGCAAGGAATTATCGGCCTTTTATTTTTTTGGATAGTCTTCTTTACCGCGCCGAGAGCAGGAAAATGGAGCATTAAGCACTTTTTGAAGGAAAATCGTTTATCGAATTTTTGGTCCTGTATGCGAGAGAGACGAATGGAGGGAATGAATCAACCGCAACCTTTATAACATGTACCGAGCCAAAAGAATCTGTGAATCCCAGCCTACAGGTACAAGGCGACTTGGATGCCAAAGCGCTTGGACTGAATAACTGCCAGCATGTATCTAGGAACGAAGAGAATGGAAGGTTGGGTCGGAAGCCCGTTAAGAAAGTAATTTTTTTAAGATGAAAGGGGCCCGCTATTACAATGGATATAGACCGTTATGTGGACATGTTTCAAGCAGAACGGAGCAACGTCACATTGATCTCGGCCGTCCTGATTTAGCCTGTATGCATTTTTTTCTGTGGTGTAATCTGAAATCTTAGGCTTACGAGAATTCCCTGGAACTCAAAGAGAAAATATTTATCGGGAAACGGCAGCCATCACTGAGCCGTCATAACAAATTTTACTGTTCGAATAATTGAGTGCAACGAACGCAAGGGTTTTTTTTTAATAATCGGCACGCACTAAAAGGATTATGAATACCCAAATCAGCGCGGGCATCAAGGAAAAGAAAAAAGGAGATACCGATGTGCGTTGGAATATGAATTTCTGTAATCTCTAATCTAATCTAATCTGTAATATCCCATAATAAAAATAATTTAGCTATATACCTCAAAGTATATGGATCGACTCAGAGTCGCTAGCTGAGTCGATTAAGATTAAGTCCGTCTGTATGTCACCGATTTTTAGGCCTTAAATTTTGAGCTAGGAGAACGAAATTTTGTATATAAAATCCTTGTGCGTCTCTTCAGAATCAGTGTATGAACGTTTAAAATCCGCCCACTGCCACGCTTTTCAGATGGTTTTGTATCCTACCTAGTAGGTCAATGAAGGTTTTGCTGCCGTTCGTTCCAACGAAGGTCCTTACTAACACATATACCGAGCATAGAAAGTTTTTCGTCTCCGAAGATGGAAGTACCATTCATGGATAATGTCTGTAGATCACAGAATAAGCATCACACAATAAGCAAACGCATTGGAACGAACTACCAAAAAACGTATTTCCAACTATTTATAATCTACAGCAGCTCAGGCGCAGAGTCAATAAACATCTGCGGGCATCATCTCCGGTCGATATTGGAGCGCTATAATAGGTTCGCCTCACATGAGAAAAGTTCATAAAAAAAAGTAATTCCACACTATTGGATTTACCCCATTTAATAATGCTGTCGATGTCTGAATTCAATGAGCTTTACATATTTTGAGACTTCTGTTTCACGTTCGAAGATAAGGGACGTAGATTTGAGAACAAATATGAGAAGCTGAAGGAACTGTCATCCGCAAATGAGTGGATTGGATTAGAAGTTGCAGACAAGAGGTAATTAATAAAAATGAGAAAAAGTTTCGTGGACAAAACGGAGCCATAGGGAACACCAGCATTAATTTAGTGAGTAGCAGACTTGAAACAGTCCAAAACAACTTGGTTTGAACGCTTTGAAAGATAGTCCGAAGAAAAAGAGTATTATCGATACCAAAAGCAAGCATTTTCGACAAAAGAGCTTTATGCCAAACCCTGTCAAATGCCTTTGAAATATTGATTGATTGGTTCCACTTTTCGGTGAGATATTACATCAAATCACCAGTGGACCGTTGCTACGAAAACATTTACATTTGGACGATAACATTTTTAAGCCATAAATTTCTAGATTGTGTACTACAATAAATAATAAACATTTCAATAGATGGCTTATAAATTTTTTACTCATATAGTGGATCAACATTTTCAGCATAATGGAACTTTTTCTGTCAAACTTGAGTTTCCTTACTTCCTTTGGGGCTTTTTGAAATTTCTCTCGTTTACCACAACAAATCACAAACATTAAAGGTGATGAAAATCAGATTTTTTGCGAGCAACAATTCAACATACCGTAAAATGAGCACCAATGTGAATCACCTCAGGAGGTGGTCATTTGTCCTTTATACTTTTTCCAACAAACTGTCATCAATTTTACACCCTCAAAAAACCTTTGATAAAATCAGAACCCAATTTTGTTCCATTTCTAAGAATATTGCAGTCAATTAACATTATGACTGTGACATGACATGATTCAATAATAATTTTGATTAAACAAAATATAATATGTCTACTGTCTATGATACATCCAAAATATCAAAATAAAACTAATGCAAAATATAAACAAAGACTTTCATTCAAAAGCAAAAAAAAACGAATCGCACATTTCCTGAGGCGACAAAGTTGCTTCGACATCTATTAGCCCATGTCATCTATTTATAACCTAGATCAAAAACTAATTTGATGTCTCTCACTGGCACATGGTCCTGCTTGTTGACAAACACCAAATTAACCCACAGTCGTACGCAGCGTTGCGTAAAGGCCGTATATTCCACTTCCCGAGGTATTTCAAAAGAAATTCCGCCGCAATATCATCTTCATCTTTTGAATGTTTAAATATAAATTTGTCGCGATTATGATCAGCGCTAGTCATCTCATATACCACCTAATACACAAACCAAATAATATCGCATGTATAAACCACTTACCACTAGCCGAGGCACACACCAGAGGTGGCACACCAAGTCACAGCTTCGACATTTCACCACGGTATTCGAGCCATTCAGCGCAGCCGCATGACAAATCTGACACAGTTTCCCCTTTGCTGGATTCCAAGAGAAGAACTCGTGCGCACCAACAACACGTCCTCGTTTACCATGTTGTTGTTGGCTCACCGGTGTCGGCGTCATCGAACGTGCTAGCATTTCCACATTCTCATTGGAATCGATGACAACAATCTCAGCACGGGGTTTTCTCAATGACGCATCTGATTTGTTGTTGCCAATGAGTGCGGTCGGGCTATTGGATGATAGTTGCGTAGCACGTTGCAAGCTACTCCCGCGCTGAATGGTTTGACTGGAACCTACGTTCTTCGGATGGAGTGTGATTATGCGAGTTGTTGTTGCCGTCGCATAGTTGGTGTTGTTGTTATTACTGTCGTTGCCCTCATTGATTCGAAGGTGCGTGCCATGTTTTTCTACGATACCAACAATGTCTTCCTCATCAATGAATGGAATAGTGTCACTGCCGCTACCGCCACTTTGAACATCTGTTGCCGTTGTTGTTGGTGTTTTGGATTGGTAGTAAGCTTGACCATGGCTTTGCATGGATATGACTGACCGTTGATGGTCAGTGTAAACACTTTCGTGATTTGCACTGGAGTGTTGAAAGTCATGATTGTCAGGTTGCTTCGATAATGATTTGTCAAAGGGCAATCTGTCATAGTGGCCAGTATTTGAGTCCTCACGGCGGGACGCCGTTGTCTGGGCCGCACTATTTGCTGATGACGGCTCATTAGGGCGATTGACTTTACCTTCGAAGATCAACTGGCTGTATGTGGTGTCTTCATCTTCAGCGACTGGTGGCCGAGGCGCTTTTGCATTTGCATTGAGGTCAACTGCATCGGTTGAGAATTTTACGCTTGCCGGTGGCGGCGGTTTGGTTGGGCTGCTTTGTTGTTCACCGCTCGGGAATTGTGCGTGTGAATCTTTGGCATTTTTTGCGCTTTTCTTTGAGCGCTGCTTTTGCTTGATGGAAGACTTGACGCGCTGTTTACTGTCATCGGGGTAATTATTGTTGAAAGCGATTTCCTCCGACTGATTGACATTTCTTTGGAAAGGGGTATTGATTATCTTTTGATTGTTGGCATCTTTTGAAGGGGTTTGAATTATTTTAGCGTTTCGCTTGTCATTCCGCTGAAAAGAAAGAAACAAAAACACAGACGTTTTTATAATTTAAAGTGACAGGCAAGTAAATACTAGATACTTGAACGTTTAGACAGTTGGCTGTGCGACACAGTGCAGATACTATGCTATTAACAATATTTACTCGGATTGAGGCTAAGACATGTGATTGCTATTCATATCGTGCTTCACACATTAACGACGATGATAATTGCTGACTGTTTCTTTACGTTTGTGTCCTCCATCCGTATTTTGGTGTGGAGAAGTGAAATGTGAACTTGGCTTTAGTATGTAAATTCATTGGCCCGCAGGTATTTTGCAAAATCAATTCAAATTCGGTCTGGTAGTGGTATGGTAAAATGTTGGGTAAACCTTTTTGTGAAGGTATGTTATAGCTTTAGAATACGGAATCAAGTTGGATTGGTGGTGTATCGAGACCTTGTTTGTTAGTTTGTATTGGTCCATTACAAAAAGATACACTTGCACCAGAGTTGGACGAAAAAGACAATTACGTTAAAATCACACCTGGAATGTTAGAACGCTTAACACAAAAAGTACAGTCAAATAATTAGCGGAAGCTGCTACAAAGCAGACTTTACTGCCATCCAGGATTGGCCGGCCAAAAGGAGGATAAAAAAAACTGGCTTTACCACGGTTCCTGTATAGTGAAAAAAATCAGCAACTATTGCGGATAAGTATTCGTAATAGGTGACAGACATCGCCAAAATGTCTTATTCTTCAAAGACATCAGCAAAGGCAATGTGAAAATCTATGAAATGTGAAATTCTAGTTGAGTCACAGTCGATGCTGCGAATATGGAAAACCTCTTTTGCAGACTGTTAACCAATCTACCCCTGTCAGGCAGAACGAACTATTCAACATTAGCGATGACACCGAAAGCTACCAGCCTAAATCAAATGAGGTTAGCTTTAACTAAACTTATGCCCAACCAGCTATTTTAATGATGATTTGGTAAGTAACATGCACTTACACGTACACCTGAAGAATAAAACCTCACGATCGATTGCCCACAAAAATGGAGCACCTTTGAACCATCTTCTACAAATCTGACTATCTGTGAACGTACCGCTCACCAACAACCTGATCGGTCCATACCAGTGTCGTTTTAGGAAGGAAAAGTCCACAATTGATTAAATATTACACCTCGGTAGATACTACAAACAAAGTAAGAAGTCAAAATGGATACCCACTTTCATTGATTTCAAAGCCGTATACGATAGCATTTATAGAGACGATGTTAGTTGGCGGGCTATAGAGACGAACAAGAGTGTTATGAGCTTTACAGCGATAAAGACCTGGTTCAATAATGCATTGGACGCTTGGGATGGCAAGGACAACTTAACTCAGTAAGATCATTTTACCAAGGTACTAGGATCGCTGGTTCGAATCGAAGATTTAATCTCATACGAGTAACTTTTCGGGTTGTTTTTAGATCCACCCTAGTTTTCTGTTTGCCAAATCAAGGACAGCAGTCTACAACCAGAATTTATTACCTTCATACGTATTCTATTTATGTGTGTGGATATAGACTTCTATTGTTATGATTACGATATCACTCGCAGAGACATTGCCGTCCTCAGAGCACCATCATATACCATATTTCACAGAAAAGTAAGCCCGCTGACACGTATTTTACTCTGTACACTGCATCACAATTTGGGTGTACCTGTACATCATTAAATAAAATTAAGCAAAGTGAAACATCCACAGAAATGGATGAAATTTCATCTACGGCATACCGACTTTTCCAACACATATTCGTCTAGCTGATGTCAACTAAATAGTGAATAGGACTGAAATGGATGATCCATCTGCTTCCGTTTTTAAGTTCACCTTCACTCTGGAAGAATCATCGCATCGGGAAACAACTTTTGGATAAAGTAGCTAATCAGTGACTAACTTTTGACATTTGCGCGAGTATTTCTTATAGAAAAATGTTAGTCATTGATTAGCTAATCAGCGTTAATACAGGGATCATAATGTTTGACAATTCCTCTAGGATGAACATTCAAAGTTTTAAATGTAAAAAAAGCATTTAGCTTCATATTCTTGAACCATCTTTATATTCTGAGAACAAAAAAGGTGAACAATCCATTGGCTTATTTTAAAAATGGCTATAAAAAGCACCGCTCAAGATGTTTGCTTTATTGAAAAAATATATAATTACACCCTAGCGCTCTCAATTGTCTTAAACTATTCTTCCATCGTCGTCTTGTTCGTTGAAATACTCGGATTAAGGTGCACACTTTCGCCAAAACCTGCATTATTATCCGTAAGTGCACAGAATGAAGACGGAAATATGTTCGGTAATCAATCAGCAAAACACTTTCGGGAACTTTCTTCACAAACTTGTGCGTACAGCTGCTGCAATTTGTCCGAAGTTGGTGCATTATCTCGAAGTAATCTTTCAAAATAACGCTTTACCCCGTTACTGAGTTTCTGCCAATATATTTTTTAATACTTACGAGCTTCCAGTGTCAAATTAACATATGATTCAAAACGAAACCAACAGATAGCCCACCCTTTACAGGTTAGTTATGAACTGATGATGCAGGACCACTTTCCGGAACACGTTTGTGATGTTTAAAGCGACAACGGATATAAGGTTGATTCGCAGTTGTTGTATACATCTTCCCTAATAAGCTGATTATCAAAACGAGTACCCATATTGAAAACACATTATTTCCCTTTAGAGTTCCAGACTTAAAACTATAATCGACCCAAACACTCAACTTAACTAAAACTCAAGTGTCACACTCTGCCTCACTGATGGGTTTCTTGAACTCAACTCCCTACATTCCACTTCTTATCAATAGCCGATCCGCACATAGCTATCGAATCTGTTCGGAAATCAGCTTTCGAGCAATTAGCTACGTCCAATTTAGCCTTGGACTAGTCCTTGAATCACTTCAATGGCATTTGAGTGATTCATCTGCGATCATAAGCACTTCCCAATCGATTAATTGATTCAAGTTTAAATCTTAATCTGTTCCAATATACAAATGGGGTAAACATGAACATTGAACATACATTATGTTTTTTTTTCTTGTTTGAATAATCTACCCAAAGTGGAACATAATAAGAGGAGAGGGTTTATAAATAGATTTTTAATTACCCGCCTATATTGTAGGGCACATGTCTGCGATAAGTGAAGTGGGTATTCTCAACCGATGGATGGGTAAAGAGGGAAGAGGAGCTACACACCACTTTTATGAATTTATCTCTCTACAAGATTGGATTTAACATGTTATGGTGAAAGTGGCAATATTAGGATTGTTATGCTATAAATTACAAAAAAAGGGAAATTGTCCAGATGGAGTTTGGGCACGAATTTGTAGTCTCTTGTCTTTATGGGAATTCCTTTTGAACTATTAGCCTTGACTAATAGAATAAGATGATGTAGGACTATAAATGGGGACAGCTAAGTCATAGTGATGGTGGGAATGTGAAGATAGGTAATTATGTATGGAGATGGTTAGGTTAATTTGTTGTATAATAAGTGTCAATCTGACATGTTATGAATGTCCAGCACATAACTAACAGCATTATTGGGCAACTGTAACAAACTAAATCCTGCCTATATCCAACCAGATATTATTGTAACATATATTTTTTTCTTTTTATTCTATAAACCTGGTCAATTGTTGAATTAGTGGTCAGGAATTAAGCGCCTCTGTTCGATCACGGCCTGTAAGTGCCTTCAAAATTATAGATAGAACTGATATTGGTTTATACGATTTTTTATCGTTTGGAGGTTTTCCCGGCTTTGGGACCATAATGACTTCTACAACATTCCACTGGCGTGGACTAACTTAACTTAGGCTTTCTTCTGTAAATTTTAAGTACATGGTCGGTAATTATATTATATCCCTTTTTATTTATTTTTTTTAAATTTTTAATAATCTCGGAAAGTTTAATTAAAGTCACGCTTTTTATTTGGATGTTGTCGGGATTGGTTCGTGATGATATCCCTCTGGTAAGAAGTTATCATCTGTCAGCTGAAACGTTTGTTCTAAATGCTCGCTGAATAATTCCACCTTCTCTGTATCTTTCTTACCACATTCGCCTGTATGCGATATATTTTTATGCTTTCTAAAGCTTTCCAAAAGAAACATTTTGATCTTTTGTGAGAACCTAGTCCTTCATGAAATGTCACAAAGTCACGACTCTTAAAGTCTTGCATTAGTGCTGGTGTGCGCGAGATTGGCGAGATTGTTGCCATCTTTTTTGTGCTCTGCGTTTCTCTATTACTAACTGTTTTATTTCGATGTGATACCTTTATTCTGGTTTTGGTGCCAATTGCTTTTTATTGGGATTACTTTTTTCATATGACACTCTACACGACTTCAATGTAATGATCAATTTCTTCTTCAAGTTCGAACGTTGGTTGGAAGAGATAATCTTAAAGTAACCTTTTGGTCGCAATCTCTTTTAAAGGCGTTTCAGTTAGTTCTAATGCTAGTTAGTGTTGGGGGTTCGTCTTTTCTTATTAAGCTATTTCTTACAGACAAGATTACCGGCGAGCGATCTGATGAGAGGTCAAAACATTACACAGGGTTTATATTCAGCCCTTTTGCTATAAAGATGCAATAGAAACTGACATTTTTTGCTGTATCCGTGAACCAGTATGTCGCATTCCCCGTCGAGTACTTTGTCTTTGGTAGAAATAAACCTTGAGGCCCAAAACGTGCGTAATGCGTTAAAATCGCAACAAACAATAAAATTGTCATTTGAATTCCGTGTAACAATTTTAAGCATGGAACTCATGCACATGGTAGTTTTTGATGAATTTTACTATCGAGCTATCTCCAAAGAGAGAAATCAGGCGAAATTTAAGCTGCGTTTTAACAAAATACTTGGATTTGGTCAAATAAGCAGTAACAATAATTCTGCGTTCTTAATGTATGTACTGCTTTATTGATTGTTGTTAGCTTAATTCTCTATCTGCCTACAGGATTAATGTACATTCACAGTGACAATTAACAGCAATTGGAAACATTATAACAATGGCATACAAAAACATTACTAATTAGTCTTCTAAGCCCAAAAACCGCAAAAGTGATTCTTAGTTTTATTTCTGGTGCAGTGCAATCATTATAGTGGAATTAACCCCCGCGGGGCAATACCGTCAGCGTATGAAGTAGTTACGTAGATTTATGAAAAATAGCCCCTGTTGTTGGCTCGGGAGTTTTTCACAATTCACTCATGAATAATGTTTAAGAAATCACATGACAGTGCATCACATTGTGTACATTCTTGTTTGTTATCAAATGATCCAGTGAATTCGTTGGTGACCTTAATTGACCAGGTCCCTATCGCCAATGCTACAAATGGCACTATAAATGAATAGTTGGTGGATATCTATTTAGACATCTTTTTCAGTATCTTCTGAATATTTGATTAATTGTGAATTTTCTTATTATACTAAAACAACATTGATAAAAAAATGAGCGTGAGCGCTTCCAGGCATTCAAAAATTACTGCAGACAGAACCTTGTAAGGAAATCAATGCTAAGGATCCGTTCTCAGGCCTATTTTCATACGACAAAATTACGCGGATGAGTTAGTGTAAGTTACCTAACAAAGGCGGTAATTTTCGATATTGTTATTCTTACTTCATAAAGGCCAGCCAATATTAAATGATTCGTTCTGCCTGAGCCTGAAGATTGCTCGCTATCGCCGTTTAACGGTCTAAGAAGTGGTTCTTCCATTTTCACAGCATTGACAACTGTTACTCAACGACAACCATTCCATGTTGGTCTCGATAGGGCCTAGTATCTCTGACTTTGGCATTTTTTATTTTGGTAAAACTTACGAATATTATTTCCAGAGTGACATCTCTGGATATAAAATGGTAGCCAATCTGATTATATGAAAGGCCTGCCAATATCGATTCTCTGCCTTCATCTAACCTTACTCGAAGAAAACATTATATATCTGGTATAAATGGCCCATAAAGGACCTCAAAACGAGCTTATCCATTCATTTGTAGTAGTAAAATGTTTGCCACAAATAATGGAATCTTCAGTTTAACACCGATTCCAGATTTGTGTTCCATGACATTATTTTGGATGTGTCTTAGACTTCCAGACACAGAAAGTGTGGAGCTAGCCGAGCATATTATGACTAGCGCAGCGATAATACCTATCTAAAATAATTATTAGAGATTTCCAACTCCTTTGCACAATACCTAACTAGTTAGTCAGCTTTATTTTGCTGGAATGCCTGCGTTGCCTATGGAATGTAGCATATAAGAACCAAAAGTACTTGGAGCTACTATTTAACATGCATACCTACCTTTTATAGTATGAGCATAAATTGCCTTTACTGCCGCTTTTTTAAAAAAAAAATGTTTATTACTATTCTATTCTATTATATCTATATCTATATATCTGTTAATATAAAATTTCGTTTATATTCATTTTTTTCCAATACCGTAGTGCGATATCGCCTTTCTTACGGTTTCATAGGCGGCTTTAGTCACCGCTAAAACTTTTGCGGTTTATTTTAAAATTTTAAATGGTTCGGAGAAAAAGTCAGCTCATACCTCGATCTCGATATCCATCTTTAAACTTTCTGCATATATTAGTATGGAGTTTACATCTTCACCCTGTTTCACGTCTCAATATTTACTTTGAAAGAAAAGTCTAACTATGGTGGGACTTAATTTATTTCCATACCGACCAGTCGGTCGGTATTTTCAGTCACTTGATTGGCCTTGTCGGAGGGACCTGCACGTTGCTACTTCCCATATAACAAGCTATAAAGGGAATGTTGCTTCCGGTTCCATTCGGGGGGTCAACACGCCTTCATACTGCCAATGCATGTCATTCGTTGTATTTTCTGCAACACCTGCCAATCCCCATATTCAAAGAACCTATCTTACTAAAGACGAACTATGGCAGTAAATCAATTTGTTCATGTCAAGTAAAATTTGATTGCGTTGATTTCTATGTTCACTCATGATGACGAATAGTTTGATGATATCAATGTCCCCTTGACAACATTCTAAAACAAATTAACAGCTATAACAAAACTCTCTAGCTAAATACCGTGACAACTGACCATATCAACCACCGTGTGCATGTTTCCGCTTTACCACCAAAGACAAGGCCGTTCCCTGGTAATTATAATAAGTGTCCATCCTCCGACATTGTTCATTAATACCCCAACAAATTGCACCAAAGTACCTACATAGCACAGTTCAGAACCTAAAAAAACCCGCACGAAACACCTTGACATTCAACAATTCCAACATAAACCACTTTACTCAATGGCGACTCTCCGATTTTTTATATATTTTTATTTTTCCACTTCCTGGATTCAGTTAGTTACATGTCATGCTCTGTTTACGACAAATTAAAAAAAAAACTTTAACTTCACCAGCATTCCATTTGTCTGAACTAATTTACAAGTCACGAGCTCAGCTACTCATGCGAATTAATTATTGCCGTGTGTCAACTGAACAATGTTACCGAAGTTATAATCTCATCGCGTGTTTGGAGTGACACGCCCCTTCAATATTGAACACCGCATTCTACTTTTGCAGTGTTTCTGGCTCATTTCGAGTACAACCAACCAACACGGGAAGTGCCATTTTATTGTGCAAAAATTCCAACCACTCGCAGCAGGGTTCGGGTATCGACAATCAACAGTGTACCATCCAAATGCATCAGCGGCAGCCCGAATCCGACGTGGAACAAGAACAATATCAGTCGTGCGATCAAGAGAGCAAATGTTTTAATGGGAATCACATTCACAAGACTTGAGCGTTGCACAGCAAGACAGGATCTCAGATAAACAATGCACTTCAGGTTCAGAGAGAGAACAGCAGCAGCAGCAGCAGCTGCGCCTGCGGTTGTCGATGCTATTTGCTTGATCAGTGCTTGATCAGTGGTTTAGCAACCGGGGGAACATACCTTTTGTCCATTCAGCAAACGCATCTGACAAAGCATCCGGTGCGAGGAGTTGCTGCTCATTTCATTTAGCGCGGGGACAATCAAGTGATTGTCTCACTGAGATAAGTAACGGGATTAGGGGGATATAAATCTTTTAATAAGGACTTATTGTTCGCATTTCAAAACGACTTTGATTTTTTTTTCTATCTTTTGCTTAAATCGGGTTCCAGTTAATGACGTTAGGGATGTAGGTTAATTATGTACGGGTATCGATTTGTTTGGAATTATTAATGTAGTTGTGCGAGTGCGATTGATGATGCCATTGTTTATATGCATAACGGTTTCGAAAACACAATAATAAACAACTACAGAAATATGTACAAACTGGCACAATATTTTTGCAGCAAATTTTTGGCTTAACGGCTACGACTATATACTATATAGGGGGTGAAAAATATATTTCTGTTTTAATTTCATATAAAAATGAATGTTAAAACTTGAAGGGTACAAATTGAAAATTAAATTTTAATTTTGATTTTCGGAAAAATTGAGTACGAAATTACTTATGAAAACCGATTTCAAGGAAATCATCTTCGGCAGGTTAGTTGGAAAGCATATCCTCCACGAAATGATATTAGCTAATGGCTTCCGACTAACAGACTTTGCGTCACCATGTAAAAGTAATACTGTTATCAGCAGCACTAGGTTCCCACAATTTTGTATCGACAAAGAAGGCAACAACCCGGTGATCTTCCGATGGTCGAACCAAAACCAGGAATGTAAAGCTGCTGGTAATGCAAACATATCCGCCTGTCTTCCTGCGTTGATGTATCCCAGACCTCGAATGTTGCAGAATTACTTTACAACTTTGTTCGTTGATATTGGTTTTGGTGTTAGTTTCTCTCGCATGCTGTTCAAACTCCGAAACATAGTATCAACTACATCACGAAGCATATAGCCTCGTCTACCATTTTTTCCACTCTTGTTAGATCGGGCCATATGTCAAACTCTGAAATTTAGTAGCAACTACTTCACGGAGCTTATAGCATGATGAGATGGTATCTCACCAGACGACAAGGGTGTTGAGTCTGAAATCTGTGGTTTGGAGTCTGTTATTGATACTGGTATCCAAACTACTCGGGCAATTTTAAAATCTCAGTTTCCAGACTCCG
Source organism: Rhingia campestris (assembly GCA_932526625.1). Taxonomy (NCBI): domain Eukaryota; kingdom Metazoa; phylum Arthropoda; class Insecta; order Diptera; family Syrphidae; genus Rhingia; species Rhingia campestris. The sequence goes on from OW052182.1 coordinate 67,040,356, forward strand.
GACAACAGACTCGGTGAACCTCCAAACATAAAACGTTTGAAAAAAAATCAACTTCGCGCCTTCAAAATAAGGAAGTTATGTTTCCGTACCATGTATATCGTTGTTAGACCTGGCTATCTTTAAAGATTATATAATAACGTTGATATATATTGCCTTTTTGACAACTAAAACTGTCAACTTAAGTAAATATTCTGTTTCGTAGGATTACCGCATCCCACGCTTAGATTTCATTATTCAAAGGGTTTAAAAAATAACAAGGATTGCAAAAATTATCAATTTGCAAAATTGCTTGACAACTTCATGAAACATAATTCATCAACCCGTTAATGTTGACAGTGTGCGTCATTTTTCATTACTTTATTTCGTTCGTTCGTTGAACTATGTCTGACATCCATATGTTACGATGTGACGTCAAACCAAACCGACCTCACCCTTTTATACCAAGAAATTCGAAAAGGATGTCAAAGCTTTATTTGAAGACTGAGGCGAAGATAAAACGATAAAGATAACCCATCCACCCTCGACTATTAATATTCAATTCACAGAACTGCACCCATCCACCTCAGCCTATCCGAAAAGTGTCCGCTTAATCGGCTTTCGATGTACTCCATTTATAGATTTTCAATGTCGAAAATAGGAAACCAATAAAAACAAACAACAATTCGACACCTACTGGAGGCGGCAGTGACTGACGATTTCAAAATGTCTTACGCACTCTCGTCACACTCAAATATCAACAGTCTGGCGCGCGGCGTGTACTCTATTCGCTCCTGAATTATTATCGCTACGCCACTACGAAATTGAAAAATGAGCAGCACACATTACGAATAGTTCCGTGACTGACAATGAGTCCAAAAAGGAGTATTATCCACTCCAGTGGTTCTATCTCTATGGTTATAATTTAAAGCATAACTACCGCAGATACAGCCGCGCCGCCGGTTCATGCATACGATGATGATGATCATCACCACCATCATCACCGCAGTCAGATGCCATATGTTCCCATATCATTTGGATCACCCAATTCGTCGTTTTTTTTTTCGTCGTCTACGTTCGGTATTCAAATGATTCACAATTCACTTTTTAGATTAGAACCGAGCACTCAAAGTGCTGATTGAAATTGTTTTGGTGTACGATTTGCGTTTGGATTTAGCACGACGAACGCTACTATATAACAGCGCAGATACGAATCGTATCTGCTGCGGTCAAAAGTTAAACGGCGACAACAAATTATTTTTTTTTAGAAACACAGACGTACGTGCACATGACATCAATGCATTTGTTATAGATTGCGAGCTTTGGGCCCCCGTTGCGTTGGCGCTGATGTCAGATTCGGTCTATTTGGTTCAAGTATAATGCGAAAAATACACTGATAAGCGATTTCCTTTTAGTCGTCGTACGCGCACGGGTATTCTTTTTTTTTTAAATATATACGCAAAATTTTTTTTTTAGAAAACAACGCACTCATTGAAGATCTCGTATTAGCTTGAGCACTGCTGCAAAAGCAGATGGGGGATTATCTGAATCTCGTTAAATTATTCTCGTGATAGACGAGGAGAGTGGGGATGTGTTTAAATCGTTTTCATATGCGCCGCCAACCGTAGTTCAAAATGTTTTCCTTTCTCTTATTTGCCTCTAAGAGGAAGATTGTTCAATTTAATTAATCATTAGCGCTGTGGTTCAATTAGAATTCGAATATGGGAACGGGCAAAATGCAGATGCTCTAGATTTCCTTTTTTTTTCTTGTGAAGGATGATTGAGATTTTGTTACGCGCGGTGAATTTCTGATAAGTTACATCATTTTAGTATTAATTTTGAAAATATGGTTAACATTCCTTTTGCACCATCTGGAATTTGGAATACGTGTCAATTCAATGATATGGGAATGGCAATTGCATGTTATCAATTGGAAGGATAATGAGTTTAGGTGGGCCGGTAGCAATCTTTGTGGAAGAGCCTTAATGAAATGCAGGTAATTGGCTTTGGCGGCAACCACCGAAGAGATAAGTTAGTCGGGTTCTATGAGGCATGTAAGGCTGCAATAAAATGAAACGTAAGGGGGCTAGTATCAATGGATAACGATATAGATTCTGGTTATCAAAAGAGGTGTGTTTGACGTGTGTTTCTATAAACAAATGTTTATTAATATAAATACGGCACGTTAGACATTATTTATTTTGTTGGTACCCTATTTCGTTTCAGCACTCCTTTTTAACATTTGGCGGTCCGTAAAAACCCTCTTGACGAAACATATGTTTCGAACCCATGTGTAGTTTTGTAAAGTTTTGGTCAAATGTACAAGCGTTTTCAACTTGATGTTCTCTACAAACTCCGACTCTCTGCCTTCGCGTGGCGATTACTGGCTGCCGGATACATTAATTGGAGGTAGGTTATTGTGCCCTTTCTCTAACGGACCTATTCCTTTTTACAGATGGAAGTGAAAAAATTCTCGAGATATCAAAACTAAAATTAACTTAAAATAAATTATCTCACTGTTCACGACGAAGCTCAACGAAGAAACGGATAACGGTGTTTGTGTCTGCACCTGGAATATAAAAACGCTTAACAGAAAAGTGCGGTCGAAAAGCAGACGCCCTTAGTTGTTACAAAGTAGACATTACTGCCGTACAGTAAGTAAAATGGATTGGGCCGGCCAAAAATAAGATGAATAACTGCAATATTAACTGTGGCGCATTTGCACACTTAGATTAGGACTCTTATGCTTCGAATACATGAGCGAACGCATGATGAAAATTCGCATCAAGGCCAAATTCGCCACCATTTGCCTTATGCTATGACGGATTTTAGCTAACGGTTCACCCTGACATCAATAAGTAGACATGCTTGGAAACTAGTAAAAAACCTCTGGCTTTTGTTGCACAGCCAAGGTAAGCATTCGAATATCCAACCCTTCCCCACAGCGGTGTCTAAAGGCTGTCCTATCCTGTCGAATAAGGAAAAATAGTAGTTGAGTCAGATTAGATGCTGAGTCGTCGAACCATCTCCCAACGTTAGGGGAGACCTAAATGGAGTAAAGATAGTATAATATATAAGCTAAGCTTTAAAAGGCTGCAGAAAATAACGGCCTTCCTGGCGAGATATATGAAGCCGATGGATTAAAATACACCCAGTAGTTGGTGAAATGCACTGCAACAACAAACGAGGCATAAGTTTCAACACCGCCTTTGGCTTGCCCTTATCAGTGTGGTTTTAGCCCAGAAAACTCCACAACATTTCAATCTTTGGCAGACCCTCGAAAAATCGTTCAAACTCAAATCGATACTAACCACCTATTTAACGATTACAAAGCCGAATTTACAAAGACGAACTGCATAGCGGCATGTGACCAAACGTGTCCGTCTGTGTAGGATGATGATGAAGAAGTCTCGCGGCTGTATTAAGTTCGGCATCAAGTTCGGCAACGATAAAGACAAGATGCATGGCCATGTTAATTTTTTTTAACATCATTCATGAGAGGACAGTTTATAACGCCCGAGCCAACACCAGGGGTTCGTTCAATCTCCCATAAATCTGTGCTAGTGGTAGGGTATGCCGACGAACCCAACTCATCGCCGCATTTGCGAATATAGAGATAAATGCGGCAATAGTGCGGTTTGCAGTACACGAAGACAAAAGAAATGACACATAACATCGACGAATGGGACTAAACATCACAATAGACAGTTACAACAAGGACTAAAAAGGCAATCCAATAATGAAGCCCTCAATTTAACTGCTAAGATGAGTCTTGAGGGGTCTTCGATTTTAAGTCGGATAGACGCTGAAATGAGAAATCGACCTCAATCAACTTAAAAATCAATTGGATGCAGTAAGTTAAAGACGATTGTTTGTTGATGCCCAGGTTCTTCCCGCGCTCTAGCGCCACTTAAATAATTTAGTGCGTTGACGCTTGCGCCTTTAAATGCATGTCGGTACATTTGGGACACTATGTACGTGCCCCGAATTTGTGATCACATGTTCGATTTCGTTGACGTTAATAAAGGGTTTTCTAATAGGGACGGGTCAATATTTAAAATCTATGGCGGCCATGCAGTTTTGGCGGCGTCTGTCAAATCTGTTGTTTATTATTCTGTCACTGATGTCAAATCCCAATGGGAAGTTAATAGTCCAAATAATTAAACTTTGTTATCAAAATATATGATCGTTAGTGCAAACATTGCGCCCATTTTACAGCAGTAGCGGTGGCACATCAAAGTCGACTCTTCAAGGTTTGGGGGTCAAATTTTAGATGATCGGTTCGGTAAGCAATCAGCCAGCACTCTTCGCTTTTCGCAGACTTTAACATGTCGAATTTTGCCTTATAGCTTTGGTTTGCATCCGTGCAAGATCCAACTAATTATGCCGACTAAGCATCTCTAATGTTTTATACTGTGATAAATAATATTATAACAACAGCATATATCGTTGTATCAGACAATGTCAGCTCTACTTAAGCTATTCCATCCAGCTATACGTGAAGTTCATTTTCAAAAATCCCCAAACTGCGCTTTCATCGTCACAAATTCTTATGAAACTAGGCATACATAATGACAGACAAACTGTCAACTCGACAACAAAAATGTATCTGCACTTCAAGGATTAACAAAAAATCCTGTTTAGAAAATGTCACGAAATCAACACAACTGCTCAAGAGATTTAGATACAGAAAAAAAAAAACACTTCATTCCCTCTCAGATGTCAATCAGTCAAAGTACTCTTCCAGATAAATCCACAACATGACGACAAAAGTCATGTGGACAACTCATTACCACTTCGATTTATTTTTATCACAAGTACCTATATACGTACATACTTCCGCACTTAAACTGAAATCTACTAGTGTATAAAACAGGGTTGCCGCGTGTACCACCAGCATACGACGTACAACATTCGGAAAGTTTCAAGAACCGTTCTCTCACGTGTCAAGCAAAAGAGAAGAAAAAGAAAAATACCCTGCTTCGACAACATGTCCAAGCGCCAAAAGTGTTAACATTTATGTCACATTTGACATTAAAACATTACTCGATGTCCCCGGCCGGTCCCACGTCTTATTTACAATTCCAGTCAACAACAAATAGTTAGCTTGCTTGTCTGCGACATGTAAGCATTTAAAAACAGAACTCCATTCAGGCTTCGTATAGCGTATTTATAGTCAAGCGCGTACAGAGTATACCCGTCCGCCCACCTGTCTTGCCACATATAAGTGCTTGGGTGACTTATGGATTTGTAGCGGCCGAGACATGCACGGAACTGTCATAGACAACTAAATATTGGCAACAGACAGCGAACGAAGACAACAATTGTTGCGGGTGCAATGTTCGCGAAGCAGTTACCTACTCTGCGGTCGACAGTATAGGACGATAACATGCAGGCGGTCTCCGTGTCCCGTCCGGGTCACATTGACCGAATGCAGTCGATTTCGTTTCGGGTCCCTTCGCCTTTATTTTGCGTTCTCTATGCGCGGTTGTGCATTTATCGATGACGCCTAATTGATTGGCATTCTATGCAAATGCACACACAGACAATAATTATTAACGAGAAGAAATAAGGGATCCTTTGGAGCGCTTACGTTGATGGTGTCACCATAATTGGAGACTTGCAAGTGAGTCGTACATTTGTATTGCCACTGCCATTCCAGGGAAACAGTCGATTTCTACGCTGCTAATAAAACACGATGTTTCCTAGTACTGGAGCTGGTTAAAATTCCACGAGGGTATCCAATGTGCGGTGGTGGTGTATTCTAAGGCATCCAGGAAGTCTAAGAAAGAATTCTATTTGTGGTTATTGGTGTTGTTTGGGTCTTGCTTTGGATGGATGGCAAAGCTAGGCGAATTGCGTACACGATAGGGTACACGGTTATTAAGAGGTGCGACTCGGTTACCACGTAGTGTCTTTATGAATGCATGCAAGGGAATAATGGAGGTAATTTCGCCTAGCCTCGAATATGAAATAGTTGTGTCTACTTAAGTAGAGGCTAGGTTAGGTGGAAGCCGGGACTGAAGCAAAGAAGTAAAAATTGAATTGACGAAACTAGGTTAGCTTCTGCAATGACAATGGATATGTTGTATATGTGCCCAGAAGCGGTGGACCATTTCGGTAGACTGTAGTGAAAGCGAGATTGATGACGAACCTAAGTTAATAAAGTCTATCTAGAGCCACTGATATTATTTTTAGATAGTTCCACTAAATGAAAGTTAAGGGTTTTATTAAGAGGAACAACAATCTGACCAAAACATGCTTTATCTGTCAATGGTTTTGCGGATTTTTTTTACTTAATGAAAATATAGAGAAAACTTATCAAAAAAATGTAATCGCAGAAATAAAGCTTCTAGGGCTCAGTAAGTGCCACTGACCAAATGAAATAAGTTTTTATTTTTTCTGTTCAAACGTTTTAATAGCCGCTCCATGTTTACCAACTATGATCTACAGCCCTATCGAGGTATCCGTTGGGAAAAATCTCCGCAACGAAAGTTAGCTCCAATCGGAACTCTGTTTAATTTCGAAGTATCCATTGCGGAACAAAAAAAATTAAGCGTACAATCGCGTTCAATGGATTCCGCAAAAGTTCATCGTTGGACAACTTCGGAAGAAAGTCAACGCGTTGCTGTCAAAAATGTTTGATTTGACGCATTATACCGAGCGATAAATTTCGTCGGAACGCAAATGAAAATATGTCAAAATGTCATTTTCAATGATCTTCTTATATGACGGGCGCGATGCTTAGCGCGAAGAACTGTCGCGTAGCGTAGCCGTAGCAACACCTAAATGATTGTTCACTGGTCCTCTTCTCGTGATGATCTGAAAAATAATCCGAGTAGTATCAATTGTTAAGAAAAACTTATCTCAGAGACTTAGCCGTTCGGAGCCGGCATAAAACAGGAGGTCCCTCATAGGCAGAGGCACACGTGAATGGTTGTGAGAAAGTTCGGCACTGAGTAGTCGGTTACGCCAAAATTTGTTTTTGTTTTATTTAACTTTTTAGTGATAGGAAACAATTAATTAGAATAGAAATACTTCTTCTACTCGATTTGAAAAAAAGTATGGATTCCTCAGAGAAGTCACTTGAGAACTTTATTCTTTGCAGTATTTGTAAACGATACAAATTGAAGAGTGACTTTGCAGATACCGTTAATTTAGAAATAACACAGATATAAAGAACTGGCAATATAGTCAAGAGATTTAGACGGGTCAAATCTATGTAGCTAGGGTTGTAAAAAAACTGAAACTCAAGAACACTTTGAAACTCAAAGTATTAAAATCCGACCAACGAATAAATTGCTGATTAGTCTAAAGACTATTGGTGGATTCCTTGAAGACATACAAAAATAAGTCTTCTGGAGGTTTTTTTTTAGATCGGGTTAAAGTCCCTCACTATTGTAAGAGATTTCTTCGCGATAATACTCCTGAAATGTCTTTCAATGATTTTTCCTTGCAAGAACAAAAAAAATCAAATTGGTGTAGTCGTTATAACTTGTGATTAAGCTATTTTTTAATGATAATGCAAGTGTTTATATACCCTATCCCATAGGGATATATTAGTTTGTAAAATAGCAATTTAAAAAAGTTTGATTTTTATCGAACAGTAAAAGGTTTAATGTTTAATTTAAGGATGGAATGGGATAGGGTATTCAACGATTCGCACAGCAGATTATAGCATTCTCATATGTATTTTTGTTCACATTTCTCATTAAAATTATAATTTTTTAAATGACCTTAACGTTTTTCAAATTAGATGTGTTAATTTTTAAAAGTTAAAAAAAAATTGTCGATGTTCGGTGCAAGAGTAAATTTGTTTTAAAAAACTTAGTTGTTAATTCGGTATAAAAATAATAACTATTCCTAAAAGGTTATTTTTTTATAATAAGCGAGCGCTCAAAGAGGTGTGAATACCTGTTTTTTGTGTATATTGCGGATGTTTGATGGGAAGAGGAAGAATGAGAGAGATGGGAAATATGTTCGGTAATGACTATACATAGATGGTTTCCTAACTAACTCTTTGGGTACTCGCTGTTATTTTCTTTTGTCCGATTATTTTCATAGAAAGGATTTGGAATTAGACGCACGACCATTTCGGTAGAATGTAGTGAAAGCGAGATTGGTGACGTATAGGCAAGACCTTACACTCAAGTACTCAACAGGTGAACATTGCCACTACGATGTGTTTGGTTGGTTCAAATTACTTCATGTTAAGTTATCGTTACGTAAGTAAGTCAAAAATGAATCTTAATTAATCTAAATTCTTACTAAACGTAACCTAAAGCATTTTTTTATATGTTATACCATGTCCAAGCTACTTCTTCTGCTTTTAGCACCTACACAGCCTATTTAAAATAAACAATTTTCAAAAGTTCGTTTAAACAATCACTTAATACTTTACGTAGATTCAATTACCCCCATCATAATTCGCTGGGTAAAGATAACCAAAAGTACATTACACCCAAATTGACATCAGCTAATAAGCTTTTAACAGCATAAAAAATGACAGACCACCTTTTTTTGGCAATTATTTGCGATGAAGCAGAATGGTTACAGTTTTATCTTTGTTATATCATAATGACATCCGCCACATGTAGGTAATCTCAGGCTTTTGGTAGTTCCCTTTTTACCTTTGCTTGTGTTTTTGGCTCAGGGAAAAAAGAAAATGACTGGCGACAACAATGATGTGATGATGTCTCCTACCCTTTGCTTCTATTAGAATAATTTTCCACAACTATATGCATGTCAGTATGTCCATCCATTATGTGATATAATGACGGGAAATATGTAAATGCTTGAACACCGCAATTTAGAATATTTTCAAAAACAGGTTGACCTCTGAATGAAAAACACTTTTTTGTACGTTTATATATTTGCCCTAGGCAAACTACGGGAAGATAGATAGATGTATGGAAATTGTAGATTTGTTTGCTTTTTAAATGTGTGGTTTCAACATTGTTTTCCTTAGTTTTGCTTAAAAACAATTTCTAGGGAGTTGCTAGTCAATTACTTTATTTTCGTTGCGAGATGTGTTTTTGTGTTTATTCAATCCAAGGATATCTATTTTTGGTACGACCTACTTGACTTGTACGCTTTCAGCAAATGACAATTACAGGAGCGTGAGTCATGGTTAAGTGCAAAAATAGATGTTGGAAACGGTTGGGGAATAAAAGGGAATCGATGCAACTTGGTGGAATGTTTAAAGATTTTTTAAGCATGAGTATTATATGTGGTGTTGAGGTGAGGTAGAGTATACGATAAAGATATTTAAAAAATTTCGATTGCAAAAAATTGATCTGCAAAATATCGACAAATAATGATCTCTTAAAAAAAACTTGACAAATCAAAAAGTTAACCAAGAAAATCGAAAGAATCATGAATAAAATTTCTTGCCTGCTTACGAATTGAAACAATCGTTACGAACAGCCTATTAACACTCTTCATGTTTTCTTCCGTCTTTGATGATCTTGGTCTCTCGATTTTTTTTTTTTTTTTTTTTTCAGTGTTATACCGGTCTCTTCAAACTTGTTGCCCCCACTTTCGAATGAGATGTATGATTGCCACATCATTTAAGTGGCGAAAACCTAGTATATTGCTACAATTTCCAAAACACCATTTTTTGTAAATCTCAGACAAACAAATATGTATCCATGAGAAAATAATACCCGGGAACATTTATAATCAGGCTGAATGTCAATTTTATTATGTCAACAATGTTTTAGTGAACAGTGAAATAAAGATGTCCACTTGACTTGCAACAGATGACCTTTGTGCTCACATAAATGTACTCAAAGCGTGTAATCCAGTTATTTGTAAAAAAAAATAAATGTCATAAAAGTTAAAAAGTAAATAGTCAATAATTTGACAGGCGTTTACTATTACTACTATTTGGAAATTATTTTTCACTGCAAATTGTACGTTTTCCTCTGAGATGCCATATTATTCATTAGCTTGTAGAAGATATTAACCGACCAATAATGATGAAACTAATTCTACGACATATGTATCCCATCTTATTTTAGTAGTTTTGTCTAAGACTAGGACGATTCTGTAACACCATCGCATCGCTGCGACTGCGATGGTGGCGTGTCTTTAATGCGGTTCCCTTACCAACAACAATCCTAGCACATAAAATGTAATGCTCTCTGGAAGTGTGAAATAAATTAAAAAAAGTGTTATATTTTACAAAGAAAAATAGTGTTTTATTGCTTTTTTTAATTTAACTAGCCATTTAGGGGTTAATCTTGGACAAAACAAGCCAACACGAGCTTCTTCTAAAGGCCATCCATTAATGATTACATCCACTTTCAAGTCCACGCGTGCAGAGTTGCAGACACGAAAGCATCGCGTATAATCGGTGGACAACACGCATATAAAATTTCTTACCAAGTCCGTGTCGGTTGTCGTCACGAGAGTTGGTATTTTTACAGATGGTGGTCAGCTTGCTAAGTCTGCTAAGGATATTGCTACTTTGTTCATAAACCTCGATCGAAATACAAATAATATAAAATAAGTCGAATAGCAATTAAGAAAATTTAAACTTTCTCTCATATTCGAACAAACTAATATTTCAATGTCTCTAGGACGGTTTGGAATTCTTGGAGTATGCAAACAAACAAAGTTTTTAAATGAAATAAGCACATGAATGGTTTCAGCAATTGTTCCAGCCATACTCACTCCATTAACAAACCCTCAAATAAATGGGAGGTTTTCGTCATTTGTCATATTTTTACCGATCTTGCTTTTTCATACTATTTGCAATCTTTTTTAATAACTTTACATCTTAAGGAAATATATGATTTTACTCAAAAATATTTATTGTCACCACCTAACCCTCGAGATGTTTTGAAAACTGAAAAAATGTACCTTTCGAAATTTGAGATTATTTTCGAAATCAGAAGTTTCCCGGTGACAGATTAATCCACACACACATTGGTTTTATGTCCATAAACACGGTCTGAAGAAGGAAAAATGTGTGTTTACAAATTTAGTTTGGAATGAAACTTGCAGTCCTCTGATTTTTTAGGTGATTCAGTCAAAAAGCGATTACCATGCTACGGAAACACCATTTTGTATTCCTCAATAGAAAGCGCAAATGGAAATATGTGCCTATGTACTGACAAAGGCGTATTGTCAAAATTGTATTGTGAATAAACTCACAAACGTTTGATTACCAATAATTGCCTAAATTGGAAATGAACTGGCAATAGTGTCGTTTATTGACACACACAGGAACTGTGAAACAGTCAATTTAATATGAGCCGGCTTTACACTTTTTGGGTTTGAAGCCGAATGGGCAAAGTAAAAATATGAGGACATTTCTGATCACGAAGCTTTGGTTAAAAAAATAAATCAAGCTTTAAAGCTTGACATACTATATCGCATATATGGCATTAATCACCTAACTTACTTATGTGGCGCTACTTACTTACTTACTAAAGTGGCGCTTACTGTCTGCCTGGGAATCGAAGACTCTGCGGGCCGGAGTATTGGTGTTCATTCGTTCTACATGTCCTAGCCATCTTAAACTTCCAATGCGGAGTTTTTTGACCAGGGGTAAGTCTTAAGGGTAAGTTACTGCTTAACCCACTTTTGCCGCTTCCTTCTCTATACTAGCAAACGTGGCTATGACATCAAGTTGATTCCTACCAATGATGACAATATCGTCGGCGTATGCTAATAGTTGCACTGATTTTTGGAAAATTGTGCCTCCGGTGTTGGCTAGGGAGTTTTGCACAATCATCTCAAGAATCAAATTGAGGAAGTCACATGACAGCGCATCGCCTTGCCTTAATCCTTTTTTGGTATCGAATGTGTCGGTGAGGTCATTTCCGACTCTGATGGAGCAGCGAGAATTCTCCATTGTCATCCTACACAAACGGACGAGTTTGGGCGGTATACCAAAACTAGACATGGCTCTGTATATATATCTTTATTAGTAATAGTATAACTTTTCATTTAGTACAAATTTCTTATTTACTTATTATTAAATTTACATTTTTCATAATTCGTTAAGCAAATATTAGTTTTATTAAATAAGGTGGACAGTTTTTTTAAACAGTAGGTACAGATTTGTTTCGTTTTTTATTTTATTCGGTAACATATTGAAAATTTGCAATCCTCTGAATATTATTGAATTTTGGGTGTTATTTTTATTACATTTCTGCAGCCTGAAATTGGATGCACTACGTAGGTTATAGGGCTGAACATCACTTACATATTGTATACGTTCACTTAAATATAGTGGAAAACAATTATTCTTAACTTTAAAAACAAAAATTAGAACTTTAAGATATAGACGCTGTTTAACATTTAACCATTGTAACGCTTGGAACATATATAAACTAGGTGTGTAAATATTGCACTTTAAAATTGACCTCATTGCTCGTTTTTGTAAAACTTGTAATCTACTTTTTGTTTCTTCATTACACATAAAAATAATAGTGGCACAATAATCAAAATGAGGTAGAATTATAGTATTATATATAATAATGGCATTTTTGAAATCTAAACTTTTTCTTATTCTGCTTAGGAATCCAATTTTTTTACTTATTTTTGAACATATATAATTTGAATATTCTTTAAAGTTTAATTGGTCGTCAATAATAAAGCCTAAATATTTAATATATTGCACTTTTTCAATGATTTCACTACCAATTTTTAATTGTATGTTATCACATTTAATGTTCATTACTAAATATTTTGTTTTTGTAATATTAATCATAAGTTTGTTCATACATAACCACTTATATATATTGTCCAAGTCTTCTTGTAATTTTTCAATACATATAACTGTCATTTTTACCATCAATGTATATCAGAGTATCGTCAGCGAACAAAATATCTTTACAATATTTTAACACAGAATTAATATCATTAATATACAATAAGAACAAATCCACTCCCAAATTAGATCCTTGTGGGATTCCTATATTTATGCTGTTAGTCGTTGATTCCACATCAAATAATTTTGTTTTCTGTAGTCTTCCTGTCAAATATGATTTGAACCAACTTTTTTGTGTGTTTTGTATTCCATATTTTTCCAATTTGTGAAGTAATATATCTCTGCTTATCTCTGCTTGTCTCAAAAGCTCTTCGAAGATCCAGAAAAACAGCAATAATGCCCCTTCCTTTATCCATTTTAGTTTTCCACTCTTGTATAGTCCAAACTAGTGCTGTTTCACACGAATGTCCTTTTCGAAATCCGGATTGCTCCTTTATAATGATATTGTTTTCTTGTAAATATTCAGTCAGTTGTGAACTTCCTACTTTTTCTAGTATTTTTTCTATGTATGGTAGAGTATTAATGGGTCGAAAGTCCTTAGGTTCTTTTGCATTGTTTAATTTGCGATAGGTATCACAGTAGTTGTTTTCCATATATCAGGAAATGTTCCGCTAGACAATAAACTATTGGGATGGACTGATTTATTTCAACAATACTATCTACAAAGAACACATTTAGATAATTTACTATTGCACTTAAGTTTCTTTCTATCACACCATTGACTAGAATGTTTTTTTATATTTTGTTGGTTGGATCCTAGAATTAAATTCTTTATTGCACGCCATAGTCCTTTTTGATCACCACTTTTTGAAGCAATTTTATATTGCACATATTTGTTCTTTGATTTTTTTATTTCAGTCTTATAATTGTTGCGTAAATTTTTTTAGGTACTCCAGTCTTGAAAGTTAATACTTATCACAGCTTTTTTGTTTGAGTTTATTTTTGATCTCTTTAGTTCCAATAAGGATTCGTTAAACCATGGATTTTTATTTCTACATTTAAATATTTTATTATATGTTAATTCGTTCATTATTGTAATTAAATTTTGGTGAAATAATTTTATATTTTCATTAAAGTCATTGTTCAAATGAAGAAAATCTTTTGCGGTCCATAGTTCTTCAAATTTTTCTTTGGTATATTTAGATATCTTAATTAGTTTAACTATATTATTATTATTATTATCTATATCACAGGGTATTGAAACGTATATAACTTCATGATCTGAAATGTTGACCGTGTTGTCTACTTTAACTTTAATATTGCACTTGTTTGTTATCACATAATCTATAAGAGTACTTGAACTGGGTGAATTTCTAGTTGGGTCTGTTACCATTTGTTTATAGTCTCTATCGTTTATTAGTTTTAATATTTTTGTTTTTTCATAAGAGTCCTTTAAAAAATCTATGTTTAAATCACCAACTAATATCACATTATCGTTTGATTGTATATTTCGGTCGAGCCAATCATTTAAATTGTTTATAAACTCATTTAATGAAGAATTAGGAGATCTATAAGTTACAATAACCTTCCATGGAATGCCATTTAGCCAAACTTTTATTGCACTTATCCACATTATAAAATTGATACTAAAAATTTTCAATTTCTTCATATTGTAGCTGATTATTTACATATATTAAAACACCACCAGTATGTCTCGAGTTCGATAAGCATTGAATTATATTGTAGTTGTTCAGATAGTACTCACATTCTTCAATTTGATTTGTTATATGGGTTTCACTTAAACATATAATGTCAAGTTTATTATTCAAAACAAATGACTCAATTTCTTCAAAATTGTTTAACTTGTACATTAAAATAAACACATTTTATTTCATGATTTAATTGCTAATAAAATTTATTTTTCTCTCTTTCAATTTTATTTTTATACAATGGACATTAATTGTCAAAAGCGTTATGGTTTATGTTTATATTTAAACTATAATTTTTATTTGCCATTACACAATTAACACATTTTGGATTTTCATTGTTTTGTTAACTTATACAATCATTAGCATTATGTTCTTCAGCACAATGCGAACATGCTTTTTTATTTATGCACTGATCAGATTTATGAATAAATTCCAGACAATTGTAACATCTTCTCACGAACGTAGCTTCCATTACTCTACACTTTTCCCAGCTAATTCTTATAAATTCCTTATCCATCATTTTTTTGTATGCTTCACATTTCACCTCAATAATAACACCATATTTTTATACTTATATTCAAACATTGCTTTCACTTGTATATCTTCATTTTTTAAAAATTCGTTTTTATCTTTTACAAGCTGGCCCGTCAAACGTTGTTTTGCCATTATCAAATGGAATGACCGCCTACAGCGCCACCTGTTGAGAATGTTTCAATTTTTCTTTTTTCCTAAACCTTCGCGGAGCAATTACGAACAAATCCGCAGAAGGAAGTATCCAATTTGGTCCAGTCGTTTTCGAGTTTTAAGCATCCGAACAAACCAAGATCCATTTTTATATATATAGATAGAAGATAGAATATGGCTTACAATTTCTTCAGAACTCCACTTCCTAGTTATACCAACAATTTTTAACCTCAGTTCTCTTATTTTAGGTAAATTTATTTCATAGTTGTTTCCCATTTTATTCTCTATGCGGCTTTGAAGTCCATAAATAGGTGGTGGGTATCGATTTGGACTTTTTTCTTGGTTTTTTTTTCAGGATCTGCCGAAGTGTGAAAATTTGATCGGTTGTGGACTTTCCTGGCCTAAAACCACACTGATAAGGGCCGATCAGGTTGTTGGTAAACGGTTTCAGGCGTTCACATATTACGGCAGATAGGAACTTGTAGGCGATGTTGAGGAGACTTATGCCTCTGTGGTTGGTGCAGTTCAGAGTGTTTCCTATTTGTGGATCGGGCAAACCATTCTTCAGGCATACTATCATCCCACCAGATTTGGCTTGGTGGATGGTACTCTTACCAAGTTATTTCCGCCAGCTTTATAAAGCTCAACGGGAAGGCAGTCATTTTCGGCGGCCTTATTAAGCTTGAGTTTAGATATTGCTATCCTCACTTCATTTAGGTCGGGTGGTTGGCAGTTTTCGCTGCCGTTGCCAATATTAAATGGTTCGTTCTGCCTGACAGCGGAATGTTGTTCGTCATCGCCTTTTAACAGTCTACTGTGTCTCAACTACGAAATTTCCTTGTTCATCTCGACAGGATTCTGTTCGAGCCTTGTATACTTGGCTTTGACGTATTACACTTTGGTAAAATTTGCGAACATTGTTTCTGGAGTGGAACCTCTCTATATCCTCGAACGCGCGCTTTTCTTGCTCTTTTTTTTCATTCTGAAAAGCCGGTGTTATTCCCTTCTTCTTTACCTATAGAGCTCAATGGCAGCTCTCATCACCTGCAACTTAGCCTTGTCGGCCTCGTTATTGGCTGCGAGCGTCTATCGGCATTCCTCATCAAACCAGGTGTTTCTTGCTGGTGGCCGCGGGAAACCTTGCACATCAGTTGCGGCTGATCTAATGGCTTGTTGGAATCGAGAGGTTTAGGGATACGCGTTGCGCGACGGTCTTGGCGGTCTCTGGCGATTGCAGTCTTTTGACATTAATTTTTTTCACAGTATTTCTGGTTTGTTGTTGCGTGGTGGATATCCGCATCCTTACCTTGGCTGCAACAAGGTATAGTGGTCCGAGTCGATGTTAGCCCCTCGGAAAGTTCGGACATCCAATATACTGAATGCGTGCCTCTTGTCTATTGCAATGTGATCAATTTGGTTGACTGTTCGTTGATCTGGAGACAGTGAGGTGAGGAAACCGTGTCCTGGCTATAGTGGCATTTCGTTCCGTAGCGAAGTCAATAAGCCTAAGTCCGTTACCAGACGTGTTGTCGTGATTTTGCAAGGAGCTCGTAGAAGAAATCCTTAGTTACATCATATTTTTCCACCGTCGGAACATGAGCGCATATAAGGCTTATGTTGGCGAATTTGGCCTTGATGCTGATTGTTACAATGCGTTCGCTAATGTCTTGGAAACATAAGACGTGTTACCTAAGTCAAGCACTTATAACCAATCCGAATAATCGCTGTTTCTGCTCACTATTACACGGTCCATAGTAGATGTCACAAGTTTTCATCCTCTTTTTGCTTGGCCCACCCCATCGTATTTCCTGGATGGCAGTAATGTCTGCTTTGTAGCAGTTAAGGGTTTTCGCTAGTTGTTCGCCTGCACCTCTCTGTTTAATGTTCTCACATTCCAGGTGCAGATATGAACGTCGTTATCTGTGGCGCTACAGCCTAGAATGAAATTGGGGCTCAAACAACATGCCCCCTTCAGTTGCGCACTTTAAGTTGGTTGCGGTCGGTTTATACTTGTGCGCACCACTAAGGCGCGGTCTTCCTCTAGTGTTGGTGTCCATTCCTTCTACTTTCCTTACCTTAAACGTTACTAATTGGGCGAAAGCATTAGTGTCAATCCACTTTACATGTCGTAAACATGGCATATGCCAAATAATGCGTAGACAGTTTTTTTTTAACAAGTCTCTCATTCTGTACCAGCAGCACAAACCAAACGGACGAATTTCGAGCTCGAAACGACCAAGGATTTCTCTTTTCATGTTTAATATGTTCCAAGCTGCAGCGTCGTAAAGTAGGTGTATGATGACAAGACTTTCTTCCATATATAATTGTATTATTAGTCCGAATAACTGCTTCAGCACTTAATTGTCTTCTTAACCTGAAGGAACTGCAATTGCCAGCAATAATTGTTCATTCAATATATTTTTGGGTAAGAAGTAGCTTCATGCATTGTCCTTCGTTTAACTAGAGAATTCAAGCAGCTGCAAATACATCCCAAAGCACCAGCAACAAAAAACACGTCTATGCTCTATTAAACTAGTGAGTATATTGTCCTAGTCATTAGTGCGTTGGACTTCTAAGCGCGGGGTCCCTGGTTTAAATCCAGAAAGTTACAACGTTTAGGTTTTATCAGTTTTGCCGGTTGGAATCGGCTTAATATTTATTTAAAAGTAAGGCTAGACTCTGGGTCATAACAAGCTTGTTGCGACAAAACCCTATTTTTGTACTTCATTGAAAGAATATAAAATTACATTCATTGTCAAACCAATTTTAGGCGATAATTCTCTAAAAACGCTTTCGTGAAATCCCGTTGATCTTGGCAAAATTTGTCAAAAACCTCGCATATGATTCATGCATGATTGTATCCCTGGTGTCGAAATTTCCAAAAAAAAAAATTAAATGAATGTGGGATTTTTTGCAAGTCCTTTTTCATTGTCAAATGTTACAGTGTAATAGTTGATAGATGTCGGTGATGTTGAGGGGAGGAGCAATACCATCCAATGGTTTCCTTTATTATGGATCCGGCCAACTACGCTGAATTATAAATTATTATAAAGTGATACTGTCTGAATCGCAGCACTTATTGTGATTCCATAATAACTTTTCCATTTTCATCTCGATAGGATTATCTTTGAACCTTGTCGAAGTACCACACTACGCAGTGTTTCTTTTTCTGTGTCCATACAGTGTCAAAGCGTAAAAAGAATTCGATTCGACAAACTTAAAAACTACGCCGGCAAAAAGATACTTCTGCTGCAAGTAAAATCCGTGCACACACCCAATTTATAGGATTGTTTTCTTTTGAACATAAGTTTTACTGGCTGAACTTCCTGACAGTGCCCATTCAAAGCTGTTAAGCACAAAACAACAAAATGTTAGTCCAATTAAGACCCAATGCACGTCCGACGTACGCCAGCTATAAAGAAGGCGTATTTCATCAGACACCTCACCGAAAGGTGACAAATCTATTTTACACACCCTCGTACGTCGAAAATTTATTCGCTTGCAGTTATGAGGTTGCAGTTGCAGCTACAACCATGTCGTATAAATTATACGTAATTCATTATGACTAATACGAGTACGCATAGGAAGTTCTTACGATAGACTATAAAATGCATCCAGTGGATACCCGCTCGTACCGTAATAGTAAGTAATAGAAACGTCCCATGACCTCAAAAAACGTGTCTCCCTGAGAAACAATTACGGAAAATTAGAATTTCGCAACAATTACAATCATACGCCATTCTGAGCACATTACATTACGTGTATACATTTATCTGAGATAAAAATAAAAATAGTTATTATCTGTGAGGTAATTTGTCGCAAAAAAAAAACCTTGGAAAGCGAAATTGTTTTTTTTATCAAATGTGCGCTCTTGTGTACGTCAATCACGTTTGAGATAAAAAAAAAAACGCAGATAGGTACATGTTTACGGAAAAGAAGCATCTGCTATCTAAGAGCGCCTACGTTTTTATAGCAACAGATAGATATTTTTCCAAAACACATTCCGACCATTTGTCCCTTTATTAGTGAGACATGCATTCGCGATCGCGGTATCTATGTAAATCTAATCCCATCGATGTAGGAGAAGATACATTATTTGGATGAGCGTGGCCACAATCATTTTTCGTCGGATACAACTTCCGTGTTTATTGTGCGGAAGAGCCAAACACAACAACACACATTCGTTTCGGGCTCGGAGAGGAATTTATGAAATAAAAATTGACACGGTGGAGTAGGTTCATAAAATT